>OX375807.1:25862765-30662765 GCA_947359405.1 Antitype chi
TCTATTAGCGTTAAAGTAATATACGAATCATAAATTAAATAAGAAGACAAGCTGGTTGACTGAAGGGCCGAATACTGAAACGTGTCTCAAGTTTTTTATTACAATTTCAATTTTCCTCCAAGATATCTCAAGCCTTGTCGACTGCAGGTCTAACGATATTAGAAGCTGCTAATAGAGGTCGGACGGCCCCGGGATAGTTGTGTCAAGGAATGAATCGTCAAAGTTATAAACTCTAATTAAGAGGTACGATCGAGTAAGTTTTGTGTATTTCAAATTTGTGATCGTCTACATAAATTAGCTTCACTACTCTATCAAAGACACAAACAAATCTAGTTTCCGTAATTTTTATGTTACTGAACTTGATCGTCTTAAAAGGGGTATTCACGTATTAATATATAGATAATACAGGCTTGGCAATTATGTATGATAAATAATATCAAGCCAAATCACCAAATTTTTGCGTTTGAAGATGGCTTTATTTTTGGTCCATTTTAGAAATCTGAAAATGAACTTCTGACTACGTGGCTCCTATCTGAATTTTTTAAATATATTTTCTGTGATCTCTCATCATGCCACCCTTACCCAAACGCTATATCAACTTTCCGCCCTCTCACAAACCGTCTGGCGCTGGTACTAGCAATATCAATTACAACATTCGTATACGTACCTATTTGTGCTTTTGCCACCGACTTTCGAAATGAAACAAATATATCACATTGTGATATTATTGGAAGTCAGTACTTTTTAGATGTGGTGGGGGGTAGGGATACCCCACACAAATTCGTATACCACTACTTACAATACTACGTAAATAACAGTGACAGAAAGTAATAAATTGCAACATTTACGACTCTAATTGAAAAAAACGGAAAGACATTCCTTTGATTTAGAAAATACTATTACTGTACTATACTGGGTGATTTTTTAGTTACCAAAAATTCGGACCGCCCATACAAATCAAAAGTCAGCTGACCGGTTTTGTATGGGAAGTCCGATTTTTCTTTTCTTATTTCCTTGGAGAAAGTTGTTAAATTTCACGGGTACCTACTATCACCATGAAAAATTTTACCGGCGACTAAAAAATCACTCTGTAGAATAGAGTATAGTGGTTTATTGAATTGAGATTGATAACGTGTTACGCAATTAGGGTGCTGGAGAGGGCGAGGGCGGGGGAGGGGTTGCATTTAATTTAATTACTGCCCGGCGAGGTGGTATCTGCGGGACCGTCATGCGTTGCGGCAGACATTCAATTTTACCGACAAATGGGGACAAGCTTGTTCACTGCTGGCGCTTTCCTGTTCTTTGTCGTGATTCGCGATTGCCGTATGAATTATGAATTCAAAGGCAAACGAGGAACTCATTTCTGTAGCATTCAAATAAAACCAGTTGATAAAGACAAAGAACCTACCTATAATGACTGAATTTGTTGATAAAACCGAGAAAAACCGATAAAGTCCGAAATAACCAGGATCACAAAAGAGAATTCTAGTTTGTTTTTGTTCCCGAGTTTATCGATTCACTAATCATTGGTAGGAAGCCGACGAGCGGGAGGTTAATGGCCTTTACCAAAAAACACAATAATTAGGGAACCGGGTAACCCCAATTTGAGAAAAACTAGACGAAGGCTTTGCTTTTTCGCTGCTATTTATAGGTCTAGATGTTTTTGCACGGCGTCTGTCTGTGTCTACCTTGTTTTTAATAGCTTTGTGATTAAAAGGTAAAATTAGGCACTCAGGGGGACACTATCATCAGGAAAAGTTATTTTTTCAGTGCGCAAACTTTAACCATGAATTCAGCATACCATGCTAGACCCCCCAGCGAAGAAGTTTTTCGTCAGTTCTACAAAAAAGAAACAGCTGTTCCATAGAAAAGTGCAATAAGTACCTACGCGGTCAAAATGTATGGAACAGCTGTTTTTTTATTTGTATAACTGACGAAAAATTTCTGCGCTGGGGGGTCTAGAATGGTATGCTGAATTCATGGTTAAAGTTTGCGCACTGGATAAAAACTTTTCCTGTATATTTAGGATAATAAATCGATGATTCATAAAAATATCACAATGTATAAGAGACTTAAGTACAATTTGTGAACTTCGGTGTCTTATATAATTCATCTATCACTTGAGAATGGCTGGATCGATTTGATTAATTTAAGGGGAAAAAAATTAGAGAAATTTTTGAACATTAGAAATGTCGGGAATTTTTGGTCATTATTGAAAGGACCGGATAACGTGTGCTGGGTCAGCTTGTATAGGATACAAGATAAGATCCTCGATATTAATAGGGTATTAACCCCCACAGATTAATTGAGTATTAAAGCAGTGGTTGTGGTAAGTACTAAAGACCGCTCAAGGACAATGAAAGCATTTTCATCTGGGTTAGTATTGGTGTATGATTTTTCAGCAAGCACATTCGGAGCGAAAAGTCAATCAATTCATTGATAGATACGAATAAAAAATATACCCGATTACGGGACAGCAAAGACAGGGATATATTAAAGCGGTAAGTGACACTTTAAATGACAAACGAGCATACGATTGACCAATACAAAGCTCATCCTCATACTCGTATGCTGTAATCTTCATACAATTTGCGGTCGTTCACCAAAGGTTTTTGAACTTAGAGCTAAGAAAATAATTCTATTTGCTTTCATTGTATACTAATTTGCTTTTGCGTTTCTCAATGCGATGTTGTGTTTCATTGTATTGCAATTGGTTGCATGATACGCTTTTGATCCAACGGGAATATTCCGTCATTTGTGGTCGTGCTATATTGTTGCGCTCGATATGAAATAAGTACTGTTGGATTCATGCTGTATTAAGAGTACAATCACAATCGTCTATTTATCATTTCTATTTGTGTAGAGATAGTTTTCTTGTGGCAAAACAGTGTTGGCATCAGTGTTCCGAATTAAATAATAAAGTTAGGAATAAATAATTGAATAGTATGAATTTCGATGACTATAAGATTAGACATACGTGTCTTCAGTCTTTCGTGTTTAGTTGGTGGGTAACGCAAAGAAATGATGGATGGACTGTGTGAATGATGATATGGTTAGAAATGGTGTGACTACGCAGATGTGTAATATTACCCCTAATTTGTGTTACATGATTTATGCCAGACCAATTTTTATTTCATTTTATTTCATTTCTATTTTGATGTTATTATTAATCTTATGATCTCACATTACTTTTAGCTTGTCCATTTGTTATACTTATTCAGTTCTTAATTTTATAGTACTTATAGTGCTTGGGCACGATAATTACGTTTATGGCGCATGCGGTGCTAACCTATAAGAAATTGTTACACATAACCTTAGTTATAAGTAAAATATTATCCTAAACATGTAACGGTGTAAACAATTGTTGGTTAGCCATTTAAGAAAAATAAAATAAATAAATAAAATGACGACTAATAAATTGTCCACAAATAAATTGGCATAAGGCCAAGAGAATGATGAATCGTTACTTTGTACAGTTTAAGTTTTAGGTTTGGCAGCAGTGGTTAGGCGGTTGACGTGTCGCGGGTTCGATTCCCGCACGGAACAAATATTTGTATGACCTACAAGTAGTTGTTCCGGGTCTGGCTGTTCGTGTATGTGAGTTTACATGTTTGTAAACGCACCCACAATACAGGAGAAATTCCTAGTGTGGAGCAACGTTTTAAAAAAAAGTTATTTTTTAAGTTATAGATTTTTAATACAGGAATGTTGTAGGTATAAGTAGGTAATGGACGAAAATCGAAGATAAGATAGATAAGATAAGATTTTATTTGTTTAAACATGGTGTAGGTACATGATACGTTACATGCAAGATAACTATGAGATACAGAAAAATTTCTAACATGGTGAGTCGTATATAGTGGCGTACAAATAATTGGTAGGAAGAAATTGTGCATAAACCGTGATAATATTAATCACGATTACATTAGACATTGTATAGGTAATTATCAAATCCACATTATTAATTAAAGATAAGGGTATCATTACAATTCAAAAATCATTATTTTTAGATACAATACAATGCCAAAGTAATCATTAAATAAACTAGCCAATAAAACTATGTCATTAAAATGGCCATATCAAATAAAAATTATTCCATCAAAAATAACATACAATACATTACAAAATAACATAAAATACAACATCGTCATCTCAAAAACGAAGAAAAATTTCGTCAAATTTTATTTTAATATTATAAAAGCGAGCCATCCTTCATTCTATACATTATTGTAAGGAAATCGCATTAGTTTAAAATTAGGTACCTATGATAACATCAACCCAGACCTACTCTGGAGCCAACTGGTGGGGTCCGCAAGGGCCGATTACTGCTAGGGGTGCGGGTTGTTCGAAAGAGATATTGCGGCCCTTGGCACACAGGCAACGGAGGGAACACGGGTGGGTTTTAGTCAGTAAAAGTCTGACACGCTCTCCTGCTTCACCCAGAGCGGGAGAAGTTATTTGATGATTTCCCACCCAAAAAAAAACCTTCTCTGGAGGACCTTTGCATGCCCATGTGAGGGTAAAATATGGAGAACTTTATTATAAAAACATTTATGTACTATACCCATGTTTGCAAAGAAATAAATGATTTGATTTGATTTGACTAGGTTTGAGCTGGTTTATTTTCTTTAATTAAATAAAATATTTAAAAATACAAATAACTAGCTACTGCCCGTGACTCATCAGCGTGAAATTTCTTGTTTCCCCGACCCATCCCGTCGCAACGCATTGCCTGCCCGCGCTTTTAAGTACCTACTTCGTTTTCGCTAAACTTTATTTCTGTTGGTTTTTTTTTCGTTTAGATCAGAACTTCTGCTCCGTTCCTAACAGTCCTAGCATGATGTTAAATAGCCATAGCCTTTGGGCTATGAAATGCAAAAAAAAAAAACAGATCCAACTGGTCGTTTCAGAGAACAGCGCGTTCAAACAACCAAACTCTTTAGCGTTATGTAGGTATATATATGCTCAGTACCAATGTTCAACTCAGTTTTTTCGGCATAACAGCTAAAATAAAAGTTCCTCTTTTATAATACAAACAGAAATTCCGGGAGGTGGAATAGAAACAGACAGACAGACAATATTGACTCTGTAAGGACCTATCAACGGTCAGCAAACCAAAGTACAGTTTATTTGACTTGCAACGACTAGAAAGTTCGGTAAGCGAGGTCTGGATATTTAACTTTACGAGAAAGACAGACAAAACAAATACTCAAGTAACCAGCACCCTAATTGCGTAGCGCACGATCAATCATAATCTGAATCATTTTGAAACAGATTGCTAATCCATTGCTTCATATGTTTGAAAAATGTGTCTGCTCAACAACGTAAATACCGCAATGAATATTGTTGAACTATCAAAATTAAACAGATTATGATTGATCGTAAGTTACGCAATTAGGGTGTAGGATCGAATCGTTTTGTTGGTTAATAAATTTTATTCGAAATCATCCCTCCTACATTGACCTGCTTCAATAATGGACTGGACATTTTAAATATCTTCAAGCTTTTTGATACCTACGCATCAGCTAATTTGCTGCTAGTGTGTCTAATCAAATAATAATAATTAAAAAATAGAATCCAAATAGGAAAACTAAAAAAATAATTTATAATGTTATAATATATTAGGTCTTTACCTATGAAATTGCCGTTTTGCAGTACTGGCCATTTCAAATCAAAATAATTTTTGTTTGGGTAAGAATTCTAATTTCAAATTAATTTTATTTTAAAAACATGGATTTTTTTTCCAAAAGTAGTCATTTGTTTATTGATTAGTGTTACATTTTCATCGCATTTCAATCTTTTTCGTCATCATGGATACGTTAAAAATTCGAGTAATTATGGAATATGAGTACCGTCGTGGCAGCAACGCGGCACAAGCGGCACGCAACATCAACGACGTTTACGGAGCTAACACTACAAACCAACGCACCACCTGTTATTGGTTTGCTCGCTTCCGTTCTGGAAATTTCGACCTGAAAAATGAACCTCGCGGTCGTCCGAAGACTTTGGTCGACAATGACGAATTAAAGGCGATTGTGGAAGCTGATGATACACAATCGATGACGTTAGCGTCAAAACAATATTGGTCCATTTGCGTCAAATTGGCAAGGTAAAAAAGCTTGACAAATGGGTGCCCCACGAACTCAATGATCGTCAGCGCGAAGTACGCGTCGAGACGTGCCTTGCACTGCTCAACAGACACACAAATGAAGGAATTTTGAACCGCATTGTTACCTGCGATGAAAAATGGATTCTGTTTGATAACCGCAAGCGCTCAGCAAGTTGGTTGGATCCTGGTTCAGCACCTAAACAATGCCCTAAACGAAAACTTACCCCTAGAAAAGTGATGGTCACTGTTTGGTGGTCTAGCGCCGGTGTGATTCATCACAGCTTCTTACCAAACGGGGTGAGCATTACTGCAGATGTGTACTGTGAAGAACTGAACACAATGATGGAGAAGCTGGCACATCTCCAACCAGCATTGGTCAATCGCTCGTCTCCGCTGCTCCTGCACGACAACGCGCGACCTCATACTGCACAGCAGACGGTCTCCAAGTTGCAAGAACTGGGGTTGGAAGCTCTCCGTCATCCGCCCTACTCACCAGACCTTGTGCCTACAGACTACTACTTTTTCCAGAATTTGGATAACTTCTTGGCGGGAAAAAAATTCAATACCCGAGAGGCAGTACAAAATGCCTTTGAAGAATTTGTTGCCTCCCGTCCAGCTGATTTCTTTAAGAAGGGCATCAATAAACTGCCACTGCGATGGCAAAGATGCATTGATTGCATGGGTGATTACTTCGATTAATACAAATAAAAAATACATGAAAAAAAATCGTTTAAATTTTTTCATACAAAACGGCAATTTCATAGGTAAAGACCTATTATTTTATTATAAACTAAATATATATTTATAAAAAAAATATCTAAGAACAAAACGACTGTCAAAGATCGACGAATGACAGCTACGTGCTAAATTCTGAAATAATATGTTTGTAAATAAAAATGTAACTTTAGTCAGAGTAGTTACCGTTATGTTTCTTTTTTTTCCAATCTTGACAGCAACGACTCCATTTATAAAACGAATAGGCATTAGGCAGCGCTAAGTGTGTCATTAGCATTTTTTTAATCCATCACATAAATACATTAAAATATTTGCAATCTGTCTCAAACAAACTAGGTACAGCTTTAGGCTCATGAGCAATCTTTGGAAATAATTACCGTAATTTTTGTTGATAATTTTACTGTTAGAAAACTTTTGGAAGGTATCCTAACTTAAACCACGAGCCCAAAAATCTAAATCTAGTCATTTATTCAAACTAGGCTGAGGATCAGAACTTTTTGAACGTCAAATTTACAAAAGATTGTCCCCTAAAACGTCCGCCCTCCACCACTTCCTAGTGCTTTAGCTGGGAAGAATTGGAGCAACAAACTCCCCAGCAACAAAAATATATGGCTAACCCGAAGTCAATACCTGGTGTAACTTTTCTCAGGGTGTTGTAAGCTGTTATTAAGAGTCGACAGACAGAAATACCTAGTAACATTTTCCCGATCACCCGTGGACGAACCCGGGACCTCACGATCACAGCAGCCGTACTTTCAACCACAAAACCATCAAATATTTTCAAATTATAAATAACCAATCACGCGTCCGGATACGAAAAGTGAGACCAAACCAAGGGAGAGAGTGAAGTAACCATACTGAAATGGATGCGCTCTATACTTGCATTCATCCGTCTTTACTGTTTATGTAAACGTTATTCCACATAAGAGCGATAGAGATAAAATTACTGTTGCAGTACATGCTTTCAATGTAAAACCTCTTGCTTGTGTGAGTGCTGAAATTCATGGAACTACACGGAAGTGTGCAACAAGTCCCGCCTCACTGGTTTCACACTAACGTAGTTCTGATGACGCAAACGAGATTTCGCGAGCTGTGTTAGTCAGACGCAATAACGGGAGAGCCAGTTGCCATCAGAGTTATTTTTCAATATTTTTCTAACTAGCTTTTTTTTAGCTTACGTTTTCAACGTAGTTACTGACAAGAAAATTCTAGACGATAAGTTGGAAAAGGAAATGATAAAGAATTAGTACACGGTTTGAGTTGATTGGAGAAAACGTTATGTTTTATCATTTTACGTTCATTACAATTTTATTACGTTTCATTGGAAATTTGCAGGACAGTATCGGGTTGACCCTTGAGTTTGTTTCGCCGTTACTTCTCAGGGATAGTCAGATAGGAAATGTCGACTCGTGTCAAAGTGATTACGATATATCCTGTTTACAGAATAAACACTTTCATTTCATTTGTTTCAATTTTACACTCTTTATATTAGCTTCACTTGTATGTTTGTATGTAACCGACTCCTTAGAGCGCGATTTTGACCCACTTTAAACGGTCAGATTTCATTGAAACTTTGTAAACTTTTCGAGGACCGATGACAATTCAATAACTTAAAAAAAAAAATAGAAAAATGAAAAAAAGGAAAAAATATATATAAAAAAATCACGTTTTTGTAGTTAGCAGAACTAAAAAATAGAAAATAAATAATAGTTTAAGAAACTAAAAAACACGCTTTAAAAACCAAACTAAAAAAGGAGAAAATAACTTAATTCAATTAAAAAGCGTGGGAGGCTTTTTGAGGTATTTTTATAATCAATTAATGTTAAGCACCCCACGCTTTTTAATTGAATTAAATTATTTTCTTCTTTTTTAGTTTGGTTTTTAAAGCGTGTTTTTTAGTTTTTTTAAACTATTATTTTATTTGTCCATGTGGCCAAAATACTTATGATTCGCGACTGTTACAAATATTTATTTAAAGAATTAAGATCATTAAATCATCAATATAACTCTGCTAACTAGTTTTTGTCAGCGGCATCGCCCGCGTGCATGTCGAAAATTGTCCTACGGGAACGTGCTACCGGGATAAAAGTATACAAATATTAGGTCTTTACCTATGAAATTGCCGTTTTGCAGTACTGGCCATTTCAAATCAAAATAATTTTTGTTTGGGTAAGAATTCTAATTTCAAATTAATTTTATTTTAAAAACATGGATTTTTTTTTCCAAAAGTAGTCATTTGTTTATTGATTAGTGTTACATTTTCATCGCATTTCAATCTTTTTCGTCATCATGGATACGTTAAAAATTCGAGTAATTATGGAATATGAGTACCGTCGTGGCAGCAACGCGGCACAAGCGGCACGCAACATCAACGACGTTTACGGAGCTAACACTACAAACCAACGCACCACCTGTTATTGGTTTGCTCGCTTCCGTTCTGGAAATTTCGACCTGAAAAATGAACCTCGCGGTCGTCCGAAGACTTTGGTCGACAATGACGAATTAAAGGCGATTGTGGAAGCTGATGATACACAATCTACGGCTGAATTAGCAGCAGCTTTCGACGTTAGCGTCAAAACAATATTGGTCCATTTGCGTCAAATTGGCAAGGTAAAAAAGCTTGACAAATGGGTGCCCCACGAACTCAATGATCGTCAGCGCGAAGTACGCGTCGAGACGTGCCTTGCACTGCTCAACAGACACACAAATGAAGGAATTTTGAACCGCATTGTTACCTGCGATGAAAAATGGATTCTGTTTGATAACCGCAAGCGCTCAGCAAGTTGGTTGGATCCTGGTTCAGCACCTAAACAATGCCCTAAACGAAAACTTACCCCTAGAAAAGTGATGGTCACTGTTTGGTGGTCTAGCGCCGGTGTGATTCATCACAGCTTCTTACCAAACGGGGTGAGCATTACTGCAGATGTGTACTGTGAAGAACTGAACACAATGATGGAGAAGCTGGCACATCTCCAACCAGCATTGGTCAATCGCTCGTCTCCGCTGCTCCTGCACGACAACGCGCGACCTCATACTGCACAGCAGACGGTCTCCAAGTTGCAAGAACTGGGGTTGGAAGCTCTCCGTCATCCGCCCTACTCACCAGACCTTGCGCCTACAGACTACTACTTTTTCCAGAATTTGGATAACTTCTTGGCGGGAAAAAAATTCAATACCCGAGAGGCAGTACAAAATGCCTTTGAAGAATTTGTTGCCTCCCGTCCAGCTGATTTCTTTAAGAAGGGCATCAATATACTGCCACTGCGATGGCAAAGATGCATTGATTGCATGGGTGATTACTTCGATTAATACAAATAAAAAATACATGAAAAAAAATCGTTTAAATTTTTTCATACAAAACGGCAATTTCATAGGTAAAGACCTATTATTTAAAACATATAAATAATCCTTTCACCCGTTTTTGCGTGGTTGAGTAACAAATATCCAAACATACAAAGTTTCACATTTCTATTATTAGTAGGATTTTCCTCAAGCGACATATTTTCAAGTAATAATCTTTTAAAAGGATAATTTGAACTTGGAAAGTCACCTGCATCGTGTTTGCGTCAGTTCCACTTGTGGTTCTTCAGTTCTTGTGGTTCCAATTAAAGCCACCGGGCCAAATAAACTGGCTACACTAGGTACATCTAGGTATCTATGTCGATGCACATCAATGCTTTTGTCATGTCCCCAGAGCAAGCCAAACGTTAAGTCGCACTAGACACTAATGACGTATAGAAACTGGAGGCTTTAATGGCGATCCGTTGCAGATACGCTAGTTGCCCTTGCAGCGCTACGAATTTGATTAAAGGTGAAAGGGGTCCGGACGCAGTAAATTGAATGGATTGGCGGTGACATGCGTCCAATGGACGCACAAAAACACAAGTTTTTGGCTTAATTATAAACTAAACAACTTGTGGCAAGGTCCGATGCCGCAATAGATGCGTTGATCTAATCCGTGTGACGTCACCGGCACGCAACGCATTTTGTGTTCATACAGGGTCTAATTAAAATAGCTAGCAATACTTTACCCCCGTGTTGCGTTTCGAAAACTAATAAAAAAAAAGCATTATTCGATGGGTCAATGCTCGTAATCGGTCCGCTGTTTTTGTAATTTTCGAGGAACTTAACCATAAAATAACAGTCGTTTGGTTGCTTAAATGTACACACAGCGTCATCAAAAGTTTTGAAAAAATTCGGGAGGCGGAAAAACAAAAAATGTATTCTTTAGTTCTCGATATCGATATCCAAAATGTAGGTAAGGTATTGCCTAGTTTGTTTAATTTGACCCTGGATGTGCCGCTCCGTGCCGGTGGTACTGATAGTGGACCGTATTGTTGCCTGCCGTGCGTGCGTGGCAGCCGATTCGGACCAGTGGACGTTCACCCCACGCTGCCGCCCAGTGCGGTTGTTTCGTGCTCTGTGTCTCTCCATACCATGTCAAATATTACACGCTGCATTGACGGACGTAATTGGAATCGGCTTACTGGAATACGGCTAATCATCGTCTCTGTGGTCGAGAGATCTATTGTTAATATGCTGTGCTGTGAATAGATCCATTGTTCTGTATAGCCCATAATTAGACGTATTTAATATTGATATATGTATATATCTGTAGGTTCGCTAAGTGGGCACGCAATTGGAATTGGCTGAGCCGTGCTAAATCTTCTCGTCAATGCGACGAGAGCGCTATCTATCAAGAAGTAAGCGCGTGCGAAAGACTAAAAATAGTATGCCGCCATTATTCGCCCAAAAAAGATCATTTTTCTGGTTTCGTACCAGTTCCGAAGGGTAAACAACCAAATTAAAGGGGGTCTCCATACAAGAAACGTGCTTTTTGGCGCTTTTTTGCCTTATCCTTCGTGTCCGGCTCGCACTTTGCAGGTTTATTTTACTCTATGAGTCAAATTAATAATCCTAATGGACGAATTGTGAAAATAAAATAAAATAAGCACCCTGTTTTGTGGCTCTCGCCTGGCTTTGTGATCAACGGTCTATTCAAAGGAAGGAATAGAGCGATTGGGAAGTCGGACGCCACCGCAGAGAAAAATTGAGTTGTATGTATTTTTCTCTGTTTTTGTTATTGAACTATCAGAAGCTGCGTTCATACAGAACAACTTATCCCCAATCTACAACCAGCGTATCCTTTCAGTCTAATCCTCTCTATTCCACATACATAATACATATAGGATGGCAGGGACTCGATGCGCAAACTGAAAACATGAATTCAGCTCATTCTAGAACCACGTAGAAATTTTTCTTCGCTTTTCAAAAACAATATCAGCTGTTTCATAGAAAAGTGAACCTACGCGATCAAAAATGTATGGAAAGGGTTTTTATTTTTAATAGACCATGAAAAATTTCAACGTAGTGGGTTCGGAAACATGTAATGTATCCTTGGTAACAGTTTGAGAGTCATGCTCTCAGTCATCTTTCATACATATTTAAAAATACGCGAAGTAATAACTTTGTACCTCTTTTTACTCAAATTACCCGGACGGAGGATTATGAAATATGCTACAGTTAAAGTTTATATTATGCAGAAGGAGCGCAGAAAACTAATATTTTTTAAAATAAAATAATGTATTTCTTTTATTTAAATTAATTATGGTCTAATTTTGACTACGAGGCGACCACTAGTTTACCTTAAATACCTTTCAGGTATTTTTAACCGACTACAAAAAAAGAGATAATTTTCCATTAAATGTTTTTCTTTTTTAAACTGATTTCACGGGAGAAAGGTGAAAAATACAATGAAGATTCTTCTGTTTATAAAAGCATGAACTACTGTTTATACTTTTTCCCGTATTTTACTGTTAATTTTTTTTTACATTATTTTGCTAGAAGACTCTCGCTCGATGTACCCATGTTTGTTTTATTAACTTTCCTTGCGTTCTGCGTAAGCTTCGTTAAAAGGTTTTTAATCCGGTTCGTCTATGTTGATGATATTTAACACACACACGTAGCTAAATACAAAGTAAGTAGTGGGATATGCTTTTTTGTAGGTAGGTATTACAAAAAAGTAAATTAAAAAAAAACTAAAACTCAACTGCGTAAAATGTAAAAGAAGATGGAACCAAGAATTTGGAGACGAACGAAAGTTCATAGAAAGTTGGGCCTGACGTTACAGTAACGATTACTGCATTATTCCATTTAGATATTAATGCCATTTAAAAAAAGCTAAAATATTTAAGTCTGATCCATGGTAGATAAAAAATATAGGGTTTTATTGATTTGTACAAAAACAACGATCTTGCTTCATGTCAAGTTATTCTTACATCGAGCTCTTACGTTATACCTACTTTAAAAAGAATGATCAGATTTTATTGTAGACTAGAATTGTAGACGTTGGAAATTCAATGAGTACATTTAATCTTACTTCGTAATCCGGGGTAAGTCGAGTAGGCAAGAAAACTAAGTCCGTTGTAAGAAATGCCTGTGTCGTTCATTAAAGTAATATCTGTCAAAATCTTTTGTACGTAGTCAAAATCGTTATAGAATATTAATCGAATAACAATTACAGCACAAGAAAACAAACTCAGAACCCTAAGGGTCAATTCTCACCGAGACGCGGCGCGACGCGCACTTTTTAAGATAGCAACAGAATATCTAACTTATTTACAACACGAAAAGGTATAATTTCACTACGAGCGCGAAAGCGTGTCGAAGAACGCTAAGGTGCACCGCGTTGTGCAGCCCGTATACCTTATTGTGAAGTAAATAAGATCTATTTTGTATCGTGATCTTAAAAAGTGCGCGTCGCGCCGCGTCTCGGTGAGAATTGACCCTAAGAGTGATTGTGTTTGACGTTTGAAAGAACCTGACATTGACATGAGTCCACTTTGTTGCCTATCTAATAAAATATGATGATCGATTGTGAAATCGATTGAATAATCAATTATATTTATTTTTAATCTTAAAAAATAATAAAAAATATTTACGACTTTTTAGGAACATTGGTTAGTTTTTGTGTCACTGGGTAACCATTATTTAAAAAGTAAGTTTACAGATGAAAACACTTTTAATTGTTTTTTTTTTGTTTGTTTGATTTGCTTTAATATCTTATTGGTAAAAAAATATACATTATTATGAATTCGATTAATCGATTAACTTACTTCATCTGCCAACATTTTAGATGTGGAAAAATATGGGAAGTCAGTACTCTTTTGATTAAATATTTAATTTCTCATGCCATGATAAAACTGCGTAATATTTAGTGATTAACTACAAAAAAGGATTTAAAAAAAAACAATATATCATTCTTGTAACGTTTCGGCCCAGATTCGCCCGTCTCCTTTAATTTTAAGAGGTTGACCATAAAACATAATACTATAATAAGCAAACTTATGCAGTCGGTTAATGAAGAAGTAAGAAGATTTGTCGCCATATTGAATTTTGATTAGTGCCATGTCTTAAGTGACACTCGCAAGATTAGGATAAATCGACTGAAGTAAGAATCATCCAAATTGGCACTCGTTTGGTCTCTAAAGTGCCACAAAGGAACATAGCTACATACGTCATCATCATCTGCCTAGCCTTTTCCCAACTATGTAGGTCAGCTTCCAGTCAAACCTGAATGCAGCTTTTACATGTAGCGACTGTCTATTTGACCTCCACAACCCAGTTATTGGGTAACATGATACCCCTTGGACGACCCGTAACGACTGTCAAAGATCCACGAATGACAACCATAACCAACGGCTTAGCGTGCTTTCCGAGGTACCACCCATCCACGAACCAGCCGCGGCAAGCGTAGCTTAACCTTATCGATCGACCCGTGTAGCTGTTATGACTAAGCCACAAGCCCCATACATAGCGTGATAAACATATTACCCTCCGTTGCGTCGCCCAGTCGGGTATAAAAAGGCCTTGATAGACGAAATCTAGGCATTCGGTATATATATTAGAAACAATGAGGAAATGTTATAATTGCTGTAAATTTCCCTGTAGCGTGCAATGTACTTACATAAAGCAGATCTCGCCTGCGTCAGTGTAGTATAATATACATTTTATTCCTATCCTCACAGCGTGAATTATGATACAATGGAGACTGGGGACTTGCCTTCCTCACTCAATTTAAACCTCACGACACTCTAATGAGAGTCTATCGAGTTATGAGCGCATGGTCGACTGTACGTCACGTCCGTGGTTACACTTCTACTTTGAGCCGGCCAACAATAAAATAAGAGGCCAACTTATTATACTGGTTTCGTTACCGTCTGGTATTATGGTGTGGCCTGCCATACAATCGATAGACACTCGTTTGTTTTACACTTTACAGAACACTTACACTTACAGAACTATTTCGTGAAAAAGTATTAAATGACCTTGGAGAGCTTGTTTTGATGATTTTAATTATTTTAATTCTGTAAAGCCATATTTATACGGTCACAAATCATATTTTAATCAATTTACAATCTGACACGGACCTGCAAAAAAATTGTAAAAAAAAAACATAAAATTTCGAATACCGCGGGCTATCTTAGCGCATCCGTGATAAAAGTAAACGAGTGTCTGTCGATTGTATGGTAGGCCGCATGCCAGTGGTAACGAAACCAGTGTAATTTCGGGAAACGATCGTTCGCGAATAAGCGTATTAATTAACTCACCGGCAAATATCCGTGTTGATGGCATACAGGCTTTTGCTGTTGTCCACAAAAGGTGCATAGATTCCAGAGTCAGTTCCATTGATGTGGTTGCAGACGCTCATGCCTCCCTGTGGCGGGTTGGGCCATTGGGGGAAGAAGCGGGAATGTCCGTAGGTTAGGATACGACCCAAATCCCCGGGGTCCTCCGTACCTCGTAATACCTCGTACTCTTCACTGGGCAACCTCTTTTTCTGTGATCAAACATAAATACAGAGTTATTTCGGCGGCTGTCACCGAAATTATCTCATGACTAAGGGCTGATTTTTCAATAGTCACATAACTTTTAACTGATGAATAAATATTGCAGTTTGACAGTGCTTGTTCAGAAAATATGTCAAACAGTCAGATTTATTCTTCAGATAAGAGTTGTTTGACTATTGAAAAATCAGTGACAACGCGATTGTCACACATAAATAAACAAACAGAAACAGTAATCTAATTAATTATGGCATTCGACAATATCCCTCGCGCTTCTGTGCACTTAATATTTATTTTAATCTCTGGGTTGCATTTATGGGGAGTTAATAATACCTAATTGTTTTACATAATTTCACTATATCATTGTTTAAGGATGCACAGAATACACCTTCTTTTCGATTTTCATCGATACAGTGTTAATATAGTCTCCGAGTGAAACGGTCCCGCAGACAGGCTCGACACGACAGTAGGACGCGACTCAAATATCCATTTCCATGAATTGTCGACGTGCCTGTCTGCGGGGGCTCGTTCTTATTGCGTATTAGTTTATTGGGACAGGGGTAATGATATTTTACCTTTAGATGCGTTACTGGCGCGCGGCGCTCAATGTTGGCAAGATAAATGCAAGGTAATTGCCTTTCGTGTCATTAGTCACGTACCATCCAGTGACGCGGCCACACGACACGCTAGTGACGTAACTAAATATATATGTTTATCTCTTTCTAGCAACAGGAATTGGTATGGGTCTTTCCTGTTCTTCGCACTCTGTATGATTGTATGTGCTAGTAGGTAGCTATAGCTACATTAATGGTTTAAGCTCTTTTTGAGGGCTCTAATGTTTGTGTATGACTCGTTTATTTATAATACGTCATTGGACAGGGGGTCTATCTTCAGCTCCACAAAGCAAGCTTGATAATTTTTGCACTTCACCTCGGATATTGGTTATCGTTTGTCCATTCATACAATGAGTAACTTTGTCGATTTATGCAGGAAAGCTTAACATAAACATCATTTTTCCGATTTCGCTGATTTACGTGATTTTATAAACGCGATTTTACATTTAATATACTTATTTCTATAAGTTTTAATGCGCCATATAAAAGATCATTTCAGTTTTGATCTAATGAATGAGATATACTTTTATTATTTGTGTTTGATTAATCGACCTCAAACCGGCGACTGTTTTGAGGATTTTGCTGTAAGAGGTTAAGAATATCACATATTTACGAATCGTTTCTACACGGCATGAAAAAATTACAATGTATTAGTGTGAAAGTCATGTTCATCAAGTAAATTGTATTTATGAATAACTTTTTATCCCTTTCATACTACAAAACGTAGTAAAAAAGTATTAAACTTAATCAAATAATAATAAAATGGGCAATGATTTCGACTACTCAGAACTTTCGTTCAAAAAAGTTAAAACCAACATAATAAACTTCAGTTCAAGATCAATCTATTACCCGAAAAAAATGTAAAAAATTGAAAAGAATTGGCAATAAATAATCATTCAAAACAACTCAAATCTATAATCCTCGAAAAAAAAGGAGGTCAAAATCAAGTAAATAACCGAAATTGAGCAAATTTTGTATACGGCCTCTTAAGAGTTAAGAGAATGTAGGGTGCAAGTGTGAGCAAAGCGAGCTCTTTAAATGTACTATGTCGCTTCGAATGCAATAGGTTTTATTTTATCCATGCACACAGAAAAAGGACCAAGACTTAAGCTAGGATCCAGGAATGAATTCTCTATAAGTTAGGCGTTTTCGGATATTTTTTAGTCCTAAATGTTTTTACACCTATATTTTAGTTCGAACACTGGGCGACTGCAAGAGCACCCCCTTGCGCCCCGCTCGCGGCGCCCATGCTTTCGATGGTTTAACAAAAAGACAAGCTTTTTCTTGGACATATGTCCAAGAAAAAGCTTGTCTTTTTGTAATGTCCAAAGAAAAGTTTATTACTAATTGCAGTATTTACGGTACGATTATTTTTTTTGCCTGTTTGTTCTAGCTAATCTCCGAAACGATTTTGATGAAATATGGCATGGGGATACTTTGAAGCATAGGGAAGGACATATGGTACTTTTTATCGACATACCACGCGGGCGAAGGCGCGGGCGGAAGCTGGTTCTGTTATAAGAACGAAGCTGTCTAGAATTCTACAAATATGAAGCCCATTTAATTAATAAACGCTAACGAACTCTCACCCGCCAGCTAGCGAGCGAGGGAGCTGGCGGGCTAAGCGAGGCGAGAGAAACTATATAAACTAAGCCAAGCTTTGTCGAGCTAAACTACGTAGGTTCATACCGAAAACTACGGACGGACGGGAGAGCGTTCCGTCTCGTTGTCACTTGCGCGCAGTTGCATAGCCGCCGGGTGAGCATTGTTTCACCTCTTTTCATTCTTCGGTTCACACCGCGAACTACAGAGATAAGCTACGCTAACGAGGTGAACGAATAGCATCTCTGGCATCGTCGGATATTTGATCTCTGGCATCGCTTGTATCGCTGATGTAGCTTTTCTCTGTAGTTCGGGGCCGGCTCGCTCGCTCGCTTGCGGAGTGGCCTGCGCTTTAAACTAGAAGGTTATGTTGTAAGTACTTAAGTCTATCAATAAAATAATATAGGTGTATTATTAAGGTGAAGTTACAAGCCGTTCCTAAGCTTACTTTAAGTTAATTAACTTTAAGTATAGTTTCACGTTGTACAAAATCGTACATGCATTGTAAACTTTCACTGGCCACAAGCGCATTACAAACTTTGAAAAATTACCTAGATTTTATTCCATACGAACGCTACCAAATAATGTCGTAGTTAAGTTGCGCACTTGATTTTAAACTCTCGGTGTTGAACAAAGCATTAAAAATCTAACAGCGCGAGTCTGTCTCAAACTCAGATTATAATAATATTGAAGGGTGGGCGTTTTTGGGGAACTGTCTTCTGTATTTTGACGTTCGAAAAGTGCTGATACTCAGCCTAATTTGATAAAATATATACATATATACATAGATCATGCGAAAGTAAATTTGTCTGTCTGTTACGCTTTTACGCCTAAACCACTGAACCTATAATGATGAGATTTTGTACATAGACTAGTAAATAACTATTTGTTCGAGCGTTTTTGAAATTTCAACCTATATGGGGATGAAAGTTCATCAACATCGGTTCCAGAGTTTTTTTTTTTTTGGGTGGGAAATCTTCAAATAACTTCTCCCGCTCTGGGTGGAACAGGAGGGCGTGTCACTTTTACTGACTAAAACCCACCCGTGTTCCCTCAGTTGCCTGTGTGCCAGGGGCGACGGTATCTCTTTCGAACAACCCGCACCCCTGGCAGGCATCGGCCCTTGCGGACCCCACCATTTCGGCGCACCAAAACAAATGGCACGCCGTGACCACCCCAGGAACCAAGTAACATAAGGGCCTCAGACGACCTCGTGTCTGGCACCCTTGGTCCTCCTGCGACGGGTCAGCAGCGGCCCCGCCGCCTACCACTTTTCGGCCGCAAGGGATAGGGAGAGCGGCCAACGCTATACCGACACTCCTCTTCCCCTGCGGCCCCACCGCGTCCGCCATCAAACGGTGGCGGCCCCGTCCAGGCCACGGAAGGGAAGACTGCTACTCAAAAGTACCGGCACTCCTCCTCTGCCGCAGCCTGTAACCCTCAGCCGCGATGCCTCCCATTCGACATCGTGGCCCGCCTCCCTTGCGGTGCTCACCGCAACCTACTTTTTGGCCGCTACGTCGCCGGCTTGGAGACAAAAAGCCCTGACGAGCGGCCCCCACCTTGGGGTTCCTCTTCGCTTCACAGTGGGAGCGGACTACGGCTACTGAGCCCCCCCGCAACAATAATGCAGGAAAGCACTGGGGGGATGAAACATGTCTAAGAATACTCCCGACTAATTCATCTTTCAAACACAAAAAACAAAATCAAAATCGATTCAAACCGTACGGGAGCTACGATGCCACAGACAGAGACACACACACAGACACGTCAAACTTATAAAGTGATAACACCCCGTAGTGTTTGCGTCGGGGGTTAAAAATAGACTTGACCTTGGTTATGGATAAGCTAACTGTTGTTGTAAAAGGGGCATGAAGTGGTTGAAGTAGAGGATAAAAGTGCCCAAGTAACTATTTCACACAAACGAAGTAGCAAGGAAAAGCTAATAAGCTGATCAGATGCAGTTCAGATCGAAATTCTCAGTAGAGAAAATAACCTTACAGTGATACGTATCCGAATGGGACTAACTAGATAGATTCAGCTATATGAACAGTTACTTATCCAAAGCAACTAGGACGTCTCAGACATCCCCTGCGGCTTTCATCATATTTCTTCGATACTTATTACTAATTACTGTCTATTTTGAGAGATGGAAATCGGCATGGCTGCGTTGCGTAGGCGTGGCTTCGAATGGGGTGGCAGAAAGGGAGGCGAAGCGCTCGAGAGATTCCAAGAGTTAGTTAAGCCGCGCATGCAAGGCATTCTATAAAGTATTCTACATGGTGCATACTTTAGGTTACCGTCTAATTTTCTTCCGTATCGAATGATAAAAGCTCATGCTACGCAATTGATAGCGTGGCCTACTTTTATCAAAAATCTAAGAATGCTATGCATCCGGGTGTTTTTTTTTGAAGATGGGTAATCATTAAATAACTTCTCCTGCTCTAGGTGGAGCGGGAGGGCGTGTCAGACTTTTACTGACTAAAACCCACCCGTGTTCCTTCAGTTGCCTGCGTGCCAGGGGTCACGGTATCTCTTTCGAACAACCCGCACCCCTGGCAGGCCACGGCCCTTGCGGACCCCACCAGTTGGTGCTGACATCTCTATGAGACGCGCGTGAATCTGACACTGATCAGCAAATTGCATGAAACGTAAGAAAATTTAAATTCCACGGGCTACCGTAGCGCATCCACGTTAAAAATAAACGAGTGTCTATCAATTGTATGTACGGCCACACGTCAGTGGTAACGGAACCAGTATAAGTTGGCCTCGTATTCTTTTATTGCTCCGTACTACGCTAGGCCAGCTCAAAGTCAAGGTGTAATCACGGACGTGACGTACATTCGATTGTGCGCTCATAATTCGATAGACTCGCTAGGGATTGATTATATTGACAGCTCACGTCAAGCTTAATTTTTATTATAATATATAATTTTATCAGAACAGATCAGCTGGTCTGGCTGCACCATTACCCAAATGCTGCGTATTGTGTTTATAAAGTGTGTCATTAAAAACTCGTTTTGAAGTTTAGAATTCGATTTACGATATGGGAGTAGAAAGAAATACTTACATAATCCAAAATCGAGAAAAGGAGTGATCCATCCTTTTTGATTTCTATGTTCCGAGCGTTTTGCGCAATGCCTCTGATGATGTCGCAGGCAACAGACGCGAGGACATTGGGACCCGGCAGGCATAGTGGAGTTCCGCTGAACAGGAGCTCCTTGACCGAGATGGTCACGAAAGGCTTGTTGTATTCGCCAAACACGTCCTTCAACGTCATGTTTAGAAGGGACATCAATGTCGGGTACAGACGCTCCGCTACCTGTATTATAGCCTGAAACAATGAAATCAGTATTTTAATACTAGTTCTAGATACAATAGGTACTTAATTTATTCAACACTCTAAAGTTAAATACTCTTAAATTCGCAAATCGCCTGATCCAGAGTAAATAAGATGTTTTTCAGTTTCCGAATCCTTTTTTTACACCAAAATTAAATATTCAGTATATCACGATATCAATATTATTTAATTAATTGAGCAGGGCGATATTTCATCATTTCATTCAGGTCTAAATATTGAAGAATTAATCAAAACCACGAAATGCTGAAAAGTTATTCGCAACGTTACCAAATTTTGTTTGCTACGGGACAGTCAGAAACATGAAAAATAAATCTGCTGCCCATACAAAAGTGTAATAATATAAACTATCACGATCAAAATGATCCCTTGGTAACCTAACATATTGGAGGTTATCTGTATCAAATCGTAGATACTGTTGAAAATGAAAACAATGCTAAAAAGATTTAATCACAAACCAAAAGAAAAAACAAAAAGCAAATCAATAAAAACAAAAAAAAAACGTACCTACACACCACAAACTCATGAGACCAACAAATGCAAAAAGACTGAAAGAACTGACTGAAGAAAACAAAAGCGAGAGTTAATTTAAAAAAAAAAACCTACGACGGTTTGACTCCTCACAGCACAATACAACAAAAAAAAAAACTGTCTCTGTTCTTTGTACTTCTACAGAATCTCAAAAATGCCAGTGCCTATCCTCTCAATTGGTATCGCGACAACTCGACCCCAGGACAATTCGACCTCAACAACTCAACCCGTACTACTTGTCCTCGACATCGAGTTTAGTCAAACCGGATACATTTGAATATCAGTATTATACATGGAGCGCCTGCCTATCTGACCACCATAATCCAGTTACTGGGTAATACGATACCCATTTTTAAGACTGGTTGTCAGACTTTCGGGCTTCTGGCGACCTGTAACGACTGTCAATGATCCACAATTGAAAACCGGGATCAACGGCTTAACGTGCTTTTCGAGACACGGAGGGGTCTTGATATGTAAAGATGGTCACCCATCCTCGAACCAACCGCGGCAAGCGTAGCACAACCTGATCGATCGACCCGTGCAACTGTTGTGAATTATACCACAGGCCCCTCAATTAGATACAGCGGAGCCACATGCTATATGATGAAATTCCACTCTCCGCCAATTTACAGTTTCGAAAGCTTCGTCCATGAATGCAATTCATTAAGTGTATAATTAAATTATGCAATACATATTATGCTAAAATAACTCTGTAGTTCAGAAATGTTGGTTTAAAACATGAAGCGATCATATTCAGAATAGTTTTATTAATTATATTAAATTTGTGTTTTAATTAAAATAACATATGCAACCGGCGTGCGTGTATGTCCAGATGTACTCGTATTAACGTACGCGAGGCAAAAGGATGTAAGGACGTAGTAGGTGCCGTACTGTAGTTTCGGCCTACCCCCATTGGAATAGGACGTGATTTTGATTCATTTTGGTCACTGAATATGTCTGCCGCAATAATGAACCGGGCTAGATATTATTAGAAGACCTATAAATTATTAATTACCACTACCGAAAAGATGTTTCGCGCAACAAATAAGTAAAATTGAGGTGTCTGTTCGTAATGTCAAAATAACAGCGTTTAATAAATGCATATGAAAGTATATACGGTACTTAAAAAAAAATACTTTTAATGTAATATTTCCGATATCCGCGAGAGCGAAGCCGCGGGCAGCAGTAGTACATACGGCTACACATCAAGCTATACATTTCCAGTTTACGCTGATCTAGCATTATACAGAAATCATATACCATGCGAGATCAGCTTATACTGGAAATGTTGAAGTGTAGCCGTGCGTACAAACTACAAATTTATTTCAGCTTTTGAAACAGGTCCTGTGAGTATAATAAGTGGATATATTACGGTAAGTGTGATTAATTGAAAATTATTAATAAATAGCCATCATTATTAATATTTACCTCATGATTTGGTAAATGTGAATTTAAATTCGTCACTTTTAGCAGTTTTTATTAATTATTCACTACTATTTTATTTATTTAACCATTTACATACACATTACATTTCCATTACATTACATTCCATTCCAATCCATCCATCCATTTCCATTTTTTTTCCATTTACATTTTTTTTTTAGTTTTTTACTATCGTCGTTTAGAGTAATAAAATAAAATAAGACTCGTAATTATTTGTCCAATAAGTATTTTTACAAACTTTATTTACTTCCACCTGTCTCGGAGTCTGTAATGAAATCTTCCAGGTTAAATTTGACCTACTTCCCGGTTTTCGATTGAGCTGAAATTTTTCATGCATATGTATATTGCATGACAATCCAATATTATGATGACATAGAGCTCATCTGGTGCTGGAGCCAGAAGGTGGCCAAAGGAACTCCGCAATAAAACGACACAACCCCATCGAGTTTGGGCTCGTTTGATTTGTATTGACGAGTACTTTGGTCCTATAAGGTAACCAGGGTCTGATACTGGAGCTGGAAAGTGGCCATAGGAACTCCGCAGTAAAACTACACAACCCATCGAGTTTGGGCTCGTTTGATTCGTATTGATGAGTACTTTGATCGTATATGGTAGCCAGGGTCTAATGCTGGAGCTGGAAGGTGGCCATAGATACATAACACTTTAAGTGCTCAAAACAACATATATGTGTGGGTTCTACGAAATATTATGAGCAACATAACGGAAAAACGCTGCTACGAACTACACCGTCGGCGTCGTAAATCCCGCATCATAAATACTAAATAGTAAAAAAAAAATTATCTACCTTGTTATTAAATCAAACTCAAAAGTAAAAAATATATTTAATCTTAATTATTTAAACCAAAGCGTGTTACCTAGTGACGGTTAGAAATAAAGAAGGTGTAACATGCTAATAAATGTTCTTTATTTATCCTGCCATGAAAATTTTACACGCTTTTAATTACATAATTGTTTGTAAATATCACAGTACTTATAAATACATCCATAATCAGCCTATAGTCTTCCCACTGCTGGGAAACAGGCTTCCTCTCGGTGAGAGGGAGTGGGCCGTAATCTACCACTCGGGCCCAGTGAGGGTTGGTAGATGTCACAAGTCTTACATTTTTAGGTTCTAGGACATGCCGGTTTCCACACGATGTTTTCCTTCACCGTTTTGAGAGCAGTGGTGATGAAACCATTTACACAGAGTAAACGCGACCTACAGACTCGTCAGTCGAGCCCGATACCACTAGGGGCAACCACAGTTCTCAAATACATAACTAAAAGAAACTTACATGCAAAACCGTTTACTGTTTGGTTTTGCTTAAAAGAAACAAGAACAGATAAAATAAAAACTATACAATCATAGACTGGGAGACTTTTCGACGGTCCCTACGTATAATCCCCCAACTACAAATGATAAATTTTACAGGAGAGCGCTTCAAAGTTTCAAATACGTGTATATCATGTTCTACTTAATTGTAATGTCATGATGAATATAAAGTGCATTTTGCAATCTTAGACTTATTTTTGAAAAACTAAACGATAGTATAGGCTAGCCTGAAGGTCACGAAAATTAAACAATCATGCAAATTACGTATCTACCACTTAGGGGATTGTACGTAGAGACCGTCGTTATAATACCTACCGCAATGCTGCAATGCTCATAGGTACTGAACTAAAACACTAAATAAAGTAAAAGAAAATTAAAATGAAATAATATATATTAGACTCATCAAAAAATCATCATTAAAATCCTAATAACAATAATTATGATTTGTTTTGCAAGATAGACTTTTACGGCACTAATTGCAAAGAACGCGCATTTTTGAAGTATTCCCGCTTGAGCACCAATTTTTAGAGCACGTATGCATTTAGCACCAAAGACCCAAAGGTATGGGAATACCATGGTGCTCAATGGATAGGAGCTCTGAAAATTCAACCATTTTCAGAGCACCTATCCATTGAGCACCATGGTAAATGCAGAAAAATGCGAAGTATGCCCGTTTGACGAGCGTCAAACGGGCATACTTCGCATTTTTACAGCGGTTGGAGTTGCACTCGCCAGTAAAATTGCAGTGTTGAGAGACTTGTCCTCCCGAGTCTTTGCTTGTTCAGACCGAAAGTCGCTTCGCGTACGTTATTTTTGAAAATGTATTACATGTATCGATACTAAGGTTACATTATTAATAATAACCGATAAATGTGAAGAAATAAACTTATATTAGGTCTTTACCTATGAAATTGCCGTTTTGCAGTACTGGCCATTTCAAATCAAAATAATTTTTGTTTGGGTAAGAATTCTAATTTCAAATTAATTTTATTTTAAAAACATGGATTTTTTTTTCCAAAAGTAGTCATTTGTTTATTGATTAGTGTTACATTTTCATCGCATTTCAATCTTTTTCGTCATCATGGATACGTTAAAAATTCGAGTAATTATGGAATATGAGTACCGTCGTGGCAGCAACGCGGCACAAGCGGCACGCAACATCAACGACGTTTACGGAGCTAACACTACAAACCAACGCACCACCTGTTATTGGTTTGCACGCTTCCGTTCTGGAAATTTCGACCTGAAAAATGAACCTCGCGGTCGTCCGAAGACTTTGGTCGACAATGACGAATTAAAGGCGATTGTGGAAGCTGATGATACACAATCTACGGCTGAATTAGCAGCAGCTTTCGACGTTAGCGTCAAAACAATATTGGTCCATTTGCGTAAAATTGGCAAGGTAAAAAAGCTTGACAAATGGGTGCCCCACGAACTCAATGATCGTCAGCGCGAAGTACGCGTCGAGACGTGCCTTGCACTGCTCAACAGACACACAAATGAAGGAATTTTGAACCGCATTGTTACCTGCGATGAAAAATGGATTCTGTTTGATAACCGCAAGCGCTCAGCAAGTTGGTTGGATCCTGGTTCAGCACCTAAACAATGCCCTAAACGAAAACTTACCCCTAGAAAAGTGATGGTCACTGTTTGGTGGTCTAGCGCCGGTGTGATTCATCACAGCTTCTTACCAAACGGGGTGAGCATTACTGCAGATGTGTACTGTGAAGAACTGAACACAATGATGGAGAAGCTGGCACATCTCCAACCAGCATTGGTCAATCGCTCGTCTCCGCTGCTCCTGCACGACAACGCGCGACCTCATACTGCACAGCAGACGGTCTCCAAGTTGCAAGAACTGGGGTTGGAAGCTCTCCGTCATCCGCCCTACTCACCAGACCTTGCGCCTACAGACTACTACTTTTTCCAGAATTTGGATAACTTCTTGGCGGGAAAAAAATTCAATACCCGAGAGGCAGTACAAAATGCCTTTGAAGAATTTGTTGCCTCCCGTCCAGCTGATTTCTTTAAGAAGGGCATCAATAAACTGCCACTGCGATGGCAAAGATGCATTGATTGCATGGGTGATTACTTCGATTAATACAAATAAAAAATACATGAAAAAAATTCGTTTAAATTTTTTCATACAAAACGGCAATTTCATAGGTAAAGACCTATTATAATATTATGGTGCAGTTAAGTTACGACTCATTCACCGCGACCAAATAGAACGTTGTTGGTTGTTATTGTGTGGTAGTGGCGTGTGTTTAATCTATTAGCAGAGTTACAGTTCATTTTAAAATGCAACCAAATTTAAATATAATATATAAATGAAAGCGAATATTATTGCGCTGCGTAAAAGCGGACTTAATATATCACAAATATCTGATAAAACCGGACTGAGTGTGAGTATTATGATTTTATGAAACATTTAGGTATCTAATTAAAGTAAAACTGCTGATCCTTGTAGCAATTTTTTGGGACGTTTTCTAAATATCATAAGGCCTAAATAGAAGAAAATCTACATTTATTTCCTAGATTATTAAACGATGAAAATAACATTCTACTTACTTAATATTTATGTGGAATTTATATTTTCAATAATTTTGTTTCTAAATAGTAACACATGTTAGTATGTATTTTGCTTAGTAGCCTAACAGTGCCCCTTTTTTGTTTGTAGAGAAATACTGTGATTCGGTGGGTGAAAAGATATGAGGAAGAGGGTAGCCTTGCCCATCGAAAGAAAAGTGGAAGACCCCAGCTGATAAAATAGGCGCAGCGACAGGACCTGGTCAGCGAATATGAAACAAGAGGTTTCATACCGACAAGACATTATGCCAAATTATTTGACACGTCTTTACGAACCGTGCGTCATGCACTCCATGCAGAAGGTTTGCATAATCGAAAACCAGCTCAAAAACCATATTTAACGGAAAAACATTAACATTGTTATAAATTACAAATACTTATAATTTTAGTAATATTCAAATAATATTGTGTCATATCCGTTATATGGATTATTTTGAGGTTTAATTTCAATTTTCTTTTCGTAATGAAAATGAATACTTAAGCTATAACCTCAATAAGTCCTATTAAATACGCTTTGTTAACTTTGTGGTTTAAGATAGAACGAACTCGCTCGCAGTAGAATAAAAGTAGTATTACTGAGTCATTTAATTGTATTGTGACAACAAGTCTGCGTTGTGGTTTCTTTAGAGTACCCACACACGGTAGTAATTACAGCACAATATTATCATATTACTAAAATACAATATTTTAAGCCTGATTATCATAGTTCACTGATTAGCTACTTTACTTAAAGGAAATTGTTCTTTACGAGAAAATAAACTGTTTTAACAAGAAGTTATTATTAGTTATATTCATACTTCATAAAATTACAACGAATAAAAATGTTGGAACCACTTAGATTTATTTTTTTCTTAATGGTTTATTTCAATAACCATATTAGTAGTAAAAAAAAAATACATTATGATTCTCGTTTATTAATTTATTGAATAATAAAAGAACACATGAAGATTATTTTTGAAAAGAAAAATAAAATTTTCATGTCGAGATTTGAACCCGTTGATTTGATTTGACTTATGTGTATCATAATACAAGACGATACGCTACCACCTATCGGAACTTGATATGAAAACGTGAATTTTAGCAATGGTATGAACCGACCAAGGTCATGCGTTTTAGCAATGGTATGAACCGACCAAGGTCATGCGTTTTAGCAATGGTATGAACCGACCAAGGTCATGCGTTTTAGCAATGGTATGAACCGACCAAGGTCATGCGTTTTAGCAATGGTATGAACCGACCAAGGTCATGCGTTTTAGCAATGGTATGAACCGACCAAGGTCATACGTTTTACGTACTCTATGCGACCGACAGTATGTTTTTTTGTTTCATTCGACGCCAGGGTGTGAGTTCTGAGGTCTGCGTTCTGTGTTGATACATCACTTATACACACAGATATAGGTACGGCCTGGACCGCGAGTATATAGCAATATAATCCTTCTCGTACTACTGCATTTATGACTCCTTACTGTACATGCAATATTTGTAACGATTGACATTTTTGTGTTTTGTTATGTTTTAGTGTGATTTTCAAAGTCAATTTACATCGACAACATATTTGATGCAACAGACGTAGGATGGCTGACGCTGCCGGCAGTTATTATCCACATGCATCCAATTTTTCTCAGTTCTCTTCCAGTCTCGCACATACATCCCATTCTTCACCACAGATTGTTGCTAGCAAAGCTATATTTTGAGAACGAAATAATTATGTTGAATTACAAAAGAAAAAAATGCATTCAGAAAGAACACAACCGAATTCTAAAATGAATTCTTGAAAGTGTTATGCTTGAAGCAATCATTTAAATTCGGATCGTTTTTTTTTTAAACACTGACGGCCCGGCTCAATACTACCATGGTAACTAATCTGACAAGCAACAGACTGTTCACTAATGAACTGCTAACGGCTAATTCCTTCGTCGAGATCCTTAGTTCCGACATTTTTTCTTAATCCAAATAAGCCGAGTTTAGCTGATAAATTATTTTTTACCTAGGAAGGGTTAAAGAGATGGACTGAGCTTTTGTATATTTTTTTAAATGGCCTACTCTTCGCGTGGTAACGGCCAGCCCTTTTTTGGCAAATGAATTTGCACTGCCATCAGTGGCGTATGGGCGCCTAACGAAGGGGGGCGCAAAAAAGTCGCCAATGAACAAAAAAAAAACTATAAACCATTTTATACTGTTACCTATACTCCATTTGAAATAAGAATAGACATTTAACTAAAACTTTTTTACAGTCCGATCAACCGATTTTGACTTCTATTGCCTTGGTGGCATGACAAATGGCAGCTGCAATAAACAGTTGGTATTGTAACTACTTTATTGCTTGTAATGCCATCCTTATGCCTACGGTATAGAAGTCAGAACGGACGGTAAAAAAGGTTTGTTTAAATGTCTAATCTTATTTCAAATGGAGTATATCTAAGAAATCTGAAAACCTACTTGAATATATTGTGCGGTACGACGATGACAGCATATTTCCAAATGCGCCTAGTTCTATTCAAATTCTCTTAAAATTGCAGCATAGCAAGTGATTTTTTAGCAAGTTGAAATTAATACCTTCGTTTTTGAAGGCAATTGGTCAAGAAAGGATATGCGACCTAGCTTTGCTCAGTGTAGACCGAGAAGATCATTTACGAAGGGTCGCAAATGTGCTGCGTGCCCTAAGCGCTATTTTCTATTGGTAAGCCCCTGACTGCCATTCAACGTGACAATGCTGACAGCGTGGCACGACAGCGATGCACGAATTTCCAATGCCCGTTTTAAGAGTGTGTTATTTAATTAAGAGTGTTCCTAACTATGTTGGGGTCAGCTTTCAGTCTAACCGGATGCATCTGAATATCAGTATTATACATGGAGCGCCTGCCTATCTGACCACCACAATCCAGTTACTGGGTAACACGATAACCCTTTGTATGACTGGTTGTCAGACTTTCGGGCTTCTAACGACCCGTAACGACTGTCAAAGATCCACAATTGACAGCCGCACCAACGGTTTAACGTGCTTTCCGAGGCACGGAGGGGTCTTGGTATGTAAAGATGGTCACCCATCCACGGACCAACCGTGTCAAGCGTAGCTTAACCTAATCGATCGACCCGTGCGGCTGTTATTACTAAGCCACAAGCCCCTTTAAATTTCTCTGTACATTTTTAATATATAAATTATATAAACGTATATATATCACTGTAAATAAAACAAGTACAATGTGCCGTAAAATTGGGTTTCCAGCAGGCTTAGCACAAGCACCGATTGGTCGATGGAAGAATAGACATGACTATTTACTAAATTATGTACAATAGGAGAAGATAGCTATCTTTTTCAATTAATTATCACAGTTATGCGTTCTAAACAAATCATGATTTTGTAGATAATCGTATATACTTTGTGGCCGTCGTCGAGTGGAAAGTTTGTTGTCAGTGTGATTTTGACAGTTTGAGAAGAAATATTCTTCTGAAATAGTCTTTATATAAAAGGACCTATACAAAGATCGTTAGAAACAAAAGATGAAATGACAAATTGTAGAAGGATTTCGACGGTGCGATGTCAAAAATGGAGAAACGAAAAATATGATCTAACTAGAGGTGGTCGTTGAATCAATAAACTGTTTTTTTAAACGACTTTTCACTCGTCAACGAGATAATTGTTAATCATCAATGAAAAAACAGGATGAAAATATTAGCTGTTAATTTACGTCAACGCACAATACGCATTAGTTCAATAGTCATTATTTTATTCAGTTCCAAATAAAACCAGTTGAAAAAAAATGCTGCTAATGCTATTAACTTAAGTAAACGGCTCAGCGGATTATTTCACTATAATTTGATTAATTTCTTAGAATCAACTAAATGCAAATATAATTTGATTTGAATGTATATAAAATGAAACTATCTTTTAAGAACCTATGTCCCGTTTGGTAGCATAACACGGTCACTTTATGAACCGTACTGCTCATTAACGGCTTGTCTTGAAGATTTGAAAAATATATGATTTTGCTTTAAATTCATATAGATCATTTTGCCGGAAGTACTTTTTTTGTATGGTTAATACTTTTGCTGTAAAAAAATATTTTCCAACACGCAATATTTTGGCTTCTATTCCATACTCCTACTAAACGGCTTCGTTATTTGGAAAAAAAAATACACTGAAAAATAGATAGTTAGAGGTACCACAGAATCGCCGAAGCACAATTGTAAATTAATCAAAGGAATATCCCCATTTTGAGATAAAGGCTCAGAGGTGCCCTGCGCGGGCGCGGGCGGCAGTCGTGCTTTAGCATACAAACGGGAGATGAGGATACTATGGGCCTTAAGTACGCCTGGATACTATATTTGTACCTAGCCAGTCCTAAGCCTGGAAAGAGTACGAAGGGGATTTCATTATATTTTTTTATATTCTTATCAAATTAATTATTTGCAACAAAATTGTCAATTATTGTAAACGTTGACATAAATTGACGCTAAACGCTACCGATTGAACATTCAAAACTTGTTAACAATTTAACAGCTTTTTTAACCTGTTGACGACTGATGATTAACTGTTATATCACATTAACCAAAAAACCGTCAATGACCCACCTCTAGATCTAAACAAGATTCGTAATCTTAATGTCTAGATTTTAAAAGTGACAGTGACCTCTGAGTTTCTTTCGGCCTTTCTTCCCAGAGTAGTCAGATAGAAAACGCCGACCACCTCTAGTTCTTAAATATTATTGACATATTAAAGTGGTTATACAGGGTCAAACTAAATTAGCTGGCAATACTTAACCCACGTGTTGGTTTTCGACATCGAAAACTTATATATAAAAATAAATGTCCCATCATACCAACTTTGTTCAAAACTTTAAATGACAGCGATATGTATAGACGCCAGCACATCAAGCTACCCCAATCTGTCAAATTTCTTTAATAGATTTCAACTTCATCGCATAAGCATAAGGTTCATGTTCAATTGACAGTTTTGGGTAGCTTGATGTGCTGGCGTCTGTACATTTAGGCAATCAAACGACTGATTAAATGTTATGGTTTTTGGAAATTCGTAAAAATATCTGTTTCACGAAAAATTACAAAAAACATCTGACTGATTACGGGAAATTGACCTTCGCCCATTGAATGATGAATTTATTTACAAAAATATATTCCATTAGTTCCCTATGTCGATACCCGACACGTGGGTAAAGTTTTGCCAGCTATTTTAATTTGACCCTATAAAAAACTTTCTTACAAAAATAAAATCATTGATCAAATTCGATACTCACTTCGTGTAACTGAAAGCATTTTGCAGCACTACCAATCAATTTAAGTTGAACGATCCGATTGAACCGAGAAACGGTGAACAAAACGATTTATCTCCTTCATTTTTGTTGGTGTTGTTAAAAAACTCGTTTGATATTCAGCTGCTTTTACGGGTTGATTCCATAACACTAACAGAAGAAATAGCTTTCATTTGACCGTTCCAGAACATTCATTGCGTTATTTACGTAACTATTTGAGCAGTAATTTTTTTCGAACATAATATTTATGAAGAAATGTATTAGCAATATTCTTCAAAACGATTCAGATTGTGATCGGTAGTGAGTTACATTATTAGAGTGCTGACTAGAGTGGGGCAGAACACAACTTAATTGATAGGTTAACTATTTAACTGTAGAGTTTATTTAATTAGGACAAAACAAGTCAGACAAAATCAATAATTATCTTATCTTCGAAAACGAAATACGTACCTACTTAGATAGGCGTTTCATTTTGTACAGTGATTTTGTAGGTACCGACCGGATCCTACGTTTTAAAAACATTTGAAAATATTCTACTAAAAACCGAGCAGTGCTACTTACATCTAATTAAATTAAATAAAGTATAGTCAAGAAAAATGCAATTCAACAAGAATCTAATTATCACTATTAAGTTTTAATTGTGTGGTCTTTTCTTGCAGGTAAACCCCATTTAATACAGGAACGGGCAGAAATTCTGTCTGAGCTGCTAGCTACTGTTTCTACTTAATTATCCCACTCAGGACCCAGCGTTCAGCAGTCATGGTTGCAAAAACACCCTGAGGTAAGAGATACTTTTATATCTCTACGGGAAATTTACGACTGAATAACAGCATTGATCTAAACGAAACGAGGTCATCTAGCATCTAGATGCTAGATGACCTCGTTTAGATTATTGTAGGCATTTTTCAGAAGTATTTTTAACCAACTTCAAAAATAAAGAGGTTATTAATTCGACATGTTTATATATTTTTTTCTTTTTATGTATTTTCGGGCATTACTCCGTCATATATGGACGGATTTGCAAAATACTATAGCTAAAAAGTGAATAATGAGAAAATTGCCAAAAAAAACAACCAACTTCCGGAAAAACACTACAAAGTGAAAAATAACTTTAATTTCGGAAGGCAGTGACCAAAAATTAAAATACATATCCTAAGTCACCGACTTTTTTTTGGAATAGTATTTGTACTAAAAGTACTCATAACGCGTAATACACTATCTAAAGGATGTTAGACGATAATGCTCTATTGCTAGGTACATATATTCGAAACGAACACCGGTGAACCGCACAATGATAGCCATTACTACTGTTAGTGTGTAACGTATGCAAAGCGTGGTGCTCATAGCCAATCCCCCTTTTTGGTGGAGGCTTATGTCCAGCAGTGGGCGTCTTTCGGCTAATATGAGGTTTTTAGGTAAATACTAAAGTATGTGTGTAAGCCGTCTTAGCAAAAGTAGGTAAGAATTTTGAGCTCTGTTAGGAAGCTTTCATTCTGCTCGGGTACCTATGTGTTCTGTGACATCACTATCGCAAACAATAAACAGGCAAACACCCGCCCGAATTGATAATATGTCGATTTTTCAAGTTTTTGTACCTAATTACTTGGGATCGATAAAAGCCTGTTGCCATGTAACCTCTCGATGGTCGTCAAGCGAAAATAATAAGAAATGTTTTATTAATAGGTACAGTAAATATGTTGCCATGGCAGTAATCTGCCCGTTGGCATGGGGGTGTATGATCAGTTGCTGAGTACAGTATTTTTATTTCTGTTACCTAGGGTAGGTACAAACAAACGTGCTGTGAACGTGTGCGTGAAGACGGGTAGCGTCAACAGATTAAGGCTCCTGCAGACAAGTGCGACATGACAGCGTGACGCGACTCTTATAGAACAATTGATGTGTGTGAAAACACTTAGAACACACAAAAACACGTATCTACCTAAGTAAACTTTAGTAGTTACTGAATAAGATTATGTGTCCAAGTATGGATTCGTGTCACGCCTGTTTGCGGGAGCCTTAACTCACACACAAACTACCTACTTCGCCTTTGTTTCGGAAATTACCGAGAGATCACATTCACATTCACAGCGTGTTTGAACACTTGGTTATCACAAGTAAAGCGCGCGTCACTTCGTGAGAGAAAAATACTGTATCAACAAGTGGCGTGGTAATGCGATTGTCACGTAGACAGGCACACATACATACGGTGATAGCGCCTGTCTCAGTATTCACTTAGTAGGTTCCTCTTTCAGGGTACGGGTTCTTTCAAGGTTCGGGTTTCAGTGGGTTTGGTTTTCATACGGCATTGGGTTAAGTTATAATAATCCAAATTAACCTGTACATATCCTTACTAATATTATAAACGCGAAAGTTTGTATGTATGGATGTTTGTTACTCTTTCACGCAAAAACGGCTGAACGGATCTGGATGAAATTTGGCACACAGATAGATTATAATCTAGATTAGCACATAGGATACTTTTATCCCGGTAGTACGTTCCCGCGGGATAATTTCCGACTTCCACGCGGGCGAAGCCGCGGGCGGAAGCTAGTAAATACTAAAAATAAAGCTGATATTGTTTGTTTGTTTGTTTGAACGCGCTAATCTTTGAAACTTCCAGTGGGGTTTGAAAAAATCTTTCTGCATTTGATAGCCCAATTTTTAAGGCAAGTTATAGATTATTTAACCTCACGCTACGACCCTAAGGACCCTGTACAAAAATAAAAAAGTCAGAAATACCGCTAGGCGTAAATTAAGTACCACCGGCGTGGGCGGGCGATACGTTGCGACTCGGTGAATTGGGAACCGAAATTCCGCGCACGAAGGCTAGTAAAGTTTAAACCAAAACTTGTGTTAATACTTTAGAGTCTTGTGTGAATTGGTGGTTTAAGCTAGAAAAGTTTAAACCAAAACTTGTGTTAATACTTTAGAGTCTTGTGTGAATTGGTGGTTTAGGCACTCTTCATATAAACAGAGCTCTGACAATTAAAAGTTTATTACGTAAACACAATATAAATTATAACATCGACTGACGCCGCGCATCATTGCAATGATGCGCGGCGCGAGTCGATCGTCATGCTCTACACGTCGGTCAGCGCGGTATGCCGAGGACGACTGAGGGGCGCATCTACAGCGCGGGGAGGAGGCAGTGCATCGAGCCTCTCGCCACGCAGTTCGGCCAACCTCGTTACCGCTCGGAGACAATTATGTTGGCAGAGCGGCCGAACTGTAGTAGCTATAGCCTACACTGGTAACAAAGACTCCGTAGCCTCTTTTTACACGCTTTATATTAGCTTCACTTGTATGTTTTTAGGTAACCGACTCATTAGAGCGCGATTTTGACCCACTTTAAACGGTCAGATTACATTGAAACTTTGTAAACTTATCGAGGACCGATGACAATTCAATAATTTAAAAAAAAAATGAGAAAAATTTTAAAAAAGGAAAAAAAACACGTTTTTGTAGTTAGCAGAACTAAAAAATAGAAAATAAATAATAGTTTAAAAAAACTAAAAAACACGCTTTAAAAACCAAACTAAAAAAGGAGAAAATAATTTAATTCAATTAAAAAGCGTGGGGTGCTTGACTTTAATTAATAATAAAAACATCTCAAAAAACACCCCACGCTTTTTAATTGAATTAAATTATTTTCTCCTTTTTTAGTTTGGTTTTTAAAGCGTGTTTTTTAGTTTTTTAAACTATAATTTTTGACTGGTAACTGGTTAAGATAATGGTGTGACTACAATACAAATAACATATAACTATGTTATTAGCACTTAACTTTGCACTCCTAGCTTAGCTTAGCTCCTTAACTTGACCTTGTGCTGTCCTGACAGACGATGTCCTGTCTTTACTATGAATATAGAATTCGCAACTTTCTATATATTTTTTTATAAGAACCTGACCATAACAAACACAACAAAAAAAGAATTAGCAAAATTTGTCCAGCCGTTCAAGTGTAATGCCGTGACCAAGGGAAATAGGGATTCATTTTTATATAATAGATAGGTATAATAATATAAATATAGATAGATTTGCTTTCCGCCCTCCTTCTCCATATATAATCCGTAACTGTGCCAAATTTCACACTTCTTCGTCCACGTATTTTTTTTTTAAATAGGAGACAAAGTTTTTTCTTCACCTATTAAAATAAAGATGACACAGTTTTCAGTAAGAATTGATCGGCATTTAAGGGGAATCTAGTCGCGGGCTCGAACTCACTGGTGGGAGTGGCTAAAAAGCACACTGTCTCACCAGGCATCGTGTCCGACAGAGGTAGTACCCGTGATGAGCAGTTAAATGCTAGTCTACATGCACAACATTATTGAGTGAGATGCAGGATCAGTTATAGTAAAAGCGGCGCGTAAAAAATTAAGGAAAGTCCTTTGGAAGATCGGGTTTTATGAAAAACCACTGAATAAGATTTATTCAACTTTATTGGTCATTGATAATGACCAATAAAGTTGATTGAACTTTTCGATATTTGAGCTTTGTCGGTAAAGACTTGATTTGGAGATTTTACACTTCTTTTATTACTTGAACACGCCCAAAGTTAGGTTAATTAGCAAGAAAAACGAATCTTTGTTGGCTCATAACTTTTTAATGGCTTTTTATTTTAGTATTCTGTTTCCGTACAGACAAAATTAATAATTGGGACAAAACTATACCATGTTTAATTTTTAACCGACTTCAAAAAGGAGGAGGTTCTCAATTCGTCGGGACCTTTTTTTATGTATGTTCCCCGATTACTCAAAGATGGCTGCACCGATTTGGTTTTTTATTTTTTTGTTTGAAAGGGTATACTTCCCAGGTGGTTCCATGGTCATTAAGTCAAGATCTGATGATGGGATCCTGGAGAAATAGAGAGAACTCTTCAAATTTTATAGGCACACTTGAAGCGATTTGGGTATTTTTTGGATGAATACTTTCTTGGAGTGGTCCCATTTCAATTTGGTGAAGATCTGATGAAGAACTTCGGAGATAGGCAACGGAACTCCTCAATAAATGATAGCAAATGGACTGGGATTGCTGAAATCTCATGTCTGTCTATTGTTTACACCAGTTCATAACATAACATCACGCCGGTACGCTGTGAAGGGGTAAGCACATGTGAACCACTAAAAAGTGAAAACTAAAAGCTTTTTCCAAAAAAAAACAAGCGACTTCCAAAAAAACACTACAAAATGAAAAATAACTTTAATTACGGAAGGTGGTGACAAAAAATTAAAATACAGCTCCAAAGACACTGACTTCCGAAATGAAAGTTATATTTCACTTTTTTGTGTTTTTTTGGAAGTCGGTTCTTTTTTTTTGGAAAAAGTTTTTATTGATGTAGGTACATTATCGAACAGTGGGGTAATACACTCCCGAAGTTTGTATGGAAAAAATGTCGACAAGATTCACCTTAATGTGTAACACATTTTGATTGATCAGGATATATAGGTACTAGGTATCTATACTACTATCCTATTACTACTTACCTATTAATATTATAAATGTCAAAGTTTATTTCTTTGGCTATTTAGATGTTTGGATGTTTGTTACTCAATCACGCAGAAACGGCTGAACAGATTTGTATGAAATTTGGCACACAGATAGTCTATAGCCTGGATTAACATATAGGGTACTTTTCATCCCGGTTGTGCTTTTCCGTGGGACAATTTTCAAACTCCACGCGGGTGAAGCCGCTGGAAAAAGCTGGGAGAAAAAGAACATAATATAATCGTAAATCGATCGAAGCGCTAGAGAATACAGGGTGAATTTTTATTTTTAACCATTCTATGTAAGTTTTTAAGCACAGGTTATTGAGAAACGAGCTTCATAAAAATAAAAAAAAATCACACTGTATAATTAGTCAATGCAATGGAAGCTACGAGCACACCAGCTGGTTCAATGTTTCATGATTTTAATTAAACTCAAATTAAACAGATCGTGACCTGATCGTGACGTTAATTAAGCCTGAATAAATTCGGTTTTATTGATAAATGAAGGCAGCACTATAATTAAATGTAAAGTGTACACAAGCCGTATATTTTTGGCATAATATCGAATTGCCATACAATCTTCCATCTGCCAATAAACCGCTCTGGGGGATACTTTTTTAATTATGCACCCTTTGTGCTCAACCTTTTTATACAAAGGAATACATGTGCATTTCGTACTCCTAGACCCAGCGGTGTAGTCTGTCCACTGTCTGTCAGTGAATTAAGGATTATTCATCATCATCATTTCAGCCGAATGACGTCCACTTCTGGACATATACCTCCCCTAAGCTCCGCAACTTCGACCGGTTCTGTGCTTCCCGCATCCAGCGGACTCCTGCGGCCCTCACAAGGTCATCGGTCCGCCTTGTGCTTTTGCCCGCGACTTCATACGCGTGGACTTTAGAATCAAGTAGATAATCATTATTTTTGATAATATATAGCCTATTTTTTAAGTTAGACCTCTCGGAATACATCATTGAAAACTGCAATCAATTCCATGCAGTGGTTTTTGCGTGATGCGGTGACAAACATACAGACAGACAAAAATTCTAAAAACCGTTGTTTTGGCTTCTGTTGCTCTAATAAAGACCCCCAGTCTTTCAGAATTTCAGATTTGTTCCACAAGCAGTTTTCCATAAGAAATTTGTTCATATGGAACAAATCTAACTTAGAAACACGTATTATTGATTCTAATGATTATAAATCTGTAAATACGTACATGTTATAGTTGCAAATCATATTTTGATCAAGAAACAAGCTGACACTCACCTGAAAATTGCAAAAAACGTAACAAAATTTGAATTTCGCGCTCTACCACTGCGCATTAACCTTAAGCCGTTGGTCCCGACTGTCATTCGTGGATCTTTGAATATCGTACGTACTCAGAAGCCCGAAAGTAAGACAAAAAACCCGTCTCATCAAGGGTTATCGTATTACCCATTAATCTAACACTGTTGTAATCCCGACTACAGATGTTGAGGGGTTATTATCACAATATTTATTTATTCAGCTGTAGCTGCCTGGGGTCGTGCGGGCGGAAACTAACGATGTCAATACACAAATTATAGATTTTCTGCCATTTACCTGTACATTCTCCCCGAATGGGGCGACCGCCCCAGGCACACGGTAACTGACAGATTATTCTGTGATTATTCATTTTTGAGACTACATCTAAGCCAATTCATGAAATTCGCTGCAATATGAATGCTTCCTGTAATAAAGCCTTTACGAACTCCAGCATTACATTATGCTTGCTTAAAATTAAATACACCGATACGTTCTTGGATTATTAATTTCCGGAAATGTTAGCTGTGATAGATATCAAAGCCCAGTTTTCCGGAAATTGATGGACAGAAACTGTGCATTGGACATTTCAAATCTACCGAGAGTTGTGTACCTTTCTTAGAACGGTCGCTTACTATTGCGGATTGCCTTCACTGTACCTTTGTGTATTTGCAGTAGCTGTCTTCGCGATACAAAATCCGGAACTTTGTGTTTTGCATCTGAAGCTTTTAATCGTACTTAAAGATTTGAAAGTCGTCTCTATTTACGCTGCCTTAATTGTTTCAATAGCCGAGCCGTAAGAAACATGGCATCTGCACCAGTCGTATATAGTAGGTAAACTAGGTTTTGCCCGCGGTTTCGCCCACGTGGAAATCGAAAATTATCCCACGGGACCATATTACCGGAATAAAAGTATCCTATGTGTTAATCTAGGTTATAATCTACAGGGTGAAATTGAAAACATGCGACAAACCGAAATGGGACATTGTACTCATCATTATGAACAACTTTTACTAAGGGACCAATGATGCAATCGCGAAAAAAAAACATCTGTTCCCTACATTTATGTTCGCATAACTCGTCAAAATGTAGGGAACAGCTGTTTTTTTTTGCGATTGCATCTTTGGTCCCTCAGTAAAAGTTGTTCATAATGATGTGTACAATCTCCCATTACGGTTTGTCGCATGTTTTCAATTTCAACCTGTATATGTGTGCCAAATTTCATCCAAATTTGTTACGCCGTTGTGGCGTTATTAAGTAACAAAGATCCAAGCATCTAAATATTTACACATACAAACTTCCACATTTATAATATTAATTATAGTAGGATGGCGTAAGAGGCTAAAAAAACGAAGAAGAAAAAGTAAAAACTATGTCATGGTTTCTTTATTTATTTTATGTGAGTCTAACAATCGAGGGCCGCGTCTGGAAGAGCCTTTTGAAGAAAAAGTCATTCCAGCTTTGAGTTGACAGGTCAACACGACAGGTCCGGGACAGGTCCCGGTAGCCGGCACGTATGCATCAGTTAGCGTACCGTCCCTAAAAGCCCAAACCTATTTTATGGAGCTCATTGATTACTCTTGTGACTAACCGATCATATCATCTAAATTGTGAGATAACTCGTTTAAGCGTACTATAGGAGATAATTGCTGTCAACACGTGGAGTTATAAAAATTGCGGAAAAAAAGCATCACAATGGCATGCGTCTAATTTGATATAATTGCGTTAATTGGTGCAGGTTCTGCACGCGTTTACTTGGTCTTTATGAGGGAATGTCTGTCACAAAGTGATTTCTTGACAGACGTTAATTGCATTCCGCCTAGATTTTGCCATAGACATTAGAATGGGTAGAATTCGCAGATGCGCAAGAATTTAGGACGCAAGACCTTATTTTATAACGACTTCGTCATACCCAATATGCGCAAGAGGATTTTTTTAAATTCCTTAACACATCGGTCCCTGCCTATACTGGTGCTTTTTTTATGTCAGTCGTTTTTTTAAGGGTCTCAACTGTCAAGGGACTTCTTACTGTCGATGTGAGTGTTGAATCTGATAGGCGAATTTATAGTGACGGGGAAATATATTCGTAATGTTTTATTTCAAGTCATATTTAACAGAAAATCATCAAAGTTAAAACCTTGGTTTTTTTGTAAAGCGTTTTAAAGGCTCAAATGTATAATATTCGGCTAAGCCATGTGCTATATTGTTTACCTATCCGGTTTACCTAGTGGCCGGATAGGTAAATAACATGGTACATGGCATTCGGTAGGCCAAATACCCTATAATCTACACGCTGTTACAGATTCATTTTCCGTCCTCGTCGAGTCAAAAGTGCTTAGTACTTACAAAGTACTTGACTTGTACGAACGTCAGTCTCGTTATTTCAGGTCTAATTCTAATGAATTCTTCAATTAGTTTGCGATATACCTTGTTCCTAATTACAGTTAAGTACAATTCGTCATATCTACAGTTCTCTAGCCCTGTGCTGGTACAAATGCAATTAACAGCATCAATTCGCTCAAGTTATTGAAAAGGAAGGTGCTCTTGTAAGATTTATTTTACGATCTTATTTTTTTCAGCGGATGACGGGAAATTGAGGGAAAATGTAAAGAAAATAAATAAAAAGGCAGCGGACGCCATTCATTTCATAAACGCCTAGGTTTATATAAAATGCAGTTTAGAATTTTCACACTGAAATTTGAAGCTGCGACAAACATTTTAATTTAAAATTCATCACATAGCCGACATCTATGCAATATGAGCATCAAACTAAGTAATATTGCACAAAAATAATAATTGTTGGCAAACAACTTTATTTTTGGTGAAAACTATTGCAATTTACGGTATCGCACAAAATATTGTACTTCACAACGGTATATACGGGTCGTGGGGGTATTTCAAGTTAATTTTTATCATTTAAAAAGTTAAATTAAAAAACCCCCGACCCAAACAATAACGTCAAAAAAGAAAAAAAAATTGGGCTTTTTTGGTTTTTGTATGGGTCAGGGGTATGATGATGATGATGATGATGGGACGCCCTTATCCGCAGTAGACTCCCATTCGATCCCATGTGCGTGAGGATTTTGGCTAACAAAGCCAGGCTAGCTCCTACCCTACCTACTTTTAAACCACACCCAAACCGGTTCAGCCGTTTAAGAGTTACGGTGCCCCGAACAGACACACATAGCGGTCAGACTTATTAAACCCCTCTTTTTGCGTCGGGGGTTAAAAACTAATTCTTAAAAAAAAGGTAAAACAAATTTGAACTTTGACCTTTAATATCACCGTAATCAGGTTCCCAGAATGGTCCAGCGTAATTAAATAATCACAATATTGGGAAGAATTCGGGACTTTCTACGCCCTTTATAACAAGTAAACCTAAACAGCTGAGTCGAATCAGCCCCAGTGCCCCAATGACCGCATTTTCCCCCTAGACACAGTTTGGAACTCTCCGGGTGCAGCGGTGACAACGCTTCCCCACAGGCAAATGTATATTTACCTATCTATAGAGATACGAGCCCGCACCGGGGTACTACCCAGTGAATTTCCCCTTCATTTTAAAGAGCGTCAAGCTTTGCAATTGTAGATAAAAAACTGGGCTGTAGCGCTGTTATTCATTTTGTATATAATTTTTGCAACTATCCTGCTAGTAACTCGTATGTTTACGAAAATCGTTTTAATTTCCACTTTTCCAATTAAACAGACCATAACATTGATCCTAGGAGTTTCACATTCGATTTTTCAATTATCCTGCGGCATAAAGAAAGGAAAGAAAGGAGAAAAAAACATTTCTGTCACAGAAACACGTGCAAAAAAAATGAGATCACATTTACAAAAAAACATTAAAACAACACAGATTTATACATAGAACATGTGACGGTGACAAGAAGGCTTCCACTCAGCGTGATGCTGTGCAATGGGATCACAGCACAACCCTGATTTTCAGTGGTCACCCGAAACATACTAGGTTTAATTAAAATAACTGAATATTTCCCCCTGAAACCTTCTCTGTAGTGAGCCAGAAGGTGGCCATAGAAAGTCCTCAACTAAATATAGAAGAAAAGAATATCATTTATTTGTACAGAGTTCGTGCAACACAAAATATAATAACAAAAGTGAAAATAAATAACAACAACAGTGTGAGCCTCACGGCTGCACCAAAATAGTATATTTTATAACGAGGGACTAAACGAAGCCATAATATACCCGAGGTGGTTTGACTCCCGAGCGTGCGAGGGAGTCAATGAAACCGAGGGTATATTAAGTTGGCGTTTAGTCTCGAGGTGCAAACTGTACTTTTCACTTCGAGTGCGAGAAAAATAGTCAAGTTCAGCTAGTGAGCTAGAAGAGTGATATAGCTCTTTAGAGTGAAAGAGCTAATCGCTCTTTTTCTTTTCAGTGAGCTATTTCGCCCATGTCTATAAACTACGTATATTGTGTAGACAGTAGTATAGAGATTATTTTGGAGATTCAAAAAAAAATCATTTATAAAAACGTCACAATTATTCGAACGTCAAAATTACATAAGACAACTGTCTTATGTAATTTTGACGTTTTGGGGGACTCCCCAAAACGCCCAACTTTCACCACTTCCTGGTGCTTTAGCTGGGAAGAAGAAGTGGCGCAACAAACTCACTAGCAGCACAGGTGTCTTTTTAGTTAGATAGATTTAATTGTATACATTATGAAGACAAAGTAATTAACATTACGGGACAGAACATTAATTAAATAATTTGTCATAAATGTCAGCTAGCCATGCCAATTACGACAACTACACATTTGTTATAAATCAGCACTATATGAACGTCAAAATAATATATTATTGTGATACCCGCCCCTCAGTCAAATTGGAACAGTTGGTCAGCCTCAAACTTAATAGAATATAGGTACAGTAGGCCGTACGTCTGAGGTAACAATTTGATCTTGAGCCTAGCGTAGTACCGAGTTTCAATAGAATAAGCCTACAATATATATACTGGTTTATTGACGTGCGGCCTTACAGAAATCGTAGTCTGAACTGACAGTAATAACGTAACTGGCGAAGGAATTTTTTTAATTAGACACATTGTTACTCCACAGACGTCACATTATAAATAATAATATCGTTGCAAAACAGCTAATCCCTACAGAGTGCTAAAACTGAATTTATCACAATATTTCTTTATATGAAAGAACAAGCGTTTCTATTTAAAAACACAGAAAGCAAGGTGATGTAAAAGCAAAAGAAACGTGGTTCTTTCTTATTTTGTCTTCTATAACACAGATGTTTTACCTAGCGCAGGAGTCAGGGCTTCAGTTTGTACACATTTTTTTATGCCAATAAAGATTATTTTTATTTTCATTATAAGACTTTCTGGAAATGGCGAGAATAAGTCTAAGCGCAGATGACAAAAAATGTTCAGTACGCGACAATAGAAGGTACAAATAAAAAATACATCAATTGTTTCATTAGAAGAGAATACAATAGTTAGAATCATAGAATATACAAGGTGGCAAGGCATCAACGCACAAACTGACACCAATGACAAAAAAAAATTGCGGTTTCATACCAGACCAGAGCAATGTGTACCAGAGCATTTTTTTTTTTATAACCGGCGACATTTTTTATTTTTAAGAGAAAACTTCTTTAGGCGCGTTGGGCATTTTTTGAGATGGGAAAAAACAATTGAACTCGCGACACTGTTACCGACACCACTGTCAAAACGAACGTACGAACGAACAACGTTATACGTACGTTGAATGTTGTTTAATCTGACGATTCAAAAAATACACACGTAATTGTTCAAGTTTGAACTTCTGTCGGCACTCCCAGAGTACCACTGTTTTTTTTTACCCCGGGTAGTTTAGAATAATATACTGAATCCATGGTTACAGGTTCGGGCCGATGTTCCTGCCACCCTGTATAGACGGTTGGAGTCAAAATTTCGGCCTAGAATTTTTTGTAGATTTTTGTATTTTATGTTATATGCTATAGCTGTAAGTTTGAGTTTTTACGGTTCTTTGTCACCATTAGAACTAAATTAATTAATAAAGCTCAGGAATTGCCAGTCTTGTGTGGACAGCGATATTCTAGATTTGTTGTTAACTACGGGAAGAAATTGTTTTCGTCACATGTAACAGCTGTCATTAAAACCTGTAATTTTCAGTAGTTTTTGATATTCATAATCGGCCTATAACGTTCCGGCTACTGGGTCACATGCTTCCTCTCTGAGAGAGTGTGCGCCGTAATCCACCACGCGGGCCCATTGCTGGTTGGCAGATGTCACATGTCTTCGCATTTTTGGTTCTAAGACATCCCGGTTGACTCACGATGTCCTTTGACGACCGTTTTGAGAGCAGTGGTGATGAAATAATTTAAACAACGCTACGCGCCTGTCAGGGTTCAAAGCTACGACTACACTGCTCCCCATTTGACATAAAGGTGTAAAAAAACGTACTGTTTGTGTTCATGAGTTTCAATATTTTACTCTATGTACCTACTTTTTATTTTTAAGATTTCACCAGTGTCATGACATGACAGACATGTTAGTGTTAGTTAGTGACGTTTTAAATTTATATAATACACATGTTTAAATGTTTGTATGTTAGTCCATGGCGAAACATGTAAAATCATAATTTTATTATAAATACGGTATTGTACCATGTTTTTAAGCAAATAAATATATTCTCTATTCTATTCAACGATTTCATAAGAAACCGAAGCTTTTACTAAGGATTAAAACAAATAAATGACACATAAATAACTTTTCTACACTAATATCACAGTTGCATCTTAAAAATAAAGTTATAAAAGAGTCCATTATGAGCAATTACGTATTTATATTACTAACAAACAAAACATAGCCTTTGTATGAAAGTTGGCACGAGCAGTTTGCAGTTTTAATTAACCTTTAAGTAACTGCAACTTCGTCTGCGGAATAGGAGGTGGCGCTTTCAATGATAGATCTATAATATTCAAGTTTATTCACTTCAAGGAATAAGATTGTCATACAAAAAAAAAATCCTTTCTTTCACCACAGTATAAGGTTGATTAATTTTTACTTCTTCTTTGTATGATAGCTGACGTGTCTCAAAAGGCTGCCCAACTTTCGACAAACTGTGAGCCCAAATAGCACAGAATTGGTTCCACGAGACAGTGACGCGCCGCGGCAGATGACGTAGGATATGGCGTTATGGATCACGGGAATGGTAAGATGGAAGGAGTATAGGAGTTAAAAAAATCTTTGTGGATTTCTGCACTAAGCTGTTTGGGCTGGGCGATAAAAAATACCTAAGTAGGGACAGTTGGCCCGTAATAATGATGAAAATCTTATATATAAAATTCTCGTGTCACAATGTTAGGTACCTTACTCCTCCGCAACGGCTGAACCGATTTTGATAAAATTTCGTGTGCTTATCGGGTAGGTCTGAGAATCGGCCAACATCTTTTTCTTTTTTTTTGTGCATTAGGTAACTGCCAAAAAATCGGGAAAATTTAAATTACATTTTCTATGGGAATTTTGTATGAACGATTTTGATAAAATTTCGTGTGCTTATCGGATAGGTCTGAGAATCGGCCAATATCTTTTTTTTTGTGCATTAGGAAACTGCCAAAACATCGGGAAAACTTAAATTACATTTTCTATGGGAATTTTGTATGAATTATTGAAATTTGGACAGGACAACGTCTGTCGGGTCAGCTAGTTAAATAAAATAAAAGTTTAACCGCATAGGAGTAATAACATCCGCAGGGGTCGATCGATCAGATTAAGCTACACTTGCCGCGGTTGGTCCGTGAATGGGTCCTCCAACCACACCATCTTAACATACCAAGACCCCTCCGTGCCTCGGAAAACACCGGTTAAACCGTTGGTCCCGGCTGTTATTCGTGGATCTTTGACAGTCGTTACGTATTGTCAGAAGCCCAAAAGTCTTAAAAACAACCAGTCTTACCAAGGGGTATCGTATTGTCAAGTAACTGGGTTGTGGAGGTCAGATAGGCAATCGCTCCATGTCAAATACTCCGTATTCTGCTGCATCTGGTTAGAATGGAAGCCGATCCCAACATAATTCGGAAAAGGCTAAGCAAAGTAATTTACGCCATGAATGTTGTGGAACTGTCAAAATGAAAGAGATTCCTACTGATAGCGTACTACGCAATTGCCCCTCTGGTAAGTATTATATTATGTTAGTTATGTGAACGCGCTGGAGCAACGAGCATGTCTGCTACAGACTGCAGACGAGACAAGTTTTAAACAATGAAAATTTTCATTTTGTTTGTTATGTTACTGACGCTGAACGCGCGCTGACTTGTTTTATGAATAAAAGTGTGACAAGACAGGGAAAAGTGAGTGTTTAGTAGACTAAGTTCATGTTGGTTGGTCATGGGAGGTTAAGTGGGAGAACAACGCTGTTTGGTCGGTGTCTGTTTCTTTTTTTTATTACTAATTGTAATTGGGCCTGCGCTTGACCTCGATCACGCCTGATGGAAAGCGATTGATGATGTCTATGATGGATCGAGCGTGCCCAGAAAATACCTGTTCACTCTTGTTTTGAAGGTGGACGGGTTAAATGTGGAAGGGAACACAGACGCAGACAGAGAGTTCCACACTTTGGCTGTGCGCATAATAAATGTGGAGGAGTAGCGCTGAGTACGACTGGTCGGGATATCAACCAAGTGCGGATGGTACCCTGCAGTGCGTCTGGTAGTCCGGTAGTAAAAGGGCGATGGTAGGATCAGGTTGTGGAACTCCTGCGCACACTCTCCGAAGTACAGTCTGTAGAAAACCGACCGGCAAGCAACATTACGCCGATGGGCTAAGCTGTGAAGCTTAGCCACCAACGTTTCGTCGCCTATGAGCCTTTTTGCTCTGCATTCCACTGAGTTAAGGGCAGCGAGCTGGTATTTTGCTGAGCCATCCCATAAGTGGCTGCAATACTCCATACAAGAACGCACTTGAGCTTTTTACAGGCTCGAAAGCTGACTGAAATATCGCATCACCTTATTTAGCATGCCCAGCTTCTTGGCTGCAGTCTGAGCTTTGAGTTTCTATTTAGCCGGAGATTTGGAACGACAAATGTGTGTAACAACAAAATGGTTCTGTTTTTAGGGTTCTATAGTCAACAAGGAACTCTTATAAATATGTAGTTTCGCCATGCCTGTCCATCCGTCCCTCTGTCCGCAGCTTAGCTTAGAGACTCTTAATACTAGAAAGCTGTAATTTGGCGTGGATATACATATTGGTCACGCCGACAAAGTAGTGAAATACAAAGTAGATGAACATTTGATAGAACAATTTTTTTTAGCCCTCCGCTACACGTAAAGTGAGGATGTTTGTTTTTTCTCGTCTACTCCATGGTGTGGGTTGTAGTTGGGTGGGTTTGTAAAAAAAAAATCGGGTAAGGGATCCGTTGGTGAGATATTAAGCATTTAAGTACAAATTTTTGGTAGAATCAAGTGCCCCCCCCCCCAAATAATCATCGCAGAAGTATATAATAATGTAGTTAAAATGAAAACTATCACAGCTAAGTAGGCTTTACGAGTTAACAAGAAACAGTCGACCAAGTTTCATTTGCAGTGTTGTTGAAATACAATGGGAGAAGATGTTTTTTAACTACTTATAACTTTAAGTTTGTTCTTAGGACCAATTCACCCCAACTACGGAACCCTCCATTTAAGGAACAACTGCGGAGAGCGGTTTACATAGTGAATGTCATAGACAATACAGCTTAAAGTTTGCAAGTGTTCTCACTTTAAATAATAAAAAAACAACCTCTAACAGAACCTAAATGTAGATAAAAGAAAACATCTTTCGAAACAAAATAACACTGTTTATTAAAACGCAAACTAACAAAAATCCAATATTTCCATCAGATGTACCTATTCGGAAGAGTCAGAAATCGCAGTGCCAATATACAACATATTCCATTACAATCTGCATGCGGTTGGAACAGGGACAACAGGGGGAAACATGAGGGCAAACAGGGGGAAGTGGTAGTAATTATTATTCCGAAATACGTAACATTCAGAGCTTTTGTTTCAACATGAACTTTGATGAATTTCTATTAACAAGTTGGATGTTGTTTCCATTTGTGCACAGTTTTCCTTACGGGGAAGCAGGTTGTTATTTCGTTATTGTTTTTTTTTTTCAGAACAGTCATGTAACTGAACTTTCGCTTGACCTTTTACTAGCTAAAGGGAGGTTTTTGTTATTCATACCTACGTCAACTTTGTAACCGGAAAATTATCGAATGTTCTGCATTTTACAGTCATCTTTACTTCGATATGTTGCGTTGTGAGATCTCGGCTTAATTCATTAAAAATATAGTTATGTAAGAAATCCTGCGATGAATTGCTAAGAGTGCAGAGTGAACACCACACATTCCGACGATTTAGTTATTAAGGTATGATCCGAGTACTGATTAAATGATAAATGGTTTTATTTCTGTAAGTAGCACAAACGTTTATACATGTCATTCTATAAACACTAGATGAGGTCGCCGTTTCCTATCTTACTCCTCTGAGAAGAAAGGCCGGAACAAACTCAGCGGTCACAGTCTCTTTTGCGCTGCTTATCCTGCTCCACAAGGTACCTTAAACTAAACTGAATAGCATTTGGAAACATAGTTGGAGCTGCTGAAGACTGTAAAATCTTTGCATTGTAAAAATTCAAACTTTTAGTATTGTTTAATTCAGTCAACCGCTCATAATTATGCTATTTACATATTTACTCAGGTTACTCTACGCCCCACGAATTTTTTTTAAACCTGAGTAAATATGTAAATAGCATAATTATGAGCGGTTGACTGTTGATAGAAATTTCACGCGCACCTCGATTTTATTTTTTTGTCTGATCAATGCCCTAGATTGATGAGGAAAGTGGTGTGATGACTGGTACCTAGGACCAACCAAATATTTGTTTAGCAATTAATACATTATCTACATAATTAATTTCATTAAAACCATTTAACTTAAAAAAATGCCGAAAATTGTTTGAATCCAGTGGAATTAAGTTTGCCGCAAGTTATAGATAGTCTATAGCGTCATAGTTTTCTTTAACAACAATTCGCAGTGATTACGCACCTTATCAACAGTTTATTATTACCAAAAGCCCCTTATCAAACCCTCACACTCGAACACATATCACGCGTGATAGCGCAGATTAAAAATGTCATATAAACAGGACACTTTTATCTGTTTATCCGATTACGTCTACGACATCGTTGTAGTCAAGACGTCTTTGTGCTATCACAACGCATTTGCGTAAATGTTCAATTTTTTATAATTTCTTGCATAATTGATCTATACCAATGTTTTTTTTTTGTGAAGTGGATTTCATTTTTTTTTGCACTTACTTACGACTCTAAGCATGAATTTGTAACGTTTTTATACAACACATTAACATAATTAACGCATATTTTCATACTCCCCATTATGATTATTGAGTTAAATACATAGGTATATAATACAATGACCAAAACTTTTTTTAAAAAGCTAACTTTGCTAAGAAAATCGTGTTGGCCATCATTACCTTAAGCATTTAAAATGAAGTCAATCAATCAATCATTTATTTGCAACGAATGTAGGTTACATTGAAATACAAGTGGAGTAGATAAGAGAGTGCCATTTACATTTTGCCTAGAAACACGCACGCAAAAATTTAAAAAAAATGTTAAGAAGCTAATTAAAAATTAAAATGTCACAGTTAGAAATATTACAATTATACCTACATACTAGTGATCATTAAAAAGGTAGATCCGCAGATACGGATCCGGATACGAATAATTGGCGTCAAGATCCGCGGATACGGATCTTAACTTTCTTCGGTGTCGGTGCGCGTGACCTAGAAACGACAGTTGACGCCACTTGAGGCTTTGCGTGACAGAACATGTTTCGACTTGCGTTGCGCGGGTCTTTCTTTTGTTTTGTTTATAGTTTAGTGTGACACTGGGCAGCATACATTTAAACGGATTTGCAAAATTCTTTATTTGTTCGAAAGGGGTTATTGCGAAATGGTCCCATTTAATTTTCATATAGATCTTGATGATGCGTTTCGGAGACAGAAATGGGAACTCTTCAAAAATTTACAAAAAATCAACTGTGATTGCTGCTATCACATAAATATGTATTGTTAGGATGATGAAATTTCGAATTGGTGTGGGGTAGGTACTATAACTAAAAAGTGAAAAATAATAAGTTTTTCCAACAAAAAAAAACAACCGACTTCCGGAAAAACCCTACAAAGTGAAAAATAACTTTAATTTCGGATGGCGGCGACATAAAATTAAAATACATATCCAGTCACCGACTTCCGAAATTAAAGTTATTTTTCACTTTGTAGTGTTTTTCCGGAAGTCAGTGATTTTAGGGACGTAAATTTAGTCTTCGTGCTTTGGAATAGAATTTTCTTTGGCTCAATCTGCGGTAGGTAAAAAACATCTGTAGTCAATTATGAACAAACTCTTTTGAATACTTGCGTTTATTCTGTTACTTCTTATAAATGTTTTGAAATATAAAATTTAGACATAGTATCAAAAAGTCTGTAGCATCAGCCATCATCAGTATTTACCCACCATTTGCCCAGCCTTTTCCCAATTATGTTGGTTTTTAACACGTTTTTTAACATGCACTGACTCAAAGCTCCAAGAGTAAAGGACCTATTACTGTTTTGGCGCAAGTACGCGTAGAAGTACGCGTAGAAGTGTCAACTTCATGATTTGTTTCATTGTCAAAGAGAAATGGCGCTTTTTTTTATGCACTGGAACAATGATCAAATTGTCAATTTTATGGAACTGTCAATTATTCACTCGTCCTTTAGAGTTGGGCGGATATTGACGGTCGGCGTGTAGCTCTTTTTGCTTTTAGGAAATTCGTTGTCAAAGTGACCGCGGAAGGAAATGGACCACTTCTATGGCAACCAACCTTAATTAAGGTTCCTGTCAGCCTGGCCGCGAAATCATTTTCCAATAAATGCATTCAAAGCGACCGACAGTGGGCTTCTTTGAAAATAACTCGTTTAGTCTTAAGTGTCCCGACTATTTTACTAGACCTGCACTATCAATCAAAATTTAAATCATTATGAAGAATGCTGCTAATGCGAAAAATTTGTCTGCTCAAAAACGTAAATAACGCAATGAATGTTGTTGAACTGTAATGGCGTTGTATATGTTACCAAGCAGACAATTTTTTCGAACATGAAAGATAGCAATAATCTTCAAAGTGATTCCGATTGTGTTACGTAGTTAGGATGCTGATCTAGTTGCGATAACATTTAGTGTCAAAAGCAGCCTTTGCCTTACTAGTTAATTATATTTACAAATGCTCTCCTTATGAAAGCCAAATAAGATATGCCAAACTTAAAATTCGAATAATGTATTGCTAATCTGAAAGTAGTAACTATATTCCGCGTTTTCCAAAAAGAGGTCTGACTGGGTGTAGGGTAACTTTTCCTAACTCGTTATAATACGCAGCACAGCTCTTTTTTCGTTAGTGCGACTCGCTAGTCGGTGACTCATTGGATTTTTGTGAGTTTTAACTGAATTCCTATTCATTTTTTCTGGGGCGGGGCACGAAACACTGGTGGCCCGGTGATATCCGCCCCGATATAAGAATTTTAGGTCGTGAGTTCAAACCTAGGTAGTCACTTTACTATGTGTAATTTCATCAACGCTGCGCTCAAAACGGTGAAGGAAAACATCGTGAGAAAACGCCGGCTTTTGGTTCTAACACATGCCGATGTATTAGAACCAAAACTTCGAAGACATTTGTGACATTCAGCAACCCGCACTGCGCCTGCGCGCTGGAGGTTGGACTTACAGCCCATTCCCTCTTCCCTCTCACAGAGAGTAGGCCTGTTTCCCAGCAGTGGGAACATTATATAGGTTGATTATGCGAAGCTTTCTATTAGTAAATGTAATAAAAACCGTGTGCAGTGCCCGCCTCTTAGAAACCACTCTTATTTACAAATACTTAACATAATTTTCTTTGGACGAGTTCAATCGTTTGGAAAACAGCAAAGACTGAAAACATTATCGCTTTCTGTGTATCTGCGTGTATTTTCTGAGAACTTAATCCGGAAAGTTTATATGTTAACGCAAACGAGTGGGTAAAGAAATCATAACATTTTGTCGCGTCGTTTAAAATACTCTTTGTGGACGCCTACATGGTGCGGGCGCTCACCAAACCGTAAGAGATATATAAAATTTCTGTTCTCCAGGATTGGATACCTTAAAAACATTAACAGAAAAGTCTGGGATAGCATAAGTCTATTTTCTAATGAACACTGCGTGACCTACAGTAATCAGGATTACGTTCAGTGCGCGTGAGGTAATGTAACCTATTGTATTTCTGAAAAAGCATGTTCAGTGTTAGCCGTCGTCGGGGTTTTTTTTTTGGGAAATCGTCAAAGAACTTCTCCCGCTCTGGGTGGAGCAGGAGGGCGTGTCGGACTTTTACTGACTAAAACCCACCCGTGTTCCCTCAATTGCCTGTGTGCCAGGGGCCACGGTATCTCTTTCGAACAACCCGCTGGCTCGTACTGTAAAGCAAAGTATTCTTACCGTCCTTTTAAAGCAGCTGTATCTACCTACTATTGTTGATACTAAATGTTTTTAACGAACGTTAATCCTGCCGACAAACTTTCACGCAGTTTGGCAAGTTTATGAGAGAAGTGCTGGCAGGCATCGGCCCTTGCGAACCCCACCAGTTAGTGCTGACATCTCTTTGAGGCGCGCGTGGAACACAACGCGCCATCGACCCGGGCCTGGTCCTTACCGGACAGCGAGCAACCCATTATTCGCCGTCCGCAAACCCGCGCCTACGGTGGCTGGGAATCAGCCCGGGATTCCCGACGCCCAGGGCGTCTCCCGCGGCAGCTACGGCCGTGAGGGCGCATATACTGCCGTCTTCTTTATCCTCACATCTATGTCAGCATTCAGAATGTCAGATCATTCGGATCTCTCAGACAATCCATCAATAGTTTCTTTGGTTTTCCGCAATGCCCACTCTCATAAATATATATTTAGGACTTTTCCTCGACTTGGAACTATAAGTTTATTTTTAAATATCTAAGAGTCTAGATATTTAACTATGTGATACATAATTATAGTCATACTATTGACTCGCTCCTGCTTCGAGTTCGCACGGTTTTCACGACTGGATGAACAGTTAATATATTCATAATAAATTAAATTACATAATTGAGAAATCATCAAAAAGATGTTTCGCATCGAGATTTGTAAATTATGTCAGTTTAATTTAATATAAAGCATTCACTAACACACTCCAAACATAGTATAAGATAATTAGCGAATGGCGACGAGTAAACGCTTGCCCCAGATCCGAACGTAACGTCTAAATAAACGTCCGTCGTCGCCTAGCTACGCAGCTACGGCTACGCGGCCACGGCTACGCGATCACGGTTACGCGGTCACGGCTACGCGGTTATGCCTACGCGGCCACGGCTACGCAGTTACGACTACGCAGCCCCGGCTACGCAGTTATGGCTACGCAGCCACGGCTACGCGGTTACGGCTACACCACGCCTACGCAGCCTGCTACGCGGCTACGGCTACAACCCGTCTACGGCTAAGCCACCCCTTCGCAGCTACACCGGGTCTTCGCGATATCAATACTCAATCATGTAATGTACATGTACATGAGTCACACAACGAGCGTCTTTACGTCACACCACAAGGTAGTTATGAAAATAGTTTAAAAAACTAAAAAACACGCTTTAAAAACCAAAGTAAAAAGTAGAAAATAATTTAATTCAATCAAAAAGCGTGGGGTTCTTTTTGAGGTATTTTTATAATCAATTAATGTCAAGCACCCCACGCTTTTTGATTGAATTAAATTATTTTCTACTTTTTTAGTTTGGATTTTAAAGCGTGTTTTTTAGTTTTTTTTCTATTTTTTAGTTCTGCTAAATACAAAAGCGTGATATTTTCAGTTTTTTTCCTTTTTTTTCTATTTTTGTCTATCTTTTTTAATTATTGAATTGTCATCGGTCCTCGATAAGTTTAGAAAGTTCAATTGTTATTATTATTTGTGGTTTGTTTGTAACAAAAGTAGTCATCAATACACTCTGCTATCGGCATTTTGTTTTTGTTTTCATTGTTATTATATAATAAATTACTGGTGTCGTAACGTAGATCCATTTGTATTTTCTATGGTCCCAAGCCTTGACAATTAACAGTCAATGAACAATATTGTCTAACTTTTTCGACTTGAATACGGGGTTTTTGCCCACATTGTATTGTCTTATTTTATTTTTTGTAATGTGTGTTTTGTTTGTGCAGAATAAATATTTTTTCTATCTTTCTTTCAAGTACTTAGTTGGTAATTTATAATAAGATCATTATGGTCTCTGTCGGCCAGAGCAAAACATAGGAAAATAAATAAAATTAAAATAGAGGAAGCTAACAGGGAAGTGTGACGAAAAATACGTGCTGACCAACGACAAATAAATTGGGATAAAGGCAGGACAATGATGATGATGTAATTAAAATAATGTCTATACTAAAAAACATTACATTATTTGGGTATTTCTCATCAAATTTCGAAATTTGATTCCCGAGTCATTAGTGTCAAGTCATATGCATTAACGACGTAAGTCTTTTTTTTTAATGTGCACGCTGGCTATACTACTTTTGTTTAAAAAGAAAACGTATTACCTCTGAAGAAAAAAAAGATATGACTACTTTGTTACCGTGAAAGTCCCTGTGTCCTGTCCCTTAGTTCAAAATCATGACTAAAATGCCTGTTCATTTCAAATAAATCAAAATTTTTATTAATGAAATATTGCGAATATATTAGAAAAATGTGTGTTTATTGTCTATCAAAACTTTCATCTTACAACGACGAATTTATAAAAAAGATAATTCGATTTGAAATATGTCCCGCCAAATAAAATCATTCCCTCACCGTATTACGAATATTCGATTTCTGAACATATCGAACGATATTTAGGAACGCAACCTTGAGTTTTTAGTACCTAGCAACACTCTCAAATGTTTCGAGATGGCGATTTCTTCTCAACTGAAGGTGAGTTTGTGCAAACAAATATTATTAAAAAAATAGTTAAGAGTTACATTTATGGTGATCATTACCTCACGTTACATATATGTATTAGGCATTTTAGTATATATGTATATAATTTGTTGTTTTTATGCGGTTTAGGGAGTAAAATGCATATTCGAAATGTAAAAATCAAATAGAGGTTATGTGCCGGTGTTTTTGTAGGTTTACTTAAAATTTGTCATTCCCTCACGGTCATTCCCTCACTGCTTTTAGGAGTGAGGGAATGACGGTTGTATGAGGGAATGATTTATACAGTATTCTACAATTCTTGTAGATTTTTCATTTATTTCTTGCAACTTGTATTTCATGGTATTTAATTAAAAACAGGTACATGTATATGAAAAAAAATGGGACGACCAAAGAAGTTGAGTGATGCAGAAAAAAAAGAAAAAGAAAGAGTATGATAGGAACAGGCGACAAAAAATGAAAAATGATACCGAATCTTTAGAAAAACTGCGGGAAAAGGAAAGATTAAAACATTTAAAAAAAAGAGAAGGGTCAAGTAAAATCAGTTATTTATATGAATGCTAGATAACTTAGACAAAAGCGAAAACAATGTAAAGAAAATAGTAAAGTGTATAAGAATAAAAAAGCTATAGCACACAAAAATTTACAAAGAATACTAAATGATACACCCCACAAAGTCCAGCATCAGTTGAGCAGCAAAGTAGAGAAGATGTAGCTGCTCGAAATAGACGACAAATGCGAAGGTGACGAGCTATTTTGTATGCAAAGATTGTAAATTTGGAAAAAAGGATGAAGAATGCAGTGAAGTTAACCGAAACATACAAGAAAAGATATTTGAGACTGAAAAAAAAAACTGAAGATGGTTTAATGGTTAGGTGCATGGAGCAAGGTTTGAAGTTTTGGAGATGGCCTAGTATTAAAGATGATCAATTATATTGCTGGGAAGATGTGATACAGAAAATAAAGACGACAAAGTTAGTTAAGAGGGGGAATTAGGTTATTACAGAGTTAGATGACTCTACAAGTGATGTTAACATCACTTGTAGAGTCAGTTATTAAGACTAGTCTAATTAAGACTGATTAATTTGATCTCAAAGAACAAAAAACTAATACAAGAAAAGACTAATACAGATTAATATGAATAATAATAATTAATGCTTAGTAAATAAATATATATGAAGACGTTTTAAGTTTTGTAGAAATGCTAAGTACAAAGTTTAAAAATAAATATATAGCACTTACAGCTTAAATATTCTTTAACAGTATAGTAGCATTTTCTTATTAATAAATAATAGATTACAAAATCTAAAAAAACACGCTCTAAAAACCATAATTTAAAAAAATCGTGCGGTGTTTGATATTAATTGATTATAAAAATACTTCAAAAAGCACCCCACGATTTTTTAAATTATTTTCTGCTTTTTAAAGCGTGTTTTTTAGATTTTTTTATCTATGATTTATTTTCTATTTTTTAGTTGTAGTGGGTAGCGGTTCTGGCGATGGATTGGTGCAATGGTGTCATGGAGCACCTGGTTTTGTACCCTTGTGTACCCTTCAACGGCCAAATCACACAACATTAACTGTAATAATAAAGAAATCGCAGTAAGGAACCTTAGACTTGGCACGACTTTGTCTAGATTTCATTAATTTTTATAGATAAACAAGCAGCTCCATCGAGACTTGGCTAGTTTTTTACAGAATGTTTTTGGAGGGATTATATTTTTCGTTCAAGGACATGCTGGTTTATGTGTGTGTGTTCATTTACCATTATAGGCGGTGAAAAAAAAATATTCTTAGATAGTGTCGCATTGCCAGAATATTCTCACACCTCTAAGCTTCACCCTAGCTAGCCTGCGGTTCTCATTAAGCCAATTAACGTGGGCGTTGATGTGGCTAATTAGGTTTCAGGTTAATCTGGAAAGCATCGTATCGTATAACCACAACACAATGCTACAGATCGATCAATAATACAGGTATATGATGTGTGCGATGTAATCTCTGTATAGTCAAACTGAAACAATGGATTCAGTACAAGAGAAACATTATAATTGTATTGTATCATTGTAATTGGGGTAATTGTGGGAACCCAGGATTCAATATTATTAAGAAAATTGGAAAATTAAAATACCTTAGTTAATTTAATCACCTAATTCTAATTTTGTTTTTGTTTCGTCTTAATGGCTGGTGTGAATTGACTGGGGGCGACACATTGCCATTTTCTTGACATAAAATAATATAAGTAGGTAATTTATATTTTCATTCTAAAATGCGCAATGTAAAACCGTAGTGCGACTATCATTGAAGTCCCAGTTCAAAATAAAGACACCATCCATATTGCCATTATACCTTCTGAATAAAAAGGCGCAAAAAAGTTCAATTTCAACTTATCAAATTGCTGTTGCTGTGCACTACAGCTTAGCGCTCAATCACGTCTAATGTTGTGAGACGAAGAAACCGCAGACAGCTCTGTACTGCACCGCCTACTCCCTAACAAATACCAAACCTTGTGATAATTTCATGGATAAGGCGCAGTGCCCCCTACTTTCCCGATACACCCACAGCCATTCAGGGCGTGAAAACATAAAAAAAACAAACACAAAGAACACCAACACCATTTAAAAAATAATAATCTGTATACACACACCTTTAATCAATATTTCGGAATAATTCCTAGTATTGGCGCAGGCGCAGTGACGCCGGCCGGCCCCCTGTCTGTGTACTGTTAAAAGCACACACAAACAGAAAACAAACAATATTTTTTTATAAAATCATGGCTGCCAATCTCATACAATCAATATCTGATTAATTATGGGATTAACGCAGGTGCAATGCATCAAAACCCCTCCCCCGACGGTCGCTCCCTAAAATAGACATTACTGAAAAAATTCAGGTGAGTAAGATCGCTAGGTCGATTACTAGGAGTAAAAGACAGATTCATTTAACCATACATACGTGTATTTGCTTCTTTTGTACCTGGGGTTCATTTCCAACAATCACGTTCTCGAGTATAAAATATTATAAAGTAATACCGATGACTGAGGCATCTAACTAGTTCTCAGCTACGCTGGTTCAATGTTGCCAGAAATAATTTTTCCTTAGATTGTCTTAAGTTTCTTATTTGTAGCGTAATCTTTGTCGTTGTGTAAGATGGTACGTATACTACTTATGTTCTTTCCTACTTTTCTATAACTTCAAGAGATAATAACATGACGTTAACATAAAAAAAATCAGTGCACTGTATTTCACAAACAACAAAATAAATTTCGATTTTTATGTCTGCAAAACACCTAATCCAAAATGTTGTTCTTAAAATTCGCTTATAAGGCGCTAAACGCAAAGCCAGGTTGATAGAATATGGTTTGTTTAAACTATTAGATGTTACAGATGGTACAGTTATCGTGGACTAGGTCAGGCCAAAGAATACAGGGCCGTCTACAACCGCGTGTCAGGTTGATGATATTGTCAAAGTCTCGGGAAACACATGGATGAGAGAAGCACGGAACTGAGAAGTATGGGGAAAAAGGGGGAGGCCTATAGGCCTACAGGCCTTCCTGATCATCTCAGCCCGGAATCACCCACTCCTAGTTATAACCAGCAGTGTGTGATTCCGAGCTGAGATGATGATGATGATGGTATCGTGGACTCATAGCTGATAGCGCTATCTGCCTAACAACGTTAGGGATGAATAGGAAGATTAAAACATAGACCATAGATATAGCCCACGGAAGTGAAAACTTAAAACTGACATAAGCTTTTACTGCTGATCTGGCGGAACACGTCATACTCATAGCTACAAATATACTGCTAACATGAGCATGTTAAAGGAAATTCCCCTCCCAAAAATCACTCAACGAGAGTAAAGAAAACTCCAATTACAAAAATAAAATGGTGGTGATAGCCCTGTATTGTAAAAGGACATCATCTATTTTGTTCAGCGATTTGTGACAATAGTAGAGTAGAAACATATCATTTTGTGGCGACAATGCTGTAATGAATTTAAGAACTAAGATATACAACGATCTTTATGTGAAATAAGTTACATTCTTCTGCCATTTCGTGTAAGATCCCGTATATTATTATTCCGCTATTTTGAGCTGGGTCACTTGACACACATTGTTAATTAGTTATTCTGCTGTCGGCGTAGTATGAAAGTAAACCGTCACATCTATCAATCGGTGGCAATATTTAGCGTGGGTATTACGAGAACATTAGGTTTCAATAGCAGTAGACAGAATAACGGGACCCCTCTATGAATAAAGGTGAGGATTTGATTTGAACTGTTAAATCCGGGCCCGATCTAAGTAAGAAAAGAAAGCATATCACGGTAGTTACTGGTGTAAGCTTCCACAGCCAAGGATTATTACAGCTCACTTACACCAGTCCTCTGTAAGGCAGGTTAGGTTTGAACTGTGAAAATTTCTTACAAACCGAGCAAGTTCAGCGCGCTTATCCAAAAGAAGAGCGAGCGAAGTGATCGCTCACATGAGATAGCCAGTGACACGAACGAGAAGAGCGCTTACTGACAAATTGAGTAATCACCTAATACTAGCGAGCAGAGAATTCCCATCCTCTACAGAAGTGAGTCGAGCGCGCTCACACACGACAAAGGCGAGCGTAGCAAGCTCTCTCACAAAAAAAAGCGAATTCAGGAAGCACAGTGTATTGCCGAGCGAGCGAAGCCAGCCCTATGACGCTAGGACTGACGAGAACGCGCTTACTACTACTTTAACAATGAGCGAATGAAGCGTGCACACCTTAGAAAATACTGCGCTGCCACTCGTGGCGTAGGTAGGCTCACTTTGCTCGCTGGTCTCGAGACAAGACTTCCTCCTCTCGCTCTTGTGAAGAAGGCTCTGACGGAAAACTGACGCGTGGAGTAGATTGGCTTACTTCACTCGCTCAATTTTAGAATATGCTTGTGTGTTGCACTCGCTTCTTTAGAGGGGCGCTGGCTTCGCTCGCCGATTGCTTAAATAAGTGTTTTTTGGACTCGTGTCATCTATGGGCTCGCTTCGCTCGCTCGTCACAACACTGTGCTTGCTACACTGTGCTTAGTTAGTTAATCCCATCGTTAAGTCAGATCAGTTTGATGTCAACGTGACCATTTATATAAAGTCAGCATAGAGCAAGCTTGGCGTAAATGACTATGGATTATTATGGGAACTTCTCTAACTAGGTTAGGTCTGGTGACCGCTGTGACCGAACGTTTTCACGAAAACAAACGGCGGGCACTCGAGCTGTGCCTGCTTAATTTTTTTACTTTGTTTTGTAAAAACTTATCCTAGCACTCTCGCACTAGGCTGCAGAACAGACAGGTTTTTACTTGAATGAGCAGTGCGTATTTGTACCTATCGCTGAAGTTCTAACTCTTACTTGATATATAATACTATATATCTCCAAACCCAAATAATAAAAAAATCCTATAATGGGTGATCTCCTTTCATACCTCATCATCATCTGCCTAGCCTTTTCCCAACTACTTGGGGTCGGTTTCCCGCTCGCTCGGTCGCTTTAGGGCCTAACCGGATGCAGCTGACTACCAGTATTTTACACGGAGCGACTGCCTGTCTGACCTCCACAACCCAGTAACTGGGTAATATGATACCCCTTGGTGAGACTGGTTATCAAACTTTCAGGCTTCTGACGACCCGTAACGCCTGTCAAAGTTCCACGAATGACAGCCGGGACCAACGGCTTAGCGTGCTTTCCGAGGCACGGAGTGGTGTAAATATGTAATGATGTAAAGATGGTCACCCAGCCAAGGACCAACCGCGGCAAGCGTAGCTTAACCTTATCGATAGATCCGTGCGGCTGTTATCTTATTGATAATAAATACAATAGGTACCTACATTATTATTACAGATACGTTCCGGCAATTAGTTAGTGGTTCCGCTCAAACAGATTTCTCAGACAACCATGTTACAGGAATCATAGGTACTGATATGATCATTTATAACAGTTCGCCAAGCTTATTTGGACTGATGGATACGCCAGCTCTGTGTAACTCAAGTACTCATGATTCAATAGCCCCAATTATTATGTAAAATTATCGGTCAAAGCATTTGTTAGGGCACCCTCAGACAGCCGAATAGACAGCGGAACAATTTAGTCTATAAGTCGCTTAAAAGACTTGGTATGAAGTGAGAAGTGAGAAACTATGGTATGAGACTGGGCATCACGGGTGTGTGTCATTATGATGGCATTTTAATTTAAATTAGCGCGCGCGGCTTGATTGCTTTTTGTTCACACCAAGAATATTTGCACTAATTCTAAAAGCACCACCAACTTTTTTTACTTAGGTACCCCAGATGCCTACTCGAAATTCGCTTAGCACTTCAGTTTCAATATCTTAATTATTCAAATAAATATGTATCTCAAGTTTAAAGACTTAAATCTTGCCAATTATTATTATATGAAAAACTAAAAAGGAGTTTTTTGAATCATTTGTCAATTTTGATGACATTTAACAGTGCCAGTTTTAATGAAGTGTGGGAATCGCTGACTGCTAAAAATCACGCAAATAGCGTCTCACTGACTTTAAGATTGAGTGAAGATATGTGGGCGTATGAATATACTCGTAGTAGGTCTTCCAGTCGAGTATATGTACATATATTATGTATTATACATCTCAAACGGGTCCGGCTGCAATGACCGATTCCTATCAGTGTACACAGGTACACTGATAGGAATCGATCAATGCGGATCGCATCATTAACGGGAGTGCATCTTGTATATGCCTATGTACAGACATAGGCATATACAAGATGCACTCCCGTTACTATTAATTTATGCTTAAGGTGAACCTAGTCCACATTTGTTGCATACAAACTTCGGGAGTGTTTTACTCCACTGTCTGACGTGGCACATCCAAAGTAAAATATGATATCGTTTTGTCTCAATATTAATATTGTCTGTACGCAAACAGAATAATAAAATAAAAACCCATTAAAAAGTTAGGAGCCAACAAAGATTCATTTTTCTTGCTAATTTTACTTTACTTTGGGCGTGTTTAAGTAATAAAAGAGTAAAATCTCCAAAATCAAGCCGTACCGACAAAGTTCAATTATGGAAAAGTTCAATAAACTTTATTGGTGATTGATTGCATTGGCTTTTTCATAAAACCCGATCTTCCACAGGACTATTCTTAATTTTTTCGCGATTTTTTTACTATAAATGATCCTGCATCTCAATCAATAACGTTGTGCGTGTAAACTAGCGTGTAACTGCTCATCACTGATATTATCTCTGTCGGACACGAAACCTGGTGAGACAGCGTGATTTTTAGCCAGGCCCACCAGTGAGTTCGAGTCCGCAACTAGCTTCCCCTAAAGCCGAGCGCACATTGCAGCTGTAACGCAATGCATTTTTATACAAAAATATGTGAAACTGAGCTTTTGCCAGCGGCTTGGCCGATATGGATGTCGAAATTTCCCACGGGAACGTACTCCCAGGATAAAATTAGTGCAGGGTATAAATTATCTATGTGCCAAATTTAATCTAAATTCATTCAGCCGTTTTTGCGTGATTGGGTAGTTAACATCTAAACTTTTATATTTATAGCTTTTGCCAGCGGTTTCGCCCGCGTAGAGGTCAAACATTATCCCACGAGAATGTACTGCCGGGATAAAAAGTATCCTAAGTGTTGCCCAGGTAATAAACTATGTGTAATTGTGTATGCCAAATTTCATGCAAATCCGTTCAGTAGGTTTGTGTGAAAGAGTAGCAAATATCCATCCAACCTCACAAAATTTCACTTTTGTAATAATAGTAGGATCTCAGCTCCGTAGAATAAGAGGTAAATTCAGCTTGGAAGATTTGCCCGAACAAACATACACAACATTGCAAGTTAAATAAACCTTATAATGAAACTGCGGCTCGCCTGAAATGGTTGTTGGTTCATAAAAAATATACGAAAGTGATGAAGGAGGACGTTTGCGTTGCGTTGCGGCGCGTTTTGCCGTGATGAGCGCTAGCCTTTAACCTTCATCGCACACCTGTCGCCCAGCCAAAACTGCAGCAACGCGACGCTCCGACGTAAACTAGGAGACAGAGGCGAGATGAAGCTGATAAATGTCCATCGCACTACGTACCTCGATAGGAATAATGCTGGACGCCTACAGATGCGGTGATTTAAATCCACTGTATTAATACACATATATTTAAAAGTAGTAAACGATGTTTCTAAGTGAAAACTTATTTATGCGCGTTGGGCATTTTTTGAGATTGGACAAAACAATTAAACTCGCGACACTGTTACCGACACCACACGAACGTACGAACGAAAGTTAAAAGTTGTTTAATCTGACGATTCAAAAAATATACACGAAATTGTTCAAGTTTTCACTTCTGTCGGCACTCCCGGAGTGCCACAATTTTTTTTTTTAGTTTTTTGCTATTTTCAGGTCAGTGTCGGTTTGTTGGACGATATAAGATTCGTGACTGTAACACGTATGTATGTATTTACAGAATTACAATCAAAATTAAAATACGATCTTTTTACTAAATGCATAATGAAATTATAATATGTGTATGTATTATGTATTACTTAAATTTATGCCTTTCTATCTGTTGTTTGTTCCGGCTAATTTCCAAAACGGCTGGACCGATTTCGAAGGGACTTTCACTGGTAGCTAGCTATAAGATAGTAACACAGACTTATTTTATGTCCTGCCTCAGCCTAGTTTGAATAAATGACTTTTGATTTTGATTTTGCTAGCACGTTTTTGTGATATAATTTTCGAAGTCCACGCGGGCGATGCTACGACAACTAAGTTAAAACTCCATAAACATTAAAATAAACTTACGTGGTACGGCACGTTGATAATGGTCAGCAAGTCCTCTTCTTTGTTCGGATAAGAAAGGACCGGATTAAACACAAAGTCTTCATGCTTTATGTACTTGACGATATCTCCATTTACGTTGACCAGTTCTCGGGTTTGATATAGTCTGAAAAACAAGCATGATTATATTTTTTTGATGATAATAATTTAATTTGGCCCTGTATTTATTTTCTTAAACATATGTATAAGTCACCGTATGATTGTGAACACCGTTAGTTTATAATCTATCTCGCGATATTATAAAACTGTCTGTAAATTGTGAACTGCACCATACTCCATACCCCCCCCCCCCAGTGGGTTCCCGCATTGTCGTTGCGGTGGGGCTCAGTAGCCGTGGTCCGCTCCCACGGTGAAGCGAAGAGGAACCCAAAGGTGGGGCCGCTCGTCAGGGCTTTGGTCTCCAAGCCGACGACGTAGCGGCCAAAAAGTAGGTTGCGGTGAGGTGCACCGCAACTGAGGCGGGCCGCGATGTCGAATGGGAGGCATCGCGGCTGAGGGTTACAGGCTGCGGCGGAGGAGGAGTGCCGGTACTTTTGAGTAGCGCTCTTCCCTTCCGTGGCCTGGATGGGGCCGCCACCGTTTGATGGCGGACGCGGTGGGGCCGCAGAGGAAGAGGAGTGTCGGTATAGCGTTGGCCGCTCTCCCTATCCCCTGCGGCCGAGAAGTGGTAGGCGGCGGGGCCACTGTGCTGACCCGTCGCAGGGGGCCAAGGGAGCCAAGGGTGCCAGGGTAGTCTGGGGCCCTTGTGCTACTTGGTTCCTGGGGTGGTCACGGCGTGCCATGTGTCCTGGTGCGCCGGACTGGTGGGGTCCGCAAGGGCCGATGCCTGCCAGGGATGCGGGTTGTTCGAAAGAGATACCGTCGCCCCTGGCACACGGGCAACTGAGGGAACACGGGTGGGTTTTAGTCAGTAAAAGTCTGACACGCCCTCCTGCTCCGCCCAGAGCGGGAGAAGTCATTTGATGATTTCCCACCCTGAAAAAAAAAAAAAAAAAACATACTCCATACCGACCAAATAGGACCGGTAAGGTCAGAATTGCGAACAACTGCGCGCGAGCCGACCGAGCGCTATTTCCAAGTTAGTGGCAGTTACTTGACCATTTAGTAATAATGCAAGGTACTATCCGTCTTGATACCAGCACCTTAATTGCGTAACACGCGATTAATCATAATCGGTTTCATTTTGACAGTTCAGCATTATTCATTGCGTTATTTACGTTGTTGAGCAGACACATTTTTCAAACATATGAAGCAATGGTTTAGCCATCTGTTTCAAAACGAAACAGATTATGATTAATCGTGAGTTACGCAATTAGGGTGCTGTTCACAATTTGACGGTTTCACTTCGATAGATTATATCTACCGAAAAATAATGCGTTAAATTTGTAAGCAGTATGTTACGGTTCCAAATCTTTCGACAGTTCACAATCTCGCGAGATAGATTATAATCTAACGGTATTTACAATTTTACGGAGACATATACATACAAGAATAACGTGCATGCAAAAAAAAATCTTCAACATAACTTGTAATGGCGTGCAATATAGGTAACAGTGGCGGATCCGGATTATCATTTGGGACGGGCTTAGCCTCGTTGAGGGTAGGTTTTAGCTAAGTAAACACTAGGTAAACAAAAAACATAAGTTAAGGGTAATTCATGACAATTCTACCTTAAGTATGTATTGCTTGCTGAAAAATTAAATGAGAACATATCAAGTTTACTTTAAGATTTGTCTTTGCAGAACTCAGATGCTTTTGAGCAAGGCTTGAGCCCATTTGCCCTTATATACGACACTGATCGGTAATAATTAAGTTCAATACAATAACATTAAATTAACGTCGTCGTCGATACGGGTCGTCAGAATCCTGAAAGTCTGACAACCAAGAGATATCGTATTACCCAGTAAAATATTCAGCTGCATCCGGCTAGACTGAAAGCCGTGAGGTAGATGATGGTAATCATTAATTTAACGTCAATTCAGCAGACAAGAACAAATTATAAAGGTCAACAGCAAAAACTTACAAGGTTTTAGTTTTTATAATCCATTTTTAACATCATGAAATAAGGTAGCCGCCATGCGGCGTGTCAACTGTTGTACTATTGTGGCGTGTGTTTTTGGCTATTGACAAAATAAGGTAGCCGCCATGCGGCGTGTCAACTGTTGTACTATTGTGGCGTGTGTTTTTGGCTATTGACAAAATAAGGTAGCCGCCATGCGGCGTGTCAACTGTTGTACTATTGTGGCGTGTGTTTTTGGCTATTGACAAAATAAGGTAGCCGCCATGCGGCGTGTCAACTGTTGTACTATTGTGGCGTGTGTTTTTGGCTATTGACAAAATAAGGTAGCCGCCATGCGGCGTGTCAACTGTTGTACTATTGTGGCGTGTGTTTTTGGCTATTGACAAAATAAGGTAGCCGCCATGCGGCGTGTCAACTGTTGTACTATTGTGGCGTGTGTTTTTGGCTATTGACAAAATAAGGTAGCCGCCATGCGGCGTGTCAACTGTTGTACTATTGTGGCGTGTGTTTTTGGCTATTGACAAAATAAGGTAGCCGCCATGCGGCGTGTCAACTGTTGTACTATTGTGGCGTGTGTTTTTGGCTATTGACAAAATAAGGTAGCCGCCATGCGGCGTGTCAACTGTTGTACTATTGTGGCGTGTGTTTTTGGCTATTGACAAAATAAGGTAGCCGCCATGCGGCGTGTCAACTGTTGTACTATTGTGGCGTGTGTTTTTGGCTATTGACAAAATAAGGTAGCCGCCATGCGGCGTGTCAACTGTTGTACTATTGTGGCGTGTGTTTTTGGCTATTGACAAAATAAGGTAGCCGCCATGCGGCGTGTCAACTGTTGTACTATTGTGGCGTGTGTTTTTGGCTATTGACAAAATCTAGAATCTAGATTTCCAAGTTATTATTATATTATTTCCTTTATTTCACTATAGGTACACATACAAATTATATTTTTAAATATTAGAATATAAAATATATAAAAACATTTAAGAATATAATAATTATTATTATATTATTACTTGGAAATCTAGATTCTAGATTTTGTCAATAGCCAAAAACACACGTCACAATAGTACAACAGTTGACAAACCGCGGAGGCTACCTTATTTCATGGTGTTAAAAACGGATTATAAAAACTGAAATCTTTAAATCGAAATTTTAAATTTATTTTGTTATTTCATGAACTAAAACTAACATTTTCCGACCGCATTTTGCTCAAGCTATCTCAATAATATATATATTTTTTCTCATATAGAGTTAAGATACCCTATTAGGTATATAAAGGGTTATTGATCATTTGGATTGGACGTGGGGGAGGCCTTTGCTCAACAGTGGGACAGTGTAGGTTAATTACAGAACAAACAAAAAAAAGATCTATAAAAAATTCTAGCTTTAGCATAATCAGCCTTTATTGTTCCCACCGGTGGGAGTCAGGCATCCTATCTGCGAGAGGGAGTAGGCCGTAATCCACCACGCGGACCCAGTACAGGTTGGCAGATGTCATACGTCTTCGATTTTTTTTTTGTTGGTTTTAGAACAAGCCGGTTTCCACACGATGTTTTCCTTCACCGTTTTGATAGCAGTGGTCATGAAATAATTAACAAAATAAAGCACCTGTCAAAATTCGAACCTACTACCGACAATTTGTAATTCGCGGCCGTTTGCACTGGGCCACCACTGCTCAACTGGAAAATGTATATAGGTAGTAATAATAACTTTACTCACTTGTACACGTAGGGTCCAATTTCGTTGACAACTGGCACACCACCGGCCATCACGGCCTCAGGGTTGGTGATGTTGAAGACCTTAACGGTAAAGTTCATGGCGAAAGGAACCACCTCGAAGCGTTCCAACTGTATTGTGTCATCAAGTAATGCCGTCTCCTAAGACAAAACAATGGAAATTTGGTATCATGGTTATATAATCATTACTGACCAGTGGGGTCACGTAACACACATGAAATTACAATAAATTAAGGGTAGCACCAGGTATTTTTTTGAGTATGGTATGTACAAAAATGTACATACATAAACATAATTTAATAGGTAGCTATTATAAAATATATATAAATATATGAGGTATTTTTATAATAATCACTTAATGTCAAGCACCCTACGCTTTTTAATTGAATTAAATTATTTTCTCCTTTTTTAGTTTGGTTTTTAAAGCGTATTTTTAGTTTTTTTAACTATTATTTATTTTCAAGTTTTTAGTTCTGCTAACTACAAAAATGTGATTTTTTTTAATATTTTTTTTCCTTTTTTTTCATTTTTCTCAATTTTTTTTTAAATTATTGAATTGTCATCGGTCCTCGATAAGTTTACAAAGTTTCAATGAAATCTGACCGTTTAAAGTGGGTCAAAATTGCGCTCTAAGGAGTCGGTTACATACCAACATACAAACAAACATACAAGTGAAGCTAATATAAAGCGTGTAACAAAAGTAATTTATTCAAATTAGGCTGAGAATCAACAATTTTCGAATGTCAAAATTACATAAGACAGTCCCTCAAAACGCCCGCCCTTCACCACTTCCTAGTGCTTTAGCTGGGAAGAAGAAGTGGCGCAACAAACTCCCCAGCAGCACAGTTGTCTGTTTAGTTAGATAGACTTGATTCTATACATAGGTAGGCAAAGTAATCAACATTACGAGACACAGAACTTAAATAATTTGTCATATAAATAATTTGCACAATACAATACATAATAATAGCCGGATTGTTTTGGGAAGGGTGGATTTCATCTGGTCTTAATAACGAAATATGATATTCACTTCATGGTGGCTTGCCTCGGGCACAAGGCTCTTTGTGTCTGCTAAATGTTTGACTTTCTGTTTATCTTCTGTTCATGTGTACCTATGATACCGATATGTACCTAATCGGTAAAGTATGTCAATAAATAAACAATCCTACTCATACTAATATTATAAATGTGATTTGTATGTTGAGATGTTTGTTACTCAATCACGCAAAACCGACCGAACGGATTTGGATGAAATTTGGCACACAGATAGGTAGTTCGTAACTTGGATTAACATAATAGTATATTTTATAACGACTAAACGAAGCCATAATATACCAGAGGTGGTTTGACTCCCGAGCGTGCGAGGGAGTCAATGAAACCGAAGGTATATTATGTTGGCGTTTAGTCTCGTGGTGCAAACTGTACTTTTCACTTAGAGTGCGAGAAAAATAGTTAATTTAGTACAAAAACATTTAATAAATATTACTTACTCATTAAAATAAAAATCACAATATCTATTATGTCTTTTGTTTTTTGCTCGACGTCAAACTCTTCACCAAGGAACATAATACCACCACTGTCACTGGACATTCTTATTAAAATTATTTTAAAACCGAACTTTTTTTTTTTTTTTTGGGCCTTGGCTTCGCACGGTTTGTGCATTTAGCCAGTGTCAAGTAATTTTTCTTTTCGATCAAGTACATGGCCCGATATCGGGCACGAAGTTACAAAAAAGTCATAGTCGTCTTTAGTCAGTCAAGTCCAGTCAAGTCAAAGTTATTGTAAAGCGGTAGCAACTTTACAACAACCTAACATGAGTTTTTGGGGGAACACGAAAAGTCCACGTTAGTCACTTATTTTCACCTTCACTACACTTGTGCACACACATGTAACTAAATTGAATAATTCACTACCTAAATTATACAATTTAATTCGCTATTTCACTAAATTTCATGAAAATGAAAAATCGTGCGACATGTTCCAACCCGATCCCGCCAAAAACTCCAAACCGAACTTTACACTCGACAAAAATTCTGAAATTTTCACGGTCAGTTTTTTCTTCTAAACCAGTCACAGATTAACAATTTAAAACACCTTGGCAAAAACCATGGAACTAAAACTCTCAACATTTTCGCAATGGAGATGGTCCACACTCCACAGTTAATAGTATATTTACTGGCTGTTTGAGATTGTCTATGTCACATGAAGGAAATTAAAAAACTAATTACTTTTCACTCCCTAGAGACTAAAGTGGTCACTTTAGTCCCGCTTTGTAGGGCTATACTGGCGTACTTTTAGAGCATGAGAGGTGAAATAGTATATTTTATAACGAGAGACTAAACGAAGCCATAATATACCCGAGGTGGTTTGACTCCCGAGCGTGCGAGGGAGTCAATGAAACCGAGGGTATATTAAGTTGGCGTTTAGTCTCGAGGTGCAAACTGTACTTTTCACTTCGAGTGCGAGAAAAATAGTCAATTTAGTACAAAAACATGTACTTACCTTAACAAAAAAACAGTAAGTACAAAGTGAAAAATAACTTTAATTTCTGAAGTCGGTGTCTTTGGAGCTGAATTTGAATTTGTTGTCACCGCCTTCCGAAATTAAAGTAATTTTTCACTTTATAGTGTTTTTTTGGAAGTCGGTTGTTTTTTTTTTTGGAAAAAGTTTTTTTTTTCACTTTTTAGTGGTTCACATGTGCTTACTCCTTCACAGCGTACCGGCGTGATGTTATGTTATTAACTGGTGTAAACAATAGACAGACATGAGATTTCAGCAATCCCAGTCCATTTGCTATCATTTATTGAGGAGTTCTGTTGCCTATCTCCAAAGTTCTTCATCAGATCTTCACCAAATTGAAATGAGACCACTCCGAGAAAGTACTCTTCCAAAAATACCTAAATCGCTTCGCGTGCCTATAAAATTTGAAGAGTTCTCTCTATTTCTCCAGGATCCCATCATCAGATCCTGACTTGATGATCATGGGACCACCTGGGAAGTATACCCTTTTAAACAAAAAAAAACCCAAATCGGTCCAGCCATCTTCGAGTAATCGGGGAACATACATAAAAAAAAATTAAAAAAGGTTCCGACGAATTGAGAACCTCCTCCTTTTTGAAGTCGGTTAATAAAATAAAAATCACAATATCTATTAGGTATGTCTTTTGCTCTTTGCTTGACGTCAAACTCTTCACCAAGGAACATAATATATAGGAACATAATATTTGTCACTGGACATTCTTAATAAATTTATTTAAAGCCGAACAAATTTACACTCGACAAAAATTTGGAAATTTTCGCGGTCTTTTTTTTCTTCTAAACCAGTAACAGATTAACAATTTAAAACACATGGCGCCACCTTGGCAAAAACCATGGAACTAAAACTCTCAACATTTTCGCAATGAAGATAGTCCACACTCCACAGATAATACTGGCTGTTTGAGTTTGTTTATGTCACATGAAGGAAATTAAAAAACGAATTACTTTTTACTCCCTAGGGACTAAAGTGGTCACTTTAGTCCCGCTTCGTAGGGCTATAACGATGTCTTTTTAGAGCATGAGAAGTGAAAAGGATATTTTTTATACCGTTAGTATGTTCCCGTGGGATAATTTCTGATTACCACGCAGGCGAAGCCGCTGGCGAAAGCTAGTCTCGATATAAATGTATTTGCTACCTTGTGACAAATTTTTCCAATATTCAAACATATTCCAAAGAAATTCAATGCCTTTGAAACCTTTGAACCGAGAGATTTTCCCTGTAATTTACTGGTAACTAGACCAGCGTACGTCGCTTGGCTCCGGAAACTTCTATCAAGATTTTTAAGTACGGAATAGTTATTTGTTATGCAAAACTGCAAAGTTGCTCTTTGGCGAGAGTACTTGTATTAAAACCTGAGCTAGCTAAGGAATATAGGATTGAACCATGAGCGAAACGAGGAGTTCAAATATAAAATCCTGAGCGTAGCGAGGATTTCAGAGGTACGAGACGCAGAATTACTTTGCTGGCATGTGAAATACATCTTTCACCTCACTACACCTCACTACACCTCACTACACTACACCGACCTTGACAATTCAAAAGTGCCTGTAATTGGTTTATTTGAAATAAATGCTTTGAGTTTGAGTTTGAGTTTACAGTGAGGAAAATGTTAGGTGCAAGAAAAACAACCTAATTAAAATATATTAAATTAGTGTGTTAATGAAATACGATGGTATTGCACTATAGTCTCCGAAAAAGTTTTCGCGCGTTTTGAATGTCTCGATGCCTATAACAAATTGTACGCGTTTACCTATGTACTTTTCGCGCGATTTTTCCGGAACAAAACTCAATTCGGTATTATGTACCGCTTGCACTAACTCTGCAGGTGTTAAATTTATATCATCGTTGCTGCTGGACTCGGTCATATTTTATAACTTCTTACGATTTTATCAAAAAACAAACCAAAATTAATGGAAAGTGAATTGAATAAAGAAAAAAACAATTAAAACTTTTTGTTTTCATGCAGTCGTCTTGCCGGCCAGTGCGATTATTCTAAAAATGATGTTGACGCACTGACATGGAATAGGTAAGTACCTACTGTAAAGGTTTGTTGCTTATAGAATGCAACCTTTATGTGAATACAGGCCGGTAATGGAATGACTGTCACATTTGAACGATTAAGATGATGAGACTAGAGAATCTATCCGTCAATGCGAATAGGATTAGTTTTATCCTAAGAATATATTTAATTATTATATTAGGCGCGGCCTTGTTATAGTCTTAACTTATTCAAATACACAAAGTTAAACTATATTAACTATTTTATTCATAGTTAGAACATTTCGGTTCCTACACTACTAATGCATTTTCAGTGGACCGGTATCTACCTGTAGAAAATTATTGGTTAGAAAGGTTCGAATTTTCAAAAGTCTTTCCATCATAGCGGATAAAATGCACTTTCGCACTCAGGTTTCGAATGATAAACAGAATCTTTCCGAGGTTGTAAGATGAAAATTAATTTTCAACTGAGAGCTGGGAGGAGTGATCTCGTTCCAAGAAACCTTTGCGCTACTTTCAAAGGTACAAGTACTAATTGGTTTCGCAGAAGGTAACTGAATAGGGGTCGTCTTCGTTATCTTCATACTCAAGCGCAAATATTAACAGCAGAATATATTGTTGTTGTTAAATTTCAAAGTAGTAGCTTTCATGCTATCCAGTTCATCTGGAACCGACCTTTAGGATATGGGTAATAGTTGAGACCATAGAAAACAGTCAAAAAATCTTAGGGGTACTACACACTGTTTCGGGTCCGGGCATGATTCGGCACAGCCGTATGGCAATCGAATATAAATATGTACACGGATATGTTCGGGAAATAGCCGCTTGTATTGCCGAACACTCCTAATGTTCTATGTATTTATAAGAAACTAGCTTCTGCTAACGGCTTCGCCCGCGAGGTGGTCGGATTTTTTTCCACGGAAACGTACCATTGGAATAAAAAAGTATCCCATGTGTTAATCCAAGTTATAATCTATCTATGTGCTAAATTTCATCCAAATTCGGTCAGCCATTTTTGCGTTATTGAGTAACAAACATCTAAACATCCAATCATACAAACTTTCACATTTATAATAGGCAAAGAATAAATGAACGGGAACATGTATGAAGAAAAATACCTAAATATACTTACTAGAAAATAAGCTTACGATAATATGCCACTGGCAAAGTTTACCAGTAGTATGGGGTTTTGATTTTTAAATTTTTTTTTTTTGTTACTATGGCGGCAAGAGAAATACACACACTGAAAATTTCAACTGTCTATTTAAAACGGTTCATGAAAGACAGCCCATTGAAAAAAACACGTTTCCGGTTTGGCTATACCACCTTTAATTATTAACATTATTTTATAAATATGTTTAGTTTTGCGGCTACAGAAATACACAGGTAGGTACTCTGTGAAAAATTCAACTGTTTATTTATTTCGGTTCATAGAATAAAGCCCGCTCACAGACAGACGAACGGAAACAGGAGGCTTAGTAATGGGGTTCCGTTGGCATCCTTTATGTACGGAACCCTAAGAAGGCAACAATCTGATCCTACTCAAGATCAAAGATTTTAAAAATAAACAGGATGTTACTCGAATCAAAATACGGGTATCTATCAGATATTTCTCGACTCAACATATAGTTACCTACCATATCTGAGTTGATTCTAAGTGATTACTTGCCCTCCCGAGCTCCCTTAGGTACTACTAGCAACGTTTGCAAAGTGCTTATAACGTTGAAATTGCATCCGCCATCCTTTGAAGGTAACTCAAGTGACAGTTGTTCAAAGAAAAATTCTGATCACAGCGGAGCTTATTTTTAAAACTGTTATTTTAAAGAGCTTTTTATGAAATATCGACTTTCTTTGACATCAAGAGGGCAAGCACGGGCGACGTAAAGGTAACGTAGCGGAAATTTGAACGATTTTTCAATCTAAAATGTAACTTACATTAACCATTAAATTTTGCATGCATTTGAACTTGTGTTTTACTAATATTCTTTTAGCCTTGCCTGATTGCTAATTCTTTCTTTTGGTGTCTATAACCCTGAAAGCGTTTTCGTTTGTTTTTTTTTACGACAAGGACTTATTAGTATTACATAGAGATATAAATAAAATCCTAAAACGAAGTAATTATTACGTCCGAAACGAGTACTAGGCCCACAGGCACACCGCCGCATGGAAAAATATTTTTTTAAGTCTTTGAGTGTTCTATACTTCAATGTAAAAGTGTAAGAAACTTTGACGCGTAATATTTGTAACAATTTGTGGGTACCTACTCTTTATTTAATTTAAAATGTACTGAAAAAATAACTTGAATTGAAACTGTGAATTATATTTAAATTGAACTCTGAATTAAGATATGAATTTATACTTAATCAAAATAATTAAATAAATAAAATGTTACAAAAATACTATGCACATTTGCAGTGTTTTTCTTTAAATAAGTACCCTATCGGTAATGTAGAGTAAATAGGTAAGTAATGTAGGTATCCTTGATAAGGTATTGATGACTCATGTGTGCGCTATAGTCTGGTTCTCAGTACCAGCTGAGTGCGGATACCAAGGGTTTGGAGTTATTGTTTGTGATAATGCTCCAACGAAACTCTTATTTTCTTCTCCTGTGTTTTCTGAGTTTTATTAGTCTTTAGTCTCTTTTTACTAGTATACTCTTCACTACTTTATATTTTTTAGTTATTTGCTTCAGGAAACCACTGATGCCAAAAAGACAACGTCGGGAAAGTTTGTGAACGTTAAAAATGTTGTAATTGTATCTACATACATTCCTTTCCAAGATATTATTTTCTATAGGGCATCGATTTCTTCTCTAAGCAAAGTACTACGGAACGAAACTTTGTCTGCCTCATTGGTGTTGTGGTCGCGAGTACGGCTTCTGAGCATGGACTACTACCGGACATAGGCCTCCCACAGGCTCCTCCACTTCGACCGGTCTTGTGAAGGGCTGCTTGACATTTTTTGGGGGGGTTTTACCATAATCGCCACGCTTGGCAGGCGGGCTGGCGACCGTATTATGGTGGTAAAATGCATAGAGAACGCTGCTGCCCATTCTCTAGTAAGTCCTTTAGTCGCCATCTACGACACACACTGGAAGAAATGGGATAGTGCTATTCTTTTACGCCCGGCACCACACGGGACTCCGGTTGCTACTAAGAAATCCTAGATAGAAACACCCTATAACACTTTGCCCGACCTGGGAAACGAACCCAGGACCTTATACTCCGCAGTAGCGCTTGCGACTACTGGACGAACGAGTCATTCTAAAGACATACACAACTATTGTTGCAAATATGAAAGTTTATTTTAAACTAAGGATTTGTTCTTATTATCCAAACATCACAGAATCAACCTACAATGTTTCCACTGCTGGGACACAGGCTTCCTCTCTGTAAGAAGGTATGGGCCGAAATCCACCACGCGGGCCCAGTGCAGGTTTATATGTCTTCGAATTCTTGGTTCTAGGACTTGCCGGTTTCCTCACGATGTTTTCCTTCACCGTTTTGAAAGCAGTGGTGATGAAATAATTTATATAAAGTAACGCGCCTGTCTGGGTTCGAACCAACGACCTACATCTCGTAAGTAGCGGCCGTTACCACTGCGCCACCACTGCTCTCCTTTTTATCCACTTCCACACAATCCAAGTAATGGATACACAAGAAAATCTGCAAACCAATTGTAGGACAAAAAGCATAATGTCACATTTTAGTAAATACACACACACATTGATCATTGTGTTTAGGGAATTTCTCCAGATCTTTGTCACAGGTATATTTTTAGACTAACGTGGTATTAAATAAAATAATTCGACCTCGTAACATGAAAAACATTCACCTCCATAAACGGAAACGGATACACTTTCTTTGTTTCTAATACTGTCCGAATGACGATCTTATTCATTTTTATAATAGAAGTTTTCTCTAATAACATTTCTTAGCATCCCGGAAGGAAAAATTAAACGCAGGAAGCAAAGTTCAATTGATACAAAGTGGGAGGACACTGGAAACTAATAATAGGTAAGGGGCTTATGCTGGCTTTCTTGTGATTGGTTTCCCCGCAGCGTCTTTCTAAGAATATACTTTTCCAATAACGGCTGATAAATTAAACATTGCATCAAACCAAAGAGTCGGGACGTCGCAGCGATTTCGAGACAGCGGAATATGAGACACCAGTTGAGCTCCGTAAGATTTGACCGGTTGAGCTCACGATGGCAAAAAGCCAGTCCAGACGATACTCTAAATTTTGTAACACTATGTTTTCTATTATTTAACGTCTGGTCAGAATTCATTTTGATATTTCTTCTCATGTGTGAAGAAATGTCGACTACATAGCGTTTTTTTTTAAATCATGTCATGCCTACAGAATAAATTATTTGATTAAGCTTTAAGGTGAACCTAATCCACATTTTTGCATACAAACTTCGGGAGTATTTTACTCCACTGTCTGACATGGCACATCCAAAGTAAAATATGATATCGTTTTATCTCATTATTAATATTGTCTGTACGGAAACAGAATACTAAAATAAAACCCATTAAAAAGTTAGGAGCTAACAAAGATTCGTTTATCTTGCTAATTTTACTTAACTTTGGGCGTGTTTAAGTAATAAAAGAAGTGTAAAATCTCCAAAACCAAGTCGGTACCGACAAAGTTCAATTATCGAAAAGTTCAATAAACTTTATTGGTCATTGATTTATGCATTGGCTTTTTCATAAAATCCGATCTTCCAAAGAACTTTTCTTAATTTTTTAGTGATTTTTTTACTATACGAGTATAAATGATCCTGCATCTCACTCAATAACGTTGTGCGTGTAGACTAGCGTCTAACTGCTCATTACTGATACTATGTCTGTCGGACATGAAGCCTTTTGAGACAGCGTGATTTTTAACCAGGCCCACCAGTGAGTTCGAGCCCGCGACTAGGTTTCCCTTAAGTATCTCCTGTGAGAAATTGGGGGTTCGAAAAAGTACTAAAAAATCTATAATAAATGAGCCTATAATTATGAAGCAGGGTTGTTTGCTGATGCAGGTTTTTAGTTTATCAGCAGATGTTGAAGCTGTTGGATTTTTTTTTCAGATCATGTTTTTCAGAGCTGATATGATAAATAACTTAAATAAACATATCTTACTAAAAAATATTGGCAAATGTGATATATTATTTTGAATAAAAGACACGTTATTAAAGAAACTAAATAATTATATCTTCTTTGTTAACAAAATAAGATAAAAGTACATTGTTAGTAACTTAGTACTTTAACATTATTTTGTGTGTTGTACACATTCGTTTTAATTTTTAAAGAAGGAAGTAATCACTAGTATTTTTAAGTTTTTTTATAAAACGACATTAATTATTAATCAATAAATCACCACGCACGTCATCATTGCCTTGCTAATAATAATAATTATTATTAAAAGAAAAAGATGATGACCCTCATTAACATTAGAATATAATTAAAGGTAAGTCATATTTTAAAAACACATATCAGCATCAAAGTCAAAGCCAAAGTCAAAGCATTTATTTCAAATAGGCACTTAAAAGGCACTTTTGAACGTAAACATTTACATTAAAATAGAATTGATTCTAGTCGCCCCTTCCAAAATGTAGTTTCGTATGGAGAAGAATGGGCAAGAAACTCCACCGTTACTTCACACGTTCGAATCTGGCTGATACTGATACTGACATAAACAACAATGCTGATAATCCGCGGATCGGATGCTGATATATGCAACAACCCTCATATGAAGTAATTAATATGCGTCTGCTAATCTACCACACACACACACACACACACTTCAGAATCTTTTCCATTTTGTCGTTACAAAATAAATCCATAGAACAGGTTTTGCAATACTCACGCTTACGATGATGTTCTTGACGATTTCAGGGACCCAAATGTAGCCGATGAGGCAACTGCCCAATGCGAGAACAGCGCCGATGGCTAGAGTGACCACGCTACCGATTATCCCGCACATTTTAGCACTCACAATTCTAATTAAACACCGTTAATTATAAACAGGTGATAATTACTGACCGTCCGGTAATACTACACGCTTGTGATTGCGATTAGTATTGACATTGTGCACCACATTTTTTCTCTGATAACGATATCCAAGATTTATTAAGGTTTTTGATAGTAGACGTTATCTATAAAGTACCTACAATGTATCAATGCTTTACGTATATTTCATTTTTTTTATTGGTATTTGACTTTTGTCACGCACTGATTTTTACAAGAAATTGTATTTAAAACATTAAAGGATTCTATTTATTAAAGGAAAAGTACATATAGCTATGAATATTTTTGAATTTTTCTTGCACTGTTGTTCGGAGATGTTGCACAGTTAGAATGCTATGCAACAATAAGCAATTCTAGACAAAATCCATCGTTCCGTCATAAAAACAACGAAGGTACTTTACAAACGGAGGGATGCTTTTCAAATGCTTTCATCGCGAACTTATTAGTTCAAGCGATAGACTTACGCGCGCGCCGACCGCGCCACTACCAAGTTCCTGAAAGGTAAAGTTTACAAAGGCTTTTCAAAAGCTTACATAAACAAATCATTGATTTTTTTTTCCAGGTCTTCCTTGACTGGACTTCAGGACTTTCTTAACAATTTTTTTTTATTATTATTATGTAACCTTAAATCTATCTTTACATGTTGCCTAATGCTATCGTGAAGTAACTACACACATACCTACTATTACTTTACACATATCTTTTCTATCGGCTAGCACGTTGAGCGTGCACAGCGTGCGCGTCAGCAGTGCGCGCTAAAGCAAGTTGGTGCGCGCGGTCGTCACCACCAGCTGCCGCGGTGGCCGCCGCCTGCTCACTTTCTCGTGTGGTACTCACAGCCGAAGTCAAAGTCAAAGTCAAAGTCAAAGCATTTATTTCAAATAGGCACTTAAAAGGCACTTTTGAACGTCAACATTTACATTGAAATAGAATTGATTCTAGTCGCCCCTTCCAAAATGTAGTTTCGTATGGAGAAGAATGGGCAAGAAACTCCACCGTTACTCTTTTAAAATGTTTCAAGTACAATATTTACATTCATTATATGATTATGTGTGAAAACGATGCACCCAGAATAAAATTACCATACCAAAATGGGTAAAAAGAATCAAATTGAAGCAATCAGATAAATTAATTCTGTGATAGATACATGGTGTTCACACATTTACAAACATTGTAAAAGTAAGTATAGGTATGATTTTCCTACAATATTAACAAGTAATGAGTCAGTGTGTGAGTTAAAATAATTACTGAGTGTAAATCAATGTCATAAATATAATTAATTATATGTACAATTCAATTAGCAACCAGTTTGATTTTGTCTAGACTCTAGATTGTCCTATGGAGCAGGACCAGCATGTTTCCAAGCATTCTTATCTTGGATATAATCCTCTAATTTGTAATACGCTAGTTTACAAAGTTTACTTTTAATGTGAGCTTTAAATTTCCTTTCATTTAATTGCAATATATCACAAGGTATTTTGTTGTAACATTTAACACAGTACCCCATAAAAGATGTATGTACTTTAGCTAATCTGAAAAATGGTTGATCTATTTTGTCTTTGTTTCTAGTATTAAAATTATGTCTATCACTTATTTTATTAAAAAGTTGTAGATTTTTTCTTCCGAAATGCCTGTAGTATGGGAAAATTACACATTTAACCCTAGGCATAGAATGCATAGATAATACAAGTACACAAGATGCACTGCACCAAATCACTTAAATAAATAGCGACTCTTGCAACGATACAATAAAGTGCAATTCATGAATTCATATCACAGCGCTAATTGCCTATAGTTATATTCAACCAGCTTCGTATTAAAGGTGTAGGTGTGTAGGTAGGGCTATATTGGTGTCTTTTTAGAGCATGAGAAGTGAAAAATCTTTCACAGCGAATATTTCATTTACTTAAAAATATTTGATGGAGGAAATAAAAATGGAAATATAACTAAATAAAATTTCGGAGTCGGGTAAAAAAAAATAACAATGAAATGTAATGTACAGGCTTGGAGGGTTTATATTTCTTAATATGATTACTGACCAGATGGATTTAAAGAGTTTAAAAATTCTTGAGGGTAGTGTACCTACAGAGTCCTCGATGTTGCGCATTGTGTCGATGGACTTGTAGCATTTAATGTCTCCTGGTAGTTGTAACATACCTAATGAATAGGGTTCCCAAAGGACCATATTTTCAAATTGAGCATACTGACTGTTGCTCTAAAGACACAGTCAACGGAAATTTGAATGACGGGTAGTTTTCCCGTTACGTAAAAGAGTTGCGGCAATTCCAGAAAAAGCAACTGCTAAAGTTGTTTTTCCGGACTGTCGTACTTTAGCTAATATCATAATGAGGAGCGTCCAAAAAAATGTGTTTATTTTCCCGGGTGCATTCTTTCGGACCCTGGGGTCCGCTTTCATACGTGGGATCTGTACTCCACGCGTCTAGTGACATCGACTGCGACGTTAAGGCACGCATTGCTGCAGCGTGGGCCAAATGGCGAGAGGTGTCTGGTGTCATTTGTGACCCCAAAATAAGTTAAGCTAAAGGGACAGGTCTATAAATCCATTATTAGGCCTGTCCTTTTATATGGCAGTGAAGCGTGGCCAGTACTTGAACGGCACAAGCAAGAACTGCCTGTCGCGGAGATGAAAATGTTGCGCTGGATATCCGGAGTTAAGCGGAGAGGCCGCGTCAAAAACTCACCTATTCGCGGCAGCCTTCATATACGTGACATAGCAGACAAATTGCAGGAGTGTCGCTTACGTTGGTATGGGCACGTTCTACGGAAACCGGAAAGCTACGTAGGAAACAAATGTCTAGCCATGCCGCCTCCGCCGGGCCCTGACAGAAGGGAAAGACCCAAAAAGCGCTGGCTTAAATTTTGCATGCATATGTTGCTTCACCATTCATTGCTTCATATAAGTTTGTCGGATCAACAACTTAAGTGACGCAAAGAATGTTGTTGAGCCGTCAAAATTAAATCGAATGGTACTTTTAGTGTGTTACGCAATGCCAAAGTGGGGTACCACTGGTGAGACAAAGGATAATGGCGAGTCCAAAAAAAATCTTAACGCTATAGTCCGCGCGGAACTAGTTGGCCGCGCCTTAGGTATGTGAGCGGTGGGACGGAGGGTTGGGGGCGCTTGCTGTCATTACTCAGTACGGCCCGTACTTCGCGACGGAAACACACGTCAAAAGTTCCAGCTAGTCTATACTAGCTGGAACTTTTATCTCATGCGCGTTTTATCTATATAAAACGCACATGAGATTGTAATAGCAAGATGAGTCCGCCGATAAATAGACAAGTTAAAAATGTAATATTCAAAGTGAATACATTTTTCAAAAACAGAAACCAGTTTTATACGGTTGAGAAGAAAGTTCGAAGTCTTCGAAACTAAACGCTGTATTAAAAGAATTTCTCTTTTACTAAATCTATGATTGTGTATTTATACCTTAGGATAATTACCTTCATGCCGAAGATGCTCGCGATCGCGGTTGCTATCTCGATACCTACCACATCAATACTCGCTTTTTCTACATGGATGGCGATGCAAACACGGAGGTGCAATCGCAGCTGAAGGCTCAGTTGCTCAGTCCTGTGTGTATGCTGTACTCTACCTATTCCAGAAGACATGTTGAACCGATTTGACCAATCCCGAGCCAGATCACAGCGATGATTGCCGTCGACCGCGATGTAATCACAAAATATTTTGCCGTCACGTAACTAGGCTGTTTGGTCCTACGTGAAACGCGGGATGCTTGGAGGTTTACCTCGATGCCTAGGTACCTGGTAGGTATGGTACCTAGGTAGAGCATAGCACACACAGGACTGAGCAACTGAGCCTTCAGCTACGATTGCACCTCTATGTTTGCACCGCCATCCATGAAAAGATACCGTCCGCGATCGTGAGCATCTTCGGCATGTAATTACCCTAGGATAGAAATACACAATCATAGATATAGTATAAGATAAAGTAAAATTATAAAACAGGTTTCTTAAATCAATATCTCTTGAGATTTTATCTGAAAACTACAGAAATTGTAGTTTATCAATGATGTACTTATACCGAATGCTCGCTCTGGACTTGCAAGTAGATTAATTCAAATTCCAATAATAAGTAAAAACTTGTCGCATTTCAGGTTCATCACAATAGGTAATCATAAGATTAAAGTGTTTATTTTATAATTAATACTATCTATAATCACTATGATAGTGAGCGTAGGTAAATACTGTGATAAGAGATACTGTGCTACTCTTTAGATAAGTAGGAGTTAATCTGGTGTAAGAATTTTAGTGGCCTAGATAGTGTAATCAATCATCTGAGCCAAGGCTAGATATGAGTGCGTTGGCCGGTACAGGTACGGACCATTAGTTTTACTTTAGTCTTAGTGCATTGTAGAACTGTTGAACTTTAGCCATTAATCTTGCTAAGTCTATCATGGCAAATGATCTTAGAAAATACACTTTGTTTACTTTTTCTTCCAACATGATGATATTGGGTACATACGTGCGCGTAAGTAATAGAATCGTTACTTAAACTAGTTAATTGTATTGTAGTTCTTTATTAACTACAAAAATCTAGTGGCCAATTTTTCTCCATGAAAATGTACCTTGATGGCAGGGAGAGCCTTTGCCCAGCTGTGGGAGTTGAGACTGTGGAGGCTGACAGGAACCAGTAATTATTTAGCAAACCAGAATTACTTGAAATGCTCACTAAATGCAAAAATGAGCAAGATGAAAAGCAAACTTTGTTTGCGAACGAACAGAGCTCGACCATAGGCAAATTATGAACCTTCATTTCTTGCTACTAAGGAATAGGTACCAAAATAGTGATATAATTACATTGGAATACTGACGTCATATCAAACAGTTCACAATTCCACAAAGGTTTTAAATCCTATTCAATTCGAAACTTCATGTATGGTAGCTGCTAACGTCTAATAAATAACATTTCAAAGGGCTGTGTACTGACATCTGATGCTACGGGCCTACGCGACTACAGGGCTACGCAGTTACGATGCTACGCCGCTACGAGTCTACGGGATATCTACAATGCACTACGCAGAGGTCAGAGATAGATCGGCATGCTGAAATGTATAAATGTTTTTACCTAAACCTACCTAAAACACACATTATGAATGTTTAATTAGATAAATACCTACAAAAAGCAAAAACAAACAAAGCAATCCAACGGGAAAGCTTTACGCCACTTGAATAGATAAATTATTTTAATTTCTCACAAATGCTGTTTCTGACTTATGAAAACCGTCCATCGCTCATAAAATATTTAAATCTTGAAGAGAAATCAACACCCAATTTGGGAAATAACAGTTACCTAAGTATATTGTAAATAATTTTGAATGTATTGCCACCCACCGGGCGGGGGCCGCCATGCATCACTGCACAACGTTGGAGGCTGCCCCACACCCTCGCTTCACGCCCTGCATGAACTACAGGCGAAATGTGAGATTTTGTAGACATGGCAACAGGCAAAGTTAGGTAAGTATGGCACGCATTCTTGACTAACATACGCTTTAAGTAAAATGCTTTGTCTAGGTATATGGACGTTGGCATTTAATTTGCAATTTTGTAGGTTGTACATTTAGTGTTGGGCTCAAAGAAAAAACACTTCAAACAAATTGTTCGGTCAAAGTAAAAAGTAGAGATTAAATTCGTTTTACTAAATAAATCTTAAAATCAATCACGATTGAGAGCAGTGGCAGTGGTGTGAACAGCCGCGTCGTTGTAAATCGTGGATTCGATCTCAAACAGGCGCTGTACATTGTGTACTCAAATTATTTCATCACCACTGCTCATGTCCTGCGGCATAATTATCCTGCAGCTGTTTTGTGCGCGTGATTATTGATCTAGATATTATGATTTGACGTGAAAACGTCTTTTCACTCGGAGAACTGGTAGTAAGTTCAATATTTCTGACCGACAAAAACGTGTAAGATTACAACTGCTAAGAACTACAAGAGTTTTAGTACTAGAGTAATGGTTGAGCATCTAAAATATAGGTTATATTTACAATAATTGTTTAGCTTGACATAACTTGCCTATGACGTCACACTGCGTGTGCAATCGAATGTGTGCGACCCTCTATTTTTCACTATGAGTCTAAATTCCAATTCGTGTAGTGCAAAAATGGGTTTAGTTAGAACACTTGATTGTACTGTCGATGTCAAGAGTTAACAAAGCACTGCTAGAGCAAAGATAGAGTTAACAAAAATATTGGCCGAAAAAGGGTTAAAAATTTATATGAAGTTGACGATAGCAAAATAACTCCATGTATAAATATGCTCAGAAATTAATAAAAAATCCCAATCGAAGAAAGCTTGCATCAAAAGGCATGCACTGAGCCTAAAAATTCTAGTGCCGACCAAATATAATAGCTACGGCAGTGACTGAAACCGTAAGAAAATCTGCTGCAAATAGCAAATTAGTTTAAGATGTCGTCTAATATTGGCTGTAAATCTTCTCAGAAATGAGAAACATCATTATTGGTGAAAGCTTATTTAATAAGGAATGCAATGAGCCTAGTAAATCAGCACCCTAATTGCGTATCTCACGATTAATCATAATTTGTTTCGTTTTGAAACAGATGGCTAAACCATTGCTTCATATGTTCGAAAAATGTGTCTGCTCAACAACGTAAATAATGCAATGAATATTGTTGAACTGTCAAAATGAAACCGATTATGATTAATCGCGTGTTACGCAATTAGGGTGCTGGTATCGGGCAAATGGGTACAATTGCTACAATAGTATCGGGAACCTAAGGAACATTTGTTACAAAACCCTATGTAAAACATATTTGGCCTCATATCGGCTGTAATTTTTTTCCTAATTGTGAAATAGGCCACAATCGAAGAAAGTTTACGTCAGAACAAGCTAAAAAGTCTAGTTATGACCAATAACAAAGCCAGGCTAGCACCGGAAAACTAAGAAAAATATATAAAAAACCGTCAGATTTATCAATCGGTGGCCACATATAGCTTGGGTATTACGAGAACATTAGGTTTCAATAGTAGTAGGCAGAATAAGGGGACCCCTCTTTGAATATAGGTGAGGCTTTGATTTGTACTGTAACAACCGGGCTCGATCTAACTAAGAGTTACTGGTGAAAGGCTTGAACAGCCAGGGATTATTACAGCTCACTTAAACCAGTCCTCGGTAAGGCAGGTTAGGTTTGAACTGTGAAAATTTCGTACAAACCGAGCAAGTTGAGCGCGCTTACCCAATAGAAGAGCGAGCGAAGCGTGCGCTCACATGAGATAGCGTGACACGAACGAGAAGAGCGCTTACTGACAAGATGAGCAAGCACCTAATACTAGCGAGCGCAGAGAGCCCATCCTCTACACGACAAGGGCGAGCGTAGCAAGCTCTCTCACACAAAAAGCGATTGAAAGAAACAGCGTATTTTCGAGCGAGCGAAGCCAGCCCTATGACGCTAGGACTGACCAGAGCGAGTGAGCAGGGCGCGAGAAGCGAGCCTCTCTTAAGACCAGCATGTGAAGCAGACTCATTACCATTACGAGCGAGCGGAGCGAGCTGAACTACTCTACAACTGAGTGGCTACATGGTAAGAGCGAGCTAAGTGAGCCCTTCGCAAGACAAGCACGTGAAGTAGATCCATTACCATGACGAGCGAGCGGAGCGAGCTGAACAACCCTACGACTGGGTGGCTACATGAGAAGAGCGAGCGAAGCGAGCCCTTCGTAAAACAAGCACGTGAGTAGACCCTTTACCAAGACGAGCGATCGGAGCGACTTGAACTACCCTACGAATGGGTAACTACATGGGAAGAGCGAGCGAAGCGAGCCCCATGCAAGACCAACACGCGAAGCATGCTTTACCAAAAATAACGAGCGGAGCGAACTTAACGAACCCACGAGTGGTTGCAGCACACTTTCATATTCATAAAGCGAAGCGAGCCCCTATTAAAAGAAAACCGAATTTAGCGAGCCCACTTTATCAATGAGCGAACGAAGCGTGGCCCACCTTAGAAAATAGTGATCGCCACCTACTGCGCTGTCACTCGTGGCGTAGGTAGGCTCACTTCGCACGCTGGTCTCGAAACAAGTCTTCCTCGTTTCGCTCTTATAGTTGAAATGAAATGATATCAAAATTATTCTGAGAAACTACTATTTTTTTTTAGTTTTTTGAGATCACCGACTTGTTATAGGTGCCCCGGGGGTGTGGTACAGTACAGTATAACAGCTATAGGGGTACAGTATAACAAGATGGGGTACACTTAAACTGTAGACTATACATAATAAATAAAACAAGAGAGCAAATAAAGACCAGATCCGATGCTAAAGTAAAATAAAGGACATTTTCAACTTCACCACTTTTGCGGAGATAATTGACGTCACATTCATCTTCCTCATCTTTTGTCAATAATTTTCCAATATAATGCTTTTCTATTTTCCCGAAAATTTTATAACGACCAAATATCTTTTTATGAAACCGTTAACGTTTAGGTTAGAAATTGCACTTAACTTTCTTTACTATTTAAACACCAACTAATTGAAGATTAAAACCCTTTAATCTTCAATTAGTTGGTGTTTACGGTACAGACGACAGCAGGTCAAGCTATCCCAAACTGTCAAATTTTCCTAATTGAACATGAACCCTGTAAATATTGTAATAAAGTTGAAAATCTATCAAAGAAATTTGACAGATTGGGGAAGCTTGATGTGCTGGCGTCTGTACATAGGTAGTTATATTGACTCACCAGAAATTTAGAGATGCCATAAGAAAATTAGAAAAGGACAGAGATAATCTTGATGTTATACTGTGCCCCCTGTTTCACTGTCCCCCACTTGATCCTACTCATTTTGGAAACTTTCTCGGCCGCAGTCCTGGAATCTTGGAAACGATTATTTGAATTTTATTCGCGACTGAAAGTAGTTTTTTTTTACAATTAATTAGGTACCGATTGATTTATTTATCCACCGATCAGACGGGTCTGATGGGCAACTGCGATGATCACAGAACCTGTACCTTATATACCTCAAGCGGGCGATGATTGTTTTTTATTTTCTCTAATTTGTTCTCGCAGGTCAACCAAGGAGGTTGTCGGCTGCCTAACCGGACTTGAACTACTTTTGTGTAACGTCAGTATGATGCTAAATTCGCATGTGGCGATGTAGATGCTGCATCACGTTTGCCAGGGTCAGTTGAGGTTGCAGTGAGTCGGAACCGGGTGCCACATAGTTCAAGATCGAAAGTGCAGTGTGCTGTGGCCATGGTTGCAGATTGAGGCTGAAGATGATGGACATAATTATATGCCGCGCGTCCGCTGCATGCTACCAGCAGGATACCCGTCGAAGCCGTGGGTGCTGATTACCTCACGGAGTCGGTTGCGTCACTCGTCCTCCATAGAGAAGGGAGGATCCTCCAACAAGAGGGGTGTTGTGTCTGGTGGCCAGCTGCTCGACGATCAAGGAACATATTATACTTACTACCGCCGACTAATGTCGGGACGTTGTAGGTGTATATTAACCGCTCACATACCTCTTTATAATTGGGTCGGTTAAGCGCGGTAAACTCGGCTTGCGCGATGTAGATGCCGTTCCATCCCTACTACTGCTGTTTACTCAACACATTGTCCAGTAGCGACATCTGTTATTTGAATCTACAATTCGTTTTAGGAATGAATCCACGTTATTTATCAAACCTGCATCCTAATTGCGTAACACACTAATAATAAACATCTGAATCATTTTGAAGGTTATTGCTAATTCATTCCTTCATATCCCTCACTTACTCAACACACACACTCCACACACTTCACCACCACCACCACCACTCACCATTTGTTTTTTTGGCTTTTGTTTAACTCCTCGTTGATTTTATTTTACTCATTTTTTTCATGTATTATTTGTGACCATTTTTTGGTTTTATGTATATTTGCAATGCCTTAAATATATGAATCAAGGGTTGGGACTTGTGCCCTTAATACAAGTTATTCTGATAACTTAGCAAGGGTGCAAGTTACGATAGCTTCTAGTTCTATGCTTACAATTAAGTCATATGTATGTAACTTTAAGTAGCTGTATTGGTTGATACGAATAAATACTATTATTATTATTATTATTTTGTCATTTATTTTGTATTCTCGGCTCATTATTAGCCGGAAAAAGCTGATAAGACGGGCCTAAGCCAAGTGCTTACCAGTTGGATTAACTGCGGTGGCGTGCAGAAGATTGCACAGAAGATGGTAGAGTATTTGTGTTTTGATGTGGGTTTTCTGAGTCACATTGCAGAAACTTTCTCACGAGTCTGCATGTGTTTAGTATCGCTGCCTTCTGCAGCAGATGGTAAGTATTTGGAGGTAAGTTAAGGGAATTAAGGGATTGGTGAAGTTGTTTCGGTATTACTCCTGTTGTAGACAATACTATTGGTACTATTAGGTATGACTTTTTGCAAATGCCAAAGTCGGGCTACTTCATCTTTTAATTCAATGTATTTGCTCAGTTTTTCTGCTATTGTTGTTTGCAAGTTATGTGTATTTGGTACAGCAATATCTATTAGGTATCCAGTTTTGTTTAACTTGTTAATCAGTGTAATATCTGGTCTATTAAAATGAATAGTTCGATCGGTAAGAATGGCGCGATCAAAGTATAGTTTTGTTGAGGGGTTTTCTAATACAGTTTCTGGATTGTATTTGTAGTATGGTGTAACGGAATCTATAAGTTTGAACTGGTGTGCTAATTTTTGATGTATAACGTTGGCTACCTGATCGTGTCTGTGTTTGTAGTCCGTTTGGGCTATCGACTTGCACGCGCCTGTAATATGCTGTATCGTTTCTGGAGAACTGTTGCATTTCCTACATGTGTCATTATTTAAATTCTTTATGATAAACTTTCTGTAATTTTTAGTTTCAATTACCTGGTCCTGTATAGCCAGCATAAACCCTTCAGTCTCCGGGAAGAGTTCGCCTCTATTTAGCCACGCGTTCGACGCTTCTTTATCGACATTTATGTGGTTTATTATTATTATATTGTTCGAAAAAGTTGTCTGCTTAGCAACGTGAACAACGCCATGAATGTTGTGGAACTGTCAAAATGAAAGAGATTCCTACGTATAGCGTATTACGCAATTTACCCTCAGTTTACCAAATCTCCGTGGCGTGACTGATATGTTCGTCGTACTATCCCGAGAGCCTTTGTTTATTTTAAAAGGTACTTACCCTAGTACCTACTAAGCATCTATTTTATATTAGCAATGTCTTGTGTTTAAGTCGAGAGGCCATCGACACTGAAGCCGTCCCTGCTTATCTATCTACAGCTCTTAGGGTACTTTATGCAGCCTACCCAAATGTCCTTTCTTTGGTATTGTTCGTCTAGTCGTTGAGCTCTCATAAGTTCAGAGTTCTGTTCCCGGTTACTGATAAACGCTCCCAGTAACTGGACCCAATCAAAATCAGTGGTTCTTTCCTCTACAGACCATTTCAAACGCTAACTTATTTATAAATGCTACTTTAAATGATTAGCGTCTGGTTTAACCATACTATTGACGTTTAATCCTCACTTAACTTTAAGACACATTTATATAGGGGTGTTTATGAGACTGGACCCGAGTTCGTTTCGCTTTTTTCTTCTCCGGGGCAGTCAGATAGAAAATGTAGTCTCCACCTACCAATATTTTTTCATATGCCCCTAAAATTGATTGATGGATTTAAAGGAATTTTAAGGACCAGTCTCATAATACAGAGGGAAATATTAGGGAGGAAAGGGAAGCAAGACTAAATAAAAAACGCTATTTGTAGTGATTTAATATATTTAAGGTAAGTAGTTCTATTACATTTGGTAATTGACTGACACTGAAAGATCCAATAAATGCAACAAGATTTTGCTATCACCAAAGAGCATGACATCGTCAAACATAAATTTAATTTGGTTGCATAATCAAAGTAATGGTTTAAATCTAATTACAAACAATCAGTCATAATTTTCGTTACGATTCCCTCTAATACGAGATCATATTTTTGTTGTAAAGAGAAATTACAAAAGAACATTCTATTGCGGTTTTCTGTCAAGGAATATTTCTCAAAGATTGTTTTTTGATTTTTTAACACAATATAATTATAGTCCATGATGCACATTCCCTACAACAATTTGTCGAAACTACAATGCTACAATAAAAATATGAACTCGTGAAATATCAGTACTATCGACTGAGATCACTTCGTGTGAAGTTTACAATGGTCTAAGCACACTATCCTAAACAATATTTCACCAATTCCTATTAGATAGATTCAGGTTCGTAGTACCGTATCGTTTCAAATGCGGGACAGAAGTATGCAGAGCTTACCACTAAAAGGTGTACATTGAACGTATTCAATGCAGACGCAAACGAATAGTGTAAACAATGAGATGGTATCTTTATCCATAGAGCGTGGAGGCGCCAAGGCGCTCGCACTGCTAGAGACTCATGTTTACTCCACAAACATGAAAATCTGTGCGGATAGAAAGAGCTTAGCGCAAATTTCACGAATATTATAAGCAGTGCCGTCTCAAATTGCTGCTACGTAGGTATGTAACCTACTTTTTTATCAATCATCTTAAACTAGACTTCTGTAGAAACATTCGGAACGAGACTACTACCTAACTAAATAAAAAACCATGATGAGCCCTGAATCTTAGTGAATTGGTTAAAACATACTTAAATTAACGTATAGAAATAGCATAATACCTACATAATTTGGGCAGCAAATATTGTTTGTTTGGAAATCTAACATAAAATATTCATTTTGCAACAAAATTTTTCAACAAATGACATTGTTTAAACATTTTCATTCCTTTGGAACCTCTCGACCAATGTGTTTTATTAGATATAGAAAACGGCAAGATTAAACTGCTTTTATTGAGTAGATTTCATTGAAGTATTTTTTTGTAAACTGTGTTTCTAGTTATAGAGCATTTAATGCGTCTGGTAAAATCTAGACCAAATTTTATTAATAATAATGTGGTACCTTATATAGTGAAAAGGTTTTGTGCCCCATTAAATTACTTTCCGCTTTATTCCCACTATATCATAATGTTTAAACAGTGTCTTTCTACTTATAGAAACAAATTGCTGTAAAAAAAAACATTGTCACGCCTACTTACCTAATGAAATGTTAAAAATACAACCCATTCAAACATATGTTCCAAATATTTTTTTTTTTCATTATGGCTTTAACAAGATATAAACCAAATGAGATAATATTTAGTATATTTGGAAGGACGTGACGACATAAAAGAAAGTATCAAATGCATAATTTGGATAAAAAAATATATAAGAAAAGTTATAAATATTTATATTAGAAGATGCATAATTTAAAATACACGAAGCTGCACTAAAATTATAAGTCTATCGTATTACCTACATTTAAATGAAACTTGATGTCATGACGTGAATCATAAGATATGAATTTATGTGAATTAAACTTTAATTAATAGCAGAATTTTGTATGTTTCAGGAAGTTTTTGTCAAGTTAGAATTAAATCGCTTTTTCTTGTTTTATTTTCACAGTACATTGAAAGATATCTATCTGAGTTCAGCTACTTGAAGAAACATCGAAATACATTGACATTGATACTGATCTATTGTGAATTTAATACGTGGAAGAAAATAACTTTCTTGAAAGGTGCAATGGAATCACCTACGATTCCAAGAGCTACTGTATCTGAGATTAAACATCTTACATACTGACATTTAGCTACAGAAGCGCTCGCATACAGACATCGGTCACTGTTCTGTGTTGTCAAGTACGTCACACGTACGCGAAGTGCTGCCAGGTATATGAGAATAACGTGCGTTCCCCATAACCCTTGCTATCAGATCCAATGCTGTCAGCATTGTGCCTAGTAATGGCCAACTTACAAAAAAAACACGGGACCGCTATCTGGTTGCGCGCGCTATCAACACAGACTACCAACAACAAATAAAATGCATACTGTTTAAATCTACTAATTCTAAGACTGCGTTTAAATTGCTTGGGACAGCACAGAAAGCTCCGCATTATAGCGGAAGGTAGGCTAAAAGACGGTTCAATGACCGAAGCGAGGGACTGGCCTGGTAGATTACTAATTGATCAAACATTTATTATTGATATAATGAAACAATCATGAATCCACTTAACATTAAACACCGATAAATAGATGTACATCGATTGACAACATTGAGCCTAGTTTTATATGAATAATAATATCGATACATTAATTGTTTACGTAAAGTTGGACTACATCGATAATAATAATGGCTTGTACTACGGCTCGTTGAAAGGGGCGTTGACATTACGTAACTGACGAGGAGACGCTAAATTCGAGAACATTAGCGAAACCTTTTTATGTGTCACAATATATCGAGCGTCACATTCCACACAACGACTGACTCGATCATCTTCCTCAGCACCCGAGAGAAGCGAGACACTTCTCTACGTAGCTCATAGTACTCATCAACAACACATAAATCTGCTGCAAACATCTATACACGAATCTTAAAGGAACGTACGCTATCACATCGTGATTATATAATATAATACTGAATCTGTGCTCGTAAACTACCAAGAAATGAATATAGTTTATCGGGGTCGCGTCTTGACCTTCAAATAGATTTGTGCAGCGCACATAGATACCAGGACATAAATATGCGTCTCGCGCTGAATACAATTACAACTATTGCTATACGTACCTAACACATAGAGTTACGGTACATCCAAGAACATCGAACATGAGCATACCTTCTAGAATTACTTAAATCGGTGCAATAATCTTATGACTACTTATAATCTTCGGATATAGTATACTGTTGCAACAACGATTTAAACGAGCATCGCTGTGCAGACGCGACCCCGCGCAATACACGGTTACATCATAAAGAACATCTATTATTACCAAGCGCCGTGTGCCGGTCATCAATTGAAATACTGCAAATATTAATTAGAAATTATTAATTTACAATTAATAACTAACACACAAGTTAACTATTTTAATAATAGAGAATTAAAACATGCATCGATAATTAATTATCCATCGGTTACGATTCGTAAGTTACTTTCAACTTGATTCCAGGCCAACATCTCCAATATAATCAATCAATATTTTCGCAATCCCGAGCTACATAAAATCTATTACATTCGTTAGCAAAGTAATAAATAATCTTCAGCAAAGGAATATTTTCCTGTAGTTGCAACATTATTATTCATGACAATGGTAGAAAGTTTACTTCCTAATAGTCATAATCATATTTTATATTTCCGTAACCTAATTCCTATTACACATACATAGTTCAAAATCCTTAATAATAAAGTAAACATTCATCGCATCCGTCGCTCAATAGAACTGACAATCCAAACAGATTAAGGTGTTAATACAGACGAATATACGATTAATGATAACACTTACAGGATAACCGCACTCCGCGTAATCTACTCAGTCGGTGGTGCCGTGACCTGAGGCCTATATCAAAGTACCAACCAAGGCTTCTACATAGATTAGATTCGATACACAACGTCACTAGTTGACCAACAATACACTGCCACGTATAGGAATATCATAGTCCATTAACGAAATAGGTCGTTACCAACTTTGGTCCAAAGGGGACGCCTATTTATAATCAGGCACAAAAAGTTGGCAACCCTAGAAGCAGTATCATATAAAAGCACGAATTAAAACCGTACATTTATTCTTAAAATTACACCGCGATATAGTATTGTGCATAAGAACTATAAACGAAGCATCGGTTTCGTACTTTGTTAATAGGCCAACAGCATTCAAGATATCAACCTCGACACGACTAATAAACGCTGAAACCGCCCAAAAATATAACACACACCTGTGCGTTAATCTAGTATAATATTTAGAACTTTAAATACTACAATAGTGCAAGCTCTGCAATAGAGCTAATACACAAGATCGTTCGTAGGCCGACAAAGTCAGCCGAGTCCTTGTTGGGTGGTGGCAACGAGATGGAGCCGCGCAACAACTCGCTCCTTCACGAGCTAAACAACGCAGAAACTGAATTCCTACACTGTCAATTTTAAAAAGTCAAATTGTAGGTAAAGCCATGTTTTAAACGAAGGTAACATACAATGTGGCTTCTAAAATGCAACTAGTGTCTGATTTAGTTGTTAAGTTTAAGAATGGAATCGATGGAAAAGTCGACCCTGCGTCGTTGCTCGAGCATGATGAAGGTTTGGACGGTGTGCAGCGCTGCCGGGTTGGCCGACGACGGCCCCGGGGCGGCAGCGTGGCCGCCGCCTCCGCCGCCACCCTCTTGCTTTCAGCTGGGCTTCTGCTGCGCCTCACGCATTATAAGCTAAAACAATTTAATACACTGTATACTTGGGTCCCAGCGTGACACTGACTATATACGACCATAACCTATTGACCGCCCCAGTCAGCAATACGACAAATAGTTGTGGTACCCGGGCCGCCGCGAGAACCAATGTTATTTACTTATTGGTGTACAGACAGTAAAATACATAGGAGGGATACGTGAGGATCGTTGTTTTTTATTTTATTCCACGACCCTATTCATCACAGATATCTATTTGTCGATTTATGAGCTGTGCGCTGGGGGCATGGTATTCGATGTAAAACCAAGCGGTCAATAGGTTAAGTGACACTTAGAGCTCGTTTATATAATATTCGTTTCAGGGTTCCATTACTACAATGTCAGGCCACCAAAAGACGCTGACAAATAATAGTAATAGAGCAAATGAAATAGCAGCATCTATTTTCTTACGTAAGCATTCGTGACAGCAATAGAACGCGCGGAGCAAAATCATTTATAACGATACCTAGTTTAATTTCTGAACTAGAAAATATAATAACAAAGGAAAATGTAAATAAACGAAGTTCCTCTAATAAATATTGATGGTCTTGATATGATAAACTATTTACAATTAAAGAATAATTTTAATTACCAAATATTAAAGAAATTAATTATTTAAGTTTATTGAAATTATTATTTATAGATCCCAAATAGTTAAAAATAGTCAAGATTGGAATGAACCAAGATTTGTAAATCACGATGGCAGAAGACTGCTCACGTCACCTATCTTCAACAAATGATTAAAATTAGCTGTAATTTTGATTCTGTAAATAGGATATCGGAACCACTTTTACATGTCATATGAAAATATAATAATAGGTCTTTACCTATGAAATTGCCGTTTTGTATGAAAAAATTTAAACGAATTTTTTTCATGTATTTTTTATTTGTATTAATCGAAGTAATCACCCATGCAATCAATGCATCTTTGCCATCGCAGTGGCAGTTTATTGATGCCCTTCTTAAAGAAATCAGCTGGACGGGAGGCAACAGATTCTTCAAAGGCATTTTGTACTGCCTCTCGGGTATTGATTTTTTTTCCCGCCAAGAAGTTATCCAAATTCTGGAAAAAGTAGTAGTCTGTAGGCGCAAGGTCTGGTGAGTAGGGCGGATGACGGAGAGCTTCCAACCCCAGTTCTTGCAACTTGGAGACCGTCTGCTGTGCAGTATGAGGTCGCGCGTTGTCGTGCAGGAGCAGCGGAGACGAGCGATTGACCAATGCTGGTTGGAGATGTGCCAGCTTCTCCATCATTGTGTTCAGTTCTTCACAGTACACATCTGCAGTAATGCTCACCCCGTTTGGTAAGAAGCTGTGATGAATCACACCGGCGCTAGACCACCAAACAGTGACCATCACTTTTCTAGGGGTAAGTTTTCGTTTAGGGCATTGTTTAGGTGCTGAACCAGGATCCAACCAACTTGCTGAGCGCTTGCGGTTATCAAACAGAATCCATTTTTCATCGCAGGTAACAATGCGGTTCAAAATTCCTTCATTTGTGTGTATGTTGAGCAGTGCAAGGCACGTCTCGACGCGTACTTCGCGCTGACGATCATTGAGTTCGTGGGGCACCCATTTGTCAAGCTTTTTTACCTTGCCAATTTGACGCAAATGGACCAATATTGTTTTGACGCTAACGTCGAAAGCTGCTGCTAATTCAGCCGTAGATTGTGTATCATCAGCTTCCACAATCGCCTTTAATTCGTCATTGTCGACCAAAGTCTTCGGACGACCGCGAGGTTCATTTTTCAGGTCGAAATTTCCAGAACGGAAGCGAGCAAACCAATAACAGGTGGTGCGTTGGTTTGTAGTGTTAGCTCCGTAAACGTCGTTGATGTTGCGTGCCGCTTGTGCCGCGTTGCTGCCACGACGGTACTCATATTCCATAATTACTCGAATTTTTAACGTATCCATGATGACGAAAAAGATTGAAATGCGATGAAAATGTAACACTAATCAATAAACAAATGACTACTTTTGGAAAAAAAAATCCATGTTTTTAAAATAAAATTAATTTGAAATTAGAATTCTTACCCAAACAAAAATTATTTTGATTTGAAATGGCCAGTACTGCAAAACGGCAATTTCATAGGTAAAGACCTAATATATATCTTCTCAGAGTAGTCAGATAGGAAACGCCGACCTCATCTAGTTAAAAAAAAAAATATGATTGACGTGTAAAAGTGTTTGTACAAACCTACTTACAGAAATAAAATCATTTATCATTTATCATTTAACCATGTTTTTTAATTAAATTTTTGGTTTAATACTGTGTCATCAACTCATCATATTAAATACATATATAAAATGAATGTATTACTAAATGGGCCTGCTATATATATCTCAAAATGGTAACACAGTTCATATATAAACTCGATAGACATAAGAATTATTGCTACCTATGGGATCCTGAAACGAATACACGTAAAACAGTGCAGCTCCGTAATATATGGTGACTACAGTATGTAGCAGTCCGGCTGTGTGTACTAATAATCTGGAGTTTTTTCCCACACGACGTTTTACGATCTCTGAGCGTCCATCGTATTGATTAAAACAAAATACTTTTGTAGCAAAATTATAAATAAAAAACAATTAGAAACTAACTGCCGATCACTAAAGCAATAAAAACTATATAAAAATTATAAACATTTTCAATGCTCGAAACTAAATAAAAAGCATTTATATGATCCATGACACGCAAAGCGGATGCTTTACTAACATTTACAAAAATAAATTAAATTTTTGTTCATAAAAAAATAATATAATACCGACTTCATGGTTATGTAAATAGCTAGTTTGCGGGGTGACGTTACAAGCATTTTGAATTCAAGTGGGGTGTGAATAAACGATTTTTTCTCTTATTTCAATTATATTGGGGAAAAATAATTTTGATTTCGTTTGTATGTCAAGTAGGTCCGTCATAATTAATCATTTGTCTGCCAAAACTGGTTTGTTAAGTATCAGAGAATTTAATAATTAGAGATGAAACGAATATCCGGTAAATATGTGGTATCCAGCTATCCGGCCGGATACCGGATAAAAAAAATGCGAAAGATCAACTTTAGGTGCCTATGTACTTTTTACATCTGTGATCAGTGATCACAAAATATTCATTCTACAAGTTACAAAATCAATCAGTACTCGTACTGCACTTAGGAAAACTTATGGTGAATGAATACAAATATCTCTGATTTAAGAAGTAACAAGCCGTTTCGCTAGTCTTCATAAACAAGGCCAGGTTCAGAAAAAAGTCTTGTTGTACACACTGCTGCAGGGATATATAGATTTTGGCACTTTGTTAAATTTGGGTATTGTGTAGCAATAGGTCCCACCAAGGGGTCACCATCGCGATCAATTCGCACTGACTTTAGATAAAAATCAATCTCCCATGCAATCGCGTTTCTTTCTTCATGGTGCGACTGGCGAGTATTCTTGTCATTTGCTACCTTATTAAAGGCACCAAAACGGCAATGTTGGTTCAGATATCCAGCTATCCAGCTACAAAGTTGGCCGAATATACCGGATATCCGGTATCCGGCTAAACAGCTATCCGTTTCATCTCTACTAATAACAGAGAATCCTACGTTTAATGTATGCAGTATTTATTTTATTTTTTTATTTTTATTTTTGGTTACCACTGTCTGGCGTGGCTTCCACTGATTCGTGCAGTTATCCATTGTAGCCTGCAAAGCCCATACAAAGGTCAGATTTCTGTACAATAAAAATGATTTGCCCATATAGTGAGCGTGTCGCGTGTTTAACGGTCTCATTCATAAAAAGTTATCAAGCTTCTAACTAAAAACTTGGCTAAAGTCTGGTTGTTAAAAAGTGTTATTCATAAACGCATTTTAGCACTAATACGTTTTATAAACCTACTTTAAAGTTACAGAAGTACTATGCTATAGGGTTCTGCCGAATGTTTTAAGGCAAAAATGGCCGACTCTCTACAGATGAATAAAAATAAATGTCATTTGACGTTCAAATATTGTGTCAACAATTGTCAGTTTGGAAGCAATTAGTTGACAGTTACTATTTTAAATGAATTGTCAAATTAAATAACAATGACGTCACCGCGTCAGAAGTGCTGAAACTGTAGACAGTAAGACAGTTCACAGCACAGAATATAATTATAACCGAGCAGAAATAAAGCTTTATACTAACGCCGTGCGTACTGCGTAGGTACACTACTACAAGCACAGCTGTGTGCGTGACGTGTCACCGACAAGGCGCGGGGGAGCACCGGCGCCCGCTCGCGTACAAACCGCTTTGAACTAGCTCAGTAAGAGGACGAAGTTAAGGGCTGCTAGCGGCAGCGATACGACGCGGACGTTTATAATAGTTTTTTTTTTATTGTTGTTGAATATGCCAAGCTTTTGTCCTGTGTGCACAAACAATGGGAGGAAAACCAAGGAGATTTCTTATTTTATGTATCCAAAGGATCTGTGAATTTTCAGGTAAATGACTATATCTACCTATACCTTCCATTTTTCATGGTTATTATAGAAGTATTGCGTAACGAGATAGGTAGTATCTATACATATAATAAAATTGTAACAGGCCGATGTCTGTACATTAGAGATATTGAAGAAAAAATAGTATGGGGGGTCTTTATTAGAGCAACAGAAGCCATAACAACGGTTTTTAGAATTTTTGTCTGTCTGTATGTTTGTTACCGCATCACGCAAAAACCACTGCATGGAATTGAATGCAGTTTTCAATGATGTATTCCGAGAGGTCTAACTTAAAAAATAGGCTATATATGTATTATCAAAAAAAATGATTATCTACTTGATTCTAAAGTCCACGCGTATGAAGTCGCGGGCAAAAGCTAGTCCAAAATAATTAAGATGGCGATAAGGTTTTCGCATAAGAATGATTCTTTATTATTATTATGGTTTACGTACCACCTATAATGGCGTGTTATTGTTCGTCGCCAACTTATTTAATTTCCTATTTTTGTTTTAGTAGGTTTGTAGGTAAGTACAAAAGTATGTGTGTAGGCACGTCTTAGCAAGATTCCGTTTGACCTTTTGTATTAGAAACTTCTACTTTCGTGAAATAGTAAAACAAGCAAGGTAGGGAAGGTTTCCTACCTTACGGCCTGGACACAACCTTGCCGCTATCAGCGAAAGCTTAGAGCGGGCGGCGAGCGGGAAAAACAAATACACAAAATTGTATGATTCATGTTAAAAGGCGCCGTACGCAGTCGCAATGTCAGCGGTATTCGTCGAGCGGTTCGCGGCAGCGGCGCGCGGCGCGGCTTGAACATGAACAAATGTACGGACGAGTGATTAGGCTAGTGTTGCCAACTCGTATGATAATTATGGGGGCATACGATAATTTGCCCAATAGCACGATGTACGATAGTGAATGTCTAACGTACGATAATTTTGAGTTTTTAAGAAAATACAAACTGTCCGTTATTAAACCATTTCGTCCTTCAAAGCAAGCTACACTATTTTTTATGTTCGTCGTTCGTTTATGACAAAACTGGAAAACCGAATACTTATGGGATCACCTCAGTCACAGTGCCTATCCGCTCGTCTATCTGTCCGTTCTCATTGTTGAATCTCGACTCGCACTTGCCCGGTTTTTATTTGTACTAACCTAGTGACAGCCCTATTATAAAAGTGGGTAAGAATTTTAAGCTCTGTTAGGAAGCTTTCATTCTGCTCGGGTAAGTATATATTCTGTGGTTTACAGTACGTAATAATGTCTATGATCACAATTATTCGGTGTGTAGACAGATTTCTCGTTTGACAATTCGATGTGTTGGTCAATTCGTTGAATGATTTCATTAAAATGGCAACATTTTTATTTATAAACCACATACATGTTAGTTATAGAACGTGTATGAATACAACATTTTATAAAAGGTTTTATAGGTTTATCGAGCACTAACTAATGAATGTCTTAAACCTTCGATAAACTTTTTTTATGAATAAGACCGTAAGTGTGCACACCGACGAGTGGCACAGGCAACTACAGGCGTCAACACGGTGTTGATGGCTACACTTGGCTCTACCCTTGACGCGTGCCGCTCGTATGTACGCACACTAAGGCATTACACAGCTAGGTGGTCTGCTTAGCGCCTGATGCTCGACTATTTAGGAATATCACGTTATGCTGTTTAAGCTTCAAGCTAAGCCACTAGCGAATGCGCTAAGCTTGCGATGCGGCGGGTTATGAACTAGAATGACTAGAACGTTGGCTTGTTTTGCCGTCTATATCATCGTCTAAATAGGCTCCAGGCGCTAAGTAGAGAGTAGAGAAAAACTGCACGAAGGTGATCAACTGAATCAATTATATTGTCAATTATCATATGTCAGGCATGATAGGACATAGGTACGAGATAGCCAGAATATGGTCGTAATGCAACTCAGAACCTACAGATATGGAATTAAGGGATATCATCTTGATTTCTATTTTAAGTTAGATTAAAAGTAAATTAATGTTGTTAGATTAATTAACTACACAATTTACCGTGTGGTAGTTTTCCGTGCTAATATTTACAGCAGTATAATCGTGAACATGGTAATTACTTAACTCCCGAGTTAACAATGACTACATTTATTCATTTAACTCAACTAAACGTGCATGTGGGCCTTCAAAAACTAATTAAAAGTGAATGTCACTAATAGCAACAACTAATCAGAGAAAATGGAACTAATGAAAAAACTTGTTAGTGCATTAGAAGGATGCGTTTTTTTTTTTGACGAAATGTTTTTGGCTAGGGATATGGATTAAAAAAATCTAATGAAGCAAGGGCTTATTACGCTAGAGATGCCACTGCAATGGTAACATGATATTAAGCGTGTTAAATGTTTACAAATTACTTTCACAAACATTCGAAATTAAGTTATTTTATTTGAATAATTCCCTCGGGCCGTTAAGAAAACGTTTGGATTTTAAGATTTTATGTTATATACAAAACGCAGTCACCTTCATTTCTGAGGTTATTATGACCAATATTTTCTGGCAAGCTCCTTTACTTGAACTATCATGGGAGCAATATACAAAGGAGCCTCGAGGGAAGTTTAGCAATTTCCTGAAACCAGGGATGCACCGAGTGCACCACCGGGTGTCAGCCTTTCTCTACGAGTGAATTTTTGAACATTTTAGACAAAATAAAGGGGAATGGGCCAAAGGTAGTCCGCGAAATTAAAAAATCTGCCTTTTTTAAGAAATATAAGTAACGGAATATATATCTTTATAAATTACTGAATGCAATATCATTACTGTCGGTTGTCATATTTTGATATTCATACGACCGAATGTAGAGTCGAGATTTACCAATAACGCAAACAAATAAAATTTCGCGAGCCTACATTCGCGCATTCGCCCTTACTCAACTATTCCTTACTCCCTTATTCATACTATTATAAAGATTAGCGTTAGGCATTGGAACGAAAATTAACAAAAAAATAAAATAATCGTTAACATATTGTCAAGCGCTGTAACAACTGTGATTGTTTGACTGAATTATCAAAACAGAATCTCTTGACATGCGTTTAGTTTGGTCACATTTATTAATTTATGGTTGATCAACAGCTTTTGTATATTATGTCTTTATGTACTCGTAACGTAACAATAGCCTCAGGCTTACTCAGGGCCTTAGCACACCTCCGCCGCGAAAATAATGATGGGAACCCGCTTAACGAATTCCACTGCGAAACATTACTATATTATGTCGCGATCCAAGTAGCGAAACATACTGAGAGTCTGGTGAATTATAGCAATCAGAGTAAAATGTCGTCGCTTTCGACTTAATAAATATAGTCTACTTGAGACCTCTTAGATTAGTTTTTCCGTAAAATCAACATCCATTTAAGAAACAAAATAAGTTTCGCTTTATAAACTTGTCGACTGTCGCAGATTCGTGCGAAACAAATTCGGCACCGCAACAAAATAGCGGACTGAGCGCGGAGGTGTAAATTGGCTTACGAGCAGATCAGCGAAATCACGCGGTACAGAGATATACTCATAATTAACAGAGATAGAATCATAATCAAATTTGTGTGTTAGAACAGGCAGTTTCGCGTTTGTTTCTCTTGTCGTACAGCGGACAAGTCATGGCGGAACTACTGCGGTTTCGCTGCGGAGATGTGATACCCGACTCATTGTTGATTTTCGTTCTAGAAACCATGTGTTTAAACTTAAGATATGGAAAAGAAGAAAAGATGGTTCTTGTCAAAAATTCACTCTAATATGTATGCTAAAAGTGCGCCTTTAGGCGCAAGGTCCAATTTTTACCTGATGAGGGCGCTCCGATGTGACGGTCTCGGTGACGCGCACTGGCGGCGGCGGAGGCCGAATCTGCATCATCTGCGGGCCATTCTCGCGTGTGCAACGACTCGGTTCGGGCGGGCCAGTAGTCACTGCGCAATTGTACATCACTTGAATTGTAACATCTGTCCCCTAGGAGCATTTCTGTGACAGTTTCAGCAAAAAAAAAACGTTAATTTCCATTTTTATTAAGCACACAAATAATATAAAATAAATCAAAACGAAAAGCTTTCAGGTTGACAGTTTGATGAGGACATAGATGATAACAACATGCACCGTGTCACCAATCGTACTGGTCATAAATATCATAAATATCAATGTAATACTACAATACTTTCGTGGGACAAAGCAGCATACACATTTCGTTTTTATATATTTAAAATAAGTACATTTAACTGTACATTAAGTACAATATATTGATATATATAATTTACGAAAGACCTCATACACCCCAATTAGAGTAACAATACAATGACCAAAACTTATTTTTTTACAGCAACTTTATTTAGAAAATGGCGTTGACCCCAGCATTACTTTATGTATTTAAAATTGAGTCTTGTTGCCTTAAGATAACATTTAATTTTCTGGGGCTCAATCGCTGGTCAATAGTGCAAAATTTTGAAAAAAATACCTAATTAATCTGTTACACCTTGCGTAGTTTTGAACAGAATAAAGATAAATAAAGTAACTCAGCACAACATCGATTAGCTCTCTTTTCAGTATTTGTATAATACATATATTATGATGATTTGCATGAGACGTAGACAAAACCAAATAAATCTATGTACATTTTTTAAATAAATGTATTTCTATTTTAACAGAACCAAACGTTTTTATGTTTTAAAAGTAACTATCCGAATCATTGTTTCAATAATTGGCAAAGTTAAGTCTGGTCGTGGATAATTACGACGATTTTACCACCATGTGTGTACTACAGATCTGTCATGCAAATAATCATAAGGTGAATTGGAGAGATACACAAACACAATTGTAAATTAAGAGAATTATTAAATAGGATAATTTTTGACCCCAAAAAGCTTCCTCTTAGGTACGCGTCTTCAAAAACACGTTGAGGTAAAAATTTCCTTAACCACTATTCTGACGACTCAAACTCCAGGCAGACTGTCCAAAATTCTGTCAAAATAAATCTGTAACCGAACTGCCAAAGTTACGTAAAAACTTGGGAGGTATATACTCGTATCTACCACAAAATTAAGCACGCAGGGTTACTAAGATTAGAAGTAGAAAATAACATTCAGCAGTCAATTTGGAGCTATCCAAGGCTAAATATACAAAAAACCTTAACAATTTTTTAACATATTTTTGTCCTCCTTTTGCTGTTGGCGTTACAGTGATTTTTGGTTTTTACAAGTTGTTATTTAACTAATCATATTCTGTTTAATATCGCACGGTGCCAGAATCTTAATGTTAATAAGTCGTATTGTTGAAAATGGTGTTAATATATTCCGGATCTTTTTCCAAAAAACGTACCAGTTGTTAGCGGAATGGCCAGGCGAGCGTTGACTGCCAGGAGGTGGTCACGTCGTTGGAGCAGGTTTCCTACGTGCTCCTCCAGACGCACGTTCTCCGTGCGCAGTTGGTGTAGGCATGATAACAGCGAAGCGACTGAGTACACGTATATTGTGTTAGCAGTTTATACAGTAAAAAAAAACACTCTTCTAAACTTACAGCATCGACTAGAGACGGCAAACCCTGTCCTTACAGTAGTACAGTACATTACAGGTATAGTGAAACATCGCGGTTTAGAAAGAGACAGAAGGTCTTATACCAATTGTCGTGGCTGCATGTTTTTACTCATTGGCCTCCTCTGTGAGCGAGTTTTGAAGGCTCACGGGAGGTGCCTCGTCGCATTTGTATACAAAATACTATTGAATATATCTCCATACATACACGTTTTTCTCAAACGATAGTTGGACAATTGACTATTCTCAATTATTCCAGAATGCCAACTTTTATTACAGGTGAAATTAACTTTAATTGCACATCATTCATGGTTCTGAATTGGTCGAATATAGATTAGATACTATAGCGAATTGATTTGTTTATACATAATCTATCCAGCTTATCCCAATGTTGGGATTAGCTTTCAGTCTAGCCGGATGCAACTGAATACCAGTATTTTACATGGAGCGACTGCCCATCTGACCTCGATAACGAAGTAACTGGGTAACACGATAACCCTTGGTAAGACTTTTATTCTGAATTTTGGGGTTCTGACTAACCGTAACGACTGTCAAATATCTACGAATGACAGCCGGACCAACGGATTAACGTGCTTTCCGAGACAAAAGAAAAAAGTTGTGTATTTCAGAAATGAAGACATACTATTTTGAATAACAAAGTGATTGTTTTTTTTTTCAACTTTCATAATTATTGTTAAGTACTGTGTTTATAACATTATTAAGTCGAAGACAGAGGGGAGAAATAAAAAAATATCATACACAATTATGAAAACTAAAAAATTACTCTGGTATGTACATATGCAAAGTTACGCACATATACCACAAAATATTTCATGACATGTAATCTAATTTTTTTTGACGAGGCCTATGAATACCCCAGACGCCGTCTCCAGTAAATGTGCTCGGAATATAAGATACAACACAGAATGCTGAACTACTAAAGATATTGAAGTGTTTTATGTGGCAATGTCTACTTACTGTCAAAGTGTTGGGCTTGTTCCATGAGGAACTGCGAGCCCTGCTCCCACTGGCGCTCGAGGAGCTGGTCGAGGCTTTGAGCGCTTGACGATCGTCCTGAGCTGATACTCCCGCCCTGTTAATACAGTTTGTTAGGTTTTTAACTATGCTTTTTACTGCGTTCGTAGGCAGTCAGTTCGCATTCGCATGCACGTCTACCTTGAGTGTATTCATAATCAATTCATGAGCAGCTGGATTTTTGCCCGATTCATGGCAATAGGCTCGCAGTAAGGCATATCTGGCGTATTGTGGGTAAACTATAAATACACCTCTGTCTAACTCTTCGGGGATTTACAAGCTTCATGTTATGTCATTATATGCGTTAGTAACCGACTTTACAATTACATGACTATTCAGTTTCATAACAAATTATCTACGAAACGGTAACGACGAGTGAAACTTAGATAAAGATGATACAAAGACTGTGTCGCGCGAATGTTTACGAATTTTTAAAAGACATAATTATAATATTTTTTATTTAATCAAATAATAATGTTAACATTACATAAATTAATAGCAACATATATGGGTACACTTGACTTAATGGTAGTTAACAGACAGGTAGGTGTTGCAACCAACCCCCTTAGGTAATATGGGCTCTTGTTGTCCGCAACTCCACGTCCAAGCGCGTATTTTACGAATGGGAACCAGCACCCTTACTAAGTTATGTAATAACTTGTATTAAGGGCAATTTTATATACAGCCCATACATATTTTAATTTCACAAAATTGTGTGTGAACAATTTTGTAAAATAACTTACAGCTCCGGCCTTGTTCATAAGCGGTGGCGGGATCAGCGTCTCTCCGCCCACGCTTCCAGCGGCATGAGCGGCTAATTCCGCAGTCAGTTGCTCCTGAAGACAGGCAGCCGCGCCACTCTCGGGGTTTAACTCGTTGCCTAGCATGTGAGGAGCTGTGCAGGAAGCGCCGATCCTGGGATACATGAAGGTTCTGAGGGTCAGTCATGGTACATTGAATATCCTCGATTATACCTTCGGAATAAACCCTCGTTTAAAAATGATTTATTAGTGTTGCTATCAAAACGTGTATATTCGATTTCAAAACGATACCCAAAGAATAACTTACTATCTATTCAAGAATTCACGACCGTAACATCAAATCATCTAAACAAATTGCAAAATATGTCAAATAAATTATATTTATCGATTTAATTGGTCGATCGAAGAGTAAGTTGTTCAAAATTAGCAAACATTCATCTTATAATAGTGTGCAACGATACTTGCGAGAGTTAAGGTAAAAACAACAATTAAGGGATTTTAATGTTGTTTTCAAAAATATTAACATGATTAATTTGTAGTTGAAACTCTATTAGTAATTTATGAACTGGCAGTTTTTGTTACAGTAATTAAAACCAAGTTTTAATTTTCACAGAAAGAACACGTTCATTACCAGTATTCACAATACTACTCCTATTATGAAAAGTCTTTCAATTTAAAAATATTACTATATTTTAGAAAAATATTTATAAATTGCCACGAAAATATATTAACACTAGCTAACCCGACAGACGTTGTCCTGTCTTAACTATGAATATTAAATCCGCATTAGTTGTAATATTAGAAAAGTTAATATGGTCGTTAAGTTTTCTTAAATGTTTTAATGTTACGCGCAACTTTATTAATTTTTTCTTTCTTATGAACCTTCTTCTGACAATAACAATCACACCAAAAAATAATTAGCAAAATTGGTCCAGCTGTTCACGTGTGATGCCGTGACCAAGGGAAATAGGGATTAATTTTTATATTTATATAGATTACAAGAATAAGTCACTGAAGCAAACTTCTCATTTTATTTTTAATCTTCATATATTTGCAATATTGAACAAATACTAAACACGGTACTTACTTGGGCTCCATCCTAGACCTCAATGTTCTCTCAGAGCCTGTAAAGTAAAGCATACATACCATTACATGATACGCAATGAATAAAACAAATAATAGTCCTCTGTTTTCAAGTGGCTGCATGACTATACAGGATACATTTTTAACCAGTGTGCAAACTGTAACCATGAATTCAGCATATCAGTCATTAGACTATAGCGTGGAAATTTTTCGTCGGTTATACAAAAAAATAAGCTGTTTCATACATTTTGACCGCGTAGGTATTGCACTTTTCTATGAAACAGCTGATTTTTTTTTTGTATTATCGGCGAAAAATTTCTACACTACCCCCTAGTGTAGAAATTTTTCTAGAATGAGATACTGAATTCATGGTTACAGTTTGCGCACTGGTTAAATATTTACCCTGTAAATGTGGTAATTTGCACCACATTGTGAAATTCAAAATCCAGAAGTTTCTTAAAGTTTGCGGTATAATGTCGTGTAAAAGTCTTTTTAGTTCTGATATCTCAAGAGTTAAGTTTAATTGATTAACTTGCAGTTTCACTCGCATCTCAGGGAAAGAACTACTACTACTACATTATAGCCAAATGAAAAGCATCCTGTAGGTTTATCCAGTCCAGATCATGTCTACCAGTATGCTATTTTACCGACAAAGCTAAATTATTCCCGGGTCGGGTACTGAAACTTATTATGCACTGTTCCCGTTAGAATCTTCAAGCGAGTAGAAACTGGCACACAGCTACAACGGTACATGGTTGTTTTAACGCAAGATCGAAATCGGAGCTTACGCCGCCATCTTGTTTCTTTTAATACAATCTGTATGAAATTTTCACAAATGGTTATTAACAACGGCCCCTTAATAATGTTATGGCGCAAAAAGATTATTGTAGCAGTATATTTGAAGTATTTATACCATAAAGTTACTTACTTGGAGAGGTGGGCGGAGAATCTTTGATGGTCTCCGAGTAGATTGGCGGTGGAGTCGGCTGCGGCTGACGACGCACGCTGGCGAGAGTCTGAGTTGCCATGGACTCTGAAATATTCAATTTACATCAGCTACAAGTGTACTATAAACTGTTGTTTTAACTATAGTTTGTTCAGAAAAGTATGGGTTTTAAATGTCAGAGCTTTTGCCTGATGTTGTTTATTTGATAATAGGATGTTTAATTATTTTCTAAGCAAAAATAAGTGTTTTTAGAACATTTTAACCTCTCAACTGAACCTTGGTTCAAAGGGAACACTGAGCTACAAATCGAAACTATTAGTTTGTTGCGTTTTCTTATTATCTGAAATGACTTCTACTTGTTCAAGCCACTCACATGGGTCAGTGATGTTATATATTTTATTGTAACTAACAGACGCCAACACATCCCATAACATACCGTATCAAAGTACCTACCAATTTATTATTAAATATGACCAACTGGGATACGGAAAACCACATCATTTAACAGAAAAACAATATGTATACGACAGACACTATGTACAGAGTTTTAAAACTCCACGCTTTTTTTGTTCTAACTATCAATATTTATTCATTCTTTGAAGCATATTCTTTATACATCCTAGCACAACGATGGCCTTTTATTGATACTAGAAATAATTAAGTTGTGCCTAGTACCTATGTTCTGTGGCAGCAGATTTACCATAAATGAAGATAAAAACTTCATAATAATACTGCAAAACGGTGAAGAAAATTTTTTTTATGACAACTTGAACTGGATTCGCGTTGTGGATTATGGCCCATTCCCTCACACAGGGGGCCTGTATCCCAGCAGTGGAAACGTGGACTGATTATGCTAATACTACATTGAGTTTATTCACGGCGGATTTTTGCTATGCTTCTGCAGTAATTCAGTCCACCTTTACCTCTCTTTGCTAGTGTTATATTGCAGTATCAACATATGTATCCGCTTTCACGGCAACTAAGGAACTAGTCAAAACTTTCAATGGCAGCACTGTATGATGACTTGAGACGTTTGCAGTTTTTTGTGAATTTCCGTTAATATTGACTGCTACATGAGAGGTAACAGATCCCATCCTATATTATTGCTTAGTGACAAATTAATTCGACCAGCTATCATTTTGATAAATGGTAAGCTGTCACAGACGCCATCATACAATGCCGCTGTTTAGTACTTTTATGAAATACTAACGAATAGCCGATGCGGTGCTGGCTACGACTGAAGTGGCCATGGCAGCTCGTTTCTTTGTCCTTACTGTTGTAGGCGGCATGGGCGGCATAGGCGGCATGGGCAACATGTTCAGAGGGATGTCGGACTGCTTGCTCGGGCCAGGCATGCCACTCATCCTGCAAAAGTAACATTTCTTTTATATCTAGTAACTCGCATTTGATACTATAGCTATGCAAGGACCTATAGGCGCTTGACCAAAATCGGAACAAATGCCGCAGACTTGTGTTTTTAGTACATTTCTCAATACAATCGTATGGTGGCGACCATGTCAATGTCATTTGAGCGCCGAAAGGTCCTTGTTGCACTTAATTTTTGTATTCGATCAAGAATTCTCCAGATATATGATCAGTAACAAAACGAAATATTGCTCAAGTGGCCACAATTGATAGTTTAGTACATTTATATTATAGCTAGCTAGCTCACCCGACAAAGGTAGTCCTGTATAAAAATCAATAATACAAAAAAAAACTCCGAAAAAATCATTCTCTTTGTTTTTGTGATAAATTAATGTACAGGGACTGTCAGTCATCGGAAAAAAAGTAAATTCGCTCGACGCTAGAAATTAAATTGATTTTCAAATAAGTACAAAAATAGTTATAATACTTTAGAATCTAAGCAGTCAGTAAAAGTATAATATTTATGAGGCAACGTGCCTTATTTTTCAGGCCGGTTTTGAAGAGCTAATCCTGAATATAGAATGAATATTCTTGATCGAAGATTTTTATCTAATTTTACGCGCAGCCTAATATAATCTTAAAAATATATCATGGCAAAGAATGAAAGTATATTATTTAAGGTAGGTTTTTAAAATACGTTGGCGTTTATTGAATTATGTATTTATCCTGGCTAAAATGCGAACCTTAATAATTAAGATTCGCTTTCTAGCCAGGATAAATACGGAATTAAATAAACTCGAACATTAAACTCAATGATGCATTACATTTTCTTCCTGCTATTTTTGTTATCAACATAATAATGTTAAATGTATGACGTGAACGCCTTAGCACGCAATAATGATCACTACTAGAAATGTACAATTAGCAGGGGCAGTTTTAGTTTTATGTATTGAGTTAGTCAGTTAATTAGTCTTAGTTAGTTGTATAAACACTTATACAGGGTGGCAGTGACTTCGACGCGAAAACTGATTCCATGAATTCAGCACCTGATTTTAGACCGCCTAGCGCATACGCTAGGCGGTCTAAAATCAGGTGCTGATACCTTTTCTTTTTACAACCCACGAATAACTTATAAGTTAAAAGGTTTTATATTAATAACCGGAATCATACATTGAATCTATGGTGACGACTTGTGCGTCGATGTTTCACCCTGGATTTTCATTTTAATCTGCGCCCTGATTGCGTGAAACACGATCAATCATATTGATTTGACGGATAGTGCTAACCCATTGTTTCATTTGTTCGAAAAATGTGTTTAAACAGCAACGTAAATAATACAATGAATGTAATTGAACTGTCAAAGTGAAATCTTTTGCTACTGTTAGTGTTACGTAACTACCCCGCTGACCTCTAATGATAACTTGGTCTAGTAACGAAAAGTTAAAGGTTACATTTGCAGTGCAATAAGCGCTTAGTAGGCAAGAAAAAGTCGGAATTACCAATACCCCTACACTTTAGTTTTAAACCATCACAATACCTACACGATTTATTATTATTATTACATATGGGACTTTAACATAACTGGCGAAATGTGGCTGCCCAACCCTTCGAAGAATTAAGGCCTGATGTTATGTACTTTTCTTAGTAATTCATGTTTTCTAGTCCTATAAGATGTTTTTTTGCCATGATATACCTTTTATTTCGCATGTAATATACTTTCTATTTTGCATACAAAGCCGTGCCGTGCCATTCGCAAGAAATTTGCGGTGCAAATATAAAAATAAAAAAATTCGCGATAGATAGACACGATCAGCATTCTTTATTTTTTTCATTTTACTAGATATAAAGGTAATATGGAGTAAAAATGATTTCATTGATGTATTGTTTCATTCTTACTTTGAATAATATTTCTAAGTACGATTACTTCTCTACACTCTATGAGCAACATAACTCATGAGTAATATATCTCGATTAGTAATCTTAAGCAACATCAAAAATATTTAATGGAAAATGGATTTGAAGAGCATTATCATCACGCACAGCCACGGCACATAATAATATTACATATTTATATAAGAGCCGGCCGGCCTGTTCAGTTATTCTTTTGAGTTTTGAACAATTTATTATAAACAATTATCTATTTTAAGTTAGGAATAACAATCGTAAATTGTTGAATTTTCTCAGTTTAAACAGTGTTAAATATTGTATTGTATTCAGGAATAAATTATTATGTGATTGTGTCATCGATGCGCTGGTAAAAACATAATTCGCTGGGCAAGATACTTATGAGTAATATTATTAATATAAAATGGCTACAAAATATGTATACTTACATAAAGTATTTTTTTTCCTTTACTTGTCTTACTTGGTAAACGAATATAGTGTATTTAGATACTGACCACACATGGATATACCTAGATAACGCGATATCACGATCTGTATGAAAACCGAGCGTGCCAGTGTTTTACTACCTACTATGACGTCACAAGCACTATTTAGTGATGGGAAAACACCCGATTCAAAGTCAGTGCAGCACTCATCTCTGTTAGACTTTCAATGCTCGGTCCAACACCGAAAGTAGAAAATCTCAATGCGCGCAATAATCCCGCCGCGATTTTATTGCGTCCGTGTGAACGTCAACTGATAGATTTAGTAATTGATTCTGTGATATAGATCCTGTAGCACAAAAAAAAAATCAACATTTCATACTTTACATACTTTTAATAAAACCTCGAAAAGGAATATAAACTAGCTTTATTAGTTGTGATCTTCATCAATAGTGGGATACCCTGCGTTTGACAATGTTCGATTATTTTTCCCTTCAACATAGCTTGCTTCCTAAAAATGTTTTGAACACTTGCTTCTAATAGTAAGTAAGACTTTGTTGGGGACCAATATTTATTTTTCGTGGCCTCAATACATTATTATTTTAAGTTAAGATCATGTGAAAAACAAAAAAATCAAAGATCGTTAATATTATTTATTAAAATTGACTACATAATAATATTATTTATTAAAATTGACTACATAATAATACGTTACATAAAAACTTCAAAAAAGTAAAAAAAATACATTTATTGGCCTTTTAAGTTGTAGGTAATATTTTGATCGAAGCATTGTCACGTCGGGGGACGGCCAATAAATGTTATTTTTTTGACTTTTTAGTTGTTTATGTTTGGGTCGGGGGTTTAAAAATAATAATAATTTGGTTTTGAAAATTTTTCCTGCTTTTTAAACTTAATATGAGTAATAGTAAACACGCAACATCGACACATGTCTCGCTTAAATCTGCGCAGTATGTTTCCCACAGTGAAGCTTGTTACTAATTTATCCTCATTCCTCGTCCTGATCACCATTTATCTATAACCTATTCATTGAGACCTTTTCAATGAGCCCAAACACGATACTTCTGCTGTTGGTAAGGTAGTTAGGAATCCTGGAAATTCTAATATCTAATATTATTGAAGTACATAATAGAATACCAAATTTCGACTCGATCAGAACCGTGGAAGTTGCTCAAATCCCTTCATCAACCAGAAAAGAGCTGAATCTTCAAACGAATGAACCAATTTTCTTGAATCATAGCTAAAAACTTTCGATTAAGTCAGCTTTCAGACAAAACAAAAACAAATATACTGATCAAAACGAATCCAAACACGACATATCTGCTTTTATTTTTACAATAGTGTACTAGTGTGCTGGATATCCTGGCTGCATCATCAGGTCACCGTGTCACCATTGCATTGTGTGTAGAATCAAATACTGATAAAAATGAATCCAAACACGACATATCTGCTTTTATTTTTACAAGAGTTTACTAGTGTGCTGGATATCCTGGCTGCATCATCAGGTCACCGTGTCACCATTGCATTGTGTGTAGAATCAAATACTGATAAAAATGAATCCAAGCACGACATATCTGCTTTTATTTTTACAAGAGTGTACTAGTGTGCTGGATATCCTGGCTGCATCATCAGGTCACCGTGTCACCATTGCATTGTGTGTAGAATCAAATACTGATAAAAATGAATCCAAGCACGACATAATTATCTGCTATTATTTTTCAAGAGCGTACTAGTGTGCTGGATGCAGCATCAGACCAAGAATTCCATAATCTTGCATAGTTATAAAGCTTATATGAGTGTTTCAAAGTTTAGGCCACACATACATTTGAAAGTAAAGTAAATACACATTATGCGTCTGAGTACCCTACCGCAGCTAACAAAACAGCTGGTGGCCTTGAAACGGCTGAACCGAATTTAATTAAACACGTGTAAGAACCACCGCTAAAAAACCTGCTTTTAAATAAAAAAAACCGCACCCAAATCGGTTCACCCGTTTAAGAGCTACGGTGCCACAGACAGAAACAGACACACATAGCGGTCAAACTTATAACACCCCTCTTTTTGCATCGCGGTTAACAATACATAATTATTCCTGTTTTCGAAATCCATTCTAGAGAATCCATTGTTGTTGAGTAGGATGAACAGCAGAAATCGTTAAAATTGACAGAAAAATGATACAAGCGCCTGTACTACGAAATCTAAGCGATGTACGATAGTAGGTATCACTTGTTTCGATATTCATCACTTGTTAACACGCATTAACCGCTTCAATTAAAAACCCGCAATTAATTAATTACCTACGTTTTTTTGAAATTTCGTATTACTGTGCGTATAAGATCAAAAATAATTGATTTAAAAATGAATTACGCATAATATTGATCACTAAATGACATAAAGGTGGAAAGATGTATTACGGCGCAATTAGGCTTTTTGATTTTCAGGGTTCCGTACCCAAAGGGTGAAACGGGACCCTATTACTAAGACTCCACTGTCCGTCCGTCTGTCTGTCTGTCCGTCTGTCACCAGGCTGGATCTCATGAACCGTGATAGTTAGACAGTTGAAATTTTCACAGATGGTGTACTGTTGCCGCTATAACAACAAATACTAAAAAACAGAATAAAATAGATATTTAAGGGGCTCCCATACAACACACGTGATTTTTTTTCTCGTTTTTGTTCGAATTTGATGACGGCAACAGGTAGACGCTTCAAATATTCACAGAATATTTAGTTATATATTCACTTTAAAAATAAATAATTGAATTAAAATAAAATAAATATTTAAGTGGGGGTCCCATACAACAGACATGATTTTTTTGCCGTTTTTATAGAGAATGGTATGGAACCCTTCGTGCGCGAGTCCGGCTCGCACTTGGCCGGTTTATTTTTTAATAACGTGCTACCTACTAGTGCGTGCCGACTAGCGCGGCGCCGGCGCACCGATGCAGAATAAGCTTTTTTCGCTTAGCCGGGCACGGGAGCTACGTGCTCTTGCGTTATCTAGGTATATCTTAAATCTGTGATATTTGTCTAATCATATTTTAATAAATCGTCATAATTATGCCGTTTTTTATGTGTTCCATATATCAAACCGTTCCTATACATAAACTAAAAGTGCGAAAACTGGTGATTTTTGTACCATGTCAGCTTACCAAATAAGACAAGTCAAGAAAAAATTACTATGTACAGTCAGGGAACTTAATCGTTTAGCAATTTCTGCAATTTATTTAGCATTGTTGGTTTTAATTTACGGACAATTTAAGTTGACAGTAAAAAAAACGAAAATGTAGTTTACAGACGTAGAGGCAGACCATAGAAACGGTGGCTGAACTTTGTAAGAAAGAAGATATGGCTAGGAAGAGGGTGACTATCAAGAAAGAAGACATGTTTCGTCGACCCCAAATATATTGGGATAAGGCCAAGAAAATGTTGATAATTCATTTGCTTAACAATCAAGTACCCTGGCTGTACATGGTTATATCGTAATGCTTACCCAGGTTTGTTAGGATCTTGTTGCATCTCGTAGGCTACGTTAAGACCTCCCCAGGAGCGCCCGGGGTGAGCGTGCGGTGAATGCCCTGTCATTCCAGTGTCCATAGCCGGCTGGAAAGAAACATTTATCTTAATTATGACTAAAGATCTATTACACAGTTCTTTTTTTACGTGTCGATGGCTCGACAGTGCATTAAACTTAGCTGGCCCAAAACTGGATCATCGAGATGTCTTGTTCTGATATAATGATTAACAGGTTCCAAAGAGTGTCTTTAGTTATGTTTTTGTGATAGTGTAGGCAGGTCTATTAGACGATGTAAAAACCAGGCATAATATTTAAACCAGAGAACAAAATTATCAATGTACAAGTAAAGAAGGATTCACGGACTTCAAAAACGTCGCCACGATGATCTTTATCGAATGTGTCTTATATTTTCATAGCTTATAAAACATTAAAATATTCGTATTGACCATCTACTGAATTATTTGTAACATTTACAAAACAAAAATCTACTCGTGTTTGTAGAATTACAATAATAGTAAACATATTCGCGTCTACCAACATGTGTTCACAGAACAAGCCGTTATCATAAATAATTTATAAATGGTATGTCGTTGCTAAAAAACAAATCGTTTCCAGCTTAATATGCGATCGTTATTAAATAGGTCACATCAATGTGGCATCTCATTACTACGAATTGTGGTTGATTTGACATTCGTAACAAGACGAGACATAACGGAGCGAATGATATTTGAATATGATTTCGATCTGGCTGCATCTGGTTAAGTCCTTCAATGTATATTGTATGATGGTGTCATTTATATTAACAAGCGCCCGGCCCCTGCACCGTACGGGTGCGATATGTCAAAACAGAGATTTATGTGCTGGATAACTAAGTAAAATATTAATGTATTTTACTCATACATTTTCCAAAATAAATCCTCAAAACTATGGAAATATTTTCAAAATCCATTGTGTGGTAAGAACGCACAGAAACCAGAGTTTGCTTTATTATAATTGTCAATGACAGTAACAAATTGAAGGATTCTGGCTATTTGTGATACAATTATGAATTTGAAATACTGAGTTATAAAGATATTAAACAATGAAAAATGCTGTAATTTTAGTACGGTCTCTTTCTAAGGCCGTGGAAATTGCTAATTTGTAACTTAAAAATAACTATGCCTAGAATTTGTTTAAAATTGAGAAGTTACGATATGGTAAAATACAGTGTATTATTAACAAAACTTTAGCATGCAGTGATCATAAAAGTTTACTCACGGAACTCCATTTGCTTCGATATTTTTATAGAAATGAGCACGGAAGCCGATTTTCAGTCTCGCCGTTTATATTCAAAACTAACAAATCAAAGCCGGAACTTTTCTAGGCTCTATATACTTATGTAATGTAATTTTAGTTGAACTGTCGTGGAGCAACAAATTATAATATAACACACAAACTCCCAGTAAATACCTAAACATCTGACAAGTTACGAACTCGAGTGAATCTTCAAAACCGCGGGAGAAGAACACGTGCTTCACAAATGATACGTAAGTACACATTCGCACTGACACAAACATGTGTAAACGCACCATTACACGTAACTTGCTTTTATACGTTTTAGTTTACGATTACCACGTTTTATCAATATTATCATTACAGTAGCACAGACAGATGTGTCGTTACCAAGCGTCGCTTTCTGACTGAATGAATATGAATTAAGTGAAGGGACTCCACTCCATGTGGTCAAAAACTTTGAAGCTTTGAACCATCGCATCGTACGAAGCAGGTAGGCCAGGGGTTGCGAGCAGGTACTAAATCGCAATATTTATCTTTGCTAAGGTCCTAGGGTGATAGGCACGCACGGAACCTTTCTAAGAATAGATTTAGCAAATTTAGTCAAAACATGGAGATGATTAGATTACAAGACTTCTATAAGCAGAGATCGTTTTTTTATTTAGGTACGTTTTTTAAGGATTCATTTTTTTAATTAATTGTGTAGTTTGGTATCTTGTTACAAGCCCCCACTAATTGTTATTGCAATATTAATGTACTCTACATGGCATAGACAACCGAAAAATCCCCAGACACCGATAATAAAATGATTATTGTTACAATTTACTAGAGTTGTCTAGGGGCTCTATTGTCAGCCCCGCACCATGTTTGTGCCCAGTGTTACCAACTTAGTGGATTTTCCACTAAAACTGGTGGTTTCGACCCCCCTTTTAGTGGCGAAATATTGCTTTTAGTGGCTGGTGGTTTTTTCTAGTGGTTTAATAGAATTCAGTTTCAATTACTGAAAATGCTATCACTCAATCACTAAGCCACTAAAACGTTACGAAATATAATTATTTTTACTTCATTTAATTTTCCGGAGTATTTAGTTTTAGTGTGTAGGCAACACTGATCCGTCAGAATGACGTGACATGAACATGATGACGTCAAACGATCCATCCCGCACATTAAACTATACGCAGGGATTCCGCGTAGAATATTTTCAGTAGTATTATGTAGTTAGTTTACAATATATGATATGATACAAAGATGTAAAACTCACCAATAAACTAACAATCAAAGTCGGCCCAGCTGTTTCCGAGAAAAATCGTAACAGACACACACACACCCTAACACCTAACGCAAACCAAAACGCATAATATACCGTCTCCGTGGTCGTCGCGGATAAAAAATTAAAAAACAGCAAATCAAATCAAATCAAAATATTTTATTTCACATAAGCCTGCATGGGCACTTATGAAACGTCAGAAGCTAGGTGCACGGTTCCAATTTGTCGTTTCCTATGGAGAAGAGCCGGCAAGAAACTCCACGGTTACTCTTTTAAAAATAATTGGCTTTTACAATGTTTTCAAATTACAGTGATAATAGGTATGGGAGGACAGTGCAGACCAGTCAATAAGTACCAGGTACTTAGAGGAATGAAAATACAGAATAGAAAAACGTCTACAAATCTAGTCTCTAAGGCCTACAACGTTCTCTCATTCAAAATATGTAAAAGAATCTACCTATATAAAATGAATCTATTTGAACCAAGTGACATGATTTCGATGACAATCACTGAAAATAAATAGTAGGTAGTAAAATTGATGTATAATGTCAAAATAATGACGAGAATATGTCAGACATTGTAAAAAAAAAAATAATAATAAAAATAATAAAAATTAACATTGCAATTTGGGAGCAGTTAATAGACTTTCACACGGTTTTGCTGTTAATGAGGTACCAGGGAAGCCACATGTGCAGAAGGAATTAATGCCAAACTTCCCTGTCTTCAACGTAGTCTTTTATCTTATAATATGCTTTTTTGATAAGGACACGTTTGATGTGAGTTTTAAACTTTCCATCGCTAAGTTCTGTAACCGACTTTGGCAACTTGTTATAGAAGCGGATACTGTTTATTAGAAATGACTTGCTAGTTTTAGTTAATCTAAATTTTGGAATCACAATTTCATCTTTACTACGTGTATTTAGATTATGGAAATCGCATCTTTTTTTGAAAAGACCTAAGTTTTTGCGAACATACAAGATATTTTCTAGAATATAGCCGTTTACCTTTTTATTTTGTAGATGCTTCTTTGACATCTCATGAGATTTAAAATCTCCGTAGTGATTTCTTATAACCGTTCCACATAGTTTACATTTTGCTACTTGACCAGTAGTACTTTCAATAACTTTTAGCCAGTCAAATAAAGAACATTTTTACTAATAAAACTACTTACTGTTTTCTTTTATAAAGATCAAAAATTTGTTTAGTGGAAATTTTAGCGATTTTTGGAGTAGGGCCGATTTTTGTTAGTGGATTTCTGGTGGTTTTAGAAGTTGAATCTGGTGGAGAGCTCGTTTATCTGTTGGCAACACTGTTTGTGCCAGTTGTGTACATTCTGTAGACAAGCTCATTGTGTGTGGGTTCTTTATATTTTTTATTCACACCTCTGTTTTTGAGAATCACAAGCTCGTTTGGCATTTATCACATGTTATTCTACTAGTCTAACATTTGGTAATTCTAAAAAAGTTTAGCTGATTATTATACTAGCTATACCTAACGTATCAATCCCAAAAACCTACTGAAACGTAGGGAGATGGATCTATAAAGTTTTCACAAACAGAAAATCGAACGGATTGCCTCAATGGTGTAGTGCTCGCAACTCGCAAGCGATATTGCAGAGTGAGAGGTCCTTGGGTTTGGGCATTAGAAATTCCTCAGTAGCCGCCCGGCTCGCCCATTACATGGGGCTTCAGTATTAGTGGTGTAATGTGGATGTACAAACACACACCGCTGCTCAACCTTACGGGCAAAATCGAGGCCTTAGAGTGAGTTACATTTAGCTTTCTTGATCAAACGCTTCGAGCGCGTTTGTTCGAGATGGTTAGTATCCTCATCTCCCGTTTGTATGCTAAAGCACGACTGCCGCCCGCGCCCGCGCAGGGCACCTCTGAGCCTTTATCTCAAAATGGGGATATTCCTTTGATTAATTTACAATTGTGCTTCGGCGATTCTGTGGTACCTCTAACTATCTATTTTTCAGTATATTTTTTTTTCCAAATAACGAAGCCGTTTAGTAGGAGTATGGAATAGAAGTCAAAATATTGGGTGTTGGAAAATATTTTTTACAGCAAAAGTATTAACCATACAAAAAAAGTACTTCCGGCAAAATGATCTATATGAATCTATAGCAAAATCAAATATTTTTCAAATCTTCAAGACAAGCCGTTAATGAGCAGTACGGTTCATAAAGTGACCGTGTTACGCTACCAAACGGGACGCCCTTAAGAGGAGATTACAAATCGAAGTGCTCAATTTTAGGAAAATTTTACGGCGCGTGGTAGCCGATCGCGCGTGTCTAGTGAACGCTATGCACACAACATGCTATCCGCTCGCTATGCGACGGACGCACAGGAACAAACCGGTGCGGACTAAAGCTAAATCCCGCGCGTCCCGAGTTTTATTATTGATTTACAGCGTTGCATTCAACAATTGTTTAAAAATATTAGTTTTACTTTTATATAGACTGGCTTTTTTTCAAGCAAGCTGACTTAGTAACCTTAATTATAAAATACTTTTTGTTTGAATTTCGATTAAACATACATAGATAAAAAATATAGTTTCAGACGAAAAATTATCATAAATTGTCTGTTTTACGGAATTATTTTTGGTATATTACTGTTTGAAACATTAAAAAAAATGATTTGAGCATTCCAAAGAACAAGGCACAGTCCTACCATGGACAATTTTATAAATTACTAAACTAATATATGTTCCATGTAATAAAGCATCTAAAGATGCTTAAAAGCAAAATTTTATGAAACATCATTTGCCGAGATAAGATTTTTACTAACTTATGTAAACAATTAAAATATATTTTTAGAACACTCCCTACCTAGGACCAATAATGAAATTTTGTAGGACATATTTTTATTTTTGGCTATATCTAAACCATAATCACTCACCCATTTTTTCTTGAATTTGAACGCTTGACGTTCAAATTCAAAAAAATATGGGAAAGCGCCCTTAAGGACGACGCATGATTTCAAGAATTGGCATATGGGCAAGAGAACGATGTTGATGATGATGATTATTTAAAGAAATGTTGATAAAGCGTTCCCCCGTTGAAAGAAACCATCGTTATTTTTACCCGGCTGCTGTGAAGCAAAAAGGAGGGTTGTGATTTTGTATACTAAGTAATTACCTAATTATAATTATTGACAGCTTAAAGTTTTTTCTACCGTTGCAGCAACAAAAATTTTGTCTAAAGCGCGGAAATTACGCCAGCTGTGTGTTCCGTAATATTATCATTGACTGACACATTTGCCGTGCTTGACGCACTACTGATTCCACAAAGGAAAATAGCATTATGTCATGTCACCAATTACGCATGCAGTGTGGTACAAAACCTGTCATTACAGTAATTGGCGGTGTCTGTCCCATCGGCTTTGCGACTACAACGCCGCATCAATACAGTCGTATTTTTATTACATTTATTATCGAACGAATTAGTACATATTTAGTGTATGTTGTGGTTAGTTAGTTATTTAGTGCATAAAGTCCCAAATAAGCCAAAGAAGACCTGAATGAGTTTAGTTTAAATCTCGCAGTTGACGACTGAGATACAGGACATGTTCTAGTTTGGATGTCTGAAGTTTCACATAACGTGCATGTACTAAGCCTATTAATATAAGGAAATAGTTATTTAACAAATGCATTTGTAAACCCCTTTTTCTCTCCTTATGTATTAGGATAATGAAATTAATTTAATTTAATTGAAAAAAAATTCCATCATTAATAACACGTCATTTACAAAGTGGTGTAACAGTTCAGTGGATCAGTGTACAATATGGTGATAATAAAGACATCCGTTGGTCAACTCGTCGTTTATTTTACGTACTTACCTACACAAACACAACCACAACTACAGTCGACAACAAAACAGATATGTAGGTTTCTATGTTGCTAGAGAAGTAAAAACTTATGCAACCTACAACCAACTTAATTTTTACTCATTTTGTTCGTGCGCTGAGTAATCAACTAATCACATTTGTAATGTTCTGAGCCAAAGATTATTAGAGCCTTTATAATGTGACTTTTTTTTACATTGTATTAGTTTTTTTCCCTGCTTCTTGGGACGTTTGGAAGGGAAAATAGGGATTTTATGCAACCAGTGGCCATGTTAGCCTCTTTAGTCATGTGATTGCTGGAAACAATAAACAATATCTAAGTATCTTACGAAAGTAATAAATAAGTGAAAATAGAACTTACTTTACTTACTTGCTTTTGTGGCTGGTGGAATATGTGCGGCGTGGGACCCGACAGATCGTTTGGAACCTAGCAGAGAAAAAAAAATTATTTCACCTGCGCTTGCGTCTATTTTCTAAACACATCCACCAATATCCTTAATAAATCATCAAATCAAATATTAAAAAACAATCTTATAATAGTATATTGAAGTTTTAACGATAGGACTTTAATATTAAGGATGTTATATATAATATAATTTATTAGCTCCAATATTTGCACAAGCTAAGCTGTCGTTGCGCCTGCGCCGTAAGGAGACCATGCATCTCCCAATTTGATGGTACGGCGCACACGGGCATGCGGTTATTGTTAGTAGGTAGTTGTAAAAAGCATGTCTGAGTGAACACACAACTGTCATCAAATCATTACGTCATTACGGCTGTCGTTCCCTATTACATTTTTACGTTTATAATTATATATGTACCTAAATACCATTTATATACCTACATACTTGCTCAGTACTTACGATTTCTTGTGGCACTTATTCATTTACCACTAAAATACATATGATGGATAGTACCTACCATTTTTATTTCAGGATCTTACTCCGATGATTAGTTACAGACTCACCTTAAACCACATGATACCAAATGCCGTCCTTCGTAAACAGTACGAAATAAAAAAATAAAGATCAATGAAATGAGAATAGAAACAAGACCTGATACGAATGTCGACGATAGATTTCTAGGAATGTGTGGGTTGCACATTATTAGTATACCTTTGAGCTAAGGCTGACAAACACATCCGTATGGCGTTTAGTAATACAGCCGGACGGTCGGCTTTGTTAGCATTTTATTGAAGCGCCGGCTTCGGCACGGAAATACGCGTGTGAACGACTCTTTACAAAATGTACACATCAAAACTTTTTGATAACACGGCCCGTCATTTACACGACACGGAAGTGTACTGTCAAGCAGCCCCTGCCTGAGTAGGTACTTACACTACAATAGCACAACGGAGAATTTAAACTAGTTACTGCCGTTGGACTATTGTCACTTCAATCTAAGAAATGAAACTACGTAATTCTACTATTTATTTTTAAAAAAAGTCAGTTACATTATATTCATGAAGTGACGGGTCGCACGACACGTGTCAAATGACGAAGTGTACAAAATAAATTGTTAGTTAAAAATGGTATTTGTAAGAAATTTTACTGTTTTTTTTTTTTAATAACAACGTTCATAGTAAAAAAAATAAACGGTTTTGCCGTGTAAATTTTTCACGACAAGTGTCGTGGGACCGTTGCTACCGTGAATAGAGTTTAGTTGTTAGCCATCGACAGTTATGCGTCCATTATTAGTCCTGAACCTGTGCGTGCGCGGTGAGGTTGAGTCCGTGGCTGGTGGAGGGCAGTGGCACCGACACGAGAAGCGACGCCGGACCCTCGCGATCGCCCTTGCCGCCCTACACAACCCACGCATTAGTACGCTCTGGGACGCCTACTGTTACACGGAATACTTACAAATGGAGTGCTAACGGCTAAGGATACTGGCCACCAAATTCTCAAACGTACTTGCACAGCTATTCAACAACTTTTCGTTTCGCTATCGGATTCTATTGTGTAGGAATGGTAACTTTTATGGTAGAAAATGTTTCAAGTATCAAATAAATTATTATTATATTAGGTATTTCGTAACATTATCAGTTGTGTGGCTTGTTTACAACTCATCTTTTTAAAATACGTACCAACCAAATTTCTCAATAATTTTTGTGGTGTGCAACAAAAAGTGCATCGTATCATGTTTAGATAGTTTAAAAGCCTCGCAGCCTAGACGCTTCCAGTCACCACAGATCGTTGCTTTAAACGAGGGACTATATTGTTTCCAGTTAAACTGGTGGAGGTATACCTGTTCAGTTTGTCCTCTTCACAAGGCTCTTCTCGAGATGTTCTAAAAGTCTTCCTGTCTTTACGAGTCATTCTCAAATCTCAAGTGACTGAGATAACATGAGCATTAACAACTTAAAATACCGAACTAAAAAATTTAATCCTTTAAATACTGAACTTACGTTTGAGAATTCGGTCGTTGATGAAAACCGCGCTACCATATGCAACTTTGAATGAGCACTTCCATTTGTACAATACTCCGTGATTGCATGCGATATGCATCGATGAACCAGACACTTCGCACTTATTGGGTATTTATAAATGTTGTATAATAGGTAGTGTGATACAGGCTTACTGTTTTAAGCATAGTGTCATTCGCCTTTCAGTATTTTCGACTCATGCATAGGTATAAGTATTTCTTTATATGGGAAACGGGAAGTTTATGCATGTACTTGTGTTTTTATGTAAAATCAAGAAGACAAAGATTTTTTTAAATTCAAATACAGTCTGGTATAAAAGTGTTAACCAAGCATCGTCTTTTAATGAGAAAACATTATGGGTAAGCATAATTGAAGCACACAAAGGCATTCGTCAAAAAGCAAAGCTTGTTTGTTACTTGATGGCGAATTGGGGGAATATGTTACTGAATCTTTTTAGTCAATTCATGATCACATAATTTATAAGTACAAATGACATTGTTTGATGAGGAAATGTAATTATTTTCTCACCCATAGGATTAGAACATGGCGAAATATGGGTGTAATATATTCCTGTTTTAACCCTTTGTGGAATACAGACATGATGCTATGTTTATGGTGGTATGTTGATTTTATACTAAAAATTGCTGTAAATATATTGGTACTGACCTGTGGGTTTGACGGAGAGCGTATGTTGGACACTTGATTCATCCCACTTGGGCCCGGCATTGGACTGGGCATCTGATGCCTGTGGAAGAGAAGATAAGTTTTTACATCCTATATTATAAATACAGACTATTGTTTCAGAAGTGCTTTCAAACGTTTTGGCTAATCTTCACATCGCAGCACCACCTTGTTTGTATAGCTCGTGTGCACATAGAAGTAAAAGAAGAAATACTTTATTAATAACAATATTACTATGTTAGTTAATGCTGGAGAAAGGCTTTCCTAAATTACTTCAATTTTTCGCTGCAGAGTGGTCGAATCTCGGCTCCGTCCGCGTGGTGGGCGGAAAATATCCCCCGGGAACGTACTACAGGGATAAAAATGTCCTAGCTCAGGTCATGATCTACCTGTATGCCAAATGTCATCCAAATCCGTTCAGTCGTAAAGGCGTGAAAAGGTAACAGATATACAGTCATTATAATATATTAGTACGGATGTCATGTATAAAAAGGTACTAACACATACCTAGGGCTTGGGTTTGAAGCCGGGCTATGAGCGGGCGGTGGTGGCGGCAGCGGCGGAGCGGGGCTCACGCTCGCGAAGTGTGACGTCGGCACGGGGACCACTTCCATGGGTACCTCTGTTTTAGCCTGTGTATGAAATAATCAGATTAGAGTCGGATCGAAGAAACAAAATTCTAGAATATTGCACTTACATCACTCATTAAATACACGAAGCGCTTAACTGATTTAAAATATCATTCTGTCTCTGTCATATCTTGTATATTATGTCTCTTCAAACGATTGACAGCAACATAGAGATGTTTTACATACTAGCCTTTTCTCAACTATGTTTGGGTCAGCGTCCAGTCTAAGCGGATGCAGATGGATACCAGTATTTTACATTGAACGACTGCCTATCTGACCTCCACAACCCAGTTACTAAGTAATACGATACCCTTTGGTAAGACTGGTTTTTATCAGACTTTTGGGCTTCTGAAGACCCGTAACTATTGTTTATGATCCGCGAAAGACACCCGGACCAGGGCTAAAAGTGGTTTTTGAGGAATGGAGGGGTCTTAGTATATATAAATGGTTACCCAGCCACGGGCCAAAAGCGGCAAGCGTAGATGAAGCTGCTCGATCGACCCATCCGACTATTTTTACTTAACCGAAAGCCCTACATATGTTTAGAGTTAAATGCATTTAGTGAATATGTAGTGCCACCGGGCACCATTTCAGTGGCGTGCACAAAGTTTTTAGACAGGGTAAACGAATTTATTTTAAAAGGCAATAAAAAAAAACAGTATAACCGATTGGTGTGCCCACACAGCATGCAACCTGTGAGGCAATTAAATTAATCATATTGTTTTGTATTGAATTTACGATTGACTCTACCTTTAGTTTTTACCTATTCATTGCAAACCCGGTGTACAACTACTTTTCACGATCACTTGCTTTTTTTTGTCACTAAAAGAAAATTTTCTTTTTTTCTTTTCTCTATACACACACCACCTGAAGGACTTTCACAGTGGAATATTATCTATATTTTTAACACTACAATCAACGTTAAAATCTTAAATACATGCTATCATACCTCACGACCAAAACAAATAAATCAAAACAAACAATGGCGTCGTAAATCGGAATATAAAAATAATACGGCAAGAAGTGATGGTTTATGTAGCGACAATTCAATGAAACAATGCTTTTAAAATAGTCGCATAGCCAACTTTGTTCGGAAAACTTCGGTAAGTTTCGTAATTCGTCGTGTTGTAAAAAAGCGTAAAAAGCCAGTGACTACCCTGTATGGTTGTGCGTTTATTGTTACATTGTGTGCCACGTATGTATAGGAACGCATACCCAATAAATCTGCATGACCACGAGAGCACACATATAAGGATTAAAGACGCGAATAGTTAATAGTTCGTGTCTCTCCAGAGGCACTCAGTGACGCTAATGCATCGCAATGCGAAGTTGCGTCAAATTGTACCAACGAACGGGTATTGTATCGATGATACTAATGATACGACAGACGCTCGACAGATGGAGCTGATTTACGAATAAATATTTTTTGATAAAATAATATTAGTTTTAAATATTTATCTGATTTATGTAGGGCGGGCAGTGTCTTTCTGTATTTATGGACTGCACGCCACTGCGGGCTTTTGTATACTTTAGTTTGCAGGTTAATGGTACAAAACAGTTGTGTTAAAACAGAACTATTATGTTGATTAGTTGTTGATCAGTTGATTTAGTCAAATGGTCTAAGTTTAGGAATATTATGGAATAGCAAGACGATCATCGCAGGGTGGCTGGTCGCAATGCGGGTGTTCATATTCATTCAAGCCACCAGTTGGCGCCACTTTGACAAGAGGTCTTCCAGTTCGACAATGAACTTAAAATATTTTATGTCATTCGTATCATTTTTTCGTTCACCATTCAGTCCGTATATCTACGCTTTGATACTTTTGACAGGTGCCCGGACCTGACGTCTCAGTGCTGCCACCTAGTGAACGTAATTTTAGTAAACCCTAATTGGAGAGGCCTATGTCCAGCACTGTACTGCTGTAGGCTGATGATGATGAAGGAATAATAGCTAGGGGTGTAACCCTGAACTATAAATAAATCATGCATCAAGCATGTAAATAAATCAACAGCCTGCATACTTATATTAAATATTTGAAATCTGGTGTTTACTAAGATATACCGTGTACTTTTTGTACGAAGTCAGTATTAAATAAATTGCGTAATCAACTCTTAAAACTAAATGATATATTTTAAAACTAGTTATGAATAACTAATGAGGTACAGCCACTATGGAACGTTTAACTACAGACTACCAAGTTACTATGACACGCAAGGAGTTAAGCAATGAAAGTGATAAATGAGGACAACAGTGAAGATACCTTTTTAATAATTTTGTCAACAGATTCCATCGGAAGGTCGGCTGATATTGGCGTGGCTTCCCATACGCCACCCCCTTGAGAAGTACCTTCTCCGGCCTAAATGATTTCAATTGAAAACTGTTACTTTTGCTTATTCTATGTCTAGTTACTGTTCTAATAACCTAGCCTAGTTCAAAAGAAAAATAATCAGGTATTACAAAACCAAATGCAACAATCACCTTATGTACATTTGTAACTACCGTGGAACCAGCGCACTTTGGCGCATGGGACAGGATTATAAGTTAATCATATTTATTTTTGAATAAGAAGATGATTTAAATATTTATTTTTATCTCATCGAAATACAACTTAGCACTATCAGTCATAAAAACTGTCAGTTTTTCAAGATCAACAGTTGTGTAGTATCTCATAATTCTCCGCCGTTCCTTCCACAAGATTTTCCTGGCCTAGATATTAAAAAAAGTAATTTCAGGCCATTTTACCCCAGCATTAGGAGACGTATTAGAAGTGTAGTCGACCGGCGCATTCATATTATTAGCTGCAGAGATGGCCTTCCTCTTCTTCGTCTGTTTGGTCTCCACCTGGTCAGTGTTAATGATGACAGACTCTTGGTATGTTGGCTTTGCAACCGGGACTTGCACCACTGAAGCAGGCACTGGAGCGCTGGGCAAAACAAATACACTATTTATTAACTAAATTGAGTTTTTATTGTATTACCGAAAGAAAATTACGCGGGCCATGTGGATAGATCAGAAGCGATCACAAGGCCGATTCTCGTACTTAGAGAATGGTCAAATTCGTCTCGCGATCACCTCAGTGACATAAGTAAAAAGCTAATCAAAAATGTAGGTAAATTAAAGAATTTTCTGACAGATGAGACTGATATTAGAATGCGAATTTTCTTAACTTAAACTACGGTAATAATAACCACCCCTCAATTGCATCGCAAGAGCGCTGCCATTCCAGTGAAGAAGTTGTACGTCTCATGTCTAATAGGGTATTTGACTACTATCAAAAATATACATGAATATTAATACTTATTTATTTTAAAGATGTTACAAAAAACTCGGTTTGCTAAAAAATATATTACATCGGTGGAAAAATAGAGAAGTTACACAATTTTTAAGTTATTCTTGTAACGCAAAACGAGCAACAGTACTTCTTCATCGTAGCATGGCGGTAGCAATGTACTGAATAACGCGAAGTTACTTTGGCGCACCTGTGTTGTGCGGTCAGATGTTATTTATTACCTAGAGTTTTCTCTGTCTATCATCGACCTTAAAACGCAAACAAATTCACCATCTTTTTTCTGTCGCTTAATATTTCTCTAGGTTTTGTAAAAGAAAATAAAGAATATCCAGTCAAATGTTTATTAAACCGGCACGCAGAACTACTATGACAAGTGCATGGACTTTTCAAACTATGCTGCTTTGCGGCAGGAATAGATATAAGTGTCAGTACTTCCGTGGACAAGCCATCTTTCAAAAGGAGTAAACAGTACAGTAAGGAGCGTTGTTCCTTACCTAGTCGGGTTGGTTGTGATAGTGGACGCGGAAGCCACGGCCTGTGCCACCGAGCTGATGACTCCAACTGGTTCCACCGGCTGCTTACTGGTGCTGGGCGACACTGGTGGAGGCCAGGCCTTCGATGGACCGGCCACTGGAGTTGACCTGCCTGACGCTGCAAGAAAGTTTAGGAAAAAGTGAAACGTATTAAGATTTCAGAGTAAAAATTTATCTGTTACTAAATATTGAAGAATAAAAATACTTTAAAGGCTAGTAATTATTGTGCTACATTTAAATACATTATGTAGTTAGTATTGTGATATATTTTCAAGGTTTACTATGTCGAAATCGAATTACTGACATGATAATTGACTTCTATCACGAACTGGTTTTGACTGATTAGAAACCACTCTTACTCGGCGGCCTTTTAGATTTTTCTTAGATGCAGTTTGTGGCCTCATTTGGGACAGACAGACACAGTATTAAGATAAGCAATAGTAGGTATTAGAGGAGTAACTCAAACATCAAGATTAAAATAAGGAAACTTTCTGCCGAGTGGTTTCATTCTAGCAGAAGTCAAATTCTTTAAGAAGTAATGGACCAGGTAGAATACACTTTAGAATTTAGGTTTGGAATTTTATAAAAGTAAAGAAGGCGATAGATACAAATGTACAGTGACAATTAGAGATGGACCATAATGACAGAAGTTATTTGTGAATTGGGATTCAACCCTGATTTGGGATTAAATCCAGTGGTCTTCAGGATCGGTTGGAAATAAAACATTTTCGTTTTTCTTACAGACAAAAGGGATTAGTATTTTCTCAAAAACCAGTGATTACAGTGTGTGGGTAGACATAACTTTAAAAGTTAAGCGTGGCTTCATGAAAATGCAAATATCAATGTCTTAATTAACTACCCTGATTATAACCTTTGGATTCGTACCATGTCCACCATGATGACATGTCTCATGGGCATATTTTCCAGGCACTAAGGCGCTGATTTCTACCCAAATTAAACAACTCAATAGACCAGTATAATACGCATACCTTTAGAGGTCTGTGATGTGGATTCCATGCTGTGCTGCGGTGAAGGGGCTGGGGTGCTATTCTTACTGCCTGAGGCCCCGTCCCCGGCCGACGAGCCACGGCGAGAAGGCGACGGTTTCTTTTTGTCTAAAGAATGGTGTAATTTGCCACCTAAGTATCACGGTCATGTACTGTGACTACGAATTCGTATAAATAAGGGAAAGCGTAAGGAATGGTGTGAAGTTAAAAGGATGGTAGGAAATTAGGAAGACAGACACATAAATAAAATTAAATGGAGTTTTCTAAAGGAAACTGTATATAAAATTGTAACCAGAATCTGTACGTAAAAAAAACTATACTATTTTTTTTTTAAACTCATGGATCATTCTCCAAACCTTAAAGCTTTACTCTACACGACATCTAATTACCTTTACGTGGACATATACATTATACATGCATAACGAAAACATATACCCTTAATGTAATAAAAAAGACAAGCAAAATCTATCACTCTCCTCCCACGTTTTCTGAAAGCCTACTCAATTTGATCGACTGTTAATCTCTTGTCAAGTGATTTGATTGGCTGCTGGCATTATGGCTAAACCGCCACAGCCAGCATGAAATACGCCAGCTAGTTGACTGATCAGAAACTTAACTAGGCTTTCTTATATAGGGCTCCATCACTTACCAATTTTGTAACTACATATCAAAATCAAATTACCGAAAAACTGAAAGTAACTACTCAATCGTATTGCTTCTACACAAACGCTCAGAGAGCGGTAACATAAACAAATATATTTGTAGCGTTGAGCTTGCATGTCAAAGGATTATAGGTTTATAAAGAGTAGTTTCTTGCCTGCAATGGAATACTTAATAATGAATAGAAATGGAGCCACGAACACCATCGATATCTATTGTTTTATTCAGTTACATGCGATGGCAATCGATCCAGCTTTAAAGCAAGGTGTCGTGCGGTGTGTATGTTATGAAAAGAATTACATACATGGTCAACTAATTTATCTTTTTAATTTTAATTGAAACTTATTTGAGTAATTGCCCAGTAACATAAGCATACAAAAATAATGTTTTATTGAAAAGTCTGATTTACTAAAAGAGTTGAGCAGGAGTGTTGATTTTATACAGTTTATCTCCCAAAATTGGTTGTCTGGGTGGCATTCCCGTGAAATAAGGAGCGCAATTAATATATTTTGAAACACCAGTCCTCCTATGATTTTACACCGACACCTTCAGAATTAATTAATTAAGCAAGGAACTATTCCTTATAAATCCTAACTCCAGAAACAGTATAAGCCACATTGACAAACGAGCTAACATGCGACATAGGTTAACGACATACGAAACAAACTCTTCTCGGTCGCCTTGTGTTTTCGTAGGACAGGGCCCGTGCACTCTGTGTTGTCTTGTGACATATCTGGTGGCAGCGAGCGAAAAAAAAATACGATTCCGATTAGTTTTATTACCAATAAATATTTATACTCTATTACCTACCACTAAGTACAATGCGTTCATTAATTGGGTATGAATACCTAAGGGTACTTACATGCCGAAGATGCCTTACTGCGATACCTAGCGTTCGTTTCACCTCGGTGCTTACGTGAAAAGCACAAACACGACACTGAGCAACTGAGCGTTCAGGTGCGTCTGAAACGATGTGTTTGCATCGCCATCCATGTAGAAATAGCAAGTATCGACGTCGGGGTTCGAGATAGTGACCGCGATCGTGAGCACCTTCGGCATTAGAAAGACGTAACTAATAATTTTGGGCGTGTACATACATACAATTGTTTAATATTATTTCAAACCTCAACGGTGGAATGATTGACATTCCCATGGGTTTCGGTAAAGTCAACTTAAACATACTGAACTATGTTTTTTGTTGGCTTTACTGAAACCGAATTTTATTGATAACTGCACAATAACATGCATGCAAAAATATGTCTGTTTTACTGAAAAAGTTGAGCAGGAGTGTAGATTTTATACAGTTTTTCTCCCAGAATTGGTTGTGTGGGTGGCATTCCCATGAAACAAGGAGCGAAATTACTTTTCAAAAAACACCCAACCCCCATGATTTTACACCCACACCTTCAGAATTAAGCAAAGAGCTAGTCCTTATAAATCCTACTCCAAAACAGTATAATATAAGCCACATCGACAAACGAGCTAACATGCGACAAAGGTCTACGACATAAGAAACAAACTTTTCTCGGCCGCCTTGTGTTTTCGTAGGACAGGGCCCGTGCACTCTGTGCTGTCTTGTGATATATCTGGTGGCAGCGAGCGAAAAAGAAAATACGATTCCAATTAGTTATATTACCAATAAATATTTATACTCTTTATTACCTACCACATTGCAATGATTTCATTCATTGGGTACGAATGCCTTAGAAAGAGGTACTTAATCAATCGATTTGGGCGTGTACATAAATATACATATTGATTTATACTATTTTAAACGTCATCGGTGGAATCATGACATTCCTGTGAGTTTCGGTAAGGGCAACAATAACATACAAGACAAACGTTGTTTGGCAGTATGCTTGCTAAAAGATCACCCGAAGTTACGTTAGTATCTTTACCGTGACTATTAATTAGATACAAAGACAGGCATCTGCTTAAGAAGAAAAATTTTATGCATAACTCGAAATAACCATATTTCATGCACAAAATATTAATTTTAACAATACAATATTATTCTACAACAATATTATCAATTCTTCATTGAGGTAAGTAACTATTTAACCTAATTAAGAGGACGTGTTAGATAAAAAATAAACAAGCACAAACGGGGAAACTGTAGTTATTATGAATAGCAATTAATTAAGCATTCTCTTTTCTGGATAAAAAATATGTTCACATTAGTAAAACAGAAGTCGTTATTTTAATTCCAAAGGCATTCATTCATGTTCTTATAAATTCATTCATGTTTATCATGAATTTGGATACTATATTATTTTCTAGCTTCTGTTAAAATCTGTTATTTTGATAACAGGTAACGACAACTAGTAGTTTTGAAAGCTATTTTTAACAACGCATTATTATAAGTTGACTTCGCAAAAATATATCGAAATACGATGACTGAAATACGTACGTCATTATCATGTTTACAATTGTTCAAAATTATTTTCATTTTGACAAAAGGATAGGCATCTTCCTGTGTTAGATTAAAAAACAAGTGTTTCGGCCATCTAGCATATTTCCTGGGTTGATAGCATGTAAGCAATTAATGTAGGTACTTACCCATAGGTTGAGGAGGAACAGGAGCCTTCGACGTGCTCGGAGTATTCTTTCCTGAACCTGACACAACTGTGCTGGTTGCATGTGTTGATGACTTGCGCCCCGGCTACGAATGAAAACATACAATCAAAGCACAATTTAGCCAACATAGTCGTTAATAGCAACATAAACTTAAAATACCCAAAATATTGTGTTACATTACATAAATAACAATAAATAATTAATTGCACATATTTTACTAACCAAAGTTATTGCGATACTAACTTGTTACAAGTTTGCGACCATACCATAAACGGAAAAAAATATATAATTATTACATAATTATTTAATTCAATAAAAGTACCCTGTTATTGACGGACTTCAAATTGGGTTGATTAGAATACGAAAACATAAATCTGTTCCAATATTTATTATCATGGATTTTTTCATTCACTTAGTCATTTCATTTCATTCATTTTTCATTTTCGAGGAACAAAGGTTTTGGGCCAGTATTGTCAACTAGAACTAGGACGGTGATTCTAAGAAGCACAAGCATAAAACCATAAACTATTATAATAATGGGTTGAATGGCAGATGGTGGGAGCTATAAATACATAGATTGGGCGGCTGTGCTACAGGCATGAGACGTACGTACCCCTTTGGACTTGCCGGCATGCGTCGGCGTGCCGCTGCCGCTAGCCTTGGGTGAGCATGAGGGTTCGCCTTCCTTCTCGCAGCTCGAGTCGCTCGACTGACTGTCGTGCGACACCGGCTTGTACGGCGGGATGGTCTTTACGTTACCGCCCTTTTTCTGCACAGTCAACGTTCGTCACCGTATCACACACCGCTAATTAACGCCGGCAATAATGTCGGTGTCAAATAATAACGAGTTCGCGCTTAACCGCTATGGAACAGGATATTTTTAATCAATAATTGATAAAACCTTTAGTTATGGTCAGTTAAACGTATACACTACTCTACTCTACTCTATAGAAATTACTTCCAATAGGCTAGTTGACAGTAACAAAAATAATATCATATTAATTTTTTTTTTGGTTCTGGTCTAAAAATATCAAAGTCAATTTAATTTTGTGAATGATTTTAGATGAATATTCTTGCGAAATAATTGTGTCAAGATAAAGCCAACGGTCACATGACATTTAACGCGAATCAAAGCGAGCCACGTCATTCTTTCTACTTGACTGCTACTATCGAATTGTAAATAGGTCAAAACTGTATGCATCAGGCATACAGTTTCTTTTGAATTACCAATAAACGTCCGAAAATAATGGTCTTGAAAGGAACAACACTGATTGGTAGTGTGTCCCTCTCGCAGAATGTAGCACTGCTCATGAATCTACGAAAATAGTAGTATTGGCACAGATTACCTCATGAATAACTCCATGTACTACCTACTGGCCGCCGGGCCGCGCGCGGCCCATTTCTGTAGGTTGCCGACAGCCGCGTACGTACGCATAATTATTTTAGTCGACTTGACTTAGTTTTAAATTCGTATGATTTGGCTGTTTCTGGTGCATTATGTGCAGTTGATGGATGTAGATTCAGCAAGAGAAGAGATTTAACTTATCTTTTTTCAATTGACCTTTTTTCAGAAATATTAGTAAGTATCTAATTTGTTTTACTATCGTTTTTTAAACAGGTAAATCGTTTAAACTTGTATGTTTCGCGTTTTTTCTCTTTTATTGGTAAGTACGTAATTACTTCTACCACGTAATCTGTGCTTCTACTAGCGTGCGATAAAAATAGAAAGTTCAATGACCTCCATTTGTCAACTGTCATTTGAAAGTTACGTTTAGCAAAAATCTACTTTGTGCAAATTAATTTTCAATAATATTTATTATCGTTAATATCTTTTTAATGTTATTTTCACTTGATTATTATTTATTTAAAATAGTGCAAGTGTTAGAAAAGCGAACATGACGTCACAATATGGTGCCAGCGCAGGTTTCTTCCTAGTGCAGAAGCATAGTAGTTACCTATTACGCTAATTATGTAAATGAACGAACAAATCAATTACTTAATCGTGTTCTCAGTTTCCTCCATTTCGTATTTAATTTGTATTCGTGGCCATGCGGAGTGGTTATGGTACTTAAAAAGCTTTTTTTTTTCATAAAGTGTACTACAAAAACCCACTGACATCTTTATCGAAAGAGGCAGCCCTGGCAATTCACAATAACCACGCGGTGCGGCGCGCAGCTACAAGGCAAAACTCACTTTACGCTTGCAAGGTTAGGTACATTTTCGTTCGCAGCGTGTAGCGTGTAGACTATTTATTATTTATTTATTTAATACTTCACGCACAGAAACGTACAGAGGAAAATTTTGTATGGAGCGAATCATCTGGTAAACTGTGGTATTGGGCCCTTTGTCCTAGACCTACACACGTTTTTCTTGCCGTGAAAACCTACGATTTATCCGTCATGTGTTGGCCCGGATCGTCAGTGTTGTGTGGGTCACTGTGTGAAAGGTTGCACACGTAGTTTCAATCTCCGATTTCTATTCATTCAACTACATCAAAAATTAAGCAATGGAAATCGTCTAACATAAGACTGTCGAAGTAATCATTAACACAAATAATTCTGTGGCCTGGTGCTAATAGGGCCGAAGTACGTTATAATTGGCTTAAATACACTGCAGCCCCTTTATCCCACATTTTTTAAACTAAACGATATGAAAGCGCACACTACATCGCCCTTATTACACGCTTTATATTAGCTTCACTTGTATGTTTGTGTGTTTGTTTGTTTGTTTGTATGTAACCGACTCCTTTGAGCGCGATTTTGACCCACTTTAAACGGTCAGATTTCATTGAAACTTTGTAAACTTGTCGAGGACCGATGACAATTCAATAATTAAAAAAAACATTGAGAAAAAAAACACGTTTTTGTAGTTAGCAGAACTAAAAAATAGAAAATAAATAATAGGTTAAAAAACTAAAAAACACGCTTTAAAAACCAAACATTTTAGTTTGGTTTTTAAAGCGTGTTTTTTAGTTTAAGGAGAAAATAATTTAATTCAATTAAAAAGCGTGGGGTGCTTGACATTAATTGATTATAAAAATACTTCAAAAAGCACCCCACGCTTTTTAATTGAATTAAATTATTTTCTCCTTTTTTAGTTTGGTTTTTAAAGCGTGTTTCTTAGTTTTTTAAACTATTATTTTTTTACATAGTAACTTTTGAAAGATTGTCGATAAACTAACTCCCTTTCAGCACAAAAAAATATCATACTTTTACAATAAACTGGCATTACAACCTCATTCCACACAAAAACGTACTTTGGCCCTTTTAGCACCAGGCCACAGAATTATTTGTCTACTTTGTATAATATTTTTAAATATCTGGACGACCGAGCTTTGCTCGGTTTTTTTTTTTTTTTTTTGTTTGACGTTTTATAAATATGAAACCTAGCTAGATCGATTTATGGCCCCCGAAACCCCCTGCATACTAAATTTCATGAAAATCGTAGGAGCCGTTTCCGAGATTCAGGAAAAGTTTTTATTCAGTGCGCAAACTTTAACCATGAATTCAGCATATCATTCTAGACCCCCCAGCGAAGAAATTTTTCGTCGGTTTTACAAAAAAAACTGCTGTTCCATACATTTTGACCGCGTGGGTATTGCACTTTTCTATGAAACAGCTGTTTTTTTTGTAAAACCGACGAAAAATTTCTTCGCTGGGGGTCTACAATGATATGCTGAATTCATGGTTAAAGTTTGCGCACTGAATAAAAACTTTTCCTGTATACATATATACAAGAATTGCTCGTTTAAAGGTATTAGATAGATAAAGAAATGTATTTTTGAAGACTATCGAATACTATAATATTCCGACAGATGTATTAAATGAAGTTCGTGCGCAAATTAGGGGCCATCCATAAATTACGTCTCAAATTTTATGGTTATTTGGCCCCTTCCGTTCTTGTCACAGGAGGTCACACAAGTGAAAACCCCCTTATGTGACGTCACATATTTTTCAATTTTATATTTAGAAGCAATTAAATTAAAACAGTCTGTTTTAGTACCTATTTTAAATTTTAACATGTCTTGTGACGTCACAAAGCTTTTGAACCCCTGTCCCCCTAAACGTGTGAAGTAATTTATGGATGGCCCCTTACACTGAAAAAAGTTTTTTGAATTTTCGGAAAGTATGGCCCATTTTAACAACCAAAATTAAATTACATACTCAATAAAAATCATTTATTTTTTCATTCCGTTACGTAATTTTTCGCTGAAATATTCATATTATATAGAACGATAAGCCACAAGGAATATTACTAAAATTAGTTTCTCAAAAACTGTCAACCAACCTATTGCGTTTATAAAACGAAATGGTTTTAGTAATGGTTTTAGTACCTTGGCGATGATGGTGACATCATGATTGGTGAACTAAAAAAATGATAATGAATGAATAAATCATTGATCATGCACAAATTAGTGGCGACTTATCGCAATAATTAGGTGCAGTAGGCCGACATGAAAACAAAATGACAAAGTGAAAATGTTAAACACTATAACGCGTACTCAACACAATAATCAGCTCTTATGACCGAACGAAGTGATCTAAATGCTGGCGCGCATTACATATGTTACCGAAAACGGAAAATTGTATATGCATGAAATTGTATATGCATGAAATTGTATATGCATGAAATTGTATATGCATGAAATTGTATATGCATGAAATTGTATATGCATGAAATTCCTGCATAAATTCCACACACACCTTTTCCTGTAATAGGCGCCAGTGTTTAGACTCGAAGACTGTCACAGTGAGAACATATGGCATGTCTAAATGGCAGTAAATGTGAACACTGACAATGATCTAACGAAGGTGTACAGCGACAATTCTAAAATGATCTTGATTGTGCATTGACATAATTATGTTTGGTATTATCGAAGGTTCTGGCCACATCTTGCTATTTAAGCAAAAAAGTACACTGACTTTTAACTTCAGGTTCATAAATCGATGGTCTAAATCGATTTAACAAGTTCTTAGACAACCAGTACATGTGTTGAGTGATTCGTGGTGCAAGCAGTCCTAAAGCACACATCGCAACAAACATAATATATACACATTTTATTTTCCTGACAAAATATTAGCACCATACCAATTATTTTAAAAGGGCACAAACAGTTTGCATCACTGCTTCATCAGCAGCGTCCTTAACTTCAAATGTTGTGGCAATAATTCCATAATAACTTCTTTATTGATATCTGTGCTAATTTAAGAGGACAGAGAGAGGGAAAAGACAAATTGAACTAACCAGTTTACTGTAATGGTGTCGGCAGTAACCGCAGTACTTTACGTTGTCCAGATAGTTGCCTGCTTCCTCGCATAGCAGGCCAAGGCCTTGCGCACAAGTCACGTGAAACTGTTGCTTGCAACCTTGTAAGAAACAACCCGGATATAGCGACATGTCGTCCTGTTGTACATCATTTGTTAATTATATTTAACAGGGCTGGTGAAAGACAACATAAGTGAAATTAATATGGAAACATGTAAGCCAAGCCACGCAACAGGCCATGTAGGCAGAGGTGTACTTATAACGCACCCAAATTACATTACCAAAACAAAGTTGAAATAAATTTGATTGGAGCATGTTTTATTTAAATATTACCCCATCCTTTTTTATCAAAATATGTAGATACTTAACATATTCTGCCGTTATACGGAGAAAAGCCATAACTAACATTTTTAACAAAAATGACTTAAATATAGGTTCGAAACTTGCCAAGATATTGTCTACCTTTCTTTATTTTTGTTTTCGTTTGTAACCAGATTTACAAATAGTAAAAAAAGTACAACTTAGCCCTGAAAACATTGCTCTCTAAAATGAAAAGCCATAATTGCCACGGTAAAGCCCCGTCTAATTAGTAAAGCCAGTTTGCATACTTGAAAGGCCGTAACTTTAAGCCTTTTCTTATCCTGATTTCGATATCCTACAATCAAAAGCCGTAATAGTAGTTACGGCATTACATCTTTGTATTAAGTCATTCCGGAGTGCGCGGGACTTTTTCGAATTAACTTTAAAATGTTATATTTTGCATCCTATAAATTCGCCGTATTTCAATGAAGGCCTTACTATGTAAAATATTAATTAAATAAAAGCTTCTAGTCTAGCTTAAAAAGCATTAGTTACAATTGTAAAAAGAAAAACCTTAACTAAGAGCCTTTTCTACTTAGGGATTACTTAACCTTTTGACCGCCACTGTCGGGTATAGCCGACAAATGAAAACGTGCCCAACACGCCATCGTCGGCTAATGCCGACAAGAAAACAACATTTTAGGGTCAAATTAAATAAAAGAATGATGTTACGAGTCTATTTTATTTAAAAATAGGGGACGAAAGCAATGATTAATTGGCTATCGATAAAATTTTGGAATCCGTATTCCTTTTTGTAGGAATTTGCGCCGAATATGTGGCTTAGCGTGGGAGGGACGTCGGATGCGATTAAGCTCTGGCGGTTAAAAGGTTAATACATATTATTATTTTTTACACTTTGAAGTAATTAATGGCTATTCACCATATGACGGCAGTAGGTATTGCTATCAAAATAGGTTGCATCTAGCTAAGATAGGTAATCTGTTGGTAGTTTGGCCTACATTTCACAAGAAAGAAGTCCAGTGTTAGTTACTGACATAAAACAATTATAATATAGTAATCATAGAATCACAGAAAAAATACTCCATTTTTCTTTTTTTGACCTTGGGAAATCATCAAATAACTTCTCCCACTCTGGGTGGAGCAGGAGGGCGTGTCAGACTTTAACCGACTAAAACCCACCCGTGTTCCCTCGGTTGCCTGTGTGCCAGGGGCCGCGGTATCTCTTTCGAACAATCCGCACCCCTGGCAGGCATCGGCCCTTGCGGACCCCACCAGTTCGTGCTGACATCTCTTTGACGCGCGCGTGGAACACAACGCGCCGTCAACCCGGGGTTGATCCTTACTGGACAGCGAGCTACCCATTACTCGCCGTCCGCAAGCTCGCGCCTACGGTGGCCGGGAATCAGCCTGGGATTCCCGACGCCCAGGGCGTCTCCTGCGGAGGCTAGGGCCGTGAGGGCGCATATACTGCCTCTCCCTCACGTGTGCCGCCTCCCTCTTCGCGAGCATCACTGCTTCGCAGGAGGCGACGGCTACCCATGCATTCTCGCTCCGTACCATGGCCTGGACCAGGGCTGGATGCGAGAGATCGCCGCCGCCGATCGCCTCCACAAGGACACGGCGGTGCTCCGCCCAAGCCGGGCATACCTCCACCGTATCCTCCACCGTGTCGTCAGGGCGATCTTCGCAGTGGAAACACCCGGACGTTTTCTCCCGCCTTATCCGAAACAGGAACCTCCCGAAACAACCGTGTCCGGTGAGGACCTGCGTCATGCGGAAGGTGAGGACGCCGTGGCGCCTCTCATGCCACTCCTCAAAGCGGGGACTTACTGCCGCAATCGTGGCATGCCCAAAACATACTCCATGAAGTTGCTGCAGCAAAAAGTGTAATAAAATCTAAACTCACCAGTTTTGTTGCACTGCATGCAGGCCCCAGCATTGGCTCTATGTGTTTTGCCCAAATCTTGACAGATGTAGCATGTCTGGAAAATGTTCACTTTATTAATCTAATATATTAATACATGAAGCAAAAACTTTATACCCGTTTCTACCAAAATACCCACGGATGGAGGAGAATGAAATTTGGCACAGAAAGTTTGTAGAAGGACTGCAGAAAGCTAATATTTTTTACATAACAATGCATTAGAAATACATTGAAGGATGGAGGAGGAAGGAGATTTTATATTGAAGGTAATTTTACACCAAAGTGGAGACATTTCTTGTCATTGTAGAATTAAGTGGAAAACTGCTCCTCTCTGCTTTGCAGCAAACAGCTATAATACAACTAAATAGTTAGTCGGCCTGCACTTGACCACGATCTCACCAGGTGGAAAGTGATGGATTAGGTCTATGATGGAACAAGAGTGCAGAAGTTGCCTGCTCACTCTTGTTTTGAAGGCTGACTGGTTACTTATTTATTTACTATAAGGTATCTTCACAGCTGACAATAAGTATAACATTATTAATTACTCTTAGTTATAGGTAAAGTAGGAAATACAGTGGAAGAGATATACATGGTGATTCTTACCTTATTGAATCTCTCTGGTGGTATCAGGCGCAACACGATGGGTTCCATAGATGTGACATTGCCGAACCGGACCTCTGGTATGTAAAGGGCGCAGACGACATGCGCCCAACCTCCCGTGTCCGCTCGCTTCAGAGCACCCGATTTGGACGGGCACAGCTCACAGCGCTGAAATATTAAAAGCAGCTCATATTAGAATAATATTCCAATTAAAAACAATTACAATGCAAACTACACCCTATTGTGTAACACAATCGCATTTCCCCTCATTTTGATAATACATGCAATACAACAGCGTTGTCTCCTGTGCAGTGCTTCATCTAAAAATTCGAAAGTAAAATAAAGCATGGACATTGTTGAATTTTCAAAGGGACGGGTTTGTCACTTCGATTGTGTTCTGCAATAAGGGTACCAGATATTATACAGGCTGCTGCTGGAGCCGCTTAAGGATTGAGTCTACCTTGTTTCTAGTATCCGGACTTTCACATTTTCGACAAAACCAAGGTCCTGTTGGTACTGTCACTATGCCGTAGCATGCTGAAAATATATTGAATTTCTCAGTAAAAGCTAGAATTGAACACAAGAGTAATTCAAGTAAACGTTTTAAGATATTCCAAGGATAGAAAAGGCGCTAGATTGTTAAGACGCTGATGCCTCCACCGGCACAGGCATCAGCAATTGTCGCAGAAATACCTTGATGGACAGCAACAGTGCAGCCATTTCCGTCACAGTAGACAAGCGGGTTGTCGGGCCAACCGCGCTCGTCAGAGCACACACAGCAGCCTCCTACCATCTCCTTCATTGTGTACTCCGCATTATTGACTTAAAACCTACAACCCCACACTTAACTTATGAACTGGAGTAAATACAACTGATAAAAATCAATTTCAGAGACAAGAACATGATAATAGCAATTTGTAATTTATAAATGTGTTTAAAACAAATACATCACCAGGTAATTTGGCCCTATGGAAACTTGAGATGGTATAGATGACAACACAAATGATTTTGTATCATGTATATGTAAAAATGATTTAACGAATGCAGCAGCAATGAAAATCTCTATCACTTCATATTGAATTAAGCTCTTGCTTTCATATTTTATGAATGATAATACCAGATAAAAAAAATACTGTTTTATTGACATTGAAGTACTTATTTCAGATGTTGGATCCGATGAATGATGCTGCAACACTGTTAAGTTTTTTAACGAGGTGGCCAAGTTCACCAACAAGCACAAGTGTTCAATATACAAGTAAGCATTTTCTAATTAGCCCTATAAAACACAATGCATATTCCATGGTTATTTATAATCATGCTCGAAAGTATGAACTGCAACCACTATCTGCCCACCACTAGAACAAGCAAATGGCGACAATTACCCAAATTAGTTAATTTTTCTACTACTTCAGTAAGATAATTAATTGTTGATATTCTTATTGGCTTACGGCCTTATTCATAAAAAGTTACCGAACATCAAACATTGCTAAAGCCTGGTTTCTCTTTGAAAACCAGACTTTAGCAACTGTTTAGATGTTCGATATTTTTTTATGAATAAGGCCGTTAATATTTAAAGATGCAAGTTAAAAAAATATTTGAAGAAGGGGGGTTAATAATGTGACCCCTTCCTCACGCAGGGCTTGCATATCTCATGTATTAAAAGTAGAAGATGATATGATGTGTCTTAAGGACCATGTTATTGATAACATCACTGATACCTTTATAATAAAAATTTGCTTGTAAGTACTATTTCAAATTCATTCAATTTCCTTCATTCTTACACCACCTCACTATCTTTTTTTTTTGTCAAAATCTGGCCCTTCAACTGTCAAGTTACTGAATACAATTAAAAGTCGAACCATAAGTAATAGGTAAAACGGGCTGGTGTCTGCAACTCCACATCAAAGCGCATATTTTGTGTGTCTAATTACTAAAACATACCTTATTAAGGGCAGTGCCCACTGACAGTTAAGCTGTCTTAATTATAGTTAGCATACACACACATCTACACACATTACAGACACATTGTACCTTATCATTAGCCCCAGCCCTACCGTGTGGTGCAAAAGCTGAGAGATCAAATCAATCATTTACATTTTACACACACAAATGTTATAATAATTTTATATTACATGTTGATAAGGAGATAGTCCAAGTAGTGTATCTGCACATTTAAAAAACTGAGTTCATAGTAACCAAGATAACAGTAATATACCTATCATAGTTGAATAGTAATGTATTACAAAAAATTGGTGGTACAGTCTGTGGTACTTTAGAATAACTTGACAGGATTATCAGTCAGTTTACATTATTAAGTAGATTTAAATTAATAAATAAATAGCTTTGATGTTTACTCCAATCATTGGAATGTATTACTTTCATTCTTTTTCTTCCCATTTCTTTCATTGCGACTTTCGCAAACACAATGAAATAATATTAATAATATTTTTATTTAATTTCAAATAGGAAACCACAAAAAAGTTGATTCACTGAAGTTTATTTACTGTAGGTTGGATTTTTTTAAAGAGTGGAGTTTTTTTCCAGCTCTTCTCCTTAAGAAACAACGAATTGGAACCGCGGTACCAGCTTCTATCGTTTCTTATGAGCCCATGAAGTTTTATGTGAATTAAAATATTTTGATTTTGATTGCATAGGCAACCGGATAAAGCCACACATAGGCTTATTGATGGTTGTTTACTCCGCCCCCAAGACGACCCACTGACCCTTAATGCAGATTTTCTGCTAACTCTTCCTGCTAGATAAGACACTTATCATGCATTCAAGAGTTAACAGCATTCTAGGAATAAATAAATACCGGTTAACTACCGGCTGATCTAAAAATATCAGTAAGTATTGATTTTAGTTTACTAATGTTTGGAAATAAGTACCATGTAGCTTTCAAATGCCACAAGTTCCATGAGATTTAAAAAAAGAATAGAACTGCCTACATAATTATTCTTCCATGAGATATTGATGAATTAAGATTACCCTAGAGGTAAGTTTCTTTGTGTGCCTATGCCAATGATGCTACTGAATTTGTTGATCTAGGTACCGTGGGACATAAAAAGCAATGAATAATAATCCAAAGCAAGAGCTAATACAATTTGAAGTGTAACACCGATGGTCCCGATGGATAATGCTGTGAATTTTAAATGACAATGAATAACTTACAGCTTCCATCTAGTTATATTTACCAAAAGTAAAATTATCCATTCATTGATGCAGAATTCCCGGGAAATAATTCTTTAATTCATCTTTAATTTACAACTGATATCTTTTATCACCTCACCTGCGCCTAGCAAGAACGATAAAATGAAGTCTAATTACACAGAATCTAAACTTGTCAAGAGATTTTATGTAAAACCAGCGAAAACTAGTTTGAACTCTGATTAGAACTGATTTTGCAACTACAATTAACACTGATGTGAGTAAGTTTTAGATGCGAAAAATTCGGTAAAATTATACTCGCTCGCTGCCATTAACTACAAGCAAAAGCCATGTTGAATTTTGTTTGGAACGCATTTCAATAACGATTTATACTATCTTTAGCATTTGAACGTTGGAGAAATATAGCAGCATACTCCATTCGTAAGCGCAAGAGAGATAACTTAACGTTTCAACATTCTACTATAGAGTAATGGAACGCGCTTTATAGTCTATTTTCCAGACTTTTGGTAATCTAGTTAGGTTTGCTGTGTTGGTACTGTTTGTACTTTGTAAAAATAAAACAAAATATTAACGCGTCTCTTGCGCGCGCAGCGTGGGTAGTTGCAGTGCAGCCTGTATTGATCGATGACCATCTTAGGGCCGGATGAAGCTAAAATATGGCTCACATTAGTACCTACTTAAAGATGAGATACCTAAATACTGGCTTATTACAAAATACCTACATAGGTAACACACAGACATTATATATCGGTGAGGTAACACCCTAAAATGATTTATTTCTACATCAATGGTAACACTTAATAACTAAATAGGTATGTACAACACGTTTCTAACACAAGTATCTAATACTAAACTCGAAGAACGTGACCTAGATTTCAAAGAATTAGATTCGTTAATGGCCGAAGTTATAGGATTAAAGATTTCTCAATTAGGTTTGGTTAGTTTTGACTTGAAACAATCACGTAGTGGATTGCATCTTTTCTTTTTCTTCTAATTCTAATCATCCATACTTACTGACTGTCAATGTCAGTCTCAGTCTCACAAAATTACCAAAACAAAACAACTGTTCGTGAAGCCAAATGACTCGTGGATGGGGTTCAGGACAAGGAGAGATTGTGGTGAGGGTAACCTTCTGATCTTGTAAGATGTTAGGTCTAACGGGTTGCCAGCATTGAAATACTTAAAAAAATCTCGACTAATAGGTACTACGAAATAAATGAGAACTAACAAAAAAAAAATTAAAAGGTTACATAATCGAATTCCAAGAATCAGTAACAATCAGTAACGCAGGTAAATGTTTTTACACATAACTATAGAAACCTACACCATAGGTTAACGATTTGGTGGCTAAAAACAACTATAAAGCAGCATAACTGCGCGAATGGGATGCGTGCAACGCGGATCAATATTTGCATCCCTCGTCCGTCGGCCTCGCCCCGGCTGTTGCTAGGGGAAAAGTCCACGAGTCGGGACGACCACCATTTTGTTTAGGCCCGCGCATGCGTGATGCGCTGCATTGTTGATAAAGGCGTCTTGACTCTTGTTAGGGAAAATGCGGGTGGGGAGATGCCACGCGGCATAATGTTAGCCAGCCTTGCCATGTTTTAAATAGTAAGTTTACGGCGACACGAAGTGTAACATAGGCTTAAATTTGAAAGGGGTTACCAGAACAATTCGTGGGTTGGTTTGGTTGGTATACTGCAATAAGAGGTGCGCAAAAACATGATTTAAAAAAGTTAGAAATGGAAAATATTATTGCAAAATCGGAAATCGAAATATAAGACTTTTTACATTAGGTACACACGGCTACTCATCAAGCTATACATTTCCAGTATACACTGATCTCGCAGGATTTCCGTACAGTGCGAGATAAGGGTAAACTGGAAATGTAGGTATAGCTTGATGTGTAGCCGTGCGTACGTATAACTGCTCGCTGAAGCTTAGTCAAAACCCTTACCTATTTATTTACTCAACTTGGATAGATAATTTATATAAAATATGGTATAGGTACATAACTATATTTAGGTTTACGTTATAGGCATGTGTGTCACCAGAAAATAAATGTAGACACCTACCTACTTACTTAATTTTATTATTTTTAACCCCCGACGTAAAAAGAGGGGTATATTTATAAGTTTGACCGCAATTTGTCTGTGTCTTTCTGTGGCACTGTAGCTCTTAAACGGGTGAACCCATTTGGGTGCGGTTCTTTTTATTTAAAAGTAGGTTTTTTAGCGGTGGTTCTTAGACATGTTTCATTAAAATCCGTTAAGCCCTTTGAACATTATTAGCTCTTTTCTGGTTGATGAAGGGATTTGAGCATCTTCCACGGGTCTGATCGAGTCGAAATTTGGTATTTTATTAACTGATTTCAAAAAGAAGGAGGTTATCAACTCGACATGTTTATATTTATTTTTTATATGTATTTTCGGGCATAACTCCGTCATATATAGACGGATTTGTAAAATTCTTATGGTCCCATATAAATTTCATACCTACTGATCTGATGATGAGTTCCGGTGGCAGACAACGGAACTCTTCAAAAAATGACAGCAAATCGACCACGATTGCTGCTATCGCATAAACATGCATTGTTTGGACCCTAAGGATGATGAAATTTCGAATTGGTGTGGGGTAGGTACTAAAACAAAAAGAGAAAAATAAAAACTTTTTTCAAAAAAAAAAACAATCGACTTCCAAAAAATTACCATCACTATGAACCATTATCATTCATTTTCATCAAATTCAATTATCATAATATCAGCGCATTTGCTACACAGCAAACTGACGTCATACCTACAGAGAAATATGGCGTCTACTGCGTCCGTTTTCGTCAAATTACGCGCGAAATATGATAATTTAACATTTAAATGCATTTTTATGGCACTAATCGCTTAAATAAAAATGTTGTTTTTTTGTGGTTTATTAGCATTATAGAATCTAATTAAGACAGTTTTTAGAAATGGGTGTAATACCCTATTACAGCGTTTTTGCGCACACAATTGATTGAGGGTGGCGTGAATGTTCCTCGCGCCGCAGCCGTCGCACACGCTCCCGCTCATGAAACATGAAAATTAAGTGCTTGCAATCTATGATTACATAGGTATGTAATCATAGATTGCAAGCACTTTTCCACAGGTTTTTGTAATAATTATTGTTAACCAGAAAAGAATACGGGTGGCTAATGCCGGTCACGGAGACCGTTATTAATAACTGCAAGTTATGTTTGCAAGTACCTACATTATATTTTTGACCTATATTCCGTTATAATTTATTTTATTTGCCTTTTTTGGATTTTGGGGACTCGAAGTAGGAGCAACGGAGCACCTAGTTTACCATCACTTTTATCGACTACACCCAACAAGAACCAGTAAATAGTCCTGTTGCAACTTCCTAAGTTCTGCAACCGATAATAGACTATGCCATTCCCTCAACTTCAGGAGTTACGGCCAAAGATCTTGTACCAGTTTCGAAAAAACCCATAAACAATCAGAAAGTGCAGGGAGCCTCACAAAAACAACATGCATTGATGCATCATGACACCGAGGTCGATGATCTGGAGAATAGATTCATGTCATTTGACGATTATGGCCGGAAAAACGACCTTTGGTACAGGTGCGTACAGTGTGGGGTTTGGGCTCATGCTTAGTGCTTGGGTTATGAGTCTCCCGAAAGGTACGTGTACGACTTGTGCCGCTGAAATCTTGACCGGTATGTCCAACCTGCCAACCGGTATTATCCGCCATGTCAGACAATACCTACCAGCCAAAGCCAGTTTTCGTTTAAGAGTTGATTGCACCATATTTATTAATTAATATTGATCTCAATGGTTGTGATTATGCTAGAATAATACCTTAACTTATGTTTCAAAAGAGTTTCTTAAAAATAAATGTTGATTTTTCACTGAGTTGCAGTCATTTTTGCTTAAGTGACCGGCAATACCCTTCTTTTTTACGCGGAGAGATGCTCATGCATACCTACTACGCTACCACGGGGAGATAGTGCAGTTATGTGGGACTCTAACCCACTAAAACTCCACGGTGTCCTCCAGTGCCGCTTATGGTGGGAACACGGGAACGCGGAAGCCATCCGCGAACCCGCCGCGGCTGTCCGTCACCGAACGCTCCTCTTAGGGGGATGATCCCCATCACCGGCGCACCAAAACACACGGCACGCCGTGACCACCCCAGGGACCAAACAGCGCATGGGTGCCAAACGACCCCGTGTATGGCACTCTTGGTCCCCTGCGGCGGGTCGGGTAGTGGCCCCGCCGCCTACCACTTTTCGGCCGCAGGGGTAGGGAGAGCGGCCTACGCAATATCGACACTCCTCCGCCCCTGCGGCCCCACCGTGTCCGCCATCTAACGATGGCGGCGCCGTCCAGGCCGCGGAGGGTGAGGAAAGTGGCGCTTTCCATACACCACTCCTCTCCCGCCGCCGCCGCGGCCCGGCAAACCCCAGCCGCGATGCCTCCCATATGAAATCGCGGCCCGCCTCAGTTGCGATGCCGCCCAGCGGCACCGCAACCGTTTGGCCGCTACGTCATCGGCTTAGCGGTAAAAGCCCTGATGAGCGGCCCCTCCTCGGGTTCCTCTTCGCTTCACCGTAGGTGGGGAAGCCACGGCTACTGAGCCCCCCCCCCCCCCCGCAATGACAATGCGGGAACCCATCGGGGGGCATTTTCTTATCCTAATAGGTACCTAAGTAATACGGGCTGCTGTCCGCAACTCCACCTCAATGCGTGTATTCTGAGAACGATTTTTTTTAATAATACCGAAGAACAAGTTATGTATTTGGGAGCATACTAATAGAACCTACCTGTAAGAAACCTAAGTTTTTCTAGCTGACTGTACCATTTTTCCAAAATCTGTAAATAAAGCTAGCAATTGTTTTCTGTACTTCCCTTAGGTACTGCCTCGTCTTAACTTCCACCCTGTATTAGCTACTCAGATCCGACAACGAATCAAGACAAGTGTCAATTGAATTCTTGTTCTAAATCTTAATACCGTTCTAATGGCATATCATTTATTGCATAGTGGCACACATAGTTTCTGCATAATAAAATTAGCTGTGCTACCTTTATCGAACAGGATCCTGACGTCGCTCTTGATGCCTCGGTAGTTCACCACTCTCACCAACGCTGCGGACAGGAAAATATGAGAGGTAGTACCGTAGTATGTTGCGAGTTGCGACTAAGCGTCACTCGACAAGGAGATATTTTCTGAGGTGCCGATAAGTGGAGCGGCACCTCCAGAAACATCAGTGGGCAATGCTACACTGGCATAGGATCTTGGAAATGAATAGACTGTTCCACATGTAAAAGGGTATTATGTCTACCTTTACAATATTTAGAAGGAGCTCTACATCGTTTTGTTAAGTGACCACTACGTAAACAGTTAAAACAAGCTTTAAATTCTTTAACCTTTAAGTAAGTAAGTAAGTAATTAAAAGTAAGTAAGTAGTTTAAATATCCGTTGTTCTACGTTTAATTTTCGAAACCCTTCACAAGTGTTTATGTATAACGGATGATTTTAATTACTTATGGGACATTGTTTTATATTTTTGATTTGAATTATCGCTTTGATTAGTTACTATTATTAATGATTTATGTTTGTTTACTACTTGACTGTTATTAATGTTAGTATTATTTTGTGTGATTTTGTTATGTTCTAAGTGTCTCCAATAAATCAGCAATTTTGCTAATAAAATAACAAAATTGAGAAACCATTGGTTTTGTTGGAATGTTATTACGATGAGCTTCCCATTCCTTGCTAGTGATATGATCTAATTTAATTACCATCATATAAATAATTATGTGTCCCAACTATCCATGGGTTCGTTCATTTTCATATTTTTATTAATTAGATCAATTAAATGACGCAAAAAGTGGATGAATCTTGTGTAATACAGTCTACATTAAACAAAGCCTTAACATGGGTACTTAACTACTAAAAGCCTACTATTATCAAAGCGATCGCTTAGTAATTTCCAGCATCGCCTCTAAGGGACGCACGGATCTTACTAGTGGCATCTATGCAACTACTATTATGAATTAGTGACAAATATGTATATCAATATACAAGCCAGTACTGATAAAAACACATAAAAAATCTGAAAGAATAGCGTGACCTTGATGAATGTCACGGGAACCGGTGAGCAACACCGGTCAGCTGTTAAAATATTATGCAACGAGTAACATAATTAACGCAAGACCTCATACACCCCAATTAGAGTATTGAGTTAAAAGCATAATACGATGGCCAAAACTATTTTTTTTTAAAGCTAACTGATATTATTAAGAAAAACGTGTCGAGCCTAGCATTACTTTATGCATTTTTAATTGGGTCTTGAATTTTCTTTGACTCAATCAGTGGTAGGTTACATAGGGTACAATACATAATAAAAAAAAAAACTTATATTAAAAGTTACTGAAATCGATTCAGTAGTCAATTAGGAACAAACTACTTTCGGGTCTTGCGTCTATTCTGTTACACCTTGTATAAGCACACAGCTGATCATGCACCCAAGTAACGGTAAATAGCCTGGCGATTTAGAAGTGCACAAGCGTAAGCAAGGCAGTGCATATCTACACATGTAGGTAGTGCATATGAGTGAAAGAGATAACTGTAATGTTAACACGTATTGACTCAAATATGATCGTGAAAACGTAAAATTATTTGAATTTAACAGAACCAAAACACTTTAAATTTGTTTGGGAAGTATATAGAAGGAAAAAATTGGAACAAACTCACGTAATACCGAATCCTTATCCACAAGAAACCTGTCCAAAAATCCACCAAGCGATGACCCGGCGTAAATCGTCCAATCCAGTCTATGTAATAAGCGCCGGCGTCGTTATCAAGACTTGGAGAAATGTTGTATAATAGTCCAGTTCTTGTTCTTCTTAGTTCAATCGACTTCGGATGAAAAAAGAAACCGTTGGTCCGGTGATGCAGCGAATTCAAGTAGGAGTCCAAAGTTCACCAACGTCGGAGACGTAATGCTAGTGGCGACGATATTGGATCTACCAAAACGCGACTATTACGAGGCTCGAAGGACCATTCGTTAGGGACCTAACTAAGGAGTAAAACTCAAAGGCAATGGACTGTAATTATTTAAAATAGATTTAGTCCAGATAGGTACACCATGTTGGCAAGCGTATGGAGTGAACGCGCGTGCCGTCGTCGGCGTCGTCAGAGATCGGTAGCGCAGTGGCTCGACGACCCGCGTCCCGCACGCCGCTCTTCTCGCCGCTGCCCGCCACCTTCCGCTGTCTCACGACAGCAGCCGGAGATTGCCGAATGGTCCGAGGCGCACGAACAGTATTTTCAATAAAAAAATTACCAATTTCTCGGCGTGATTAATATGTAGTATGTATGTAGCCTGTGCCAAATTAAACCTTTCTAGTTCTCTTACGAGTCTCTAACCTAAATCGCGGACAGACAGACGGATGCACATGGCGAAATTGTAAAATAATTCCTTGTTGACTTCTTCTTCTTCGTAACACTCTTGTCAGAGCGGTCGTGGTCCTTATAAAATTTCATGGGGCTGATGTAATTCGCCTCACGATTTCTTGCATCTACTCCGGTTTTTGGAATGAAATGTGCTTATACAAGGGATCGCCCACTGCGACTTTTGTTGGGTCAGTCCATCTCATGGGTGAGCGTCCGCGTGATCTAGTGCCTTTCACTCTACCCTGCACGACAAGGCGCTCTATAGAGTCATCGTAGAACACAGAGCACATTGTAAGTTTAAAATATCAATAACTCAATAACGATAGTGGTAATCTCTAATTGAGTAGCTGACTGTGACATGTGCATAGTTGGAATCTTCGCGAACAATATGTTTGAGTTTAAAAGAAAGAAAGACTTTAAAATAAGTTGCATAAAGTCATTTTTTACTTGTCTTGTTTAATAAAATATTGTTTTTCAAATTTTAATCGATATTAAATCAATTAAGACCTACCGATGGTATGATATACTTACCTCCTTTTGATAAATTGTTGGTTCTGCTATCATGTCTACATTCTAAAACAGCACAATAGGGCATTTTTGTATATTATTTCCAAGTTCTTTTCACCGTGGCGGTTGTAATAAGACTAATGAGCGTAGTGTGGTTGCGGAACTCCAGAAAACTCGGGGTACGCGGGCCCCGCCTACTTGCGACTTCTACTGTTTTTTCTGTTCTGTGAACGCGTACATAGTTGAACCCACAGTTCTCCATTGCCTGCTAGATGGCGTTAATTTTAGTAACGGCACTTGAATTAACGCCATCTAGCTGGTAGAGGTAAAAGCTGTAGCTGTACAACTTCCGTCGCTAGTGCTCGCCTGCGTGCGCTTGCTGCTGCTGCAGTGACCAAGGTTAGGAAGAAAGGAAGATTCGTGGGCATGAATACACAATCACCAACGCGGAACAGATGTAATTTGCAATGGTAATTGCGTCGCCATCTAGCGGTCAATAGTCGAAATCTAGCTAGATATATTTTCCTTGTAATTCTTTTCGGGGAATAATTCCGAATTTTACTCAAACGATTCGCGAATAATACTACGGTAATAATTCGGAATATTTCCCTCCGGCAACGCTAGTCTTAAGGGGAATCTACTCGCGGGCTCAAACTCACTGGTGGGCCTGGCTAAAAATCACGCTGTCTCATCAGGCTTTATGTCCGACAGAGATAGTATCAGTGATGAGTAGTTAGACGCTAGTGTACACGCACAACGTTATTGAGTGAAATGCAAGATCATTTATAGTAAAAAATTTGCGAAAAAATTAAAAAAAGTATTTTGGAAGATCGGGTTTTATGAAAAAGTCAATGCATAAATCAATGACCAATAAAGTTTATTGAACTTTTCGATAATTGAACTTTGTCGGTACCGACTTGGTTTTGGAGATTTTATACATCTTTTATTACTTAAACACGCCCAAAGTTAAGTAAAATTAGCAAGAAAAACGGATCTTTGTTGGCTCCTAACTTTTTAATGGGTTTTTATTTTAGTATTCTGTTTCCGTACAGACAATATTAATAATGAGAAAAAACGATGTCATTATTTTACTGTGGATGTGCCATATCAGACAGTGGAGTAAAACACTCCCGAAGTTTGTACGCAAAAAATGTGGACTAGGTTCACCTTACCTATGATTATTGAATACGCATTGGTATAATGTTAGAAAAGTTGTTTTCTTAAGTCTTCTAATGGTACCCGCAAGTTTCTTAATTTTTTCTTTCATAAGAACCTTTTCCTGACAGTAACAAACACAACAAAAAGAATTAGCAAAATTGCTACAGCCATTCACGAGTGATGCCGCATGCCGTAACCAACGGAAATAGGGATTCATTTTAGATAAGATACTTGGAATTAAAATTACTACGGAAGCATTTTACGTTTTTACCCGACTGCGCCAGAGGGAGGGTTATGTTTTTCAAGTGTATGTATGTATATTTCTTAGAACAGTCTGTAGCCTAAATAGCTTGATAGATTTTAGCTTGAAAGGCGTTGTCTGATTCGTGAGAGTGGCACTGGCTACCTATATCAAAATTATGGAAATTATGATGGCTGATTTTGGCACCATATAATTTTTCTCAAACCTGTATCGAGTGGGGTAGCAATAGCTTGCAAAAATACATGTAATGTAAAAAATTTGTTACAGTAACTAAACTGAATACCTCATGCAGTCGGAGGCATCTTCTAAATTTAACAGTATTGACCTTTATTGCCATCGACTGCATGAGATTGCTTAAAGTCTTAAGGCCCATAGTATCCTCATCTCCCGTTTGTATGCTAAAGCACGACTGCCGCCCGCGCCCGCGCAGGGCACCTCTGAGCCTTTATCTCAAAATGGGGATATTCCTTTGATTAATTTACAATTGTGCTTCGGCGATTCTGTGGTGCCTCTAACTATCTATTTATCAGTGTATTTTTTTTTCCAAATAACGAAGCCGTTTAGTAGGAGTATGGAATAGAAGCCAAAATATTGCGTGTTGGAAAATATTTTTTTACAGCAAAAGTATTAACCATACAAAAAAAGTACTTCGGGCTAAATTATCTATATGAATCTATAGCAAAATCATATATTTTTCAAATCTTCAAGACAAGCCGTTAATGAGCAGTAGGGTTCATAAAGTGACCGTGTTACGCTACCAAACGGGACGTAGGCCCTTAAAACAAAAGTTTCTTGTTTCCATCTTTTTTATTTAAAGTTCACTTCTTACGCATTCGGGTTTTATGACTTTTTTTTTACATTATGCATGACTCACGCAATGACACCCTTCGGCTAACTCCTACTGTTTTTCTTCTATTCTTATTTCGTTCATATCATAATCTTATGTCATTAAAATTATAATTTCTCGAAAAAATTAAAGAGCTTGTCCCAGTTGGAGGTTTGTTGAACGACTGGGGTTGACACAGGTTGAGAGGACTTACACCTAACTTACGAGCTACGTCATACATTGCCAAAGATTAAAGTTTAAGAGGTTTAATATACGTACGCACTACAGTTGCATGGTAGAACCACACAAGTTACGAGCTCTAGATTACTTACCTAAGTAGGTAGGTAATCTAGAGTAGTAAACTTAGATTATGATGGCGAAGTAACTTCAAACATTTTTTCATTGGTAAATAACGTAGGTCGGAGCGTTCGCCAGTCGCTCTCGAATACTCCCGAACATGATCAGAAGTAGTAACACCTATTGGCCGTGGTAACGCGACATTAATAAATGCAAAGATACTTGTAAATGTTCTACAGTTATAATTGTCTATATAGTTCACACAACGACACAAGTACACAACTTAAATCTTTTATCCAAACGTTCACATATTATGACAACGAAACTTCGCTTAGCGTAGGAAGCGACACCTATACAACCACTTAGAACCACGCAGTCAAACAGCGAGCTGAATACAAAAATGGCGCTATTATAACACTGCTGGTGTCATCACATTATCTTACCCGCAAGTATTTTCCTTAGAAAGTTCCATTTATTATTAAACAGCTGACCGTATCTACTAATACACCAGGCAAAAAGGCCTGGTTGGAAAAAATCACTTAGTTCCTTATCAAGTTTATATTAAGGTATTATCAATTTAAAAAGGGGTAACTGGTCCGCTGACAACCTAATAGGTTGACCAGAGAGATGTCAAACGCAAAAAAGAAATTAAACCAACGCAGTTTCCGTCGATGACAGCATTTGGTATCATGATGTGATTAGTCGCTTGACTTATTACCTGGGGGCGTACTCTCTAAGCACGTAGTCCATAGTTTCGGCCAAAGTTACGGACATTTCCTACCCGGACATAAGATTAGTCCGGGGACCGAACTAAAAATGAACGACAACACGAATCGGGAGTAGGGTTCACTTCTAAGTATCGAAATACTTTAGGACGGGCCCGTATCTTCGTTGACGGAATTAGAGAGTAAGCCCCCCTGGGCCGTACGTACGGCAATGTTCAGACATTCAACGGGTTAAAATGAGATTAACATGAGATGAAATTACAACGGTTAAATGGTCGGATTAAATGCAAACAAGATAATATGAAACGATAAGAAGCGCAAGCGCAGCCGTGCGTGGAGGCGGCAACAGCTGACTGGTGTCAACTGGTGTGGCGCGGGGGCCCGCGCTCGGCCGTCGCGTCGACCGGCTGGCGAGCTCATGGCAAGCGGCTGTCCCCGCTGTCCCCGTTGAGATGTTGGACTCAACAATATGTTCTAGCCTAAAGCTATGAGCCAGCTTTTACATTTCCAACTTTATTTGTATTTGGGTAAAATTGTTTTAACATTCAAATTTAAAAATGAATTACGCATTTAAAATGTAACACCAATAAAATAGCTAATGTCAATAAATCAGTCACAAAAAAACACCACTAAAGAAAAAAATACAAATAAAAATTCACTATCCAGTATAAAACTAGGAACTGTAGGTACCTACTATTCAAATCCAGCGCTGGGTACCTACACATACTGGGTTGAAAAGTGCTTATACCTAGTAATTATAATTACTGATCCAGTGACTATATCCAGCGTTATTATAAGATACTGCATCAATGTGAATCAGCGTAGGCTACCTAGATTTGGAACTTGATAAATTTTAGTAGGTACTATGAGTAAAAAAGGTAAAGAAACTTACGGTCTCGACATCAGCCGGACGATATTCAGTGCATACCGCGGGAAACCTCTGTGGCGCCCTTCTGTTCCTAGTGATTTTTCTGGCCGTCGTTTGTCGTTCCATGATACTGTGGTTGACTGAAACCAACATTACAACAATGCAATGTTATTTGACTTCTACTCATCCTTCTTCGCGTCACTTCCTGGGGTAATGTCTAAACCGACATGGTCACTTAGACCACATTAGCACGGACGCCACGATGTTATTTATGATGATGACTGATTTTCAGACTTTCTGGACTCATACGTAACGACGATCAAATATCCATGAATGACAGCCAAGAAGATTAACGTTGTCTTCGAGGCACGAAAGAGTTACGGTATGTAAAGATGGTCACCCATCCATGGACCGACCACAGCAAACGAAGCTTAAGCTTATCGATCGAACCGTGCGGTTATTATTAGCCACGAACCCTATAAAATGAAATAATACAATTTATGACCTGTTCGAATATCCACCCTGTAGGTAAGGGCGCCTATTATAAAACAGTTTTTTTCTCAAAATTATGATGATTTGGAGACAAAAATACGAGTAGAAAGTCATACTTACAGTTTTCTTATGTAAGAAATTAAGCGAAATTTTGCCCGGATATAACATTATCAAAACAACAAGAGGAGCAGCCGCGGTGGCCCAGTCGTTGCACCAGACGCGTTAGTTTTTGCAAATTATTTCATCATCACTGCACTCACAGCATCATTACTCTCAAAACGGTGAAGGAAAACATAGTGAACAAACCGACATACATGTCCATGGTGTGAATGAAAAATTAGAAGACATGTGACATCTAGCAACCTGCACTGGGCCCGCGTGGTGGATAACGGCTCACTCCCTCTCACAGAGAGGAGGCCTGTGTCCCAGCGGTGGGAACGTTATATGCTGATTATGTATGTATGTTGTATAAAACAAATGATCGATATTTGTTGATTTTTGACGAAGAATGGTTCAGTAAAACAAATGAATACAAATGGGAACCGGCACCCCAACTGCGTAACGCACGTTCAATCATAATCTGAATCATTTTGAAACAGATTGCTAATCCATTGCTTCATATGTTCGAAAAATGTGTCTGCTCAAAAACGTAAATAACGCAATGAATATTGTTGAACTGTCAAAATGAAACAGATTATGATTGATCGTGTGTTACGCAATTAGGGTGCTGTGGTCCCGCGGCTTCACTAGCGTTCAGGTCGGAAATGATCCTTCGGGAACGGGCTACCGGGAGAAAGAGTTTCCTATTTGTTATTTCAGATTGTGAACATACAAATCCATCCAACCGTTTTCACGTGATTGAGTAACAAACATCCAAACTTTCACATGTATAATATTACTAGCTGTTGCCCGCGACATCGTCTACGACCCAGGATGAAAAGTTGCCTATATCCTTACCCAGGTTGTGGTCTATCTGTGTGCCAAATTTCATACAAATCCGCTTAGCCGTTCACCCACGACTTCGAACACATCTAGATTTCTTATTTTCCCCTACAAACTTTAACACCACCAAGAAGGAGTCGGGGTAATTTCAAATAATATCAACTTTATTATTTACTTAGATGAGTAGGTATTCGTGCCAAGTGTCAATTTTATTAACTCAAGGAATATGATTTTTCATTCAATCGAAATCCCTCTTTTCACCCCTTAAAGGTCAAATTTACAAAAACCCTTTCTTTGTGCTCCCCTACATTACGTAAGGAAGTCATAATATGCAAAATTTCACGTTCCTAGTCGCAGTAGTTTCGGCTGTGCGTTGATATGTCATTGAGTTTTTCCTTTTATATAATATAAACATTAATATAATTTAATTACAAGTTACGATAACTAGGATAGAATGGCGCGTGGTCTTACCTATACGGTTACTGATCGTGAAGGTTACGAATTGAGAGAGGAGAAGAGTAAGGGAAAACAGTATTTATGCAGTTTTTGCACATACCTACTCCTCTGCATGGACGGATTTCTGATTTTCACAACCAACCTTTAATACATAAGTATGTACTCCTTTAGTGAAAGGAGTACTAAAGTATTTTATTAATCAATTAAATAACAAATTTCCTATAACCTAACTTAACTAAAACGAATAAATTAAAACAAAGCGTCGAAAAACTGGTAATGTACCCAAGAGACTGGCGGCATTACCACGTTGTATAGCAATGCTCAGCCTCTGGCCAAAGTAAAAACCAGCCCTTGGGTCACGGGAAGTGCCATGCTCGCACTCGGACCCCACGGCCCGAGGGTTTCAACCCCAAACGGCTCGAAAATATGATTACCAATAATGTTGTTATACTTTCGCCGCTTGAGGTTTTCCGCAGCCGCAGCGGCAATGCCAGCACAGCACACCGAGCCAGGAAGATGGGATGGCGCAAGAGTATCGACACACGTTGCATCCCACACTAAAGGCTTTCCCATCTTCCATGGAAATAAAGACATGCCGTCCAGTCTCTTCTTGCCATCGTCGCGTGCCAAGCCAATGGGTTCTAATATAGCTGGAACGCCGACGGTGACAAGAGCTCGTCGGATGATGTCGTTAATGTTCGCATGCCGCGCTAAGCGACCCGTGCTGCGGCTGCAAGATAGACCGTGGTGTCCGAGACTGTTGACAACTTCGCCACAGTGACAACGATGAGGAGAACAACATGAAAGAGCTCCTAATCGTAGGGAAGCAGCGAGGCGGAAAGTAATGTCGTCGAACAAAGTGCCAATGTTCGACGACGGTAGTGCATGAAGCCACAGAGTACTTAAGTATTCAATTAATAGGAGTGGTGAGTTCAAGGAATCTTTATACGAATTATCATGAAAATAGGTCCAGCTATTCGTATTCATGCTCTCGCAATCGCAACACAAGCGTCAAGATTCCACACGAAATTGGTTTGTCAACCATGTTGGGGGCGGCTTCCAGTCTTACCGAATGCAGCACCGGTATTTTACATGCCACCGCCTGCCAAACCGCTTTATGGGTAATATTTGTTTATTTTGTATTTTTACAGGGGTGACAGCGACATCGACAAATGAATAAATAAATCGACACGCAAACTGTCATCATGAATTCAGCGCATAAATCTAAAGAAGAAGTTCATACCCGGCTATAAAAGAAAAAAGAAAAAACACAACACAATTACAACACAGAAATTTTTCTTTCAGGGCTTCAGCTTCACTCATTCCATGATAATCTGCATCCGCACAGCTGCACCAGTTCAAAAAGAGGTTCGCACTTATCGTTTCCATTTATTTTTATGTGTAAAATTCTAATTCGCTTGTGGGAATACCTAGGTACAGCAATCAAAATAAAATAAATTGCAGACGATCAAATGAGATAGAAACAAGTAGGCCACCTACCGTCTTTTCCACAGGATATCGCGTCCGTAGATGATCACACAAAGTTTATCTTATTATTAAATTATTATAAAACTGGCCACCCGCCCCTATTTCGCACGGATTTAACGAATTGACAAAATATCCAGATTGCTTTATTATTATGTAAGTTTAATGTCACGTATTTTACATAAATAGTCCGCAATTAAATCACTAAACTATGGTGAAAACTGCATTTGAATCCGTTGCGTAATTTAAAAGAACAACGTCACACACCGACAGGAAAAGTCACTTTGATAAAATAAGTTAATATTATATTATTTTGAAAGTACGTAATTTTTGATGCCTCGTTTGTTGACTGATGAAAATTAGATAAACACTATCTTAATTTTCTTTTTCACACCGAAAAAAAAAATTTATTATGAGGAAATACTGACCCAAGCAACATTGCCTGGTGACTATTACCCGAGGAATGATCAACCGCTGAGACACCCTTTGCTTTAATACTTTTTTTTTGCATGAAGTAGGTACCTACTCTCAGCTTCTGCCCAAGAGTTAAGAAGAAATGGGAAGGGGCACACGCACTGCTTCGGAAAGAAATAGCGACACGAGATTTCGGACTAGTTGAGTCTATCGTTCACGCCTGAATGTCGGTTGCAGCGTGTATTTTCAAGATATAGTCCATAGTTTATTGATGAATGGCGTGCAGCAAATTGAACCTTGGGTGGCCGTCTATACTCATTGCATATCAAACAACTAGGTAACGCCTTCAGTCATTCTTTCTTGTCAAAAGAATTGTAGCGTCATTAAGCGTCCATTTCGTTTTTCAGTAGGCTTATACAGACGTAATTTCAAAGAATTTAGGTCCGGACAGTGGGTGGCCCGGACAGTGGCCCGGATAAAAGGTAGGTAACTACTAATTTTCGCGGGTGATAGATATATTTAAGCAAGTAAGTAAGTGTAGTTTGGAAAAAGTCCTGGGGCCTTAGTCTGCTATTTTTATAAATTCGTCATTCCAACACGATCCCATTGTCATTCATTTGTCATTTTGCTAAAAGTTCGTAATCTGCTAAATTCATAATGGTCGATCATTGGTCGGTCAATGGTCTCTTAATAGAATTGTGTCATAATGGCATTATCGTATTGCCATTATTATAAAACTCGTTAGTTGAAATGATTTTCGAAAAACTACTACTAGATTTCATTTAAATATATTATTTATTAGTGTTATATTATGCAATCTAAAGTAGTAGGAAGTTCGTAAATTAAGTCAGTCATTCATTTGTCATTATGTACGAGATTACCAATAAATGCCATTTCTTTCAATGGAGTGTCTGGCCGACTGAGTGGCTGACCATTGGAAAGTCATAATGACGCCATTTTATTAGTAGATTACCAAACTTGTCAAAATCAACAATTATAAAATCAATGATAGACCATTCTGACACTATTGTAATAGCAGACTTGAGGCCCTGTTCGTGGGTAAAAAAAAAATAAGCAGGTGCAATTCGAGTCCGCGCCGTTTGTTTTCGTGAAAATATTCGGTCACATTGTAAGATCGTATAAAAGGTCGCATTGATGAACTAATCTGACTTAACGATGGGATTCTTTAACACAGCCCAGTATGGCAAGCACAGTTTCGTGACGAGCGAGCGTAGCGAGCCCACAGATGACACGAGTCCTAAGAACACTTATTCAAGCAATGAGCGAGCGAATCGAGCCCCCCACAATACAAGCGAGTGCAACACAAGCATATTCTAAAATCAAGCAAGTGAAGCGAGCCAACCTACTCCACGCGTCAGCTTTTAATCCAGACGAGCAAGCGGAGCGAGCCTTCTCTACAAGAGCGAGAGGAGAAAGACTTGTCTTGAGACCAGCGTGCGAAGTGAGCCTTTCTACGCCACGAGTGACAGTGCTTAGGTGGCGTTCACAATTTTCTAAGGTGGGCACACGCTTCGTTCTGTCATTGTTAAAGTAGGCTCGCTAAATTCGGTTTTCTTCTAATAGGCGCTTCGCTCGCTCTACAGATGTGAAAGTGTACTCCAACCACTCATGGGGATGTTAAGCTCGCTCCGTTCGCTAGTTTTGGTAAAGCATGCTTTGCGGGCTGGTCTTGAGTGGGGCTCGCTTCGCTCGCTTATCCCATGTAGTTATCCACTCGTAGAGTAGTTCAGCTCGCTAGGCTCGCTCGTTGTGGTAATGGGTCTGCTTCAATGCTGGTCTTGAGAGGAGCTCGCCTCCGTCGCTTCGCTCGCCCTTGTCATGTACAAGCGCGCTCGGCTGTCTCCACTCGCTCATTGTTTAAGTAAGCGCGTTCCAGTCAGTCCTAGCGTCATAGGGCTGGCTTCGCTCGCTCGGCAATACACTGTGTTTCCTTCATTCGCTTTTTTTTGTGAGAGAGCTCGCTACGCTCGCCCTTGTCGTGTGTGAGCGCGCTCGACTCACTTCTGTAGAGGATGAGCTCTCTCCTCTCGCTAGTATTAGGTGCTTGCTCATCTTATCAGTAACCGCTCTTCTCGTTTGTGTCACTGGCTATCTCACGTGAGCGCTATCGCTTCTCTCGGTCTTCTATTGGGTCAGCGCGTTCAACTTGCTCGGTTTGAAAATTTTCACAGTTCAAACTTAACCTGCCTTACCGAGGACTGGTTAAAAGTAAGCTGTAATAATCCCTGGCTGTGCAAGCATTTCACCAGTAACTGCCGTGATATGCTCGCTTCTCTTACTTAGATCGAGCCCGGATGTTACAGTTCAAATCAAAGCCTCACTTATATTCATAGAGGGGTCCCCTTATTCTGTCTACTGCTATTGAAACCTAATGTTTTCGTAATACCCACGCTAAATATTGCCCCCGATTGATAAATCTGACGGTTTTTGATAAAAAAAAATAGTTTTCTGGTGCTAGCCTGGCTTTGTTATTTGGTCATAATTCGACTTTTTAAGCTTGTTCTGACGTAAACCTTCACCGATTGTAGCCTATTTCACAATTAGGAAAAAAAATACAGCCGATATGAGGCCAAATATGTTTTTACATAGGGTTTTGTAACAAATGTTCGTATGGTTCCCGATACTATTGTAGCCATTGTATTTACCCGATACCAGATTTACTAAGCTCATTGCATTCCTTATTAAATAAGCTTTCACCAATAATGATGTTTCTCATTTCTGAGAAGATTTACAGCCAATATTAGACGACATCTTAAACTATTTTGCTATTTGCAGCAGATTTTCTTACGGTTTCAGTCACTGTCGTAGCTATTATATTTGGTCGGCACTAGAATTTTTAGGCTCATTGCATGCCTTTTAATGCAAAGCTTTCTTCGATTGGGATTTTTTATTAATTTCTGAGCATATTTACGGCCGATATGAGACGATACATGGAGTTATTTTGCTATCATCAACTGCATTTAAATTTTTAACCCTTTTTCTGCCAATGTTTTTTGTTAACTCTGTCTTTTTCCTAGCAGCGCTTTGTTCACTCTTGACAACGACATCACAATCAGTGTTCTTACTAAACCCATTTTTGCGCTCCACGAAACGGAATTTTGACTCTTAGTGAATAGAGGGTCGTGCGCATGCGCAAGCACAAGTGCCGTGTGACGTCATAGGCAAGTTATGTCCAGCTCATTTTTTAAACTAAATTTGACTTATCTTTTGGATGCTCAACCATTACTCTAGTACTAAAACTCTCGTAGTCATTAGCGGTTGAAATCTTACATGTTTTTGTCGGTCAGAAATATTGAACTTACTGCCAGTACTCCGAGCGAAAAGACGTTTTCACGTCAAAAATTATAAGAATTCCTGCCTGTATTGCCCTGCAAGGAAAAGGCCTCTTATACAGGCAGGCCAGGCCTGGAGAGATCAAGCCAAACAAAGACGACGACAACGACAGTGGACTGACCCGTTCCTTTTGACCCTTAGGTATTCTCAATACTTTCTGAAAATACATTTTGTGTTGCCCAGGACGGAGGTATTTGGTTCTAAGCAGTTGTGACAAGACAATCAATAGATGTCTCGATCCTCTACAATGAGGGCACTTATACCCAAAGATGATATAATTTGGTACTTCAGAAGTCCTGGTTTCTAAAAGTTCTTTTCTTGTTCTGACGTAGTTTTTTTTTATTTTTACTGTGATTATTTAAAGTACTTGAACTTAAATTTATTGCCATATATAGGTCAAGGGCAAACAATTTTAGTTCAACAAGAAGGTAAACTTAATACAATTTAAAATTTTGAGTAAAAATCATTTTGGTTACTTGCCTGCATCATTGTTTTAAGCGGCCATCACGCACATTGTTACAGTAAACTTCCATTTAATATTACCGACTCCACCTCTGCCTACTCCATATAACTTTCCGAACATATTGAAGCCATATCAGCACTTTTCAACAACGCTGACTTGTTTTTATTAACATTTTCACAAATTACCGCAACGATGTAGGTTTTCACTTTTTCAAAGAAACTGTTTATTACCCTTTCTAAAGATCTTAAAATAGGTGAAACGAGGAAAAGACAAATGCTGTAGGTAAGGACCATTGTTATTGTTTTGAAAGCATATTTTTTAGGGTTCTGCTGTAGAAACCCTTCCAATTGAATATAAATGTAAATTTTTAACAACCCAATTGCGTAATACACTAATAATTATACTCTGAATTATTTTAATCTGAAGATAATACATTGCTTCACATGTTCGAAAAATTTGTCCGCTCAGCAACGTAAATAACGGAATGAATGTTGTTGAACTCTCAAAATGAAAGGCATTTACGAAATACCCCACTGTTTTCCAAAATCTGTGAATGCTGTTAAAAATTGTCTTTGTTTTGTTAAGTGTGCTTTGATAAGTTTACAGAGTCTATTAGTAGTAGCACAGGTTCTGACTCTATCACCTGATTACTGTCCATTTTCGAAATCTGAAAGTGTACTTCTGACCACTGGTCTCGTATCAGAAACTTTATTAAATACATTTTAGGCGTTTTCTCCTACTCAGCTATTAACTTTTCGCCCTGCATAATATGCTTGCTTAAAACCCTCTGGGCTCCCCTACCACGCCTACGCCACTGGCGTGCACGTTATGTGACACGAAACAAACAAAAGGGCTGTAATTCCTTCGATAATTAGCGCTATTATTCTTTCTATATATTGTCTGGGTTTATGGGTTAAAAAAATGTATAGAGTACGCTGCTGCCCGTTATCTATAGTCACTCCCTTCGACACCCACGGGAAGAAATAGAAAGTCACCCAAAGGGCAATGGAGAAGGCTATTTTTGAAGTTTCCCTACGTTATCGGATCAGGAATGAAGAGATCAGGAGAACCAAGGCAAACAACATAGCCCGAAGAATTGCCAAACATAATTGGCAGTGAGCAGGACACATTCTTCGCAGAACAGATGGCCGATGGGACTGTAAGGTTTTGGAGTGGCGAAGACGTAGAGTTGGAAAGCCATTATTAGGCCACAAGTAGGACTGATGACCTTGTGAAGGTCGCAGGAATCCACTGGATGCTATCAATACAACCCTGTGTTCATTTGATCCCATTGAATGACTATTTCATGAAAAAATAAATTAAGCAGGCGCAGTTCGAGTCTGCATCGTTTGTTTTCGTGAAAACGTTATACAATATGTTTTTTATAGAGGGCTTAATAACAAAAATGTTTCTATGGTTACGATTTTGCTGTAGCGGTTGTATTTATTTATTTAGGATCTCCAATAAAGGATACACATATACATTATAAATCAAAGTAATTACAAGGTTCTTTTACGTGAGCTCCTTCAGTTACAGGAGACCACAACATGCACATAATATAACTAAGTGTAAACACGATAAATATGAAGAAAACAATGATAAATGATGAAAAATAAATTATGAGATTAGAGAAAATAGAAAAAAATAAACAAATTAACATGTCAAGATTAAGCATTTAAATAACGATTGTGTAAATAGGATAAAACATATAAATACATGATTAAATTTAAGTAAAGTAAAATGAAAATTAACTTGTCAGGATTGATCGTTCTTAAGTCAGTCAGACAGTCTGTCAGTAGGTATAATAATTATATCACATTTGCTGATTTGGAGAGAAATTGAGAACATGAATATGTGCAAGTTGCGACACGTGCGCTCCCATCTATCGCTAACCTAAAACTAGTCGGTAACTGGTCGGCTACTTCGCTACACGCTTGAGGATTCGCCGCCACTCTTCCCGTCTCGCATCTCTATGAACAACGTCGTATATTGCTATCATTTTGTGTTTACGCGTGCTATGATACGTGCCGCTTCACGCGCCGCCGCACCGTAAACAGAAAAAACGTACGACGCGCCGCGAGACGCCACGCCACACGCGACGCGCGACGCCACGCCACACGCGACGCGCGACGCCCCGCGTCTCCGTAAATGAGGCCTTAGAGTTTTAGGCTAGAACTAAAGTTAGACCGCGTTTTGTATTAAGACGGTAATAGTTATTAGCGGTTGAAATCTTACATGTTTTTATCGGTCAGAAATATTGAATTTACTACCAGTACTCCGAGCGAAAAGACGTTTTCACGTCAAAACATTCAATGGGATTAAATGAACTTAGAGGGTTGTTTGTACTGACGATTTTAATTATTAATTATAATTCTGTAAAGCCATACTTTTTACGGTCGAGAAACATATTTAAATCAAGAACCTGACACAAATATACGAAGAAAAGTTGTATTTTGCGGGCTACTACCTCGGCAGGTGTCGTGTAGAATGCTCTCATTGATTTGTCAGCCGCATTAAGCATGCACGAACGTTTTTAAAACAGCGCTGGATCTAAATTGTACTTATATAAGGCCAGCTGATGGGACAATGCATAATCGATCAGTAGGTCAGTGCAAGGACGCAGATTGGTTAACTACGTCAGAGATTCGCTTTTGTTTGGCATCACATCAACTCTGACCATTTCTTGCATTGTGATTTCAACGGATTTCAGACTCATTTGGAAATTGATTTGTGTTACGATTGTACACACAATGTGTAGTATGCATTAAGGCTCCCGCAGACAGGCGCGACGCGACAGTGCGACGCGCATCTTGTATAACAATTTCCATGAAGTTTCCAACGAAATTGGTCAACGAGAGTTGCGTCGCGCTGTAGCGTCGCGCCTTTTTGCGGGAGCCGCTATGCACACCGCCAGTGGCGAAAATATACGCTCAGTTTTTACTTTCACTTTGATCTTAATAACGTTCGAGTTTTAACTGAACACTCAGCGAAAATGCATAATTGCATCGAACGCAAGAATGCACATTCGCTCGTCCACCAAATCGTGGGCCAGTTCGCGTTTAGATATCATCAGAGACACCTCGTACTCATACCATAACCATTACCATTTTACCATACATTTTTACCAATAAGTTAATTATATAGTTTTACCATTTCCTGTTTCTAAGTGTTATTTATAGTGATTCAATATAGCTATTTCCCTTACGATTCAAGACTTTAACTTTTACCACATAAACCATCCTATCAATACGAGAAAGGTGTGTTAGGTCACCATAGCGCCGAACACATACTTTCTACATGGTCCTTCGAGCATTTTATAACTACCAGTGACTACCAAGTGAAACAGTGCCACGCAAACCAGAAGATTGCTGCTATTAGGAGAGCCTTGGAGCCCAGAGACGGTCTGTTGGAGATTTAAGGTCAGATCAAACCATTTATTAGTAATATTACCATAACCAATTTTTATCGGACTTAAAAATGGATTCCGATTCTCTTTTTATCAACCAAACGGAGCTCTATGAAATCCTAAACAAGTTTTTAATTAATATAAAGAAAGATGGATCCGAAAGGAAGACCATCGACAACTACAAGCGCAAGGCTAATATGTTGGAAGCGTACTGGCACGATTACCAGGAAAACCATAGGAAAATGTGTCAGTTTGCAAATTTTGACCACATTTACTTCAAGAAGGGTTGTTTCGAGACAGTCCAGGAAGTTTATTCGAAAATCAAGGAGATTATTGATAAAACCCTGGAGCAGTTAGGCACGACTCAGCTGCAGGAAGAAAGCCCCCGTAGACCAAAAGCGGATGAAGTACAACAATTACCAGGCGTCCGGACTAGGCAGCAGCTAAGGGCAGACCGGCCGGAAGCTGAGGCGGTACAGCCACAACCAGGTACGTCGCCTCGCTATGAGGAGTCTCACTATACAGAGAGAGGGTCCAGCAAGCTGAACGGGTTAGTGAGAAAGCAGAATATTAATTTCAAAGCGTTCATGAGAACCGTTAGTAATATTCAAGTCGATAAGTTCGAGAATCAATGGCAGTTCGAGAATGCTCTAAAATCACTGGACAGCCGATGGGGTGAGATTGACAAACTTCATTGGGAAATTGAAGGTGAGGATGGAGGCGACGATATGACGTACCAATTGGAATTCTGCAAGCACGAGGAAAAGTACAGTGAGTTGACAAACGACATCAACAAAAAGATGTGGGCAGTGAAGCACCGTGAGAAGTCAGCTCCAAAGATGGACATCCCCGTGTTCAATGGGTCTTACAACCAGTGGGTTCCGTTCAAAGACTTGTTCAGCGAAGCGATCGATAGAAACCCGTCGATCTCAAATGCACAAAAAATGCAGTTTTTGAAGAGTAAGGTGACTGGAGAAGCAGAGCGTCTGATTCACCATTTACAGATTAGCTCTGACAATTATCAGGTATGTTGGGAGATTCTAAACCATAGGTATGGTAACAAGAAATTAATTTTCACGTCCCATATTAATCTTCTACTAGGACTTCCCAACATACAACAACAATCGCTGGCTGCGATTAAGAAGCTGCATGACATAACCAAAGAGACGTTGCACGCTATTAGGAATCTGGGAGTAGATATAGCAACTTGGGATCCACTTTTAGTGCATCTACTAGCGCAAAAGCTCGATAACGATACCTTCACCGAATATATAGAATCGGTCAAGAATCCTAGAGGGCTACCCGATCTGCAAGAGTTCCTGGAATTCTTGGAGACGAAATTTACAGCACTAGAAGCGTCTCGCCGCAACCAAGAACCAGCCAACCAAAGAACCACGCCGCATCAACCACATAAAAACGGCAACCACAATCAGAACCAGAAGAAAAGCTTCCACAAAAATAACTATCAATCAGGCAAAAGGGATGATTCAAAGTCAATGAATGCATTACACGTGTCGCGGTCGATAACCTGTGCATTATGCAATTCTGAACATGGATTGTGGCGTTGCCCTGATTTTTTACAAATGACGCACGAGCAAAAATTTAACAAAATAAAACAATTAAATTACTGCCAAAACTGTCTATGCAGTCATAACGATAAACCGTGTGAATCGAACAAACGATGTCGTAAATGCTTAGCTACGCATAACACGTTACTTCACGAGGCATCGGCAAGACAAAGTCCAACTGCGTCGGCGGAAGAAACTACCAACAGTATTGCAACCAAAAAGAGCACATCTAGGTCATCTCACGTGTCTTGGGATGACATGTCTGAAATACTTTTAGCCACCGCTATGATAAAAGTAAAGGGAGTTGACGGAACTCAGCACAAGATGAGAGCTTTAGTTGACCAGGGTTCTCAACTATCGTTGATCAATGAGAACGCAGCCCAGGTCTTGGGATTGAAGAGGGCTCATTTCAAAGGTCAAATTTTCGGTGTTGGTGAAAAAGAAAATAACACGAAGGGAATGTTACATGTAACACTACAGTCGGCAAATAATGATTTTACTTGTGACACGAGCGTCATTGTTATGAATAATTTGATCAAACGACTGCCAAATAACACGTTTACTAAACCAACAACGTGGAACCACATCCATGGATTACAATTGGCGGATCCAGAGTTTCATATAAGCAGACCCGTAGACATACTTCTAGGTGCAGATGTTTACAGCAAAATAATGTTAGGAGGTATCTTGAGAGGAGACAAAGACAAGCAACCAATCGCTCAACAGACGCAACTAGGATGGCTACTCTGTGGATCCATAAAACCACACTACCAATGCAACGTAGTTCTCAACAACACAGAAGATCTATTGAAATATTGGGAGAACGAAGACATAAACCAGAAGACAGAGATGTCAAACGATGACCATGAGTGTCTACAGTTTTTTATAAAAACCACTAAGAGGCTTGAGGACGGGAGGTATGAAGTCAGACTACCACTTATTCCGGACCGCAAAGATAAGTTAGGTGCAACCAAACCACAAGCATTAGCACAATTTAGAAACTTAGAGAAGAAGTTTGAGAAAAACAGCGAATTAAAAGCAGATTATAAAACATTCATGGAAGAATATTTCGCATTAAACCACATGATTCCATGCAAAATTAACCAGGTGCCGGATTGCTACTTACCACACCATGTAGTAATTCGGGCTGAATCTAGCACTACCAAACTGAGAGTAGTTTTCAACGCCTCAGCAAAGTCATCAACAGGGTACAGTCTAAATGACGTCATGTACAGGGGTCCAAATATACAGAAGGATCTTCAAGAGCTTATCCTAAAATGGAGGCAATTTAAATATGTATATACTTCCGATATCGAAAAGATGTACAGAATGATCCGAGTGCACCAAGATGATCAAACATACCAAAAAGTACTATGGCGACCATCAAATAACCAACCCATACAATCATTTCAACTGGTCACGCTTACATACGGAACCAAACCAGCAGGATTCTTAGCGATGATGTGCTTGAAACAATTGGCATCTGATGAAAGGCACAAATTTCCAGACGCAGCAAAGGAATTGGAAAACAGTTTCTATATGGATGATTTTTGCGGAGGGCGTCATTCAATTGAAGCAGCAAATAAACTAAAAACCGATCTCATAAACCTATGCCGATTAGGAAGATTTAATCTCAGAAAATGGACCTCGAACAAACCAGAGCTATTAACCGATTTAGAGAGAGAGCAATGTAACCAGTCAACATACGAGTTTAAGCAGAATGATTCTACCAAAACATTGGGTCTCTGTTGGAACCCACAGAACGATAATTTTACCTTCAACTCAAACATAGAACCCGAATCGCCTGCAAATATTACCAAAAGAGCTCTACTTTCGGACATTTCCAAGCTATTCGATCCATTAGGGTGGTTAACCCCCCTGAGCACTACCATGAAACTACTGTTTCAAAATGTCTGGTTGTCTAATTTAAAATGGGATGACCCCTTACCAGAGGCAATGAAATCCGAATGGACTAAATTGAGACAAGAAATTACGGACATAAACAGTATGAAAGTCAACAGATGGCTAGGAATGGGAGAAAACCAACGTATAGAGTTGTATGGATTCTGCGACGCCTCAAACAAGGCATACGCGTGTGTGATCTACTGCAAGGTAGTAAATACAGAAAGGACAACCATCACATTAGTTGCGGGGAAGGCCAGATTGGCACCCATAAGCAAAGTCTTATCTACACCAAGACTAGAGTTAATGGGCGCTCATCTGTTAGCTCAGCTAATGCAAAAGGTTCAAAGTTGCTTATCAGATTATCCTACGGATGTCTATTGTTGGACTGATTCAACTGCGGTACTAGGGTGGATACAAGGAGATCCAGCCAGATGGAAACCATTCGTAGCAAACCGGGTTACAATAATCACCAAGATCATACCATCAAACCATTGGCAATATGTGAAGACAACAGATAATCCAGCTGACTGTGCAAGTCGTGGTTTGACTGTCAGGCAACTCAAAGACCACAAGTTATGGTGGCAAGGGCCATCATGGCTAACATCATACACAAAACCAGAAAACCACCAAACCATTTATGAGACGACTTTAGAAGTAAAGCCGTCTATTTTAAAACAAACCAACGCGGTAGTCATTGGAAAACCAGGAGAATCGATGACTACCAGAATTATTGAACATCTGATAACCAAATATAGCTCTATTTCAAAAATAATACGTATTTTTGCATGGATACTGCGATTACCTACCTTGCATAAACAATTTCGCCGACCCAACCTCGAATTACACGAGCTTCGTCGCGCTAAACAGCTGATAATCAAAAACGTTCAGCATGCACAATTTGGAAATGACCTAGATTCGATAAACAAACTTGGAAGAGTTCACTCCAAAAGCAGAATTTTGTGTTTGAATCCAACCATAGATGAACATGGCGTTTTACGTGTGGGTGGGAGATTGGAAAACGCACACATAAGTCTTGCGATGAAACATCCCATTATCTTACCACACGAGCATCCGCTAACCACATTATTCATCGATCAAGCTCATAAGCTGACATTCCATGGCGGAGCGCGTCTAACGCTAGCAAACCTGCGACAACAGTTTTGGATTATCGGCGGATATATGGCCACAAAAAAGTTTATTAGAAAATGTGTCATATGCAGAAAACAAAACCCCGTACGGCAGCACCAGCTCATGGGGGATTTGCCAGAACCAAGAGTAAATCCAGAACATGCATTTTATCACTACGGCATAGATTACACGGGTTTCGTAGAGGTCAAGGCAAATAAAGGAAGGGGAATCAAAACTACAAAGGGGTACATAGCAGTTTTCGTATGTATGGTCACGAAAACGGTACACTTAGAACTCGTGTCAGACCTGAGCAGCTCCGCCTTTTTGGCAGCTCTAACCAGAATGGCAGCCAGAAAAGGGGCACCACGACATATATACAGTGACAACGGCACTAACTTCGTGGGCGCAAACAGGATGATGCAGGAAAAATTTAACCAGCATCACGAAGTATTCAGTGAAAGTTTTATGAAAGAGATAACGGAGATGGGTATAGAATGGCACTTTAACGTACCTAGCTGGCCTAATGCCGGCGGACTATGGGAGCGAGCAGTACGCAGTTTAAAACATCATCTCAAGAGGGTCATTGGTCTACAAAAACTAACCTTCGAGGAGTACACTACATTGTTAGCTAGACTAGAAGCATGTCTTAACTCTCGACCTCTTTGCGCGATATCCGAGGATCCTGATGATGTAAACTTCCTTACACCAGCTCATTTCTTATCAGGAAGACCAGGAACAACTGTAATAGAAACGGAGCAAGATGCTAGAACCAGATGGCATCTAACCAACAAGTTATTCCAGGATCTTTGGAAACGATGGAAGACTGAATACTTGGTGCAGCTCTCATCTAGAAGCAAATGGATGGAACCACAGAAAAACATCCAAATTGGAGATCTAGTGGTGATTCATGATGAAAATCTACCACCCGGAAAATGGGCTCTTGGACGTGTGGCCGACACACATCCAGGGAACGATGGTCTAACCAGAGCAGTTTCATTAAAAACAAAAAATGGGATTATGAAACGTCCTATCGTGAAACTCTCAATTTTGCCCGTTAACCAGAATGAGACAGCATCCAAACCAGAAACAAAACCAACAACCAGCCCATCACAAAGGAAAACAAAACCAAGATCAAAAATCGCAACTGTATTAACTGTTTTACTGAATTTTTTCTTGCTGATTTTTCCATCTTACGGTTTAAATGACTTCAAACCATTACCAAGCAACCAGACGCTTTATTTTGACCTTATTTCCAAAGTTCAACTAATCAGGGACAAATGGACATTAGTCATGTACTACGACATGGGACCCTATTGGATCGGCATAAACACCTATAACAAAATAGCCAATTATCAAGAAAAATTGTGCGCCACCATTGAAACACAAAGCCATTGTAATACGATCGTTCAGCAAGCCCGGCACGATTACCAGGAACTCGAATACTACAATGAACTTTTGCTAACACAGCATTTTGATGTCCACGCTAGACGGCGACGCGCCACAGGGAAGACGGTTCGGCGCCGACGAGGCCTTATCAACGGTATCGGATATCTAGCGAATGACTTATTCGGAGTGTTAGACTCGCGTTTTGCAGACCAATATGAAAAGGACATTGAGACCATACATCGCAATGAGAAACACCTTTCTAATTTATGGAAAAATCAAACTTCCATAATTGAAGCAGAGTTCAACCTCATGAAAAGAATGGAGATCACTGTAAACAAACAGCACAAGTCAATCAACAAGAAGCTTATGGATTTGCAAGAAAACGCGAGCACTCTCCAACGTGAAATACAAAATATTTCATACGTCAATGACTTCACATTGTCAGCGATGTCTGGAAACAGCTTGCTGCAAGGATTAAGACGACTTCAAGACACGTTGCTCGATGCATTAACAGACATCTACCACGGTCAAATTAGCATACATTTACTGCCACCAACGCAACTTAAACGTGAGCTCCAAACCATATATGGCCAAATGCCAAGCGAACTCACACTACCGATAGCTAATTTAGACACTGATCTTCAGTATCTTTACAAACTACTGAAAGTGAAAGCAAGAGCAACGCAAAAATTTGTTATAATTGAAGTTACATTTCCATTAGTATCCAGAGAAAATTTCAAACTGTACAAAATAATACCTGTGCCGCACCAAACAAACACCATTATGACCAGAATAATACCAGTCTCCGAATATGTGGCGGTCAACCTAAAGAAAGATTCATTCTTTAGCATGTCCACACAGGAACTGACGGCATGTTTACACCAAGGACCAAATTACATGTGTCAGCTGTTAAAACCAATTACAGACCTGCAAAACGACGAAAGTTTTTGCGCCAAGAACTCTGCAACCAATAAATGTAAGGTGGAAAAAACCCACTGCTCCAACGTATGGCTAGAATTACATTTAACTTCTCAGCATTTTTACTTTTGTTGTGACACCTACTCAATAAAAGTAATATGCGGCGATCATGTAACAGTTCGTCAGCTGAGCCAAGCCGGGGTCATTGGCATAGGTCAAGAATGCGTCATCAAAGGAAAGGACTTCTCATTATATTCCATACGTCATCAGTCCAACCAAATGAGCATTTCACCTACCATATACATGCCTGAATTCGATCAGATTAATCACTTGATTAACATCAAAATGCCTGACGAAAGACACATTGATGAAGGTAACCTAACCATAACCATGACCAATCTGGGGGAGGCGATAGAAAAGCTGAAGAAAAGCGACGCGGAGATAGAAGATATATCACCCCATGATATTCATCAATACGTAATTTGTTACGTGTTGATGACAATCGCTCTATGCGTGGCAATAGTTTGGGTGTGTAGGACTAGGCGCTGTTGCCTGTGCCGGCTGGCTACCGCTGGGCACCGTGGCGAGGGATCCTGCCGACAGCAGACCGTGGAGACCCGGCCGCCTCCGAGACCTCAACGCCGCAGCGAGAGTCGCTGTCAACAGGAGTTAGCAGCGGCTCCGCTGACACCAAAGCCAACCAGAAGACATGAATCACACAGTGAAGTGCTTAGTGCCAGAGATCTAAAAGATCAAAGTGAAATCGGTTTGCATTTACACAATTATGCCAAACGCTGGCCTAGTGCGAACTATAGTGTGGTCAAACGAACTGAAAATACGGACACAGGCAATCAAAACATTGCTTTTACTGTGGAAGACTCTAAAGTTTAGCTTTTAATAAATTTTTATCGTTTTTTATAAGTACTTAAGTAGACCAAAATACCTTTGTTTTATGCTTTTATTATTCAATGTGTTTATACTTAGGTATCAATTAATATTACTTGTACAAAAGTGTATTAGTAGTTTCATGTTTTCTCACACACCATTTATCATGTACTTTTCGCTATCATTCCGCATTTCTTCTCGCTCTCGGGAATATGTTCGAGTTTTAACTGAACACTCAGCGAAAATGCATAATTGCATCGAACGCAAGAATGCACATTCGCTCGTCCACCAAATCGTGGGCCAGTTCGCGTTTAGATATCATCAGAGACACCTCGTACTCATACCATAACCATTACCATTTTACCATACATTTTTACCAATAAGTTAATTATATAGTTTTACCATTTCCTGTTTCTAAGTGTTATTTATAGTGATTCAATATAGCTATTTCCCTTACGATTCAAGACTTTAACTTTTACCACATAAACCATCCTATCAATACGAGAAAGGTGTGTTAGGTCACCATAGCGCCGAACACATACTTTCTACAAAACCCATTTCGAATTTAATTTAATTTTACACAATCGTTTGCAAATTTACCTATACCCACATAAACTGCAAACGTAAAAAGCATGAGGTATGTATCCCAACTCTAGTCCCCATGATACGGGCGCCACCGCTGCCGCCTATTAATTTGGGAACCACATGAAGTTCGCTAACAGTTACAGTTATAATTTGTAACATTGGTTTATACGAATTTGGTAGTTGTATTTCCATTACTTCCTTAAAATGTAATTTGTAATTCGTATTTCAAAGTACCTGACGCCGAGGTATTTCGTAATTAGTAGATATTTCAAATACTTGAGGGTTCAAAATACATTTTAACATTAAAATACATTTAACCTTTATTTAGCGTGAGTGTGAGTGCGAGGCGAGAGTTTAATGATGGTAAAGCAGCTATTAGAGTTGGCAACACTGCACCTGTTATGTATACTCATTACACTAATTTACGTCAAATTGTCGATGTCGAGCTAAGATGTCTGGTCGTAACGGTTTGTTTTAAATTTTTTTCACGGAATAAATAAAGCTTCTGTCCTAAATGATAGAAGCAAAGAGTTTTCAATTCTTGAGCGCTATCCAAATATGAAAAATGTGTTCACACAATTTAACACAAGTTTGTGCTCATCAGGACCTGTAGAAAGATTGTTTTCTTTAGCAGGTTTTATTCACTCTCCAACAAGAGGCTGTTTGTCTGACAGTACATTTAAAAATCTGGTGTTCATAAAATGAAACTCTGGTTTTACCGATTAATTAATGTTGTTTTCCTCTAGTTTTCAGCCCGTGCTGGTCTATTGGTTATTTTGTAATTTGTATTTCGTATTTGAATTAATAATAATACTAAAATACTGTATTTTCTATTTTATATAATATTATATAATACATAAAGATATTTTGTATTTCGTATTTTAATTAGTTGCGATACAGTATTTTTTTATTTGTATTTCAATTAAAGCAAAGCATGTATTTTGGCCAGCCCTGTGTGTAGATAACCATCATCATTTCAGCCGTTAGACGTCCGTTTGGCACCGGCACTCATTCGCTCGTTTAGTTTCCCAGTTTCTCTAGAACATTATATTCATTCCGTTCACTGGATCATTTGGCACATTTTGAATTGAACAGTATGTAATTTTATTCATAAACTGTCAAGGTTGATTTTTCAATAGTCAGAGAACTTCTATCTGAGGAATAAATATGTCGGTTTGACAGCTTTTCTATAGAAAATATGCCAAACTGCCAGATTTATTCTTCTGATAAAAGTTTTATGACTACTGAAAAATTAACCTTAAGGCAACAAAACGACTGTTGAGTTAAGGTTTTCGGAAAATCGTTAAAAATAACTATGTTCTATGAAAAATTACAAAACTAGCTGATCAATACGGGTTAGCTTCAACCATCGAATGATGATTTTATTTTTGTTCCATTTGTTGTCGATATCGATACCTGTGGGTGATACTATGCTAGCTCAGGGTATTACGTAAAAACCCAATTTTTCAAAGTCCTAGGTTGCTTTGTCGCTAGTTCTCACCCCCAGCAAGAACTTTCTCCTATGACGTCAAAGATGGGAGGCAGACACGGCGACGCCGTTGCCATCGATCGCTCAGCTCATTCAATGCCAGGCGGGATGACGCCGTTCCACCCCCACGATATACCGTCGCCGAACTGACCTTTCATCGAGGATTCATTTATATGAATGAATGAACTGTTTATTATATAAAAAATTGAAACTAAAACTAATTAAAACTAAATCAATGTCCCACATTGATTTAGTTCTAATGATTGTTTTCTTTTAATGGTTGAAAAAGTACCTAGGTCGAGAACTTTGTAGGTAAAGTTTTTTTTACCGAAATATAACTAGCTCTGCCAGCAGTTTTATATACCTACCTACCCTCGGTTTTCAAAATAGACTATAGAAAACTACATCCTAAATAATTTACCTAATTAATTTTGACCCTACTTAATATAATCGTCATCATATTTCAGATGTACCTAACCCGTCAGGGAGGTAAATTGGTAATGTGAAGTGTTGTACGTTAGCATACATGAAACAATGCGAATGGAACAAAAATAATAATCCTAACTATAATACTATAAATGTGAAAGTAACATTGTTTGTTACGCTTTCAATTGAAAAATTGGCACACAGATAGACCATGACCTGGGTCAGGACATAGCCTACTTTTCATCCTGGATCGCAGACGAAATCGAGAGCAATAGCTACTTAGTCATACTAGTGGTCGCCCAGTGGTCGAAATTCGACCATAGTTCATTTTAATATAAATATAGTATTTATAAAAATATTAGCTTTCTGCATTCCATCTCCAGATAAACTTAAACTGCGCCAAGTTTCATACTTCTCCGTTCGTGTATTTTTTGTAAAAAGGGGTCCAAGTTGTTGCTTCACGCATACAACGAGTAACATAATTAACGCAAGACCTCACACACCCCAATTAGAGTATTGAGTTAAAAGCATAATGCGATGACCAAAACTATTTTTTTTAAAGCCAACTGATATTATTAAGAAAAAGGTGTCGACCCAAGCATTGCTTTATGCATTTAAAATTGAGTCTTATTCCTTCTTGTATAAGATTGAATTTTCTTTGGCTCAATCAGTAGTAGGTATGGCAAAATACATAATTTAAAAAAAAATACTCATATTAAAAGTTACTGAAATCTATTCAGTAGTCAATTAGGAACAAACTACTTTCAGGTCTTGCGTCTATTCTGTTATATTTGTGAGTTTGTGAGATGCAAGCAAACTGTGTGTGTAATCTTTTCGGAACTATTGACCGATTTCGAAAAAAAAAACAGCATTAAAAGCTATAATGTAGCTTCTTAATACTGTTTACAATGTAGCTGCTACATTGTCCCTCAGTGCCATAGGATGTTATATCGTTTTTGGTACCTATAGTTGCTTTTCACGCGGACAAAATACGTGAGCAAAACAAGCGTTTTATGCTTTGATTCTCTGTTCTGTTTCCTTTTAATAAATATTTGTTTTGATATCAATATTTAGGTCACCAAGGTCAAATGATAGTGACACCATTAACTGTATTTTAGGAGCAAGCTGGCTATATCGCTCATTTCTTAAGTACTTATAAATAGCCCTAATGTCTCCCTGTACCGGGGTCTGATAATGAAAGACGTTTGTTGAGGAGTTTCGCTAAGTAATCTGACTGTTCGAATGTCATTAAAGTTATATAACGCCAGCCGTAACGTAATGTCGTCTTTTGCAGACAACCTTTACAATAAGTACCTACTTAGTTATTTGAAGTAGAGAGGATCTTTTCAGAAGACTACCTGCTGCCCACAGAGTACCTGCTGCCTGCGACTTCCGTCTGCATGCGTGTAGCGTATAATATAATTATAAAATAAAATACGTTTATTTCAGACATCATTAAAATTGACCATATAATGTTAGTAACAGTGGTTTTAAAAACTATGTTAGTATTGCAGCATTGAACTCATAAAAAATTAAAATTAAAACAAAAATAAACATTAAATCATTAATTTAATTTCGTCACGTGAAGCCGAATAAGCCTCCCCAGCACTGCAGACTCCGGCCTATATGATATCATCTTCAGAATTCCGTTGGGGCTCCCACGGATCCTACACATGAGAGATGCCGCTTTTTTACGCGTACCTAAAAAATCGTCGACCCTTGTGTCAACAAACATGCTTGAAGCGCTGCAGAAACGTGGGAGGAGCCCCACCAGAACTTTGAAGACGTTGTTATATTGTGTAAGCGAAGAGCGTTGTAGGCCCTTTGCGTGTAGTTGGTCCATAGAGCGCTGGTGTAAAAGCTTTGGCAGTAGGCCCTGAACAGTGTCACTTTTACGTCTACTGTACACCTTGCAAATCTATGCACCAACATCTTAGCACGAACCGACAACGCCCTTCGCTCCCGCTCGATATTCTGTATCATCATTAAGGGTCTCAGTCACTACGTGTCCTAGGTATATAAACTGAGAGACACGTTCCAGAGGTACTCCGTTTAAATAGACCGGGGGTACATGCTCCGGTGACGTATTCTTACCTCGAATAACCATGAACTCACTTTTCTTCTCATTGTACTTCAAACGATGAGCGACCGCATAATTATTATGACTCACAAATACCGAGCAGTTTTCTCAGTCGGTTATATTATGCCGGTAAAATTTCAAAATGATCGGTTCAGTGGTATAAGCGTGAAAACCTACCTACCTAAGTAAAATAATATTCATCGCATAATAACTGCATTAAGGCTCCCGTAGACAGGCACGACTAGACAGTGCGACGCGATGCTGGTAGAACAATTTCCATGAAGTTTTCATAAAAAACTGTTCTGGTGTTTCTGAGCCTTTATTGGGAAATTACTCTCTTGTTTCCAAGAATCAACCCGAAGCTCCTTTTGGTTTGGTCAGCGAACAAATCTTGTCTATCTACGTCATATTCTACTTACAGGTTGGCAGGAAATTCGACGCGTGAAACCATGAATTTACCTACCACAAGACACGGTAAAAAAAATATATTTTGTTTCATAGAAAAGTGCAATGCCATAAAAAAATACTTATGCAGTTCATAATAACAAAACACGTTTGGCTTAGAATGGTGTAAACAACATTGATTAAGGCTTTGTAAAAATTATGTTTAAATTACTTTTTTTTTAGTTTTATGGCTTCAGCAGAAACTTCTTGGTCGAAGTTTTACCCTTTTTACCTTGGTTAAGTTTTTTGCTGAAGCCTGTAAGATTTTTACTGGAGGTTATTGTTCAAGACTGGAACAATCAGGTTACGCAAGGCCAGTCCCTCGATGCAAAACAGTTAATAATGTTTTTTTTCCTGTTTAAAAGTAAGCCAGTTGGTTTCTGTATTGTCCTGTATTGTAAAGAGTCGGAGGGGCTATGCTAAGGTTTCTTTTTAAACGTGTATGTTTCCAGAGAATAAGGTAAAAGGTTAAATGAAGCAAAAAACCGGCTTAAGTACTACCTTTCGTCAGCGGCTTCGCCCGCATGGAGGTCAGAAATTATCCCACGCTATGATAAGCAATGCGTTGAAAATCCAGTCCGCCGAAAAACATAATGGCGGAAAAACATAATGGCGGAAAAAATCGCCCACATTTCTGGGGCTCGTGTGGTTTATTATGCCCCACTTCCGCTCAGAACAGAACAGAGGAGGCCTGTGGCCAGCAGAGGAAACATTATAGGCTGATACTGCTGCTTCAAATATGTATTTGAAAAAAATCGTCTGCTCGACAGCGTAAATAATGGTATGGATAGGTACCTACTGCCAAGATGAATTAAGTACTTACGATGCATCCTTTTTTTTGGTGGGATATCATCATAGAGTATTAAACCACTAGAGAGCGTATAAGCCGATTTCTTTAAAGTACATGATTCACTACTGCGGGCCGGGGGACGAGGAAGAATGCGCGGCTGCAATTGGTCAGTTCAAGGTCAAGTTGCGTAGGTATGCCTGGTTAGGGATTGCTCTACTTGATTAAGGGAAAATAGTCGATATCGATAAAAAGGATTTTAACATTATAAAAAATACTCAAAAAAAATCACAATCAATCAAATTTTAATCAAAATCAGTCAATTACCAAAAGAAAAACATGTATCCTGTTATTATTGATTTTTAAAATGAATTAATTTGGTATAAGTTTTTCGAATTAAAGTTTTAGGGTCCTGATTGTTATTGGTAAAAAATGATAAATAGGTATCGCTGAACTAAATAAACGTCGGCGTTGTTTTAAATATTCAAAACAATCGGGGGTGAAGTGCTTTGAACAAACAGCGCTGTATTTTGTTGGAAACCAATTTTCCCTATTAACCTTATCTATCTACCTTTCTTTTAAATTCGGAATCTTCGGAAATATAAAATGAAAACATGTATGTCAAAGTTGTCCAACACACATAAGAAAAAACTGATAACCTCCTCCTTTTTTTAAAGTCGGTTAAAAGTAGATAGGTATTTAATGACAGTATCTGAATTGAATAAAATTGTATAACGTTTAATTTTATTACTATCGATACCGACTTCAACCATAGGTAACATCACAAATTATTACGATAAAAATACAAAGGGAAAGAAAGGGATAAAATAATTAGAATTTCTTAATGAAAGATAGGGACTTTTCCAAAAGACATCAACGCGCGCGACCAATCCGGTTGCTCGTTCAGCCAACCACCATTTAAATAGACCCCTGCGGCGGCTCATATTCCGAATTCCGATTAAATCAAAAATAATTTTCGTAGTGTTTATTTACCGATGAAAAGTTATGCCATCCTTTTTGTAACTAGATGTCTTGGAATGTTTTCCACACCATTTCACCGCGCATGAAGGCATTTTTATGCGTTATATTTGCATTAAAATTGAAAACAATTTGTAATTATTTAGCGTGCACACAGGTCTAACACTTGGTCACAACTAAAATGGTTACTAGTACCGTAGCTAATATACAGGGTGATTGGAAGATGGGTGCAAAGCTTTAAGGCGAAGATAGTACAGACAATTTAGAACCATTTAAGCCATGGTTGTCTTAGACGAAGTCTTACCAAATATTTTTAACCAAATTTTTAAGTTTTTTTTCGGAAATTCTCAAAATTTTATGTAAACTGCATAATTATGGCCAAATTGAATGATAAATGAATTCATTTTTTATTTATTTAATTAAAGTAATGTGTAAGCAATCAAGCAAAACATGTTTTAGGCTTCTGTGTCATTAGACATTTTTTTTACAGACATTTAAAGCTCAGAAAAAATAAAAAAATTGTACAATACGTCTTTTAAACCTTATAAAAAAAAAAAATTTGGTAAGACTTCGTCTAAGACAACCATGGCTTAAATGGTTCTAAATTGTCTATACTATCTTCACCTTAAAGCTTTGCACCCATCTTCCAATCACCCTGTATAGGCGACCAAATACTAATAGTTTTTGTGCGTCGGGGCACTGTATTTCAAGTGGTTTTATAGTCTTTGGATATCATCAAATAACTTCTCCCACTCTGTGCGGAGCGGGAGGGCGTGTCAGAGTTTTACTGACTTTAAACCACCCGTGTTCCTTCAGTTGCCTGTGTGCCAGGGGCCACGGTATCTCTTTCGCACAACCCGCACCTCTGGCAGGCGACTTATCCGTTCCGTTAGTCAGTGAGGTATAGATAACTAGAATGTATGAAATGACACGTACCTGAAACCTCACTACTAGATGAACACGTACGTATTACTTTCCTTACCTCATCAACATTTCGCTCGCCTTCTGCTTTCAATCTACCCAGCTTTTTCCCAACAATGTTCCGCACCCTATGTATATAATTGCGTAACACGCGATTAGTCATAATTTGTTTCATACTGACAGTTCAACAATACTCATTGCGTTATTTACGTTGTTGAGTAGACACGTTTGTCGAACATATGAAGCAATGGTTTAGCCATCTGTTTCAAAACTAAACAGATTATGATTAATCGTGAGTTACGCAATTAGGGTGCTGGTTGGCTTCCAGTCTAACCAGATGCAGCTGAATACCAGTATTTAGTAGTAGTAGGTTACATATGAAGACCCCTTTGGTCCAGGCTGTCATTCTTGGATATTCCACAGTCGTTTAAGATGATATGTATTTGTAAAGTATATTTTGTATTAACATTTTCTTGCGGGTCGTCAGAAACCCGAGCGTCGGACGGCCAGGCTTACCAAGTGGTATCGTGTTACTCAGTAGGTAACTGGGTTGTATTTTTTTAAAATTATTATCACATAAAGCTTACAGACTAATAACAAAACTAAAAATCATTTGTAGGCAAGAAAATTTGCTAAATTACAAGCTTTCACATATATACATCTAGTTACAAGTACTACGTTGACTATGTTAGTTACAGCGATTTACAAATCAAAAAATAAAATAATAAGACTTAATTAATTAATTAGTCGAGTCGTGCAACATCAAATATGAACAACCACAAAACATTACAGTTTATACTCCTAATTTTTCATGACTATCCCCAAAATATTCCTTATTCAGAATCTTTCGAATACTGTGTGCGTTGGTGCAAAATAGATCGATCTCCAGGTGCGATGGTAAGCTATTGAAGGCTTTTTACACTACGAATGAAAAAGGCGTCGCGTCTGTAATTGGTCGATGCGCATGGTGCCTGCAGCAGAGGACGTGTGCGTAGGTTAATTTGATTAGTTCGAAGAAGTATTTTGCTGAGTAGTTCCGGACAATCAATCGAGCCATTTGCTATGCCTACCAAAAAACATATGTCACTAATATTACGTCTTACGTTCAACGGTAAGAAATGGTATTGCTTGCAACGGTGTTCATAGTCCACTGAGAATCGTTTTGCCTTATAGTCAGTAAAGTAAAGGTCAGATAAGCAGGCCATCCATGTAAAATATTGGTATTCTGCTGCATCCAGTTAAACAGAGAGTTGGATGCTAGTATAATTGGGAAAAGGCTGAGCGGATTGGATTGAATCTTCATCACCATTGGTTGACTGGTATCAATGCTTAAGGTAAACCTAGTCCACATTTTTGCGTAAAACTTCTGGAGTATTTTACTCCACTGTCTGACATGGCACATCCAAAGTAAAATATGATGTCGTTTTGTCTCATTATTAATATTGTCGGTACGGAAACAGAATACTAAAATAAAAACCCATTAAAAAGTTAGGAGCCAACAAAGATTCGTTTTTCTTGCTAATATTACTTAACTTTGGGCGTGATTAAGTAATAAAAGAAGTGTAAAATCTCCAAAACCAATTCGGTACCGACAAAGTTCAATAAACTTTATTGATCATTGATTTATGCATTGGCCTTTCATAAAACCCGATCTTCCAAAGGACTTTTCTTGATTTTTTCGCGATTTTTTTTACTATAAATGATCCTGCATCTCACTACACGCACAACGTTGTTGACGTTGTGCGTGTAGCTGCTCATCACTGATACTACCTTTGTCGGACACGAAGCCTGGTGAGACAGCGTGATTATTAGCCAGGCCCACCAGTGAGTTCGAGCCCTTGACTAGGTTCCCCTTAAGGCATTAAGTCCTACTTTGGACCCACCCTTTATGGTGCAAATAAATAAATATTACCATAATCAACCTAGAGTAATCCACTGTCGTATGTAGGGTCCAGCAGTGGAGTTCTGTAGGTTGACTGCCTCTGTACCTACCGTGCCTACCTCTTCCAATACCTACTACATTTGCGTCCTATCGTGATTTTTGGGTTAAATTGTCGACATAGTTTTCAGATGGCATTATGTACGGTTATCCTTTTATGTACTCGTCAATCACACTCCAATGCCATGTTTGTTTACTAGATAACAATAAAAGGTTTGCACGTGACACAGACTCGTGTCGATTCAAGTAACGGACTAATTAACCCGTCAATAGAAGTTGTAAGTAAGTAATATGTGTTTATTCTTTATGCTTCACATAAATTACGACATGGCAAACTCATAATTATCAAGCTAGAACAACATCCTACCATTTTATTTTCTGATCTCTCGGTAGGCGAGCACGAAATCCAGCATCGTTGGATCGGTAGTCTAATGAATTTGTTTTTCAATCTTGATCATTTTGTGTTCCAACATTTCACTTCGATTTAAAGATGCCGAATGAAAATGGAATCGTCTGATATGCGTACCTACGGGACCAAACACCAAATCATCACCGTTAGTTGCTCGTCGCCGTCGTCATTTCCATCATCAAAGGTAGATGTCTAATCCCACAGTCCTTGTCCAAGTTATTTCGAGGCAGCGCAGCCTTTTTAACCGACTTCAAAAAGGAGGAGGTTATCAATTCGTCGGAACCTTTTTTTTTTTTTTGTTTTTTTTTTATTTTTTTTTATGTATGTTCCCCGATTACTCAAAGATGGCTGGACCGATTTGGATTTTGTTTTTTTTGTTTGAAAGGGTATACTTCCCAGGTGGTCCCATGATCATCAAGTCAGGATCTGATGATGGGATCCTGGAGAAATAGAGAGAACTCTTCAAATTTTATAGGCACAGAAAGCGATTTAGGTATTTTTTGGAAGAGTACTTTCTCGGAGTGGTTCCATTTCAATTTGGTGAAGATCTGATGAAGAACTTTGGAGATAGGCAACGGAACTCCTCAATAAATGATAGCAAATGGACTGGGATTGCTGAAATCTCATCTCTGTCTATTGCTTACACCAGTTCATAACATAACATCACGCCGGTATGCTGTGAAGGGGTAAGCACATGTGAACCACTAAAAAGTGAAAAATAAAAACTTTTTCCAAAAAAAAACAACCGACTTCCAAAAAACACTACAAAGTGAAAAATAACTTTAATTTAGGGAGGCGGTGACAAAAAATTCAAATACAGCTCCAAAGACACCGACTTCCGAAATTAAAGTTATTTTTCACTTTGTAGTGTTTTTTGGAAGTCGGTTGTTTTTTTTTGGAAAAAGTTTTTATGTCTATAGTAGACTTCCATGTCTCTATTAGCCCTCTTTCGTCTCTATTTTTCACAATTTCAGTGGAACCCTCCAATCAAATTAAGGTAGAACTTGAATACTTGGTTGTACATTGTAGACTAGGCTATTTGCTAGCAAATTTGTTAGCTTATCTACCGTCATATCCTGCCAAAGTACAAATTACTTGAAATTACCCATTGATGCCATCTCATTGAGACTAACAGGCTATGCGTTCAGGTACAATTGTTGTTAATTATATAAAAAATTGTGCCTACCACACACTTAGAGCGATGACTCTTTACTTTACACGAGTAGAAAAATTTAAAATGATTGATGTGGTTGTTTTACCAAGATTTTGGACTTCTTCTCTTCGCTTAATTATGTACGCACGGCTACACATCAAGCTATACATTTCCAGTATAGGCTGATCTCGCATTGTATGGGATTTCCGTACAGTGCGAGATCAGCGTAAACTGGAAAATTATAGCTTGATGTGTAGCCGTGTGTACATAATAAAACTTATGACGAATATTATATTTATATACTTTTATACGAATATACTTTTTTCCGTATAGTGCCGGAAGTAAAGAATAGTACCATCCCATTTCATTCCGTGGGTGTCGTAGAAGGCGACTAAGGGATTTACCAGAAAATGGGCAGCAGCGTTCTCTATGTATTTTACCACCATACTGCGATCGCCAACCCGCCTGCCAAGCGTGGCCATTATGGCAAACCCCCCTTTTGGGGGAGGCCTATGTCCAGCAGTGGATCTCTTTCGGTTGAAATGATGATGATGATGATACTTTTATAGTCAAACAGACTTAATGTTTCAATTATTTCAACTTTTCTTACAAATAGATAAGAAATTGACCACAGCGAACCTAACTTTTGTCAATTCGCTGCTAAAATCTCTTTCAGCCACATGAAAGGAACTAAATAACCCTATAACCAGCGGTCGATCAACAACCTTCCAACGATACCTCATTTGTCAAATTATGATAGGAAGTTCTGAAGTCATGACGGAAAAGACGAACATACATAATACCGGTCAAAATCATAACACTTCGTTTCGCTTTGCCGTAGTCGGGTGAAGACACATCCAACGTGCATAGCGGAATGCCAATGATTTGCAACTCTCATACCGACGCCAATTTCATCAAGCCTGTATTATGTACCTACATGTCACAGCACAATACTTCATACTTATATTTCTCACAATCGTAATCACATAGACATAGGAATATTCCGATACACTCAATGCTAATTAGTTTGGCGCTAATATCTGCTGATTTTTTGCTGATGTCTGCGAATGGAAGCCAATGTTTGTAACGCAATAGACGCAAGGCAAGACCACCCACTCCCGATTTCTTTGAAGTACGTCATGGACTATCACTAGAGCCAGAAAAATGGCGCGATTAATTCACTAGTTTCACTGTCTTTTGTAAACTTTGCGGCTTCTGTTTACCTAATGTTTATTCTTTCGCTATACTATTTTATAAGAAATACATTCGTCCCCTCTGAAACTTCAGGTTTATTTACAACTGAAAATCTACCGAAAATGGAAGTGTTTTTTCGGCTGAAAACGAAAACAAAAGTCAGCAACAAATGGTTTTCGGAATCGTCAGGATTTTTTTGTTGAATCGTCCGATTAAACTACGTTCAACGTTCAACGTAGGTACGTTCAAAGTTGTTCTTTTTGAAAACGAAAACAAAAGTCAGCAACAAATGGTTTTCGGAATCGTCAGGATTTTTTTGTTGAATCGTCCGATTAAACTACGTTCAACGTTCAACGTAGGTACGTTCAAAGTTGTTCTTTTGTACGTTCGTATTGTCAGTGGTGTCAGTTACAGTGTCGCGAGTTCAATAATTTTTTCTCATCTCAAAAAATGCCCAACGCGCCTAAAGGAGTTTTCACTTCAAAAAAAATGTTTTGTTCTTCGATAAAAGTTTTGGTAGGTTAAGTTTTAAATTCAATGGCTAACCGCCACTTACTTACTTCTAATTAAATACCTACATGTGTACGTTCGGAGCTACGCTCAGTTTACGTAAGTATTGATTTTTACGCAAAAAAATTGCATTATTTGCATAAACTTGTTTGTTTTATTGTCGCCATGGCAACTATCCTGGTTCCTGTAGTTTCCGTAAGCATTTTATTACAGAACAGTAACAGTGGTGGAAAAGTTGAACTTATTTCTTGGAACTGTCTGAAAGCAGGTTTTAACGCGAATTTCCGGCTGAATGTACCACCTACTACTTATTTAAATCTAGTTATTATCGTGTCTACGGTCTATTGAGCCGTTGAATGTGTTGGATAAATACCTGCATGAATCTATAGGTATATACGGCTGAGGCACGTTTCGAAACCATCTGCTAAACTCTTTTAAAGTTTTTTTTTGTAATGACTATTTGTGAGGTTTCAGTAAAGTTACCATGCTCAACAAATCAACAGTAACAACGTTTTATTTAGAACCTCCAAGGCCGGTTTTGCTTGGTACGGACGTACTATGTATTTTATGTACCTACAGTAAGGGAAATAAACTGTTTATCAAAACAAATGGCAAATTGAATGTTTTTTTGTGTTTCGTAATTTTAATTATCTACTATTGTATAGAATCTAGTTCTTCTAACTTAACAGACAGCTGTGCTGCTGGGGAGTTTGTTGCGCTACTTCTTCTTCCCAGCTAAAGCACTAGGTAGTGGTGAAGGGCGGGCGTTTTGGGGGGACTGTCTTATGTAATATTGACGTTCAAAAAGAGCTGGCTCTCAGCCTAGTTTGAATAAATGACTTTTGATTTGATTTGATTTGATCAAAACACAATACGCCAATTAGCCGTGGTTATGGCCATTTCATACATTTAACATAAGCAGGGGGGTGCAGTGGTGTCAGCCTCAACTTACGACTTTGGTAGGTCGTGAGTTCAAACCCATGCAGGCACTTTATTTTGTATATTTTATTAATCGACATCACAAAAGAAGGAGGTTCTATGTTCGGGTGTTTTTTTTATGTTTGTTCACCGATTTCTCCGTCAATTGTGGATGGATTTCGAAAATTCTTGGGGTGGTCCCATATAAATTTTTATAAACTTTGCTTCAGTAGATTTCAGTTAGCCTCAAAATACGTTTTTAATCCACTGTTTGTGCCTCTCGATGATATACTGCTGCTTCCTGCCACTATTGTTTACATAGCCAGTAGTGGTATATGAATTGGTGTGGGGTAGGTACTATGTATAACTAAAATATGAAAAATTAAAACTTTTTCCAAAATAAAATCAACCGACTTCCGAAAAAACACTACAAAGTGAAAATTAACTGTAATTTCGAAAGTCAGTGGCAAAAAACTAAAATACATATTCAATTAAGACACCGACTTCCGAACTAAAAGTTTTTTTTACGAGGTGTTGTATTTTTGGAAGTCGGTTGCTACTTGCTTTATTTTTTATTTTTATTACGTGTGGTAGGAGGTACCCCACACCGATTCGTATACCACTAGGTACTTGCTATGTTAACAATAGTGAAGGAATGTTTTATACCAGCATCAAGATACACAAAGTGGATTAAATGCGCCGTGTCACAGCTAACTCAAAAACAACCTAAGAAAAAAAAAAATTAAATGGGACCACCCGTTTATTTATTTTTTGGTTTGTTTTTGTGCAATTTTTCTCTACCAAATGAAAAAGATGTAACATAACCTCCTTTTTTAAATCGATTAAAAATGATTGAGCTTTCCATGTCACCTTCACATTCAACCGTGCATGAAATACGGCTGAAATTAAACATAGGTACCTACATGTGTAGAACGCAATTATCTACATCTATTGGTATGCAGTTCAGCCAAATCGAATTATTCACAGTCAGTGCGGGGATCAAACGTCAGATCAATGTGCAACATTCCATCCGTGTTCGGTTGAAGCTGGACAACTGGAGATTGATCACGTAACTACGCCAGTCGTTTCGTGATCAATCTCGGTTATTGGTAGAAAAGGAGAAGAAAAAGGGTTATGTTTTTCGAGTGTATGTACCTATGTATGTGGATTTCTTTGTCGCTCTCTGCAGCCTAAACTGCTTGATGGATTTTAGTTTGAGAGTTAGCTTTAGTGAGTGATAGCGTAAGTATGTAACCTTGTAGATTGCGTGAGCAGTGGTGGCCCGGTGGTAACGGCCGCGACTTACGAATTGTAGGTCGTGCGTTCGAACCCAGCCAGGCGCATTACTTTGGGGTCGGGTTGCCTCCTTCCCTCAAATATGGCGAGGGGGGTAATGGCTGATCTTTGCGTTATGCTCGTGAACGGGTGCTGCTCGTGGTGACTGGTCGTCTTGCTGACCATGGTTTTGTTATTGTTAATTGTATTAAGTTTTTATTAATTTTAGTCCAGAGGTCCTAGTTTAACTTTTGTTACTTTAAGTTACTTATAGCTATATTTGCATAATGCAGAATTGCATATGTAAGCGGGCATGCCCTTTATGCCTAGAGGCTTTTATTTAGATTGGAAGTTCTGTTTACGTTTTATTTTAATTTTCTATTATTTTTAGTTTTCAATCTTTGATGGTATATTGGCGTGTGCTAGCTGACATATGGCAAATTTTGTTTTTTTTTTTTGTGTTTCGTAATTTTTATTACCTATTATTGTATAGAAACAAGTTCTTCTAACTTAACAGACAGCTGTGCTGCTGGGGAGTTTGTTCCGCTACTTCTTCTTCCCAGCTAAAGCACTAGGAAGTGGTGAAGGGCGGGCGTTTTTGGGGGGACTGTCTTATGTAATTTTATTTTGACGTTCAAAAAGAGCTGACTCTCAGCCTAGTTTGAATAAATGACTTTTGATTTTGATTTTGTGTAAATAATTTCATCACCACTGCTCTCAAACGGTGAAGGAAAACATCGTGAGGAAATCGGCATGTCCTAGAACGAAACATTCGAAGACATGTGTCATCTACCAACCCGCACTGGGCCCGCGTGGTGGATTACGGCCAATACGGCACACTCCCTCTCACGAAGAGGAGGCCTGTGTCCCACCAGTGGGAACGTTATAGGCTGAGTATGTATGTATGTGTGGGTCCGCAAGGGCTGATACCTGCCAGAGGTGCAGGTTGTTTGAAAGAGAAGTTATTGGATGATTTCCCATCCTCAAAAAAAAAACAGTTTGTTTACACTTTCATCACAACTTTATGGAATAGATTGTATTATAAAACCCGATCCTTTTCCATATAGAAAAGATACAGACGAGAGATTTAAGCGAATTAACAGAAAGGGTAGACTGCGTTGACCACAATACACTGATCTGTAAATTACACCACTACGGAATTCGTGGACAAGCTGCTGATCTTGTACTTTCCTACTTATCAAACAGGCAGCAAAAAGTAAACGTTAACGGGGCGACATCCTCGGGGTCTCTAGTTAGGATGGGCGACATAATGTCAGATGGCAACACATTCTGTGTTGCCATCTGACATTATGTCGAGCAGCACCTGACGCTGATTTTCAGCTGCAACCCACAAGTAGGTACCATACGCCAGAATAATAAATAAATACATAGTGAAGTGTCTGTCCGTAATAATAAATAAATAGAGTTTAAAATAATAAAAAAAAAATGTTGTACCATACATATGTGTTAGAGTAGGCGTTATGTTGTGATTAATACATAAAAGCCGCATAACATAGAATGCAGACCCTATACTGCTAGTCGTTGCAACAAATTAAAAAATAATATAGCTCTTAGAATTACACCATCTACAGGAAAAGTTTTTATTCAGTGCGCAAACTGTAACCATGAATTCAGCATATCATTCTAGCAGAAATTTTTCGTCGGTTATACAAAAAGAAATCAGCTATTTCATAGAAAAGTACAATACCTACGCGGTCAAAATGTATGGAACAGCTGATATTTTTTGGTATAACGGACGAAATATTTCTGCGCTGAGGGTCTAGAATGATATGTTGAATTCATGGTTACACACAGAATAAAAACTTTTCCTGTATAACAGAACACGAGAATCCTAATAAAATTTTGGATACCTTTTTGATGTTGAGCAAAAAGAATACCAATTTACTTTCAAGACCAAAACCATTGACATTAATTTATTTATTTCTTTAATTAAAACGGTTTAAAACCAATTACAAAAATTAAAGATTACAGGTTGCACAAACAAAAAAAAAAAACATTTCCACATAAGAGAAAATAATACAAATATTAAAAGTAGAGCAAGACTTTACGAGCTAGAAGGTTTGAGAAAATACAGGTTTGATAGTCAGAAGTATGTCAGAAATTGTTCAAAATTATTTAAAAAATCTGTGTTTTTGCATAAAAAAACCCAATAATAAAGTAAAAACCACTTGGAAAATTATAAATAAATAATGAAACGGGTAAGTCGGTTAAACAGGAAAACAACAAGAGATTATGGTCAACAACACATTATTTAATGAAGCTGCTGACGTACCTAGCTAAGGCTTTTAATGGTTTTTTTGCCAACATACCTTTAACTAGGACCTGCACCTTAAATTCGTCCCCGTCTAAAGCTGAAAACCTTTTGCATAGTAATGTGCCCAAATGATGAAGTAAATATTTTTAACACACTTAAGTATATAAACACTGGTGATTACTGGGACATCTCTGTTAAACTTTTAAATAATATAATCGACATCGACTATCTAGCTGTTACTTTTAATAAATGTGTTTAGATTTGAACTTTTCCTGACCTCATGAAGTAGTAGTAAAATCATACCATTATTTAAATCTGGTAATAAAAATAACGTTGGCAATTTTAGGCCTATTTCTATCTTACCTGTATTTAGTAAAATATTTGAAAAATTTATACTCAAGCAACATTTTAATTTAAATATAACAATATGGCTTTACAAAAGGTCGTTCGACTACAGATGCGGGCTTTGCTTTATTGAAACACATATTTAACGCATGGGAGAACTCGCAAAATGCTATTGGAGTTTTCTGTGATCTCTCCAAAGCCTTTGATTGCGTGCACCATGAAACGCTTTTGCGTAAACTGCGTTATTACGGTGTCCATAACGAAAGTTTAAACGTAATTTTGTTGGATTCGTAACATTCTAGATGAAATAAATTTATAGATGCAGATGCTTGGTTAAAAATTGGATGAGGAATCATAATTAATGAACGAAGAAAAAAATTATTAAAAATAGTATATTATTAAAAAAAAAATTGAATTAATATATTTAAAAAAATTGTTATAATAATTATATTATAGGTTCAAAATGGACCAATTCAAATTAGGGTTGCACGAATTCCTAGTTGCAAAATGTTACTATTCAATTAATGATTATTTAAATGAAAGATGACTGATGTTATCTGAAATGGCACCACGATGTATAAAGATTATTTAAATTTTGGTTTGACTTGTGTTTTTTTTATTTTGACATTTCTATTTTTTTTTTTTTTATATAAAATTCAATTATAATGTATTCTACCTGTATTTTAATGTTGTTATTAATACCACATATATTAAATTGCACGCCTCATTAGGTAAAACAATGAACCCTTTATACCTATAACACCTTTTTAACATGTATTATGCAAATAAATTATTTGATTTGATGGTTATTTTTTGAAGAACTACAATATATTCATACTTTTTTTTTGGGTGGGAAATCATCAAATAACTTCTCCCGCTCTGGGTGGAGCGGGAGGGCGTGTCAGACTTTTACTGACTAAAACCCACCCGTGTTCCCTCAGTTGCCTGTGTGCCAGGGGCCGCGGTATCTCTTTCGAACAACCCGCACCCCTGGCAGATATGTTCATACTTACTGATTAAGTAATCAATAGGAAAACAGTTTTAGACATACTCAGCATTGGATTGATCACTATCATCCCAATTTATTTGAGGTCGACACAATAATATGTTTTTATCTTTTTTCCTCTTCCTGATTTTAAACCGACTTCTAAAATAGGAGGGGTTCTCAATTCTGTTGTATTTTTATGTTTATTGCCTTAGAACTCCGTCATTTATAAACCGATTTGAAAATTTCTTGTTGTGTTTGCAAGGGAGATAGATAGAGGGGTACATAGAGTGGTTCCATACGAATTTGGTCAAATTCTGATTAGTGGTTTTAGAGTTAGCTTCATTAATACTTACATATTTTTTCCACTTAGTGTCTATGTTGATGACGTTATGATAACTTCCTGTCACTGTTATCTATTTAGCAAATGAAGTATACGAATTTGTATGGGGTAGGTAGCTCAACCAAAAAGAGAAAAATAAATAAGTAGATAGACTAATAAAATCGAACCATCTATGTGCACAACTCGATATTCCATGTTCTAATAAAAACGTTCCAGTGCGATCATTTTAACAATATTCAGAGTTCAAATCATTTAACCGTACTTCATCAGCGTCTCATCGAACTAGGTTATTGATTGAATACTCTGTTACTTGTGTCAATAATTGTCAATAATATTTGCTTCCTCATATATAATCTTCTATTGTACTTTGTATCGTATTTCAAAGGTAATTTTCAATGTTCAGAGGACGTTCGCAAACTACGTCAAGTATGAATGAATACGACTTACGAAAATTGTTTTTTTTCTTTTTTATTTGTATTTCGAATTATGGCTAACTAGCTTTTCCCCGCGGCTTCGCCCGCGTGGATGTCGAAACTTGTACCGCGGAAACGTAAATGAAATGTTTCACGGTTACTTATACAAAAAAAAAATCTGCTGTTTCATAGAAAAATGCAATACCAACGCGGTCAAAATGTATGGAACAGCTGATATTTTTTGTAAAACCGACGAAAAATTTCTGCGCTTGGGGGTCTAGAATGAAATGCTGAATTCATGGCTACAGTTTGCGCACTGAATAAAAACTTTTCCTGTATATACCTATAGATATCACTGATTACGATTGGTCGCCATAAAAAGCACGTGGCTCTGCGAGGTAAAGCGGAAAATCATAATTATTGCGGAAATAATTAGGTAAACTACCTACGTAGAGTAGAGAGAATATTCTTAACGTGTGCATCGTGTTCTTATTACAAACACAATAACTCTCATCATCATCACCATTATAATTTCAGCCGAAAGATGTCCACTGCTGGACGTGGTCTCATCAAACGTCGCCACATCGACTGGTCCTATGCTTTTCGCCTTATAAGGTAGGCTATGTAATCGTGGGTAGTAGTAACAGTCAGATTTGTGGTGGCAAGGGGGTTTTTTTTTTTGTTGGGCATCTCGCAGTTGGCCTTGAGACTGCTCAACCGGGCTTTCCTGGGGCTGCCATTAAGAATTTAATCTTAACGCCTCCAGCCAGGGCTTACAAACTAAAATTTATAAACTAAGCGACTGCACGCTGAGGGCACCCCCTGTGGGGTACGGGCCTCGGCTCAGGGCGTCACTGATAGGGGGACAGCTATCATTAGGGACAGGCTTGATCAAAATATTGGCATTATTATTATTGGTCGGGAAATTTAAAGCTACTGGCTCAGCTGCGGCGCGGGCTGGCGCTTCAACGAGCACGGGTCGGTCGGGGAGATTGTGACAAGTGGGGGTGCACTTGTCACTTTATGTCATCTTTCCCTCCCTCTACTCGTAATCCCCACCAAGCTGTGGAGTACTAACATGCTCTATATTGGCAAATCGGTCAAGGTTACTCGGTTCAATTACGATACGGACATTCGTGGAGTATAAGTGAGTATATGTATTTGTTTTTTAAAAGGCTTTGGGACCGACCACACTGGTTATTTTTTTTGTTGAGGAAATGAACTCTTATCCAGATTTCATTATTTAGAACAGAAAAGACGTTTGTCTTTAAAAACGGCCTTACAAACGGCCTTATTTCAGATTATGAACAATAAGAAAACATTGACTAATTCAGTAGTTAACTGATAACGATGACCGTAACTTTCGGGGTTTTTTCCGAATGACTTCATCTCCTTGATTGTCCATTTTCATGGCACTGATTATTATGACTTGGCGCCGCTGTTCGCTGTGGAATTGTTTGCAGTGCATCGAAATCTTAACGAGTGTTCGAGTGGACTCTCGGTTTATCTGATATGAGTCAGCTTGTGTTTGAACCAAATCATTGCGGGAAATGACGCAATAAGATCTATTGAAATAATGATACCGCGCGGAATACTTGGTCAAGAAAAACACAGAGTCAGTCATGATGATCCTTTGAAGCCAGGGATAGAAAAGACACAAAAGTAGGTACTATCGTAGAAACTTACATCTGACCAATTTGAAAACAAAATCCCGTGCACACAATGACCACATCTGTTAGCAAGCGTTACTATAGCGGCTGAGCGCTGCTAACAATAATAGTCCTTATGCAATTACGGTGTGATGTTAGTTTTCTCGATAGTACATACATATACCTATAAATTCACGCTTTTTTCCCATGATAGCTAGAAAATACAGAACGCCACATCTTTACATACTCCTTTTGCCTCGTTTACGTACGCTATGCTCGTTTATGTACGCTCGCCGGTTGCGAGTACTACGTATCTGGGCCCTAATCCTGTATGGTTATAATGATTCCCCGCGGAATCTTACTACGTTCAAACTATGTCAATATCGTGTTTTTTAGAAACCAATGTAACGGTAAAGAATCGAAGTGTCATATTCCGTATGTTCCAAGACAATTTGTCGATATTATTAATACGATATTAGCAGATTTTGTGTGTGATTGACGTGGTTAAGAGTAAGGAATCGTTAAGTGGTTACAGTGAATTTTAGCCCTGACCTTTCTGCACCAATGGTATATAATTATGTCTTCCTAGGGCGTCTCCCTCCCGGCGTTTTGTAAAGAAAACCTTCCAGAATAATGAAGATAAGTTCACAGCATGAGTTCCTTGTGTAACGTTAGTTAAAATGCATCCATTGTTTGCGTTTACTTTAAGTCGTATGATCTGTGTTTGGGGACATTTTTCTGACATAATGTTTCTATACATACACTACATGACATAGAACAAATGTAGTGAAATCAACTGAAAAATGTTAGCTAAAGATTTAATTAAATTCATATTTAATAGGATGAAGATGTCTTATTAAATTTCTGGATAATTTAATGGGGAATATAGCGTTAACGTGAACAGTGGTGCCCCAGTGGTAACGGTCGCGGCTCACGGTCGTGCGTTCGAATTCAAACCCAGCCAGGCGCATTACTTTGTGTAAATAATTTCATCACCACTGCTCTCAAACGGTGCAGGAAAACATCGTGAGGAAATCGGCATGTCCTAGAACGAAACATTCGAAGACATGTGACATCTACCAACCCGCGCTGGGCCCGCGTGGTGGATTACGGCCCACTCCCTCTCACGGAGAAAAGGCCTTTGTCCCAGTAGTGGGAACGTTACAGGCTCAGTATGTATATCGTTTAAATTTTTGAAAATATAATAGGCTTACTATGAAAAACAAAACAAACATGAAGACGAACATTCAGGTGGAAATGCTGACAACCTGATGATGTACGAGTAGCTCTGGAAAGAACTGCACCCTAACTGCATTACATCACATCATTACAATCTGAATCTTTTTGAATGATATTGCCAATCCATTGCTTCATAAATTCGAAACATTGTCCGTTAAACTGTCTGTCATATTTATCGGGGATTAATTTATTTTCACTTCTCATGCTCTAAAAATACGCCAATATCAGCCCTACGAAGCGAGACTAAATTGACCACTTTAGTCTCTAGGGAGTGAAAAGTAATTAGCTTTTTAATTTCCTTCATGTGACATAAACAAACTAAAACAGCCAGTAAATGTACTATTATCTGTGGTGTGTGGACCATCTTCATTGCGAAAATGTTGAGAGTTTTAGTTCCATGGTTTTTGCCAAGGTGGCGCCATGTGTTTTTAATTGTTAATCTGTGACTGGTTTAGAAGAAAAAACTGACCACGAAAATTTCAGAATTTTTGTCGAGTGTAAATTTGTTCGGTTTTAAATACATTTATAAAGAATGTCCAGTGACAGTTGTGGTATATTATAATTATGTTCCTTGATGAAGGGTTTGACGTTGAGCAAGGAGCAAAGACATAATACATATTGTGATTTTTATTCGATTAAGTAATATTTACTAAATGTTTTTGTACTAAATTGACAATTTTTCTCGTACTCAAAGTGAAAAGTACAGTTTGCACCTCGAGACTAAACGCCAACTTAATATAGGTACCCTCGGTTTCATTGACTCCCTCACACGCTCGGGAGTCAAACCACCTCTGGTATATTATGGCTTCGTTTAGTCCCTCGATATAAAATATACTATTATAGCCTTCAGTTTGAATCAAAGGTTTATTAAGAAGTCGATGACCTTGTCGAGAACACAAAACTTTTTTATCAAGACTTATCAGCGTGTGCACACAAACCATCATCATCGCTATAAAAGCTATTTTAGTACGCACAACAAGTCGTTAACGTACAAATTCAAAATTAACTGCTGTCATACATAAAGATGTGATGGATGGTATCGTCATCCACCTGATAATGACTAGAATAAGGTGTGTTGTCTGTCTATAAACCATGAAATTTACCGATTCATTAACACCATGAGAAGTGTTAAACGATCGCCTTCTCATTGTTTTGCACGATTGTTTAAATTATATGACGTTTCAATTCGCAACTTTATTCTTCTGTACCAGCTATTGATCTCAACTCATTAAAGAAACCAGAATCATCTTGATTCTATTGCGCAGTAAAAATATATGTGAGAAGCAATTGAAAGAATCTTGACATTATGATTATTACAATGAAAACTTAAATGAGGCCATTATTGCACCATTGTTATGAAACGTAGTGATTGATTTGCATTTTTCAGTCAGTAATAATCACATGACAAATATTGACATGCCTTGTTCATAAACATATTCTTATGCATATTCAAAAATAACATAATATCATAACATAATACAGTGGTGGCCCAGTGGTAACACTCGCTACTTACGTGTTGTGTAGGTCGTGGGTTCGAGCCCCAGACAGGCGTTTTACTTTGTGTAAATTTTGTCATTAGATACCACTGTTGTCTAAACCATGAAGAAAAAAACCTTGCGTAACCGGCACCTTCTAGAATCGAAAATTCAAAGACAAATGACACCTACCAACCCGCACTGGGCCCGCGTGGTGGATGATTACGCCCCACTCCCTCTCCAAGAGAGGCGGCCTGTGTCTTTGGATTGGAAATTGGATCTGGAATTTAAAAGAGACCTCTAATTTTGTGCAGGGCTTTCTTCTCAGAGTAAGTAGTCGATAAGAAAACAACAAACTCAACATAATTTAATTTTGACGTGTATAAAGGTTTTTTTATCTGTTTCTTGAAACAAATATTATTTATTAGCGTTTGGCAGCAGCTTCGTCTGCGTGGAGATCGGAAATTATCCCACGGGAACGTAGGTAATACCGGGATAAAAAGAAAATACCCTATGTGTTAATCAAAATTTCATCCAAATCCGTTCGACCGTTTTTGCCTGATTAAAAGTAAAAAATATCCACATATAAAACTTTCACATTTATAATATTAGTAGGATCATCACCATTTATCATTGTCCGTGTTCCCCGAAGGGTTAGAGCCAGAGGTGTACGAAGTACACTCACGTTTCGCCAGATATATTTATATCAACCTGGCATAAATCCAGACTCTGACTGGAACTGAGAAACTCCTGAAATGCACACTTTGCCTGACCTGGGAATCAAACTCAGAGCCCCCTTCTCTAGACCAACGAGGATCCTTCCTTATTTATCAAGGTTGTAGCGCAAATCAAATGCCTTTAAAATGACTCATTTCTCAAAAACGTAGTTAATTCTATACTTCAAAATTATCACAGCTGAATCTATCACTGTTACACTTCGTTCCTATTTCAGCGAAACACTCATAATACCTTGATTAACGACTGCTTAAGCCTCGTGTTTCGAGAATACAGTTTTATTGACATTACCGTCGCTTGGTAGGAAGGATTCCACGGCGCCGGTCCATGGGAATTTTCCATAGATTTAAGTACCTACAACTTTTTTTATTCTAATGTATGCCCATCGTAAATCCTTATAGGATTGGTCGTTATGCATGTGGTTACACTGCGATGTTATCGCCCATCCTTAACTCCATTAAAGTCCCGATGTTCAGGATTTTAATGGCTAGATATTATTCACAGTCGCAGTACCTACTAGGTATGCCTTAAAAATGTATTTTGTTTTGTATTGTAATGTATTTGGTATTCAATCATTTGAACGATTAGGTCATCGGTTGCGCCTCTTGATATTGCAAATGATTTTCCTTGTGACTATTTGTTGCAGGTTTATTCATGTCTTCATGTTTTGTACTGTAATCAGTTTATTGGGGTAGTCAGTAACCTGTTACTTTTTTTTACCTGTCTGGGAATTGAAACTGGCCATTGAAAAAGTCTATTCAGATAAATCTTCAATAAATACAATGCTTTTGTTGTATTGTAGGGTTGTAGCGACAAGGGGCCACTTTTTCTGTTCTTGTTGTTTTTTTTTTCATAGTGTTTTGTCCTGAGAACCAAACATGTCTCGCGAATATTCTTGACTTAGAGTATTTTTGTGATTCCAATTGCAAGTTTAGTGGCCATACATTGCCATGGCGACATATTTTAATCTGGCGCTTGCAATCTTGAATTTCCTAGATATGGTCAATGCAAGTCACATGTGGCTAGGTATGTATTACCTTTGATGTTAATACTAAAAGCATTTAAAAAAATGGGTTTTAGGGAAACGAAAAATATGAAGTAATTTCCAGAAGTATTCACAGAGGATGCTATAACTACCGAAACAGTAGGAATAGTCGGAAGGCTGAAGAATTTCATCATGATTATAAAGTTTCTGTCAGGTTTCTATGAAATCGATTTGATTTTCCCATTAAAATCAATGATTGAAAGCAATGAACAAAAGCAAAGAAAAATATTACTAGTTACCTACAATCAACATGGTTTCTATAAATAGGAGTATTATTATATTATTTTTATTTTTTCTTACCAGGTAACGTCCCTGATTCCCACAGTCCGCAGGTGCAATGGTGACATGTCCAAACATATGTGTTTTATCTAAGTAAAATATAACTGTATTATAGACATACCTTTAGCAGCAAATGCTGTACCTGACTAAATTATGGTGTAAACCTCACCAACATCTATTGTGAAGTTTAGAAGATCTACACACACTATACAGACACGATTAGCGATTTTGGATAGCAAAGTCGTTTTTCAAAGTTTTATGTATTATGTACTCATATTATATAGATAAATATATACGGCTGTGGTCATATAATTAAGAACGATTTGAAGTTTTTGAATTTTTTATCTAAATCATGTCATGTGTACAAGCAACTAGTTGTGTTATGAAATAGCCACATGAATAGAGCAAACGGGATTAGGAATATAGAATAAAATCACTAACAATATTTTTTTTACAAAATTTATTTTATTCTCTAAATTGAAATAGTACCTAATGAAGCTGGACAAATAATTAAGAACGATTTATTAAACAGCTCGAGAGCTGTTTTTGTTTGGGCGATTTTACCAAAAACATTTGAAAAAAAATCATAGCTGTTTATAAAACGGTTGTATTACCAAGACAAAACCATTTAGCTGCGGGAAAACAACCATAATTTTTTTTCGGTGAAAGTATATATTATATACATATGTATATAAATTACTTTTCATATCACTTGCTAGCTAATTGTCTAATTATGTGTGATGCAAACCTGACCTAGACCAAGTCATTCAAGCCCTTGGCTCTAGTCAGGTAATATGTAATTTCATTATATCCTGCTGGTTATTGTTTTATCTTTATATATATAATTCTACTGTACGTGTGTATGTCACTGAACTCCTCCTAAACGGCTGGACCGATTTGAATGTTTTTTTTTTGTATGCGTTTGGGTGGCGCCCTGGATGGTTTAGATTCACAGTTAGACCCGGCAGATGGCGCTGCGGTCGAGTTCTAGGAAACAGGACAACGTCTGTACGGTCAGCTAGTTTATAATATTATATAAGTACACTAAGTACTAAATAAAACTACTAACTAAGTATACAAATAAATACAAAAACAAAATAGGCATCGAAGTATTCGTCTGCATCGCTGTCATCACCTGCTTGGTGCATAATTATACTGTGATTTGAATTTGGAACCTCAACTAAAAAATCGTATGAAAACTTTTCCCCTACAACTTTTTTTTTTCAATTAATGTTCAGCTCAACCAAAGGGTTCTCTTTCTCTCACTTCATATTTTTTAGTTGCCTTTGATGAACAAAATAGTTTAATTACGCAACTCATCACAGATATTTTATTGGATTCATAAGTAACAATAATTTACTGAGGCCAGCACATCAGGCCACCCTAATCTGTCAAATTTCTTTGATAGATTTTCAATTTTACTACAGAAGGATAAGGTTAAGTTTCACTTGGGAAAATTTGACAGTTTGGAATAGCTTGATGTGCCTGTACCTTAATTTAATAGATCAAACAAAAACGTTTATAACATAAAAATTATTGGTTTCTGCCAATTCCAAAATTATTGAGTAATGTGCGTTCGCCGAACCACTGTTTCTGCTTTCTACTTCATCTGTGGCGGTAATGGCAGCATGTCATCGCCACAGCTCGGTTGCTGCGGCGGCGGCGGGCGGCGCGACCACAGCCACAGTATCTATATTCTATAGGTTTAGGTAGTTAAATAAAGATACATATAGGTAGGTACCTATAAACTACCTATACTAAAGTAGTGTACTGTGTCCAGCGTTAGAATGTTGGATTTGGGCCACATATTTACGATAATATTTAGCGTGGTTTTCATGAAATTGGTTGAGTTAAGATAAAAAAGTGTATGAAACTACTGTACTAAATACAAGACAAGTTTTTATTCAGTGCGCAAATTGTAACCATGAATTCAGCATATCATTGTAGACGCCCCAGCGCAGAAATTTTCCATACATTTTGACCGCGTAGGTATTGAACTTTTCTATGAAACAGCTGCATTTTAATTTTATAACCGACGAAAAATTTCTGCGCTGGGGGGTCTAGAATGATAATTATGCTGAATTCATGGTTACAATTTGCGCGCTGAATAAAAACTTTTCCTGTATATAACTAGGTATTTCCCGTATTTTTAACAGTTTCATGAACTACTAAGTACGTAATTCAAGATTCGAATATATTTTGATTACTTCGCAGTAGGTGCCTAAGGGAAGTAATCAAAGACAAAAACCTACATATAACAACAAAGAGCAAATTATTCAATGTCTGCATTCACAAATCTTAATGTTTGAAAGCCAAACAGGTGCCATAACAGAAAACACAACCAATAAAATTGCCATTTGCCAACGAGCAATGGAGAGAGAGAAGCATGCTAGGAGTAAAGAGGGGAGACAGAATAAGAAACATCAACATTATGAAAAAGACCAAGATAGAGGACGTAACCCTAAAAATAAAAAGGCTAAAAAGGAAGTGGTTGGGACAGATGATCAGAGGAAAGGACAAATGGAACAAAATAGTTACACAATGGTACCCAAGAGGAGACAAAAGGAAAAGAGGTAGAGAACAAAAAAGATGAGACGATGATATCAGGCAAGGCGCAGGCATAACATGGAATAGAGTAGCCAGAGAGAGAACAGAGTGGAGTAGGTTGGAGGAAGCCTTTGCTAATTGGCAAACGGACTTACAGAAAGTAAAGAAGCACCAAATACGAAAAAAAAAGTAATTATGTAAAATATATATAAAACAATGCAGTAGTGTAACAAACATAATTGTAATTGTCCGAATAAAAGGCTTTATTATAATTAATATATTATTTAGTAGGTGCAAAAAGTAGAGTATTCTCCTCGGGGACAAAGGGCGAGCTTGAACTTGAATCGGGAGCCCTAGATTCCTTCGTTACGTTGGGGATTCAAAATAGCGCCCGTGACATGGAGACATTGCATTATCCCTTCAATTAATTATCTAATATTATTAAATTCTTCCAATATTTTTCTCAGACCACGAATCTATAGCACCTGTTTCACAAAAACCACAAGTCTGCGGGCGGTTGTAAAAACCTGCAACAGCTGTTGAATATAGACAACAGTTGTTGCCTGACCAAATTACGGGGTAAATTTAAGTAAAATTAAGTTTTCAATAAGTATTTGGGAAGATATAAAGCAGAAATAAATGTGGAACCAGAAATAACCAGATTAGCTTTACCCATCGCCAATTTTTTTTTAGATATAGTGTCAATTTGATCTGAATACTTATACCAATACTAATTTTCGGCAAGAAAGAGACTCCAACAACATCAGAACGAAACACGCCTGAGATGCTACTAGCATGTGATGAGAAGACCAAAGATATCATTCACATACAGGTCCTAAGCATCGACCAGCACCCTAATTTCGTAACACACGATTAATTATAATCTGTTTCGTTCCGAAAAAGTGTAAAAGAACACGTGCACACACACTCTTCCTAACTTGGATTTCCTTCGTAAACAACGACCTGGAGGCAGCGCACCTAAATGTCTCGACGATGACGGCGACGCGACGTCTCGAAGAATGACTAGGAAACCGATCCTAGATGAAGGGAAAGGCAATAGCTATAACCTCTTTTACAAACCTATTTATCTTTCTCAACTCTTATAACCGTCCACATTCATACTGTAATCTTTCCTGACGACATTTCTCTCATTTACACTTACATAAGTACCTATTGTAACAGCGCCGGCGTTACCGAACGGTGTAATCGTATTTCTTCAACGACTTTCAATCTTTTCGGTACTTAGCTTATGCCAATCCATTACTTTTTAATTTTTCACTATCGCCAGAATGTCCTTTTGTCAAGGCGCTAACACTAAAAGCTGGACCGTCTGTCAGTACACCATCACCATCATTTTGTTTACCTCCGGAAAGCCTTAACGTAAACAAAATAAGTGCGTACGTTAACGTAAATAAAATAACAACAGTAGCTACCTACATTATTGTTATTGTTTTGTCATTCGTGTTATAAACACTTCCTAACAATCAGGAATGATTTGGATTTTAGATGATTGTTTTTCTGTGATCTGAGTAGTGTTATTCTGACCAGTGCCTGCAGAGCGGGTATGTGTGAACTGGTGTGTGATTGTGTATCAAGTTTTACCTTCTTTATTGGTGATGTCAAGAACTATGCCAAGCTCTAGGTCATGTTTTGAATAAAGAAGCAATTGTGGTGAATAGTCAGTATTAGTTGTGCTGTTCTGAACATAGAACGTACAGCGGAAATAGATACCGGATTTTGTGAAGCATGGTATGAATCACATTTACACATCACAATGATGGAAAAAGCTTTGACTTCTGGTGAAAGAGAGGTGAAAGAAAACCAATAATGGAGAAATATTATTATTCGATTTTATTGACAGATCGGTGAGAGATTTATGTAAGTACCTAGGTATGCTAGCGACCGATGGTTTGGACTCGTTCTCTACTGTAATGTGATACTGTAATCAGCAAATCAAATGCTATTGTTTATTAACAAAATATCAGTAGCTGACCTTACTACGAGTATTTACCTACACTTCAGGTTGAGATTGGTTTGACGTGGAATTAGTTCATATAAGATTACTGACTAGTGCTAGATATGCGATCAGATGACATGAAACAGTACCGTGCCCGTATGTTGGTAGACAAACGACAAAGATTTTCTCGTGGCTAGTTATAATTAAAACACACATAGGTCCACATACATAAACAATTGAATAGGAATTCATGTTTTTTAAAACATACATCGGGAATAATGATGTACCTTACAGTTCCAGCATAACAAGAAAACAATATTTTTACTCGTCTTAGCGTTTTAGAATTACACTCTGGAAAGTCCCACGCAAGGATGCATGTGTGCACTTAATTCTTTTATTATAAATATTTGTAAGCTATAAGTAATTTATACATAGCCCACAAGAGGAAAAGGATTATAAGATTTATAAAACTCTTGACGCTGCAATCAGTATAATACTTGAGGCAGTAATCAGTGCAATAGCGGTCGCTGCAATCAGTGTTTATTGGTAGTCTACTACTGGGCTTCTGGACAAAAGGATCTATCTTCGACTTCGTAATGATTCATAAAACGAAGCCAGCTGTGTACACCATCAGTAATGGAGAACTCCACAATTCCGGCCAAGTCAAGTAAGTGCTTTGTATCGCTTAGCATTGAATAGCTGCGCTAGGATAATGTGATCGTGAGTCACGTGTTTTGAAGGCTAGCCGTTTTGTATTGGCGGTTCTCAGGCTAGGGACGTGCTATACCGTCACAGTAATTTGACGCAACAGTGAAAAACTATGAGCAGACTAGATAAAGCGCTTGAACGGAACCACGGCGGATTTCAGGCCGCTGTATTGCGCGAGACACGCTTACGTCACTTGGCGCCTCCGCGGTCCGCTCCGCTACATCGTCAGGCGACCCCTCAGCGGCTCAGCTCAGCGGCTCGGTGGCTCGGTAGCTCGGCCCAGCGCGACTCACTCCTTTTGGCGCGCTCACTCGCGCCTCACCCGTTCATTGCCGACTTGACCGCAACCGAGGCACGACGTATGGTACACTATATATCCGACGCGTCTCACTCAAATTAAAGTTAACTTTTTGGCACTGTTTAGCAAGTGTCCAAATAGTGTACTCATCAAAAATATTTTTCTAGAAAACAAATATCGATTTGTTACCAAATTCGTTTTTGCTCGGCGAAAACTTATATCGCAATTTTAGTCGTCGGCGATTTGAACGCAACTCGTTTCAGTATACGATTTCTTTAGAATTGTTTTAAAGTAACAAGTACAGTTTATTTAGTATTTGTGAGGATAACGATAAATAGAGGCGTGGAAGAAAAGATCCGAAAATGTCTAAAAAACATCTTCACAACCAAGCGGCTATACCGTTAGCTCCGGCGGTGTTTAAGGTAAGTGTTTTTAAACATATTTTTATTTTGAATGCGAATTTTTGTTTGTTGGATACTGTTCCAATTTATATTTGGATTACTTTCTCTAAATTGCTATGCGATCAAACTTGAATCGTCAACTGGTACGAATTGATTGATTATAATTGGGCTTGTTTAGAAACCATGGAGAAAATCGCCGTCAAACTATCAAACATAGAAAAGGCATTTAAAACTTAGGAAACTGATAAAACGCGTACGGATATAAATTAAAAATACGTCCGTTGACATGTATTTCGGAGAACGGAACCGTTCCGCCGCTTTTTGAAGTAACGCGAAATTTCATTGACATTGTGAAACGACGGAATGTAGCGGAATAATTACTTCGGTCTGACCGAATCCTATAGTACTCTGTTCTCAGAAATGCGTTTTGAAGCTGTGCGATATATCTTTAGAGTACCGATTTCACACGCAATTATGCTAAAGCTTTGTCATTATTTATTTTGGAATCATAGTTATTTCAAACAATGTTTATTATACATAGGTACTTAATTTAACATCTGAAAATAAATCCTTGAAAAATCACTTAGTTTTAATGAATAAGTGTAAAACAGGCGGTAGGTATTTTACGTGGCAACACGTCCAAGTTACTGGGTAACACGATTGGTAAGACTCCATTACCACCCCTCGAACCGACCTCGAACCTGCGATCAACCTGTGTGGCTGTTATACCTTAGCTACGAGCCCCAGCACTTCACTGTCTAAACATATGATGTAATTTTAATATTTTTTACTCACGTCACTACCTCGTTACAAAGTTACTTCGCGTGGTTTATGCAATATCAGTACCTATCATTTAATTACATTAAAGTGTATTGAAACTTGAAAGTTTGATACCTATCAAACATCCCCCAAGAAATATTTGATATGATGTAAGTACTTACAATAAACAGTATTCTATCTAGATAGAATACTGTGAAAAGTTAAGAGGACAGACCTAGGTCTATACTCTTAACTTTTATTAAAATACTAGCTGCCCGTCTCGGCATCACACGGGTCCATCCCTATTTTTTTCGTTCGACCGTTTTTTCTCCGACTTACTTTGCAAATCCGACTGCCACGAAAAAGTATTTAAATTTTTCGGGTTAATATACAGGATGATTGGAAGATGGGTGCAAAGCTTTAAAGCGAAGATAGTACAGACAATTTAGAACCATTTAAGCCATAGTTGTCTTAGACGAAGTCTTACCAAATATTTTTAACCAAATTTTTAAGTTTTTTTTCGGAAATTCTCAAAATTTTATGTAAACTGCATAATTATGGCCAAATTGAATGATAAATGAATTCATTTTTTATTTATTTAATTAAAGTAATGTGTAAGCAATCAAGCAAAACATGTTTTAGGCTTCTGTGTCATTAGACATTTTTTTTACAGACATTTAAAGCTCAGAAAAAATAAAAAATTTGTACAATACGTCTTTTAAACATTATTAAAAAAAAAATTGGTAAGACTTCGTCTAAGACAACCATGGCTTAAATGGTTCTAAATTGTCTATACTATCTTCACCTTAAAGCTTTGCACCCATCTTCCAATCACCTATGACATTCACAAATAACGTAGCTTTCTATTGGTAAAATAATTTTCGAAATCGGTTCAGTAGATCGAGAGATTACGCCCTACAACCTCACAAACTCACAAACATTACCTCTTTATAATATTATATATATGTATAGAAGTATAGATAACCTCTTTATAATATTGGCAAAATAAGAAAGGCATAGTATATTGTGAGTATACTAGGTATAGGTACGCCTTTTCAAAACCCTTCGGGTCAAAGTCAAAGTCAAAGCATTTATTTCAAATAGGCACTTATAAGGCACTTTTGAACGTCAACATTTAAATTAAAATAGAATTAATCCTAGTCTCGGGGACACGAGGCGTGATGTTTTTGTTATGCATAGCATATTCGGCCTATAATGTTCTTACTGCTGGGCCACAGGCCTCCTCTGGCTCAGAGGGAGTGGGCCGTAATCCACCACGCGGCAGATGGCAGATGTCACATGTCTTCGAATTAAAAAAATGGAAAAAATATATATTGTTCATCATGATGTGAAAGTAAATAAAACATAAATCAGCCAAAAAATACTTCGGCAGTAAACACAAAAACTATGCCTGAGGCCCTGAATTGTTCATCTATATCACAACTTTCACAAAAATAAAGCGTAAGTCTTGTATACAAATATACTAACCACAGTCAGTAAAAATACTTTTTCGCATCAATGAACGTCAATGGATTCTAAAGAAGATAGGAATATCTTTTGAAAATGACGCACTAACTTTGTAAAACTAACATTACCAGGACTATATGACACGAGGACGTATAACTATAATATAAGTTTCGATAATGAAGATACAATAATATGCTATTTAGAAAACCACAAAAGCAAATAGCCGCAATGTGGACCTTCAACATAAAACAGCCTATAATGTTCCCACTGTTGGGTCACAGGCCTCCTCTCTGTGAGAGGGAGTTGGCCAAATTACACGCGGGCCCAGCGTGAGTGGGGTAGATGTCACATGTCTTCGATTTCATGGTTCTAGGACATGCCGGTTTCCTCACGATCTTTTCCTTAACCGTTTTGAGAGCAGTGGTGATGACATAATTTACACTAAGTAAAGCATCTGCCTGGGATCGAACCTAAGACCTACAATTCCTCACCACTGCTGATCACTGATCTTTACCCAACAGGAAACCATAAACAACATTCTAAAACTAAATAAAACCATCTGGGAGTGATGGGACCAATATTATAGTCCTCCTTATTGGGCGACCTTTTGCAGTTACTATTTCCTGGCGTGTGCCTTAGTAGACTAATGCAAAAAAAAAAAAAAAGTGTTTATTCACAGAAAATACATTTTTGTTGGTTACATTTACTTCCGCCAAACTGCATAGCAGTTTGTTGGCAGACGTAGCTCCATTTTTGAAAATTCCTACTTATTAAGTTTTTTAGGTTTTTTTATGTTATAGGAACTGGCCTTAGGTCTCTCTTTACGTATTTTACGTTTTTCGGTCCACACACCAACCAGGATCCAGGTAGGATGGGACCAATACACCCTAACTAACATCAATCGACGTATGACCTAAAATGAACAAATCATAATGTCTATTTCCGTGCTACATGCTTGATTTGTAAAATCGTGATAAAGCACCTAACTTTACAACGACATTACTCACATGCCCATAGAACACGTGATTACAGAACGTGAATACGTGATTGTTGAATCTAAACTTTTGCTTGAAGTAGCAGAAATATAGTCTACTTGAGGAATAGGTCTTCTTTCTTGTGGAATATACTAAGTCAACAGTAAAGATAGCTAAGCAAAAGTCAACAGCAGGTAGGTAGTCAAAAAACGCCAAGTCAACTTGCTTCAAAACGATTTCTAAGGCACGTTTAATTGAGTCACTTCAAATGTATCGTTGTACGTCACGGCGGCGTATGGCGACATCAGCGTTAATTTTTTGTATGCAAAATAGAAGAATATATTACTAACTGAATAGTTCGTCGCTGTAGACTGAATTCATTTGCGCCATTTATTACCTCCTCAAATGGGTCTTTCACCTATGGTTGAACCTACTTTGTTTTGTTATAATGACGTGTTAAACAAATTCGAGTATTAACATGCTATGTTTTAGCATCCTCGATATTCCAAATAGTTACATTAGTTTGATTTTCCTATAAGCAAATATCATGAATACATGCCTTATTATAGGACTAGATTATATTGTTTTGACCACATTATAGGTATTGTTTTACAGAAAACATAATTACAAAGTGAACATATTCAAACTGTAGCTTTACCATGGTCAAACTAGCTTGCTGCAAAAGTTTATAGAAAGTTTCAGTTTCATGAATTAGCCATAGATTGTCACGGCCATGATGCGTTGTTCTTGGTATGATGTATGGCATATTTGCAAGATGAGCATCCACTACCGGTCTACTATATTTGTTAAGCTGCGACACCGAACGGAGCCAAAACTATCATTATTTCCTGGTGCTGAAAATAATTCAACCAATAAATGCGCATTATGAGTAATAGCAGGAACCCTAAATTTATTAAGTTAGTAACAGACAGAACCCCTAGTTTAAAAAAGGGGTATTTAAATCCACTCGCATCACTTATGTACGAAGGGGTTGCAGGACTTTTATTATTCGTAGGGTTGCAGTATAAACTAAGGCCTTAGGGTCTGTCCATCACTCGTAAGAAGGCATTAACTCTGAATAATAAAAACTGGGGGCTTCCATACAAACACGAATGACTAATCATTCGTTAAGTAATGGTGGAAAATATTCTGTAAAAGATGGTGTTGAAAAACCCAAGTCTATTTTTGTGAAGAGCTTTGATTGATCGCTTTCTAAATGTGATACTACTTCACTAGCATCTACACGTGAACTAGGAGCACATTTTATAGTTTTATAGTCGGATTTTTGTAAAAGAATTTAAATTTAGTATCAAAATGGCTAGTAGGTGTATAGTCTTGTAATTCGTTCACATAATGTTTGAATGCTACTCTACCTTTAAGTAAATATTTACCTTACGATTTCATTCGGTAATTCTTATTGGTTGGGAAAAACGTATGTTTCTCTGGCTGGTATTAGTGGTTTACAAAGGGGTTTTACTTGTGTTGGAAATGGGCTTGCTGCAAGAGACTACACTGCCACTGACATTGTTATAATCCACCCACTCCATACGTTGCTTTGACGCTTTTGTCACTGATAGCCTTGTGGGATTCTCTCGTGCACTTGGGACATTACCTCATCCCTCTTGCGTAGGATTATTGTTTCCGTTTAGTCTGTTAATATATCCGTTCCTTGGACAACTACCTTGCATCATATTCCTTAATTTTCTCATGTCCTACTTACTTAACTTTAGTTGTTATTATCATTTTGCTAAAAGCTATGGCAAAAAGATTTTCAATGGTGCTTTGTTACGAATTCAAAACGCGTTTAGATTCTTTTCAACTCGATGTACCTGCAATCAATATTCAGCATTGTTTTCTGAAATTGTTAATAAAAATTAATGTTCTAGTTTAATGACTTACTCGGTTGGTTTCTTTGACTGTAGTTCCTAACGGGAATATAATTACTTTGACAGTGACTGTCACATTAGCCAGTCTCCATCAGAGGTGTGGTAGTTGGTACGTGAAATAGCACATACTTATCACTTGACGGAGGTATTGTAATGTTATAACAATTCTCGTGTCTTTATTCATCAACAGTATCAGGTGTTCATTGGGTATTGTCTACACGAACCGGTGCAAGCGGACACTCGCCAGTATGCGCAAGCGCTTGCCCACCACAGACCCGCAGTCCGCACGACACAATGCTTTAGAGTTTAGAGGAAAATCTATATTACAAATAGCATGAATAACTGACACATTAATAATCGCTCGAATAACGCATTTTCCCTTAACAATCGATTTCCTTGTTTCGTGTGGTACAGTATTAAAACATTATAAACTCATTATAATATTTCATATTCTATTGCTATAGTAATGTTGCGGTATTATATCATTTTAATCAATGCTTAGATGAGAGTCAGGTTCAAATAAATTTTTAGGCATCCATAACCGCTTACATGTTAAGATTAATCTAGAAATAGAAACACTCGCGGTGCCCGTCTCCATTTCTGTCCAATGGAAAATAACCAAAAACGGGATGCGTTTAGACAAGGACAGATATATTCAAGTTCGCTTGACGTACGTAATTCAAAGAGAAAACGAGCCTAGTGCGTTCTGTTAGAGTTTAATTTAGTTTCAGACGGTAGGCATATTCTAACGGCCTTATTTATTAAAAAGTTATCGAACATCTAAACACTTGCTAAAGTCTGGTTTTTCATAGAGAAACCACACTTTAGCAACTGTTTAGATGTTCGATAACTTTTATGAATAAGGCCGTTAGTCTATAGCGAATAACTGACGCGTGGAGCCGAAAGTTGCGCGTGCGACTACACGGCGCGGCCTCCAAATTGGTGCCATGAGTGTAGAGGAGGCGGTCGCGACCGCGGACCGCTTCGGCTCCAACTTTATTCACTCGATAACGATACAGAATCGTTTTGCATTCAATACCCATATTCTGAGCATAAATCAGTAAATCACATTAAATTTTAAAACACTGCACTGTCCTTAGCAATCGCCTTTGAGTTTCGTTTAACATTCTAAATAAAACGGCAATAATTTCACGAGTTAGTCTCGTAATAATTTATCGTGAACGCATTCAACGCAGTCAGAGAAAACCATAAGTCAGCTTCGATTATCTGAACATAAAACGCGTGTAGTTGGCGAGGAGAGGCGGTGATCGTGCGTCTCTCTCTAGCCTTTTCGCTTGGTTTGGTGTGTATGTATGTACGCGATACAACAACAGCGCTTGGGCAAGGCAATGGAAACTTCTAGAGACGCACCTCGTCCCCTCCCGTCGCCGACACATGCCCCACCCCGCGCCGCTCGCTCGTTGTACCCAAATACCGTTCTCGAGGCGCTCTGCGCTCTCCCCTTCGATATAATCAAAGGATTTCATATTTCTATACAAAAAATCGCTCCAGCTTGTTGTCCGCGCCATTCAAAGGACATAAAAGATCATTGATAAATTGTTTAAAACCAGTTTCTTTTTTGTAAACTCACTATTGTAAACTTTTCAATGGCTTTAGGGAACCTATTGAAGAGTGTATTATAGTGAAATAAAAGATCTGTAGGAGCAAAAAATCAAGGTCATTCATAGGTAAAGAGCGCCGTCTAAACGGAAAGATTAAAGCGTGTCACTTGATAGTGTTGCGCGCCTCCGCCCGCATTTTGCGCTGCGGTAAAAAACGCCGCGACTCGCTCCACGAGTCGGATGGTTTGTCTATGTAGATACCTATCTACCTGTTATAGGTTGTTAGGAACTCTAACAAGCGGGCCGGTTTTGTTTCAGTAGTTTGTATTTTAACTTGCAGTTACAGCGTAATTGGTCTTTTGATAGTCTACAATATATATTTTTTTAGTAAGTAGAGTGTTCATCAAATTATCTAGTAAGCAGACATTTTGAGTAGGTACTTACAAAGGTACTTACCCACTATTTGTTCATAAAAAGTAAATTGAACAGAAAAACGAAACACAATGGTTAAAAAAGTATCAGCAAACAATTTTGACTTGCACAAAATAAAGACTATAAAACGAAACTGCAAAAGGTTGATTCTGAGAAAGATAATTCTAAATACCTTAGACATGAATGGACAGCCAAAACTGTACTCTATACTAAAGGCGTAAGATACAGATTCTCGTTTTTCTCCAAAAGTCAATTCAGGTTTACATTTTGATGTATGCCATGTCTCACCGTGGTTATGCGCACAGTGGGTTGCAAACTCAAGTTGTAATGACTCTAAAGTCTGAAAAAATACTGACAGATTTATCTTCCAAGTAACTTTCCATATTCACCTTTTATATTGTATTATGTATAAGATTTTTATTACTGTGTAACTTTTCTTTGTGTGTAATTTACTTGATAGAAGATAACCCTCGCCCCTAATACATGGGACTCAAACATGACTGGCGAAATGTTGGTGTACTAATAGGTAGGTAGAACTCTGACCAACGGAGCCTTGTTGCTCCCGTCGGAGCAACAAGGCGTGGTGCGTACCTACGTGGCGGTATGTACAGACGCCAGCACATCAAGCTACCCCAAACTGTCAAATTTTCCCAATTGAACATGAACTTTATGCTAAGGTTATAAAGTTCAAAATCTATCAAAGAAATTTGACAGATTGGGGTAGCTTGATGAGCTAGCGTCTGTACACTCTGTACCCATCTGTATGTAGGAGATAAAATAAAAATGTTAAATTTCTATTTACAGTCATTACTATTTTAATAATCTGGCATCATGTTGTTCTGATGACAAGTTAACACTGCAACCCCAATCATTTATTTACCAACACACATGACGAAAAACGTGCTCCAAGTATCAGAGATATTTGTCAGACAATTGCAATACCGTTACCGAAGTTTCTAGAGTCTTGTTAAGGTGCCAGACGAATGATATGAAGTTGCACATCATACATTCTAGACGTGGGTCTAACTTGGTGGGTGGCTGGCCTTATAGTTGCAGATTACCGACACGGCTTTCACATACCATTGTTTTGACTGCACTTAAAATACTAATGAGGTCGCACTTTGGACGGCGAACACTTGAGGTTGCTAGTCTGTCTGTGACACATAGAAATATAATACCTACAATAAATGATAACTAAAATTTGTCAAAAAAAAAAAACTTTCAAATTCTACCAAGCACAGTGGGCTTTTTGTCCGGAATCTGTCTCAAATCTTAACCCAATTTTTTGTTTGCTTATTCATGAGTCAAGTCTTACTTAGTTCTGTCATGTAAATAGACCTATTAATATAAAACAACATAATTTTATCTAAACAGAAAAAAGTTGAAGGATAAAACCGGATTCTGCGACACGCGCGCCGGCGCAAGCGCATAGCCAGCATAGCACGGAGAAGTGGAGGCGAGTCTGAGAGTCTGCAGACTTAGATAAACATAGACTAACTAAACCGCTAGTGCTAATAAACATTAGGGATACAGCTAATAATTAAGGCTTAGCGGAAAATTAAACTAAATTGCTTATGAACTCTCCACGTGCAGTAATTGAACACTATAAGCTGCAAAATTACGGTAATTTTAAATACTATTACAAAAGTATAATTTGACAGTTCAATAAACCTGTCATGACGATTTCAAAAGTTTGACAAAACATTATAGAGCCTTGTTTCAACTCACAAATCGTTAAATAATATGCCTTTTCGAGAATAGGGAATCTTATTTATGGCTAGGTACTTCTAAATGGTGTACAAAATAATAATGAAATTAATTTTATTATTTCTTGCATCGTCTAACACAACTACACAATATGTATTACAGAGGAAATTAGCATTTTAATCACAAATGTCTTAACGCATTTTATTATCAGAATCGCTAATAATTAATTTTATTACAAATACTCATTTTGCACGTTGCTCGTAAGAACATTCGCAGATTAGGTTTGTTTTTACTACTTATTAGCAATATTATTTTATGGTAATACTTCTATGATTATTTTCTTTGTTCATCTTAACAAATGAGAAAAGACAAAGATTCAAATTGCATACCGAAGAGTCCTAAGCACAATATAATATAGTCTTACTTGATCAACAATGACCCTAGTTCTTTCCAATAATAAACAAACAACGGTACTGTATACTTCGATTCTCAATCCATTAACGATTAATGTGCACAGATTATTTAATTCTCAGTCTTAGCAAAGTAAATTTTCTCTCTGTGAGCGTTCTTAGTGCTGTTAATAATCTCAGGCACTCGCGTTTGTGCACGCTCTCATTACACAACGGTTATAAACGCCCCTGCAGACAGGCGCGACGGGATTCTAATAGAACAAATTCTATGGAAAGTTCATGGAAATCTTCTAAAGTCGCGTTGTGCTGGCATCGGTCTCTGGGAGCTTTCTTGCCTCACAATGAAAAGGAAAACAAGCCGATATACTATGTAAAAAACACACCGTGTAACTTAGGTGAAGTGAGCTTGAGGTGAGCTGTGAATTGACTCAATCTTCATAGCAATATGATAGCTGAGTTCACGCTCACTTCACCTCAAAATAAATAGAGAGTTACATTTTTACGGAATAGATCTGCTACTTAGTGCTTATAATTTTTATCTTTATTCTCTTGTCCTTATATGTAAAAAATGGTTTCGTCGCTAATTTGTGTCTCCTGTCTGTAGGTACTCCTTGTGTTTAATAATTGTGTTGTGTACGGATATTGTAACTATAAGTAGCAGAGTGACTTTTATTCCGTACAATACCCAGGATCGCCGCAAATCGTCTTCTTCTAACATACTTCTCTATTAGTCGTGATGTCAGTAGTCAGACCATTTCTAGCCATATCATTCTTCACACAGTCCAACCATGTTTTGTTTTGTCTTCCCCATATTTATGCTCTAAACCTTCGTTACTCCTCCGTATCACATGCACATTTCATGTCAACCGATTTCTATAAATCTGCCTATTTTGATACTTAAAAAAAAATGCTCTAGTAGCTTTTAAAATCAACACCATTTCACACTGCTGGGCCACCTCTCTGGGAGGGCCGCGATCTTACCCAATTCTCAACGTGGTCGGTGATGTCACATGTCTTCTAATTTTTAGTGTTTGGATATAATTATGTTGGTTACCTCAAGTTGTTTTCCATCCTCCTTTTGAGAGCAGTGGTGATTTATAAAATCACACCAAGTAACAATTTCAAGTTTGCCACTGCGCCACCACTGCACTCAAGAGTCAACCGTGTCAAACAGCATTACTTATTATGACCTATGACCGTCCGACAAGTGCACTTGTCAGTGCTCTTGTCAGTGCACTTGTCAGTACTCTTGTGTCGTGACTGGACGGACGGTCATAATCATAATCCTTACTAATATTATAAACGCGAAAGTTTGTTAGTATGGATGGATGGATGGATGGATGTTTGTTACTCTTTCAAGCAAAAACGGAAGAACGGATTTGGATGAAATTTGGCACACAGATAGATTATAACCTAGATTAACACATAGGATACTTTTTATCCCGGTAGTACGTTCCCGCGGGATAATTTCCGACCTCCACGCAGGCGAAGCCGCGGGCGGAGGCTAGTCTTCCATATATCGTCGACCGTAGGTTCAATTGAGGTAAGGGACAAAATACCCAAAATGAGTTGAGTATACAGTTTTGTTCAGAATTTTTCGCTCTATCGAATGATGAAAAAATTCTAGCTTAACAAAAATGTCCCTTACCCTAATGATTTTTGGATCCAAATTTCGAATCAGCCGCATAATAACAATGTATCTGAAAAACAATGCAATACAGCAACTTGAAATGGTGTAATTATCGCCGCCAATCCACTTCAAATAAGGTAAGGGTCTTCCCAATCAACGAATTGTCAAAATTGTGTACTTCATTTTCTGTCAAAATCTCTTTTTCATTGATAGATTGGACCCAAAGTAGAGGTCAATTTAATGTAAGGGACGGGACTACAAGATACTTGGTCAGTAAGGGACATTACTAACAAAATACGTTGTTGTAAGGGACATCTATTTTCTTAAATAGCTAACTTATTTAAATAAATGTTACACATGTAGATAGAGCACTAAAATACAAGATAATGTCTGAAATCAGACCCGAAAAAGGTTAATAACAAAAAAAGTTATGGGCGATTTAGTCCGAAAAAAAACTTTTTCGGCCTCTCCTGAAAAATCGTATTTTGTTCCTTACCTCAATTGAACCTACGGTCGTCGATATATAAAAAATAATCCCTATTTCCCTTGGTCACGGCATCACACGTGAACGGCTGGACCAATTTTGCTAATTCTTTTTTGTTGTGTTTGTTATTAGCAGGAGTAGGATCTTTTGAAAGAAAAAATAAGAAAAAAAGCGAAGAAAATGCGAATTCAATACTCATAGTTAAGACAGGACAACGTCTTAACTATCAGCTAGTCATACATAACAATATAATATTATTACCACTTAACTGCGGTTGTGTACTTCAAAGTACACATGAAACTGGTAATTCCGGCAAAATTGCGGGAATTACTTGCATATTTCATGTTTTCAGCTGCCAATCCCGGTAGGTTTCCTTGACCTAAAAAGTTAATGACTTTGTCGCAGACGATTGTAAGTGATGTATGTGATTCAGTTACATCTGCCCTAGTTAAGCTGAAGGACCAATATTACCTAATGTTCAATTTTTAATAGTCATTGTTCTAGTTGAAGTTTATATATGAAGTACAGTATGTACATTCGTTTGTACAGTTTTGCCATGATCGTCTAAAAGGTTTTCAAGCGTTTAAGTGCTCAATTGGTCATGTGTTTTAATGTACATACATAAGTAGAACCTTTTAAATATTCAAGCAAGGTAACACGAGGTGGAAATTGCAGAATATTCTAGAATTTTTTATATTACGTAGAAGGAATTTAATATCAGGATATTACAAGATAGGAGAGAACTTGGTTTGCTGAGCTCGACCTTCTGGCTTCTGCGGGCGGTTTCAAACACGTGGATGTTCCCTATTTCTTTTGCTAAAATAAAATTAGCCTAAGTTACTCTATATTATTATAACATCAGCTGTCGGTCAGTAAACGACTCCCGTTCAAATCGGTCTAACCGTTTCGGAGATTAGTCGGAACCAACGTAGATAGACAAAAACAAACAAAAATATATTTTTTATACTTAGTATAGGTACGCCCGGCTACACATCAAGCTATACATTTCCAGTATAAGCTGATCTTGCATTGTATAGGATTTCCGTACAGTGCGAGATCAGCGTAAACTGGAAATGTACCTATAACTTGATGTGTAGTCGTGTGTACGTACTTCTACATGCATTTAGTAAAAAGTTGTTATTTTAACATTATACAAACGAGGGGCTTCTGGCTAGGTAACAATAGCTGCAAGGATCGATCAATCAGGTTAAGCTACGCTTGCCGCGGTTGGCCCGCGGATGGGTGAATTCTTTATATACCTAAACCCCTCCGTGCCTCGGAAAGCACGTTAAACCGTTGGTCCCGGCCACAGGCTGTCATATGTGGATCTTTGACATTCGTTTCGGGTCGTCAGAAGCCCGAAAGTCTGACAACCAGTCTTACTAAGGGGTATCGTATTACCCAGTAACTGGGTTGTGGAGGTCAGATAGGCAGTCGCTCTATGTAAAATACTGGTATTCAGCTGCATCCGGTTAGACTGCAAGCTGACCCCAACATAGTCGGAAAAGGCTAGACAGATGATGACAAACAGACACTACAATTTTATTAATTCGTATCCATTTTCAAAGAGGTTTTAAGTTCTAGGCGACTAAATATTACTAGAATGATTAATGTTAGAACCCTTTGAGAAATTCAACTTTGATATCTCAGTCGTGGTTATGGCAAATATATGTAACTAGCTGCCCGTCCCGGATTCGCACGGGTGGGGGGGATCCTTACTTTTTTTCGTTCGATCTTTTTTTCAGGTTCATATAAAATATATAGCCCATGACTCTCACAAATAACGTGGCTTTCTATTGGTAAAATAATTTTCAAAATCGGTTCAGTAGATCCAGAGTGTACCCACAAACATTACCCCCTTTATGGAATAATCGTGTTTACTTACAAAAAACGTTACTATTCCGTCCTATGTAGAACTTGTAGCTGTATACTGTAACAATGTAACCATAATAAACCTATAATGTCACCGCAGCTGGACCGAAGACCTCTTCGAGAGGAAATGGCTAGAAATTTCCAAGCCCCGTGCGGGTTGGTAGATGTCACATGTCTTAGAATTTTTCATTCTAGGACATACTGGTTTCCTCACGATGTTTTCCTTCACCGTTTTGAGAGCAGTGGTTATGAAATTATTTACTTAAAATGAAGAACCACGTTTGAACCCACGACCTACACGCGTAGGTCGGGGCGATGCTAGGATACTGGGCTCCTAACAGAGTAACAGTAACAGTGTAAAGGACGGCTAATTTCTCTCACATTGTTGTAATTCATATAAAAATCCGGACGGTTTACGATGCCATCGATTAAATTACCGTGAGCACGCACCATGCCTCGATAAGATAAGGTTGTCCTTGGCACCGCGGTTTGTTATTAACGCTTGCATTCTCCCCCTTTGTTTTAAATGAAAAATGAAGGTTTGGTTCAAACAGTGGCCTTACAACAATGAACTTCTTACACTTTTATTATAACTCTCTGTAGCTGTCATCTTCGAACGATTGACAGAAACATAACGATGATATTTTTTTTTTATGAATTAGGTAATTGCAACATTATATTGTGGACAGTTTACATAATAAATGAAATAAATTCAGTCGAAGAAACCATTTGATAAACATTATTTTTGTTTTTTTTTTTAAGCGTGGGAAATCATACGGATTAACATTCAATACACTATTAATGCTCGTTTTTATTACGTGCATAGGATTTTTTTTAAACCCCAGGACAGACCGCGACAGTCAAATATACTTTTAAAAAAAAATCCAATTAACAGCTCGCGTGTCAGGTTGTGTGTTGAACAAAATATGATTCGCGATCGTAACGCGTATGTTTTTACAGAATTATAAAGCATAGCATAATCAGCCTTTTAAGTTCCCACTGCTGGTGCACAGGCCTCCTCTTTGTAAGAAGGAGTGGGCCATAATCCACCACGTGGGCCCAGTGCGGGTCGGTGGATGTCACATGCCTTCGAATCTTTGTTTCTAGGACATGCTGGTTTCCTCACGATGTTTTCCTTCACCGTTTTGAGAGCAGTGGTGATGAAATAATCTACACAAAGAAAAGCGCCTACGCCTGTCTGGGTTTGAACCTACAACTCGTAAGTCGGGGCCGTTACCACTGGGCCACCACTGTTCTTATCAGAATTATAATAATTAAACCATCGATACAAGCCTCTAAGCTCAGTAACCCCATTGAATGATTATTTCACGAAAAGTCATTGCAAATTGAAAAAACGCAAGTAAGTTTTGAAATAAGCGGTCAAGGCTGATTCCCGGCCACCGTAGGCGCGGGCTTGCGGACGGCGAGTAATGGGTAGCTCGCTGTCCGGTAAGGACCAAGCCCGGGTCGACGGCGCGTTGTGTTCCACGCGCGCCTCAAAGAGATGTCAGCACCAAATGGGGGGGTCCGCAAGGGCCGATGCCTGCCAGGGGTGCGGGTTGTTCGAAAGAGATACCGCGGCCCCTGGCACACAGGCAACTGAGGGAACACGGGTGGGTTTTAGTCAGTAAAAGTCTGACACGCCCTCCCGCTCCACCCAGAGCGGGAGAAGTTATTTGATGATTTCCCACCCAAAAAAAAAAAACCTTAGCGCGGATTTGTAAAAGATTATTGGCTACATAGCTAGGGTTGCCAACTTTTTCTAGAAGTAGAGTATTTTTGATTTCAGAGATAATAAATAAAGAGTACCTACAGATTAATAAAATAGAGTATGTTTTTTTTAATGTAGGTATATTCTAACATTTGATAATTACACTTAATTTTCCCAATTAAACATGAACCTTAAGGTTATGTTATAAAGTTGAAAATCAATCTAAGAAATTTAACAGATTGGGGTAGCTTGATGTGGTGGCAGATGCCAGCACAGACGTACATAACACTTGTATTGATTAGAATTGTAGAACTCCAAACATTCTACGTTAATATAACACGAGGAATTTATTTTAATCAAGATTGATAAAGCCCTGTTCATCTCTTCTCGTCACTTGACTTTCATGAACGATAAAGTCAAGTCTCACAGTGGAAAATATAGAAAAACCGCCGAAAAACACAATCACTTACCTCAAAAAGTCAGTTAATGTAAAAACAGTATTTTAGCGTACTCTACTAGTGTTATAGATTATAGAGTAGGTACATCCATAAGAAAAAGAGTACAATACTCTATTTAAGAGTACGGTTGGCAACTCTATACTTAGCACGCTCACAAAAATGTTAAAAAGATAAGTAGTTGGAGGTTACCAACCTAGGTATACCAAACAGGTGGTTTTTCAATATATTATGATATAAATGATCGATCATATTAATTAAGAACTGAAAGCACTTTGTTTGAAAACATTTGTGGTATCAGAGGTAATTAAAATTTGTATAGATAAATGTTAGTGTAAGTTATAATTTTTTTTCAACATACTACTGTCGTTCAATACCGGTAATTAACTTATAAAACTTGCTCACCTTTTATAAAATGAAAGAAACTTCAATATTGATAGAGAAAGAAGTGAGATATTTATTTTGTTACGAAGCTTATGTTGACTAAACCCTACTTTGCTCGTACTCAAAGTCAAAGTCAAATCATTTATATCAAATAAAATAAATAAAAAATAATCATTATAATAAACAGTCCCCCGCCGCGCGCCGCCGCGTCTGTCTGTCGGTTCGCGATAAACTCAAAAACTACTGAACGGATTTTCGTGCGATTTTCACCAATAGACAGAGGAATTTATGAGGAAGGTTTGGGTGTATAACTTGTAAAGGTTTCGTGTAAATTGGTTAACGCGGGCGAAGCCGCGAAAAGCTAAGAAAACGAACGTTTTGAACGTCAAAATTTACAAAACAAAATAGAATTGTTTCTCGTTATAGGTATAAAAAATAAACTGTTAATCCAACTGAAAGTGTTCATGAGTCTACCTACATAATTATGTTGAGTCAAGAGCACTGTCAGTTTTGTAGAATGTAACCAGGGGCCTTAGTCTGCTATTTTTATAAATTCGTCATTCCAACACGATCCCATTGTCATTCATATGTCATTTTACTAAAAGTTCGTAATCTGCTAAATTCATAATGGTCGATCATTGGTCGGTCAATGGTCTCGTAATAGAATTGTGTCATAATGGCATTTTCGTATTGCCATTATTATAAAACTCGTTAGTAGAAATGTTTTTCGAAAAACTACTACTAAATTTGAACATTTATTCATGCCAGATTTCATTTATATATATTTTTACAAATTATTTATTAGTGTTTTATGAAATCTAAAGTAGTAGGAAGTTCGTAAATTAAGTCAGTCATTCATTTGTCATTATGTATGAGATTACCAATAAATGCCATTTCTTTCAATGGAGTGTCAGTGGCTGACCATTGGAAAGTCATAATGACGCCATTTTATTAGTAGATTACCAAACTTGTCAAAATCAACAATTATGAAATCAATGATAGACCATTCTGACACTATTGTAATAGCAGACTTGAGGCCCTGGACCTTTAAAAGTTTGACGAAGCGTCGTTATTCCAAGTACCTACCTACCTACAAGTACCTACAAGTGATCGTTTTATTGTTTACTAGCGGACCCACCAGACGTTGACCTGTCTTAAGGTGAACCTAGTCCACATTTTTGCATACAAACTTCGGGAGTGTTTTACTCCACTGTCCGACATGGCACATCCAAAGTAAAATATGATATCGTTTTGTCTCATTATTAATATTATCTGTACGGAAACATAATACTAAAATAAAAACCCATTAAAAAGTTAGGAGCCAACAAAGATTCGTTTTTCTTGCAAATTTTAAGTAGGCTAGCTGACCCGACAGACGTTGTCCTGTCTTAACTATGAATTTTGAATTAGCAACTTTTTTTAATTTTTTTGTTTCATTAGAACCTTCTCCTGACAATTACAAACACAACAAAAAAGGATTATCAAAATTTTTCCAGTCGTTCACGTGTGATGCCGTGACCAAGGGAAATAGGGATTCATTTTTATATATAAAGAAGAAGAAGATATATAGATGATACTTTTACCATGAATTCAGCATACCATTCTAGACCCCTCAGCGCACAATTTTTCGTCGGTTATGCAAAAAAAAACAATAGTTCCATACATTTTTACCGCGTAGGTATTGCACTTTTCTATGAAACAGCTGATTTTTTTTTTGTATAACCGACGAAAAATTTCTGCGCTGGGGGTCTAGAATGGTATGCTGAATTCATGGTAAAAGTATCATCTATATATCTTAAGTTTGCGCACCGAATAAAAACTTTTCCTGTATAGATTGATAACTTTCTTGTTTCCGACTCAACGCGTCGCATGGTCCGTCCGCGCTTCACTTCGTTTTCGCTTATTGTTCTTTCGGATGTTTTTTTCTTTTTGTCAGCCCGGTAAAACTAAAACAAGGCTTATAGGTCATAGCGTGATATTAAATAGCCTATAACTTTTGTCAAGAATTGGGCAAAATATAGCCCAGAGAATAGCGCGTTCAAACAAACAAACAAACTCTTAAGCCTATTATTAGAATAAACAAGCAAATTTTGAGAAACAGTTACGATTGGTAAACAAACTATCCGTTTTTGAGTTTATGATTCGTACTTATTTTGGTCTCTCGCGGAAACTAGACTAGACTTCAGAACTCCACTTCTGAACGTATGAATTTTCCAGAATCATCACCCGTTCTTATGCCGATTTCTCGAGATAATCACAGGTCATCGAACTAGTAGCTAAAATTTGGAAGCTAGGTACATTTTTAGTTTGCCACGTGACTAATATAAAATAGCGTCTGAGATTATACGAGCAATTTACATCATCAACAAAACATTTTCTTTCCGCCGTTTAAATACTCGCAGGGCTTAAAAAAATACTACCTGCGTTGCTGACAGATACACAGAATGCTCACAGGGCAGGCAGAAAGACGATGAGTAGGCACGTATTAGAAAGAAACGTGACAGTAGTAAAGTTAAAGAAAACCAATGTGGCTTAGAAAAAATAAGGCAATGCCTTTACATATATTTACTTGAGTCACGTGCCTTAACACCTACCATAGTGTACCTCATACCATACATTTACCCATCTCTTCATCATCACCTCCTTTCTTGTCATATTTTTCACACAATCCATCCACAGTTTCTTAATTCTTCCCCAACTCTTAAAAAAACGAGCATACTACGTGTGTATGTCACTGAACTCCTCCTTAACGGCTGGACCGATTTTGATTATTTTTTTGTGTGTAGGGGTGGGTCCCTGGATGGTTTAGATTAACAATATGCCCCGGTAGATGGTATTATTCGGGAAGGACAACGTCTGTCAGGTCCGCTAGTCTACTTATATAATGGAAAATTTCTGTACTTAAAATAAAAACAAAAGTCCCAATGCCTCCGGGAAATCAAAACACTTTGTTTAGTTGTAGCCTCACGAAAATATTATTAGATAGGCATTTTCCATGGCTTTTATTAATTATTTCGATAGCAAAATAAATAACGGCACTCCTACTATCGTGTGTCAGAGTGGGCGCGGCCAGCCGGCTTTATTGCCATTACAGTCGAATGGCGGATTATCATGAAATTCGCGAGCCCACATTTCGCTGGCCGTACTTAGCTGCCTTAGAAAATTGTAGGGGTTTTCCCTACAATTTTCTAAGGCAGCTAAGATTGCAGCTTATAATGAATGCAGTAAGTACTACTGCAGTACTTAATGCATTCTCAGAAACTATTAGGCTAGCTCAGTTAATAACAGTGTTGTTTGTTTTCCTGACAAATCAACTATTAGTGAGGTCATTGTATGTAATTGCATTTCCAGCTGTTTTTCCCAGGACGTTTTTATATTCAGGGTGATAATTATAGAAAAATTTACCTTATCAAATACTTACTGAACTTGAATAATTATTATAATATACCTAATTAACGCAGATTTAGTAAACTTTTGCAGGCGTAGATTTCTTTCACGGATTTAACCGTTTGCTAGATATTAGTGAACGCATAATTTTCTGTCCTAGTTTTGATCTTCATTTTAATCGATATCAACATAAAGCCAAGTGTCCGCTCTAGCAATTACTCTTGTTTGACGTCTGTCATTTTGACATCTATCAGTCTGAAATGAGTTTAAGAAATATGGATTGCGACATTTGTGCAGTAAGTAGCTACTGTTGACTGTTCTACATAAGTTAGGTACTAATCAAGAGAAGGAACAGAAGATTAATGGCTGATATCGGTATAGATATCATGATCATCAAATCATCACGCCTGGATCATGATCATAATTTAAGTACGTATCATAAGTTCATAACTCATGGGGTTTAAGCCCTGTAATTATGGATGACGCTGGTTTATTATATCACGTCAGTATATTAATATCATATATTTAGCAATATTTAAATGTAAGTACATTAGATTATCATATCGTGACTGGTAAATATTACTATCAGTGTATAGCTTTATTTTTGTTTATGATACGTCACCAATAAATATAATGACGCATCTCCGTATAGACTGTATAGATAATTTTCTTTGATATCGATAGTTATCTTTAGATGCGCGACATACCTATCGATAAGATAGGGATGTACCGCGGAAATCACATTCAAGATTGTTTTCGATATTCTGATAACGATAACTGATACATAGTTATAACCAGTTTCAGAGACTATCGTGAATCAGAGTTTTAATCGGGAAAGGAAGATAGCGTTCGGAAAAATTTCCGTCAAATGTGTACCTATTGTGGAAAGTTATTTTTAGAAACCATGATCTGAGTCTGCGACATGCGAGAAAAGTGACGTTAAAAATCCTACGAATATTATAAATGTTAAATTTTGTATGTTTAGTTGGTTGTGTGTTTGTTACTCAATCACGCAAAAACGGCTAAACGGATTTGGATGAATTTTGGCAAACAGTTAGTTTGTAACCTGGATTAACACATTGGATACTCTTTATCCCGATAGTACGGTCCCGTAGGATAATTTTCGCAGGCGAAGCCGTTGGCAAAACCTAGTAACAAATAAGGAAGGAAGTCACATTCTTAGAAACTTTGCATTGAAAGGGTGAGAAAATGCATGACGTAAGCTTAGTAAATATGTTATCATTATAACTAGAGGCCCTATTCATGAGAAGATTAATGTAGAATTTCCTATTGTTTGTGTATTAAAAGAGGGATATATTACCTATCAGCCACCCTGTAAACAAAATAATCACAGTAAAACAATTCAGACATTCACAAAATAATGATACTCGTGGGAATTTTCCACGAACTACCACATTATTATTTTATCATATTGATATTATTTCATTATTATTTACACCTGACCACATGGGTATGTAGTACCACTTAAATATTCTGAGCTATTTATTGAAACGCTGGGATTCGGGTAGGTGCTACTATGTAAAAATCTCACCATGGAGACCGTTAAGTGAGTTTAAAGTGAGATGTCAATCCCTAGATTCCCTAGTGAAAGGTATAGGGTGTTTCCAGTCTAACCGGAAGCAACTAAATTCCAGTATTTTAACCTCCACAACCCAGTTACTGGGTAATACGATACATCTTGGAAAGACTGGTTGTCAGACTTTCGGATTTCTGACGACCCGTAACGACTGTCTTAAGGTGTCCAGCTTAACGTGCATTCCGAGGCACGGAGGGGTCTTGATATGTAAAGTTGGTCAGCCAACCACGGATATAACCGCAGCAACCCTGCTCAATCGACTCAAGCCCCTCGTTGTCCATAAAACCTACCATGACAAAATTCAAAGGATACCATGGTCAACGTGAAACAAATGAGATAATACACTGTGAACCGGTTACAGCCAGTATTGCTGCGTTTGTATAACACTCCGCGAGCCCCAGTTTATAAATACCAGCCATATTGTGAGAAAGACTGCCCATTAGAATCACGTATTCAGGCATTGTGCTGTTAAGAAATTACCGGACTCAACGGACTTATATTTTACTAAGAAACGATTACTTTTGAGATTGAATAAATGAATAGCTTTACAGAACAAATAGTTTTAAGTCTTTGAATGGTTTAGGGATTCGGTTTTCGTTGTTCTTAGGCTTGATTGCAAACTTTTAATCTTTTGCTCAGAAAATGGTTTAAAACTGTTAGCTTTCCAGTATCTTAAGTTTAAAATCGGTTATTAAAATGCCTTCTCAACAGCTTAGAGCAATACGAGTACCTACAGATACATATAGGATTTAGTAGTTCATCGAATCTTAATGTAGGTAGTCATGGTATAGTTTTAAATCCGAAATTTCGGACAAAACGATGTCTAAACCACTGTTTTCGAAATTATGCAATGCACTGCCAACTTTTCTGGCGCAAAATTTATGAAGAAAATAATGAGGCATTTTATAGCCTACTAATCGTATATAACATGCACTGAAGCCGACAAGGGCAATATAACGCGTCATATTGAAGAAAAAAAAATTACTAAACCTCTATGTACACGTAAGTGGTTCTAGGTGGGTAGGTACCTATAGTGCGATAAGGATAAGTTGAGTTCCGCGATTTCAACTGAAGAAGGTAAGGCAAGCAAGCTTATCAGTGTGATAACATCTGCTGAAGCTTGCACATAGTGCCTACATTGTAATCTAGGCATGTACAACATGCGGATACACTACATCAACGCCTAGTCACGGTTTTCCCGTTTTCCTAAAGTGTTCGCGTATTAATAAATCAAACAAATATCACAGATATGTGTAAAAATATATCTCTATATATGTCCGTTGATTGATTTACAGAAGCACTCAGGATATTTGCTTTTTTCAGCTACAGCAAATTTTTTCGGTCTAGATTTCAGAATAGTAAACGACATGTGCAGAATCGCAATGAGTATAAAGATAGTCCCAATCTACAGATTGGTCAATTTATGACAAATATCAGCAGAAAGGACATTGATTTCAAAGGCACGGTAGCTACCACGGTGCCATAGGAATAGAAAGACAGATGTTTAATAGACAGAGCAAGTAAAACTTCACAAAATTATTCCCAACAAATTCTATATCCGCATAAATGTGATAATAAATTATCATTTTTTAAATATCATGAATTTGTTACTTAAATGGTGTAGATTTCAGGGTACTAAACGACACGTGCAGAATCGCTATGTGACATTTAGTACCAATCAAGAAATTGACGACAATTTTTTTTGCAATGTTCGATATCTATCTTTGGTTCTTAGTATGACTAAGAACAATATTAAATAAATGTTCTATTGTATAATTAGGTACATAGTATTAGATGATATTTTTCCAGAGTAGTGTATAATTAATTTATTGATCAACAGGCGACTCATGGGTACTTTCTCATACGCCATACTGTGTACCTTTTCTGTTGGCAATATGAAAACAATAATAGGCATCTATATAGCGTTATAGGGAAATCCTATTAACACTGCACCTAGGTCTATGTACAGTCACCAAATGAGATAAGTAACCAGGGTCGTTGGATATAGTTGAAGTTTAGTAAGAAGCCGACGGATGTTTTCGAACAAAATTTTATTTATCTAATAGAAAACAAACAGTTCATTTATTAAATTTTATTCGAAAAATCCATCGGTTTTTGCTAACTTCTAGTATATCCGACCACTCTGTGGTTACTTATCTCTTTCGCTGACTGAACCTACCTAGATACTTACCTAGGTAGGTACAGTCAGTCAGTAAATACTTATTTAAAAGGGAATTTTTGTTTACTAATTAAATGCAAATAAATTCAAACAATTGTAAATTACGTTTTGTTAAGGACACACGTGGTTATTACTCGATTTAGTTTTACCTATGACTTTGCTTGCGTGACGTTTAGGTTAATTATTTTCCAGGAATAAATTGCTACACGCACATACCTATCATAAATAATCGTAAATAACTCATCAAAAATTATGTCTGCTTTGATAACCAACTTTATGTTGTTCGATAGAAACCTAACTGACTGTTGTTGCCATTTCGGACAGTGTTCGAAATTCAAAAATGAAACACCATGTATTAACCGTAGCCGCACGTGTAAGATAAAGGTGCACACGTGCTTTTTAGATAAATGAGGATAATAATTAAAATAATATGCACCATTTATTTACGCCATTACATCATAAACAGTACCTATCTACAAATTTAGTATTCTATGTAGGTAAATTTATTCCTTTTCTGTACAGCATAGTATATATAGTAGGTACTGTAGGTAGGTATGCGTAATGTGTTGTTTCGATAATGAGCCACGGAAAATTTTATTAAAATAATCAACTTTAACATACCAAACCAACATAGTCACGTATTTATAGACTTTATGTAACTCAAAATGTTACAATTATAGTTTCTTTGAAAACCGACTAAAGTAAAGATTAAAATGCAATGTGCCATCCGCCGAGGCGTTAGGGTCTAGGGTTGGCAACACAGAACAGCGGAAAGAGATTAGAAAGGAAATAGTTCCTGATTTGTATTACAACGCGTGTCGCCGCATGTCTCCCACTCTTTAACTCTACTACAAGCAAGAGACTAGTACGTACATGGATTACGCACACAATTGAACCACACGCACATAGATCGCGAGCTTGCTATTAGTTGTCACACTAACGCAAAACAATGCATTTGACACGCCCATATTCTCATACATGTTACGGCGACCAAAAGGTCGATTATTTATATCGATAAAATTAGTGTAATTTTTAAGATTTGCAATTTTTCGCTATAATTTCTGAAAAGGGTGGCAATTAGTGTGGTCTTCCTAAATACATATAAATAATAATGTTTATGCTAACTGCAGCTCTGTTTTACGTCATTTATGCGTAAAAAGACATGCTATTTAATTAGGTACGTAACACATTTCCGTAAACGATTACGCCTAATCTGTTTCATTTTGACAGTTAAATAACAATCATTGAGTTATTTACGTTGTTGAGGAGATTTTCTTATCGAACTTATGAAACAATGAGTTAGCTTGATCAATCAGAATCTGAATCGTTTTGAAATAATCTGCTTCAAAATGATTCAGATTGTGTTTGATCGTGCATTACGCAATTAAGGTAATGGGCTACGGCTAGTAAGTAAATAAATGACACAAGTAAAAAATACAATACCACTTTAATTATGAACAACAATTTAAACTCCATTTCAATGCTGATTTTATTATTGTCCTTGAAATAATACGAATTTATTAAGTAACATGCGCTTGCTATCTTTTAAATTCGAATTTTTCAAAATAAAGTGCAATCTTAAATTTTTTTTTTTTTTTTTAAAAAACGTTGCCCCACACTAGGAATTTCTCCTGTATTGTGGGTGCGTTACAAACATTTAAACTCACATACACAAACAGCCAGACCCAGAACAATTACTTGTAGGTCATACAAATATTTGTTCCGTGCGGGAATCGAACCCGCGACACGCAGCGCAGCAGTCAATCGCTTAACCACTGCGCCAACCGTGCCGTCTAAATTAATATATTTTCCGATAATAGCCTTAGTTAGGTCTGTAACATGGCTCGCAGTAGGATATAATCCAATCTGATGATTACTAATGTTGCTAAATAGTTCAGTTCCAACGAAGCTGCACAAAATCTTTGTTGTCAACATTATGTTTGTTAACATTCCGGAGATTGTCGGTATAAATCTTGATAACTGCTTCCGACGTTTTACATATTAGTATTAGATCTTTCGAAGGGTACAAGAGACCCCCTTTATCTTACATTCATCTACATTTAGTAGGTATCCATTCAATTCTACCAGTTGCTTCAATCCACAGTCTTCTTGCACCAGGATCTTTTGGAAACCTGAAAATAAAATTTATAATGTATGTTTTCATTATAAATGGTTAACTTTAAACCAAATTTTAGACGAAAAACCGACTCAGAAACTAAATTAATAACCCATAATAAACAATAATTGATGGTAGTAAACAAAGTTATTTTAATTATAATATTACTGATAATTATCACTTATATCAAACACACATACTTAATATCGACATTGTTTACAACTTGGTACAACACTATCGATACGCATGGATTTCGCAGAATTTCAGATTGGCTGGGCGCCCGCGACGTTCGCAGGGAACGCAATACATTGCGCGATTGCTCATCTAGTACAAGATGGTACCCATGCATTACAAGCAATGTATAATTTAGCATCTGGCTGCGATTGTATCGTTTTTGTCTACAAATGACATAATACAATTGTAAAAATTATAAATATCGCTTGTATTTTAAGGATTTTGGACTTACCGGTGAAAAGAAATCCCTTCCCGGGCTACACTACACACCTTGCTTCTTTTCCGACACGTTATAATAGCGCAAGACGGCATAATTCAATTTTTTTCGCGGAGCTTCGCACGTTGTCACAGTATGAGCGCGACTGTTGTCCGGTGAACACCGGTGAACCAAATTTCGGTTGACATACGAGCGTTTGCTCATAAGTGCGGCGCGCCTGCCCCGCCCACAAGGCCCTTCTAATCTCTTTCCTCTGTTCTGTGGTTGGCAAGCACACGTAATTTAAAAAAATAGCAAAGTTTATTACCGAATAAGTAGACAAAAACTATTAAACCGTTACGGAAATATCAAATTCTAAAAATAATTTCGTGTTAAACCTTACCACTCACAATAAACGATTATAATATTTCAAATGGGCAATAAAAATGGGCTACATTCGGAGAAGCCGATAAGCCATTAAAGTCAGTAGCATGACAAGTTGATAGACACGATTCCGTAGAAAAAAAGTAGGCAGCCCTGACTGAGGTACGGTTGCGCAGGCGCACGTGGTGACCGCGTGCTCCGCCCAAGCGTGCTCTTGCGCCGGAACAAGATCCGACCGATTGCTCACAAACCATCTGTGTGGGACGCCCATGTTACCAACAAAACAATCTACCATTTATTACCAATTTATCCTGTTAAAACTCCATAAGTGTAATAGGACATTAATCGTAATACGTTGCTCACAATGACTCTACATTTTTTTCTTTTTCAATGCCAGACAGACGCGAAACTCCTTAACGACTAAAGCACGTCCATTTCATAATATTCGTTAGGAAAAGAACGGAAATGTATGCATTACCGCATGTATATACGTATCGGTATCAGACTCACTCAACGTATCATCGCACGCACACACACGTCTGGGCCATTCTCAACGTGCGTTTGCGCAGGCCGAAGCGTCGAACGTGCCGCTATCCGCTATTTAAAATTGCACACAACGTAAACTATACTTCAACACGTGACTGCGACCTGCTTAATTAAAATAGAATTAAGTTTATTTTAGACACAATTATTTTATCATGATTAAAGGCTGGCTGCGCGATTTTTCTTTTAATTTAGCGATTTTTAATCGTGTTCCGGTGTTTCGCAGCATCTCCCAGTATCAAATGATTAGAATTGAGGCCATCTCGTTTCTTTGCGGTTTTTATGTGCAGTGAAATCTACTTAGGTGCGCATTTTATAAGTAAGTAACGAGGCAATTAAAGTTATATTAATAGTAAGCCTTAAGAAGGCTCACTATTAGTATAACTTTAATGTTAGGAGTTAAACTTTAGCCGTGTTATCTAACTTTAGTTCTACTGTAAATCTTTGTAAGTATTTGTATTTCCAACTTTATTTAAATTTAAGCGAAGTGCTTAATATTAATACGAAAATGACAACTAAGCACCCGCTCTTAGGTGTTATTTTGGTATAAAGAACTGCATTTCTTTATCAGTTAGGTTATCAATTCGATAACTGTTTTAACCCTGATCAAAATCAAAAGTCGTTCAATCAAATTAGGCTGAGAATCAGCACTTTTCGAACGTCAAAATTACATAAGACAGTCTCCCAAAACGCCTAGCCTGCATCACTTTCTAGTGCTTTAGCTGGGAAGAAGAAGTGGCGCATCAAACTCCCGAGCAGCACAGCTGTCTGTTTAATTAAATAGACTTGATTCTATACATAGATAGGCAAAGTAATAAACATTACGAGACACAGAACATTAATTAAATAATTTGTTATGTCAGCTAGCCATGCCAATATACCAACAAATAAAATGAAAATTTAACTCAAAGACACAGATTTTTTTAAATTAAAATATAGCTAAATACCAAAATAAAAGCCTCCTAGTATAAAGGGCGTGATAGCTTTCATATCTATGCAATGCTGGATTATGTTCGCATAGCTGTTACGACCCGAGGCCGCAAATGATAACCTAGGACTATCGACGTAAAATAAAATAAACTGGTAGGTAATTATTAGTAACAATAACAAGATCACGGTCAGCAAGACGATCGGTCACCACAAGCAGCACCCGTTTTTTTTTTTGGTGGGAAACCATCAAATAACTTCTCCCGCTCTGGGTGGAGCAGGAGGGCGGGCGTGTCAGATTTTTACTGACTAAAACCCACCCGTGTTCCCTCAGTTTCCTGTGTGCCACGAGCATAACGCAAAGATCAGGCCTTACCCCTCAAAATCAAAACCTTGTTTTGTATTTAGGGAGAAGGGAATAGCTCCGTACCTTCCGTGGTTGGTTTTGGTAAATCAGTATAATTTTTTTCTTTTAGATTTTAAAATAGGTAGGTACACATTTCTTACGCATCCTAGTTGTATGACCGAATTTTTGATTAAACACTCCTATTTCTTTCTTATGAAAATAAGTAAACAATACGTAATTTAATTTCACAATTCCAAATGTGTACATTCATATTGCATAGTACTTTTATCGACAATACTAAAATTCCACAAAGCGATAAGACTTTATTTTAGTTAGGTATATAACCATTAATTTTACAGTACATACTTACTTAGAGTATGGTTGCAACATTTTATTTTACAACACGAATTATCCACATAACATTAGTCTGGGCTAAGTCGAGTGAACTGATTATTTCAATTAAATAATTAAAGATTACATCAGCTGATTGGAGCTTCCTGTGTGTTTAAAGATACAAAGGATTTAGCACATATTCTAGTATATTAGAAATTCTTTAAAGCTATCCAATTAAAATTACACTGTATTCGCAGTATGAACAATATAATACAACACACAGACAGTTATTTTGTGCAAGTAAACTAGGCGTCTTTTTTCCAGAACTTGCCAACCCTATCACATCCCTATCACCCGGAATACAGGTGAATTAATAAGTCTCATTTATTATCAATACATACATTTATTCGTTCATTTACGTAGGCCAGTGGTGACGGCCCTGACTTACGAGTTGTGGGTCGTGGGTTCAAACAGGCAGGCGCTTTACTTCGTGTAATTTTTTTCATCACCACTGCTCTCAAAACGGTGAAGGAAAACATCGTGAGGAAACCGGCATGTCATAGAACCAAAAATTCGAAGACATTTGTGACATCTACCAACCCGCACTGGGCTCGCGTGGTAGATTACAAGCCATGAAGCCACTCCCTCTCGGGGACGTTATGTATGGATTGATTATGACGTATTACTATGTTTAAATGTTCTATGTTTATATTTACTAGTTCGGCAATACTTTGAATATGTTGTGCTGTAATGATATTCACGTATCTAACCTTCATGATTCCACCTTCAATGCTATCGTATTCTGCATTTTAAAGTTTTTATTACATTTTGTACTTTCTTATAAGTTATTTATGTAGTTTTATCTTTATATTGAGACAACTGTACTGTAAATCCATATAACTACATATATGATTTCCGTCGACTACTTACTATTTGGTTGTTGTAGAGACACTCACGAAACGGTTACTTTGAAACGACCTGTCAGTTTTGTTTTCAGTAGGTACTTAATCTATTATACACCTATTATAAAGAGAGGGAGAAAGGTAAAATTTGTTTGTTTGTAAGTTTGTATGGGGTAATCTCTGGACCTACCAGTTGGATTTGAAAAAAATATTGATAAGTAGTTCATTCTTGAGAAAGGCAATAAATAGGCTACATAACATCTCGCTACGATCCAAACGAGCTGAGTAAAAACAAAAATAAGTAAGAAAAAATGCTAAAAGAAAAGTAAGGTCATGGGCTTAAGCTAGTAGGTGGAAATAATTATATAAAGGAAAGAAAAAAAAAAACTAAATGTGAGAATGTCATCAGGCATAGACGCGACAGCGACGCAACGATGGAAAAATTGTGTCCACCTATACTCCATTTGAAATAACATCTTATATATATAAATAAAAAGAAAAGTCCTGACTGACTGACTGACTCATCAACGCCCAGCCCAAATCCTTGGACCTAGAAAGCTGAAATTCTTCACAGAGTTTCCCTCTATAATGTAGACAAGGAATAAGGAAGGATTTTTCGAAATTCAACCCCTAAGGGAGTTAAATAGGGGATGAAAGTTCCGCGCGGGCGAAGCCGCTGGCAAAAGCTAGTTAGACATATAAAAAACTTTTTCCAAAAAAAAAACAACCGACTTCCAAAAAAACACTACAAAGTGAAAAATAACTTTAATTTCGGAAGTCGGTGTCTTTGGAGCTGTATTTGAATTTTTTGTCACCGCCTTCCGAAATTAAAGTTATTTTTCACTTTGTAGTGTTTTTTTGGAAGTCGGTTGTTTTTTTTTTGGAAAAAGTTTTTATTTTTCACTTTTTAGTGGTGCACATGTGCTTACCCCTTCACAGCATACCGGCGTGATGTTATGTTATGAACTGGTGTAAGCAATAGACAGACATGAGATTTCAGCAATCCCAGTCCATTTGCTATCATTTATTGAGGAGTTCCGTTGCCTATCTCCAAAGTTCTTCATCAGATCTTCACCAAATTGAAATGAGACCACTACGAGAAAGTACTCTTCCAAAAAATACCTAAATCGCTTCGTGTGCCTATAAAATTTAAAGAGTTCTCTCTATTTCTCCAGGATTCCATCATCAGATCCTGACTTGATGATCATGGGACCATCTGGGAAGTATACCCTTTCAAACAAAAAAAACAAAATCCAAATTGGTCCAGCCATCTTCGAGTAATCGGGGAACATACATAAAAAAAAAAAAAAAAAAAAAAGGTCCCGACGAATTGATAACCTCCTCCTTTTTGAAGTCGGTTAATAAACCCTTTTTACAGTCCGTTGAACTGATTTTGACTTCTATTGCGTTCGTAGCATGATAAATGGCATCTGCAGTAAACAGTTGGTGTTGTAACCACTTTTTTGCTTTTAATGCCATCCTTATACCTAGTTCTCCTTTTAGTATGTATATCATATGTATGAGTATAATAATATTAGTACCTATATTTACTTATATTTGAATAAATATTCAAAACACGAGTAATTGCACCTACCACTGTTTGTCTCTGCATCACCCAAAGGTCGACTGGTAGAAAATGCCTTTGGCATTAAGTCCGCCTCTGTACATTTCTGTGCGTGAAGTATTAAATAAATAAATAAATAAATAAAAAGTTTGTTTAAATGTTTATTCTTATTTCAAATGAGTATAGAAAATATGCCTATACCTGAGGATTTACATAAAACTGAATAATCAAGTTAATTCAACTAATCTCTAATCAAATCCAAGCGGACATGATGAGTATAATTTATTTATAGTTACCTCATACAATGCTTCAAGTACAATGCATTTTTATTTTATTGCATGTCGATGGAACCTGCCATAGAATGGAAAATGGATAAAATACGTTCTGAAAATTGCAAATACATATATATCTTTTGTAATGTAATGTTTCATAGATATTATTGCATGTTCATTTCCATAGATATGTTCATTTCCTACATACTTTTATATAAATTTATCGCTGTTTTTTACTAAAACGCAACATTTAACAAGACGCAATGCGCCATTCATTTGTCTGGAGCATATCGTAGTTGCAAGTGTCGTAAAAACGTAATAAAAGGCTAATAATTAAGAAATTGTATTTTAATTCATTCGGAGTAGGTACCTATTTCATGGATTTGGGCTTGGTTATTGGCCATTTGCTGGTCATCCATTACATGAATGAATCTAAAACATACCTGGCGATTTATTGCTTTTATACACATGTGCCTCTGTCTGCCTTCATCTGGTTAAACTTGAAGCCGACCGCCACATCATTTAGAAACGGCTAATCCCTATTCCATATGCTTAAAAAGGTACCTACACTATAAGAATAAACACAGTTTTTTTCAATCCGTCGAGGCACGAATCGTAATTAATCGCAATTACTTTGCAATTAATTAAATGTTCCTAATATTGGCTCAGACACTAAGCTCAAAGAGCAAACGCTCTTAAAGTCACTCTCATACTGAATCAGATCCGTATCCGAGTTCCATTCGAATTGCAGATGATGTTCTAAATTCGTTTGAACTAAGTTCGGATCTAGTGCGCAATCCGTCATCTACATTGTTGATATGGATCAATGTCTATCGGATTTGGATCGGATGCAGCGTGCTAATGCTCTAAGCCACGTAAACCTGTGTCAGTCTTTCAGTAGACACGGTGGTAGTTGGTGTAGTGGTCACTGGTTGCTTCTGCTGCCGATAGGTGTAATCCTTCTTGAGTATAGCCTCAATATCACACACGGTTAGTGCGGATTTTTTTAAACTGTGCGCCATTCATGTCCAATTTTAATCAGTGTCGTCTCATCTTGTGACTAGTACAGGAGCTCTACCTTAGTTTACGTCCTGCCATCTTATAAAAATAAAGATAATTATGATGAATTACTTTTCGACAAGGAAGCTGTCAACATCATGTGTTCTAGCGCAGTTGACTCGAACACTTAACAATCTTATGGTAGAACTAGGTATTTAGAATAACCGCAGTCAACGTCAAACTTCCGCGGACTAGAAATTGCTTGATATTTGTTTTTATAGCTCTTTCGAGCAATACGAGTGATATTAAAAGTGTACTTCTTCTGTAGTTATTGGCTTCGTTATATTGCTTTGAGTGTAATTTAGAACTAAATTGGTTTTAAATGCCACTTATAAAAAATCATAATATCGATATCTAAGTATATCGATGATTATCATTTGAGTAGTCAGAATTTCTGCTATGCAGAACAACAATAGGAATACTTCTAATTTGAGTAAAAATCTATAAATGTTTGTTATAATTTATATCGTTCAACAAAGGTTTTTGCATAGAATGTTAACAGAATCAAGTCTAGCGTTTGAGTATATTTATTATGAATTAAGATAATCAAAGTCGTGATAGTAATTTTCGGTTATTATTTTTTTTTAACATTTTTATTATTTTATGTAGATCGACGTGGAATGTATTTTCCATCTAGTGCTTAGGTAACGTTGCCGAGATTTACAGGTTTAGCTCAGGAATGTCCATTCGTATTGGCTAGTTAACTGATGTTATCGGTTTGAAAATTATAATTATCTATGCACATCGTCAAGTGTGTCTACCGGAATGTTTGATCATTGAATCACCGTTAATTACACATAGCCCAAGCTTAACTTGAGCGCAATAAATAATAAACTCGAAACTCAAACCATTTATTTCAAATAAAACCATTACAGCCACTTTCGATCGGTCAGTCAGAAAGATGAAGCTAGTGGCCCATTCCAGGGCGTATTAGGTATCTTATCTACCTATGGAGAAGAACTCATAAAGTAGAATATTGTTACAGCATTCGTATCGAAATTATACCAGTGAGAACGACGTAGGAAGAGGTGCACATTAAAAGCATCCGTAATAAAAAAGATGAACAAAAAACTGAAATTAAATTAAGCCGTGGCAGAGAGATGACCAGTTCCTACTGACGGCGGGCGTCCGTTGCCGAACATGACATATGCATCAGCGCCATTCAACTCAACCATTTTGAAGGGAACTTAATTATACAATACTACATGCCAGCACCAGCGAGACATTTGAGTGAGCATGACATACTCTCAGCCGCCAGGGCACAATAATTTACAACGTACTGAAGTAATTAAGTATTTAGTAATTTAGCTACGACTAGAGAATTGGTAGCGACAGTGTCCTGCTGTTTATCTATAATCCATAAAACGTTAATTTGCCAAACAGCTAAAGTGGAATCCATATAACAAGAAAAAAATGAATAAATCAATTTGTTTTAGACGTTGTCTTTTTTAATACAACATTATCATTGTAAAGTAATCCATTATACGCTCACACGCTGCCATTATGAGGTCAAGGATGCCTTTTATTTGCCGAACCAACTCTTGAACTAGCCTTTCGCTTGTAAAACGGTACGTTTGTCTGGCGATCAGACTGAAAGTCATTAAAAAATATCAAGAAACGATTGAGGCCAGTCTAAGAGACATACAACAGTAGTTTTTAGTTTATATATCAATAAAAGCTGTTTATAATCTTATTAACAGTAACTGAAATAAGGTACTAACTTATACGACCTAATTATTATTGTATTTGAGTACAGCTCTTAAGTATACTTGTTTTTATCATCATACTTGTTCTGCAAGGTCGTGCCTCGTGCACTTTCTACAAACATCTCCTAGCGAATTGCATCGATCACATCTAAGAATTTCTATTTCTTGTATTGTATTCAATTTGCTCAGACGCAAACAATGATCACAATTTCCCAGTGACAAAGAAAACAATACAGCGACGGTAACAGACAAACATAACTTGACATGACATTCCTCATGTATGAGCCATTGCCATCTTAGTTGCATGTAATTGTAAGTAATAAATTTCTGAAAACGAGCCAATAATCGTATTTGTGACGAGCGTTATTTAATACAGTAATCGTCACGCAATGTGGGGCTAGAGGGAGGGGCAGGTCTTTTGGATGCCAAGCTTTGGCGCCAAAGTGGGGAGGCGTCCAGACAGTTGCGTCACGAGAAAAACATGCTTTCCCCTGTACTAGACCAAAGACCCGCCACCAAAGGAAAATAAACATCAACCTATCCTTTCAAAAACAACTTACAAGGTCGATTCCAATGCTGTATCGAATGCTAAAACTTTGAAGGTTTTCATAGACTGCTTTTAGGTGAATGTTGCAATCAAAACTGCCGATCTATTCTCACCGTGAAAACTTAAGTGAAGTGAGCTCTCAATTCTTAGCATCAGCCGATGTATTCTGTAAAAATCTCACCTGAGAACTGAGGTGAAGTGACCGTGAAGTTAGCTGGCAAGCCATCTGATGCTAGAGATTGATACTAATGGCAGCTCACTTTAAGCTCACTTCACCCAAGTTATCACGCCCTCCCCGCTCTACCCAGAGCGGGAGAAGTTATTTGATGATTTCCGACTCAAAAAAAAATCCAAGCTATCACGGTGAGATTTTTACAGAATAGCACTGCTGGTGAAATGACGCCTCACTTCATTAAATTATTTACGGTGAGATATTTAGAGAGAGTAAATCGGATTATGTGATTGTTCCAATAAAAGTAAGTTTATTAAGCAATTTATATTGCCATTTTTTTTAAATAGATATTTACTTCAAACTTAATAATCATAGGTGATGCAAACTTTATCATTGTGAGCTCCTGGACTACGCGGGTCACATTAGTGACACTTGAGATTTGCGAGTATTACTTTCACATGTCATAAAATATACAGTTGAATGAATGTTTGCAAATTGCACGTTATTCATTTTCTCTTATTGTTATCAAGTTCATAATTATCTTTAATAAAGTCGATACTTACAGACCATTTTGTTAAGTAAGTCCCATTCAGAATGAGAATACCTTGACTATTTGATCATGTACCCGCTTACCTACTATAAGTGTATGTACCTTAATATTTTATTAATAAAATAACACTTATTATTTTGTTTTTGAAGTGAAAACTTCTAAGCGCGTTGGGCATTTTTAGACATGGGAAAAATCAATTGAACTCGCGACACCGTTACCGACACCTCTGATTTTTAGTAGAGGTATTTCAATAATTTAAGTCTCAAAAGATAGTTTTAGGTCGAGAACTAATATTCCAATTGGAATTATAAAAATCGGATAACCCGTTTAGAAGATCTGACCAAAATTATGATTATAAATAATGTGAAATCCTGTATTGACGATTCAAAAACTACACACGTAATTGTTCAAATTTTCACTTCTGTCGGCACTCCCGGAGTGCCACTGTTTTTTATTTTTATTCTGAAAATACCTAGGTTGACTGTAAAATCGTCTTAAAAAAAACATTCAACTTCCAAGTAGGTACCGGTATATGGGTCATTTCAATCAACTGTGCCTGTCGTAGTCCACAGCCGGGCATAGGGCTCTCTCTCTAGGCTGCGCCACGTCACCCTGTCCTCCGCCTTCCGTATCCAGTCTGTTCCAGCAACTGGTCATCTATATAAATAAAAAGAAAAGTCCTGACTGACTGACTGACTCATCAACGCCCAGCCCAAACCCTTGGACCTAGAAAGCTGAAATTTTGACAGAGGTTCCCTTAAAATGTAGACAAGGAATATGGAAAGATTTTTCGAAATTCAACCCCCGAGGGAGTTAAATAGGGGATGAAAGTTCCGCGCGGGCGAAGCCGCTGGCCAAAGCTAGTCGGTAAAAAAAAACAAATGACTTAGGTAATTCAATTGCTTTTAGTTTTTTATCATTTTCCCTCGGAACAGAACGTCTTCATTTATGTTGTCCTGTGGGCATTCGCCTTATTACGTTTTTAACAATTTTCTCGCTTCGGAGTCCTATGTCCGATCAGCAATAAAATACTATTAACAATGTCAGTGTTATTAACATGCAATGAAAGCTAAAATGTTTCGATAAACTGCAGCTTTTTAGCAAGCTAAGAGTAAATCTTCTTTGAATTTTACTTCTGTTCCGATTTTAACTAAACATTCGCTCATCATTTTCCTGCCCTTATCAATTTTTTTTTAATAAGCTTTGCCCCACACTAGGAATTTCTCTTGTATTGTGGCTGCGTTTACAAACATTTAATAAACTCACATACAGAAAAAACCAGACCCGGAACAACTACTTGTAGGTCATACAAACATTAGTTCGGTGCGCGACACGCAGCACAGCAGTCAATCGCTTAACCAATGCGTCAACCGTGCCGTCAACCATGCCGTCAATCGTGCCGTCAACCGTACCGGCAACCGTACCGTCAATCGTGCCGTATTTGTGTTCGACGCAATATGTCTTTTTCTTCCACACTTCTCTATTAGTCGTCATGTAGGTATCACATGCTCATACCATGATAGCCAATTTCCACACGACTTTTCAGCTATCGGTGCCACTCTCAGACTTCCTCTTATGTAGGTACTCATTTCTTATTCTATCCATTCGTGTAACACCACACACCCCTCTTAACATTCTCATCTCAGCTGCATGCAATTGCCTTTCATTCACCACTTTTGTGGCCCAACGTTCTGACCAAACATTAGGTATTCTCAAAAAATAAGATTAGAAAACTGAACTGTTAATCGATTTTTGTCGCTGACTGTAAGATCAGACGAGGGTTAAAAATGTTTGGTTTGTCTCGTTAGTGTCGTCAACGTTAAATATCCCGACTGCGCGACGGCAAAACCAGGGTTATATTTTTTCAGCATGTCTTGTATAAACGTGGAAATCGTTGGTTATGTGAGTCTTAATAATTTAAGAGACGAAATGTAATCCGACAGCACTTTCCCATTGTTCTTTCCGCACTTTGTCATCATTCTGAACGTATCAGCAAACAACCATTAAGTATCAACAAGAGTTCCTTCTCGACCACATTTAGCTTGAGTACCTAGAGTACCTACCTACTTTGAGGCGATTTCGCATCATCACTGTAGGTAACAACCAGACTTACTAAGCAGTATCGTTTTACCTAATAGTAACTCAGTTGTGGAGGTTAGTTAGGCAGTCGCTCTAAACAGGATATATTTTTTAACCAGTGCGCAAACTGTAACTATGAATTCAGCATATCATTCTAGAATGATGAAAATTTCTGCGCAGGAGGGCCTGCGCAGAAATTTTTCGTCGATTATACAAAGTTAAGTTAAAGTTTGCGCCCTGAATAAAAACTTTTCCTGAAAGTAGATACTGGTATTCAGCTGCATCCGGTTAGATTGGAAGCATACCCCCCCCCCCCCCTAGTTGGGTAAAGCCTAGGCAAACGGTGATGATGGTACTGTAGGTAACAAAAGTAGGTACTAGTCGCTCTATTTGTATCCGCGCACTAACTAAACTGATGATTAAGTACCATGAATAATTCATGAACGACGATAATACGAACTAATCAAAATAAATAAATATTTAGATCATTTTACTATGTGTTAACAAGACGATGCTGATTATAAAGAAATAAACAGTTTATTGTGTTACAATAAGAATATACAACAAATCTCAATTCTGTTATTGTAAGCTCATAGAATAAATAGTCATGAAATTAAAGGGCATCATCCATTAAAATTACATTAAATTTATACGACATTTTTATTCGTAGACAATTAAACTCAATGATACGTTCTCAACTGCTACAGGATAGGCCCAAACTTTCCATTTGTATTTCTATAGAGTTACTAATATCAATTCGTATCGCTTTAAAGATACTAACAACCATTTATAGCTGTATAAAGTTACTAAAGACCATTTTTGTGTCTGTATAGAGTCACCAATACCAATATCTATTCGTATCTCTATAGAGTCACCAATATCTATTCGTATCTCTATAGATTCACCAATATCTATTCGTATCTCTATAGAGTTACCAATTACTATTCGTATCTCTATAGAGTAACCAATATCTATTCGTATCTCTATAGAGTCACCAATATCTATTCGTATCTCTATAGAGTTACCAATTACTATTCGTATCTCTATAGAGTCACCAATATCTATTCGTATCTCTATAGAGTCACCAATATCTATTCGTATCTCTATAGAGTTACCAATTACTATTCGTATCTCTACAGAATTACCAATACCCATTCGTATATCTACTGAGTTACCAATACCTATTCGTATCTCTATAAAGTTACTGATAACTATATGTATCTCTATAGAGTTACTAATAACCATTCGTATGTCGATCTCTATTGAGCTACTAACAACCGCTCGTACCATTTTACCGACGACGACGTATTGTTTGGAATAAGGCAAAAGCATTGTATTCGTTCCATTCACAAGAAACAGTTAAATGAATAGGGTGAATAAGTGCTTTAGTACTTGAAATCTCATATGAATAGTTTATTTATGAATACAAGTAGTTAGGTACACAACATAACAAATGACGCAGGTATTAGTCGCTTTGATCTAGGCTTTTGACGTTTGCGCGGAAGTGAGGTGTGTGAGGAGCCCTGTCTTTCAGTAGATATCGAATTACATACGCAAAATAGTGCCTTTCTTGTCTGTAAGCGTAGGCAGTCGTGTAGACACCACCAGGCACCTAGAGACACATTGCGCTAAATTAGTCCTGTTATGACCTCATAGGAAGCAAACATAATATTGTCACTAAAACTTTCCTTTCAAAGAAAAACCCACTAAAGTCTTTGCTCTCATTATGCTAGTGGTGACGGTGCTCACATATTTACAAACATTATATAAGTATCTAACTTCATATACAATTTTCCTAAAATTACTACGAGATCAACAAAGGAGTCAGAATATTATGATATTATTTTTATCTAGGAACTTCAGTAGATATCTATTACAGTCGTTGCACAGTTTTTTTTACCACTGACAGCAAACTTATAAAAACGACAATAAGGATCACTTTGATTTCAAAATCAGAGGTGAAATACTAATTCCTAAATGTGTTTTATGTATATCATCGCTTGACAAGGACGTATGACGTATCTAGATGGGAACTTGGTGACGATCAACAAGTACGTACGTACCTACCTATGATAATCAGAATATCACGTTTATATCTCATGGCTGATTGCTGAGTATACATTACTAGCTTCCGCCCGCGACTTCGTCCGAATGTCTTGTTTCCCCGAATGTCATGTTCCCCGAATGTCATGTTCCCCGAATATCTTGTTCCCCCAAATTTCTTGTTCCCCCGAATGTCTTGTTCCCCCGAACCACCCGGTCACATCGCAATACCTGCTCGCGTTATTACTTCCCCTTTCGCTTAGCGTAACGTTCTCTCCGACTTTTTTTCTTTTTGCTCGGCTCCGAAAGGTCTTAGCGTGATGTTAAGAATTGGGCAATAAAATACAAAGACATTTTTTAAATCCCAATGGTAGTTCCAAAGATTGGCGCGTTCAATTAAACAACAAAGCTTCATTATTTGTACCTATAGAAAGATATGAACATAATTAAATAGCTAGATACTCAATATTGTCATTGAAAAATTGCTTGGTACTCAATCATCGATCTTCTTAGAAATTATTTTTCACCAATGAATGTAGGACAGAACAGACTTAAGAGAGTTACATTTTTTTTTCAGCCAAGCACTAGATCCATCGTACTTAACTATTTATATTTATTTGTAACATTAACTCGTAATAAAAATATTTAATCGCAATAAGTACTTGCAATTGAAAATAATTGACAATAAGTAGATATGTCGATTTTGATGAAAATAACTGCAGTAACTATCTAGTGTTCGGCAGAAAAAAATGTATTTTGATTTGTAAGCGTTCAAACGGCGCGGCGCGAGCCCTTGCGGGATGAACGCTCTTAATCAGGTAGTCATATTTTGTTGTTTGTTTTACAGCTATGAATTTCAGTTGATAAATCTATTACGTTGAGTTTATCAAAAAAATTACAAAACATTCATTTCATTAAGTACACTGATGGCCCAGTGGTTACAACCGCGACTTACGAGTTGCAGATCGTAGGTTCGAACCCAGACAGGTGCTATTTTATCACCACTGCTCTCAAAACTGTAAAGGAAAACATCGTGAGGAAACCAGCATGTCTTAGAACCAAAACTTTGAAGACATGTGACATCTATTACCAAGCTACCAAACCGCACTCGGCCCGCGTGGTGGATTACGGCCCACTCCCTCTCGCCACGACAAGACCTCTGTCCCAGCAGTGGGAACGACATAGGCTGATTATGCGTTTTATTGGGGTTCTGATCAATAATATAAACACTATTAAAAATTATCATTAAAATTGTTCACCTAAAAACCAGTTAAACACAAAAAGGCTTGCCAATGGGAATGCGTTTTATTGGTTTGTTTATATTATCGTTATGGAAATAAACACCCTATGGACGGTGTACCGAAATTATAAAGTAGCTACTGAATAACAGTGGCTTCGCCCGCGTTTAGGTCGAAAATTATCCCACTAGTTATATTATAAAGTTTCTCTCAGGTTTACTCTAAGAGGTTTCCATGTACCAACATACATGGAAATCTCATACCTACAGCATTTATATCTCAGTAATGACAACCATTTAAATCTCAAACATAAGCTCGACGTAGAACCAACAAAACTATAATCAAGGGTCTACCCCGTGTTTTTCAATATACTTATTCCTTTGAATAGCAATAAGGTACGTTATAGAAACTAAAAGTGGTCTCTCAATTGAACACCTAAAATGAACAAACAAACAAATCATCATCTTCCTCGCCACAAATACTTCGTAGTCTATTATCGTCAAGAATTTACTGCCTAACTGAATGGTCCCTAACTCCCTACGCGCTACGTCTTGATTAATATGTCATACTAATTCCCTTCCACATGAGAGGCGCGGGCGCAATCATCTCGTAACAAACAACTACAAGTCTGTTTAGTGTCACTCAGTGGAGTGCAAAGATTGGAACGGCCTTCGTGTCGCGAGGAAGCACCGACATGAATCGCTTTGTACCCTCAACCGCAAATTAGAGGCACTACAAAAATCGACCTTACTGTTACGCCATAAAGGCGCTTATAATCTAAATTTCTTAGTATAGTAGGTACTATGGTGACCATCAATCAGCCACAATGAAAGACTATAAAAAAACTGAAGTCTATTGATTAATTTGTAGTGTTCTCGAGGCTGTTTAGATTTCATCTCAATCACGTTTTGGCAAGTGGTTTTATTCAGTTGATTTCAGTTAAGAAGTACGTACCTATTACGCAATCTTACAAGCTGATGATGAAATATGTTGACATTTAAGGATGCGTTTGCAAATCTGACAAAAATAAGCAGTTTTTCGGTGCTTTTTGCGGCAAAATGAAACTAAACCAAATGTAACTAATGATTGCCCAATATAGATTATTCCTTCAATCTTCAAATGGTTGCAATTTTGTACTCGATCATTTTGGTTTTTACTATTGTAAAAAAGAATTTCCTTTACCTATGCACACAACATTGACGATAAGTGCTAAGCTTAGGAAGATTTTTCTTCTATTTAATAACATAAATTCAATTATTTCAAAATATTTTAAGTAAGCAGACATGTTCAACTCAAAAAGGCTCCAAAAAAACTATCAAAATTTAATAAATAGTCTCAGAAAAAAATAAAAATCGAATCTATTATTTTCACATATTTAGCTTCAACGCGTGAATCTTATTGAATTGAATTAAGGGTTATTTTAATGGTCGTTGTCTTGATTTATTGCACAAAAATTTGTAATGAAATACATATTAGTTTGCGCTCGGCCATCGTCGTGGTCGTAGGTGGACACTGTGTCGCTTATAGGCAGCAGCCCAGAACTTATAACTGAGCAGAAATAAAGTAGGCACGGCGTTAGTATGAAGCGTGTACCTACGTACACTACTACACGCACAGGTATGTGTGAGTGACTTGACACCGAAAAGGCGCGGGAGGCGAGCACCGGCGCCCGCTCGCGTACAAACCGGTTTTTTTCTAGCTCAGTAAGAAGACAAAGTTAACGCGGTGATATCTTGAAAACGCACAAAAAGGTGGCTTTTTAAATCAGTCTTTAACCGTAAATAATTTAGAAAGCAAAAAAATATATGTTATTTTCAAGTATTTTTTTCATGTAGTGATGGAATTCAAAACATAATTAAATATGTATACTTTAATGCATCAAAAAATAATCAAAGTCACCTCTTAATAATATTTAAAACCAGTATACCCCTTCAATAACAATTATAATTAAAAATATACCATAAAGTTCCAAATACCAAACTGCACCCAGTGATGGATTATTTATTATTAAATAGTTAATATCTAATTTTATACGATTTCATTTGTATTTTTACGACAATGCTTGCTCATTTATTAATCGAATTTATTACAACAGATTTTAACCCGTATTGGATTGCAACAAGAACTATTATGGCTTATAACGACAATAGTTAAAGTTACCAGAGCCTAAGGGCTGCTAGCGGCACCGATATGACGACGCAAACGTTTATAGGTTTTTTTAATTGTTGCTCAATATGCCAAACTGTTGTACTGTGTGCACAAAGAATGGGAGGAAAACCAAGGAGATTTCTTATTTTATGTATCCAAAGGATCTTGTCAGGGAAATTACTTTATCTACCTATACCTTCACATTTTTAATGTTTAATAAAGAAGTATTTTTATCATATACTTGCTCCTATTCCGGCTTCTTAAATGCGTAACACACTTGGAATGGCAATCCATTCCAATTTGATAGTCCAACAATATCCATTGCATTGTTTTTGGTGGCGCATGACGTGAAAACTATTTTTTTGAACATTTATGAAACAATGAATATTGTATAAGTATATTGGCACAGTGTGTGTGACAAATAAACACTTTTTCTTTCTTCTTTCTTTGCTCTCTGGTTTTCGAGAACCCACTTGCATTCGATACCATAACAAATTTATTAAAATGATGAAATACTAAATAAAACAAACATATGCATAAGTTTTTAATTATTTGTGGTCAAACAGCTTGTCACGCAAATTGTAAATACATAGGAACTTTGGCAAGTACTTGCTTACCAACCAATCAGTGTGCAATTAAATTAAATAAACGGTATCTACTTTTATGAACATATCACGTTACAAAACTTTTTGAAAAAAATCAACGCAAGCACAAAAAAAAAATACATAGCTAAAAATTAAATAAAAGTAGGCTCAAGTATCAAGCCGTGTCAGTTTACTAATAATTTTGTCGCTTCGCGCAAATCGCTGTGTGTGTGACGCCATGCACGTGTAGTAGTAAGACTCAATACCTAGAATTGAAGCGCGTCAATTCGTAAATGCATCCTTAAGAGCGTTCATTCCACGCGTGCTGGCAACAACGCATTTATTGTCGTTTTTCGTGATTATTTCATTAAATACAAACTAAAGTACATTTTTTTTTCAGACAAGCACTAGATCGTTTGTATTTCTAATTATATTTAACATTTACTCTTTAATAAAAACATTTTATCGTACTTAATAATGCAAATAGAAAATAATTGACGGTATGTCGATTTTTATAAGTAAATACCAAAATAACTAAAAAATATAGCATACAAACTTAAAAATATCAACGAATGCATGGCTGAAAATAATGTTTACTTTTGTTTGTATTTAATTAAATAATCACGAAAACCGCCATAAATGCACCGTTGCCAGCCCGCGTGGGGAGAACGCTCTTAATATACTTGCTGAATGCCTACTTATAAACATCTATTACCAGAAACACTGGTAATTGATAAGGGAAGTGGAGCCAAAAAATTGTGATATTATCCTATATTTTTAGAATTATTCATTGTATAACGTAAAAAAAAGACTGAAAAGAGCAAAAATATTTGGCGAACAAAAAAATTAGGTGCAAAGTGCAAGAAAAACTTCGCATCTTCTTTCTTTCCTACCTCGATGATTGACAAACGCTGCCTGGCGCGATAAAATACCGAAGTATATGTTTGTATGTGGTGAAAAAGATGTTTTCGGTATTTATGCGAAAAGAACCGCAAAAAATCACAACACATCATGCCAAAATGTGAAACTGTCAGTCTGTATGTCCTCCCGCGCGTCGGCGACGCGTGGCCTTCCTATTTCTACCATGGTCATTGTCACTGCTTTTGCTAAGCATCACGATTCACGACATTGATATTTCACGTAATTGATGATTTATTTTATGACACCAGCAAAGTTTGAGCAAACATAAGATTTACCTACATAATGCCTTCACATCATCAATCATTTAGTTATCTTACAACACTAGATGTTACCAGCAGAAATTTTAATTAGGTATAACAGCTGTTATTAACTTGGGCACCATTTTATGTGCAGTTACAAAATGTTTACCTTTATTTGGAACGCGTTCTTTTGAAATACTTACGTAAATCTTGTTTTAAAACAAGAATATATGTTTCAGCGTAAAAAATACAATATTAGTAACATCCGGAGCTATGATACAAAAATATGTTGAAAATCTTGGATAGGTATAGTTTAAAGTAAATAATTATCATCGTCTTTGTCATTTTCGTGACTATGCGTCTCATAATTTACTCTTGCTCGTGTCACCCACGCCTTCAGTTTCCGAAACGACGCAAAACTTCATAATATTTAGTTTATTTTTTAATCATGACTCAATGAGAACCATACCTACAATATTTTATGCTTCATCAAGTGATATGACACGTGCGAAGTAAACAGGTTGCAAATACTTCAACTAAATGTGCATTTCCTACGAAACATCATTAAATGAGTTTTAATAAAAAATCTAATATTGTCGCATTAGCGTTATTAATTTTTTTATAGTTGTATTGTGTTAGTGCAATGTGACGAAATCTATTAATTTTATTTTATAATTTAATCTATGTTCCAATAATTTAATAATTTCAAAATGTAATCGAATCGTAAATCACGTTCTTTGTTATTCGTAGTAGGTAGGCCTTTTAATAAGAATGTTGTGCATGTATTTACACAGTGCTGAAGATTCGTCATCAACTAAATGTTACTATCTTTGTAAATATGTCGTTGGTGTGCCTTGTTTAATAAATAAACCTATTTACCATTACATATAGCTAGTCCAGCCTACTTTAAAGGATTTACCTAGATTTTTCAAGCGCAAATCTTAGTCTGGAAACTATTTTTGAAATAGAGAAAAAAAATGTTTATTTAGTTGCTTTGTTTATAGAATAATAGATAATGCTTAACATCTAGAACCACACATTTTTGACGTGAACGCTTATCAATAAGGGGTAGTTAAATGTGCTCCATGGAAATTAATTTGATCTGTGTTCAAAACTAGGACCTGTTTACATACAGACTGAAATGCAAATGATTTTCGTGCTCGTCACATTGTGTAAGGTATACTTAGGTACTACAAAATTCCATTATTCTATACTCTAGTAGTCTATCAGAAATTCAAGGCCCTTATTCTAATGTACAAAAAAAGACAATAACAGGAAGCCGTGTATTCATACACTATCCAGCGGATCTATTTCAAGCGATGTCAAGTTCATTCTACCCTCACAGGAATTAATTTGTAAAAAATCTGTCTCGTTCGTAAGTGTAATCATCCGGTCCCGAGGCAAGGCCGAGTCATTCGACTGAGTGACCAAATGACATTGCCCATTGTTTCTTGAAGCCCCAGCCTGCTCTATTTCAAACGATATGATAAACGACCCAACCTACTCTACGCCCCTTTGTTTGGTACCTATTGGTATGCAAGTGTAATGAGCAGAGTATTTACCGACAATCTACAATCCATGTTTAAACGTACTTTTAAACATTAAAAAGAAATAAATAACCAAGATACCTGGTCGGATAAAGTTGAATTTTATTTAAAAAAAAAACCGATTGATGTTTTCTAATAAAATTTAATTTACATAACATAATTATCGTCACAGTTTGTTTCCCAGAAGGGTAGTGCCAGTGATAACATTGGCCCTACCCTTATTACTACAGGTATTATAGGTATAAACCTATAATACCTGTAGTCGAGGTGTGCTATGTAGGCCCACATTTCGCCAGTAATGTTTAAGTCCTATGTAGGTACTAGGGGGCGAACCTATTGCCATCATTAACTGGCCACCAATCTTGTGTCCGGGCTGCTACTGAGAAATTCCAGAAAGAAAAACCCAATAACACATTTATTTTATTTTATTCAGTCGAAAGCGTCCATTGGTGTCTTACTGAAATTCAACTAAATACATACGGTATTATTCATAAAAAGTTATCGGAACATCTAAACAGTTGCTAATGTCTGGTTTTCAAAGAGAAACTAGACTTTAGCAACTGTTTAGATGTTCGATAACTTTTTATGAATAAGGCCGATAATATCCAAAGGCCTAATTACTTAACTTTATTGATGATCTAAACCACATCGTATTTTTTTTTTAAATAAGATTCTGCTTTTTTAAGACGCATAGCAAATATGTACTACATAAGGGTATTTTCCGTGCGTTTCGTTGTACCTGATCTTACTTTAATAATTGTAAACTAGACTTTATTGTATTATTAGAATGCTGACTTCATTACTTACAGTTATTTATGCTGTTAACAATGTTGTTTGTAGATGACATAATCTTAAAGTTATGTTATAGTCGACAATGTAAAAGACTTAAAAAAGTTAGTCATATATTGGCCTCTTAATCTGAAAGTGTTTTGTCCCATCCAATTTTTGTTCCAAATATTTCAGTAACTCGCTAACTCACAGTTAAGTAAACATGGTTAATCACAAGCGTATCATTACTCTGATAAGTACGTATATTTAAGCTACCGTTTTTTTTTTTAGCTACCGTTATATTAGTCAAAAAAGTGCACATGAACTCACTACGTTTCAGTCAATCGCACGTGTACTTGGCACCTCTCGAGCATCACTCAATGAGCTACACGCCCCGTGTGAACCGAGCCAATAACCAACACTGTACACTCTTCTTATAGACATTACTTGGAAATTGGAATCTTGACTCCTGTCCAATGTCCCCCACCGGTACTAGAAGCACTTCAGCGCGACCTTAAACCTCAGCGATGTGACTCTATTAAATGTAGCGCACAACGCACTCAAGAAGTCAAGAGTCAAGACAGTCCTGCTCTATCCCAGGCGCCGACTAGTCGTTCCCTTGGAGTTGTTATAGACCTACTTCCTGATCATTAGATGGTTTTATTTTAAAATACAGCACCCTAACTAGTGGTCATCATCATCATTTTAATGACAGTAGTTCATATTTTTATTGACAAATTTATTTAATGACTACTTTGATATTGAATTGTTTATAAAAAATATGCTTTTGAATTGTAATGATGCCTAATCTTTAATTAATAATGATGTTTTTAATGTCTTCAATGTAATTTTGATTAATATTATCGCGGTTTATGCACCATCTGTTCCTACCAATTTGTACGCCACTATATACGCGGCTGAACATGTTAGAACTTAATTTATGACATAGTAATTATCTTGCATGTAATGTATCATGTACACCATGTTTAAACAAATAAAAATATCTTATCTTATCTTATCTTATCTTGTCATAGTGAAAACCTGGGACGAATATCCGCACCTTAACGCGTCTCACAATCATAATGATTTTGAAGGATATTGCTAATCCATTGCTTTATATGTTCGAAAGCTTAGTCTGCTCAACAACCGTAGGTACATTATTGTTGAACTGTCAAAATTAAATGAGAGCCATTCCGAATTGAGAATTTGTAGTTACTATAATTTTAGACTATGAGAAATTCTCAACTCTAGAAATTCGGTCTTAGTCAACTGGGATGCCCATAAACAATACGTAAGGCATTTGTTTATAAATGAGATGCTTGGTAATTAGACTCCATATTTCAATGGTGTCATGTATCAATCGTTCGGTGAGGTACGGACAGAAAAGTCACTGGGCCTTACTGCCACCTAATTAGTGTTTGGTTTCACGACATACTCATACATAATGAAGCCTAGACTACACAAGACACGCCGGCGCCGCCGTCTCCTGCAGAGTTGGTGGTACAATATCCTGTAATAAAAGTTCAGTTCAAAATTAAAACCTTAAACCGGAACACTATCCATATTCTCATCAAATGTTAGGACATCATAAGACTCCCCAATAGCAATACCTAGGCGCTATACCTAGGCCCATTACCTTGACTTTCAGAAAATACAACGAAGCATCATGGTTGTTATTTAAATAATAGCTTTATCAAAAAAAGTTTCACAACATAAAAATATTGCTAATCAGTAAAGGAATAGTTCCGTGTGGTTGTTGGTGGTTTGGAGGAGGCCTATGTCCAGCAGTGGACGTCTTTCGGCTGAAATAATGATGATGATGAAAGGAATACGCTAGCATTTTTGTTTAAAAAAAATTAGGTACTTTACTTTTGAGCGACGCTAAGTCTATGGAGCTTAATTTTCAGCCCACTGTGCGCCGGTATTTACAGGTTAAATATTTAGAAAGTTACAGTGTGACTAACTATAGTTAGGTACAGCCCGATGTAAACTTTATGATGACTCTGATTTGCGCAACTCACTGCGCAGTACTCCACTCCTCACCCCTGCTGACAGGAGAATTGGTTACTGCGCAAGCGCATCGACTCGCCTCATGTTCCAAGACGCCATAAAGTTGGAATCGGGCGGTACTCTATAATCTAGTCTCAAATCCTAGTTCCACTGGGTACTTCATGTACTCCTCAGTGGCTTGTTTACGTTTCCATATTGTTTAGATAACCACCTGAAATTACGACGCTGATAAAAAATATCTATGATGTATCTTTTGAGTAATCTTCGCATTATCATTAAAGTATGCAATACGTATAAATTAAAACATCTGGAAAATTTCCTTCATATATTCAGACAGGATGATTGAAATTCTGCGCGAACATGAGCCGACTAACTTGATAAAAGGTCGCAACGAGCGCAACATTAATCTAATTTGTGAAGTAACTGCACATCGTCGCGGTTCGTGACTATCATTCAATTTCGCCGAGCCAAAATGTGGAACTTACAATGTGCCTAATTTATCTAAACTACGCACACCTATTCTGAGTGTTTACCTGGCTGATCTGACCAATGTTTGTGTACAGTGGGACCATTTTACCAATCAAGTTTGACGGCTCGGGAAGTAAGTAGGTCGCGGACGGTTGTGTTCTCAAGGATTCCTCTCGAGTTTTTGCGGTCACATCACACCTCTCCCCAGTCAGTTCACAGACCATTGGAAGTACTAAATTGTTCAGATCCGGCTTAGCACAAGTCTAATCAATTTTGCGATTCAATTCAATTGTGGCACGGGATGCGACATTATGTGCAAATAAGAACGGCGGACGACTAGGTTATTTTAAGCTGTGTAGCGCTTTCTTGAATTGTTTTGGTTCCATAGATTTGTAGTAAAGGCGATTTCGAAACAAAAAAAGAGTAAAACAGAAACGAATCATAACTAAAAAGAGACGATTGACATAGGTGTCGCAGACATAATGATTTCCAAATGAAATCTGAGTGTTCGCAAAAATCCCGGAGAAGAACGGTCGCCAAATTATTCTCAAGTAGCGCCAATTTTCTACCTTGAATTCACAATCTTTGCTTACTATATTGCATGGGTTGTTTTCAAGCTAACCATTGTGTACCTAATGTTATATGTATTCCAGTCGCCCCATATCTAATGCCTATAAACGAGCAATTCTTGAATATATCTTTATATATATAATTCTACTGTACGTGTGTATGTCACTGAACTCCTCCTAAACGGGTGGACCGATTTGAATGATTTTTTTGTATGCGTTTGGGTGGCCCCCTGGGTGGTTTAGAAAAAAAAAACTCCGACCTCGGCGCGGGCGAAGCCGCTGGCAAAAGCTAGTGGATTATATAATCTGAATTTCGGAAACGGCTCCAACGATTTTCATGAAATTCAGTATGCAGGGGGTTTCGGGGGCGATAAATCGACCAAGCTAGGTTTCATTTATAGAAAACGTTAAACTAAAAAAAAACTGAGCAAATCTCGCTCATCCATCATTGGAATATTAAGTTACTTAAGTACCTAGTGAATTTTATATTTCGTACGAATTTTATTTGTTTACTAAGCTGTTGCTTACTTGATTAACAAATGTGATGATTTCAGGAAATATGAATTCATTACTATTTTATAAATATAAAGTTATCCCCAAGGTCCTAGGACGCGTAACATGACCACGATATGGCCACTGTATATTTGAAACAAGAGACAAAAATTAACAAAAGAGCGCTCACTTTGCATAGAGCTATTCTTAGCTTATTATAGTTCATAATAATTCTATGTTCTTAGTAAAGTAGGTGATCGTAAAGTTTAAATAGTTTTCAGATGTTTCAGTAAAGCGAGCGAACCTATCACAAAATCAATGGTTTTTCAAGTTGTCATAGTATTTTCTTCTTTGGTATTGTTGTTTATTACTATTTATAACGTGTCTTTCACCTTTCAAGGTGACTCTAAATGAAGACGTGTAATTTGTTTAACTAATATTGATTAATGAGAGACGCAAAAACCCAGGGATTATTGTTTAGAATGTAAAAATAGTAACGGAGTTTTGAAAACACCGTCGTCTTCTTTTGGGGCTTTGCCAGAACGCTGGTATACCTTTAAAATAACTCATATTGTGGGTGTGGCAATCTGTCCTGTTAATTTTTTTTTCTATTTATTTTGTATTCTCATGGTTAGCTTATCTCCTTTTATTGATTTTCTTCCTAATACCTGAATCTTCATATTTGTTTAGAAGCAGTTCCGCCTGTTTTGCAATTCGTACAATCCTCACTTCAGCAAGACTTAACAAACAAAGATTATTCATATGATTTGAATTCCTATTTAGCTTTGAGTCTTTGCTTACAAGATACTATTAAATTACTCATTCTAGAGTCACGCTATTTCCATTAAAAGTTGTAAATAAGAAAGTTTGCTGCAAATATTTGACGATCGTGACGGATTAGATTTAGCATGTTATACGTCAGGAGGCGTGTCTCTACTTGACAAATATAGGTAGTCAATCAAGTCAACTATCCTTGTCGCATGATTAAGGTGAAAATGCGCACCACTTATTTATAACAATGAGCATGAGTCGTCACTTAGGTGCTTTAACTATTAGACCATCGTGACTATTGCCGCAAGCAGCTATTATGGGGGGCAAGTCCGGTCACAATAGCCGTCGTGCCATGCTTTTGACATTGACTATATTTGTCACAAATATTGATACAGTCACGCGACTACAATCAAGAACATCACGGACTGAACTGTATTCCATCTATGTAATTGTTTGCACAGTATCGTCCCACAGTGTTGTGAGTGATGTTTTCAGAATAGGATTTTACCGTGCAATAGGTATTTGGTCGAAATATTGATGAAATTCTGAAGCGTAAATACTGCCGATTTAAATGAATATAAGCTATGTAAATTTCCGGGAAAGCTAAATAGTTTGTATTTGAGTGTTTTCCCGAAAAACATAGGTAATTGAATACAGATACCTATTTAGTTTGCGGAATTCAGATTTTGATCAGGCTACGAGTTTCAGTATAAATTAGTATAACATTCATTAGGTAAAACAACCAAAAAAATTTACTGCCGAAAAAACTGCTTTTCAGTTTTTTCAGGTTTAATTTTTTTGTTAAAAAGTTTTTGTTTTATAAGTATTTTTTGTGGCTATAATCTACTAATTGTTACTACATCATTACTTTTTGTAATACACAACTCCGCAATAAATCTGCGAGTGAACAATCAATCATCCCCTGTTTTCTTACCCTTATCTTATTTTTTTTACCAAATTTATATGGGACCAAATTCGGGGTATATACCCTTTCCAATAAAAAAAGAATTATTAAAATCGGACTAGTCTGTAAATCGTTATGCGTGGTCATACATAAAAAAAAATACGCGTCGACTTGAGAACCTCCTCAGTTTTTTTGTCGGTTAAAAAGAAATCGTCGCAAGTGAAATTTACCTCAATATTTGACAATAATTATTCATACTAATGGAGATTCGTCAAGTATGACCATAGGAATGGCAACGTCAATAGGAAGGTAAACAATGCTATCATAAAAAAAAAATGTTAAAAAACTAAAAAACACGCTTTAATAGAAAACCAAACTAAAAAAGTTGAAAATAATTTCTAAAAATGCAATATATCTAAGGATTGAGTCATTAATAAATGAAATCATTTTAATGTAAAAGTGTGGAGTGCTTTGATTATAAAAATACCTCAAAAAACACCCCACGCTTTTTGACATTAGAATGATTTGTTTATTCATTAACAAGTTGTGTGCCCAAATATAAACAAATAATTTGACTTCCTTGTTGCGACTAACGCAGCCTTGGAAGCGGATGGCTTAACCAAAATATTATTATGTGCAATAAACGGTCCTAGATTTCTGTGGTCCTAGCGCTAGTTTGTCGAACGAAAATTATCGCAAAATTAATGTGACAAATTGTCAAGTGAGCGTAAACTGGTGTTGTGTGGTGGCACACAGGCAACTGAGGAAACACGGGTGGGTTTTAGTCAGTAAAAGTCTGACACGCCCTCCTGCTCCACCCAGAGCCGGAAAAGTTATTTGATGATGTCTCACCCAAAAAATTAAGCGTAAACTGGTGTGATTCAATTGTTAATAACCCCCATCCTACCAATACGTATTTTAAATGAACTATCTGCTACACACCACACAACTTAGTCTGCGTGTATTTTGCATTTCACTATTTTTTATACAATAGAATATCTAGGATGAAAAGTAGCCTGAAAAGAATCATTTTATAATCTGAATATTTTTGTAGGTTATTGCTAAACCATTGATTCATATGTTAGAAAAATATGTCTGCTCACCAACGTAAATAACGCAATGAATGTTGTTGAACTGTCAAAATGTACGTTTTGCATTTTATATTCATTTTATTGCACTTTTATCATAACTTCGCCCGATTCAGGCGAGTAAATTCGTGCGAATCGACTAATAACCCATAGTTGTAATCAGTATCACCTAGTAATATTATTAATTATTGATTCCAACTATGGTGAGCGACCAATTTGTAGTATATTAACAGTACCAATTTGTAGTATATTAACAGTACCAATTTGTAGTATATTAACAGTACCAATTTGTAGTATAATAACAGTACCAATTTGTAGTATATTAACAGTACCAATTTGTAGTATATTAACAGTACCAATTTGTAGTATATTAACAGTACCAATTTGTAGTATAATAACAGTACCAATTTGTAGTATAATAACAGTACCAATTTGTAGTAGTAGGAAATCAACGAACTCAAAAACAACTCGACCACCATGTGTTAGCTAGAGGATCATTGCTGGGTGCTCTGTGAACGATTTTGTGTACAGATAGGGTAACAAATTTAGTACCTGCCATCTGCCATCTGCGTAGGCTTTTCCCAAATATATTGGGGTTGGCTTCCAGTCTTAACTGGATGCAGCTGAATACCAGTATTTTATTTGGAGCAACTGCCTTTCTGCAGGCTTAGCATGACGTTTTCTATTTCTACGAAGAATAGACAGTGCTTTTTCAATACAAAGTAACATTTCGTTTCTCCATTTTTGACATCGCACCGTAGATATCCTTCTACAATCTGTCATTTTGTTTTTCGTTTCTAACGATCATTGTCTAGGTCCATATAAATGTAGACTATTTCAGAAGAATATTTCTTTACGAACTGTCAAAATCACACTGACAACAAACTTTCTACTCGATGGCCACAAAGTATATACAATTATCTACAAAATCATGGTTTGTTTAGAACGCATAACTGTGATAATTAATAAAAAAACATAGCTATCTTCTCCTAGTGTACCTACATCATTTAGTTAATAGTCATGTCTATTCTTCCGTCGACAAATCGGTGCTCGTGCTAAGCCTGCTGACCTCCACAGCCCAGTTACCTACTGGGTAATACGATACCACTTGGTAAGACTGGTTGTCAGGCTTTAAGACTTCTGACGATCCGTAACGACTGTCAAAGATCCGTGAATAACAGCAGGTACGAAGTGCGTTACGTGCTTTCCGAGGCACTGTGAGAACTTGGTACGTCAAGATGGTCATTCATCCACGGAACACTCGCGGCAAGCCTAGCATTCATCCTAATTACCTACTTAGCCACGTAATTACCTACTTAGCCACAAGCCCCACATTAATACCCACCTATTAACTGAAAATTGTTTTTGTGGACCTTATTTTTTTTTTTATACAGGTTGAAATTGAAAACATGCGACAAACCGAAATGGGACATTGTACTCATCATTATGAACAACTTTTACTAAGGGACCAAAGATGCAATCGCGAAAAAAAAAACATCTGTTCCCTTTATTTATGTTTGCATGACTCGTCAAAATGTAGGGAACAGCTGTTTTTTTTTTGCGATTGCATCTTTGGTCCCTTAGTAAAAGTTGTTCATAATGATGAGTACAATCTCCCATTACGGTTTGTCGCATGTTTTCAATTTCAACCTGTATACAGGTAAAGTTTTTATCCAGTGCGCAAACTGTAAGCATGAATTCAGCATATTATCATTCTAGACGCCCCAGGGCAGAAATTTTTCGTCGGTTATAAAAAGAAACAGCTGTTCGATACATTTCTATGAAACAGTTGATATTTTTTTTTGTAAATCCGACGAAAAATTCCTTCGCTGGTGGGTCTAGAAAAGTATGCTGAATTCATGGTTAAAGTTTCCGCACTGAATAAAAACTTTTCCTGTAGATATTTATTTTCCGTACCTATTCCATTAAGTTAATTTACAACTGTCATGTTATTTTAATCAGCCGTAAGAAATGGCTTTATCACGGTAAAACTAGGTACACTAGGTAACAAATTATTTCCTTGATTGTACGTGTTGTAGATACGATCAAGAATCAGACGTCGCCACGACGACGTTAAGAATTAAATTCGTGAAGTTATCAAACAATACAATGCGTATGCCACGAAAACGCATGTGAACGCCATAAATAATAAAACAATGTGATATTTTCGGGTTACGCAGTGCGAATATAAAAACCATAATCATTCAAATGTAGTACGTACACACGGCTACACATCAAGCTATACATTTCCAGTTTACGCTGATCTCGCACTGTACGGAAATCTTATACAATGCGAGATTAGCTTATACTGGAAATGTATAGCTTGATGTGTAGCCGTGTGTGCCTACGGAAGGATCAGTCGTTCAACAGTTGAAAATGATTCAAAATCAAATCATGTTTTCGGCTTTGAACGTTGATTTAGTATTCTAGGTGTAGTTGTGATACTAAAATTATTATAAGGCAATTTTTTCACAAGACGGTTTTTTGTTTACCAAACTGTACGTACTGTGCTTTGATTATTATCTTCAGGTACCTAACATAAAAAAACATTGAAAAGTTTTTGCTATAGATGAAACGCATGCAAATCATTATTATAAAACTTGAGCTGGACGCTTTTTTTTGGCAGACCAAGCAACCGGTTCCGGCCAATATTTTTTAAACCAGTTCAATCCAGTATCATGCGCATCTGTCTTGTCGGCAAACACTAACTTATACATTAATGTACCTACGTATACTTTTCCGAATGATGCTGAAAATATGCACTTAAATCAATGCAATAAAGTTTAAAATTGCATAACGATAACAGGAAACAGCTTGGTTTGACTGCATACAATTAGGTAGGGGAACTGAATCGCATGAGGGTAAAGCATTCAATACCTTTATGAGTCATTTTGTTGCACTCAACAAGGTAGCCCTATATTTATTAAGTATGTCCTAGATCCCATGAGGTGATAAAAATTCTACACGTTTTCGTGTAGATATAATGCGATATTTACCAACTTGTTAGGGACCATTCAAGTATTACGTAAGCACTAAAGGGGGGACGGGGGGTTTTTACTTTGCTTATTTTTGATGACATGTGGGATGGGGGGTCTGGATGGTGATTACGTCAGCAGAATGTATTTATTCACTTTTACATTTTCTACAAAATTTTGTCGATTTTGGTTTGAATACATATGGCAACCCTACTTGTCTATGAATGGCTCGAAGAAAACGATGACAATATTCCAAAATCACACGAAAGTGAGCAGACACGTTGTGTGTCTGCTACCAATGTTTACGTGAGCATGGGAGGGGGGGTACGAGTTTTGCTTACTTTTGCTGACGAGGGGGAGGGGGCGGTTCATAAATGAAAAAATCTGCTTACGTAATACTTGTATGGCCCCTTAGGAGAATGAGAATGTGAAAGAGTAAGGAACATCCATCCATACTTTCACATTTATAATATTAGTAGGATAACAGTACAACAAGATACATTGGAATGAGGGTAGAATACAAGCAAAAATAAAAATTATTATTCGAAAACACAAGATTTAGGGTCAAAAAATGCCACGAAGGGTCATTGATAGGATAGCACGAGGGCGAGATTGCGATCAGAGTTCGAGCAGTCAGCTTTTAAAAATTCGCCAACGTTAGTAATCCTGTGGGAGATCTGTGTTTCGTACTTATGCGGCCGCGATGGCTATTTATGTCTTCCCGAAATAGCAACGGCTTGGTCACATGGCCGCTGAACCAAGCCCCTGCAACGAATAACGCCTGACGTCACGGCAGCGTCACATTCAATGAAACTCGTAATAGTTACATTCCTAATTCTGGCACATTACTATCAATGACAAGACAATTTTAAACGCCATAATCCTTGGAACAGTATCCTCATAGGGGCTTGCTTTGTTTCTATCGTTACAATTCCAAACTAACTGCATATTCCTTTCTTTTCAGAAACCTCAAATGCGGCCGATGATAGTTGAATATGACCCCAAGAAAAAAGGAGTCAAAAATGACTTGTCAGATGTCGTTATGGTCAAGTAAGTGACTATGTTCCGTACATTCTGCAATGAAGATGCCACTAGAGTGACAATCACTGAATCAGCCTTGATTGCCCATTTTGTGTTGTCAATAATTAATTTCAGATTGATCTGGTGCCACATCCGATCAATGATTATGTTGTACTGCTTAGTAATTAATGAGACAATTCAATAAATATTAAAGCATGCTTCACAGCTTACCTCATTTTTGTTTCTGTTCAGCAATTGATATTTAATTGTGGAATATCTTGTCAGATTTGCCTTAAACCTAATAATTTTGACGTTTTTATTTCTACAGGACATTGAAAAGAAAATGTATACCTATTAGATTTTATGACCAAGGTTAAAATATCCTAAATCGGTAGCAATTAGAAGTTCAATATGAGTGCGCTCCTAGGTGCGCCGAGCGTGCAGATCTGCTCTGTCGATCGCCCTGGTCGCATCTCACTGTATTTTTTGACAAATTTATGTTTTGTCGTGGTATTTTATATTGTATGTTGACTGTTAAGTACTCGCTCCTTAAAATGAGCTAAAATGCTCGAAGCTGTACGGAGACGATCCGGGAAGACGAGTGCTGCTTCCACGAGATAAATGTCGTTCGTCGACCTTGATCATCTTGCAATGGACTCATACACCGGTACATCATTCCATTTTATGGTTTCAATTTTGTTTATTTAATTTGTTTTGTTTGGTAATGGTAAAAAATTTGGACATAATTGTGTACGAATAGTGCCCAAGTCCGCTGCCACGGCGCCGACGCTTGCGCCGCCCGTGCGCGGCGGACACTCGTGCGCCATCTCTGTTCAGGCTCGGGATTGGCTCGCAAACTGGCGATTTGTACAAATTTGATTTAGCTTTATGTTCTGTTTACATGTCTCTACTTTATTTCTTACTTACTTCTGTAATCCTAGAGATACAACATGATAGAATTATAACATAATTCTTGTCAAAAAATTAACTAGTAAATAATCCAATCGTCTATGTAACCCAATTGTCCAATTGCCATATTTGTCCGTTAAGTTTATAGACTTCATATTTTTGATTATAACGTAAAGCTGTATTGAATTTAACGGTTGAGCCACCTATTTGTAAATGCCGAGTCTTAACAGAGTGAAGCGCACACAAACAAAATATATTATACTTTATTTTGGAGACCATAATGAATGTATCACACTTCACACCACAACACTCACACAGAGAAATGCAGCTTACAATCAGTAAATAGTTTTGATCATTCGCGAACAGTTCATAGTAGCCACAGAATTAGTATTACGATGCGAGTAGTGTCATGTAACTTGTTGGAACCGCGGCCGCGACATCCACACCTCGTTCGATTTACATTATAGCTTGAAATGTGGCGCTTTATGTGTTTTCGCTACCATTACATAGATGTGCTTTAAATTCAATCAACTATTAGAGACTACACTTTGTTACCCACCTCACTTCTAACCTATCAACACCACTTTACTTAGTTTGTAGTATGAGGTCTGCCGAGACACTTGTTATAACAGTATTTGGGGAATGTTTTACAGGTACAAAGTTGACCCAAATGAGATCCCAGTGGAACAACAGGCAGGCTCCACCCTGCCCCTCATGGAGATCCCGGGCAGGGACATTGAGGCTGATGAGGACTATAATCCTTTCGAGCATAGAAAGCTGGCGCACCCCACATCGTAAGTTTACTGGTTAAATATATAAACTACTAGCTTTCGCCAGCGGCTTCGCTCGCGTGGCGGTCGAAAATTATCCCGCGGGAACGTACTATCGGGATAAAAAGTATCCTATATGTTATTCCAGGTTACAAACTATCTGTGTGCCAAATTTCATCCGTATCCATTCAGCCGTTTTTGCGTGATTGGGTAACAAACATTTAAGCATCCAAACTTTCACATTTATAATATTAGAAATCTGGATGACCGAGCGTTGCTCGGTTTTTTTTTTGGTTTAACGTTTACTAAAAATGAAACCTAGCAAGATCGATTTATCGCCCCCGAAACCTCCTGCATACTAAATTTCATGAAAATCGTTTGTAGCCGTTTCCGAGATTCAGATTATATTATATCTATGTCGTGGCCTTAACGTAGATTTGCTCACTTCATAAAATGCTTGAGAATTTTTTCTCGAGAAGACGGTCGACGTCAGGGGTACCCCGAGGTTCGGTTTTGTTAGGTTCCTTCAAACCCTGCACACAGAAATAGGAGCCCCACGCAGTAGTGCTCCGTCAACCTGACATCGACCGTCTTCTTCTGTAATTTATGAACCAGAAGGAGACGAGAATTTCATGAAATGCGACCATTTCATGAAATTCTCGAGCATTTTGATGAAGTGAGCAAATCTACGATATGGCCACGACACATATAGGTACATATATACAAGAATTACTCGTTTAAAGGTATTAGATAGATACTTATATGTTTATATATAGGGTGACTGGTAATTAGTGACCGATATTTAAACACATAATTGTACTCATCATAATAAACAACTATCCCAAAGAAACGATTTTGTATTTATGTAATTATAGCACGTCCCCAATCGTACGGGGAGATTAATGCACGGTAAAAGTGTCCTTTTTTTTGTGTGTAGGGTACTAAATTTAATTACAGCTAATGGTATATTATACTTGTTAGGTACTCAATATTCTATTGGGGTAATAAAATTGAGGCCAAAAAGATAGATTTAAAAAAAATTGTTTCTTTGGGAAAGTTGTTTGTTTTATGATGAGTAGGTACAATCATGTGTTTAAATATCGGTCACTAATTACGAGTCACCCTATTACAAGAAAAGTTTTTATTCAGTGCGCAAACTGTAACCATGAATTCAGCGTATCATTCTAGACCCCCAGCGCAGAAATTTTTCACACTAAAAGTTTGCACACTGAATAAAAACCTTACCTGTCTATTATGATACAAATTACAATGCAGTTTTTCATTTGCGATATTAATGAATACTTTTCTTTCCAGGGATATGGATACCCTGATTCATTTGCTGAAAGGATCCCTCGGGAGTGGGATCTTGGCTATGCCTATGGCATTCCGCAACGCCGGTCTGTACTTCGGCTTGATAGCAACGTTCGCCATCGGAGGTATATGCACCTATTGTGTGCACGTACTGGTGAGAACAGCACATGAACTCTGCAGGCGGTTACAGAAACCCTCGCTAGGGTTTGCTGAGACCGCTGAAGCCGCTTTCTTGTCTGGACCACCCGCTGTGCATAAGTTCTCCCGACTTGCCAAGTAAGTAAATATTTACTAAACCAAATACCTCTAGACATTCGCAACTCAATGAACAGTAAAAACGTAAAACACAAGCTCAAAGAATACTCAACTCCTTTTTACCTTAATTTATTGATAGTAGCGCGTTGAGTAAATTCCAGACCATGGCTTGCTAAGACAGACCCCAGAGGTTTAATAGTGTGCTTGTTTATTCTTAAGGACGACAACTTGTTTTTTTTAAATAAATAAACATTATTAATTAATTTAACCCAAACCTTAATTTTTTTATTTGTTAATGTTTCAGAGCTATGATCAACTGGTTTCTTGTGATTGACTTGCTGGGCTGCTGCTGTGTCTACATCGTGTTCGTCGCCAAAAACGTTAAGCAAGTAGTTGACTTTTACGCGGAGGGGACTTCCTTTTATGACACCGATGTTCGTTACTACATGGCTGTTCTACTTCCACTGCTCATCCTCATGAATCTAATAAGGAACCTGAAGTATTTGGCGCCATTCTCGATGATTGCTAACTTACTGGTTGGAACTGGAATGGGAATTACATTCTATTATCTATTCCAAGATATTCCTAGTTTGAGCGACCGCTTGCCTTTCACTCGTATTGAGCGCCTACCAACCTTCTTCGGAACCGCTATCTTTGCACTGGAAGGCATTGGCGTCGTCATGCCCCTGGAAAACAACATGAAGACCCCCACCCACTTCATTGGATGCCCTGGTGTGCTCAACACTGGAATGTTCTTCGTGGTTTCACTGTACGCTTTCACTGGATTCTTCGGCTATTTGAAATATGGTGATGCTACCAAGAGCAGTATTACTTTGAATCTCCCGCAAGACGAAGTGTAAGTATACATACTTTGCTTTAAATTCTTAAACTTTCTGCCCGTATTTTAGGGTCGGATTAGATACTTAAATCAAGCTTCATATTGTTACGAGCTTGGGGTTCGTGACAATTAAAAACTGCCAATATAAATGATCAAAAATTACACTTTAACTAAACACACAAATTACAAAACAATTGCACTACTGATCACTCTAAGTCGCACTTATAGATCGCTTCAAAATGTTCTCGCCTGTATCGCTTGTTCAATATTGCCGGGTCTTGATCTGTTCCGGCCTTAAATAGGGCCCTAGGAACATTCGAGAAACTTCTGCTGTAGAAGCATCTAGAATGTTCGAGTACACACCGGCCCTGACTGACCAGATGTTGATAGTTCTAGAAGACTCTGGCATCGAAATTTCTAAAAAGATCTTGACTCAATTAATTCTGATACTCGATACTAGATGACGCTAGTGGTAACTAATTACTTTAGCTTTAGCGCGTAACTATATTTAATAATATGAGTATCGTTCTGGAATTCGGGCCTGACAATCTAATGTCAAGTTACCTTCTTGATTAATATGCAAATAAATTCAAATGACAATTGCATTCTTCCTTAGTCGTACTCGATTGTTCCGCAAATTGACTCAGTGTATCAATCTGCTCAATGATTCAGGCACCCTGTCTGTACCATGATATTTGAATTTTGACTAGTAAGAAACTGCCACTGTTATTTCGTAGATACATGAAAAAAAATACTACATTTACTCATTTATTTAGTAATGACTGTAAAATATTTTCGAATGTGTTTTCCATAGTTGACAAAATATCCACGAGTTCTAATATTTTTTCGTAATATTTACAGGTTGGGTCAATGCGTTAAACTGATGATAGCTGTCGCCATCTTCTTCACATATAGTCTTCAATTCTACGTGCCAATGGAGATTATTTGGAAAAACGTCCGCCACTGGTTTGGAGCCAAGAAAAACCTCGCCGAGTACAGCATCCGAATCGGAATCATCATATTGACATTGGGCACGGCCATCGCTATCCCTAATCTTGGTCCATTCATCTCACTGGTCGGCGCTGTCTGTCTCTCTTTCCTTGGCCTTATTTTCCCCGCTGTTATCGAAACCGTCACTTACTGGGACAGGCCCAACGGCCTGGGCCGATTCAACTGGGTTCTCTGGAAGAACATGTTCCTGGTTTCCTTCGGAATTCTTGGTTTCTTAACCGGAGCTTATGTCAGCATTTTGGATATAATCCACGGTGAGGAATAAGGACAGACATGCATGACCATTTCATAGAATAAGGCTCAATAGATATGATTTAGGCTAAGGCCGATTTTTATAAGTATTATGGCTTCGATGGGTAAATTTGATTGACTACGGCTTCCGTTTGAATAAAAACTTTTTTTTAATAATAATTTTGTTTTACATGTAAATAACTTCACAAAACCACGTTTATCGGAAAGTAAATCTGCACAAAAAGTCTCATCTAAAGTATTTTTTACTATGGTTATCGCCACTTTAATTTTGTATAGCAAAGTTGTATTCTCTTAATAGAATTGAGTTATTGTATTTAATTTAATGCTCAATTTCAATTATGTGAGATTAGTTTTTTTTTATCTAATTTACATCTTGAGTTGAAAATTAGTTGATCCGGAGCAGGTTGTGTATTCCTATTACTTACATTTATTTAGCCCCCCCGAAACTCTGTAGCCATTTTAGTTTTAAGCGAAGTGTAGATAAATCTACTTTTATAAATGTGTGAGAATCTGTCTAGTGCATTATCGAAATGTGATACAAGTTTAGGTTAACTAAAAGGCATTATGGTATTGGAAAATATGAATAAAAAAACAAATAATAATATGTTTCGAAAGTAGACAATATTAAATTTGTTGTTGTAAGCAAAATTTTGACCTGGCTAAGCTTGCCAAGTTGTCCTAAAAATGGATTACTTAGAATTTTGGGGTCTAATAGTAGAAACATTGTTCGTGATAATAATAATATGGCATTTCCATTACCAAAAAAAATATACATGTATATAACTGCTTATGTAGTATAAATATTCATATCGAGCTTTTTTGGAAAATTATGAACTGAAGCATTTATCTCTAGGTACCTATAGGTACAATTTAAAGATCTTCCGTCGAGATCGTTAACGTTATATTAGAGAAAAACAAACTCAGGCGACAAAGTTGGTAAATCTCAATAGATACATATTATGTACCTAAAGACTGTTTATAATATTGTATTTTACGTCACAAAAATATTATTTTCTATCGTCTTTTGTTGTCTCAAAATTGAAGTTGACATTATAGAAATAAGAAATGAAAAAAGGGGTTACTCATCTGTTAAGAAATAGTAATTACGTAAATATTGAAATCTTCATACTTGTTAAGTTATAGTAACCCTATTGTTCCTCGTACAAGTTTGATTCTGAATATTTATTTAGATACTAACCGAGTGAATGTCTGAAAAAATACGAATGGCTAAAATTTTGATATAGAAAATAAATGATCGTGTGATAGTCATTCTGTATTAGATAATAGATATTAAGTGTTTGACTTTTAAAGTTGGGTTGTTTTCCCTGACTTGTACATTGTTTGGCTATTGACGTATCAGCTTGCTGTCCCGACTCTGTTCGTATCGTATTCTACGAAGCTATGTTAACTTCCATCTTTTCTTCATTTTTACTACGATACAATGTCGTAGGCACAGCATTTTGGGGGTTAATAGTTATTGTAAAATAAGAGTTAAAAAAATAAATCAACTTGACAACTAAATAAATTCACAAGACGAAACAAAAGATTCTTGCTTCCAGACGCTTCCAGAAAAATAGAATTAAATAAAAGAAACAGTAACGTCAATTCTGTATCTAAAACAGTTTTTCGAACTGCATATATTTTTATGTGAAATTTTATTTAGTAAGGACCCAGAAAATATGAAAATGATTTGCTACAAGGTTTATAAAATTAAAAATTCGTGGGATATCATTCCTACATATTTGGTATAAAGTACCAGCCTACCTATTTTAGATACTTAGAAGTGGTTGTTTTGTTACAGTATTAAATAAATAATATTAAGGAATATTATATGCGTTTTATTGTTGTATCTTTAAATCTCCAAGATCGATGACTGTAGCGTGGTAAACGATAGCGTGTCACTCTGCTTAATCAATAAATTCCCTGAGTGTAGGTACCTAGTCTTCATAATAGATTCGCATGGTTTAGAATTGATGTCGGTTTAGGTTTCACTGTTCCCGGATAGCCTGGATCCCGGAATACCCGTCTCTCTCCTCAATCATATCAACCGCAAACACAGAGAGCCATAAATTCTGCGAATTCTACTCTACTCGATATGGCTCGCAAAACAATATACCGGACAATTCATCACACACACACACAATCACATAACATCACGCTTGTATTCCCCGAAGCGATAAGCAGAGGTGTACTAACCTATAGGTAGTACACAAAAATTCAAACAATAACAACCACAATAATTTAAACAATTCAATTATTTTGTCATATTACTGTTTGATAGACCACTAGAGCTGCACAAAGCAACATGGACTGTTATTAAAAACGAAATAAAAAATACTAATCCCAAAGACAACCCCTGTTGAAGTGGCTTCTCTATTCAACGACCAGTACGTAAACTTAACGCATATAACGCACCAACTCAACAAAGTACTGGCCAAAGCTTTCGATAAAATATAGGTATCAACTCTATGTTTCTCAAACCTGGAAAGTGTCGTTCGACAGGAAATAATGTCTATGTTGGAAAGTGTCGTTCGACAGGAAATAATGTCTATGTGCAACACCAGAGCCTAGCCTAGCTCTGGTGTTGCATGCTATGATGAAGTTAGCACGAAAATCGTAAAACACTGCTGTAATGAACTGAATGTACTGCTGTAATGGTTCTTAACTTACCTAATACAGGGTGTCCGGTAATTAATGGATAACCTTGAAATGGTTCATGGTAGAACTAATGGCCAATCAGAAAAAAACATTTTCTATTTGGATTTTATGTATAAAAAAAATCAACCGATCAAACGACTTCAGAAAAAACACTATATAGTGAAAAATAACTTTAATTTCGGAAGGCGTTGACAAAAAATTAAAATACCTACATACCTATCCAAAGACACCAACTTCCGAAATTAAAGTTATTTTTCACTATGTAGTTTTTTTTCAGAAGTCGGTTGTTTTTTTTTGGTTTTTCTTTTACTGATTAAATACAAGTGTGCGTTACCCCAGCCAGATGTTGTCAAAAATGGTAATTTGAATCTCATAGATAATTAGTTTTGCGGCTTCTGTAATTGTTGCGCACATTTTTAAATTTGTTGCGCTTATAGTTTTTTAATTATTTCACAAAAACAATTCCTGCTGGGGTAACGTTATCCCAGCCAGACCTTTTTCTTTCTAATGAGAATATTTAAATAAATACTAGCTATAAAATTAGTTGTCTAGATGAAGTAAATGTTGTGCCTTATTTTGTATTTGTTCTTTCATCGGTTGCGAAGTTATTCGAGATTTTGCTGGGGTAACGTTTTTGGTTTTGCTAGATCTTTGAAACGGTTAAGCGGATTCTTATCATATTTTGTACATGACTTCTTAGGAATTAGTTTAAATTTGTTCTGCAATAAAAAAACCAAAATAATGCATAGTTTAAAGATTATTTCATTAAATAGAAAAACACTTCAATTGGTTCCAGCACTCTCAATAAGAGGTCTAAAGACTTACTTTAAACGTTATTTTAAAGCTTGTAAATGCCTTCAAATGTATGTGAAGTTTCATTAGTATCCTGTAAGTATTTAACAAGTTATGATGATATTCAGTTCTTCACGAGCACGGTCTTGATGCGCGCGGTGTTATTTGGCCACTGGATTGGATATATGAACTGAATGTTATGTCAATAATTAGTTGTTCAGTTCAGTTGTATATCAGTAAAATTTCAGCGTAGTACATTGCAAAACATCACATTGTACATCGCAAAACTAATTATCTATGAGATTCAAATTACCATTTTCGACAACATCTGGCTGGGGTAACGCACACTAAATACAAATAAAAGTGTTTTTTTTCTGAATGGCCATTAGTGCTACCATGAACCATTTCAAGGTTATCCATTAAAATTAATTACCGGACACCCTGTATATGTCAATTTTAGTTGGGATCCGGATAAATTAAAGTTATCCATAATAAAGCCGTTAAATTATAAGAAATGAGTGAAATATGATATCAATAATTATCGACCTATAACTTTAATACCTATCTTGTCAAAATTTATGAGAATTATAAGTATGTATAAAAGACTTTGCAACAAGTTCCAAATAGTAAAAGATGAGCAGTTAGGGTTTAAAAAAAAGCAAATCCACATCTTTAGACATTTTCTCTGTAATGAAAGATATTTCATAAAATTTCGAATATCAACAATAATCATATGACAACTGGTCTTTTCTTTGATTTATCGAAAGCCTTCGATCTGGTGTCACTCGACATGTTGCTAGATAAGAAAGTAAATATCGGTATTAAGGCACCCACTATAGTGAATATCGTACTATTTAAGTATTAGACAACAACGTGTCATTATCAATAAAATTACCAACAATAAAGATGTGACACCCTACTCATCGGAATCACCATCTGCCTAGCCTTCCCCTAAGTGGCAGATACATGATTTGCATAGTTTTGTTTTCGTGACCTTCAGGCCAGCCTTACATACCTTACTACCTGTTACTAATGTTACCTTAGGCTATACATAGATTATATAGTTGCATGTATACCTAAATAAGTCCTCTTCTTTAAAAAAAACTTGTGTGGTTTTATGAAACCACCGTAAAAGTGAAACTTTTTTTCACATTATAGACATTTAACTAAAAACTACACGGTCAGCTGATGCGAACTATAGGCGCCGCCATATTGGCCTCGGCTGCTCTGACGAGCGCCTTTCACTTTATCCCTACTCCGCGGCCGACCGTCACGCGACACGTCACGCGACATGCAACACACAGACGAAAAAGTTTGAGACGATGTAATAAAAGTTTCACTTTAAAAAAATCTGTTGCTGTGGCCGACTCCACGATTGTTACAACAAATGTTTACTTAAATTATACATTGTGAAATGCAATAAATGATTGAGTATTGAGTACCTACTATCGTTTAGTTGAACAAAAATAAGTCTAAGATCGCAAAATGCACTTTAAATCCATCATGAGTCATGACATTACATTAAGTAGAACATGATATTGTACACGTGTTTGAAACTTTGAAACGCTCTCCTGTAAAATTTATAATTTGTAGTCAGCCGTTTATGTTAAAAAAATTCATGTGGACAAAGTCGCGGGAAAAGCTACTTATTGCACAGATTGCATTTTATTTTATGACTAGTATCCGCAACTCCATGTCGAATCGCATCAGTTGCTCATATAATGTTACGGAGTTTTGCATGAAATTTTATGTGTGCCCGGGTACTTAGTGCTTGGGTCAAAACACCTGCAATATCAGTGACTGTGGCAGACCACCCTACTGATAAATAATAGTAAGAATCGTGTATTTCTAGCTCACATAATATATGTTTATTAGTTAGCCATTCATTAAAATATGATCGACCAAATAATCTCATTCAGAAAGCTCACAACATCGGCAAACAAGGACCCCACGCCGGGAAAGGGATGGCAATGTGTAATTGACAGCTTATATCTTACTTGTATCTGTTTATGATATCCTAGTACATGTCAAACCACTGCTGCCCACGCATTTTCAATACTTGTCGAACTGTAGATAATTCACCTTTGTTTAAGTTGCTACTACCTACCTTCTTCTACCAGTGATCTTGATATCGGCAATACTCAAAAAAGCATACAGCATCGGCCGGTTAATAGATAAGTACCTACATAAACAATTGTTTACTATTTTTTTAGCATGAAAATAAGTACATTATAAGAACGGCGTATAGGTGTCGATAAAACGGCTACAGTGTGCGAAACACTCAACCAACCAGGAGGGAATTATTGCGTTATCCTACTTAGGCTTGCAGTCGATTAGTCGAGGTCAACTAGACATTCCATCGAATTCGGAGCCCTACAGGTAGTACCTTTGGTACTAATTGCAACTCTCCGGTAGACTATGCACTTGTTACAAACACCATGTAGGAACCATGTGCCTAAGTTGATTCCTGCGGATTTTTTAAGTTATCTTCAGCATAAACATATTGTCTCTTTATGTGAAACCGCAGTTAGACCGTTTTTAGGCTATCCCATTCCATGATTTACAGATCAAACCAAGTAAGTACCAAAACGTTTGATCCTGTTGGTAAGTGGATCGTCCTTTTATCCAAATTTAATTAAGAAATGACATGTTCTCATTTTATCCACAACTGCTCGGAAACACGTGGATGCTATTTGAATGATATCTACTTGATACCAAATTAGGGTCGGGCAAGAACCGGTTTACAATAGTAATATGACAATGGCGCTTACAGTGCCCATCTCGATGCCCTACCTACCTCTTGTGTCCTTCATATCCCTGTTGAATAGTTTAGACGAGAGGCAACACAATATCCTTCTTTCCCCGAAGTTCTTCATGACATAAAGGCGACATCCCACGATCCGCCCAAGCAGCACATTACCGGAAATTACATCCATAAACAAGCTATATTACAGTCTGTACTAATGGATAAGAAGATTCTTGGGACTATATGGGGGTGATCTCTACACTGTTAAACAGCACAGCTGACTAATGGCTCTACAATGGACAAAAAACAACAAAATGCATTTTTAGTAGAACTTGAAATAACTATTGTCCAGCCTTTGGCTACGTATACTGCTACTAGCTGGTTAAGAAGACCAAAGCTTGTAAACAGCTGCTTAACGCGGTAAAGTTACACCTTTTCTAAGCTTTGAACTGTATTAGAGAATCAAATTTTGCCATTGCTATTTTTTATGGAGTACACTAATTCTAATATAACGCTCCTCAATGAGTTTAACACTAGCTAGTTAAAAGCATTTAAGACTGCATGAGCTGTAAATTAGTGTAGTGTTACTCCACTTTAATTCCAAAGCTTATAGTGTAAATTTTAGCTATTTCACAGCCTCAAGAATTATTGAAGAGTAGACATAGGTTAGTAGTGCTATGATAACGTCAATTTTGTCATAACCTCGCAACGCGACTTAATCACATTGATTTTGTTACCAATGATCATAGTTCCTACAATTAATAGATTCGGTCAGTGACCTTTCTAAAAAAATTATTGCAAGTAGAAATAGTGAAAGTTTTGAATCAAACCAACATGAGGGAGAAAATATTTATATGAAAAATATTTTATTTATAGAAAATATAAAAGAATGGGCAATAAAGACAAATATTGCTCATGATGCCCTGAAGAAATTACTAATAATTGTGAGTAATTTTTTTTTTAGCTATTTTACCAAAAGATCCGACACCGATTCTACATACAGCTAGAATAATTACTATAAAATTAATCGAATCTGGTGGTGAACAAAAACAATCTGCTGTTTCATAGAAAAGTGTAGTACCTATGCGGTCAAAATGTATGGAAAAGCTGTTTTTTGCCTGTATATCCGACGAAAAATTTCTGAGCTGGGGGGTCTAGAATGATATGCAGAATTCATGGTTACAGTTTGCGCCTGGATAAAAACTTTTCCTGTATATTAGCAGTAAAGTGGCACCCGCAATACAATTTACCGATAGACATGCAAATAAACGTAAAAAATTACTTACCTTAAATTGGAAATTAATTATATTTGCCCACAGATTATAGTTTGACATAACACTTGCACTGCACAAAAGTCTTTTGTTCCTATTTCTTTGTAGATTTAACAATCGCCGTAAATAGCTATACACCATATTTTGGCTGTCTAAGAGAATTAAAGGAGCTAGATAATGGCCTATTGACAGCTGTCTAAGCTATTGTATAGCCCATGTACAGCTCTTACAATGCTCTGAAAAGCTTTTAACAAGCTACTTTAACGCTCAAGGCTGGTTAATTTGGGGCCAAATTTAGAATTATAGAAGCTGTGTAGCCTGATATACAGCCCTCGTACAAAAGGCATAACAGCCTCGAGTTTTCAAAAATTCTGTTGGCCAGTGGCTGTACAGCTATGTGTGCTACTTGGGCGTGATTTTGCGGACTATCACGCACGGCCGACGACCACGGACAGCCACGCACCGTACACCAAGACTGTTCAAACGGTTCGTGGCAATCTGTCAGGGTCTTGTAATTCATATTGTCATCCCGAAATGCAAAGTGCAAATGTATGTGGTTTGTGTTACCACTGCTGGGACACAGTCCTCCTATCTGTGAAAGGGAGTGCGCCGTAATCCACCACGCGAACTAAATACGGGTTGGTAGATGTCACACGTCTTCGAAGTTACCACTGGGCCACCACTGCTCTGTTTGTTCAATGCATGAAGACATTCTAAAGGCGTGAAAACGTTTTCGAAGACTACAATTCAATGCTATCATACTTCATTGAACTACTCTATTTTATTATATGATTTATGCTGTTTTTCTTGCACCTAGCATTTTCCTCGCTGCAGTGAGAAAAATTGTGTGTTTCGCTCGGCAGCTAAGGTTTTCTGCTTCTCGTAAGTTTGAAACTCTCGCTACACTCAGGATTCTATATTTGAACCACTCGCTTCGCTGATGGTTCAATCTAGATCAATTCAAAATATTTTTAAGGGAGTTTAAAATGCCATTAATAAAAAGAACCTTTGATGGAAATACTTGAAATCTATGACAACTGATGGAGGCAAAAATAGGTATGTGTGGTAAAACTGAAGGAGTGTCAATAAAGGCTGTAGAAAATGATTAGTCTTACACTGTATCATTCATCAACAGTCCTTGTGCGGATTTTTTTGGATATGTCTGAAGTTCTAAAACCAGTCATATCAGTTGTTAACTTCATCAGATCCACTGGGCTGAATCACCGACAATTCCGCAAGTTTATTGAAGAGATTGGAGAAAATGACTTTACATATCACACTGCCCTACGCTGACTTAGTTGCAGAAAAGTCCAGCGCTTTTTTGAACTTCGAGCACAGAACATAATTTTATTATAATTATGTAATTTGCAATGGTAATTGCGTCGCCATCTAGTGGTCAATCGTCGAACTCTAGCTAATTTTCCTTCTAATTCATCGCGGGGAATAATTCCGAATATTACTCAATACTTCCGAATGTTTCGCGAATAATACGACGGGAATACTTCGGAATATTTCTCTCCGGCAACGCTGGTCTCGACTTAATATCAGTTTTTTTTTTCGGAGAGCTTTCTCTAACTGTTTTCGCGTTTTAACATCTTTGGCAAATACTTACCCCGTACTTTTTAGTCAACAGCTGCTCTACGGGGCATGGGCATATTAATATTATTATAATTATACTAGTGAAGGGCAGGCGTTTTGGGGCACTATGTAATGTTGACGTTCAAAAAGTGCTGAAATCAGCCTAGTTTGAATAAATGACTTTTGATTTTGATTAACTAACTAGCTGACCCGACAGACGTTGTCCTGGCTTAACTATGAATATTGAATTCACAACTTTCTTTATTTTTTCTTTCCTATGAACCTTCTCCTGACAATAACAAACACAATAAAAAAAGAATTACCAAAATTGGTCCAGCCGTTCACGTGTGATGCCATGACCAAGGGAAATAGGGATTCATTTTTATATAGTAAGAAGAAGATATACAGGGAAAGTTTTTATTCAGTGCGCAAACTTTAACCATGAATTCAGCATACCATTCTAGACCCCCAGCGAAGAAGCATTTCGTCGGTTTTACAAAAAAAAACAGCTGTTTCATAGAAAAGTGCAATACCTACGCGGTCAAAATGTATGGAACAGCTGTTTTTTTTTGTTAATCCGACGAAAAAAAATTTGCACTGGGGGGCCGACGAAAAATTTCTGCACTGGGGGTCTAGAATGATATGCTGAATTCATAGTTACAGTTTCCGCACTGCATAAAAACTTTTCCTGTCTATATATTTAAAGATTATGCGTACCTACGTAAATGAAATCGCTAGTTTACAAAAAAAATATGAATTGTGAGAGCTAGTTGTAAAATTCTTAGACTTAGTTTGTAGCGACAACTGAAGTGAACAGTTTTTGTTATTGCAAACACAACATTCATAATTTTATGACTCCAATTTCAGTGAAATCTAATTGTGTTTCGCTGAATCGATACTTGCGGCGGTTGCCTTCTCACTTTTTGACAAATGAGCAGCTAAGGTTGCCTCTCTAAAAAAATATTACCACATTAACGGGTGTTACTCACATTTTGTTAACAAAACATGCACATAAAGCAAAATAATAATTTTACTGTTGCAATGGATGGTATTTATAAAAAGAACAGGTCTAGTAATGCTGTGGTGTAGAGCAAAACAATTACTATCTTGAAATAGCTTTTGTTTGGCTAACGGTGAATGGTTATGTTATAGTAGGTACCTCTAAGTGTAAAGCAATGTAGGTTTGGGGTAATTAAAAAGGTACGAAAGAATGTGTGAAATCATCTTTGATATACTTAATAATTAATTTAATATTGACTGGATTGACTAGTGGTTGTAAAGTCGTAATTTTATTCTCCATTAGTACTTAACTTATGTAATAAAGATGAAAATCTATTAAAAAAATTAACAGATTGGGGTAGCTTGATGTGCTGGCATCTGTACAATGGACATTTAATTTTATAGTTTTAACAATACTCATGCTGTATTGTTGCTAGGATTTTAATTTCGAGTCATATTGTTGTCGCCACATTGTATATACACCGAAAAAAAATTAATGGTTTTTTCCCGTGGCGGAACAACTTGCCATAAGGAGTACTTTCGAAGCATAGAGTTAAATTTAAAAAAAATAAGATGTTTTTGTTTTCAAATCATTAAAAATCAACTCGAAAACGTGAGAATCAATAGTAACACAAGAGGTAACCCAGGTAAATTGAAGGTACTACTCGAATCGCACGCGCCACTGACAAAGGGAACAGCGATGCATAAATGTTCAAATCAAATAAACCGTCACACGTTGTGATTTTTCTCAATGGTTAATCTGCCATTTTTTGTTTCTAATATTTTATTTATTTATAAAACGATTGTTGTTTTACCAAGACAAAACCATTTCGCTGCGGGAAAACAACCATTATAATTTGTCGGTGTATTATCTAAATATTATAACTAAAATGTTGATGTTGTTATGTAAGATCTTGTACCTGCATAACAAAGTTTATGCAGTCTTATATTTATTTAATAATCGATGTATATACGTCATGCGGCGAGGAGAGGGGGTGCCTCATATCCGCTTCGATATTAATTGATAGATTGCCGGACCGGGGCCTAGTGCTCAACTGTACCTGAATACGAATAGTCGCGTACTCGCTCGATATTATTTTAGTGAGTGACAGTGCTATCGTTCAGAAAATACAGGGAAGCCTATAATGTAATTTGTAAGTATATTATAGTTTCGTTATATAATTATTTTTTCCACTTCCACTGTGAATCAATTTTCAAGTTAAATGGAAAAAAAATTGTCGCACTGGCAACTAGATTTAAACGTCAGCAATGTCATGGTGTACACAAGCAAAGCAAGACTGGATCGGGAGTTTTTGGCGGGATCGGGTTGGAACATGTCGCACGAATTTTCATTTTCATGAAATTTAGTGAAATAGCGAATTAAATTGTATAATTTTGGTAGTGAATTATTCAATTTAGTTACATGTGTGTGCACAAGTGTAGTGAAGGTGAAAATAAGTGACTAACGTGGACTTTTCGTGTTCCCCCAAAAACTCATGTTAGGTTGTTGTAAAGTTGCTACCGCTTTACAATAACTTTGACTTGACTGGACTTGACTGACTAAAGACGACTATGACTTTTTTGTAACTACTTCGTGCCCGATATCGGGCCATTTACTTGATCGAAAAGAAAAATTACTTGACACTGGCTAAATGCACAAACCGTGCGAAGCCAAGGCCCAAAAAAAAAAAAAAAAAAAAAGACTGGATCGTCGATGTAGTCGTGCCTAATATTACGTTTTTACATGCTTTATATTAGCTTCACTTGTATGTTTGTTTGTTTGTATGTTTGTATGTAACCGACTCCTTTGAGCGCGATGTTGACCCACTTTAAACGGTCAGATTTCATTGAAACTTTGTAAACTTGTCGAGGACCGATGACAATTCAATAATTTAAAAAAAAATGAGAAAAAAATAATACACGTTTTTGTAGTTAGCAGAACTAAAAAACAGAAAATAAATAATAGTTTAAAAAAATAAACTAAAAAACGCGCTTTAAAAACCCAACTAAAAAAGGAGAAAATAATTTAATTTAATTAAAAAGCGTGGGGTGCTTAACAAGTGATTATAAAAATACCTCAAAAACCAAAATCTCTCAATCAAACTGATCCTTTAAATATCCGTCCTATCCTAAATCCCATTAAATAATCAATAACAATATTATATTTTTTTCGTAACCTTTATTTTCTTCGAACTAAAGAAACTGAACGTGACTTTGACTAAATGCACAAACCGTGCAAACCGTAGGTGCAAACGCAAATAAGAAAAATAAAAAATAAACAAACTTAAAACCTTCTACGCCAAATGTCAGTTGACATTTAAAAATCATTCAGTGAAAACATAGTGAAAACGCGTGTGTATGTTACAATCTTTTTTGTTGGTCTGAGGTTACAATCAGCACCCTAATTGCGTAACTCACGATTAATCATAATATGTTTCGTTTTGAAACCAATGCTTCGTTCGAAAAATGTGTCTGCTCAGCAACGTAAATAACGCAATGAATATTGTTGAATTGTCAAAATGAAACCGATTATGATTTTTTTTTTTTTTTTTTGGGTGGGAAATCATCAAATAACTTCTCCCGCTCTGGGTGGAGCGGGAGGACGTGTCAGACTTTTACTGACTAAAACCCACCCGTGTTCCCTCAGTTGCCTGTGTGCCAGGGGCCGCGGTATCTCTTTCGAACAACCCGCACCCCTGGCAGGCATCGGTCCTTGCGAACCCCACCTATTGGTGCTGACAACTCTTTGAGGCGCGCGTGGAACACAACGCGCCGTCGACCCGGGCTTGGTCCTTACCGGACAGCGAGCTACCCATTACTCGCCGTCCGCAAGCCCGCGCCTACGGTGGCCGGGAATCAGCCTGGGATTCCCGATGCCCAGGGCTTCTCCCGCGGCGACTACGGCCGTGAGGGCGCATATACTGCCTCTCCCTCACGTGCGCCGCCTCCCTCTTTGCGAGCATTACTGCTTCGCAGAAGGAGGTGACGGCTAACCATTCACTCTCGCTCCGTACCATGGCCTGCACCAGGGCCGGACGCGAGAGATCGCCGCCGCCGATCGCCTCCACGAGGACACGGCGGTGCTCCGCCCAAGCCGGGCAGACCGCCACCGTATGCTCCACCGTGTCCTCAGGGCGATCTTCGCAATGGAAGCACCCGGGCGTTTCCTCCCGCCTTATACGAAACAGGAACCTCCCGAAACAACCGTGTCCGGTGAGGACCTGCGTCAGGCGGAAGGTGACTGGCTGAGGTGAGGTGGTGGTGGCTTGACATTAATTGATTATAAAAATACCTCTAAAAGCACCCCACGCTTTTTAATTGAATTAAATTATTTTCTCCTTTTTTAGTTTGGTTTTTAAAGCGTGTTTTTTAGTTTTTTTTAACTATTATTTATATTTATAAACGCTCTTGGAAGTTATATATTGATTAGCGACTGTATAGTCATACATTTTTGACGTTTAAATATCTCTTAAATTTAATCAACGTTTATAAATAAATACCAAAAACTATAGAAACCTTGACCTAAAGCTGAGTCAGGTTTCCCGTAAATGCCCTAATTTACGTATCTAGACTTAAAAGCGCAGGTCACAAGTTATTGATTGAAATGCAGGGGTGGGTTCGGAGGGCTACGGGATGAGCGCGGGGAAAGCTTTAAATAGCCACAAGGTAGCCTAGCCCTACGTAGAAGTGGAGCCACCCTATAAATGCATCGTTACTTTTACTCTAAATTAATGGGTGCTATAGATCAATACATCGCAATAGAGTCGAAATGTTAGCTGTGTTTAAAAAATAGTTTATTTAGAAACATTATCAGCTTCCTCATTATTACCTCATTAAATAGGTTTGAGTTGAGGTAACGGGATACTAACTCCCAACATAAAGTTAACTCAAGGCGTCTTTTAAACCCCTGACGCAAAAACGACGGGGTGCTAAAGTTTTACGTGTCTGAAGAACCGATTTTGATTTAGTTTTTTTGTTGTTTGAAAGATGAATTAGTCGGGAGTGTTCTTAGACATGCTTCATCAAAATCGGTTCAGTCGTTTGAAAATTATCAGCTCTTTTCTGGTTGATGAAGGGATTTGAGCATCTTCCACGGGTGTGATCAAGTCGAAATTTGGTATTCTATTACTTCAATGATATTAGACGAACAAAGTAACTTTGAACTGATGCTGGAGCAACACCTGGAATTTCCAGGATACTCAAGTTACCTACTCACCAACAAACAGCAGAAGTATCGTGTTTGGGCTCATTGAAAAGGTCTCAGTTATAGATAAATGGTGATCAGGACGAGGAATGAGGATTAATTAGTAGCAAACTTCACTGTGAGAAGAGACATTAAGTTTAAAAAGCAGGAAATAAAAGTTAAATTTGAAATTTTAAAACCCCCGACGCAAACAAAAACTCTAAAAAGTAAAAAAACTTTTTTCAAAAAAAAAACAACCGACTTCCAAAAAAACACTACAAAGTGAAAAATAACTTTAATTTCGGAAGTCGGTGTCTTTGGTGCTGTATTTTATTTTTTTGCCACCGCCTTCCGAAATTAAAGTTATTTTTCACTTTGTAGTGTTTTTTTGGAAGTCGGTTGTTTTTTTTTGAAAAAAGTTTTTATTTTTTACTTTTTAGTGGTGCACATGTGCTTACCCCTTCACAGCATACCGGCGTGATGTTATGTTATGAACTGGTGTAAGCAATAGACAGAGATGAGATTTCAGCAATCCCAGTCCATTTGCTATCATTTATTGAGGAGTTCCGTTGCCTATCTCCAAAGTTCTTCATCAAATCTTCACCAAATCGAAATGAGACCACTACGAGAAAGTATTCTTCCAAAAAATACCTAAATCGCTTTGTGTGCCTATCAAATTTGAAGAGTTCTCTCTATTTCTCCAGGATCCCATCATCAGATCCTGACTTGATGATTATGGGACCACCTGGGAAGTATACCCTTTCAAACAAAAAAAAAAAAATCCAAATCGGTCCAGCAATCTTCGAGTAATCGGGGAACATACATAAAAAAAAAAAAAAAAACAAAAAAAAAAAAGGTTCCTACGAATTGATAACCTCCTCCTTTTTGAAGTCGGTTAAAAAAAAAAAATATTTTGATCAAAGCTTTGTCAAGTCGGGGGACGGTCAATAGCCGAAATAATTTGGTGTAGTGTAGGTAGGTAGCATTCATTGGAACTGAACAAAAGTTTACTTGTCTTTCGGCCTTTTTCACGAACGTATCCAAATGTTTTGAACTTTTTAGTTGCGACTGCAATTATAAAGCCACTTTTCTATTATTTTGTAAGGACCGTAAATAACGAAACTAAATACATAGGAAATCGTATAATAGGTTAGGTGATTATTGAAATTACAAACTTGCACAGAAAAAGTAGGTATACATCAATTTAAATAATCTAGGTAGGTACATCGCTAATAATTATCAATCTACATGTCTACGCACACTCAGATTTTTTTTATAGGTTTGGAAAAAACAATTAAATCAATAGAACGGGTTTACAAATGGTTCCGGGGGCTTCGGTTCTACGTCTTGGATGATGATTGTTTGCTTCGAATCATTCTGCACATAGGCCTGATTACGATGGACATCTGTAGAAGATGATATCAAAAGGTCCTTAAATTGCCGTCGTAATGTATGCACTTCCACCGCCTGTTCTTGTCCCACATAGGTGTTTTGAACATCAGTCTCAATTCCATTCGTTACTGTTAGCAATTTTTTTCGGAGTTCACCTGCTTGAGCAACATCCATTATCAGTTATTTAAAAAGTCTTGAATCACAAACGAATTAACCGAAGCACTTTTTTAACACGCTTTTATTAGCTTCACCTGTAGGTATGTTTGTTTGTTTGTAACCGACTCCTTTTTTGGACTTGATTTTGACCTACTTCAAACGGTCAGATTTCATTTAAACCTTAAACCCTTATACCTTTAACTTTGTAGCCTTATATCGAGGACCGATGAAAAATCAGTAAATAAAACAAAAATTTAAAAAATACTGACAAATCACGCTTTTGTAGTTAGCAGGACTAAAAAAATTAAAATAAATACCTAATAGTTTAAAAACTAAAAAAACACGCTTTAAAAACCAAACTAAAAAAGTAGAAAATAATTTAATTCTATTAAAAGGGGTGCTTTTTGAGGTATTTTTATAATCAATTATTATCATGCACCCCACGCTTTTTATTAGAATTAAATTATTTCTACTTATTTAGTTTGGTTTATAGAGCGTGTTTTTTTGTTTTTTAATTCCTAAATAAATCAGATATTTCGATTAAAGTTCTAAGTTGGGTAGTTTAGACACTGTTGCACCAAAAAAAGCGACGTCTTGAATTTTCACTATTAGCCACCTCCTTTGTTGGCATCCGTTTCCGTCTCAGAAGAACGACGTCTTTCCTCCATGACATCAACAAATGCACGGAAACTGATCTCTGCGCGAATTTTGCTCCATTCTTCAAAAGTTTTTGTATTGGCCAGAGCCTGCATCAATACTGGACGCCATTTTTCGATAAATTTCGGATCAATTACTAGCTAAAAGCCCTCTTCATTGATATGAAAACCAGACCCAATTCCTTGTCCTTCTGCCATTTCTTGAAGTTAAATAGGTCCTGGGACTTGGATACCAGACACGATGTTTCACTCGATCAATAAATGGGAGAACGGGTGGCGGACAGGGCTAGACTGTGAGCGAGACTAGACACAGGTCACAAAACAACGGCGTTTGGTACAGTACGACATGGATCTAAATGTGTGGGTAAAAAGAGAATTAACATTAAATGCACAGCAGCGCAGCCACCCACGTTCATTTAGTTAGAGCCATGTCGGACAGGTTGGTATAGCAACTGCAATAAAACAATTGGTATGTTGAGCTATGGTCGGCGCTGGGATAAGACCGTACGGAACATCTACGGAAGATGAGATTTTTTATTAAAAACTAGCTTTTGCCAGCGCCTTTGCCCGCGTGGCAGTCGGAAATAATCCCACAGGAATGTACCTACCTACTACCGAAATAAAAAGTATCCTATGCTTTAATCCCGGTTATAAACTGTATGCCAAATTTCATCCAAATCCGTTCAGTCGTTTTCGCGTGATTGAGTAACAAGCTTCCAAACATCTAAACTTCCAAACATACAAACTTTAAAATTTATAATACGAGCTTGCGCCTGCGGCTTCACCCACGTGTATTTCGGATATCATCCCGCGGGAACGTACTACCGGGATAAAAAGTATCCTATGTGTTTCTAGGTTATAATCTATCTGTGTGCCAAATTTCAGCCATTCAGTAATTTTTGCGTGAAAAAGTAACAAACATCCATACATCCATTCATACATACAAAACTTTCGCGTTTATCATATTATATGTAAGGAAATAAGGATTAGGGGCCATTCAAGTATTACGTAAGCACTACTGGGGGTCTTTGCTTTGCTTTTTTTAAGACATGGGGGATGGGGGAGTCTGGATGGTGATTGCGTCAGCAGTTTTTTTTTCAAAAGTCTTTTATTCAAACTAGGCTGAGAGTCAGCACTTTTTGAACGTCAAGATTACATAACACAGTCCCCCAAAAACGCCCGCTCTTCACCACTTCCTAGTGCATTGGCTGGGAAGAAGAAGTGACGCAACAAAATCCCCAGCAGCACAACATAGCTGTCTGTTAAATTAGAAGAACATGATTCTATACATCATTTCTGGATTGTCTAAAAAAATGTCTATTTTGGTTTGAACGCATATGGCAACCCTACTTGTCTATGAAGGGCTCGAAGAAAACGATGTCGATATTCCAAAATCACACGAAAGTGAGCAGACACACAACATTGAGCAGCAAACATCTAATGTTATCGAAGACTTAGAGTCATGGATTCGTGTGTCACGGACTGAAGACTGATAATTTGACATTTTTGTTTTGTTTTGTTTTGTTCGTACCCTTTTAGTAAATTATGAAAAGTACGGACGTTACTAAAGATTATTTTTATTCTGGCAACATTTGGAGGGATCATAAAAAATAACTTCACTGTGGATCACATCACATCACTCACTTCACTTCTGTTCATTACCTCCGCCGCCATATTGCCGTCCCCGTGCGTGCGTTTGATATTGAATCATTCAAGCACTTAGGTAATTATAATCTAATTCCGTTCTTATTGCAATATCGATATGATCTGATTCTTCTATTGAAATTAAAATACGTATAAATCGCGGAACTATTCCTTTTTATTGAAAACGTATGTTAATTCTGTTCCTACCCTGCCACCTTGACTCTTGGATTGTGTTTCTTTTCAATCCGTTTGTCTCATACGCGAGGTGCTTACGGTTTCTTAGTGTGTTTTCGTAACAAATGGATTCTTCTAATAATATTGTGGTTTGAACAGAGTGGCTGCAGCACTTTGTTTCTATTGTGATTTTATATCAGGCGGTTCTGAGCGAAACTACGTAGGTACCTACTACCTGTGCTAAACCATTATTATTCTTATGCACTGTTATTTAGTTGATAAAAGTATTGAGGTTGTATGTTATTGTTGGATTGCTGCAGTAAATTATCCAATTATAGGCTATTTTTATGGATAATGTTAAATTTAACGTCGTCATATATATATTTTGATAATTTTTTATTTGGGGGTGGGCTGGAGTAAAAGTTGTTGAGTGCTAAAGTACACTCTAAACTTAATTCAATGAATAAACGTCGCTGAAACTCTAAAACGAGTAAGTATTTGTGTACTGTTGTGTTTCATGGTAAATATTTCAACATATTAAAACATGTAGTTTTGATAATGGATTGTATTCACATTCATTTGCATACAAACTTGTAACATTTGTTTAGAAATTCCAAACAAATCTTACTTGTCTTTATGTTGTAGTTTTACTGCAGTTAATTAGTGGTAGCTTTTTGAAGTTATTATTTACAATTGTACAAATTGGATTTAAAAAAAAATGTGCTTATTTGTACAGGCGCCAGCACATCACGCTACCCCAAACTGTCAAATTTTCCAATGAACCTTATGCTTATATTAAAGTAGAAAATGTATCAAAGAAATTTGACAGATTGGGGTAGATTGATGTGCGGGCCTCTGTACAAGGTATGTCTAACAAAATTTATATTGTGGGTACCTGTGTCCTGCCTCCGCAAGTTTTTCACATATAGATACAATTACCATGTTGTCTCATACCATGGGCTGGTATGGGTTTATCATAATTATAATGATGCAAATCATTATAATATATTCCTTTCTGCTGTAATAAGAAATTGTCAGTTATCATTAACTTCACACGTTGCTTCACTACATTCCTTTTCGTAGGTTTCTGAGGGTTGCCATCTTGATTTACCATAAATGCTGAAAAGTGCCCATTTTGTAACAACCAATCTTTCATGAAATTTACTTTATAATATGTAGGCACACTAAACAGGGACCATGTTGTACTCCATAGACATAATAAGTGAGTTTTGTATACTTTAGTCACATAATTCTTTAGGTTTTTGTTTATGTACTCTAGTAGTAAAGTACTAACAATAAAACATGTTAAGTGGTAGGCAATATAATACAAATAAAGTAAATGGGCCAGCTGTGACAATTTCAGTTATCAAATTTATCACTGACATCAGTCTGTTTTTTAATAACAATAATATTATTATTGTGTAATCATTCTGAAACTGAACTTGGTGCTGGCGTATGCATTCATCTTAACAGATAAACAACAATTTTTCCATTGTATCTAATTGGAGCCAATTGCGACTTCTAAGCATTGTGCATTTTGCGATGCAAGTAACAAACAACCTCATGATTATTACATATATGAATACAAATTAGGTTACAGTGATATTTCTATCAATTGTCATCTAAAGTAAGCAAAATATTTGCTACTTTGAACATTGAGAAAAGTTTGGAAAAAGGAACCTGTAGCAAGTCCAAGATTACAAACTACTCTTCAGTTCCAATCGATTTTTTAATCGCACTCATTCTTCTCATTACAGATAAACAATTTTTCCATTGTATCTAATAGGGGCCAATTGCGACTTCTAAGCATTGTGCATTTTGCGATGCAAGTAACAAACAACCTCATGATTATTACATAGATGAATACAAATCAGGTTACAGTGATATTTCTATCAATTGTTATCTAATGTAAGCCCAAACATTGAGAAAAGTTTGGAAAAAGGAACCTGTAGCAAGTCTAAAGATTACAAACTACTCGTAGTTCCAATGAATTTATTTAAATCACACTCATTCATCTTTACAGAGTAAACAATTTTTCCATTGTATCTAATAGGGGCCAATTGCGATTTCTATGCATGGTGCGATGCAAGAAAAATACCATCTTCATGCTTATTACATAGAACAAAATTCAGTTTACAGTGATATATATCAATTGTCGACAAAAGGAAGCAAAATACTTGTTACTTTGAGCATTGAGAAAAGTTTGAAAAAAGTAACTTGTAGAAAGTCAAAGATACAAACTACTTCAGTTCCAATGTATTTATTATAATAGCTTATTGGACAGTTTTGCAAATATGTGCTTGCGTTTTCCCATTCTTCAACCCCACAAGTCCATAAGGTGGGAATTCATAAATAGGTCATAGTTTTCAAAGATGAAAACATATATGGCTATAACAGTAGGGGTTGACCAAAGAAACAATGGATGGACTGTGTGAATGATGATATGCTTAGAAAGGAATTACTAAGTTGACGACTAATAGAGCATTGTGGAAGAAACACATGTTGCACCAACCCCAAATAAATTGGAATAAGGGTAGGAGAATAATTAGTTCTGGAAGAGGATTTAATATTTTATTTTGTGCATTTATGCTGTGCTTTCCTCTTCAAATCAGTCCAGTTTATCATTTTATTTGGATTATGGCAAGATCAAAACCACTTATTCATAGGGTTTTGATTTGTGTTTAACAAAATAAACACTAGTTACTTTAGAAAATGTGCTGTACATACTTATTAACTAAGTAGATACTCTACAAGAAAAATTGCAATCACCCTTTGTGTGGTATTATCTGCAGTTAAGTGATCTAAGCATAAATTTTGCTGTTCTGGACTGTAAACCTTGGCAATAAAGTTGAATTTACACCCGTTGTTATTTTATGGATTGAGTGGTTCTTCATACAGGATAGCAATCACATGCACAATTGGCGACAATGGGTGGATGGTGATTTTGTTTTGAAGATTATTAGGTGTTGATTCAGTTGCACTACAGTTCTGATTCAGTTCATCACTTGTGCAGTTTGAGAAAATATTAGGGTTAATATAATATAATACATACAGTTATTTATTTTGCCAATAATATGTTTAGTAATGTTACCACATACATGTGTTACTTCTCTCTTAGTTATAACTGTCTTACTTCTTGATACACATTAAATTCATAAGAAAATGTCAATATCAATTTGAGTTGAATTTCGAGTGAATGTTACAGTGAAAACAAACATTTGTTTAAGGAATATAATTAATGTTCTCAATGGCGCATTCGCGAGTTACTCAGTTATGCAAGTATCCTTAAAACTATGTATTAAGCATCAAATCCATTTGTTTATAAATAGTCTATCTTCCATAAAGCCTTTGGTAACAGATATTCTAAAGGATGCGGTCTTTTACAGCTAACAATGTATCATTCGACAGTCCCTACGTACAACCCCTTAAGTGGTAGATACGTGATTCGCATGGTTAGTTTTCGTGGCCTTTTTTCTGGCCAGCCTATATTATCGTTTAGGTTAACAAAAATAAGTCTAAGATGGCAAAATGCACTTTAAATCCAGCATGACATTACATTAAGTAGAACATGATAAACACGTGTGAAACTTTGAAGCGCTCTCCTGTAAAATTAGTCATTTGTAGTTAGGGGATTATATGTAGAGGCCGTCGAATTTACTATACGCATTACCAAGTGACATATACATACATGTATAATAGCATAAATACACATAGGTATACGTATTTGTGTACCATGTTGGGTCTACGTTTATTTATTGTTCTTATTTTAACTTCCTTTCGTTTTAAAATATTATTTTATGATTAAATGAAGTTTTTGTTTCAGTTGTTCCTGCCTGCAGGTTTCTTAAATTCGTTCAATATTATTTAATTCAACAAGTATAATGGGTGACCGTAACAATCCCATAAAGTTTGGTCCCGAGTGGCTGCGCAATATATCCAGAGAGCGTAGCGCTGCAAGGTTGAACATTATGAACGCCAACGCGGGCGCAAGCGCTTCGGCTTCAGGTGGCTCGCCTGGGGGTGGCACATCCAACTCTGCATCAGCTACTGCATCTTCAAATACAAACAATGGGCAACCTAAGGTCCTCTTAGCTAAGCAAAGGTATGAACCAGTAACACAAAAAATCACTTAGTATTTTTGTCGTTAGTTTAAGTACTTAAAGTTAATGTTTTATATCTCTAACAGGTATGGCAGAGAAGAGATGTTGGCCTTATATGATAAAAATGCAGAAGCACCATCAGAGCTAAAAGTTATCGATACCTTGTATCAGCCACGCGGGAAGCAACCAGTTGCATTAAACAACACATTTGAAGACGATGTAGTAAGTTGAATACCAAATTATATTCATCAATGTTTATTAAATGTAACCAAAAATGGTTCCTAGATGTGATAATTAAAGAAATATTTTATCTATGTATTTTTGTTACAGAGGGATAACTTGCGAAGTGCTCCACCTATAGGAGGGATGGCATCTGGCGACAGATTCGTTCTATCGCGTGGAGCAGGTCGAGGCGCAAGCAATGACGGACGCGGCAGGCCCCGCGGATCTTACATACGACAGCCGTCTATGGGGAGGTCAGTTGATTAAGGGACTATTGACCTAGGAACAAATCTTAGTGAAAAACCGAGTTTTTTGCGCCTACCGCCATTTTTAGTACAAGTTACTAACAAAAAATAGAAGCCGCATTTACCGTCACATTTGTGTTTCATACGCCGTATTTTCCGTCACATTTGTGGTTCACTAATGAATACAGCATCAACCATGTTACTTATTAAAAAACGTTGGCAGTTACTTTACCTACTGTATCCTTTTCTAGGATAACATCAACTGGTCATTATTCGTTAGGTACCCTCTGGATATTTATACTGGCAGCTGCGCTTTAAAACTCTTATTTGCCGGCTAGTAAACCAGCCCCTCCTAAAATAATAATAAAAGTTGTATCAAGTATGTATGTTGAATGTAGGTCAATCATAATAGGCACATTTGTGCTGATGGCTCAATGATAAAATGTATGATTAAATAGTACCTCACATTGCTTATACAGATTACTACAGATTCTCCATTTAAAAAAAATTAAACCACAGTTTTGTTAGGGTAATTGAGATTGCGGGTGTGAGGGTGTGTGGGTGTGTGTGTGTGATATAGAAAAACTTTGTAATATTTTTAGTGGATAAATTACTATGGTACTGAAAAAGGTAAAGAATTCGTTTGATTGTCTAAATTTGTGTTTCATAATACTGAATCAATGTGTAGCTACAATTAAGCACCCAATCTGTAGGGCCGCTTATACACGCAAAGTAAAGTCGCTGTGCCTATGCAAGAATTCGTGTCGTTTCTATACACGAACTGTGTACACTGCTTCGGTGCTGACCAAGAAAAAATCTTGTCTGCGCTAGACCCGACGCGCGAAGTTGATACGGTGCGGAAGGGGTAGGTGAGGTGGCTCGGGTAGTTTTTGTACGTTTGTTTGCGTGGACGTGTTATGGCTGCTAGTACCAAATTGATTACGTCGGATGGAATCAAATAATATGTGTTGAACCATGAAGGTTGTAATGCTCGTCATATCTTATTTTCTATAGTACCCAATAGCTTGTCAAACGTGGAGGTTTTCATACGAAAATAGTCCACTAATTTTTCCTCATATTGTCGCTATACGTGATAAAGGATGATGTACCCACCAAACTATTTTTTTTTCTTGTAATATTGGAAGAACCCAGTAAAGTCTCTTGTATTTTGTTTCCTTTTTCATTCTTTTATAGATAATATGTAATAATCTTTTTTTTGCCTCATAGTTAATATTATTTTCTTCACAAACGAACGAATATTAATAACAGACGTGTATAGTCAGTCTATCGTACCCTACACAGACTGCCCGAAAAAAATCGTATCGTTTACGTTCCCATTCGTCTTGTCTGCAGCAGATACGATAAATTTTCGTCCCTAGATCCTACAAAATTCTTGTCATGTACATGATGAATTGGTCCTATATCTGCAGCACACACGGCGAATTTTCTTAGTGTGTACAAGCGGCCTAATAATGTTGCGTGGGCTACACTTTGATACAATGTTATGGAACAAAGATTGTAGACGATTAAATGAATTCTCATAGATATACATATACATCTATTTGCGGAAGACTTTATTATTATTGATTTCATAAAAATTACTTTACCAGTGTAGATAAAAGAGCTATAGGAAAATAATTTGACATAATATGAAATGAAATTTTTCAATAATTGGTTACATTCAGTAATTTGATTGTGTGGAATTATACTCCTGGAGCCTATTTAATAAACGCGATAATGACAGGTGACAATCCGACAATTTGTCAATTTTTTATTCAATAAAGGTTCTCACTGACAAATTTGTCACAGTGGTAAAACTACAAATATGTCGACTTGTCGTGACAATTTGACATATTTCTGTTTAATAAACAGTTTCTCTGGACAGGTGACAATTTTTTGTTTTATTAAACACTAAATTGTGATGACAGGTGGACATATTTGTCAGAAATTTTCGACCAATGTCAGGCAATTCGGTAGTTACATAATTACGAATCATTTAAAACATGGTATTAATGTCGTCGACGGGTAGCAGTAGTAGTGAAGATGAATATTTGGTGCAAACTATACGATGTCGGACATTTAAACCAAGAATAAACTTTTCTTTCTATTTATGTGATTTAATATTCCTAGAACGATTTCGAGTGTCTCAAACTACCGTCGAAACAAACATTGTTAATTTAGCGTCTATTTCAAATAGCAATAAAAAACGAAGCTCAAGTCAAAACAGACGTAAAAATTTATATTTTTTTAATATAACTCTCATGTTCTCTCAGAATGCATGCCTCGATATTGTACTGTGAAAAATATGTCAGAAAATGTGACAAATTTATCATTTACTATGACAATTAAGTCACTCAATATTTCTTATAGACATGTAAAATTGATGATTGTCGCCTTTATTAAACGGGTATTTAGTTTGACAATTATGTCAGTATTTACTTGTCGCGTTTGGACATAATTGTCATCTTTATTAAACGTCACTTGTCGCGACAATTCGATTTATTTGTGAAAAACTGACAAATTTGTCGGATTGTCACGTTTATTAAATAGGCCCCTGTTGTTTCAAAATTAGTTCTTGGGTGGGGGACCCAAGAACTAATTTAGAACATAAATTTATGTTCCTATTTAACCCCCGGTAATAGGAACACTATAGTTCGACTTTTAATAATTGTATTCAGTAAAAATAATGTTACCATACTAATAGTGTTGAGGTAGTGAACTATTTCGCGTAAAGAGCGAATGATATTTTTTTTTTTTTCATTTTAAATTGATTATTTATTAAAAGCCTGTGATGTCCCACTGCAGGGCAAAGGTCTCTCTGTCCTCCTTCCACTTCTCTCTGTTTAATCCTGCTAGTGACCAGTTCTTGTTAAAGGAGTCCTGCTCATCCCGCCATCTCCGTCTGGGCCTATCGCGACGTCGCTTGCCATTAGGAGGGACCCATTGTCGTAAATTTAAATTAAACCATTTCTATCATTCGATAGAAGACTTTAAAAAATCATTTGTAAGATGTGGAATATAAGAATCTATACTAATATTATAAAGAGGAAAGATTTTTTTGTTTGTTCGTTTGCTCCGAATAGGCTCCGAAACTACTGGAACGATTGTAACCATTTTGTCACCAATAGAAAGCTAAATTACCAAGAAGTAACATAGGCTATAATTTATAAAAATAAAAATAGAGACCTGAAAATTGCAATAATGTAACCCAAAGTAGCAAAATTTTTAGGCACACCACGATAGCGGCGCTAAGTCCCCTCTTTGAGAAGTGGCTTGAAAGGCGGCACGGCGTCCTCACCGGATACGGTTGTTTCGGGAGGTTCCAGTTTCGGATAAGGCGGGAGGAAATACCCGGGTGCTTCCACTGCGAAGATCGCCCTAAGGATACGGTGGAGAACTGCCCGGCTTGGGTGGAGCACCGCCGTGTCCACGAAGGCGATCGGCGGCGGCGATCCCTCGTTTCCGGCCCTGGTTCAGGCCATGGTACGGAGCAAGAGTGCATGGGTAGCCGTCACCTCCTTCTGCGAAGCAGTAATGCTCGCGAATAGGGAGGCAGCCCACGTGAGGAAGAGGCAGTATATGCGCCCTCACGGCCTTAGTCGCCGCGGGAGACGCCCTGGGCGTCGGGAATCCTAGGCTGATTCCCGGCCACCGTAGGCGCAGGCTTGCGGACGGCGAGTAATGCGTAGCTCGCTGTCCGGGAAGGACCAAGCCCGGGTCGACGGCGCATTGTGTTCCACGCGCGCCTCAAAGAGATGTCAGCACCAACTGGTGGGGGGCAAGGGCCGATGCCTGCCAGGGGTGCGGGCTGTTCGAAAGTAATACTGCGGCCCCTGGCACACAGGCAACTGAGGGAACACGGGTGGGTTTTAGTCAGTAAAAGTCTGACACGCCCTCCCGGTCCACCCAGAGCGGGAGAAGTTATTTGATGATTTCCCACCCAAAAAAAAAAGCATCATCTGCCGAGCCTTTTTCCAACTATGTTGGGGTCTGTTTCCAGTCTAACTGGATGCAGCTGAATACCAGTATTTTACTTGGAGCGACTGCCTATCTAACCCCCACAACCCAGTAACTCGGTAATACGATACCCCTTGGTAAGACTGGTTGTCAGACTTTCGGGCTTCTGAAGGCCCGTAACGACTGTCAAAGATCCACAGATGACAGCCGGGACCAACGGCTTAACGTGCTCTCAACATTTTCGCAATGCAGATGGTCCACCACGCTCCACAGATAATAGTAAATTTACTGGCTGTTTGAGTTTGTCTATGTCACATGAAGGAAATTAAAGTACTAGTTACTTTTCATTCCCTAGAGACTAAAGTGGTCACTTTAGTCCCGCTTCGTAGGGCTATATTGGCGTACTTTTAGAGCATGACAAGTGAAAAAGAAAATATAATTAAAAATCTTGTAGTAAATAGAAGCTAGAAATTAACCAAAAATTAGGTACGTTAATAAAAAACATACGTAAATATAGAACTTTATTCTTAATAGCTTGAAGTGTGACCATCCTTCTTATACTTAAAGATAAGCCTCAAGCTTATATATAAATATTATTAAAGTTCTATATTTAATTAAAAGCTCCACAATCTTGGTTAAGTTTAAGTATGTCTCACATAATGTAAACAGTGTAGTATTTGTTGCTTTTATTTGTTATCATGAATGTGATGCGGCGTCTGGCCTATAAGTATTGGTTCACTATCTGTTAACTAACCAGGACAATAAAAGTCATATAATAATGATTTTTCTCTTTCTTTGTTTTAGGGGGTCTATGTGGCATGTCACTGGACCGAGGATGATTTACAGTGGAGGTCAAGATGACGAAAGTGGCGCGAGTGGCACCAGTCGTCCCTGGACTAATAACAACCTCAACAACCCTAGTAGGAGTAGTGGGGATCAGACAGATTGGACCACCAAAATGTACAGGAAGTATGTTATACCATATTTATAACCTCATTGAATTGTGGACTGGAATCAGCATTATTCTAACAAGCAATTCTGTTTTTAGTAAACGGCCTGGCAATAATACCAACTGGCGATCATCGCAAGCTCGTGATGACAGCGAAGAGTGGCGATCTTCAGAGCCGGGCCGAACCCGCCAACTCGAGAAATGGGGTAAAATAAATTGAACAATAATGATTGATTATAGTATTCAGTCTAATAGTCATCCTTTTAAAACAAGTTTCTTGTTTCCATCTTTTTTAATTAAAATTCACTTTTTAGGCAGTCGGGTTTTTGATTTTGTAAATTATTATTTTTATTTCAGTTTTTAGTTAATATAATTATTTTTGACGTTAATGAGACCTATTTATGAAACCCTTTATTTTGGTACCCCACTCAATAGGTATTGAGAAAAAATAATTTTTTGAAGACAATATGGTGCCAAAAATCGACCAATGTTTTTTTTTTAATTTTGATATACCCAATGTCACTCTCACAATTAAGACGAATCTAACGGCACCTATCAAGCTGAAATCGATCAAGCCCTCCTGCTAGCGCAGTCGGGTAAAAAGTACGGATTCTCAGCCTAACTATTGATTTATAACAAAATAAGATCTTTGCTTGCTGGTTTGGATTTTCTGGATAATTAATTATCAATGAATAATGATCGAACTTCAATGCATTTCACAGACCGCGACTGGGGTGACAGACAAAGCGGAGAGAGACCCCAATCCTGGAACAATAGGCGTAATTGGGGTGGAGACAACCAAAACAATGAGGAAAATTTGCCAGAATGGTAAACTTAACCTTATTATAATGTATACAGGTTACATTCTTCATTTTTTGCGTAGAGCTCTGACACATTATGTTGCTTATTAGGGCCGTTGAAAATGCTGAATGTGGAGGCACCTTTGACTCTTCGGGGGCTTTCCATGGATACAGTAATGATGACAGCAATCTGCCGAAACACCAAGAGGGTGCATATTGTAAGTGATGCTATAATAATCCATCATCATATCGGCCGAAAGACGTCCACTGCTGGCCATAGGTCTCCCCCAAAAGGGGGGATTTGCCATAATCGCTACGCTTGGCAGGCGGGTTGGCTATCGCAGTATGGTGGTCAAATGCATAGAGAACGCTGCTGTCCATTCTCTGATAAGTCTAGTAATAATCCATAATCAGCCTATAATGTTCCCACTGCTGGGACAAAGGAACCTCTCGGAGAGAGGGAGAGGGCTGTAAATTACCACTTGGGCCCAGTGAGGGTTGGTAGATGTCACAAGTCTTACATTTTTTGGTTCTAGAACATGCCAGTTTCCTCACGATGTTTTCCTTCACCATTTTGAGAGCAGTGGTGATGAAATAATTGACACGAAGTAAAGCGCCTGCCTGGGTTCGAACTCACGACCTGCAACTCGTCAGTCGAGGCCGATACCACTGGGCCACCACAGCTATAATAATGTTTATATCAAACTAAATAATGGTTCTCAGATGACTTAATACTTATGATATTATTACTAAAGATTGTTCGGAGTAGTTAGTAGCTTGAAAAGTCAGTCAGTTCACTGAAAAACAGTCCTAACATTATGGTATGTATCGATATCTTCTCTTTATTTTGCACTGTGTAAAATTCTAACATTCAGCAGCATTTGATTCAATGGTGGAGTTTCAGTTGACTGGAAGTTTTGTCAAAAGTGGTAATCGAGAATGTATTACAGCTCTAACACGGTCCCACACACACGGCAGTTTTCCTCGTCCTAAGGTGGTAGAAGAAGGCTCTGACGAATGGTGGGCGTCAGAAAAAGCTAAGAAGCTCTCGCCAAAACGTTTTGATGCCAGTGATCTCAAGGTTAAGAAGGTATGAAAGAACACTTGTTTAGATTTCCATAAGGAACTACCCGTTGGACGGGCCGTCTAGAATAAATTCTATTTTCTTGTAAATTTCGACTGTTATAAGTGCCATTAAATGGCCTCCTTGAAATCAATTATTTGAATTTTTGTTGATGATAAGATTATTTATTGACATGTGTTGATATTGCAGCAGCCTAGTATTGGAATAGCAGAACCATCAAGCTCAAGTACAAATAATAGGTCCAACTCAAGCAATGAAGGCGAGCTGGACAAACTGGAGGAACTGTCGGCTTCAGAATCGGAACCCCCGGAGGCTAGCGCGGCAGGCCAAAGTGAACACAAATTTGGAAAACAAAGTGCTTACAAATCTAATAAGTTTACAGAGAGCAAAACTTTTGATGCACTCATGAGGTCTGATATTGATTTAGAGGAAGCAAGCGATGAGAGGGGCAACTTCCAATCAGTCATCATAAATTCAAACAACAGTCTGCGGCAGAAACATCAGCATCTTGTCCCTGCAATGAAGGAGGCTTCGGGTAAATCAATGCATAACATGAAAGGATCAATGAAACACAATCAGTCTGATATGTATGTACCTACTCATTTAAAACGTTATTAATTTTATCATGCACCTTTGTTTTACATTAGTCTGACTGATTTTTTTCTTTCCAGGGATCATGCATCACACAAATCCCCAGAAGAATTACTTGTGGACAACATATTCAGCCTGTCCCTCGATGACAAGGAAATGCACTCTACACCTTCCTCTAACTCATTTTCCAATTCGATGTCATCTGTGTTAGCTTCTGCAGCAAGTGGGATGCCGCAAAACCAAAACATGCAAATGTCAAGCATGTCGAGCATGTCAAATTCTGGTATACCCAATCACGGCATGAATATGGACATGCATTTGAACAGTCAAAACATACAAACAGCTGTCATACAACCAGTCCATCATTCACCTGGGATGCAGCCAGTTGTAATAAATGCCGGTGGGATGCAACAGGGTATGCCATCAGGTATGCAGCAAGGTATGCCATCAGGTATGCAAGCTGGCTTACATATGCCTAACATGCCAGTTACAATGCAACCTGGAATGCAAAACACTGGATATTCATCAGTTGCCATGCAAAACATGCCTGGGATGCCATCAGGTGGCATGCAGAATATGCCAGGAATGCCTTCAGGTGGCATGCAAAATATGCCTGGGCTGCAAGCTCAACGAGCACAAACACCAGGAATGCAGAATGTGGGTATTACCAATTCTGCATTGAATGCATCGTTAGGCCTGCCCATTGGCCCTAACATGGGACAAACCTACCAAGGCATGCCACAACAGATGACGATTAATTCATCCTTGAGTTCATCTGGAATGGGCGCTATGGGGACACCATCTATGCAAGGATCTGGAAATATGCCCAATTTCCAATCAAGCGGTGCCATGCCAGGCATGCCCAATAACTCATTGTTTTTGGGACAAAACTCTAACAATACCTCGGTAAGTGGTTTTTTTTTTTGGCTTATGTACATAACTTAGGATGATAAACAGCGAACCATAAAAAAAAACTCATGTACTTGTCTGTCTGTAACCTGTTCATTTTATTATAAAAGACAACAAATCAGAGAATTAATAATCCGATTCGCGTGATGTTTGCTTGGTTATTCAAGTTCTCAGGCAAGGTTTATGAGCAGCAAGAAATTGCCTGAATTTTCTTTCAAAGCTTCTATGGAACCCTGTTTGCACGAGCCCTATTTAAGTATCTCAATTTCGTATAAAACTTGGCAATATTTATGCCTTTTTATTCTTCAGCAGATGTCATCAGCAAGTGACATGCCAATGTCCAATCATTCAGGACAAAATATAATGATTCAACTACAGGGAATGCAAGGATCACAAGGAGGACCTTTCGGAAATTCGATGTATGGAAACAATGCCATGCCGAACGCTAACATCCTTGACCAATGGTATTACGAGGATCCTGAGGTATCAGACTATTGTTATGTTCTAAATCTTGCTATTAATGCGCACTTTACCGAGGTAATTTGTAAATAAAACCGATTTATCAAATAGAAATTCAATTTTGACTTACACAATTTTTTTTAAATCGTTTTGTATGTTATTGATAAGCTCGGATGCTCATACTTCAATACATTTTATTTTGGTAAAGTTCGGAACGCCCATTATGTATGTGCCCAATGGCTTATTACTACAAACTATGTTTATAAAGTTTCTTTTTTATTATTACAATGGTGAAAGAATAGTACTCTGCAACCTCTCCAAAGGCTACCTATACATGGTCAGATCTACCTTCAAATTCGTCTGATCTGACCAAAATCCGTAACGTTTGTAGCTGTTCTTCAAGATACATCGCTTACTCCGGCCGCAGCTAAAACTATTTGAAGCCATCTGTTAAACTGAACAATGTTATTGTTTCATGTCTGTGCAGGCATCCGTTCAGACGGATCTGGCGCAGGTTTGTCTGTTCAGATTGATCTCTCTATGTATGGTTAGCCTTTGTAATTTTCTCACTATTTGCCAATATTGAAGAGCCTTTGTAAGTTTCTCACTATTTGATCATATAGAAGAGTATATAGTTTCTCACTATTTGACCATATTGAAGAGTCTGTCTCACTATTTGACGATATTAAAGAGCCTTTGTAAGTTTCTTACTATTTGACAGTATTAAAGAGCCTTTGTAAGTTTCTCGCTTTTTGACAATATTGAAGGTCCTTTGTTAGTTTTTCACTATTTGACAATCTTAAAGAGCCTTTGTAAGTTTCTTACTATTTGACAATATTAAAGAGCCTTTGTAAGTTTCATACTATTTGACAATATTAAAGAGCCTTTGTAAGTTTCTTGCTGTTCGACAATAGTGAAGGTCCTTTGTTAGTTTTTCACTATTTGACAATCTTAAAGAGCCTTTGTAAGTTTCTTACTATTTGACAATATTGCAGAGTTAATTATATGAATATTTTACAGAGGAACATCCAGGGCCCCTTTTCATCCATAGACATGTACAACTGGTACAGGGCAGGATTCTTCAGCCCAAGCTTGATGGTGCGCCGGGCTTGCGAAACTATTATGAGACCCCTGGGTACTTACGGGCCGGTGGTACCATTTGCACATATGGTAAGTTAGTCTAAATAATTTTATGAATGCAGTAAAAAATCAATTGTAATGTCTGTTTAATAACTAGGTATTTTGTTATCATACTATAATATTATAAATGTGAAAGTTTGTGAAGATGTTTGGATGTTTGTTACCCAATCACGCGAAAATGGCAGGACGGATTTGGATGAAATTTGGCACACAGATAGTTTGTAAACTGGAATAATAAATAGGATCAACTTTATCCCAGTAGTATGCTCCCGTAGGATAATTTTCGAACTGTATGCGGGCGAAGCCGCTTGAAAAAACAGTTTTCAAATAAACAGAAGTAACCGAGTGTTTCTGCGTACGCATAAAACACGGCATTTTCCTGTGTGCGGTACATAACGGAAGTCATAACTTCCTCGCACCACGGGTGCTAACTCTCAGTTGTGCCTATTCGCTACGAACTAGTCGTCGGAAGAGCGGGTGCCCCTATACTTGAGATAATTGAGACACACTATTGTTATTTTGTTCAAACTTAAATTTAGTCGTAAATAAAGTAGCGATTGTAAGAAACCAGAGCAGTCCAAAAGCACGTTGAATTGACGATATCGTATCTAACTATATGTACCTTTTATTATCTCCAGTATTTATTCTTTCTTCTTGTTAAAATAGACACTAGATTAACAAATTAATAAATACTTTACAAACCAACAGCCCCAGGATTTGATGAGTGCATTCCCGGCGATGTCTGGTGGTTTCGATCGTCCACAAGGATCACACGATAATATGATGAATGCGCAAGCTAATTTGGGTCTAGACGTAAGTAAAGAAGTCTATTTTGTTATACTTTGTTTATGCATTCTAATGTAGAAGTAGTCCCAGACGTAGAAAGAACAATGTTCACCAGTAGTAAGCATTATAATAGAATTCTGAATGCCTTGTAATAATAAGGTTTTCTTGATTTCTAGGCGATGAATATGGGTACTGTACCCGATAATGCACCTATGGATTTACAATTTGGATCTGTGGGAATTATGGCAAATCAAAATTATGCCCAACCCCCAGCTATGGTAATAAATTGAATTCCTACAATACGAATACCTTTGTTTGTGTTTGTTTTATGATTTCTTGCATTATGAATATGAAATCTACAAACAATTGTTGTGCGGTTTTGCATAAATGTCCCCAGATTGTCTTTTAAGTTTTTTTTTTGTCTAGATATAATAATTATCGGTTTTTAATTGATTTTATGAATCATTCCGTTTTTATTATTTTATTTTCTTTTGACATGCCGATTTAATTTCATTCGTTCGGTTCATTTTTGGCAAAATTTATCAACTCAGCCGTTTGGCTGTTCGTTGTCTGTCAGTAAGTGAATCAGTGAATGAATGAATAAATTTAAGAGTTTTATTAAGTAAATAGAGGCGCTCCAAGAATTATTGAATTTGCCATCATGACAATTAATAGGACTGCCTAAGCAAAAGAAACAAGCATTTCAGATAAAATATGTGGGTAGGGACTTTTTAGTAAGGACATTTTTAATTAATTAGTTTAGGTAACCTCAAATAAAACAATTTAAAGTAAACAATGAAAGTATCAAAGAGCACAAAAGTACTGCTTACTTCATTAGCTTGATTTGTTTCAGTTTATATTATTAATTTATGAAGAATCTGTGTCCAAATAAACGGTATTCATTATTTTCTTTCTTTAATTATATTTGTTACGAAACAATTTGATAGGTGTTGTAGACTTGCGAACAGGATTGGTGCAAGAACTAAAAATTGTGATTATTTCAGGTGGAATCTCTGTGGAGCCAGGGATCGCCGTCATCGGCCGATTTAGTGTGGATGCAACAGCCTCGCAGCCGCGCAGAAGCACGCGTCAATAATTTGCCAATGTTCTTCTCATGGGATCATCAGGTGGGTTCCATGCCCATTTGGGATCTTTAAGGGTTTCTAAAATTTTGTGGCTATATTTAAAAAGTAGTACTTACTAAATTTTTTAAACTTTGTACATTTAGTTAGATACTAGCCCTTAGTAGTGTGTTTCTATGAAACCTCTTTAGTGGTCTTGAATATATTTTTTTCTTTGTTTTGGCTAATATATGGTCGCAAAATTTTAGTTACGCCTTAGGAGGTGGGAAAGTAAACGAATTGAAAAATTCTAGAAAGTTAATGCTATCTTTGTGTGACATTGCGCAGACCGACCTAAGCATAATTCATTATTTTAGCACTATGTGGATGGTATCTAAATCTACTAACTGCACAACACTAAATGGTGATTTTAAATTACCATTCCCATCATGATTAACGCGAAACAGTCCCCAATTATTTATTTTAGCTTATTTATTTTTATTTTAATAGTTTTAAAAAGGTAAATGTATGGCAATTTACTTTACATGTAATACGTTTTTATCGTAATCGCACAGCTAACCATATTTTACCTTTTTTAGACTAGTTTTTCGTGTCCCAACATTCATTAGAGTTAAGCACTTTCTTTCTACTTTTTCATGTATATTTTTTGGGCTTTTTCTTAATTTTACTGTGTAGTTGACGAACTGTGAATAGAAATACGAAATTATACTTACAATCAGTTGTTTCAGCAGAGTAACATTTTTTTGATACTAACAAATATATAATTTATTTAATTTTCTTAACGCCGTGTTACGTCGTGTTTCTATTTTGTTCACACAAATTGCATCCAGCAAGTAAAGGAATCATGAATGACATAAATATAGTAAAGGAATCATAAATATTGCATAACTATCAGAGCATTACTTCCCATAATAACATTGTACTATGGTCTCATAGATACAACCCATGGTCAAATGTATCTAATAGCCAAATAAAGTTCTAGTTGTAATTTATAACGCAACATCCGCCGTAGTAATTTTCCTGAATAACAATCTTATCCTTCATAAAAATTAATAGTCGCGCAAGCTGTAGAGGGTTTTATTTATAAACTTTCCTTAAAGTTAAGTAACGATTAATGTCTGCACAACCTTATATTTTGTGACGTTAAACGTCTCTTAACCTTCTGCAATGTTTATAAATAGCCCTAGAATGTTTCTTAAGAGAATAAACAACAACAACAATAGGTAATTATTCCTGTTATTTCTTTTATCATCACAACAATTACCCGGGGCTTTATATCTACTCTTAGCATTTTATCTATTAACCGATTCCCTCAGTCCTTATATTTTAAATTAGACATCACTAAAATATTTATAATAACATCCTCAAGATCAGGGTCAAGAGCCACAACGTCTTAGAAATACCTGAGTTCACGATGCACCTTAACTTGTTTTCCCTTCAAACCTCAATTAAGTAGCATAGTAAAATTTCTGTAACAAAAACGTGTCGCTGTGTGTCGCGCATACTCCACAAAAGGCGACTAATCAAGAGTTGGAAGTAGTAATAGACAGAACCGTAATTTAATTATTGACAGTTACATAATTTATTGTAAAGTAAGTAATCCAGTTTTAAGGTTTTAAAGGCATAGAAGATATCACTTTCATGATTCCTTAAAATGCTTAAAACGCTTTTTATATAATATTTGCATTGTATGTAGACCACCAGTCGTAAATGAGCCGTTGTGTCATTAAAAACGCATTAACACAAAGTGGTTATGCCGCAGTTTAAGAAATAGCAGTGACGTATGTGAAACATTTAACTTATTTGCAATAATCCTAGTAAACATTAACATAACTACTGAAATAACACTATGTTTGCGAAAATGTCATTGCTTACTCTTAAATACAAAAAAAAAATCGTAATAACTTGTTAATCAATATTAATTTTGCTTTTGTAACTTTTCACTAATCATTACATAGGCAATTACTGTGTGGTAATATTTGAGTTCAATAAGGGTCATTCTCATGAAAAGTACTTTTATATTTTGGCCTAATTTAAAATTCATTCAGATTTCTTGCAAGTTTATAGCTCTTAATGTAGCATTTCCCATACTAGCATTTTAAATACTTATGTGACGTCGAGGGTGAATTCCTTACCCAAAACTACTATTTTAGTCCCTGATCTGATTTTTAAATCTTGTAATTAGGTTTGAATTTAAGTGGGAAATTAATGGGATTCACATGGCAACTTACTCTCTTTGATCGTTCTATACTGTATGTATGTCCTGTATGTATCAGTAAAAAAATAGCATTTAAATTAATGAAATTTGCTTAACATCATTTGAACATTTGAATGGCCTGAAAGAAAAACTTATTAATTAAGCCTTAAATATTTTCCATTTTAGATATTTACCACTTTGTGTTAATATATATTTTTGAAGTTGCTTTTAAGTAACTAGTTCGGGGTTATTAGATAGATTCCGTTCTCACAAGGTTGACATAGTTCGCCACTCCACACTTATAAAAGATGTTTTATAAGCTATATTCATCGCGTGCGTTTTGAGTTTCCAGCCACATAACAGGTACGTAAAATGCTAGTGGGCAATCAATTGCTATTAACGACTATTTGATCGAGATCACGGTGTATGAACGTGGCGTGTAGGACAAACTTAATATACGTGTGAACTTAGGTGGAAAGCATTCGTACAAAATTACATCGCGGTTCTGAACTCTATTATCCATTATGCAGGCCAGCGAATGCTGAGGTTGACCCTGCAACGCTTCAAGGCCTGTTATTAGTAGGTATTAGGGTCTTTGGCTAATAATTAACATACAGCAACATAGAAGGTAGATACTCACACTTACGTACTTTTACATATTTTAATTGCGGTATAAACAAAAGCTCCATCTTTCAAAATAGGTGTACAATAATTATGATACTGTATTGCTGATAAAAACTATATCTTCTATTCGTATGCTTTGGACAAAGGGCAAGAAATAGAAGATGGCTCTACTGTAGACACTGAATTTGCCGAATATTGCCCTGTACCTCATAGCCGAACAGAATCACAGAAAAATGGAAATGCTTGATTACTGATTTATCATCTGTTATTTCTTAAAATCTTAAACTGTGAGAACTAAAGCTTTTGCGTAATTAAGGTGAAATTCTAGTGGATTGTTTATTGTATTTAAATGACTAGATTTAGAATATCCAGCCCTCGTCACCATGCCCTTCAGGAACGTAAAACTTTTACCAAGTGCGAGCTGCGGAATTGGAATTAGTGACATGGACATCGAAAGGTGCAGATTAAGAGGAATTAACGGTCTTAGCTTTTTTCAAACAAATTCATCTATAGTTAAACATATTATAGTTTTTACATTTAAAATGCTGATGATTATTTATTCACATAACATTGAATTCAATCTAATACCAATTTGGTTTCTCAGAAATTATTCAAGTTTTTTAAATAATTCGTTATCATTCCGCGAGTTAGATAAATAATAAAATTGCCAAAAGATTTAATTATTATAAATATTACAATGTAGTAAACTCGAACACTGCACATCCGCACTATGTTTGCACTGAAACCACGTTCATAACCACTCAAACCTGTAACTCGTAAGTTATGAAAGATAATTGCAAATGTGGTATGTCGAATAACTTAACGGAAAAGAAACTCCGCAAAAGCACAATGAAATCCGTTGCTTACCCTTTTTGGTAACTTTTAATTCTCTGAAATTGAAGAGGGTTGACTTATGATTTCATCGGTCTGCGTATACGTAGTATGTGTACTGTTTTTATCGTTAGCCTGGCACTTGTTCTTAATGCAAACACTATAAATGTTGCTATTTTTTTATTGTGTTAAGGTTCCTCAATTCGGGACATTGAAAACCGATAAGTGCATTAATGTCTGTAGTTCATTTTATTTAAGGGTATTTTCTCTTGGCGATGTCGCATATTTTCCCAACATTTATGTAGCACGCTCGTAGATATACTACAATCGTTTCGTTTTATTTTTAGTTTATTTGTGTTAAAAATAGTGTACGTACATAAGATGTAACATCTAAAGTATTGGATCGATTTGGAAAAATGAAGTATTTCTTACCGTCAAAGTGGTGCGCATGTCAAGTCAATTTATTTTGAAACCTTGCTATTATTTATTAATATTGTTTCAATTTTAAAGCAAACGCGTCTCTAAATGTGTGTGGTCTGTAAGCGTTATTATTTCAGCCCTCGATTTAACATTATTATGCTCTGCTTTTTTCCCCTTCTATCCGTGCATTGTTAGCCACCATATAAGTTGGGGTTAGCCCAGTTGTTGTGGTTCTTTTGTTCTAGCTATCTAATTTTTAAGTATTCATTTTGTGACACGTTCGTCCTTCTTCAACATTTTCTTTCATTTGTAAGCAATAGACAGCCTGGTTGAATAAAGGTTCGGTGTACAAAAATGAAAATATTACAAACATAAATAATGTATACACCGAGAAATTTTAATGGTTGTTTTCCCACAGCGAAATGGTTTTGTCTTGGTAATACAATCATTTTATAAACAAATAAAATATTAGAAACAAAATATAACATTGTGAAAAATCACCACTTGCGAGAGTTTATTTTGCTTTGAACAGTTATGCATCGCTGTTCCCTTTGTCGGCGGCGCGTGCGGTTCTAGTAGTACCTACAAGTTACCTCTAGTGTTACTATTGATTCTCACGTTTTGTAGTGAAGAATATTTTTTAATTTATTTTAAAATAAAAACATTTTTATTTTTTTACCTTTACTCTATGCTTTAAAAGTACTCCTTATGGCAAGTTGTTCTGCCGCGGGAAAACAAACAAACATTAAAATTTCTCGGTGTATGTAGCAAAAATTCACATGATGCCTGGAAAGTCCAATTTAAATTCATAAGACGGCCGCGTTAAAAAATGTGCCAATTGACATCCATTACTGAAAAGTATAATGAGAGATAAATATGGACGTTGCACAACACATTGTGTCTGTTTATTTAGCCTAGTTAGAATTATGCGCCATTGACTAAATATACAGGATGTATTTTGAACATACAAAGGATTTTCGGGAGCTTTGCTGTCACATCACTGACGATGTAGACGTTTCTCGAGCACGGCCCTTACTATTGGCATGATATGCAGGGTCTAGTAAGGGCTGATTTTTCAGTAGTCAGGTAACTTTATCTGTGGAATAAACATGTCGGTTTTATATAAAAAAATATGCCAAACTGTCAGATTTATTCTACAGATAAAAGTTATTTGACTATTGAAAAAACAGCCCTTAGTAGTCTATTAAATTTTTAATAATCTTAATTTAGAATAACCTAACTTAATTTTGTTTGGGTTGAAAATATGCCCTGTATATCTTGATCGCATAATTTGACTTTCACATAAGTACCGCGTTAAATCACATCACGAGTGGGTAGTAAAGTCTTCACATCACTTGTAGTAAAATCGAATGGTGGAAGATAAAGGGATCCAATTTAGCTTATTTTTGCCAACAGTACATCCTGTTAAATATTGGCGTCTACGACGACCTTGGCTTTCAGTAATTTTACCGCCAGATGCTCTCCGAGATACCTTTTACATTAACATTTAAAACGTTTTAACTTTAGTACTTGCCCTTCTTAGTACGCGTTATTATTAGTTTACTATATCGTTGGTCAACCATATTTCAAGTGTTCGTTCTCATGCCAAAGGTATAAACAAAAAAGTATTTCAGGTTTACTTACTTTTCACAATAATCAAAAAGTAATTTTGATTATTTTGTATTCGCCTTAGAAAATAAAATAAGTAGATGAAAATACATTATTTTAGTTTCTTTGTCCAACATTATGGAAAGAGAAACTCTTTATAATTATAATATATGGTAAAACTACACATGCACGCAGCGTCATAATCGTCCCCGCACTGTGCCATTTTAGATGTTGTGTGATATAACGTAATATTAATCTTTGTGGGTATCTCGGAGGCTTCTAATCGACCTTAAAACTATTTACTAAAGGAAAATTAACTGGGAAGCAATAATTACTACGGCGCGATCGATTATTGATTTCTATACTATTAATTAAATGTGATGCGATGGGGAAAATTGTAATGATGTGATAATTTGAGAACAATGTCTTACAAAAAACTAAAATATTATGTAAGAACGTCAAAGATTAAGCGTTTAAGGCTAAAGAAATAGGCAAATGTCATAAGTTTAGTTAAAAATGTTTTTTTTTTTAAATAAAATGTCGTTCATGATTCCACTTATTTCTTTCTTTTTTTTTTGTTACTTACATAAGTAACTCGTTAAGTGAGCGCTGTGGTTTCAGACATTAATATTCAACGAGGATTACTTATATAAATTGATTGATGATTAAAGAAGACATTGAAGAATATTGTGAGTACGTAGGGGAGAGGGTGTAACCCTTTATTAGAAGTAAAGTTTTAAAGAAAAAGGTAACGTGCAAAGGTAAAGTGCATAATTATAGATTACTCAATATGAAATATATTATTGAAGTGTTAATTGTTTATGTAATACCTAAATGTTGTATCGATGTCAATGTAGTATTCATTCATATAGTTTGGACACTAATTTTTGTCGACTACTTCGTATAAACTTATGTACGTACTATGAGAAGGCGGAACTTCACAAACTTTATGGAAAGTTATCGATATGTCGTGTATGTCATTTATAGTAACTAATCAGTAGAAAGAGAAGTAAAATAAATAAAAAAGTTTCGTGTACATCTTGTACATGCACATTCTGTAAATTATTCGTTTATTAAGGTGGATGCGCCAAGGTAGCCCGCGAAATGCAAATTTTCTTACGTTTTTTTGCAATTGGAAGCTCAGTGTCAGTCAGGTTGTATTTTGATTAAAATATGATTCGCGATCGTAACAAATATGCCTTAACAGGATTATAATTATTTAAATCATCAATACGATCCTTAAGATAATATAATCCCATTAAATTACTATTTCATGTAAAGGTCATTCAATGAGAGTATATGAACTTAGACGGTCGTGTTGGTGCTTTTAATGGTTATAATTTTGTAAATAGATAGGTCTGTACGTGTTGCGGCCGCGAATTATATTTTATTTAACCTACAACCTCTGACACTGACCTGCATTTTGTAAAAAACCAAAGAATATTTGAATTTCGCGGGCTACTCTGGCGCGTTTCCCCCTTAACCGCTCTTTTTTAGTTTTGTGAGAGCATTTCGAAATTATATAAAAAAAAACTTATTAAAATGATGATAATTTAACTTTCTTTGATTATGACTGAATATCACTATCAGTAAACCCTTCAGGTTTATGGAGTTTCACCAAGTATTAAAATAAAAAGATCTTTGGTTAACAGATACATATAATATTGTATAGTGTAGCTACTTCCTCTCCTTTATACGTCTATATAAAACTATAATAAAAGATGCAAACATTGAAATTTGTCTAAACATTAATAATCTCATAGTTTTACTTTTAAATGTAAGAAAACAAAAGAAAAAAAAACTATTTGTTGTTAGAATAAAGGACGATGGGCGTCTATGTATTGACTCTTCCACAAGTCTTGTATCAAAATAGACTAGTTGTTATATTTGATGTTTTGTTTTAATAGACTAGTTGTTTATATTATCAGGCAACAAAAAGCTAATAATCATGCTGAAATGTATGTTTAATACGGATGGTATTGAAGCTAAAATATATTTTCATCGAAATGATATTCCTGGCTGAAGTGTCAAAAATAATGTTTAATATTGGCATGGCCTGTACTCGAATAATTAAAAACGAATCTATGCTAATAGGACGTCAATATATTTTTAGGACATGGTTGAGCTGGTGTTGTAATTAGTTGGGGTCGCGTTTTAAAATTTCGACAATGTCACGTACGACGACGGACTGTTGACCATCAAACGGTAAGCGACAGGTCTCAACTGCAACACAGTACGAACTCAATATTAATCAATCAATCTCACTAGCCTTATCCCAACTGTGTTGGGGTTCGCTTCCTTCCAGTATAACCGGAAGGAACTCAATATTGGACGAAAAAAAAAACAGAATTAAAAATTAGCTTTGCTCATAAATGCGAAGTATGTTGTTCTTTTGCTTTAAAAAAAATTGTGTTTAAAAAACAAATCAAATGACATAAATTGATACAAAGCTTAGGACGGATCCGCCCATTGTCGTTTCCAAAATGTTTGATTAACTTGTAAGTTGACTACAATCGCGTTGTTTCGACAAACAGTTATCTAATATGCGCCTTTAATGGCGAATATGATATAAAAAGATGGATACCATGAACTTAATCATAATGAAGTGAACTGACAAGTATTTTCAACTTCAGTTTAGAGATCTGATTAAGTCTAGTTCTTATTATACAAAACTTAGATGTAAACTAACAGGTGTTTATTCATCATTTTAATAGCTATATGTGTTATTGTCGCTATTTCTTGTCTTGTCATTTCAAGGACACATTATTATTAGGGATTAGGTAATTTAGGGTACTTTTTATTTTTACGTAGATTTAATTTTGATATATTTTTTTATTTAGTTTGAAGAGCGAGCTTTGTCTATGATAGGGCTGATTGAATTTCATGGCAGGGTAGTAACAAAGTACTGATAATGATATGAATGTCGTTTATTCGTTACAGATTGAGGTTAATCTCAATTTTGTGTAGAAGTTGTATACGATGAAGTAATAATTCTATGGCCTTAGTGGAAAAATGTATATACATTTTGTTGTTTATGCTTTAATTGCCTTGTGATCCCGATTTATTCATCGGGGCAGTAGTTTTTACTGCATAATATAGCAATAACATCAAAGTGATTCCAGAATACATAACTGATATTAGTTAGTATTCTGCGTAAGCTAATTTTTAATGCTGTAGGGCAGGCGATAGCTTATTTTATTAATATTAGTTAATATGTAGATGCTTGTTTTTAGGTAAATATATATATTCATTTACTGCTCCATAGTAAAGGAAATTTTCTATATTTATTAATATACAAACAACAAAATATACAGGGTAACTTAGATGACATTAAAAAAATAACCGAAAGTATTGAAGAAAAAAAGGTTAACAGTGGTAAAAAGAGTCATGGACAAGATTTATTTCTCACAAATAAATAAAATTCCTAATCCCGCAGTTTCTAGGATTTGTTCCTTCTCAGCAATATTGTTTTAACACAACCTGTATGGAAATTTTAGTAATCACGCTAACGGTTCCTAGCTCTTCTCTTTAACTTATTAATCAATCAATCAATCAATCAATCAATCATTTATTTTGTTAAACATAGGTATGGTTACAGTTAGTATTTTAAAAAATGTGCACTATGTTTTGCCATTAAATGGCGTACAAAATTTACAGAAACAAACAATTATAATTAGTAGGTGGCATGCCAATACATAACAAAAAAATCAATTTAAAAAATATGTCAGTAGGTACACAGGTCATTACAATTTTTAAATAAATAGGTAAACACATTAGTACTTATCAATAATTAAAAATCATATGAGTTAATTAGCAAGTCGGAATCGTCATAATAAATATAATAAATACATTTTTGGAATCGGAGGCCCCTTTATACAAAAAAATATATTTTAAAAATTGGTATTTTATAGCTGCCATTAATTATTTTTTAAACGTCACCTGTCCTGTCGCCTGATCATGTCAAATGTAACGGATCTTTTTTAAATCCTTTTTTTCAAGAACCAGATTAATAAATAATTGCAATCTTGCCTATCAGACAATAAGCAATTTTAATCTAACTGAAATTTTTACTTTGTAATTACTTTAAACCTAAGACAAATGTTGATTGTATGTTACACAAGTGCAGTTTCTTAATCTGATATAATAATATAAACTCAGTTTATTGTTCAAATATAGAATCCTTCAGACATACGAAGATGCGCCCGAAAGACAATCCTTCTTTGCACTCGAGTAAAATTTTTGTTTTCTTTGCCTCATAAATCGAAACCATGACTTTTTTGACCACTATTCACAGAAAGGCGTGAAAAATGACATTCCTTAAAAAAAAACCCTGTATTTGAATGTCTTAAAATACATTCTGATCAATGATTTATATTGAATTATTGATGAGTACTACGACAGGGTAGTTGACTATTATTTAAATTTATTTCATGTTGCGTCTTTTGAACTTTGGGCGTTACAGTGCATTTCTTATCAAAATTAATTCCTGTTGGTTGGTATCTAAAACCAATGTGATACAATTTTTATTTTAACATTTATATAATTCTAGCAAAACTTGTGGAGTTCGGACAGAGAACCTTCCTATTAAAAAGTAGCCAATTACCCTTTTACTATTTTTAGAGAACCATGTAAAAAGCCTTTCCAAAATATGTCATTTTCGAATAGGTAATTGTAAATTAAAATACCTACGAAATGTATTATGTTATGAGGCTCGGTATTGTAAGTACGGTTTTGTTAAAATGTTGATCATTTAGAACTTAGTGTCATAACTCGTACTTTTTTATGTTCTCATTCATTTGGGCCGCAGAATTGATATTTGTTCGGGCACATTATTATACAAATTAGATGTTATCTTTACATCTCTGTTGTTTGTATACGAATTTATCTACACTGGCTGTTTGCTGGAAAGACTGAATTAAGAAATGTTAAGATTTGGAGTGTTAAAGATGATTGATGGGTGTATTGAGACAGCAATGTTGGTTACTAATTTAATATTCCTTTTAGGTATATCCTAGTTACCAAATATAATGTTTATTAAGTTTGTTAGTTAAGTTTATTCTATTTTTTTCGCAGTGTGGATAATATAACATAGACTTGTAAAAACTTGTATTGTAGCTATTCGCACCTTATGTTAATTCATTCAAATGATTGTTCTCACCCGACTGCAAAGAAGGGTTATGTTTTTTTGAATTAAAATCTGACAAAAAAACCGCTTTTGCATTTAAGGGAGGTTTTGGTTGGTATAATATTACAGAAATTGTGTGTTTTAAAGGTGCAAATGATCATATGCAAAACAAAAAGTATACAGCGTCAAACTAAATTAGATAGAGAAACTCCACAGACGGGATGGGTAACGATATCTAAATATGAAAAAACACAAATAAATTAGTTTGATGACCTTTTTGTGATCCCCGATCGACCGCAGTTAATGTAGTCTATTGAAACACATTTTTTGTGTATAAATGAAAATCATAAGTCATTTATTCAAACTAGGCTGAGAGCCAGCACTTTTTGAACGTCAAAATTACATAAGACAGTCCCCCAAAACGCCCGCCCTTCACTACTTTCTACTGCTTTAGCTGGGAAGAAGTGGTGCAACAAACTCTCCAGCAGCACAGCTGTCTGTTAAGTTAGAAGAACTTGTTTCTATACAATGGTAGGTAAGTAATTAACATTACGAAACACAAAACATAAAATTAAAATATTTGCCATATCTCAGCTAGCACACGCCAATACCAAAATCATTAAAAACTTTACGCAAGCAAAAAAAAAAAGTAAACAACTTAAACCTAAATTAAAGCCTCCAGGTGTAAAGGGCGTGCCCGCTTACGTAAGTTATGCGGCATTATGTTCACACTGTAATTAGAAGTAACAAATGTCAAACTAGGACTTTCGGAGTAAAATAAATAACCAGTTAATACTATTACTAATAACATAACCAAAATTCTCAGATGTATCGATATTTATACACGACAAAACAGAAGAAAAAGATTTTCTCAACTCATACTACAAGTCTTATAATACAACCATATGCCCTAAGGTGTCCGTTTCAATGACGCGGCCACGGCGATATCAAAAAACCTTTGTTTTTTGATATATCGCCTTGGCCGCGCAATTGAAACGGACACGCCCTAAGTAACTCAATCATCTTTAAAAAAAACCTGTTTAGATTTCGATACCCATCTCGTCTGCAGAGTTTCGATAGCTAATTTAAAATGACCCTATAAAACATACACATAAGATAAATACAGATAACTTATTTTAAACACACATTTTCCGTAATGTCACATTATTGTCCCCATTTATCATAATTATAAATTTTCAAAACGAATTCTAAAAGAGAGCATTATAGGTCATGCAGTATAAATGTCATGCCTGCCTGAAGGCTTGTGCCACCGATACCGTATGGCGATCGATTTTAGCATTCCTATTGTAAAAATAGCCCGACCGACTTCTAAATCTCAAAAATAATATTGACGACGACATGCGACTACACGAATACCGTAAAATATCGGAAACACCAATGTTTTTCCGATATTTTAGCCCAAGCCAACAAGCCACAAGACATTGGTCCGATACGGTGGCTTGTTGCATTCATAACAGGGCGACCATTATATACATCATGAAACATATTTTTTTTTCTACTAATAGGCTCACAACACAGGTGATTAATGGTTCCTTATTGAGCATAATTATTACACTTTTACTACTATTTTACGAGGGGGTGACTTGCTAGGCTACAGGTACAGTGACTGGAACGAATCGTAAGCCCTCGTTGAAAGAGCGGGGGACTTTTTTCCGGAGTTTTATCTCCACTTAAATCGAGCGCTCAAAATTCGTGCCGGTCCCTGTACAGGGCAACCATCTTGGTTTCCTTTTATTTATGCATATGAACTAATAATGGTACATTGTAGCCTACTTTGAAAAATGGAGCAGGTAGTGATAATGTTGCACGTCATGATTTATATGATTCCCTTAGATAACCGAGCGCGTATGGTTAATCGAAAGTATCCATCCAGTTAAATTTAGACTTGGATAATAATTGAGAAAACTGCACTGGTCTGCCCGCCTGCAATGGGATAGCTGCGATTTAGCTACTCCGCAACACTTGCGGATGATCTTTCAATAAAAGAAGCTGATTGAATAATAAATCTACGTTAGTAGTGCACAATACTGTACAGGATGCCACAGTTATTCACTTGTGTGCATATAGGTATATATAAATAACTGGACTCGTGATCCATAATGCATTACTTAAATCAAAAATGAAATAAAAATTTCAAGATCCATTCTAAATTTTCTCTACACACCATGTATGCATGTCTTTTGTAACGTTTTGCTAGGGCTACAAAATTTGGCTGCATAGTCAAATTCGAACATTAAATATAAATCATGTTTCTACTCGTTTTGTATAGAAAGATTGTTTGGATGCATATCCATTCCTCGAAAAGAGAACTTCTAAAAATAGAAAATTGATTTGGATTTAGTCCACTTATGCACGGACGTAAAAATATCGCGGCGGTATTCTTTCGCGCGTTGGATCTTTAACGCATTGCTCAATGTCGAGAGTTGAAAATACAATTGTGTTTTTTAGACGCGCTGGTATGCACCCTGAACTACTAACAATCACAGAATAAAGTTATTCCAAATTTAATCCTATGAAAATGTATGGTTATTCCTTTGTTATTCGTGGTATAACTTTCTTCCGTTTTTATTAGTAAGAGGGCGAGAGCTTAAAATGGTGGACAGAATGTTCGATTCTGGGGGCCTACTCCCTAAGCACGAAGTCCGTCGTTTCGGTCGAAGTAACGGGCGTTTCCAACTCCGTATCACTTACGGACAGAAGATTAGTTTGGAGCCCGAACTAAGATTGAATGATAACACGATTTAACAGCTGCCCCTACTCCCGATATTTTATTGCCCGTCCAAAAAAGTTAGTTAATTGGAACTACTTTCGGACGGGCCCGTATCTTAGTTGACGGTGTTAGAGAGTAGGCCCCCAGTTTCGAGGCAATACATATGAAACGTTATTCCTTGTTTTATAATGAAAACAATTTACTATCACTTACAAATGTGATCGTTAATTTGAACATTACCTAGCTATACCTTAAATCACAGTAAAACATGAGTTCTGTATTATTATGATCTCAAGTAATCGTATGTAGTCAAGTACCTACAGGTCCCGGGTGTTGGTTAGGCATGTGGAGTTAAAGTAAAAGTTCGGCTTTGTCTAAAAGTAGATAGCAGCTTACTATAATATACTGTTGTATGTACACTCAAAACAATATGGAAAATTAATTACTGTTTGTTTGTATATTCAATCTATCAATATGAATTTTAAGGCAAGTTTTATTTTGAGTTGGGTTTTAGCAGTACGAGTGCTGGCCAATATGTTTGTGACTAAATATTTGCAAGCAGATAATATTAACACTTGCGTGACGCGAAACGATTGCGGACGACTCATAAAACACAAAACGATTGTACACATTACTGCGAATTATCGGTCTATAATTCCAAATGTAGAATGCTTTCCCGATTCACTCTCACAGTCTCACCTGTTCATGAACTTTTGGCCAACGAAACGTGCGGTACGCGTACAATATCCGCTAACAACTTTTATTGTTTCAAACTCATTATACTAACAAGACTGGTAATGGTTCATAACGGACAACAAAGTAGTAGAAAAGTTGAGCGTTTATTTGCGATATCGATTAGGGTCAGCCTATGTCAATTGCTGCGGCGACGTTAGTTATTTAGTGCAGCTGTTGCTTCGCATACGTCGGCGCTTGTGCACTGCCAGACGCTACGACGCTGTCTTGGAAAGCTCACGTCGATTGTTTGAAAAGTAATCAAAATATTGGTACTCTCTTTATTTACTACTCTGTGGTCTCGTCTTACTATTGATATACAAAAAGGGATGATGTTGGTACGCTAGCCAGTTTGAAATGATTATATTTTGGAGCCCTGTAATTATTCCATGTATATATTCACTGAAACTCCTTTCGGAGTTTAGTTGTTCATCTTAGCACGAATATTGCCACGATCAATGAAAAGCTTACTGTGCAGTTGTGTGAATAATGAAAGAAGCTCACTGTGTGGTCACGTAGCAGTAGGAGGCTTAACCCGTCTCTCACATTCGAACATTTATGTATGAGAATTGCCAATAAATTTCAGCCTTCTGCCATCAATTCAAATTCTCTCCTACCGGAAGAAATTACCAAGGAGATGAAGACAGAGGATCAGATTCTGGCACAGTTGCGCGCTACACAAAATATTGGGCAGCCATCGCAGCAGTTCTTGTCGGAGCTGCAGGGCCCGCCCGCAGCCACTCCCAAGCCCGAGGACTGTTACGCGCCCAAAGTCAGCGCCACTCCCAATATGGAGGAACTACGCAAACTTATTCAGACTGATATGCTCACTGGTCAAGCCAGCGTCACGGTTCCTGAACCTGACAACATTGAACCGCAGGTACCAATCTTTCATTGCTCTTAATAAACAAATTACAGTCAAGGAACGAAAATTTTAAGCACCGTAAGGTTTATTTTTGCTTGCACCTCATTAATTTTCTGACTACTTGCTAAAATTTTGAATGAAAACGACCAATGAAACGTTCGAAAAGGTGACATTCTCTGTGGAAAAGGAGATTTTTATAAAACTTGTTATAACATTTTCGCTCCTACTACCTACTACATACATAGTAAAACAAAATATGCATTAACCAAGTTCTTAGAGCTACATAGATCATGATTAATAAAAAAATCTATTAAATATTTACAGACGGTGACACTGAAAACTGGCAAACTTGAGCAGAGTTCCAGTGAGTCGAGCGTCACAAAGACGTCATCTCAGACCAAAACCATTGCGGAGTCAAAGACAACAAAGCAAGTGAAGGAAGCCGACAAGTCGGCCAAAAACAAGGATAATAACAACACCAAGAATAAGAGCAAGAAGTCTAAGGATGAAAAGAAGGAAGATGTCGCTGATGGCAAGCTGAAGGACGAGGAACTTGTTAGGGCAGAGGTATGAAAACTTTTTACACAAAGAAGAGACATGCCTGTCACAAAAAAAAAAAATACAAAAATACAAGCTTATTTAAAAGAATGCACAAAATTAAAACGATAATAAAACAGAGGAGCTACAAAGTTTTGAATTTTTCCGAGCACCTAGTGGATATTGGATATTTTGCACTATCATGTTAAGATGCAACACCACAGAGCACTGCTAGAGGCGGCATTGTCAACACTTTCTACACAAACCAAGCATGTCACCGCTGACTCACACTACGGCACAAATAGCGTATAGAAACGATGGCTTTGAAGCACAATTCCGTGTTCTGTGGGCGACATACAGAATTTCGAGATATTTATTTTCCTAGTTTTTCACTGTTTAATTTCTTTATTATGATGGCTTCACAGTTTAGAATTTAGTAAACATAGCGTTAAAACTATCAAATACTTCCGTCGTTGATATCATAATTATATTTTATTTATACTTACCTATCACTGAGTATAACGTTGTGAAATGTATCATGGGGGCTAGCCGTTGATTTATTAGCAAGGCTGGTTCGTGATTAGTCTGTCAAACAAATTGAACTCGGGCCTGGGGTCAGTAAATGATACAGAAACAGGCTCGCAATATATGACCAATTTAGTCTTCAAGTCCGTCGGTCAAATAAAGGACGTGTTGTTAATAATAAGGGACGGTTACACTTTTGTAGACAGCTATGACAGAATATTTCTATTTCTTTCTTGAATTATTTTTTCACAATAGACTTTTCAAATTTGACGCGCTAAATCAAATCAAATCAAATCAAATCATTTATTCGCATAGAATGTAGGTATTGTACAATAAAGTTGTTATAAAATATAGTGAGCCGGGTACATTCTGCCTGAGTTTTGGCATGCAAAATTTAATAAATAGGTAATGTCACCTATGTTAATATTATTATAAGGTCATGAGCAAAATTATAAAATAGTTAGTAAATTAATAAATAATTTTAACAAGTTTAAATCGTGCGCAAAAGTGTTTCAATAATGTCAATAATATTAAACTGTTGAGATGTCACACATAGGGTCGTTCAAAAAATCACTTATCGAATAGTAACATTTCTGTATCAAAAAAGTCTTGAGTTTATTTTTAAATTGTGTAAGGGTGTCACATTTTAAGCAGTCGGGTAGTTTATTAAATATTATTGGGCCCATACAGAAAACACTTTTTTTAAGTAGTGCTGTTTTATAGCCACCGATAACTAAGAGGTTTTTGTATTGACTTCTCACGGGACCCTTCTTAGTGTCCGAGACCTTAGCAAACAAATTTTCATTTGTTTTTACAAAAATTGCCATTTCTAAAATATATAAACACGGAAAAGTAAGAATTTTCAAAGACTTGAATAGAGGTTCACAACTATCTCTAGGTTTAAGACTACACATTGCTCTAACACAACGTTTTTGGGCTTTAAATATGTTATCTCTTAGACTGCAGTTACCCCAAAAAATAATTCCAAACCTCAAGACCGATGCGGCCAAACCATGGTATGCTACTAAAGCAGTCTTTATGTCCACTTTTTTTGCCAGGTTAAAAAGAACATAAGCTGCAGTGCTTAACTTTTTACACACCTCTTCAGCTTGCGGTTTCCACGTTAATTGATCGTCTATATGAATTCCTAAAAATTTCGCGACCTTTGTTTGATTGATCACCTGTCCGTTGTACTGTACATTAACATTCGGTGGAATTGTACGTTGGTGAAAATGCATCAAATTAGTCTTTGGTATATTTATTACCAAGTTATTTTTATCAAGCCAAGTAATAATATTTCTAAGATTAATGTTGATATCCTGTTCATAATTATTAATATTTGTACATTTTATCAGTACTGTGCTGTCATCGGCAAATAGAACCATTGGATTTGGTATCTGACGGGGCAGATCATTTATATACAGCAAAAACAGTGGGGGACCCAATACACTACCTTGCGGTACACCGAATTTAACAATTTTACCATCAGATTGATATTTTAGTTCACATTTTGATTTGAGACAAATTCTGGATATCTCTGTATATTGTGTGCGGTTACTAAGGTAGGATTTTAGAAGATTTAGCACGTTTCCCCTTAAACCGTAGCTATTAAGCTTGTTCAATAAGATATCATGATTGACACAGTCAAAAGCTTTAGTCATGTCTGTAAAAACGGCACAGATAGGGGTTTTATTATCTACATTTATCATTATTTCATGTAAAAAATTATATATTGCTGTATTAATGTTTTTATTTTTTCTAAAGCCTGCTTGTTCATCACATAGTATGTTGTATTTTGTCAGAAAGTTGTTGATTAATTCATATATAATCTTTTCTACAACTTTGGAAAACACAGGAATTAAAGCAATCGGTCTATAGTTGGCTAAATCCTCCCTGCAATTCTTTTTATGAAGCGGTTTAACTATGACTGTTTTTAAACCGTCAGGAAATATACCAGTGCTGATGGCTAAGTTAATAATGTGGCTAATATGTACGACTATGTTATTTGCTACAAATTTTATAACTTTCGTTGCTATTTCATCATATCCTAGGCTATTTTTATTTTTTAATGATTTTATTACCCTGAGTACGTCTTGAGGTACAACTGGTCTCATGAACATTGTATTAGGGTTTTCGTGTAGATCACTTGTTTCGAGTGATATTTTAGGTGAGTTTTTAATCTGATTAATGAAATAGTTGTTGAAAGCGTCTGCAATTTCCTTGGGTTTATTAATAATTGTATTATCTATTTTTATTTGAGAAATGGGTTCATAAGTATATGCTTTATTGTTTATAACCTGCCAGGACGCCTTTGATTTATTGTGTGAGTTCTTAATAAAATAGTTATTTTGAGCCTTTTGAGTTAATTTTACAATTTTCCTAAAACACCGGGAGTAATTTTTAAATTTGTTTTTGTTTTCATTTGATGGCTTAAGTCTGTGCTCCCATAGAAGGTGACGCTGCTTCCTACTACATAATCGTATTCCTCTAGAGATCCACTTAATTTTTTTATTTGGTTTTATCATAACTAACTTGAAAGGAAAACAAAGTTTATATAACAAACTAAACTGCTGCATAAATATGTTATACGCTTCATTAACATTTTCTGTCTCATATATTTCAGTAAATGAAAGGCATTGTAGGTAGCTATAGAATTTTGTTAGGTTTTCCAAAGATAGGTCCCGCTTTTTTACATGCCATGAGTTTAGTCTATAGGTTTTGTTTACTTTAATCTCAAATATTTGTGCAGAGTGATCAGACATGGCAAAGTCTATTACTTCACATTTACATTTATTCTTAGAATTATGAGCGAAATTATCCAGACAGCTGCTACTAGATAGCCGAGTTGGTTGATCAAGTTCAAGTCTGAGGTTAAATCCCAACAGAAAATATTCAAAGTCTAAGCTAATATTATTTCTTTTTAACCTGTCTATATTAAAGTCCCCGCAAACAACAATTTTTTTGTTAGGGTTGGTACATACTGATTTTAAAATTATTTCTAAGTTATCATAAAAAATATTTAAATTATTTGACTTAGGTGGCCTATATACACATATAATTATCAATTTTTGTTCTACTAATTCAATAGCACAACATTCGATTACACCTGTTACAGAATATCTTGTTGCACCTCTAAGTTCTGTGTATTGAAGAGACTTGTTCACCAGAATGCAGGCGCCTCCCCTTTTCTTTTCACGTCTTGCATAACATGCAGCAAGCTTATAGTTTGGTATTTTTAATAGGTGTTCTTGACTACGCATAATAAAGTGTTCGGTTATGCATATAATATCTATATTTCTTCGACTTATCGTTAGCTCTTGCAGATGAATCGTAAGTAAATCTGCTTTGTTCAAAAGTCCGGCTATATTTTGATGTAGGATTCGTATATTATTGTGTACGAAAAAAATCCATACTATTGGTAGTTAAATCTGTATCATTGAAGTTAATTTGTGGTTGTTTAGATGTTATATTGGTATCTGGTAATTGAGGTATTTCTAGGGTATTTTTGATGTGTTTGTTAATTGAAATGGTTAAATTATGACATTTATTTCTCATTTCCGCATTGTCGGCGCTAACTTTTGCATAATCTTGATCGTAGTCGGTAAATATGTTGGATCTGATCTGGCTAAAGATGTCCCTCCATCCATATTTGTTGATTTTCCCTGTGTTGTAAGAAAACATGTCAAGAGTCAGGGTGTAATTACTGTCGAAAAAGTATGCATATTCGTTGTTTTTTATGTCCAAATTGAGTAGGTTGTTAAATAACTCGACTTTATAGTTATAAATTAGTGCACCTCTTATATAAGTCGGAGCGCATATAACAATATTTGTGTGTGCAGTATTTTTCAGCGACTTTTTCAAGTTTTCAAGGATATCTAGACACTCGCTATTCTTTATATCATTTTCTCCAATAAAGATCAGGCAATAGTCTTGCATTGTGAAGTCTTTTATGTTGTTTTCAACGGTGAGTAGCAACTCTTCTATGGTAGCGTTATGCAGCAAATAATGACAGTAGTCAAATTCATTAGAAAATACTTCTTCAATTGACGGCAGTACTCCTTTAGTACATTTATTACTCATTATAGCGAGTCTATTTTTAGGTTTAGGTCGAAATACGCCTACTCGTTTTTTGGAGGCAACATTACCCAGGTGTGAAGTTGGCACCAGGTTTTGTTTTTCCACCAATGAGTCGTATGTCATCGCGACAGTTTGCGTTTCTTTGTTGAGAGTGTCGACTTTTATCTCCTTGCAATTTTTATTGATCGAGTGTGCGCTGAGTGTGTTTTCCACACTTTCCGAAATCTGCATCTGTTTTGTTTTTTTACGGGCAGTGTTATTATTTGGTTCTTGGACTTTGGTCTTAAGTGGGCTACTAGCAATTTCTTCGTAGTTTTTATTTTTTTCCAATAAAACAGCATTTTTCTGCTTCAAGTTATTATTTTTCAGTGATAATAGTTCTATTTCTTTGTGTGCAGTTTGTAATTGAGTTTTGAGATCCTCTATCTCTTTCCTGTAAATGTTTATTCGGCAGTCATCTTCATCTTCAGACATATCTGGTACGGAATTCGAGGTACAGTCCATCGTTTGCGATATTAAGTCGCTGTTATCAGGTTCCGACCGCGTGCGTGTTCTCCGGAAAGTAATGTTCTCAAGGAAATTCATAATTGTAAATTCAAATTCAGAAAATACATAAGAATATTGGTTTGTAGGGTTCGAACTCTCGTCATCCAAATAAATTGACGGGAGTAATCACTCGTAAGCACTTGGCCAGTCGTACTTGTTAACCAGTAGCGAAATTTTCTATCTGTAAGTTGATCGATGAGTAATTGATGTTAGTTTGTGTCTCAACCGATAGATGTCAGTTTTGCCAATGGTAAAATAATTTATTAAACTGCTAACACGGCTGGTAGTTTGGCAGCACAATTTGACATTTTAGTTAATGCGGTTTGTCATAGATGGCGTTGTACTTGTTTTACTATTTGAAAAACAATTTTTGCCACACAAAGCTTGAATATAATCACATTGAGTAATTTTTTGTTTATGTTACGAATATGTTTCAAGTGTTTTAACTGGAGTCCACAACTATATATGCACAGGGATGGCGCGTAACTCACTGAGGGTCTTGAATTCACTGTTTTTAACACGTTTGTCGTATTATGAGCAGCTTCACTTTTATTATACTTACTATTAGTTTAAAACGTATTTTTCTAATTTTAATATTTAATTTTGTAGGATTACGTACAACTTCAATGCTTATGGTAATTTGTATTTTACGTTTTCCTTTTTTTTATTTTTATCGAAAATAGTTTGATTCAATTCAAACAATATTCAGTTATCCATTTTAAATTTTAAAATTTTACGCAATGAAAAAAAACAAAGATAAGCAAAATAAACAAAACACAAAAAGTGAAATTGTTCTCACTGGGGATTGATCAAGCTACAAATGGTTACGTCCTTTTTATGTAGTTTCCCTACCCAACTTGCTATCTGCACTTGTGTAAATTAGTTGAAATAGGTGTATTAGTACTAGGGAATCCGATCGTTAAAACAAGCGTCATGAAGCGCGCCGTTTTTTATTTTGAATTTTTTGAATTTGTTTGCGCTATTGTTTACTTTAGTTTTTCGTTTATTATTCACTGAACTTTATCACTTGGATGTATAGATGTATGGAGACCTTCGCTCAATGTTTATATTCAAACACATTACACTTGAATGTTCACATATTTTTTTCTAGTAGGTGCTTAATTTGTTATTTACTGTTATTTTTCACAATTCTTATCACAAGTTGGTGCTAACGATTTATATTCACTATTGTTCATTTACGCACAAGTTACACATAGTTTTAACCATTTGTACAAAGATTTACTATTTTTAATGATTTTTAATACGGAGCTAGTTGTCACTAGGCCTAGGTACACCTCTAACTAAGTAATTGTCGTGATCATTCAAAAACATCATTAAAATGCTAATTCCCTCTTTTTAGGCTTTAAAACAGATCAGTAACTTCACGATTAGTTTCGCGATCTGCGCCAGTGCAACTCTGTTTTTTTTTTTTCAAATATTGTTTCTATGTTGTGCATTTTTTTAAATAAGGTTACATTTTGTAAATTCAAAATAACAGCTGTACCCTGTGGACCCATCGAGGTGATATCGCCTTGACATCATGGCAAAGGCCTTTGACAGGGTCTGACATGCTAGTCGGGTAAGGTAAGCTTCCCGCATTCGGCATGCCTGCTGACTTTTGCAATTAGGTTTCCGACTTTCTGAGTGAGAGATCGAACAGAGTGGTCACGGAGGGCTGCTTATCGGATCATATGGCTATTGATGCCGGTGTTCCTCAGGGGTCTGTTATTTCTTCTGCATATCAATGACCTGCTACAGCTTGGTGCTATCGGGTACGCAGATGACAGCACAGTCTCAGAAAGATACCTGGCCATTGCAAGAGCCAGCAGAGAGGAAACAGCTACTTTTAGAGAGGTCATAGTGGAGCGAATGAATTGAACTTTCAATCTCGTTTCTCAGTGGGGCGACGATCTGGTCAAATTCAATACTCTGAAAACACAGGCATGTCTAAATTTTACTGCCGATAAGAGCCAGTTTTCGTTACCTCAAATTTTTCGAGGTACCTGTACCAGTTACCGACCGCCTGGAGCTTTTGGGTATGGACTTGTTGGAGTTTGAGCATCTCAACTTAGGCTCAACCATGGAGTCAAAAGTGACGATACTTCACATCTGGACAGTTTCTAAATCTGTACAAAGCACAGTTCCGTTCCTGTATGGAGTATTGCATCCACTTATGGGATGGCCACATGGGTGGAACGCAGAGCATAAAGGCTTATAGGCGACGAGACATTGTGCCTGGCTTATCGGCGGTAATGTTGCTTGCCTGTCGGTCTGCAACAGACTAATTCAAAGTGTCACAGGAGCTCCACGACCTGATCCCACCTCGCCCTTTATCTACCAGATTACTGGGTACCGCAATTGGTTGATATCCCAACTAGTCTCTGACTCAGCGCTTTTGCATCACATTTTATGCACACAGCCAAAAAATATCTACCATTGCCCGAGTTCCCTTCCACATTTTACCCGTCTGCCTTGAAAACATGAGCGAACAGGCATCGACTGAGCACGATCGTTCCATCGTAGACCTCATCCATTGCTTTCCATCAAGCGAGGTCGAGGTCAGGAGCACCGAATTCACCAAAAAAATGGATGTTAGCAGACCAACTAACTATATCAACACTAAAAAATGAATAATGGCTTACACTGCCATGATTAATTAGTAAGCGATTAATACGAATTATTTTAACAGAAAAGATCACAGGAATCATCCCCGTCCAAGACAAAGAAAGAAGATAAAAAAAAGGACATTGAAAAAGAGAAAAAGGTAAATGGATTTTTAGATCACATGATGTGTATTGCTTCATCAAAATGAATATCATCTTCACAATGCTACGATTTTCTAAACAGTTAGTATCTAATTAGCGTTTAATAAGCTAGTTTACGTTTTTAAAGTACAGCCAATATTAACTTTTCAATACTGCTCATTTTTATTGTTTTTAAACCTGAATAAAGGTGTCGCCAGTGGCTTGGCTTTGTTTTTTTTTTTAATATTAGCTGATATTTTTCATTAAAATCGCAAAATAAGCCTTATGTGTCTTCTTTGTATTTTTTGTTTATTATTTTTATTTGGTATGTGTATAGGAGTGGATCAAGGAAGGCTTTACAATCGTGAAGGGTCCTGAAAAAAGCACCAGCAAGGATAACAAGAAAAAGGCTGAGGAAGCGCGTGTTGCCGACGAAGCCGAGCGTAAGAGGTCAGGCACAGGCTTCTAACATGGACTCAGTCTCTTATAATAACAGATTGTTGGCTAAAACCCAACCAAATACTCCTGACTCCGTTTGAGCCATAAAACATTCCCTGTGTTCCAAAGGATTTTTCTGCAAGGGTTGCTTGAGCTTCAATTCTCAAAGTCATCAGTGGCGTGCTTCGCATTAGCAAGTGAACGGTGAAGCACGCATACCCATAATTAAAGTCAATTTTTTTTTTTTTGACATAATATGGCCATAATATATTAATATAGAAGTAGGCTTCTGGCTCAGTAAAAACAGCCGCACGGGTCAATGGATTAGGTTAAGCTGTGCTTGCCGTGGTTGGTCCTTGGATGGGTGACCATCTTTACATGCCAAGACCCCTCCGTGCCTCGGAAAGCACGTTAAACCGTTGATCCCGGATGTCATTCGTGGATCTTTGATAGACGTTACGGGTCGTCAGAAGCCCGAAAGTTTGACAACCAGTCTTAACCAAGGGGTATCGTGTTACCCAGTAACTGGGTTGTGCAGGTCAGATAGGCAGTCGCTCCATGTAAAATACTGCTACTTCCAGTGTAACCGGCTGCTGCTGCATCCGGTGAGAATGTAAGCCGACCCAAACATAGTTGTGAAAAGGTTAAGAAGATGATAGAAAATAACAATTTTGATTTCCATGTTTGTTTATTAACTTTAATATTTACTCGTTTATTTAAGTCAGTGTGTGATACACCGTAACTTAAGATAATGAGTATTTTGTTTAATTTTGATGGAGTTGATAAATATTAACAGGAAGGAAGAAGAGAAATTAGCGACTGACGAAGAAAAGAAGAAAAAGCAGGCTGAAACGGCAAAGAAACAGCAGGTGTGTGTGCACAGTGTATTAATGACATTCGAATTAACTGTACAGGTGGTGTGAGAAGTGTTAAAAAATTACAAACCATGTCAGCCAGCCAGTTTAATGTTATGCATATGTTACAACGAAAACAGATAAAAATACAATTCTCAAAACGTGTCAAATTGTAATATTTTGTAAGTGGTTTATCGTTATACTTATTTGCATTTCTTTTTAACGAAATTATGTTATCATTTCCCTTCTATTCATTCTCCACCTCATTCTCTCATCTCTACTTCTCTGTCATATATACATAAATACAAAACTGCCTTGTCAAAAAACATGACATTTGCATCGCAAATGTCATGTTTTTTTTGACAAATCATTACTCCATCTTGCTCAATGTCTCATGGAGTGGTGATTGTCTGGAAATTGCCGTCTGCGGTAACGAGCCAGTGGTAGGCGCGTACGCAGAACTACAGTCAGCCCAATACAGCAGATTCACACGCGAAAGAACTATAACAATTAAAACTGTGTCTCTAATGTCGTGTCTTTTACAGGAGCAGCAAACTCCGCAGCAGCAACATCCGGCTGCAGATTTGGTGGTGAAGAAGGCGCCGTGGTCCTTGGTCGCCAACCAGAACATGCAAACGACCCTTAAGGAAGGGATCACGCTCGCTCAGATACAGCGACTCGAACGTGAGAAAAAACTGGAAGAGCTCAAGGAACAACAGCATATGCTGCATCTCATTACACAGCAACAAGCAGCCGCATTTGCTCGGGATCAGGTCGGGATAAAACTTCAGCTTAGGATTCAGCTTTGTACAGAAGATGGGACTTAAAGTTGTACTAACTTTCCAAATTAAAATGAAAGAAATTCGTCGACTTGTTCCACTATTCAACCAGTTACATGGTTAACGCTTATCGCACGTTTTGTAAACTTGTAAAGATGCGCACGATTCGAAAATATATTAGCACTTTATTCAAAAACCATACTAATATTATGAAACGAAAGTAACTCTCCGTTACCTTTGTATGGCTTAGTCACTGAACCGACTGTTATGAATTTTTAAATATGTAGCCTGCGACCTCTAGAACGACATAGTCTACTTTTTATTCTGAATAGAACAGCTTTTTCCCGCGTGGAGATCGGGATGTATTACCGGTATAAAGAGTATCCTAAATCCTTATGGTCCCCCAAGTTTAAATTTCATACAAAACCATTCAGCTGTTGCCAGACAGGCAGACAGAGTTCCTTTCACATATAATAGTAGTATGGGTGATAAAATACACGCAAACGAAGTTTCTTGTAAAGGGTGTGTACAGATCTAGCGAATGCTACTACTGCAACTGTTTGTTGCGCCTATCGCGTGCAACTTACACAACGCTCGCATGGTGCACGGGAGCTGCATGCGTACCGCGCGCGTGCAGTTTGCGTGCATGCACGTCAGTTCGCTGCTATTTTCAACCTTCACTTTGTTACTTGCTTTAGACGATGGCGGACGATAACACGATTGCCACCATAATTACTGCAGCATTAGCTATTTTATTAGTGAAATTTTTAGAAGTAAAGAAAAGCGACGTTGGTGGCAGATTTCATTTTACAGACGAAGACCGAATATAGTATCAGAATTCGAAAGCTAACAAATTAGTGGACATTAAGCTATAAAAAAAAGGTGCATAGCTTGCGCGCAAACGGCGCACGGACGGCGCAGGAGCGGCGCGCGAACATGAAATATACGTGCGTAGCACGCGTGAAGCTCGCGGGCAGCACGCGAGCGGAGCATTCGCCAGATCTGTACACCGCCTTAATGGGCGTGCGCCGCGTCGTCGCAACAATCATCGTCATATTTCAGCCAATTTATACGAAACGAATGTATTGTAAAGTTAAACCTTGCTCATGAATCACTCCATCCATTTTTCCATCCGTTCGATAGTTTTATCTTATTCAGACTATAAACTAAAAAACTAAAGAACGTTACGGCGCCAGGAAACTTTGTTTTATAATTTTTAGATATTTATTATATTTTTATCTAATTTATGCTTTGTCTTCTTTCGATAGGAAATTCAGGCTACTTTGGGGTGGGCGAAGAAAAAGTCGTCTAATCAATCGCAAGGACAGAGTTTGGCCGAGATTCAGGTAGTTATTGAACTTCTTGTTACCAAAATTCGTAAAGGACAATCGTGGTTGTTGCTGTAGCTGTGGTAACCACCACGATAGTCCTTTCGTGATTGGGAGTAACATTTATATTTAGCATCTGGTGAAAATGGAAGCGGTTAGAATGAACATAAAAAAAAAAACGTTAAAAAGTAACATTACGAGACCAACGATCAACTGCAGTACAACTTTTGTTTCGAGTTGGGCTAGACTAGGATTATGCGCGCAACCTTTATTAATACTAGCTATGTAAATGTTGAGCTCAACTTTCTTATTTTTTTCTTTCATAAGAACCTTCTGAAAATAACAAACAACAAATAAAGAATTATAAAAATTGGTCCAGCCGTTCACGTGTGATGCCGTGACCAAGGGAAATAGGGATTCATTTTTATATATACGTGGGACACTCAGAAAGTTTTGCGAAAATAAAAATAAATGCTCTATAGGTAAAAATTTTTTTATTAAATAATTTCTAAGTACTCTCCACTAGCCTCTATGCAAAGTTTCATGCATCTGAACCACTTTTCGAAACATTTTTTCTAGTCCGCCGCAGACACCTCGTTTACAGCCTGCTCGAACGCTGACAGCGCATCTTCCGACAACGCAATTGTATCCCTTATTTTTTTATTTTCGGGAATAAAAACAAGTCACACGGTGCTAGGTCAGGGCTGTAAGGAGGGTGACCCAGGAGTTTGACCGGCGTGCTGTCCAAGTTTTGAGCGCGGTGTGAGAAGGCGCGTTGTCGTGGTGGAGCAGTAGCCCGCGGCGCCCTCTGTTTGGTCGCTTATTGCTCACAACAGAGAAAACTTCTGCCAAGCAATTGGTAGTACAGGGGTTCCTAAACTTTAAAGATAACGGAACACCAACCAAATACCTTTTATTTTATAGAACCCCATATCAAATTATTACAAATCAACACTGAAATTTATATAAGAACATGTTTTTAAAAGAAATGTGTTATATAATTGAAACACATTATTCTTAACTTAAAGTTTTAATGTGAAGATTTTTTTTTAAACTTTTTTATGAATAAATGTTTTATAGTTCGGTATTATGTCCGACAATTGTATGCATATATCTGGGGTAGCATCCAATCTTAACCGGTATTTTTTTTTGTATAAACGTAGGCTGAAAAGCCTGTTTCACAACGATACGTTGTGACGAATGGGAGCAATGTTAAGGTAGCCTTTTAGGCTATTTTAGGGTATTTACTCCTAACACCAACCCAAAACTCATTCAGAGATACAGATTCAAATGTGTGTTAGAATGTGGATGAACTTTGAAGATCTATGAATGCTTCATAATCCAGGACGGTCAGCACCGCTGATTGACTTTTTTATAATAAATCGAATTTGTACCCATTCAATATCAATATAATTTTTAGGAAAGTAATCGGTTAAAGATTTCAGGAGATTTATCAAATGTTCAGTTATAATAGTTTTAATTTCATTTGGTAATTCCAACGCGTTTTCTTGTGCGCTATTTCAAAATAATATTTATAACCGTGGTATTATTTAATAGCTAATAATAAATAATGTTGGCGGAACCCTGATGACTATTCTACGGAACCCCTAGGTTCCGCGGAACCCAGTTTAGGAATCCCTGTGGTAGTATATCGTTCAGCGTTGATGCTTCTTTGGTTCCGTAAAGGAATTGACACCAAGTAGCCAGTCAAATTGAAGAAGCTCGCGATCAAAATCTTGTCGTAAGCACGCCGAGACGAGCCTACTTCAAATTTGTTTATCTTATCACGACCGTCGCATTCAGGAACGGGTGGAATGCCACCCGGGCCTGCTTCTGAGCATCGGTGAGGTTGTGTGCCACCCAGCGTGAAACTATCGTCCTCTCGCAAAGATGCACGTGTAGAATTTCGTGAAGGCTTCCCGATCCAACCTGCAGTATGTGCTGAATCTCTTGATACGTAACTCGCATATTGTCATGGATTAAATTTTTCACTGTTAGCACGTTTTCTTCCGTAACAGCCGTCAAAGAGCTACCAGTTCTTTCTTCATCCCCCCAAGTTAGTCGACCGCGCTTGAATTCGCGCTTCAATGGCCTTCATCCATGAATGCCATTTGAAGGCTATCGTACGATTCGTCCGGTTTCAGGCGACACTTGAAATCGTAAAAAATCATAGCGTGAAAATGTTTCCGGCGCATATCCATTTTTTTAAGAGACACGATAATTTAAATTTAAACTAGCTCGTAAACAAGGTGGAAAGAAATTTTGAAATTGGAACATACCTTTTTTACTTACAAATAATCATATTTTCAAAATAGATTTTAACTGGCCAGTCTCTCATACATAAAAACATTTTTTTGCAATACTTTCTGAGTGGCCTGGTATAGATAACGTGATGATAAACAGGCTGAAGCTCGCAAGCAGCAGGTGGCGACAGCGGTCGCGGCGGCCGCTAAAGCTATGGAGGAGGCCGAGTTCATGCCGCCTCTGCAGACCAACCATGCCCCATGGGCCAACCATACCCACAACGGAGGTAATTCAACACTTTTATATGGCATGTACAGAGGCCTGCACATCAAGCTACCCCAATCGGTCAAATTTCTTTGATAGTTTTTCAACTTTATTACAAAAGGGTAAGGGTTCATGTTCAATTGGGAAAATTTGACAGTTTGGGATAGCTTGATGTACTGGCGTCTGTACCTATTTAAACAAACCTGAAATTATTCCCATTTTGCTTGCATGACAATATTGTTGGACACTCGAGCGCGTCTCTTTTATTGAACCTCTAATACATCCCATTTCGGTGTTCTTAAAATACTAAATAGCCAAGTGATTGCGGCTAACCTGTAGGTTCTTGGTCGTTCTAACATAACCCATTTGGTCGAAGTATTCTAGCTTAGTTAAAAAGAGGATAATTTATTAGAAAAAGGTGTCATTAGAAGCCCAAAAAGTTTATAGAGGTTGGTACATTAGTTTAAAAGAGCGTACATAATTAGGTCAGTCAAATATTAAATGCTGTTTAATGCTTCAATCGTTAGCAAGATGGGTTCTTGCAAGACAATTTTCTCTTGGCCTATCAACCCGTTCGTTACCTTAGACATTCAAACAACACGTATATTTGATCAGAATGACCTGAAGCTGCAGCAAAGATTGGTCGAGCTGAAAATACAAAATAACGGATTATTTTTCGTTCTTATTTAATGTAACCGTTTGTGGACACATATAAACAGACAACAAGAAAAGAACAGATGACAGTGTTCAACATTCAGGGTGTATGATAGGGTTCAGTAGAACAAGGCAAGTTTAACCACGTTTCTGTTTCATCTACTTGAATATTTTTTTTTCTTTTAAGGTGGTTTTTGGGACACTCTACTACCGAACACGTCGAAGGCTGAGAAACAGCTCGAGTCGCAGAAGTCGTCTGAGCCGACCAAGGCCAAGAAGAAGCCTACTCTAACCATGCCATCGAAGAAGGACGTCTCGCCGGCTATTGAGTTCGAGTCCTGGTGCACCGGAATACTTTCTTCTTGGAGCTCCAAGATTGACGGTAAGTTATACTCAACTAAACGAGAATAGCGCATGCCCTGGCGAAAATATTTGCCAAACAGCAAGTAGCGTGGCTGACTGGTGCGCTCGAAGTATATTTATATTTAGCTGTGCAGGCTATTGTTTGGTAACGAGTCGGAGAGCAGTGCTGGTAAAGAGTCCCAACTTACGAGTTGAAGGTCATCGTTAAGAGCCCTGGCAGGCACTTGGCTTTATGCAATTTGTTTCATTACTACAGCTCTCAAAACCGCGAACGAAATATATCGACAGGAACTGGCATGTCCTAAAAACCCACAAAACAAAACCATGTTTTTACATCCACCATCGTGTACTAAGCCCATGTGGTGGAATACGGATTTATAGCCAGCCCCCTTCCGCTCACAGGGAGGAACCCTATGTCCCGAGTGCGGGAACATTATAGGCCGATAATCCTGATGCCCATGCCTGTAATCCCCGAAGGCTTTAGCAGACGTGTACTTATACTACATCCACATATCGCCAGCTATTTTTCAGTCCTATACAGGTTGAAATTGAAAACATGCGACAAACCGAAATGGGAGATTGTACTCATCATTATGAACAACTTTTACTAAGGGACCAATGATGCAATCGCGAAAAAAAAAACATCTGTTCCCTACATTTATGTTCGCATAACTCGTCAAAATGTAGGGAACAGCTGTTTTTTTTTTGCGATTGCATCATTGGTCCCTTAGTAAAAGTTGTTCATAATGATGAGTACAATCTCCCATTACGGTTTGTCGCATGTTTTCAATTTCACCCTGTATAATAACGAGAAATATTTAATGGAATATCCCAATAACACTGCGCATCTCGCTCTTTTGCTTTTGCTTAGGACTTTATTTATTATTTTATTATTTAAAGCCCTTCCATAGCGAAGTTTTTATCTGTGTGCTTTTTATTATTTGCTATGATGTATGCGTGTAACATAATTAACGCCAAGACCTTATAAACCCCAATTAGAGTATGGAGTTAAAAGCATAATGACCTAACGACCAAAACTTAAAAGCTAACTTATTTTTAAGAAAAACGTGTTGAACCTAAAATTAAAATTGTGTCTTATTGCTTTAAGATAATATTGATATTTATTTGGCGCAATCGGCGGTAGGCACGCCAAATTACTTAAACTTTGAAAGAAATTAAATGCATATTAAAAGTTACTGAAATCGATTCAGTAGTCAATTAGGAACTAACTACTTTTAGTTTTTGCGTTTATTCTGTTACACCTTGTATGTAGATGTTTTTATGTACATTGAAATTTGAAAAGTATAGATTCTTTTACTTTTACACACATACATAAACTCACGCCTTTTTCCCATGGAGTTAGGCAGAAATTACAGAAACATCGCCTAAACGAAACAGAACGCCGCCTGCTACGATCTTTACATACTCCTTTTGCTAATAATAATTGTACCATAAATATTTGCACGCCATGAGAAATGGCAGACATGTCGTGAGTCACTCTTTATTTTAAGATCTTGCATGCATGTATTATTTTAATTCTGTATGTATGTTACCGGCCAAACCCGATTTCAGGCCAAACTAGTTTGTCCTAGGCCAAACTGGTTTCTAGCTTAATTAGCCATTTCGTTAACAGCCTTTGGAAGTAACGGTCTCCGGCCGCTGCCGCGGCGCCGCTCGCTTCGCTCGCTCGGCTCGCGCGCTTTTGGTCACAGTTCTGCCGCGGCGCCGCTCGCTTCGCTCGCTCGGCTCGCGCGCTTTTGGTCACAGTTATAACCTAACCTAACCTAACCCATTTAATCGGCGTGCCCCGGCTTAATAAGCCAGTTTGGCCTAGGACAAACTAGTTTGGCCTGAAATCGGGTTTGGCCGGTAACATATACACATGTTCGACCAAATAAAATTTCTTTCTTTCTTTTTTTCTTTCTTTCTTTCTTTCTTTCTTTCTTTCTTTCTTTCTTTCTTTCATGTTCATACACGCATTACACGCACGTCGGTTGCAAGTACTACGCACCTGACCTTGCTGAAGAACTTGACCCATAAGGTCGCTATAATGTTCTCCTAGGGTGTCCCCTTGCGAGGTTTCCAATCACATCAGCTTTGTAAATACCATTTTGCTAGCCGCCCTTCAATTTTGGTCAGGACATCTTCTTTTACATGGCACTAGTTCGCTCTTGAGTCAAATATCGGCGCGTTTCGATAACGGTACATGTAATATGACTACTGGAAACTGTGTAATCCCACTTTGCCCCAGTCCCCATGCTCGACTTCAGTAGCTATACCATGAGTTAACAAAACTCGCTAGCGCCGGAAATGTTTTAAGTATACTAGCTTTTGCCAGCGGGTTCGCCCACGTGGAAGTTGAAAATTATCCCACGGGAAAATACTTCCTTGATAAAAAGTATCCTGTGTTTATTCAGGTTAAAAACTAGCAGTGTGTCAAATTTTATTCAAGTTCGTTAAACCGTTTTTACGTGATTGAGTAACAAACTTCCAAAGGGGATCGAACCTTTTTTATATGGAGGCTGGCCTCGTCCCGTTTCACAATATTTTTTTTGTTTGAATGGCGTTTCACGATAATACCTTATAGAGGATAAGTTTTTAACCAGTGCGCAAACTGTAACCATGAACCCAGCATATCATTCTAGACCCCCAGCGCCGAAATTTTTCGTCGGTTTTACAAAAAAATAACAGCTGTTTCACAGAAAAGTGCAATACTTACTCGGTTAGAATGTATCTCTTCACTCATGTCAGATGACCCGAATATTTCCTCAAAAAAAGCAGCAGGGGCATGTTATGCATTCACTTGGGGTTTGACGCAGAATGTGCACTTCGCAAAATGTGCATTTCTCAAAATGAGCACACACACAATGGGTCAAAATAAAAACCGTTAAATTACAATAAAAAAAATGCAGTTTTTAGCACCATAACAGTAGTTTCTTTGTAAAAAGTAATCACGTTCTGGAAATGTTTGAATGTATTTTCACTACACGTCAGCTATGCAGATAATATAAGTACTCCAGCAATCTATTGTAGTAAGCTGTGCACTGCATCTATCTGTATTTTTTTACATATATGTTACCGGCCAAACCCGATTTCAGGCCAAACTGGTTTATTAAGCCGGGGCACGCCGATTAAATGGGTTAGGTTAGGTTAGAACTGTGACCAAAAGCGCGCGAGCCGAGCGAGCGAAGCGAGCGGCGCCGCGGCAGCGGCCGGCGAGCGTTACTTCCAAAGGCTGTTAACGAAATGGCTAATTAAGCTAGTTGGCTGCGACATATCACGCGTAGGATAAGTCTGTTTGGCCTAGGACAAACTAGTTTGGCCTGAAATTGGGTTTGGCCGGTAACATATATATATATATATATTATATAAACCTTGTTTTAACTTAAAGTATTAATAAACAACAAAAAAAACTTATAGTTATTGATCACGCTTCCAAAGAATACATTTCTGTATACGAAAATATAGGTACATATTATTTCGTAAGTTTTGTACTCAATTTACTCAAAAATAGCAAATAGGAAAATTAGGAATTATAGTAAATGCTATTCATATATTTACTTATTATAATAAATATATGAGTACATAATTTCATAAGCTATTTTTATAAAAATATAGAAAATTAAAATTGCATAACTATATGTATAGAGAAGTAACGTAAATACCTAAATAGGTAGGCCAGTAATGATAACCTTGGCAATTCTCCTACTTTATATCATCAAAAATAGCATATAAAGTTTTAAACAACTGATTATCCACCAGCACATACTATCATATCAAATGTAGCAATAAAAAAAAATCAGACACAAAAATAGGTATAAAAAAGGCAATTATGTATTTTACTTCGTAAATAGTTTTATAAAGTAGCTAATATAAAAAAGGTCATTTAATTGGAACAGTGGTGTCATATGTATGTACAATTTTTAATTTACGTCTTGTTTTAGAAGATTTTTACATTCCTGTTGGTGTCTTAGGACTACTAAATAATAATAAATAATAGTTTAAAAAACTAAAAAACACGCTTTAAAAACCAAACTAAAAAAGGAGAAAATAATTTAATTCAATTAAAAAGCGTGGGGTGCTTTTTGAGGTATTTTTATAATCAATTAATGTCAAGCACCCCACGCTTTTTAATTGAATTAAATTATTTTCTCCTTTTTTAGTTTGGTTTTTAAAGCGTGTTTTTAGTTTTTTAAACTATTATTTATTTTCTATTTTTAGTTCTGCTAACTACAAAAACGTGATTTTTTTTATTTATTTTTTCTCAGTTTTTTTTTTAAATTATTGAATTGTCATCGGTCCTCGACAAGTTTACAAAGTTTCAATGAAATCTGACCGTTTAAAGTGGGTCAAAATCGCGCTCAAAGGAGTCTGTTACATACAAACAAACAAACCAACAAACAAACATACAAGTGAAGCTAATATAAAGCGTGTAAAAAACTGTTCCATACTTTTTGACCGCGTAGGTATTGCACTTTTCTAAGAAGCAGCTGTTCTGTTTTTGATAACCGACGAAAAATGTCTGCTCTAGGGGGCTAGAATCATGTGCTTAGATGGTTACCGTTTCCGCGTTGATGACCCTGCCATCCAGTATAATTTTAGCATTATTTCAATATTATTATGAGTACAAAACAAATGTTGAAATGCACTCATGTTCCAGTGCCGACTTTCGTGGGTTTCCTGAAAGACATTGAATCACCGTACGAGGTGAAAGACTACGTCAAATGCTACTTGGGCGAGTCGAAGGAATCTAGCGATTTTGCACGCCAGTTCCTGGAGAGAAGGTAAACAATATTATAGAAAATGATTGCTTTTAATTATGTTCCACTTCAGAAAAGCGTTACAATTGTAGTTATTACCTACATACTATATTTATGTAATGTGTGTAACATTTAATTTTTTTCTTTCATTGAATTTACTAACCCTAAATCTGGAAATTAATACCTATTTTTTTTTAATTAATTTATCTATAATTGTATGAAAAATACTAACGACCTTATTCATAGAAAAGTAAATAAATAAAATAAAGTAAATATTTTGCATGCTAACACTGCATGGTGAAATGTGGCTTATTGATTTTTTATGTAAGCCATAAAGGGAATTGCTCAGTTTGTTAGGGTGATCTGGCTAAGCGTAGACAAGGTCTTTATTAATAAAATACTTGTATTTTAAAAACTACTTAACTATAGAAAAGCAAATATTATAATAAAGTTGTAGCATGATGCAACAAATGCTTCAACTGGCATGTGAAAAATTGTAAACTTGCTGGGTAAAATCTTTGTAATAAACTTACTCTTATCAATCATCTGATTATTCAAACATTGTAGGGTTTTATTAGGGTGGTTAAAATAAAACTAATCGTTTTTATTTGTTATTTTCACTTTATTCAGAGTCTTAAACTGTTAAATATTGTCTAAAAACTGGGCAGGTGGTGCAACATTATTTTCGTGCCTAGCCCAGCTTAAAACCAAATAATAGTCAGAACGTGAGCACAACAACCCACCGATCTTCGGCCGACAAAGCAATTAAGGAGTAGTCCATTTCCGGATTATTGATAGTACTTGAATAAGCTGCAACTTGTGTCTTCTGCGATGCATTACATCAACGCCACAATAAAATTAATACATCTCATTGGTTGACGACCGAAATGATCCATTGCGAAGAATAATATCGATACTAAGCAACCGGATCGACCATCTCTATAAGCGATATAGTAGGAGTAACTAGGAAAAAAATATATTCTGACAATAATAAATGATAAAACGTCATCGTAAGGAGCGTTTTGGCGGTAAATTCAAAACAACGAAAAATAAATTAAATTTAATTGAGAAATCGTTTTTAATTGAGAAAATGGATATCAATCAATTTATTTTTAATTTTCTGTTACATATTTCGTCCCAATCTTCAAATTAAAATAGTTTTTTATTTTTATAAATTGGAAAATGCTCTATTGTTGATTCCCTTTGGTGGATCGTTGGTTCGTCTGATTGGCTATTGTTTTTACAGGTCTAAGCTGCTGCGCGTCGGCATGGTGACGCCGTCCGACGACCTGTGCTCGCCCGCCATCGCCGTCAACCCGCGCACTGTCTCGGGCTCCGACTACCAAGAAGTGAAGGGCAAGGGAAAGAAAACCAAGAAAAATAAGATGCTGAAGGTCGACGTGCGCATACTGGGATTCTCAGTCACCGCAGCCGAAGACCGCATCAACGTGGGTGACATTGATACCGTGTGAGCTGTCTGCGCCCCCTCTCGTGTTCACTCTAACTCGCCTTGTGATAACCCTTCGGAGATATAAACACTTGTGTCGACACTACTATTACTAATGTTCGATGCTTCGGGTGACTGGCCCGCACAGCTCGATGGTATCCATCGGGTTTGCTCGCGAGCCAACGTCACCCCATCGCACAGTTAATCCTCTCCCTCGAATCAATAATACTTACTCTCTAAAGCAATCATTACTTATTATTATTACGTGAAGTTGACGATACTACATTAAGTTAATACTTTATTGCATGATGCGTGCTACGACCGTACACTCACTTTGAACCTTCGATCTAATTATATATTGTTATTATTTTAGCTTTTTACATCCAATTTTTTATGTTTAAAATGTATAGGCATTTAATATAGTCAAATATGAAATAATTTTATTTATATTTGACACTAACAGCCGACAGACGTTGTCCTGACCATCATCATTTTCTTGCCTTTATCCAAATTTATTCAGGGTCGGCGCAAAATGTCTTTCTTCCATAGTTCTCTACTAGCTGTCGTCTCGATATTCACCTCCCTTTCTAGGCTCGTCATCTTTCACACAGTCCATTCATCGTATCTTTATTCTGCATTATATGCCCATACCATAACAACCAATTTCCACTTAACATTTCAGTCATTGGTGCGAGTTTCAGACTTCCTCGTAACTCTTTTCTTAATCTATTCATTCGGTAACACCACACATCCCTCTTAACATTCTCATCTCAACTGCATGCAATTGCCTTTCATTCATCCCTTTTGTGTCCCAACATTTTCACCTTGCCTTTTTTGAAAAATGCACTTTTTTGTAAATTTTCCGGCAACTTATTTTATTTTGCATTCCCTAAAATAAACATGAAAAAATATATTATAGGTCCAGTCGTTCTTAGGTAATGCGCTTCCTAACGAACTGCATTACATTTATTTAGTTCAGTATTCCTTTTTTGTCATGTTTTATATCGTGATTAAATGTGCATATGATTTTAATAATTTTATATGATTAGTATGAATGATCTTATTGCTCGAAATTGGGTGAAGTAGTAACTTCACCCAATTTCGAGTCTTTTTGTGTAATATTTGGCATGCATTTTCAATGTCTCGGCGATGTCACGTAAATGTGAAGCCAATTTCACCTATATTTGTTTATATAAATTAAAATAAAATAGATAAGAAATTCTATGGAATATAATAATAGTCATATGTGTTAAAATCTCTTCAATGAAGTCATTGAAGAGATTTTTACCGAGAAAGTTCTCGGTGCGGTCGTAGAACGCGTCTTAGAACACAGCATCATTTAAAGTCGTGTCGTCAGTGCCACTTGTTTTATTATACTTAGAATAGTTCTTATAAAAAATTGTACGTAATATTGAGCCGAGGGGCATTACTGGCTGTCAACTTAATCTTCAATACTTTTTCTATGCTGTGTAATAATCTGAACAATGTTACCGAATTGTTTTAATAATAGTAATAAAGTGTATTTGCCAGAGAAACCGTTTGATCCAGCTAGGTTGGGCATGGTGAGCATGCCGGGCACATAGCTAGTGCATAATAAACCATCGTTATATTGTGCCTTCAGTGTGTTCTGGCGATTGAATGAGTGGAGGAGTGTCTTCTTCAGAGCATTCATTTTGCTTGTTTATATTGCATGTCTTCTTTTATCTGGTAAACATGAATTTGTGTTATGTGTTATACAAAAACGTTCTTGGTCAGTTGTGACTACAAAGTGTGCGTAAATACTTGAGACAAACAAATCGATGTTTAATCTCTGTCCCATAATCTTTATAACCTTGTATTTCTTTACGATTCATTTATTATTTACTGAGATTGTTATACTGAATTTAATATAATTTTTGCATATTATATCTTATTTTTTTGATGATTTCGATCAACGGCATTGATATATGGAATAAGGGCCAGACGTCGTATTTTTATTTTAGCTGATCATTATAGTTGATTATCACAATGAGTTTCTGTTGTCAGTTTAGCAACAACAATAATTATTATATATGGGACAGAGATAAGCGACTCACGACTTCCTTTGAGAAGTGTCCCTGCAGTTTTCTAGTCAATTTCTACAATAATAATACTGATGAAAACCCAGAAATTAATATTAAAAATTGCGAGGAAATTTAAAATAACTGGAATATTTTTAATCCAACGGCATGCAATTGTTTATGACAACTGTTTAAATTTAAATCTTGAGTAGCATAAGCAGGAGGGTTGTTTTGTTTTGCTCATTTAAATATAACGAATAAATAATGCGTCGACATTTTTTTATAATATTTAAAAAAAAACATGATTTTTTTGTATTCTTTCCATTTCAAAAATTATAAATAATTATATAATATAAATAATTTGTATCCTTGTCTTAAAAATTCTGCAAAATAGGTATTTATTTAACAGGGAATTGATTAGTATCTTTGTTAACCGTAAGAGGTAGATGAGAAGCAACTTTTAATAACTAATGTCAAAAATGTTGATTGTAGTTGAGAGAACTAGACTCGTTATCTCTCACGATCAGCTGCTTGGTCCCTGTTAAAGAAATTACTCTGCGTATTACTTTGTGTCTGTTTGCCTCCCTCCACGTTGAAATTGTGATGAGAATCCATAGTTTGTGTATGGACACAAACTATGGCTTCTCAGTTTATGAAATAATCTTACATTCATGAGGAATGTAAGATTATATCATAAACTCAGAACTAAAAAAACGATGATCTCTTTTTCATTGTTTGGGGCAAGTTAGCACAAACTAAAATATTTGTTTCTCTCAACTATATCGAGGAATTTGTAATTTTTATCTTAATATTTGTTTACAAAATGTTAACTTTAGACTGGTATATCGGTTTTTGATGTCGAGTTTATTTCAGAAATTACCGCAAAGTACTAGTAATATTTTGTTTAGCCTTCGACGAGGCACGCCTCACTTATGATATTAGAATTTCACTAAATTCTAACAGGTTGTGTTAATGGAAACAGATCGTCGCGGTCAGCGAGCTCGAACAGATGATTGAGACGATCGTGTATTCGCGTAACGGTCTCTTTCTATTAGGACTCCCGGTTACTCTAGAAAACTATGTGCTCATGAAATTCAGAAGCAGTATTTCGAGCGACAAACTTTTTTTTTTTGTTATTACACTACTGTCTGTGTTTAAGGGATACGCATTTTAAAACTGTTATTCGTCGGAGGTTATTATTGTAATGTTTTTATTAATTTATTTTAACTTGTGTAGTGGCATTTTCTTACATTATACTGTATATAAGGCGACAATAGGTATATATACCTGATGGGGTAGTATAATGAGTAAAGTTTCGCATCTTTTGACTTCATCTTTGTCTAATTTGTCTACGGTTTGGCAGAAATTGTTATATCCAATTTTTTAAATTTAGTTTAAACGTTCGAACTACATCATAAGGATTTTAATAGTATTTTATGTATAATATATAACATTTTAAAATATTATATACTTAGTCGTTTTGTATATACTTTGTTTGTTAACAAGCATATTTTGTAGTCAATGTATGAAACATGCGGATTTTTATTTTTATTTTCTATTTGAACTTTGAGATATTGCAGAGTTGGGACTGCTACGTATTTGGCTCTGTCTCTAACATAAACTGCTAATCCCGCGGCGTCGTATTTGTGTAACATGGCATCACGAGTGTTGTCCGGTAAATTGGAGTATGATGACGACGTGTTTTTATATACTTAGGCATAATTATTGTAACATGATTTTGTTGTGCATGATGAATTAAAGAGGTTTAGTAATTGATAAATATATGAATGTAGACAGGTCATGTGCCGACGGGGCTTGTAATCGGTTTTAAATATTGACAGTCGACTGTTTTAGCTTTTGTTGCTGTTGTCAATATGTAAACACATATTATACGTGTGTAAATGTCTTAAAATCAACATTTAGTGTGAACTTTGAGGTTTCATTAGGGTAAATAAGCCATGAGCTCGGTTTAAAGAAAAGTATAATTGAATGCTTTGCTTTTCGAAATAACACCTGCTTTAGCCACGGTCTCAAACCGGCTCATTTCTGTTTTCGCCCTAAATGCCCATTTCAAAACTCACCTTTAACTAATTCATGTCTTTCTTGAATGATAGGATTTAAATTTTTCTGTGTGTCAATGATGTATATCTCAATATGAACCAGAATATTTCAATTTGCAATAACTGTCAATGTAATGTAATTCTACATAAGTGTAGTTTTGACGATAACTGAGTTTTGTGTACCTGTGCTATAATATAATGTTGTTCAATATTTCTGAAGTATGTAGGTACTTACTGTACGTCATATAGTAGATGGAAATTCAGTTATCCGTCATGTGCATTTCCGCCAATTTTGAAGTAGTGTTGTAGTTTTTTTTCTTGTATGCTGAAACTAAATGTGTTCTGATTATAGATACGTGTAGTGTCTTAGTATTTGTAAATAACACTCATTGGTGTGTAATTAATAATCAAATTAATTTCTGCATTTTAAATGCAGTTGGCTGGATGATTCTGAGTATACAGGAAAAGTTTTTATTCAGTGCGCAAACTTTACCCATGAATTTAGCATACCATTCTAGACCCCCAGCGAAGAAAGTTTTCGTCGGTTTTACAAAAAAAAAAATCAGCGGTTTCATAGAAAAGTGCAATACCTACGCGGGCGAAATGTATGAGGCAGCTGTGTTTTTTGTTTAATCGACGAAAAATTATTGCGCTGGGGGTCTAGAATGATATGCTGAATTCATGGTTACAGTTTGCGCACTGGATAAAAACTTTTCCTGTATAGGCCTTACTCTCGACACAATGAAATAATTAACTACAAAATTCAAATATTCTACAATTGATTCATAACTTAAACTGAAGAATATCTTGATGTAACTGAGAATGAGGCCCTTAATATTAACATAACATAGGAATATTTATGTCTTTGCCAACCGTATTCAAGCTCCAGAAGAGTTTCATTTTAACCGTTTCATGTATACAAATACTTATAGTACAAAGGGGCATTTGCGTGGATCTTTGTCAACAGTAAGTTAACTAAGAAACGGCTAGTTTTGTGTTACATCTGTTCTGAAAGTAATACCTGTTTCTCAGAGACCGCTAGCACTCGCTACTCAACTCGAAATTATTTATTCCATAAATTGGGTCACATGTTAGTCGTTTTGGCATCAAAGACATAATTAAAGCGCCTTAAAACTGGTACGAAAAAAGTTTTTTGGTGAATTCTCTAAGTGACATGAACGGATCCTAACGCTAAGCCCCCTGTACCAGGCGGACCGGGACATCGCCGGAACTCGCTTATTTAGTTCCATGTTACGTGGAAGCAATTAATGCTAATAAAATGATTTGTTTTAGAATCGTTACTAGTTTATTAAAAACACCTTGTCTTCTACTCTTCATGAGTTGACACTTCGGAACTGAATTAAATTCATGAGTAAATTAGTGTTAAAATTTCTATGGACATTAGCGATGAGTGTGATCGTGTATATAAGTGGTCACATTGGAGCGTGTTGGCGTCGTCTCCAATAATTGCGGAGACACTTCAAACTTTTAGGCTGTAAATGTTACGTTACCTATTTAGTAAGGCGGCCGGTACGCTATCATACCAGAGAAATCTGGTTGAGCACATAAGTAGCATTTGCTGCAAGTAGGCTACAGCTGAAATGGTAATATTTATTTAACATGTAATTTTTCAACATTCGACCTGACGTTATAACACCAAAATTTCTTGAGATTACTAAACTATCCTGATTTCTATATCTTTGAGATGATATGTAATTTGTGCGCATATAAAATGCAGCAATATTTTCTGACTGACAAGATAAATACTCATACCAATCAGTCCTAGCTTCTTTCAAGCTTAGAGGTTGACTGGGGTAGTGCAGGCCGCCTTTTTTTATTGTCAAAAAGTTTCCCATACAGCCTTTGCCTAGCATCTCTTGTAGGGTAATAAATGAAGCAATAAGTGTAGTTATGTACCGTACTGATGTTGTGTAATCTTTAAAAATAACTGTTACTGTTTCGATTACTCTATGGAAAAGTATGTTTTGCTATACGGAAGTCGTGTAAATATTAAATTAGAATTAAAAAATAAAATAATGATCACTGAGCCTGGAAGTTTTATTTATTAAGGGGGCGTCCATTAATAACGTGACGAAATTTTGGCGATTTTTCGACGTACTCCTGAAATATAAAACTAGGATTTTATGTGCGTTACCCCAGCCAGATGTTGTCGAAAATGGTAATTTGAATCTCATAGATAATTAGTTTTGCGGCTTCTGTAATTGTTGCGCACATTTTTAAATTTGTTGCGCTTATAGTTTTTTAATTATTTCACAAAAACAATTCCTGCTGGGGTAACGTTATCCCAGCCAGACCTTTTTCTTTCTAATGGGAATATTTAAATAAATACTAGCTATAAAATTAGTTGTCTAGATGAAGTAAATGTTGTGCCTTATTTTGTATTTGTTCTTTCATCGGTTGCGAAGTTATTCGAGATTTTGCTGGGGTAACGTTTTTGGTTTTGCTAGATCTTTGAAACGGTTAAGCGGATTCTTATCATATTTTGTACATGACTTCTTAGGAATTAGTTTAAATTTGTTCTGCAATAAAAAAACCAAAATAATGCATAGTTTAAAGGATATTTTATTAAATAGAAAAACACTTCAATTGGTTCCAGCACTCTCAATAAGAGGTCTAAAGACTTACTTTAAACGTTATTTTAAAGCTTGTAAATGCCTTCAAATGTAGGTATGTGAAGTTTCATTAGTATCCTGTAAGTATTTAACAAGTTATGATGATATTCAGTTCTTCACGAGCACGGTCTTGATGCGCGCGGTGTTATTTGGCCACTGGATTGGATATATGAACTGAATGTTATGTCAATTATTAGTTGTTCAGTTCAGTTGTATATCAGTAAAATTTCAGCGTAGTACATTGGATAATTAATGAGATAATACGATTAAAGTCATTAGGAAGTGAAAGACCGAGGTAACCCGACCAAGTTTAGGTGGTTACGAAAAAGCGAAATCGCAGAACATTATGGTACCTTCTAAAATATGTAGGATAGTGTTACAAATTTAGTACAGACATGTACACAAGTTTAAAAAAAAAACTACATGTTTATTAAAGAATTTTTATTAACAGGTAAAATAATCATTTCAACTGAACTTTTAAAGTATTAATAAACTTATACTTAAAAACAATCACAGATTCAAATTACAGATAGTAATTTTGCTATTTTGAAATTTTCTATTACTTTTTATTAAAATTATAGATTTCAGTTTACACAGTACACAGTTACAGTTTTTATTTAAATATACACATATTGGAATGTGTAATGATCACAGACAATAAATTATATATAATGACTTTTTTCAGTTAACTCTAAACTTACGTATGTCTACTAATACCTACTTATATCAATTAAAATCACAGATCAAAGGTAATATTAAATGATATCACAATGTAGTAAAATGCTCACAGTTAGTCCTACTGATTTGTTGTCTCATTTCAAATATCACATTTTCCCGCGTCCCACCGAACGACATGTTATATCGGTGATTTTTGATAAGTATGTGCAACTGGAAGATAATAATAATGTTTTCATAGTACAGATATTATTATATTATTATGTATTTAACAGTGTACGCGTCTGTACCGAAATTGTAAGGTGTATTATACTAAACATTTCAAAAGATAGCATAATGTTCTGCGATTTCGCTTTTTCGTAACCACCTAAACTTGGTCGGGTTACCTCGGTCTTTCACTTCCTAATGACTTTAATCGTATTATCTCATTAATTATCCAATGTACTACGCTGAAAATTTACTGATATACAACTGAACTGAACAACTAATAATTGACATAACATTCAGTTCATATATCCAATCCAGTGGCCAAATAACACCGCGCGCATCAAGACCGTGCTCGTGAAGAACTGAATATCATCATAACTTGTTAAATACTTACAGGATACTAATGAAACTTCACATACATTTGAAGGCATTTACAAGCTTTAAAATAACGTTTAAAGTAAGTCTTTAGACCTCTTATTGAGAGTGCTGGAACCAATTGAAGTGTTTTTCTATTTAATGAAATAATCTTTAAACTATGCATTATTTTGTTTTTTTTATTGCAGAACAAATTTAAACTAATTCCTAAGAAGTCATGTACAAAATATGATAAGAATCCGCTTAACCGTTTCAAAGATCTAGCAAAACCAAAAACGTTACCCCAGCAAAATCTCGAATAACTTCGCAACCGATGAAAGAACAAATACAAAATAAGGCACAACATTTACTTCATCTAGACAACTAATTTTATAGCTAGTATTTATTTAAATATTCCCATTAGAAAGAAAAAGGTCTGGCTGGGATAACGTTACCCCAGCAGGAATTGTTTTTGTGAAATAATTAAAAAACTATAAGCGCAACAAATTTAAAAATGTGCGCAACAATTACAGAAGCCGCAAAACTAATTATCTATGAGATTCAAATTACCATTTTCGACAACATCTGGCTGGGGTAACGCACACGATTTTATGTGTATTTTTAAAAGTTTTGACTAGTGATGTGCCGACTAGTCGGCCATATTTGTAGGACCATTTTTTACTATTATTTAATATGCTTAAAATTTTGTGTGCGTAGTCCCAGCGGAAAAGTGTCTAATTTCGTAATTTCAGTTTAGCAGATATTTAGTTTATGACGTCGTGTAATTGTGTATGGTAAATACTTGTGCATCCAACCATTTTGGAGCTATTCAACAAAAACTGTTTCCGCTGGGACTACGTCATCCCAGCGGCACTTTTTTTAATCAAATGGACGCACAAGAAAAGAATCATAATTCAATAATTAGTGTGTAACGAGAGCTAAATGTGTATGTTTATATGAAATTTGTGTGTCAATAGACTGCGGAGATAATCAAGTTGCCGCTGCGCTGACGTTTGGCTATTTGATGAAAACCATATAAAACAGTTTAGTGCACAGTTGTAATTTTTTACACACGTTGCTTTAAATTTGTGTATATAGTGTGTGAAAACAGAATTTGGAAAAAATATACCGTTCAGAAGATATACACGTAAAAGTAAAATAAGGTTAATAGGTCCAAGTACTTAAAATAGGAAGTCTAGACCCTAACTTATAACGTTTATTTGTATCTTGTAAGCAGAGTTAGTATATCAATTTCGTTGAATTTGTTTCTAAGAAACACGCAAGGCCCCATTTTATAGATTGCACGGATTACCCTCTTTTGTAAAATGAAAATTGAATTTACGTCAGCTGCCGATTCCCATAGCAGAACGCCATAAGACATAATACTGTGAAAATAAGCAAAGTATACTAACCTAGTAGGTTTGCCATTTTGAGCATAGCCGATGTCACCCGAATTCAACCGTAATCAATGATCGCCTTGGCCGACTAATCGGCCATTAGTCGGTTAGTCGGCCCATCTCTAGTTTTGACAATTTCAAATCTAGGTTTTACAAAAAACTTCAGACCTCGACGATGCAACCAAATACCCTGGACTGGACTGGACAGGGTATTAACGTGAACGGGGAGTCCCCCTATATAAAAATGTACTCTGTGATGGGGAGTACATCTCCCACCTTCACTTTGCCGATGACATCGTAATAATGGCAGAGACACTAGAACAATTGAGAGCAGTTGAGATGCTGCATAGCCTATGGAGCCTCTCGGCGGGTTGGCCTCGGTATTAATTTGTCCAAGACGAAAGTCGTGTACAACTCGCATGTCTTGCCGAGTCCAATCTACATCGAAGGGTCGCTTCTCGAAATTGTGGAGGAGTATGTCTACTTAGAGCAAGTCATCCAGCTCCGTAGACACAACTTTGAGAAAGAAGCCGACAGACGGATCCTGTTGGTTGTGCAGCGTTTGGGAAACTTCGTCAGGTCTTTGCGTCGCCTATACCGCAATGTCTGAAGACTAAAGTCTTCAACCAGTGCGTCCTGCCCGTAATGACATACGGCCGAAACGACACTGCCAGTTAGGACCGTGGACACGCTGTTACCGACATACTTAGCTAGCAGAGTAAGCAAAGTGAAGTGGCAGTGGGCTCGGGTCTAGTCTAAAACCAGCGTAGGTATGCTAAGTCGACTTCATCACTGTGTGAAAATAGAAGAATCGGTAGAATCAGTCGTAAGTGTAGGTATCGTGTACCACGTATAATGTGGATCCGGTAACTAGCCAGGCCAAACTAAAGCTGCCTCACTCATAAGTCTACTGGGTATTGAAATGGCTAGGTATCTCTAAAAAAAAACAAGTCATTTTAATCACTTATTACTTTTTCTAAATGCATTTAAAAACGATTTTAAGTTTAAGAACAGGATGGACGCGTATGTTTTTTGACGCACCGCCGACAAGGCTTCTTTTTACAAAGGCGTTGTTTAGGGCGGCGAATGGAGCCGTGGGATACGCTCGCCATGTACCTGTTGCCCCGCCGCTCTAGAAAGCCCATCACGGCATTCTTCATTAATGTTTCTTCTGCCTTGTACGTTAAGGTACTAATCTTCCACACGTCCCCGAACTTGTTCTGCAAGTAATTCGTGACCTCCGCTGCGGTGGCACCTTCACTGTCAGCTACTTTAAAGAATGCGTTCATAACTAGCTTGGCTGTGTTTTGATCTTGCTCGTGGTGGCGATCGCGTGACATTGTATCACATTTATATTTTCTGCCTTTACGAATAAAACATTGTATCGGTATTTGAGATGTTAGTATAAAAGCCTCAAATAATAAGCAATGGAGTCAAAATAACAATAAACTAAATGTTAGAAAATCCTTGAAAACGTCATAGACGTCACTAAAGTGCTGTCTTTTTTGAATAGTACTTAAACAGTTTTGGAGTGATTTTGAAACACCAGTGTTTGTTTCATAGATAATATTAATTATATCTATGGATTTGGGACTATCCTTCAATCACAAGTTTCATAACACACTTTCATGCACCCCTTGTGGTATATAAGTTCCTTGCCCTGGATCCCTCCTCCTCCGATCCTCCCAGGACCACGTGTATTTTCGAAAGGACCTGATATCTATAGATATATAAATATCTAATATAATATAGATATATAAATATTATAAATCTAATTTTATTGGTAAAACAGGGACGTTTCACAATAATCAACATGGCAGAATTTTTTTTACACGCTTTATATTAACTTCACTTGTATGTTTGTTTGTTTGTTTGTATGTAACCGACTCCTTTGAGCGCGATTTTGACCCACTTTAAACGGTCAGATTTCATTGAAACTTTGTAAACTTGTCGAGGACCGATGACAATTCAATAATTTAAAAAAAAAATGAGTAAAATAAAGAAACACGTTTTTGTAGTTAGCAGAACTAAAAAATAGAAAATAAATAATTGTTTAAAAAACTAAAAAACACGCTTTAAAACCAAACTAAAAAAGGAGAAAATAATTTAATTCAATTAAAAAGCGTGGGGTGCTTGACATTACTTGATTATAAAAATACCTCAAAAAGCACCCCACGCTTTTTAATTGAATTAAATTATTTTCTCCTTTTTTAGTTTGGTTTTTAAAGCGTGTTTTTTAGTTTTTTAAACTATTATTTTTATTAAAGAGATAAGCACATAGGTATAATTCTTTGATGGGTGACTGTTCACTTGACTCGCCGAGATACTCTCGCTTGAGATACGCATACCAGCGAGGAGTGAACACTCGTCGCGCATCGCTGGTCGTTGCCGCCAACCCGTTTGTAGTTGCTAGCTCTACTCGCTTCTCATTAATCGCCTTTGGTGGGATAGTAGGTGCTATAGTGTAGTGTGATACAGGAATTCTTAGTACAAGAGTCAGGGCTACAATGTTGTTGTTAAAGTGAAAAAAATAATAATTGTAGCTGACGTTCAATCGTTGCAGGTGACGCCAACGCGTCGTTTTCATTACTGAATAATCGTGCACGGATCGGATGCCTGCTCTCATTGTTTCTGTGCGTAAGCTTTGGAGCGCTTTATGCACGGGCATATATACACATAAACAATTAACCTTTACAATGTTCTTATGGCTGGGACGCAGACCTCCTCGAGAAGGAATGCAGAAATTAAGACCAACGCGCTTACGTGCCTTAAAACATCTGTAACAAATCAAACCACAACAAATTGCGAACAATCACTTTTTTAACCACACGTTGTATACAAACATTTTTCTAAACATCATTTTTTATTGTGATGCCGTTTTGCTTCTTCACTCGTTTTGGTTTAGGATCGGGCAAGTCCTCTAGTCAGCACCGACGGCGCCGTCTCCTCCTGCAGCTCGGTTTCCTGCGCCTAGGCCGGCGTCCGCAACTGCAAGGTCTGCGTCGACGTCTTTTGCTACACGCTTCACGTACCGCCCAATTTAAGTAGTGAGAACCTTTCCTCTCCAAAAATCCCAGAGCTGCTCCATTTTCTAAAGTAGTCACTACTGAACTAGTTAGCTCTTCGGTGTCCTTCCCACATTCGTCGCTCAGGAACTGCACGATTTCACGCATCGTGGCTCCCGCTTTCATCTCCTGAAGGAATTGGATAATTAACTTTCCCGGGAGCTTGCCTTCGATCGGGTAGTTATCGAGTGTCTTGGGCTCCTCCTCTTTTGTTTCCATTGTACAGGCTTCTTCCATTATTTTATTAAAGTTATACATATGCTATAAAATTTTGTTTTCGTTTCATTCAAAAAAAATATTGTGTTGTCAAAAACAATTCGGTTGTCAGATTTATTGAAATGTCCAAATATTCAAGATGGGGTGGGGTGTAAAAATAGTCTGTTCCAAATTTGAAAAGAAGCAAAGAGGAATCTATCACTGTACAAGGATATATTAGCGTGTGGCCTATATCGGTACCTACTAAAGCCAACGCCGACCTCCTGTCTCGTCGAATACAATTTCTGTGATAATTTCAAAAATGATTAGGTACCAACAACGCCCCCCTGTCAAAGTCATTCGGGTACCAAATATCCTTTTAGCAGTGTGTGCCTTTCGTGTTACCCTTTCTCTGTCTTTTTCTTGTAGTTTGAAAGTTGCACGACAGTACCTAACAGGGATATTGCGTAGCCGTAGCATTAATCTTACTATGCCAATGCATAGTTAGATCGAGTGCCCGACAGAGGGCATATAAGCTCCTGTATACTCAATTCTTTATTGCATTCCTTATATTTTACATAGATGGTATAAACAGTGAGATCAAAATGGACCCTGTCGGGCACAGCATAATTATTATTAGAAGAGCGGAAGAGGGCTACGTACAAATTCAAGCAATTCAATTCATTATTATTATAAAATGATCAGATGATAATTGGGTGTCCTATAATTATCTATACCGACAGGGTGTAACAAAAACCCAATTGCTATCTTTAAACACTAAAGACAACAGGTGGTATAGAATCACTATACATAGTTTCAGCTCTAAAAATTGATACCAAATTTTCTGTTTCATATGTTTCTTAAATTCAAATCATAACAAATGTGTCACCGCAATAAGTAGGTCGGTAACTTTCCACGTTACTTGCCAATACCACGATAAATCTCTTCCGAGTGATGTGTTTGTTTAGATTTGTTCTGGTATCAATGTATTAAAAATCTCATAACTTCCGAACATGTAGTTGTAGAGATATGTTTAAAGAACCCTTCCAATATCGTTTGGTATCATCCAAAGAAGCCGTGCCCTTGGTATGTATATACCCTTTCCGTTACACGCTGTATAGGTACATGTATAATTATGTACAGGTATATATTATGAGGTTTGTGTATGTAGGTATTAGTATATTTGTTATTTTAATTGTATGTAACTACCTATTGCATAAGAATAATATATGTAAGTAATTATTATTATTTGTAATTAATATTTTCATTTAAATTTACATATAAATTATATTTTTAAATATTCGAACATAACAAATTTACATAAAAACATTTAAAAATATAAAAAATAGTAGCCCACCGGTATCGGGAACAGGGTCCAAGCTACCGGTGGTCAGGGCTGCTGAGAGAGGAATCTCCTCACGATACGCGCCGTGTCCAGTAGTACTGCTTTCTGGATCAAGCCCTTGATCCAGCTGCCTAACGGGAGCCTCCTGAGGTTTTGGTCGAAGCTCTTGGCTATAATTCCATTGGCCGTCACGACTATCGGCACGATTGCTGTATCCACATCCCACATGTCGACAACCTCGCGTGCCAGGTCAAGATACTTGATCTGCATTATAATGATGATATATATTATATTATATATATATTATATGATAATATTTTCATTTAAAACACATATAAATTACATTTTTAAATATTAATATAAAAATATAAAAACATTTAAAAATATAAAAAATAGTAGCCCACCGGTATCGGGAACAAGGTCCAAGTTACCGGCGGTCAGGGCTCATTGCATTATTATTAAATTACGATATTATTTATGTAATCGTATTTTCATATTTAAATTTGTTTTCTATATTCTGATATTGTATAATGTTTGGTGAATTATAGAGAGAATAAAATTTTGCAATATGTCATCTAAAAACTCCTTTACTGAATAGTTGGTATGTCTTGGATAATTGTATAAATTTATTAACAAATATATTTGTTTTCTTTATTTCTTTGATGTCATTTGGCAATTTGTTATATTTTTTTATGGACACAACTAAAGTGCCGGTTGAGTGCATTTTGACTCGGGATTGAGGTAAGTATGTTTATTTTGCTTTTGTTGTGTCGAAAGGTGTATTTTGTTTGTGTTTCTTCGCAAGTGGTGTACCGTGTAGAACTCTGGGTGTTTTCTGTCAAATTTACATAATTCTAAGATGTACAGCGAAGTGTATTTTGAGTTTTCGGAAGTGTGGTTTGTAGTTAACTGTTTGTTCTTTGTTGGATATTAGTCAAATTAATTTCTATTGTAAAATAAATATGGTTTGTGCCTTAGAACAAAGGTTGGATTTTACTTTAGCCTTAAACGCATTATAATGTAAATCTAGCAAAGATGAGGGAAGGTTGTTATAAAAGGTTTACCAAGCCCAACACATGAGTTATGAACTTTATGAAGCCGGTGAAAGGGAGCACGTAGTTTGTCCTTATTTCTAGTATTAATATTATGAATATCACTGTTTTTAGTGTACTAGTCTATATATATTTTGCCTAATACATAAGATTAGCGAAGATGAATTGCGATGCCACCATGAGAATACCAATCTCGTTACAAAATTATCTCAGAGAAACTCTAGCATCTAGTTGGTAAATTGCACGAACAGCTCGTTTTTGAAGAACAAAAATATTTTGAATGTCAGCGGCTTTGCCCCACAGCAGAATGCCGTAGGACATAACGCTATGAAAATAACTGAAATAGACTAACCGAGCTGTATCAACGTCAGTGTATTGTCTTACTTTCTTGACGGCGTAGGCGGCCGAACTGAGCCTTTCTGCTAGGCTTGATATAATATGTGAGCCCCACTGAAGTTTGGCTTCTACTGTTATGCCCAGAAAAGCTGCTGAGTCTACAGTTTCAAGCACCTCATTACCTAAGACGATATTGGGTCCCAGTGTAGCAAACTTGTTTGTGCAACATTTTAAAGTCATATCTCCTCTTGGCTCCGCATCGCAGGCGGTCGATGCTGAGATTGTCTGACGGACTTAAAGGTCAGGTTCTTAGCAAAAGATTTTGGCAACGTTTTAAAAAGTATGGTTAGGGGCAAGTCACCGGGGCATGACTACCTCAGTATCGAGCACTTGCAACATGCAGGAGTTCACCTGCCAAGGGTACTGGCAATGTTCTTTTCGCTCTGTCTAGCTCACGCTCACGCAAGGTCGCTAGGCAGATGCCTAGCGACCTTATGAAAACTGTGGTTGTACCTATTGTGAAGGATAAGACTGGGGACACATCAGATCTCTCGAACTATAGGCCCATATCTCTTGCTACTGTCATTGCCAAGGTGCTGGACATTTTGCTTGATAGACATATGGCGACCTGCATTGAATTGCATGATGCGCAGTTTGGGTTCAGACCAGGTCTCTCCACGGAAAGTGCCATACTGTCTCTCAAGCATACTGTACAGTATTATACGTCTAGAAGAACGCCTGTTAATGCGTGTTTCCTAGACCCTTTCTAAAGCGTTTGATCTGGTGTCGTACGACTTGCCGTGGCAGAAACTATCGAATGATACTTCAGTGGATAGACAAGTTATAGCAATTCTACTGTTTCGGTACGAGTATAACAATCAAACCAATTGTGTAAGGTGGGCAGACTCGTTATGGGATGTGTATGGGTTGTGGCACGGGGTGAGGCAAGGTGGCCTGACCTCCCCTCGGCTCTTCAATCTGTACATAAACAAGTTGATCGAAGAGCTCAGCAAGACCTATAAGGGTTGTTATGTAGACGGAGTATGTGTCTCCAATATTAGCTATGCTAATGATATGGTGTTGCTGAGCCCTTCGATTAACGCAATGATAAACCTGCTTACGACATGTGAGAGGTACGCGGAGGCTCATGGGCTCATAGACAATGTTAACAAAAGTCAGGTAACCTTTTAGGCGGGCACTAAAACTTACCCTGTACCTCAGTTGAAACTTTGCAGACGCTCCTTAGAGCAAGTCACTTTCTTCAAGTATCTGGGCCACTGGGTTTCCGAAGACTTGAAAGACAGTCAGAATATTGAGCGTGCGTGCAGGGCGTTGGCTGTCCGGTGCAACATGTTGGCTCGCAGATTTGCAAAATGCACGACTGAAGTAAAGGCGCAGTCAATACAATAATGCATTCAGGGTGTTGATGGGGTTGCCGCGCTACTGCAGTGCTTCCGTCATGTTCGCTGAGGCGGCAATATATAGCTTTCACGCCATCATGCGCAAGTGATACGCCTCCATCATGCGCAGGGTACGCGCCAGCCCCAACAGCATCCTGAATGCTATAGCGGATAGGTGGGACAGCCCCATACTGGGACATTGGATACGCCTACATGCAACTGTGGCTTAATAATAAATATCGTTTTTATTTTTTCTCCAGTAGATGTAAGTACTAACACAGACTAACACTAGTTTCTAAGTCGTTTGTATACTAACCAAATGGATGTTATGGGTCTGAAATAAAAGATTTTTATTTATTTATTTATTAGCCGTATTGGATTATAATGATGAACTACATTAATTTTATCATGCATTTAGCAGCTTGACCAAGATATGAGTTAGTTTCCTTTGTCCCTTTAGATAGCGTTAACTACCAGGGCATTAACCACGAACCGTTTGTAACGCAAGTAGGGTAACTTTTTGGTTTCTTTATACAACTAGGTAGCGGTTTACCGCCTAGCACTGGCTAGTAACTAACAGGATTATGTATTAAGATTTATATTAAGTAGCTTCATAAAGGGATGCGCTAAGATAGCCCGTGATGAACGATTCATTTTCATACGTTTTCTGTAATTTGCAGGTCAGTGTTTGTTGATTAAAATATGATTCGCCACTGTAACAAGTAACTATTTATCAGAATTGTAATCATCAATAAAACCCTCTAAGTTCATATAATCCCATTGAATGACTACTTTAATTTGTTATGTACCTACCTATGTTTCTATTTAAAACCTATCCCATCCAAGGCGAGATGAAAAAAAATAGTTAAAAAAACTAAAAACACGCTTTGAAAACCAAACTAAAAAAAGGAGAAAATAATTTAATTCAATTAAAAAGCGTGGGGTTCTTTTTGAGGTATTTTTATAATCAATTAATGTCAAGCACCCCACGCTTTTTAATTGAATTAAATTATTTTCTCCTTTTTTAGTTTGGTTTTTAAAGCGTGTTTTTTAGTTTTTTAAACTATTATTTATTTTCTATTTTTTAGTGTATTTTTTTCATTTTTTTTTTAAATTATTGAATTGTCATCGGTCCTCGACAAGTTTACAAAGTTTCAATGAAATCTGACCGTTTAAAGTGGGTCAAAATCGCGCTCAAAGGAGTCGGTTACATACAAACAAACATACAAGTGAAGCTAATTTACAGCGTGTAATTACCCTACATTCTCTTATTTGTTAAGCTTTTCCGGATAAATCGATAAAGTCTCTCCTTCTATGAATGAACAAGCGAACAACGCACTTGGAGTGCAAAATGATCGAGCTCGCTTCATGGAGGTGAATATGCACCCACCCCCCTGAAAATATGTACCCACCCCCCTTGCAAATGAACTTGCCGGCCGCCGCCCGACGCGCGGCGGTGTCCTCGCTCTTGATGGGATTTTCCCACCTAACTGGCTCGTTACTACCAGGGTAGCATAACCACGAAGCGTTTGTTCAAAACAGTAGCGGCGGTGGGGTGGGGTGTGGTGGGCTACGCGTCTGTGTGTGGAAGCAAGAGGGTGGGGCAGGTAGGGAGGTTGTCTGAAAACACAGTTGTGGCATATTCTTTGTATTGCTGGAACTATTCGATATTGATTGTTTGAACATCCAAACGCGTATTTTGAGCTATAAATAGGTTGCTTTTTTATCTTCTGTTATCTAACGGCAGATTTATATAATACCTACGAAATTACTAAGTTATGCCCTCTAATACAGAAAAGTAGGTACAACAATTTTATTAATCTGGTGGACGGACATGTGTGCGAGAATGTTTCAATGTCTTATTTTAGTTTAGTTAAGTTTCTCTCGTGGCTTAAAAAAATAATATCAAGCTTAACCAAACCCTCCCCCTCATATTTAAATAAATAAAGTCTGTAAAAAGGGCCCCTACATACTTTGAGACGTCCTTCGTGAGACGGACTTTCACGCTCTCACATCAGTATTAAACTCTCCGGCATAGACTGCACGGTGCACGGGACGTACAAGTACTAGGAACGCATATCATCCAAGAGGTTGTTATTAAGGTGGTAAGCACTGCAGTACTGGCACAAACATGAGGTATATCAATCAAGCTCAGTGAGTTTGAGCCTTTAAAGGGGTGCACCCCTAATTGCCCCCATCGGTAAATGTAGTTCGTATTAATCGTCTATGTGTGTGTCATAGCATGCTAGAAAGGGAAAGATATTGTATTCTATGGTAAGAGAAAAAGAGAGCTACGAATAGCACACTAACATAAAAAAGGCGCGGGATTTCAGACAGAAAAAACACTAGCGTGCATAAAAACTGACACGTTTGAATGTTGCTTCTGATTATTGATATTTTTTCACAATTTTAATAAGGCATGGTACGAAGAAATTAAACAAGCACCTATACATATAGAAAGGAAATTAATAGCACTTTATATTATTTTCCCAAACTTATGCAATTTTGCTGTGCTGTGTATGAAATCTCATTGAGAAATTGTCGATCCGCAATATTTTTGTTCATCCAAAATACATACAAAGAACTTGCACATATTTTTTTTCATAATAATTACCTATCTTGATTAAATTGAATTCTTTCTTCTATTTTGGCTCTAAATTAATGGTGGTGTGTTATCGAGTGCATTTTATTTAATTAAAAAGTTCTCAACGAGTCCACTAGGTACTGTTCACTATTATATACACGTATAATATTCACCCAGTCTGTGAAAGGGGTAATAACTATAGACGAGTGTTAGCATTAGTCTTCAATATCTTTAATTTTAAAATAGGGTCAATTATAACAGTTTAATATGTAAATTAAAGTAAAATTAGTATGTGTGCTGAATAATTCATTATGTATTTTTGTTATCATTATTATTAATGTTTTACTTCTTTCTACAGATTCTTTGAATTTGATTCGAGCAAGTTTAAGTTATGACTTATGACCTACACTTGAGCAATTCGATTTCTCAAACAAGTTTTTAAAGTCATGTAGATGTACGAGGTATGTTGTTGTATTTAATCACGAATCCATTTTTTTGCAATGAAGTGTATAAATACTGAACCAGCAAGGCACACAATGAAAACTCTGCATATGTGTTGTGTCGAGTTTGTGTCTTTACAAGCTCAGACAAGCTCCACCCCTATAAGTTTTAAACCATACGATACGATTTGCAGCATGTTTGCATCCGATGAAATCGTGACTGATTTACGAAAACTGGAAGATAAATGCAAATTTTCAGTAAATATTTGACAACTTCAGCTTCAGCAGTTTTAATATAAGTACTTTTTAAAATCCTTAGAAGACTGCACAGGATGAAGCTAAAACAAATGTTGGGGGAGGCCTATGTCCAGCAGGGACGTCTTTCGGCTGTAATGATGATGAAAACAATTATTGTATTTTCTGCCTTTTTTACATTTAATACGTTCTCATTGTATGTTTCTATGTTTCTGGTTTACCTAACCCCGATTTTTTATTTTTTGATTTAGTGTGCCTTTTGCTTCAGATCTTCAGTAAAATCATGCTAAAACGAAAATAACAGGTGGAATTCAATTTTCTGCTTGGAAATGTTGTCAAAAAACTGGCCAAAAAGCATCGGAAGATGTTTATGAAACATTTCTACCTACTTACATTGCGAGTTAATATTTTCAATAATATATAAAAAGGGTAAATAAAATAAAAATTAATATTCTTTAACGTGCCGTGCGATCAGTGTATATTTTCCCCACCCTCCAACGAAGTTTTGATGTCCTAGTAGCACGAATCGTGAACACGCAGTTTTCTATGGGGAGCTGTCGCGGAGTAAAGAAACCCTTTTGGTAGAAAATGTATTAGAACATTAGTGAAAATACCAGTGAGACAGAAGTAACCAAGAGATGGTTCCCGCGCTTTTGCCTGCGCAGAAGGAAAGAGAAAGTGGTTTCACTTTCACACTGCGCAGATTTGCTTTTATACCTACGCTAAAATGGCGGATGTTTGTTTCCAATGAACTGTCCGCGTGTCATGCTCGTAAGGCTTTTTGCTTTGACGAATGGTCGTCTCCGCGAACTAGTGCGCTTTCGACCGTGATCGTGACAAACTATAAGGATGCCGTGTTGTTCAGTGGTTTTCTGTGAAAACTGAAGCCAAAAGAAAACCTTTGTAAATCTTGGTATCACTTACCAATTATGTTCAAATCAAATCAAATCAAAATATTTTATTTCACATAAGCCTGCATGGGCACTTATGAAACGTCAGAAGCTAGGTGCACGGTTCCAATTTGTCGTTTCCTATGGAGAAGAGCCGGCAAGAAACTCCACGGTTACTCTTTTAAAAATAATTGGCTTTTACAATGTTTTCAAATTACAGTGATAATAGGTATGGGAGGACAGTGCAGGCCAGTCAATAAGTACCAGGTACTTAGAGGAATGAAAATACAGAATAGAAAAACGTCTACAAATCTAGTCTCTAAGGCCTACAACGTTCTCTCATTCACAATATGTAAAAGAATCTACCTATATAAAATGAATCTATTTGAACCAAGTGACATGATTTCGATGACAATCACTGAAAATAAATAGTAGGTAGTAAAATTGATGTATAATGTCAAATAATGACGAGAATATGTCAGACATTGTAAAAATAATAAAAAGAATAAAAATTAACATTGCAATTTGGGAGCAGTTAATAGACTTTCACACGGTTTTGCTGTTAATGAGGTACCAGGGAAGCCACATGTGCAGAAGGAATTAATGCCAAACTTCCCTGTCTTCAACGTAGTCTTTTATCTTATAATATGCTTTTTTGATAAGGACACGTTTGATGTGAGTTTTAAACTTTCCATCGCTAAGTTCTGTAACCGACTTTGGCAACTTGTTATAGAAGCGGATACTGTTTATTAGAAATGACTTGCTAGTTTTAGTTAATCTAAATTTTGGAACAAGTATTTTATATTTGTCTCTAAAAACGTAAAAAACAACACATCTTATAATATTTCTTGCCTTTAGTACGTCATTTTTGTTTTCCAGTATCACAGTTTTGTAGTACTTTTTTGTACTTTTTGTACTTTTTTTGCTCAAGTACATTGGAGAAGCAATTAAAAAATCACATAGCTAACTATCCTTTATTAACGATGATTGCGTGGTACCTACAGGCGCTGCATCTTGGGGCGAGCTAATGGCTTGAACAGCTATTTTAGTTTATTCTTCGATTTGTCAACAGAAGTTAAGGCTAAGCGTAAGTGGTCAGTGATTTTTTTTTAACCGACTCCAAAAAAGGAGGAGGTTCTATGTTCGACTGTGTCTATTAAAAAAAAATATGTATATTCACCGATTTCTCCCCCATTTGTGGACCGATTCACATTTTTTTATTTTTATTTTAGAGAGTATATATACTTCTGAGTTGGTCCCATTGGCACCAAGTCAGGATCTGATGATGTAATCTCAGGGAAATCGAGGGCAACCCTCAAATGTTATAGGTATTAACAATGTTTTTCATATATTTTCTAAAGCTATTGAGACATTTTAGTATGCATTAATACTTATTTCATGTCAATGTCCCAACCCAATTTTTAGAATAAACGCACTGGCCAGCAGGACGCTCTCATGCAGTATGAAAAAATAAAAGAAACTTAAAAAGTACTTCGTCTCTTTTCAATTCGCTTTCGATAATTTTGTTTTTTTTTTTATAAAATCGTAATAAATCATAAAATTTGAGAGAGTCCAGCAGCGAAGAAGAAATAAATTTAACATCTGCAGAGTTAGTGCAAGCGGTACTTAATGCCAAATTAAGTTATGAGGCAGAATACCTTTGCTGCCGAGCGAAACACATAATTTTTCACCTCACTACAGCGAGGAAAATGCTAGGTGCAAGAAAAACAGCCTAAATAATATATTCAATTAGTGTAGTCCATGAATTGATAGCACTGCATGGTAGTCTTCGAAAACGTTTTCACGCCTTTAGAATGTCTCCATGCATTGAATAGATTGTACGCTATATTTTACTTTTCGCGCGATTTTTCCGGAAGAAAAATTAATTATGTACCGCTTGCACTAACTCTATTGGTGTAATTTATATCTTCTTCGCTGCTGGAATCGCTCATATTTTATGATTTTTTATAAAAACAAACCAAAATGATCGAGAGTGAATTGAATAGAGAAGAAAAAAAAAGTTTTTTTTTTGTCACGGCGTCGCCGTCGCACAGTGGGCTGAAACGGGCCGGTAAAGGACTTAGCATTTAAAAAAAAAAAGTTTCTTTTTATGAAATTTTAAATATTGTGTCGGATTTATCTATCGATTATAAGTAATTATTTCTATGAGGGTCGTTCAGATAACTTAGTATTTTCGGAGTTATAAATATCCAAAGTAATTTTTGTATGAAGCAAAAGGAAAAAATGTGAAAATCTCGAAATTCTCAAATTTTCTCAAAGAATTGACTCTACGTATGCATAGTACGTATATTTGTCCTATTTTAGCGCCTATTCTCGGGTTGCGATTTTCTGCGATTTGGTCGCAATTTCAAATTTTGTTCTCTATTCCACACCACCATAGAGGTTAACAACTAGGCGCGTTTTTTTTTATGTAGTGGTCTCCCCTTTAGGCCTAATCCACTAAGGACTAATAAAATAAATAAATAAATAAGTAAAAATCACAATCACTACTGGCCACTGCACTGTTTTAATTTAATCACTGTCAAGGGTATCCACATTAACGAATGCAAAATGTCTGTTTGCATTTTTTGTTTGTAATTGGCTTGATTAGAAGCACCGTCAAATCCCCACTTACTGATTAGTGTAAATTCTTTACAACCACTATCTATGACGAGTGCCGTCATTATTCTTGTTGTCGTTATATCCAATAGAGCTTGTAACATTATTTTAACTGAGGTTTCTGTCACTGTAATAGCATCTTTTGGTGGATAGCATTTCTGTTTCGCATGTTGCACTTGATAATAAGATGGAAATATATTACTGTCTTTTTCGTTAACACTTTTTCTTAAAGTATTGTATTGTCACTTGGTCAGCTTAAGTGATAAAAATAACCCTAAAGCCTCATCCGGAGAAAACACAGGTTATGTTTCTTTAACAGATATGCACTTTTTAACTTCTTTTACATCTTGGGGATTCTTTAGTAAATGTTCTAGTATTTTAGCAACCTCCTCATTCCCATCCGCTTTCAACTGCTCAAAATATGCATATTTTATTTCGTCCGAAGATAAATGAAAGTTTTCTGCACGTCTTTTTTCTGTTTAGGCGCTAATTCACAAAAAGGTTTTCTTGGGCTTTGTTCGGTGGAGACACCGACAGAAACTTTTGATGGTGATACATACTGAGTTGATGTACTCGGTGCTGGTTGATCTTCATTACTGCCTATTAAACACTTAATAAAGTCTGGCCATATTATGTTTTCTTGTAACCATTCACTATTTTTAGTTCTGAATATATTTTCTTTACGATAAGCGTTTTCCCATCTTCTATTTAAATTATAACAAAATTTTGCACAAAACAATTTTAAGGTCTTTTCGTGATCATCACTTAATTCGACTAAAAATTTAGACCTTATCTCACTACACAAACTGTCATTATTTTTAATACTGCCACTGTTTTTTAAAATAACGAAAAGATCAAGGTTTGTCACTAAATTTTCAAACATTTTCACAAATACAAAATAACAAATAAGTAAGTAATGAATGTGTTTGGGTAGTGCGTCTATTATGGTGGGTAATAGAACACTGAAGTACGTTTGAATGCAACCGAACATTCCGTAGATACCCTATCGTTGCACCAATCACGTTACGACACGTCATAACTTGTTGTTGCGCTCGCGCACTCTTATCCCTTGATTCCCGGAAATAAGTCTCAAAACAAATTACGTCATACCTACCTATGGTGGTGGAAAATGTCGAACATTGTTTGTTTTTTAAAGAACTAAGTAGGTATTGAGGTTTTCAGGCCGTTTAGTATACCTACATTATTTTTAATTTCAATTTAATTGGAATAAATTGCTTAACTAAAATAACATGACTCTTCATACAAATTTGATATGGCTATATCTCCGAAAGTACTCGTTAAATTAAAAAAAGTCAAAGAATAAAAACGTTTTAAATTTATGCCTAGATACCAAAAAAATACATTTGATCTCTTAAGACCCAACCTTGTAATCCCAGCCCACTGTGCGTCGTTGTGCTGGCCAGTGCGATTTTTCTGAAAATAAGGCTGGCGCACTGACATGAAATGAGTATTATGCTGTTTTTCTTGCACCTAGCATTTTCCTCGCTGAAGTGAGGTGAAAAATTGTGTGTTTGGCTCGGCAGCAAAGTTTTCTGCGTCTCGTACCTTTGAATCCCTCGCTATGCTTAGGATCCTATATTTGAACCACTCGCTTCGCTCATGGTTCAATCCTACAATCCTTCGCTTGCTTGGCTTTCAATACAAGTTCTCGCGCCAAAAACAACTTTGCAGCCTTGTTTATCAAATAACTATTAATAGTGGTTCAAATATGGAATCCTGAGCGTGGCAAGGGTTTAAAAGGTACGAGACGTAGAATACCTTTGTTGCTAAAGCATTGTCTGTTTGGTAACGCCAAAGTTTTTCAGTGTATATTTTTTTGGGCGGGATATAAATTAAACAAAAGATAAATGAAACGCAATTTTGCTTACAGCTAGGATTATATATTCTCTGAGTGATTAAATAAATGATACATGAATTTGAATACATACATTGATTATAATAAATATACACTGTCTTAATAATTAATGTAGTTGTTAAAGAATTAACTTTACCTGCCAAATGTCTGAATATTGTAATTTTAGAGCATTGCTCTTGGGTCAATCTAGATTGGAACTAGAACAGTGTTCAGGAATCTAGTGTTTTTAGTTTATCAATCTTTGGAAGAAGAAAAAATCAAGAAAGAACTATATTTTTAGACTTCGACTGATTAAGCGCCAGGGTAGACCCCAAAAAAAAATTATTGTGCGTTTTTGGTTGTATGTTGAATAAAATATGATCCGCGACCGTAACACGTATATAACTACATCATTTATCATCATCATTTATCATCATCATTTATCATCATCATCATTTATCATCATCATTTATCATCATCATTTCAGCCGAAAGACGTCTACTGCTGGTTTTACCATAATCGTCACGCTTGGCAGGCGGGTTCGCGATCGCAGTATGGTGGTAAAATGCATTGACAACGCTGCTGCCCATTCTCTGGTAAGTCCCTTAGTCGCCTTCTAAACGGGATGGTGCTATTCATTTTACGTCAGGCACCACACGGTATAACTACATACCTAATAGGGTATTTTCCAATTTATTAAAAACAAATCTAATTTTAAGATTGGGACGAAATAATGAAAAGAGAAATAAAAGTAAATTGATTTAGATCCATTTTCTCAATTAAAAACGATTTAAATCAAATTTATTTTTCGTTGTTTTGAATTTACCGCCAAAACGCTTCTTGCGATGACTTTTTATTACGTGACCTCACGTGACGTCAACTTTGTGTAAACTAAAGTACTTACTTAAGTATTAAGTAAAGAAGTGAATGTCGATTTTATAATTAACAAGACTTTTAATGGATATAAAGTGATATTACTGGTGTGCGGTGCCTTTGTGCACAAATACTTCTAAAACTGCTCCAAACTAAGTATTTGTACACACGGCTACACATCAAGCTATACATTTCCAGTATAAGCTGAACTCGCATTGTAAAGGATTTTCCTACAGTGCGAGATCAGCGTAAACTGGAAATATATGGTTTGATGTGTAGCCGTGTGCACCAGTGCCGTTAACACAAAGCTGACGTCACAATGTCACGTGATAAAAAAGTCATCGTAAGGAGTGTTTTGGCGGTAAATTCAAAACAACGAAAAATACGATTTTAATTGAGAAAATGGATATAAATAAATTTCTTTTTCTTTTCAATATATCGTCCCAATCATCAAATTAAAATAGTTTTTATTAAATTGGAAAATACCTTATTATAATAATTAAACTCATCAATACAAGTTAATTCCATTGAATAACTATTTCATGAAAAAGTCATTAAATCGAATTAAACGAACTCGGTGGGTTTTAATGATTACAATTCTGTACAGCCATATTTGTTACGGTATCACGTATCATATTTTAATCAACATACAACAACCTGACACAGATCTGCAAATTGCAAATTGCATTTTGCGGCCTACTTTTGTGCATCCACTCTAAGCAAAGAAAAATTGTTCGAGCACAATGATTTGACAGATAAAATTTTCTTTTTAGTCTATGGTAACTAATTTATGATTATGTGGAATTGATTAAACATGGTTATGATGCTTTGTTGAATGGATGATTTATCGTGAGTTATGTTATTTATAATATTTGTAATGCGTATGTCTGATCTGTTTTGTTAGAGATGTGTACCAATCCAGGTTTATCGATGTATGAATAAAGAATGGTGCTCATCTAGACTGGTGGTGTTAGTGGCCCTTCACCATTGTAAATAGGACACAGATAGCCCCTACTTTAATAAGCCAATATAGAGTAGCACCATTTGTGTCCTATGGCTATGGTTGTGGCTGTGTAGGTATTGCTTATGTAAGTTTGGTTAGATGTGATATGTTAATATTCATTTATTTGGTTGGATATGTTTCTACTGCTGACTGCTAAATGTGTTTCTATTGCTAAGCACATGGTTTTATATTTATCAGATTTTTTTTTGATGTTTTTTTATTTTATTAACTTTTTTTGTTCATATGTAAGTATAGACACCAAAACGATTAATTCTATTTTAAAGGACATCGATCCATATTTCGTACATATTTGGTGCCAAACAGATTGGCAGATCTCGTTAAATACCATAACAGCTTACGTTAATGACTGTGGATTTACCATGTTTTACACACTTTCTAACAATTAATTGTCTTCTCTGTCGTGTCAATGGGACGATCGTGGATTCAATGTCATTGGGCGAAAACTTATGGACTCCTACTATGGCTGTATTGTTGAAAAATGAATGTGTACGAATTATTTTTGTTCAGTTTTGGTGTACCTATACCAAAATCAATCACGACGTGTAGGATCTGTAAAACTGTCTGGCTCTGTCTTGTTGGAATTGCAGGTATGTCATTGGGTTGACAAATAATGGGTCATTAATATTGAAGTGCAAAATTGGGAATAGAACAATTCGGTGCTGTTATTATGGAGAAGGTATCCTTAGCACGTTGGTACTTGGTATGTGTTAACCGATTATAGGAAATTCTTGGGATTCGATTGGATTTGGACCAAAATGGATGATGTCCTTTTTTTAATGTTAAATGTATTTTATTACTATGCATAATATTTACGGTGTTACAGCTAGTTTGGTTAAATATGGTTGTGTACGTGTCTAGTTTAATAAACATTTGATTACTTACTTATTTGTAATATCGCTATGGATGATACATTTTTTTTTAATACATTTACCGAACACCAGCTCGGTGCTGTCTTATTGTAAACTAAGTGATTAACATATTTGATTATATATGGTTTAATAAGGTCACAGTATTCTTTTTTTGTTTTTTTTTTTTATTATTTTTGTTTCTGCTACAGTATTTAGTGGTTAATATGTGCTTAAATATGGTTTACTTATAGCTATTTTTTTTTTGTTTTTGTTTTTTTCACAGCAAGTTAATGATGTTTTATTCGGTTTATTACGGGATCAGTAGAAATGTGTCATCTTATTGTGTGACAGAATGGTATCAAAATAATGTGAAGCTGAATTTAATTGCTAAGCAACGCTTATGTGGTTCTGAAATAATTCTTACCAGTGTATTATTAAAATCGAGAGCAATCACATAAAAGTAACCGATTAAGATGTTCAGAATGTCCTGCCCTATAATATGTATGGCTTAATGAATATATGAAAAAATGTATCGCGTATGTGTTTACATAAAAGGTAAGTTCGTCCTTTACTGAGACTGAGTGGAAAAAAAAGGATTAAATAGTAGAAATAGGCCATAGAAAATATTGTTGAAAATATGAGAGTAGGTAAAATGTTAAAAGTATAGCGAAACGAATTTATCTTTAAATCTTATGAATACAAGTATACTTATCTCTATATGACTAAATTATATTACACTGTATTTATACTGTATTATGGTTTTTTTTTAATTTTTTTGGATTTTTTTCGTGATATATAGACATCAAACCTAATCTAACTGAACTGAACATATATCATCAGCTGTAGTCTATTATTATGGTATAATTTAAGCTCCTAGGAGCCTCTTGATCGTGTATCCGGGGACTGCGTATAACAGCAGTAAGATCATCGAAGCCAGAATTAGGATGATGGCCGCCCTCAGAATGGTCCACTTGTAGTTATGCCATACGATGTAGCGGATCGATTTCAGTGGGTTCAGGAACCACATGAATGACGCATCGGGCCGGCTGAAAGCAGCAAAAAGATTTGTTAATAACAAAATACAACATAATGTTATACATTACGAATGTATTCTCCGAGGATAGGCGTGATGTACACCTAAACTACACCATGTATTAAGGAGCGAGCCTGTTGGCATAAATCGGGCACAAATCGAAACTCCAAGCTGCTCCTTAGAAACCCATACACATTAAAAAATAAATATACCGATTCAAAAGCTATGCGAGACCGTTTATTTTGAAAATGTGCAACGTCGAAGATAGTTGTCAAATATTTCACTGTTTTAATTAATTACACGATATTACTGTATGGAAATATGAAATATCGCTAACTAGTGACCTAAAATATTGATAATGAAATGTAATAATTAATATCTCAATACCGAATATTTAGTTTTAGATGTAAAAAAAGAACTTGGAAACTTTCCAAGTGCCCTTTTTACACCTAAAACGGTTACAACATCAAATTTAGTGTTATAATTGCAAATCATTATTCATATTTTAGGTCACTAGTTAGCGATATTTCATACTTCCATACAGTAATATTAACAAATTAATAAAAACAGGTAAACATTTGACAGCTATTTGCAACGTTGCCAATTTTCAGAATAAACCAATGGTACCTACATATAAGTCTCTTCTTTCTTCGTCCGTCAAATACTAATTTACACTACGAAAGCAGATTAATTTTTGCTTCACCTAGGTATCAAACAGTTTAGATGAAAGCAGCCATACTATGCTAAGGATCGTATCAGTAAATCCCCATATCGGTAATCCATTCTAATATTACCTATTCATGCGATGGTATAATTCTGCCAGTCTGTTATCTTGTACTGATTTCGGTATGATAGGTGATTTAGGTAGGATGACCACGATCTGCACCCGAATTGCGTAACTCACTATTAATCAGAATCTGTCGCCGGATACAGTGAAAGAGGACTATATTTTTATACGTTTATGTTTCCGTGGAATAATTCCCGACTGTCATGCGTGCGAAGCCGCGGGCAAAACTTTGTGGAACATAAAATTAAACCTTTGCCGTTGCCTCTTGGATTTTTTTACTGTACCGAATGACTGTAAATGCAATTATTAATCTGAGTATAATATTCAAATACTCACTTGGGTTTATCCAAGGGGTCGGGTTCATTCCTGCCGAGTCCCGCTGGCACCTTATCGGCCTCCTCTCGAGTCAGGAGATGTATCTCTGCTTCCACTTTGCCAGTCAGCTCCATTTCTTCGGTATCACGCTTGATATAGAATGGCCACCAGCCCTTGACGCGCTTTTGTTTGAAGATATTGACCATCGGCACTGAGCCATCGTATTTCAGCATGTCGAGAGTGCAGAGTTTTGAAGACTTGGCTCCGCGCGGAAACCTGCTCAAGTCCAGTGTTATGGCACCTGGAATGAAGAAGTTACGATTGAGTACAATAACAAGTAAAAGCAGTACAAATCTTTGAATGTTTCTGGTAAGAAATTAATAGGTAGGTACATCACAGGTACTGGGTTTGAGGTTAGAGGTCAGATAGGCAGTCACTCCATGTAAAATACTGGTATTCAGCTGCATCCGGTTAGACTGGGAGCCGACCAATATAGTTGGGAAAAGGCTAGGCGGATGATGATGACAATATTTTACTCAATACATGAAGGAACCAAGGTAACCGACATAGCCCGTAGAATTGCCAAACTTAAGTGGCAGTGGGCAGAGCACATTGCTCGCAGAACAAATGGCCGATGGGGCTGGATGATTCTGGAGTGGCGACCGCGTACCGGAAGACGTAAAGTTTGAAGGCTTCCCACAAGGTGGACCGATGACCTTGTGAGGGCTGCAGGAGCCCGCTGGATGCGGGAAGCACAGAACCGGTCGAAGTGAGTTTGGGGGAGGTCTATGTCCAGCAGTGGACGTTTTTCGGCTGAAATGATGATGATGATGAAGGAAATGCTGGAATCCTAAGCAAGTTAGGGTGAGGTCGGCGGAAAATAAAATACACCAAGCTTATGGCGATGCTCTTCAAAAAGTTCGCATAACCCGATGCAAAATGGACGTCTCGTACGTACTTAACTACAAGAGTGTAGAATCAAGTGGAATTTTATCTTATCTACCTATCGCAGTGGGAAATGCCGTAATTTTTATGTAACTTACCCAAGAAATCATCGGCAGAGAAGTGATCTGCGTCCCACACTTGTAACTCGAGCCGCGCCGGTATCTTGCACTCGGTTTCATCCCAGGAGAAGACAGACTCCTTGCGGGATATCACTATACGTTCTTCGGCCTCCAGATAGTCGAATGGATATATGAAACGCCAGTTGAAGTTCCCCTCGCCAGTAAGAGAGCGGTAATGTATGTCGGTGGATTGACAGTCGTCTGGACCTTTCACCCATCTATGAGGAAATTAATGAATTTTTCGTTTTGATAATATAAAGGTAGAACAAGAATACGATTTCAGTAAAGCCTAAATAAATGGTTCTCACACACGGTTTATATAATCTACATGTACCTAAATATGAAAATCTGAATCAGATTCAGTTTGATAGGTACCTACTTAGTAAATTGTATCAAACCGAGGTAGGTAGAATTTTTTGGGTAATTCAATTTGACTAAAATGGTACCTAGGTGGTAAGGCACTTATCTGATTTTGATGGAAATTATGTCTCTATCTAGTGTGTGGGATAGTCATAACCAGCCGTTGTCACAACAGGCCTCGCTCTCTGTGATTTTCTAATTTTCCGGTGTTTAGTACCTCGAGTTAAAAGTCTGTGAAATATTCCAGTAAGTACATGAAAAAAGTGTGTGTTTACCCTTTAACATAGATGTCGGACATCTTCTCTCCAGTGAAGAATGCATCGTCTTCCAACACCACATCGTCAGTGTTCCAGATGATGACCCTCATTTCATAGGACTTGGGCTTGCGCGGGGCTATATCCATTGGGGGGCCCGGGAGAGGCATGTCCATGGGAAACATGTCCACCCACATTTGGAGACGGCCTTGTTCGATACCTGATAGTAAAAGTTAAAAGATTGGTTAAGACCTACCAGTAGTAATAATTATTGTTTAATGGTTTTCAGCGCACAAAACATGTAAAGTTAAGAATTCTGTGCAGGCTAAATGCGTTGACAGCAGCTACCAAAACTGTGTGTAGACTTAGTCAAAACCACAGGTCAAAATAGTATCTTCTTTTTCCTAAATTATTTAGTTGTTGTAGGCGCAACAACATCACGTTTCATCTAAGTTAGACAGTTTAAATGATAAATTCAAGCCTGCTCACAGCTGCAGGAACAGACCCTTTTTAATCCTACAGTCTAATAGTCTGATTAAATTATCTTCAAAGACAAACATATCTATTCTTAGGCCATGGTACAAGGTTGGTAGTATAAATGTTAATATTCATGCCTTGTATACTACCCAGTATAAAAGGCATATGAATATGAAACATCTATGTTTATAAATACATAAATAAAATTGTGTGCGTTTGTAATATCAAAAAATAAATACGGTACAAATAAGTACCATTTTTTTTTAAATTAGTCTATTCGTTCCGGCTAATCTAAGAACCGGCTGGACTGCTTATGACGGAACTTTCACTGGAAGAAGGCTGATGTTATAAGAAGTAATTAAAACAAAAAAATAGGGTTCCGCGCATTTAAATTAAAACCCATGTAACCAACTTTTTCGACGTGCAGCTAGTTCAGATACCTGTCTCCTTACCAGGTTTGCTGGGGTTATACAAGGGTCTGGTCTCAATGTGTTCGGTGACCAGTCGTGTGCCGACCCTGGGCACCTCCTGCCAGCGGCGCAGCACCACCAGCGCCATCTGTTCCTCCACAGTGTCGGGGTTGGAGAACAACTCGCTGTCACTCATCGGCATGTTGAAGATTGTACGACCAACCTTTACACGACCATACTCGTAGATAGGAGGATCCAGTTTGCCGTCTTTGCATAACTTTGCTAGAATCTGTGTTGGCTTCATTGCGTCCCGCCAGCGATTGTAGCCTTGCCTAAAGATTTTAATGGATCAGTTTAGGTAATACCTACTTTTTATAATAGAAAAAGTAATAAAAGAATACCTACTCCTCATATTTCATCGGCAGTCCACAAGTGGCCCGATGTCGACTATAGAAACGATTTTCCAAGTCTATCTTAGTTTCTCCAATCATATCATCAGCTCCGAGTAAATCCCAATCCAGAACTTGGATCGTTAGCAACGAATCTTGCGGGAATGTTGCTTCTATTTCGAAACACTTTCCAAATACTGGATTCAGTTGCTTTGACACGTAATGTTCTTTATCACTGATTCTTTTTGATCCTAAATGTAGCACGATATAAGGATCAGCTTTTCCATTCAGGTCCATTGGATGCAAATCAGTGGCTTTTACAATGTATACGCGGACAAGCACGTGGATGGGATCGTTATTTGGAACGCCTTGGAAGAAGCCATAGTTAGGATCAAATCCCATAACGGTGTGGTCATCAATGCCTCGAGGAAGAGGCCATTTGTATACTTTGATAGCGCCCTAGAACAGAAAGTGACCACGTGACATTATGAAGAAGATTAAGATAAGGACCAGCACATTGTTCAATTGATTGTAAAATATAAAACAATAGTACGTATTAACGAATGCTCCTATTCGTTTTACAATAATACGTACCTTGAAGCCTCCTACGATTCGGTCAGAATCATCACAGTCGTCTCCAGTCTTTTTTCCCCTGTAGAGATCAAAGGAATGGAGCCATTCCTTAAATTCATCGTATTCTGGTGCGGCCTCCAGCTCATGAGGGTATATCTGAGACAAAATTCATTTATTAGATAATTTTTAATAAAAATCATGGAATAATGGAACGACGGAACCCAACTTACTTTAGTCAACGCTGAACCTGGTATTTCATTTTGCTTAGTCATTATTGGACTGATTATAATTTTCGGTGAGGTTGGTTGTCTTCTCCTCCGTTCTCGGTCACGCCTTCTGTCTCGTTCCCTTTCCCTATCTCTGTCACGCTCTCCATCACGATCTGATCTAGGCGAGTGTATTTCCTCGACTCGAGGTGATCGTATCTCAGATACGTGAACCCCGTGGGATGGTGGCAGGAAACCTTGCCTCTCCAGTTTAGCCTCTTTTTCTGTTTCGATCATAGTTTCTACTGAGGCGAAGTACTTAGTCCACCAATCTTTGCTTCTGTCATCATCATCTAGCACTGACTCTGTGCTAGCCTTGCGCTTTTTCAGGGATCCAGTTTTGTTCAACTTCTTTCGCATAACCTGTGACTGTACCCCGGAACCATAAGAGATAGCTCCCTTATTATCCCTTACCAATAATGGGCAATTTTCCCTTTCAGTTTCGATAGCAAAAGCGTCGTCTGGGATGATGCAGTTGGCTCTTAAATCAATGTTTTGTAAAGGAATCAATGATTTTTTCCTCTCTTCGATGTCTCTTTCACGCTTGCTCATGGGAGTATAAATGTATTTGTGAATAGAATTTATTGTATGAGTGCCCACTAGAGTGGCTCGACCAAAGCTGCGACAATCCACCACACGGATGGTAAGAGGAGGTCGGTATAAATCTTGGTCAGGCAGTTCTACATCAACAAACCTGAGGGGATTTGTAAAGTTGGGATTGCGTTTCGAATTCTCTATGACAGACGAGCTCAGTATATTGCCAGCACATTCGATATCAACTCGTGGTTTATCCACTGTCAGGAAGTGGATCCGTTTCAAATCACGCAATCCCCAGAACAATACTTCAATGCGATACTTCGACAGTGTTGGACGAATCCCTCTTGGTACGGGGAGGATTGGGCCCTTGTTGATATCAATGGGTGGCTTCCCATTGCCCTCCCTCGGTGACGGTAGATCAGGAAGTATTGATGAGTTCTGTTTCGGTGGTATTTCAAGCATTTCAAATGTAGCTAGTAGTTCACCAGCTCGATCGTCACCGCGTGTGATTTCATACCACTCTAAAGTTGGCAAATTTTGTGAGCCTCTCTGGACATCTTCGTAAGCTATTATGCGTGGCTTGGCTAAAGTCCGACCTATAAATTCGGACTTGCCGACTTTGTCTTGATCAAATATTTCAATGACGATTGTGGGTGGGTCAGCCCGTATCCTTTCGATGGTGCTATACAGCAGCACGTCATCAATCACGAGTAGCTCATCCCAAGTGGGGCTCAGGGTCTCATCGATAACTTGTGTGACTGCGGTGGATTCGCCGATAACTATACGGGCAAATGGATCAGACAGACCAGACGAATCAGATCCTATCAATGATCGGGCTTGGTAAACATAAGCCCGCAATTGGAAGTTCTGAAACATAGGTACAACAAATTATTTTGTTACTTTACTTTAATCTTGATGAACCGCTTAGAGGTTTCATAATACTTACATGTTTCTCGGCGTAAAATATGGTAGATGGGGCATTCGCCCGCAGTTTATCAGTATTTCTTATCTCTGAGCTAACTTCATAGCCCTCAGGCAGTCCATCGATGTAATGTTTCTTATCTTGCAAGACACCAAGCCACAGGTACACACTGACCTTAGCTGGAATCGACCATCCGCTCGGCAATGTTGCCCTTTTGCCTGGCCACTGAAGTTAAAATAAGATCTCTTTAAGTGTACAGTTTTTAAATATCCTAATATTATAAACTAGCTTTTGCCAGCGGCTTCGCTCGCGCGGAACTTTCATCCCCTATTTAACTCCCTTAGGGGTTGAATTTCAAAAAAATCTTCCTTACTCCTTGTCTACATTATAAAGGGAACCTCTGTGCAAAATTTCAGCTTTCTAGGTCCAAGGGTTAGGCCTTGGCGTTGATGAGTCAGTCAGTCAGTCAGGACTTTTCTTTTTATTTATTTAGATGTGAAAGTTTGTATGTTTAGATGTTTGGATATTTTAATGTTTAGATTTTTTGATGTTTGTTACTCAATCACGTAAAAATGGTTTACCGGATTGGGATGAAATTTGGCAGACGGGTAGTATAAAACGTAGATTAACATATCGAATACTTTTTGTATTTCCGACCGCCTTGCAGGTGAAGCCGCTGGCGTAAGCTAGTATATTATAAATGCATTAGGGAATCTCCTTCTGCCCACCTTGGTGCCATGACTCGTGTTTTGGCGCAGGGTTTTACTCTGCTACGGAAAATATTAGACAACAGTAATATCGATATATTAACACCGCCATCCTGTCATTATGTTAACATATAGATAATTACTCCCTGTTTACACAATCCTGGGTCAGTTTACCTTAAAGAACATTGTCTGCATCTTGCCGCAATATTTTCCAGACTCGTGCATGTAATCAGAGTACATAATATCCCTGGCTGGTATACGTTGGTACGCTAATCGCTTTCCATTGCTTATCAACCAGATGAATATGTCTGGCAATGCGTGCTGGGCCTGAACAGAAACAAAATAATATCAATCCCGTGACAAGGAGCTACATGGACCAATGTCACGCATTTTGCGATATCATTGCGGAGACAACGAAGTTGTATAGATCGTGCCATAAGTCGTCGCGACGAGTATAATAATATCAAAGAGGATGCCAATAGAAAAAGCTTTTAGAAAAATAAACTAGAAATTAATCAAAGTAATTAATTAAAATTAGACTGAGAATCAGCACTTTTTGAACATCATAATTACATACAACAGCCTCTATAATGTCAATACTTTTCTAGTATTTTAGCGAGGAAGAAGAAGTAGCGAAACATACTCTCCAATTACGTGCTTGTTCTAGAGCTCCGGAAGCTTTCAAATAGGCGCTATATACCACATAAATTAATAAATAGAATTAAAGACATAACTTTATTTTTGATTAAGTATAGGTAATCGTAATCTATGTATATGAGTGGAGGTGGTGAAAAAGGCTATAAATGATAAATGATTTTATTTCTGTAAGTAGGTTTGTACAAACATTTTGATAAAACTAGATGAGGTCGGCATTTCCAGCGAAAAGCCGAAAGAAACTCAGAGGTCACAGTCTCTTTTAAAGTCCAGACATCATCTTGGTCAGATCATGTGAAAACTATGTTGATTGGTGTCTGAAATGGTCTTTTGAGGAAAGAACCACACAGATTGAGTGGATATGTCCAATCAGTACACGCATTTATCAGTAATCATGCAGCTCAACTCAGAATTTGATGAGCTCAACGATTTGACGAACAATACCAAAGAAAGAACATTTGGATGGGCCGCATAAATTACTCAAACTGCCAGACCATGATTAAAACTAAATAAGAAAAAAAACAAACAAAAATAAAAAAAAACACCCACACAGTCATCACATTCACAATAATTAAAGCAATATAATACTTTACAAAGTTCATATTCATGTCCATACTTTAGATAAATCACAAAAGATGCCCAAGACATCGTATTTATTTTTCCATCCACTGTAAATAACCCTAAGATTTCAACACGGCATCGGTAATTAAACCCTTGTAAAACCGAACTGTTAGCTATGTAATAAATTATATTTATTAAAAAAATCTTTGCAATTGGTATCAAAAAATTTACTAAAGGTAGGTAGTACTAAAATAGGTCTAAAATTAGAGGGGTATGATTTAAACAAAGGTATTACTTTACTATTCTTCATAAGGTCAGGAAACTCCCCACAGTCGATACAATTATTAAATATAAGACCTAAAGTAGGTGCTATAAAAGTAATACTTACGTCTTCACAGAGATGTTTCAGTTTCTCCAAGTATGAGTAAGCGGTACGAAGACGCTCTTTAATTGAGTGTTTGGTGATCAAAGCCCTGAGACCTTTAGACATGGAGGCAATTTGATCCTGTAAAGTAATACATTGGTTAGACTTGATATTGCCTTATTCTATAAATTGATGTTTTTTACTCCATTAGCTATTAACAGGAGGGAAACTTAGGGTATCCTAGGGTCATTTTCTGGAGGTCCAGATTCAGGCAGCTTAAATTTTAAAGATGAAAACTTAATCTAATTAATCTGTTTTAAAACAGCATGCCAATGTTTTGACTTGCTATTACTATTTCGATAAACCAGTGCCTTCATCCATCCAAATTACATAAGACCAGCTATCCAAGCTAAAGCTCTGGCTAAATTGAAGCGAATACCAATTAAAAGTGTTTTTTTTTAAACATTGTAAAAGCCAATTATCGTTTTTTGAAAGACTAAATGTTGATCTCCATAAGGAGATCAACATTTAGTCTCGTCGTCGTCGTCGTCGTCGTCTCGTCGTCGTCGTCGTCTCGTCGTTTAGTCTCGTCGTCGTTTAGTTTCGTCTCGTGTCTCGTTTAGTGGTCTTTTCTGTCTTTCTTTTAGTCTTTTAGTCTTTCAGTCTTTCAGTCTTTCTTTTCTTTTTGTCTGTCTTTCATTTGGTGGTTTCATAAGAAACCACCAAATGAAACTGTGCATCTATGTTTCTTTTCGTAGCATAATCAGCCTATAATATTCCCACTGTTGGGACACAGGCCTCCTCTCTGTGAGAGGGAGTGGGCCCTGATCCACCACGCGGGCCCATTGCGGCTTGGGAAATGACACATGTCTTCGAATTTTTAGTTTCCTCATGATGTTTTCCTTCACCGTTTTGAGAGCAGTGCTGATGAAATAATTTACACATAGTAAAGTCCCTGACCTACAAACTACAACTCGTAAGTCACGGCCATTACCAAGTTACCACCACTGCTCACTTGGCCACCACTGTTCGTTTCATAAGGTTTGTTTTATTTTTTTAATTTGCTTTTGCACTTACTATTTCAAAGAGGCAGAGTTTCATTCGTTCTTTATCCAGCTTCGTGTTGCCGAGAGCGGGTGCGTTTGTCATGTGGCGCACGTAAGCGATGCAGGCGTTGTACAACGCTTCAAGCGCAGACTTGAGCATGAGCACGCTGGTGTTGTCCGGGAGTTGTTCTCCGTCGATCGCTATTTGACAGTCGGTGAGTTCGCTCTCCTGGAATTTGTAAATTCAGATTTTGATGCTAGTGCTACAGAATAATAGTTTTGGAATCTCTAAGTTTAGGAGGAGGTACCACTTGGTGTTAAATACTCATTAATTTTAAGTATGATAATCAAGCCACTGCAATGTACTTATAGGCTTACAACTCCGGATAAAATTCGGTCGTATTATTTGGGAGAAAATGTTAAACAAATCCTTTCCACATTTTTCTATTTATCTGGTGTATCATAGTACCAGTAACTATCCCAATTGCGTAACACAGTTTTAACCACAATCCGAAGAATTTTTAAGGTTTCCAATCCATTACTTCATATGTATTTAGCTTCGCGTTAACTTCGTCTGCTCAACAACTTAAGTAACGCAATGAATGTTAAAAGAAATCGTATGTATACTGACGTATTTTTCGATGATATTAGCGATGAGGTTGGAATTGTACATGCGCCTACGATGGTCGGGCCATATGCTGCGTACGTGCATGCATTGTTTGCTGTCCCAGTAAGGCAGGTAGTAGTAGTTCCTGTCGGTGGACGACGCCTTCGTCGGGTGCGTCGTGCTCTGCCAATAGCCTGTGTCGGCACTGATTTCATCTGTTTAAGACGAGAGAAATAAAAATATATTAATGGTAGGTTTACCGATTTACCACTGAAATAATGTAACAAAAGTGACGAGTGAACTAGATTTTTTTATTATTTTAAAATAAATAGTGCCTCAGTCAGTAGATTCAGTTTGGTTTCAAATTAAATTAAACGCACTGCTGACCATTGATGTGCTTGTGCAATCGTAAGCATATTACACTAGTACCTACTGCACTAGAAAAGGTTACAGCAAAAGTAGTGGTGAACAAAAGAAAGAGATACTTTTAGCCATACCTTCAGCATCTAAGTCCTGAGAAAATAATAAATAATAAATTAAACATAATAAGAATTGTAAAAAATAATAATATTTAAATCATTGGCACGCACTTACATACTTTCAGCAGTTTGAGAGAATAATAAAATCAAATAAATAATTATTGAAAATAACTTTTATTAACACGCTTTTTTTGTTCTACAAATTAAAAATAACAATAATAAGGAATAATAAGTATCAATAATAATAAAATAACTCGTAAACGAGAAAACGAGAAAAATAAACAGGAATTCGAAAACAAATTGCCGTTCTAAAGATATAAGTGCACTTAGACAAAAGTAGCCTTTTAAACAATCAGATATTAAATAAGTAAAATATTAAAGAGAAAGAGAGAAAAATTTATTACATTAAAGAGAAAGAGAGACAAATTTATAATATTAAAGAGAAAGAGAGAAATTCTTATTACATTAAAGAGTAAGAGAGAAAAATTTATAATATTAAAGAGAAAGAGAGAAAATGTTATTACATTAAAGAGAAAGAGATGCTTAATAAACCGTTGCTAAAGAGATGTCATTTAGGTGAGTAAGTTATGATGATGTGAATGTTCTAGAATATTTATTGGTGTCATAACGTAATGTAATGTGTTTCCAAATAGATTGCATTAAATCTTTTTTTGCTTCTCGCTTAAATTTCCTAAGCCCTTCAAAGAAATCCATACCTAGTTCGGTCTCCAAGTCGTGTGGCCCCTTGACCGACTCCTGATGACCATCCAACGAATTGCCCGAGTTCCCAATGCTGAGTTCAAATTGCAAAGGTTTGTCAGTCAACCTTTTGTCGATCATATTTGCTTCAAAGATGCTAGCAAAGAGGAAAAACTCTTCGTGCCTCTCAAAGCTGGTTTCGATGATTGGTGGAATAGGCTCCAATTCCACATCTGATAGAGGACCTTCAAGTCCTTCTATCAGTTCAGTACGAATCGAGATGAGGACTCTGTAATGAATATTTTTCCGGTTAGTTTAGGTGCACGGTGTCGTAGGAAGAAAACACATATATTATGTATGTACGTGGGACACTCAGAAAGTTTTGCGAAAATAAAAAAATATGTTCTCTAAGTAAATATTTTTTAAATAAATCTTTTCAAAGTACTCTCCACTAGCCTCTATACAAAATTTCATGCGTCTGAACCAGTTTTCGAAACACTTTTTCCAGTCCGCCGCAGACACCTCGTTTACAACCAGCTCGAACGCTGACAGCGCATCTTCCGGCGACGAAAGTTGTATCCCTTTAAGCTTATTTTTTATTTTCGAAAATAATAATAAGTCACACGGTGCTAGATCAGGGCTGTACAGAGGGTGACCCAGGAGTTTGAATGGCGTGCTGTCCAGGAAGTCCTTCGTTTTGAGAGCGAAGGCGCGTTGTCGTGGTGGAGTAGTAGTCCGCGGAGCCCTGTGTTTGGTAGCTTGTTGCTCACAACAGAGAAAACTTCTGCCAAGCATTTGGTAGTATACAATTCAGCCTTGATGCTTCTTTGGTTCCGTAAAGGAATTGACACAAAGTAGCCAGTTAAATTGACACAAAGTAGCCAGTTAAATTGAAAAAGCTGGCGATTAAAATCTTCCCCCGCTTCTAGATCGCTTCACTTTGGTAGGCGTTTTGAAACACCTAAACCGTCGACTGGCGCTTCCTTTCTGGATCGTATTGATAAATCCAAGACTCGTCACCTGAAATGATGCCACAAACACCATGATATGATAAACAAATTTGAAGAAGGCTCTTCCCGGCAGACGAGCCTGCTTCAAATTTGTTTATCATATCACGGTACCATTCCACCCGGGCCTGCTTCTGAGCATCGGTGAGGTTGCGGCACCCAGCGTGAAACTATCCTCCTCACGCGAAGATGTACATGTAAAATATCGTGAAGGCTTCTCGATCCAACCTGCAGTATGTGCTGAATCTCTTGATACGTAACTCGCCTATTTTCTTGTTTATATTTTTCACAGCTAGCACGTTTTCTTCCGTAACAGCCGACAAAGGGCGACCACTTCTTTCTTCATCCGCCAAAGTTAGTTGACCGCGCTCGCTCTTGAATTCATTATACCAACGATACACGGTTGCCTTAGAAGGGCCTTCATCCTTGAATGCCATTTGAAGTCTATCGTACGATTCGTTCGGTTTCAGGCGACTCTTGAAATCGTAAAAAATCATAGCGCGAAAATGTTCCCGGCGCAGTTACATTTTTTTTATGAGACACGATAATTTAAATTAGCTCGCAAACAATGTGGAGGGAAATGTTGAAATTGGAACGTACCTATTTTTAGTTACAAATAATCATATTTTCAAAATAGATTATAACTGACCAGGCTCTCTTACAAAAAAACTTTTTTTCGCAATACTTTCTGAGTGGCCAGCAGGCTTAGCATGACGCTTTTTCTTTCTACTCTACTGTAGAATAGACAACGCTTGTCTACATTTCTCAGTGAAAAACTGTCAACTGTCTATACGGAAACGTCAACACTTGTCTATGGTTCTCGTGATAAGTCTGCTTGTATGTTTAACAAGTACAAATGGATTGTGAAAACTAGTCGCTACGTTGTTCATTTGGTACATCACGAAACCACGCTTCATATTTAGGTTTCAATCAAGCAACAGAAATAGATCAACACTACTAATCTATCTTGTATAATGTATCTTCTACGTATTAATACGTGTAGCAAAAACTTTGTACCCTCTTTTTACGAAAATTACGCGGACGGAGAACTATGAAATTTGGCACAGTTAAAGTTTATATGTAGAAGGAGCGCAGAAAGCTAATATTTTTGATTATTGTTGATTAAAATTTTAATGAACTATGGTTGAATTTCGACAACTGGGCCTCCACTAGCATAAATAAAAATGATATTGTGTTCGTTGGTAAGCGCATCACATGAGAACTGCTGGATGGAAAAGGATATTTTTGTTTTTTTAATGTTCGTAGTAATCCGAATAAGGTTTTTAGAGAGACAATATTTTCAAAGATTTCCGGAAAATGTTTTTAAACTCGAGAAAATGTATTGCGGGTCAGCTAGCTTTACATAATTATATTGTGACATTACTATAGATACAACGCTTTTCATTTTTTCTAGTAATATCTAAGCTTTTCATTATCTTAATTTTACAACTGTTTATTAATGAAATTAGTCATTAAATAGTATTTCTCTTTATTTCATTAAGGAGAATACTATTTAATACATTTAATAATTGTATTCTAAATTAAATATATTATGATTAAAAAACTGAAGTGTCAATCGATTTTTGTTGCTGACCGCACTCTTGAAATAATCTTGTTGTGTACTTTGCATATAATTATGATTTTTGTGCTGTGCTGGTATGATAAAGATTCTTAATCTTAAGTAGGTACCCACCGTGGTGGTCCTTTGCGTTTATTTGACCTTTTTACAAAATCACAATTACGATTAAAGATTAGCTTTTATTTATTTAACAGCACACCAATTGCGTAACGAAGTTTCTATCACAATCCGAAGGAAATTCTACACAATATATACTTTCTTATGTTTGAAATGTCCGTTTGCTCGTCAACGTAAATAACTTAATTAATATTCTTGAATTGTGAAAATGAATGGCATTGGGACTTTAAAAACGTTACGCAATTACCTCATTGGGCCTGCTTAAGAGGCTGTATACAGGGTGAAATTGAAAACATGCGACAAACCGAAATGGGAGATTGTACCGAAAAAAAAAACATCTGTTCCCTACATTTATGTTCGCATAACTCGTCAAAATGTAGGGAACAGCTGTTTTTTTTTTGCGATTGCATCTTTGGTCCCTCAGTAAAAGTTGTTCATAATGATGAGTACAATCTCCCATTTCGGTTTGTCGCATGTTTTCAATTTCACCCTGTATATACGAAATGTGTCCGATTTTGCCGATTTTCGTGATTTTATAGACGCGATTTTACAGTTACAATACGGTATTTCTATAGATTTTAATGCACCATATAAATATCATTTCAATTATAATCCAATGAATGAGGTATTTTTTATTTTTATTATTTTATTTTGATTAATCAACCTCAAACCGGCTACTGTTTTGAGAATTTTGCTGTAAGAGTTTAACAACATTACATAATTTCGTAACGTCTATATAGTATAAAAAATACAATTTATTGTTGCGAAATATATCTAAACAATGAATGAATCACTTTTTACCACTTTCATGTCAGAAAATATAGTAAAAAATATTAAACTTAGTAAAATTTTAAAGAAAATGGGCGTCAAATCGGTTTTGATATTTGGTACTCAGAAACCCCGTTCAAAAAATTCTAACTACAGTAATGAACTTCAGTTCTAGATCAATCCATTTCCCGAAAAAAAAATACAAAACATTAAAAAGAATTGGCAGTAAATAATGTTTCAAAACAACCTAAATGTCGCATTATAGTTCTCGACAAAAATAAAAAAGGAGCTCATTCATTAGATAATAATTGAAACGATCTTTCATGTTGTGCATTAAGAAATGCAGTATTTTAACTGTAATCAGTATTTTAACTTAGTCGAAAAAAAATGCTAATCTGATTTTTTTTTAATCATGTACGGCTTCTTAAATTAAAAGAACTTGAAATAAGAATAAAAACTTAAATCAATTAACAAATCAGGTATGATAGTTACCTTCCCCTGTACGAGACTCCTTCGCCCATGCCGGTGTTGAGGCCTGAATGCTGATTTATGAGGCTGAAGTTGCGAGTGGACCCGTACATGTAGATATAGGCAGGGCCGAATGTCGGCAGGAACCCTGGAACGCAGTAGTCTAGTTTAAAGACAACGTGGCGGTGCATCACGCCTCTTTGCCCCGAAAAGTTAGGTAGATATACCTTCCACCTGATTTCGTCCGTTATTCTTAAGTACCATATAATAAGGGTCGAGCCTATTGCAATCACCCAGGCACACACTGTTACTGAGAAATTAAAAATGGTAAACTCAACTACTTAAAACCAAGAGCAGGCTTTGTAGTAGCACTTGCATAGATACATATTCCTAAGAGCGCTTGAGACCACTAGACCAATGAAACAGTTCGTAGACTTGAGGTGTAGTGTATTGGGTATTGCCACTCCGCTTAGAAGAGCCGATAGCAAGGCGCGCGAGGCGCTTGGTTCGGTTTGGCAACGTCGCACAAAATGTTGCTTCTTGTTAGATTTTAGCAAAGTAACGATATTGGTAACGCTATTTAAATACCGGTAAATCCTATGATTTAACGGAACGGAACGAAATGTTTTGGTAGTTTTACCGGTATTTTATTGGTAACGGTAACCGTTCCTAATTCTCATAGCCTACATTAAACTGACGAACTAAACTATCACTTAGTTTATTTCGGTGTACAAGAGAATCGGCATCAATATTATATACACGCCGAAGGTAGTCATTCATGGTTTCAGTTTTCGCGGTGATGGCCCTGCCACCCGTTTATTATAATTTTCTGCAGCACAGAAATAAGATCGTATACCTGCATGCCGAAAGTAGTCATGCATGGTTTAAATTTTTGCGTTGATGGCCTTGCCACCCCGTTTATTATAATTTACTGCATCACAGAAATAATACTGCAAACACACCGAAGGTAGTCGCACGTTCGGCGTGTATATAAAATTGTTTCTGTGCACACAAGGAAAGATGCCAGTCACCCCCACCGTTATAGTTAGAAAGAGATAGACGGCTAAATTACCGATATTTTTTTTACTTTTATTGATACTAATACTGGTAATTAGATAACGTTAACTGACTTTGGGTATCGTTATTATTATCGTTACTTTTTTATCGTTAACATAACGGTAATTGGTAACGTTATAGAAAAAGTATATACCATACCTACCCATACCTATACCTATCCATTTTCAACCCTAAGAGGAAATAATACTAACGCCGGTTTTAAAACTCGCTGTTGGTTGCACAAAGCAAGTATTTACCAACCACCTGTATTTATAATCACCTGCTTCCTAATTGCCACAGAACGTGCCAGTTAATGATATTCAAATAAGCTGTATTTTGCTACCTTAATTTCCAAGTAGGAATATACAAATAAAAGGGAAGAAAAAATAATATATTAACAAACTGGATTACGGATGTAAGTAGGTCAGGTACATACTATAAAATAAAATAGCTTGCAGTCGGATTCCCTGGGGGAAACGCTGTTAAAAATAACCTGTAAATTCAATATTGAAATGCATTATTTGAACATTGGGTAACATTCACTGACATGACGTCTGTGAGTTATGTAGGTAAACTAATTTTATTGCTTTTTTACCGAATTCATGTCAAAAAAGAATAAGAAGTATCCAAGTTATTTTGGACCTAACTTCATTTTAGTAGATCCTCACGTGTACAGTGTACAGCTGACCGGGCATTCGACTCAACAAGGTTGGTGGCCATTGTCTGCGAAGAGACCGCATTCATACGGAAGACTGTAAATCTATATCAGTAATATACATAATAAAAGCATATTAAATTATAAAAATTAAAGTCGCTAATCGTATCTAGGTATCTGTACTGTATATATACTGTATCTCGATTATTATTGTAAATGTAATGCTTGGTCATCCCTAGTATCAGAAGGAATGACACTGGCAGCTCACTCCACGCTCACTTCACCCGGTGAGATGGTTACAGAATAGCATAGCTGTACAACATTCATAAAAACAATGCTTTTAAAAGTCACTTTGCCTCCAAACGGCATCGCCATGAAGATGAGTAACTTTGAATACCTTTCTAAAGTGACCATAAGAATAAGATGCGACAAATAAATGTCTATGAGACTGTGATTCTTACCTCTGTCTCCATCGTTGGAGATAGTTTTCAGATCAATGAAGTGTGTGCCAATGATGGTGGGATGCACGGGGTCGTAGTCCCGCAGCTGCACCTTGATGCGCTGGCACAGTGGTGGGAACATCTCAGTAAACACTACCTGCTCGTTCCAGATTGGGGTATAGGTGTTCTTGCGCACCGATGTCGTTCCCTGGAATACGTTTATACATGATATTATTATTATATTTTCACTTCTCATGCTCTCAAAGTACACCAATATAGCCCTACGAAGCGGGACTAAAGTGACCACTTTAGTCTCTAGGGAGTGAGAAGTAATTCGTTTTTAATTTCCTTCATGTGACATAGACAAACTCAAACATGAGTGACTCATCTATGGAGTGTGCACCATCTTCAATGCGAAAATGTTGAGAGGTTTAGTTCCATGGTTTTTCAAGTAATTCGAATTGTACATTTAGCTTCAAGTAAAAAAATCTTTTGTTGTACTAAATTGATTATTTTTGTCCCACTCAAAGTGAAAAGTACAGTTTGCACCTTGAGACTAAACGCCAACTTAATATACTATATTATTAATATGCTTTTATCATTTAATAATAGACAGTACTACAATAATAATCTGACACTTACGGTCATTCCAGCGAAGCAAACTTCGACATAAGGATCTGCTTGATCCTTGCTTTCTCCTGTGAACGCCTTCTTCATGTTAGCCAGTAGAGAGTAGTTCATCTTCGGTACACCATCAGCTTTATGGACCTTCACAATGAATCTGGCCCGTTGGCGTTCCATTGGAATTCCGTCAGGAAGAAGCAGGTTTCTATAGGAAAATGTTGAAAGTATTACATTCAGGAGGGGTAAGTGTCTGGCCTCACTTGTTTTTGAAAGTGTCTTTAGTGTATTTGTTGTCATCTCCTTTCTAATCATATCGGACCACGACATAGTGAATACTTATTATAGAAGAAATAATATTTCTGTGAAAATATAATAAAAGGTAAAAATCTAAAAAGTTCATCAAAAAATCTAAATCTCGCCTATTCCATTGAGACCCAATTATGATATTAATCCGTTGAGACTGGGCAGATAATATCTTGATCCTGATCAATGGGATAAAAATTAGGTAGATTTTTTCAGTGTTGGTAATGTCAATTGAATTTTACCTAAATAGCGGAAAGTGTTAAGTTTCATTAGGAGTGCACAAAGCATTTCTAATTTACAAAATTAATCAGGGCTCTAAAAAAAAATCCCTTCTCATTAATTTCTTGATATATATTTTTAATCAAGGAAAATTTTAAAGACAATTACGATCCGGCTCCCTGTATTCAACGGTCAGAGTTCGTGGGATTTCATGAAACAACTCATTTCATTTTCATTTTGCAATTTTCAGTCGCTTGGGGACCACATTCGCGAAAAATTTACAGCTTCATTGAAAACGAGGTCAGTGAAAAAACATAATTATGTATGTTATGGGTATCTACAGTACAGTAGCTTGAAACTAGAGTGGACAATGATTATTGATAAGTATTTAACCTTATTATTAAAGTTAATGAAACATATTACACAATGACATTATTATCATTATTTTTGTAGCTTCGTCGGAGAATCTTGGAGACAAACATCAACGATAATGATAAATTATACTCTTTGCAAGATGACATCTAGGTAAAGGTACTTACGTGGAACTGTGGTGGCTCCAACGTAAAAGTTACTTTACGGTTTTTAATGAGAAATATTAAGTTACCGAAAAGGCCCAACCGACACCTACATAATTTTGCCTTTGTTGAAAATACTTCCTAAACTATTATCTTCTTTGGATGTCAAAGTAGAGTATCCGCAGAATGTTACTCCGTGAGTTTGATTGCGTAACGATCGCTTGAAGCAGGCAAATCATTTAGTACGAAGGGTGCATCAAATTGTTTTAAACATTCCCATTTAGTACATAAGGTTATAAGATGGCGAATTAACCCGACGCAGCTCTACCCTGACCGAAAAGAGACCGCCATGCCAGCCAACCAACACGACGTCGATTGGACGTAACTTTTACCATAACAAGTTCTAAACTTCAACCGTCATATAAATAATAAATGTATAATACATAACGTCAGGCAAAATGTGGGGTGTAATGAGAATGAAAATTGTTTTTTCTCGCCCCTCTGAGGGGAGCGGCAGGCTTTGAATGAACACACGCGAAAAATTAACATCAGTTGGCTTTACTGCCTACTGTGTTACTGGGTTATAAAAATATAGTAACTCACTATAGACAGGCATGAGATTATTATGAAACTCACTACAGCTACAGCTTTAGTCGAGGTCCACTCGGATCTAATAAAATCGCGGCGGGGTTTTTTTCACGCACTAGATTTTAAACAGAGAATCCGACAGTGAAGCGCGAGTGAGACTCAGCGCGTCGAAAAACATTGTGTTCGATTTTAAATTCTTGGTGCTAAGAATTGCGTTGAAAGTCAAGTGCGCGATAAATGTGAGTATCGCAGGAACGTGGGCTTATAGTGTGAACAGTAAAAAACCTACTTACAGCGGAGTCTAAGTAGGTTTTCCATAGTTTTGAACTTTTGATCATAGTTCCGTGTGGTGCCGGACGTAAAGAATAGCACCATCCCATTTCTTCCCGTGGGTGTCGTAGGAGGCGACTAAGGGACTTAGGTACTAGAGAATAGGCAGCAGCGTTCTCTATGCATTTTATCACCATACTGCGATCGCCAACCCACCTGCCAAGCGTGGCGATTATCGCAACCCCACCCCCCAAATTGTGGAGGCCTATGTCCAGCAGTGGGCGTCTTTTGGCTGAAATGATGATGATGATGATCATAGAAATAGCATTGCATTTTATAAACAATGCTTTCTTATAAAGTGTGATTTTCCTCGCGCATATCTGGGAATGGCGCGAGGAGGCCAATCGCCGGGGCGTTACTCCGCTACCGCGAGAAATCGAGGTGCAGCGGACAGAGCTCCGGCGGGATCTCATGGCGATATGGAGAGCGCGATTGTCGCAACCCAGTGCTGGGCACGCCACGATAGCGGCGGTAAGTCCCCTCTTTGAGGAGTGGCTTGAGAGGTGGCATGGCGTCCTCACCTTCCGCCTGACGCAGGTCCTCACCGGACACGGTTGTTTCGGGAGGTTCCTGTTTCGCATAAGGCGGGAGGAAACGCCTGGGTGTTTCTATTGCGAAGATCGCCCTGAGGACACGGTGGAGCATACAGTGGCGGTCTGCCCGGCTTGGGCGGAGCACCGCCGTGTCCTCGTGGAGGCCATCGGCGGCGGCGATCTCTTGCGTCCGGCCCTGGTGCAGGCCATGGTACGGAGCGAGAGTGAATGGTTAGCCGTCACCTCCTTCTGCGAAGCAGTAATGCTCGCGAAGAGGGAGGCGGCGCACGTGAGGGAGAGGCAGTATATGCGCCCTCACGGCCGTAGTCGCCGCGGGAGAAGCCCTGGGCGTCGGGAATCCCAGGCTGATTCCCGGCCACCGTAGGCGCGGGCTTGCGGACGGCGAGTAATGGGTAGCTCGCTGTCCGGTAAGGACCAAGCCAGGGTCGACGGCGCGTTGTGTTCCACGCGCGCCTCAAAGAGATGTCAGCACCAAATGGGGGGGTCCGCAAGGGCCGATGCCTGCCAGGGGTGCGGGTTGTTCGAAAGAGATACCGCGGCCCCTGGCACACTGGCAACTGAGGGAACACGGGTGGGTTTTAGTCAGTAAAAGTGACACGACACTGACACGCCGTCCCGCTCCACCCAGAGCGGGAGAAGTTATTTGATGATTTCCCACCAAAAAAAAAAGAAAAAAAAAGAAAAAAGTGTGATTTAAAACCGCCCCTCGGTGTTTATTCCAGTGTGATCAACAGTAAACACACAGTTGTGGCTCTGACACATTTCTCTTGTCTGTTGTTTAGTCAAAGTAATACTTATCTAACAGGTCTAACAATTAACAAACTCTCATAAGACTGAGGCAACAAGTGCGATAGCTCCAGTTGCGACATAAAACGATTCATGTCAAGTTTACAAGCATACAACAGTATCGCTGAAAACAGATCGCTTGTTAACTTTGACGACGAGTCGACAATGTGTATATACGTAAGCTCCCGTTCGCATGGGTGTTTTTCTAAACTTTTTGAAAGACGAGCAGAAAAACTTTGAATTCGTATCTTTAGAGGTACTAGAGATACAACTGGAGTACTTAGGACCATGTCGATTTAAGTAGAAGAAGAATCGAATGATGTTATCCGCATCGCGAAATAAGGAATTGTGGAATAGTGTAGGTTCAGTAGGCCACGCGTCTTTAGTAATACTTTTACTTTTGACGTAGAGCTGGCTAGTACGGAATTTCAATAGAAACATCATAATAAGCCTATAATGTTCCCACCGCTGGGACACAGGCCTCCTCTCTGTGAGGGAGGGGGCCGTAAAAAATACGGGCGCAGTGCGGATTGGTAGATGTCACATATCTTCGGTATTTTTATTCTAAGACATGCCGGTTTCACGATGTTTTCCTTCACCGTTTTGAGAGCAGTGGAGTTGAAATAACTTACACAAAATAAATCGCCTGTCTGGGTTCGAGCCTACAACTCGTAAGTTGTGGTCATTAGCACACGGCCCAATAGCTTCAGCTGTTGTCAGCCGCTGGCCTCTTAAAACCGTAGGTACTCACTGTTTTAAAATCATGCTGCTAAATTGGAGTGTACGACTAAACGCCGACAGACACTATGCCGACAAACTGAACACCGACAAGACTTTACTTCGACGGGACTCTTTGACAACAGGACACTTCGCCGACAGGACTCTTCGCCGACAAGGCTCATCCTTGCGCTATTACTAAATAGTCAAGTAACTGCCACTAACATGGAAGTAGCGCTCGCCGGCCACTGCCGCGGCACCGCTCGCTACACTTGCTGGGCTCGCGCGCGGTTGGTCGCAATTCTAACCTAGCCTAACCTATTACCAACCAGATGAGCCCTGTCGGCGAACAGTCTCGTCGAAGTAAAGTCTTGTCGGTGTTCAGTCTGTCGGCGTAGTGTCTGTAGGCGTTTAGCCGTACACTGGCTAAATTGTAACCTCGCTGGAAGAAGTTACTGGCTCATGAAATTCAGTTTTTATTCCAATAAAAATGTATTAATGAACTGACCTTTTTGTGGCCAATATATCAAGCATTTTATTGGCTAAGCATGGTTACTTACGCCTCAATATCGTCTTCATCCTTCTCGCTCTTCGGAGGAACCTTGACGGCGTCACCTTTGCCAATGACACTGATGTCACACTTAAGGTACCCCTTGGCACCAGCGCCCACATCTTCAGGGTCTGTCAGCAGTGCCCACTTGTGAAAGAACTGGCGATCTGTTGGTAAATTTAATTCAATCATGAATAAACGAGATAAAGGTCAACCATGAAAAAAACACTATTTTGTTGATGTTGTGTGTTTTAAAGCACCGATGAGACTAATCCTTATGATATGATGTCTACCTTACTGCCTACTTATGACCTGAAAGCATTCAAGGTGTTCATTTATCGTGCCATGGAACGTAGGTATTTCGTGAATGCACACGAAGAAGATGAATTTTGTCAATAAAATGCCAAAAACCAAAAACTAAAACTTGGATGAAGGTGTTTTATCTTAGGACCTGACTCCTAGGATGAGCTGAGTACGCTATTATAAACCTAAGGCTTGCTTTTAATTGTAAAAGGACATTCCTTACCCGTCTCAATTTAATGTGCAAAAATAATTAGTAGTCGAGTTTTATTTTGAGCTAACTTTTCTACTTGCGACAGTGAATTAAAATGTGCTTGATTGAATAATTAAAATAACGTTTCCAGCTATTTAATATCGCAAAATCCCTTTATCTATTCTGACGGATTCGCACTTATTCAATTTACCTACAAGATATTTCTCATCGAGCTTTTTGAATTTATTGTTGGCAGCATATTTCTGTACGATGCTTGAAACTAATTTATTATAAGCGTTTGATTCAAAGCGAAATGTAGCCGGTGAAGTTAACGTTCGATTTCTTCAAGCGAATTCTAAGAAATACAACTACCTTAGTATTTTATTACAAACGAATATGACCAGATTGGTATATTTCCATAATTAGGTATATAATGTAGGCTTGGAAATTTTGTAGGTATGCATAGTAACATCCGTCAGATCTCCCCTTTTTACTGGTTTAAAATGCGATCGCTTTTCATCGTGTTCTTTCACAAAAGTTTCGCATACTTTATTAAGTGTTCCTCTATCAGGGTCACAAATATTCTTCTTTTAGTATGCAAAATTTACCACAATACGTCCCTTTAGATAATCCCGTAGAAGAATGTGGAATCTGGTTGACTTTGTGGGTCAATGAATGAACACATTTCGTGGCATTTGTTGTTTTGGAAAAAATCGTCTCAAAGTTTCGATTATGTTTTGTGCTGCTTGGTTTCTGGCTCCATCTTATGGGAACCACGTATTTTTTAAGTCTAGCTGATAGATTTCACGAAATAAAACTATAAAAAACAACACCATTGCAATTGCCAGTCACAGTAATAGCAGCACATATCTTGGTCCTCTTTAGTTGACAAGATGGCTTTTCGATACAACCATTTTTTTGTTTATTTGGAAATCCTCTGCGTTTTCCTCTGTGGTGTCCAGTAGATATTTCTAATGATTTGTTTAAGTTTAGGATAAAATTACTGAAGTCAATGGGGTGGTCATGGTCTAAATGGTGCATAAAGATTTTAACAATATACCTAGTGGATATCAAAGAACCGTCAAAGTTGGCGTCAAATGAAAAGAGGAGCCAAATAAAATTGTATCTATTCGGTTTGGCCACAATATATTTGCTTCTTTTATAAAATTCCAAGATTTATAGCCGATAAATATCACTCGTGTGAATATCAAAGAACCACTCAAACAGGTGCGTTTTGCAAGATATCTTTATATCTATTACCATTGGTACTACGCACAAGTGATATGTGACTGCGAAGTCGTTGCAAATTTTTCGTCAAGTTCAGTTATTTGAGCTACAGATTTGCTATAGAAATTAATCCATTACGATTTTGTCATCGTTAGAAGATGTCATCACTGTCATCATTCTCTTCTAGTGTGAGGCAGATGAGCGAGAGCGCATGAAATAAACGAATTTACAGACTACAGAATCAAAAGAAATAAGAAGCTTGTCGCCGTCCATTAAGTTGAATTTATTAAAACGACAGTTGATGCCGTGCCCGCAAATTAAGACTTCATCTGACAGGCATCAACGTGACTCTTGTAGAACAATTTCCGCAATTTTTGTACGAGACTCGTGTCGCGCCTTTTTGCGGGAACCTCTATTTGGGCCTCACGTCTTATTTGTTTGAAATATATTTTATGTAATACTTTCCTCTGGTGCTTAAAGGTCATCGAGGAAGCATAACTAGTTACCAATCTTAACTTAATGTTATAAACGTAAAGTAAGTTTGTTTGTTACGCTTTCACGCTATATTAGCAGAACGGATTTAGATGAAAAGTAGCATATAGGCAGAGATGTACAAGATACCTTAAATAAAGTATCTAGAATACAAAATGCAAAATACTTTTAAATTAAGTATTTCAGATACCAGATGCAAATAACTTTCTGTAATGGTATCTGAAATACTAGATATTATAAAGTACGTATCTTTCGAATACTTTTTATAGATAAATAAATGATAAATGATAAATGATAAATGATTTATTTCTGTAAGTAGGTTTGTACAAACACTTTTACACGTCAATCATATTTTTTTTAAACTAGATGAGGTCGGCGTTTCCTATCTGACTACTCTGAGAAGAAAGGCCGAAACAAACTCAGAGGTCACAGTCTCTTTTAAAGTCCAGACATAATCTTGGTCAGATCATGTGAAGACCATGTGGATTGGTGTCTGAAATGGTCTTTTGAGGAAAGAACCACACAGATTGAGTGGACCTGTCCAATCAGTGCACGCATTTATCATAATCATGCAGCTCAACTCAGAACTTGAGGAGCTCAAAGATTTGACGAACAATACCAAAGAAAGGACATTTGGGTAGGCCGCATAAATTACTCAAACTGCCAGATTAACATTAAAACTAACTGAGAAATAGATGAAACACAAAACAAAACATGACCCACACAGTCCTCACATTCACAATAATTAAAACAATAATAATATTATACTTCTCAAAGTAAATATTCATGTCAAAGTGTATATAATAATAATCAAATGTCAAAGAGTATAAGTTTGAAAAAAAACAAAAGATATAGATATATAGATAAGATACTGTTGTAAAAAATAATAGTTTAAAAAACTAAAAAACATGCTTTAAAAACCAAACTAAAAAAGGAGAAAATAATTTAATTCAATTAAAAAGCGTGGGGTGCTTTTTGAGGTATTTTTATAATCAATTAATGTCAAGCACCCTACGCTTTTTAATTGAATTAAATTATTTTCTCCTTTTTTAGTTTGGTTTTTAAAGCGTGTTTTTTAGTTTTTTAAACTATTATTTATTTTCTATTTTTTAGTTCTGCTAACTACAAAACGTGTTTTTTTTTCTGATTTTTTTTTTAAATTATTAAATTGTCATCGGTCCTCGACAAGTTTACAAAGTTTCAATGAAATCTGACCGTTTAAAGTGGGTCAAAATCGCGCTCAAAGATTCCGTTACATACATACATACAACCTGAGCTAATATAAAGCGTGTAAAAAAAAACTATTTTTATTAATTAATGTTTATGTTTTTACATGTAAATCGCGTTGATTGCGCAAACGTTACACAACATAATATTATATTTTTAAGGTTTTAATTGAGACTTAAGTAAAACTAGTTCTTCAAAGAGTTAATCACTCATTCGCTATTGTTCATCAATTACTAAAAGTATTTTAGCAAACATAGTATCTACAAAATACTAAGATACCAAACAACAGGTATTTAAATACAAGATACAAAATGAATTTCAAAAAAGTATCTGAAATACAGATACAAGATACGTATTTTGTATCTTGTATCTGTATTTCAGATACTTGTATCTTAGATAAGTTACATCTCTGCATACAGGTAGTATACAGCCTGACCTGACCTCAGGCCTACCTACGTCCTTACTTACAGGCTTTCATCCTGAATTACAAACGAAGTCGCGGGCAACGGCTAGTAGGTATTCAATAAGGTAAATTCCATGACTTGCTTTATGCTAAGAGGTAATTCGTAAATATTAATGGATATTTGAAATAGCTCGTAATATAATATTTAATTCATGAATTCGTTTCGCAATTTCAGTGGGTACATTATTGATGTACAAGTTTAAGGTGGTGCCCTACTTACGAATAGATATTCGAACTACTTACGCAGTTTCATGTTGAACAACCACTACATGAAATTGCGTACCTAAGTCTAAAATGAGTAAGCGATTTTAATTTGTAATTTAGACAAGTTACGCAGTTGTGTCGAGAAACAGTGAGGATTTGTATTATGTTTGAACAAAATTAGGATACTAAGAAAAATACTGTATTACCTACAACTCTATACAAATATTTGGTAGGCAGATACTTGGAACTGTAAAATATATTTCTTACAGAGTGCTAGCGAGCGAATTTCTCCAGTTCTAAATAATATAATAAGTTAACCAAACTAACTCAAAGATCCAAGAGAAAAATGTGTAAGTATTTCTTTAGAAAAAAATACACTTTTTGTAAGAGGTACGGTATCGCATTTCTTCTTAGAAAATATGTTATTTTATTCTTTTGAAATACTGATTCAAAAGACAGAATTAAATAGAATCCGAGGAGGTTCCGACTCAATAGATAAGTCTCCATTCCCTAAAGTACGGGTGTACCTAATTGGGTTTTATATAACTAACTTTTTCCAGCGGATTCGCCCGCGTGGAGGACGAAAATTATCCCAAGGAAACGTATTACCAGGATAAAAAGTATTATACTAGGTTATAATCAGAGATCGGATATTCGGATGCATATTCACCTAAAGTTGAGATGTTGGCTAACATGGAATGCGCTTTTGTATCGAAAAAGTCTTAATTTAGGTAAGTAATTTGTTTATTTTTTGTTTTAACTAATACAAACCACCTCTTCCAGTACATATACATATTTGTATCGGGTTAAACATTAATTTTAAATTAATTCACATCTGAATAGTTATGCAATCAAGAATCCCGGGGTTTTTAATAAATATTACAAATAATTTATAAAGCCGCTTCCATACTTTCATAGCTAAAAATTATGTTTAGGTAAATATGCATCCGAATATCCGATCTCTGGTTATAATCTATCTGTGTGCCAAATTTCCTCTAAATCCGTACAGCCGTTGTTGCGTGATTTAGTAACAAATATCTAAACTTTCACATTTATAATATTAGGGTGTTATGATTGTTGCAGTCGTAACATGCGGCCATAACACCGAGATGTTTTTTATACTTTTTTACAGAAGATACAAATTACTTTACAAAAAAAAACTTCCAAGTTGCAAATGGAACTCCATACATCACATAAAATGAATAACAAACGCCTTGGTATTGTGTATAAAACAGTACTATAATTAATTCACATTATCCTAAACTATACTTAGGTAGGTACCTACTTTAATTATTCATAATCTCGGATGATTTAGATCCCACCGCTTACTTACTTATTCAACTTTCTACTTTAGCTTTATGCATTCTAAGTCGGGTTTTCAGTGAACACTTGTAAAAAGGTCCTAAAATAACATTTTCGTCCCAATGGAATTTGATCTTTGTTCAGAATTTGTTGTTCCAAAACGTGATAATTATCTCATATTGTAAATTAATTTATCATATTGCTAAATATTCATGTCATCATTATCTTGCTCACCAATTTATTTGGGGTCGGCGAAGCACGTCTTTTCTACCTTACTTTTCTATTAGTCGTATTCTCAGTAGTACCCCCCCCCCCCTCTTTTAGCCATATCATCTCTCACACAGTTCATACATAGTTTCTTAGGTTTTCTCGTACTCTTATACCCATCCACATGCATACTACGTAAGGCTAAAATAACTCATCTAATTATGGAACATCTCTCAGATGATAAAATTCTATAATCTGAGGTCACATATACTTGTTACTTTACGTACTTATACTCACGTCAACTTGACGTTGACACGGGCTTAATTTCTAATTCAAACTATTTGTTAATTTTTTTGTAACTCCTCAAGTCTCAAATCAATCCAAGTGATCAAAAAGTTAGCTTTCTAAGTGGAATGTTAAAGGATTTGGTTTCCGCACTTAGTCCTTCAGGTGGACCATGGTACGAGAGCCATGGCAGCTGCCGGTGGTTATTCTAACCAGCCCACCTCCCTCCAGAAGAAATCTGGGTGCACTGAGGGTATCTGTTCTAATTTGGGCGGCGCCTGTGCATTCAAAGAGTACATGCGCAACGGTTTCCTCAGCCTCCATGCAAGCCCTGCATAGAGGACTGTCCGTTCGCCTATTGTTCAAGAGTGTTTGTTTAGCGGGCAGTGTTTTAGGATGGTCCCCATGGAAAGTAACACTTTTCCAATGACTTGGAACTGATGTTTGAACCTCCTTGTGCACAATAAGTTCGTTACTATTGGACAGAAACAAGTTAGTTTGGGATTTTGTTCTGACCTATAAAGGCCATGGGCATCCATATGCTATACCGCAGTTTTGAGTACACTCTGACTGGTCTGGCCAGGGGTGGGGCAGTGATGGAGATTCGAAACGATGCGAGAGTTACAAAAACAAAATAAATAACTTTTGAATGTAGGAGTATTGGAAAAGTCTTTACTGTTTAATATGTAAAGAACTAACTAATTGAATAAGTAAAGATAGAAAACAAATGCGTTTATTGGCTTGGAATTAGAATAAAAACACTTCAAAACTATTTAAAAAAGAAACACATAAGCGTGTGTATGTGAGTGTTGAAAAAAAAATACTTGAACTATTGAAACCGAGTTTAGCGGGAAAACGGAATTTCTCTGACAATTGAATTTAACTTTTCAATTAATTTTATAACCGAATAAATACGTACTTATCATTTGGTTTGCTTGATCTAGCATCAACAGAAACAGCTCCACACACCTAACACTTCGGGAATTAAAGGTGTCATGTTATGGTATTTAAAAAAAACTGAACCTTATGTACTTATAATATACGAGGTCAAGCTAAATAAAAACAGGTCAAGTCAGATTATTATCAGTAAGTCAAATCTAACTAATACTTTATGTAGCTACACATTTTAAAAGACATAGAAGCTTAGTTTATGTTCTCACTGAAACCCGAAATAATGTCTAAGAAGTAATATTTATATAATAGCAAAAGAAAAAGGAAAACTACGAGATTTTCATTTATACAGCCTCAATTTACGACGAGCTTTCGCCTCATAAAATAACTCATCACCAAACATATTTCACGGAAGCCGGGAGAATTTTATCAGTAATCAAGTCGAATTATCACGCTTTTTAGACACTAGAATAAAATTTATTACGATATTCATTCATAAAGTGTTCGTATTACTTTGTTACTAAGAAGGATTTTTACTTTATGATAAATTAACATTGTCAATGTGAATATATTTAAGAAAGGTAAACCTATCTACGTACCTACTTCCCAACTATTTTGGAGTTAGCTTCCAGTCCAACCGAATGCAGCTTTATTCACACGATGCCCTTGGTAAAGCTGGTTCTCAGAATTTTGGGACCGTAAAAGTTCTACAAATGACGGCCAGGATCAACGGCTTCTGAGGCACGGAGGGATCTCAAAATGTGATAGATGGTTTCCCATCCTCGGCCATCGTAGCTTACCCTTGGATCGACCAATGAGGCTGGTATTATTTAGCCTGGAATTCAGTTAAGTTATCTGAAGGTTCGTTTTTAATTAACGCGGTCTTCAATTTCATATTGGAAATCCCATTAAAAGGCTGCAGTTTCTTCCACTGCATTTAGCTGAGGTAAGTAAGCTCATTTCAATTAACTTTTACAAAGCCAAGACCACGGAATGCGGTCGGTAATTTATATTATAAGGTATTTATAGTACAAGTTTTGCTTGCCGTGAAAAGTACGGTTTATACGCTGTGTGCATGCACGGTTCGTGGGTATTGTATGGGGGCGCCGCGTAGGTTTATACGCCGCACCGTACCGTAATGAAACCATCGCCGACATAAAAGTATTGTAAAAAAATACTTTTTTTATACATTAGGTAGAAAGTCCACGAAAAGTAATGCAAGCTTGAACCAGCACGATTCTTCCGACGATCAGAAAGATCCCCTTGTTCAAATAATTGAAATAGATTTTTCTCATCCGTTTAGTTTTATTTTCTACAGCTTCGACTATGTTATGAAAAATAGAATTATGATGTACCAAGTACCTGCGAGGTAAGGTGATAAAAGTTTGAAGTGTTCGAAGCACTAATCGCTTGTTTAAGAGTCGTTCAAGTATCTTAGATATTGCGCTAAGGACAGCTATTGGGCAATAGTTCTTTGGCAAGGTCCCGTCTCCACCGTTGAATATAGGATGAATAATTGCCCTTTTAAAAGAAGAGGGTAAGATAGCTAATTGAAAGCAAAGGTTGAAACTGTGGCATAGTATAAGTGCGAGAGTCCTTGCGTATCTTTCTAAGAAAGTTTGAGATATGCCATCCCATTCAGTAGCAGCATCAACTCTAAGCTGGTTAATACTTAAAACCTCTTCGTACTTAAAACCTCTTCAGGATCCGTCTGTTCTTACACGAAAGATTTATTGAAATTTGTAGAATGAGCGGGAGTTGAGTGGAATTGTGCGCTCTTTATATTTTCTGCAAGCCTTTTCCCGATGTTCGCAAATAATTCGTTTACATCATTGCAAGACTGTCTGGGCGAGTTAAAGTGAGTTAATAGCTGGTTTGAGGAGTCTTTCTGTGAATTAGTGATTGTTTTTATAGTGTCCCATAGTTTTTTATAGTTGTGGTTTGCCTTATTTATTTCTTTGGAAACAAAGATGCTTATGAGTATGTAATAAGTAGAGTTTGATTGTCTGGTGAATGCTTAACTTTATTGGGTAGAGAATCTCGGTTCCGGATACAACGCAGCAAGCCTGGAGTAATCCACGGTTTCAATATCCTTTTACTTGCTGGGACTTTGAGAAATGACGTGGACTCATACAGGGCATGTTTCGCTATTTGTGTAAGCTTGTCTATAGCGTTGTCTGGGTCAGAGATAAGGAGAATGGGGGTAAAGTCTAGGTGTTTCATAGTTTCATCAAGTGCATTATAAGTAGTCTACCTTAGATATAATTTTTGTGGGTTGATTCAGATTTTTATTTTTATTATTTACACATAAAATGGAAGTACAATGATCTGTTACCGTTGTATCGTAGACTAAAGAAAGAATAGTAGCTGTAGATCGAATCATAATGTGATCTAAGCAGTTGTTACCTCTCGTGGAATATGTATGAGGTGGTTAGAATCCGTGGTACGCCAGGGTATTTAGATATTCGTGGGGTCGTGAATCTTGGGTATTAGGTTTAATATCTCCAGTAATGATAACCGATTTAAAGGAACCGAGGGCAAGAATAATGTTATCGAGTGTAGTAAGGGCGTTCCAGATATAATCTTGGTCATATCATTTGAGGACCATGTAGATTGGTGTCTAATATGGTCTTTTGTGGAAAAAACCACACATATTGAGTGGACCTGTCTTGTCAGTGCACGAATTTATCAGTAATCATGCAGCTCAACTTACAACATATGGAGCACAACGATTCGACGATCAATACCAAAGAAAGGATAACTTGGTAGGCCGCATAAAGTACTCAAACTGCCAGATTAACATTAAAAATTAACTGAGAAAGAGATGAAAAACCAAAACAAAAAAGAAAACATGATCTACATAGTCCTCATATTTACGATAATTTAATGAATGATTTAAATATACTGAGACTTAGATTTTGGACATAGCTTGGAAGTTTATTATAAAAGCGTATGCATTGACATCTAAATGACCCACCTATTTTCTTGAGCCTTGTTGGTGGTACAACAAATTTGTGTTTGTTCCTAGTATAAAATTTACACTATGGGTATCACTGTATTTTTTAAACAATTTAATATTTTTATGGGCATATTTTTTTTTTCAAAAATGCCCTGTGAAGGCACAGTCATTACATTAATTGCCTTAATTGTTTCTCTGAGAGAGTGTCTCGGACTTAATTTATAAATTGACCGAACAGCTCTTTTCTGTAAGACAATGATAGTCTGAATTTCGGCGGCATTTCCCCACAACAGAATACCATACGACATAACACTGTAAAAATAGCTGTTTTAATTGTTCCGTGAATTAGCCGTCCCCCGACGTGACAATGCTTTGATAAAAATATTATCTACAACTTAAAACACCAATATTTTTTTAAAGCTTTTTTGGGTCAGGGTTTAAAAAAAAAACTTTTTTTGTTTAATTTTTAAAGTCACCGTATTAGATACCGACGAACTTACTAAGTTTTATCAAATTATAGCCTATCTAAGTCTGGAAAAATATCAAAAATAATGAAAACTGAATTGACTAGTTTATTGATGAGAAAAAAAATGCCAAGGCTTAGCTACCTACTTTTCTTTTTCTGAACTGACTTCATGACTTTTGGCTAAGCTGAACTTTTAATGTTGCTATGAAATTAAAACTTCGTCATTTTAAACGAAATGCTTTGCTTTACATGCTAAGAAAATATATTTCTGCATTAGAATAAAAAAAAATGATAATGAAAATGATTTCTTGTAAAAAGAATATAGCGGTCATCATTTTTAAATTAAATCTCAGCACAATTCGATTATGGCAATATCGCCAACAATAAAAAAACGTGACATTTTATCTATCAACCGGCCTATCAAGACAACTTGTCGTTCGTTGCTTGCGCGTATGTCTCGTTGTTCTGTATTTGCCATCGATTTCCCGTGATTTTCTACTTTATCGACTGCTTAAGCTTATTGAGTTCTGATGTTTACTGTTTCCTATGTGATTAGTGTTTGCCTAAGAATTTTGTTTTTTCTGTGACTTTGGATCACGATTCCGCTTTATATCTTTGATTTTGCTATGTGTTATGTTTTTCCTCAGCAGACGCATAAATAAATGTCAACAAAATTGGTATGGAAGTTCGGTTTTGTTCCTTTGGACGCCAAAAATTTCGAAAATCGATTTGTGTTACCTACCTACTGTATAAAATAAACAATAGTAAATAAACAACCAAAACATCATCAAGATTCATCTCTGAAATCCACTTTTTGAGTACCTAATGCAACGCCCATTTTAAATCACATGTATTATTTTAATGGAAATGGGACAACACATCGCATCGCATTGCAAAGCATCGCAAACATCCGCCAGCGATTACAATGAATAAATTAAATTGCTGTCACGCGTCTAATTTGTATTAAAGTGGATAATCCACATTTATATTTACATTTACACAAACGAACGTTCAGAAACAATGTTCGGAGTACTTTTGAGATTTGTGTTGTTTTTCAATTACTGCTTTTGTAAGCCTCTTCTTTACTCCGGTGAAGGAAACGGTTGTTTTATTTAAAGGTAGGTGAATTTATTCTAGAATTTGTTCAGCAATTTGTTTAGTCATTCATTTCGAAATAAACAAAATTTTAATTGAGATCTATTGCTGAGCATCGTTAGTTAGATTATAGCATAGTACTAAGAAATTTTTTTTATAGGAAAACTCTCCTCTCAAAACTTATCAAAATTAATAATCTGATAGGTACCCATTTTCGGTAATAATAGGTAACACTGAAAATGTTATGCTTCTAAAAACGCTCTGATGGATTTCTAACGCTCGGCTCAGCGCCGAAGGTTTAAAATCGAACAGTGCAATAATATTCAACCATTACATTTAAGTGTTGCTTACTGTTCGTCAAAAAGCGCTCTGCTTAACCGCCCCGTGCTGAGGACTTTTCTCATTTACAGCCGTACTAAATGTTGGCTGGATTTTCGTATGTACTACCCTACTTAAATACCCCGGAGAGAGACTATAATTGTTATTTAGCACGTTCTTCGGCTCTTCGTTATTCTGGTCACTGTCGCTCGACTGTCAAACTATAAACTGTAAATACAGACGGGAAGATGTATAACTCAGAGCACGAGCTAAGTAACTTTAGATCCCGGCCTGAGGTTCAAAGACTAAGTCCGCTTAATCAAGCCAATCTTGTCGAGTATGTAGACGCTTTAGAATGTCAGAACGTTTTCAGTGATAAATTAACGAAATATTCAATTGTATGTACATCTAGATAAATGATGTCGGACTCTGCCATGTTTAGCTTTAGAGACATAAACTATTGGTTTCCTGGTAAGTGGCTTCATAATGAATCAAGTTTCGAAAGGCCTTAGGCTTAGCCCTTAAGCTACAGTTTTCTAGAAGACCGGTGGCTGCCACATATGAATATTATAATGAGAATGATGGCATATGGGTTTGACTCTTTACGGCTTATTGGGCAATTCGCACGAATTTACTCACGCGAATCGGTTGGACACGGTCGAATCGATGCTTTTAAATAATCTTTTATTTTCTGTAGGCGATTCGCACAAAGTTCATTTATTTGTGGGCGCATCCACAAGTCCAGTAATACCTATGTCAAATGGCAATAGGCATGTTTTGAATTTTATGGGATAAAATCGAACTTAAGATAATTACATCATAAGTTCGATTTTCTACTATTAACTAGTACGAAAACTGCAATGTTTTTTTTATTTTTCTGCATTTGCATTCCAGAAAAAAATTAAACGTGTTTCTGGAATTGCCTGTTGGCCCATGAATAAATTAAGTTCGTGCGAATGGCCTAGAGGAAATAGTAACTAAATTATTTTAAAAATGTGTCTAATCTCTTCATACGCCAACCTTACGGCCCACGAATAAATTAAGTTCGTGCGAATGGCCTAGAGGAAATAGTAACTAAATTATTTAAAAAATGTGTCTAATCTCTTCATACGCCAACCTTACGGTGTCAAAGAACGGTCTCTGAGAAAACACACCAACTTACTTACATAAATAACGTTTCAGTGACATCCTTCGACGCTAGATCTCCGACACTTGTGTCGGCCACCGCTTTTCAAGGAAACCATAGCTTTAAGGCGTCCCGAAACGACCAATCGTAATTGTTAATTTTTATGTGACTGATACACAAATTGATTGTCTAACAAGTGTAATTGAAGCGATTGACAATCGTTACTACAATTACAATTGATGGCAATTGATCAATCGCAAATTACCGCTTCGGGAGGCCTTTAGACGGTTAGGCAAAGTATGAAACTACATTGTAGTCAAAAATTACACCGTGATTCAATAAAGTCTAGGATATCAAAGCAACGAACTGACACTCCGTGAATAAGTGTTATTCACGATATAGGTAGTCGTGTTCTGATTTTAGTAGCATTAATTATGCAAATTATGCTGAACCACTCTTAAGTTTGCTGAACTATTAACTCTGTGTATTGCAGGTACCTACCTATTATGAAGTCATACAATGGGGAGATGATGTAGACATATATCTCTCTATATCTTGGAGTAAACAAGCAACTATGTGTATTTTGTACCTATGTATAGTGACTAAGTGAGACTGAACTAAATAATGAACTTATCTACTGGTCACCTAGTAAGTACTACAGACTCTAAAACTATAACTTGATGTAACTTAATCATGTAATAAATCTTACCTCATTAAAGCACTAAAATAAATAAAAATGACTCCGATGGTTCATCGTTAATTGTGTTCATATATTTTCGGACAAGTCTACATTTAAAAAAATCTGTTAAATAAAAACATTATTTGACTCTGCTCCCGCTGAAATTATCACTGTTCCGAATTTAGTTTCGACTGATAGAGCCGCTGTATCTATGGCAAAAACATATTTTACTATAAATACTACTATAATCTAAGTATAATGGCACCGATTCTCTTGTTCACAAACTGAATTAAAGTTCGAGACTTGACATCTCTAGCCAGTTAAGTTCAAGAAGGTATAGTTCTGTTAAAACGTCAATTCCAAAAGTGTCGGTTTTTCATTGTGAATTATCTCGTATTAGAGACGTCAAGTAACTTAACACCCATCCATCTTAACTAATGCAAATTTAATGGAAATTTCAACTGTTTTGAAGTTTTAGTTCCACTGAAATTGACAGCCCATAATTATATATCCGTCCCTTTCTTGTTTTATTAGAGAGAGAAAAATGGAAACAGAATAAACTACGTTTAGCTTGTTCACAGCAGAATCGTCACCAATTATCTACAGCAAAAATCACGAAATGGCATTAGTCACATGACAAGAAGCTTTTCAGAAATTATAGGTACTCATCACAATAGCGAAGACAGGCCCAGTCGGTCCCCTGGATGTTCTGAAATAGCGTGAAATAGTTCATAAAAGGTGCACGGAAGTAAAACACAGACAAGGATCACATGCAAACATATTATGTGATAAGAAAATATTTAAAGAGAAGGCACATAATCACATAGAAGAAATAGATAAAAACAGTTATATTATAAAATAATACATTTTGTAATAAACTTAAAAGTAGGTATTGAGGAATTTGCTTATTGTCTCGTTAATGAATTTTATGAGGTGATATAATAATAAATAAGCAAAAATATATAAAGATGCGTCACAAGAAATACTAATTGATAGTTTAATATTTTAAGTAGCTAAGAGATAACTTTGAGAGAAATCACAAAACCGAACAAAAGCGACTTTTCAGTTTCAATCCACAAACCAAAATAAAATCCAATTTTGAAATCCTATCGTACATTGTTTCAACAAGCTACAAAATATGTGTGAGCGAAGTTGAGCTAGACAAATTGCCTATTGATCGCGTTACCTTGTTAACGGCACAAACTACCACGCTATTATATATTTCAATGAAAAACTAACAATTGTACAAACAACATCCTCCGGCAGACTGTAAAATATTTAATCGGATTAAGTGCTTGAATGAGTATAAAATATTCAATCGGGTTTAGTGCAATCAAGCACTTAAGGCGGTGATTGCTTGAAAACGCTCAAAATAGTGTTTTTTTTTTTAAGTAGTGTATCTCTTTAACCGTAAATCATTTTGAAAGCAAAAAAAATATGATATTTTCAAGTCTTTTTTTGCATAGAGTGATGGAACTCAAAACATAATTAAACATACTTTAATGCATCAAAAAAATCATCAAAGTCACCTTCAATGACAATATTATAATAACAAATATACCATAAAATTCCAAATGCCAAACTGCATCTAGTGATGGATTATTTATTATTAAATAGTTAATATCTAATTTTATACGATTTTATTTGCATTTTTACGACAATGCTTGCTCATTTATTATTCGAATTTATTACAACAGATTTTAACACGTATCGGATTGCAATATGAACTACTATCGGTCATAACGACAATATTTTAAGTTACCAGGGAATTAAAAGTTACAAACTCCGCCGGTGTTTGCTAACATACTAATCAATAGAACAAAATATATATTAGGAGATAAGCAGAACAATTTGGAATGAAGTAACATAAATGGGATGCGACTGCCTTATTGGTGAATGGTCGAAAGCGCGACTACTGAGCATGATGTCCCGCACCCTAATTGCGTAACACGCGATTAATCATAATCGGTTTCATTTTGTCAGTTCAACAATATTCATTGCGTTATTTACGTTGTTGAGCAGACACATTTTTCGAACATATGAAGCAATGGTTTAGCCTTTTGTTTCAATACGAAACAAATTATGATGAATCGTGAGTTACGCAATTAGGGTGCAGGTATTGAGGGCAAGTGGTAATCGCTTCATATAGAAATATGAAACAAATAATTGAAGTATCCTTAATAAAGTTTTTAATAACTTGCAAATTTAACGTAGGGCTCTGTTTATTTTGCATACCGTCGATTCATGAAAGCCTGTAAAAAGATAACCTTATACACCAAACACAGCGGGACTTGGGATCCTAATTTTTAAAGGTGCCGTAGGCACAGGTTGTTACCTATTTGTTAATAAGAGGTGGTCTGCCAACCACCAGCCTGCCTGCCACCTTACATCTTCCAGGTTGGTATAAGAAATAGTTCTGGCTGAATTCGATCACTCAAGCGGATATGAATTCTTCTATATCCTAGTATATAAAAATATATAATATTGTAAATGTGAAAGTTTGAATGTTTATTAGGTACTCAATCACGCAAAAACGGCCGAACGGATTTGCATGAAATTTGGCACACAGATAGTTTGTAACCTGGAATTCATGTAGAAACAAATACTAAACTTTTCGGTAGATTAAATGTTAGTTTCTATACCTACATTTCTTTTTCCCATCATCATTATCGCTGATGAAATGTCACTTTGCCTAGGCTTTTAATAGGCGTGGTTCGATTCGGAGGTCGTTAAAAATTTTATTAGATTTTTCCATAAGGAATTTTTCAGTGGCAGGAGTCTGAATTGTTAGAAACCATGAACTCAAAATGTCATCATCATCAATCTGTCTTGTCTTTTCCCAACTAAGTATATTGAGGTCGGCTTCCAAAACAACCGGATGTAGCTGAATGCCAGTATTTTCAGGCAGAGTGACTGATTATCTGACCTCCATAACATGACGGATAAAAAGATACCCCTTCGTAAGACTGGTTGTCAGACTTTCGAGATTCTGACGACCCGTATCGACTGTCAAAGATTTACGAATGATCGTCGGGACCATCGGCTCAACGTGCTTTCCGAGGCACGGAGGGGGTTGGTATATAAAGACGGTCACCCATCCACAGATTAACCGTGGCAAGCGTAGCTTAACCTGATCAATCGACCCGTGCGACTGTTATTACTTAGCCACCAATAAAATGTATGGTTTTTTTTTTTAACCATGCAAAGTTTTATATGTGTTTACTGGTCAAAGGTAACGCGTCGATGTCGCTGCCTCCATTAATAACATTAGCTTTTAAAACTGTATCTAGGTATCACTAATGTATACACAAATTATTAGTGGTACTTAACATTCAAAAGGTTTACCAGTAAAAGGGTTAAGGTGAATGCGCAGTGGTAGAGCGCGAAATTCAAACTTTGTTACGTTTTTTGCAATTTTCAGGTGAGTGTCAGCTTGTTACTTGATCAAAATATGATTTGCGACTATAACATGTACGTATTTACAGATTTATAATCATTAGAATCAATAATACATCTTTCTAAGTTAGATTTGTTCCATTCCAACAAATTTCTTATGGAAAAGTGCTTGTGGAAGAAATCTAACTTATAAGAGATATATTAGACATTCTAATGACTTAGTTCTGTAAACACGTACCTGTTATATTCGCAAATCACATTTTGATGAGGATACAACCTGATACTGACCTGAAAATTGCAAAAACGTAAGAAAATTTGAATTTCGCGGTCTACCACTGCGCATTCACCTTAAAGGTATTTCGTCGGATGCAGCTAAATACCAGTATTTTATATAAAATCACAAACATTCAAAGTGTGCTAATGCATATACATAATTACATACGTACATAATTGCATGTTTAGTGGCTATAGATCCTTTGTATACTTTTGTAGGCAAGTACCAAGGCGAGCACGCACGGTCTTAGTCTGACAAGTGCAATTTAAAGTAACAGGTATAGAATTATAGGTGATTTTTTTTTAATACAATGGAGGACCGCTTCTTTAATATAACGTTTTAATGTTGTTGGTTCGTTTGGTTAGCTAGGAAAGTGGTTCCGACACTATATAAAAGCGAAAGGTCACTCATTCATATATTCACAGAACTAATAAATATACTCTGTTTTGAGATTTCGTGTATAATCAGAGTGAATGAATGTTTGCATTCACTCACTGATTACCTAATTGCGAAATCTCAAAAGCTACTATACCTACGAAGATGAAATTTGGCACAGAGGTAGATTATGAGTAGGAGACGTCAGCTAAGATAGGATTTTAGGAAACTCTCCCCGTGAGGGGGTCAAATAGGGGGTGGAAGATTGTTTTTTTTTTTTACTCGGGCGGAGCCGGAGGCAACAGCTAGTTAAGTATTTAACGTCCGTCATGAAGATCTGTCATTTCCATCAGTATTTGACATTAAGTCAAACCCCGCTGCCCAAAGATTTAGGATTTGCTGTCACCGTTGTTCTTATTCTACTCAGCGTGGCGACGGAAATATTGACTCGAAAAAAATTATTTGTATATTTTTCTAAATTTATTTGGCCTAAAATTTTGCAACGCGAATTGAATTCGTTTACTCAACTATTAGCTCCTTCTCCACCGTACTTAGTCAAGCGAAAAAGAGTACATACTAGAAGAGTACTGAGCTTATAGGTACATTATTAAAAAGAGTACATACTAGAAGAGTACTGAGCTTATAGGTACATTATTAAAAAGAGTACATACTATAAGAGTACTGAGCTTATAGGTACATTATTAAAAAGAGTACATACTAGAAGTGTGGGCTTACACATTATTAAAAAGTGTTTAAGTTTGTGTTAAGGATGGGTAGGTGGAAGGATGAATGTTTGATAACCATTCACGCAAAAACGGCTGAAAGGATTTGGATAAAATTTGGCACACAGATAGTTTGTGACCTGGATTAACGCATACTTTTCATCCCGGTACTACGTTCCCGTGGGATAATTTCCGACCTCCATGCGGGCGAAGTCGCGGGAAAAGCTAGTTAAATAAATGAAAAAATCTCGCAAGTTACCGAGGTAAGTATGAATATATGGCAACAGTAGTTATTTAGTCAGATTATTTAGAAAGACTCCGTAGAGAGACAATGTACGAGCGAATTACGTAAATATACGTTGGACTACTAATTACGCTTCTGCTGACAGAATTCATCTGTATAATTTACATACGTACCTATGTAGATACTTAATGTGTGTGGATATGTGAGCAGTGGTGACCCAGTGGTTACAGCCGCGTCTTACGGGTTACGTAGGTTCGAACCCAGAGAGGCACTTTACTTTGTGTACATTACTTCATCACCACTGCTCTCAAAACGGTAAAGAAAAATATCGTGGACGAACCAGCTATCCTAGAGCCAAAAAATCGAAGAAATGTGAGATATAAACCCAAATCTCAACATAACCTAACCCGCACTGGCTGTGAGCACGCCACAATTGCCGTGGTAAGTCCCCACTTTGAGCAGTGGATTGAGAGGCGCCACGGCGTCCTCACCTTCCGCCTGACGCAGGTCGTCACCGGACACGGTTGTTTCGGGAGGTTCCTGTTTCGGATAAGGCGGGAGGAACGCCCGGGTGCTACTACTGCGTAGATCGCCCGGAGCCAAGATCGCTCCGCCCAAGCCGGGCAGACATCCACCGTGACCTCTTGGAGGCGATCGGCGGCGGTAGTCACTCTCACGTCCGGTCCTGATCTAGACCATGGTATGGAGCGAGAGTGCATGGGAAGTCGTCACCTCCTTCTGCGAAGCACTAATGCGCACGAAGACAAGGGCGCACGTGAGGGAGAGTCAATCTATGCGCTCTCATGGGCCTAGTCGCCGCAAGAGATGCCCTGGGCTTCGGGAATCCCAGGCTGATTCCCGGCCACCGTAGGCGCGGGCTTGCGGACGGTGAGTAATGGGTAGCTCGCCGTTAAGGACCAAGCCCGGGTCCACGGCGCGTTGTGTTCCACGCGCGCCTGAAAGAGATGTCAGCACCAACTGGTGAGGTCCGCAAGGGCCAATGCCTGCCAGGGGTGCGGGTTGTTCGAAAGAGATACCGTGGTCCCTGGCACATAGGCAACTGAATGAACACGGGTGGGTTTTAGTTAGTAAAAGTCTGACACGTCCTCCCGCTCCATCCAGAGCGGCAGAAGTTTTTTGAAGATTTCCCAAACTTAAAAAAAAAACACTTTAGCTGCGGCCCGCGTGGTGGACAGCCCACTCCTCACCGAGCTCTATGCCCCAGCAGTGGGAACATTATAGTCTATCGTGTCACGAGAGTATTTCGTTCTAGTTACGCACCGTCTTTCTAAGAAAGAAAGAAAGAAAAAAACGTTAATTTGCGGTAAACATGTCGCAAAAAGAAAAGGAACACAAAAAAAATTATATGAAAAGGTTGAGGGAAATATGCGTCACATCCACAGAGTTATTATCCGTCGTCAGTATTATTTAAGGACCATTATTAAACGCCCGCCAACTGAACTTAACAAAAGTACTTACAATATTGCCAGCACGTGGTTTAATATTTTATTTGATACTAAGTGGTTGTCAGTTGTAGTTATTTTCCATTTTCATGGAACAAAGGCTATACGAAATGTACGTAAATATTCACGAATCAGTACATATAAAGTCTTTCGATTTATAATTCTGTGAACTTCTGTCTACACCACCCTCATTGTGTAACACACTATCAACCAGAATTTTAATCTGTTTGAAGGAAGTTGGTAATGTGTCTGCTCAACGACGTAAATAGCGCAATGAATGTTGTTGAACTGTCAAAATTAAAACCATTCCAACTGTTAGTGAGTTCCGCAATTACCCGCTGATCAAAAGGCAGTAGATTACCGAGTGCCTGAGGAAAACTTATTTAGAAGGCAAAGAAGAATATAATGACGGCAACTTGTTAATTAGGTACTCTCTGGGAGTGTTGTTTTTAATAAAAGGAGTATGTAATCGCAGGTTGCGTTTTGTTGTTTCCACCTACCTCCATTTGAAACAGGGCGTGAGTTTAGTATGTATGTAACCGCTATATCAGCAAACATGTATATGTTTGTATGTGGCATATCAAATCTATATATATAAAAATGAATTGATGTTCGTTAGTCTCGTTAAAACTCGAGAACGTCTGGACCGATTTGGCTAATTTTGGTTTTGAAATATTTGTGGCAGTCCAGGAAAGGTTTAAACGGTGAGAAAATATTAAGAAAATCTATATTTAAATATATATAAAAAAAAATATTCACGTTTGGTAGTCTCACAAAAGGTTCAGAAATCTTTTATCGGCGGTACGAAGTTTGCCGGGTCAGCTAGTTATATATACAATTCAACGCTCTTTATGCTTTGACAGATTTGGGGAATGTGGAACAATAAATCTAGACCTGTGAACCCATATTATATAACACATCATCTGTTGTTTTACATGTCAAGATTTTAAAAAACCCACGTAAGGACAATGATACCACCCCAGTGGGTTCCCGGCCCCCTGTGGGTTCCCGCATTGTCGTTGTGGGGGGGCTCAGTAGCCGTGGTCCGCTCCCACGGTGAAGCGAAGATGAACCCCAAGGTGGGGCCGCTCGTCAGGGCTTTTGTCTCCAAGCCGACGACGTAGCGGCCAAAAAGTAGGTTGCGGTGAGGTGCACCGCAACTGTGGCGGGCCGCGAAGCCGAATGGGAGGCATCGCGATTTATTTGGTTCCTGGGGTGGTCAGGGCGTGTCATGTGTCCTGGTGCGCCGAACTGGTGGGGTTTGCAACGGCCGATGTCTGCCAAGGGTGCGGGTTGTTCGAAAGAGATACCGGCGCCCCTGGCACACAGGCAACTGAGGGAACACGGGTGGATTTTAGTCAGTAAAAGTCTGACACGCCCTCCTGCTCCACCCAGAGCGGGAGAAGTTATTTGACGATTTCCCACCCTCAAAAAAGAAAAAAAAGGACAATGATCGATGAGAAAAGCTTTACCTCGAGATACCTAGCAAGTTTATTTGCATCACCGAAGAAGGTACAACACCCAAAGCATGGAGCAGAAGAAGTACCAAAAATCTTGCTGAAGAACTATAGACCGATCTCACTTCTGAACGACACACAGTGTAGAAGCTCTTGTCAAGGTTTGTCACGAATGGTCGCAGCGGGAGCCTTGACGAGATGAAGAACAAGCCCAATTTTTAACGTTATAGATAAAACTTTTTATTTATTCACATATGTATATCAGTGAAAACAGTACATTCATATGCTTTATTTTTGATGCACAGTAGTTGGCAACCCTACGGTACCCATTCCCTCTAGAAGAGAGGAGCGCAACCCTGCAGTATTTAGTTCCTAGAAGGTATTACACCTGTAATGTCACCGATACTCTTTGGCACCTGAACATAGTAATGTAATATTATTTTTGTATAAACGTGCGAACACAGCATTGCAATATCATTTTGGTATATACGTGCACTGCGTGCAGTATTACTTCAAAAGTTCACGGTTATTTCATCTAGACTCCTGAATATGAAACCTCAGTCTTTATGAGAATGGTATTAAAAGCGTTCCTAGTCTAATGTAAAAGCAATCTTAATATCTTCAAGTTCTATGCGACAGTGCCAGGCAATAAAATATGTTGGCTATTGCAGCTCCAGTGTCGTGGTTATTTGCTTTTCCTTCCAACACATTTGTGTGAGGAATGTAGTAGATTGTATCACTTCTAACCCACGTGAAGTTATAACCTAAAGGCCTGAATTTAATACATTTGTTTCATGTAACATAAATTATTTATGTGAGAATATAAAACATGACTTAAGAGCTCCCAAGTGTGCCCTAATCAAAGAGTTGTGCCCATGTTACTGAAAATATTCTTTGTCCGTTGGATATACCTAGTGCTTAACAGTTTTGCTTCTGTGGGATGTAGACATGACAAACAGAATAATCTAACAACGCATACCACTATACAGTCAAAACAACTTATAACTCAACTTCATAGCTCATAAATAATAAAGGTGTATTGTGCTAGTCATAACATACCTAATTCATAAATATTTAAATGCTGGCCCAAGCCGGGCTTAGTCTCAACTTATGGGTTTAATTATCTGGTTTATGTAATGTGTTTCGAGCTGTAACTATACCTACCTGTTGTTCAGCTGTACCGAGATTGTTTGTTTGTACCAGTTTATTTTTTATTTATAGTTAGTAAGAAGTATTTTTATCCAAAAGATGCTAAAACTTATAATAAAATTAGAATTATGAACAAGTATATTATAAAGTAAAAAGGGAAAAGCTCACTGGCCATCAAAGAATTCGTCCGCATCACTGTCAGTGGGAAAAGTGCCCAAAAGGCTGGCAGCGTTGCCACGTTGGATGGCAACGCTGATATATAGTTAGTTATATTATTTGGTGGATTTTCCTGGATTTTTTTTTATTTAGTCTAGCACCAGAGCAATATTTGAAGATGCTATAAAATGTGATTGGAAATTGGCAGAGGCTTCAAGTAGATTAATTAGTTTTCACTGTCCACGGAATTCGCGTTTTTACAAATTCTTTTTTGTAATGCAAACTGTTTAATGCTAGTAGATGACGTTTTAATTAGATTTTTAATCGAATAACCTTTGGATACCTACTAATGAAATTGGCTGACCTAAATTTTAGCTGCCAAGATAAAGCTAGTTCAATCTATACCATGATAATGGCACAATGCTTAATTAAAATGTATAGTGACCGGTGGGATAAAGGTAAAAGATTAAGTTCTAATTGATACAGACATTGGCAGATGTGCAAAAGCTTTGACAGAGTTTATAAAACTAATTAAGTACTTTTTATTAATTAGCAAATTTCATGAAAATTGATATACCAGAATCGCGTAGCCCCTTACAAGATTCATGAAAACTTTGGTAAGACATTTTTGCCACTTTTCGAAAAGGAACTCAGAAAGAGTTATACTTAGGTAGGAGAGATGTAGGCAATGGGAGTCAGTTGGCAATGGTGATCACCAGAGATCGGATATTCGGATGCATATTCACCTAAAGTTGAGATGTTGGCTAACATGGAATGCGCTTTTGTATCGAAAAAGTCTTAATTTAGGTAAGTGATTTGTTGAGTTATGTGAATGTGATTTCAGTGCACTTCTTGTGGGCTTTGGACCTATGCAGATTGCACTGGATGGGACTCAGCCCGCAATTATGTATGCGATATGTGTTGACTACCATTGTCCACACGCTGATCTCCATTGTCAACCGATGTTGACAATGGTGAACAAACCGGTATTTTTTTGAATTATGGTTCCTAAAATAGTGAGCCAAAGTGATTAAGGGTGATCTCAATTGATAGTCAATTAAACAAAGTTTGTAATACGGCTAAAGCAATAAATAGTTGATTTATAGATTTGCTTTTATTTAATTTCCCGCTTACCTAAGTGATCCCCATTACCTTTATCTCCACTAGTTGTTTTTTTTTTGTGGTTTGAGTTTTTTGTTAGACTTTTTGTCATAATGAGCAGCTGTAATTTCAACTAGAAACTAGAACTGCAATTCCAGGAGGAACAATCCTGATGTCCATGCCCTTTGGTGTGATTTAACATCGTATTTTTACAAATTTACATAAAGGGTGCAGCATAATATTAACGATATAATGGTTACCCAGATTGGTTATCGGGCCGCTCGCCAGAGGGCGTCCGCGCAAGATCCAGGAAGTTCTCATAGTAATCGACAGTTAATTAACCTACCAACCAGCGAGCAAACAAACGTACTGTTAGATTGTAATTTGTGTGATGTTTGTGATTATATAGTAACTCCCAAGCATCTGCGTTTCTCTTACACCCGCTCCCCAGCTATAAATTCCCGTTTATCCTTGCCTTTGTAATGTAATCTCCAGGCGTTGGTTGAATACCTTCATTTACACTTGTAATGAGTCGAATTACTTTCCAGACCATTATGTAATCGTTTTAGTTCTTCCTTTCAGACATTTACAAAGTGGTGTAGGCAGGTATGTTTTAGATTTTAACTAGATTTATAAGGATTACGAAATGTCGTACACAAATACAATGCTACGGTGCGGTCTCCGCTGTTTTTGTTAAAACGTCAATGATAGCTTTATAAAATTAATTTCAGGACATGAACTGAAATTGCTGTAAGTATCTCGGTAACTCGCGTCCATACAACATATCAATAGGTACTTTACTCAAGAAATAAGATAATAAAATAAAATCAAACAAATTTCTACCTACATTAAAATGCTTACATTCTTTCAATATTTAACATTGCTAACTGTTTACTGAAAAACTGGAAAACGGACACTAACATAAAGTTAAAGCTAAGCTGAAAAATGCTAGTTTCAGTGGCATACTCGTATTTGTAAAATGATGTCTAAATGGTTCACTTTGTTTGTTACTTCAAGGGTAATGAGAATTCCTCTCATAATGTTTTTGTGTAGGTATATCTTGCTGATGGATTATCGAAACCGCCGTCCGCGGTTTTGCTAGCTGTCTTACAAAACAGCTCTGTTATGTAAAACAGCTGAACATCGTTGAACAATTTTCCATATATTTACTGATCATTAACACGCAAAATTACATGAACGTTTTGCACTTATTAACCTTTTGATCGCCACGTCAACAAAGCAAAACGTGCCCTCCGCTCCAAGCGGCTCTATTTACGTATAAGTCTGTCATGTAGTCGTGACCGTGGCGTGCTGGACACATTTTGGTTTGTCATTTATACTTGACTGTGGCGATCAAAATGTTAATGAAGCGGGTCAACGATTAGAGGTTTTGTAAAACAGCGTGAAATGATATGTCAGATTTCATTCCACGTTGTTTTACATATTATCCTGATGCTTGTGACTCTGTGTGTCATAACAACAATAATGGCGTCCGAAACAGAAATATGTTATTAAAATGAGTAAAAATGTCTCTAACACAAGTGAAAACAGTGATTTTAAGGACAATATAAAATTTTCAGAGTTTTATGAAAATCAGTCAAGTAAATGCGACCATCTTGGAAGTAGCGCTTGCCGGCCCCTACCGCGGCACCAGTTGCTTCGCTCGCTCGACTCGCGCGCTGTTGGTCACAGTTCTAACCTAACCTAAACCGGTCAGGGTGCCCGAGCTTAGTTACTGCGACCGATTTGACTTATTAGGAAGCAAACACGAAACGTTTATTGTGACTGCATATAAGCCTTCGACAATCAATCTGCGACCTAATATACAAAAGACGAATGGCCTACTAGTGTTTATCGGTGGCTGCGTACGGCATATATTCTACATATGTAACTCACTGAGAAGGGTACTGCAAAAACTCATTACGACGTACCTTCAAATCATTCGGTTGTGTAAAACCTCCGGGGACTAACGACTTTCTCTAGACCAAAAATAATAAACAAAGTGATTGGTATTTCAATGAATTCTCGAAAAGGGGGACACTAGAGCTAATTGTCACATATTTGACAGGCTCAAGTATGTTGTTTTATTTTGCTTTTTAACCAAAAACTGCTATTTTCGAGAATAGCCTTTGTCATTAATGCCTCTTTAGCATTCTCTTTCGAAAGCACGATACGTCAATTTAACGCCCGGTACACTACTGTAAATTAAAGTAAACAAAATATTTCTACCTATTTCTGTAACGGAGCCAATTTCATGTCAAATGGAAAATAATAAGCTTATCCGTTGGTTTATAAAGCCACCCGCCAGAGGGCGGCTGTAAACGTGAAATGTAGATCGTAAAACTAAGTTTTATAGAAAGCAACAAAACAAAATAAAAATGGCCTAAAAAACAAACTGTTTTACTCTCTTTTCAACTGAACACAACAATGAGACGTAACTAATGTTAATAATAGTACCTACTAGATATAATCACTTAAGTATCTATATAAGCGAACTCTTACTTAAGTTTTTATGACAAATAAAGTTCTTTAATCCTAACACTACATCATAATTTGCCTAGCCTTTTCGATCGGCTTCCAACTTAACCCGACGCAGCTGAATACTAGTATTTAACATGGAGCGACTGCCTATCTGACCTTCACAACCCAGTTACTGGGTAATACGATACCACTTGGGAAGACTGGGGGTCAGAAATGAGTGGGCACGAGTGTCTTGGTATGTAAAGATGGCCACCCAACCACGTGCAAAGTGCAGCTTAACCTGATCGAACAAGCCGTGCGACTGTTCTTATTTAGCCACAAGCCACTGGCGGGGCTTGTGACTAAGAAATAAACTATGAAATTCATTTAAGGATTCTCTAACGCCTAAATTGCAAGTTGACTAGATATCTTAAACCGGGCCGCGATTTACCATTTTAAGATAACTTACTTTTGTATGGAAAATATGTTAAACCGTAGGTATTTTTTGCTCAATTAACAAAACTGGCTCATTAGGTACGAAAATTAACAAAACGAACTGACAGTATTGTCCACAAGAGTATTCCAACATTCGCTTATAGCGATAAAACCGCCCATTGTGTCAGCTTATGTAAAATTTCTAAATTTATTTATATCTGTAATTCGTATCGTGTACATATTAAAGAGTATAATCTATACTTAAAATTTTTAAAGGGTACATACCAGGCTGAGCCCACACCGTAGCCACATCAAGTTTGAAGCTGCCCAGCAGCTTGTTGGCTTGAAGAATGTTGCGAGATTGCAGTACCTGTAACAAATTTCACATTGCATGGCATTCGCAGAAAACCTTAAACACTAGGTAAAGTACCTCAAAAATTCAGAAGTGCCAACATAAAAATAAATCATGTTCGTCTCCATATTGCGCTATAAACGGGTTATGTGATGTGGTAGTGTTAGTAGTGAAGGGGGGTATCATTTATTTTTATGTTGGCACTTCTGAATTTTTGAATGCTCGGCAGTTTATATATTCGCTTGTGATAAACGGTATCGTAAACATTTTAGTATAAAAATGACAGCGTGGTTAATAACACTAGGTATATTGTAAAAATGTCCCTTATTTGAATGGAATAACGCTTCTTTGTGTAAACATGTTTTAAATAAATAAACTTTCGTGATGGTCAAATTTTAAACAAAACTTAATCTTGCGTACTTACCCTGATTTATCATAGTTAATTCATTTAAAGTAATATCTACCCTGTTTATCCTGTAGGGTCAGGGTCGGTATAATCACCCACATTTCGCCAGTTAAGTCCAAGTCCCATGTAATAGGCAGAGCGACGAGACTTTATTGACATCAACCGGGCACAAATCCACAGTCCGGGCTGCTACCGAGAAATTCTTGACAGAAAGAGATGAGATGATCGAATGATTCCTGATGGAATGAAATAAGAATTGGGCCGATCTGGGAATCGAACCTAGGACGTTATGCTCTGCAGTACCTAGCGCTTGCGACTAGATGAACGAGACAGTCTACCCTATAAAACGTAGCTATAAAAATTGCGATACTTATGTGAACTATATGTTATTAAAACTCGCGTTAAATTGCAGAGAAAAAATAACTAAGTACAAAGGAGTAATCAAGGTATATTACATAAAAAATAAGTACCTGCTTTTTTCTTCACGATAATTTTTAGCACCAATTAATTAAGTTTTAACTTTTAGTTTCTATTTTTATTTAAAACAAAATAACGCGTCCTAAGATGGTCGCTCTATTTCAAAATGGAAATCATGATGAGGAAAAACAAAAGAATTGAAAACAGAACACCAACTATATTGAATGGCCAGGAAGTTTTAATAACAACAAAAAAAAAGGTTTTATTTCATATAATCTCCATTAAAAGTTAGAATTGGTTAATTAGATATTTTTGTTTATAATACATAAACGGTCGATGTTGATATTAATTTGTGTAGAAGTAGTAAGTAAGGATTTGAATAATGCTAAGGTTTTTTTTTGAGATAAACTGAAATAACTTCATCAAATAACTTATCCCGCTCTGGGTGGAGCCGGAGGGCGTGTCAGATTTTTACTGATTAAAACCCACCCGTGTTCCTTCAGTTGCCTGTGTGCCAGGGGCCACGATATCTCTTTCGAACAACCTGCATCCCTGGCAGGCATTGGCCCTTGCGGACCCCACCGGTTGGTGCTGACATCTCCTTGAGGCGCGCGTGGAACACAACGTGCCGTCTACCCGGGCTTGGTCCTTCCAGATAGCGAGCTACCCATTACTCGCCATCCGCTAGCCTGCGCCTGCGGTGGCTGGGAATCAGCCAGGGATTCCCGACGCCCAGGGCGTCTCCTGCGGCCACTAGGGCCGTGAGAGCGCCTCTCCTCACGTGCGCCGTCTCCCTCTTCGAGAGCATTACAGCTTCGCAAAAGGAGGTGACGGCTACCCATGCGCTCTCGCTCCGAACCATGGCCTGGACCAGGGCTGGATGCGAGAGATCGCCTCCACAAAGAAACGGCGGTGCTCCGCTCAAGCCGGGCAGACCACCGTATGCTCCACCGTGTCCTCCGGGCAATCTACGCAGTGGGAACACCCGGATAATGCTAAGGCTCTCAACACGTTATTCGGTACTTAGATTAGCACATAGTTCACACATCATCGGCATCAACTGTTTAATATTTTCCCAACTATGTTGGGGTCAGCTTCCAGTCTAACCGGATGAAGCTGAATACCAGTATTTTACATGGAGCGATTGCCTATCTGACCTCCACAACCCAGTTACTGGGTAACACGATATCCCTTGATAAAACTGGTTGTCAAACTTTACGGCTTCTGACGACCAGTAACGACTGTCAAAGATCCACGAATGACAGCCGGGACCAACGGCTTAACGTGCTTTCCGAGGCACCCCGACAGTGCCTCTTGGTAAGAATGTAAAGATGGTCACCCATCCACGGACCAACCGCGGCAAGCGTAGCTTAACCTGATTGATCGGCCCGTGCGGCTGTTATTACTTAGCCACAAGCCCCTCATATATAAAACATAGTCCGGACACCATTTCAGGGATTAATCACCTGGAAATTGAAAATTAGGATTCGTCGAAGCGCATCTCTTGCGCGTACACCTTCTGCTTTGGTTGCAATTTGATTACAGCTTCATTAATAACCTAACATAAAGTCTCTTTTAAGTTTTCTTTAAATTGGTTACATTGGCTTGCCTTCAAGTCAGGCTACACACCTATGTAAATACTTAATGAGTAGATAAACTTTGTGCTACTACATAATACATACACATAAACTCACGCCTGCGTAGTGTAGGACGCGTCCCAGCTTCATGGACTAATGACCTTAAAAGGTGTCACCGACAGACTGAATGCCGAAGGAAAAGGTGTTCTGGTGCAGCCTGGGAGAGGGCTATGTCCAGCAGTGGGCTGCGATAAGCTGAGTTGATTGATTGAAGGTATCCAATGAATCAATCACTGCCTCCAAAGTATAAAGTACCTACGCATTATCTGCATCTAAGATTACTAACAATATGCAAAAAATAATAATAGGTACACAGTGTTTACCAAACGTTGGGGTTTTCGCGGAATTTTCCTATGTTTGAGGATCTAGAGATGTTTACAAAGGATCCAAATCCGATTAAACCCTGGACGGGTGTAAGCTGAGCTCACAATGAAAAACCTACTTTTTATTGTGAGGGTATTTACATTATAATAGGAAAATAAATATTTACCGGAGAGGCTTGTAGCTTAGTAATAAAAGCCGCACGGGTCGATCGATCAAGTTAAGCTACGGTCACCGCGGTTGGTTCGTGGATGGGTGACCACCAAGACCCCTAGGTGACTTGGAAAGAGATTTTGGGATGCACGAAGCAGCCTCCTCGTGTAGCGCAATTTGTTCCACCAGTAACTCGAATGAACTAAGCGCTCGGCGCATCCTGGACAGTCACACCCAATACCTTGATGACTGCCCAATTCTTCCCTTGCGGTGGTAGGGCTAACACCCGCCTGGACCGCGACCACCCTCCTACCGGAGTCCGGCGTCAAGCAGCTTGCTGTATTTCGTCAATGCATGGGAGTACCAGTGCCTTGAACAAGAGTGAACAGGCATTTTCTGGGCACGCTCGATGCATCATAGACCTCATGAATCGCTTTCCGTCAGGCGTGATGAAGATCAAGAGCGGGCCCATTTAGTAATAAAAAAAAAGAAAAAAAAGAAAGCACGTTAAGCCGTCGGTCCCGGCTGTCATTCGTAGATCTTTGACAGTCATTACGGGTCGTCAGAAGCCCGAAAGTCTGACAACCAGTCTTCTTAAAGGGTACCATATTACCTAGCAACTTGGTTATGGACGTCAGACAGGCCGTCGCTTCATGTAAAATACTAAATGCCTACTCAGCTGCATCCGGTTAGACTGGAAGCCGACCACAACGTACTTGGGGAAAAAGCTAGGCAGATGATGAATAATAGGTACCTATACTATAATTAACATTTTTAGATACTCTTAAAATACTAATTATGTTGTTAGATTATAAAACAAAGGCAGATAGACCGCGCGGAACACCAAGAGTGAGTATGTTACATTCAATGCGACGCTTTAGTATTTGGTTTTTTGGCTTCACTTTGGTGTTCCGCGCGGTCTATCTGCCTTGTATAAACCATTTTAACGTTCAACATTAGCTAGGTAGGTCTATACCTACCTACCTTTTGACAACTGCTGTGACAACTTGCGGAAGTGAGTTTGTGGCGATTGTTTAAACGTTAAGCTTTGATTTTCAAATGACAGTTACAATTCCAACACTTGGCTAGGAAGACAAAGTGCTGCAAATTAATGTTCCTATGATGAAAGTTGGATACAGATATTAAATTGTACAGTAAAACCTGCAAGTCCACCACAGGTGAGCATCGAGAACCTATCAGCAGAAAATTAAACCAAAAAGCATTTCTAGCACATAGTAAAGATCCAGTAAGGCGCCAATCAGACCAGCGTAAAAACAACTAGCTATCAACGACTTTCTCGCACAAAATAAACGTACAGAAGATTGTAGGTTCCGTGTAAGTAAGAATAGTTGATCGCAGACTGTTCTGTTCACACCGCCGTCGCGCTGCTTGCTGGCGAGTACTCGTTTGTGGCAGCGACGCACGCTTGGCGGGCAGAAAACTCGCTGAGAAAATCACGCTTGCTACAGACGCATCCTAGCGAGTAATCGCTTAGCTCACCTGCTGCTCACACATAACACATAAGCAGCCTATAATGTGGGTCACTGGTGGTACATAAACCTCCGTTCTTCGAGAGGGAGTGGGCTGTAGTATACCACGTGGCCCAATGCGGGTTAGTGGATGTCACATGTCTTCGAATTTTTGGTTCTAGGACATGCCAAATTTCTCACGATGTTTTCCTTCACCGTTTTTAAAGCAGTGGTGATGAATTAATTACGCAAAGTAAAGCGCTTGTTTGGGTTCGAACTCACGACCCAACTCGTAAGTCGGGGCCATTCCTACTAGGTCATCGCTCTCGATCTGGTCAGCTGCTGCTAGTTGCTCGCCAACTCGTTTTTATTTGCTAGCTCTACTCGTTTCTAGTTAAACGCCGGTCGGTGGAACAGGAGCCTTACTGGGTATCGATAACTTTCGATAATAACGAGCACTGGTATATGAGGTCGGAACGAAATTGGAGACAATGCCATTGAATTTATCGGAAAACCATCTGCATGGGTCAGATCGAACGGGATTTGTTAACAACTAGTTTCAAGAGCTAGTAGTAAGACACTAGAACCGTCGTATGTAACGTGGATCAACGAGAAAATATAATAGGAATTGTTTCAGGTCTAAGGACCATAATAAAGCCAGTACTTCAGGTTTCAATGTAACGAGTGTTTCAACAAAAAGGAACGAGCATGTTCACGCAAAAGTAAGTATTCGTGAGTGTTATAAGTTTCTATAAACACACCAGCTGCGATAAAAAGCGGGCCCGAGAAAATGTTGCCCCATTATCTTACGCCGAAACGAGATAAGGCATGTCCGCATCTCGTTTCATCGTGAGCGCATGAAACTTCAGACTAACTTTGTGTATAATGGAAAACAAAGTTTAAAATGCTGTTGCTTTTGTTTGAGTTTGACACTGAATGACTTTTCAGAAAAAATATTTCATCCCCACTGCTCTCAAAACGGCGAAAGAAAACATCGTGAGGAAACCGGTACGTCCTAAAACCAGAAAATCGAAGGCATGTGAAGTCTACCAACCCACACGATCACGGCCCACACCCTCTTACCGAGAGGAAACCTTTGTCCAGCTGTGGGAACATTGATTATGAATGATGTAATGCGGCATTCAACCGGAGCGCTCAAGTAGCCCGCGAAGTTCATTTTCCCTTCCATTTTTTAAGTGAGTGTCAGATGTATTGATTAAAATATGATTCGCTACCGTAACAAATAATTGCTTTACGTAATTATAATAATTAAAACTTCAATACAACCCTCATAATTTCATTTAAACCCATTGCATGACTATTTCATGAAAAACCTATCTCCCTTTGCAACTCATCTTTCTGTCTGACAGACTCCTTGACAATTCAAAAGTACTTATGTTTTATTTGAAATAAATGCTTTGGTTTGACATTCAGCTTTCATAAACCAACTACACCTACTCATTGTGCTGCCCTCAATAATCAAATTTAATGGAATATGGTGATTATAATTATACTCTCAAACACTGGTAGAGTAGGTACTGTTCAATAATGGAAGTGTGGTTGGTACGTCAATAGGCTTGCATTGGCAATAATCCATTCACGTCTACCGATTAGTTTTGTTGGGAAACAGCTTCACTGATTGATGAAATGATGAAATGATGATGATGTTATTATACAGTCAGGTGGTAGTCTATGTCGAGGCAATGGACTTTAGATGAGAGATCACGAATTTAAAACTAACCCGTTGCACTGTGTCTGTATTGTGTTATGTACAGAGATCGGATATTCGGATGCAAATTCACCTAAAGTTGAGATGTTGGCTAACATGGAATGCGCTTTTGTATCGAAAAAGTCTTAATTTAGGTAAGTAATTTGTTTGTTTTAACTAATACAAACCACTCCTCCTCCAGTACATACACAAATTTTTAGAGTTAAACATTAATTTTAAATTAATACACATCTGAATAGTTATGCAATCCAATTATCCCGGGGTTTTTAATAAATATTACAAATAATTTATTAAGCCGCTTCCATACTTTCACAGCTAAAAATAATCTTTAGGTAAATATGCATCCGAATATCAGATCTCTGGTTATGTATTTCCACTGTAACACTCTTTATTACCAAATCCTAAATACCACATTATTAATTTCCAAATTTGAATAACTTTTATTAAGTGTATTCGCTCCTAAAAAGTAATTTGCCTCACTAAAAGACCGTAACTTATAAAAAGTCCATTTATTTTCTCTCCCAAAGTTAAACTTATATACCTAGCTACTTAAGTTATGCAAAGAAAAGAAAAGGTTCACAATAAAACGGTCTGAATAGAATTTAATAATAGTAATAAGTAGGTTTGTAAATCTTACATTGGTGTCTAAGCAACAGTTACATAAAATTTTCAAGCTCGGTGAGAAATGTATTAATTCAAATGAAATGCTTCATAATGCCTGAAGGATTTATCTACCGACCTACGTATATCTACTGAGACACTGTTTTTCTGCTGTTTTTGTAAAATCGGTAGTACGAGGTGCGCCAAAATACTCAATTCTCCGCATTTGCATCCAATCTGTCTCAGCCACCTTTTTAGGTCGCCGGTCCATCTAGCTGGGGGCGTCTCAGACTACGCTTGCCGATACACGGCACCCACCTGTACCTGTAGGTACCATATAAAACTTCAATACCTCCTCGACCCAAATATCCCATACATTTGGGTCGAGTAGCTAGTGAAGTTTTGTGACGGCAGATTTTTTTTTTCACCCTTACGATCTTGATTCCAAGGAGTAAAATGAGTACCAGCCTAATTGCCTTACACACTATTAATCGCAATCTGAATAATTTTTAAGGATACTGCTAATCCATTGCTTCATTTGTTTGAAACATTTCTCGGCTCACTGTTTTATAACGCTATGAATGTTAAAATGAAAGTCGTTCTTACTGTTAGTGTGTAAAGCAATTACCTATCCCGCTGTTTGATGGTCTGTACCATTTTTTTTTTGGGTGGGAAATCATCAAATAACTTCTCCCACTCTGGGTGAAGCGGGAGGGCGTGTCAGACTTTTACTGACTAAAACCCACCCGAGTTCCCTCAGGTGCCTGTGTGTCAGGGGCCGCGGTATCTCTTTCGAACAACCCGCACCCCTGGCAGTGGTCTGTACCATAACCTTAAGGGCCTACGTCCCATTTGGTAGCGTAACACGGTCACGCTATGAACCCTACTGCTCATTAACGGCTTGTCTTGAAGATTTGAAAATATATGATTTGCTATAGATTCATATAGATCATTTTGCCCGAAGTACTTTTTTTGTATGGTTAATACTTTTGCTGTAAAAAAATATTTTCCAACACGCAATATTTTGGTTTCTATTCCATACTCCTACTAAACGGCTTCGTTATTTGGAAAAAAAATACACTGAAAAATAGATAGTTAGAGGTACCACAGAATCGCCGAAGCACAATTGTAAATTAATCAGTATTTGCCAAGGAATATCCCAATTTTGAGATAAAGGTTCAGAGGTGCCCTGCGCGGGCGCGGGCGGCAGTCGTGCTTTAGCATACAAACGGGAGATGAGGATACTATGGGCCTTAAAATATGACCACGCTATAAAGAAACACATATGTAGGTATGGGTATGTAGCGAGTTATATAGTAGGTGGGTAAATCTACGAGTTATAATTAGTTTGAAACAACACAATGTTTGAGGTGCAACCACATGAGAATAAAGAATGAATGCGGTGAAACTAAAATCAAGTTCAAGTCGCCTTCAAATTTCCATTTAACCATTTTAGTTTCTTTACTGTAAATCTCTTTTTAGGAGGTTTAGTGTTGCGTCAATTTATGAAGGAGACTGTCAGAAGCTGGATAAGTCTTTAAAACTGCTAAACGAATTATTTTTACGCCTTTTTCGGACATTTTTCATGGTTTATAGAACTATTTTTTGATACCCTTTCGGTTTTATAGGTAGGTACACAAATAGGGACTTAATTATTATTATTTTAAGACTGTTTATTAAACTATTATCTCTAATTTATCCCATAATAGACCAAGCCCGGGTCGACGGCGCGTTGTGTTCCACGCGCGCCTCAAAGAAATGTCAGCACCAACTGGTGGGGTCTGCAAGGGCCGATGCCTGTCAGGGCTGCGGGTTGTTGGAAAGAGATACCGCGGCCCCTGGCACACAGGCAACTGAGGGAACACGGGTGGGTTTTAGTCAGTAAAAGTCTGACACGCCCTCCTGCTCCACCCAGAGCGGGAGAAGTTATTTGATGATTTTTCAACCAAAAAAAAAACATTTCCATTTCAGTGTCAGGACCAGTTTGACCGCATCTCTTGCCTTAGTTCTTAATCGTATCAATTAACTTTCCACTCTATCTTTCAATTAGATTTTGAAAGATAGAGTGCTCGCTAAATCGTGACCAGAGAGCTGGCCTTTTTTTTCGGCCAAAGAATCAGCATTGCCATACAACGTGGCAATTCTGCCGGTCTTTTGGGCTCTTTTCGCATTGATAACGATGCGGACGTACTTTTTGATGCCTTATGATTATATTCTTTTTCATATACTTGTGCATATTATTATTTTAAGATCAGTACTTTTAAAATTATGTAAATATCTGTAAAAATACGGATCGCTCAGTAGAATTGTCAAATTATCGGATTGTTATCTGACCCTAGTTGATTTTGCATGTAACTCAGTACTGGCTCTCTTTGACAGCTTCTAAACTGACTGTATATAGTAGAAAAAAATATAACCCCTCCCATTCGATCAAATCAAAGTTCAAAATACTTAAACCTATGTCCACAGTTGGACGATCGCTTGTAAAATATACTGGGTGTACTGAGATCGTGCTAAAAACCACTCAACTGTCCAATATTTGTACACGCCTGTATATGTTTAAAAGGGTGTTAGTGTAAAACGGTCACCATGCAAACACAAGTATTTTTTTTCTTTGTTGATCGATGGATTTGTGTGCTATCTACCTACATAAGCGTTGATTCAGGTAAGTATTTGACCAAAAATGTTGTATTTTCATTAAAAATATGTTTTTGAATGCGTCCTAGTTGGCGATACTTTACTCACATTACAATCTAGCCTATTCGATAATATGATATTTGACTGCTAAGTAACTATAAAATTAAGGAATCGTCCAATAAGGTGTTTCTTAGTTACTATGTACGACTCTTGATACACGTGTTTTTTTAATGGTGGTTTTTTCAATTACATTACAAATTCACTCACTTTATTTAAGTATTAAGTTCTGTTTCTGTCTATATATTTATTTCTGATTGAGTATAGTTTCATTGTTTATGTTGGTATATTGGCGTGTGCTAGCTGACAAATGGCAAATAATTTAGTGAAATGATTTGTGTTTCGTAATGCTAATTACCTACTTACTATTGTATAGAATTAAGTTCTTCTAACTGACAGACAGCCGTGCTGCTGGGGAGTTTGTTGCGCCACTTCTTCCCAGCAAAAGCACTAGGAAGTGGTGAAGGGCGGGCGTTTTAGGGGACTGTCTTAAGTTATTTTGACGTTCAAAAACTTTTGATTCTCCACCTAGTTTGAATAAGTAAATGACTTTTGATTTGATTTCTAGGAGAGTTATAACAAAAAAAAATTAGATATATAGATACTTCAACAGAAATGAGAGAGATTGTGCTAACACAATTTTGGTGGTAATGGGAAGGAAATTACGGAGGCGCCTCAGAGAGCCCGCTGAAGAAAATTATTTGCGACTGAGTTCCTGCAGCTCTGTAACCAGGAAAGAGTGCTGATTTAAATCCCCAAGCTCTTAACAGTATGAGCTATAGGAAAAATGGAGTTATTGAGGGAAACCTGAAGAAATGTTGATTTAATCTTGTGTCGAGATCGATAACCGTTGAGATGATCGATAACTATGAGTGCAAGATAGACATCGGAACATGTTATAGCTAAGACACGCGCTAAGTGAGGTTTATAGAACTCGGACTTAGAGTCAGTCCGGGAACTACCAATAGCAGTCCTTGAGTTGATCTTCAACCTAAACTCCGTACTCCAACCACCCATTCGAGTCAGGTCAATAGTCTCAATGGCATCAGATAACTCTTTGAAAGGGGCTTGAGTGTGGAGATCTTCAGTATCAGGTGACAGGGAGAAGATACTATTTGTGAGATACCATTTGATGAGATGAGAGACAGAGTGGCAGAAATCTAGCGCCTAAAAAAGAAAGATTCCTCAAAGGAAATACGCTGCCAAGGGCCTAAGTAGGTAGCAGAAACCAGCCAATTACTGATGGAGATAATACATTTTAAAAGAGCAAAAATTGAACCCTTTTTCGAGGCGAATATCAGAAATCATTATTAAAATATTAGTATAAGCAAATGTGGCTTTTAGAGTTCGATTTTATTTTTACAAGAAATACTCGTGTTGTTATTATAATAAATAAAACTGTGATTCTAAAATCGCTGTGAATGGTTAAAACGAACGACGTCACAGTCAGGCAGAGTACTCGTGGAATTTTAATGATCATTGGCCAGAGCGCTCCGGGCTGTCTGACCCAGTTTTGTCAGAATGTTCCTGTTCATCGTTACGTTTCCTGTACTCTGCATTTGTTATCAATGTTTATATGATCTGCTCCAAAACCATATGAAGAAAATGTAAACAATTTAATCAGAAAACGTACTTGTGAGCGTCAATGTGTAGTTACACTTACAAATATAGTGCTTTAATTTGATCATAATTAGAATGTACACAAACCTGAAGTTCTAATACATATTAAAGAAGGTGTTTATTTGAAAATTTATTGAGGTTACTTTAAATATTTAATAATTTTATTCAAACCATAATTTTGGGAAAAGGTTTGAGGTATATAGTTACAAATAAAGTTTATTAGGAAAAAATTTGGCATAACTTAACAAAACACACGAAGATACAGGCAAAAGTAAAGTACTGTGGCGTGGCTATCGACGCCCCACACAAAGTACATGTAAGACTAGATTTTCACATATTTAGAGAGTTTTATAATAAATTAAGACTCATAAAAAGTAAAAAAAAAACCACTAAACGTAGGTACAACCTAAACACGGATAATGTATGATACTGACTCATACTGGGTATGTTTACACTTGTATCAGCAACTCTTGAAACAGATATTATGTTTTGGTTTCCCGCTGGATATCTTGTTTTAAAAGTATTGTGAAACCTACACGGTGTGTTATAAATATTCCATTTAAAGTTGGCCCCAAAAATAAAAATGAAAATACGACACGGGACTTTAAAACCTTGAAACTCAGCACCGCGATGCTAGTAAAGTAACTGACCTGTAAATACATGCTTGTGAACCAGTGAGGTTTACCGGTAGGTACCTAGTGTGTTTCGATGATTTGAGTTTGAATAAAAAAGCTTAGAAATTCATAATGTGCTATGCCTATATTTTTCTTTTCATCAATCAAACTAAACATGTGTATGTTCGGGGTTGGTTCATGCAGTACAATAGCTATGCAATCATTGATTTTCTAGATTGATTGCAAAATACCACTACGCTTGCGTTTTGAGCTCAAAACTCGAATGGGTCAAAAATAATTTTACACGCTTCTATAATGATCTAAGCAAACTACTTAAGTTACAGAACTTAAACGTGCTCTGGTTTCCAACCCAAGTAACAAGTACGACGTCAACGGATATTGCTAGATCTTGAAACTTATGTACTTTGAACTTATGATTGTCATTTCGAAACAAGGTGCAATCACTTCTGAACTAAGTATGCATGTCTTCCGAGTGTGCAAATTGCTCCGCCAGCTAATACTTACTGCAAACTTAGAGCATATCACATATTTTAGATTAAAGCCAGCGGGAGTATAAATTACGTCAGCATTATCTCTGTGGGTCGAGCGAGTTTCAACAATTTAGTAAGATTATGTAGAACTAAAAATGCTTGCAACGAAATAATGTTCAAGAACAGATTTTAGAAGAAAACCTGCTTAGAAATCGAAAAACAAATATTTGTATTTAATACTTCACGCACAGAAATGTATGTGAGAAAACATACATACAAAAAACCGAATTGTATAAATCCTCTTTTTTTTGAAGTTGGGTAAAAGTCTTATTATCTGGTATCAATGCTAAAAATGTAAATAATGCCGGTTACGTTCTTGTCAAACACACTGTACATAAGTCTACCCTAAGGGTATAATTATTATTAACACAACATGGGAGGTTGCTAGCTGGCACCCTCCAAGCTATGCTAGGAAATTGTAATTTAATACGAGCGTAATACATTTATATTGGACTTGCCTCATTCTTCCTCTTTTTGGTTACCAGTTGAGCTCTTTCAAAACTTAAAATAAAAAGTTTATTCAATTTAAGCATTTTTGTATTTTCGTTTTTGCCACCGACTTCCGAAATTATTTTTTTTTTTCACTTGGTAGTGATTTTTTTGGGAGTCAGTTGTTTTATAGCAGCAAGTCTGAAGGGCCTTTTTGACCGACTTCTTGTCTAAAATGACACTTAAAAGTGCGTCCATTTAATTTTGATAGCCCAGTTTAGTGTGTCAGTGGCCTTGTTTAGATTTCTCATGTTCATATTTATGGGTGTGGTGTAGTACCTACAGATCATCAGACTGATTCATTTGCTCCACGAGAACCACATTGTCATCGCAAAAACATAATCGTCGGTCCCATACATTTGAGTCGAGTATGTCATGCCATGCCAAAGCTCTTCCCAACTATGCCCCCGGCTACCTGTCTAACCGAAGCAGCTGAATACCAATATTTTACATGGAGCAACCGCCTGCGACCAAAATAAATATTGTAAGAATAAATAACGAGTTCCGTCGAATGAAATCATTTATTTATTTATATGTGCTTTATTGTATACCAGAAAATACATGACAAAAACAACCGACTACCAAAAAAACACTACAAAGTGAAAAATAACTTTAATTTCGGAAGTCGGTGTCTTTGGAGCTGTATTTAATTTTATTGTCACCGCCTTCCGAAATTAAAGTTATTTTTCACTTTGTAGTGTTTTTTTGGAAGTCGGTTGTTTGTTTTTTTTTAGGAAAAAGTTTTTTTTTTACTTATTAGTGGTTCACATGTGCTTACCCCTTCACAGCGTACCGGCGTGATGTTATGTTATGAACTGGTGTAAACAATAGACAGACATGAGATTTCAGCAATCCCAGTCCATTTGCTATGATTTATTGAGGAGTTCCGTTGCCTATCTCCAAAGTTCTTCATCAGATCTTCACCAAATTGAAATGAGACCACTCCGAGAAAGTACTCTTCCAAAAAATACCTAAATCACTTCGTGTGCCTATAAAATTTGAAGAGTTCTCTCTATTTCTCCAGGATCCCATCATCAGATCCTGACTTGATGATCATGGGACCACTTAGTAAGTATACCCTTTCAAACAAAAATAAAATAATCCAAATCGGTCCAGCCATCGTCGAGTAATCGGGGAACATACATAAAAAAAATAAAGGTTCCGACGAATTGAGAACCTCCTCCTTTTTGAAGTCGGTTAAAAAATAAAACATTTATCACTAAAAACATACAATGGGCGGCCTTCATCATAATTATTTAATTTAAAATGTATAAAGGCGGATCAAATATAGGGTAAGACCTCCTGGTTTTACTCTATATTTGATCCGCCTTTATTCGTTTTAACTGCAACTATCCTTAGTTGCTCCAGGGATATAGTTGCCCCATTTGTAATTGTATTTAACTCTAGTATTGCGGAAGAATCCTATGCTATTTTATTTATTAATCTATCTAAAAACTCTCCAACTACCACTAAGATGTATGGGAAGAAAAAATGCGATCAAAGTTTTTGCGGGATAGGTGTTCTGTTTCTCGGCGGAGCATCTATCTTAATCGTAATTTGTATGGATAAGGCTGATTCTCTATGAGAGATTTTGACTGTGACTTTGATGTCCAAAAATATAGAGGTCCGCAAAAATCGCTAATACTCTGGAAATATTGAAGATAATGTTTTTTACTTTTCATAAATTTGTAGTTAAAAATCCAAAGTATCGGCTAGTTTTACAAATAAAGTATTTTGCTTTTTGTACTGAGTGATACAGTGTACAGACTGATTTCAAAAAGTGTGGCGACTATTTGAATTTTACCCTACATAGTTGGAAAATTATTCTCCCTACGGGTTTTGAGAACAAACCACTATAAAACAGAGTAGAAAAACTATCTGATTAATGAACTTTATAATAGAAACGGCTGATGATGACAACATGGCACATTTTAATCAATGTTTTTTCATTTTCATTTTTATTGTCATAGTGTGATGTGCATTGGGAATATGGGGTGTTTAGGTACATTGTTTATTATTCTATATTATTTATAAAGGTTAGCTCGTGCCGTGTATGTTACAAAAACTGTAGACCTTGCGAATATTCGTGAGAATGTTAATGCCGATAAAGGTATGGAAGGAAAGTTGGACGAAATTATTAAATGTTATTTCCAACCAGAAGAAATGGATCCATTAAAAATAATGGCATGGGACTCAAACGGACTAATTAAACATCAAAAAGAATTGGAAGTAGTCTCAAACTCACGTTATAGAAAATTTGTTATTTTTTTTATTAATATACAGGGTGATTGGAAGATGGGTGCAAAGCTTTAAGGCGAAGATAGTACAGACAATTTAGAACCATTTAAGCCATGGTTGTCTTAGACGAAGTCTTACCAAATATTTTTAACCAAATTTTTAAGTTTTTTTTCGGAAATTCTCAAAATTTTATGTAAACTGCATAATTATGGCCAAATTGAATGATAAATGAATTCATTTTTTATTTATTTAATTAAAGTAATGTGTAAGCAATCAAGCAAAACATGTTTTAGGCTTCTGTGTCATTAGACATTTTTTTTACAGACATTTAAAGCTCAGAAAAAATAAAAAAATTGTACAATACGTCTTTTAAACCTTATTAAAAAAAAAATTGGTAAGACTTCGTCTAAGACAACCATGGCTTAAATGGTTCTAAATTGTCTATACTATCTTCACCTTAAAGCTTTGCACCCATCTTCCAATCACCCTGTATAGTTGAATAATACAAAAAAAGTAAATCCTTTAATTTATAATATGCACAAGTGAACGGCCCCCTATTTCGCATGGTTTTTATGACGTAAAACTTACACTGGAAACGATGATAGCTACAAAAGTTAAAAACTGTGTCGCGTCAGCTATCAAAGCTCGTCTCAGTCTCAACTTAGGAAACGCATTATTCCAGATTTAATTACGTCATGGGAACAGTTAAGCTACTTTTGGTACTTTTTGCAAAAATAAAAAAGTGCGTGGAGTCCCTCCGCGCGGAAGAAGTGAAACCGAATCACTCTCTTTCTCTCTCCTACTTTCTACTTTTGTGTATCTTTCTTTCTCTCTCCCTCAGTAGCGTTAAACGTTTAACGCAACCTTTAGCGTTAAACGTTTAACGCAACCTTGTTGGAAGTCGCATAAGAAGTTTCACTTCAAAAAGCAAACTGTGTTGTGTATGTTGATGGTGCAGTGTAGAGTGGTAGTGGGAGTGTGTGAGTGAGATCGTTTGTGAGTGAGGGTGTGTATGAGTGCTTGGAGTAGTAAAGCTTTAAGTTTCCACTTTTATTCCGACTTGATAAAACATGTAGAATTCATTAAACAATATAAGTTTAATATGAATATGCTATATTCATAAACCTAATTCTCTAAAATTAAATTATGGTGGAAATCGTATCAAAATCCGTCACATAGTTTAGAAGAACAACGCGATCAAATAGATAAACTCGAAAATCAACTTTAATTTATAATTGAATAATAATAGTAAATAGAAATAGATATAAAAGGTAAATTGTCGCGTCGTCAAGGTAACCGATCTAATTGGATCTGAGTATTTTCCCGTCTATTCAGATACTGTTATTATTATAATCACTGAAAGAGTTCGTCGAGGAAAATTGGCTTTTCACCAAAAATTATTTTGTAATAATTTTATTTTAAAAGGGTTCGTAGTGCCTAGATGTCGGATTACCATTATTTTTTCAAGTGGATTATTCAAACATTATTCAAAGAAACAAGTTTGTTGTTCAACGATTCGAGGGAGGCAGTTAAGTTTTTAACTTGTATTGTAACTCGAACGCGATTTTTGTAAGGCGTGTTGTGTTTCAATTGGATAAAACAGGTAAATAGAAGAGCCACCTTAGATCCGAAAAGTATACAGCCATGACAAGTAATAATTATGTACCTTCACATTGAGCCACTTTTAAAACATATTTACTCACATTAGTACATATTTTGGAACATACTTTATCATGAAATTGGTTTCGACACCTCATAATGAGTTTTAGATCTAAACCCAACTACATAGACTATGATACCACGAGATCTCGTAGCGTTTTTTGTAGCGTCAGTCGCGTAACTCAAGCATAGCATAACGTCCGCCCTTAGCTATTACCTACACGGCAAAACGGCCAAACAAATGAAGAAGTCACGAATTACTGTGAACGGTGCCGATGTACTTAAACTATTTGGAAATTATTTCAGATAATCATAATTTTATAGATTTGTAGCGTAGTTGTATCATAGTTCTGATTGTTATTAACAGTACTGGTGACCGTGAAGCAATAAGTACTATACAGGGTGAAATTGAAAACATGCGACAAACCGAAATGGGAGATTGTACTCATCATTATAAACAACTTTTACTAAGGGACCAATGATGCAATCCCGAAAAAAAAAACAACTGTTCCCTACATTTATGTTCGCATAACTCGTCAAAATGTAGGGAACAGCTGTTTTTGTTTTGCGATTAGATCTTTGGTCCCTCAGTAAAAGTTGTTCATAATGATGAGTACAATCTCCCATTACGGTTTGTCGCATGTTTTCAATTTCACCCTGTATAACACAAAAATAACATTATCTCACGCGAGTTTCAAGAGGGGCTCGGCGCTAAGTAATAACAGCTGCATGGGTCGATCCATCAGGTTATGGTCAGGTGGTTCATCAGGTGCCGGGGTTGGTTTGTGGATGGGTGACCATCTTTACATACCGAGACTCCTCCGTGCCTCGGAAAGCACGTTAAGCCGTAGGTCCCGGCTGTCATTCGTAGATCTTTGACAGTCGTTACGGGTCGTCAGAAGCCTGAAAGTCTGACAACCAGTCTTACCAAGAGGTATCGTGTTACCCAGTAACTGAGTTGTGGAGGTCAGGTAGGCAGTCGCTCCATGTAAGCTGCATTCGGTTAGACTGGAAGCTGACCCCAACACAGTCAGGAAAAGGTTAGGCAGATTCATTAACATTAACACATTAATAATTGATGAGCCAGTTGCCATAAACCAGGCACAAAGTCACCCGGGGCTCTAACTGAGAGCACCGTCGAATATAATCATATTAGGTAACCGGATAGAAGGTGCACTCAATATTTGTCTGTTTTAAAATAGGTAGGTACAAAGGTACCTACCTATTTTAAAACAGACAAATATTGAGCACGATTACATGGAGCGACTGCCTATCTGACCTCCAACCCAATTACTGGGTAACACGATAACCCTTGGTAAGAATGGTTGTCAGACCTTCGGGCTTTTGACGACCCGAAACGAAACGACTGTCAAAGATCCACGAACCAATGGCTTACCGCGCTTTCGTGCTTGCCATCCACGGACCAATCGCGGCAAGCCTGATCGATCGACCCGTGTGGCTATTATTACTTAGCCATAAGCTGAAGCAAACAGTATAGGTACATTACTGTTGCAAAATAAATGGTGGGACTTACTGCAATCTGCATGTAACAAATAATTACCATTTTAATACACATCTATTTCTTATTTTGAAACCAGAAAAAGTGTGCTGTTTGTGTATGCTCTACAGAAAATTTCAAAGGACATTTAGGATTTGCACAGCTATAATGTAATATGTCAGCTATTAACGAAGTAAACCAAAACATATCTGCCGGGTTTTTGGTTTTTTACCAATAACAAATCGATCCGTATTCTATTCTACATCTTTAACTATAAATATTACAAAATAAAGTCACATTTCGTTCCTGCCTAGGTAAGACCTTAGACTTCTAAACTAGACAATACACGATTTAATTCGACAATTTTGATTTGATCTTCAGTATACTAAAGAACCCAGGCCTAAACGGGTTTATCAATCATCTATGAGTAATGATCATTCAAGTGTCACGTCTAAAATAGAATACAAGACGTTTATATTTATTGGCAGAGTACATGTACCACAGAATATATACCTGAGCAGAAATAAAGCTTTATACTAACGCCGTGCGTAAGTACACTTCTACACGCACAGAGCTATGTGTGCGTGACGTGTCACCGACAACGTCCGGCGCCCACTCTTGTACAAACCGGTATGAACTAGCTCAGTAAGTGGACGAAATTAAGGGTTGCTAGTGGCAGCGATACGATCCTAAGTTTATAACAGTTTTTAAAAATGTTGTTCAATATGCCAAGCTGTTGTACTGTGTGCACAAACAATGGGAGGAAAACCAAAGAGATTTCTTATTTTATGTATCCAAAGGATCTTGTCAAGTAAACGACTATATCTACCTATACCTTCACATTTTTTTATGCTTAATAAGAAGTATTTAGTAACGAGATAGGTAGTATCCAAAATAATTAAGATGGCGATAAGGTTTTCCCATAAGAATGATTATTTATTATTCTTATGGATTACCTACCACCTATTTTGGCATATTATTATTTGTCGTCAATTTATTTGTTTCGTATTTTTGTTTTAGTAGGTTTGTAGGTAAGTACTCAAGTACGTGTGTAGGCCGTCTTAGCAAGATTCCGTTTGACCTTTTATATTAGATATTTCTTATGTTCGTGAAATAGTAAAACAAGGAAGGTAAGGAAGTTTTCCTACCTTACGGCCTGTCTCGCATTTGTCCGGTTTTTTATTTGCACTAACCGAGTGACAGCTATAAAAGTAGGTAGAATGTTGAGCTCTGTTAGGAGCTTTCATTCTGCTCGGCTATATATTCTGTGCAGGGACTCCACAATTATGTAATCCTTAGGGTTGTCTACACACTTGTTCGGGTCGGCATTATTTATAATGCATTTAGAATATTCTACAAAAGATATAGGTAAATAAAGAGGAACAGGAGAGGAGAGGAGGAGAGTTGTGGCGTTATCGGGAAAGGTTAGAGTATGCATCGGTCGGTGAATCTTACTAATACGGGAGGGAGTGTACTGGGCGGCTGCCGCGATCAGGGGATTGGGATGCTTCACAGCAGAGTCGAAGAAACGCTTGGAGAGGCATTTCATGAACTGCTGTATAGTGGGCATTCTGAGATCCAGATGGAGATTCTCATTTTCGACATAGAAGGGAGCTCCCGTGATCTTTCTAAGGAAACGGTTCTAGAGGGTCTGCATCCTATGGATGTGATGGGGTTAGCGTGTGCGAAGACGTCGCACGTATATGTTATGATATGAATGACCACGGTGTAGTTACGCAAGTTGCACTTAAGGGACAATTTGCTACGGGCGGCCAGTACGAAGTGGAGCCTACCGAGAGCGAAAACTGTGCGAGAACGAGCCATCTTTATGTGCTCCCTGAAGGTAAGTCGGAGTCCAGGACTTGTCACCGCTAGCGTACTAACGGTATTGGTACGTGACGACGGGAAGCGACCAGACGGCATGACATCTGGTGTGGGACGCCACCTGTGTCGGTACCCTTACGCCATCTCATGTTCTCTGCTGGCGCTGCTGCTGGGGCTGCTAAGACCCTCAAGAGGCGTAAATATTGAAACCTTGTGGCTAACTACAGTTTTGACCCATTTGGGATCGAAATGCTCGGGTCATGGGGCCCGAGTGTATGGAAATTTCTCGCCGGCTGGTCAACCCTTCACGTGACCAGAGGGGCTGGGTCGTTATTTGGCCAAAGAATTAGCATTGCCATTCAACGTAGCAATGCTGCCAGTCTTCTGGGCACGTTTCATGATGACAGCGAAGCGGATGAATACCTCGACGCTTAAGTGTCCTATTTATTTGTATAGTTAATAAGTAATTTAATTTATATTCAAATTATTATAATCTCCCAGAAAATAATGCTAAGAGTGAATATTACTTGATGAAACAGTAAAATAACTGTCAAAATAATGAAAATTTACTCTGTGGATCAGCATTAATTTGTTTTGTATTTTAGTTTCCCCGGAAGGGTTTCACATTCAAATATTATTACTGTACCTTCAGATTAGTGTGCCCCAATCAAATCTGACCCTATGATATTCAAATCAAGATTTGAAAAGGGTTTATTTTAACGAAAACCGGTTACTCTTTTCCTCATTCAGAAATGAAATTTTTCTACATCTGGCGGTAATAAGAGCGATAATAGAATGTCATCCTCTTTTGCCTACCCTTTTCCCGACCATGTTGGGGTCAGCTTCCAATCTAACTGGATGCAGCTGAACACCAGTAATTTACATGAAGCGATTACCTATCTGACCTCCAACACCCAGTAACTGGTTAATACGATACCCCTTGGTAAGACTGGTTGTCAGACTTTCGAGCTTCCGACTAACCTGGAACGATTGTCAAAGATATACAAATTCATGAGACTAGTGAAGGAGCATTACTTTTTGTTGTGATTTTGTTGTAGCTGTTATAATCTGTAGTCCTCATTTATTATCTTTGCTTATATATTTAGTATGTATGTATATAAGTATATATTATACAGCATAATATATACGAATATTATGTATCGATTATAGTAAATTGTATCTATATTTTGCACCAATGACAACCCCATTTTTATGTCCACGCAATCGTTGTCCATTCCAAGGTTGCTTGGAAGAGATCGCAGAAAGAGATAAGGCCGTCCATTGTATGTTTCTAGTGTTAAATGTTTTGGTATTTTCTGGTGTACTATAAAGCATAAATAAATAAATAAACAAATAAGAGCTGGGACCAACGGCTTAGCGTGCTTTCCGAAGCAAGGAGGAGTGTCGATATGTGATGCAGATCCATCCACAAACCCACCGCGGCAAGCGTAGCTTTACCTGCAATAATCCCGTGCGACGGTTATTATTTAGCCACGAGCTACTCAAGCAAATGTGATATGTAGAATTTGTTTTTTACAGAAAATGGGAAAATTTGTCAATCATAATTCGAATCATTTCGAAACAAATTGCTCCATATGATCCACTGCTTCATATGTTCAAAAAATGTGTTTGCCCAACAACGTAAAATAACGCAATGAATATTGTTGAACTGTCAGTATGAAATAGATTATGATTGATCGTGTGTTACGCAATTAGGGTGCTGGAATGGAATACATTATGTAGGCATATCTACATACAATAAATACATATGTGGTTCCAACACGAAGTAAATTAAATAAATCAATATTGACTTCCTGGTTTCAAAACGATATTGTCCTCATAATCGATTTTGATAACGGTAACAAGGCGACAAACGATGATTTTAAACTTTTGCCTCGAGGTCTGATTTTCTTTTCTTTAAATGAAGGGTCATTTAAAGAAAAGAAAATCGCTGTACAGAGTGGGTACCTTTTGTGTCTGTCTACTAATTCTGCCTGCGATTAAACTTAAAAGCTCATTACTGGCTGCTGGATTATCTTTAGAATTGAAACAGGAAGAAATAACAAAAAAATACAAACGAGCTATTTACTAAACAAATGAACTACATTATTCCTAAATGAACTTTCCTTTAGTAGTAATGTAGGTAAAATAATTGTAAAATAAATAGAAAATTTATACATTTTGTAAGTAAACCTTATGATATAATGTTCCCACTGCTGGGACACTTGGCCTGCTCCTCCTCTTCTCTTTGAAAGAGAGCGGTTGATAATCTACTACGCGGGCCCTGTGCGGGTTGGATGTCGCATATCTTCGATTCTTTGGTAATACAACATGGTGGTTTCCTCACGCTGTTTCATCATGATTTCAGCCGAAAGATGTCCATTGCTGGACATACGCCTCCCCCAGGCTCCTCCACTTCGACCGGTCTTGTGCTTTACCAATCCAGCGGATTCCCGCGGCCTTCACAAGGTAATCGGTCAAGGGTAAGCGAGCCGCCATTTTTTGCCATAATCGCCACGCTTGGCAGGCGGGTTGGCGATCGTAGTATAATGGTAAAGTGCATAGAGAACGCTACTGCCTATTCTCTGGTAAGTCCTTAGTCGCCTTCTACGACACCCACGGGAAGAAATGGGATGGTGCTATTCTTTTACGTCCGGCACCACACGGAACGATGTTTACCTTTACCGTTTTGACAGCACTGGTGATGAAATCATAAGCACAAAGTATAAAGCAACTGCCTGGGATCGAACCCACGACCTACAACTCGTAAGTCGCGGCCGTTTCCACTGCGCCCCCACTGCTCTCACTATGATTTAATATCAAAACTTACTGTTTTAACCGGTGTGGTGAAGAAAATGTAAGTTGGTACATTTTTGAATATTTAAATTGTGCCTACAATTTGTTGTGCAATTTTCGTAAATGTTAAATGATAACAACATTAAAGGTGTCCTTTCTGAGCTTCAAATGAAATTTGACACATTTTCCGCCCAGCACGATAGAACAAAGTTAAGAAGTCGCAAACTTTTAAATTTCTCTCTTTATTGCTACTTCAAAAGTAACTAATTTTAAAAGAAATCTTCAGCTTTCTCTGTGATGCTATCGCAAGAGAAAATTTGACTTTCTACTATAATGGTTCATTCTACAAGTGAAGTGTTAAGTATGTTTAATTTAATTTTAATCTTATTTTGATAGATAAATCGAGATAATTAATTAATATGAAATAATTTGGTTCATCCGGAAGGGTTTCATAATAAAATACATATTATGTAGCTGTAGCTGTAGAGAGGTTACAAAACTTGCAGAAATTAACTTTCGCAAACAGTTATGTCTTAGAAAACTTGCGACAGTGTGCTGGCGGCGATTTTTTACACGGTAAAAATTGCTAGCGGAAGTTAACTACCCCAATTAGCCGTCTCAAAATGTAATTATGATTACTTTTTACACGCTTTATATTAGCTTCACTTGTATGTTTGTATGTAACCGACTCCTTTGAGCGCGATTTTGACCCACTTTAAACGGTCAGATTTAATTGAAACTTTGTAAACTTGTCGAGGACCGATGACAATTCAATAATTGAAAAAAAAATTGAGAAAAAAAAACACGTTTTTGTAGTTAGCAGAACTTAAAAATAGAAAATAAATAATAGTTAAAAAAACTAAAAAACACGCTTTAAAAACCGAACTAAAAAATAATAGTTTAAAAAACTAAAAAACACGCTTTAAAAACCAAACTAAAAAAGGAGAAAATAATTTAATTCAATTAAAAAGCGTGGGGTGCTTTTGAGGTATTTTTATAATCAATTAATGTCAAGCACCCCACGCTTTTTAATTGAATTAAATTATTTTCTCCTTTTTTAGTTTGGTTTTTAAAGCGTGTTTTTTAGTTTTTTAAACTATTTTGTTTTATTTAATTTTAGTTATATAAAATTTATTACACATACATTATTATGCATTCAATTTGGTGCCAACCTAAACTCATTAGAGTTTTACCGTGCACCAAGGTTATCGACTACATAATATTGGTTAAAACCGCTTAAGTAGGCGTAGTTAGCTTACAAACAAACAACAAATAAAATTACTTCGGGTATAAAATAAATAATATCTACATAACGCGACACATCAAACATCGTATGACCAATCTGACCGTCCATCATTAAAACGAAAGTGGTGTTGGAATATTTTAAACTTGGATCGTATTTTATCAGGAATGGAACCTTTTTTGACCTTGCACTTTAAACCATACATATTTACTGCTAAGGGGGATGCACTAAGGCAGCCTGCAAAATCCTAATTTTCTTCAGTCAGTGTTAGGTTGTATGTAGAACCACTGTATGTTGACTTTGACTTTGATAATAGTTTTTTTTTAAGAATTAAAATTTGGGCAATGAAAATTATAATGACTAGTGGTCGCCCAGTGGTCGAAATTCGTCCGTAATTAAAAAATACGAAAATCGACCAAAATTATTATTCTTATCTTATTATTCTTAAACTTAATATTATTCCCTATATAAACTTTAATTTTGCCAAATTTCATAATCCTCCGACCACGTAACTTTCGTAAAAAGGGGTACAAAGATTTTGCTTCAGCTATTAATATATAGATGGATAGATAACGTAACAGTTACTGCAGAATCTCTTAGTTCGAGTTCGCACAAGTTTTCAATTTCATCCTGTAGGTATATCGGAGTGAAATATCAAAGCCAACCCTTTAGTTACAATGTGGAAATGTTTCAGTAGCCACAAACCGAAAACAATGGAGTTAATAGTACCTAATCCATTATTAGAATCTTTATTGTAGTAACTCGAGGTACCCCGGGGAAGCATGAGTTATTCAGCAGGTAGTCGGCTGCCCAGGGTTCTTAATATTGTAAGAACTAATGCTTGCTTGCACCTTAATTGTAGGACGTAGGTAGCCTTGCTTTGTGTTAATTATTTCATCACCACTGCTCTCAAAACAGTGAAGGTAAACATCGTGAAGAAACATCATGTTCTAGAACCAGACATTCGAAGATAAGTGACATCTACCTGCACACTTTAAATCACTATCTGAATAATTTTGAAGGATATTGTTAATAAATTGCTTCATAGGAAACGGGGCTTTTGGCTACTTTGTATATGTGCATTTTATGGAGGTATTTTTATTTTTGTAATGTGGGTTTTGCTTGGGCAGAATATACAATTTTTACGTTGGAAAAATTTGTCTGCCCAATAATTAATTGTCACAATGAAATGTACGTCTACTATTAGTGTGTCACTTAATTATCCCGCTAGTGAAACAATTTCACTAGGTCAGAATCGGATCAATTAGTTCTAGAGATTACCCCTACATAAAAAAAACCCACAAATGTTAACCCTTTATATAAGATCACACAACTATGTGTTATATAAAGTTCGTATGGTTCTCATAGTCTGTTATTCCTTAATCCCATAAGGTGTACCTTTGAAATATAATACGGGAAGCGACGCAATATCACGAGCTAGAGGGTAATGGCCTTCCTTCCGACGTCAAGTTTCTATTGTGGTTGGGAGGGCTGTTTTGATTCGAAACTCTAGTTTCTAGTTAGATTGTTGAAACTAGGACGATTTAATTGTACAAAAATACAGTTACATTTAAATGAAAGATATGTATAACATGGTCTGTATTATATCAGCCCCTGCCTACCCTTTTCTTAACTGTGTTGGGGTCGGCTTCCAGTCAAGCTGGATGCAGCTGAATACCAGTATTTTATTTGGAGCGACTGCCTATCTGAACTCCACAACCCAGTTACTGGTACTTACTGGTACAATACTAGTTACAGGTATACATACCATACCCCTTGATAAGACTGGTTGTGACACTTTCGGGCTTCTGATACCTCTAAAAAAGTCAAAGTCAAAAAGTCTAAAAGTCAAAGGTCCATGAATGACAGCCGGGACCAACAGCTAAACGTGCTATCCGGGGCACGGAAGGGTGGGTCTCGGTATGTAAAGATGGTTGCCAATCCACCCGCAGCAAGCGTTGCTTAACCTATTTGATCGAGGCGTGCGGCTCTCAATACTTAGCCGGAAACCCCCGTATTACATGGGACTTATACATAACTGGTGGAATATGGATGTACTACAGGATGTAAGGGTAAACATCGTTGTCACTTAAACCATGGTTGACTTGAAAATAAAATAAACGAGGAAGAAAAAAGAATCACGCACTAGAAATGAGCGACGCTACGATGCGACATTACGTGCGCTCGCTAGCGAGACTGACAGCTGACTGACCGGGGTCGCGACCCGTGCGTCGGAGTCGGGCCACGCGGCGTGGTGCCCGCACCCCAAGCCTCCTACCGTATTGAGACGCAAGTTTGTTGCCCTCGCGCTTAGGGTGAAATGTTCTTGTGGAAAAAGCAGATTTTCTTTTTCCACAAGAACATTTCACTCTAAGCAAAGAAAAAAGACAGGTTGTTTTTTTTTTCATTTATTTTACGTTCTTTAAACGAAACCAAACCACTGGTTTCAAGGATTTCGGTGTTTACCCTTACAGCCAGTATAGGTACACCTCTGAATGTCTAACCCTTCGGGAAATACAAGCGAGAGTGGACCTTGAGAATTCCTTGAATAAGCATAAGTTTAATCAGCCCACAACGTTCCCATTGCTGGGTCACAGGCCACGTCTCTGTGGGAGGGAGTGGGCACACGACTGATTCGCGACCCTGGCCCGAGCTGTTAGGTCGTATATCAAATACTGTTAGTCTATTGATGTGTCAGGATGTCATGCATTAGTGATTTTTTTTATGAAAAATGTTTTAGCGACTTACTCTTTAATTTGCATAAATAATGTTGTGTTATGAATTTTTTAGTAGTTTATTATTTTGTCAAAGTATTTTAGTTGATTTAATCATTCTTGTTAATCACTAATTTGATTAAAGCTTCGGGTACTATGGCGCAAAAGCCATGACGGACGCCATTATGGGCTGCTGTTGCGAACAAAACAATTAATATAAATAAATGTGGTGTAACACTGAGCGAATTTGCCAGAGAAAATTGTATTGCGGTGAGTAAATAAAAGTTATAAGTTTGTTATGCTACATCTTTATTTCTGGCCAAAAGGTCTTATTTTTTTTGGTTTTAAGAAATCATCTTCCAGATGATTTCCTTCACAGTTTAGAGAGCGGTAATTAAATAAATTACCCCAATAATACAAAAGATATTCTAAGTACCGACAAGCCTTTCTTGGTTACAAAATATATAGGTTGTGATGGCCAAATCTTATCGATCTTATCCAATAACTGCCAATCTGAATTATAGTCTCGATCTACACGTTCACACAAAAAAAGAGCAGTAACACGACATGATCGATGATTTTGAGAGTTCCTTAACTACTAAGAAAAAAGGAATAGTTAAGGTTCATTCTTGACGTTTCTCTTGAAATCTTGGCAATTGATGATTATATGACAGCAGAGAGGCAATTCTTGTAAATTTATGAACGTTCACAGTCTGATCTCAGATAAATTTTTGGCATTTGATCGACACCGAGATGAGATTGCGACTAGATTTTGAACGTTTTTAGTTACGAGAATTGGCCTTTAGGAAGATAAAAGGTTATATAATACAGTGAGGAATTTTTTGCTAAGCAAATTCAGTTATAAGCAAAGTTTCAACTGTCAATGATTGTTATTTGAATAAACGGATTTCTATCTTTATTTATGAAAAGTACGTAATAATTAAAACTACGATGTACAAAATAATAACAAAAAACAAAAGGACACTTAGGCGTCGAAGTATTCCTCCGCATCGCTGTCATCAGGAAACGTGCCCAGAAGACTGGCAGCATTGCATAAACGGATAATTTGAGTTGGTACTTAGTCAGATTACGTAGCAAGTAATTTACCTGATTTTACCTATTATTCCTAAATCTAATTATGCAACAAAAAACATCTGGCGCTTTCAGATAGCTGATGTTATAAGCAGCAAAATAGGCAACTTTGTACTAGTAGCATGTTCCCGTAGAATAATCAACAGCCACGCGGGCGAAGCCGCGGGCACAGCTTGTTAAGTATAATTTAGATTAAAAGGCATGAATTATTAACGTTCAGTGCTAAAACCATCACGCTTTGACAATTTCATCTCTTCACACGTTATAAAGCTACACGCGTAAATGCTCTGAGCAAGAAACTATCTCCCTTCGCTCATTTATATTAATTAGATATATTAGTAAACTGCTAACTATAGACTAAACCTTAATGCGCACGAAATAGAGTTCTTAATATAGAAATACATTATTCAACTTAGTACCACGTTTCTAGATTGCCACTGTTGATGGTCAGACTTGTAACTTGTTATCTCGGTGTCTACCTACCTTCTGTTGTGGCAAGATCGTGTCACATTTTCGTCTTTATTTTGTAAGAAGCTCTTGACTAATTCAGTCACAGTTAGGTAGGTAGGTACTTATTTTTATGTCATGATTAATTGATTGCCTTGTAATTAGTTTACAAGTTTTAGACGATAATAAATTAAACTCAGAATAAATGTAATGTCGTCCTCTGTCTGCGTACGAATATTCAATCAAATGTATCCAATCGTTTCGTCACTCTAGTCAAAGACTGGAGTAACCCATGGCCGGCCCATCAGTACTATTAAGTTTGTTTGAAAAAAAGAACCACTTATTTTTCTATTTCGATGCAGGGATTTATTTGACAGTTCCAAAATACTTTTAGGCATTAGTATTGCCGAGCAGTGGTAGCCCAGTTGAGCAGTTGTGGCAGCGATAAAGGCCCCGAGTTACGAATTGTAGTTGTGGTTTGTGTAAATATCCTCATAACCCAGTGGTGGTGGTGGTGAGAGCAGTCTCTCAAAACTGTGAAGGATAACATCGTGGGGAAACCGACATGTCCTAGAAAACCCGCACTGGAGCCACGTGGTCCACTCCCTCTTAACGAGCGAGAGGCCTGTGTCCCAGCAATGGGAAAAATATAGGTTGATTATGCTCACGGTTAGTATTGCCAGTGTTTTTATCTACCGTCGTATTCATTCCTCAGCCCCACATTTTATATTACGAGGTTATTCCGGACATCTTGTCCTATCAGCATCCTAATTGCGTAACACGCGATTAATCATAATCGGTTTCATTTTGACAGTTCAACAATATTCATTGCGTTATTTACGTTGTTGAGCAGACACATTTTTTCGAACATATGAAGCAATGGTTTAGCCATCTGTTTCAAAACGAAACAAATTATGATGAATCGTGAGTTACGCAATTAGGGTGCTGGTTTGTTTTATTCCGATGATAATGTCTGTGGGTATCTATTGGCAAGAAATAATGTCATGCGATAGACAGGATTATCTCCACAAGAGTATTGTCAGGTTTCGGTATAATTATAGCAAAATTACGACCTTGTACTATTCATCATAGCTTGTTCTGCCAGTCTGTTTAATATTTATTTATTTAATACTCACGCACAGAAATGTGCAGAGGCGGACTTAATGCCAAAGGCATTTTCTACCAGTCGACCTTTGGGTGATGCAGAGACAAACAGTAGTAGGTGCAATTACGTTACTCGTGTTTTGAATATTTATTCAAAAACAAGTATATATAGGTACTAATAAAATAAATAGGTAATAATTAATTACTCAGATTTTTTTCACAGTTATGGCTAAGATTACGTTGCATTGAATTCAGTACCAGTTCTTAGGCAACATAATCCATTAACATAGCTGAAAGCTTCCCCCAGTAGCTTTCCCCAGTATCCAGTAAGCTGCATTGGTTTTGCCTGAGCAGGAGTAGCAATCGGCTTTCCCGAACGCTCTCACCGATCAATTCTCGTAACAACACACATAAAACGAGCATACGGAACCATACTGCTCTCTAAATATTAATGTGAAACAGGAAATGTTTCGGTATACTCGCTATCATAAAAAAATATGGTAACAATATTAAGGAATATTTACCCATGTAGGTAAGTCTTTTGGATTTTCTTATTTTTCAAGTACAGACGCCAGCACATCAAGCTACCCCAATCTGTCAAAATTCGTTGATAGGTTCTCAACTTTATTACGTAAGCATAAGGTTCATGTTCAATTGGTAAAATTTGACAGATTGGGGTAGCTTGATGTGCTGGCGTCTGTACCTACCTACCACATCACATCTATCATAAGTTCATAACTAATATTATGAAGATAAAAGATTTGTTTTGTTTTTGTATTTAACGCTAAAACGACTGATCGGATTTGGATGAAATTTAGCACCTAGGTAGACCATGACCAGTAGAAGAACGTAGGCTACTTTTCATTCTAAATCGCAGAAGAAATCGCGGGCAACTAGTTACTAATATAATCAACCAGATGAGTTTGTTTCTTTGTTTGTTTGAGCTCACTCGGATTTGAAAAAATATTTTTCTATTTCATAGCCAAATTATTGAGAATGCTTATAGGCTAAGTATCCAAAAGATCTTGTCTGGTAAATTACTATATCTACCTATAGGTACCTACACATTTTTAATGCTTAATATAGAAGTATTTAGTAACGAGATAGGCAGTATCTATTAGTCGAGAGAGTATTATTTATTATTATTATGGTTTACCTACCACCTATATTGGCGTGTTATTGTTCGTCGCCAACTTATTTGTTTCGTATTTTTGTTTTAGTAGGTTTGTAGGTAAGTACTAAACTATGTGTGTATGCCGTCTTAGCAAGATTCCGTTTGACCTTTTATATTAGATACTTCTTAAGTTCGTGAAATAGTAAAACAAGGAAGGTAGGGAAGGTTTCCTACCTTACGACCTGGCCACGACCTTGGTACCTAACTTATCTTAATTTGGTATTTTACCTACTTAATTTTAAAATTGTTAAAACAGTTTGTTTAAACAAACTGTCGGTCATTAAACCATTTCGTCTTTCAAAGCTACACAATTTTTTTTGTTCGTCGTTCGTTTATTACAAAACTGGAAAACTAATACTTATGGCATCACCTCAGTCAGTGTCTGTCTCTGTCCGTCTGTCAGTTCTCATTGTCGAATCTCGACTCGCACTTGCCTGGTTTTTTATTTGCATTAACGGAGTGACAGCCCTATAAAAGTAGGTAAAAATTTTGAGCTCTGTTATGAAGCTTTCATTCTGCTCGGGTATATATTCTGTGCGCCGGCGACGCGGTGTCTTTTAATGTGCAAATATCAACAAATTACCGAGGCGCAAATGTTATAACTTATAATTGTTAGGAAATTGTACTTATGCTTTAAACCAGTTTTCATTTTTTAACTTTTAAATAAGATTTAACGGGTTTCTAAGATGAAATGAATTAAATTATCCACTTTAAACGAATTGGGTTTACTTACTAAATGAAGAATACAGTTATTCCAATAAAAAAGCTCGCGTCGTGTGACTTTAATCACATTGACATAAAGTTCAAATTCAATTGATTCACGCGCGCTAATAGCTTGAAACTGTACACGCGATGTAATTTTTTTAGTCAATCACAGCTAAAGTCGGCGAACTTTTACATTATTTCATTCACTTCGATTATCGACATACATACAAAACTGTTATTAAATGCAAGACACGGTCCAATGTCACGGTCACGGTCCACGGTCAATTTAAACTGTTTGACGCGTCTGTAATGTTTCTACTTATTTTATTTTAGCGGCGCTTTACAAAGGATGCTGTTTTCGTTTTCAAAAGTGTTTCCCTTACATCTTGTATACTAAAAAGTTTTATTTTCTCCGCAACATAGTGAAAAAATTAGTACAATAATAATAGTTGGATGATAACTTCTATTCGACTATTTTAGCAGTGCAGTAACATAATAATAGTACCTAGCTATAAGGACTCCTATATTTACCTCAAAGAGTGAAATAAAAATGAAAAAGCTACAATTGTATGCCATATTGTATTGTATTTTCGTCTAGTATTTGGTAAGAAAAAGACTTCTTTTTTCTGACCTATATTGCATAAAATTCTAAAAGCGCCACTTACCTAACGCGTATTTCTAAAAGCACCACTTACCAAACGCGTATTTCTAGAGTTGTCGATTCGCCCACAAATAAATTAACTTCCTACGGATCACCTATAGAACATAATATATTGTTTAAAAATGTCGATTCGCCCATTTCGGGCTAGTAAATTCGTGCGGATCGCCGAAAAAATGTGTCTTCAGAAGTGTAATAAATCAAATAATGACAAATGAAGGAACAAAAATATTATACTACCCTTCAAGCTTGTGTTTGAATACAAAATGGCTTCATTTCACCGTACGGCGAATTATTAATGTGTTCCGTGACAAAATTAGGTTGGCACACAAATTGGTCAATGAATGTTTAACTTTAACATGCCAAAAGCCTAGCGAATAAGCAGTTTAGTCAAGTGAGGGAATTCAGTACGGTTAATTCCACACAGCACGGTGTCACCACGCCAACAGAGGCCGCTCAGGCGTATCCATGCTGTGGCTGTTCCTCATTCGTACGGGCGGTTTGATAAAGCGTCGATTTTCAACTCTAGGTGTGGAGCCTAACGTTGAGAATCCAACAGAGTGCACCCTACTACGGCAAAAAACCGTAGTGCAGGATTTACAAAACACTCCGTGTTTAAAGTCCTCTGCGCGATAAAAAATCGCCCGAAGGGACGCTTAACAGAAGCAAATCCTGCGTGGGAGATGAAATTCGGTAGCGCCTATTGTATCAACTAACTTTTTTGGAGGTGGTCTAACTAAACTGGCGATAATAGTCACGTGACTTCAAAATCATTCAAACCATTGACGCATTCGCTTCGTGGCCAGAGCTTCATATAGTTTTATTGATTTTAACGTACTCAATCTTTAATTGCCTTCTTTTTACGTTTTTAATGCTTCTTCAGACGCGACGCGACGCGAAGTAGAGTGTCGACAAGCGTTGAAATTGTTCTACGAGATTCGCGTCGCGCTGTCGCATCGCACCTGTTTGAAGAAGCCTTTAAAGGTAATGTAAATATATTAAGCCGTTAAAGTTTTAGAAACGAAGTTCTTTATTGCAGCTTGCGGTAGTAGTAAAATTATAGAAATCGTTACGTAACAGATAAAGCGATAAGCAACTTTTATTATATGACATAATAGAAAGAGGCAGAGAGATAGTGGGATCGTTTTCATAGTTTTCGAGGGTGCTGAAGCCGATTAGTGTAGTCAAAATAAAATTTTACGGCCTTCTAGTTTTAAAAATAACTAAATGACTAAGAAATAACAGCCGCACGGGTCGCTCAATCAGGTTAAGCTACGCTTGCCGCGGTTGGCCCGTGGATGAGTAACCATATTTACATACCAAGACCCTATTTTCTGGTGATCCACAAGACGAAATAGTGATTGGGTGTGTGTTATGTATGCTAATACGAGCGATATTAATCAGCAATGCGTAGATGTCGCGTTCGATTACCAGGCAAATTCAATTTTATAGGTTTTGGTTCCTGCGCATCACCTCTTGTATCCTACTTGTTGCTAATCCTACTAACATTATTATTAATGTGAAACTTTGTATGTTTGGATGTTTGTTACTCAATCATGCACAAACGGCTGAATGGATTTGGATGAAACTTGGCAAACAGATAGCTTATAACCTGGATTAACACAAAGGATACTTTAATTTCCGACATCCACGCAGGTGAAGCCGCTGTAAAAGCTAATAAAGAAAAAATTGTCCGAATTCTTTGAATGAACTGCATCAAAATCCAACTATAATTTATATTATACATAATATGTATCCCTACCATATGCAGATTACGTACTGATAACAGTGCAATTAATTGATACAGTCTTGAAATAAAATCTAACTTTTCAATTTGCTGAGATAAATATTTAAGTGGTGCTTACTGGAAGGCGTTCCTTTTGATTTACGCCTAATGGGGTCTACTATTAATATTTACGACACTTTTCATTATATACTTTGTAAACATAAGCCCTTGTAAACAAACCTTGAATTATGTTTTTAATTAGCAACGGAATTTTAATTTAACTATTTACGTCGTTTATGATTAAGTTACTATGTATCAGAACACTATTAAATATAATCATCATCATTCTGTTGGGCTGTTTACAAGCACTATTGATTCAATACGATATTTGGCATGTATTTAATTGTATAATTTTGGAATCACGTGGCAGTTTCATACTTCGTTTGTTTATAACGGTATAAACTACTGTTCAAACGGTTAGTATATACGTTAACGTGTGAACCTAACCTTTTACCGTAATGTAAGGAACAGGCAGCGCCATAAGAACGTCTGCTTACGCTACAGACAAGTGCTACGAGGCTACGACGTTCCGTCGTAGCGATATGCTACGAAAATTCGTAGCACTAACCTACGCTACCGTAAGTATCGTTGCTCGGATAATTTATTTGAAGAGGATCATTTGTTATACCACGCTGCTATTTTTATTTAATTTTATTTACGAACCGCGCAAGCCCTTCGCGCGCCGCAAAAAAGATATCCGTCGCTGAGAAGAAAAATATTAAAAAAACAACAAAACACTTACCGAGAGTGTAATAATCTTGTCTAGCAGCATTACCGGCGGCATGTGGAAGTCGAACACGAAGTACTGGGGGCAAAAAAGTTTATATTAAAACATGTCTTGAATTGTTACGGTCTTATTCATAAAAAAAGCTTATCGAAGGTTTAAGACGTTCATTTAAGTGCTGATAAGCCTATAAACCTTTGATAAAATTTCGTATTTATAATAACTAATATGTTGTTTTTAAATCAAAATGTTGCCATTTTGATGAAGTCAACCTACAAATAGACCGTCACAATATCACATTTTGTGACCGTAGAAATTATTACGTACAGGGCCCTAATTCACTATGACCACTTAACGATTCCTTACTTCACAACCACGTCAATTCCGTAGATCACAGATGAGATCTGCTAATAAATATCGACAATTTGTTTTGGAACATACGAATATGACATTTCGATTCCTTACCGTTACATTGGTTTCTACAAAACACGATATTAACGTAGTTTGAACGTAGTAAGATTCCGCGGGTAATCATTATAACCCTACAGATGCCTTGATCACACGTATCAAACAAACGGGCGAGACAGTGGTCGCGACCGAGTGCTCGGTACCTACGTATAAACATAGCGCCGAGTGCTCGGTACGTATAAACATAGCGCCGAGTGCTCGGTACGTATAAACATAGCGCCGAGTGCTCGGTACGTATAAACATAGCGCCGAGTGCTCGGTACGTATTTTACGTTATTATAGCTAGAAAAATAATTGATGATACAACGGAACTATTTATAATTAATGTGACAGATAGTTCATCAGATTCTGATTCAGATTCAGAATAGAGCCTATTATTATTTGACTAGAAATAATATGATCTTATCATTTGGAATAAAAGGTTTCGCATCTATGAGTCACGTGGTTTTTTTTGTTTACCTTTATTTAACTACCTAAACCTATGGAGTATAGAGGAAATTACAATGTTAGTAAGGTTAAAATTACTTTTTTTTAGGTTAAAATTAGGTTTTAATAACGTAAATTAAAAAATGTATGCACAGGTCAGCGGAACAACTTTAAAGTGTAGGTATTTCATTATTTGGTTGAATTCCTTTTATTATCATTACATAAAATTTACATACTTAGTCTACGCTCACAATTTTGAGAACATTAAAAATATATTTTTTTCATTTTACCTTCTATTTATGAATATTTTTAATTAGTTATTATAATACACTCAATAACAATTTTTGCATACCGCGTTAATGGGACTGTCATAGTGTATTCATATGAAAATTATTATTAGTCAATTTGCAAACAGTTCCGAAATACGCATAAGCGATGAAACTCCGATCAATTAATTACTGTTCTCAACTGTTGAACCATTATAATTTCGTAATCCTCAACTCAATTGGAGCTTAGCGTACATATTTTGGTTTGGTTACAGAAATTATGAATAGGAACGTGTTGGTAATGTAAAACGTGCCAAGTGTACACCACGATATGTAGATCATAGTCTTAAATAGGAAACCTATAGGTACATAATAGATCTACTGTTGTTTTGTCATAACAAAGATGGTCTCGCTAGTAGGTACGTTGCTGTTTTTAGGTAGGCGAAGTCACGGAAATCGATTACTAAGTTATTGTCTTCCATTAAAACACTTAATTAGTTCATTACTTTGTTTCCATAATTAATGTAATGTAAAGTCAGTATAAAGTTCATAAAACAAAGGACATGGCCATAAATTGTATGGGCTTGGACCCCAGAATGTACAAACATAAAATCTATGTCATTTAATCGTACTGATCTTCTATAAACAAAATTTTATAGGTGCATATTGAACAGCAGTAGGAACTAAAAATATGAAGGTTTAATAATTATTATTGATTTTTACTTTACTGCTAAGGTATTTTATGTACATTAATGGATATATATCCAGGCGTTTAATATGAATAGTATTTTAGGTGTTGCCATGATAATACAACTAAGACGAGAGGGCTCAATTCCGAAATGTGTTTTCAAAGCCATAACAAACAATGTTGTGACCAATTTGTCTTTTCCTTGAAATGGTTTTTTTTGTCATCTCGTAGTTGACATTGAGAGGCCGTGACTACTCAACTGGACTTTCCTGTGGCTGCCTTAAGAGAAGTTAGTCTCCAGCCAGGGGCGTAATACTACTTAAATTACTAAGTGACTGCACGCTGAGGGCACTCCCTATGGGGTAAGGGCCTCGGCTCAGGGCGTCACTGATAGGGGGACAGCAAAAGACAGGCTGGATCAAATTATCATCATTATTATTAGCAAGTGGGGAATTTAACTCTACAGGCTCAGCTGCGGCGCGGGCTGGCGTTTCAACGAGCAAGGGACGGTCGGGGGTCTGATTGTTAACTAGGGGTCTCGGCGGCGATGTCGGAATGACGGTTGTTTGTGTGTGCGAGCTATACTGGTGGCCCTATTGCTTTCTTGGAGGAGGGAAATGGGATCATCTGGGTCGGACAGAGTATGTCTGGGCCGGCGAATTCTATTAAGCCTATTGGGGAAATAACTAGCGGCCTTCACAATCAGAGGATTGCGATGTTTTTCGGCTTTATCGAAGAAACGCTTCGAGTTGCGTTTCATGAACTGAATGACAGTGGGGATTTTCAGATTGGGATGGAGAATCTCGTTCCAAACGAACCAGGGGTGCCTGTGGCTTGCGGGAGGAATCGGTTCTGGAGGGTTTGCATCCTATAGATGAATCGGGGTTTCGCGTGTGCAAAGACTGCACATGCATACGTCATGATGGGCCTTATGCACGCCATGTAAATCCGCCACTTGCACTTAAGTAACAACTTGGTACGTGCATTTAGAACAGAGGTTGAGGTGATAACTGTGATAATAAAATAAGAACCTATTAGTCTAGGATCTGAACATGATGCGACGTGAAAATATGGGGTAAATAATACCCCTTAAACATTTTAGTAGAAGGTACAGAGTGAAAGTAGAACTTACTTCAAAAGTTAACCACTCCGTTAAAAGATCAGTCCCATCAGTGAGTAATGATGATATTACATGCGGCCTGATGCATTCTCTAATTATGATACCACAGTTAACAAAGGCTTGTAAAAGGGCAATTTTCCGTAAGTGCCTGTGTATTAGGTACACAGTTTACAAAAAATATTATTAGAGTACGCGCGTGGGCCTACGATACAACATACTTATAGGCAAACGTATAAGCGAAAACATAAACACAAATCGAACGAAAACCGAATGATCGAAAGCAAAACGGCGCAAACGTTGAAGACAATTTGAAGCAAGGAACATATATACGACAAGCGGATTTGAAGAGAGTATTAACAAATTGTGGTAATGTGACAATTGACATTTGTCGGCGGTGCTGCCAGTAGTATATGGAAAAATCCCATCCGTAAATGCACTAACATAGATAAAATAAATCATAGATGGTTTAAAATAATTATATGAAAACATAAAAAAATACGTTTCATAAATTAATTCACGAGTATATTTTAGCCCAGCTATTCGTATTGTTTTTTCTTCTTATGCGTTATTATTTTTCCTTGTTCTGATTTTTGTTAATTTTGTATGGCAAAATGAAAAGGTATCTTACAGCAAAATCAAACAGAAAACTTTGTGTTATGATTATTTTTCCACTTCTGCTTTAAGGCATAAAAAGTTAGGTATTCAAAATTCTTTACGTCTTTATTCAAATTAACTGCAATAAATTTATATTTGTGTTCCGTGGGAGACGTTTTGTCCATCTCCTTAATTATGAATTCAAACAGAACGCAAATTCTCATAATTAAAAACGTACAAAATCTACAACACAACCTGATTTGTGACATTGATTGTCGCTGAGAAGACTCAGCGACAATCAATGTCACAAATCTTGGAAAATTAGAGGTATTTTTAACAGATTAAGACAGAGATTAGAATAGTTGTTTGTAAGCTGCTACGAGTTGCCCGAAATAGAAAAATAATAAAAAAACTTCTGTCAAACACCTACATCCAAAATTAATGTCATTGAAATTAGAACCTTACCTCGTTGTAATAAGGGCAGTTGGTGCTCTCTTTGACGCTGGTGTACTTGCGACTCTCGCCGATCTGCACGCAAACCACGGGATCCATGTTCAGGCCGGCTAGCTGACGAGCCTCAATGATGGTCACACACACTTGGAAGTCAGCTGACTTCTGCGCAGATGGAATTCCAGTCTCGATGAAAGTGCGCCTAGGGTTAAAGGTAAACCGTTTATTTCTATTAGAGCAATTATACCTACTTAAACAAAGTGTAACATAATTGAACAAGACCACATTCACGCTAATTAGAGTAATGAGTTAAGAGCATAATACAATGACCAAAACTGTTTTTTTAAAGCTAACTTATTTTATTCAGAAAATTGTTTTGACTTTATGCATTTAAAATTGAGTATTGACATAAGATTCAGTTTTCTCTGTCTCAATCGACGGTACGACAAAATACATACATAATTTAAAAAATAAACACTTTTATTAAAAATTACTGAAACCGATTCAGTAGTTTATTTTGAACAAACTACTTCAGGAGTTTCGCTAATTCTGTTACACCTTGTATTAGAAAATCGTCCTACAAAATGCAGTTTGCCAAAATCAGACACTTCAGTCGAGTGAATGGTTCATTCAAGTGAAGCTTCATACGACATCTACAAAATCAAATAGGAATGAACGTTAATCTACCCTTGCATTTCATTTTTCGATCATTCGGAAGGCGAGTGAGAGATAATCCAACATTGTTGGATCGGTTCACAAATGAATTCTTTTTTTATTCATTTTGTGTTTGAGACGTTTTATTTCGAAAGAATGAAAGAGTGAAGTATCTGATAAATTGCTTTAGGAGGAATGTGAAAAGAACTGCGAAAGGTCGAGAAGGTGAACGTCATTTTGTTCTGCAGCATTTACTTTCCTTAGATATAAATAAGGTAGGAATTATGTGTATGTTCGGAATGAGGTGATCCGGCAGAGAACCAAAGTTGTCGACATAGCTCACAGAATTAGCAAGCTGAAGTGGCAATGGGCCGGCCATATTAGTCGTAGAACCGATGACCGGTGGGGTAGACGTGTTCTTGAGTGGAGACCGCGAATCGGAAAACGTAAGGTAGGACGCCCTCAAGCTAGGTGGAGTGACAATCTTCGCAGGGTTACTGGTAGCAACTGGATGAGAGTTGCCGAGAATCGAGTTAAATGGCGTGAAATTGGAGAGGCCTATGTCCAGCAATGGACTGCTGTAGGCTGATGATGATGAGGAATTATGTAGTGCCGCAAAATGTGCACAATTCGTTACACTTACTTCCTTATAATCTTGCGCGAATCAGTTGGTGAGTGAACGTCGACCAGTACTTCTTCTGATGACGGCGAAGTCCGGCTGACGGGACGGTCTGACTCCGTGGACGGTCCTCCAGCTGCAACATCCAGCAGTCCCTGCTCCTCATCGCTGCTATAGCGAGGAGGACGAACCTTGCCAATGCCCATTAAGGTCTTGACTGTCTTGAGAGTAGATGGTCGTTTGCGCTCTGGCATCTCATACGTGGCCGCCCTGAGTCCTCCTCCTCCGCCCAGGGTGAATCCGCGCCTTGGTTTCAACAAATCTATGTTATTCAAAACTATACTATTTAAAAAATACGGAATTTATGATATTTTTGGTAGGAAGTAATTCTACAGTCAGTTCGACTTTCCGCGTGACTTCAACGTGATGAAAAATTGCACGTGTAAGATCGTGTCCAAACCGAAAGAGATCGACGCGCGAATACGGAATCGTCGCAAAAGAGGTATATTTTGTTTGGCAAACCCCAAAGCGTGATCGGGCAGACAGACCGCGCCTTCGTCTTTTCCGAACAAATGAGTGACATTATGAATGCGTCGACCGCGTATTCGCGCGACCGCTCGCTTTGGTTAGAACGCGGGGTCATGCAATCATGATAGTATTCACAGAGGATAAATTGATTAAAGCATTATATAAATTCAATTCCCAGATTTTTGATTTATTTTGAAAATCGCCATCGTAAATAATTTAATTTAATTTATCTATTTCAGACATAACATTAGTCCAAAAAATTATAGCTCGTTTTCCAACTCCATTTCACGAATACATCGGATTAATATGTTGTAAATAGTACTGTAAGGGTTGGTTGCTTACCGAATGCAACCTTTGTATAACCGGCAGGCAACCAATTGTCACATTCGAATTGTCAAGACGATCAGTCTAGACTAAATCCTTCAAAATAGGTTAGATTAAGTTTTGTTTCGGAGATAAAAAGGTGCGGTGCTGTAAAGATCTAAAACGTGGAATAAACGATATAATTTATATTTATACGCATAGAAGCGTTTTATTTTGTAGACCTCGGTACCTAGGACCCTCAGATCCTACAGTACCTAAAATATTCTCAGGGTGTGTGTGAGCCATGAATATTAAACAAGCATAACCATTTACTCAAATGAATCGAGTTAATATAGTTAATAATGTAGTTATCGTTGACACATGTTTAAAAATACGGTGTAACAAAATCTAATTTATTTCCGATTTATACGATAGGTTTCACTTTTATGAATGTACACTACTAAACTACTCTTCCTGGATGTAACTACTTGAGCACAATTTTTTAGTTAGATATATATAATAATATAATATTTTGTAATCTGCCTATTGTAAAGAGCCCAAATAGACAGGATCCCTAAACCTTTTAGAAAATGCAACGAATTGTTAAATTGAAAAGTACAACTGTGATGTAGTATGGCAACTGAAGTGGCAGATATTACGTTTAGTCGGTTAACCCGACGCCTTTGTAAGCGCTCTTAACAATCGACATTTACTATTTTGCGTGTGAAGCTAGCAAAATAATTTATGATACAACGGAACGATTTATTATTAATGTGACAGAAAGTTCATCAGATTCTAATTCAGATTCAGAATAGAGCCTATTTTATTATAAGACTTTAAATAAAATGATTTTAACATTAGAATTATAAGGTTTCGCATCTATGAGTCACGTGTTTTTTTTTGTTTACCTTTTCTAACTACCTAAACTTATGCCCTTATTCATAAACGATGATTAAAGTTAAATGATGTTTAAACGTCAAAAATGTATGGTTAAACATACGCTAATCACTACTTAATTTTAATCATCGTTTACGAATAAGGTGGTATGGAGTATAGGCGTTCATTTAAGTGGTTTCTAGTGTTAGTGAAAAACGGGCAGGAGACTCGAAACCTTGGGCTTTTTGGCTTTTTGTTGGCCTTATAAGCTTTAACAATCACAAAACAATTTGCATAGTGAAAATGAAAAAAAAAACGATAGTTTTGTTTTCCATTATTCTGTTTTTTTTTATTCGTCTTATTATATTTAGTTGGTCGGCCTGTCCAACGTTACAGAAGATATATGTTTTATAAAACAGTTAGGTCTTGAGTATTAAAAAAAAAAAAAAAAAGACTCGCACGAAGTCAATTTATTTGTGGGCGAATCGACAATTCCAGAAACACGTTTTAGGCAATTGGCATTTTGTATTTTATGTATGTTATACTACTTTTTCGTACTTTTTTCTTAATTTTGCGTTGTTTCTTTAAAGTATTATTCAAATTATTTAAAAGTGACAGTGAGTGAAAGTGAGTTAATTCGTACAAGTCAACAAATAAGCCCACACACACATCATCATCGTCAACAATAATTTAATTACCAGTGATATAATTTCAAGAATCTTACCTGAGCAGACGCTTTCCTGCAGTTTTAAGCTTATGAGCTCGTGTCTCTTCCGGTACCTCCACTTCTACAGTAACCTCACGAAATGACTGCTCAATATTTTCTATGGTGCGTTGCACATCTTCCAATACTTCTGTTGATTCCTTAGGAGAGGCTTCTGCGATGGATCCACCAGAGGATCCCGACATTGCTGGAAATCCTGATGTAGATGGTTCAGCGAGTTGAGTGTGAGGGCCATGGACTAGCACAGGACCAATGCCATGAAGTTTTTTGATGTTGTGCGGTGCGGCCTTCGCGGAAGACACTTCCGTTTTGAGAAGTGCCTCCGGAATCGCTTCTCCAATTGGCGGGTTGTAATACACTTCCATGTCGACGAAGGCCTGTAAAAAAAGGATTAATGTAAAATCTGATTCTAAATCTTCTTATTTATTATAATGTTAGTATATATGACATTGATATGACTGATTGCTATGAAAATTGCATCCTATAAAGGGTGACAGACATCGAAGCGGAAACGTAAACCATGAATTCAGCACTTGATTCTAAACCACCTACATAGGAATATACAGGGTGATTGGAAGATGGGTGCAAAGCTTTAAGGCGAAGATAGTACAGACAATTTAGAACCATTTAAGCCATGGTTGTCTTAGACGAAGTCTTACCAAATATTTTTAACCAAATTTTTAAGTTTTTTTTCGGAAATTCTCAAAATTTAATGTAAACTGCATAATTATGGCCAAATTGAATGATAAATGAATTAATTTTTTATTTATTTAATTAAAGTAATGTGTAAGCAATCAAGCAAAACATGTTTTAGGCTTCTGTGTCATTAGACATTTTTTTTACAGACATTTAAAGCTCAGAAAAAATAAAAAAATTGTACAATACGTCTTTTAAACCTTATAAAAAATAAAAAAAAAATTGGTAAGACTTCGTCTAAGACAACCATGGCTTAAATGGTTCTAAATTGTCTATACTATCTTCACCTTAAAGCTTTGCACCCATCTTCCAATCACCCTGTATATCGTCGGTAGTAAAACAAAAAACTGCGATACCTACATGTTCAAAAATTATGAAACAGCAATTATTTTATATTAGGAAAAGTTAGTAATAACTACATTTCATCCACTTTATATCACGTTTTAAAAATAAACACAAGATTTTCAATATGGTAAGAGGATTAAAAATACTTAGAATCTTATAACAAGCAAATAAGCTCCCATGTAATGGTGGATGGAAAACAATTCTCTTAAAATTAAAGCTTCTGGATATAATAAGAAGAAGCACTTAAGGGGAACCTAGTCGCGGGCTTGAACTCACTGGTGGGCCTGGATAAAAATCACGCTGTCTCACCAGGCTTCGTGTCTGACAGAGATAGTATCAGTGATGAGCAGTTAGACGCTAGTCTACACGCACAACGATTTTACACTACTTTTATTACTTAAACACGCCCAAAGTAAAATAAGCAAGAAAAACGAATCTTTGTTGGCTCCTAACTTTTTAATGGGTTTTTATTTTAGTATTCTGTTTCCGTGCAGATTATTTTAATAATGAGACAAAATAATATCATATTTTACTTTGGATGTGCCATGTCAGATAGTGGAGTAAAACACTCTCGAAGTTTGTATGCAAAAAATGTGGAATAGGTTCACAACAGGATAGTAACTGGTTTCAGGCTAATAAAGGACTAGTTTTTTACTAGTCACGACTTGTCTAACTAGAGCTGGAGTAGTTTTGGACTAGTCGCGACTAGTGTCAGACTAGTTTTAGACTAGTCATGATTCGGGTCAGAGTAGACTTTGCCTAGTCACGACTAGTGTCGGGCTAATGTCCGGCTAGTTTTTTACTAGTCACGAGTTCATCACTCATGACTAGTGTGTCAAAAAAAGTCAGATAAATTTATTGCCAAGCAAATTGACTACCAAAATAAATTGCCCGTATAATCAAATCATGGCAGACCTGTCACTGTGTGACAATTGTATGAAATGGCTAGAACACGGAAAACTGACGTCGGGTGTCAGTATATCGAATATGCTTAACAAATTTTAATGTTAAGCACCTACCTATGTGTAGGTAGTTGTATAAACTTCATACAACCTTTACAATTATAAAACGCTGTATTTATAATACAGCGTTGTATGCCCTATGAAGTTTAAGCATAGTTTTATTAGTTTAGTATAACAGGTTTCGCTGAGTTCCTGATGTTTTCGTTTTATTTTGTTTTTGTAAGTTTATATGATTACTTGTTAATAAGTATAAAAATTTTGTATTAGGTAACTATGTTGAAACGGTTTGTTCTCCTCGTCACGTGTCCCGAAAGGTTCATTAGAAAACCAGCGTCAGACAGCATCAGTCTGGCATTAATGCTGAAATGAACCATTTTGGAGCAGCCGTGAACACTGCTGTAGTTATTTAATTTCACTTCATTTTCGTTATTGTATTTTGTGTATCACGAACTGTGTCCAAATAAACGGTATTCTTTCTTTTTTTCATTGTTTTTATAGAACTAACTGGCTAAAACTACCGGGATAAAAAGTACTCCAGGTTATAAACTATATGTATGCCTTTTATCCAAATCCATCCATTTAAACATAAAACCTTTCACCTTTATAATATTAAAAGTAGGGTTAGTAGGAGGTCATGTGTCAACAACAAAACACTGGACTAAAAGCATATTGTTTATAAAAACTACGATAAATATTCCTTAATGTAGACCTGTCTAAAATCCCTCTCGAAAATATGTACAAAAGATGAAAATGATCTATATAAACTGGGTCCCTTGTTATTTTTGGCATGTCTATTCAATTTATATTAGCCATTATGTTGGATGCGCAACAGTTGGCTCGTTTATGATGCCGCATAGTAGGTACAGTCAGACGAATTTCAGCAGTAGGTATAGTGATCTTTGTGTCTGTGAAATTCATATAACATCACGACTGTTAACCCAGAAGCGCTAGACCGTTGTGGTAGACTTACATATCGGTATTGTCTTGTTTTCCATAAAATAATTTGTACTAATTATTGTTTTCCATAGGTAATCGTTCCCCTCATCTTAATTACTTGCACTATTATCATTTATATACTAATAACACAATGTCATACCAACTTATTAGTCATAACTTTTATTTGCCATAAAATAAGTTTCCATAATAACATGTGTTATAGGTAATACACTTAACATTTGGTTTGTAATGAAATTATTTATTATAGCAAACTATCTTTAGATAATAAACAGATTGTCGAATTCAAAATGGCTAGGTTGGGTTAGGTTAGAACTGTGACGGGTCCAGGGGTGACGGATCTGGGGAAATCCGTCGCCCCCTACTACTTCTTAGGACCCGAGATGGCGGCGCGTAGTGTTCCACGCGCGCCTCTGTATGATGTAAGGGGGGAGTTTAACACCTCACTCCCCCCCTAACGCGAGGTGGCCCGCAGAGGCGGGCCAGCACTAGCCGGGGATCGCGGAAGTCACTTTTGTTCCCGTGATCTCCGGTGCAAGTGTGAGGCGGAACACCGGGGTGGTTTTAGTCAGTAAGAGTCTGACAGAACCCTCCGCCCTCCCCAGGGCGGAGGACATCCATGAGGATTTCCACCCGTAATCAAAAAAAAAAAAAAGGTTAGAACTGTGACCACACAACGCGTGAAGGCGAGCGAGTGAAGCGAGCGTGCAGCCGTAGCTGCGGCCGCCTAGCGCTAGATTTCTTCTTTTGCAAAGCAAGCATGCAACATGACCATAACATCAAAATTGCAGGCGCTTGTACTGAACTAGCATTGTTGTGCTAGTATGGGCAAATGAATAGATATTATTGTGAATAAAAAATGTTATGGAAAACGACATTATAGAAAATGAAAAAAAAGAAAATAAATTTATGGATTAAAATTAATATGACACTTGATCGATTGTGACCAATGAAATTAGTGAAAATGATTTTATGTAATTTCACGATTATGGCAACTGAAGCGTTATTTCTAATGAAATTATGGTAAATACAAGTATGGTATGGTGTGCCTCAGGACACTTTGAGTTGCTATGTAGAGATGGTCACCCATTCACGGACCAACCGCGGCAAACGTAGCTTAACTTAATCGATCGACCAGTGCAGTTGTTAATTCTTAGCCACAAGCCCCCACTTAAACAACGTATGCACTGCAATGTAATGCGAGTCTTGATTTTATACAAAAATCATTTGTGTTGCATAAGTTGGTGAGACCACTGGTATTAAGCAGCATCCATTTAGACATGAAGCCTACCCATCATAGTTGGAAAATAGCTAAGCAGATGATGACGTTGGCTTAGAAAAATAAAATTGTTGGTACCCGTTAGCTTCTGAGACGCATCTGCCGTGCTTGAAAACTGAGCCTTTTAAACTTCCACGGCTTACAACTTAGTTAAGACAAGCAGTATGTCCAAAGGAATTTTAGATTAGCAAAACTGACTGCTTTCCGTACAAATTTTCAACCCCTTAAGGGGATGAAGTTTCAAGAATCCTTCCTTAGTGCACACTTTAATTATGGAGCTCTCGCCCAAATTTCATGCTTTCAGACCCAGAAGTATAGGCTGTGCGTTCTCTATAGGGTTAAATTAAATTAGCTGGCAATACTTTACCCACTCGTTTGTATCACTATCCAAAACGAATGAAGTAAAAAAACAACAACAAAAAATTAATCATTCCAACTTTGTTCAAAACTTAAAATGAAGCTGACATGTTGAAAATTCGTAAAACGTATCTTCTACATAAATTCCACGAACAATATTACAAATACAGCTGATCGATTATAAGCATTGACCTTTGCCCATAGAAAAAAAAAATACTTTGTTTTTGTTTGTTCCATAAGTTTTTTAGTTTTCCATAGGTTTATCGATACCTACTCAACACGTGGTTAAAGCATTGCCCGCTAAATCAGGTGGGAGTTTTTTGTATGAATGTTTATTTGTTACCATCAATGTTAGTAGGGTATTACACTCAATTTTGAAAAGTGTCCTAATTAGATTCTACCTTGCTAATAAACCACCTAAAAAAACACAACATTTTTATTTAAACGATTAGTGCCGTAAAATGCATTTAAATTTTTCATTTTCAAATTTCGCGCGTAATTTGACGAAAACGTTGGACGGAGTGGACGCCATGTTGGTCTTTGGGTTTGATTTGACGTCAGTTTGCTAAGTAAACAAAAGCGCTGATATTTTGTATGCTAATTGTTTGTAATTGGAAAAAAATGTTATTATTCTATGTACTTATCGTTGGTTTTCTGTTCCTGAATGCAAAACATTATGTACATAAATAAAAATTACTTTGGTTACGAGATATCGAGTGATTCCAAAAAGTGTAGCAATTATCCGGCTTTTACCCTATTTGTATGACAGTTTGAAGTTGAACAAACCAGCACTGCTAAACTATACAACAATCAATAATTTCGCTCATAATTCGATGATCGGAACCAATAAAATAGCCACGCGGCTATTTATTCGCGGTAGCTATGAAGCCAAAATAAGATATTAATTTATTCACGTTTTTATTTTATGCTTACTCACCGCCGTCCGTTGGGAAAAATTCAAATGAAAGAATAATTTCGGGAAAAAGAGGCCCAGTTAAATGTAGTGTAAAATGTTCGATAATGGTCGTTCAGAAGATTGGTCACGATAAAGGACCTCGCTCACAACCGGTCGTCCTACGAGTTGCGGCTGAAGTTTCCTCTTAATTAAAGCAATGTTAAAATCATGATTGATAACAGTATCTATAGAATCTCTGACCCATTTTCTCCAAAGAAGATCTACGTTTTGCAATGAGCAATAAGTTTAACTTTGTTACTGATAAAAAGTACCAGTAAATGGTTTATTTGAAATGAATGCTTTGAGTACGTCTTCGAGTTTATCCTTTTACGAATAGATTGCGACTGATTGTATATGAGCCGTGGTCACGGCCGCGTAGTACCTACGCGAGCTCAGTGGTTAAGAAATTATATACGTACATATGATTGACGAAAGCTGTCTCGTTTTTGAAGGTCCACAGAACACACTTCGAACGGACTATCAGATTTTCCGTGAATTTAAGAACTTTCCTGACTCATATGAACACTTCTTTTTAATTAACCAGTCATTTGATTGTCATTTGAATGATACGAGACCACGAACATCTTCCTACAGTCCGTTCACACTTATTTTAGCCCTGATTTTGCGTCACTGTCAAAATCAAAGTGATCTTTGTTCTCATGTCAGTAAGGTTGCTGTTGGGTTGCTGCTATCAGAGTTAAAATAACTGTGACTGGGCTGTATATGCTCTTACAAAGATCAAACGAATGAAAAAAAAAACATTGTGGCACACGGTATTCATTATTCATCTTTCTCTGTATTTTTATTCGGTTTTTGTATTTCAAAGTGAATTCTTTAGACACAAGTGGCAAAGGGTCTCATGTAAAGTGTTTTATTTTTAATGCCATTTCTGGAAACGATTTATTGGAAGACGTCAATTTATGTTCATTCATATTTCTGAGCTAGGTTCAGATCGGTTGAAAGGACATTGACCATTTCCCTTATATCGTGGGGCCCACAATTTGACGAACTGGTTACAGGTTTCACGAAACTAAAAGTTTGGAAACTAGTGTCATTTGTCAGATTAAAATATCAGCGCTTTAGGCTGCCTTGTTTCAGTTTCATAGACAATTACATAATCGAATGAAATGGGGTCGAATTTAAGGTTAGGTTAGGTTATTAGAGACTCTGTTATTTGACTGTACATTTACCAATCTGGTAATATTTCCATTGTATAAAATAAACCAACATAACATAGCAATTGATATATGTACAGCGGAACACCTACATAGAGAAAAAATAGAACTATCAAAGTCCGAAATAACAAGGCGTAACTAGTGATTCAAAGTAGCAGGTAGGTACAAAGTCTGTGAAATTCGTGAAAGCAAAATCCTACAGATTCCGTGAAGCAGCCAAAGTTTTTGGATAAATCACCGAAAACACAACACATTCACTTGCGTGCAAACACAGAGCGAAAGAATCATTTTTTATTTTATATAATGTCACATTCGTTTTGTACTACACGATTTGACCGCTGGCCGATTTGTTTGCCCGTTCAAAAAATGTAAGTAGACACTTGTTTGACGGATCTACTACTTTCGATTCTTCGTTGATGGACTTGGAGAGTAAACCCCTGACGCAGGTTCACTTGTTCAGCATCAAAATTGTGTAACACACTTTCTATCTTAACCCGTAGGATTTTGGGCACGCCACGATAGCGGCGGTAAGTCCCCTCTTTGAGGAGAGGCGGCATGGCGTCCTCACCTTCCGCCTGACGCAGGTCCTCACCGGACACGGTTGTTTCGGGAGGTTCCTGTTTCGTATAAGGCGGGAGGAAACGCCCGGGTGCTTCCATGGCGAAGATCGCCCTGAGGACACGGTGGAACATACGGTGGCGGTCTGCCCAGCTTGGGCGGAGCACCGCCATGTCCTCGTGGAGACGATCGGCGGCGGCGATCTCTCGCGTCCGGCCCTGGTGCAGGCCATGGTACGTAGCGAGAGTGAATGGTTAGCCGTCACCTCCTTCTGCGAAGCAGTAATGCTCGCGAAGAGGGAGGCGGCGCACGTGAGGGAGAGGCAGTATATGCGCCCTCACGGCCGTAGTCGCCGCGGGAGAAGCCCTAGGCATCGGGAATCCCAGGCTGATTCCCGGCCACCGTAGGCGCGGGCTTGCGGACGTCGAGTAATGGGTAGCTCGCTGTCCGGTAAGGACCAAGCCCGGGTCGACGGCGCGTTGTGTTCCACGCGCGCCTCAAAGAGATGTCAGCACCAAAAGGGGGGGTCCGCAAGGGCCGATGCCTGCCAGGGGTGCGGGTTGTTCGAAAGAGATACCGCGGCCCCTGGCACACAGGCAACTGAGGGAACACGGGTGGGTTTTAGTCAGTAAAAGTCTGACGCCCTCCCGCTCCACCCAGAGCGGGAGAAGTTATTTGATGATTTACCAACCAAAAAAAAAAAAAAACCCGTAGGATTTTATCGAAAGGAATCATTTAAAGCTCGCGAATGTAATGTTACCTTTGAATGTTCAAAATTAATAGCATGGTGTTTGTGAGTGAATCTATTTGGTGTTTGTCCTCTCCTTATTTAAGTTACAAAAAATAGCCGAGCTCGTAGGCATGCCACTTTGCCCTAAAGCTTACGATCACTTGCTACTGTTAGATAGCGTGGCAAACGATAACCCCTTTCAGATAAGTATATTTTCTTGTTTCATACTTTTTACACCGTGATTTTTCAGTAGTTGGGTTTTAGATTTTAAATGTTTTGGGGTTAGGTCGCAGTATATATTTTTGAAATGTGCTAATTAAGCCGTTTCATTTTTGTTTTCGATAATCGCTTTATGTCCTCTAGATGGTGTATTTAATTGAACGTGACGTCACATGGCGTGGACTTTCAACAAAACATTTCAAAGTACACAATGTGACGAGTCGAGATTCGGAAGACGGTGGAAAGAAATGAAAGCAATAACTACCAAAGACAACCAAAGAACGTTATTAAAAAAAAAGTGCGTGGAGTCCCTCCGCGCGGAAGAAGTGAAACCGACTCACTCTCTTTCTCTCTCCTACTTTCTATTTTTGTGTATCTTTGTTTCTCTCTCCCTCAGTTGCGTTAAACGTTTAACGCAACCTTTAGCGTTAAACGTTTAACGCAACCTTGTTGGAAGTCGCATAAGAAGTTTCACTTCAAAAAGGAAAAAGAATTTCAGTTTCTAAGTGATTTATAAGTAAGACTAGATTTTGCCACAGGTTTTGCCCATATGGAGGTCGGTGTATTATACCTACATATAAACCTTCCTCTTGAATCACTGTCTACTGATGAAAACCGCGTTAAATGCCGTTGCGTAGTTTAAAAGTTCTAAGCGTACAAACACGAAAAGCGACTTTGTTTTCAGGTAAAGATTTTAAATATCAATGAAAAAAATCAACATTCCGCTCAGTTTCCACACACGTTGAACTTTTCAGTCAAATAGTGACATTAATTAGCATTATTATGGCATGTAACTTTAATCTATTTGACATGTAATGAAATTGATTCTATTTTCTGCAATTTGTATTGATATGCATGTACCTATTAATATTGATTTTATATAAATTCGACAATGTTAATTAAATATATTTGTACGCCTTTGGGCAAAACATAGTAACATCTCGCAAACTATTGTAATTTGACCTGTTTACAAATAAAGCATTCTGATTCTGATTCTGAATGTCCCTCGGCAAACTTCGTGTTTCGTCAATCGTCGGATTTAGGTATAGTCAGTTGCCCATTGCATTTGTTGCAGACCAGACGCTCTCAATCGACTTGGAAGTATTTAGAGTTGTTAATACTCTTTTAACTTAATGTAATTTATTTTAATAATGGGAGGAAATCGCGTTTGTATTCGGAAATGCGATGATTCCCGAGGGACTTTAAGAAAATAGTTGTACTATAACTACCTACTTCTTTTATCACTCATCGACTTATTTCCTATCCTATCCCTATACATTCTACAATTCCATGATGAGGAAGGGTCTGCCCTTGAATTTGAATTTTGGTAAAAGAGATATTATTCTACGAATCGCCGTGTCAACAGAATTGTTTATTCAAATCAGAAGTAGCTACCTAAATCATTTTATACGGAGTGAGGAAAGAAATGTTGAATTAATATTTCAGTTTAGAATTTTCTGTAACATAGTTACATTTATAACATTTCCTGAAGGCTTGGGCACAGGAGTATAGGTACCTACACCCACATATTGTCAGCCAAAAAGTCATTTATCAGCAGAGAATCAGCACTATTTAACCGTCAAAATTACATAAGACAGTCCCCCGACGCCTGCCCTTCACTACTTTCTAGTGCTTTAGCTGAGAAGAAAAAGTAACGCAAAAAAAGTCCCCAGCTGCTGAATATCCCCGTGATTGCCACAATCGCTACGCTTGGCAGGCGGGTTGGTGATCGCAGTAATGTAAAAAAATCCTGACTGCATGGCTTACTGCTAGCACACAGGCAACTGAGGGAACACGGGTGGGTTTTAGTCAGTAAAAGTCTGACACGCCCTCCTGCTCCACCCAGAGCGGGAGAAGTTATTTGAGGATTTCTGACCCAAAAAAAAAATACCTACTTTTGAAGAAGTCATTTGAACTGCATCCGTTAATCGATATCAATATCCAACATTATAATATTATAATTTCACTCTGATATTTTTGCTCTTGACAACCTGATAATTAAAAAATATCACAGGCAAACACATTTTACATTAATTTATTGAAAGAATATTTGTGTCCACTTTTAAGTTAATTACGCCACACAGAAAAAATACTTTCAGGTTTGCACAACCCGATAAAACTACAGGGTACGTTTCTTTTCAAAATTTAATAAGTTATGAAAGTTGAAACGTATCATTCCAAGGTCGGAAGCCACTGAAATGCTTCCATCGCGTAAAACGTTTCTGTGAGATACATGGAGTCGGGTAGGTATTGAAATAGTGTTGCAAAAACCTTCTCCTCCCCAATACTTTTTCAAGCAGCCATATAGTTTTGCGATATTGAAAACCCTGTGTGTAACCCTAAGTAATAACAGCCGCAAGGGTTAATCGATCAGGTTAAGCTACGCTTGCCGCGGTTGGTCTATGGATGGGTGACCATCTTTACATACCAAGACCCCTCCTTGTCTAGGAAAGCACGTTAAGCTGTTGGTTCCGGCTGTCGTTCGTGGATCTTTGACAGTCGTTACGGGTCGTCAGAAGCCCGAAAGTTTGACAACCAGTCTTACCAAGGGGTATCGTGTTACCTAGTTGTGGGTTCTGGAGGTCGGATAGTAGCTCTATGTAAAATACTGGTATCCAGCTGCATCCGGTTAGACTGGAAGCCAACCCCAACATAGTTGGGAAGAGGTTAGGTAGATCATGATGATGATTGAGAACCCCGTGCAAGGACCGCCAATGACTTAAATACGAGACGCATCCCTGGCAATGTTCAAGAGAAAATAACTAACTGAAATTACGTTAGTGATATAAAAAGGAATTTCTCACACAGTTTGTATCATACTGTAAGTTACAGCTTTTGAGACAAAGCGAAGCGCTTTACAAACGTTTAATAGAAAAGCTACGAACAGTATTAATATTAAAGGAATTTAATATTGCAAAGCGGACATAAGACAGGGTCGAAACTATGCTCTAGATGAGACCGTCGCAGGTAAACCTGTAACATTTCATGCACACAATAATAAAAGACTCGTATTAAAAGTTAAGAGACCCTTATAAGAGTAATTATGAATGTAGACGATGCAAAGTGAGTCGGTAGGTATGTAAGGACCGAATAACTTAGCCTTATATTGCTTCTACCCCTTGGGAGAAAACTAAGTTTATGCATTGAAATTATGAACAAAGGCGCGGCAACTAACTAGAACTAGTCTTACTGATATTTTAGATGTGAAGGTTTTTAAGTTTCAATGTTTGTTATAGTTACCGGCACGTAAGTTGGCAAAAGATTTTGTAGTGGGGGAAATTCGCGCATGTAAAAATGTATGAAATGGTGCCTGCGCGAACTTCCCCCACTACAAAATCTTTTGCCAACTTACGTGCCGGTAACTATAACAAACATTGAAACTTAAAAACCTTACGTAACTATACTCAATCAAAATGAAATACAGTACGTGGTAATGACTTCTTTGATACTTATTATATTTTTGTCAATTAATTGTTGTTTTGTAAAAAAAAAATATACATGAATAAATTTGTAATCATCTGAATCATCAATTAAACCCTCTCTCTATATTTATGAAGTAAGCATGTTTGGTAAAAAGCATAAAGACCTATTTAAAAAGGCAGAGGATGTATATCCTCGAAACCGGCGAGATCCTCACAGGCTTATATTAAGTGACTTACCGAGACTGGCTAAATACAATAAAAGCTGTTTAGCCATGTGTGTTCGGGTGTACAATAAAATTCCAAGTGACTTAATAACTTTAGATCTTAGATTGTTAAAAAAAAAACTATATGAATGGTTAAAAACGAATAACTTTTACAGCATTAAAGAATTTACTGACGGGAAACATTTTTAAATGTAACCAATAATATTTGCATGCTATGATATAAGCTAAACATGTATGCTCTATAATGTACCTTAAAACAACTTTATATACCATGTTTTATGCAAATAAATATTATTTCTATTTCTATTAAGTTAGAATTAGCCTCAAATGTCATGATTTTTTCATAAAACAATCATATTGGGCAATTTGAACTTAGAGTGTAGTATGAATGATTGTAATGATATACACATAAATGTATGTGTATCTTATGCGGCATGGATATATACGTTTTAAATTGCAAGAATGGTTACTTAACAATAAACCGAATTGGGACCCTGTTATGGCAGCGGGTGTTTGTGAATAAATAAATAAAAAAAAAAAAATTGTTATGGGCGACTCCGACGTTTATATTTTAAAACAATTGATACTGAGCTAATTTCATTAAATGTGACATAATTTCAATTCCCCTTAGCGTTTTTTTTAACATTCTTTAATGTTTATTTTGTTAACTAGGTTTTCTTTTTGTTTAAATAAGGATGGCAGAACAAAATATTCTTGTTTTTTTAATTATTTTAATGTAAAACGAGATAATGTCCGCAACTCCATGTCTAACTGCGAATTTTTCGTACACTGGTGTTTAAAAATACATTGTCATTTTAGAGATAATTAAGAAATTTGGGGAAATACTTTGTTAGTTTACATTTTATTTTTAATTGTTTTTGATAAGTGTTCATTAATTAAATACTGACTGGTAGCAAATGATTTTTGTGCAATGAAAAACTCTATAATGATCACAGTTTGAGTTATTTGTGGCCACCCTCTACACTACATTGCCGAGGATTTTTTACTTAATTAATATCTTTTGAAATAAGTAGGTACTGAATTAAAAGGATGTTAAATTACACCAATATTTAATAGCATTTTCTTCTTAATGTCTGTGCTATTGTTATCCAATTTTATCAACTACTTTAGTACATACACAGGTATATTTCCTAGAGAACGTCAGGATGGAGGAGCAACAAAAAAGTGTCGTTTTACCAAGGTTATATAGTTTTCTATTTTATTTTGATACTACAGATACGAATACATCCACTAATAAATGTTACTAAAGCACTTTTTTAATTAGTTGATTTTTTTCCGAAAAACAAAGCGGTGAAATTTATGATTTTTATGTCAAATCAGTGCATTATAAAACATAGATACGATTAAACAAGAAATATCGAAGAAACATTATTAGTAATTAAGTATGCTTTCGGCCGGGCAGCGTTCGGGAGGCTTCGCAATATCTGCTCGTCCCAAATACCGCAGTGTCTCAAGTTTTTGACCAGTGTGTGTTGCCAGTGATGACCTATGGCACAGTAACGTGGTCGCTCGCAATGGGCCTTATCAGAAGGCTTAAAGTAACCCAAAGGGCAATGGAGAGGGCTATGCTCGGAGTTTCTCTACGTGATCGAATCAGGAATTATGAGATCCGCAGGAGAACCAAGGCAACCGACATAGCCCGAAGATTTGCCAAACATAAGTGCCAGTGGGCAGGGCACGTTGCTTGCAGAACAGATGGCCGATGGAGCCGAAAGGTTCTGTAGTGGCGACCGCGTACTGGAAGGCGTAGAGTGGGAAGGCCTCCCACAAGGTGGACCGATGACCTTGTGAAGGCTGCGGGAATCCGCTGGATGTGGGAAGCACAAGACCGGTCGAAGTGGTGGAGCCTGCGGAGGCCTATGTCCAGCAGTGGACGTCTTTTGGCTGAAATGATGATGACGATGCTTTGAAAACTTGTTGTTACACTATACGAGTACTAGTTTATTTTACAATCTAGAGAAAGCGCGCTGTTCCTGTTATTGTTTATAATATTTTTTATTAATAACAAACTTACATTTTCAGTTTGCCCCACACATGCAAGTTATTGATCAATACAAGTAGGTACCGTAGACTTGTAGAGGTTCTGTCCAGCTGGCTTTGACATCTAACCTTCGCGAATATTTTATAAGTTGGTGGTTTTATATGTTTATTGAGATACACACTTTTATATGTTTATTGAGATACACACTTTTATATGTTTATTGAGATACACACTTTTTCATATTTAAAAGGATACAAATAAGAACAGAGGATCAGCTTTAAGGAATAAATTAAGAGATTAATACAAAATCATAGAATACGACTGTTATTTCATTGATCTTGTTATAATATATGTTTAATCCCCGGACATTCTAGTAAAACCTCATATACACTTTTGTACCCCAATATATTCACTGGATTCTTTTGATTCAATCTTCTTCATCGCAATCCGGTAGGCCAACCATTCTTAGAGTAATATATTTGTAGGCAAATAAAAGATAAGTCAAATAGGTGCAATGGGACTCCCGATATTAAGAAGTTATATTTGGAGTGTCCAGGGTCTGGCTTGGTACGAATGTACCTACTTAGGCTCCAGGATTTTGGCTGACAGCAACACACGCGTATGGCAGGCTGGCAATCAGGCGCGGTTGAGCTTCTCAAAGTAAATGTTCTTGTATTCGTGTTGGTGCGGTAGGCTCGCTGCTGAACTGTGTTCGTGTGGACCCTCTAGTACCACTATCAACTGTCTGCAGTATACACAGTGCAGGCAACTGGTAGTGGTAAGAGCGGGTTCGACATCTGCAAAGGCGAAGTGATGAGATCTGGTACATTTAAGGATGAGTGGAGAAAAGCAAGAATCAGCTTTTCTGTGACATCAATAGATTGTCTTTGGATCATCATTTCGAAGCCAAAATCTTACATTTCCAGGTCCAGGTTTCAGTCTTCGTATTCACTTCACATTGCATTTGCAGTGCGGCTTGTTCGCCAGAAGCGACTTCTGAGGTCTTCACTAGTTTGTCTTTGTCTGTCCGAAGAATCTTATATTTACTATGAAGATTGCTTTCTTCTTCTTCATCTTTCTTAATCGAAGAAAAGTACTTTGTGACTTTTTTAAATCAAAATACTACTATCACTCAACAATTGCCCCCATGGCGCTCGCGGATAACAAATCTCGTTGTTCATTGGAGGGGACCGCGTCGGTCATCCCCGTTCATGTCCTGCCTGCTGCAGCTAGGCCGTCGCGATACGCGATTCCCGCGCCCACGCGCAGTGACCGTTTGAACTACCTACATTGATAACGTATCGATTCGCGATTTTTCTGTTTATTTATTTACGTAAATTAAATTATTTTTTATTCCATATCATTCATTTTTTTCATAAAATTCATTAAAAATAATAGGTGTAGTATAAACGTTGACATTCATCGAACTTAAGTAATTAAATTTTGTTTGTTTTGTTAATTTTGTTTTCATAAATAATTATATCTATAATTATTACCCATCTGATTTAAAAACATGTAGTTAAAACTATCGCCGAAAAATTTAAGCTTAACAGCTAAGTATGTAGTACAACTTTAACCAGATTCTAAAGTAAATCGTAACAATATAGATACAGTTTTTCACAACACATTAAAAATAGTAATTTTATGGAAAAATATAAAATAAGACATTATCATAGTGAGGTGATTAGTGAGGATGACGTCCACTCATGTTACCTAATATACATCATCATCTGCCTAGTCAATTGTGTTGGGATCGGCTTCGAGTCAATCCGGATGCAGCTGATTAGCTGAATACAAAAGACAGCCTATCTGAAACTCCACAGCCAGTTATGTACTGGATAATACTGGTTGTCAGACTTTCGATCTTCTGACGACCCGTAACGACTGTCAAAGATCCACAAATGACAGCCGGGACTAACGGCTTACAGTGCTTTGGTATGTAAAGATTGTCCCACTCTTGCACGGAACACCCGCGGCAAGCGTAGTGTAACTTGATAGATCGACCTGTGTGGCTGTTTTTTCTTTAGCTACAAGGCTCTCTCTCATACATCAAAATAACTTAGGTACTAAACGACTTCTTGGTACTCACATTTACTTTGTATTGCGTCTGATTGGTCTTAGACAACAATAGAGATGTCTGATGCGCCCCATTAGAAGGCACAAAGACTAATAATAATACCGTCTAATAATACCCAAAACAAGTTGAATAGAATTTCTTTTGAAAGATTTCATATTGAAGGATCTTTTCAGCATATACATACGTCTTTTCAACTCAGTCGCAAATAGTTTTATAAACGAGTACGTGGAACACCCGCAAAAACACGATGAAAAGGCTTTTCAGTTTCTATGTGAGTACTAAAATAACTTTAATGATACCATATTGAATTTGTTTGCGAATATCGTCAAACGTATTACCTTGTGAATGTGTTGGAACTTGAAATAATTGGTATGAATTTCCAGCAATTGATATTAATATGTTAGGTATAGGGCTTTAAAATAAACGCTACTAAATTGTTATACCTAGTTTGCTTTGAGATATGAATAAAACTCTACCAAAAAGAACGAAAATCATTATTATCAATTTAAAAGTTATTTATTCAAAATAGGCTAAGATTCAGCTCTTTTTTTTGATCGTCAAAAATTATCCATTGCGAAGATCGCCCTGAGGACACGGTGGAGCATACGGTGGCGGTCTGCCCGGCTTGGGCGGAGCACCACCGTGTCCTCGTGGAGGCGATCGGCGGCGGCGATCTCTCGCGTCCGGCCCTGGTGCAGGCCATGGTACGGAGCGAGAGTGAATGGTTAGCCATCACCTCCTTCTGCGAAGCAGTAATGCTCGCGAAGAGGGAGGCGGCGCACGTGAGGAAGAGGCAGTATACGCGCCCTCACGGCCATCGTCGCCGCGGGAGGCGCCCTGGGCGTCGGGAATCCCAGGCTGATTCCCGGCCACCGTAGGCGCGGGCTTGCGGACGGCGAGTAATGGGTAGGTCGCTGTCCGGTAAGGACCAAGCCCGGGTCGACGGCGCGTTGTGTTCCACGCGCGCCTCAAAGAGATGTCAGCACCAAATGGTGGGATCCGCAAGGGCCGATGCCTGCCAGGGGTGCGGGTTGTTCGAAAGAGATACTGCGCCCCTGGCACACAGGCAACTGAGGGAACACGGGTGGGTTTTAGTCAGTAAAAGTCTGACACGCCCTCCCGCTCCACCCAGAGCGGGAGAAGTTATTTGATGATTTCCCAACCAAAAAAAAAAAAAAACATACACAGTTTTTCCTTTAGAACTTTCAATAACAAGTCTTGTTCCGACATTATTTGTAATATAAAAAAAAAAACAAATACAATCTATTTGTCTCAGGGCTGTGGTCATGTCAAAAACATAATAGCTTCATATCTGTGCCCAACAGCACAAAATCGCCTCGGAACGCGGTCAAATGTTGCCCCCCTCGGCCCCAATGGAACTAAGTATTGCATGTCGACCACACAGTGTCCCCCACGGCCCAAACAGAAAGACTGAAAAACCAAAGCGGCGTTCAACGTGGATATTTCGTATTTTACGCGTACCAAATGATTTAAATGAAATCAAACTAATCTATACCAAAAATTTACATGATGATGCGCTCTGTCCGTTTTTTAGCTAAACCTTATTTTTTTTCTATCTTCTATATACTTACGAAATAGAGTTTCTCATAACCTTATGCTAACAGCAGGCTAGTCTCCACAGTATCTAGTCACTCTCTTGCTGTGGAACGCATGCAGTTCAGAACGTTTCAAGAGAACATTCATCATTTAGCGTTGAACCTTGTGCGCCTGGGCAATGAGTTTACTGAGTAACGCAGTGTTACGCCTTCTGTGTACATTATAAGCATTAGCAAATAATTACAATTAGTACAAGCTCGGGGTAAAATTCTTCATCTTCATCAATCATCTACAACAAACACTCTGTTGCCATGTTGTGGAGACAGGAAACTAACACCTTCAAAAAAATTAATGATCGTAGTTCGATAGGTCAGTACCACCTATTTTGTAATAAATTGTAATGCATTCAAAATTTAAAACAACAAACAATTAAAATATACATTTAGAAGTCTCCTAAAATTACTATAAATAAATAATAGTTTAAAAAACACGCTTTAGAAACCAAACTAAAAAGTAGAAAATAATTAAATTCTATTAAAAAGCGTGGGGTACTTTTTGAGGTATTTTTATAATCAATTAAGGAATATCAAGCACCCCACGCTTTTTAATAGAATTAAATTATTTTCTACTTTTTTAGTTTGATTTATGAAGCGTGTTTTTTAGTTTTTAAACCATTTTTTTTTCTATTTATTAGTTCTGCTAACTACAACGGCGTGATTTTTTATATATTTTTTTGTTTTTCTTCTATTGTTTTTTAAATTATTTCGGTCCTCGATAAGTCTACAAAGTTTAAATGAAACATGACCGTTAGATGTGGGTCAAAATCAAGTCCAAAAAGGAGTCGGTTACAAACAAACAAACAAACACACATACAGGTGAAGCTAATAAAAGCGTGTTAATAAAAAGGTTTCATCTGCAATTAAACTTTGTTGAAACTAAAATCCAAGCCATAAGCTTACATATTTAATTTTCTTATTTACATTTTAATTTTAAAGCGCACGGACTGTGTTGCCTTCAGAAATTAGTTTGTAGCTCTGCCAGACATATTTAACCTGCTAGAAATATTTTATCAGACCGACGAGTCTGATTGGAGTTAGGGAGCTCAAATCTGGCTAATAAAATATTTTTCTTTTAAAACATATTTCTTTGAAATTGTGAAATTAATCACAGTTTAATTAACTTTGTTAGCCATTGGCTGATTCGTAATGTTTGGCAAAGTTTTATTGTGTTCATCCATAAGGGCCCCAATTCTGTATCGTTAAAATGATTCCTCGCGGAATCATTACTACGTTCAAACTACGTCAATGTCGTTTTTTTAGAAACCAATGTAACGGTAAGGAATCGAAATGTCATATTCTGTATGTTCCAAGACAATTTGTAGATATTATTAATACGATACTAGCAGAATTCGTGTGTGATTGACGTGGTTAAGAGTAAGGAATCGTTAAGTGGTCATAGTGGATTCAAGCCCAGGAATGTTTCAGTATCAGCCCGTAGATTGGATATGCTGGCTCGTATTACATGGGAGTTAAATATAACAGGCGAAAATTGGGTGAACTGCTGGTACACCTCTGTGTAACCCTCTGGGATCACAGGGACGACCCCTGTTATCCCAGGAGTGTTAGTCAGAGGTTATGATTATGGTTTTGAAGCGGTTGGTCCGTGGATAGGTGACCATTTTTACACACCAAGACCCCTCCCTGCCTCGGAAAGCAGGTAAAGCCGTTAGTCCCGGCTGTCATTTGTGGATCTTTGACAGTCGTTACGGATCGTCACAAGCCCGAAAGTCTGACAACCAGTCTTACCAAGGGGTATCGTGTTACCCAGTAACTTGGTTGTGGAGGTCAGATAGGCAGTCGCTCCATGTAAAATACTGGTATTCAACTGCATCCGGTTAGATTCGAAGGCGACCCGCAACATTCATTCATTCTTAATTGAATTAAGTTGTCAAATCCACGATTTTTGTATCTGTCGTCACTTTGACAGACAAGAATCAATTTCAGCGGTTAATTTTGTATTTGAATAGCAAAGTTTTAAAAAGGCTAGGCTGATGATGAATGTATATAATGTATTTGAACAAAATACTTTATTATGTTTATTTCATTGTGTTTTGCGATGGCAGCAATAAGAATCATGATTGGAGTAAACAGGAAAAGGTAATGTATCTCTGAATTTTTATCTCTTTCTAATTTAAAGTGACAAAATTAATGTTAACGCAGTACTTAGCCGGTATAAACTTTGTATTTACATTATTCTCTATGCTTGTTTACATGGATATTCTCTTTTAGAAACATATGTAAGTACTTGTGCCTATTCTACTCGTATATAACTTCCTTTTGCTTTTGCGGGGTTTCAGTATCTTGTCTTGTTTAAAGTTTGATATAAGTACCTGTTCTTGAGTACTATGTTAAAGTTTTAAGTAACAGGTACTGTTTAAAATGATATATACTCCATTTGAAATGAGATTAGACATCTAAATAAACCTTTTTTATAGTCAGTTCAACCGATTCTGACTTTTATACCGTAGGCATTAGATGGCATTAAAAGCAAAAAAGTAGTTACAATACCAACTATTTACTGCAGCTGCCATTTATTATGCCACCAACGCAATAGAAGTCAAAATCGGTTGATTGGACTGTAAAAAAGGATGTCTAATCTTATTTCAAATGGAGTATAGGTACCTGTTCTTGAGTACTATGTTAAAGTTTTAGTAACAGGTACTGTTGAAAAGATTTACAAGTTCGACTGCTGCTATGAAAGCCGTAGAATTGCACGTGGGCTACTTGTATATACTATTAAACCTCGCAAAGACGGCGAGGTAGGAGACCATGCTACGCAAAAGGGATGAGAGTGACATGAGAATATAATAGCACCCATGTCTTTGAAGAAACAATAATAATTGGAAATGAAATATTATGAATTTATAACATTAAGCTACATTAACTTTATTACGTATCAAAATATATTGTTACATAAAATATGTCTCATGTTATTTGTGTGTGACTGCCACAACTAAACTTTTCTTTAGTTCTGGGCCTTAGGAGGTGTCATAAAACGAGGGTACATGGGATAACACATTCGATAATCACTATCTCCGATAACGCACGAACTCCGTCTTTGCAAACCTACTGAGTCTCCTCCCAATTGAGCTTTCCCAATAAATCCTTTCATTACGTGGACTTCGAAAGAAGAATATGTAATAGGTAATTATTCTCGTAGCGAAGTTAAACGAGCCACAATAGGTCTTCCTCCGTCTACTAACTTAAGGCGCACGCGGCATTTTAAAACTATTTAATTCTTCTGCGTCGTTCTGAAATCCCATAAAAGATTCTCTAAATCCATATTTACTAAGGCATAACTCGATATTATGAACAAAATAACCTTGAAATCCTATTGAATCGATCAGCTGATTCAAACAAAATCCTCCATTATGCTATTCTTAGGTAGCTTTAACCCGTCTTATCACTAAACTACTAATTATAATTTTGACAAATCAATTGCATAGTGACCTATGCAATTGATTTGTTAAAATAAAACACCACCGGTGTCCTGTATCCCCCTTATCTATAAGCGTTGGTTAAAGTTAAGAGACGTTTAAATGTCAAAAATGTACGGTAAACAGACGCCAATCAGTACTTAACTTTAATCAACGTTTATAAATAAGGGAGAAACAGGGCACTGGTGTTTTTTTTTTTTGACAGCTACAAATTAATTGAGTGACCTATTACCGCTACATAACGTTTATAAATGAGAATTTTGCAAATCAGTCAAGTAGCAATTGATTAAAAGTTAAGAGACGTTTATAAATAAGATTGTTATTGTTTAAGCCTATTTATGTTTTCGCTAAAAGTGAAATTGTAATTCTTTTGACAAATAAATATCTTTAACCGCACCTAAAAGCTCTTCAGGATGATTAATAAAAATCCTCTCCTCGTCCAAAAGAATTATAAAAGAATCAACTAATCGCTCTCAATATTGGCAATTGTGGACTGACCGAGGCACAACAATACAAAGCTTTTGTCGATGAGTGCAACGCCAAACATGGCAACGCATTATACCTTCCGGACATTTCCTCCCATGCAGTGCCTCTGTGCTCGATGGCTTTGTGGCTTTGACATCGGAACATGTTCGAAATTGGTCCACGACTTAATATTGAACTTCATTTTTCATTCAGGTTTAATCGGAAACCCTCGTGCTTTGTGTACTACAATATTGCATCATTTCATATTTTGTGATGCGATAGCAAAACAATCAGAATATAAACTATTATATCTTTGTTCTTCGATAGGCTGACGGACGGGCCCGGGAGAGAAGTCGTGTATTATTTTCTTTCGTTTATGTAATAAAGTCTAAACCGAGTCCGGACCTTAGTTAATACTGACAAATATAACTGTCATTGGATTTATTACTTACGAAATACTGTTCCAATAAAGTTCACTGTCGCGCGTGTGAAGACACGGTTCCAAATGCAAAATAAACCTTAAAAACCCGTCTACGTTAATTAAGCAAAAAATTGATTAAAATTTCACCGTGTCGTGCATCACCTTAGGGCTTTACCAATTTGTTTGCACCGACGTGACACGCACCAATATTTGCACAATACATTTTCCAGAGATGGAAAAATGTGACGACAAACATAATTCTCTGAAAAAAGGCAATACGCTCACCATCCTTTGAAATCAAATATCTATGCAGTAAGTACCGGCTTCATAGTTTTTCCATTTTCAAAGGGGATTAAAATACGAAACAATGCGAAATGCACGCAACTGTTCAGGTATCTACTCCGAACTTTCGTCTTATATTAAGGTAAGTATCATCAAAAGATTTACTTTTCTTGGAATTGTCGGAGGGTCATCTGCGTCTATTTATCAATATGTAGTAGTTGGAAGCCAAAAACAAAAAAAAAGTAGTGACTATTTCTTATAATCTCGATCTTCGTCGTCTTTTGAAATAAAAGACAGTCTCTCCCTTTGAGGAACTGTATCTTTATGCGCTTTGAAATATATTAATCCTTACTTATACCTACTTATCCTGCTTGAAAGTAAGATTTACTGTAATTTTATAAATATTTACAGTAAATCCATAAATTAGTTGGAGCAGTGATGGTAGATGGTAGTTAAATCTAATAAACATGTTTTAAAATGAAGGTATCTTTTAGAGCTTATGCAGGTGACTGCCCAATTAATTAATGGCGCTAATACAGACAAATAACGTAGCTCAGTTAGGTGATTAAAGTTTTGGGATACAATCGAGTGTTGTGAACCAGATAAATCGGACATAATGCGCACATGAGACAGGTTATTTCTAGAATGATTATTCAATAATTATAGAATCGTATTACACCAGAACAAAGGCATTTAGCAGAGCAGGGAATAGTTGGAGTGGGTCCTAAATTACAGGTTTGTCAAGACTGTCTTCTTCCGCTTCTCGTGTCGATGGTAGTTTTCTTTGTCGTTTTTTTATTGTTTGAGCCACTATGGGCTCGCTGATCTCATCACGTTGAGGGTCTTGTATATTTCGCATGAAGTGCGTGCCTATCACACCTCCCCAACCCAGTTACTGAGTAACACGACACCCTTTGGTAAGATGGTTGTCAGACGTTTTGGCTTCTGACTACCCATAACGACCATCTAAGATATATGATATATAGCCGGGATCAACGGCTTAAAATGTTTTTCGAAGCACAGACGTCGACCGTGATCGTCGTCGTGTTTTCATTTAGCTACGAGCCTTTACACTCTGTTGATGTCATTGTCACGCATACAAACGTAGGTCATTTACCCAGTGAGAACGAAAATTGCGTACTACACAGTCTACAAATAATTAAGTACTATTACTATAATAACCACAACCCTGATATTAATGTTATAAATGTGAAAGTTTGTGTTTGGATGTTTGTTACTCATTCACGCAAAAACGGTAGAACGGATTTGGATGTATTTTTTTTTAATTTGTTTAACTGTAGTCAGCAGAGATTACCTAAAGATAATTTTTAGCTATGAAGGTATGGAAGCGGCTTTATAAATTATTTATAATATTTATTAAAAACCCCGGGATTCCATACCTATTCAGATGTGTATTAATTTAAAATTAATGTTTAACCCGATACAAACATGTATATGTACTGGAGGAGGGGTGGTTTTTATTAGGTAAAACAAAAAACAAACAAATTACTTACTTAAATTAAGACTTTTTCGATACAAAAGCGCATTCCATGTTAGCTAACATCTCAACTTTAGGTGAATATGCATCCGAATATCCGATCTCTGGTAATCAATCTCCATACTTTTATCAGATATGTTGTGTTGTGTGAATGTTGGATGAAATTTGTAGTTCGTTCATTCGTTCGGTAGTAAGTTTCCGCGGGATAATTTTTCGTCCACTCGGGTGAAGCCACTCGCAAAAGCTAGTATACATTAAACTAAACATTAACATTAGATTAATTAACCATTTGTTCCTAATGAACGGATTTTACTCACCCGTTTTAATGAATCCTATTAGTACGGATTTGTATTGAGGTTAATTTACGGTTTACCCGGGAATATTAAATTGGCTTTGAATTATTGTTCGTGCTAAGTAGTTAGAAAAAAAATAAGGATTTCAAATTAAAATAGAAAATATTTTATACCTAGATTCGATGGTAATGTCTACCTATACGGCTTGTATTTAGGTACTAGATAAATGATTTAACTACTGTGTAAGAAGGTTTGTACGAACTCTACACGTCAATCATATTTTTAATACTAGATGAGGTCGATGTTTCCTATCTGACTACTCTGAGAAGAAAGGTCGATACAAACTCAGAGGTCACAGTCTCTTTTAAAGTCCAACATTATCATGGAAGACCATGTAGTCCGTGACCATGTGTGTGAAATGGTCTTTTGCGGAAAGAAGCATACAGATTGAGTGGACCTGCCCAGTCAGTGCACGCATTTACCAGTAATCGTGCTGCTCAACTTAAAACTTTTCTCAAAGGGTAGTCAGAAATCAAAGAACGCCACCCGCTACGATCTTTACATAATCTTTTTGTTTCGTTTATGTTCATACATCTGGTCATACACGCACATCGGTTGCGAGTCGGCAGTTTGAACAACATCACTATGTGTCCCCAAGCACTCTGATTGGCCATAACACGGAATTTATTCAGTCACATTGTTTTAAAACGCAATGCAATATTAGCCTAAAAAAACAATTCTACTAAAATTATAATCTTACTACTAATATAACTACTACTGCAGTCTTCAGACGATGCCATCCAGTACCGGCGGTTCAATAGATGGATCAACAAGTCCTTAAAAAGTGACCTTCGCCGATTTAATACGGACCGTATTAAGGATGCGATAGAGCGGAACAAGGGCTCCAAGGTTTTTGTAAGAGTTCTATCTATTGGGCAGAGCCAGCTTGCGAAACTGAAGACCGACGATGGCAGAATCGTATCCGCCAAACCTGAGCTGTTAAGAGGGATCGAGAAGTTCTATGGACAGTTATACACGTCAACCAGTAACCCCGTAATGAATCTGGTAAACGACCCACGGGCTAGAATGACCCGACAGTAAACCGAAGACATCCTGGACGTCAGCTTGAATGAGATTAGGATGGCTCTGAAGCAGCTTAAAAACAACAAGGCGCTGGGTGATGACGGAATTACGGCCGAACTCCTGATGGCCGGTGGAACACCCGTTCTTAAGGCCCTCCAGAATCTGTTCGACTCCGTCATACTCAAGGTCAAAAAGCCACATGCATGGAACAGAGGTGTGGCGGTACTCTTTTTCAAGAAGGGCGACAACACCATGCTTAAGAATTAAGGCCCATCTCACTTCTGAGCCATGTCTACAAGCTGTTTTCAAGAGATATCACGAACTGCCTCGCGCGCAGGTTCGACGTCTTCCAGCTTCCCGAACAAGCCGGATTCCAAAAAGGCTTTAGCACCGTAGGCTACATTCTTACGCTGCGGCAAGTTATACAGAAGACCGAAGAGAACTGCCTCTCTGCTTAGCGTTTGTAGACTACGGGAATGCCTTCGATTGGATCGAGACTTGGGCTGCAGGTACTGCAATCTCTCCAACGGTGCCAGAATGACTATCGGTACATCGAGTCGCTAAAGAGTTTGTATGAAAACGCCACTATCTCAGTTCGACTCCAGGATTGGACCTCGAAACCTCCTGCAGCGAGGGGTGAGACAGGGAGACTTAATCTCTCCGAAACTGTTCACCGCTGCACTGGATGCACTGGACTGCGATGTCTTCAGGTTCTGGATTGGAGTGGGATTGGCATCAACCTCAATGGCGAGTTCATCACTCACCTTCGGTTTGCGATATAGTAGTCATAAATGGCTGTGACTATGGAGGACCTCAATACAATACTCGATGACCTCATTAGAGCTTTCGAAAGAGTGGGTCTCAAAATGAACATGGACAAAATGAAGGTAATGTCGAATGCCCATGTGACACCCACTCTCATGAAGATCGTAGAATCTACACTCAAAGTTGTAGACGATTATGTTAACCTAGGGCAAACAGCATTTGGGAGACTACGCAATTTCTTCTCGTCCCACATCCCGCAGTGTCTCAAGACGAAAGTCTTTGACCAGTGCATGTTGCCAGTAATGACATATGGTACTGAAACGTGGTCGCTCACAATGGGCTTTATCAAAAGTCTAAAAGTCACCCAAAGGGCAATGGAGAGGGCTATGCTCGGAGTTCCCCTACGTGATCGAATCAGGAATGAAGAGATCCGCAGAAGAACCAAGCGAACCGACATAGACAGGAGAATTGCTAAACTTAAGTGGCCGTGGGCAAGGCACATTGCTCGCAGAGCTGGAAAGGCCTCCCACTAGATGGACCGATGACATTGTGAAGGCCGCAGGAATCCGCTGGATGCAAGAAGCGTAGAACTGGTCGAAGTGGAGGAGCTTGGGGGAGGCCTATGCCCAGCAGTGGACGTCTTTTGGCTGAAATTATGACGATGATGATGATTGTAAATGTGAAAGTTTGTATATTTAGATGTTTGGATGTGTGTTACTCAAACACACAAAACTTGATTGATTGAGTACAATCACAAAAACTGCTTCTTACCTGGATTAACACATTGGATACTTTTATCCCGGTATTAAGTTCCTGTGAGATAATTTTCGACATCCACGCGGGCGAAGCCGCTGAAAAGGCTAATAGGTATAGCTATATTTTTTAACATAACTGAATGAGCTATTATGCTATGTTTGTCAGCCGGCCTAACCAATTTTATTGATTCATTGAATAACATTGTCGGAATATTGAGTTAAGTACAGGCACTAACTGGTAGACATGTCAGCACTAACTGGTGGGGTCCGCAAGGGCTGATGCCTGCCAGGGGTGCGGGTTATTCGAAAGAGATACCGTGGCCTCTGGCGCACAGGCAACTGAAGGAACACGGGTGGGTTTTAGTCAGTAAAAGTCTGATACGTCATTCTGCTCTACCCAGAGCGGAAGAAGTTATTTGAAGATTTCCCACCCTAAAAAAAAAAAATTGTACAGTGCCTGTGAGTGTTGGTATGTTCACCATAGGGTGAAGGAGCAAAAATGTACACATACATAATGTATGTATAATGGCTGATGTAATCTATGTCTAATGTATGATGGCCATCCATCCACCGACCTAGCTCGGCAAGCGTTGCTTAACCTTGAAGATCGACCCATGCGACTGTTTAAAAAAAATTGACACGGCTTAATATACAGTCTTGTTGGTCTTGTGGTCACATAGTGCTACTGCTGAACACAAGGTCCTGGGATGGATTTTCTTGTCGGGCTGTCTAACCATTTGGTAGAAGGCAGGCTTGAAATAACGTATTTGCATGTAATTACCATTATTCTAATTCACTGTAGTCCAACACGCACATCTATGCATTCCAACTAGAACACTGTGTTTAAAAATGACGACTAATCTAATACACAATGATACCCTGTGTTTGAAGGGTTTGGATTTGAACAATCTTTCCGAAATTAATTTAGCATGTTTGTAGAGGTTACAAAAAGGGCTGCGTTGTATGATTAATGGAGGTTATCAGGTAAACTAAATGTCGGTTATATTTCATGTCCGAAACACGGCTGTGCTCCCGAGATACTCATTTATATCTCTAATTGACTGGTTGTGTATTCAGAAAACAAATATACAAAATAATATAGGTATCCGTGATTTGTAACGAAAATTAAATAGGTACCTAAAAGATGTATGAATGGAATGGTTGCCGAGAAATGGTAGAAGGACAGTTGTTAAACCAATGACCAGGTGGGTGGATGACCTACAGAAGATCGCGGGGAACACCTAGATGACACCCTCACAGACCAGGGAAGCATAACACAAAAGAGAGGAGGCCTATTCTCAGGAATGGGCGAAAAAAACCTGCCGATGATGTTGGCAGAAGTTTTTATTTTAATCAATAAAGTGAAAAAAATATCAAAATAAAAATAAAGTAAACTCAACTTTGCGGCTGTACACACTATGAATAACTATTTTTAGGCTTAGCATGACGTTTTCTATTTCTACGAAGAATAGACAGTGCTTTTTAGTACAAAGTGACATTTCGTTTCTTAAATTTTCACATCGCACCGTAGATATTCTTCTACAATGTCTTTTTGTCGTTTCTAACGATCTTTGTCTAGGTCCTTATAAATGTAGACTATTTCAGAAGAATATTTCTTCCCAACTGTCAAAATCACACTGACAACAAACGTTCTACTCGACGGCCACAAAGTATATACGATTATCTACAAAATCATGATTCGTTTAGAATTAGAACGCATAGGTAACTGTGATAATTAATAGAAAAACATAGTCATGTCTTTTCTTCCGTCGACAAATCGGTGCTAGTGCTAAACCTGCTGAAAATAACAAAATAAAGTAAACAAAAACATTTTAAATAACATTGTGTCAACAAACAGCCAGCCGTGCGGATGTACACACGGCTACACATCAAGCTATAAATTTCCAGTTTACGCTGATCTCGCACTGTACGGAAATCCTATACAATGCGAGTTCAGCTTATACTAGAAGGTATAGCTTGATGTGTAGCCGTGTGTACACACTATGTGTACCATTTTTATTTTATTGCAAATAATATAGTACTCTAATCAGAAAATAAAAATAAACAAAACTCGAACATTATTATTTTCAATAACATTGTGTCAACAAACAGCTCGCTATGCAGAGCTGTGCACAGTACCAGTACAGTGTACACATTGAGTAGGTAAAAGAAATTGAACCTCTTGCCGCATTGTGTATTGCATTGATATTGGATTTTTGCCTTTTGTAAAATATCTGTGGTACCTTATTCTACAGAATGAAATAAAATGTCACAAAACTAACTTAATTTAAGTTTGGGACATACTCTTTGTAAGTAGGCAGGTAGGTACAGATGATTAAAAATCGTTAAATTCGGCGCATAAAAAGACGATCGCGTTTCTGTTTCGATGTTACACCTCTGACACACGCTACATACCTACGGGATGTGTGAGCACATTATTCTCACTATTGGCACTTTTTACGCGACTTATGTACTGTAAAGGCAAATCGAACGATTTCTTTTTTATTTATTTTTATTACTAAAAGGGCCCGCCCGCTCTTGACCTCGATCACGCCTGAAGGAAAGCGATTGATGAGGTATATGATGGATCGAGCGTGCCCAGAAAATGTCTGTTCACTCTTGTTCAAGGCACTGGTACTCCCACGCATGGACGAAACACAGCAAGCTGCTTGACGCCGGACTCCGGTGGGAGGGTCGCGAACCAGGCGGGCGCTATGATTTTAATTCCAGTCGAAGGTCGACTGGTAGAAAATGCCTTTGGCATTAAGTCCGCCTCTGTACATTTCTGTGCGTGAAGTATTAAATAAATAAATAAATAAATAAATAATTTTTGGCAATCTTTGCACGCAACATCTCTTTGACAGTCTGTGCGTTAGTGCGACTATATCCCAAGAATTGCTTGTCCGAATATAATGCACCCACTGCTGGGACGCAGGCCTCTTGTTTGTGAGAGGGAGTACGCCATAAGCCACCACGCGGCCGAGTGCGGTATGGTGGCCCTTCGAATTTTTGGTTCTAGGACATGCCGGTTTCCCTACGATGTGTTCCTTTTCAGTTTTGAGAGCAGTGGTTATGACATTAAAATCCACAAAGTAAAGTAATTGCGAATATGACCTAAGTAAACTTTGTACTGTCTTCGTTAAAATAGTGTTTATATTTTGTTTCATATGTAACCTGATGCTTGTTATTGCCATAGTGCTTGTTGTAGAGGTCAATCGTCGAATCCGACTCGGCTGGGCAGCGTTCGAGAGGCTTCGCAATATCTTCTCGTCCCAAATACTGCAGTGTTTCAAGACGACAGTCTTTGATCAGTGTGTTGCCAGTGATGACCTATGGCACAGAAACGTGGTCGCTCACAATGGGCCTTATCAGAAGGCTTAAAATCACTCAAAGGGCAATGGAGAGGGCTATGCTCAGAGTCTCCCTACGTGATCGAATCAGGAATGAAGAGATCCGCAGGAGAACCAAGGCAACCGATATAGCCCGAAGAATTGCCAAACTTAAGTGCCAGTGGGCAGGGCACATTGCTCCAGAACAGATGGCCGATGGGACCGAAAGGTTCTGATGTGGCGACCGCGTAGTGGAAGACGTGAAGTGGGAAGGCCTCCCACAAGGTGGACCGATGACTTTGTGAAGGCCGCGGGAATCTGTTGGATGTGAGAAGCACAAAACTGGTCGACGTGGAGTAGCTCTATGTCCAGCAGTGGACGTCTTTCGGCTGAAATGATGATGCTTGTTAGTACTTTATATCTCAGCTATTGCCATCACTAGTCAGGATTCCGCCCAGTCTAGACACAGTGTGAGACGTAGCGTATCTACTGAAAAATAATTGTACTGGCGCCATAATGTGCTTTGGTGGGGAAAAGTAACCACAGTGTTTTAACGTCTATAGTCTGTCCAATATGTAGTAGGTGGGTAACTACTCTTTTTGTATTTTTAGTTTCTACAAACCATATATTTTTTGCAACTTTCCCTGTAATCTCTTCTCTGAAGTATGAGCACGAACTACTAACAAAAGAATAGAAAAAATATTAGTCAAACAAGTTAGAAACGAGTCTAGTATTGACACTGAGATATTGAGAGTATTGTTACATCGAGGACCGAGAGCTCGTTGGAAATGAAGTCGGTACTAGCATTTAAAAGCAAAAAACGAGACTAAAATATTAGATATTAAGCTATACATTTCCAGTATAAGCTGATCTCGCATTGTATACGATTCTCGTACAGTGCGAGATCAACGTAAACTGGAAATGTATAGCTTGACGTGTAGCCTTGTGTACTAAGACTAGCTATTTTGCTAGCTATTGCGCACGGGAATCCATGCCGTACCGCGGCTTAAGCAAAACTACGCAGGAATTATTTCCCCGTAAGAGCTCAAGGGCTTATGGCTAAGTAATAGATTGACGTGTAGCCTTGTGTACTAAGACTAGCTATTTTGCTAGCTATTGCGCACGGGAATCCATGCCGTACCGCGGCTTAAGCAAAACTACGCAGGAATTATTTCCCCGTAAGAGCTCAAGGGCTTATGGCTAAGTAATTATAGCCGTATGTTTCGACCGATCAGGTTAAGCTACGCTTGCCGCGGTCGACCCGTGGATCGGCGACTATTTTTACATTCCGTGACACGGAAAGCCCATGGTGGCTGCTTTTTGTGGATCTTCGACAGTCGTTACGAGTGGTCAGAATTCCGGAAGTCAGCAACCAGTCTTACCAAGGGAAACCGTGTTACATAGTAACTGGGTTGTGGAGGTCAGATTGGCAGTCGCTGCATGTAAAATGCTAATATTCAACTGCATCCGGTTAAACTGGATGCCGACCCTAAAATAGTTGTGAATCGGCTAGGCAGATTGGTTGACGAGCTCAAAACATTAGTGATTTAATTTCTCAGTACTATGCTCAAATTCCTATAATTACATAATGGAGGAGCTCTTAAAACTGCCGCCTAACTGCAGTTGAAAACTCCTAACATTCGTAGTTTATTATAATTAGCTTTCCACTTGTTTTCATTTCCAAGACTTCGGTGCATGGTTATGCTCTTAACGAAAGGTGGCGCGGCGACGCGACGTGCTCACATTTAAGCTCTGGGCAAACTGATTTCAACAGACTACTCTTTAAATTCCTGAAGCTTTTCAAATTATTTCTACGATATGACTACAGACAGTCACTTGTAGCTTCGAGGCTAGTACAATTTTTTTTTAGTTTCCTGTACTTGGCTGCCAGCCAACCGTGCTTTTGTCGGCGTTTGAACGCAACAAGTAGGTACCGATGGAACAAACGATCTCCCCCAGTCTGTCCGAAAACAGATCGTATTCAGATAAGAACATTGTGTTTCAGACATTATTTTGTTTGCTTTCAACTGAAAATATAAGACAAAAAAATCTTTTACCAAAACACACACTTTAGTATTTATAAGCTTGAGGCATAAGTATCTTCAAATATAAGACGGACGTTCGCTCACGCCTCAAGCTACCTCCCAGTAAGTGCTTTAAAAATGAATGGTCAACAGAGTAACCGGAAACATATGAACGTAAAAAACAATCAGAACGTTGTAAAAAGTAACATATACCTACTTAGCTGGAGATTTACATGTTACATCAACTGAATACTGTACGAGAATCATGAAAATATGCTTCATAAAAGTTGTTGTTAATGCCTTGTGAAATGTAAAGCTTCTCTAATGAAGAAAAGTTTATTTGGTGTTGCTCCACAAGTATCTAAATTTTTTACGAAAATTATGGGTACGGCTCCTCCGTAACCATACTGAAATTTAGATTGCAGAAAGCTATTATTATTTTAGATTTGTAATTTCATACTCCTCCGACAGCGGAATTTTCGTAAAAAAGGTTACAAAAGTTTGTAGATATTATATTGTTACTAGATACTGTAATTATGTAATTCTAATTTTATATTTATGCTCTAATATTGGCAAAACATAGCGCACAGTTTTAAGATCTTCGTATGTAATTACCTATGTTTTACAAATACACAATCTATTCTTTAATCAACTGTACGTCATTCCAGCTGATCTCTGAGGAAAATTGGATGTTACTATTTGCACGTCATTAAACCACTAGTTTGGCAATATATAATATATTATATAAAAAGTTTCTACAACGGGCACGTGTTGTCTTTTACTTTAACGTAAGTTAGTAACTCGAAATGGCGTCGGTAAGACCTTTTGCCTCTTTGAATCCATTATCCTATTTGTCTTCTTGTCAGTGTATATTTTGTACAATGGTCTGTAAAAACTATCGCATTTATTAACCAGCCAATCAGCCAGGCTTTTCGGCTTATTGTATCTAGTACGAAAAGCCAATTCGTTAATCTCTATTAACATCCAAATTGGATGATTTAAGTGGATGGCTGCGATGGCCATTTGGATTTAAATTCGCTGTTTTCAACAACTGGCGTTCGCCGCTTCAGATTATTATGCAAAAATGCCGCCAAAGTTGTTTTCCCTACTGCAATCAATATTTTAGTGACCTGTTTAAAATGGATGACAAACTGAAGTGGCCAATTGAGTGTGCAGACGCTTGTGTGTCTCCATTCAAACGTATTCCAATTAGAATGGTATTGCAATCGAATTCTTAGGATGGCAAATAGTATTCGTTCGGAGTTGAAACCTTTGAATGCTACAAAGGGAATTTATTAACCATGCAATGCCTAGATTCAGCTGGAGCTGACCTCATTAGCGATACTACGCAGTTCATTCCTCTGATTGAATCGTTGTTCCGGTTTTATAACTTTACAAAATTTCATGTCATAGTCATTTTATTAATAAACAAGTTACTTGTATCTGAACTTACACGCAGAAGTTCATAATTACAATATAAACACTAAAATAAATTGTATTTGAAATTCTTGAATTCCATCAACCAATTAAAAATAATAAATTTACATTTCATTTTCTTCAATAGTGTTTCGACACGTAAATAGCCAACAGTTTAAAATATTAAATAATAATAAAACAATAAAAAAGACAAATTAACGTGAATTGATAAAATCAATCAAACAAAACAATATTTTTTTATGGCTAGATTTATAAATTTAAATTAATAAAATCAAACAAAATTTAACAACCCATGATTATCTTAAAAAACAATTATAATTCAATAAAATTACAGTTCTTCTACAGCATATAGACACTTATTCAAAAGGTATTTTCTTTTTATTTTGAAAGCGCTACTGTAGACGGCACTTTTTATGTCTACAGGCAGATTGTTGAATAATTAACCATCTAAAAAACGGAGGAGGTTACTCAATTCGACGCGTATTGTTTTTTTAATGTATTACCACGCTTAACTTTTTACAGAGTTGTTCGATTTTGATTATTCTTTTTTTATGGAAAAGAGTCTGTCTACCTCGAAATTGGTCCCATATAAATATGGACAAAAAAATTCAACCCTAAGGGTAGGAAAACAGGGGATGATTGATTGTTCACTCACTGATTGTAATGTATAACCACGGATAACTTTTTACAGAGTAGTTCGATTTTGATTATTCTTTTTTTATTGGAAAGGGTATACTTCGAAATTGGTCCCATATAAATTTCGACCCCGTGTCTGGCACCCTTGAACCCCTGCGACGGGTCAGAGCAGTAGCCCCGTAGCCTACCACTTTTTGGCCAACGCTATACCGACACTCCTCTTCCCCTGTTGCCCCACCGCGTCCGCCATCAAACGGTGGCGGCCCTGTCCAGGCCACGGAAGGGAAGAGCGCTACTCAGAAGTACCGGCACTCCTCCTCCGCCGCAGCCCTTAACCCTCAGCCGCGATGCCTCCCATGCGACATCGCGGCCCGCCTCAGTTGCGATGCATCGCATCGCAACCTAATTTTTGGCCGCTACGTCGTCGGCTTGGAGGCAAAAGCCCTGACGAGCGACCCCACCTTGGGGTTCCTCTTCGCTTCACTGTGGGAGGGTGACCACGGCTACTGAGCCCCCCGCAACGACAATGCGGGAACCCACTGGGGGGTTGCCTACCCTTTGGGGGTATCCAAGCGTATTAACATAATATAACAATCGTCATGCCTGTTAATTCCCATATAATAGGGGGCGACTCTGTTGCCATCCACCGCAGACATGGCCAGCCTCCCGGCTGCTACTGAGACATTCTTGATGTAAATTTCAATAACACTTTGCTCTTTGTCACCTGTTGCTTAGCATTAGCGCTTGCGATCACACGGCGCTTTGTTTATTTAATTCGGAATTGAAATGTTCTGCGTAGGAATAGCATAATCAGACTATAAAATGTTCCCACTGCTGGAACACAGTCCTTCTTTTTTCGAGAGGGAGTGGGCGATAATGAACAGAGGCCAGCACATCTAGCTTCGCCAATCTGTCAAATTTTTTGATCGTTTTTCAACTTTATTACAAAGGAATAAGCTTCATGTTCAAATGAGAAAAATTGACAGTTTTGGATAGCTTGATGTGCTGGCTTCTGGACTACGCGGGCCCAGTGCGACTTGGTAGATGTCACATATCTTTGAACTGTTCGTTCCAGGACATGTCGGTTTCGTCACGATGTTTTTCTTCACCGTTGTGATGAAATTATTTACAGAAAGCAAAGCGCCTGCTTCGGTTCAAACCCACGACCAAGTTGTAACTTTAAGTTGGAGCCGATACCACAGGGCCTTAAAAAATATCCTTAAAAAATATGAGCCATCCAATAATTAAAAAAAAATAAAGCTGTAGCTTCTGTCCGTTTGTGTATTTACATAGAACCATTTGCCATAAATGTACATATTTGGAAAGCGTTTCCAGGTTGTACTAATTGAGTAAACAAAAATTTTAATCCATGTTCATTAATAATAAAAAATAAAGCTGCGGCTCCTAATAAAACCGTTTGTATATTTACATAAAACTATTTGTCACATATTTGAAAAGCGATGTCAAGTACTAATTTAACTCGGCAAAATGTGATGTTGACATTTTGGTCGTATTAATTGGGTGTTTTATGTTGACTACTGTAACTTTTATAGTCACTATTTACAATTGAGGGAACTGTTTGTTTGCGCTATTACTGTTGTATACATAGCTACATACTTATACCCCATTTGTAATAGCTTTAGAAAAAAGAGGCTCGTAGAAGAAGGAGTGCAAAACATTTTATTTCAAAGTTAAGTTCTATATTTTTTAGGTAGATTTAAGACAGTACTAAATACTGAGATAAACGAAGTAAAAGTAATGTTTATTTTAGATAATGTTCTATTTACAATAACATCTTCATCACACATTACAAACCTACAACAAAACGAATGAATGAAACAAACAATCACATGATGATTTAAATCTAATTAAGATTATAAGAAAATAAAATATATATTTTTTACAATACTTAATTTTAAATAACAACTTACGACCCACAATACGTTTGGTAAAACTTCGTCGTCATAAACTAATTTAGTTAGCTACTCGGTGTTTTTCACTCCTGCTTCTTTTAGGTTTTTAGCATTGACACTTTAATTTTTTTGGCATAAATCATAACTGCAACACCTTTAATATAATTTTGTTACAAAGTGTACATTAAAAAGAACCTTTTTTACTTCTGTCTAATGCTATTATAAATGGAGTATAGTTTATATTTAAATACTACAAAGTTCACAATTCGTGGCTGGACTTTACATTCATCATCACTAGTCTACAGCAGTCCACTGCTGGACATAGGCTTCTACTCTCATTCAGCCTCTACCAGCCTCCTTGCGAAGATCGTCTCTCCATCTAGCCTGTGGGAGACATATGTTACGTTTGCCGTTCCGCTGTCTCTACTCAAGAACACATCTACTCCATTTCAGCTTGCTCATTTTGTGTGCATCGCCGACGGCTCTTGCTCTTTGACGTAACACATTATTAACATTATTCATAAACTACGCAAGCGAGTATACTAAAGATTTTATATAGATAGATATTTTACCCGACAAGGGTGGAAAAAGTACATTTATTTTTATCTCATTAATAAAATTCAATCGAAATGGCTGATGCATTTTGTCGTACCTATTTCATTGCATCAATTAAATACTTTTCTGGCGTATTTGTATTGCGTTTACAAACTTTTCAAATCATCATCATCATCATTTCAGCCGAAAGACGTCCACTGCTGGACATAGGTCTCCCCCAAAAGGAGAGTTTTGCTATAATCGCCACGCTTGGCAGGCGGGTTGGCGATCGCAGTATGGTTATAAAATGCATAGAGGACACTGCTGCTCATTCTTTAGTAAGTCCCTTAGTCGCCTTCTATGACACCCACGGGAAGAAATGGGATGGTGCTATTCTTTTACGTCCGACACTACACGGCACTATAACTAACTATTCAAATGCTAATATGAATTTGATTCGTGGTTTTACCACTAAACCTGTACACCCAACTAATATAGCTACAAAATTGTTACATAAAATACATAGAAATTCAGGTAAAATGGACGAGTTTAGTCACCAAACTGGACTACTGCACAGTATATTCATGCGCAGACAAAGAAGGCATTATAGCTTACAAACTTACAAATAGAAGCCACGCATTTAAATCCTACTAATAGATATTATAAATGTGTAGTTTGTATGTTTAGATGTTTGGATATTTGTTACTGTTTGTAACAATATCATGATTTTAAAAGAGTGTCCATGGAGTTTCTTGCCCGTTCTTCTCCATAGGTACCTACGCTTTGGAATGGGCAACTAGCTTCATCTTTCTACCTCACCGACCTTGACAATTCAAAAGTGCCTGTAATTGGTTTATTTGAAATAAATGCTTTGAGTTTGAGTTTGACTCAATCACGCAAAAACGGCTTAACAGATTGGAATTACATTTGGCACACAGGTAGTTTATAACCAGGATTAACACATGGGATACTTTTTATCCCGGTACTACATTCATGTGGGATAATTTTTGACGTCTACGCGGACAAAGCCGCCGGAAAAACTAGTAATGTATAAATGGCATAGGGCTATGTATAAATGGTAAGCTGCGTTGTCCCAGAACAGTCATTTTCCAACGTGGCACGGACGTTGCATCGCGTTGCAATGGCCATAAAATAACAAAATGGCTCCCAGCAGGCTTAACATGACGTTTTCTATTTCTACGAAGACTAGACAGTGCTTTTTCAATACAAAGTGACATTTCGTCCGTCCATTTTTGACATCGCACCGCAGATATCCTTCTAAATCTGTCATTTTGTCTTTCGTTTCTAACGATCTTTGTTTAGGTCCTTATAAATGTAGACTATTTCAGAAGAATATTTCATCCCAAACTGTCAAAATCACACTGACAACAAACTTTCTACTCGACGGCCACAAAGTATATACGATTATCTACAAAATCATGATTCGTTTAGAACGCTTAACTGTAATAATTAATAGAAAAACATAGCTATCTTCACCTATTGTACATCATTTACTTAATAGTCATGTCTATTCTTCCGTCGACAAATCGGTGCTCGTGCTAAGCCTGCAGAAGAATTGTAATATGACGCAATCCTACGGTAGGTTGTTACTTTTGTTTTATGACAAGCTGATTGTCTATCTAAAGGAACTATTAACGCTTTTCTAGTTTTGCCTGGTTGGTCTAGCTAGTGGTTGCAAACGCTACTTTTGAACACAAGGTCCTGGGTTCGTATCCCTGGTCGGACATAGTGTTGGGTTTTTGGAACGAAGTTTCTTATCGCGCGTTGTGAAAGGGGGCTAGACGGAAAAAATTCATACGAAAAGTTGTCACGACACTTTTTGCTATAGTAAGCTATTGTAAGCCGTGCGGCGTGCGCATGTTTCTTTGTCTGTCTCTCTCTCTCTCTCTCTTATAGAAAGCAAGCCAGATATTTTCATTTCGTCTTTTATATTATTTATTATTTTATTAATTTTTTTTTAACTTCGTTCCATCCGGGTGTCCCTTGACACCTCTCAAGTGTTCTTTGGTTGAGCCGGATTTCTTTTGTTTCTGGAATTTCTTTGTAGCAGCCCGGAATCTGGATTTGTGATTGGTTGATGGCAATAGCAAATATAATATAATATCTATAGTTATAATTTATGAAGAAAAAGCGAAACTCTTGATGACGTTTTAATCTTCCCGTTTTGATATGTTCTATCTGCGCCTAACACCATCATAATCTGCCTAGCCGTTTCCTAACTATGTTTAGGTCAGCTTCCAGCCTAACCAGATGCAGCTGAATACCATCTGATCCTAATATATTGTCAGTTAATAGAGAGGTTCAGAGAATATATCGTTACTATAATTATGTAGATATAACACAATCAAAACTGGCGAAATGTGGGTGTACCATGTAGGTAGGTACCTCTGCCTAACCCTTCGGGTTCAACAGGCGCGATGTTAAGTAATGACGTGTTACATTGTACACCATAAACAAGGTAATGAGACAAAGCTCAAAACCTCATCCGTTAATTAATAAACACGGAGTAAAGTAACATTTAGTCCAAAACCATACAAGTTTCGTCCATATTTGTTTAACTAGGGAGAGGATGTGTTTCTGTAGGTAATTCTATATATCACAAAGTAGATGTGGTTACCGACCGCGTATGATGTGGTCAATCCTATTTGCGAGCACGAGATCAAAGCGAATGAATTTATCCTGCTCTGATATCTACATAATGTACTATGTATTTACTCACGAAACACGTTACGGAAGTATTAAGCTGGCGATACATCGCTGAGACTAGTGTGTACGTCCAGATTTACATGGAAACTAGTATCACGGGGCATCGCGAAACTAGTGTCATGTGGCATTGCTAAACTAGTGTCACGGGTCATTGTGAAACTAGTGTCACGGGGCATCGCAAAACTAGTGTGACGGGGCATCGCGAAACTAGTGTCATGGGGCATTGCTAAACAAGTTTCACGGGTCATTGTGAAACTAGTGTCACGGGGCATCGCGAAAAAGCTTCTTGACTGTTACTATAAATGATCGGAGGGTATCGACTTATCCATTTGCTCCGGCTACCATATATGGTCATCACTCGCTGCGACATCGTAGCACACAAAATAATAAAAAAACGTCAGCTCTGAAGAGCTTCCTGTCTGTTGCTCATGCATAACAGTCTTATCTCTTTTTGTGGGTCGATGTGCCAAATTAACGTCCGTCTACTGTTTGAACAGTCGTGAAGGACAGCATTGTGAGGAAACCGGCATGTCCTACGATAGTCATTCACCAACCCGTACTGGGTCAGCGCAGAGGATTACGCCATTCCCTCACGTAGCAGTGAGGACGTGTTAGGCTGATTATGCTATTTGATTGATGAATAGCAACTTTGGCAGATACCTTAGATGTGTTATCCGCCTAAGCTTGACATACACTACCCAGACTGGTTCAAGCCATTAATAAATTAGGTAGAGACTGGCTTTGCGACGCATCTGTGAGCGGCATTCGAGATAGCAAAGGGACATACTGCTGCAATTGTATCAATTATGAATCAGGTAGGTCTCTATTTGAACACTGTCTATCTTCTAGAGTGGTGGACTGGTGGTGGAATGGCTGCGTCACCAAACTGTTTTTGCGTTGATGAATTTTGGGCCAAACAAATGAAGAAATATAAATTTATGCTGGTTTTTTGGAGCGATTTTGTTACTAGAAGTATGAGTAGACAACATATATATTCTTTTATTTTATCTTATTTAGATATCGATTTCCATCACGTCTGTGAAGATTACAGCACAAAGAATTTTTGAAAGTATTTTTTTAATACTGATTTTTCAAGTGACTACACTACCTGCGATTGACAGCCCCAATAAAAAAAACTCGTCAAATTAATTTCCTTTTTGTTTGATCATGTTTAGACATTTGGTACCCATCATGCTTGCGTATTTTCGCTAGCTAATTCAATTTGACCTTGTAGGGTGATTTGTTTGCCAACCAGCCACAAGGTTCTAATGTGTGTACAAAAACTGAGCTACCTTCATAGCTTGGACGTATGCGTTGTTCACATAAATAAAGTAACAGTAATTTAGCTAAAATTGTCCTCACAATTACCTACTTCCTTCTCAACACAATGGCGCACTAGGCAAGGGTTAGACAGTTAAGTTTAGGTATATTTATGCAACGAAAACAGTGTTGTTGTGCAAACCTCGCACTAGGGGGCTGTGTAATCGAAAACGCACTGCAGGTAGGCTCTAAGCCTCCAAAAGTCGTCTATTCTAAGAAGCTTACAGCTAGTCTGTTTGCCGTTAACACTAACAGCTAATAGAGTGCTTCGCATCGGTGTACCTATGCAAGGTTCAAAATGGTAATATTGTTGCATTATATTCTTGTTGTGGTCAGCTAATCCTGAAGCCGGGCTTGTTAACTTGAATGTGGAATCACTGGTATGATTCGAGGTTCCGAAACCATACTACGAACACGAACTTTTACTGGAACTCGAATGTGTTTGACAAGCTTTCATAAAATAAGTATCTAGGTATTTATTTTTATTTCTTTATTTCCAACGTATCAGTACTTTATGAACGGCAAGTTTAGACATTTGCGCAAAAAGTATATTTTTATGGTCTTATTCATAAAAAAATATCTAACATCTAAAACCTTACTAAAGTCTGGTCGTCGAAAAGTATTATACATGAACGCATTTTTGCAATAAAGTTATAGAAGCCAGAACCCTAACAGTGTTTTAGGGAATAATTCGCCGACTCTCTAAAGCAGCTGATTACAAAGAAAATTACATAACGTACAAATATTGTGTGTCAACAATTAATGTCAATTTTCAAGCAATCAGTTGATAGTTACAATTACAAATTATTTGTCAAATTTAATTAACAATGATGTCACCGAGTCAGAAGTGTCGAAACTATAGACAATTAAATAGTTGCCAGTACGTAATAATGTCTATGGTCACAATTATTCGGTGTGTAGACAGACATTCTCGTTTGACGATTCGATGTGTTGGTCAATTTGTTGGATGACTTCATTAAAATGGCAACATTTCGATTTATAAACGACATATTAGATATAGAACGTTTATGAATACGAAATTTTATCAAAGGTTTTATCGGCTTATCGGGCAGTTTAAATAATGAATGTCTTAAACCTTCGATAAGCTTTTTTTATTATGAATAAGATTTAATTTCGCACAAAAGTGTTTTCTTTATCGCATTGAAACCTATTCCGGGGAGGGCACGCAAACGTGCCCACACAAAAGAAAATTGACAGGTCACGTAGGTCATTCATTATCCGACTGATTTGAACCTATAGAGCTGTATTGATCATTTTAATGATTCATCATCATCTGCCTAGCCTTTTCCCAACTATGTTGGGGTAAGCTTCCAGTCTAACCGGATGCAGCTGAATACCAGTGTGTTACAAGAAGCGACTGCATATCTGACCTCCAAAACCCAGTTAGGTACTGGGTAACACGATACCCCTTGGTAATTAAATTCTGAGGCACGGAGGGGTCTTGGTATGTAAAGATGGTCACCCATCCACGGACCAACCGCGGCAAGCGTAGCTTAACCTGATCGTTCGACCCGGGCGGCTGTTATTAATTAGCCTTATGACTAAGTAATAACAGCCCCTCTATGATTGTAATTTTCTTTTTTTAAACTGTATTTGTTACTGGTGCGACTAACTCAGTGCATCCCTAGATATTATAAGAATTTTAAGTTCTTTGGAATCGTTGTCAAATGTGTTAAAGCATTTACGAGGTTGAGATACTTAGATGTCACGAGACCTTAGCGACCATAATAACCACATAATATAAAAGGTACATAGCGTCCTTGTTGTAGGTAAGTATCGGAATAATGTCCCTTTGTCTACATGTTGTAGTTCTTTATGTTCCCTGTACCGCTGTTCAGAGTTCGTTTCTCATGAAAGACTGTGCGATGAGCATACATATTGTACTTACGTTAATGAGAACAGTTCCTTTATCCAAGGAATGTGGTCTTGGTATTTAACGTCCGTATTTAACTATTTTGTCAGGTGCTCTACCGACTTTAATTGTCCGTATATTCAAATCACAGATGTCATTCATTGACAGAAATGAAAGACAAAAAAATCCGTGTTGTAAGAGCAAAATATGCTTCCACAACATGCGACAGAAGACGAATTTGCTGAAAGGTGTCGTAATAAATCCTAAAATAAAAGAAATTCATAAAAATTACTGAATGCATTTTTTGCCTTGTATTAATAAAACTTGTGTGTACACTTGCGTGGAAATTACAGATAACTTAGTAACATATTTCGAAAAAAAAAACATGAATGTTTCTGTTCCACAAAAAATAATTATTTTTATAACCCGACTGCGCCAGAAGGAGGGTTATGTTTTTATACCAATGTCTTATAAATTTCATGTAACATCAAATAAAACCACGGAAAATTAAATTTTCAACGACAGTAAAACATCGTCAACCAATATTTCATAATTGCATAAAAAAAACCTCTACCTTTATTTCAAGACCACTTAAAATTCCTCTCTTAATTTTACCACCATACTGCATTCGCCAACTCGCCTGCCAAGCGTGGCGATTATGGCAAAAAATTGGGGAGGCCTATGTCCAGCAGTGGACGTCTTTCGGCTGAAATGATGATTATGATGATACGATCGTCTAAGTCCATTGAATGACTATTTCATGAAAAAGTGAAATGAAAGATAACTATTTCAGGAATCATATTTTACGTAACATTGACCTGTAAATTTGCAAAACGTAAGAAAATTACAATTTCGCGGTCTACATTAGCGCATCCTCCTTAATATAGTATTATAAGCATTTAAATATGTATTCCTGAATATATTTAGTGACAGATGGGTTTACTCATACTGGCAGCGACAGAAGGGGTTTATTTCTTGATAAGCATAAACATAGTCAGCCTACATCGTTCCCACTGCTGGGACACAGGCTCGACGAGAGGGAGTGGGCCGTAAACCACCACGCGGGCCCAGTGCGGGTTGGTAGATGTCACATGTCTTCGAAGTTTTTGGTTCAAATTCATGCCTACATGTAAGTACATGTCTACATACATACATGTTTCCTCACGATGTTTTTTCCTTCACCGTTTTGAGTAATTTCACGGTAAATGAGTTTAATTCGATAAATCAGAAATAAATTTTAAATGTGCAATTAATTTGCGCGCGGGGGTCAAGCCGCTCCCTACTTCAAAGACAAGGGTCCACAACTCCACAGAAGCTATGCAGTGAATATGCAATCGCCACGTTTCTCCCGGCTTCACCACTATGAATAAAATATATACTAAACTATTTACTGTTATTTTAAAAGGTTGAAATAAAGAAAGTTTATTTTTGCGCCCATTGAATAGAAACCTTTTAAATTGATATTTTAACTGTTTCAAAATTTCACTTTTATTTGTATTAATACGGTTGTCAACAGTTACTAACCTCTAACCAAAAACCTTTCATGAAAACTGTGAATAGTTGATTAATTTTATTGTTGCGAGCTAACCTTTTCCAATGGACAGTTCGTTTTGACGTCACTCACACCTTTGCTTTCATTGAAATCAATGGAAAACCTTGGTTTGGTACCTTTCTGCAGTGTGACATTCATTCGTACTAATAACGTTGTGTGGTTACCATTGTGTGGATCGCTTGGAGGACACGGTGGAGCATACAGGGAGGTCTGCCCTGCCTGGGCGGAGCACTGCCGTATCTCTCGCGTCCGGCCCTGGTCCAGGCCATGGTACGGAGCAAGAGTGCATGGGAAACCGTCACCTCCTTCTGCGAAACAGTAACGCTCACGAAGGAGGAGGCGGAGAGCGTGAGGGAGAGGCAAAGATTGCGCCCTCGTGCCTGATGTAGCCGCCGCAGGAGACGCTCTGGACATCGGAAGTCCATAGCGGACGCCCGGCCAACGTAGGCGCGGGCTTGCAGACGGCGAGCAATGGGTAGCTCACCGTCCGGTAAGGACCAGGCCTGGGTCGACGGCGCGTTGTGTTCCACGCGCGCCTCAAATAGATGTCAGCCACAATGGAAGGAGTCCGATACGGCCGATGCCTGCCAGGGTCGCGGATTTGCTCGATAGAGTTACCGTGGGCCTGGCACAGGCAACTGAAGGAACACGGGTGGGTTCTAGTCAGTAAAAGACATTTGATGATTTGCGATCCAAAAAAAAAGTGGCTAAACTAAATGTTTATAAAGTTCTCATGATTATTGAAATTTTGTGTAGGTATATTTTTTTTAAGATTTGTGGTATTGGAATTATAGTCAGAACCCGTATCTTGAGATACTTATTGATTTACATAGCCAACGCTATGATGAGTGACGTGCGACTCATGTCGGCAAAACCTTCTCATCCCTGTTTGTCAAAAAACAAAATGTTAAAATACTTACCGGAACTGGCTTATTCCGGTCATCGACGAGTGAGTCGGTGATAGCAATTTGACCGTCGTTGACCACGATCTCTAAGCCGAGGCGATACACCCCAATGACTTTGGCAGCGCCAAGGCGGCCGCGGCCCATCAAATGCAGGGTTACCACCTCGCCGGGGTCTATGGGGCGACTGACCACCCATTCGAAGCGCTGAGAACAAAAGAAACAGATGCATTAAACAGGTGTTTAACTAACGGAATATGTGATCTTTCCCGTGACTCCTCGATTATGGCGGAAAGTGTAAGTGCCGAAATACTTTGAACTTAATTTTTATAAAATATCATGGGAAAAATTGGTATAAAGGCAAAAGAATAATGGTTTCATGATCATGGAAATCTTGTCCAATAAGTGCCCGTGTTTTTTATCATCTTTTCAATTTAAAACTATGCGTGCAAGCATCTCTAAAAATAGATATCTCGACAATTTATTGGTTTGAATAGAATCCTACTAATATCCTACTATCCTAATGGATTTGGATGAAATTTGGCAGACATATAGATTATAACCTGGATAAAAAAACACTTAGGAAAAAAAATCCCGGTAGTACGATCCCGTGCCATAATTTCCGAAGCACACGCGGGCGAAGCCGCTGGCAAAAGTTAGTATCGAATAAGTTAGTAAAATGGCGTGTATCCATTTTGTTGCTTTACTTTAGCTTAGATTTTTATGACTACAGAAAACAATGCGATATATCAAGTTAGGGTTGACATTGACAGTTTTTACACGCTCGTTCACCGTACAAATAGATTGGAGGCTTGCAACCGAAATTAGGTTTTATGAATATTTATGACTAACATAGCAACAAAAATATAGCTCATTTTGGGAAACCCTAAACAAAACGATCCTGTACAAAAGCTGAGCACATTAGACTATTAATTTGAATTAATTTCGCGTTTTTAATTTGCAGCAGCAGTTTTTTGTTTAAATAATAAAAAAACTTTGTTTCGAAAAAAGAATACAACCCACATAACATCCACTACACTAAAAATAAAAAGCAATTAATGTCGCTGTCTTTGGTTTTGTATTTTCCTTTTTTGCCAACGAGTTCCAAAATCAAACTTATTTTACACTTTTTAATGTTGGCACTTAGTATTGGTCGCAGCGTTTTTTTATAGATAGTAGGCATAAGAACTTGTGAGTACAGTGAGCAAAGCAAGCTCAAAACTTTAACAAACCGCCTCAGTCAGGTTCGGGTTTTTTTTAATTTTCTAACAGAAATAGGAGTTAATTACAATAGACTTTTGCTAGTATAACCCAGGCAAAAATGAGATTGATGAATGCAAGAGCGGAACAGCGAGCTCAAAAATTTTGCACACACTCGGATAGGTTAGACTTAGTTTTAATTATACCAAAAGAACTAGGAATTAGGTACTTTGTCGACTTTTGATGAAAAGTTCAAAAGTATGTTAGAATCCAAGGGTGTGCGAAGCGAGCCTTAAAATTATTTCATTGAAAATTTATAAACGACTGTTAAATTTATGGTTTGAAGTTTTGTATTCTGTCGGCACTTCGGTAGTCCCCATGACTGCCTATATTCTTAATATTTTTGTATATACTGGGGGCTCTGTGGCTCAAGTACAGTTTTAAGTTGGATGATTTCGTGGGAGACCACGACCCGAACCCCCATCCCCCTGGGACCGCCCGTTAATAAGTATACACAAACATACATAATTTTGAAGCTAACTCAAAAACTACCCAAGCATAGTTAAATACAATTTATAAGGGACAACTCCTGAGGCATTCCCAATCCATTAAAAAGAATTTTCAAAATAGATCCACGATTGCCGGAAATATCGCGTAACATATAAGAACACAAAAATAAAACAGTCAAATTGAGAACATTGTTAAGTAGGGTAAAAATCATACTATTCCTAGTAGTAGTAATAGTTAATTTATCAGGTACACGTTAAACTTTTAATTGTTAATCATTTTCTGTCGTGCATTTTTACATTTACATAGGTACATAGTTCGCTACCGAATATCGATTTAAATAATAATTTACGTGACCTAGTAGAGCTGGACTAGATACAGGTATGACGTGGTATATAGATGCGCTTTCTGCGTGTATTAAAACATTCATTTATTTTTTAACCCTCTTCGAGCAGAATTAGTACAAACTACCTATGCATTTAAATTCAAATGGACCTATTGGTCGAAATCCATCGTTATGCAGATTAGTATATCTTTGGAAGAAAGGTTCGCTGAGTACAGTTATAAACATCTAGAGTGGATCAAAGTCAAAGTGAAAGCATTTTTTTTAAATACGCACTTAAAAGGCACTTTTGAACGTCAACATTTACATTAAAATAGAATTGATTCTATTCGCCCCTTCCAAAATGTAGTTTCGTTTGGAGAAGAATGGGCAAGAAACTCCACCGTTACTCTTTTAAAATGTTTTAACTGCTCATGCCATGACTAGTATAAAATTGTACATACATTCATTATATAATCTATTAAGTGTGAAAACGATCCACCCAGAATAAAATTACCATACCAAAATAGGTAAAAATAATGAAAACGAAGCAATTACAGACAAATTAATTTTATGACAGATACATGGTGCTCACATATTTACAAACATTGTAAAAGTAAGTCTACAATATTCCTAGAACATTAACAAGAGTGAGATCTACCAGAGTGATCGCCCAGAGGTCTAAATTCGACCATAATTAATTTCAAACTTAATGTATTTTTAATTAATTGAACTATGAGAGTGGGAAGAGAGACTGCATGTGTCTGCGCACACACTTGTGCACTATAACATCTCCCGCGGCGAAGGTTGATGTCTATTGAGATTGGCCACCATGGCAGAACCACGGCCATGGCGGTCTGGAGGACTGAATGTAAAAGTATTAGCTTTCTGCACTCGTTCTCCATATACTTAAACTTCAAACTCTAAAGGAATACAAAGAAATGCGAAAATGCTTCACATATTGATATATAGATATAGAACCATCAGACCAGAGAACAGAAAAGAAAATAAAACAAATCTCAACAAACAAAGCACCCCGTTTTATTATATTTTTTCAACCGCAACGCCAGCTTAAAAAGCTTAAAAACTAGAATAAATATAAGCCAGGGCAGTGGAGACAACCAGCCCCAACGAGATGAATGGATCAGCGCCATTTAGCACACGTCATATTTTTTTATACTCCATGAAAATACTTTGCAGTTGCAAGAATAGTTCGTTGACTGCACGTCTCTAAATACGTCGCATGCGCAAAACACAATTGGTGCACTGCAATATTGATGTATGATTTCAATCATCTCAACACCGCATGATCCTATCCTATTTACCTGACAAATATGGTAAATCCAGTAACAAAATCGAAATAGTCAGTAAAATATCGCTTTCAAGGATATTTAAAATTGCACAAATGGTAAGTGTTTAATGAATCAAAATCAAAATATTTTATTTGACATAAGCCTGCATGGACACTTATGAAACGTCAGAAGCTAGGTGCATGGTTCGAATTTGTCGTTTCCTATGGAGAAGAGCCGGCAAGAAACTCCACGGTTACTCTTTTAAAAATAATTGGCCTTTACAATGTTTTCAAATTACAGTGATAATAGGTATGGGAGGACAGTGCAGGCCAGTCAATAAGTACCAGGTACTTAGAGGAATGAAAATACAGAATAGAAAAACGTCTACAAATCTAGTCTCTAAGGCCTACAACGTTCACAATATGTAAAAGAATCTACCTAGGTATATAAAATGAATCTATTTGAACCAAGTGACATGATTTCGATGACAATCACTAATAATAAATAGTAGTAAAATTGATGTATAATGTCAAATAATGACGAGAATATGTCAGACATTGTAAAAAAAAATAAAAAGAATAAATAAATAAACAAACAATCACACGCACAGACTACAACGTTATAATGGGGAAGGTTGGGAGCTAATTGTAGATGACGTGTAAATACTTAGCCAAGTTCTTATGGCCTAAAATAACATGTGATATTTCATTCCTTCATTCCATTTGTGTTCATTCATGAGTTTGATTCAGTATTTCAAACAAAATTTTTATATTTTAAATCAAATCAATTTGACATGCTAAGAGTCGGATGTTTAACCTTAAATACATAGCTTATTCAGCCTATAATGTTCCCACTTCTGGGACACCGGCCACCTCTCTGTAAAAGGGGTGTGGACCATAGTTCAACTTGCGGGCCCGGTGTGGGTTGGTGGATATCACATGTCTCTTATAGCCATCGACTTTCCTTGAGTAATTTTTCTCATTCCTCCGTATCACGTGCTCATACCATGACAACAATTATTTATAAAAGGTATAGTTAAAATATGAAAAGCCCAGTATCCTGAACACCGGAAAGAAAATTTTTATGCAAATTTCAGATATTTTGGATACAAACAACGAGTACGGAAAATAGAATCGAGACTTTGTATTTTCCCCAACTAAAGAACCACGGATTTGAGTTGTATTAGTACCTAAATCGCAAAAGACATGTTTTCTTCAAACAAAATGCGTAGGAAACTAACGTAGGTATTACGAATTCTATGAAATCTACATAAATATACTCGTATGTGTATTGACTATGTATCCTTGATATTTTGTTACAGTACCGTAGAAGGACTTAAGAAAACCATTGCGTTTTAAAGGGGAATGGCTAATCACAGATTTCTTGGATGGCAAAGGTCTATTTACGTACGTGTAAGCACATTGAAACGTTTTGCTTTGGTAACCATTCTTTGCCTGAGCTGTCTCGAAGGCTTACATTTTATAAAGGAGATTTTAAAAAGATATTTCCATACAGTACACATGAATAAGGAATGTGCAGGGCTTTCTATTTTACTTTGAGTTGCCGTAATACGGTGGGTGGTCTCTAAATACCTAACTATACTATTTGTAAGTTTATATTTAGGGTACCTAATCTTCGGAAGTACTGATTTGATTTCGAAAATTCTTTCACTAATGTGAAGTTACAGTATTTAACCAATAATTGTCATAGGATGTTTTTATTTTAAAACAAGAAATTTCATGCGATCGAAGTCGCTGCTGACAGCGACAAAGACACCGACTTCCAAAATTAAAGTTAAGTACTGTAAAGGTTTGTTGCTTACGAATGCAACCTTTATGTTAATACAGGCCGGTAATGGAATGACTGTCACATTTGAACGATCAAGATGATGAGTTTAGGATTCTATCCGTCAATGAGTATAGGATTAGTTTTATCCTAAGAAAATATATTTAATAATTATTATGTTAGGCGCGGCCTATGTAAAGTCATAACTTATCTAAATATACAATATTGAACGTTACTCAATATTTCATTGGTACCTAGACCCCCTAGGTACCACATAGTGGTGGAGGTGCCGCGATCGACACCGGAGCAACTCCGCGATATTAGTGCGCGCACAAAGCGCATATTGTAAAAAACCCCCTTATACGTGTACAAAGCCTAAATACTGCGCAATAACTTTTTTTTTAGATACTTATAAAGCTCGTAAGTAATATACGATAAGGCAAGGCCTATCGCACCAAGAAGAAGAAGACGAATAAAGCTAAGTGGTTTTTATTATTTGTATGATAAAAGAAAGTAAGGAAGATGGCTTATCAATGTTTTTGGCCAGAAATTAATAAATTCTTTTCGGGCACGCATAGACATGAATGTGTCGAACAATTTATTAGTGAGTTTGTTGAAGAAGCTAACCATTATGGATGGCGTAAGAGCGATTGGGCGCTCATAATAAGCGCATATATGGATAGCGCTGCCCTAATGTTTCACAGATATATATACCGTGAAGGTATGACCTTTGAAACCATTTGCAACAAGTTGAGGGAAGAGTTTGAGTGCAGATGCCACCCATGGCACAAGTATATAGTGCAAGAGCAAGCCATTGCACTAGCAACGTCTGAGGAAGCCGAAAAGGAAAGCATTGTTGATAAAAATAATGATGCTGAATTATTTTCTAGAATAAAACAAAATGATGACAATCAGGATGACATCCACGATGACAGCCATGATGTCAAGGAGGAAGTCGAATGCAGACCTGGGAATGCTGAAGAAGATTTGAGCGAAGTGTTCGAGACCGAACACGAGGAAGAGATGGACGAATCGGGTCAGAGCATTCCAATTATTTATCCTTTTAGCTATGTTTCAGAGCCTCGGAATGAATCCTTGTCCAAGGAAAACAATGTTCGCGATGACGAAACGTATAAAAATAACGTCATCGTCGATCATAACATTGAGTATGAACGAATGTTCACGGTGCTTGAGACCGATCAACTCTCATTACTGACCGAAACGAAGGAGGACGAACAGTCATCTGTGACTCCAAAGGGTGATGATTTTAAGTTTGCTTTAGAGTCAAAGGAAAGTAAAGCTGAACAGGAGATAGTTAAGGTCGTCACAGCTGCACCTGAGCAGTCATCCAGATCATTAAATGAAATTGAGATCATTCCAATGCCCTATACACAAACAAGCAAAGGAAATGATATGAAAGTTATGGTTGAAAAGTTCAAAAATATAAAGTTTCATAAAACTCACAAATCTGTAGGTCATCGCAATTGTCCTATAAAAATTAAAAATGACAAAAGAAAACTCATTAATGTTTCGTTACGACGAAAGCGCACCATTTATAAAATAAAAATAGCGCCTATTAAGAAAAATGTCGCATACAAACATGCTGGACAAACTAAAATAAAAAACCTAACTCTAGAATTAAATAAACTCAAAAGAAGTTCTAGAAAGTTTAATAAACATTTTATAAAGACATTTTCTCTATGGCAATTTATAGAAACATTGTTCATATTAAAGTATAAATTTAGAAGATTAAATAATAGAAAGATCAGAGAGATTTTTCATGTTAGATTGAAACCATTTCTCGTTAATTTATAGCTTTCTTTTATTGTCCCTTTTTGTCAAATTAATTAATTCTTTTATTGTCATTATTGTATTATAATTTCAATGTCAACTAAATGTAAACATGTAGGTAAACATTAATCCATCCATTATTTTAGTTTGGTTAACTATACATTTTATTAATGCTTGTTATTTTGTATTCATTACATATGAACGTGAGACAACGTCGGACACGAGGATAAACCGGGTCAACGGGTGTCACTCCTCACAACCACGCAGAGTCTGAGGGAAGTACACCACGACTATATATTCATTACCTAGGATTCACAGCGGTGAATTAGCATGGGCATACTCCAGAAATTAGTAACATGTGTCAAGTAACTACGCGAATTAATTAAACTTAAAAACTGTGGTTCCACCTAGAGGGGGGAAGACACTCACTCTAAGCCGACCAACTTTGCTAAAGAAGCATAGTCTTCGCAAAGGGTGTTGAGTTAACACCACTGGTGCAGCCTATAGATGAGCATTTACCTTCACTTACACAAGCCATGGCCAACTTTGCTAAAGGAGCATGGTCTCCGCAAAGAGTGTTGGATTGACACTACTGGTTCAGCTTTTAAATAAGGACCCACAGATTTTCATCAGCTGAAGCTGATATTAAATGGAAAGGCGTAGGTATATTTTTAGAATCAGCTGTAGCTGATATTAAATGGAAAGGAACGAGAGAGGATTAATTATATATTTTTTTAAATTTTAGCTCTGGAGTATGAACATCATTTAGATTGTTTTTGATGAATTCAAAGTGTGGTCTAGCCTCTTAACCTTTTCCTTCCCTCTGACTCAATGCCGTCCGATGGAGCAAAAGCTTTTGATGTTGAGAACTTCTCTGATTAACCCTTCTGGACTGATGTGAACTGTCACATTAATTTATTTTTTTGTAGGAGGCCACGTCGCGTCTTTCCTCTGGTTTTGACGTGACGAGGTTCAAGCATGACAGACTTAGTTTGTATAGGTGCACGTTGGCACGCTTTAATGTTTAACTTTGCTGACACTGTTCATAGTGCATTAGAAATGTTTGTCCTGTCCTTGAGCCTTCTCATGTAAGAGTTGGACCTCATATTATTAATTTATATTCCCAGAGTTAGGTCAAAGTCATGATAGGTTTATAGGTAGGTGTCTCGTGATTGTTCAAATGTTGTGAATAAAAGTCTTGTTTAGATATACGACTACGTTAATCCTTTTATTCAAGGGTGGGCGTAGCTCATGTAAAGGTTTGTTGCTTACGAATGCAACCTTTATGTTAATACAGGCCGGTAATGGAATGACTGTCACATTTGAACGATCAAGATGATCGGCGGCGCCATTGTGCGCGCTGTGACACCACACCGCAGTAGATTGCTTCGCTCGAGCGACGTGCTTTTCTTCCTGCCCACGATGCCCCCACCTGCTCGACAACGGGGAGGACGCCGGCTGCCGGTCGGCCTCGAGGCCCACGGGCCTCTGCTACCCATCTCTCGGTTGGGGTCCGCAATGGCCGATGCCTGCCAGGGGTGCGGGTTGTTCGAAAGAGATACCGCGGCCCCTGGCACAAAGGCAACTGAGGGAACTCGGGTGGGTTTTAGCCAGTAAAAGTCTGACACGCCCTCCCGGTCCACCCGGAACGGGAGAAGTTATTTGATGATATCCCACCCAAAAAAAAAAACAAAAACACCTATCTCTCGGCTGAAGTGGGCAGCACTTGAGATGGAAATGATCCGTCAATGAGAATGTAATACCCTCTTACCATGGAGCTACTGAAGGGGGCAACCATCTGACCTCGTACCATGCTTGTATGCTCTCTCTTTTTCAGGTGCTTACGCCTGCTATCAACGTTTCGGTACAAACACTGGCGCAAATTAAACTCTTCTGTCTACAAGAAATATCACCGGCGTTACCACCACTAATAAGTTATTAAGTTGCTTTTGTAAGTATTCCAATTTAAAAGACTTTTCTCTTAAAAAATCGACCTTTTAAGGGGCTCAAAACAAATTTTGTTTGCACAGACAATGCCGCGGGACAGCTAATAACAACCGCAATTATTCTCAAAGTCCATCACGGATAGAACGTGATTTGTATACAAAAACGTTGAATGCGGAGATAAAAGGTCGTAAACAAGTAACAGAATTACTATCAACGTCTAGAAGAGTGAAAAAAATCCTGTATAACGTCGTGCTTTTTATAGATTTAGTACCGACCCTCTCCTTGTTCGCACGGTTTTAGAGCTCGACAAAACTCGTACGGTTCCACAAAACATCCAGATTTCTTTATGATATGCAAGTTTCATAGGACTTAATTTATAATAATAGAAAAACCTTGGAATATATTCTCTAAATAATGGTGAAAACTCCATCAAAATCCTTTGTTTAGCTTAAAGGAACTTAACATCAACCAGATATAGCCTATGTCATATAAAAAAAAAAATACCAACGATATATTACATACGAAGTAAAACTAAGTATTTCTCACGGTCCAATGTTTCTTTGGCGTAAATTTGTGCAGATAACAACTGAACCGATTACCGATGGGCCTGTGGCTAAGTAGTAACAGCCGTACGGGTCATTGCCGCGATTAGTGCCTCGGAACGCAAGTTAAGCCATTGGTCCCCATTGTCATTCGAGGATCTGCGGTATCTGGCTACCGTAAAAAATAAAAACAAAGATCATTCGATTTTCGCTACCTAATACACTAACTCTTCCACCAGAATCAGGTAAAATTAAAGCCCACATTCACACAATTGCAGCTGCCCATTTCTTTCTTAAGTCCCAGACATAAAATATTTAGGAGTCCACATTGCTTACAAACTTAGCTGGCAACCCCATATCGAAACCCTATGTACAAGGATGTGAAAACTAATTTATATATTTGAGGAACTTAGGCACTCTGCTGATCCTGATCCAGCTTTGATAGTTTTGCAGAGCTTTTACCAGTCCATTATTTTATGATGTATCCCGGTTTGAGGCGTAACCTACAAAACCGGGATATTTAAAATCGAAAGAGCTCAAAGGCGAGCTTGAAAGTCATTTACAGGGACTTTTTGACCAATCAATTTTATACAGAAGCCAAAGTTTTGACCGTGAAACAGCTTTTTGTGCTCCGCGCTGTGCTGCGGAAACACTCTACACTACAACTAGATTATGCTATGCTGAAAATACACAAAAGGCATTCCCGTGTGCGATTTAGTCCAATGCCGTTCCGAGTTTGCCAGCCGACAATATGCGGCAACTAGCTCTCGCCTGTATAATAAAATACATAAACTTTTTAATTTAATTAAAAAAAAATAAAAAAGACATCTGTTCCCTACATTTATGTTCGCATAACTCGTCAAAATGTAGGGAACAGCTGTTTTTTTTTTGCGATTGCATCTTTGGTCCCTCAGTAAAAGTTGTTCATAATGATGAGTACAATCTCCCATTACGGTTTGTCGCATGTTTTCAATTTCACCCTGTATAGAAGTACTTGAATGACACTTAAAACCAGCTGTATGCCATGAACTTTGACTTCTAAAACCCAGGCTTTTGGCCTAGTTTAGGAGTCATCAGTTCACCCTTTAATGTACAATATTTCCTTAATCCTTGTGTCTTATGTATATTTTTCTATGTGTTCAAATAAACACTCTATAATTATTGTCTTTGACGGTCACTACCATTCCTCAGAAGCCTGAAAGTCTGACAAACTACTTAGTCTTACCAAAGGGTATCCTATTACCCAGTATGGGTTGAATTGTGGAGGTCATACAGGCAGTAGCTCCATGTGAAACACTGGTATTCAGCTGCATCCGGTTAGACTGGAAACCGACCCCAACATGGGTGGGAAGAGACTAGGCAGATAATTGATTAAGATATGATTGATTGATAGATTAAGTGAACCGATTTGGTGTAATAACCGTGTAATTTTGCCCTTACATTTCCTATTAAGGCCCATAGTATCCTCATCTCCCGTTTGTATGCTAAAGCACGACTGCCGCCCGCGCCCGCGCAGGGCACCTCTGAGCCTTTAACTCAAAATGGGGATATTCCTTTGATTAATTTACAATTGTGCTTCGGCGATTCTGTGGTACCTCTAATTATCTATTTTTCAGTGTATTTTTTTTTCCAAATATCGAAGCCGTTTAGTAGGAGTATGGAATATAAGCCAAAATATTGCGTGTTGGAAAATATTTTTTTACAGCAAAAGTATTAACCATACAAAAAAAGTATTTCGGGAAAAATGATCTATATGAATCATCTAAAGCAAAATCATATATTTTTCAAATCTTCAAGACAAGCCGTTAATGAGCAGTAGGGTTCATAAAGTGACCGTGTTACGCTACCAAATGGGACGTAGGCCCTTAAGGTAGAGACCCGTAATGTTCATATTGCCTAGTCTGTTGCGACGCCTTCGAGCAATGCTCAAACTATGCCCCCGTCTTTCTTTGACCGGATTAAATTCTGTAATTGCACTTCCGAGGAAGTTAATTAGAGACGAGCAGGGTTTACGGGCTTACGGACAAAATACTGTTTTGAATTTTGATACAGGTGAGATGGCAATTTAGAGATCAAAACTGAATCTTTGGCAAATATTTAAAAAAACAAAAGAACGTTGCGTTTGGAATTTGAAGTTATTTTTTTTATGCTCTTAGATTAGGCACTTAGGTACTTGCAGTTAAGTTTTCTAAACCCTCGTCAGTTTTCAAATTCTTTCATCATAGCGATTCACAAGCATTAGACAAGCTGTCGTATCGAAAATGTCACAATTTGTCGGAAGTATAGAGGGCATCTATTTGATTTAAATTGGCAAAATTATCGGGTGTTCGATTTGTGAACAGCGTTTATAGGAATCCTACGATAACATTGATTGATGTTTGATTCGTTACGGAACCATATCGAATGGCTGTGAATAGCTATACTGGACTTACCTAGTACTTTTTGAAGCTACGGTCATATTAACCTTAAATAGATAATCGAATTATAAAAAGTTTTTTTTCCATTTATGTTTCCAGTTTAGTTTTTGTAGATATTTCCCTGTAAAAAATATATATGTTCTGGCATGAGAGATACCTACGCTCCATTTCCTTTGTCACAAGTTCGAAGTGATTCTTGTGAAATGAATGAGAAAAAAAGAAACCGAGTGAACACGTAATGCTGGTTTCCGTACACTCACAAAAACACAAAGAAAAACCCACTCGCCGTTTCTTTGATTTTGATTTGAGATCGTATCATTATTCCACGAAAGTCTACACGAGGTAAGCATACCTACCAAAATAGGTAGTTTGTAGGAAAACATGATAAGACTATAACTATGATCACAATTCCAACAATCGCCGTTCTGATCCTATTACTGCTCCCAACATTAAGCAGGCTGGCAGAAAAATAACTGTTATTTTAAATTAATTAAAAAAAAACGGGCATAAAATTTTCGGGCAGAACTTTGAGGAAAAAACTATGCCCGTTTCTTAAAATTAATATAAAAATGTATTTAGAAATGTATAGGATTCGAAATGAATGTATAACTAGCATCTTTGGCGTCACGTAGCGCCTTAATAAAGTTTCTGTATATAATTTTTTCATAGAGTTTCACATCAACAGTTGGTTTATATGGCCGGCTGCCACTAACTAATTCAGAGATCTCATTTCAAACCACTGCATTGTATATGAAGGAGTTCGCAATAATACCTAATGTCCAGCGCTGAAATGACCTTCATTAATAATTAACTGGTGGTTACTCCAAGATCGTAGGCTACTGAAATCTCTATAGCTTTTCATAATAAATGAGAGTTTTCTTTCATGTGAGGTTAGAAATCTCGGAACGTTGAGGTTCTTATTTTCATGACATTAAAATGAAATGGGGTTTCACAATTGATTTTTTCTGGAGGATCAAGTTCTGTTTTTCTTCTCATGTGTCACAAAATCTTATAAATTATGAAACAGCTGTTATGAAAGGTTTTTTTGTTTTTAATACTTCATACAATTGGCAACTGTTCCAGCAATTGCCGTTCTGACAATTACTGCTCCACGAAGATCAACATGGTCTTATTAAAACGTAGGTAAGGTAATTATTAAATTATAACTGTGGTAGGTAGATACTGTAGTCTTTCACAGATAAGCATGATGCGACGGTGCGACGAGATCGTGGTAGAATCATGGTAGAACGATTTCCATGAAGTTTTCGTAGAAATGGTTCCACTAGATACGCGTTGCGTTGTCGCGTCGTGCCTTTCTATGGGAGCCATAGAGGTTACCTGCCAAAGGAAAACCAACATCAAGCAGGCTAGCAAAAACATAATTCTGGCTAGATTTGGTCACTCAAGTAAATTTAAAATCAAAGGAGAGAATTGCGTGACACACTAACATTAGGAATGGCTTTCATCTTGACAATTCAACAACATTCATTGCGTTATTATCGTGGTTGAGCAGACGAATTTTTCAGACTTAAGAAGCATTGGATTAGTACCTAACATGCTTTAAAATGATACAGATTCTGTTTGACAGTGCGTTACGCAATTAAGGTGTAGTCTTAAAATTGTAGAACTAGAGGTTTGTTTTTTATTTTCATCTGCGTCCCATTTGGTCCCGGTAGCAAAGGGGTTACGGTTGTGGGGTTCAACAGTATCTGCATAACATGACGCCTGTATTCCCTGAAGTGAGGCAGAGGTAAACAATTCGAAGGGGCGACAATATTGATATAAATTGAGCACAAATGCAGTCTCTGGGCTGCTACCTAAATTTCGGTGAGTAGAACAACGAATCGACGTAATGGTTATAATAATACAAGGTTGTTATTGCCTTCCTGTATGGCAAAGGGGGCTTATGGCAAATTAATCACAGCGGATACTGCGTGGGGCAATGCCAATAAAACTTTTTTGCATTACTGCGGTCTTGCTTTTTATTTGACACAAATGATCTACATATTGAGTCCATATTGGATTCCTTCTGAGGAAGGAGGCTTCTGAGGGGCTTCGGACTAAGTTATAACAGCCGCACGGGTCAATCGACCAGGTTAAGCTACGCCGGCGGTGTTTGGTCCGTAACCCTCCATGCCTCGCATGCTAAGCCATCAGTCTCGACTGTCTTTTGTGGATCTTTGACAGTGGTTACGGGTCGTCAAAAGCCCGAATGTCTGTCACCCAGTGTTATCAAGGCGTATCGTATTACCCAGTAGCTGGGTTGTGGAGACGTCAGATAGGCAGTCGCTTCATGTAAAATACTGTTATTCAGCTGCATTCAGTTAGACTGGAAGCCGACTTCAATATAGTTGGGAAAAAGCTAGGTAGATGCTGGATGGCAAAATTTCTCCATAAGATTGACGACTAAATTTTGCAATTCCACGTATAAGGGGAAATCATTTTGAGAGTTCTATTGGAAAATTAAATGAAACTAATTTTGTAAATGGGATAACGCAATCACTTTAACACGTCATATTATTTTAAAAAAAAAAAAACTAGAGGGAGTTGACATCCCCTAACCCTGAGCACAAATGACGAAACAAACTCAATTGTCAAAGACTCTTTTAAAGTCCTCAAACTGCCAGACCATTTGCTTGGGTCACTCATACTCAAAGATAGGTAGATAGATAGCTAAGCTTCAAAGAAGCTCGCTGAGATAAAAGAGACGAGACTAGAACTAGCGCTAAGTGGTCATAACGATACCCGGCTAGGGTCCGTGTATTCAAGTTTTACCGACCATTGTTACATTACATTTAAAGGCTACCTATGTGTGCACCTGCTTAGTGCAAGTAGGTATTACGCACAAGTTGGTATTAAACCAGCTCTAAGTATTTTATCGACGGTCCCTACGTATAATCCCCTAACTACAAATGACAAATTTTACAGGAGAGCGCTTCAAAGTTTCAAACACGTAACTGTATAATTATCATGTTCTACCTAATGTAATTTCATGATGGATTTAAAGTGCATTTTGCCATTTTAGACTTATTTTTGTTAAACTAAACGATAGTATATGCTAGGCAGTATATGCGCCCTCACGGCCGTAGTCGCCGCGGGAGACGCCCTGTGGGCGTCGAGAATCCCAGGTTGATTCCCGGCCACCGTAGGCGCGGGTTTGCGGACGGCGAGTAATGGGTAGCTCGCTGTCCGGTAAGAACCAAGCCCGGGTCGACGGCGCGTTGTATTTCACGCGCGCCTCAAAGAGATGTCAGCACCAACTGGTAGGGTCCGCAAGGACTGATGCCTGCCAGGGGTGCGGGTTGTTCGAAAGAGATACCGCGGCCCCTGGCACACAGGCAACTGAAGGAACACGGGTGGTTTTAGTCAATAAAAGTCTGACACGCCCTCCCGCTCCATCAAGAGCAGGAGAAGTTATTTGATGATTTCCCACACAAAAAAAAAACGATAGAATAGGCTGGCCCGAAGGTCACGAAAACAAAACACGCAAATCACGTAGGTAGGTATCTACCATTTAGGGGATTGTACGTAGGGACCGTCAAATTATCTTCAGCACGGATTTAATTATAACTATCTTGGCTATCTGGCTCGTTGGTCTAGACGTCGTCAGCGCTACTGCTGAGCTTGAGGTCCTAAGTTCGATTCTCAGGTCGGGCAAAATGTTATTGGGTTTTTTATATCTGGAATTTCTCAGTAGCAGCCCAGAGTTTGGATGTGTGCCCGGTTGATGGCATTAGGGTCGCCCCCTATTACATGGGACTTAAACATAACTGGCGAAATGTGGGTGTACTATAGATACACCTGTGCCCACCCCCTTGGAAACCAGGCGTGATGTTGTTGTGTTATCTAATTTCATTTTTCTCAGTCACTGTGTACAGACGCCAGCACATCAAGCTACTCCAAAACTGTAAAATTTTGTCAATTGAACATGAACCTTATGCATATGGCTTAGCGGTGAAAATCTATCAAACAAATTTTACAGATTGGGGTAACTTGATGTGCTGGCGTCTGTACCTATAAAATAACATTGACATTTTTATGTCCGCTCATTTTACTCACGCAAAGACTCATTGAATAAAGTACCGACTAAGTGCGGGATGGACCACACACAGATATCAAGAAAATTACACGATATATCTTACTATATTTTGCCCGCGGTTCCGTCCGCATGGTTGTCGGTTATCGCGAAATAAATAATAGTAGCCTATGTCGTTCTCCATATCCTAGGCTACATCTCTGCCAAATTTCATGACGATCGGTCAGTGGTTTAGGTGTGAAAGCGTAACAGATAGACAGAGTTACTTTCGCATTTATAATATTAAAGTAGGGATACTTAGGGATTGAAACCAATCATCGTTGAAATAGTTGTATAAGTTTTACCACCAGTTTTTTTTTCTTACGTTCTTGTTAAAAGTCGGGGCAACGTTTTACGACGTTTGAAGCGCATATCTCACCAAGTACGTGTCTTAACAATAAAATCAATCCATAGATTTTGTTTTTCTTTCAGTTGTATGCCACCCTATATTTTTTTTACTTAGTTGAAATTACGCCATTCTGGAGAAACCTGCCTTCTAAACATTATGTATGGGGTCAACAATCTAGTCCAGTAAAATGGGTGTGCAAGCAATGTGCCCTGCCCACTGCCACTCCACTTTTATGTCAGATGACCGATTGGGCCGAAAGGTTCTGGAGTGGCGAACGCATACTGGAAGACGTAGAGTGGGAAGGCCTCCCACAAGGTGGACCGATTACCTTGTGAAAGCCGCGGGAATCCACTGGATGTGGGAAGTACAAGACCGGTCGAAATGGAGGATCCTGGGGGAGGCCTATGTCCAGCAGTGGACGTCTTTCGGCTGAAATGATTATGATGAAAATGGCTGGGACATGGACGGTCGGACAGACGAACTGGACGAAATTATAAGGGTGTCATGTTTGCCCTTTGGCTACGGGACCCAAAAAAGAAACAAGCGAATTGTAATACTAATGTGTTTCTTTTGACCAAGAGTTCTGTGTGGTTGTCGTTAGCAAAAGGAAAGCCTTTGCTAATGTTATTAAAACAAATAAAAGTATAAGACTGTGCTGGCTATGTTTTTGTTTTATGTACAGAATTTCTTTTAACCAGTGCGCAAACAGCACAATGATTCAGGCATTCCAGACCCCTTAGCGTAGAAAATTGCAATACAATGGAACAGCTATTTTGTTTTTATAACCGACGATTTTTTTTTTTCGCTAACATTTCTAGTTTTTACGCCTAAATCATGAAAATCTTATCCTGTATAAGAAAAATAACCGAATATGTACCTAGGATTTTGTTTTTAAAATTGCTACTCTAGTTCCCACACGACAGTGCATCAAATCATTTACAGTAGAGTATAATAAGCAAAATCAGCTTATAGTGTTCCCACTGCTGGGACACAAGCCTCACAGGACTGATTGAGAGGGAGTGTAGCAAAGTACACCACGCGAGCACAGCCAGCGCGGGTTGGTGGACGTCAAAAGTCTTCGAATTTTAGGTTTATGCATTATTTTTTTTACGAATGACTCCATTATTGACCTTGAATTTGCCTGATTGATAAGATCTCACTTGAATGGAACCAGCACACTTTTTGGGGAATGTATTAACTTAATGTTACTCTATGGGTAAGCAGTTTCATGAGTAAGTACACCCTCTGGGTACCTATACAAACTAACTGACTGCCACAATTTGTAAGGCATTCATATTTTATTTGCTTTCCTTCTCACATCTTAAAAAATAATATTTTGACTGGTATTCCAATCTCCATCGCTTTTGTTAAATTAACCAAACAAACGGAGTCTTCATTTATACAAAATTAACACCCGTTTGTTCATTTTTTCTAACCTTATCTAATTTAATATTTCTCTCATCTTCTGAGTATAACATAAAAATTTAAAGGAGAATTAAGTCTCTTCATTTTACTTTTGACCACAATTGTTGCTGTATATACCTAACACGAATTCGCTTTTCCGTCTAATTATCTTTTATTGGACTTTATCTTTCTCTCTAATGCCCAGTTTACAAAGTAAATTTATGTTTGTTAAACAAAACTTAGGTACCTATTCATGCAAATAACTCGGAGCCATAAATATAACACAAGCATTACCTACACAAATAATGATGTTTATTTGCCCGAAAATTCGTATACGTAGTCGGTAGAAATCATGAAATTAATTCCAGAGTTTCAATTACTGTCCTCACAACATAACGCTTGTATTCCCTGATTTCGAAATCGATTACTTATGGCCCTCTCCATTGCCCTTTCGGTGACTTAGAGCCTTCTAATCAGGCCAATGGTACGCGACCAAGTTCCAGTGCCACAGGTCACAGGCCAATGGTGAGCGACCAAGTTTCAGTGCCATAGGTCATCACCCTGCCAGGGGTGCGGGTTGTTCGAAAGAGATACCGCGGCCCCTGGCACACAGGCAACTGCGGGAACACGGGTGAGTTTTAGTCAGTAAAGTCTGACACGCCCTCCTGCTTCAACCGAGAAGTTATTTGACGATTTCCCACCCAAAAAAAAACAGTGCCTGTGATTGTTGGTATGTTCACCCTAGGGTGAAGGAGCAAAAATGTACATAAACATAATGTATACTGGATGGCCACCCATCCACCGACCTAGCTCGGCAAGCGTTGCTTAACCTTGAAGATCGATCCATGTGACTGTTTTAAAAGTTTTGATACGGCTTATATTATACAGTGTCGTTGGTCTTGTGGTCAAATAGTGCTACTGCTGAACACAAGGTCCTGGGATGGATTCTCTTGTCGGGCTGTCTAACGATTTGGTGAACACGCTTTAATAAAAACCAAACTAAAAAAGGAGAAAATTATTTAATTCAATTAAAAAGCGTGGGGTGCTTTTTGAGGTATTTTTATAATCACTTAATGTCAAGCACCCCACGCTTTTTAATTGTATTAAATTATTTTCTCCTTTTTTAGTTTGGTTTTTATTAGAGCATGTTTTTTAGTTTTTTAAACTATTATTTATGTTCTATTTTTTAGTTCTGCTAACTACAAAACGTGTTTTTTATTATTATTATATTTTCCTTTTTTTTCATTTTTCTCATTTTTTTTTTAATTTTTGAATTGTCATCGGTCCTCGACAAGTTTACAAAGTTTCAATGAAATCTGACCGTTTAAAGTGGGTCAAAATCGCGCTCTAAGGAGTCGGTTACATACAAACAAACATACAAGTGAAGCTATTATAAAGCGTGTAATAAATAATAAAAAATGTTATGTTAGTGTGGTGAGTGTTTCGCTAATTTATGAAGTGTGTGATGCATGTACCTACTTATGTGTTTGAGTGATCACTTCTGTAGAAACTTTTCGCTTTCGTCGTATTTAAGGTTTAGAAAGAAGGAGCGAACAGTCTTTTTGCAATATTTTTGCATTCATTTTATTGTAAAGTGTTGAGCCAAGGTAGAGAGAAAACATTTTTATAAAAGCTACTGTGCAGATTAGGTCTTTGCGGCGCTTGGAGTTTTTCTTGAAAGGAGTTCGTCGTTGTTGCAGAAGGACTATAAAACATATTGCTGCCTTATATTGAGTATACTACATGATTGATATACAAATACTCTGCATACTACCCATATGCGCGCGTGGCTACGCTACGGTATCATCATATGGGGACACAGTAGTAGATGCGAATGATTTATTTATTGCACAAAATAAATGTTTGCGAATATTATTTCAAATAAAACCTAGAGACAGCTGCAAACCCCACTTTATAAAAGAAAAAATGCTAACTCTGCCCTCCATTTACATATTACAAATAGCCACTTTTGTTAATAAAATCCTAAAAATGTTTAATTTTGACTAGAACGGGCGCCGCAAAGCCAAACTAATTCTACCAGCACCTAGACTACAAATATACAAAAATAGCCCAGAATACCGAAGCATACAAATATACAATAAATTACCTGTAAATATACGGTCCTTGAGGACACTATGTGTATTTAAAGCGAGCATTGCTCTTAGAAAAATGTTATTATACCATCCTAGAATTTATGGAAGATAAAATGTTAAAATAGAGTTTAACTAGGTATTATATCCGTGTGTTAATTATAATATATATTCTTTTTTTATGTATAAAGCTAGATATAAGTCTAATTAATGTTATATTATTTTTAAGTGTGGAAGTCCCTAATCTACGTCACATTAGATCTTACAGTAATATGTATATTAGTTTTAAGTTATCTTGCTGCACCCTAACAGGGTCATGTACTCACTAGTTTTAAGCCTAGCTTATAAATATGGTTGTGTACAAATTAATAGATATAATTCAAAGTTGAAGACTCTATCGGTCAGAACGTAGCCAATTATAGATTGGCTCTGTGTGCGACCTCCAGAGGCTTATGTATGGTCTTTGCAGCACCACCTCAGCATGAGATACAATAGATTAGAATTGACTGAAAAAAAGCAAAGTAAACGTTTCGGGTGATTCGTTAATCATTCGAAATGTTTACTTTACTCTTAGCGGTGGGCTTTATGTCGGCAAAGTATGCCTGGGAGCTTTCATCGGAAACCTTTGACGTATAAAAAAATAATGTATGGTGAGATATTCCTCTTTTATAGGTCTACCGAAAAATCTGCGAAGGCATATTTTTAACCGACTTCGAAAAGGAGGAGGTTATCAATTCGGTATGTTTATTGTTATTTTTTATGTATGTTCGGGCATAAATAACTCCGTGATATATAGACGGACGGATTTGTAAAATTATTTTTTTATTCAAAAGGGTTTGATGCCGAAATGGTGTCATTTAAATTTCATATAGATCTGATGACGAGTCGCACAGACAGACAACGGAATTCTTAAAAATATGGCAGAAAATCAACCGCGAATGCTGCTATCGCATAAATATCCATTGTTTTGATTTGATTGACTTTGAGAATACCCCAAGGACGATGAAATTTCGAATTTGTGTGGGGTAGGTAGGTACTATAACGAAAAAGTGAAAAATAAATACTTTTCCAAAAATAAAAACAACCGACTTCTGAAAAAACCCTACAAAGTAAAAAATTACTTTAATTTCGGAAGGCGGTGGCAAAAATTTTAACTACGTACCCAAAGACACTGTCTACCGAAATTAAAGTTATTTTTCACTTTGTAGTGTTTTTCGGAATACGGTTGTTTTTTTTTTGGAAAAGTGTTTTATATTTTTTTAAGTATTCTTACTTATAAGACTTATATAACCTATCGCTTACAATACTTAAAAAAGGTCACGTATATACTATGCGGTAATTGGATAGCTATTTAGACTGATACAGTATTAATCCTTATCAACTTAAAAACGTTGGTTACCTTAAGCCAGGCACGTTACGTTGGGGTGCAGGCAGAAAACCTCCTCGTGTGCCTGATTGCTGCTCGTTCCTTTCGAATACGTTCGGGGGAAAGGGCAGTCGTCAGGCCGGTGCATCCTGGGTACGGCCAATAGTCTCTCCATGTCGGAGAGGGTATTGACTGTGGCGAATTTCTGCGTGGGGGGGAGCCTTACGCTCCTGGGTCGGTCGATTTAGACCACCCGACGGTCGTCCACTCCCCCCTCTGCTTACAGAGGGCGGGTTGATTGGGCGCAGGATGTTTCTCCGCAGAGAAACATGGGCGGCGCTCGTTGTGCACTTACCCTGCCAACGAGCTAGTAGCGGGGGATCTGGTTCCCCCGACTGCAACCGTCGAAATCGTAATCCGTGACGAGATCATGGTCATGTTTTATGACTCGGAACGGGACGAGGATCTTGGCTTGATCGCCTAGATCGCGAGGAAGATAACCTCTATAAAAAATTCCTCTAATACCAAGTTTTGGTGTGCGGCGAGGGTATGAATGGCTGAGGAGTAGTGTCATCTGCAACTTTATTGTTGCAGGTGGCGCATCAGTTCCGAGCGCACCCCCAGCCAGGGATCAGTGGACCCCCTGGTTGGGTTACAAATGTACACTTGCCTAGGGACAGGGGGTTACCCTAGGTGGACCTTTTATATCCCCCATACTCGTGGGAATCATATGGATACCGAAATAAAAAATAAAAAAAATGTCGAGAGGTTGCCGATCGTATTGATCGAGTCGAGATCGAGTGTGGGTGCAATGTCGGATTCCGACACTACATCCGAGAAGATGGCGAGCGTGGCGAGCGTTAGCTCGGAGCGCTCTCGGGCTGAAGGGAGTATGGCTGAGCATCCCTCCAAAGGAAGGAGGAAGCGCTCGCCACGCTCCCTTAGCGAGGAAAACCTGCCGGCCCCTAAGGTGCCAACGGGCAGGAGTAGGCGAGGTCGCGCAATTAGCAGACCTTCTGCTCGTCTACCGAAGGGCGGTGTAAGGAATCGATCCGTGCCGGTGTCCCAGCCCAATACACCTGCTCCGGTGGAGCACGCGGAGAGCTTGGAGAGCGTGAACTCCGAGGCCACGATGTCGGACCTCAGCGATGGCTTACTGCTGGGGTCCAACAAGGCGGAGGCCAATGCTGCCAAGCGGGCGCAGCGCAAGGCCAGAGCGGCTGACGAGGTCGAAGTGCTGGCCCGTCAGCTGCGGGAGCGGCGCTCAGCCCGGTTGGCTGCCGGGGGGAGCGTTTCGGCGGTGGCGCTCAGTCGCCAAGTTCTGGACGGCGTGGGCGTCGTCCTTCAGGTTGCCACTAAATCGGGCAATCTGAAGGGCACGTTCACGCGTGCCCTGAAGGAGGCGGCCGACGGAATCAGGGAGGCAGTTGAGGTCCTCCAGAGTCGGTCAAGCACGGAGGAGACGGCGAAGCTGTGGGAAGAGAACCGCCGTCTCCAAGCCGAGTTGGAGGACCTCAAACGGCAGTTTGCCGCCCAGAGCGCAGCTCCTGCGACCACTGGATCGCCGGTTCCGCCGTCACCTCCATTGTCGACCCCATCATCGGCCGCTGCACTTGCGGATGCGGAGGTCGAGAAGATCGCTCGCATCTGCATGATGCAGTGCGGCAAGATGGTGTCGGCACGCATCGAGGCCATTGAGGAGAGGCTCCTCCCAGCCGAAACCTCCCGCCCACCGCTCGCTGCGGACAAGCAGCGGTTGGCTGGATCCGCCAAACCGGGGTCAACGGTTGCGGCGGCTGAGCCGAACGGGTCCGGGAAGGGGGCCAGTAAGACAGCGAAGACCAAGTCTGCGCCCACTTCCCGGAAGGCTGCTCCCCCGGCGTCTACACATGGGCCCAATGCCCAGACTTCCGGTCCCCCGGCGACTGTTCCCGGGTCCTCCACGGAAGCCTGGACAACGGTCGTCAAGAGGGGCCGCAAGAAGAAGGCAGCGCCGCCCGCAACCGCAAAGGCACCTGCACCGGCCACAAATAAGACCCAGAGGCCGCCTAGGCAACGAGCCCCACGCTCCGCGGCTGTGGTGATTACACTGCAGCCCGGAGCCGTCGAAAGGGGCGTCTCGTATAAGGCGGTCCTATTGGAGGCGAAAGCTAAAGTCGCGTTCCCCGACCTTGGCACACCGTCCGGCTTCAGACTGAGGCCGGCGATTACGGGGGCGCGGCTGCTTGAGGTGTCGGGTGCCTCTTGCGGAGAAAAGGCGGACATACTGGCCGCCAAGTTGAGGGAGGTCCTCAACCCCGAGGACGTTCGAGTGTCCAGGCCGATGAAGACCGCTGAGCTGCGAGTCGACGGCCTGGACGACTCGACCACCTCGGCTGAGGTTGTGGCGGCCATCGCCCGAGTCGGCGGATGTCCGCCCGATGACATACGGGCGGGCGAAATCCGCACTGGCGCCTCCGGGCTCGGTGTGGTGTGGGTGCGTTGCCCGGTGGCGGCGGCCAATAAGGTCGCCGACGGTGGGCGGCTATTGGTGGGCTGGGTTGCAGCAAGAGTGAAGCTGCTGCAACCCAGGGCTTTGCGGTGCTACCGTTGCCTGGACATTGGGCATGTCCGGGCGGGTTGCACCGCCGAAATAGACCGCAGCGAGCAATGCTATCGCTGCGGTCAGCCCGGCCACAAATCGGCCCAGTGCTCCGCGACGCCAAACTGCAGCCTCTGTACAGCTGCAGGGAGGCCCGCTGGGCACAGAGCGGGTGGGAGAGCATGTAGCGCGCCCACCCAAAAAAAGAAGAGGAGAAGAGCCAAAGCTGCAGGGGGCTTGTTACCCCCCCCTCAGCCTGGGTGCCCTACGGCCGACTCCCGGCCTATTGATGGTGCGACGGAGGGAATGGACTGCGCTTAATGGCGCCTTACCATTTCCTCCAGGGCAACATCAACCACGCTGCCAGAGCTCAGGATCTATTGATCCAGAGCATGGCAGAGTGGTCGATTGACGTGGCCGTGGTCGCCGAGCCGTATTTTGTCCCCCCCAGGGGTAACTGGGTGGGAGATCTTGACGGCTCGGTGGCCATTATTGGCGGGGCTCTCGTCAACCCGTCCCGAGGTCACGGCTGGGTGGCCGCCCTCGCAGCCGGCATTGGCACTGTTGGGGCGTATTTTTCGCCCAACAAGAGCCTCGCCGACTTCGAGAACTTCCTTGTCGAGTTGGGGGCCGTCGTAGGCCGACTCCACCCTCGCCCCGTGCTGTTACTAGGGGATCTTAACGCCAAGTCTTCTGCGTGGGGATCCCCGGTGACCGATGCTAGGGGTGAGGCGCTGGAGGAGTGGGTGGTCACGACTGGCCTGGTCGTCTTAAACCGGGGCTCGGTACACACGTGCGTGCGGCAGCGGGGTGGTTCGATCGTAGACGTATCGTTCGCTAGCCCTGCTGTCGCGAGCCGTGTCCGCGACTGGCGTGTCGCCGTGGAGGTGGAGACGTTGTCGGATCACAGATATATCCGCTTCGACGTCTCCGCCCAGACCACCGGCGGCCGCAGTCCATCGGCCCCGCGAACGGACGGCCCGCGCTGGGCGCGTAAGCGCATCGACAGGGATGTTCTCGAGGAGGCCGCTGTTGTCCAGGCCTGGATCCGGGAGTCGGCGACGATCGGACCCGTCGACGTCGAAGAAGAGGCGCTGTGGTTCCGCGGGGCGATGACGCAAATCAGCGACGCGTCCATGCCCCGCGTCCACGCGCATTCAGGAAGGCGCCAGGTGTACTGGTGGTCTGCCGAGATCGCGAAACTACGTGTCGAGTGCGTGGCGGTCAGACGCCAGTACACCCGATACCGGAGGAGACGTCGTCGGGTCCCTGACGGAGAAGCCGCGCGGTATGAGGTGTACCGCGCGGCTAAGGAGGCTCTGTGGCTGGCCATCGGCGAAGCGAAGACGCGAGCCAGGGAAGAGATGTTGGAGACTCTCGACGGAGATCCGTGGGGGCGCCCCTATCGTGCGGTTCGAGGGAAACTTCGACCCGCGGCGCCTCCACTCACGGAGAGTCTCCAACCTGAGTTGCTGGAGCAGGTCGTCGCAGCCCTCTTCCCGGCAAGAGCGGAGCACACTCCGCCGCCGATGGCATTGCCCGCAGCTGCAGAGCCTACCGAGGAGAGCGCCATCAACGTCCCAGAGGTGACACAGGCAGAGATGAGGGCGGCCGTGATGCGGCTCCGGGCCAAGAACGTGGCTCCGGGGCCCGATGGTATTCACGGCATAGTGCTAGCCCTCGCTCTGAAGGAGCTAGAGCCCCAACTGAGAGGACTCTACACCGCGTGCCTTGAGCAGGGCCAGTTTCCCACGTTGTGGAAATCTGGTCGTCTGGTCCTGCTCAAGAAGGTGGGGCGCCCCGCGGACTCACCGTCCGCGTACAGGCCCATAGTGCTGCTTGACGAGGTGGGTAAAATGTTTGAGCGGATAATCGCTGCCCGCCTCGTCGGCCACTTAAGCAGGGAGGGGCCTGACCTAGCCGAAAGCCAGTTCGGCTTTCGGCACGGGCGCTCCACCATCCACGCGATATCGCGGGTGAGAGTCCTGGCGGAGGAAGCGGTGTCCCGGGGCGGGGTGATGTTGGCCGTATCGTTGGACATCTCCAACGCCTTCAACACCCTGCCCTGGAGCTGCATTCGGGAGGCACTGCGTTATCATCGGGTGCCCCCGTACCTCCGCCGCATCGTTGGGGCTTATCTGGCGGATAGGTGTGTCACCTACATGGGACGTGATGGCGGAAGCCAGCGCCGCATGTCGTGCGGTGTTCCACAGGGTTCGGTCGTGGGACCGCTCCTGTGGAACATCGGGTACGACTGGGTGCTGAGGGGCGAGCTCCAGCCGGGCGTGGACTTGACGTGTTATGCGGATGACACGCTGGTCACGGCCCGGGGGAGCTCGTACAGGGAGGCAGCGTTGCTAGCGACGGCTGCGGTGTCACAGGTCGTGACCCGCATACGGCGCCTAGGCCTGAAGGTGGCCCTCAACAAGTCGGAGGCCATGGTCTTTCATGGCCCCCGGCGGGCGCCGCCGCTGGGATCACACATCGTGGTCGGGGGGTCTCGAATCGCTGTCGAGTTTACCATGAAATATCTTGGATTGGTGCTCGACAGCCGGTGGGATTTCGGCCCCCACTTCCAGCGGCTCGCGCCCAAGTTGTTGGGCGCGGCTGGGGCGCTGTCAACGCTGCTTCCCAATCTGGGGGGCCCGAGCGCCGCCTGTAGGCGGCTCTACGTGGGGATCGTGCGATCGATGGCCCTGTATGGGGCCCCGATCTGGGCGGCTGACCTGACGGCCGGCAGCATCGCTGTCCTGCGAAGGCCACAGCGAGCGATGGCCGTCAGAGTCATTAGGGGATATCGCACGATCTCCTACGAGGCGGCTTGCGTACTGGCCGGATCCCCGCCGTGGGACCTCGAGGCGAAGGTACTCGCGTCATTGTATCAGTGGCGCGAGGACTCGAGGGCGCGGGGCGAGTGGCTGACGCCGCGACATTTGGAGTTGCGTCGGTCACAGCTTCGCGCAGCCCTGGTGGCGGAATGGCGGGACAGGCTTTCACGCCCTACCGCCGGCCCCGCCACCATCGGGGCGGTCCGGCCGGTACTCGAGCGCTGGCTCGGGAGGAGGCACGGCTCCCTGTCGTTTCGGGTGACACAGGTGCTCTCGGGGCATGGTTGCTTCGGGAAGTACCTGTGTCGCATAAACAGGGAGCCGGACGCTCGGTGTCACCACTGCGTCGACTGTCGGGAGGATACGGCGTGGCACACGCTTGCAGAGTGTGCTGCTTGGGAGGAGCCGCGCCGTGCCCTCATCTCAGGAGTAGGCAGTGACCTGTCGCTGCCGGCCGTTGTCGACTCGATGGTCGGCAGCGAGGAGTCCTGGGACGCGGTGGTATCCTTCTGCGAAATCGTACTTTCGCAGAAGGAGGCTGCGGAGAGGGAGCGGGAGATTTCTTCCGCTAACCCGATCCGCAGCAGACGCACCGGGCGTCGGCGGAGGGCGGACAACGCCCTCTTCCGGCCCCCCTAAATGGGTCCAGGGGCGACGGATCTGGGGAAATCCGTCGCCCCCTACTTCTTAGGACCCGAGATGGCGGCGCGTAGTGTTCCACGCGCGCCTCTATTTGATGTAAGGGGGGAGTTTAACACCTCACTCCCCCCCTAACGCGAGGTGGCCCGCACAGGCGGGCCGGCACTAGCCGGGGATCGCGGAAGTCATTTTTGTTCCCGTGATCTCCGGTGCAAGTGTGAGGCGGAACACCGGGGTGGTTTTAGTCAGTAAGAGTCTGACAGACCCCTCCGCCCTCCCCAGGGCGGAGGACATCCATGAGGATTTCCCCCCGTAAACAAAAAAAAAAAAAAAAAGGCACGTTACGTTAGTCCTTTACAATGAATATCTTAGTTATCGCAAAATAAAAACGAATGCGCGCGTAATAAATTCAACCGTGGGTCGCACACCGATAACGGGACACGTTTGATGCGACCAACCCCGCGCCGCCCCCTCGTTGTCGCCCACTGTTGCTATATAAGGCGAACCATAACGTGGTCATATCCCTATAGTCCAATCCAGTATGTCCCTTTCTGCCGTCTATCAGCGATGCCCTAAGAGGTCCGTACTTCAAAGGCCATGGCAGAAAGCCTTCATTAATTAAGGTTACCATAGGTAAGTCCGGTTAAGCAGCCGACAACCTCATACTTTGACCTGCGAAACGTCATTCCCAGAAAAAAAAACGCGCATGGGCCCTATAGTAAACAGATTTTTGAAGCGAATGTGTCATTTTACAGTTTTTGCAATTAGGTGGTGACTGGAGGCATTTCCGATCACCACGCGGACGAAACCGCTGGCAATAGGTAGTGTATATTATTTTATTTCTTATCTTTCAGTGGCGTTCGTTGCAAGACTGCTCTTCGTGGCCATTAGCTAGGTTTTAAAACTAAAAAGTCAGATGCAGGCACAAGTTCAACAGGCAGCGGTACTAGCCAACTAACTTGCAAATTGTACTGCACAAGTATAACCTAACTAATCTAACTTCACCGTGTGGAAAGTCTGCCAGAGACAATTATAGTCTGCTTGTCTATTTCCTGTCAGTGCTTATTACAACTCGCAATTAAAATTTGCATCCCCCCAGTGGGTTCCCGCATTGTCGTTGCGGCGGGGCTCAGTAGCCGTGGTCCGCTCCCACGGTGAAGCGAAGAGGAACCCCAAGGTGGGGCCGCTCGTCAGGGCTTTTATCTCCAAGCCGACGACGCGGACGTGGCGGCCAAAAAGTAGGTTGCGATGAGGTGCACCGCAACTGAGGCGGGCCGCGATGTCGCATCGCGACTGAGGGTTACAGGCTGCGGGGCCACTGCGCTGTCCTATCGCAAGGGGACCAAGAGTGCCAGACACGGGGTCGTCTGGGACCCTTATGGTACTTGGTTCCTGGGGTGGCCACAGCGTGCCATGTGTCCTGGTGCGCCGAACTGGTGGGGTCCGCAAGGGCCGATGCCTACCAGGGGTGCGGGTTGTTCGAAAGAGATACCGTCACCCCTGGCACACGGGCAACTGAGGGAACACGGGTGAGTTATAGCCAGTAAAAGTCTGACACCCCCTCTTGTTCCACCCAGAGCGGGAGAAGTTATTTGATGCTTTACCACCCAAAAAATAAACGAATATATTATAATTATAAGTTGATGGTATGTTTAATATTACAAACATTATTTGATATTTGGAAGGATTTGAAAATGATGCAGTATTTAACAACCCCCATTATTTTGTACAACAGCTGCAAGGGTCAATCAATCAGGTTAAGCTACGCTTGCCGCGGTCGGTCCGTGGATGGGCGTCCATCTTAACATACCGAAACCTCCTTGCCTCAGAAATCTCGTTACCTTTGAAAGTGGTTACGGGTCGTCAAAATCCCAATAGTCTGTCAACCAATCTTACCAAATCATTTCGCATTACCCAGTAACTGGGTTGTGGAGGTCGGATAGGCAGTCGCTCCATGTAAAAAACTGGAAGCCGACCCTGGGTATTTCATTGGATCGCGAGACGCGGGAATACAATTTAATAACAGTTTTGCAAGTCAAAAGGCACATTTCAAATAAGACAGATCTTGGCAACTATTCTAAAATTCAAATGAAAGAATGAAGTGAGTAAAGCGCTTATGTAAAATCATTTACCACTGCATTGTATTGAAGGCTTTCGTAAGTCACAAGCCATTGCAAAGAAGACCATCATGATCGATAAACTGTCTGGAAAGTATAGGTATAACTATATGACTGCCCCACACATGATTTCTTTAGTATATGAGAAAAAAAGTACTAACAGGTATTTCAAACAGATTCCAAAAATTCAACATAAATCAATTCTATCCACAGCTACCAGTTTCCCTCACTCCAAACGCTAAGTGACGACTTGATCACAGTCTTAGATTTTCTCCACGTCCGCTACACAGTGGGCTTAGGCGAAGGTGCAGCCGCCAATGTCCTAGCCAGATGTGGGCTGGCCCATCCTCGGCGTCTCCTAGGCGTTATCCTGGTCAACTGCAAAGCATCCACTTCATCAGTAGCAGATGCCTTCCGCAGTAGGTTCTTAAGATGGCGGGGGCCGACATCTCCCAATCCGAGGAAGATTTCCTCATCTATCACAAGTTTTGCCACGTGAGTTTTAAACACGAACAGCTTGATTATAGCTACCAGATATTCCTTCTTCTGTTTTTGTTACTAATTCTACTAGTTGCTCGGCTAGAGCTTCTTTGAGGTAAGCGTATCGTTTGCTGTTTTCAAAAATAACTTTGTTTTGTATTCATTTGTTTTTTTAATGCTGTAATGCTTAGTGACTTATTTGTCATGATCTGCTACATAATCTACTTGAATACCTTATTTATTTTGTTTGACTTTTTATTTAAAAGTGTCTTTTTGTTTGTTTAATTTGATTTCTGATTAATAATATCCCATCAGTTTGTCTGGAGTTAGTAAATTAGTTGCTTAAGTACTTATTTCAATAATTATAGTGATTCCACTCTCTTCTCTGCCTGTAGAAGCCTCTTCCTTACTTCAACTAACATACTAACAGTAAGTATATATGTATTAGTTTTAGTTTTGCTTTTAGACGGTTTTTGTATAGTTTTGCCTCTATTGCAATATCCTCTTGTAAATAATCTTGTATTGCCTCATTTCCTAAGAAAGTAACGTTTGTTTAATGGTTCTATTCTTATACTGTAGTTGTAGACTTTTCGTTTTATTTTAACTGTGATACTTATAGATCTAAAATTATATTTTAAGTACATTGAATGTATCAGTTGCTCTTATGTTTTTTGTTTTTTTTTTTGAGGGTGGGAAATCATCAAATAACTTCTCCCGCTCTAGGTGGAGCAGGAGGGCGTGCCAGACTTTTACTGACTAAAACCCACCCGTGTTCCCTCAGTTGCCCGTGTGCCAGGGGCGACGGTATCTCTTTCGTACAACCCGCACCCCTGGCAGGCATCGGTCCTTGCGGACCCCACCAGTTCGGCGCACCAGGACACATGGCACGCCGTGACCACCCCAGGAACCAAGTAACATAAGGGCCCCAGACGACCCGTGTCTGGGACCCTTGGTCCCCTGCGACGGGTCAGCGCAGTGGCCCCGCCGCCTTGCACTTTTCGGAGAACGGCCAACGCTATACCGATACTCCTGCCATCCCACCGCATCCACCATCAAACGGTGGCGGCCCCGTCCAGGCCACAGAAGGGAAGAGCGCTACTCAGAAGTACCGGCACTCCTCCTCCGCCGCAGCCTGTAACCCTCAGCCGCGATGCCTCCCATGCGACATCGCGGCCCGCCTCAGTTGCGGATGCACCTCACTGCAACCTACTTTGTGGCCGCTACGTCGCGTCGTCGTCGGCTTGGAGACAAAACCCCTGACGAGCGGCCCCACCTTGGGGTTGCTCTTCGTTTCACCGTGGGAGCGGACCACGGCTACTGAGCCCCCCCGCAACGACAATGCGGGAACCCACTGGGCGGGGGTTGCTCTTATGTTTAAAGCTATTTCTGATAATGAAGGATCAGTTTTTATGTCTGTGGGTACTTTTTTTGAAACATTCATTTTTGTCTCTTTCTGTCTGTATACGGGTACGTCTGTAGTCTTTATTTACGCTCTCTGAAATTCCGAATACTTTATTTCTTCTAAATTAAAGTTGGCCACCCTAGAAGTAACCGTTCAAGGAAATTATATTCAAAGTACACGTACCTGGTTGACGTAAATGATCTCATCTCCGTTAGGTAGCACTGAAGTAAACTTGCCGGAGCCTAAAACAAGCAAAAAATAACACATGAATAAATATTTTAAAACCGTTATTTGAAAACTGACTCTTTAACTAAAACTATAATATGTAATGTATTACAGATGAGGATAAGTAGATATAGTCAGGGAATTCAATTATTTACCTACCTAGGTTTACTACCAATTTAAGGGCGCACTGACCTTCTGGCGCTAATTAAAGCGTGGCGGCTTTGTAATTTGAAAGGAAATACCTCCGTATTCTTAAAACAAATACCTACACATTTTGAAAATGTAAAATTATGAGAAAACGTTTGTTGCTTAAAAAAAATACTGATTCCTTCAAGAGCCCTTTCGTAAAGTATTTAAGCCGGTTTATTTTTAACCGACTCCTTATAAGGAGGAGGTTCTCAATTTGTCTGTATTTTTTTTTGTATGTAGGTATGCTCGACGATATCTCCGGTAATAGTGGGTCGATTTTGTATTTTTTTTAATAAATAGGTTAGGCTTCCGGGGTGGTTTTATGATTTGGTAAATAATTGGGTAATGATCATCATCTGCCTCGCCTTTTCCCAAGTATATTGGGGTCGGCTCCCAGTCTAACTGGATGCAGCTGAATACCATTATTATACATGGAGTGACTTTCTATCTGACCTCCACAACCCAGTTACTAGGTACTTCGATATCCCTTGGTAAGACTGGTTGTCTGACTTTCGGGTTACTAACGACCCGTACCGACTGCCAAATATTCACAAATGACAGCCAGAACCAACGGCTTAACGTGCTTTCCGAGGCACGGGAGGTCTTGTTATGTATAGATGGTCACCCATCCACGGACCAACCGCGGCAAACGTAGCTTAACCTGATCGATCGACCCGTACGGCTGTTATTACTTAGCCACAATCGTTGATATGTCAGGGATATAAGAGGGAGCTCTTTCAGGTAATATCCCTGACATAACAACGATTCAACTATTGGTAAGTTTAGAAGAAATCCGAAATGTTCTGTGAGTCTAAAAAAAGCTCCCAGCTGAAAAAGCACTGAAAAACAAAGTGTCGGTCCACCGCAGGTCAGTTGGTGGATGACCAACCAACCTCAGGTCGGATTTAGGACCGCCCTGGGCTATCAATTTGTTTTTTTTATTTTAGATATCTATACAAAGGGATTTTTTTCTATGTAGAAAACAAAGGATTTTTTTTAAATAAAAAAATAATCTTTTGTATAGAGAAAAATGTTTACATTCATAAGGCACTTTTTTACGGAGTCCCATACCCGAAGGGTAACCAACGGGATTCTCCGTCCGTCTGTCCGTGTGTCTGTCAGTGGACTGTATGTTAGATTCGTAATAGGTAGACAGTTTGAGCATTTTTAACAATACCACGTTCGATATGACACTATTTGATATATTACCTAATATCATGTCATCGTGCCTACTATCTGTAGATAGGAGAAATCCTGCCTGTGCAATTTAAACTAACACGACCATTGATGATGTGGACCATTTCATTCGATTACAAAAATAGATAGTTATGGTATAAGAGGGAACAACCTATAATAGTATCGTACTTAATTATTAAAATTTCTAGAATATTTCGAAAGACTAAATTGGAAAACATCTATGTACCAAAACCGAAGTACGTAGTTACGATATGGCGTCCCACAGGGTAGCGTACTAAGGCCACCACTTTATTTAATATATATTAACGATCTCCCGAAAGTATCATCAAATAAAATGGTTCTCTTCGCAGATGACTGTACTGCTGTAGTAAATTGTACAGATCATAATAATAAATTAAGTATGAGAATCATACCAATATTTGATTACATGTCATAATAAATTGGCTACATAAAATTAGTTTAGAAATAAAATCTGGTAGGACAAAAGTTATGCACTTCCATCAACGGTGGAAAATCCCAAACGTTAGTATTAGCTGCCAAGATTGTGATATTGAGGAAGCAAATAAAGCTTAGTTCTTAGGTATACTCATTGACAATAAACTCAAAGGAAAAATTATCTTAAAGAACTGTGTAAAAAACTGAATAAATCCGCATATAAAGGTTATTATTCAACTTTCAATGAAAGTCAACACTCATGGACTAGTTGCCTCTGTTTTGCGGTCTGGTGATATCTTTTGGGGGCAGCCTACTGATAAGGAATTTGAATTTAGAATGCAGAAGCGATGCATAAGGTCTATGTGCCCTGTATTCCTTAATTCTAACCTTTAATAATATTAAAAATAATAATATATTGGAAACGGCATTACTTGGGAAAGATAGACGCGACATCTCAAAAAAATCAAAAACAAAATAATTTTATTTCACATAAACCTGCATGGGCACTTATGGAACGTCAGAAGCTAGGTGCACGGTTCCAATTGATCCGTTCCTATGGAGAAGAGCCGGCAAGAAAAACCACACTCTCAATATCATTTTCAAAAATAGATTTGATAAAAAACAACCGAATCATAGTAAAATCATAGTAAAATTTTGGCGCGTTGTGTTTGTTCCACGCGCGCCTCAAAGAGAATAGATGTCAGCACCAACTGGTGGGGTCCGCAAGGGCCAATGCCTGCCAGGGGTGCGGGTTGTTCGAAAGAGATACCACGGCCCCTGGCACACCGGCAACTGAGGGAACACGGGTGGGTTTTAGTCAGTAAAAGTCTGACACGCCCTCCTGCTCCACCCAGAGCGGGAGAAGTTATTTGATGATAACACACCCAAAAAAAAAACATAGTAAAATCATTGCAGAAATAATAAAAACAGGAAGAAGGATACACGAATTTAGTACCTGTATAATAATTATTATGTAACGCCCATGTAAAAATTCAGAAAAGGTGCCTCCAGCCATAACATGAACCCTAATAAGGAAGAAGTATTGTTTACCTATGTATTGTGTCGTTACCAATTTCTTTTGTTTTCCCTTTGTAAGTAGGTACCTACCTACCTAGCGTATCGTATTGTATTTCGGAATGGATGAACATTATCAGGACATTAATTTTGTACAATAAATGTCACTAGGCCTAACAAACACCGATTATCTAGATCATCCATTTTCACATTTGTACGTTAATGTTAATCTTGCTGGTTATGTGCATCGCTTCTAGAGAGAAGATTTGCATAGTCACAAGGCGTGATGTTACGCAGTGGCGTAACTAGGGTGGGGCGGGCATGGTAAGATCCCTTGGCGCATAACGAAGGGGGGCGCAAAAAGTCGCCAATTATTAAATAAAAAACAAAAAACATCAATAAACCATTTCATATTGTTACCTTCTAAGAAATCTGAAAGGCTACTTGAATATAATATTGTGCATTACGGGGATGGAAGCGTATTTCCAGATCTACCTATTTCGATTTTTTGCAAGTTAAAATGGAGTCCTTCGTTATTGAAGACTTAGAAATTGGTCAAGAAAAGTTATGCGACCTAGCTTTGCTCAGTGTAGGCCGAGAAGATAATTTACGAAGAGGCGCAAATGTGATGCGTGCACTAGACGCCATTTTCTATTGTTACGCCCCTGAAGTTACGTTTATGTCACCGCCTAAGTACACGTTTTCCCGCGCTTTTGACCTCTAAGACCAACGAGCCAGAAAGAGACTTAAGGCCCTGGTAACTTTAAATATAATGTCATTATAAGCGATAATAGTTCTTATTGCAATCCGATACGGGTTAAAATCTGTTGTAATAAATTCGAATAATAAATGAGCAAACATTGTCGTAAAAATTCACATAAAAACGTATGAAATTAGATATTAACTATTTAATAATAAATAATCCATCACTGGATGCAGTTTGGCATTAGGAATTTTATGGTATATTTTTAATTATAATTATAATTGTTATTAAACTGGTTTTAAACATAATTAAGAGGTGACTTTGATGATTTTTTTGATGCATTAAAGTATGTTTAATTATGTTTTGAGTTCCGTCACTGTATGCAAATAAGACTTGAAAATATCATATATTTTTTTCTTTCAAAATGATTTACGGTTAAAGAGATACACTGGTTTAAAAAAAAAACACCTTTTTGAGCGTTTTCAAGAAATCACCGCTTTAAGTAAACCTTAAAAATCCCATAGTAATTAACGCATAGTAAAGTCATACCAATCGTAAACCTTGAAAATATATGGTATCTATGGTAAGCCAGTACTGGTTCTTGGTAAAAAGTATGAGGTCAGAGAAGATTCCTGGTGAACCTCAGGTGAACGTAATTAACTAATTAAATCATAATTTAACTTAGGTAATAACACGTGTAGAAACAACCTACCCAAGGCGCTTGATAGGGACATTCACCTTGACGAGCAAATCCAATACATTTCGTGGGAAAATTCGGAGCTTGCACCTTGTAAAAATTATAAAAGACAGACAATGAAGTAATGAATAAACCAACGTGGAATTTAAAAGTAAATTAGATGTTTTATTGGTAAGAAAAATTAATCCGATCCTTAGTCACTTTGGAGCGTGCTGACGACCCAAAAAATATGTTCTGACAGCATACTACAACACAGTAGGTATCTAGTCGGTATTCTCAACTGCAACAGTTAAAGAGAAAAACGGAAAATCACAATTAAAGTGCCATTACGCAATAATTAGGTTGCTTTCAAATACCGGGAGGCTAAAATAGATTAATTTACCAAGTTAGAATTTTCCCCTCTTGTGGCAAACCGTGTCTGACAGATTTTATGCAATTTGACGTTTAACGCTCGCGCCATCTTGTTTTCAAATGTCATTAGTTTGTTAGCTCGAATTATTGTTCTGAGGTTCAAATCATAGACATAATAGTTTAAATTATGTCAACAGCAGAAGTTTATGGTTTCGACGGCAAAATAATTAAAGCGATTGCAATGCTGCTAGCTGGGTATACTGTGGAAGGCTGTTAGGCTGACGTGTGAAATGTCAGCCCAATTCTGAAAAGCAGCCAGACCTCACCAGTAACATTGCTTGTCGCCTCTCTACTTACTCGTACGTTTGATACGAGAGAACAAGTGGACAAAATTATTTGTAGACAAACCATGTAAAACAATAGACCGACAAGCAAAAAAAAATTGAGTAAGAAATATTCTATACTAGCTATTGCCAGCGGCTTCACCCGTGTGGAGGTCGAAATATATCCCATGGGAACGTACTATCGGGATAAAAAGTACTATCCTATATGTTATTCCAGGCTACAAACTATCTGTGTGCCAAATTTCATCCAAATCCGGTCAGCCGTTTTTGCGTGATTGAGTAACAAACATCCAAACATCTAAATATCCAATCATCGAAACATAAAAACTTTCACATTTATAATATTAGTAGGGTACTAGGATAATAATAATAATAACTAATAGTCTGTTACTGCCATGCTGCTGGGGAAATGCCTCTTCTCATACGGAGAAGGCAAGAGCTTGGTCACCACACCACGCTTGCCTAAAACCGGTTGATGATTTCAGGCTCATATTAACTCACCATCATCTGCCTAGCGTTTTTTCAACTATAATGGGGTCCGTTTCCAGTATAACCGGTTTCAGCTGAATACCAGCATTTTACATGGAGCGACTGCCTATCTGACCTCCACAACCCAGTTACTGGGTAATACGATACCCCTTGGTAAGACTGGTTGTCAGACTTTCGGGCTTCTGACGAACCGTAACGACTGTCAAAGATCCACAAATGACAGCCGGGACCAACGGATTAACGTGTTTTCCAAGGCACGGGGGTGGTCTTGGTACGTAAAGATGGTTACCCATCTACGGACCAACCGCGGCAAGGATCGATCCATGCGGCTTATATTACTTGGCCACAAGCTCATATTAACTATAAACTCCGAAATTCTCTTTCAACGTTTTCTGTCCAAGACAAGATTTTCGTTTCCGAAGACTAACTTTTTGTGCGGAAATAGCCCGTCTCGGGGAAATTGAATCGTCGCCGTTTCGTTCATCACTATTGCCACGTGATCCGCGTACGTGACTCGATATTTATTTTATTGGGTTGTGTTTCTTATTTAATGATTATGGAGTGCTAGATTTTAGTGGGCGCATTTTTTCATTAATTTAACAACTTCATGCTTGTGTTCTTTGCAGGAATAGGCAGAGATGTATTTGGACATACATTTTGTCATTTATGTGACAAGAGGCGAGCTTATTGCTATCAACCGGGCTCAAGGTCAAACACCGGGATGCTATTGTGAATAATCTCCGTATGGAAAGCCCAATACCACTTGACCCGACCCGGAAATCGAACTTAACTCATGTTTAGCAGTACCGCCCACTAGTCCAACAATCCAGACGAGGCATTCATTTAATTCTTCTCAAATAAACATGACATGTCGCGTGACTTTCATTGACATTATTTATTTATTAACGTGGTACATCATCATCTTTTTATACACGAGGTTATCCTTCAACGTTTTGAGAACAGATTTTTTGGATGATGAAGTTATGGAAGGTGCCTACGGGGTCAAACTCACGACCATTTCATTTGCTATAAATTCATTGACCTCAATGTGCTTTACCTTCTCATTCCTTAATATACAATGTACTTACTCACCTTCACGGTATAGATAAGCCAATTCGAGAGCTTTTACGTAAAGTTCATTGCTCTCAACATATTCTAACATCCACCTTCATACACAAAAGGGGCGAAAATTTTCCCGTTTTATACTACTTATGCGTCTTTTCACGTTGCAAATCCGTTCTCATACCTACTCATCTCTCCCTTTGATATCAGTTAAGGGAATCTTTTCACAAGTATCTAGCTCATCGGATGCTCTCCTATTGAATAACCTCGAGATATATTTTAGGTTTTGACGATGCACCTTATAACCTAATTTATTTGGTCGAAAAATATACAAAAAAGTTACTAATTCTGGGTGCACAATTTAGTTTCCAAACATGTTAACAAATATGTTTTTAGATGAATAACTTTAACACTCATACTTGTATATTAAAGTTAGGTTTGCGTTACAACTTCAAAAATACTTGTAACTTTTTCTATAGTCACAAAGAGAAATAAGTAACTAGGGTCATCGGATATAGTTGAATATATAATATAATATAGTAATAAACAGATGGATGTTTTCTTTTGGTGACTGTACTGGTCATTCTTATTTCTGTAAGTTGAAATATATGATATCAAATGAAGCCAAGGATTTGAATGTGGAAAAGGCAGACGGTACAGCTCAAAATCTTACGTTATCTTGATAAATAAACAGAACTAAGCCAGCAGCGTGTTCACTATTACTAAACGGCTGAATCGATCGTCATGAAAATTAGCAGAGATATAGCCTGAGTTATGGAGAAGGACATAGGCTACTTTTTACGCGATAACCGACACCCAAGCGGGTGGTGCCGCGGGCAAAAACTGGTACTATTTAAATTAAAGTCCATTTTAATTAAAACCATACTTAGGTAGAGCCAAACCTCAAACTTTAGGTAACTGATAATACCCACATTTACTGAGCTCAAAAACTTTAAATAACTCCGCCACTAGTTCAAAAGATGCACTTACCGCTCATTGCTTTAGAAATTGAATAAAATTGTTGTCAACTATTTTAAGCGTTTCTAGCCTGTGTCAATATATACGCTATTTGGCTTCATAAAAACGACAAATGCCAGCAAATCCTGGAAAAATTGAGATATAAAAAAACTAATTTGTGTTTTCTTTTTAAATGTTTTAAGATAGATAGCGCTATTTGGCTTCTGCAATTAGATGCAAAATTGTTATAGCTATTGAATGGTATAAAAAACTAAAAGGGCCTATCACAGACTTAGCGCCTTCCGGCTTGGCAGAGCAGTATTGTAAATCTACAAAAACCCTTATCTTATTTTCATGTTTGTATTATTTTGGAATGAAGGGCAAGAAAATGGTTACAATATTTTAGACAGTCCGAAGGCGCGACATGTCCAAAAGGTCACTGTTCTCATAAATATTTAATTTAGGAAACAAGAGATAAAAAATAAAGGGATGGTAGAGGGTACCTAAATAGAAAGAAATTGTTGACTTGTGACGCGTCAGTGAACAATTCGTAAGATCTTACAATATGTTTAGCTAGTCAATTCTGATCGTTGAGTGCTTCTATGCTGCTAAATTGCAATAAGCCTACTAATAATTGCATTAATTAATTTATTTACATTGAATCATTTATGACTTTCTGGTTCGTCGTACTGCTGAACATGAGATCCTGGTTTCGATTCTAAGGTCAGGCAAAGTGTTATGGGGTTAGTCTCTCTGGAATTTTTCAGTGGCAGAGGATTTCCTGGAGTCGGGATTCTTGCCGGTTGATGGCAACAGCCTTGCCCCTTACATTATATGAGACATAAAGACAACCATAATATAACTGGCAAAATGTCGGCGTACTATCCGTACACCTCTACCAAAGCCTTCAGGGATATCACGCGAGATTTATTATTGATTTATTTACTAAGCTACATCATTCTTCTTTACTTTTCGTTTTGACGGTACGTGTGTGTGAACAGAGATTTAGGACACTCTAGAGTCTAGCTGATAGGACATAGTCTATTCAGGAGCATCTCACTCGCGCCAGATGTTAGGTGAATTGTTAATGACCCACATCGCCAAAGTAATGTAGCTAGATAAACAACTTGTACCATAATTATCGCAAGACCTCATTCACCCGAATTAGAGTATCTATATATTAATACGTAAAGCAAAAACTTTGTATCCCTTTCAACGAAAAATAAGCGAACGGAGGAGTATAAAATTTGGAACAGTTAATGTTTATATGGAGTAGTGCAGACAGCCAATATTTATATATGTCGGAGGAGGCACTTCCCTTTCGTTATCATCAGCCATATTTTAACTAATGTGGGCGTACTATGGGAAGTGTTGGTTATTGCGCAATAGAAAACCGTTTATAGTTCAAATCAAATTATAATTTACGAACCAATTAATTTCACTAGCTAATCATACACTGTAGGTATACATCAGAACTATACGAAACGCGCGACAGTTTCTAAACGTGTTCACTGCTTGACCGCCACTGTAAGACTGAACTTAACTGTGGACACTGTGGTCGAGCGCTATGTCGTAGACTCTGTCGAGCGCCGCTTGGTGGCGCTGGCGTCTCGATTAGTCAATTGATTGACTGAAGTATTTCCGACACGGTCATCCTGCTAGCACACGTCCTCGTGTGTTATCCTGCAACCAAACATCAACAACAGTGCATGTTCAACTCGGCCAATTCTGACCATTTATTGCTTTCGACTTTTAAAATCAGAAAGCTTAATCGTCAATCATTTTATTGTTTTAACAAAACAATGCTTCTTAATTAACTAAACAAACTTTGAATTATCATAACAAAAATCATCAACCAGAGCCATGTACCATCTTTATCCACATCAACATCTGTTTTTACCAACAGCCTTAGACACTTAGAAACCCACACACGAGTAAACCGCTCTAACGCCACGGCACCCATAGCCGAACAGCAATCACAGTTGCTCACTCATACGTGCATCCACCACTCATGTGGATCACCGTAGGCATCACTCATTGACTACCCACTACGGTCACTGCAGACCACGACCTCCGCCAGAGCCAAACGCGCATCGCGCACCCACGGACTACTTGAGTTACCTCAAGAGACACCGATTTCTACCGGGCTACGACTACGTAATGGCTACTGGTACGGTCGACTTTACGACGGCCGATAGAGAACCCTACTCGCGTGCTTCCCATAACTTAGGCTTGCTCATCACCACCGTGATCACTATCTACTTCGACTGGTACATGACCTACTGGCATCTTTCTTAACCTATCGTGAGCGTATTTGTAAGTACGTCACGTCATCTAAAACTTCCACTACCTTAAACGGACCTCTGAACTTCCGATCTAACTTAGTCTGATTTCGCTCTTCGTTTTCTAACAACACGAAATCGCCAACCGAAAATTCAGTTACTGCTGCCTTTGTCCTATCAAATCGAGCCTTGTCATATTCCGCACTATGTTTAATATTCTCTGACGCAATCTCACGGACTTCATCAATGTCGACTTCAGTATTTACATCACTACACATCAATGATAAAGGTCTCGCAATTTTTCCAATTAAAAGCTCTAGAGGTGAAGCTTTTGTAACGCGGTTTATGGTACAATTTATCGCTAGCTGTACTTCTCCTATTGCATCTTGCCATGATTTACTATCGCTAATCTCTACAGCAGTTAACATTGCTTTTAAGACACTCATAACACGCTCTACTTGCCCATTCGCACGAGATGAACCGGTCGCTATGAGGTGCAAATTGACGTTTTTACTATCACAAAAATCGCGAAAATCCTTACTTGCAAAACATCTACCTTGGTCGGCTATAATACGAGTTGGAGCTCCGAAAAGCGCTACACTCTGATTGACTGCCCGAATGCTGTTCTTAGAATCAATGTTGGTCGTATGGAATAACAGGACAAATTTAGTAAAGGCGTCAATCAAAACAAAAATGTACTCCTTATTATCATTTTTCCCGCTTAGTTTACCGGTCGCGTCAATGTGAACTGTGTGCCATGGAATTGTCACTTTCGGTATAGGGTGGAGCTCAGCTTGGACCTTCCCTGAGTGAGACTTCGCGACTTTGCATGTCACACAATTTTCTACAAACTTTTTAACATATCGAGTCATTCCCGGGAACCAATAAAAGTCAAAGAGTTTTTCACGCGTCTTATCGGCACCAAGATGAACCAGAGAGTCATGAAAGTTATTGATAACAGACCATCTTAAAAGGCGGGGTAAATAAGGCAAACATTTTGACCTGCCATTGCGCTGGATCTTACGGTTAAGAATACCAGAACGCAGCACATAGGTCTTAGCTACTTGCTCATCTACTTGACCATTTTCTAAGGAACTGATTATTTTAGAAATTTCCTCATCGCGTTGTTGCTCAGCTTGGAGCCAGTTGGTCGAGAGTTCTGTGACATCAACGCGCATTTGCTCTACATGAGAGGGAACTAATTTCTTGGGGTTTAACGTTAGTGGGTTTCGGGAAAAGAAATCCACATGAGACATTCGCTTACCCTCTCTGTATACCACATTGAAATCAAAGGACTGTAGAAAAGCCCACCATCTGTGCGCTCGAGGAGTCAAGTCGTGTTTATTTTGCGACGACTTCAATGAGTTACAATCCGTAACAACAGTGAACTTCCTACCATGCAGGTACTGTCTGAAATGCTTGATAGAGTTCACAACTGCCAGTGTCTCCAACTCATAAGAGTGATATTTATTTTCTGCTGGGGACGTTCGCTTGCTAAAGTAAGCTATGACATGGCGCCGGCCATCTACGACTTGAAATAGGATCGCTCCATAGCCTAAGCTACTAGCGTCCGTGTGTAGCTCTACTGGGTATTTAGAGTCAAAAATCATTAAAACAGGGTTTTTGGTCAAAATAGAGATGACTTTTTGGCGAATCTCCTCATACTCGGGTTTCCAAGTCAAATTACCTTTAAGAGAAGTCAACCGATACAAAGGAGCCAACATACTAGAGAAGCCTTGTACAAATTGCCGAAAGTATGAAGAGAGTCCGATAAATTGCCTTAACTGTGAAACGGTCTGTGGAGGTGGAAGAGCCGTTAGTGCCTCTACCTTTCGCTGATTGGGTCTTATCTGGCCAGCCTCTACCTCAAAACCCAAGAACTCTACCTTCGTCTTGAGGAAGGAGCACTTCTTGAGGTTTAAAGAGAAACCAGCTCTGGTCAGAACTTCCAAAACAACATTAAGTCTATCTAGACCAGTTTTCACATCGGGTGAAACGATTAGAACGTCATCTACGTATACGATCACGTAGTCATGAGCAAGGTCACCTAAAGCATTCATGATGGCTCTTTGAAAAACGGAGATAGCATTTTTTAGGCCAAATGGCATGGTCATAAATTCATATTGGCCTTCAGGTGTTATGAATGCTGTACTCTCAATCGACTCTACATTTACAGGAATTAAATGAAATCCACTAGCGCAATCTAATTGGGAGAAATAATTTGCTCCGCTGAGACGCGCTATCTGGTCAGAAATAAGGGGAAGCGGATACCGGTCAGGGACTGTATTACTGTTGAGTTCACGATAATCGATACACATACGGTCGGAACCATCGCGTTTCTTTACAAGGAGAGCGGGGCTTGCGAACGGAGAACAACTGGGCCTTATAATATTTGCATCTAATAGCTCCTTCACACGTTCACGAATCACTCGTCGTTCATCCGCGGACATCCTATACGGTCGACGCTGCACTGTACGGTTCGGATCAATTAATCTTATTTTAAGCTCACCAGTTTTAACTCGCGTAGTAGGCATACCGGAAGTAAAAAAACGTGAAAATCGATTTAAAATTTGCAATAGCTCAGATTTCTCTTCTCCTATGATGTTTGTATTAATCACGTTAAAATCAGCTTGTTGTTGATTACCGTTTAAAACCGAATTTACTACTAGTATTTTGTGTAACGAAATCTCTGTGGCAGACATGTTAATAGAAAAGCCTAGGTTCAATATTTCACGTCCTATCATAATGTTACTTTGCAAGTAACTGTCGGGAAGTACATGTAACAAAATCTCAAGTTGGTGTTCGCTAATCGTTACGCTACATAAGATTTGTTCTGTGCTGAATACACGAGTTTGACCAATACCAGTCAACGCAACAACGTTTTTAACTCGTTTGCCACTTAATTTGGCTGCACAACTCTCCTTTACTAACGAGCATTCAGCACCAGAATCGTAAACAAAACAATACTGCTCACCTTTATGTTCTAACATGCCTGAGGGTGGTTGTAAAACACAAACATCCACTCGCCGTTCGCTGTTTGCAGCACGTGCTCCACCATCCGCTTGGCTGCCACTGTTCGTGCACCGGGCCGCCATATGTCCCGGTTGTCCACACTTAAAGCAGATGAAGGGCTTCGCTGACGGCTGCGGGGCTGCTTGGCTCGATTCTGAAGACGCTGTAGCTCTTCCTCTGCTGTCAATCGGCTTGTTTCTGCACTCAGCTCGCTTGTGGCCGGGTTTCCCGCAGTTGTAGCATTTCAGCGAGGTTATCTTCGCTCGTTTGACATTAGGAGCAATTGACAAATCACCATGGCTGCTAGACTTGCGTTTCAAGTGCGAAAAAGCATGAAGTTCACGCTGTAATCTGTCCCTCGAGACGATATCGGTCGTAAATGCCAGCCGTTGCAGTTTAGTATCAAATTGTGAAATGTGGGCAAGAACGGTAGCCACTGCAATTTGTTCCTTATCAACGTCCTTCAAGCGGTTAGTGACTGACGTCATCAGGCGATTCGCATAAGCAACAAGGGTCTCCTTGTCACCTGGCTTGTCACTATGTAAATTGATGAGGGTACCCGCCAAGGTCTCCGTTGAAACAAATCTTGCAATGAACAGTACCTTAAAGTCACTCCACGTCATTCCTTGGTATGCTATCTGCGATAGCCACGTAGATGCTGATCCTTTGAGCGCCTTACTGATGGCCACAACAAGTTGACCACCTTGCAGTGAATTTTCAGCAAAACATAAATCAGCTGTCGCGCACCACGATCGCGCATCCGTATCTGCCTTGCCTGGGTCGAACTCGGGCAGATCCACACGATTATTAGTTTTAGGCGCTTGCAGGGCTTCAATAAGCGCTCGCATGTTTGCATTTTGTTGTTCAAACATTGCACGCCAACGGTCACTTTCAGCATTTTCATTTTGCGCCCGAACCAACACCGATCCCACTTCTGATGTCGGAGGAGGCACTTCCCTTTCGTTATCATCAGCCATATTTTAACTAATGTGGGCGTACTATGGGAAGTGTTGGTTATTGCGCAATAGAAAACCGTTTATAGTTCAAATCAAATTATAATTTACGAACCAATTAATTTCACTAGCTAATCATACACTGTAGGTATACATCAGAACTATACGAAACGCGCGACAGTTTCTAAACGTGTTCACTGCTTGACCGCCACTGTAAGACTGAACTTAACTGTGGACACTGTGGTCGAGCGCTATGTCGTAGACTCTGTCGAGCGCCGCTTGGTGGCGCTGGCGTCTCGATTAGTCAATTGATTGACTGAAGTATTTCCGACATATACAATAGTGCATTAGAAATGCAATATGTTTTATATGAATTATGGTCGCATTTCGACCAATAAGCGACCACTAGTTTTGTTAACATCATAACATAATGACCAAAACTTATTTTTGACGTGAAAACGTCTTTTTCCTCGGTGTGCGGGTAGTAAGTTCAATATTTCTGACCGACAAAAACATGTAAGATTTCAACCGCTAATAACTACGAGAAATTTAGTGCTAGAGTTATGGTTGAGCAATCAAAAGATAGATCATATTTACAACAATTTTTAGGCGGGGCATTATTTGCCCATGACGTCACACTGGGTGTGCATGATCATGCTCGCTACCTTCTATTTTTAACCACCGACACAAAAAGAGGGGTGTTATAAGTTTGACCGCTGTGTGTGTCTGTCTGTCTGTGTGTCTGTCTGTGGCACTGTACCTCATAAACGGTTCCAATTTTTACCGATTTGGGTGCGGTTTATTTTTATTTTAAAGTAGGTTTTCTAGGGGTGGTTCTTAGTTCAGTTTGAGTCGAAATTCCAATTCATAGAGCGCAAAAACGTGTTTAGTTAGAACCCTGATTCTGGAGTCGATGTCAAGAGTTGACGAAGCACCACTAGGGCATAGAGAGAAGCAACAAAAATATCGGCCAAAATAGGCTTTAAAATTAATATGAAGTTGACAATTGCAAAATAACTATGTATCGTGTCGTCATATCGGCCGTAAATATGCTCAGAAATGAAAAAAAAACCCAATCAAAGAAAGGTTGTATCAAAAGGAATGCAATAAGCTTAAAAAATCTTTTACTGAGCAAATACAATACAAGCGGCAGTGACTGAAACCGTAAGAAAATTGGTTGCAAATAGCAAAATAGTTTAAGATATCGTCTAATATTGTCTATACATCTGCTCAAAACTGAAAAAACATCATAAACGATGAAAGCTAACTTCATAAGGCATGGAAAGACCCTACTAAATATAGTATCCGGCAAATACAACGGGTACAGCTGTATCGGGAACCATAGGAACATTTGTTACAAACCCGTAAGTAAATACATATGAGTACATCTTGTACAACGTTTTTACGAAAACAAACGGCGCGGACTCCAATTGCGCCTGCATATTTTAGAGCTAACTGTTATTATTAAGAAAATCGTGTTAACGTGCTTTCCGAGGCAAGGAGGGGTTTTGGTATGTAAAGGCGGTCACCCATCTATGGACTAACCGCAGCAAGCATAGCTTAGCCTGATCGATCGACCTGTGCGGCTAATATTACTTCCCCTCCCTAGCCTACCCTCCTTAGCTACAAGCCTCTCGAATGAAAAATACCCATATCTAAAGTTAGGTACATCATTAGGTACATTAGGTACATTTCAATACGTATTGTTTTTTTTAGAAGTCTGTAGTCTTTTTTGTTTAAGTTTTTTTTCACACTTTTTGTAATCGTACCTACCCCACACCATTTCGCATACTACTGCTTGTTATATAAACAACAGTGACTGAAAGTAATAGAATTAGACCATCATCAAGATACACGAAGTGGATTAAAAACGAATTATCGAACCTAACGTCAAAACCCCACAAGAAAACTTAATAAAAATTGTACTGGACTAACCCTGTGGCATACTCTATCCATTAAAAAAACAACTGTCGAAATCGATTCACAATTGACGGAGATATTGCGTAACATACATACATACGAAAAAAAAAACAGTCGAAATGAGCCAAATCCTTTTTTGAATCGTATAAAAATTAACTGAACGGAACTGAAATTAAATTAACGGGAACTATCCCGCTCTTGTTCCGGTTGCATGGTCGTATAGTCTGGAAACTTACCTGCGAGGCAACGGATATGTTGGGTACCTAATTAACAAACAAATAAAGATGAAATAGCCATTAAATCTACATACATACTTATATACTCAGCCTATAACGTTCCCACTGCTGGGACGCAGGCCTCTTCTCCGTGAGAGGGAGTGAGCCGTAATCCACCACGCAGGCCTAGTGCGGGTTGGTAGATGTCACACGTCTTCGAATTTTTGGTTCTAGGATATGCCGGTTTCCTCACGATGTTTTCCTTCACCGTTTTAGAGCAGTGGTGATGAAATTATTTACACAAAGTAATGCGCCTGGCTGGGTTCGAACGCACCACTGCTCCTCCTGCTCCATTACGTCTAAATGATTATTATTACTGTAAAACTACGACTGGTGCTAAGTAGTAGTGTAGGTTAACAATAATAAAAAGCTTTCTAGTTTATTCTTTTACAAATATATTCTTAATGCGGGAATTAAAGTGAATGGTGCTTGCTATACATGCGATTGGTGACCAACCAGTTGATGTCCAAAAAGGCTCCACTGGCTGTTCACAATGGTGTAATGGTGCCTGTGCGCTTATGTATCTTCATCGAGTTTGTGTGATCTTGCAGCTGGCGTCCCTTAAGGCGGTATATTATCTCCTCTTTTGTTCTCCATATTTATTAATCTCATTACCACCGAGCTTCGGACTGCGTCTCATCTGTATGCGGACGATTTGCAGCTTTACTGTCAGGTAAGTGTTGACAACATAGCAGATGCGATTGAGGAGGTAAACCGGGATTTAGGAGCGGTTAAGAACTGGTCTGATCGGTTTGGGGTAGCGGTTAACCGTGCCGAGTGTCAGGCTATCATTCTAGAAAGCCCCCACAGTATGAGGAAGTTGAATAGCTTAGCTGTGCCATCTGTAACGTTCGACAACTTAGTCATCCCGTTTAGCTCCGTTGTTAAGGATCTTGGCCTACATGTCGACACTTGTCTTGCCTGGTGAAAGCAGGTCACGACTGTTAGTCAAAAAGTCACCGGAACGTTGCGGTCGCTCTATCTGTTGAAAAACCTTCTCCCATCACACATAAAGGCAATACTAGTACAATCCCTAATCTTTCACATAATTGACTAAGGCGATGTGTGTTACTATGACCTGAATGCAGATTTCCTCAATAAACTTGACCGCCTTCTAAATAACTGCATACGATTCGTTTTCAATCTTCGTAAGTATGATCATGTGTCAGATATAAATAATAAAAACAAAACAATAAACGTAAACAGAACTCAATACCCTCATAAAAGCCTCCAGGCATAAAGGGTATGCCCGGTTACAAATGCAATGCTGCATTACGAAGAATTGACTTTAAGTAATAAATGTTAAGCTAGGACCTTCGGAGTAGAATAATCAATAAAGTAACTTCGCTTACTTCGGTAAATTAGAACTTAATACGTTATTAAAACTTTTAATCTCAGCTCACAGATCCTTCGGGTCGTTGCCTCCGACGTAACACCGATCGATATACCTACCTACAGGTGTTTCATTAATCTTGTTTTTTATTAATATTGTCCTCCCTAGTTTGTCTTTTTTTAATAAAAGAATCAGCAGCTTGATATAAAATAACCAATGTTTATTTATGCCCTTAATCATGAACAACAAATATATTTTGCTGTGGAAACGGCTTTACGCTCGGAGTACAATATTATCTGAGCAACAAGTTCATGTTATAAACAGAGATCGGATATTCGGATGCATATTTACCTAAAGATAATTTTTAGCTATGAAAGTATGGAAGCGGCTTTATAAATTATTTGTAATATTTATTAAAAACCCCGGGATTTTTGGATTGCATGACTACTCAGATGTGTATTAATTTAAAATTAATGTTTAACCCGATACAAATATGTTCATATACTGGATGAGGGGTGGTTTGTATTACACTCAGCGGCACGGAATGTGGCCCAAACTTAAACAAACCGATAACAGGCGATTTTGACAACGCGTATGAGAATTTCAAGTGGCAGTTTCTCAGGACATTTGTTTTTGTTAATTTAAGAGGGTAAGCACAAAAATAAGTTCATTTGTTTAATTTTTGTGACACTTAACGTTAGTTCGTTACTGGAACGCACAAGACACGGGTGAGTTAAAATTCGATATTCAAATGGTCGTGCTTTTAATCTTTATTGCTTTATTTTATAATTAATTTGTAGTCACATAAGCTTCCAGAATTGCAACACAATGCCTTTAACTTCAGCTCAAGTTGCTCAAGCTGTGTTGCTTCGCAGTCAGGGGCGAACGCAGCGAGAGGTTGCTGAAACATTAAATGTACCGCGTACTACTCTTAGATACGCCTTAACAAGGTACGACCAAGGTAAGGACAAACTGAATCGGATTTATTATTATTAAGGGACGTACTTAATACTACAGGTTCAGCGGCGCGGGCTGGCTCGAGCAAAGGACGGGACGGACATTGAACGGGACGTCGCGATGGGCCTCGGCGGCGAGGACGGAAGGACGGCGGTTTGTGACGGTGTACCCTGAGGGTGCTGGTGAGCTTACTACTCCCCTGGATTAGAGTTGTAGCGTCGTCGGGAATGGTAAGAGTATGCATCGGTCGGTGAATCTTACTAATACGGGAGGGAGTGTACTGGGCGGCTGCCCAGAAATGCTTAGAGAGGCGTTTCATGAACTGCTGGACAGTGGGCATTCTGAGATGTAAATGGAGATTCTTGTTTTGGACATAGAAGGTGGCTCCCGTGACCTTTCTAAGGAAACGGTTCTGGAGGGTCGGCATCCTATAGATGTGATGGGGTTTAGACGCGACGTGCGAAGACGACGCACGCATAAGCCATGATACGTTTAACCGCGGTGTAAATACGCAATTTGCAACTAAGGGACAATTTGCTACGGGCCGTGAATACGAAGTGGAGCCTACCGAGAGCGAAAGCGGCGCGTGAACAAGCCGTCTTTATGTGCTCTCTGAAAGTAAGTTGGTGGTCGAGGATCACTCCTAAGTACTTGGCTTGCTTCTCCCAAGGGATCGGCTTACCGTACATTTTGATCGGACTAGGAGGGGGCGAGGTAGTTTACGCGGTTTCGAGAAGAGAACCGCCTGACTCTTGTCGGGGTTGACCTAAGCGCCTATGACGTTTGCGGAGGTTTGGACAGTGCGAGCGATAGCGTCTTGGCAGCGACCCGTTTAGTAAATGGCCGTGCCGTCGGCGAATAGAGCCAACTGGGCCTTTTTCTTTTCGGAATATCGCTGGTGAAGAGCGTGAAGATGAGGGGAGATATCATGGAACCCTGAGGGACACCAGCGCGAATGGGATGAAGGGAGGAGAGAGAATACTCTATGCGATAGCGGAAGGTGCGGTTCGACAAAAATTCCCATAGGATAAGCACAAGACGATCAGGCACACCGAGTTTGTAGAGCTTGTATAATAAGCCACTGTACCAGACTTTGTCGAAAGCTTTCGCTATGTCGAAGAACAACGCACCCGTAATGTCATTACGCTGGAAGCCAGCGCTTATGTGCTCTACGATGCGGTGGGTTTGTTGGACGCACGAGTGTTGGGTTCGGAAACCAAACTGCTCGTTGGGAATGAGGGTCATCGCTTCGGCATAGGCTTTGAGACGCTTATGAATAAGCCTCTCTTAGATTTTGCTGCGAACGTTGAGAAAACTGATAGGATGGTAACTGGAAGGCTCAGACTTGGGCTTGCCTGGCTTGGGGATACCGATGACGGAGGCTACTTTTCACGCTTGCGGGAAGATGTTGTTGCTCAGGGCGCCATTGAAGATGGTGGTCATGAGCAGTATGAGACTGTCTCGACACAAAAATGGCCCTTTTTATATTTTTTTTTACAAAATGCCAATCACAGCGCAGCACAAAAATAGGACACATAGCTTAAGTATAGCGAAACTTTACTGTAACGAGAGCCGTTATACATATTTCAAGGCGCGTTGCTTATATATGATGAAACTTTACTTCATCGAGAGCCGTTGCACAAATTTAATTATTTACAGCATTTCCCTACCGATATCCTATTATTCACAAGTAAATCACTAATAACAAAGTCTTTCACGTAGTCTTAATCACTTTAGTCACTTTAATTACATAAGGCTCGGAGTCCGTTACAGGCGCTAAGTGCGTTCTTGTGAGTAGCACGTGTGGCAGTAATTGGCGCCAATTAGTCTGTGGCTCCGACGAAGGTATAAGATGCAGGGTAAATTTTTCAGCTCATTAAATTTTATACTAAGCTGAAATTATGACACACTCTGGTCGCTAAGCATTGCGTTCGAGATTCGTGTGAATGTCGACTCCACAAATTGTAAATATTATATTGCTAATTTATATAAAAATTAATCCCTATTTCCCTTGGTCACGGGTCACGGCATCACTAGTGAACGGCTGGATCAATTTTGCTAATTCTTTTTTGTTGTGTTTGTTTTTGTCAGAAGCTTCTTATGAAAGAAAAAAATAAGAAAGTTGCACGTAACATATATACCTATACATATTAAAATATAATGCGAATTCAATATTCATAGTTATGACAGGACAATGTCTGTCGAGTCAGCTAGTTAAAATAATTTTACGAGGAAACACAAAAACAAGCAATTATACTTAACAAGGCAAAATGGATACAGCCAATTAATCTATGTAATTAAAGTTCAAGAAGCCAAAGAAATGGTTATACTTTATTTACCCAACGACCGTTCTTGCAAGAGAGAAGACCGGTAGAAGTAATTTCATCTAAATAAAATTTAAATAGGTATAAATAGGAGCTTGATTTTTTATAAACGACCCCCCCCTCCCCCCCTGCTGTAGCGGAAAAAGAAGAAACAAAAGGTTCCGGAGATTACCCTTCGCATACTCACAAACTCACAAAATTCCCTCTTTCTCCTATTCATAAATTATGATCTTATAATTACTTATAAAATGTTTACGTTTCCATTGTAAGTATAAATTACATAATGTAAAGTATAAAAAAAACCGACCGACCGACTTTTTCTGTTCCTTTCTTCTTGTCTGTTTATATGTGTATGCATAAATGGTTAAATAAATAATAACTTTAATTTCGGAAGTCGGTGACTTTGGATATGTATTTTATTAAATTTTTGACACCGCCTTCCCAAATTAAAGTTATTTTTCACTTTGTAGTGTTTTTTTGGAATTTGGAAATCGGTTGTTTTTTATAGTTTTATAATTATAGTACCTACCCCACACAACTTGAAATTTCATCATCCTTGGGTTCAAAACAATGCATATTTATGCGACAGCAGCAATCGCGGTTTGTTTGCTGTCGTTTTTTGAAGAGTTCCGTTGTCTGTCTCCGAAACGCCTCATCAGATCTATATGAAATTTAAATGGGACCATTTCGAAATAAACCTCTTTCGAACAAAAAAAGAATTTTGCAAATCCGTTTATACACTCGAGAGCAATGAATCCGGGTCACTTAAAGAATGTTAAAAATCTCGGAAACTAAAAATGATAGGTTAATGCAATAAATTGTATTTAATAGACAATGTAATACTCCTTAAATGAAAGTAAAAAAAATATGAGTCACCATACATTTTATTAACACAAAATTACATAAAGAAAAAAACTGCTGATCTCTCCTTAAAACAAAAATAGGAAACATGAAATTTTTGAACTTTATTACGATTTTCTTGAATTTTAATACTTCGTATTGCCTCCTCGTGCTTCCATTACTGCGTTTACGCGGTTTGGCATGCTGTACACCAAGTTCCTTATACGATTTTGGGGAATATTCTCCCATTCCTCTGTGAGAGCAATTTTGAGCTCACGAAGCGTGATTGGGGGAGGGTTTCGTTGTTTTACGCATCTGCCTAGCTCGTCCCAAGCATGCTCGATCGGGTTGATATCCGGGCTGCGCGCTGGCCACTCCATACGAGTAATGTTCATCTCTTGAAGGTAGTCATTCACAATCCTACCTGTATGAGGTCGGGCATTGTCATGCATAAATATAGCATCCTCACCTAAATTGACCATAAATGGACCAACGTGATCATTGAGGATTTCTTCCACATATCTTACGCTAGTTAAAGAGCCGTTTTCTATGATCACCAGCTCTGTGCGACTTTCAGAAGAAATTCCGGCCCACACAAGTACAGACCCACCACCGTAGGCTACTTTTTCTTCGATGCATGCTTGCTTGAATCTTTCCCCTGGTCTTCGATACACTCTGTGTCTTCCATCGTGCTTGTAGAGCATAAATTTTGATTCGTCGGAGAACATAACTTTTGACCAATCTTCAATACTCCAATTTACGTGGCTCTGGGCATATCTTAGTCTTGAAATACGATGCCCACGCTCCAGTTTAGGGCCGTTTGCAGGTCTAAGGGGTTTTAAGTTAGATTCAGCAAGCCGACGTCTTACTGTCCATGCACTTGGGTTACTTCCTCCGAGGCGTCGAAACTGATTTGTGAGTTCAGTTCCTGTGAGAAAGCGATTTCGAAGCATGGTGTTCACCAAGTATCGGTCTTCTCGTGCTGTGGTACACCTGGTTCTGCCCGTTCCTGGTCTGCGTAGGTTAGAACCAGTTTCTTCGTAACGTCGGAGAACTCTTTGTACTGTTGACAGCGACACACCGACAGTCCTGGCTGTATCGCGCTGACTCCGGCCGGTTTCCAGCATTGTAAGTATTCTGGTGCATTCTTCAGGCGTAAGCGACATAATTTCAGCTTGAATAATGAATATAGAGCACTATCAACATGGTTTATGTACCCACATAAATGACAGATTACAAACAAAAGCAAAACCAAATGCTGTAATTTCGTAGTTCCATCTTCGAAAGTGGCCCTTTTTCAAATTAGATTTTTTTATGATATAACTTTACAATAACTATGAAGTTTTAATACCTTCATTTAAGGAGTATTACATTGTCTATTAAATACAATTTATTGCATTAACCTAGCATTTTTAGTTTCCGAGATTTTTAGGATTCTTTAAGTGACCCGGATTCATTGCTCTCGAGTGTATATGAAGGAGTTATGCCCGAACATACATAAAATATATGTATACATATAGACATGTCGAATTGATAAACTCCGTCTTTTTGACGTCCGCGTCGGTTAAAAAAAAACCCTGAAATCGATACAGTAATCAATTTGGAACAAACTAATTTCCGATCTTGCGTTTATTCTGTTACACCTTGTATATTATATAAAATAATTCATAATATCAATAAATAAATAATATCTAGCAGTGGAGCGCTACAGCCTGATAACATGTTGGGCAAAACATACCTAGTAAATAACTACATAATATTTAACTCGTCAAATACAAACAAAACCAAAAATCTGTTGAATATTACAATTATAACATACCATTACCATTCTAATTAAATTCATGTTTCAACCGCTGGCACTTTGACATGCTCGTTGTTTTCACCTTTCATAGGAAAATATTCGACCTCTACGTTAAACTGGAAATGGAGCTCACTGAGCGCTGTCAAACTGAAATTCAACATGATTTTAAGTTTTGGTCAAACTGAGGCGAATCCCGTGCGTGTTGCGGGATAAAATTTCATTCCTCCATCGCGAAAATAATGACGGGAAACCGCTTAGCGAATTCCGCTAGTAAAAAATAACTCGAGCAGCGGGACATCATGAGAGTCAGTTGACCTACTTCAAAACTCTTAGATTAGTTTTGCGTAATATATACATCTATTTTACAAAAAAATATTCTTAATAGAATCGTCGATTGCCACAGATACGTGCGAAACAAATGCGGCACCGCAACAAAATAGCGGGCTTAGCGCGTTGGTGTAACAGGCTAACGAGCAGAACTGCGAAATCACGTGGGTAAGAGATAGAACCTTATTCAAATTTGTGTGTTAGAACAGGCTGTTTCGCTTGTCATACAACGGACAAGTTATGGTGGAATTACTGCGATTTCGGTGCTATGGTTTCGTGGCGGAGATGTGATACCGGCCATAGTTCATTTGTTAGCGTGTTTTCTGAATGATTAAAACAACCTACTCGCTCCAATGTGGCCTATGCTCAAAAACATGTTGAACATCAGTTTGACAGCCCTCAGCGAGCTACATTTCCAATTATCTCTCGTACAAACATAGGTTCTATTCTATGTACATATTTATGTAACATTTTGATGAAAACTGTCGATGGCGGTACCTATTTTAGTAATATTGTGCATGACGTAATAAGTTGATTGGCAAATTCTATGAAAATACATATAGATACATACATTTAAATTGTGCACAATAATCCCAGGTATGTCCACAATAGACCCAAACAAGGAAATCCCCGTCCGTAAATGTAAACTTCAGTGGGTGTTGCCAATTATGAATATTGACATATTCGTGTACAATTTCACAAAAAACTAATGGTATTTCCTAAAAAATACATAAAATATGTAATAACAAATCATATTTAACGAGAACCACCTCAACATATTTTTTATTTTCGTACACTTAAAAAAAAACTACTCCAGTAAAAAAAAGATTTTTAACGATATATTTTTCATCACGAAAAAACATATTTTTTTACAACTCAACCGCCATGAAAAGGCGAGACTTACAAATGGATGAATGTAGAAAACCGAAGCTTGTGTTAACGACTTCTGTTGCTGATTGTCCCCATTATGTGTGTACTCAACCGATTGATAGCTATCGTAGCTAGTCCGTAGGCTAAGTTTAGCTTGCGGTATGACTTGTGGTTTAGTAGTTCATATCGTTGGGTTTGCCTGTTGCTTCCACTGATTCAACAAGGTAACAACTTAAGCTTCTTTGATGGCAACGTTTGCATAAACGAAACTCCGTTCTGTAGGAAGCTTCTTATCTGTCTTTTATAACAAGCTATTTGCCTCCTGCAATGGCTTACTTACTGTGTCTAAATTATCTCGTTTAATACCTTGAGCGATTGTTGAATGCGTTTAATTTCACTTTACTACAGTTTCCATTTGGCTGTTTAAACTCCATTTTGCTATTTGTTACTCTACGGATTTAACGTATTCGCATTTGTTTTTAAATTTCATGTGGCTTTTTCCTAATTCAATTCAAACTAAAATCTTTTGAACAAACAATTACATGGAGCGGAATATCCTGGAGCTTCGAATTTACCACACAAGGCACACAACACACATGTCTGCTGCACGTCAGAATACGACAAATGGGGTAAAATAAAAACGGGTCACTAAACGTACGACGCCATCGGGATACGCCGAGACGAAGATGGCGGGACGAGCTTGACTCCTACCGAAAGTACTGGCCAGCACTAGCAAAAGATAGAATTATGTGGAAAAGAGAGCCATTCCCCAGCAGTGGGGAGAGTTAGATACAAAGCCAATCACTGCCCCTTAGCTAATTATACAAAATTGACATCCATTATCTGCCCTCGAGTTGTATGCTCCTCAATATGTCCTCCATTTAGCGTGCATATTTGAAAATTGTACTATGTTCAAACATACACAACAACCCGGCTTTGTCAAAGGCTCTGTGCCTTTGACAATGACGTTATGCTTGACACATGTCCGCGGCGTAAGCCACAAAATTGATTATATGGGGCCATGCAGGCTGAGTTAGGACGCATGTGAAAATGCGTCAGACACGATTGATACCTACTCGGAATGCGCCCCATAATTGAGCACTTAGATTGAATAATGCAGTCACGAAAATTCAATTGGAATACATTATGGCTATGTTTGTATCCTAATTAATCAAGTCAGTGAATAGAATGATGCTTTAAACTCGGAATTAATTTAGAATTACACTGAATAAAATAAACGACTATCTTTAGAAGTTCTGCTAAGAAAATACTGTACCCTATCTATGTTACGATCCATAGAGCCGGGTTATTTAATTAAGGAATCGAAATATATTATTTTAAATTTTGGCTTCAAAGTTCTTGCCCTTAAAGGAGTCTGCACACTACATCGTATCATACCAAGACCGTGCGAGGAACGTGTCAGGCATAAATATATTATTTTGTTCAATAGACCATTCCGTCACCGACCAACATCGTCATGTACCATGCACAGAGCGCCAACAATGTTGACAAGAATATTTACAGCGGGCGAGTATGAAACGCTGTTGATACGTTCTAGTGGGCACAGTAGTCCGTATCATGTTTCTTTCTGTACCTGATACGTTCATAGCACAGTCATGGCATGGTTCCGCGTAGTGGACAGACTCCTTTACACTTTTCATGAAAAACTCAAGCTAGTTTCGACAATATGTCCCAACCTTAATGCAAAGGGTGTAAAATTTAAGTGTTTATATCCATTTAGCACGCGCGCTCGGAGTAGGGCGATTAAATATGAATTTATAAAGCAAACAGCTCGAACTTATATCGTTATACCACCATCTGATTGGAAAAAGTGCCTTAATTGTGTTTACCTAGGATGTATCAATTTTTTTTTTTTTGTTTTAAGAAGTGTACATATTTACTATTTACCCACCACGAATAAATAATTCTCATAATTTTTACTCGTATATAGCACGAACTCTTGGGAGTCTGACAACCAGTCGCACCACAGGTTACCTATCGTATTACGGGTCTTCATGAGGAGCGGTATCGGAGTCCATGATAAGTAAGTAAAACAAACGATCAAAGCAGCGAGTAAATAAAATAACATCCACAGTGCACGAAAACAAAGCTAATAGTTTTTTCATTGTTGTCAGATGTCATTTCACTTAACGTTAGGGATGTTCAATACATATACTCGAGAGGGTCGGTACAGCGGGATTTGATTGATTTTCACATCGATTCAACAATATACGATCCACTACTGTAAATTGATAAAGGTATTGAGGATCGGATCAAAAAATCATATTAATGTATAATCATAGTGGTCAGATATATGTATGTGGGTGTGTTGAGTTTAATGGGGAAAGGTAAAATACTATTATTTTCCATAAACACGCTTCTCAATCACTACTGCAATTGGCAGAATTGTTCAGGCAAAAGCGGGACTGTTTTTGTTATAGTAAGAAAATGAAATGAATTGAATTAAAGGTAAACGTATTAAAGATGATTAATTAAAAGCGATCTTGTATCGCTACTCGCACCAAAATGATCCTTTGCGAAGCAGAATGTCGATACAAAGCAACCGGATCGATCACATCACTATAAGCGATACAGTAAGAGTTGCTAGGAAAATAATTATAATCTGACAATAATCGATTTAAAGTATACATCCGTAATTGTAATCTAAAAAGATATGTTAGAATACTAATAACATTTTAAATTGTTTTATTTTAAAACAATGTAAATGAGCATAGTTTTCTCATACAGTATTGATCGGCACTCGTTTTGCAGACAAACACTTTTAATTGGTTTCCATAACTGATTAGCAAATCGATTACAGACTGAAATTCATGTTTTATTTCCGTTCTGGTAACACTGCGTCAAACAATGCTATGCTTTTGAACTGGTGGTTACCGTTTATATACTCTTTATTTCGACTTTTTTTAGTGTAGGTACCTGGCTACTATATGATGTGTAAAAATATTTCTATCAGAATTAGAAAATAATTATTACCGAGCATCTTCTCCACGCTTAGGCGAAATTGGTGATTCCCTTTACCGAATCCGGCCAGACGTTCTGAAGTGACACTTACCAACGAAGAGCATTACATTTTGTAGGGTACGGAATTACTAAGCTTTCGCTGTCAGTCCGTTCGTCTGTCTATCAGCGGACTGTATCTCATGAACCGTAACAGGTAGAAAGTTGAAAATTTTCACATAAAGTTTATTCCTATAATAACAAAACAATTAATAAAGATAATAAATTAAATATTTGGGGTCAAGAAACGTATTTTTTGCCCTGTGGTAAAACCCTTCGTCGGCCGGTTTTCTTTGTAAAGATTTGTATAGACTCTCCAACTCACTTAAGCTGTTAAAAACAATTTCCTAGCTCACTTGTCCTTATTGTTTGTAATTAAAATAGCGTCGCACGTAAAACAAAATTTTAATTCTAATTTAGAAAAATTAAGTCAAAGTGCACCTTATACCGTCAAGCTTTTATTTTATTTTTATGAAAGCAGCGGTCAGAGGTTATGAATAAATCAACTGACCGGTACATACTCGCGGGTATAAAGGCTGTGAAAAACATTGTCAACTCACTTAATTGTGTGCAGTGTGCTTTCTGCGAAATTACATCAAATAAACTTAAAAAATATTTTATTTTATTTTATTTTATATTTATTTATTTTATAACATCTTAAACTATCATTACAGGGGTTACCCTAATGCGACAGTTAAGAACTTAAAGTAATAACTTAAGCTATATACTTACAATAACTAAATTAGAAGAAAAAAAAAATACACTAACAACAGTATTAAATTATTACACAGTTAAAACACAAAACATAGTACATATAACATAATTAATTACATAACAGTACAAACATACTTTACTTACTTAAGAAAAAAATAAAATAAAAATTAAGTATTATTTTGATTGTAGCATAAAATAAATAGTAATACCCTTGCAAATTCACTCAAACAACATGTAAACACATCAATCTGAGTTTGAAGGTCATTGATAGCACGAATAGCTCTGGTAAGGGGTGCCTTGGCAAGCAGGTTAGTTCTGGCTATAGGTACCAGTAGCAATGGCGGGCTTCGCCGCCTCCACACGTAGCGGTCTGGCACACACAGACTCAAGCGCTGCAATACTCCCGGGTTACTCTCTACTCCACGAAGCACCTTCACCAAATAGGCGACCAGCGTAAACTCCCGTCGGACCTGCAGTTGATTATAGCCAACCATGCCCAGGACAAACAGAGTAGGATACATCAGTGGGTAAAACGGATATACCCCATATAATTTCCTGTACAAATGACGCGTGAATTTGTTCTGAACGCGCTCCAACATCACAGAGTACTTAGCTTGTAAGTACCCTTTTTAAACGTATTTAGTCATTTTAATTAAATAAGGCTTATGAGAACGGGTTCTTTCGTAATATCCATATAATTAGCTGCTGTCCGCGGCTTCACCCGCATGGATGTCCTAAATGACACACACATTGAGCACATTGACAGTGAGCGCGGACATTGAGCGGGAGCGGAGGGCGCTGTCGATCAGAGCAAATATGGTCATCCGTAGGTTTGCTCGGAGCTCAACAGCAGTTAAAATAACTCTTTTTAGAGCCTACTGCACCACACTGTACACATGCAGTCTATGGACCGACTACACGCAAAAATCGTACAGCGCCCTTCGCGTGCACACGCGCGCGCGCGCGCTTCGCGTGCGGGGGAGCCCCAACATCATGCTGGCCGCGCTCGCAGAAAGGCTCGATTGTGCTATCGTGACTCACTGTTCGATGCGACACGTAGCACGGGTAGCGTAGTTGAAATAAGCAATTTTAATTTGTAATACTTATTTTATTCTTATTTGTTTTTTTTTTAATTTTTAATTTATCCAATTTGATTTTACGTAATTTTGATTAATGTTAATGTGACCGTGTGTTCTTGTCCTATTATTATGAGTCAATGTAACTTGAAAATAAATGATTTATTATTATTATTATTTTGTTTACTATTTGTTTTTCTCGGCCTAGCCGGGTAAACCTGATGGCACGGGCCTAAGCCAAGTGTCCAGCAGTGGGGTTAAGGGTAGGAGTAATATTATGAGTAGACTGTGTGTTACTGGAAACTATAATTGCGTGGGAGTATTGGTGCAAGGTGTCAGACTCACACTGAAGAAATTTTCTAACTAACCTGCATGTGTTAAGAATCACTGCCTTCTGCAGCAGGTGGTAGGTGTTAGACGGCAGGTTGAGGGAACTAAGGGACTGATGAAGCTGTTTAGGAATTACTCCTGTTGTAGATAGCACTACGGGGACTATTGTGACTTTTTGCAGATGCCAAAGTCGAGTTATTTCGTCCTTTAGTTCGGTGTATTTAGATAATTTATCAGCTATTGTAGTCTGTAAGTTATGCGTATTTGGCACAGCAATGTCTATAAGGAACCCTGTTTTATTTATTTTATCAATTAATGTGATGTCGGGTCTGTTAAAGTGGATTGTGCGGTCTGTAAGTATGGCTCTGTCGAAGTACAGTTTTGTTGTAGGGTTCTCTAAAACCGTTTCAGGGTTATATTTATAATAAGGTACTATAGTGTCTATATGTTTGTATTTATGAGCTAGTTTTTGGTGTATGACGTTGGCAACTTGATCATGTCGATGTTTGTAGTCTGTCTGGGCTATTGATTTGCAGGCACCGGTAATATGTTGGATTGTCTCTGGGGAACTATTGCATTTTCTACAAGTATCGGTTGCCAAATTTTTTATTATGTATTTTCTGTAGTTCTTAGTCTCAATTACTTGGTCTTGAATTCCAAGCATGAACCCTTCAGTCTCCGGGAATAGTTCGCCTCGATTTAACCACGCGTTCGATGCATCTTTGTCGACATTTAATTGGCGATGTCTCCCGTGTAGAGACTTCTGGGTCCACTCTTGACATTTGGTTTTGTCGTCAATTACTTTCTCATTTTTTTGTTCTGTAGTTGCTTTTAAATTAAGAGGTGTAAAGTGTTGGTCATTAAGTGCTATTAGTTTGTGGAGTTGGGAAGATTCAGTTTTGGCAAAGAAGTATTGTCTAAGAGCTGTGATCTGTCTGTTGTGTAAGTTTAGGATATCTATAAGTCCTCTGCCTCCTTCTTTTCTTGGTAACGTTAACCTTTGTATACAAGATCTTGGGTGATGTTTGCGAAATTTAGTCATTGTTGTGTTGATTTTCCGTTGTAGGTTTATGAGCTCAGTTTTGGTCCAGTTTATTATCCCGAATGAATAGGTGAGCACAGGTATAGCAAATGTGTTAATTGCTTTTATGGTGTTTCGCGAATACAGTTGTGTTTTTAATATTGTATTGAGTCGGTGTTGAAATTGTTGTTTAAGTTTTTGTTTAGTATCTTTGTAGTGTATCTGACGAGATTGATCGTAACCTAAGTATTTATAAGTGTCAGGTTCATCCAATGGCTCTATTTGTTCGCCTGTACCTAAGGTGTATTGGTGATGGTAGTTCTGGCCTGCTCTAACTGAATTTATTTTGCATTTATCTATGCCGAACTCCATTTTAATGTCATTTGTGAATGTTTCTGTTAGGTTAGCTAGTTCGTTAAGTTGACTCTCGGTTTCTGCATAAAGCTTTATATCATCCATATACAGTAAATGATTTAAAATGTATTTCTGTGGGTTAGTTTGTCGGTCGGTAGCAGTAGAATTTAAAGGGATTCCTAATGAGGTAGCGTTTAGTATCTTAGATAAGGGATTTAGAGCGAGGCAGAACCACAGTGGGCTGAGTGCATCTCCTTGGAAGATTCCTCTCTGTATTTTAATTGGGCTAGAATCTGTGGTTTCGGTTGGGGTAGTGAGTCTTAATACTGTTCACCAAGTTGACATCATGGTCTTCAGAAACGTAACTATTGTTGGGTTTATTTTGTAAATTTCTAACACTTGCAATAGCCATGAATGGGGAACAGAATCATACGCTTTCTTGTAATCAATATACATGGTGAATAAATCAGTTTTAGATTTCTGAACGCTTTTTAATATAACGGAATCAATGATTAATTGTTCTTTGCAGCCTTGACTATATTTTCGGCATCCTTTTTGCTGTTCGGCTAAGATGTTGTTGGTGTCAATGTGTTCGTATACAATATGTATAATTTCGGATATGCAGGATGTGATGATTTTATACAAAGTCTGTAAGCATGTAATAGGTCTATATTTAGCTGGGTTACAGAGGTCATTGCGATCTTTCGGTATCATGTAAGTTGTGCCAGACGTTACATAAGGAGGTATTATTTTAGGATCTTGGATGAAGTTGTTTATAAAATTATATAAATAACAATGAGCTGCTGTGAATTTTTTGTACCAGTAACTATGGATGTGGTCTGACCCAGGTGCTTTCCAATTATGTAGGCGAGTTAGAACTTTATGAAATATTTGTGGGGAGACATGCTCAAATGCCATGGTCTGAATGTTTATGTTATTTGATAATTCTGCTTGTATCCACTCGGCTTGGGCGTTATGATGAATAGGTTGTTCCCATATGCCTGCCCAGAAGTTTTGTAAGGCCTCTGGGTTAGGAGTGTTAAGCTCATCATCATTTGGGTTGCTATTTTGGACGTTAACTGCTGCTTCTCTGATATTGCGATAAAAAAGTTTTTCGTTTTGAATGAATTGATTATTTTGTTGTTTTCTTAAAGTGCAAGCTTTATATCTTTGGAGACGGCCTGTTACAACTGAGAGTTTTTGTTTAAGTGTATCTAGTGTGTGTGCTGCTTGTGTGTTTGGTTCTTCGTGTACGGTATGAATTCTAAATTGTCTTATGATTTTGTTTACATGTTTATTTAATTTTCTACTTCTACTGCCGTTAATGAATTGTGTCATTCTACCTATTTTTGAACGTAAATCGTTAACTTTTTGTTCGAGTCGTCTTCGCCATTTTGGTTTGAATTCTGTTTTTGTACCTCGGGTAATTTCTCTTGGTTCGAGTGTTATCTTGGCTCCGTTGACCTTAGCAACAGTCCATGCCGCACAATATATAATGGTCTGGAATGAGTGAAAGTCTGTATCGTTGTTAATTTTTTCAGGGAGAATGATTTTGTTTAGGTAGCTAATTATTCTTGCAAGATTTTTAGATGGTTTTTGTTTTGGAATATAACTTCTATTCGTAGGGCTAGTGTCTTTGTACAATTGGAATGCTAGTTGGAAAGAATCTTCTATTACTGGGTCCCTTTCTAGATTAATTTGTTGGTTAGTTATTTCTGTGTTACCCGGTGTTTGTATATTAGATGTTAGTTCTTCTATAGAGTTTATGTCAATGTTATTTGTTAACTGGGTATTAGTGTTGTTGATATTTCTAATAACTGCTATCGGTTCATTATTGTAATTGCGTGTGTTATCTGTACCTAGTTCTTCCAATATCTCTGACTTTAATGAATTTAATTTCTCGTCACTTAAGTATTGATTGTTTATTATTGCTCTCCTTTGATCGGCTATACGTTGTTCACTTAGGTGAGCAAGTGAAGGGAATTGATTAATGAAGTCTTCGTACATAGGTTTTCGGTATGTAGTTTCATTCGTGCCTAAAGCTGTAACTCTATAATATGAACTCATTATAGCTTCATTGTGTTCACTCGTCCATCTCATTCGGGTCTGTGTTCTATTTTGTGTGTTATATGTCTCTAGTGTTGTAGGTTGTGTTGGTGTAAATACTAGCTGTCTAAGTTCGCTTGAGCTTTGTGACTGCAGGGTGAAATGGTTTAACTGTAGTTGATCTAACTCGTCTTTTACTTCGTTTTGTATTTCATCTATTGTTTTTTGTGGTAGTAATTTTTTATTTATTATAGCTCTACGTTGGTCTCCTATTCTCTGTCGACTAACCTGCATATTCGGGAATTTTTCTGTAAATTTTAGATGGAGCGGTTCAAGATAAGTTCTTCTGTCTGTATCTAGTGTAGTTAATTGAAGATAAATGCGCAGTATGAACTTGTTCATTTCAGGTGTCCATCGTCTGCGCGTAGTAGGAGTACTTGTAGTGGGTGCAAGCTCAGAGTCAAGGTTGACATCTTGCACAACACTACCAAGCGTACTGGTGGTGGACAAGCTAGCTGTTCTTCTTGTCATGTAGGAGGGGCGAGTAGAAGGGATGGATGAGAATAATGAAATGGTATCATCGCCCGTGGAATCGGCTGTGGCTTCTACGTAGTGAGCCCGCCTGTTCAACTCACTGCGACCAGCTGTAACAATTTTTTCGGTGGGAGCCCGCTTGCTCAACTCCTCACCGCCGATGGTTCGCATGCTGTGGCACCTAGCATCAGCTCCAGATGCGCCCCGGCGCTCCCCGGGAAGCGACCGTAAATTGTATACTCTCTTATTACTCATCTCCATAAAGGGTTACCTTTCCTTGTTAGCCGCATAAGTTTTTTGTACAGTTGTACAGTACGCGTGTCCGCCCCCCACGTAGCTCGGTGTTCAGCTGGGACGTAAGGTAGGATTTTAGGGGGCTTATTATTATTATTATTAAATTATCCCGCAGGAAAGTGCAACCGGGACGAAAAACCTATGCCTAACCTACGCCTGTTTTGTCTTGTTAACACGACCGATGACCTGGTGAAGGCCGCAGGGATCCGCTGGAAGCGAGAAGCACATAACCGGCCGAACTGGCAGTGCCTGGGGAGGCCTATGGAGGTCTATCCAGCAGTGGACGTCTTTCCGCTGAAATGGCGATGATAGATAAGACCACGCCTGTAATCCCCGAAATTATTAACAAAAGCTAAAATTGAAGAGAAACAAGAACCAGTGTCTTAAATAACGTTTCAAGTTCGTTCAAGACACATAATATATTTCTGAGGTCATCAGAAAACTTGAGTGCATCTCTGTTTCTATGATAAATCTTTTACCAGTTATCAGTCTAAGAGACTAACATGAAAAGCGACTTCGTTTTATAATATACTAGCTTATGCCAGCGGCTTCGCCCGCGTCGAGGCCGAAAATTATCCCGCGGGAACGTACCTACTATCGGGATAAAAAGAATCGTATAAGTTATTCCAGTTTACAAACCATCTTTGTGCCAAATTTCATTCGCCGTTTTTGCGTGATTGAGTAACGTCTAAATATACAAACATCTAAACATACAAACTTTTACATTAATAATATTAGTAGGATAGTATAATAATGTATAGATACAGATTAAGTAAGTTTCAAATGGGTCATAAACACATATGTATTAGTTAGCATCACAAGCTGCCGCCGAGACTCTAGAAAATCCTCCACACAAACGAAGTCCACTTCATTCCCTTTTAATATGAAAGTCCCGAAAATCGAGGAAACTTCCTCAATTCGTCGATATGTTTGTCATTTTTTGTGTAAGTGAACCAATTTCGCAAAGTAACCTCAATATTTTTTTCCGTGATTCTGAAAATTCTATAAATAACTGTAATATTATTCCTGTGTTTCTTTTTCCAATAGATCAAAAAAACTGTACTTGATATTTTCAAAAGAGATTTCATTTAAATATTCCTAGGATGTGTACTGCGCAACAAGGCGGCTTCCGAAACAGAAGTTGGGCAAGTTAAAGCAAGTTTAGTGAAGGAAACTGACAACCTCAGGTCTGTATCTGCGGGTTAACTGGCTTCTCCAAATAGTTCTTGTTCTCAGTTGGAAGACAATGAGAAGTCATGATAATCTTTCATTCATGCCCAAATATTGTATTGCTTGTACAAGGAAATAAAGTTGCCTAGTTTGCTAGAAATCACATTTTTATTAAATGCTGTATTTAATTTATGCACTTCAAGTATGCATTCAGTTAGTACCTGTGTAAAAGTTAATACATATCACGCAACTGACTCGGCAAGGTTCCTATGATCCAAAATGCAAGGGCTAAAACAGAGTTTGTTTTCGATGGCGTTTTCAATGCCAAGATATTTATGTTGTGTAATTAAAAACGTAGCAGACAGACAGAGTTACTTTCGCATGTATAATATTAGTAGGGATTATTAGGGATTTCTTTTGTCTTTGAGTAAGGAAACGCGAGTATATTTACTTATCCTATACTAGAAAAAGGAATACAAAGGCAGGATAATGTTAAAATTGCATTGTTTGCTTTCTTTTGCTGCTCTGTTTTGTTGTTTCGTTTCTATTTTGTTGTAGCTTTTGTTTTTTTAATTAGGTATTCTATTGAAATGCAGTAACCGTAAGCTCCGCTTCAATGCACCGAGCTTCTTGCTTTTATTAAGCTTATTTTTCATCGTTAAGGTGAAAAAATTACCGACTTAAATACTAATATTCAAAGTGTTACTTCAAAACTTAATAAAATCCACTGCAGGTCTGAACCACAAAGCATTACAAAAAACAGTAAAAAAAAATGTGAGCTTAGTATAAACCGTCAAGACCTTTCAGCTTCGACCGTTAATTTCGTTTTTCAATTTATATTATTCATCATTTGCACAAGTGCTTACATTTAAAAATTAATTTGTTTAATCTATATAAAGAATTCAATTATTTATTTAAAAACATAAGATGCGATAGATACCATAGTAGATATTAAAATCTTGTACAAGTCAGAAAAATAAAAGACAAATGAAAATAAAATAGTAAAACAATCTAATTACATTAAGGCAGCAACAATAAGCCGCCGAGTATTTTTAGGTAAAACGTGGACCTTTAATGTAGTTTTTTCAATGAATTTAATACGCTATTTACTTTTTATTAAGTAATTTTAAAGCTGGGACTTTGTAAACTTAAGAATTCTGGTAGACGAGGTCAATACCCAGTCCCAACATTAACCGTTGCTATATTAAATCCATATTTAAGAGTTCGTATGAGGCCGTCAGTACAACAGGTATACGGAAAACGAACTTTCCTCGCCATGAGTCATTCAAAAGGACCTACAATATTGCGTGAATAGGCTGCAAAGTATTTAAAGAAATATAAGATATTCATGAAAAAGTAGGTAGTTAGATGAAGTCTCAAGAAATAGTTGCCCCGAAAAAGATGCAACATACAACATTAAAAATGAAACCACGATTATCTATCCATTATGTCCACTTCCAGGAACTACTGATAAAAATGGATCCAAATGTGTTTCAAGATAATAGCTGAAGACGCTTCATAGAAGCCAATCCCAAATACCCCTTTTTAAAACCCCTATGTTTTCCGTTTATATGCGGTTTTTCAAAAACTAACAAACTAATTTTTTTTTATAAATGTATCTTGTAGCCCGCATCTATATCCGCGAGACCCCAATTATTCACGTCCCCCTTAATACTCATGCCACTGAAAGCGAATTTGCACTTTCTCTGGAAATCGGAATATAGAAGCGATCGAAAAAGCGATCGAATTTTCAATGGCTGGAAATTATGCATATCTTAGACGGGCTAATCAGTCGCCCTATGCTAACTTGACTAAAAGTGATTAGTCGTTGATGAAGCTTAAGGTGTGTTAAATCACTATATTGATCACTACATTATTACAAAACCAGAGGGGCTTGTGGCTAAGTAATAACAGCCGCACTGGTCGATCGATCAGATTAAGCTACGCTTGCCGCGGTTGGTTCGTGAAGTGGTGACCATCTTTACATTCCTAGACCCCTCGTGCTTCGGAAAGCACGTTAAGCCGTTGGTCCCGGCTGTCATTTGTGGATCTTTGACAGTCGTTACGGGTCATTGGAAGCCGGAAAGTCTGACAACCAGTCTTACCAAGGGGTATCGTATTACCCAGTAACTGGGTGGTGAATGTCAGATAGGCAGTCGCTTCATGTAAAATACTGGTATTCAGCTACATCCGGTTAGACTGGAAGCCGACCCCAACATAGATGGGCAAAGGCTGAGCAGATGATGATGATGACATTGTTATAAAACAAAGTCCGCCGCCACGACTGTCTGTCTTTTCTCGACAAACTACTGAACTGAAAATACTGAACGGATTTTCATGCGGTTTTCACCAATAGACAAAATGATTCATGAGGAACGTTTATGTACGAATAAAGACACCATTTAACCGCAAAGTCGTCAAAAACTAGTGCGAAGAGGATCGAGACGGCAAGAAACAATGTAGGACTCCGGACATCGAAATTCATCGAACTCATAATAATGCATTGAAGTATGAATCCTGAACCACTATTATTATCATTTTGAAACTCCTAATTTTAATAATCATTTTCCGTTAATTTTCAGGTCAAAAAATTTAGTTGATACCTACGCTATAAATTTTTTGAATTTTATAGTTTGGACTTCGTGATTTTATGAAGAGATCTGATCAAAATAAAGGTTTACTTCATTTATTATTGAATATAACTTTTAACTCAATAGGATTTGTGATTAAAACCATCCAACTGAATATTTACGCTTTCCTGCTTAATATTCAAAAAGAGTAAAGTAGGAAGATTATTAAATTGTAACTTCTCACAAAGAATAAGCTCTCCAAAGGGCAATAAAATTCTCATCGGCATCGGGTATGCCGTTTGCCGTTTTAATGTTACTCTAAAAAGGCAGACATGCCGTCGTGGGATTATTTTAATAAATAAAATATTAATGCATAATCAGCCTATAATGTGCCCACTGCTGGGACACAGGCCTCCTCTCTGTGATACTGTTTTTGGGAAGCAAACATCATCTATTAAACAAGGATGATTTGGTGATTTTATATTTATACTACTGTACGGGTACGGCACATTTAAGTGATAAACTAATTAGGGTTCAACTTGTATGTTAGAAAAAAAATAGAAAGAAAACACTAACACCCAAAACTAATAAACGATCAACCGGCGAATGAGCCCGTTTGTTTTCAACCGAACTATGTTATGCAACTATTGATCGCCAACTCAAATATGCACTTATGTTTTATTAACTCGCTGCGCGTCATTCGATGCCAACTTGAAGTTGATACTATTGATATATATGTACCTATCTACGGATTTACATGTACAAGTACCTACACAGAATTTTCTATCTTTCGTTTTAACCACAGAAGTAAAGCTTCAAGTTTTAAATAGTTACTTACAAAGCTAAGTTTTTGGTTAGTGCTACTGGTTTGCAGTACCTATCTTACTAATATTATAAATGTGAAAGTTTGTATGTTTGGATATTTAGATAAACACAAAAATAGCTGAACGGATTTGGATGAAATTTGGCACACAAATATTTTATAACCTGGATACTTTTAATCTCGGTAGTACGTTCCCGTGGCATAATTTTGGTACTCCACGCATGTGAAGCCACTGGCAAAAGCTAGTTCATTCATAATTATATCAATTTATTATCAATCTGTCTTAGAATCTAGTAAATACTAGCTGTGCCCGCGACTTTGTCCGCGCGGAATAGTTTTTTTTTTATATTATTTTATAAAATATTTTTTTTTTAATAAAAGTAGCCTAAGTTACTCCTTATCACATCAGCTATCTGCCAGTGCCATATCAAAATCGGTGCAGCCGTATCAGAGATTAGCCGAAACAAACAGACAGACAGACAAAAAAAATTAAAAATCTTATTTTGGTATATGTACCGTGTATACATTCATATGAATTTAGTAAAAAGCGGTTATTTTAATATTACAAACAGACACTCCAATTTTATTTATCTGTATGTAAGTTTGTAAAGATATACAATTGTTATCCATATTATAGCTGCTTGTTCTCCTATAAATAAACAAACGAATAGCGACTCTTGCTATGACACAATAAAGCACTAATTGTCTACAGTTATATTCACCTAGCAGTTGCCCTTTTTTCTATCGTGTGTAGATTATAATTAGCCTAGGCTTTTCCAAACTCTGTTTGGGTCGGCCTTTAGTCTTAGTTATTGCCACTGAATACAAGAATTTTACGTGGAGTGACTGCCTATCTGACCTTTATAACCCATCACTTACACGATACCCTCAGAAAGACTGGTTTTCAGACTTTCTTGCTGTCGCAATTCTAAGTATATACTTGTCTATTATTGCCGAAGTACTAAGTTACGACCTACTTTACAAGCGTATGGCGTCGTGGATTGACAAAATAATGAATGCCGAAATACCTATTTACAATAGTTATATTATATTTGTTTTCTAAGAATATCATTCTGTCCTTTAATTCTTTGTCCTGCTCATGTAAAAGCATCTAATTAAATACCAAGAGCCTACCAAGGCCGAAATAACGAAAGATATCTTCTACGTTCGAATAATATTATTTTTACGAAATGAAAGATATTCTGTTTCTTTCAATTTAGAACAGGATCTGTTTACTTTTCATGTATTTAATGGCATAGTTAATAATTACTGTGCTGGAGAGAAGTTTATTTTTACTTTAGATAATATAATTAGAAAAATAAGCCTTTTAAAAGTTGCTTCCTTTTGGAGAACATAAATTAATAAATGTAAGTATCTATGTACTTAGGTATAGTTGTTTCAAGAGGCATAGTTTCCGAATGGTACCTAAAATTAATTGATATAAGAGTTTTTTTTTTATAATGAAGTTCAACTTCAGCATGAAAATGTAAGTTGACGCCAATCAATGTTATTTTGATCAAAGCTGAGGTAGATATTAAACCACCGCATCTTTTACTGATGATAAAATGAAGGTGTTACAAATAGTTGAGCTGGATGGTGCTGACCCACGCGTCTTGTTCGTCAACGGCTGCCGTCGGCTGCGACCAGCTGTATTTTACGACTTATTTTTAATATTTCATTTTCAATTCCTGCCTTGGAGGGGACCGTGGGCACCCACCAACTGCCATGGCACACCTGGAAATCTCTTAATCATCTGAGAAGCCAGATGGGTCGCTGCCAGTACAACTTGGTCAGGTGGGGGTACTCCGATGAGATGCAACGCGACTGTGGAACCACATCCCAAACTATGCCACACCTCTTGCCATGCTCTCTTTGCACTAACACATGCACTATCAAAGACTTTTGTGCGGCTAACGATAACGCTGTCGATGTGGCAGAATTCTGGTCGAAGCTTGTTTAAAACCAACAATTGTAATCATAGACACGACGAAGAAGAAGAAGAATACCTTCCAGGTTTAATTTATTTACATTGTTCTCAGTTAAAGAAGCAACAAGTATAAGTTACCAAAGATTTTGTAATATCTTGACTTAAAAGAGGGTGCTTGGAGTTTCTTGCCCGTTCTGCTCCATAGGGTTCACGTTTTCGAATGGGCAAATAACTTCGTCTTTCAGACCAATTGAATGACTCTTTGAAACTTCAAAAGTGAACGTTTAATTGAAATAAATGCTTTGAGTTTGACTATTGTCTTTTACATGACTGCCCGAAAAAAGGAGTGTTAGGTTTCTGTTGGCATGTTTGTTTATATGAGTCAGTTTTCTAAGATTAAAAAAAAATCCAATAACGATATCTTTTCGCTGAAAGGAACTATCCGTCCTGTTTGCTCTTATAGCTAGATTTTTCATATAAATAATCCTGATAAAAGCCCAAATTCGTAATAATAATGATTAACTTATATAAAAAAAATGTACTTAATTATTTTTGTAATCCTTTAGTGGATTCATTATTATGTCCGTAAGTGTGTCCGTGGCATCATAGCGGGCCTTATCTGAATACCAGTGCTGCGGTAGTTGTTTTTTTTTTACAAACATCGCATTATGGGGGCCTTTTTGGCCTCGCACAGGTCTTCCTCTTTTATTTATTTTTTATTGATTTCGCTATTTAGTTATATTACATTGTTTGTATTTCACCATTATGTTCTTCGTTACTGTTTGTTTTCCAGTGCGTATCTCAAATATTCTTTTTTCTTTCTTTCTTAATTATCTAGCAATTATTATTAAAAACAAGGTTTGTTAGTCAGGAAAGGTGTTGTAAGAGACATTTTAGGTAGCAAGGGTTGTCTTGACCTCAAGGGTCTTGAGTCTTGGTGTTGACGTAATTATTCAAGGAGTGGGTGCGGTAATTTGTCTTAGTTAATTGCGAGGTCCTTAGCATACAGGGTGTAGCTCGGCGTTACTATTTTTTTTAATATATATAAAGGTAAGTATTTAGTACAGAAAATAAGCCAAGTTAATCGAATCTCTCTGTTCTCGCAGAACCGCCAACATTGTATGGTATTCCGTCTATCAGCAAAGTTCAATCCAGGGTTTCTCTCCGCGAGCGCCTCGATTTTATTGTAATAAGGGCTTTTCTTTAACCACCTTCTCAACTACTGATAAACGATGCCGTCGACGATGGATCACGGTTGAATTCATTGATACGACGATACGCAACGTTACATAGAAAAACAAAGAAATACCGCAATTTCCATAGCGTTTTATCAAAACAGCTCCGACCTTCACCGTTTCATGTTAAAATTATGTGGTAAAATAAAATTTTCCTTTCATATCTGATTGCATTAGCGTAATTAAAACGAGTTAGACGATAAAAAATGATTTATTAAACACGTTACTTAATAAAGTGAATATTAAACTACAACATAATGAATAAAATAAAATATTTTACTATAATAAAAACAATATTACAAATCAAAATAACAAACCACATAAAAAATAATAACTACACTTGAAAATAACAGAAAAGCTAAAATAATAAAAAAAAAACAACATCAGCCGCCAAAACAGAACTCACCTCGGAAGTCGATGCGTGCGAACTTCTCTCGTTTACACTTCAGTATTTTAAAACGGTTTATTTTCATAACGAGCGACATGATCGCGAATTTTAATAAATCACTGTAGGGTAAATATTACAGGGAAACAGCAAAAAAAAAAAAAAAACTTGGGCCATTCACTTAGAATGGCCCGATTGGCGGGAGGAGAAGAAAAGCCAATGAAGGCCGGTAGAACTTTCGCGCAATTGCTAGATGAGCTAGTAGACGACCGACTCGGGCCGTAGTCGCCGAAACAGTGGCAGGGTTGGCGAAGGGAGGGCGGATCTAGGGAGCTGTACCTCCCCCCTGACCCCGCCCGCCCCTGGCCGCAAAGCCCGCTCCTCTACAGCTTGTAGCGTATTTCAATAAGCTCCAGCCGCCAGGTGCTGTTTCCGATACGCTTTTACAACACGAATGATTAATATTTATAAGCGTGGCATGTCCTTTACAAGATACGTACATGGATAATAAGTGTCATGAATAAGAATGGCATTTTAAGTTGTAATAAAATATTCGCCCTGTGCTGCGCAGTAGGTATGAGGCTTAAGGAAAATGTACACGTTTTTCTATAGAAAATAAATACTTTTGTAAGTAATAATTTAAACTGAAAACAACATTTTCATTCAAAAACAACCGACTTCCATGAAAAAAACTATAAAATGAACAATAACTTTAATTTCGGAATTCTTAATGTTTTTGCCACCGCTTTCCGAAATTGTAGTTATTTGTTATGCAAGGCTGCAAAGTTGTTTTTTGACGCGAGTAAGTACTTGTATTGAACCCGAGCAAGCGAAGGATTCTGCGATTCTGATAGAATCCTGAGCGTAGAGAGGGTTTCAAAGGTACGAGACATATAATAACTTTGCTGCCGAGCGAAACACACAACTTTTCACCTCACTACGGCGAGGAAAACGCTATGTGCAAGAAAAACCATTAAATATCAAAGAAGTATTGTAGTCTCCGAAAACGTTTTCACGCCTTTAGAATGTCTCCATGCATTGAACAAATTTGTACGTACCTTCCCCCGATTTTTCCGGAAGAAAACTCAATTCGGAATTGTACTGCTTGCATCAACTCTGCACATGTTTAATTTATATCTTCATCGCTACTGGACTCGCTCATTTTTTATGCTTTCTTACGATTTAATCAATAAACAAACCAAAATGACGGAAAGTTAATTAGATAGAGAAGAAAATTTTAATGCAGTCGATTACTCGTGCTGGCCAGTGCGATTATTTGAAAAATTAGGTTTTTTTGGTCTGACGTCAAATAAGTATTAATGCATTTTGAGTGGACTGGCGGTATCGAAAATTATTGAATAGAAAAGTTCACATTTTATTATAAAAAATATTTTTCACTTAGTAGTGTTTTTTTTTTTTTTTTTAAGTCGGTTGTTTTTTTTTGTATCAAACTTGTTTTTTTTTTATTGTTAGTTATGGTTCATAACCTTCATCAATTCGTATAGTTAACACTACTTCCTATGAAAACAACAGTGAGTATTAACAACATCAACCAGACCCATTATGAGGATTAATTATACAGTATAAGTTTTTATTCAGTGCGCAAATTGTATCCATGAATTCAGCATATCAATCTAGATCCCCAACGCAGAAATTTTTCGTCGGTTATACGAAAAAAAATCAGCTGTTTTATAGAACAGTGCAAAACCTACGCGGTGAAAATGTATGGAACAGCTGATTTTTTTTTTGTATAACCGACGAAAAATTTCTTAATGATACGCTTAACTCATGGTTACAATTTGCTCACTGAATAAAAACTTTTCCTGTAGGTATTTAAAAAAATATTTTTTGAAGTCGATCCACAATGTCGAAGATTTCGCAGGTACATACAAAAATATAAAAGAATTGAGAAAATTTACGAACTGAATCGAAATCTGAATGTTTTTCATAGCATATTTAGCCTATATCGTTCCCACTGTTGGGACACACGCCTCCTCTCTGTGGTGTGTGCGGGTTGGGGATAGCGATCATCACGTCATTGATGATCGCCATCATCATTTATGCATAAAAAAAAAAAATTACCTTCATCATAATCAGCCTATATCGTTTCCGCTGCTGGGACACAAGCCTCCTCTCCGTGAGAAGGAGTGGACCGTCGTCCACCACGCGGGCCCAGTGCGGGTTGGTAGATGTCACATGTCTTCGAATTTTTGGTTCTAGGACATGCCGGTTTTCTCACGATGTTTTCCTTCACCGCTTTGAGAGCAGTGGTGATGAAATAATTTACACAAAGTAATGCGCCTGTCTGGGTTCAAACCTACGACCTACAAGTCGAAAGTCGCGGCCGTTACCACTGAGCTTCCACTGCTATTTCTCTCTCTCTCTCTCTTATTACCTTTAGTTGTACAAAAACACTTATCTAAACAGTAAACACTATGGGCACGCCACGAAAGCGGCGGTAAGTCCCCTCTTTGAGGAGTGGCTTGAGAGGCGGCATGGCGTCATCACCTTCCGCCTGACGCAGGTCCTCACCGGACACGGTTGTTTCGGGAGGTTCCTGTTTCGCATAAGGCGGGAGGAAACGCCCGGGTGTTTCCATTGCGAAGATCGCCCTGAGGACACGGTGGAGCATGCGGTGGCGGTCTTCCCGGCTTGGGCGGAGCACCGCCGTGTCCTCGTGGAGGCGATCGGCGGCGGCGATCTCTCGCGTCCGGCCCTGGTGCAGGCCATGGTAAGGAGCGAGAGTGAATGGTTAGCCGTCACCTCCTTCTGCGAAGCAGTAATTCTCGCGAAGATGGAGGCGGCGCACGTGAGGGAGAGGCAGTATATGCGCCCTCACGGCCGTAGTCGCCGCGGGAAACGCCCTGGGCGTCGGGAATCCCAGGCTGCTTCCCGGCCACCGTAGGCGCGGGCTTGCGGCCGGCGAGTAATGGGTAACTCGCTGTCCGGTAAGGACCAAGCCGGGGGTCGACGGCGCGTTGTGTTCCACGCGCGCCTCAAAGAGATGTCAGCACCAAATGGGGGGGTCCGCAAGGGCCGATGCCTGCCAGGGGTGCGGGTTGTTCGAAAGAGATACCGCGGCCCCTGGCACACAGGCAACTGAGGGAACACGGATGGGTTTTAGTCAGTAAAAGTCTGACACGCCCTCCTGCTCCACACAGAGTGGGAGAAGTTATTTGATGATTTCCCACCCAAAAAAAAACAGTAAACACTATGCAGCGTTACAACTAAGGGAAAGAATGTTTTCGATTAACTCTGGCACCCAATGTAAGATTTAACTTGTGTTCAGGCTGCCGGTCCTCGCCTATAATTTGAACTTATATCAGTAGTTCAATATTGCACCTTTAGAATTATAGAGACCTAATGCGAAATTAGCCGCAAGCAAAATTATTTAGAATTATTAGAATTATAAAGACCAATTTTGGTTGCGGCTAATTTCGCATTCGGTCTCTATAATTCTAAAGATGCGATATATTATTATTAAGTTAACTAGTAAATGCAACTATGATGTGGCCTATTAAAGTACAGAAGTGGGGGTACGTGTATGTAATTGAAAGGGAGATAAAAATGCTGAAAATTTGTGTTTTTGTGAGGCTGTAATAAATATAATTACAAATATATAACTTTATTGTATGTATGTAGTAAATCTTCAGACTTATCATAATTCTGTGTCAATAGCCACTTTGTAACCTTGGTCTTACATCAAATGCAACAATCAGCAATGGTGCATAGTTTTTTTTAATTATTTAAATAGTAGACATAATCTCATAATGACGCTGAGCAAGGGCCGTTCTACATCCACCAGTTGAGCATACCTCGTAGAATCCTCGCGGTTTAGCAGCATTCGGCTTGTATACCACAGTGGGATGTTTGCGTAGAATAGTGCCGGGAACAAAGAGCCGTCTCACAGTGAGTTACACCTGACATTCGGTGTAAAGAGCCGAGGTGAGATATCTAAACGGTTTTGAAGCCATAACCTTGAAGACAGCGCTCTGTGCTCATTCCAGAGGGAGGAGGGTTTTCTTGGGAGTTCCACCCCACACTGTGATGCAGTAGTTTATTATGTTTTGACACAGGGCATCATAAACAGTTTGAATGGTACGGTAGCCTGCGGAGTGACTTAGTTACAAAAAAAAATAAACATAAACTTGCGGACGCGCGATATGAGAATGCTAAGGTGAGGTTTCCAACTCAATGAACTATCTACATTGACTCCGAGATATATAACAGGCTCACACCTTATAAGTTGTGGATCGCCGCTTTGTGAAGAGGATAGACCGATTGAGCAAGTATGAGCTCCAGTGTATTCTTTTTTTTCGTCTTTCCCTTAATGCTCTCAACAACATACGACGCGCCCTCCAAATTAAAAATATAAATAAACATCATCATTTCAGCCGTTAGACGGCAACTGATGGACATAGGCCTTCCCCAAGGCCCGCCATTTCGACCGGTTCTATACTTTCCGCATCCAGCGGACTCTTGCGGTGACAAGGTCATCTGTTAAGAATATGAACGAAAGACAATATAGTTGTAATTCATGATCTCTCCTAGGTCCCAATAGCGAAAATCGATCAAATTCAAGGAAGCCTATCACTTCACACTTCTTTGAGAACTTGATCAGCCGATTGAAGATTAAAAGTGTAAATTTGCAAAAATACGGGCTAGTTAAAATACTATAATGCCTGAAATACATGATACTGGTCTCTCTAATCAGGTAAATAAGCTAGTATATGGTCCCATTATTTTTCACTTTGTAGTGTTTTTTTGGAAGTTGAAGTTTGGCGGTTGTTTTTTTTTGTACAATCCAATTTTGTGAAACTGATTAGGCTGATATACTCGTATGTATTTATCAGCTAAATCCGTATTACACCTCGTCACTTGTTTCTTCATCGACATAAATTAGGTACATCATTCCTGATTTAACAACATGCAAATGTTCCCTTGCATTTATGCATAATAAAATTATCAGTCCAATATAAATATGCATATAACGGTTCGGGAGACAAAAAACAACTAATTTATCGGTGGCATATGGTATTACAATATGTCGCCGATAAATTACGGTGATTGGCAAAAGCGATAGTGCATCTGTCGTTGCTCACTGAGGACTCATAATCATAACCAAAGTGCGTTATGTGAGTCATGATCTAATTATGCACTCCTTAAAAGGAATGTAACAACTTCTTCAAATAACAGGCATGTCGCAAAAAACGTCAATCGTTCACAGATGGCATCGCGCGCCCCGCACTCCCTTCGGCGCGGGCGCATCGGAGCTGTTGATATATCGTTACTTGCTGAGTAACGTACACCGCTGGCTTTAAATGATTGTTTAGTCATCGCTGGGCATGAGACGGACGGTGTATGCGGTATTTCGGAGTGTTGTGACGTAGTCTACGTGTGGGAGTCGTACTTCGCTGATTCGCTGAGCAGGCGAGTCAGGGCCCAGTGATGCCAAGTTAGGGTAATTTACCCTAGATTTAGGGTGAAACAAATACGGCAGGGTAAGTTTTAGGGTATTTTTTATGGTATTTTTAGGGAAAGGGGTGTTTCGATTACGAGACTACTATTATAATATTAAATTACTTAGTAGAAATACGTCGCGTTGCGTTTAGTTTTTGGCCGGAATTCAGTGGGGCTTAGATGCTGGTGCTAATAAACGATACCATAACATTTTTAAGGTAGCGTTATCTTTTTTATCAGCACCTATAAATAAAGTGCAGCCGTAGAGAGAACCTTTTCTCTGTATTCAGTCGTCAAGACCGGACTCTGTAGGTAGTTAGTTACATCTTTGGCCATGATATAGAGTTTTATTTGCATTTAATCTTGCGTTAACTTCACACCGTCAAAAACAATCATAGATAAATTTAACAATAGTATTTACATGAACAAAGTTAACTGTGCAGTCGATGCAGAGGACAGGTTTGTGATGTGAGAGTAAAAAAAATAATATCTCGTTGTTTTATTTGTAAAGTAAGAAAAAACTGAAGGAATTTATTAAGGTTTTTTTTTTCAAATTAATAGTGGATGTGGGGTAAACTGCAACTAGCCTGGGGTAACGTGAAAACTAGGCCTGGCAATACTGAGTGAACTGAGTCAGGCTGGCTCAGTTGTGACTGGTTCTTTGTGGTAGGCGCTCGTTGTTGGTGGCCTGTATTTTCTACTACATACTTTGAGGAACACGCTACGACCATGCATGATACTATTTGGAATCAGGTAATTATCCCTCTTATTTTCAAAGCTGTGTCAATGGCGAGGCGTATGTTATTTTTTAATTTTTTATTCATGGTTCTGCATTGCTATGGTTTTAAGCCGAAATTTTACATGATGCTGTTTATTCGTGCAATAAATTATGATCTGTAGTCAAAGCAATGAACATTATTTTGATTACATGAATATTTATTTGTTTTTTTAAATATATATTTAATCTTAAATGACGACGAATATATTGGAGATGATACCTCTACTATTATTACAAAAAAAAAAACGAATGTGGTTTATTCAATAAATTATTTCATTATATATTTAATTTATCGATAAGAAACATTTCAAATTATTTGTATGAGTTTGAAACAAAGCGTTATTTGCCACAATTTGTTGCGCAGTGCCATACAAGGCCAAGGTCCATTACGTACTTCCGATATTGGTGACACATTATATCATGATTATCATTATTATACGATATGCTTCCAAAACACAACAAACATAATTATGTAGTACATACAATAAATAAGAATAAAATAAAAATATGGAATGTTTAAAAACCAGCAAGTCGGACTCGCCGGCCAATATTGTGTTGTTAGTTTGGCACGAAACATTAAAAATTGGTACTCAAACGAGCTTGCCTGTTAAGGGCCACGTCCCGTTGGGTAGCGTAACACGGTCACTTTAAGAACCGTACTGCTCATTAACGGCTTGTCTTGAAGATTTGAAAAATATATGATTTTGCTATAGATTCATATAGATCATTTTGCCGAGAATACTTTTTTTGTATGGTTAATACTTTTGCTGTAAAAAAATATTTTCCAACACGCAATATTTTGGCTTCTATTCCATACTCTTACTAAACGGCTTCGTTATTTGGAAAAAAAATACACTGAAAAATAGATAGAGGTACCACAAAATCGCTAGAGCACAATTGTAAATTAATCAACATTTGCCAAGGAATATCCCCATTTTGAGATAAAGGCTCAGAGGTGCCCTGCGCGGGCGCGGGCGGCTGTCGTGCTTTAGCATACAGACGGGAGATGAGGATACTATGGGCCTTAAGGGGGAAACACCATGCATGCCCGCGAAATTCAAATGTTCATATTTTTTTTACAATCTGCTGTAACTGCCTATTTCATGATTAAATGGACTTACTTAATGTTTTATTGATGTTTTAAATTTTTATAATTCTCATTCAATCAAATAAAATAACTTAGTGGGATGTATTGATAATTTAAATGATTTAAATTAATTTGTTACCATGCGGTTGTTTTATAATTACAATTCAAAAAATGGGTCGTGAGTCGTGAACCATTGCTGCTAAAGAAAAATACCTAATAGAAGGGCAATCCAAGGGGGCATTTAAGAATGTTCACATTTAAATCTAAATCTATCAAAAATACCTCGAATTTGTATAAATGTCTGACAAGTTTATGACTTTGACTGTCACCGAGACGAGATTGCGCCTAGATTGTTAACTATACCTATATATATTACCTATAACCGTCATAATTTGTTTTAACATTCACGGTTCTCCATAGTGGGTCGGCCGATCGATGTAAGATCAATTTCGTAGGTAATTACCGTACCTTTTTGGACTACAATTCAGTTCAGTGTTCAAATAAACAAAGATAAATCAATTTCGAGGTCATCTTTATCACAGAACCACAATATAATACACCGATGAAGAACTTTAAACCACAAATAAGTAGAAAAACAGGGAGATTGTGCTCACATATTAAATTAAAATTGCGTCATTTTAATACAAGGCGAGTATGATAATAAGGTCAAAGGCCATACGTTCACACCGTGACTAACCTACAACGTCTTTTATTTCCAATATTTACACAATTGTTTAAGATTACGTTGATTTACATATAGAAATATCCACCCAAGCCTTACATAATGCTTTCAATGTTAAAAAGTTATCAAATCGAATGAAGAGCCAGGCCCCTAACTCTACTAACATTAGATCTTGGTCAAAATGTACGGCTTGGACGTTTCGCGGCTCTCGCAGACATTTCTATGGGCTTATGGTAAGGAATTAAGTCACTGTTGTGTCATGCAATAGTTCAATGGAACAGCCAAACCATATATTTTGACCAAGACATACAGTTTGTAGAGTTATCCCTTGTAGAGTTAGGGGCTTGGTTCTGCAGTAAATCTGATAACTTTTTAATAGTGAAAGAGTTATTAATACCTTTATTAGTAAAAAAGTTTTGGTATAGGATCAGTAGCTCCAAAGATTTACCCCTTACATACAACCTTACAAATGATACCTCTTTTTTATTTAGACTTAAAAGTCGCCAAAGAAACGATAAGCGACTTTGTTGTATCGTTTGAATAAAATTACGGGTATAGATATGTAGATTCATTAACTATCGGGATAAAAAGGAGGTACATAAATAACGAGATTGAGTTTATCTGAACCCTGCCTGTAAAATTAGGAAGGACAAAGGTATTTAATGTAAAAAAAAACGTGATATACAAGGTGATAACCAGAAATCGGATATTCGGATGCATATTCACTTTTAGTTGAGATGTTGGCTAACATGGAATGCGCTTTTGTATCGAAAATTCTTAATTTAGATAAATAATTTGTTTATTTTTTGTTTTAACTAATACAAACCACCCCTCCTCCGTACATAAACATATTTTTATTGGGTTAAACATTAATTTTAAATTAATACACATCTGAATAGTTATGCAATCCAAGAATCCCGGGGTTTTTAATAAATATTACAAATAATTTATAAAGCCGCTTCCATACTATAATAGCTAAAAATTATCTTTAGGTAAATATGCATCCGAATATCCGATCTCTGGTGATAACCCTAGTAGATATCCTACAAAACTCCGTTTTTTACTTTAAAAGGATATTGAATCAATGTTAATATTGATGTATAGTCGGCCTATGGCACTGAAACGTGGTCGCTCACAATGGGCGTCATTCGAAGGCTAAACAAAAGGCAATGGAGAGGGCTATGCTCGCAGTTTTCCAACGTGATCAAATCAAAAATGAAGAGATCCGTAGAAAAACCAAGGTACCTAACCGACGTAGCCCGAAGAATTGCCAAACTTAAGTGGCAGTGGGCAGGGCACATTGCTCACAGAACAGATGGCTGATGGGGCCAAATGGTTCTGGAATGGCGACCGCGTAGCGGATGACGTACCGTTAGAATGCCTCCCAAACAATCTGTGACACTGGCATGCTTGCTCAAGACGTGTTGGCAGTTTCAGACTTATACCTATTAACTATTCGGGGAATCCACAAGCATCCATAACTTCATAGCCTCCCAAACAATCTGTGACACTGGCAAGCTTGTTCAAGACGTGTTGGCAGTTTCAGACTTATTAACTATTCGGGGAATACACAAGCAGCTATAACTTCATATCATATAGTTCTTGCATTATAAGGAGCCCATAACGTTCCCACAATTTTGCCTATGTAACGGGGCACGCCCTTTTTTGCCTGGAGGCTTATAGTTAGGTTCTAAGTTCTGTTTATTTTAATTTTTTTGTCTGCTTGAGTACAGTCAACTGTGGTATCTTTACTTTCCATGAGCAACTTTACCAATGAGAACCGTACTTAAATTTCTCTCGATAAAAAATTTATACGCAGCTGCAGTGCTGAGGTGTGTATGCGTGTGTGTGTTTGTGTGTGTGCGTGAGTGCGCGAGTGAATGTGAGTGTGTGTGTGTGTGTTTAACTATAGTATATAGCATAATTATAAATTATATTATTACTTAATAAAATATAGGGAGAAGTACTCTCAGGAGATATTTAACCGGTATTGAATATTTATAAGCTTATCGTTTGGACTATATTCTCAATCTCACCGTAAGTTTTGGACTTTAACCATTTAGTCAGAGCATTCTTGCAGTCTCGACATGAAATTAAGTAAACATTTAATTCCTTGTTTATCAAGTTATAAAGAGAGTTAAAAGTTGATTTAACAGGAACACTGGGTATCATTAATCAATCTTGTAAAACGTAGGCATCTGCGCAAAGATACTTTGCCCAGATTTTTCCCATCTACGTTGGGGTCGGCTTCCAGTCTAACCGGATGCAGCTGAATACCAGTATTTTACATGAAGCGACCTGCCTATCTGACCTCCACAACCCAGTTGCTGGGTAACACGAAACTCCTTGGTAAGTCTGGTTGTCAGACTTTCGGGGCTTCTGACGACACATAACGACTGTTTATGCGCAAAGATACTATGAAATATAATTACTAGGTATAAAAATAATCACAAATGGGGAATTGGGTTTGCCCATTAAGATTTTCTCAGTAACAGCCCGGTCCGAATTTGTGCCTGGTTGATAACAATAGGCTAGCGCCCTATTAAATGGGTCTTAAACAAAACTGGCGAAATGTGGGTATACTACAGGTACGCAGGGCTATACACATCAAGCTATACATTTCCAGTTAACGCTGATCTCGCACTGTACGGAAATCCTATAGAATGCGAGATCAGCTTATACTGGAAATGTATAGCTTGATATGTAGCCGTGTGTACACCTCTGCGTAAAATTTCGCGGAATCCAGGCGTGATGTTATCTATACTAATATTATAAAGAGGAAAGATTTGATTGTTTGTTTGCATTGAACAGGCTCCGAAACTACTGAACTGATTTGAAAAATTCATTCACTGTTGGGAAGCTACACTATCCCCGGGTGACATAGGCTATATTTTATCCCCTTATTCCCACGGGAACGGGAACTACGCAGGTGAAACCGCGTAGCGCTGCTAGTGACCTACTATAATTAAAATTAATGAAAATAAATGTGTTTATGTAGGTATAAGTTTTTATGTTTGGATGTTTGTTTCTAAATCACGCAAAAACGGTCGACCGGATTTAGATGAAATTTGGCGCACAGATAGGTTATAACCTGGATTAACACATAGGGTATTTTTTATCCCGATATTACGTTCCCGTGGGATAATTTCCGACCACGACGCGAGTGAAGCCGCTGGAAAAAGCTAGTTAAATATATTGTTGCACTTCTCGATTCTCGATTAAAAATAGTTAGAATACTTTACGGTTACGTCGCTCGTTCATCTCTGCATTACGCTTCTATTTCCTCAATTGGAAACCGAGAACTGACATTTCCGATATAAAAGATGGGACAGTCCTGTTTCTTGAAACTTTAGCTGAATTCAGTATTTACGTGACGCGGATACAAACTTCGTCACGCCAACCGTTTGGTCACAGAGTGTCATCATTCGAACTAAAGCTTTCAGTATTTTAGGAACTTTCCTCATGAATTATGAGAAACTGTTTAGCTGTGTTTATTATATGTGAGTAATCCCTAACTCGCAGAGCTAGCCAAGCCAATATGCGTAGTGTTTCCGTGGGCAGAGCTGAGCATTACGCTAATAATAATTCATCCTGTATATGCTGCAGACGTCATTTCAATAATCAAGGTAAATATGATGAAATTCTTAACGCTGATATTGCTCTTCAAAATAGTATTGCACCACTTGAAAATATCAAGGCATTTAAGAATGTTAACGAATTTTAAGTTTGGATGAATCTTCATTACTCAGACTAGAGATCGTCTACCTAAATTGAAACTTCGAGGCCCTCCACTAAAATGTACAAACATTTGAACAACAAGGGTTAATTAGTCGATCTGCACAAATATACCCGCCGGATTCGCCCGATTTGGGCGAGTAAATGGGTACGAATCGACCAATTAGCCACAACAAGCAGTGTAAGGGCGATATCTACTTGTGACTATTTAACTACCTATTTATTTTTATTAATTAGTACTTGGCCTAACGGTTCATTAATTACTATCGTATAGCTCTTTAAGTTCTAACACAATTATGATAATAGATTAACAATGGAATGAGCCATAAATTGTGTACTCACCCGATTATGATTCTTGTTTCTATATCTACTTAGACCTTTGATAGGAAATTGATCAATGAACGGAACCTACTTAACCTACCTAAGACACCCGTCTCGACGCCGATGCGAAGAAGCAACTTAGCTATCAACCAGTTCCAAAAAGATTGTAGGTCCCTTGTAAGTAAAAGCGATACTGTAGGTATATACTTGATCACAGACTGTTCACACCGGCAGGTACCTACTAGTTTGTCGTAGCGAGAAGTGTTATCAAAGACACTACTCGCTCAGTAAAGCTAGCTTGGCTGCAAAACACTCGCTGAGAGACTCGCGCTTGGTACATACTCATACCAACTAGCGAGTAATCACTCGCTGCCATCGTGCACTCGCTGCTCATTGCTCGCCAGCTCGTTTCAAGTTAGAAAAGAAAATGCATTTATTTAGCACAGAATTTAGTATAAAGTACGATGTAAGAAACTAACATTAAAGTCTGGCCTACCTCGGCTGCGCCAAAAAGGCCCAGTTCACAAAATATGCCAGACAACTGGAGTGCTTGAAGCTGCCTGCTCTACTCGCTTAATCGCCTGTAGTGTAACAGGTGCTTAAGGAGAACCTAGTCGCGGGCTCAAACTCAATACTCAATACTTTAATGCATTCCATAATGTGTACATAAAACAGTTGGTATGATATTATAACATCGAATCAATTATGGACCCTGTCGGGCACAGCAAAGTTAATTTTTATAGGAGTTAATTTTTAACTCACTGGTGGGCTTGGCTAAAAATCACGTTGTGTCACCAGGCTTCGTGTCCGACAGTAAGTATCAGTGATGAGCAGTTAGACGCTTGTCTACACGCTCAACGTTATTGAGTGAGATGCAGGATCATTTATAGTAAAAAATTCGCGAAAAAATTAAGAAAAGTCCTTTGGAAAATCGGGTTTTATGAAAAAGCCAATGCATAAATCAATGACCATGACCAATAAAGTTTATTGAACTTTTCGATAATTGAACTTTGTCAGTACCGACTTGGTTTTCGAGATTTTACACTTCTTTCATTACTTAAACACGCCCAAAGTTAAGTAAAATTAGCAAGAAAAACGAATCTTTGTTGGCTCTTAACTTTTTAAGGGGTTTTTATTTTAGTATTCTGTTTCCGTACAGACAATAATGATAATGAGACAAAACGATATCATATTTTACTTTGGATGTGCCATGTCAGACAGTGGAGTAAAACATTCCCGAAGTTTGTATGCAAAAAATGTAGACTAGGTCCACCTTCAACTAAAGTCGGACGCATAAAACAATCGTCAAAAATACACATTATTGTGTATACAACTGTAAAAATTTCGACAAGCTTTAAACATTAGGTAGGAATGTACGATAGAACACAAGAGTTCAGTCACCAGCTTTCGTTATCACAACAAACGCATGCAACTTTCCTAAACTCAAGCCAGACTTAAGTCTAGACTTTTCTGTAATGACGTCATTTGTGGCGCGTATCAATTATTTCTTTTGTACCTCGCAAGATCATAAATGGACATGACCATCAATCCCCTGTCTTTTTCTTTTTATAGAATATGTTTTTGTAGACGGTAATAACAACTGTTGTGGCACAAACACAATGCATTTATTTCAATTAAACCTTTTAAAGGGACTATTGAACTGTCCAAGAGTCGGTCCATTAGTCAGAAAGTTGAACCCATTCCAGAACGTAGAACTCTATGGAGAAGAACGGGTAAGAAACTCTAAGTACACTGTTTTAAATGAAGATATTACAAAATCCTGAGTACACTATTCTTGTTGCTTCTATATGTGAAAGTATACAAAACTAAACAATTCAAAATTGCGCACCCGTTCACAAACATGACGTGTGGTGCAGCACCATCCAGCTCAACCCTTTTGTAGGGAACTGAATTATAGAACACCACCATCAGTGAGATATTAAAGTGAGGATGACGTCTACTCATGTTAATATACATCATCATCTGCCTAGCGAATTGTGTTGGGATCGGCTTCGAGTCAATCCGGATGCAGCTGATTAGCTGAATACAAAAGACTGCCTATCTGAACTCCACATCCCAGTTATGTACTGGATAATACTGGTTGTCAGACTTTCGATCTTCTGACGACCCGTAACGACTGTCAAAGAGCCACAAATGACAGCCGGGACTAACGGCTTACAGTGCTTTGGTATGTAAAGATTGTGCCACTCATGCACGGAACAACCGCAGCATGCGTAGTGTAACTTGATATATCGACCTGTGTGGCTGTTTTTTCTTTAGCTACAAGGCTCTCTCTCATACATCAAAATAACTTAGGTACTAAACGACTTCTTGGTACTCATATTTACTTTGTATTGCGTCCGATTGATCTTAGACAACAATAGAGATGTCTGATGCGCCCCATTAGAAGGCACAAAGACTCTTATAATACCGTCTAATAATACCCAAAACAAGTTGAATAGAATTTCTTTTGAGAGATTTTATATTGAAGGATCTTTTCAGTACATCATACATATACATACGTCTTTTCACCTCAGTCACAAATAATTTTATAAACGAGTACGTGGAACACCCGCAAAAACACGATGAAAAGGCTTTTCAGTTTCTATGTGAGTACTAAAATAACTTTCATGATATCTTATTGAATTTGTTTGCGAATATCGTCAAACGTACCTTGTGAATGTGTTGGAACTTGAAATAATTGGTATGAATTTCCAGCAATTGATATTAATATGTTAGGTATTAGGGCTTTAAAAATAAACGCTACTAAATTATTATACCTAGTTTGCTTTGAGATATGAATAAAAGTCATTTATTCAAAATAGGCTAAGATTCAGCTCTTTTTGATCGTCAAAATTATAAAAGACAGTCCCTAAAAACGCCCGCCCTTCACCACTTCCTAGTGCTTATTAAAGTATTCTAAAGTTCAAACTTGATGATATTTCATTAAATATTATGTTCGTAATGACAGGAAAAAACGGATCTCTTCCAAATGTTAAAACAAACAACGCAACTGTTCAATAAGTACACACTTGTTAAGGTTTAATCAATCTACCTACCCTTTTCCCCAGTATGCTGGGGATGCTTTTTTTTTAGGTTGGGTAGTCATCAAATAACTTCTCCCGCTCTGGGTGGAACAGGTGCCAGACTGACTAAAATCCACCCGTGTTCCTTCAGTTGCCTGTGTGCCAGGGGCCACGGTATCTCTTTCAAACAACCCGCACCCCTGGTATGCATCGGCTCTTGCGGACCCCACCCGTTTATGCTGACATCTCTTTGAGGTACGCGTGGAAAACAACGCGCCGTCGACCCGGGCTTGATCCTTACTGGACAGCGAGCTACCCATTACTCGCCATCCACAAGCCCGCGCCTACGGTGGCCAGGAATCAGCTTGGGATTCCCGACGCCCAGGGCATTTCCTGCGGCGACTAGGGCCGTGAGGGCGCACATACAGCCTCTCCCTCACGTGCGCCGCCTCGCTCTTCGCGAGCATTACTGCTTCGCAGAAGGGGGTTACAGCTACCAATCCACTCTCGCTCCGTACCATGCCCTGGACCAGGGCCGCACGCGAGAGATCGCCGCCGCCGATCGCCTCCACAAGTTGAGGGCGGTGCTCCGCCCAAGCCGGGCAGACCTCCACCGTGTCCTCATGGTGATCTACGCAGTGGAAATACCCGGGCGTTTCCTCCCGCCTTATCCGAAACAGGAACCTCCCGAAACAACCGTGTCCGGTAAGAACCTGCGTCAGGCGAAAGGTAAGGACGCCGTGGCGCCTCTCAATTCGCTCCGCAAAGACCCCTCTTAGGCACGCCATGATTGCGGTGGTAAGTCCCCACTTACCACCGCGATCATGGCGTGCTCAAGTATGCTAGGGTTGGCTTCTAGTCTAACCGGATGTAGCTGCCTATCTTACTTCACAACCTAGTTATTACGTAACACGAAACCCCTTATAAGGCTGATTGTCAGTCTTTTGGGATTCTGTCTACCCGTAATGACTGTTAATTTTCCACGAATGACTGACGGGCCCCACGGGTTAGTCCTTATAAAGTTTATAAGGATTAACCCGTCGTTACTATAAAAACACAGTTCTGTAATTAGTAACTTAAACTGTGGTAGTTTTTAATAAGGTGGAATATTCTTTAACTAATTTAAACTGACGGGGTTTAAATTAGTTAAAGAATATTCCACCACAAACAACAAAGTCCTGACTTAGACAGGCTTTGTAGAAAATAAATAGATACATAAAGCTTATTTTCTTGCACAAATGTTGAATATTATTTTCCATCAAAGAAAGGAACCTGTCTGAAAGTCTTCATAGAAAAATGGAGGTTAAGAATATTCCATTACTTAACGAACAAGGTGCACTTCCTTTATAGAGGGCTACTTTGAAACCAAGCAATTTCTAACAGACTAATTAAATAAATAAAATGTGAAAGCTTTTAAATGCACTCTGCATTATGGTCTGTTCGAAAATGATCTTCCTAAAATTAAAACAAATGCTTCAGAAAAGCTGTGGTTGTAATTTTTTTGCGTACTTTTATTGGATACCTTATCCGGGAATTCTAATTTGAAATCATGTTAAACATGTTTTTCATTTAAAACAAACCTTCAAATCCGTTGACGGTTTTTCAATTACAATTTAATTATGTTAATTCAAACAATGTTTTTTGGAATAAGTGGTTAAACACAAAGCTACAACCTTCTAATTCTAAACACATGATGTTAGTAATTCCCTTTAATTAGTGATTGTGTAAGAATTGAACCACAGACGCATTACACTGAAAACAAGAATACCTTTGGAATAGATGATACGTGTCTCTCTTATTAACTTTTAGTTAATCATAATCACTCCATATTTTTCAAGATAATCGTACCTATACTCCATAGGTTTAGGTAGTTAAATAAAGGTAAACAACGGTACCTACTTTTAATTTTAGCAATTCGTTGTATGTTCTAAAAGGTTTTAGGGAACTTGTCATTATGGGCTCTTTACAATAGGCAGATTACAAAATATTATATTATTATAATTAATCTAACAAATAAAATATGCTCAAGTAGTTACATCTAAGAAGAGTAGTTTAAGAATAAATTATAAAGTTTAGTATTTAATAATAAAAGAGGAAACTATCGTATAAATCGAAAAAATATATATTTTGTTACACCGTATTTTAAATAAGAAAGTAGCCACTATAAAAAACCCTTTTTACGATTTGTTTACCTTTATTTAACTACCTAAACCTATGGAGTATAGTTAACCTTTTTGCCTCAGAGGTAAATTCACGTTGATTGAAGATGAAATAATTACTTGGCCGTTAAAAAAAAACTGTGCGAGCAGATGCAAGTCTTTGGTCCTATTAGACAGGTACATCTCTGACATTCAAGTGCAGAGGGTTGAGTAATTACTTGGAACATGCATTCGAAAACTAAGTATAGTGCTGACAGTACCATAACACCTGTCAAGGATAACGTGTGTTGTTGAAATGACCGTCTATACGGGAAATGGCAAAATAGTGAACTGAGTATTGCTAAGTACAATTTTTCTTGAATATTGGATTTGCTACAAAGAAATATGAGTAGATACAAAAGAAGAAGTCTGGAAATGGCACCGGTGACTTAAAAAAAGAAATCTATTGTGATGGTATGAGCATGTGATGCGGAAGAATTAAGAAAATATCGTTAGGAAAGTTTTGAGTACGAATTTAGATGGCTGTAACAAGAAAGATAGATGAACTGTATGAAAGATGACATGGCTAGATAGAGAGGGGGTTCCTATCGGGATTACGGCTGGTGGAGAGGTCATCATCATCTGTCTAGCCTTCGTCCTACTATGTTGGGCTCGACTTCCAGTCTAACTGGATGCAGGTATTGTATATGTATGGTATTGTATTGTACATGGAGCAACTGCCTATTACACCTCCACAACGACCACAACCCACTGACAAGGTAAAACGATACTCCTTGGAAAGACTGCTTGTGAGAGTTTCGGCTTCTGACGACCCGTAACTGTCAAAAATCTACGAATGACAGACAGCCGGGACCAACGGCTTTACGTGCTTTCCGAGGCAGGGAGAAGTCTTGGTATGACTGATTTGAGCTGCATGATTACTGATAAATGCGTGCACTGATTGGACAGGTCCACTCAATCTGTGTGGTTTTTTCCTCAAAAGACCATTTCAGACACTAATCCACATGGTCTTCACATGATCTGACCAAGATTATGTCTGGACTTTAAAAGAGACTGTGACCTCTGAGTTTGTTTCGGCCTTTCTTCTCAGAGTAGTCAGATAGGAAACGCCGGCCTCATCTAGTTTAAAAAAATATGTTTGACGTGTAAAAGTGTTTGTACAAATCTACTTACAGAAATAAAATCATTTATCATTTATGTAAAGAGAGTCACCCATCTGCGGACCAACCGCGGCAAGCGTCATTACGCTTCAATCGATCGACCCGTGCTGCTGTTATTACTTAGGCACAAGCTCCTCCTAGGCTGGGCCTAATGGTACAGAGGTATGGAAGAAAAAGCCAAATTAGATTGGGATAAGAGCATGAAATGGTTGATGAAATTATTGAATTTGCACACGTTTTCTTCACTCACGATTCCGTTCAGTAGGGCACGAGAGAACTCATGTAAATGTATCCAATTCGAATCGATGTTGGTTTACATTTTGCATTCGTACCTACCCATAGGTACCGACATGCTAGAGAAATTCTTAGATTTCTTTGACATTCCTCGGGTTTTAGGCAGTTGTCCCACCAACGACGAGAAAACGACGAACTATCGGCTATTTTCTCGCTCAAGAAACGTACAATAGATATACTTTCTGTGTGAACAAAAGAGACGCATATACAAACAATTAATCGCTGACTGTTCACATTGCCGGCGAGCACTCGCTTCACTAGTTTGTCGCTGAGCGACAAGAGCTATGAAAGATAACACTCGCGCGGCGATACTCGCCAAGCGATTAGAACTCACGTGAATCGCGTATGAGGCTGCAAGACTGACTGTACGCTTGACTGCCGCGAGCGAGTGATGCGAGTAATCGCCCGCCTCACTCGCACACTCGCTTATAGCCGAGCTACACAAATATCGGAACTACGCACTCGCTCCCCGCGTCTCGCTAACTCGTTTCTAGTTCTAGCTCTACTCGTTACTCGTTAATCGTTACCGGTGAGACAAGTGCCTTATTGTGGCTGTTTTTTTTGTAAGATGACTTTCTAAGACCTGATTTTTCAATAGTCAAATAATTTTTATCTGAGGAGTCGGCTTGTTCTATACATATAAATTCACAAATGGTGAATAATTTTACAATGACATACAAAATTACCCAATGATGAGTGTGATGTGACACAAAACATTCATCTGCATGACTGTACTTTGTCATGAATTCGGGTAAAATGCGAACATGTGTCCAGTCGACGAAAACATTTAAGTGTTTTAATTTAAGTTTCATTATGTGGACACGCGTAAAAATCTTGGCGTGTCCAGATGACGAAATGATAAGTGATACAAATTTTGAGTTTAACCAACTGGACACACACGTGTCCAGTCTCTCGTGTCGAGTTGGTGACTAACCCTATTTAACTTGCTGACCCGACAGACGCTATCCCGTCCAAATTTTATTTGTTTGTGATCTTGAATTAATACACTTTAAGCCTTTGGTCAGAGCAGTGATGGACCAGTGGTAACGACTGCGTCTTACGACATGTAGGTCGTAAGTTCGAACCCAGACAGGCGATTTACTTTGTGTAAATTATTTCATCACTGCTGCTCTCAAAACGGTGAAGGAAAACATCGTGAGGAAACCGGCATGTCCTAGAACCAAACATTCGAAGATATGTACTGACATCTACCAATTCGCACTGGGCCCGCGTAGTGGATTAGAGCCCACTCTCTCTCACAAAGAGGAGAGCTGTGTCCCAGCAGTGAGAACGTTATAGGCCGATTATGAAGCTGTTGGTCACGGCTGTCATACGTGGACCTTTAACAGTCGTCATGGGTCCTCAGAAGCCGGAAAATCGAACAACCAGTTTTACCAAGGGGTGTCGTATTACCCAGTAACTGGGTTTTGGAGGTCAGATAGGCAATCGCTCCATGAAAAATACTGGTATTCAGCTGCATCCGGTTAGACTGGAAGCTGACCCCAACATAGTTGGGAAGAGGCTAGGACAGATAATGATCTTGAAAACCAAAAGAAAAACAGACGTTCACTTTTTCCTAAACTTGAAACCGCGAGAAACTTTTCCAATATTTTTGGATTATTATGAACATTTTATTACAAAACAGCCGAATCAGTCCAGCAGTTCTGAAGCGATGTGCTTACTAATTAACAGCTTTACTTCATCTTTATTTATATAGAAGACCAGTGACCCCGCACGGCTCAGCACGGGTGTGATGTACTGATACGGCTACACGTCAAAACATCGACATTTCTGGCTAAAACTATCTTAAATATAGATCTATAGATGTACACAGACATAACAACATATCATTACGCCTACTGTATTCCCCGAAGAATCTATTGAATATAAACCTTCCAGAATAAATATTCTAAATAATGGCTGAAACTGAATCAAAATCCATTGTGTCAACATCATCATCATTTCAGCCGAAAAACATCCACTGTTAGACATAGGCCTCCCCCACGCTCCGCCATTTTCACCGGTTCTGTGCTTTCCGCATCCAGCCGATTCCTGCGGCCTTCAGACGGTCATCGGTCCACCTTGTGGGAGGCCTTCCCACTCTACGTCTTCTGATACGAGGTCGCCAGTCCTGAATCTTTCGGCCCCATCGGTCTACCTTCTGGGAGGCTTTCCAACTCTACGTCTTCCGGTACGACGTCGCCACTACAAAACCTTTCGTCCCCATCGGCCATCTGTTCTGCGAGTAACCTGGCCTGCCCACTGCCACTTAAGTTTGGTAATTCTTTGATTCTCCTACGGATCTCTTCATTCCTGATTCGATCGCGTAAGGAAACTCCATTGTGTATTTTAGAAGAACTCAGCGGTCATTCATTTCAGACACAAAACACGATTTTGTTTTTATATGAGTACTATAGCGACCCGCCCTTGCTTCGCACGGTTTTAAGACTTGGCAAAACAAAGTGATTTCTTTAATATAATTATGTAACTTAAATTTTATTGGTTGAATATGCTAAAAACATAAACTTAAAATAAAAAACTTAAAATAAAACTTAAAATAAATTAAAATTCTGGAATCAATCTGCCTATCATTTTCTGGAATCAATCTGCCTATCATTTTCTGGAATCAATCTGCCTATCATTTTCTGGAATCAATCTGCCTATCATTTTCTGGAATCAATCTGCCTATCATTTTCTGGAATCAATCTGCCTATCATTTTCTGGAATCAATCTGCCTATCATTTTCCCAATTATGGGGTCGGCTTCCAATCTAACCGGATGCAGCTGAATCCAGTATTTTTTTTATCTGACCTACACAACACACAACCCAGTGTCTGGGTCATACTATAAGTACTCCTTGGTAAGACTGATTGTCCGACTTTCGGGCTTCTGATGACCCGTAACTACTGTCAAAATCTACAATGAAATCAACGGCTTACGTATTTTCATCATCCACGGACCACCTTCGATAAGCTTAACTTAACCTGATCGATCGACCCATGCGGCTGTTAACCTTCCGAAATCAAATCTCTTAATGACAGTAAAAACAGCATCAAAACACAGACACGATGGATATAATTATGTAGGTCAAAATACATAAACGACAACTAACCATGGGGGATATTACAATGTCATTTATCGAGAAACATAATTATGTTATGGAGATGTTGAGTGACAATGTCATGATAACACATAGTAATCATAATGGTATTGTTCTATCTTCAGTAAGGTAAGATCCGGATGATTTGTTTTGGTACAAACCACAGAACAGATAATTTCATCTGTTTCTGTGGTACAAACCTACTGACAGATATAAAAATCATTGATCTTTTTTTAGGATAAATTACATCTAATTCACTTCATGAGACAGAATTTTGGTCGACCATCGCTGCCTCGAAACTTCTTTGACCTCAGCCTAATGTGGAAGATGCGATCTCAATTATTGAGCAAGTGTTGGTACCTAAGTACTGACGAAAAGGGATGAAGTGGTGGCATTTATCTCAAACCGTGTCTTAACCCTTCCGCGAACAGGCGCGACGCGACAGTGAGACGCGATTATGGTAGATCAATTTCCATGAACAAACTCAAACTCAAAGCATTTATTTCAATTAAACCATTTAAAGGCACTTTTGAACTATCAAAAAGTAGATCAGTTGGAAAGTTGAAGCTAGTTATCATAGAAGAACTTATCATAGAAATAAATTGTTCTAATAGAGTCACGTCGCGCCTGGCTGCGGGACCGTCTATTTTCTGTCCCTCTCTTCATGCAACAGGCTACATAAGAGTAATCTAGTCGCGGGCTCGAACTCACTGGTGTGCCTGGCTAAAAAGTACGCTGTGTCACCAGGCATTGTGTCCGACAGAGGTAGTATCAGTGATGACCAGTTAGACGCTAGTCTATTTAGAAAAGTCCTTCGGAAGATCGGGTTTTATGAAAAAACCACCGCATAAATCGATGACAAATAAAGTTTATTGAACTTTTCGATATTTGAGCTTTGTCGGTAGCGACTTGGTTTTGGAGATTTTAATTTTTTTTTATTATTTAAACACGCCCAAAATTGCGGTTAAATTAGCAAGCAAATCGAATATTTGTTGACTCATAACTTTTTAATGGCTTTTTATTTTACTATTCTGTTTCCGCATAGACAATATTAATAATGAGCCAAAACCTTAACATGTTTGATTTTTGATTTACTTTGTCGAACAGTGGAGTACATTTCCAAAGTTTGTATGGAAAAAATGTTGACTAAATTGAACTTAAACCGCAACACTATGAGAAAGAATAATATCACCTTTCCACAAAAGAAGTAGGTATGTCAATTAATGTCGTTAATTAATGAGTTTTTTGACGCTTTGTTTTAGTTTATCCGCTATAGTTATAAAGTTTAATTGAAATAAAAGATAATTAATGTCTAGTAAGCAATTTACTTCTGGTGTCGGCACGAATTTCTTGTGGACTTTGTCTCAAACTGAACCATTTAATAATTTTACGGATACCGACCCAAGGAAGTTTAAAGAGCTTTTCCCAGAGTGTCACTAATTACTATGATTGGTCTTAATTGCTCGTCCACACTAAGTACTTTGCAAAGGTTTTGCAAGAAGGTAAAGAAGCATTTCAACGAAAAATTCCGTGTCTTTCGTTATTTGATGAAATGAAAATTATGTTTTATTTCTAAAAATATGAATGCGCAATGCCTTTTTGGGGTAATTGAACTCAGTCTAATAAAGAGCACCAGTGAACAGTGGTGGCTCAGTGGTAACGGCCGCGGCTTATAATACGGTCGTGGGTTCGAACCCAAGCAGGCACTTATTTCACTACAACTGGGGCCTTAGTCTGCTATTTTTATAAATTCGTCATTCCAACACGATCCCATTGTCATTCATTTGTCATTTTGCTAAAAGTTCGTAATCTGCTAAATTCATAATGGTCGATCATTGATCGGTCAATGGTATCGTAATAGAATTGTGTCATAATGGCATTTTCGTATTGCTATTATTATAAAACTCGTTAGTAGAAATGATTTTCGAAAAACTACTACTAAATTTGAACATTTATTCATGCCAGATTTCATTTATATATATTTTTACATATTATTTATTAGGGTTTTAAGCAATCTAAAGTAGTAGGAAGTTCGTAAATTAAGTCAGTCATTCATTTGTCATGATGTACGAGATTACCATTAAATGCCATTTCTTTCAATGGAGTGTCAGTGGCTGACCATTGGAAAGTCATAATGACGCCATTTTACTAGTAGATTACCAAACTTGTCAAAATCAACAATTATGAAATCAATAATAGACCATTCTGACACTATTGTAATAGCAGACTTGAGGCCCTGCTCTCAAACCGGTGAAGGAAAACATCGTGAGGAAACCGGTATGTCCTAGAACTAAAATTTCAAAGATATTATGTGACATCTACGTTAATACTGACAAAAGCTTGCAGTCACTTGACTGATCAAGTGTGTGTGGCTCTTTCCTTTAAAGACCATTTTAAAAACTACATTAACTTCACATGATCTGACCAAGATTATACCTCGGTGAAGGAAAACATCGTGAGGTGACAGGCATGTCCCAGAACCGAAAATTCGAAGACATGTGGCACCCACCAACCCGCACTGGGCCCGCGTGGTTACGGCCGACTCCCTCTTTCAGAGAGAGGGTCTGTGTCCCAGCATTGGGAACAATATAGGCTGATTATGCATAAGCTAATAAATAACTCTTCAACGTATCAACAGTGGCAATAAGAAGATGAGCACATATGAATACTCGCTTTATAAACACGAGGGCCCTATTGTATTTTCGCTAACCAAGATGAAGTGAATATATTTTTATAGTGTGAATCACCAAGAGCACGAAACTGACGCCGCTCACTGAAATAACAATATTAACAAACGTCACGTATTTATATTTGCTTCTTATGCTTTTAACAATCTGAGTTTTAAGTAGGTGAAACACACGATTTTTTAAACTTTAATGGTAGTATAGATATGTAACCAAATTAGACTATTTTAAATGTGACTAGCGGTAGGATCATCATCAGCGTATCCCAAACAATACCTATATATATTATACAAACAAACGGCTGTATTCAATCGCACGCCAGTATCTTATCTAGATTCATGTTCTAGCTATGGTTTTAGCTACCTGCTGCAGCTGCGAAGGTCGTCACTGATCCCAGCTTGAGGTATCTCACCAATCCTAAGTTCATTCTTTTGCAGAGAGAGTGAATTTAACCAATAAAACTGAAAGCGATCAGCACATTTAAACTGGCAATGTCTACATTTCTCTTTTGCGTCTTAACCCATTGGTTAATAAATTGTAATCAATTTTGTTAAACAAAGATGTGCAAACAATGTGCCAATTTACAATCTACACTCGAGTCGAGTTCGACCTCGTGGAAACAATTACCAACATGTACCGCACCTATTTTTAAATTAATTGGGTTGTTATTAAAATAGTTTATTTATTTATTTATTTATTCGGGAAAACAAATAGTTACACAAACATATTAATAATTAGGTAGTGAAAAGGAAAAGAAATTACACAGGAGCTCACAACGTTAACCAAATCATAAATACAACATAATTGTTAGGAACTATTTTGCACACGAGTGAAACTTAAAATGTTAAATCTTAAGGAAATTCTTAAATGAATGGAAAAAACAAAAAAAGACATGACCTTTTTTAAATAATAATATAGAAAAAAACAACTCAAAATCTGAGTCACTAATTAATATCTTCGTAATAAGTTTAGAAGCTCGTTGACAATGATAATAAATCAAAAATTTCCGTGCACAGTATTGAAATTTTTAGCTATACGATAAATAGGTAAACTAATTATAAATCACTATGTCACGAAAGCTGCCACGCTTAAATAGAACTGGGCATGACTACATATCTGGTCGTCAATTGGCCAAACAGACGACCCAGTGGGTCCCGCTTAAGGCGGTGATTTCTTGAAAACGCTCCAAAAGGTGGTGTTTTAAACCAGTGTATCTCTTTAACCGTAAATTATTTTGAAAGCAAAAAAATATTTGATATTTTCAAGTCTTTTTTGCATATAGTGATGGAAATCCACACATAATTAAACATACTTTAATGTATCAAAAACATCATCAAAGTCACTTCTTAATTATCTTTAAAACCAGTTTATCCCTTCAATAACCATTATAATTATAATTAAAAATAAACCATAAAATTCCAAACCATAAAAAAGAGCACCAAGATAACCGATATGGCCCGAAGAATTACAAAAATTAAAACGAATTACTAATCTAAGCTGGATAGACTAATTAGTAACATGAAAATCAAATTAAGCAAATCTCTTTTAATTCTACCTAGTTTCTTGGAAAAAAAATCTGACTCACTACTCGATATTGAAAACGAACTTACCGCTACTTGTACAAAAATTACCAATACTTAGGAATCGAACTGACAAATACAAGTTTGCAAAGGAATAGTCCAACCGCTAAGTTATTTTGCTTTGTCAAAGGTTAGCCGTCCTTATACTTTGTAATTATTGACTGCTTAGCTCCTTAAAGAAGAAGCGGGATATTAATTTATTTATCACAAACACGCTATCATTGCAGGAAATTCCTAATGCGGTATTAATCATATCTGTAACTATCTGCTTTATTCCTATTCAGCCCAGTGAAGTAATGGAATAATTCAAGTGTTGTCAAACACTGGTATTACTTTTCTAATACTCAAAACTACTGAGTTTTGAGTATTAGAAAAGTAATAACAGTGTTTGACCAAAAAACAAAAAAACCCAACGGGATCAAAAAACACTACGGGACCGCTGGGTCCCGTAGTGTTTTTTGATCCCAATAGGAAACAGGATCGATTGGTATCACTTTTTTTTGTTGTTGAAAATTCCTGTCTTTTCTTGCTGACTGATTTTTTTTATCAAAATAATAAATTAATAAATAAATTTATTGAAACGAAAACTCAGTTTACAGAAACTTTGTGTTCCAAACAACTGCATTAGTATAATACTGTGTCGCAGTCATTAACAAATTAAAATCTATGAAAGCTTAAAATGTTTCAAAAAGATACGAACTGAGTCCAAAACGTTTTCTTGTAGTGATAACGTTGAATTACCTATCCTTATTGCACCATCCAACCTGTAGATGTTGTAATGGACTGCTTAGCTCCATAATAGATAAGCGTGACGATAATCATTTAAAAGGTTCTTTAATCTGTAACTATCTGCAATATTCTAATCGTCTTTTTAGAATTTGCGGTAAATTATAGACGAATACGAATACATTGCAATAGTGCCTATCCCTCATAGCATAGAGAGTGATATTTTGTACCCTACGGCCTGCGCACAGTTATAGGGAATATGTTGGCAAAATTTGAATAAAATCTATATAGTAGTGCTTCAGAGCTGGCTAAATGCTCCGCGATTTGATCTAAATAAAATTTTAACAGAATCTATTTAGTAGTGCTTCAGAGCTGGCTAAACGCTCCGCGATTTGATCTTAATAACAATTCTATGCGATTGTTTAGCGAATGAACTAAAATAGACCCAAACGTTTGCTTTGCGTGACCATTATGTCAATGTGTATTTAAAGCAAAAAAAGCTTGGACTGTTTACAAAATCACATCGTTAGGTAAATATTATGTAGGTACAGTCAACCGCACAGTTGTGGTCACAATTTGACATTAACAAGGCCTTTATGTCGTAACGTTAATGGTGGTTTTTGAAGTGCAAGTGTTACCGCTGATGGACGGTTGACTGTAGCTACCTCTTTGTTTGTTTTTGAAATTCTTATGACGAAATACATACAATAATTTTTGTAGATGTATTATCAAAAGTAACATAAAATAACTGTTTTCTTTGTTCGACACAAATCGTGTTCAGAAAACAGTTGACTATAGTCAAAACTGTTAACAGTTTAATAGTTATTTTAAACGCTTAAAAACATAATTGGCATAGGTACTTCATGGGAATTTTGCTTCCTGCAAAACAAAACATGCAAACAAGTGTATGAAGTAAATAGTATTAAAAGAAAAATTACTAATTACCTAGGTAGGTAATCATAAAACAATAAAACATAAAATTACATGTTCCGTAACAGCTGAAATTGCATACTTTTTTGTTGCTGATATCACGTAATAGTATATATATTTTATATACCTATATATGTATATGTTATTGGTACCCAAGGCCCTCCGCGTCGCTATATTGAAATAAGCGTACAAAAATAGCTCCGCCACGTGGGGGCGGGCGGCGGCAATAGAACGTGCGCGCACGCATCTCTAACACAAACATAAACAACATGATTACTGTGGCCGGCGGGGTGGTAACCTCGTTAAACGTTTCATAAAAATTAATTAATGTAATCCTAAAAAGTTACCAAAACTTTTTTGCCTTTACATCGACAATTTTTTTTTAAATATTGTCTACAAGATTTTTGTTCTATAGCATTGTATCAATGTGTAGGCACAATATGAAACACAAAATCAGACAATCAAATGAATTCTTGTCGATGTCAAAGTCCGTTTCTTTTCTACGTTAGGAAGTAATTCTAAAACCAATACTTAGGCTTGGTATTAGTTTAATTATTATTTGTAGTATTGTTAAGAATGTGGCATAATTCAGCAGAGCGATGTCCGTGTAGATACTTATCAGCTAAACTAATATTTTAAAGAGAAAATAAATATTTTTTTTTGTGTTTGTTTGTTACACTGTATCGCTAAAACGGCGGATCGGATTTGGATGAAATTTGGTACATGGGTAGACCATAACCTGGATGAGGACATAGGTTACTTCTTTTATCCCGATATTTCCACGGGATCAAGACTTACGATAATTTAGTACTAGATAATTTTGTTCAGAGCCAGCACCAATGACTGACTCTATTATATCAGCTACAAACTTATTCTTTACAGAAAATCTGTAGAATTTCTGTAAACTGATACACTAGAATACGTTTAAAACCTTGTCATTATTATTTACCTGTATATACTATTTGGTCGCAAATACTCTCGCCAGACTATATATTTAAGTCTATGTCTGTATGTTTGTCTAATTTATAGTCTATTACAATTGGTCCAGATGTACCTGAGTTTCTGCCTAGAATAGCAGTCTAAAACTATCTAGACTAGATTCAGGGAACCAAGTCGTGGAGTCAACGATTTTATTTAATGTTCTGTTAAATTCCAGGTAAAAGACAGAATTTACATAAAATAACATAAAGGTAAAATCACATAACATCACGCTTGTTTTCCTTAAACAGAGTAGCAGGGATATCAACGCAATACCTATTACCATGCATACAGTACATAATTCGCCGAAAAAACAAAAAATCAGGAGACTTTGTAGAATCTTGCGAATTTGTTGCAACGTGTGTTACATTATTTTCTTTGCAGTTGGTCTCGTGGTCGTATAGGACTGCTGAGCGTGGGGTCAAGGGCTCGATTCCCGGGTCGGGCAAAGTGATATTGGGTTTTTCCATTAGGTTTTTTTTTATTGTAACAGCCCGGAGTTTGGAAATTGGCAGTGTGATAGTTACCGTGCCTCGGAAAGTACTTTAAGCCGTTGGCCCTGTGCCTGATCTCTCTCCAGTCGTGTCGGATTGCCGTGCCATCGAGTATAAGAGACAGGAAAGCGAGAGTGCACCTGAGTTTGCGCACACACTTGCGTACTATAATATCTACCGCGATTGGCCGCCATGACTGAAATTCCGTGTGGAGGACTATTATACATTTCTGCACTATAATGCCACTAGATATTATAGTGCGTAGCGCATTTTCGCGGAGATTGGTCATTTATTATATTCTACTAAGTATATATATGTACCACAAAGCACGCGGAAAAACCCAATGACTCTGCCCAATCCAACCCAGGACAACTCTGTCAACATTTACTCCAACGACACTGTCAAATGAACATCATCATCATTTCAGCCGAAAGACGGCCACTGCCAGACAAAGGCCTCCCCCAACGTCGCCACATCGCTTGGTCCTATGTTTCTTGCATCTAGCAGATTTATTCGAGTTTCACCAGGTCCTCGGCCTACCTTGACCGTCAAATGAGGTCCAATAAATAAAGTTTACTTTGTAACGTTTCAGATAGAACAAGATGGCTACGTGGTTCTAGATAGCTTCCTGGCCCCATCAGAATGTGACGAAATGCTGGAGGCTGGTCTGGAGTTCACCAAGAACATACCTAACAAAGAAGAGAGGATCATATTTTCTACTGTTAATGCTGAAAAATCGGTAAATACTTATTCTTCATAAGTTATAGTCAGTGTATTTATTTTCTCTTTTTCTCCCTGGATAGATGATGACTTCTTCTTATTTCTGCTTTATGATTATGTACATTGTAGAGCAGTGGTGACCCAGTGGTGACCGCCGCCTTACATGTTGTAGGTCATGAGTCCGAAATCAGGCAGGCGGTTTCATCATCATCATTTCAGCCGAAAGACGTTCACTGCTGGATATAGGCCTCCCCCAATTTGGGGGGGTTTGCCATAATCGCCACGCTTGGCAGGCGGGTTGGCGATCGCAGTATAGTGGTAAAATACATAGAGAACGCTGTTGCCTATTCTCTAGTAAGTCCCTTAATCGCCTCCTACGCACCCACGGGAAGAGATGGGATGGTGTTATTCTTTACGTCCGACACCACACGGAACTCGGCAGGCGGTTTACTTTGTGTTAATAATCTCAAAACGGTGAAGTGAGGAAACCGGCATATCCTTGTTCACACGGTGTGACATCTACCAACCCGCACTGGGCCCGCGTAGTAGATTACAGCCAAATTCCTCTCGAAGACAGATAGCTGAAGCAGTGGCAACATTATATAATGATTATGTTGCAGAAATATGTGCTTTAAATCGAAAGCCTTATTTACAAATACCTATTGGTTTTGTTAAAAACAAATCGCAGGCACATTTATTAAAAAGTTACAATTGTTTTTCAGCAACTTAAAGATGACTACTTTTTAAAGAGCAACGACAATATCAGCTATTTCTTTGAGGACGCTGCAGTAGGACCTGATGGCGAACTCACAGTAGACCCAAGCATATCACTAAATAAAGTAAGTCTGAAGTGTATCCTCATCATCATTTGTGGCCTAGGCTTTCCCCAACAACATTGGAGATGGCTTACTGTCCAACCAGATGCATCCGAGGCTAATAGTCTCTGAATACCATTCTTTTCACTAATATCCGTCAGCTCGGCAGTCACTCCTTTCTAGCCAAAACATCTTTCACACAGTCCATCCATCGATTCTTAGGTCTTCTCCTACTGTTAGAGCCATACATATTAATTTTTCCACATCCACATTTACGATTCTGACATTTTTATAAGTTTTTGTCAATTTTTATTATAATTTTTCGAGTTGGTGAATATTTCAAATTTAGTTAATCACAATTTTATTTTTATCTGATTTATATTTTAAAATAGTTTATAATTTAATTGAATGAGTTTGAAACTATGGACTAATGTTATGTCTGAAATAAATAAATAAATTAAATTAAATTAATATTGAAAACTTTCCTCGCGACATTTGTCTCATTCTTTCGCATCATATGACCATAGCATGACAACCGATTTCGTCTCATTTTGTCATTCCCCGCTGCCACTTTCGCACTTCCTCTTACATACTCTTTTCTTGTTGTATCCATTCACGGAACCCCACACCGCTGCTGCGGGTGCTGATTAGAATGTAAGAGAGATCTTTTCATCAGCAGCATTTTGATATAGGTACCTACATAACTATCAGTATAGCGAAGTAACGGACTATAATAAATTGGATAATACGAGTACCTACATGAAAAATACCAAAGTATGAAAAAAAGTCATAGTATAAGGCATAACATTTTGTTATTTTTATTTTATGTATATTTTACTTAATTAAGATTTTTTTTTATTCGTTCTAAAATAATAAGTTTTTTTTTTTGTATTACTTTTTAATATAATTAAATAAAACTATGTCCAGTAACTAAAAAAATAAGTAAACAGAGACGTCGAATATAGTTGCAGTTCAGTAAAAATCCGGTGGATGTTTTCGAATGAAATTTAATTTGATAAATTCTCTTTTGGTGACCGTACATCCATATAATCTGTTTACAGGTTGGTCACGCGTTGCATCTTCAGCACCCCATCTTCAGATGTTATACGTTCTGCGATCGCGTGAAGAATGTTTGCCAAAAACTGGCCTTCAGGGAGCCAGCCGTGGTGCAGTCCATGTACATTTACAAGAACCCTGGTGTTGGTGGTGAAGGTATGTTGCTGGGACAAAATCTATCTACATTTTTTCTATTCATGTGCTCTCGTTTAACCTCTGCTTCACCTGATGACCCCTTAGTTCGGTGAATGATGGTGCACGCTTGCGTAGAAGGCGCGAGCGTAACATACTAGCAGTAAAAGTGGCTTTCATTTTGACAGTTCAATAACATCCAATGCATTATTTGAGTTGTTGAGCAGACAAATTTTTCGAACATGTGAAGTAAACATTTTGTAGGATATTATTACTAATACTAATCCACAAAGCACAGAACCGGTCGAAGTGGCGGAGCTTGGGGGAGGCCTATGTCCAGCAGTGGACGTCCTTCGGCTGAAATGATGATGATGACTAATCCATCCCTTCCCCCGTGGTACGGGACGTAAAAGAATAGCACCATCCCATTTCTTCCCGTGGGTGTCGAGAAAGCGACTAAGGGACTTACTAAAGAATGGGCCGCAGCGTTCTCTATGCATTTGACCACCATACTGCGATCGCCAAACCGCGTGCCAAGCGGTGCGATTATGACATATCCCCCCTTTTGGGGGAGGCTTATGTCCAGCAGTGGACGTCTTTCGGCTGATATGATGATGATGATGATGACTGGTCCAGAGTAATGGGTGATTCTTTGAACATGTGCATACAACATTTCCGACTAATTCACCTTTCAAACACAAAAACTGAATCAAAATCGGTTTATCCGTTCGGGAGCTACGATGCCACAGACAGACACACACACACACACACAGACAGACACGTCAAACATAACATCTCGTCGTTTTTGCGTCGGGGTTTAAAAATCCACGAACCGGTAAAGAAAAAAACATCTTTCCATTAATTTTCTCGGAAGCTCCAGAGCGCCTCGTGCCATCAGTTCTTAGTATTAATTTCCGTTGAGTGTAGAAAGCTCTGAGCTTTCAATCGAATTCATTGGAAACCTTTTCCTTGAAAAATTTATGTGCCCCGTGATATGTATGAAGCAATTAATTTCCTCAATAAAATAAAATATTAACCATTTTACTAAATAACCAGGTTCTGTTTCTAACCAGGGTTATCTCAAATAGAAATAGTATGTTATTTAGATACCCTATTTTGTTATAAATCTTTTATAAAACATTATTATTAATTTTAACCTTTCCATTTCACAGTAACGCCACACCAAGACATAACATACCTGCACACGGAACCAGTGCCTCCAATCGGCTTCTGGATAGCTTTAGAACACGCCACGATACAAAATGGCTGCCTCTGGGTAATCCCAGGGTCCCACAAGTCTGGGGTGCATAGGCGACTGATACGGAACCCAGACCAGACCAGCAAAGAAACATTGATATACGACAAATCAGCTCCCATTTATCCACAGTCTAGTTTTACACCAGTTCCTGTGAGCAAAGGTAAGGCCTTTCATTAGTTCGCCTGACTTTACCCATTCTGAGGGCTGATTTTGCGTCGCTGTCAAAATCAAAGTGATCTTTATTTTTGTTACAATAAGGTTCCTATTCGGGTAACCTTAAAGCAACGCAACAATCAATGCTGCAGATCAATAGCTACCATTATTTTATTTGGCACCTTTGAGTTTGTTTGGCGCAGACTCAACACGAGTACTTAGTAGGGGAGCGGGGGCACGTTGTTACAGGGGTAAGAAGTTATACGCCTTTTTTACCGGGATTTTAAACTCATTGGTGAACATACAACACAAGTTACTAGTTTACAGTAGAAATATTTTCGACTACTAGCTATTGCTTTTCTTTCAAGACCAAAAGATATTACAAAACTCCGCGCAATAACAACAACAAACGATTTCCTAGAGGTCGAAGAAAATTATCTACAGAATGAAATTGAAGTAAAGTTAGAAATCACTGCCAAATTATTTATCTAATACCTAGTTACCTATTTACCTAGTTTAATTATTTGTTGTAACGTTCAGTTTCAAGAAGTGGAGATTATTTCAACTGAAGGTCATATAAGACAAATTGTATTATACTTATGGCTAAACCGGACTTTGCCCGCGAGGTGGATTACGGCCGACTCCCTCTCATAGAGAGGAGGCTTGCCTAAGGACAGGCTTGCTGCCTCCTTAATTCCTCCTACTGGTGAACAGTGAGAATTAATTATGCATTATATTTATAATTTAATTTTCTCAGCCTTGTTGGTCTAGTGGTCGCAAGCGCTATGCTGCCGAGCACGTGGTCCTGGGTTCGATTCCCAGGTAGGGTAAATTGTTATTGGGTTTTTTTATCAAGAATTTCTCAGTAGCAGCCAGCTGTCTGGAGTTATGCTCGGTTGATGACAATCTGGCGAAATGTGGTTTCAAATCCACATTTCGCCAGATTGCCTTCCTTTTAACCTTCGGGGAAACAAGGCAGTGGCGTAACTACAGGGTGGCAAGTCAGCAAAATGCCATGGGCCCCAGCCGGAAGGGGCCCCCGGTCAGAGGAGAATCCCAACTCCCAACATTTATTATTAAACTCTTTCAAGTAAAAGTGTATAAATAAGTCTTATAAAATAAAAAAATACTCTTATTATTGGTTCTGCTTCTTTATATTGGAGGGGGGGGGGGGGGGCATCCGATGAATTTGCCACGGGCCTCGAACGGTATAGTTACGCCACTGAAACAAGGTGTAATTTTTTGTTATGTTATGTTGTTTTCTCTTTTCTATTGGGCTTCAGTGGTTTCGACCTACATACCTTCCGCTTGGTTCCACTTTACTAGACAAGTATTTAACATCTTCTTTTATTTTTCCAGGTACCTGCATCATTCTTCACGGTAACGTCGTCCACAAAAGTGCCCCTAACAAATCTGATAAGAGTCGTCAAGCGTATACCTTCCACGTCGTAGAGAAGCACGACAACTCATATTCAAAAGATAACTGGCTGCAAGAAGGAGAGAAGGCACCTTTCTCCAACTTGTATGAAACACCACAGATGGTTTAGTTCAGCTGTTAAATGACCAATGATGACATGAATATTTTAATATAGTTTTTGCAAGTTCTCTGTTTTGTCGTGAATGGGTTCTGGGCGGATTAACGTGATTTTTTCACTCCTAAAACAATTTTTTCACAGAGTACAAAATGTGTTTAGAAAGTAATAAATTATAACCCAATTACGACAAAAACATCAATAAAAATGACATTGATGTCGCTTTTTTCGGTATTCGAATAACCGAAGTCACACGTAATCTGTACGATTTATGGCTAAGTTATGACTTGTTACTCCAGTTATAGGAATCGCAAATCATAACCCTCCTTAAGCTTAGCGTCGGATAAAAGTTGAATGGAAGGAAGTCTTCGGAAATAGCCTAACTACATTTTCTAAAACCTAATGTTTCACATGTACCTAATTATAGGTAACTTATAATTTCAGAAATAAAAATATTATATTTTTTTTGTAATTGATAGTTTTTTATTGACGTTGTGATAGCTTTTTCCCAATTATGCTGGAGTCGGCTTCCAGTCTTCTCGGATGCAGCTGAACTACCAGTTTTTTTTTTATTTGTTTTTTTTTTTATATACAGGGTGTCCCGAAACTCAACTTCAAGCGGGTACGGGGCAATAAGCTAGGTTGTAGCACCCGCTTGACGTTGAGTTTCGGGACACCCTGTATACGTAATTTACATGGAGCGACTGCATGCCTGTATAATATCTGACCTCCACAACCCTGGATAACATGATACCCCGTGGTAAGACTAGTTGTCAAACTTTTGGTCTTCTGACCCGTCCCGTAATTAACGGCAATACCTGCTCTCCGCAGCACTGAGGGGTCTCAAAATGTAATGAATTATAGCTCATCCACCATCCGACTGCGACAAGCGTAGCGAGGATGTCGATCGACACGTGCGATTGTTGTCATTTAGCGAATACTACCTGCATTTGCGTCATTTATTGAAGGACTGTGGGCAAATCGTGACAGTGGTGCGGTATTGAGGATTAAATTTTAATACTCGAAACAAATACTGTGAACCTAAATTGTCACGTTTTCCGTGATGCTAGTGAAATGTAGAGGCGCATTTAAAGCCGTGCGTGTACATAAGCAAAGCTGAGTGCCGTGCAACACACTGTTTTTCCGGTGTTTGTCGAGTGGCCACTCATCGGGTGGCACATATTAAACACAGCGTAATGCTATCGTGTGTTTTGGGTTCAAAGTGGATGACATGAGCATAAGTATCGTTATGCAACATGTATGAAACAAGAGGTGGTTTAATGATGCCTTTCAATATTTTCGACCAATGCTGCTATTATGAATATTTGTTCTGGATTCCGCAATTTGGAAATGTCATGACAAATGTTTAATGGAATGAAAGACCTTTTCATTTTCAAACACCTTTTCATCTGTACAAATACATACCTATCTACAGGGTGGCAGGGACATCGAAGCGCAAACTTTAGCCATTAATTCAGCACTTGATTCTAGATTCCAGCGTATGTAGGTATATCGAAATAACAGCTTTTGACTAAATGTAAGTAGGTATTTAAGAATAAACTAAAAAAAAACAATAATTAAATTTATGGTCGTTTCATTGTTCCGGCTAATCTCCGAAACAGGTTGACCGGCTTTAAGAGCGCTCTTCCCACGCGGGCTGGCAACGGCGCATTTATAGCGGTTTTTCGTGATTGTTTCATTAAATACAAAAAAAAAGTTTAAAAGAAATTAGCCAAGCACTAGACCGTTGGTATTTACAAGTTTTTTTGCTATTTTTTACAGTCATTTTGGTATTTACTTGTCATGGATTGATGGCGCCAAAGTATAGCGGACAGCGCCATCTAACAATTTGATTCGTTAACGAAAAATCATGTAACCGGAAACACAAGCGAGCCCTACAGCTTGGACACGATCGTCGGTGGAGGGGATGCAGCAAGGACTGGCGGAGGGATCGAGTGCGGCGACAGTTTACAGATGACAGTCTAGCTCGGACAGTCTAAGCAAACGCTCAGTACCAACGCAATTGTTTGTTTCCGATGCACATGTTTATTTAATTTGTTACTCGCCAGTTTATAAAAGTTATTTTAAATTCAAATTATCTTTTCGTTCGAGTACCCACTACAGTGCCTGAACCTACCTAAACTATGTCGAACCGTGAAGAATATCCGATGTTTCGCATCTCGGCCACTATAAAAATCGACATACCGTCAATTATTTTCTATTTGCATTACTTAGTGCTATTAAATATTTTTATTAAAGGGTAAATGTTAACAATAAATTATAAATAACAACGATCTAATGCTTGGCTGAAAAAAAAATTGTACTTCTCTTTGTATTTAATGAAATAATAACTTTTATTTTGTGGTTTTTAAACTTAATGTAATAGGTAATAGTAAACACGCTACGATCTACACAATCAAGTCTCGCTTGTGCTCGTTCTCCCCATGCGGGCTGACAACGGCGCATTTATGGCGGTTTCTCGATATTACTATACTAATTAATTAAAGAGGTAAAGCTTGTAAGTTTGTTTGTAGGAAGTAATCTCTGGAACTACTAGTCGGATTTTTTTTTTTTTGCATGTAACTGCCCAATTGTTGCGGATGATTACAGGCTATTTAACATCACGTTACAAAGCTTAGGAGCCGAGTAAAATTAAAAAAAGTCGGAAACGCTAAGTGTAAACGAAGAGCTAGCGCGGGCGGGCGCGGGCGATGGGATACGACGCGACGGCGACGGTTTGGTGCTGAAAACCTCACGCGAAAGACGGCGCAGGCAGAAGCATAAGCAGCGCCACAACACGGACACAAGCCTCCTCTCGGCGAGAGGAAGTATGCAGAAGCTAGTTTAAAATTAACTATTTGATTTTGACGCAGAAGTAGGTACTTTATATATGGCGGGAATTGTGAAGAGGATCCTATCTCCGGAAAACTAACCAAGTGATGGGACCTTAAGAACCTGTAACTGTAGTCAAATTGTTTCATATTCTGAAATTGTAAACAGTAACTTTTATGTACAATACTTAAATGTGATTGATTGAGATTGTTACAATTCAGTCACAAGCGACGATATTATTGTGTTTACAAGTGTGTGTAATAATAACTAATAAGTAAATGTATGTGTGCGTCAAACAGAGGAGGAGTCCCGTGGCAGTTAGTGGAACTACGCGTTAGGAGAGATGTAAATTACACATTACCTGAAACGATAAAGGACGGCAGTATTCCGTCCGTACCTCGCTATGCACAGCTTACCACAGGCAGCGCCACGACTGCAGAGCTTTTAATGTGTTATGCACTCTTCAATCAATCAATACACTTGCGTACGTCATTCAGGGGCGCAGAGAAATATAGATGCTAATTGTGTGGAAAGGAAAGAGACAGATATGATAACTCTGTGTTCCCCTTAGTATGATATACGCCACCACAAATAATGAACACACTAGCATGATATGTGTGTGTTCAATAAGAAATATTCTCTGTCTCCCTCTGTCCATCTATCGTATTCGTGCGGCGGGATTACTTTCATTTGGCAACCTCTGCATGGGTCTGCGTTCCTAGTATTTGAGCGCAGAAAACTATCCGAGACGGTCAGTCGTGGATAGTTTTCGATCCACGAAGAGGCGAGTGGATTCAAGTAATGCTATTGAGTGTATCTCAATATGTACTTATTTGCTCTCATACACAACACACATTATTCAATCCCGTTTCCCTTCGTATAGGTACGGAACCCTAAAAATTATCAAAAGACAGCCTGGAGCATACCGTACCTTTAGAGTAAATTCAAATTACGTAAAAGTGAACTTGTGAAAAAATGGAAACAAGAAACTTTGGTATTAAACTGAATACCTACTTTATCCAATCTGGGGTGCTTGACATTAATTGATTATAAAAATACCTCAAAAAGCACCCCACGCTTTTTAATTGAATTATATTATTTTCTCCTTTTTTAATTTGGTTTTTATATAGTTATTATAGTTATTATTTATTATAGTTAAAATCTACGAAAAAGATCAATCCTCACGTTTTACCATCTCAATACCATTTATCCAAAATCTGTGAAAGGCAATTAGGTAGGACAGAAAACAATTTCGGCACAGGCTGTCGTAAATTACCGACCGCATAATAAAGATGAAATAACTCGGTTGCCGTAACGATGCTTACTACAAATGCATTCTAAACAATATTATTGCAACCTTACGTACTCCTCCGCTACTGAGATCAAAATCGAACTCCTCAAAGTTTCTGCTATCCTAGTAGCGAAACTCAAATGCCAGGCAAAATTTTCTCGTTTACTTTTCACAAACGGCCGTGTTGGCTCTGAAAGTCGGAAAGGTTGGCTCAAACATTTTCCTCAATGAAATGTATGGAGGACAACAAACATTTGTTTAATATGGCCAATGTTTGAACCAATTCCAAAATCGACTGGTTTTCTCTTTTGGTACCAGGATAACAGAACTCGTGAGGAGGTATTTTTCTTTAGAATAACGCCATCTATCTACGCACTAATGCATTACAGCGGGACTACCCACTGTTACTACAGACTAAAAGCTTAAACAGTACCTGTAATGTGTTGTAGATGGCGTTAATATTCAGGTGTTGCTACGCTTTACTAAGTTTTACCAATTTTATTTGTTTATGTTTTCATTATTAGCATATCTATGTATTGATTTAATCAAATAAAAACAAACAATGTTGCCTGAAAATGCCATCCTATTTCTTTATTATATCAAGGTATAATAATTGTAATTTAAGTATACCTGTGGTATTATAAGCTTGTATGTACACCCCAGCAGTGTTGCCAACTTAACAACTTTATAGCTAGAGCTAGCTATTTTCCGATGTCAGTAGCTACAATTTTATAAAACTTGTAGCTAAATAAAAATACATAACAAAGAAAAATATTAAACCGCCGCCGTCAACATCTTCCTCTTCACCTATTTTACTGATTAAAAACATTATTGCAATTGCAATTACCAAGTAGATATTTTAAGAATAAAAATTATTACTGATTATTTAATATCGAGGTTATTTCGAGACACTATTGTAATAATTTGTCAATTATTAATGTAGCGGACAAATCAGCTAAGTAGCATTTAGCTACCTTCAACTTTTTGAGTAAAAAAAATCTGACCATCTAGCAACTTTTTGCTAGAGTTTAACTCAGGGGCGTAGCTACCACCGTATCTGCCGTATCATATATACCTACGGGGCCCCCGAGCCACGGGGGCCACCGACGTGCGTAACCAAAAATTAATAAAAGCTTCCCATTTTTTTTTGTTTTTCTGAAATGACAAAAAACTTTTTCCAAAAAAAAAACAACCGACTTCCAAAAAAACACTACAAAGTGAAAAATAACTTTAATTTCGGAAGTCGGTGTCTTTGGAGCTGTATTTGAATTTTTTGTCACCGCCTTCCGAAATTAAAGTTATTTTTCACTTTGTAGTGTTTTTTTGGAAGTCGGTTGTTTTTTTTTTGGAACAAGTTTTTATTTTTCACTTTTTAGTGGTTCACATGTGCTTACACCTTCACAGCATACTGGCGTGATGTTATGTTATGAACTGGTGTAAGCAATAGACAGAGATGAGATTTCAGCAATCCCAGTCCATTTGCTATCATTTATTGAGGAGTTCCGTTGCCTATCTCCGAAGTTCTTCATCAGATCTTCACCAAATTGAAATGGAACAACTCTGAGAAAGTACTCTTCCAAAAAATACCTAAATCGCTTTGTGTGCCTATAAAATTTGAAGAGTTCTCTCCATTTCTCCAGGATCCAATCATCAGATCCTGACTTGATGATCATGGGACCACCTGGGAAGTATACCCTTTCAAACAAAAAAAACAAAATTCAAATCGGTCCAGCCATCTTCGAGTAATCGGGGAACATACATAAAAAAAAAAATAAAAAAAAAAAAAAAAGGTTCCGACGAATTGATAACCTCCTCCTTTTTGAAGTCGGTTAAAAACTCAAACGAAAGACAAGGACAAAGGCAAGGAGAGTGTATATATAATTTGAATTGTTTGTAAAAAAATTGGAAAAAGTGACAGATAGACAACTATGATGAATAAATATTTCTTTTAATTATAAGCAAACATTTTTTTTTTCGTTTGTGAGAAAGCTTTACCCTTCATAAGGGTCCCCAAACAAATTTTTATACGGGGCCCCGCCAAGGCGCACTACACCACTGGTCTAGCTACTAACTAAAGGTACCAGTTGGCAACACTACACCCCAGGCTGTATTCATAGAGTGGAAGGGTGGAAGTCACAGAGTTCATTTTGTATTGGTGGAAGTCTTTTGACGTTGTGTTTGGTAATTTAGTGATCAAAGGGATCAAACGACATTATGTGTTTATTCAGGTACTTATGTATTATGCATATTTCTATCGATGGCATAATTAATTTGGGAAGAATTAACGGTCAATGGGTCGTCTTAGGGGTATAATATTATTTGTAAGTAACTCGCTCCAGGGACTGAATTTTCAGTAACTACTCTGCTCCGTAATTGTATGATAAAATCTTAGCACAATTATATTTTTATTGATTGTTTCCGTCATCATTATCTCAGGCGAAAAACGTCCTTCAGGACATAGCCCTCCCGAATCCGCGCCTCACCACATCGAACAATGAAAATAAAAATGCCATGGATTAGTCTACTCGTTTTGCGGTCCGCAATGTAATCGTGATTATCAAGGTAAGTTTATTTTAAAGACCCATTAAGACTTACATACACTTCAATACACATAAGTGTATTGAAGTGTATTTAAGTTTGAAGTATGTTCTTGATAAAGTGTATAAATAAACACTTCATCAAGAATTACACATACACAATAAGGGGAAATTGATTTGGTTATGGTGTTGTCTAATAGGCGAAAACCACAAGTCCAGTAAGGTGGATTTTTGGGGAGTGTTAAAGGCCACTCAGAAAGTACCTATTGCGAAAAAAAGTTTTGTTTATGTATGAGAGACTGGCCAGTTAAAATCTATTTTGAAAATATGATTATGTGTAAGTAAAAATAGGTACGTTCCAATTTCAAAATTTCCCTCCACATTGTTTGCGAGCTAATTTAAATTATTGTGTCTCATAAAAAAATGAATCTGCTCTGAGAACGTTTTTTCGCTATGATTTTTTACGATTTCAACATGATTTCAACCGTCGCCTGAAACCGGACGAATCTTACGATAGAGTTCAAATGACATTCATGGATGAAGGCCCTTTTAAGACAACAGGTATCGTTGGTATAACGAATTCAAGCGCGGTCGACTAACTTTGGGAGATGAAGGAAAAAGTGGTCGCCCTTTAACCGCTGTTACGAAAGAAATCGTGCTAGCAGTGAAAAATTTAGACCATGCATCCATGCGTGAGGAGGATATTTTCACGCTGGGTACTGCACAACCCACGAATGCTCAGAAGCAGGCCCGGGTGGAATGGTGCCGTGATATGATAAACAAATTTGAAGCAGGCTCGTCTCGGCGTGTTTACGACATCATTACAGGTGATGAGTCTTGGATTTATCAAAACAATCTAGAAACGAAGCTTACGAAGCGCCAGTCGACGGTTTGTGTGTTTCAAAACGAATCAACGCCCACCAAAATGAAGCGATCTAGAAGCGGGGGGTAAATTTTGAAGGCGAGCTATTTCAATTTGACTGGCTACTTGGTGTCAATTCTTTACGGAACAAAAGAATCATCAACGCTGAATTGTATACTACCAAATGCTTAGCAGAAGTTTTCTCTGTTCTGAGCAACAAGCGACCAAACACAAGGCCCCGCTTGTTACTGCTCCACCACGACAACGCGCCTTGGCACACCGCGCTCAAAACGAGGGACTTCCTGGACAGCACGCCGGTCAAACTCCTGGGTCACCCACCTTACAGCCCTGACCTAGCACCGTGTGACTTCTTTTTATTCCCGAAAATAAAAAATCTGCTCAATGGGATACAATTTTAGCAAACAATAAAAAAAAAAATTACAATTCTAGCAAAAAGAGATAAGATATACACGATAGAAAAAAGGGCAACATACTCCATTTATTATAGCTTTAGAAAAAAGAGGCTCGTAGAAGCAGGAGTGCAAAACATTTTATTTCCAAGTTCTAACTTTTTTAGGTGGATTTAAGACAGTAGGGTAGGGAGGGGGAATAGCGCTCATTGGGTAATGGCGCTCACCTCTGTAACTGTGTCAAAATGGAACGTAGCAACACGCCACGTCGCGTGAAGCGCGAGGGGAGGGATCCTCTAACAGACAGCGATGCAAACGGACAGTCAGCTCGCGTCATGCGACCGTGAAGTGCGTTTCTTCGTTTGCGGCCGCGCTGATCTAATTTTTGGTTAAGTGTTTTTTGTCGGTAAGTCCAAAACTTTAATGCTTATTTAATTATTAATTTCACTTTTCTGATAGTAAAACTATTCTATTTTGTGATAATGCAATCAATTTTCAACAATTGTGTATGATTTTTTTTTTTATTTCAAATTAATTACAAAACGACCGCTTGGGGTTATATCGCTCATCTGAGCGCCATTACCCCTTAGTGACTATTTTTTTTATTGTTGTAGATATGCCAAGAAATCGTCAAAGGACCACCGCTAAAGCGGCTTGGACCGAAGAAGACCTTCAATCTGCTAAAACTGCGATTGAAGGAGGTTTGTCCAAAAGAAAAGCCGCAAAACAATATAACATACCATTTACTACTTTGAGAGATCGACTAAAAAATGAAAACATGAGCAACCCAAAACTAGGTCGCAAACCTATTTTCACCCAACAGCAAGAAACTGAAATTGCTGAACAAGTTGCTGGGTTCGCTATACTATGGACTCAATGTCGCAAATTTGCGTAAACTTGTTTATAAATATGCTGAGCTCAACAATATCAAAAATAATTTTGATCAAAGCAGCAAAACAGCTGGATTAGATTGGGTACACGCCTTTATGAGACGCAATCCTTCAGTTTGGCAGGACCATCAAATAAAGATCAAAGCTCTGAATCTATTTTGGCAGTTGCTTGAAGCCAAGAACCTGTTGATGAGCAAAGAACTCCGGTATCCTTTGCTGCTTTAGCAACGACACCAACTATTGCACCATCTTCTAAGCCAGGTCAAAGAAACCGAAAACAACATGCTACCATATTAAGCGACTCCTATGAAAATTATTTTAGAGGATAAAGAAGAGAAAAAAATTGCGAAACTCAATAAAACTAGAAAAGATGATAAAACAAGACCAAAAAAAGTCGTTAAAGAAAAGAAGAACAAACATAAGAAACAAAAATCTTACAAGAGAAAAAATTTACAAGAAAGTTCTTCAGAGAGTGAAGATGAAGAGCACCTTTGCGACGATGAAAGTAATGACGAAATGAATGTGGATGATGAAAATTATAACAAATGTATTATTTGCGAAGAATTTTGAAAAAATAACGAGTTGTGGTATCGCTGCACCATCTGCGGACTGTGGGCTCATGCTATATGTTCAGGGTGGGATTCGCCAGATGGATATATCTGTGATTTATGTGCCCAAAAATAAAAATAAAATATTTCTAATTTGTCTTATCACTAATAATAATGATTATTTTATATTATATTATAATAATTGAAGTAGATTTGACATCGAAGACTTTACTATAATTGTTAAATTGAAAAAGGCTAATCTTACGTACAAATGGGGATAAGTGATGCTAATTTGTGATTGTAGGCTTTACTTTTATTGTATAAGGTTGATCTAATTAATATTTTTTTTATTAAAATGTGTCTTACTTGTTATATTCAATAAAACATGTTTGAGCGTCAATGCCCCGTACACTGAGCGGCATTACCCAAAGTCAGGGGGAATGCCGCTCAAACATGTTTTTTTTTTAATGTTATCCTACTACTAGTAGGTTAAAGATATATGTTTTTTTTGTTAAATTGTTGATTACTCGATAGTTAAAGACTTTGTTACTTTTCTTAATTTTGATTTATAATAAATAATTTAAAAAATACACCATGTTTTCCTTAAGTGAACGCCATTCCCCCTCCCTACCCTACTAAATACTGAGTTAAACGAAGTAAAAGTAATTTTATTTTAAATAATGTTCTAATAATAACATTTTCATCACACATTACAAACCTACAACAAAACGAATGAATGAAACAAACAATCACATGATGATTAAAATCTAATAAAGACTAAAGGACTTTTTTTTTACAATACTTTATTTTAAATAACAACTTATGACCCACAATACGTTGGTAAAAGGTGCTGAGAAGGGCTGAAATACTCAGCACTTCGTAAACTTGGTCGTAGACAACCCTCTCAATGACTTTAGCCAATATACACAGTTTAGAAATAGGTCTGTAATTAACTATTTCATTTATTTGCCCTTTTTATGTACCGGAGTTATACAGGTTGAAATTGAAAACATGCGACAAACCGTAATGGGAGATTGTACTCATCATTATGAACAACTTTTACTAAGGGACCAAAGATGCAATCGCAAAAAAAAAACAGCTGTTCCCTATATTTTGACGAGTTATGCGAACATAAATGTAGGGAACAGATGTTTTTTTTTTCGCGATTGCATCTTTGCTCCCTTAGTAAAAGTTGTTCATAATGATGAGTACAATCTCCCATTTCGGTTTGTCGCATGTTTTCAATTTCAACCTGTATAGGCAGACTTCCAGATTTGGGGAACAACAAGAAGAGAGCGATTTTTTTAACAATAGAGATACTGGCCATGCTTTGGTTTTATCACACCTAATCAGCAAATTAGGTGATAAGTGGTCAATTTAACTAATTAGTTTATCTATGACATTTCGGTCAATCTCAATTGAGTAAATATCTGAGAGCATCTTGGAATTTAAGGCAGCGATCGCGCAAAGTGCGTAGCGGACGATCGAAGTACGTGCTTGCTTTAGTGGGTGATCGCGAAGAACTGATTTAAATAATTTTTCGGAGTGAATCTTCTGTACTTGTACTATTATAAATTAGGTACGTATTCTGTATGGTTACCAAGAATTCTGACAGAGTTTTATTCTGAATTTTTAGAGATAATAGGTACTCTTTATATTCAATTTCCACATTGAACAGGACAGGAGATAACAGTGCGCTGCACATATGAGACATATTATTGTATAAAACGAAATATTCGGAGAAGAACTTTATTTAAGACTAAATATTGTTATCGTGGTGCCTAAAATGTAAATCCGTTACCATCCCATAAAACATTGATGCGAACATTGAGCTGAACAGTTGTACACTTAAATAAGAGTTTTCTTATGTAACATCATTCAAAAATATGATTATTGATGATTTGACTAATTTATAGACTTACAAAAAAAATCATCAACGATCTTCTGAAACCTTTTGACTAACAACTTTTACCTATTTTTATAAACTAAATTGCAAAAACCACGCCTACTATTTCTCCAGCTTGTAATACCTAGAGACAACAAAGATCCACAAACGACAGCTGAGATCAACGGCATAACGTGCTTTATGCAAAGATGATCAGTCATCCACGGATCAACCACACCAAGCGTAGCTTAACCTGATCGATTTATCCGTGCGGCGGTTATAACTTAGCCACAAGATCCTTAAATTCATAAATGAATTATGAAGAATAAGCTGTTTGTGATTATAAATTTCCTTTCTTCTAAAACTTAAAATCTCTAGTTTCAGCAATATTTGAACGTGGTGTTGTTCTTCTCATTTAATACTCCAATATTTTAATAACGAATATATTATAATGAAAATATTCTAATCATAATGAGTTCATTAAAAGAAGTTTCAATTTCCCTGGTTTTTTTTTTGGGTGGGACATCATCAAATAACTTCTCCCGCTTTGGGTGGAGCGGGAGGGCGTGTCAGACTTTTACTGACTAAAACCCACCCGTGTTCCCTCAGTTGCCTGTTTACCAGGGGCCGCGGTATCTCTTTCGAATAAGTGCGGGTTTTCGAATAAGTCTGGCAAGCATCGGTCCTTACAGGTCCCATCAGTTGATGCTGACATCCCTTTGAGGCGCGCGTGGTACACAACGCCACGTCGACCCGGGCTTAGCCCTTACCGAACAGCGAGCTACCCATAACTCGCCGTCCACAAGCCCGCGCCTACGGTAGCCGGGAATCGGCCTGGGATTCCCGATGCCCAGGACGTCTCCTGCGGCGACTAAGGCCGTGAGGGCGCATATACTGCCTCTCCCTCGCGTGCGCCGCCTCCCTCTTCGCGAGCATTACTACATCGCAGAAGGAGGTGACGGCTACCCATGCACTCTCGCTCCGTACCATGGCCTGGACCAGGGCCGGACGCGAGAGATCGCCGCCGCCGATAGCCGCCGCCGATCGCCTCCACGAGGACACGGCGGTGCTCCGCGCAAGCCGGGCAGACCTCCACCGTATGCTCCACCGTGTCCTCAGGGCGATCTTCGCAGTGGAAACACCTGGGCGTTTCCTCCCACCTTATCCGAAACAGGAACCTCCCGAAACAACCGTGTCCGGTGAGGACCTGCGTCAGGCGGAAGGTGAAACTTCTGGGTTAGCTACATTTAATATATGGAGCCGTAACAGATAAGACAGTACCTATGTAAAATACTTTCATAAAATTGATAAATAAATTGCATTATCCCCCCACGATATTTGTGAGGACAGTGACCTGCGATTTCGACAATATTTTCATTGCCACACAACAGATAAAAACAATAATTTCAAACATTTATAAACTTCGCTATAGATTGTGTAGACAGTATGTACCTACTTTTATTATTCTCGACGATGATCGAATTACTTTTTAACAGACTGCGCTTTGTTTGTTTATGTAACAAGTATTTTTATTTCCTTAATTTTCAGGAATTGTTCATTAGTATAGAAAAAATCAAGAAAGTCACAATAGAGGGCAAAACTGAGCAACAGGGAAATCATCCAAGAACAATAGCCCTAGAATGAATCTTGATGGCTGAAGAGTTTTCTACGTACCTGCTTCTCAAGGTAATGTTCAAAGATGAGCAATAGGCTACTAGCACACACAATTCTAGAACCGATAAGGATTTGGCAGAAGGAAAGGTTTTTTTGGTTATTTAGGAAACTGTATGCATACTTAAACAAATAAATAAACAATTACATTATCTATGCTTGATCAGAACGACATAATAGTCAATGAAGTGCCTTTACTTAACCGTAATTAAAACAAATAATATTGTAGCGCGATATCAGACAGTCCTCGCTCGAATTTAGGGGTGTTAATTAAATGGGATAGATACGTTGAGATATGACGGCCGTTCACACTGGTCGGAGGAAGCTCGTATCGGTACACCAGTACAGTTCGGAACTTCACCGAGTGCACACCAGCTACAATGCGTTCCAACACTCTGCTCCTGATCGCCATCCTCACTTGCATCCTATGTAAGTACCTTGCTTATTGCTGCAAACGCCAATGCATTTTTTTTCAACAGCGAATTAATTTCGATCCGATTCTTTTTCTTATTTTTTGCATCTTCGATGTTTGAATCTATGTGTTTGAATTGAAAATATTTTTCTATTACTAAATAGTGTTTTATTATATCATGTCGTAATAAATGTATTATCGCTACGCATACTCAAGTCTCTTGTTTGGTAGTTAGATATCGAGAGGTCATGGGTTCATTCGGGTAAAACGAGGAGTATTTTATGGATCGTTTTACTTTACGATGTGATCTTGATTCAAGTGACTTGAACGTTTTAGTAAAATGTACCGGTTAAGTTTCTAAATGCACTTCAAAGTTCTGAATCAAAAACCATCTATTTCGCCGAGATCATTCATATTTGTTTAAGAACCTGTTTTGTGTTTGTCTTTTTTTGAATTTTTTCTATCTAGGTACCTATTGGTTTTTTTGCTAACTTCTGCTGTTCCTTGTTGGGCTAAGATCTCTGTTATCTTTCTCCAGATCATACTACTAGGTAGTATAAGTTGGCTGTGAGCCTGGGGGGGTACAATCATTTGCTTCTTCTTATTTTTTGTCCTTAGTAGATTCGGTTCATGATTGACACTAAGTTGCGGTCATTTTTAAAGCGCAAATCATGCACAACTGAGATCAGTGGTGGCTCAGTGGTAACAGCCGCGACTTACGAGTTGTAGGTCGTAGGTTTGAAATCAGGCAGGCGCAATACTTTGTGTAAATTATTTCATCGCCACTGCTCTCAAAATGGTGCAGGAAAACATCGTTAGGAAATCAACCTGTCCTAGAAACAAAAATTCGAAGACATAAGACATCGACTAACCCGCACTAGACCCGCGTTGGGGATTAGATACGGCCCACTCCCTCTAATCGAGAGGAGGCCTGTGCCCAGCAGTGGGAACTTTATAGGCTGAATATGAAATCAAGGACTAATTATAAACTCGACATTCACTTGTCTACTTACTTTTAATACAAAGTTGATGTCAGATGTGGTCACGTTATAAAAAGTCATCCTAAGGAGCGTTTTGGCGGTAAATTCAAAACAATGAAAAATAAATTTGATTTAAATAGTTTTTAATTGAGAAAATGGATATAAATCAATTTACTTTTATTTTTCTAATATATATTTCGTCCCAATCTTCAAATTAAATTAGTTTTTAATAAATTGGAAAATACCCTATTCCGGCGGCCAACACCGAGTTTTTTTGCACGAAAAGTCGTTGAGCTGCTGCCCGGTGCGGCTGTAATGTGCGCTTAGCTTTAACATCAAAAGCCATTCATGCAAATTAAGCTAAGAATCAACACTTTTTTAACGTAAAAACCTTATAAGACGGTCTTCCAAAACGCCCGCCTTTCAACATTTCCTAGTGCTTTAGCTGGGAAAATAATATACAGGGTGATTGGAAGATGGGTGCAAAGCTTTAAGGCGAAGATAGTACAGACAATTTAGAACCATTTAAGCCATGGTTGTCTTAGTTCGTCTAAGACAACCAATCTTAGCAAATATTTTTAACCAAATTTTTAAGTTTTTTTTCGGAAATTCTCAAAATTTAATGTAAACTGCATAATTATGGCCAAATTGAATGATAAATGAATTCATTTTTTATTTATTTAATTAAAGTAATGTGTAAGCAATCAAGCAAAACATGTTCTAGGCTTCTGTGTCATTAGACATTTTTTTTACAGACATTTAAAGCTCAGAAAAAATAAAAAAATTGTACAATACGTCTTTTAAACCTTATTCAAAAAAAAAAAATTGGTAAGACTTCGTCTAAGACAACCATGGCTTAAATGGTTCTAAATTGTCTATACTATCTTCACCTTAAAGCTTTGCACCCATCTTCCAATCACCCTGTATAATAATAATTATAAATCATTTATTTTCAAGTTACATAGACTCATAATAATAGGACAAGAACACACGGAAAAGGTGGAGCAACAAACTCCCCAGCAGCACACCTGTCTATTTTGTTAGTATAACCAGCATATAATGTCCCCACTGCTGGGACACAGGCCTCTGTGGGAGGGAGTGGGCCGTAATCCACCACGCGAGCCCAGTCCGGGTTGGTAGATGTCACATGTCTTCGAATTTTTGGTTCTAGGACATGCCGGTTTCCTCACAATGTTTTCCTTCACCGTTTTGAGAGCAGTGATGATGGAATTAAAGTAAAGCGCCTGCCGGGGTTCGAACTTACGACCTACAACTCGGAAATCGCAGCCGTTGCCACTGGGCCACCACTGCTCTATTCTATATATCTCTATTTTTTGTTCGACAAACTTGATTTTATACAATAGATGCCGTATTGATGCAAAACATGAAATAAGTTATTTGCCATTATGTTAGACAGCCCAATAAATCAACAAAAAACATTAAATAACTATACTCCAGCAGAAAATAAAAGTAAAACAGAACTGAATACCCAATTATAAGTTCCCAAGCTTAAAGGCGCGCGCGCTTAGATGTGTTAAGCTGGAATATGTTCATATACCTAGCTGTTACTCCTAAACTAGGACCATCGTAGTAAAATCAATAAACAGATAATCTATACAATAGTTTTTGCCCGCGGCCCCGCGTGGATGTCTGTTATTGCGTAAAAAAGTAGCCTATGTCCTTCTCCATATCCCAGGCTAACTTCATGACGATCAGTTCAGCGGTTTAGGCGTGAAAGCGTAACAGACAGACAGAGTTACTTTCGCATTTTATAATATTAGAAGGGATGATGAATTATTTTATTTCTGTAAGTAGGTTTGTACAAACACTTTTACACGTCAATATTTTTTTTTTTATTTAGGTGTGGTCGGTGTTTCTTATTTAACTACTCCCAGAAGATAAACCGAAACAAACTTAGAGGTCATACAGTCTCTTTTAAATTCCAGACATAATCTTGGTCAGATCGTGTAGATTCGTGCCTGAAAAGGTCTTTTTTAAATGTTCCTAGTAGTCCGAATTAGGTTTTTATGGAAAGGAAAATTGGAAAGTTGCAGAGTGAATTGGTGCCTTTGCTATGGGAATTCGTTTTGTCGTGACAGCTTACAAATTACAATGGTCAGCTCGATGATTTACTGCATTTCAGCCGTTTTGTTCAAGTTCCAACAAACAGTCTAGCTTGATCTGGCAATAAACGTACCTACTATACCTTCAGAATGATAAAAACAAAGGCTATAGCCAACATTTTTTTTTTTTAATCATTAATGGCGACCTTCCTCTATCGCTCAAGAGAAGACTCATCGACATAAGTATTCTTCCCTTCTCAAACATGGTCGTCTTTAACAATTCAACAGAGGTCCACGCTCGAGGTTTGCCAGAGAGCTATGGAACGGAGTATTCTGGGTATCAAACTTTTGGATCGTATTAAGAATACAACAATCCGTTCCATTACGAAACTAACTGATGTCACTCGGAAAGCTGCCACGCTTAAATGGAATTGGGCTGGACATATCTGCCGTATTTCAGACGATCAATGAACCAAACTTACGACCCAATGGAACCCGCTTAATGGCAAACGACGTCGCGGCAGGCTCAGACGGAGTTGGCGGGATGAACTGGACTTCTTTAGTAAAGATTGGTCCTTGTCAGACAGAGAGAGTTGGAAAGACAGTAGGGAGGCCTTTGCTCAGCAGTGGGACGTCAATGGCTAATAATAAAAAATAAAAAAAAACCAACGTCAGAACTTGCCAAATCTCCTTTTTTAGCATGTATTATCCCACTGGTGACGGTACCCCATAACTTTCACACTTCTTTTTGTGTGGCTTTTTCTAGCGAATTAGTGAATGCTTCATGACAACGTGCACGTTTCTGGGTCTAGAAAAATCGTTGATTGTCTGCCAGATGGTAGACCTGGATTGCGACCTCGACGCCATTTTGTCTACAGGATACACCAGCGGTCCTTGGCACAGTTGCTTGCAACACAAAATGCAAAAACAATTTGACAATTTAGAACGCCACTTTTGTTAAGCAAGGATGGGCTGGGTATTCGGTAACTACGTTGCACTTCCCGTGCAAATTGAATCAATCAAGGCAATATAGGTCAGTGTTAGATGACGCACTAGACTCTAATTGGCAATTGATATTGTATGCACCCAACGAGAGCAAGGATGGAGGGACGTTGCAGATTGCATAATGGCATCTATAGTGGGTTAGGTCAGGTCTATTATTAGGTATACCTACCTACCATTTGACTGGGACTTTACTTACGCTTACGTACGACAATCTGAACCGTCAATAACGATGAACTGAAGCTTAAAGTTACCTATCAACAGAAATCTTTAGAGCCTTTTGTTATACTAAGGGCAGATTTATCAATCTTCAGATAAACAGACAAATAGGGTTTTTCGGTAGATAGCATAACAATATGTTGTTTAATCGTCAAATAGGCTTAATCATCGAATAAATTCACTTATCTGAGAAATAGATCTATTTGCCTCTTTGACGGTCAGATAACCGCTTATTCCATTGATAATTATGACGTTGATGTTACAAAATTTGTGGTTAGTCTTCGTGTTTTACAGGTTTAAATAATTAATAATATTTTCTTCCATGCAGATACTTTGTCTTTGTTTGTAACAGCGTCAGTCTTTTTATTTTCTATTATTTGCATAGGTATAGGTACCTCTCGACTATACTCACAAGTAATTGAAGATTGCTGAACGCTCCCTCTTTTTGTTTTCGTTTTCCATTATTACAATCAATTTAAAAATAACAAATTAAAAAAACATCACACGGCCAAACTTACAACCTCGTAACGTATTAAAAGTGACATGACGCTGCCTTCTGTTTGAATGACATTAACAACAATCAAAGAAATAGTCCGTCCCGTTCTAAAATTCATTTATTCTGTATATTTTTTACACCTCCCTGAAGTTAGCGTTTGCACAGATGAGATATTCGGTCAGATTGTTATACCAAGGATAAATATTATTTGAAAAATTGTCAACCACTTATCCGACGAATATATAGTCTTACGACTTCATTCTTCCGGTAGCTATTGGTAATTTGGTACTTTTATCTAAGATTGAAAAATCCGCCCTTAGTAAAATTGATCTCATCTAATCACATCATTTACCACAATTACCTCTATCTTTTTCTAGTCTGCGCTGTCCCACTCCTAGGCAAAGGGGAAGTGGGAAGTGCAGCACTGCAACGTAGGTTCAGAATTATTATACCCAGCCTATTGCCGTCGCGCTCAATTCGTCGCACCTAGACGACAACTTCCCAGACCCAAAAACGCGCTGGCAAGAAGGCATGAAGGATTCACAATCTATAAGCCACAAATAGAAGTGTGGAGGTTAAACGGGGACCGTCACCAGTGAGATAAAAAATTTACTAAACATATTTTCGTCATTGCTAACTGTACTTTTGTTATAATTTGCAGTGACAACTTGGGCCTGCGATGCAGACCAGGCTCACAATGGCTGCAAGATCTACGGGGCTGCTTGCACCTGTGGGTTCGGCTGTAGGAGCGAATATGTCTACAGGACTCGACGGGCCTGTCTCAATGCATTGAGAGGTAAACTCGAGAATTGATCAGTATCATTGTTAAAAACGACAACCGAAAAGCAGATAACGCCAGTCTACATCTGTAAAAGCTATAAAGTTATAGTCAGTTCTTCCTTTAAATTCGTGTGACCAAAATCAAAATCAGGCCACTATACGTGGTGAGCTCGATCTGAACAAAAGAACCCGTCAGTTTCAATTTAACCCTAAAGGCTCGTGCAGCCAAGCGCTACGCGACAGTCGCGTCGCGTCACTCGTAGAAAAAATTCTATGAAAACTTAATGGAAATTGATCTACAAGTGTCTGTTCGAAGAAGCCATAAAGGCTACTTGAACAGTTCCACCTTCAAATTCGTCTGACCTAATTGAGATCAGGGTACCGTACGTGGAGAGATAGAGCTAAAGAAAAACTTTCGCCAGGTGGGTCTGATTGGAAGCATGTACATTGCACACGCCTAACCTAAATGAGCAATTTGGTTAGTTTCAACAATTTGCTTCTAATTAATAATTCATGCTGTCGTTTACCATAAGCCATTCATCTGGAAGCTGAAAGTTCACACATGGCTAGGGTCTTGGTCAAATCAGTATAATCCGATCTGAGGTAAATCTGAGCAGGTATATTATGTACAATCATGTTAACTGAGACGCTACCTGAAGGAAATGTGTGCGGGACGGGTGTTGACGAATGTCAACAGGCGAATGACTCAGCTCTCCCAAAACGGCAGCACACCTATCTCGCAAAGCGCAGCTACGTCAGACACCTCACGCACCATCTCAATTAAACGATAGGTTTATAGTGGAAAGAAGGATACTGCCTATGATAAATGATTTTATTTCTGTAAGTAGGCTTGTACAAACACACACGTCAATCATATTTTTAAACTAAAATATGAGCTATGCGTTTTCTATCTGACTACTCTGAGAAGAACGGCCGAAACAAAGTCAGAGGTCACGGTCTCTTTTAAAGTCCAGATATAATCTTGGTCAGATCATGTGAAGACGATGTAGATTGAAGGCTGAAATGGTCTTTTGAGGAAAGAACCACACATATTTAGTGGACCTGTCAATAAAATATTCTTCTCATCACATTTCTTTTTAATTTCACAGACAGGAGTGCAAATGCTTGCAGCCGTTTGCCGTGCTTGGGAGGGATTTGTATACAAACGATGCAAGATCCAGGCTATACTTGCAAATGTGAAGGCACCGGATTTTATGGACAGCAATGCGAGAAAGGTAAACGATATTATTATTAAAATCATGTGCTAAATTAATAGTCTCAGTTAGCGCGTCGATGTCTTTGCCACACTGTATAAATCTCCTATAAGTACCTGCTGAGATCTACTGAACTTTGAAATTAACAAAACATTATTTTGTTTCCAGCCTGTCCCTCAGTTCCAATACGCGGCAAGGTCTTCCCTCACGAGTGCATCGTCATTTGAAGAGAAGACAAGAGCAGACACTTATTTATTTAGTCTCCTAAAATCCTAACGCTTAGCTTTATTTACCTACAGTTGTTACAATTATATTCTAAATAAGTGAAACCAATATTGTATCACAGCAATTTATTCCTCAAAATAAACATTTCATTAAAATTATACTTTTAGTTATATTCTTTTCAAACAAGAATTCCTCAACAATTGAATCTGTTTGGTAAAAACTGCCCAATCGGCCTAATCTTTCACTCTCACACTCCAACTATCCGACTCTTACATAGTTGGGGAAAGGTTAGGCTTCCAGTCTAACCAGATGCAGCTTATGTAGGTCGTAGGTTCGAACCCAGACAGGCGCTCTACTTTGTCTAAATTATTTCATCACCACTGCTCTCAAAGCGGTGAAGGAAAACATTGTGAGGAAACCGGCATGTTCTAGAACCAAACATTCGAAGACATGTGACATCTACCAACGCGCACTGGGCCAGCATGTGGATTATGGCCCACTCCCTCACACCTGTGTTCCAGCAGTGGGAATATTATAGGCTGATTATGTTATGTATTTATGACTGCCTATCTGATCTCCAGGAGTTTGGAAACACGCATGCCAAAGTGTGATTTTTATTACCAGCACTGTGGAAGTAACTCAACAAAATAGTGTTCATAAAAATACATCACCATCTGCCTAGCGTTTGCTCGTGTTGGGGTCAGCTTCCAGTCTAACCGATTTTACATGGAGCGACTGCCTATATGGCCGGGACCAACAGTTTAACCTGCATTTCAAGGCACGGAGGGGTCTTAGTATGAAAATATGGTCCCCCATCCTTGGAACAATCGCGGCAAACTTTGCTTAACCTGATCAATCGGCCCGTGTGGCTGTTATTACTTAGCCACCAGCCCCTCTAGTTCTTAAAAGACTTGAGCCCATAAATTTATCGGAAGTAAAAAAAAAAACTCAGTATCTAGGTATATACCTAACCCATCTAGTTACCCAAAACTAAATTGGCCTACTTTTATGATGTGTAACATTTTTCTTCTCGATTTCTTGCAATCTGTGGGAGTAATTTTATCACGGTTTGTGCTCCCACACTGTCATAAAAACGTGTGACTCAAGCCTACCACAGTAGACTGAAAATGGTCTTCTATGCTCTGTGTCAATCAGGAATTGGGAATTGTATCATGGTATAAGATGGCGCAACTAAGACCAGTTTAATCAAAGTCGAAAGAGCACTGAGAGCTATATTAAAAGTAATGCTATATAAGCCTTACCTACTGCTATACTACAACACAATATTGTACTCTGGACATAAGGTGCTTACTATCTGTCAGCTCTTTGTGCTCCAATCGGTACTTAAAAGACACGATTACCTATAAGCTGATCACTGCGTCTTAAGATAGCGCCCGCCCCCCGCCCCTAGTTTAGTTCATGTACATACCTCGTGGTTACAGCATAATTATGTATTACCCGAAAATCAGCCCGCTCCTACATCCGGATGACGATCCAACCAGCAGCATCTCAGCTTCATTGGAACCTGGTGCTTCCAAGGCCGGGGGCATGTTCACGACCACAGCACCATCTACTGGTGCGCGGCGCGGCGCGCCACTAGCGACGCGCAGCGGATTTTCACTGTCTTTGTGACACGCCAACGAACACGAAATTGTTACCGCTTTATATGAATAATTACTGTATTTAACCACGATATTACATGTTACCATCATACGAAGCCTTTTGTCTGATTTCCAACCCACGGTGGCGTCTGTACAGACGCCAGCACATCAAGCCAACACAAACTTTTTTTTTTGAAAACTGTACTTTATTACTGTTTTTATGCTTTTTCTTTGCAAATGTACATTTTTTTCGAGAAATACTCATGTAAAAGATAAAAATTATTACTGTGGGTTATTCTTAGGATAAAGACATTTCAGACGTTTTTGTAGATACATATTTCTAAGATATACCTACAATTTCGTAGTACTTACATTATTTTGATCTATCTTGTAAGGTTTAGCAAGCGTTTGCAATGTTAGCACACAAAAATATGTTTTTACGACATCACATTACTATCTAATCTTTGAAATTTTCGCCTTTTCTCTATTAGGTATAATATGCATGTATTATACATATAAATCTTTCTCATGAATCATTCTGTCTATTGATGAAAACCGCATTAAAATCCGTTGCGTAGTTTAAAAGAACTTAGCGTATACGTAAAGCGACTTTGTTTTGCATGTACTAGCTATGTAGAGACAAATGAATTTGAAATTGAATCCCATACCTAACCAACTAAATAGTTTTAAAATCAAAGTTGATTATGTAAATGTAGATTTCTCTTTACATTTTCGAATTGGATCTTTCGTTTAGAAGTTACGACGGGTATAAAAATGTAAAAGTAAGCAAAATGCCGCGGTGTCAGCGATAGCGCACAACCCTACGCTTAGTCGATTCGTTAGCTAGTCTACACATTTTAATTTTTGTAAACTAGAAACAATAGAGTAGGAGTCTGTAAATTTATTATTATTTATATTTTTTAAACATTACACGGGCACGAAATATGGCTGTTATTTTATTATGTATGTTGTGGTGTTTTACGACTTCCACGCGAACGATGTCATGTCGCGGGCAAAGTATTGTATATTTAAACTTATTTTTTTGCGTTTCGGCTTTGCATGGGTTGTGCATTTAGCCAATGTTATATTTAAACTTACAGTATCGAACTATCGACCTAACCGAAAGAGCTCTATGTTCTAAAAAAAAACAATTAGTGCTGGCATATTTCAATTTTATCTCGGCTCTGTGAAAGAATTGCTACGAAATATAATTCACACTCAATTTTAACTTTTAATTATTAACTTCAATGTAATCGAGCTGATTGAGAGATTCTCTCTCGATGATATTGTGCTATACATCTTACCATTTCACCAAGACGAATATTTTAATCTGGCAAAATGGTGAACTGACAACACTGTTCTTTGAATTACGTTTAACGTTAGTTACGTCAAATACGAAATGCCGCAAAACTACTCAGTATATTATGTTCTGTGACTACCTCGTCTACAACTCGTCTACAAGTCATTGTCTTGTTGTCTCGTGTAGTCGTTATCTTTTATATACTGGACAACGGTGCTTCACTGGCGGTTTTTAGGTTTATATATTAGTTAAAATACAGGAGTAAATAAGTGTTGTTTTCCGTGGTGAACCTTTGACTGTCAGGTGAGAATAAGAATATTATTTTCTTGATTGTAGTTTGTTTCGTTGCGGCCTGCGACAACAAAAAACTGGAAAACTTAATGTCATTGTTTTTCTTTTGTTAGAATCCTAAAAAACAAAAGTGTTACTGTTTATTGTATTCTTAGTAAAATAATTAATGGACAAGAGGTCTCTGCAAAGTATATCTTTGCACCTAATTCATTCTTTTAAGACTGGATCAAACAAACAATTTAATTCATATGGATGCCCTATACGATAAAATTGAGCAGACACTAAACTTCTCGTTGTATTTATATTTACTTAAATCATATTTAATGGTTGTTGGCTAAAACTACCTACTGTTTCAAACAAATCATAAGGTTTAAATATTATATAAATAATACATAAATAATTCTTTAATTATCAAAACAGGCAGATTCAACAATATCCATGATTACATTTTCTACAGATCTTAATGTGTACATATAAATGGGGAACGTTCAGTGATTGTAAAAATTAGTTGTGATAAGTACATAAATTACATTTACTAGTTCAGTATCTAAATTAAACTGTATCTATAAATATAAAATTAATCCCTATTTCCCTTGCTCGCTACATCTAGGGTTGCCATCTCTAAAATTTGGCAACCAGGACAAGACGCGTGAAAACCCCGGATTTTAGAGCCCAGAACCCGGACTGTCAACTGGTTTTTTTAAACAGTCAGTGTAATAAAAAACACTTGAAAATGTCATAAATCACCTTTTTATTTATATTCAGACCTTAATTAAATTTAGTAATCTTTTATCATCAATTGAAATGTAGGTACCTAACAAAACAGAATAAATTGTTTTAATAATCAGTTAGAATTTTTTTATTCTTAAAATAAACCCGGACTACAGATGAAGCCCCGCCCGGACGCTCCCCGGATGCCTTCTAAACTAGGACAAATCCGGTGAAACCCGGACGGATGGCAACCCTAGCTACATCACATGTGAACGGCTGGGCCAATTTTGCTAAAATTAAGAAAGTTGCACATAACATATTAATGTGAATTCAATATTAAGACAGGACAACGTCTGTCGGGTCAGCTAGTGTACAAAAAAATAATATCCACTATCAAGAATACCTTGGTTTATTACTGGCTGGAAACATCCTGCAAAGAAGTTTGTGTTTGGTGGTTTTGGCTTTATTTGACACAAAATAATTATTATCATTGTTTTAATCAATTAGGCACCTAGGGTAGTGATTACCGTAGTTCCTTAGCAAGTATGGGTTCTTTAAAGTTATTGTAACACATAACCATTATCACCAGCGTCAGACAGCATCTGTCTGGCATTAATGCTAAAATAAACCTTTTTGGCACAGCCGTGAGGCACACACTGTTGTACCTAGTTATTTTTTTGTTCTTGTATTTCATGTTTCAAGAACTGTGTCCAAATAAATGGTATTCTTTACTTAAAGTTATTATTATACTGAAATAACTGAGACAATACATTTGTACCCAAGTACTTACAACCTTTGAAAAATTTGTTTTTTTGATGTACGGTCACCAAAAGAGATACATAAACACACAATTTATGATTTCAAATAAAATTAATAGAAATAAACAGTTCATTTATCAAATGAAATTTCATTTTAAGAGATTCATCAGTGCTTAACTAAAGTTCAGCTATATCTGACGACCCTGGTTACTTATCACTTTCGGTGACTGTACATGTTTTAGAATTATATAATACATTTTAGTAACCCCTTTTAAATTGCATTGTTGAGTGTGAACAATGAAGAGAAGAGTGAAGCTTGTGTTTATGTTTCAGACATTAGTCTGAAACATAAACACACGCTTCACTCTTCTCTCAAGCCAATCAGTAGCAATAACAAGCAACAGGTCCACTGTTGTTATAATATTTATGTTATTGGCCTAGTCACTTCTGCAATTATTTATCAAAATAACTGTTGAAAGTGTGCCACAATTGTTGCAACACATAATGTATACTGGAGGCACATTGACACGCCAACTGAACTCACCAGATAATTATAGACCCCGGTCTTAGAAATTCTTTAAAAGTATAAATTCAAAAAGTATGCTCTTTCATAGAAAAGTGCAACTGTCAAAATTTATGGAACACCAAATTGTTTATTTTTGTTTTATTAACTACGAAAAACTCTGACGCTTGGGTTTCAGAATCACGTACTGAATCTATGGTAAAAGATTGCGCGTGTACAGGGTCGCCCGTTTACAGTGGTCCAAAAAGATTTTTTAAGAAGCCTCTCTCCAAGGGTTTTCCAAAACACCCATAGATGTATGTTCATTAGATAGATATTGTTTAGGTGGAACTAACCTCATAGGAGAACAGTTTTGTTTGTCTTTGTTCCACTTCAGCTGCTAAAATTTAATAAAGGAATTGTGGCAAAGATCTCCACATTTTGGACATCTGTTAACATGTCACCCTGTAGGTATAAGCTTAAAGGCTGATTGCAGATGAAAACGGAAAAAAAAATATGCTTGTGAGATATATATTTGTTATTATTGATTCTGTATCCTAATTTCATCTTATTACTTATTAATTTTGTTTTCTAGTTTTTTGTATCCTAATTTTTATCCCAATTCTGTCTAATTTTATTAAATGTTCTCTAATGTTATCTAATTGTACCTAATAATATCTAATTTTACCTTATTTTTACTAATTTTGTTCAATCGTATAATGTCTTCTAATTTTGTCTAGTTTTATAATGTAATTTAATTTGCTTGTTCTATGTTTCTATGATTGTGTGTGTAATAACCTGTATTGACCGATAACTTGTATGTGTGGTGCAAACTGTTAGTATAAGTTGGTTATTAATAAATAAATAAATAAATAAATATCATTATTAGGAAAAAGTGTCATAGTTTGTTTGTTCCAGATAAGAAAAATCTCTTAACAGACTATACTAAAAGCAAAGCTGAAGTGCTTGTTTGTTTTTTTAAATACATTAATCTCAAGAACTGCCAGCCCAATTTAAAAGAAATCTTTTTGCTTTTGATAGCCTAATTCTTAAGGAAAGCTTTAGGCTATTTAACATCACGCTAGGTCTTAGGAGCCTAGAAAAAATAAAAAAGAATGCTAAATAAAACAAAGTAATCTAGATGCCTAGTGTTATAATAAAAATACAATTTGAATATCAATACTTATCTTAGATACGATGCATACTTCATAAACTATCTTGTTTATGTATCCGATAAATATAAAATGCACCATTTCAAGTACTGGTTTTATCATTTTATAAGCATTGTACATCTCAAGTTCTACCTATTAACTTTAAATACTAAAACATTATTTTATGATAGAGGAAAGTTCCAGATATACAAAAGATTTTTGTCATGATTGTATCTGTTATTATCAGAGATTGGATATTCCGATGCATATTCACCTAATGTTGAGATATTAGCTAACATGGAATGCGCTTTTGTATTGAAAAAGTCTTAATTTAGGTAAGTAATTTGTTTATTTTTTGTTTTAACTAATACAAACCACCCCTCCTGCAGTACATACACATATTTTTATTGGGTTAAACATTAATTTTAAATTAATACACATCTGAATAATTATGCAATCCAAGAATCCTGGGGTTTTTAATAAATATTACAAATAATTTATAAAGCCGCTTCCATACTTTCATAGCTAAAAAATATCTTTAGGTAAATATGCATCCGAATACCCGATCTCTGATTATTATATTTTATTAGTTTCTGCCCAGAACTTCCTCCCCGGGGAATTTTTTGTTTTAAAACAAAATGTTGAAACAAGATATGAGAGATGTGGTGGTCCGGTGGTAACAACCGCGTCTTTCTACTTGTAGGTGTTAGGTTCCAAACCAAACAGGCGCTTTACTTTATACAATTTATTTCATCACCACTGCTCTCAAAACGGTGAAGGAAAACATCGTGAAGAAACCGACATGAATTCGAAAACATTGGACATTTTCCAACCCGCACTGGACCCACTTGGTGGATTACGACCCACTATCTCACCGAGAGGAGGCCTGTGTGTCTGTGTTCTGTGGGAACATTGTAGGCATATTATGATGAACATAAAATATATCCAGTAGCATCGCATCGCCCACCCGCGATTTGATTTCTGCCTTTTTTTAACCGACTCCAAAAAGAAGGAGGTTATCAATTCGACATGTTTATATTTATTTTTATTTTTTATGTATGTTCGGGCATAACTCCATCATATATAGACGGATTCGTAAAATTTTTTTTTGTTCGAAAGGGGTTTATCCGAAAATGGTCCCATTTAAATTTCATATAGATCTGATGATGCGTTTCGGAGACAGACAACGGAACTCTTGGACGATTCTTCAACGGAAGAATGAAAATAAAGAACAGAAAATCGTCTACAAATCTACAGTTTGTAAGGACAACGTTTACAACGTTTTTTCTTTCGCAATATGTAAAAGAATCTACATAGTTAAAATGAACCTATTCAAACCAAGTTACATGATTTCCATGTTAATCACTAATAAATAGTTGATATTAGAATTGATGTATAATCACTAATAAATAGTCGATATTAGAATTGATGTTACATAATGTCAAATAATTACGAGGAGAATATGTCAGATATTGTAAAAAATTATAACACTCGGCTTGTTAGTGTCATAACGTGATGGTGAATGGCCTATAACCTTCCTCTAGAATTGGGCTATCAAAAGCTATAAGATTTTCGAATCCGACTGATAGTTTTAGAGATTACCCCTTACATACAATCAAACAAATTGTACTTCTTTATAATTTTAAGTACAGCTAATATACTAGAGTAACCCTACATCACCAAGCGGCTATCTACAATATGCCAAGGGCATGCCCTCAGCTTTTTCGGACATTTTATGCGTTCACCTAAGCATGGTCTGGAAAGGCTTATGGTACTGGGCCGGGTGGAACGAAAACGCGCTCAAGGCAGAACACCAACAAGATGGTCAGATGTGATCAAGACGCCTGTTGGCGGCAACATCTACCGAGTGCTCCACACTGCCAAAGATCGCATAACTTGCAGACACGTCGTATGTGGTCGCGATCCTCAGCATTGAGGGAACGAAGAAGAAGAATACATATCAATTTAGCCATTTCTATATATAGCCCAGAAGATAGTCACTGTCTCCCAATTAAATAAAAAGCGTATCAACCAGGAAAGGGGCATTAAAATTACTTTTTTATTTACGTCAAGTCTCTTTCACAGGATGGCATGGACCGGGTACCAAAAGTTTCTGGCAGTAATGCTGGTAGTGACGGGGTCTATTAACTCTTTGAGTACAAAATGGGCCGACAAGTTACAAGCCAAAGGGTCCGATGGGCAAATAAGACCCTTTGAACATCCATTTCTGCAGGTAATTTTTTTGATGAGCGTTTTTAACCACGCTTTTCATGTTTTGTTATCTTTTCATAAGTTCTGTAATAAAGATTTTTATATATTTATAATCATAGTTCTTTGTCAAGACTATTTGTATATCTAATTTGGATTGTTTTGCTTCCATTTAGGCCACGGCTATGTTTCTTGGCGAAATGCTATGCCTCCTAACTTTCAAGCTGATCCAATACAAGACCAAGAACACCGGTGGCCATGCCCTCACGAATGGCAACCAGAACTTCAATCCGTTTATCCTGATGCCTGCTGCAATGTTTGACCTGGTAAGATAGATTTAACTTTTTTAAGTAGGCACACAACCGTATATGGATAGGAAAGAAAATGCTATCGTATATGTAATATGGACCCATTTATTGATGTGAGTAAATACAAACAGCGTTTGATTTGATCGCAGCAATCGCAATAAAAAGCTAGATGATAACAAGCTAGTTTCTGTGACGTCATGAATGCATAACCGATATTATCTTGCGTTATGGACGTTTATTATGATTTAGTGTTTTGAATTTATATCAGAAATAGTAATAACTGTTTTTTTTACTACCATTTGTATTACACTACTTACTGTTAATAGCTCGATTTGTACCATATTGGTGTGGATGCTATAAGTTTCCGTTATTTTCGTGAATTCCCGTTGTCCACGTAACAACAGAACGTCATACAATTTCCTTACCGTTGTCCCCCTTAGTGCAACGGGGACAACGTATAACCGACGAAAAATTTTTGCGCTGGGGGATCTAGAATGGTATGCTGAATTCATGGATAAACTTTGCGCACTGAATAAAAACTTTTCCTGTATACATACATAGGTATTATAACTTTTGCATCCTAATTACATATACCTACTATTACCATTTAAAAATATAACTGTTTATAATAGATATTAAAATGTACTTAAATGAGTTTTTCATAACTTAATTCCTAGCTCCTATTGTCATATAGGGAGGAATTAAGAACTGGGACTTAGAATGAGCCAATCAAAGCTTCGCAAAAAATAATGTTATCTGTGCTTTTGTTCCGCGGCTGCATCGCTCAGCGTCGCGCTGACTGGTGCATGATTTTAAGGGTCACGTTATTTATAAGCTTACTTGGTACTCAATTAGGAAACAAGTACGCAATTTCATTAGTATATGATTATACACATATACATATTTTTAAATAAATACATAGTATACTTACATAAACATATATGAATAATAAAATCGTAAATTAAATGCTTCTCCCTTAATCACGTAAAATCTGCTGGACGAATCTTGACAACATTTGGTTGTGGAATAGATTATGACCCGTAAGCTACATAATGTACTTTTTATCAGGTAGTACCCGCGGGAAATAAAACTCACGCGGGCGGAAAGCTAGTATAAATACAAAATATACTACTACTATTGTTTACATTTAAGGTCATTTTAAATTTTATGCGTATAGCTTTTATTTAGATATCATGTATTTTTTAATTTTGTGTTTAGGCAATTTTTATTAAGTATAATATTCTCTCTACTGTGGCACTCTCACTTATAATTTTAACGCAACGGGGAAAACGGGCATAATTTGAAAAGTACACATTACAATAAATTAACGGGGACAGCGTACGAGGGACAACGGGAAGTAATTTTGATTATTTTATTAAATTCCCTTTGTCCCCTTTAACGGCAACATGGCCTAGGGGTACAACGGGATTACAGGGAATTTGTCAACATTCTCCGCTATACTATACCTAATGGCTCTTTGTCTCTCCCAGCATCGGGCTGTCTTGCTGTTAAATTATTTTACAAGCCATGCCTTTGAAATCGCCAACTACCTATCAATATCAACTTACAGCAATAAAAATACTATTTATTATAAAAATAAATCTTGATCCTTCCTTCTTTAAAATGATACTTATTCAATTTGTTTGCATACCACACCCATACGTAGCGTTTGTTGATAAAACATAGCACGGAGACGCCTCCGTCGGTACGGCTAGAGACGGTATTGTCAACACTTTCCATACAAATCAAACCTGTCACTGAATTTCATCGTTTATTCATAAAAGCGGATGGCCCATGACTATCCTGCCAATATCTGTGAGGCGTGCAACCCACTCTTTCCGGAATTAACGCACACCACCAAACACCCCAATTAGAATCATATGTTATGATCAGAGATCGGATATTTGGATGCATATTCACCTAAAGTTGAGATGTTGGCTAACATGGAATGCGCTTTTTTATCGAAAAAGTCTTAATTTAGGTAAGTAATTTGTTTATTTTTTGTTTTAACTAATACAAACCACCCCTCCTCCAGCAGTACATACACATATTTGTATCGGGTTAAGCATTAATTTTAAATTAATACACATCTGAATAGTTATGCAATCCAAGAATCCCGGGGTTTTTAATAAATATTACAAATAATTTATAAAGCCGCTTCCATACTTTCAAAGCTAAAAATTATCTACCAACTGGTCTTCGTATCCTAGGTCTGGACAGACATTGTGGCAGCGTCATACAAGCACCACAACACTTCGATGTAGCGCCAGTCAATTTGAAGTCGTCGCATAGACGCTAGAACTGCCACCCCGCACACCTGTGGTAGAACGCTACATGTTTATTTGAAAAATCTGAAATATTTTGTTTCCACCTGGTCAAACCACCCTGTGGGTGGAATAAAATGGGTGAAAACTGGGTTTTAACTCACTAGTAGGTCTTAACCCGAGAAATACTTCCACATTCGGAATGTCGTTTAAAAGATTTGCCATAATTCGTTGGAATATACCCGGGCTCGAAGACAGGCCGTATACTAAACGTTTGTATTTAAAAAGGCCCTTGTGAGTATTATAACCGTATAATTATCCGGATCTTCCAATTCAATCTGATTGTAGGCTTGTGTCAAATCAATTTTTGTAAATATTTTAGCCCCGTTTAATTTAACAAGCAAGTCGTTTATACGTGGTAAAGGATATTTGTCGACTAATAATACTGGATTTAAAGTTATTTTGTAGTCAGCACAGTACGGAGTCCACCATCAGCCTTACGCACCGGTACGAGCGGAGTAGCCCAGTCCGCGCTGTCCACAGGCTCGACGACGCCGGCGCGCAGCATGCCCTCGAGCTCTGCTTCGACGCGCTCGCGGAGTGCGTACGGTACAGGCCGTGCGCGGCAGAACACGGGTGTGGCTCCTTCGCGTATTCGTAGCCGAGCCTTGCCTCCCGTGAACCGTCCCAGTCCCTCCGTGAACAAATCCTTATATCTGTGAAGTAATTGTGTTAATTGATTATTACATGAGTTATTATAATTTTTTTCGTCTACCTTCATAGTAACAACATTTTGGTACAAAGGTATTTTAATGCCTAATTCTGTAAGCCATTGCCGACCCAGTAGTGAGGTGGTACCTCCTTCTATTATAAACAATTCCAATTGTTTAGAATTATTTCCATGTTTGATTAATGGCCTAATTACCCCTATTGGTTTTATTGACGTACCGTAATACAATCTTAATACTAAATTAGAATTATATAAGGGTCTATAACTAAACAGTTTGTCATACATCGTTTTACTAATGCATGACACTAATGACCCCGTATCAATCTCCATCGATAGTTGGGTTTCATCCACCCATAAAGTTAAGCTCACCGGTTTATAGCTATTTAAACGTGAGTTGATGTAATTCTTCTACTGCCTCCCAGTCCTCGTTATCTGACCAAGACGGCTCATCCTCTCCTGACTGGTCCCAGGAATTTATCTGGTTGGCCGGTCCGTTCGCTGCATGCACATGCGCCACCAGGTTGTTGGTGTCGCGTCCATCTCGTGGCTGTCTCCCTCCGACGTGCATCGGGTAAACCCGACGTAGATGCCCTTTCTGCCGACATCTACCACAGATAAATCGACTGTATCTGCACCCTTCACTCTGATGATCCGACGCCCCACAAGCCGAACAATTGCTTTTTGAATCGTTGTTGGTGCTGCGGCGCGTGCGCCCCGCCGCCGCCGCCGCCAGCTCGCGCAGGCCGCCACGGCCCCGGCCGGCGCGGCTGCCCGCCTGCGCCGTCGCCACCGCGTGCAGCGCTCCGGCCGCTGCCTCACCGCTTCCTCTCGACTCACTATTATTCGCAATTGTCTGATCCACTGCTGCTGCATGTCTCTCCGCCGCTTCCATTGCACATGAAATTTTCACGGCATTTGCATATTGCAGATTTTCTTCTGTAAACAGTCGTTGCCTGATTGACTCACTGCGCAGCCCGCAAACTAATTGATCACGTAAGTTCTCCACCAAAACGGCCTTGAATTCACAAAATTTGGACATTTTCTTCAATTCCGAAATGTATTGCAAAATCGATTCACCCTCCATTTGTCTTCTCTGATGAAAACGATACCTCTCTGCCATGAACGACGGCTTTGGTTGCAAGTGGTGCTCCATGACTTCCACTACCTCCGCATAAGTTTTCGCACTAGGTTTGTCCGGACTTGTTAAATTACTTAACAGTTCGTATGCTTCATCACCCATGACCGCAATCATTGTGGGTAACCAAAGTTCGTTCTTCACACTGTTCACTTTGAAAAACATTTCCATGCGTTCTACATACATTGTCCAATTCCCCGATCTTACATTAAACTCGGTTAACTTCCCGATCGACATTTTGTATAGGTAGAATACGCTTATAATTTTAATCCTCGTCGCCACTGAGGTGTTTGAGTAAAACAACGTGTCGCTAGTAACGCGGTTTATTATCCACTGAATGACAGGCACATAATCATAGGCACGCATACAACCTACCCTACATTACACAAAGTTCCTTTTGCTGCCATTGTCGTACTGTTACGATATACGGACTATGTAGGTACAACGGCAACGTACATACGTTGTAGTTACGTGGTCCGTATAGCGTTCTTGCTAAGCGTTTCCGAGCAACAGGCTATTGCGACCGGCTGGTATCTTTCTGAAATTGTTGTAGTATGTACACACGGCTACACATCACGCTATGCATTTCCAGTTTACGCTGATCTCGCACTGTACGGAAATCCTATACAATGCGAGATAAGCTTATACTGGAAATGTATAGCTTGATGTGTAGCCGTGTGTACCTGTTGCATCCCAGTTTGCGAAGTATCCATTCATGAGAGTGACCTACTCGTATCGTATATCCCATTCAAAGAAAGTTGTCACAACTTTCATTGAATGGAATATACGATAGGGGTCGAAGACACAACTTTGCGTACGCTTACCTCTACACAGTGTTCATTCATAGTCCGCATTTTTAAGATCTTACGTATTTTTGTTTCGTAGGACTTCGCCTCTATCGTTTTAGCAGTTTAGAGTGCCCTGAATCAACTAGGTCGAAGCAAAACTATCCAGGCCCCAGGTAGATTCGTTGCTGATAAATCAATAAGAGCACTTCTGTACCTACCTACATATTGCATTGCTTGCAACTGCGCAGACGTCAAACCAATGTTGATTTAATAAGGTACGTGTCGGCACGGATGTCCTAGATAATTCAAATATAGACTACGTAGAAATGGTTGTATATCTTTATGGCATGTCTTTTTATCTAATACCAAAGAATTCCCATTTTGATTTTCCAAACATTAATGGACACGCTAATATAATGATCCTCTTTTTGTGATCCTCAATAAGTTCCATTTCGGTTTTCTAAAAATACTAAGTGGGTATCCTAAGATGCTAGATCGTTTTTTGTGATGTCCCTAAGCCTTGTGTTAAACTGCGAGTACAGCGACCAACTTTGAACGTTGCTCTCGCCGACCGTTGCCGCGATACCGCTCGCTGGGCTAAGTATTTGGTCGGGGTGACCTAGCTGAGCTACTTTGACCAACTTTGAACCAAGAGAAAGACCAACTAGTATTTAAATGATGAAGAGAATTAATTAAATATTTCCCTTTTTACTTTATAACTCAACTAGCGACCTACCTCTGCTTCGAACGGGTGCAATGACGATATGTTAAAACATATTGTTTTCTGGGCTATATCTAAGTAAATTATTCATATTATACTTGCTGACCCGGCGAACTTTTGTGAGACTATCAAACGTCAATTCATTTTTATGTATATCGATCTTCTTTTATTTCTATACGTTTTAAACCTTCTTTGGACCTATACAAATATTTCAAAACCAAAATTAGCCAAATCGGTGCAGCCGTTCTCGAGTTTTTGTGAGACTAACAAACGTCAATAAATTTTTACATATAGATATAGATTATACAAATAAACCATATCAAACATGCGGCCGTTGACACATTAGCCTGCGGCCCGATCTTTAAGAACATTCTCTTAATGCCGCGTGTGTCGCAAAAATATATGAAAAATTGCACGCTGGAAACTGGACCGGGTGGTAGTTATAGAAATTCCATGTCAGACTTGCATTCATTTAGTAAAATGACACAGAAAATCTGACGTATCCGAAGCAGAATGGAACATCCTTTTGTAATTTTTAAGCTTCGAGCCCTTAGTAAAATTACAATAAAATCTTAATCTTTTGTAGTCCAGAATGAGACAATTTTCGAGGTGATATCGAAGCTCCAAATTTTGTTTAAAATAAAGGAATACCAGACGGTATTGCTTTTTTTAGCAGACTAAGTAAAAGGGACATACGCAACTTATTTGTATACAGGCCCGTTTAGGACTAGCTACACCACTGGCTCGTAAATGATGGTAAAAACTACATAAAAATGCATATCTAAGCGGTTAATTACACGAAACGCGACTTTTCTTTATACTAGTTATGTATAAATAGGGATAGATCTACTTACTTGTGTATCTTATGATATTAACTTGCCTTAGACATAGATCATTGATCTTTTAAAATATTAAAAAAAATATTCAGAAACAACTATACATCATCAGATCCTGACTTGATGATCATACCTGGGAAGTATACCCTTTCAAACAAATGAAAAAATCCAAAACGGTCCAGCCATCTTCGAGTAATCGGGGAACATACATAAAAAAAGTCCGACAAATTAAGAACCTCCTCCTTTTTGAAGTCGGTTAAAAAACAGTACCTACTCCTAATAATGACTTAGTCATGTACGCAAAATAAATCTTTGATATAACACAAAGTACAATCACCGTCACTCAGAAACACACACACAAACACACCCTCACACAAACACGCTCACCAACACACACACACTCATTCATAAACACCAAAAACGCACACACACACAAACCCACACAAGACTCATGTAACACAGGTACCACCTAGCTCACCGGTCAGGGCTGCAATTGATTGTCACACCTTTATGTCAATAAAACATTTATTTAATTATGTGTGTATTAAATTCTACTTACTTCCCGCCACTGCAGTTTACCTGGCCAGTAGTGGTATACAATTAGGTAGTGTGGGGTAGGTAGTGTAGGTACCATAACTAAAAAGTGAAAATACCTAAAACTTTTTTGCAAAAAAAAAAACAACCAACTTCCAAAAAAAAGCACTGTCCGTGGCAAAAAACTAAAATACTGATACAAAGACAACGACGGTAAAGTTATTTTGTAGTATTTTTTGGAAGTCGGTTTTTAGCAAAAATGATTTTATTAAATGCCGATTCCCACCTTGCCACCCGTCAGAACTTTGTAGTTATGATTCATCATCATCATCTGCCTAGCCTTTTCCCAACTATGTTGGGGGGTAGGCTCTCAGTCTAACCTGATGCAGCTGAATACCTGTATTTTACATGGAGCGTCTGGCTAACTGACCTCTACATCCCAGTACAGAAAAAATACTGAACCATTAGCTCTAAGATTTTTTTATTGGTCTGCGAAATCCTCACTGTAAAGATTTTCTGTGAAGTCTGTGAAGTGCTAGCGCAGATTCGCAACGCAATGCAAAAATGCACCTACACGTTCATTACTTTCGTACTTGTATAGCTCTCTAACTTTCACTGTAATCTGAGGCTGTTCGGTACGGACAAAGCCCGGGTAGACGGCGCGTTGTGTTCCACGCGCGTCTCAAAGAGATGGCAGCACCAACTGGTGAGGTCCGCAAGGGCCGATGCCTGCCAGGGGTGCGGGTTGTGGGTAAGAGATACCGTTGCCCCTGGCACACAGGCAACACGGGTGGGTTTTAGTCAGTAAAAGTCTGACACGCCCTCCTGCTCCACCCAGAGCGGGAGAAGTTATTTGATGATTTCCCAGCCTCAAAAATAAATAAAAAATAGGCCACTGCGCGTAGGGTTGCACTCACTAATAAAATGGATAACCGTTATTCTGAAATATATGTATTTTATAACTCTTTTATTTTTATTTCCCGTAAAGATTGGAACATCGATTATGTACATCGGTCTGACGCTGACATACGTGAGCAGCTTCCAAATGTTCCGGGGATCCATCATTGTCTTCGTTGCTGTGCTGTCCATGACGTTCCTGGACCGACGTATCATACGCCGGGAGTGGGTTGGAATATGTAAGTACTAGTTATAGGAAGAGTAACAGAATTAGCGCAATAATTCTGAATCTCAATTAGATTTAGGGTTGTGTTAATTTTATCTAGGTGTACCTAACTGCTTGTAGCAATCGCAATGTTGTAATTAGATCTTGGTTGTTTCTAAGCGCTGCGGTATCGTCAGCGAAGGGTGCAAAGAGAATATTTTCGGTATTTGATAGGTTAGCTGTGTATAGAAAGTACAGTACCGGGCCCAATATACAGCCCTGTGGCGTTCCTGCTTTTATGTTGTACCAGGTGGAGTATGCCTGGTTAATCTCTACTCTGTATATCCGGTTGTTTACGTAAGATTTCAAAAGCAAGTAAAGTAAGTGATGAATAGTCCTATGTAACAAATAAGAAAGATACGTACTCAATTTCTTCCTGATGTCAACACTTTCAGGGCGTGCGTTCATTTGTAATGAACTTATGAGTTACGTTTTACGAGTGTATGTCAATAACTGTAATTTAAACCTTATTTTCACGACCATACAAGTGTCGGGACGTGCGCTCCTTATTTGCATCGTCTATATACGTTGTTTTAAGCAGCACTTTTACACCTATATTATCGCACTGACGGCTGCCTGGCGATTGGCGACAATTTTTTTTTTTTAGAATAGTAGCGGGTGTGCAACAAGATCAGATTGCAGTTTTGTGTAACTGTGTTTAGGTACCAATATGATATTTACTCGTCGTTTTTGGCAGTCGCTTCACGGTTATTGAACTTTGATTTCCATAACTGTCAAAATCACAGTGATCTCTATATTCGTTGCAATAAGATTGCTATTGGGTGGCTGCTGCCAGAGTTAAAGGGAATGGCCAAGGCCTGTAAAGCTAGGTTTTTACATATGACGGAATGGGGAAGGTGTATGCATTTAGGGTGAGAAATTGTGTGTGCAAAAAACGAATGTTCCCTGTTATCGCTGGTATAGACCGATTTAGATACGGTTTTCTGTAAAATATAATATATTTGATTCATCGACGATAGTTCTTAGATAGGTGTTAAGATAATTAAAAAACTCGTTTCCTTTTTGGAAGGGGTTTTCCGAAAATTTACATTTAAATTTGTAGGTCGCCGGTCGGTTTTAGTATTTTGTAATAAAACTCAAAAGTTTACTGATAAGAAAGCCCGATCGTCCCCGTAATTTCTAATAATCTTCTTTACTGTTTTTTCCAACACGTTAATTTATAATAAGCCCTTTTATTCTGAACATATTTGTGTTGCAGTATTTTCTCAGTAGTTCATAAAATGTCTCTTAGTTCAGTGTGCCTTTTGGCAAAGGCCTCCTCTAACAACTTCCACTGAATCCTATCTTTAGCAATTCTTCTCCAATTTGGGCCTGCTGTGAGCTGTAATGCATCTTCCCATCTTTTATGTTGTCTTCTCCTCTTCCTTTTGCCATCTCAAGGGTACCATTCGCTCACAACTTTATTCCACTTGTCTTGGTTGCCTCTTAACATGTGGCCGGTCCATCTCCATGTTTGTTGGTTTATTTCGGCAACACGTTAATTTGTATTTTAAAATATTACCAAAATGAAAAGCCGTGTTACCAAAAAAAGTCAACAATAATCTACAAAAGACCCATTCAGTTATAAAGGATGTAGGTATCTATATCTTTCATCCTTTGCTGGTGGGCAAAACATTTTCGGGACGCATCTCTATCGAAATTATTTTCCCAACGACTCTTTAATTTTCAACTGCAGCGTAGCTTGTTTGTAACCCTTTAGGGCGTAACACAGAACGGTATCGATCTGCCCGGGGGCCGCTGATGCTACATGCAAGTAATTAGTCTCGAATTCTCGATCGTACGCAGGTGTATGGCTATATCTATGTAGAACTTGTTTGCGCACCTCTATCTGCTCTGCCATGTTATGGCAGAGCAGATAGAGGTGCGCAAACAAGTTTTACGTTGCCACAAACTGCACCCTAATTGCGTAACACGCGATCCTAATTGCGTATCGCGCATCATAATCGGTTTCATTTTGACAGTTCAACAAAATCCATTGCGTTATTTACGTTGCTGAGCAGACACATTTTTCGAACATGTAAAGCAATGGTTTAGCCATCTATTTCAAAACGAAACAGATTATGATTAATCGTGAGTTACGCAATTAGGGTGCAGTATTTGGTTTCTAATTATGCAAATATAAGGTATATTGTTTCAGTTTGACCTTCATTGTGGTATAGGATTTATGTGGTTAAGTTTCGATCTAATTAGAGGGTTTCGGCTTTGCTTCTCTCTCTATTTGCATGGCGTTCTTTAATAGTGTGCTCTCTCTCTATTGTTTTTTTTTCATAGCCTTGATGTGCCACTGCTGGTCTAAGGCTTCTTCAATTTTCGCAGTGCTTTCCGAGCACTTGTATCATGCGCAATGCCCCACCTCGTACCAGACTTTACGGTGTGCGAATAGGTCATCTCGCAACCTATTTAAAAATTAGGTATTTATTTTTAGTTAAAATTATCATTTATCATGTTCATTGATAAGCGCATTACTAGAAGAGCACAGGAAACCCGAATTGTTTTCTTTTTTTTTAAATTGTTTGTAATAGTACATAATAAGTTTTAATATAAAGGTTGATGTTTAATTAAATTCGGGAAAACTGAACGTCCTTTTTTTCTATGGGATTTCTGTATGAACTATTGAAATTTGGACAGGACATCTTCTGTCGGGTCAGATAGTGTATTTACAATAAACTTTATTAATCTACACATCTACATATTTTGAGACGGATCATTACTTACTCACATGATGTTTAGTGTTCGCATCGAGAAACGGCGATGTCATACAAAACAATGTAAGACATTCAAGACAAGGAGACGTAAACTAACGATATGTTGTCAAAACAATCGCCGATTTGTTAGCAAATATGTGTGCAAACAAAATAGGGACAACATGCAAACGTAGTTACGTACTCGCCCATTCATACGTACCAATTTTACCTTTTTTATTTTACCCCTTTTTGGCAAACTGGAGACCCTGTATGATACTAAGTTTTACATACGTAGGTCCATAACTTTTTCCAAATCATTTTCAATCGTGCACATGGGACTTTTCCAGTACCTTCATAATATATCTCCAAGGACGCATTTCAGGGGGCCGGTTGTACTAATTTGCAACGTTACACGTTCTATTGTGTTTCCACAACAGTTTGATTTCTATCGGCGTTCGATAGTTACATATAAAGTCATTCTACTATTTCATAAGCAAAATGGAAACTAAACATAAAACGAATTGCAACTAAATCATATCGGGAACACAGCGGGTTACCACTGTGTTACCAACATGCCAAATAGTATTACCACAAAGAAAAAAGTTGAATCTAAAAATGTTCTAAACACAAATATGTGGTGGCACTAAAAGTATTTTCTAAAAATTAAAAAATATCTTGACCATAATTTATTATAAATTTGGTCCTGTATATTTTATTGTTACATATACAACATTTCAACAAAAATTCAGAAGAACGTTTCGTTTTACGGCCCTAGCTGGCCGAAGCTGTGAAACAAAACGTCTCGGTATGTCAAAGACTCGAAGGAGACTGTTTTTGTTTGGGCCCCCTGTATTGTAACGTCTATTAATCGTATTATACCAAAAAAAAACATGTATTGAAGCGTTTTTAACGGTGTTATGACAAGAATTTATATGAAAATACTCAACTACAGTTCGAGGTAGAAACCAAATCTGTTTTTATTAAAAAAATGTACCATTGACAGTGCAGGGCCTCCTGTGTTTAATCCCATTTTAAGTTTGATTACTCTCGCTAAAGTAGTTTAAAAAATTAAAAATCATCGTGAAACGGATTGGAGTTTTCGATTTCTTGTCAGACTATAATTATGTTACTCATTTAGGTCAAGCACTCAATTTATTCGATTATCTCAAAGCAATTCGAGTTGAATCAAAGGTATCTTTATCTCTACCTACTAGAGGAAGGTTTCAAGCAACTTGGTACGTTTGAAACGTCTCGAAAAAAAACTTTATAAAACATAGCAAGATCCAGAATATCATCCGTTCAATATTGGGGCCACATTCGGCTCGACTGTTCGGGGGGCGTTTTCTCTTCCTCACATTCTGCTACTATCAATCTGGTAATCAATGCCAATGATACGATAGCAAATTGCACGTCATAAACTGACTAATACTAACCCACAGAAATCAAAATCAAAAGTCATTTATTCAAACTAGGCTGAGAGTCAGCTCTTTTTGAACGCAAAATTACATACGACAGAAATGTTGGAATGTAAGTGTTTCTACTACAATTCTAAGGTTCGTCTTAGAATAAATTCATCCCGACTACGAAACCTGACATTGCACGTGGCCCGACACGGTTTTTATTTTATTTTAAAAGAGTTGGTTGGAAAATTGTGTTTGATGGAAGCCTTGCAAATTATTCGTTTGTAAAGAATGTTTTTAATTGAGTTTCGTCATTTGGGTTTTGGGCGGGCGTTTTGGGGGGACTGTCTTATGTAATTTTGACGTTCAAAAAGAGCTGACTCTCAGCCTAGTTTGAATAAATTACTTTTGATTTTTGAAATATTCATCCAACTACGGAACCCTTCACTGTGCAATAAATAATTAAGTAATAAAGATAGTTGAAGTGAAGGTAATGTGAAATTCGAAGACAGTTGCTATGGTAAGTAGGTATGAGGCAGCGTTGTCAATTTATTTTTTGAACAAAGCGGGATTTTATTTTTTAGTTAAATAATTAAGTAATAAAGATAAATGAAGGCAGTTGCTGTGGTAGGTAGGTAGGTATGACGCAGAGTTGCCAGATTTTTTTTCGGACAAACCAGGATTTTTCGTAAATAATCTATCGTTTTTATTAACTGACCGAATTACCTACTACTTACATCTTTATTTATTTATCAAATGTACTTAATAATTAAAACTACGATATACAAAATAAATACAAAAAACAAAAGGACACTTAGGCGTCGAAGTATTCCTCCGCATCGCTGTCATCAGGAAACGTGCCCAGATGACTGGCAGCATTGCCACGTTGAATGACAATGCTAATTCTTTGACCAAAGAACGACCCAGCCCTCTGGTCACGTGAAGTGTCGACCAGCCGGCGAGAAATTTACTTAAAAAGGAGACGTGCACTCGGGCCCCATGACCCGAGCGTTTCGACCCCAAACGGCTCAGAACTGTAGTTACCCATAAGGTTACAGTATTAACGCCGCTTGAGGGTCTCAGCAACAGCAGCAGTGGCGCCAGCACAGCCCGCCGTGCTAGGAACATGGGATGGCGCAAGGGTGTCGACACATGTTGCGTCCCACACCAGAGGTCTTCCCACCTTCCAGGGCAATAACGTCATGCCGTCTGGTCTCTTCCCATCGTCACGTATCAAGCCGTTTGGTTCTAATTCAGCTGGTGCGCCGGCGGTGACAAGGGCTCGACGAATAATATCGTTGATGCTGGCGTGGCGTGCTATGCGACCTGCGCTCCTGCAGCAGGACAGGCCATGGTGCCCGAGACTGTCGACAGCTTCACCGCAGTGACACCGGTGCGGAGCAACACAAGGTGCGCCTACTACTTATATTTTGATTAAGTTAACAATGATGATAGTCATAGAAAACGCATTTGAATAAAGAATACGTTACTTTACTATACTCATAACAACCGCACCGTCAAGTAATCCGCGGAAACCGGGACAGCCTGTCCTGCGCGTGACATTAAATTTTGGGCTAACAATCGGGACGTCTGGCGACGCTGGCCATGAAGTCCCTGTGTATGGTCCCTTGGTAGACCACACATTACTTTTAGATGCGGGATGAATGAAAGAAGGTAAAGTACTGAAACACTATGTATTGGTACTTATGGTAAAATGAGCTTAATGGACTATGAAGTGAGTGACGCGGCCCTTGTTGGCTGTTACGAGAACGCCTGGCTGACTTGATAGCCCAACGCGAACTGACTAATTACTATGAATTAAAATAAATGTGTGGCGCAAACTGCTAAATTGCAGAATGTGCGGTTGCACCGTACATGCTCCCGAGCGGGAAGATGAATATGAGATGAACATGAAAAGATGAGTAATAAGGTGATGCCAATTGGTCCTTATGCTAGATGATTGACAAGGTGATTCCAAATGGTCCTTATTCTATGTTTAGAGTCTCTACTTGAACTCTGTTTTACGAGACATAGGCACTGTACACTTGTCTAACTTATGCACCTTTTTAATTTCACTGTAATCTGATACACACGGAGTGTCACACTGATTACGCGCACTAACACTATATTGAACCGAGGATGATGAGATAGAGGCCCCAGCCTCTGCCCGAGCTGGTGTCGCGTTTTGCGCGGTCTGTAGACTCGCCAATGTGACTCTTGCCACCTCGAGAGATGCGGTTCGCCTGTTACGTTTCAAAACGTTGTATTCTGCTTCAATGACTGTTGTTTGTTGTTTCAAGAGCGAAAGCAAATGATTTTCATTTTCATGTATTGATTGAATATCTTGTTTATATTGCTCTGCGAATCTCTCATCAAGTACACCGAATAAGCTGTTTGCTAGATAGCCTATCCCGTTGATAAGACCTCGCTTGCGGCACCGCATGACTCGTGTTCTGCGCGTGCTGGAATGCTGACTCAGCAACAGGTGGTTATAGTACTCGAGTTCTGAGAACTCTTGCTGCAGTTGAACTTGTATGACGTCACAATGTGACGATTCTTCAAACTTGTTGCATAACTGATCCAAGTAGCTAAGGTATTTACTGCATGCTTCTGTACCTTGCCATAATGAATTCAGGTCATAGTATGTGACTATCTTCCATTCATCTCTGATTAATTGCATGTTTGCAATTTTGTCAAAATAAAGACCTTGATTGCCTTTTAATTGTGTAACATTGAATGCACAGTGAGCTGTGGTCAAAATGCTCATGAAAGACAAAAGTAACATTACCAGCGATGAGAAGCTGTAGTTTACTTTTTTGTTTTGATATGGCTTGCCATCTTTCACATCCTTGGAACGCGACTCTTGTTTGTCGATTCTATCATTCACAGGGAGAATAGATAGCTTGAGAATAGGCCTCTTGATAAGCCCATTCTTTGTTTTCAATGTGACCACCCTGATGTGACCATTGGCACCGGGGTGCAGCTGGACGACGCGGCCAACTGCCCACTTCCCAGGAGGTAAGTTTGCATCATTAATTGTAACAATGTCATTCAGTTTAATGTCTGGTTGAGAATGTCTCCACTTGCTTCTTGCTGACAGCTGAGTGAGATATTCTGTATGCCAACGTTTCCAAATATCTTGTACTATTTTTTGAGTTAAATGCCATCTCGTCCGCATATCTGTTTCTGTCTCTAATATAGTCATGTCTTGATTTAGATTGATAAAGCTTGACGGAGAGAGGAAATCCAAGTCGTTGGGATCTTCAGTCAATGGACACAGTGGCCTCGAGTTAAGTACTGCTTCTAACTGGGCCAAAACTGTGCTGAACTCTTCAAAGGTGAGCTTTTGCTCTCCAACTACTCTTCTTAAATGATATTTTAAACTTTTGACCGCAGCCTCCCACAGCCCTCCTGCTGTAGGCCATGAGGGCGCATTAAAATGCCATTTGATGTTCATGCTAGTAATTTCTTTGATGAAATCTTGATCAAATGTTTCTTGTATCTGCTCCATTTCTTCTTGTAAAATTTTGTTGGCTCCGACAAAGTTTGTACCATTGTCGCTGTACAAGTGTTTCGGTGAGCCTTTTCTTCCAGCCATTCTTCGCAACGCAGCTATGAATGCTGATGATGTGAGGTCTGAGACCAAATCTATGTGAACAAGCTTGGTCACCATACAGACAAATACCACCACGTAACCTTTTGTGGTCTTAACCACGGCCCTTGTTGGCCTTTATGAGCACGTGCCCGGTGAAATCGACGCCTGTATGTTCAAAAGGCTTTGCAACGTTACATCTCTGCGAAGGTAAATCACCCATCAACTGTGTCATCTTGCTTGGATTATGTTTACGACAGGTAACGCAGGTACGTATACGCTTTTTGACCGCTCGATTACCGCCTATGATCCAGTAATTCTTGCGAATGAATGCTGATGTCACTCGTGCTCCTCCATGGAAGGTAAGTTCATGTGCTTGATCTATAATTAAGTTTGTTAAGTGACCTTCGTGAGCTACGATGATCGGATGCATCATATCTTGATTAATGTTGGCCTTGCTTAGTCTTCCTCTAACTCTGAGAAGTCCCTCGTTGTCAAGGAATGGATTTAATTGCAGTAACTTGTTTTTTGCTGATAGCGGTTTCTTGTCTTGTAAGTTATGTACTTCCTGGGCAAATTCTCTCTGCTGTACATATAAAATTATTTTATGCTTAGCATTTACTAATTCCTGTAATGTAAAATAAGTTTGCTTGCGATTTTTCTTGTATCTCGCTTGCTTGATAAATCTTAATATCCACGCTAAAGTCTTGTTAGTTTCGCAAGTGAACTATATCTTGCTAATAATTCACCCAGAATGTTATCGCTTTCTTGCTGCGATATGTAATTAATATGATTGGCTTTTCTTGCTTCTTCGTCTGTGGTAAACACTGCTTGCCCAGTTTCTTGGTCAGGGTCGTAGTTCCGCAGCCACGACGGTCCTTCCCACCACAGCGAATGGTTTTTCAATTGATCGATACCTAATCCGCGGCTTGCGCAGTCTGCAGGATTTTCTGCTGACTTGACGTAACGCCAGCTGTTTGTAGGTATAATGCTTGATATTTGTCGCACCCTGTTGGCGACCAATGGCTTCCATCGTCCTGGCTCTCTTTGTAACCAGGCTAGGACTACCATTGAATCAGTCCAACTCAATATCTTGATATTGTGACTGCTAAGGCATTGTTGAATTTTAGACAACAATCTTGCCAGAGCTCCGCTAAGCTCTAATTTTGGTATTGAAATTGATTTATTTACTGGAGCTAATCTTGCTTTTCCTGCTACTAACGAGATCTTCGTTTCGCCGTTGTTTTTAGTCTTGCAATAAACAACGCATGCGTAGGCATTACTCGTATTAGAAGAATCGCAGAATCCATGTAATTCTAGCGTGTTGTTTTCTCCTGTACCCAACCAACGCTCCAGCTTGAATTGATTAATTTTGTGCATGTCACCTTTAATGTTTAGCCATTCCTTGTTTATTTGATCGGGTAACTTGTCATCCCATTGAATACTTGACATCCAAACTTGCTGAAATAGCAGTTTTAGTTTGGTTGATATCGGTGACAGCCAACCAAGAGGGTCAAACAACTTTGATATGTCTGACAACATGCTTCTCTTAGTTGGTGGTTTGTTACATGGTTCAATTTTTGATTGAAATGTAAAAAAGTCTGCTTTTGAATTCCAACGCAATCCCAAGGTTTTTAATGTGTCCATTTCCTTGAAATCGAAATTTTCTTGCTTGCTACTCGCCCCGAGTGTATCTTCTTGTAAGGCTAATTCGTTGGAAGACCACTTTCTTAAATTGAATCCCCCTGATTTTAACAGCGTGATTAAATCTTGCTTTAGTTTTACTGCTAACTCAACAGAATGAGACCCGTGTAGAACATCATCCATGTAGAATGACTGCTCTAATGCCTTGATTGCAACACTATCGAAATTGTGTCTCTCATCTTCAGCCAATTGTTTTAAAGTCATCATAGCTAAAAATGGTGCGGCCTTGGTGCCGTATGTAACAGTGCATAGCTGATATACCTGATGACGCATGTCATTGGTATCCCTCCAAATGATTTTTTGAAATCTTTGATCTTGTTCGTTTAACCAAATAAAACGAAACATTTTTTCAATATCTGCCGTAAAAGCTACGCGATATTGTCTCCATCTTAGTAGTAAAGATTGGAGATCTTGCTGTAGATTTGGGCCTTTTAACATGACGTCATTCAAGCTAATTCCTGTCGATGTTTTTGTAGAAGCGTTGAAAACTACGCGAAGTGCTGTTGTAGTGGAATCGTTTCGCAATACACAATGGTGCGGTAAATAATAATCCGGTTGCATGTGACGGGACGCTGGTATCATATGTCCTAAAGTATTATATTCTTGAATAAATAATTTATATTGTTTTGCTACTTCTTCATTATTGTGAAATTTCCTTTCCAACTGTTGAAATTGCGCCATAGCTTTATTTTTAGACAATCCCAACTGTGTCTCAAAGTTTTCTTGAAAAGGCAATCTTACTTGATACATGGCATTTTCGTTTCTTGACGTGGTTTTCTTGTAATATTCAATGCATTGTAGATCTTCTGCGGATAAATTGGATGATTCTGTGATGTCTTCGATCTCCCAAAATTTTCGTATTTCGTCCACTTGATTCAAGACTACGTTACAGTTTAAAGTTTTGAAATTGCCGCATAAGATCCATCCCAGTCGCGTCTGTTGCGCGACCTTACACAACGGACATATTAATTCGTTATTGTTTACCGAAGTCTTACTTGCTAAATATTTATCCTTGAAATTTGACGATGATGATTTATTTTGCTTGCTTGTTGGTTTGGAATTTTCGTTTTTCTTGCGAGAAGATTCCAATGCGGTGAATCTGCTCTCTAGGAAGCTTAGAAACTCTGTCAATTTTGGCAGTTCTCTGGGTTTCTTCAGAGATTGCAAATAATTATCATGCGTGTCCGCATCTAATTTTAGCAATAAAATACGCACGATGAATGGATCCCAGCTGTCTATATTAACGCCTAGGTTCCTTATTGAATTTAAACACTCTAGTGTAGTATCGTGAATGTTCTTGATCTGAGGGACGTTTGCTTGTTGAACTACTGGAAGATTTAGCAAGAGATCTATGTGAGATGTAAAAATCAACCATGAGTTATTGTACCTGTTGTTCAAAATCTCCCAGCAAACAATGTAGTTGTCGGAACTTATTTGTAAATGCTGTATCAGACGTTCAGCTTCTCCCCGCACCTTGCTTTTAAGAAACTGCATTTTGTGGGCGTTTGATAAGGAGACATTACTGTGGATAGCTTCCACAAACAAGTCCTTAAATGACACCCAATTTTGATACGCCATTGAAGAACGGGATGTCAATTTTTGTGTCCAATTTTCCTTGTGAACTACGGACCCTAGTTTTCTATTTATTGAATTTTTTAATTCATTATAAATAGTTTCTTGCTTTGTATAAGACACCTCATATTCTTGATTCCTACCCTCCAATTCGCTGTCTAATTCCCAATGTAAGGAATCTATGATAGACCATCGAGACTGTAGAGTACGTAAGGCATCTTTCAACTCCCACTTTTCGGACATAAAGTCCAAATTTATCCCTGTCACAGTGCGCTGTAGCGCCCTGAAGTTGCTTGCTTGTTTTTTCAACTGTTCATCAAGCTTGCTAGATGAACCTCTGGAGCATAACTCGACGGGCGGCGTCTGACGTCCCACCGGATCTTCTTGTTCAGACCGTGCAGGACCTTGTTCCTCCTGTGTAGAACCTCCCTGTTGAGCTTCTTTCATCTTTATCAACAAAACTTGATATTGTTGATTGATGAGTGCCTTGGTCGAGGTGTATAGCTCTTTTGTTCGTTCGTATGCACGGCCACTAAAATACGGATGAGACTTGCTTTCTTCCGTAAGAAGACGGTCGTGATTGTACTGGTAATCGGACCAACACTGATTCAAGTTTTCTAAACGTCGCTTGAAATAGTCGGCAGTCTTACGATCTGATGGGTCCCTGTATTCTTCTTTCACTTTTAGAATCTACTAGGGTATAGTAGATTTTAAAAATATACATATATATATAGAAGGCATTTCTTACCCCAATACCCGCAATTATAACTGTAACAAAAGTTGAATCGCCCGCCAATTTATACTTGGTAGCAAAACCGCAAAATGGGCGCGACAAAGGCAAGACAATGAAAGAAAAACAAAACGTACCTATCTAACGTTTTAACTCTTCGAATTTTCGGAAATACCCCTCAAAGGTCAATGTGAAGAGTTATGGATTGCACTTGAGTGTATTGTGCAAATATAACCCGCAACGAGAGATGGCCAGCTCTCACCCTATAGTATTACGTACGCGATGCGAGCATAATTGTCGAGGGCCAGTTAAGGGCCTAAGTCCCGTTTGGTAGCGTAACACGGTCACTTTATGAACCGTACTGCTCATTAACGGCTTGTCTTGAAGATTTGAAAAATATATGATTTTGCTATAAATTCATATAGATCATTTTGCCGAGGGTACTTTTTTTGTATGGTTAATACTTTAGCTGTAAAAAAATATTTTGCAACACACAATATTTGGGCTTCTATTCCATACTCCTACTAAACGGCTTCGTTATTTGGAAAAAAAAACACACTGAAAAATAGATAGTTAGAGGTACCACAGAATCGCTAGAGCACAATTGTAAATTAATCAACATTTGCCAAGGAATATCCCCATTTTGAGATAAAGGCTCAGAGGTGCTCTGCGCGGGCGCGGGCGGCAATCGTGCTTTGGCATTCAGACGGGAGATGAGGATACTATGGGCCTTAACCATCCAATGGTTGCCAAGAGCATAAGGGTAGTTAGTAGATTTTGTCGGAAAATTATCATTGGAAAAATGCAAATAATAATATCAATGTCATTTCCTTTTTCAAGGACTTTGCTTTTGGTACTGATGAAATAAATGTATCCTAACATTCTGTTTTGAGACATCGTAAGGCATAGGTGCGACCTACGAAACCGTTCCTCTCTACGAAATCCTATTTTATCATTCGGTCATAAGATTTAAGTTGTGTACTAGCGTCATTGTGTGAGCTAAAGACAGTTATTATTATAGACCATTCACAACTATCTTTTAAATAATTAATGTCGCATATCGTTAATGTGGCATGTAAAATATCGGTGATGGTCGAAAAACCAAACATGCTGTGTAACACACTGTGACCAGCTTTTAGCGTAGGTACAGTCACGGACTTTAATTGATAAGCCACTTGCCACAGTTCCTATTTTAGCCGTGTAATGCAAATCGGGTCCAGAGTGACGACCCAAAGTCAACCAATTGCAGGGCTAGCAACCGTAACCTAGCAACAATTGTTTTAGCGTAGCGATGGTAACGTTATGATCAGTCATTTCGACATCGGAAAAACTCGCACCCACGATTTTATCCGAACGCGTAGCGTCTAAGAGACGTTCATGACAAATATGATAACTGTTGCTTATAAACATAAATAATTACGGCTACGATTCACCAAAATTCGAAATGATCGTCTCTGACATTTCAACTGTCACTGTCTTTGGATAGATTTTCAGAAATAACGAGTATTTAATGAGCTTTTTTCAAAGGAGGTCAGTATCAAATAGATTGAATAAACTTATGCAACAGTGTATTGATTTATCATTGACAATTTATTAGTCAACCTCTATGGATAAGACTATTTCCGATTATAAGTAATTTGTCATCTTGTTTACGAGCATGCGGTTTAAGTTCGTGTTTAATCGTGTAATCTCGTGAATGTATAAAACTGCAAAATTGGAAAGTTTAATAGTGGTTTATCAATTAAAGTCCGGGACTGTACGTGTTCGAAATACGAAAAAATCTTTATTTTCTCGTTCAAAAGTGCAACACTCACACATGTATGGTACTGCCTATGATTTTGTGTATGTGTGCGACTGTGAGTTAATCACGTTTTCGGTTCTTCTTTTGTGGAAAATATTGCATGTTTTAAATTACTCGCGCTGTCTGGTGCGCTTGATTGAACACGGCGAATGTATTGAGTGTACAGTGTATGTTCTACACAAATTAAAGTGTCTGTTTGTCATGTCAAAACAACAGCGTTTTAACTAAATGCAAACATAAATACATACATACTCAGCCTATAACGTTCCCACTGCTAAGACACAGGCCTCCTCTCCGTGAGAGGGAGTGGGCCGTAATCCACCACGCGGGCCTAGTGCGGGCGGGTAAATGTCACATGTCTTCGAATTTTTGGTTCTAGCACATGCCGGTTTCCTCACGATGTTTTCCTTCACCGTTTGAGAGCAGTGGTGATGAAATTATTTACACAAAGTAATGCGCCTGGCTGGGTTCGAACTTCGAACGCTATATATAGAATATAGTTCTGTATTTATGGATTTCAGGAAAACCTATGAAAATGAAATCTATGGTAATAAATATTAATATTGTGCGACAACATGTTGTTCATCTACAATGCTGAGTTTGTTTTTGGTATAAATTCATCCCAACTACCAAACCCTTCATTTCACATTTATTTTCATCACTCTTCTTTTGTTACATGCGTTTCACCCCACCTCATCACATTCCGATACCAAGCCAAAAGATTTCCTTTAAATTTTTCCGTCATTGACGCCACTTTCAAATTTCATCTTACAAATACGCTCGTTTATTACTTACTCCAGTCTCATCACTCCACAAATCCATCTCAATATGTTCAACTCCGCTGTATAAGTCATTCTACCGTGGTGAACTTGACATTGTTGGCATCCTACCAAGGGGGTGAAAGTGCTCATGAATAAGAACAGCTTTGAGAGACTAGCAATGCAAAGCGAAATAAGCACCTGTTGGTTAATATTGCATTTTTATGCAACAGCTTTTTGTCAATATCTCCGAGTTGCCGAGAGTAAAAGTGGTTTAGTTTCATGACCACTTTCTCCTCCTGGAAGGCTGCCAATAATTTCTAGGGTCATGGCAAAAATAATCATAAATTAATAACAACCTAATATAAATATATATGTATATAATTTATTTATTTCAAACAACATGATCCGTTTTATTGGTAAAATTAGTTCACACAATTTTGAAAGAAGGGACAGTCATACCTGTCCGCCATCACACTCATGGTGCTGTTGCAAACTGCAGTGTGTAGTCTAATAGGATCAAAGTTAAAAGCCAAAACCATCTTTAAGTAAATCAAGCAGATATCCAATGCTCTAAACCTGTAGTAACACTAAGTGCAACGTCCATCATCAGCCTATTCACAGCTGGTTATAGCCATCTCGAATTGCACGCCGTTGGGCCAGACCCATTACTTATTGCCAACGTTGGTACAGGAATAGTCTGATCGATCGGTTAACTGTGTAAATAGCATTTTCGTTTGTTATCAGAACGCCATGTATATAAAGAGCAGATCGACATTTATAAATAGGTACACACAGCTACACATCAAGCTATACAATTACCAGTTTACGCTGATCTGTACGGAAATCCTATACAATGCGAGATCCTAAGTTCAGTAGATCAAAAATGTTTCTTTGTAACAATAAAAATGGTGGTTTTCCATAGTTTGAATAGTCAATGTAATGTGCAACAGTGTGTTGTGGAGTCTGAACAAAGGAATGCGACGATTTAGCCAGGCAAACTTATTTTTCAATGAAGCAACTAGTTTGTTTTCAAAATATGTTTTAGATAGATGCAACACGATCAAAATCTAAACCGAACACGTAAAGTTTGTATTGATTTACGTCATAACTCATTCCTTTGTTAAAGCATCGTACGTAGCCCGGATGCAAACAAACAAGGTAGTTGAGAGCTCAATTATCAGGTCACCTAGCGAGCTCTGCCCGGGCTACCCAGTCTAAGTATGCTGCAACCCTCTCATAAATCAATATCCCATCTCACTACAAGTACAAAGTGCATACCTTCCCCTGCGCCGCGCAGCCAAACCCCCAGCTTCCGCCCGTCATCTGGGCCAGGTGAAGCGCCCCCTAAGTGCACGTAGTAATTGAAATATGAAACATAAATAGGACTCGGTTGTTATTATGCTTTTAGAAATCCGTATAGTGCTGACACAGATTTTTGTGACTCACTCCGTAAATTAACGTCAAATCTACGGACTATCATATTGCATCGAACTGCCAATGCTGTTTTTTTCCCTTGATCATATTTTAGGCCTGGTAAGAAAATGCCCGAGATATTTGAACTGTTGAGACAAAAAAGAGAGAGAGAAAGAAGCTGCCTGAGAGAAAAAAAATCTGAGGACCTTGCTCCAAAAATAAGTAGCTCAATCTTTTTAGCACCATCTTAGACCGTGTTCCAGCACATACTGCTTACATACCTACTTACATCGAACACCTTTCTGATTTCTGAGACCGATGGGCTCATTAGCACCATATCATTGGTATAGCTGATGTTATTATAAGCTACCCCGTCTACAAAACAACTTGCTTGTAAGTTACTAAGCTCCCTCACGACTTCATCCAAAGGTTATACAAAATCGGAAAAATCAAACCATCCTGTCTGACTCCACACTGCAACCTGTACTCACCACAATTGGCATTAGCCCAGCACACTGACTTAAAAATGTTCAACAATTCTCTAGCAAATATGTCAATATTTGCGTTGTGTAATTTTCATAGTTTACCATGTCAAAAGCCTTTCTTTCAGTGTGCGTGCGCATAAGATATTTCAGCATCGTTCGTTAAGATAGCCCAACTTATTATTTTTTTATCAATTCTCTAGCCAATATGCCAATATTTGCTTCGTGTAATTTTCATAAATTACCATGTCAATAGCATGTGTATCCCCCCCAGTGGGTTCCCGCATTGTCGTTGCGGGGGGGCTCAGTAGCCGTGGTCCGCTCCCACGGTGAAGCGAAGAGGAACCCAAAGGTGGGGCCGCTCGTCAGGGCTTTTGTCTCCAAGCCGACGACGTAGCGGCCAAAATGTAGGTTGCGGTGAGGTGCACCGCAACTGAGGCGGGCCGCGATGTCGAATGGGAGGCATCGCGGCTGAGGATTACAGGCTGCGGAAGAGGAGGAGTGCCGGTACTTCTGAGTAGCGCTCTTCCCTTCCGTAGCCTGGACGGGGCCGCCACCGTTTGATGGCGGACGCGGTGGGGCCGCAGGGGAAGAGGAGTGTCGGTATAGCGTTGGCCGCTCTCCCTATCCCCTGCGGCCGAAAGGTGGTAGGCGGCGGGGCCACTGCGCTGACCCGTCGCAAGGGGACCAAGGGTACCAGACACGGGTTCGTCTGGGGCCCTTTTGTTACTTGGTTCCTGGGGTGGTCACGGCGTGCCACGTGTCCTGGTGCGCCGAACTGGTGGGGTCCGCAAGGGCCGATGCCTGCCAGGGGTGCGGGTTGTTCGAAAGAGATACCGCGGCCCCTGGCACACAGGCAACTGAGGGAACACGGGTGGGTTTTAGTCAGTAGAAGTCTGACACGCCCTCCTGCTCCACCCAGAGTAGGAGAAGTTATTTGATGATTTCCCACCCTCAAAAAAAAAAAAAAAATAGCATGTGTATAAGATATTTCAGTACCTATATTTGTCTCTAAGATCGCAAGGCAGTTGCGATCTTTTGATATTGCAGTTGTAGCTGTGTAAGGAATAGGCTGCCTCTTTGCTACCAAATAAATTATAAAACATTGGGAAGATTACCGGCAGCAGATTTAGTGCTTTTTTTTTTTTTTTTGAGGATGGGAAATCATCAAATAAATTCTCCCGCTCTGGGTGGAGCAGGAGGGCGTGTCAGACTTTTACTGACTAAAACCCACCCGTGTTCCCTCAGTTGCCTGTGTGCTAGGGGCGACGGTATCTCTTTCGAACAACCCGCACCAGCAGATTTAGTGCTGTAAGCGCGATTCTGTTCTTTGTGTTGTGTTGACAATCGACAACCATCTTATAAATCGATGGACTTTGTGGGAATACCGAGAAACAAAGAGCTATCTGTCATGAGTTTTCATTACTTGACAATTTAAACTATTCGTAGCAACGGAGTTATCTTTTTTTTTATGTATGAGCTTACGTAAATGGTCCATTCGAAGCCGTTTTCGATGTAGGTAATTACCTAATTAATACGGAATGTGTCTCCCAAACTCTTGATTTAAGACACGTTCTACCCTAGAAAACTTGATTTCGTGGAGTTGGCCAAACGTCAGTGGTAACAAAACCAGTAATAGTAGTATATACATTTTTTTTATTTATCTTCCGCGATATTTCCGGTAGTTATGCATCCATTTCCAAAATTATATTTTAATGAAGGTGCCTCAAAATTAATATAGGGCCACACATATAAATTTTATTAACTTTGCTTGGGTAGTTTTTGCGTAAGTTTCTATAATACGTATTTAATCCACTTGTATGTGATGCGATTCAGCACATCGTACGCACTTGACTAGTGTACGCCGGAGGGTGGTGGGAGGAAGGAAGAGCGATGCAACCCTCACTGAACGTTAATATAATTGGGCACTGCGATGTATGTACAAGTACAAACCTATGTTGATTTACGATCGATAATGTTTGCAGGTTATTTTATACTGCGATCTCTCTCACACTAGCTGTCCATCGATTCGAGAAGCGAGACTCCTTCCTCCCTTTAATATCATTTATTATTAGAATGGTATTTTAGAATGGGGATGTTTTCTAGGAATCTACCCACTATGCCGCGCCATGGTAGAATATTCTCCGTTCATTATGTAGTTTGATGTTTTTCTTAATTTATCTGATGGTGTAATTCAGTCATACCTGGCAGAGCCATTGCTTGGAGAATATTCAAGGAGCATTATAATTATTGTTGTGCTTAATTCATACATGTAAATTACTTTTGTATATATTTGAACAAAAAAAAAACTTAAAAACAGTAGCCCACCGGTTTCGGGAACAGGGTCCATTCAAGTTACCGGTGGTCAGGGTTCCAAAAAGAGGAATCTTTTACCAATAGGAGCCGCAACCAGAAGTTCCTACTTACCGCGTTATGAAACAAACCCTTGATTCAGCCACCTAACGACAGCCTTTTCAATTTGTGGTGTTTATTATTATTACATCTCTACATAAAGGATAAAATATGTTTTTGTCGGTCTGTTTCTCCGCTTATGTACTTCTTCTAAACCACTAAACGGATTTTCATACGGTTTTCACTATAATTTAGCCATTTGCTTCCGTAAGGTTTATTAAATGTGTATAATACATGCAGTTTCGCTTGATATGGACATGTGATGAGGAGGAAAGAAACGCATGATAATAAATCCTTACTAATATTATAAACGCGAAAGTTTGTAAGTATGGATGGATGGATGTTTGTTACTCTTTCACGCAAAAGCGGCTGAACGGATTTGGATGAAATTTGGCACACAGACAGATTATAACCTAGACTAACACATAGGATTTTTATCCCGGTAGTACGTTCCCGCGGGATAATTTTCGACCTCCACGCGGGCAAAGCCGCGGGCGGAAGCCAGTTAGTTATAAATATAAATGTTGATGGATGGAGCGGGAGAAGAAAGCGCAATAAAAGATGGTTGGATTGTGTGAGGAATGATATGATAAAAAACAAAATGAATGATAGCGTCACGCTATCATTCCTCCAAACAACTGCGTTGTTGCGTCTTCGGACCCCAAGTGAAATGGGACAAGGGCAAAACATACGATACATGTTGATGTGTTGTTGTAGGTTTGTTCAAACGCGTTTACACGTCAATCATATTTTTTTAACTAGATGAGGTCGGCGTTTTCTTTCTGTCTACTGTGGGAAAAAGGCTGAAACAAATTTAAGAGGTCACAGTCTCTTTTAAAGTCCAGATATTATCTTGGTCAGATCTTGTGAAAACCAAAGATATGTGTCTGAAATAGTCTTTTAGGAAAGAACCACACAGATTTAGAGGACCTGTCCAGTTAGTGCACGCATTTGTCATTTATTTGTGCAACTCAACTCAGAACTTTAGGAGCTCAACGATTCAGCGAACAATACCAAAGAAGGACTTGGGTAGGCCGCATAAATTACTGACTTGCCTAGATAGTTACGAGTATGCTACATAAACACCTACGCCTAAAATAAGGCGTCATCTTACAGGGAGGTACAAATTACTCCGTGTTTTCAAATTCAAATGAGTATATTATATGCAAAAACTAAACTAAATTGACTAAGTAAGCCCATAAAATGTACATAGGTGCCTACCTACGTTTAGAGTCAATGTAATAAAGAATAGGTAGGTACATTAGGTATAATATGCTGACATGAACTTAACATCTGTGTCGAGTGATTCATGTAATGTTTGCTCGTTCTGTTTGTAACATTATCTACTCAAATGAGTCATTGTATATTTATTTGGAATTGATTGTAATGTGACTGAACATTGAGCATTGTCGCTGCATCGAAACTAAAATCTTCTTTGCAGTTTTGATTTCAAGCAAAATGAATCTTATGAATACTTCTTAAAGCCTGTTCTAGCATATAATTCATATTAAAGTAACTACACGACGACGTATTGCTAATTTATATCACTGTAGGTAAAATACGTAATTTAGTAAGTACCAAATTACGTATTTTCAATCAAAGACGCGCGACGTGACCTAAATTGACATGAATACATTCATCGTCATGTTTACTACCCAGCCTTTCCCCAACTATGTTGGGGTCAGCGTCCAGTCTAACCAGATTCGGCTGAATACTTATCAGAATTTTAAATAGACGATACCCCTTGGTAAGACTGGTTGTCAGACTTTTGGGCTTTCGACTTCCCGGTAAGACTGTCAAAGATCTACGAATGAGAGCCGGGACCAACGTCTTAACGTGCTTTCCGAGGCACGTAAGGGTCTCGGTATAAGGGATCGTCACCCATCTACGGACCAACCGCGACCAGCGCAGTTTGTTTTGCGGTCAGACAGCCGTGTATAAGCGCTTGACTTCGTTAGTTGGCACTCTTTATATGTAACAAAAGCGACTATGAAGTTTTTAGCCCCATAGCATAGCGTCTATAGCTAAAGCCACATAGCCGATGATAAACTGTCTGTCTTATTACGCTATATAATTTATGTCATTCGATAGAGCGCACATAAGTACGTTAGTTGGCAAAAAAGCACTGGACAGAGTTAGTAATAGGAACTGTTAACAACATTTTATATGAACGTGCATCACACGAGCGGCCGCTTGATCCACACTCAAGTAAAATGTTGTTTGTGTTTTTCTATGTGTGCTTACTAATATAGCTGTAATACTGTATGACTAACAACAATATGGATTTATTTTCTCAGAATAAATGATTTTATTCATTTAAACTTTGATCGACCCATGCGGCTGTTATTACGAAATTGCAAGATGCACTGAATTGGAAATCATTATTGAGGCTTGTGATGAAGTTATTTTCCATTTTATATAAAACACAATCATTTATATACTAGGTTTTACATTTATTTATTTTATTTAAAAACACAAGATTTTGTTGAAAATTGAAATTGAATTGAATTGTTGTTTTTGTTGTGTTGTAAATGAGTAACAAACAATTTCAGCATTTCGATTTCCTAATACATTCGATCTTTTATATTTACTTTCTTTACTTGGAACATTTAAAAACATTTCTAGAATCTTCCCATTGTTTCGCCCACTCTCTTTCCTATTCCAGTAATATTTCAAAGGTATTATCCAAAATAATGAGGGTGGTGGTTTGACAGTTTGAAGGTCATGTTGGGACAATACATTGTCGAACAACACGTGCGAATCATGAAACTTTGCTATCAAAACGAGTCGACGTCGGAGAGTAAATCATCAACAACATGAGAGGATAATTTCTGAAAAGCCGTGACCACCAAGGTAGAATTCGAACCAAAAATGTATTCGTTCAAATTATGCTGAGAATTAGCGCTTTTTGAACGTCACAACAGTCGTCAGCCGCCAAAATAACAACCATTCACTAACTAGGCGCAAAAATCTTTAGCAACACGCCTCCTTCTTTATAATAAAGCCGAATATTATTAGACGGATACTTATAATTGGTTGACATCAATTTAACGATTTTTGTACTACTAAAATATATATAATCCGGTAACATAGCAACGCCCTTTCTCTTTGAAATGTTGTCGCTTAGTTATAGGGAATATTCTTTTATTCGCAAATAGAGGAAAAAAATTTTTTTTTTCTAGAAATACAAGCCGTGAGTCCGAGGGAATTTTTCGGCATAAATGACGAACTGCCATTAAGACATTCATTGAATCATATAGGGGATGAATTTACAAAAATCCTTCACTTTTGATAAATAAGGGAACTCTTGTGCAAACTTTCATGCTTCTAAAACCCAGCAATCTGTCAGTGAATGAATGAATTTCAGATGTTTAAGAGTAGATTTGACAACTTGCTGATGCCTGTTGTTTCACTCGCATCCTGGGAAAATTATACAGGAAAAGTTTTTATTCAGTGCGCAAACTTGAACCATCATTCCAGCATACCATTCTAGACAAAAAAAAATTGCTGTTTCATAGAAAAGTGCAATACCTACGCAGTCAAAATCTATGGAACAGCTGTTTCTTTTTTGTATAGCTTACGAAAAATTTCTGCGCTGATGAAATTTCTGGGGTCTAGAATGATATGCTGAATTCATGGTTACAGTTTGCGCACTGGATTAAAACTTTTCCTGTATATGTATAAACCCGAAAAAAAAAAACATGTCATTTTAAGTAGAGTAACACAAGCTTCTATCCCGGAAAATGCACCGTCTTTGTGGGATTATACCTACCACATTGATAAAAACTGCTTGCAATTTCAGTGTCCGTGATCATCGGTCTCGTGATAGTAGGAGTAACGGATGCCCTGTACCAGTCTCCAGGGGAGTCCAAGGGCAGGAACAGTCTGATCACCGGTGACCTGCTCATCATTGTGGCCCAGGTTGTCTCCGCCTGCCAAATGGTGTATGAAGAGAAATACGTTGCAGGTAAGGCTTATGATGATGTGTTGTGCGGGGAAACATGCATTGTGGTTATATCTTTATAAGGGTTGCGTACTCAAAGGGTGCGTTTACTGCAACTAAGAAGTTCAAAAGCAAGATCACTTTTCAAGCAGTCTTGAGTGTGATGCAATTAGGCTTCCAATACGAGATAAAAATTAAACTAAAACCTAATTGGTATCTCACCATATGGGTACTTTCGAGTTTCATTGTGGCCGTTCAATAACATTCATTTCGTTATTTATGTTGTTGTTGAGCACTAATTTTTCGAACATATGGAAATACATATGTGAAATTTTCTGAAAAAACGTTTGTAAGTCCTGGATATCAATGACTAACAATTTTTTTTTGTATGTACAAAAACCCTTTAAAGTGTAAAATTTTAAATAATATTTTTGATATTTCATGGGAAAAATGTATTCAGATTTATTGAATATTCAAGAGCTATCAAAATTGCATCAGTGTACACGCTCGTTTGGAAGTAGGTACACTACGTGCTCGACAAAGCGGAATATGATTTTATATGTAGTACAAAAATATTATTTACGGATTTTATAACAGACAATAGAAACATGTATTCACGCAATACGTCCGGAGAATATTAAATTTAATGATGTAGTTACTTGTGCGGTAAAACATATTAATCATTCTTTTGTAGGCAAACAAAAAATTTACTTTCGCAAAATATTATATACCAAACATAACTCGCAAACTACGTTTTGCCAATCAATCTCAAAATTTTTAGAGTACGTAGCTACAGTACAATGGTTAAAATACCAATAGTAAGGTAGTTTTTTTTTTATCAACCTTATAGGCCCGGAGAGAGTTGACAAAATAAGCTCGCAAAGCTTTCACAGCATTGCATAGCAACACACAGCATACTGGGCGATGCGCGATGGCAGTTTTGCCTCGCTGTGACGCATATTTTTCCCCAACTTGTTCTTTTTTCGTGCGTGTTCTTATTACCGATTTTCTTTAAGCGTCACGTTCTGTGCAAATAGATGTATTTCTTTCTAGCTAAATAAATGCTTAAATATTTTCTCCATCACAATTTCCAGGACAAAACATTCCACCGCTGCAAGCTGTCGGCTGGGAAGGCGTGTTCGGTTTCTCGGTGCTGTCGTCACTCCTGGTTGTGTTCTACTGGACCCCAGCGCCCCCACACTTCGGAAACAACGCCAGAGGCACCGTGGAAGACGCCATCGATGGATTAGTGCAAATCGGTGAGCTCAAAAATATTTAAACGGGCCTTAGATGCACCCTATTACTATAGCTTTATCACACTTTGAGGCATAAGGAGGAGCAGTGGTTGCCAGTGACTAATTGTAGATCGTGGGCTCGAACCCAGCTAGGCACCCAGCTTTGATTAATTTATTCAATCACCAATGAAAAAATTGAGAGAAAACTATATCCTAAAACCAAAAATTCGAAGGTATCTGACGTCCACCAACCTGCATTGGGCCCGCGTGGTGGGTCACCCATGCACTCCCTCAGAGAGGAGGAGCCCCTTGTCCCAGCAATGGGTATGGTTTAGACTAGTAGGTAATGCTAATGCTAGACAAAAGACGCATCCTTATTCCTAAAAGTGTGTAAATATAAACGGTTAGTAAAATTGTGGTATCGTAATGTATTCCATTGTTAAACTACTTTTTGATACCATTGTGACGATACATTTGCGTACCTATATAATAGTATATCCGATTTTATGACCATTTTGTCATTTAAAGCAGTAGTTAAAGATGCTATCTAATTTCTTTGTTTCACACTTATCGCAGATCCATGCGTAAGCGATATGGTATTGCTTTCTAGCATGTTTCCAGTTAGCTTTCGTAGTTTAACCGTCACTAAGGTAGGCCATCTATAGTTCTAAGATAGATTTTAGATTAGTGTAGTAGCATAAAAAGTTTAAGGGAGACTGTATCACAACCAGAAATTGATACGAACAAAATGTATGCTGATCCATTGCTTAGAACGAGCGAAATAACCCTATCCAAGTAACATACTCTAAATCCATGGGGTATCGGAGCCATAGGCTGACAAAGTATGCATGAAAAATCATTATCTATTATGGGTTTTCTTAACTCTAGTACCAAAATCAGTCATGCTGTCAACAAAATTACAAACAAATGGTTTGTAATTTTGTATGTAGGGGCAAACTCTAGAACTACCTGTTGAATTTAATTTATTATTTACTAGCTGACCCGTGCCCACTTCGTTGGGTGGTAAACATTTTTATATCACTCAATAGATTACGACACGGTCGCGGTTCCATACCTATGTCGTATTATCTCTTTAACCATTCGTCCAAATTAGATGCAGTAAACGGGAAAAGACGTTTGTTTTAAACACTTGAGACGATAAATTTACTTATTTTGATAAGAATTCATAATTGTGCATAATATGACCAATAAACATGACCTAAACGTTCTAACGTCCTATTGACGTTCAAAAAGTGCTGACTCTCAGCCTAGTTTGAATAAATGACTTTTGATTTTGATTGGTCATGAAATTATTGAAATAGTCTCAAAATGGTGAAGGAAAACATCGTGAGGTAACCGGCATGTCCTAGAAACAAAAATTCGAAGACATGTGACATCTACCAAGTACCCACTCGCACTGAGCCCGCATGGTGGATTACAGCCCACTCCCTGTCACAGCTCCCAGCAGTGCAAACATACATTATATGCTGATTATGAAGAATTGGAGAAGAAAGGCGCTGTGAAACTCAAAGCATTACAATTAAACCATTTACAGGCACTTTCGCAATCTCATGAATACCCATTCCGAGGCGTCGTAGGACACTCTTTTAATCCAAAAATGTGTTTATTTTCAGGCAATAACCCTCTGATTCTCGTGGCAACAATGGGCACCATCATTTCGATTGCATTCTTCAACTTCGCCGGTATCAGCGTCACCAAGGAAATGTCAGCCACCACAAGGATGGTCCTAGACTCCATCAGGTAACCTTGTAACCAATAATAAACTTACTGGCTGATCCAGGTATGCTATGATAACACGACACGACACGTAATTTTCTTTAATTTTGTCAATCATCATTTGCTTAACCTTTTCCCGACCACGTTGGGTTTGGCGTCCAGTCAAAAACAAGCTGAGTACCAGTAATTTATATGGAGCGATTGCCTATCTGACCTCTACAATGCAGTTACTGGGTAACACGATACCCCTTACTATGACTGCTCGTTAGACTTTCGGAGTTCTGATGACCCGTAATGACCGACTGAATAAGGGGGCCTCTGCGAATTGGCTTTGGCCCCAACTACGTACGCCTTCCAAAGGACCGGAATCGATGGATTTGCTAATCAAATAATAGTAATATATCATCGTTCACACAAACTGTCACACACCACATCCACAGAGCACGGCGTCCGCTGGTGGATGCACCATTATCAACACTTTCCATACAAAACAAGCGTGTCACCGTTAACTCGCACTACAGCACTAATGTCTTATAGAAACTGACTCGCTATGAAGGCGGTCTGCGACAGAAATACTTCGCTCAACGTACTATCGGCACCAGCAATTTTATTTGTAGTGCTAGTGGTGTAGTGCCATCTGGCAAATGGTAACACCGGCTACAGTTTGCATACATGTCCCGCAAGTGAGTAGTATGAGTAATGAGTAGTATAGGCAAGAGTAGCATAACCTCTTGGATCGCTCCGTGCGTCTGTTATTATCAGTGATCGGATAATCGGTCGCTTGTATAACTAAACTTCTTCACACGAAATAATAATATGGACATGATAATATGTTAATAGGATTTAGGATTAGGATAATATGTTTTTACAAAATGTTTTTACAATTTTGTAAAAACAACTATAACAAACTTAATGAAATTATAGCAGTGGTTATTTTGATTTAGTATCTTTATTTTATTCAAAACAAATGGAATATCAATAAAAAAATATATTTTTAATAATAATTTGCACTATGTAGTCAAGTAGTGGAAAGTGATTTATCTATCTAACAGATTAGTTATCAAATCTACTAATTGAAATATTTTATACGAACAGAAGACTAAAAATATTAATATTATTGACTGCTAAAAAAGTACACAGTTGTATTTTTTAATTATTGATATTTCCAAGCAAGCAACACAAAATCTCAGGAATTTCAAAAAATTCCAGGATCCAGGATTCTAAAAGGCATGTCCGTATTATTCTTTCGTGGGAATAAAAGTGATCTTTAGGTATATTAGCGCCCAATTATCCGATCACTGGTTATTATTTAACCACAAGCCCCATACATCAAAACCATTACCACCTAAAAATATAGTCAATATGCTCCATTATAACGCCCACGTTCCCGCAGGACCTTCGTTATCTGGATGGTATCGCTCGCAGTGATGTGGCAAGCCTTCCACTGGCAGCATCTCATTGGTTTCGGCGTCCTGATCTTCGGCATGTGCGAGTACAACGGCGTTATCCCACGATGCCGACGGGCCGAGCCAGTCGCCGACGCCGACACCGACGCCGAGAGCCAGGTCGTCAACACCGAGGCTGAACGGCTCGATACAGAGAACGAAGATCAATAGGTAAAGCATTCGTTACCAATTCAGTGTCCAGCGCCCAGACTCTCTGCTCACACGAGACATCTGGAATGGCCACTGAATTTGTAAACGGTCCAAACGGTTAAGCAGTGTAACTACTATGGGAACATTCTATTTTGATGGACTTTATTAAATCCACTATTAGAGTTGGATAAATAGTAAATTATGAATACTCTTTTTGAATCGTTCACTTTGACAATCTGTGTCTGATTAGTGAGTTTATTCAACGTCTCACCGTGATAAGCGACACATACCATGTAATTGTGTGTTCTATAGACATGTCAAAAATATAAGTGTTTAGAATTTTATGAAGGTGCAAATTAACTTTTTAATCATTGCAATTTTATAACTAGATGAAATATTATATCGTGAAGCTGTGTTTCATGTGAAACTATATTATAAATATTACACTTATGTTATTTTTTCACAGCTTATTGATTATTGCAGTTGTTATTATTACACGTGTTATTTCACGAAGGTGCAACTTAACTTTTTAACATCGCAATTTTATAACTAGATGATATTATATCGGTGAAGTAGTGTTTCATGTATAACTATATTATAAATATTAAACTTATGTTATGTTTTAGTAGCTTATTGATTATTGCAGTTATTATTAAATGTGTCATAATATTAGTTCCTGACATCTGTATACTAAGAACGAAATTATTTTCATCATCTCGAGATCTTGATATATTTTATAAATCTATTAACGTTTATGACTAATAAATATGTATGTTTTTATATTATGTATGTTAACTATGAAATATTTGATTGTAGATAGGATGACATTAGTCTGAAACAAATTGAGGGAGGGGACACTTGTCCCTTTCATCGTAGAAAGTAACCTATTATGAATTATATACTACTGCATTTTTGCGAAAATATTCAAATATATCTTTGACTACAACAAAGTCTGAAATGAAGAAATTAATGTTACTAGTTACAGCTTCATTTTGGAGTAAACTTCACGTAAAAATGCAGTCAAAATCATTACTCCTTTTAATATACATATTTAGCCGCTGCGCCGGCTGTAGTATTTAGAAATTAAGATATAAATCAGATCTTAGCTCAACTCGTGTATATTATATATTATAAGGTTTAACTATGGTAGTAATGTCATTCACTGTATCTGTAATTATATCGAGATAATTAGAAAGTTGCTCCATTACTGCGCAAGGACTCGCTAAGCACGGATGTGTGGTTTTATGACGACATCTACACGCTCGGCCGTATTCGATCGCAACCCATTTGCGGTGACCGGATACTGAAAATATCTTATCATTATCCCCCTTATTTATAAACGCTGCTTAAAGATAAGTAATGATTAGCAACTGATTAACCATACATTTTTGACGTTTAAACATCTCTTAACTTTAATCATAGTTTATGAATACACCCCTATATGTACAGGTTGGCCGTATTCGGTCACAAGCCGACTAGTGTTTCGTGGCAACGCCCTCTGTTGCCTAATGTAAACGAATATATCTGGCTTATGAATTCGATAAACCAAATGCGATTGATGCATCCGCTACTAACCTAATGAGAACGTACCAAACGTCGGCGTTATTTGCGGGGGAGTGAGGGAAAAAAGATCGTCATCGTGAACTGTGCTATTGGTTTACAAACTTCCGTGCTTAGCTTGTACTGTAGTGGAAAGGGAGACACATACAGCGAATTGTGTCGACGCAGGAATGGAACACCACATTTAGTATGGCAACGAAATATCAACTAAAATCACGAATGTTGTAATGACCCAGCATATTGGCTAGGGAGCTTAGCGAAAACACAGCATATATAGTTCTATAAAATCCTATGCAAATGTGTCGACATAGGATTTATTCGGGAGAAGTCTTTGGGTATTTGGTTTTCTTAAAGTTAGTTATAGGATGTCATCAAATCAACAAAACTAATTTCCATTGACTTGGTGCTAATGACATTTTCACTTATTTATACTTAGGATAGTTAAAATTGCAAACCCGTACGGATTTTGGGAAATATGAATTAACTCTTATCGATCGCAATAGAAAATAATCATATGTAAACCTACTATTAGAAGTATTCAAGGACTTCTTAGAGGAATAAAAGACAATGTAAAAGCTTTACAGTAGTTAAAAAAAATGCATCAGAATCATATCGTGTGTGCATTTTAAATACATACTAAGCAAAGCTCCCTAACCATACTGAAATGTTTTTAATAAAATCTTCCTTATCACCACATCTTATATAGTAGTTAATATGTAGATAGATTATAAGAAGTAATTCCATGTTATACAGACAATATATTATCATAATTGTTTATAATTAGAATGTGCCTAGTAATATAATATGATTTACAACGACACAAGACCAATAAACAATTTGCATGTCCTCTGAACCGATTTTAGAACAATGTAATACTTATTATAATTGAAGCGCCCTGTAATCGATCAAATACGTTGGAAAGGCGTGTAATTAGCCTATAAAGCTCCCATTGGGACACAGACGTTATGTAAGAACCAGTACGTATTTTTGGATGTCATAAATGTCTTCGGATTATTGAAACTGGCACAAAATGGTTATCAAACCAGTCAGTTCTCACCTCATGTGCCTTGACAACGGCCGCGTACTGTAGATTATTTGATCGCTTACGGCACTTCACGTGAATACTGAGTCTGCAAAATTACAATACAAAAAACGAAATAGCAATAAAATTAAAAGTTATTCAAACTGGATGTGGAATGTATTCTATTGACATTTATACTTATGTTATAATGTAACAAGTTACCTCTGCATTGCTTGAATGAAGTTTACATTCATTATATTGTTTTAATGAAAGGCTGCGCGCATAGAAACAGTAATGGCACACAGTGGCAAAGCGCTACCACCGTCAAAATTCTAAAAGGCATATACATAGAGGCATGAGGTACAAGCTGTAAAGTTAATTCATTCTTTATTAAAAAGGGAGGATCCTCTGAACAGGCGGGTGTTGTGATCTGGTGGGCCGCTCGACGATTGATGTCGGGACGTTGTATACAACATGTAACATAATTAACACAAGATCTCATACACCCCAATTATAGTATTGAGTTAAAAGCATAATACAATTACCAAAACTATTTTTTTGTAAAGCTAACTGTTACTATTAAGCAAAACGTGTTGACCCTAGCATTACTTTATGCATTTAAAATTGAGTCTAACCGTGTTGAAATAAGATTGAACTTTCTTTGGATCAATTGGCGGTAGTTATGGCAAAATGCTTAATTTTTGAAAAAAAATACCTGTATTATGTTACATCGATTCAGTAGTCAATTTATTAAGAGCTAACTACTTTCAGGTCTTGTGTGAATTCTGTTACACCTTGTATATGCTAGTTGCGCGATGCAGGATTTGGCGTGACGTCAGTCTGATGCGTAGTTCCCATGTGGCGGTGTAGATGCCGCTAGAGTCACATCAATTTCCTCATTATGTCCCAAAATTGCATGGCACATCGAATTCCAAAGATTGTGCCAAAACTATTTTATGGCTCGCCGAATTCCGTTTATGCCCAAAGCTATGAATATACATATAGCATAGATTGGTGAAATGTAACACAAATGAGCCGTCCAAATATACAGGGTGGCTGGGATATTGACTACCACTATGGATGCAGTACATGATTCTGAAGCCCACTGCGTCGAAAATTTTGTAAGTTATTTTTTTTTAATTGCCCTTCCATACATTTTTACCGCGTATGGTGGTGTAGGTGGAGTTTCTATGGAACAGCGGCCTATTTTTTTGCTAAGCAACGAAAATTTTCTGAAGTCATGTGCTCAATTCATGGTTAAAGTTTGTGCGTCGACGTGGCAGTCATTCAAATAAATTAAATCAAAATATTTGTTTATTAATGGCAACTAGGCCCAGTTGTTAGTAACAATGTTCTTAAAAACTATTGTTAGTAAACAAACACTTAAAACAGAAACTAAAAGAAAATTCTAAGGTTAAGTTTGGGGTCTGCGGTCACCAAGGTGCGTCGTACTTTTCTATGAACATACTTAGGATACTAGTTAGTAAGAACTAGACCGCCCTCTTAACAAGATGTTTTTTTTTGCGTTATGTCGTAAATATCATCGGTATGCGCAAAAGCGAACATACCGGACGCACTAAACTAGCGCGGCAGTCCCAACAGCATCCTGAAGCAGTTGCAATGCAACATGAAATGTAACACTGTTGTGTTGTTATTAGGCAATTTTATTTCAACGTGTATTACATTTCACAAATCATTACCTGGCATTATAAGGTTAGTCCGGCCAGTTTTTAACCTTCCCGTTTTCCATAATTCAAATGCTTCCAATAAACAACCAAGATTATTAATGTAATATGAGAGCCCCACTTTATACTCTCAGCAAGTCCTTCCAACAGCAAAGAAAAGATTTGTAGCCTTTTTTTAAAATTTTGTATCAATTATATATTTAAGAAACATATGAGCAGGCTTCTTATTTGAAAAGACTTCTTCAATTTACAAACTTGTGTACGAGTTAAGGTTGACTTCGCGAATGGAGTAAAGTGTTTGTAATTCAGAGTCCATCTACCTTGATTCTTCTGCCAGAGCAACAGGCGTGCTACGCATTTTTTCGGTCGGCATAATTCGGCACAGCCTGGTGGCAAGATTGCATATGTGTGTAGCACCGGGGTTATAGATCTAAGCCTTTTACGAATTTCAACTTGACGTAAAGCAACTGTTTTTCTGATTCCGTACCTCTTAGCGGTCTTTCAATGCCGAAGCCGGCTTATACCACTACCTATTGTATGGCAAATTTGACTGAATAGGTATTATTACTTTTATTTAATTGAATGTGCTATTAATGTAATAAAATGTTGTTAAAAATGTGTGTTTTTGTTTGGGAAATGGATCGGAGCACCTCAAAACCCGCTATAAAATGTTGCTTTATTGCATTTTAGTACATTTCATATTTGTTTAAGGCGAAAGCCCCAAATCATAATGAATTCTGAAATAAATTAATCATATGTTTTAGGTCATTTAAAAATCAACATACAATCTGACACTGACTGACCATATCAAAAAGGAACTTTGAATTCCGCGGGCTACTTTACCACATACCCTTAACAACAGCGCCATCTAGTAGTTTAAGTATAATTTACGCAGACCATGATAAAACAAAGTTTAGGAAACTATACGAATAGATGGCGCAACATGTGTGGGAGTACTGACTTTTGAATTAAAAACAATAGCTAAAATTAATTTGAACTTTTTAATGAAAAACAAAGTTAATTAACAAGTATGTAAACCTATAGGCTGTTATTTTATATAACAAGAACATAATAATTATATTTACTGATGAAGTTGAATGAACATCACCCAGGGATATAAAATAACTAACCACTAAACGATAATGTATAATAATATCTAGGTAGTAATGCGGTTATAAATTATTCTAACGTTTTTATACCCAACGTTATCTTTATAAAATAGGTAACGTTGGGTACAATATCAGGCTTTGTCTTTTTCTAACTGTTTGGGTTTCTCCCCTTCAGCTGAAACAAATTAGATCAAATTTTAATAATAGATATATATTAGAGAACTAGCTTTCGCCAGCGGCTTCGCCCGCGCGGAGGTTAGAAATTATCCCTCGGGAACGTAACTACTACCGGGATAAAAAAGTATCCTATTTGTGACCAAATAATATTCCGTAAAATGTTGTTTCGGTGTGGTGAAAATATGGAAAATAAATCGTTTGGCAAATTAAAAAAGTTAAATAACGTAACTTATCGAAGGTCACTGCTGGATTTTGACCTTTCTCGAGTTGGGTCGCATATAGAATCCTGAGCGTAGCGAGGGTTTCATAGGTACGAGAGAATACCTTTGCTGCCAAGCGAAACACAATTTTTCACCTCACTACAGTGAGGTAAATGCTAAGTGCAAGAAAAACAGCCTAAATAATATATTAAATTAGTGTAGTTCAATGAAGTATGATAGCATTGCATAGTAGTCTTCTAAAACGTTTTCACGCCTTTAGAATGTCTCCATGCATTGAACAAATTGTACGATTTTATGTACTTTGAAGAATTTCCAAACTTAAGTGGCAGTGGGCAGAGTACATTGCTCACAGAACAGACGGCTGATGGGGCTGAAAGGTTCTGGAGTGGCGACTGCGTGCCGGTAGACGTAGCGTTGGAAGGCCTCCTACAAAATGGACCTGGACTTTGTTAAGGCTACAGGAATCCGCTGGATGCGGGAAGCGCAGAACCGGTCGAAGTGGAGCTTGGGGAGGATTATGTCCAGCAGTGGATGTCTTTCAGCTGAAATGATGATGATGTTTTACTTTTCGAGCGATTTTTCCAGAAGATAACTCAATTCGCCATTATGTGCCGCTTGCACTAACTCTGCAGGTGTTAAATTTATATCTTCTTTAAGTCATTGGTTTCGTACGATTTTATCAAAAAAACAAACCAAATTAAGGAAAGTGAATTGAATAGAGACGGAACTTTTTTTTTTCATGCTGTAAGTTGTGGTGGCCAGTTCGATTATTCTATAATGTGGTTGGCGCACTGACAAGAAATAAGTTTTAATGCATTTTCAGTGGACTAGAGGTATCGAAAATTATTAAACGGAATGGTTCGAATTGTAAAAATGATTTCCACGCTAATATGGCCGCAGATTTCGAATGACAAACAGAATCTTTCCGAGGTTGTGAGGTGAAAAGTTACTTACCTAACATATCTCCTTTAAACCAGTAGAAATACCGGATGGCAGTCTGTCCGCGTTTAATGGCGGCTTCCTTCTGCTCGCCTTTAAGACATCTCCGTAAAACGCCCGCAGCTATGTTAGAGTAATTTACATAACTGAAATGATGCACAAATATGTCTATGAAAAAGAGTAGGTATGCTCAGATGGTTTGGTGATTTGGTCATGTTGAGAGGATGAATCAAGGGCGACTAAGAAAATAATGACAAGGCCGATGTGATTGGAAACGCCAGGATAGGTCGCCTTATGAGGACATCTTACACCATCTACTCTCTTCTCACACCTTATTGGTAATGTTCTTCTGAAAAGTCTGATGTGTAGTCCCTACTCGCAATCTGGTCTGGTCAGATTGTAGTACGGATCGTATCAGTTGGCGTTCTGTAGTTACTGCTTGCCCCTTTAGAGAGAATGCGTGAGTTTATGTATCTACCTATGTTTATTGAAACGATAACCGGTGATCTTAGAAAACTAACACAATGCCCAACATGTGTAGGCAAAGATCGTAGCAGATTTAATTCTGTAGGTTCACTACGAAGGCGTGTTGGCGTGTATTTAGGTATGTCAAAGGCCAATTATGCCATGATTAAATCAGGTCGATTTACTAGGACTAGTGACCCCTGCTGCGCAAGGTTCTTTCGACCTGACAAAACATCGACTTTATTTATGTATACATTCTACATGATATGCACACAAATACCACGTGTAGGTACCTATACATAGTCAGGCACCAAAAATATAAGAGTAAAAATGCCTATTTGCGTCTTTTATACATATTAAAATGTACAATTCTGAGAATATACATTCAAAAGAAACTCAGTCCCTTAGCCAGTCCCTTCTACCCGCATGTCCTCGATCAACATCTGCCTACTCTATTGTCGACGTGGCGACGGTCATACCTGTGACGGTTTTACCTGCTTTTTTTTAAGTGGCTAAAGTGAAATACTTTACACGTATTGATTGCTAGCGTCTACTATTACAATTTGTACCATTTTTTTTAAACGTCACAATTGTACTTTATTTGCAATAAACTTTAGACAGAAGGTGATACTTTTACATTTAGTCGTAGAATGAAAACTTTGATCGATGCAAGTATCGAAAGAGGTAATAACTTAGTTGATTATTTGAGAAGTATTTGAAGAATTGACTCTTCTCCTCAAACGATAATCACAAAATTAATTCTCTTTCTCCTTGCTGTTTATGGAGCTCCAAAAAAAATTGATTGTGTAGACTATTATTGATAAATAACTTTTGTAAAAAATACACGGAACAAGAAACAAGTACAACTATCTTGTCTTCCTCCAACATCGGCTTCTGCTCATCAACACTTGTATCAAGTAGTCTATCAAGTTCAGACATGGCTAGGCAATCAACTGAACCCTGAAGACTGGGTTGGAAATTAATACTTTGGAACCGATTCTTACTATCCTCCTACCTGCTCCGGAAAAACTCCTAAACACTATTTTTTGCAATTGTAAAAAAGGTTGTAGTGCTAAATGTTTCTTTAGAAGAGTAGGGTTGTTGTGTTCACCAGCGTGTACTAATTGCCATGGCCAGTCTTGCTCAAATGTTCAATCGGATCCAATAGACGAAGATTCATATGATTTCGATGAAGAGACAGCTGATTCATTTTCAGTTAAACAATTTATGAATATTCTGCAAGAAAACGAAGAAGAAGAGTATGAATCAGATTAAAATAATATTGGAAATCAGAACTACAGTTTAAATCAATCTCCTATATCAATATCAATCAATCGAAATCAAAAGTAATTTATTCATACTAGGCTGAGAGCCGGCACTTTTTGAACGTCAAAATTACATAAGAAAGTGCCCCCAAAACGCCCCTTCGGCAGTTCCTAGTGCTTTAGCTGCGAGAAGTGGCGCAACAAACTCCCCAGTAATCATCCCCCAATAATCATCATGCAGTAAATACAGTATATTGCTATAAAACTCCGTCCGAAACAACGTAAAAAAAGCGCCAAGTACACTGCCTCATAGGTGGTGTGGAAATGTGTGTATTAAAATATATCATGTAGAATGTAACTCCTTCAACTTTTAGGATAGCGACATCTGAGGGAGGTGATACTTAGGGAATAAAATATAAGTAGGTACCATTTTTATGATCATTATAATTTTATGATCTACTATTTTTGACTGAGCTATATTTTCGATAAAACTTACCTTTTTCGAGAAAAATCCAAAAAACCGAAAAACATGACCTTTTACCTTGAATAACTTTTTAGCACTCATGGTATTTGATGGGGACTTGTAGCATTTTATTTCTACTGGCGTACTTGGGTACGCCAGTAGAAATAAAATGCTAAAATGCTAATGCTAATTTTGATAGAGACCTTGGGGTCTCTATCAAAATTCAGCTCTGTCGGAGTTTTTGTTATTTGAAATGTCTATTTTGACCAGAAAAAGCATTTAGTTATGCCTCTTTTGTCTTCTATGGTTATAATAAAAAAATATAAAATATCGACGGTTATTGGCTATAGCTACTCTGCTAATGAGGAATGCCGTGTGTTTACAATCTATGTACCTACTGTTAGGTATATTGTTTTAGTGATAGCCGTGCGTCGAGAATAATCTGACTAAGAATGCACCAGTCAGTGTGTCAGTGTTGTGCCATTAGGAAGGCAACTAGGCGTTCATTAATTCGCTAGAAATAAAAAAAACTTCGCAAGCAATGGAAAATTACTACGGAAGGTTGCGGGCGTCGACCTGAGGACGAGCTGCTTCTCACACGGACACAGTATCGTTTATCCAAATTCTCTATATTTTGGCTGCGCAGGACGAAGTCGCGGGCTACTAGATAGTTAAATAGGGTTGGTAAACATACTTTAGACCAGCATTCCTCCAGCTACTACTCATTCTCTATGCAATCCTCAGTTACTAATTTGTTTATTAACTTGATAAGTAGGGTAGTTATCACGTCACATTTATTTTCATAAAATCTTTTAAATAAATTAAAACGCAATTTAGTAAATAGTGTCACAAGCACAGAACATCTACAAACCACAAGCGGGTCATAACTTTACAGTTGTGTCAATGTCAAAATATTGAAGACCCAATTAAAATTTAAAGTTTTTCTGAGGTCATTTGAGGTTATTCGTTTGTCTATGGTGAAACACCCAGCGATAATAAAATAGCACATAAAAATCTTTTATTTTCGTTTTCTCATATCATAATGAGCCGAGAATGATGCGCAAAATTACGTGTTTTGATGCTTACACCCATGCGATAAAAATAATTAACCTTATACGTATTTGAATGACCTTTTGCCACCAATTTGGTTGAATTAGCACCAAGAATAAATGTAGTGGAGTCAGCCTAAAATGTTCCACACAGGCCTCCACTCTTTGAGAGGGAGCGGGCCATTATCCACCACGCGGGCCAAATGCGGGTTGGCGGATGTCACATGTCTTCTAATTTTTGTTTCTAGGTCACGCCGCGCCGGTTTCCTCACGATGTCTTCCTTCACCGTTTTGAGAGCAGTGGGAATGAAATAATTTACACAAAGTGCCTGCTTGGGTTCGATCCCACGACCCACAACTTGTTCGCCACCATTACTAATAGCCCACCACTGCTAACAAACTGGCTAACAAAGATAAATTGTGTCTTAATTACCCATAACTATAGGTCAAAGATGCCAAAAACAAAATGCTCATTAACAAAAAAATGATATGAAGTTTAAAACAATCTGTGGAGTATTAACTCCACACTCTCACACTAAGTATGATTACAGTGCTTCGCAAAGAAGTGGACACAAACAAACCGTAATATATTTTTTAACAAAATCGATACGCGAAGTTACGTCCCAATTTCATAACAAATTCGTCAGAACAATCATCTGTTTAAGTTCGCATGACACAGTTTTACGCATAGACAGTGTGTAGACGATATTTATCACGTATGTAGGTGTTCAGTTCGTAGTAACCGGTTGCCGCGGCCGTGAGTCAGATAGCTAAAATAGCGAATTAGCCACTTATTATCATATAGTTCGCATCTCAGTCGAAAGCGCTTACTCCTCATCGAGCACGTAGGCACAATTTCACAGGATATAGTAGGTACAGACGCCAGCACATCTAGTTATCCCAAACTGTGATTTTTTTCCAATTGAACATGAACCTTATTTCTTTGCAATAAAGTTGTAAAAACTCTCAAAGAACTTTGACAGATTGGGATGTTGGCCTCTATACCTACGCAGCTGAAAACTCAGACTCAAAGCATCGTATATGATGCGCTAAGGTGGCCCGCGAAATTCAAGTTTTCTTATACTTGACAATTACCTGTAAATTACAAAATACGTAACAATATTTGAATTCGGCTTTACACCTGGCAAGGCCGGGTAAGAAACTCAATGGACACTCGAATCTCAAGCAGCAGGAAACCTATGATGACGACACGACACGACGTATTATGTCCACTGCTGGACATAGGTCTCCTCCATACGTCGCCGCACCGACCGGTCACACTTATTACAACACCAGTAGGTGTGACATACTATGTTATGATACGTCCCCCCCACAAGGTAGATCAACGACCTAGTGAAGGTCGCCACAATTTGCTGTAAGCGGGCAGCGCAGAACTGATCTATGTGATCGTTATGCGAACTATTTACGATGCTTGTGGCCTACCTATGTTCAGCAGTGGTCTGCGGCAGATATGATGATGATTACAACAGGTGTAGGTGGTATATCTGGGAACAACTATTTATATACTAACGATAAAGCTGAAGAGTTTAATGCCCTGGAACTACTAGTCGGATTTGAAAAAACATTTTAGCATTTGATAGCCTAATTCTTGAGGAAGGTAAATATTTAACATAACGCTAGGTCCCTAAGGAACCGAGCATAATGAAATGAGAAAGAACTCAAGAAGTCATAGTGCGGACGGGCAGGCGATACGATACAACGACGGGTTGGATCCGGGGACCAAGCGGGCAGAAGCTAGTTATATAATATTTAAGAGTAATTTCGATGCGGACTTTTGCAATGGGCTGCTTGCTAACTGCAGTTTTAGTTATTTTTACAAAATTCGCGGAATTTGTTTGTTGGCACAATTAAAGTTGTGATGTTTTCATTCGATTTCAGGAAACACAAATTGTTTTCGTAATTTACGTTCCTACTGGTATAATTATTTACTATTAATGTTTTCATATGGCGTAAAACACGACTCATAGGAAGTAGATCTAATCTATTCATGTCTCGTTTACGTAGCATAATCAGCCCATAACGTTCCCACTGCTGGGACATAGGCCGCCTCTTTGTGAGATGGAGTGGGCTGTCTGTAATCCACCACGCGGGCCTAGGGGTTGGTAAGATGTCACGTGTCTTCGAATTGTTGCGTTTAGGACATGCCGGTTTGGGGTGCGGGCTGCGGCTAATGTACAAGTCTCCCAGGCCCCTGATTTATGGTAGTAGAAGGAAAAGTGGGGTTTTAGTTGGTAGGAGTTTGACATAACCCTCCGTTCACCTCAGACGGAGGGTATCCATGAGGACTTCCCCATGAAATAAAAAGGCGATGCTCGTTTCCTCACGATGTTTTCGAGCAGTGGTGAAGCAATTTACACTAAGTAAAGCGCCTGTCTGGGTTCGTTCCCACGACCTACAACTCGTAAGTTGCGGCAGTTACCACAGGGCCCCCACTTATCTGTGGTCAATCTTTTGTTAACGTAAGATCTATTATTGAATAGCCAGGTCTATCACTTGATCCCGTAAGCTATTCCCATTACCAATGCTTAATGATCACAGATATTTTCCTTACAGCCAGTTGCAGAAACGAACTTTAACTTATAAAGTCGTCATTAATTAACTCGTTGCGGAAAGTAGTTTGTTGTTGAAAATAAATTTGTCGTTGTTTTGAGCAACATCATTTAAATAATGAAATCATTAGCGTTAATGATCATTACGTAATGTGCCATTTATGTTTGTCTTTGTGCAACTGGGTGTTTGTCCTAGAAAGCCATTTGCCATCTTTCTCTGTGTCTACCATTCGGGGCTAAACATTTGTTGTGCTTATTTTTAGGCAACGTCGCCGGTGAGTTTATTGATGATATTTTCCTACTTAAGTCGATGAAGGTGCTAGTGATTATCTTACGCTATCTTACGATAAATCAAAGATTGATCGTATATAAATACGTTCTCCCTAAAAGGTCTTATCATTTTCAACCAAGTGGCGACGCCATTGCATTGATTACATGAAAAATATCATTCGTGCAAGTCTAGGTAGGTACATCTATGCACTATGGTTTGCCTGTTAAATCTCTTTCATTTTTCTACGTGGCAGGTTGAGATTATTCCAATATTCTTTAAGAAGAAGAAACCGCGGAATCTGTCACGAACTGTCAATATTCCTGAAACAACAAAGAAACACGAACGACACGAACTGCAAAATTTTCGAAGATATGTTTCGGGTATTTTGTTCTATTGCTCCGCTATTAGCTGAGAATGGACCTATACGCATCAGTGCAAATGTTCCCTGCATTTATGGATCTTGTGAGTAAATCTACCAATTTTGTAGTTAGGCAAAAAAACCACCAGGGTGAGGTATCCACCAAAAGATACACGATTCAGGTAGTTAAATCATTCCGGACTCGCCATCAAACACCTTAGGTACACACATTTTGAGTGTCCATATTAGTACCTTCTGGAGTCTTTCCAAAAAAATTAAGAAACGAATCCGTCCCATTCCATCTTTCCGCAGTGCTGGGATTTTTTTTCTTTTCTGCCGTAATTAGGACGCGACTTAAAAACTGCAATAAGGAACAGTATTTACGTTCTCGGATCACATCTGCATCCTCAAAATAATCCGGCGGCGGCTGCAGCTGTTTCAAAATGCATGCCTGTAATGCCGCTGTATTATTTGTTAGGTGTAATTAACGCAATACCACAGATTATATAATACTTGCAATACCTCATACACTCCAATTTGAGTATTGAGTTAAAAGCTTAGTACAATGACAAAAATTACGTTTTTAAAAGCTAACTGTTAATATTATAGAACGGAGTTGACCCAAGCAGCATTATTTTATGCATTTAAAATTGTGTCTAATTGCCTCGAAATAAGATTGAATTTTCGTTGGCTCAATCAGCGGTAGGTATGGCAAAATAAATAATTAATAAAATATAAAAACTGTATGGATTTCCAAAATTACGGTGTTGAGGGAGCATTGAGAATCTAATAGAGTGCATCCCAGCAGGCTTAGCATGACGCTTTATATTTCTACTCTTAAGTAGAATAGAAATCGCTTGTCTACATTTCTCGGTACAAAACTGTCAACTGTCTATATGCAAACGTCATTTTTGTCTACTCTTCCGACGACGATCGCTCGTCTACGGTTCTCGTGCTAAGCCTGCTGCATTTTCACCTAACTGCACCTAGCAGAGCGTTAAAAGTCCAGCGCGGAAAAAAACCCACCGTGATATTTTAACGTCCTTGCGAATTTGGGCTAATTTGGAACCTCTTAATGGAAATTCCCATGTAGGTGAAACGAAATTAACAAAATTATGTTCCTGAAGCTCCTATGATGTCATATGCCCGCAGTCTGGTCCCGTTGACTGGCTGCAGCAATCGCAGTACGTCGCTCGACCTAGCTATCATAGGATAGGCCGAGGTGTTTTATCAATCCCATCAGATAATCAAACTGCTTACCAAGACGTAATTGTTTTGTTGAAGTATGATACGATAACCTTATTAAATTCAAAGATAGGCTTAGGTACATGAAGAACTCTCTAGATTAATTATGTCTATAATGTGTAGGGATTACAAGGTGAAGGGGGCGTAAAGGGTACACTTGCCATCTCAATGCCCCAATTCAACCTCATCTGCTCGTGGTGCACTCTGCTGAATGACAAACGAAGCTCTGACAACCGACAAACGACGGGACAATGGCGTTAGAGGCAGCAGCGTCATTAGTGCGAGTAGTCGTGATCTGCGATCGGCAACCCGCATGCCCAACTTGGCGATTAAGTATGGGCAAACCCTCCAATGGCAAGCCAAGATCAAACGCGGCAGCCAGTCCCTGGCCGCCTTGCTGTTCCTGATTTTGGCGGCGGTTACGGTTACGGCAAGTTAGAGGCTTAGAGGGTGCGTAAAATCTCCGGGTTACGAATATCTACCAAACACAATTCACCTTGGCGACGTATCACGGACGCTCGTTACATCTCGACGAACACCTAGTGCAGCTAGAAGAAGAGATCGGAAAAATTTGGTAACCCAATGCGAATTCGGGTTCTTGGCAAACAAATACCTTTTTGACAACGTTGTGGAAGTCTCCAGTACCTCGAACAGGGTAGCGTACCTCATAGTAAAGCATACCGAGAGGTATAGCCTCAAGGTTATACAGATTTACGGGCATGGAAATCTTTGACATAAATATATGTATATGTTAACGTGTTATCTATATTAATTCTAGAGTACCATAAGGTACGCTAGAATTAACTACAGATTGAAAATCTAACATGACGAGTTTCTCAGTCAGAAATATTGGAATTAGGTACCACTAGATACACCGACGAAAAGACGTTTTGGGATCCCGCACCCTAATTGTTTAACACACTATTGATCAGAATCTGAATAATTTTGAAGGTTATTGCTTATCTATTCTTTCATATGTTCGAAACATTTGTATGCTTACCAACGTAAACAACGCCATGAATATTGTGGAACTGTCAAAATGAAAGCGATTCGTACCGATAGTGTATTACGCAATTACCCCTTCATTTTCCTATTCGTGTAACTTAGAATGATGACTAAGGATCTGTATCCCGATTTTGTCTCACCAGCAGAATATTTGACCGTCTTTGGTATCATAGTCCTGCTATGCTCTTCTCTAAGCGACAATTTCTGGGCTGAGCTCTACGATAAGCTCGTCGCCGCACACTGGTTCAATATTGGAGAATTTTGGACATAGAGTCGAAGGTCAATGGATCGGCGTATAATTTTTTTTACTGGTAGCTGACACTAATACAAATCACTGTTACTGATGAAAGTTTTGTGAAATAATGCTTATTTTCTGAGAAAAAAATTGTTCTTTTAATTTTTGTATGGAGAAAAACGTATTTTTATTTTTTACTTGCGGGATTCAAATGGATTCAAACTAAAACTTGCTGTTAATTATCAAGGGTGTTATTACCTAAATTTCGGGTATAGTCACTTGCCGCGGAGCACTGCGGAAGTTTGTTAAAAAAATGTTTTTTTTTTACTTTGTCAACAAAGCTAATAACATTCAACTAGTGATAATCAAATATTAAATAGAGAGGCCATTAGTATAATCTGATAAAGATATGACGTCCTAATTTGCTAATTTTGTATCATTAGTAGATTTTAACCAAAAAACTAATTTTAGCTGAGAATTTCCTAGAAATTGTTTATTAATGACTGCTAATGAACTATTTAATTTAAATATGGATAATGACAATACGTACATATACCTAATTGCTTGTTCTCAATAAAAAGCAGAATGTGTGACGCAGATATTTGGTAAGTAATTATTGGAAAAAGCGTTTTGCTAAGTACCCTCAACAACTATATTAAGCGATTTTTAAATCAAAATGATCACTCAACTTCTTGAGCTCTTAACTACAACATACTCTTCTAACAAGTGAATAGTTAAAATGACTGCTTTTTTTTCTAATTTGGACATATATGTCTTTCTTAAAAACAGTGGTGATATAAAAGATGGCGATAAATTTTATAATACCCTTCTTGAACAATTTTCACGTGAAATTCCACCAGAAGATCTCAGTGCTATTAAAAAGTTTTGCGCTAACTACACATCAAATTTGTACAGAAGATGGCAAAGTTCTGGTAGAAACGAAGCTTCGTTTAGAAACAAAAACACGATGTGGCTGGAATCTGAAGTTTCATGGCCAGTGTGTAAAACTGTTGATTTTTCTTCGCTTTTTAACCGGGAGAGAATGGATTTCCAAGAATTTCATACTCCATCTCAAGTCCAAAAAGCGGGAACATCGTCAAAAGAATCATCGACCAACACTCCGCACATAAAAAAAAAATTGAAGATTTATCAAACAGACATAAGAAAAGACGATCTGGGTCACTGCTTTTAGAACATGATGAAGATGAATTATTTTATTGAAGAAGAATGTGAGGAAGAAGAGGTTTATGTCGACATCGAAAATAATCGCCCTTCAGATCCATTAGCTTAAGCCAACCTTTTGCAAATACATTTGTTGTATTTTATATTTTTAATGTAGTTTTTATTTAGTTTTCTTAATGTAACATCGTAGTTTTAAGAATTTAATGTTTCCGAAATATTTTTGTGTCTAGTTTTACAACTTTTTTATATTTTTATGACGTGATTTTGTTGTAATTTAATAAATACATAAACTTTCATTTAATGCTTTTTTATTTTGTTTGATGTATCTACCTATACATAAATAATAAATCAACAAATTTAAATAAGATATTAATTAAAATATGTATATATAAATTAGACAAGCTTAGCACCCATTGATTATCTATTTCTAGGAAATTCTCAACTAAAATTAGTTTTTTTGGTTAAAATCTACTAATGATACAAAATTAGCAAATTAGGACGTCACATCTTTATCAGATTATACTAATGGCCTCTCTATTTAATATTTGATTATCACTAGTTGAATGTTATTAGCTTTGTTGACAAAGTAAAAAAAAAAATCATTTTTTTAACAAACTTCCGCAGTGCTCCGCGGCAAGTGACTATACCCAAAATTTAGGTAATAACACCCTTGATAATTAACAGCAAGTTTTAGTTTGAATACATTTGAATCCCGCAAGTAAAAAATAAAAATACGTTTTTCTCCATACAAAAATTAAAAGAACAATTTTTTTCTCAGAAAATAAGCATTATTTCACAAAACTTTCATCAGTAACAGTGATTTGTATTAGTGTCAGCTACCAGTAAAAAAAATTATACGCCGATCCATTGACCTTCGACTCTATGTCCAAAATTCTCCAATATTGAACCAGTGTGCGCCGAGACCACCTTGAGATCGACCAAGCGTACAGCGCTTATACAAACGATATTCATTGGCGTAGTTATGGTCGTCAACGAACTCGCAGTAAGCTCCCGTCGCAGTTTCGTAGACGAATTAGGCCTTGCATTTTTTTTAATTATAATCGATCTATCTCGACGGCCGTCGAGTACAACTCGCAGCTTAGTGAATTCCACACTGTTGTATCGCCGCTGTTGCAGAGTTGCCCGCTAGGCTGTATCCTTAGAGAATAGCACTGTGCACCTATCTATACTCCATCTATACATATAATAAAATTGTAACAGGCCGATGTCTGTTCATTAAAGATATTGAAGAAAAAATAGTATGGGGGGTCTTTATTAGAGCAACAGAAGCCAAAACAACGGTTTTTAGAATTTTTGTCTGTCTGTATGTTTGTTACCACATCACGCAAAAACCACTGCATGGAATTGAATGCAGTTTTCAATTATGTATTCCGAGAGGTCTAACTTAAAAAATAGGCTATATATTATCAAAAAAAATGATTATCTACTTGATACTAAAGTCCACGCGTATGAAGTCGCGGACAAAAGCTAGTTTGAAATAAGATTAGACATTTAATCAAACCTTTCTTACAGTTCAACCGATTTTGACTTCTATTCTTTAGGCATAAGGATGGCATTAGAAGCAAAAAAGTGGTTACAATACCAACTGTTTACTGCACATGCCATTTATCATGCAACCAACGCAATAGAAGTCAAAATCAGTTGAACGGACTGTAAAAAAGGTTTATTTAAATGTCTAATCTTATTTCAAATAGAGTATAGTAAGATAGGTACACAGTACACACGGCATATAGAGGGGATGGTAAGGCACCATAAGACTATTAAGAATTTATTTATTTCGCAGATACCAAACCCAGACGTAGGAACGCTTCACAATACGCAAGCACGACCAATAAAAGCGGGACTGAACCAGAAAAAGAAGCTGCCTGCAAACAGTATACGACACTAGCGAGAATGTTCAATTGTAACTCGCTCAAACATTTCGGTTCAGGCGACAAAGTGAGCATCGTCGGCCTAGATGATACGGGAATTGCTATAGTGTTCAGTTTACTTTCTAAGGTAATTTTACATTATGTACTAAACTACCTCTATTTAAAAAAAAAACTGATTGATTCTATGGTTATAACAGACGCATATTTTGATACAGTTGACCTACTGACATTAAATATTTAATTAAAGGGAATTACAAACAACATTTGTATGATTGATATGAATGAAGACATATTGCGAGGGGAACATTTGGATCTTCAGTCAAGCGCCCTGTTTCTTAATAACCCCAGGATCCACTCTAGCAAAGGTAATCTAATTTATCAATGCTTGCTGACTGTATAGTCAGGGCCCTAATTCACTATACCCTTAACGATTGGCTTAGATAGTTAAGCTGATAATCGTATTCTCTATGCTACAATGAACGAAACCGCGCGAAATGAACGCAAAGTTGTCGTGGTTTGACAATTCCACACTTGAAAAATTCAGCAAATCTTAAATTGAAAACTGTAAGAAACTATAGTTTTTCGTAAATACATAGACATGTATTGTAGCTATCAAGGGACATTGTAGCTTTATTAACGTATACACTATTGTCATACATGCATTATATATGTGACCTAATAATAGGTTCAGACGTCAGCACATCAAGCTACCCCAATCTGTCAAATTTTCCCAATCGAACATGAACCTTATGCTTATGTGATAAAGTTGAAAATCTATTAAAGAAATTTGACAGATTAGGGTAGCTTGATGTGCTGGCATCTGTACGTGCTTCTAGCTGTCCGAGTGTGTTTACATGTTTATCACGAGTGTACTACGTGAGGTCGACGAAATGGAGGTGCGATTAACGTTTGTGCGACAAAACTTTACTGCGACTCACCATAGTTCGAATGCACGCTTGTTTGACACACTGATGCTCGACATCACGGCGCTGGTGTGACAAACGATTGTGCAACAGTAGTTCGGTATTACGGTAGTGCGACAAACAATTGTGTGACAGTACTGTAATTCGAAAGTACACTGGTGCAGTATTACAGTAGTTCACTCTAAGCAAATGCGACAAATGACGATACTGCCGTCTATGGATTTTAAACGAAAAATAACAATGCAATAACTTAATGTATATAAATAAAACAAACTACGTTGCAATATAATCCAAACTATTTATGATATGAAAACAATATTATGATGTTATTCAATTCTGAGCAGATTTACAGCGAATATTAGACAACATCTTAAACTATTTAACCGACTTCAAAAAGGAGGAGGTTATCAATTCGTCGGAACCTTTATTTTTTTTTTAGTTTTTTTTTTTTTTTATTTTTTTTTATGTATGTTCCCCGATTACTCGAAGATGGCTGGACCGATTTGGATTTAGTTTTTTTTGTTTGAAAGGGTATACTTCCCAGGTGGTCCCATGATCATCAAGTCAGGATCTGATGATGGGATCCTGGAGAAATAGAGAGAACTCTTCAAATTTTATAGGCACACAAAGCGATTTAGGTATTGTTTGGAAGAGTACTTTCTCGTAGTGGTCTCATTTCAATTTGGTGAAGATCTGATGAAGAACTTTGGAGATAGGAAACGGAACTCCTCAATAAATGATAGCAAATGGACTGGGATTGCTGAAATCTCATGTCTGTCTATTGCTTACACCACTTCATAACATAACATCACGCCGGTATGCTGTGAAGGGGTAAGCACATGTGAACCACTAAAAAGTGAAAAATAAAAACTTTTTCCAAAAAAAAAACAACCGACTTCCAAAAAAACACTACAAAGTGAAAAATAACTTTAATTTCGGAAGGCGGTGACAAAAAATTCAAATACAGCTCCAAAGACACCGACTTCCGAAATTAAAGTTATTTTTCACTTTGTAGTGTTTTTTTGGAAGTCGGTTGTTTTTTTTTTGGAAAAAGTTTTTTGCTATTAGCAACAGATTTTCTTACGGTTTCAGTCACTGCCGTGTAGCTATTGTATTTGCTCGGCGCTAGAATTTCTTCGACTAAGATTTTTTTCATTTCTGAGCATTAAGACCAACATGAGACGATATATGGAGTTATTTTGCTATTGTCAACTTCATAATATAAACCCTATTTCGACCAAGGTTTTTATTGTTTCTCTATATGCCCTAGCAGGGCTTTGTCAACTTACTATGACACCAGAATCAGTGTTCCGTCAGAAATATTAAAGACGTTTTCACGGTTGCTATCACGAAGAAAATCATGAAATGTTCACACAATTTTAGAATTATATCGTTAAAAGTACTAACAAGTTTTGTACCCCGGAATCAAATCTGGGAGCATTACCAAGACTTTGTAACTAACTGAGCTGTTAAGGTCATCAGATATACAATTATGTTTTTTTTTAAGGTGTAGTAAATCATCAAATATATAACTTCTTCCGCTCTGGGCGGAGCGGGAGAGCGTGTTAGACTTTTACTGACTATTTAAAACCCACCCTTTTACTCACTATTTAATCCCAAAAACAGTATAGTACTTTACTAGATTTGAGAGACACTAAGAAATCCAGTGCCCATGAGCATGTGCCCCTCCCAGAAATAAGTCCTGGATCCGCCCTTGGTCTCGAAGGCCAGACTGTAATGAAACATTCAACCTTAAGCTACGGTGTCCTGGAAAAGTGGTCACGGCCACAGGAAGCCGTCACGTCCAATTACAGAGCGTTACGTCACGAACGTGGTGGCCCAGTGGTAACGGCCGCGACTTACGAGTTGCAGGTCGTGTGTTCGAACCCAGACAGGCGCATTACTTTGTGTAAATAATTTCATCACCACTGCTCTCAAAACGGTGAAGGAAAACATCGTGAGGAAACCGGCATGTCCTAGAAGCAAAATTTCGAAGACATGTGACATCTACCAACCAGCACTGGGCCCTCGTGGTGGATTACGGCCGAGAGGGCTCACGGAGAGGAGGCCTGTGTCCCAGCAGTGGGAACGTTATAAGCTGATTATTTACGTCACGAAAATGAAAGATTTCACGACGTCCGTTAAGAATATGACGGAAAGGCTATTCTTTCCTAGAAGAGGATTTAGCGACCGTTGCTTTACACAGTGACCCGATGGTGCGTTAGTGCGTTGAATAAACTAACGAAGTATAATACCCGACGCATCTTCCGTCAGATCTGACATGCAACCAGCCTAAATGCTGTGTTAATATGATCATACTTAACGTTAGTTATTAATTACACAAGAATAAGCAGAAACTATGCAAATCGATCCAGTCGACAAAAAGACTTAAAGGAATTCCAACAATCAATGTTAACATTCCTGGCTACATAGAATCGATTACAAAAAAATCATTTAATTTCTTTTCTTGCACGAATTTTTTCTGTGTAAAATCGAATTGTAAAGTAATATCTCGGTCTTTAAAGCGCATAGCTACACAAATATTACGAAGGCGTAGAAATCGACGGGGTGATATACGAAACCAACACCTGTAGTGAACCTAATAATATAACCTAAATGCTATAAATTGTATTGCACATAGATCCAGCGGACACACGCGACTCGAAAGTGTGCGTCGTCACCACAGGGACGTTTAAAGGAAAGGACGAAAGAGATCAGGATTTTATAATTCGAAGTGCTGGCATCACCAGGGCAATTGTCACACCGGTACTTTACTTTCTTTCATCAAAAATATATCGCCTGTTTCCCCATTAGATAAGTTATGGTTAACTCCAGGTGAGTTAATCAGTTAGTAGTAGATAATTTCATACTTCAAATACTGTTTGACTTTTTAATTTATGTACTGCCTTTTCGGGCATTAACTAACAGGCAACAACATTATCATAATCAATCATCTAAGAACAAAGGTGTCAATAGTCAGTATCAACAGCACAAGCGTCGGCAAAGACTTCGCCAAAAGTATCAGTTTAGATAAAGAATGATTTAATTGATTATTATTGTTGTCCTCCACCAGCTAGCGAAGCACAGTCCTGATGCTATATTCATAGTGGTGAGTGATCCAGTTGACATCCTGACTCACACCACCTGGCGGCTGACTGGCTTCCCGAAACAACGGATCATAGGAGTTGGCACGTTGATGGACTCTGCTCGATTCCAGTATCTACTGTCTGCCAAGTTGGGAGTAACACCTGAGTGCTGCAGCGCGTATGTTATTGGAGAACATGGCCAACATAACAGCGGTATGACAATATTTGTACTCATTTTTGGCTTTGCGTTCGAGTTTCTGCTGACACCAGTGCACATATGCTTGCCTCTAAGTCCCGATACTGGTACCCAACGAATGATTCAAATTTTGGTGCCCCCTCTAATAGCCATGTGTGATAACTCTTCCTTAACTAAGATATATAGAAGTTACTATAGCGCCCAGTTTCAACTCGCTGTCCGTTCAGAGTTAAATATTATATCAGTTTTAACAATACCCAAATACCAAGTTACCATGTTTTTTTTAAAATAATTCACGGTCTTTTGTGAACATCATTATGAAAGTGTTGACATCTCCCCCCCCCCCCCTTTTATGTTAACGGTAAATCTTGGATTTTTTACGGAGTGAAAAGTTCAGCTTGGCACCGGATCGCAAAAGTTTCATAACTGTCTGGTTTCTGGCGTGTCGATTAGGTGAGGCGGTGCTGAACTGCTGATCCGAAGCTGGTCTGCGCGATGATGACCTTATCGTCCGCAAAATTCACACACCGGATGTTATGGGTGGTCAGAAACCCAAAAGTCTGGTTGAAAAAAGGCAGTGTAGGCAGTGTTTTAGCAGCATCAATAGCTTGCTTCAACAAGCGACTTGGATTTTCGACCTATCACGCTGAAGAACAAGTTAGCTATTTGGGAAAGTACTAAATTAAGCTGAATTTTTTTTTTTGCGGCAAACATTGACACAACGGCATACACCTATCCAATGGAACCCTAAAGAGAAAATACTCTGGACGTTTTACCTGATTACGACAGACTTTCTTTAATCTCGTTTCACAGAAAATATCATCACTAAATAGTGAGGATATTTTCTCTCGTTCTCTGCAATGTGAATGCTACACGGATACTACGCGAATGCTATGCAGATGCTACGTGGCTGCTACGCGGATGCAATGTGAATGCTACACGAATGCTACGCGGATGCTATGCGGATGCTACGCGGCTGCTACGTGGTTGCTACGTGGATGCAATGTGAATTCTACACGGATGCAATGTGAATTCTACACGGATGCTACGTGGGTGCTATGCGTTTGCTATGTGGATGATATGCGGATGCAATGTGAATGCTACAGGATGCTACGCGGGTGCTATGTGGATACTACGCGGATGATATGCGGATGTCATGCGAATGCTACGCGGGTGCTATGCGATCCTACGCAGATGCTACGCGGGTGCTACGTAGATGCTACGCGGATGCTATGCGAATGCTAAGTGGATGCTACGCGGATACTATGCGTATTTAATGCGGATGCTATGCGGATGTTACAGGTATGAACGCTGTTGAAACGTTCTAGTGGCCTCCGTACCACATGTGGACGTAAAGAGACATGCCACGGACTTAGGTCACGTGAATCATGATTCACGTGACCGAAGTCCGTGGCATGTCTCTTTACGTGTCTGCTACGTTCATAGCTCAGTCATGGTTCGGTACGGTATAGTGGGCAGAGAGCATAATTCGTTGGTGTTTTATCAAAGTCCATCCTGTATTACTCTGACCGGACAAGTAATCCAAGGGCCATTGGAATTCTAGTTCTAAATAATAATATCTTTCTAATGATGTTATCCATTCCTATTGGAGTGGGGTACCAGATTCCACACATTTACTGGCATCAATCATCTTTCGGAACATTTCGAGAAGCAATAATTCTAACTTTGTACTTTCTCCGTAGTTCCCGTGTGGTCGAGCGTGAACGTAGCTGGTGTTCGCCTCGTGGATCTGAACCCACTGACAGGTACAGAGTCGGACCCTGAAATGTGGAACGAGGTGTACCAAGAAGCTATGAAGACTGATGAGATAGTGCGCCACCTGAAGGGCACCGTCTCATGGTCCGTAGGTCTAGCTGTAGCAGAAATCTGCAAAGCGATCTTTACGAACTCATACACAGTGCTTCCGGTTTCTACATATGTAAAGGTATGTTGAAAATACAATCTTATTAAGAATAGGACCTACATCGGGTGAAAAAACAAACTTAACGATGCCGACAGTCACTTTTAATTACGCCCCGTCCATATATTTTTTTTTTTGTTCTGGACCATACCTAGGAAACTTCTGGTTACGGAGATGTTGAAGGGCAAAATTCCAACTTTTACTGATTTTTTTTACGAAAACCAGTTTTTAATGAAGAAACACAACATTAAATACTCCTCCTGGACCATTTCATGCACCCATAACCACATTGTTTTGTGTGCGTTATATTGCGCTCTACCGCAAACAGCAAGTTTTGACACCAAAAATAAAAGTCGTTTCTCAGCAATTATTTTTGTGCAATGTTACTCAGTTTGATGTACAGAAAGCGTAGTTTACGACTATGTGATGCGTCTTTTAACACCCCTGTTATAGCCCAGGTTTTTGAGCAAGCTTAAGCAGAGCAAAAAGTTGATAGCTCAGTACGTGCGGCATGGCATAATGAGAGAACACCGAGAATACATTTGAAAAGTTTTAAATCCGAGCCATGGTCAGGTATCCATTTTTAGATTTCGAAAATTAATCAATAATTTTGGTTAATCATCAGAGTCATTTGATAAGATCGTGTGCGGCCTAACACATACATAATGATGACTTAAGGTGAATCTTGTCCACATTTTTTCTATACAAACTTCGGGAGTGTATTACTCCACTGTTCGACAATGTACATCAAAAATTAAACATGGTATGGTTTTGTCTCAATTGTCCGTACGGAAACAGAATACTAAAATAAAAAGCCATTAAAAAGTTATGAGCCAACATGATTCGTTTTTCTTGCTAATTCAACCTTGGGCGTGTTTAAGTAATAAAATAAGTGTAAAATCTCCAAAATCAAGTTGGTACCGATAAAGCTCAAATATTGAAAAGTTCAATCAACTTCATTGGTCATTGATTTCTACAGTGATTTTTTCATAAAACCCGATCTTCCGAAGGACCCTTCTTAATTATTTACGCGCCTGTTTTACTATAACTGGTCCTGCATCTCACTCAATAATGTTTTGCGTGTAGACTAGCGTCTAACTGCTCATCACGGGTACTATCTTTGTCGGACATGATGCCTGGTGAGGTGAGACAGCGTGCTTTTTAGCCAGGCCCACCAGTGAGTTCGAGCCCGCGACTAGATTCCCCTTAATAGGAAAATCTGATGAAGATATGGGTTTTCTCTAAATCTGACTTGGAAAACCTGGATTCGGACAATTTTTTTAAGTACATTCTGGGCTATTGCCCACTGACTGTACATTCAGTAGCTATATGTATATATCTGACGGCTTGGTAAAGTCTTTTGGCAAATATGACAAAATTTTGTTGATTCACAAAAGAACTGAAAATTATTTAGAGGTTTTTTTTTTAAATTTTATTGCGTATTCCTACTACTAATCCGTACTTGTTCAAAACCCCCTCTTGGCTTCCTAGTCCCTGCCAACAGTGATGATTTCCATTAGCTTCGGATATGTGGGGTCCGATATTTATTCTCATTATAGTGTTTATGTTTTGATGAATTCGCAGATTATTCTAGTTTCCTTGTTTCTTTCAAGTTGCCTTTCGTCAGCTAGTAATTACTACATCTAACATGAGTTTTAACAACTTTCCTAGTTAGATGCTGGAATAGGCTTTCCTTTCAAAAACTGAATTTTAGGCAAACACACACAATGTTTGTCAGGATAAGACAATGTAATAAAATCAGATTTTGATGTACGTTGACTTGAAAAAGCGTGGCAGTTGAGAGTATGTCATGGTCACTTAAATGCCTCGCTGATGGTGGCGCGTGTGTTGGATCATTCGGTTCCCTACAAAATGGTTGAGCTGGATGGTGCTGATCCACGCGTCAAGTTCGTGAACGGACGCTATCGCGCGTCGGTTGAGACTGGTCATCTCCTAACTTCCATGGCTTATTTTAAATCTTATATTTCGTTTTTTTTTTTTTACATTGTTGTTACTTATAGAAGCATCAAGAATAATGTTCCCAAGATTTTGTAATACCTAACATAATTAAAAAGAGTGTCCATGAAGTTTCTTGCCCGTTCTTCTCCATAGAGATCTACATTTTGGAATGGGCAACTAGCTTCAACTTTCCAACTGGTCGACTTTTTGACAATTCAAAAGTGCCTGTAAATGGTTTTTTGAAATAAATGCTTAATGAGTTTGAGTTTGAGTTTACGAAAGCGTAGGTTGTGAATAGGTATGCTGATCTCCTATTCTAATCCATTGGAGGATCTTATAATACGTTTTGGGGATCCGACTGGAATATTTAACGAACGTTTTGTATAATTTCCAGGGCGAGCACTCAATAAGAGATGAAGTGTTCCTCTCGTTGCCCTGTGTGATTGGCAGAGCAGGAATTACTAACATCGTCCGGCAGACACTGACTGATCAGGAAGCCGCACTCCTGCGCAGGGGCGCGGAGAACATATTGCAGCGGCAAGTGTTCACCAACAAATTATTTACCTGATGAGATATCCGTCCCTAAAAATATGCATGATTTTCATTTATAATTTAAAAATGTTGTTTTCTTTTAGCTGTAGTTCTTATTTAATTTCTTATTGTGTTTAGAATATCTTTGTTAAGTTTATTATAAAAAGATGTGAATTCTGCCCTGTCTTGGTTGTTAAGTCATGAGTGTAAGAATTTGTTTTTCGTACAATAATAAATACTTAATAATTTGTTAAATCCTAGTTTTTTAATTTATATGTAACACACATGCCTGATTACTACAGATTTTTCATAATTAGTGCTTTTATCGGTTGAAGGACGTTGAATAGAAGTTTTATTGTTACTATATAGTGGTCGTCCAGTGGTCGAAATTCGACCCTTAACCATTTAAAACTTTTTGTATTTCTAATGCATTTTTAATTTTTTATATAAAAATATTAGCTCTCTGCACTCATAAATAAATCCTTGGCTTGACTGCCATCCGACAAGGCTTGGGCGTTTTAGTAACAAATGTTTCTGAACTCTTAAAAAGTTTGCCATTGATTTATCAAGGCTATTGAGTGCCAAGAATATTCGTAACTCACACAACATTAACTCCTAATTGGGTACCTAACAGTTAGCTAAGGTCGCGTTTGTAGTGAACTAGGTTCTGCTTGAAAAGCTCTTGCCACTGGTGTATCTTATGGCTATTGGGCTTCAGGGCAGAAACCCATAGTTCGGTGCCCATTCTCCTAAAAGTTACAAAATATCTTCGCGTTCAACTTTTATGAGATTAATACTGGCCCCACCTTTTGTATATAGTACGTAAATGAAAATATTTTGAGTAGTTTCTTGTTTACTAAGTATATTGTAGTGCTATAAAGTTTATAATGTGACGCCGACAAATATTGCCTTTTTCCCAAGGGCTAAGGTAGAAATTATAGGAGTATAGAACGCGTTTCATTACAATAACATTAACAAATGTTATTGTAATGAAACTCGGTTAGATATATCAGCACTTTCAGTTTTTATTTCTTGCAATCAAACTGGATTCTATTGAAGGTGACTGACCTCAGTCAAAAACTCTCAACGCTGACAAACTATTTATTATTACCTACAGTACCAGCCATAATAATCTAGAGTCTAGACTTGTTTTATTCAACCTCAGATCTTATGGCGGAGCACTATAAAGCCGAAATTGGGCGGGAGATTGACGAAGCAGTTTCGTAAATTGAAGTCTAGTAATAAAAACGTGTTGTTGTTGTAAAAGCGATCGTATGTTTGGGGTTTATGGTGTATTTTTGTGCGGGCTTGGTATTAATTCGGGCATGCGCCATAGCGTGGCGTCCAAAACAAGCTGTTGAAGGTCACCTTGACGCGCAGCCGGCAGGCCCGACGAGGCGACGACCGACGCGACCCGCCGCACGCCGCCGCTCCGGCAACATCAGCCATGCATGACTGCCGTGTTGCCGGCAACTACGTGACCCGACTCACGGCATGACATCAGCAGACAGCTGTAAGTTCACTTTCATCTTTTGGTACCTGACCCATCTGGGATAGGGTAAAAAGAGTTAGGTGTAATTTTCTTGCACGAGAGGTAAACTTATTGAAACTTTCTTCTACATCTTACATCTTACCTAGGATGGGCGTTTCAAACTATTTAGTACCAATTTAGATGACACTTAATGTAATGACTTGAGAAAACTGAAAAAAACTTGACTGAATTTTTTTTTACCAAAGATAACTCAATACTTACAGATAATGGTGTAAAATATCCAAATACTTACAAACTTTCAAGGAAATCCTACTTATTTGATCATTACTATTCTACGAATCATTGATGATGCATTGTTTTGAATCGTGAAAAAGGAGCTAAAAGTACCTTCATAAAAATCAGTAATGTTAAATTGAATCATAAAACAGCTGACACAGTTCTTTATAATTAACAACATGAATGATTTTAATTTATGTTCAGTAGGCCATGCCAACTTTTTAAAATTGTCCTCATTATTTTAATACAAATGACATAAAAGTTTTCCAAAATTTGCATTCGCGGAATCGTTTATTTTGTCGTTTTTCTTTGTTGCTAATTTGTTTAAATCTTTTTAGGTAGGTACTTAGGTACCAGTTTCCTTCTTTAATTTTATCCTGTAGATTCTTTTTGTTTCTAAAGAGTTTTGACTTTCGCGTAAATACACAATTATAAAACTAGCAACTATTTTCTCTGGCCTTTAACCCACGTGTCCTTGCTCCTGTGACCTTTTTGACCTTGACTCACCCAACATGGCATGTCTCTGGTGCAATGAACATGCGCGTAACGGACGCACCCTACTTTTTCGCGCGCACGCAATCGCATGGCGGCACTCATTCGCTCGGTCATTCACTCATTCAGTAAACATACATAAAAGAAGACCGGTTTGATCCGCTCATTCAGTCAATCCTTGACAGTGGAGAAGTGAACGCATGTTTTGTATCTCTGTTTGAGATATCGTTTTTACCTACGCGAAGATAACTTAGTGTTTCGATAATTTTTAAATTATACCGTTTTGATAAAATATTTCGGAGATGGCTGAGAATAATTCTAACAATCACAGCAACGAGAATGGCAGCTGTAAGTTTATTTATTTGTATTGTAGTGAGCTTGCAAGCTTGCACAGCTGACGTTGCATAGAATGCAAGTTGTGGCTGTCTTTAAAATTCGTGGAACACCATAACTTTCACGGTCATTGTACCTATGGGGTAGAATCTACCATTGTGTAAGTTTCCTATTTCGCATACTGTTTGAAGTTCTATAATAAAAGTGCATGTAAGGGAAACTAAATAGGTACTTATAAAGTAAAATAGTTAATGGCTCAATTATACCGTTTGTTAGAACGGCTTTGTAAATGTAGGGAGGTACATTCACATAGAGAATTGCCAATTGGGGAGTTAACTAAGCCTCGCAGTTTGACCATTCCCTACTCTTAAAAACGCAAGGCTGAAGTGCACTTTTTTTAAAGTGAAACTTGCCTGTAATTTTAGTTTTTTGTTTGTGAATGAAAAGGTAAAGTACGTTACGTATGTTAACATTCCTAGAGTATGTTTTTTTATTTCAATTCGTTTTATCCCCCTAACAACAGGAAAGATTTCAAACATTACGTGTCCGCGCCATGGATCCGAACAGTTTGTTTTGGCGTGTGTAATATCTAATAAGTATTTAAATCAAATCTTGTTTCCGAAAACGCCAGAGCAAACATACCTACTGCCTATCGCGAAGGAACACATTAAGGCGGTGATTTCTTGAAAACGCTCAAAAAGGTGGTTTTTTAAACAAGTGTATTTGTAAATAACCGTAAATAATTTTGAAAGCAAAAAAATATATGATATTTTCAAGTCTTTTTTGCATAAAGTGATGGACCTCAAAACATAATTAAACTATACTTTAATGCATCAAAAAAATCATCAAAGTCACCTCTAAGTTATCTGTAAAACCAGTTTATCCCTTCAATAACAATTATAATTATAATTAAAAATATACCATAAAATTCCAAATGCCAAACTGCATCCAGTGATAGATTATTTATTATTAAATAGTTAATTAAGTAATTTTATACGATTTTATTTGCATTTTTACGACAATGCTTGCTCATTTATTATTCGAATCTATTACAATTTTTTTTAACCCGTATTCGATTGCAATAAGAACTATTATCGCTCATAACGACAATATCTAAAGTTACCAAGGCCTTAATATGCGTGCTTTTAAAACATTGTAAACGATGACAGCATTATTAGGACCTCGCAGACAGGCGCGAGGCAACGGTGTGACACGATTCTGATGAAACTTCCATAAAGTTTTCATAGAAACTGTTCCACTGGTTTCGCGTTGCGCCTGTTTGCGGGAGCCTTTACAATGTTGAAAACTCCTCGGGTCATACCTCTGATGACCATACCATGGATATCTGCAACAGACAATATTAAGATACTACTTTTACCTTTGATTTCCTTTTGTTTTTTTTTTCAACTCACTTGCTCGTGAATTGACTGTTATTGCACCGCCTCAACTTAAGAGGCCACATATTTTGACTAAGGTGTAGAGTTTGTGAAGTTAGGCCTTGTAGAGTTAAGACGTGTAGAGTTAGCAGCTTGGCTCTAGATGAGATCTGATAAGTTTTTGACAGTGCGAGTCATATGGTCTCGTCTTGGCAACTTTTTACATGATAATGTTTTTTTTTGGTGGGATTTCACTTCTTTTTGGCGCTTTTTACCACCAAAAACATTTTTGTGTGTGCCCCCAGATTCTATAATAGAAAATAATAACAGTAAACATTTCAATTTCATTTCAATCACCGTCTTTTAAATTTTTAAGCATATTAGTACAAGTCAAAAATGGGCCGACTAGTCCGGCGCTTTTAGCCGACTTTAAACGATTTATTTTAAACGATCTTTCGTGTTGTGCATTAAAACCTATGGAAATGCTTTAAATCAAGTAAATCAGCGAAATCGGCAAAATTTCCTTTTAATGCACGCGAAAAAAATAATTTGCCGGCCATTTTTCACTAATTTGTCTAAATTAAGTAACGAAATTGCGTATTTTTTCCCCACTAGTGTGGTAGAAAACGTCGTGTGAAACTGAGTGATTCTGAGATTCTCGGCTCCAATCGAAAATTGTTTAGGTTTTTTGGCGAAGTAGAGTAACTAGCTACAACTAAGAAGTTTATACAGATACGTGTATTATCGCTGCAGGGCATCGGGAAATATCCGTGCTGAATCACACACGTTTAACTTTCATGACGTTGGCATGCCTAAAACAAACGCAAACAAACACTAAAATTAATAAGGAAATGTTCATGGGATAAAGTTTGATATAAAAATGATGTAATACGTTGATAGTTAACTACATAAGGCGAAGGCCACGGTCAAACAAAAAATCCCGCGCTCCGACAGAATCTAACCAGCTGTGGCCGTAGCAGCACCATGAGGCGCTTGGTGCAGAGTATAGTGATTAACAACCTGAAGAGATCTCGACAGAAGGAGTCGATATTAACCTCGCATCTTAATATCTTGCTAGGTAAAATGGCGACTGTGAAGAAGCTGCTCCAGTCTCGGCAGGAGAAGATTGTGGATACTGGGAACAAAGTGACGGTGGTCGGAGTGGGGCAAGTCGGCATGGCGACGGTATTCTCGCTGCTTACACAGGTAATTTGCGTTTTAATTTGCTTTGCGAATATATTTCTAGTGTTTTATGCACTTGTCTAGTAACTGTTGATCAAATCTCTAAACAGTAAATAATAATAATCTCCAGATATTTTCTAAGCTATTTTTATAACAAACCAGCTTTTGTCAGCGGTTTCGGCCGTGTAGAGGCCGAAAATTATCCCACGGGATCGTACTACCGGGATTAAAAGTATCGTATTTGTTAAGCCAGGTTGTAAACTATCTGTGTGCCAAATTTAATCTAAATCTGTTAAGCAGTTTTGGCGTGATAGAGTAACAAACGTCCATCCATCCAACCTCACAAAATTTCGCATTTATTAAATAATATTAGTAGAATAGGATTGTTAGCAATACTTTCAAATAATATTTACCTCTTGCAGAAAGGAAATTTGATCAATAATAGGTAGGTACTTATTTTAAATTTAGAAATGCATTTTCCGCGAAGGATAAAACATAAAAATGTATAATTATATAAATTAGTACCTAGGTATTGCTATTTATTTATTTTAATATCTACATGTGTGCGTCTGTAATTTTCCGTGTTTATGTATAGAAAGGTATTATTGAACATCACAATACGGATATGCTTCCTAAGAAAATAACTGTTTGTAGATTACACAATGTATTCAGGTATTTCCACACGATTTCAAGTGTTGCAAGTGATTGTTACCATATACCTAGGTACTTACATACAAACCTACTTATAGCCTCACAGTTGAACCACGATTACGTCAGCTAGTCATATAAAGGCTCATCCAGATGTAAATAAGACTCGGTTTTCCTTGTTTGATTATGCACAGTTTTTTGTTAAATTTCCCGCCATGTTGTTTATTGCGAACATAAATGTTGTTCGTTTTGACAGGATTTTTACATAATTTTTACGGAGGCTCTCTATTATAAATCGAGACTTTGCATATAGTTTTACAGTTAATTTAATTAATATTTTCACATACTTAAATTAATTAATTAATTTCTTAGTTACGTTAAGCAAGTTTACGGAAGTTAAGTACATTTTCGACTTGGATTAAAACATTTTTTGACTTTTATATTTGAATTTTATGTTTAATTGGTTAATATTTTTTTGTTATTAGTTAAAATAACTTTGCAAAACGTAGTACCTACTTACTTATCCAACAAAAAAACACTATTAAGTGAAAATTAACTTTTATTTCCGAAGTCGGTGACTTTGGATATGTATTTGAATTTTTTGTCACCGCCTTCCGAAATTAAAGTTATTTTTCACTTTGTAGTGTATTTTTGGAAAACGGTTGTTTAAAAAAAAAAAGTTTTTTTTTTCGCTTTTTAGTTATAGTACCTACCCCACACAATTCGAAATTTCATCATCCTTGGGGTCAAAACAATGCATATTTATGCGATAGCAGGCATTCGCGGTTGGTTTGCTGTCTTTATTTTAAGAGTTCCGTTATCTGTCTCCGAAACGCATCATCAGATCTATATGAAATTTAAATGGAACTATTTCGGAATAAACTCTTTTCGAACAAAAAAAGAATTTTGCGAATCCGTCTATATATGACGGAGTTATGCCCGAACATACATAAAAAAATACATGTCGAATTGATAACCTCCTACTTTTTGAAGTCGGTTAAAAAATAAAAACAACAACTCCATTATAACATGGTAGGCAGCGTACCGGATAAATACCGTTACTAATGATTAGCGTGCAGCATTGCGAATATTAATTAATATTGTTCAAAGCACAATTGTTTGCTAAGCTATAGTAAACGCTGCGCCATAGGAATCGTGATACCATTGTTTATCTGAAAGCGAGATATTCCCTTGTCGAGGTAATCCCAGGTGTTTATTTTACTTTATTTGTCTGTTGTAAGCAGTCGCATATAATTACGTTTGGTACCTAGGCATTTCTTACCTGTCACAATAGAGGCCATTATGCTTTATATTTTTTTTTAATATCAGTATTTTGATTTAGATGTCCTGCCCAACTCCATTTGATGAGCATCGCAATTTAACAGCATTTATTTACACAAAACCAGCTGTTGTTGCTAGCATCCACAGGTCCACAGATCTGTATCTGTGGCCGCTTCTTAGAACCCTAGGGGAACAATGTACTTCATGTACGGTCAGCAGCGAATGCCGATGAAAATACTGTCAGTCGATAAGTAGGTACAGTTAGGGAAGTTAACTGCTGCTAAGCAAATTGACACACTACACCAATTTGCAGTGTTATAGCCATTTCATACAAATGTTAAAGAATGACAGTTGTAACTTGATTATAGATACTAGTCACTTTGTTTATTCCCTGACTACATTATTTTTCATCATCACATGTCAGAAGATGCTGATTAAGGTAGGTTCATAGAACGTTACCACGGAATTAATTGGCTACTACTCCGCTAATAACCATAGCATCAATTATGTCGAGTCTACCCAATTACTTTTGTGTGGATTCCAGACCAAGCTTTGAAGTTGAAAAGGTCAATACATAGTACCTCATCGTTGTTTACTTTATATCTTTTATAAGTACCAATAATATTTATGAAGAGTATTTGTTTTTTGTTTGTTCGCGCTTATCTCTGAAAAAATACTTTTGCAATTGATTGCCTTATTCTTAACATCACGCTAGAGGTCTCTTAAGGGCCAAGCAAAAACAAAAAAAAGTATTGCTACTACTTCGTTTTCACTTACCGGTTTTTGCCGACTTTTTGCGTGCGGGTAGGCGATGCGACGGGATGGGTCGGGGAAACAAGAAATTTCAGGCGGACGAAGTCGCAGTTAGAAGATAGCTAGGTAGATATAAATCCCTTACACAATACTTACATCACAAATATCTAGTATAGGTACTGTAATTTATCAACTGCAGTGAAATGCGTGCTCAATGCGTTTCTCATTCTTAAACCTTTATTTTCAGTAACAGAGACTCAAAAAACTTCTGTCTGTGTTGGTTCGAAAGCAAAATATTTATGTCTATCCTATAAAAAAATTAAGAGATATACGACTGTGAGTCATTGCGCTTCTTGCGAATAAACGCACTTGACCAGATGTTTTGTAGTATTTTTAGATTATGGAGATAGCAACAGTCCATGCTTTCGTGCTGACGTCAATCTACCTAGGTACCTACTAATAATATAAAAAGGTAAAGTTTGTTTGTAAGTCTGTATATAAGGGTAATAGCTGGAACTACAATTTGTTATTACATTTGATAGCCCAAAAGCAAAACAAATCAGAAAGAACTTTAAGCGAAAACGAAGGAATAGCGCTGGTGGATGTTGGGATGCGTTGCCATAGATCGGGACATCGATCATTGTCAGGGCACGAAATTTCATGCAAAGTCGAGGGCAGAAACTTGTCAAATACCTCCCCAAATGGCCATAGTGATCACTGACTATTAAGCTCACCATTTACCTCATAATCAACATCATTGCCAGCCTTGTTCCGTAACTCCTGTGTACAGGCCTCTACCCTTTGTGCCATGATTCCCTGGTCTTTACGAGCCTAATCCGTGTACCTAGCTCTACGCTTACTTGGTGCTATGACTGCCTCATTGGCCACTAAGCCAACAAAGAACCCGGGACATCAGCAGTAGCACAAGCGTAATCATTCTATGATGTTCCCACTGCTGGACCGCTGGGAGTGTCGTGTGTGTACTTTATGTTACTCAAAATAATAGTTTGTAAGTGCTGATGATGGATGATTTCCAGGTTTTGGTAGAATAGAAGAACAATACGTTTATCGAAACTAAATAACGACTAAGGTTAAAACTTATAAAACAATAATTATCATATTATACAACGTAACATGTAGGCATAAGTTTAGTACAGTTGTAGGCAGAGATCGGATATTCGGATGCATATTTACCTTTTTGCAGTTTGCTCTCTTCAGACTACCTCGTTGGTTTAGAGGTCCTAAGAGCTACTGCTGATGTTCCTGGGTCCTTTCCCAGATCGGGCAAAGTGCTGTTGGGTTCCATCTGCAATTTCTCACCAGCAGCCCAGAGTCTGGATGTGTGCCCGGTTGATGGCATTAGGCTCGCCCCCTATTACATGGGATTTAAACATAACTGGCGAAATGTGAGTGTACTATTACGTATACTTCTGCCTAACTTTCCCGGGAATACAGGAGTAACGTTATGCGTTGCTAGTCGACATTCACACAGACTTAATAAAATCGAGGCGGGATTGTTACGCGCACTGGATTTTTAACTGTCTGTGTTGAATCGAGCATTGAGAATTCAACAACAGTGTAGCGCGAGAGTCGAAAAAAAACTTTTTTCAACTCTGTCCGCGTGAATGTTGAATGGCGTGCAATTAGAGAGGCCTATCGCCAGCAGTGGACTGCTGTAGGCTGATGATGAATGTCTAATTATAGTTGTCAACATAAAAATAAATGTACCTACCTACTTATGTATCGTGAAGTCGGTGAAAAATGCACTTCCTTAGAGCACGTCGTACGCGCGTAAATTTTTTGCCGCGGGATTTTATCGCCCACTAGTTTTTCTACTCTCGGATTGAGAACCCAACAGAGAGCATCCCAGCGCGTCGAAAAAGCATACAGCATACGCATTCTATTTCTACTCTACTGTAGAATAGAAATCGTTTGTCTACATTTCTCGGTGAAAAACTGTCAACTGTCTGTAAAGAAACGTAATTTTAGTCTACTCTTCCGACGACAAAACGCTTGTCTACGGTTCTCGTGCTAAGCCTGTTTTTTCAATTTTGAACTGTCGACGCTAAACAGTTCGTTGAAGATCCAGTGCACAAGTTAATCCTTGCCTGACATGGCCTTCTTGGTTGAAGACTGACAGACAAAATCCTGCCAGAATTTCTCGTGGTTTTGCAGTAATAGTCAAATTTGCACTACACGATACACTATAATTTAACGGAATTTACATGGACCCGTACTATGTACATACCTACCTACACCTCTGCCTAACCCTTGGAGGATGTACTCCAGATGTTAGTTTCAGCTGAAACAACTGTCGATATATTTACTGCAGCTAGCCATAGATGGAGAGCACAGTTTCATCGAAACAATGCAATAAATACTAAAAGGCGTGATCAGCCGTATGGCCGTATCTATTAATGTTACGACTCGTTCTAAAGGTGCACTTACACGGGCAAATAAAATTGCTCAATTCTGGTAAATTCTCGTCAACTATGACATCAAGACTGCATTCAGCAATGTAGGGCAATGGCAACATGTACATCCTGTTGCCAGAGATACGGCCACACAATACCATGCAATATAGAGGAACTTAAAAAAACTAGACAATACGCCCCCGCCGCCTCCATCGCCGGCCGGTTCCTCTAGCAAAAACGAGACGTTTAAAACGATCTCGTTTTAAACGTAAATTTTCTTTCTATCTAGAAAGAAAATTGACAAAAAATTACTAAACCGATTGGAAATGGCGACATTGAGAAATGTGAAATGTGTAGAGCAATCAGAAGCAATTATTCCCGAAACAACTTCCGCATTTTATTGTAGTTGCTCCACTTAATTGATCCAGATTGATCCATTAGTGTTGACGAGAAATAATTGCTCAAAAAATTGACTGTGTAAGAGCACCTTAACTATTGACTGAAGTCTGTGGCGTCCATCTGACGCTTAGTTCATTTGTGGTTCATTGTTCGATGAGCACAGATATTCTAAATGAGCATACCAGTTTGAATTGGTTGAATTAAGAGTGTCTCCATAACCTTAATCTGGAGTCTATAATTTATACAGAACTTAATCCAATAAAATGCTGCACCTAATCAATCAGAATGTGAATAATTTTTAAAGATATTTTTAATCCAATCCAAAAAAAAAGTAAAAAAAAAAAATTGACCACTCAACAACGTAAACGCAATCAATGTTGTTGAACTGTCAAAAATGACGCCTAATACGCAATTGCGTGTTACGCAATCATCCGTCTGTTCCTACTTTTAGAGACCAAGTCGTGTGCCCGATAGGATATCCAATCTGCAAAAATTTCGGCCCGTTAGGACGAGCATGAATTTTCAAAAATCCTTCCTTAGTGCTTACCTTCATTAGGTACTCCTTTCGGAACTCTTGGGGTAAGGCTGTGTGTTATCCGTAAACAGTGAGAGAATTAAAAATAATGGATTTTCCGGCGGAAAATCTGACCAATTCTTTTGCTGGTTTTTTAACTCCCTCACCGTTTCGCTTCATCGCATAGCTCCGAGGCCCTAGTGCCATTCGACTTTAGGCATCGACCACGTTCGGCGCGCGGCGCTCCGATTTGGTGAAGAGCTAATAGGATCGCAGAACGCGGTCGGATGGTTAAAATAAACTCGCGCCTCTGATGGAAAGTCAGTTTTTATTACTCCGATTTATAATGTGCTTATTTTATGTAGGTTATTTCATATAGGATTATGGGCTTACTTCAGTGCATGACTGTGTGATTAAATTGTAAAACCCTCGATAAGGTTTTGATTTGATACTGTTGCAGACTGCCTATGAAAGTGCAATGATGAAAAAAAAATTGTATGCCATAAATAGGAATTTAACTTAATAGTTTAACTTTAAATTTGAAATTTACATGTTAAACACAAACAAAGTTACGGTATCCTGTTGCATGTCGTGTCATTGAAGTCGCCCAAGTGCCATGGTCCCATGGTTCGGACCGAATTGCGAAATTCGAATCATCTCGTACAGTTCACTGCTACGATAGACTAAGATCTATTAAGGTTACTAAGCACCGAGGTACTTTGGCTAAGCCTGCATTATCAACCTTTAATGTTCCCTCCCATAGGCCTCCTCTCGGTGAGAGGGAGTGGGCCGTGAACCACCACGCGTGCTCTGCGTGGCTGGGTAGATGTTACATGTGTTAGAGTTTTGATTCTAGGATATGCCGGTTTCCACACTATGTTTATCATCACCTTTTTGAGAGCACTGGTAATGAAATAATGTACACGAAGCAAAGCGCCTGTCTGGGTTCGAACCTGCGACCGTTACTACTGAGCCACCACGCTCAAAATTATATCTCTCAGGACACTGCGACAGCACAACTATCAAACTACCAATGGAAGGTAGAGCCGGGATATAGGATAAGCAAAGTTTATAGATATGGACTGAAGTGCCTAGTGTGGTCATGCCCATAACCAGTGTTCGCTTCGTCAGCCACTCATGCTGAGCGTGCACGGTGCAGCCCTTCTAATCTTATCAGTTGCTGGTCGGAAATTTGTGATTATAAAAATGACGCCCCAGCCATTATACGATTGCTGACATAACTTCTGAGTAATCAGTGTACAAATATAGAACTATGATATTGAGACCATGTGTTTATATGGATTTTACCTGCTCGCTTGTATGTTCGATTTATCCTTTTTAGGAATTCGTGTCCTGACCAGTTACTGTTAGGTTAACAATACCATTTAAAAGAGTGCTTTTGCAGTTTCTTGCCTGTTCTTCTCCATAGGACCACCTCGAATACGGATGAGCAACTGTCTTCATCTGTCTGACTGATCGACTCCTTTTGATCATAATGATGTAGGTATAAGGAAGGCAAACTGTCAAAATGGCGCTTTCGTAGCTAGTTACCAACACAAGATAATAAAACAAGGCGTGAGGTGTTTTAATTTTGCTGTCGTGAAAATAACGCGTTGTTGTTTTCCTAAATACTCCGAAATGACGGATTATTATTGGACTCGACGTTCACCACTTCCCTAAAATTAGATTATTGTGCCAATTTGTAGAGATTTTTGTAATTAAACAGAATTATTAAAGAGAGTAATTAAACAAATTCTGACACTGTCCATGTTCCACTTGATTTAAAACATTGAAATCATTGAAAATAACAATATAGTGAAATAAAACCAAACTCATCCATGAACATGAAATGTAATGAATAAACGAAATGTCAAATTAATTGTAGGCAGTCGGAACCTAGCTATGGATCTCGCCATCTACCTACAATTAGCTTTGGCTGACCTTCCCCTTTCGAGTTCAGAATAGGTAAGCAGGCTTTTAAGATCGAAATCTACTATATAACAGATGCAACGATTTACTCAAGTAAAGTTTTCCTACTTATTTAATTTTATTGTGATCATGTGGCTAACTTGATACGCTCTGCTACGCTGAAAACGCCCATTTATTATTTATTGGTCGCGGTCAATAAAAAAAATCATAAAAGCAATCCTGATATAGTTAAGTGCCTATAGATCCGTGATACCGTTATCGATAGACTTATCCAGTTAACCGATATTTACTACTCGTGCCTTGTTTTTTGGGACAAAGTTGTAGTGACAATTTATTTCTCTATATATGTGTATGTGAATCTATTTTCATAACCTGTTTTAACGAAAATATTACGGCTCGTGAGGCTATAACCTAACCTAACCTAATAAGTGTGCGTTACGATTGCATTAAAATAACAGACGCACGGGTCGATCGATGGCTAAGCTGCGCTTGTCGGTTCGTGGAGGAGTGACCATTGCATATCGAGACCCTCCGTGCCTTAGAAATTACGTTAAGCCGTTGCCATTTGTAGATCTTTGAAAGTTGTTATGGTCAGAAGCCCGAAAGTTGGATGTCAGATAGGAGTTGCTCTATGTACCTAAAATGCTGGTAGGTATTCAGCTGCATCCGGTTAGACTGGAAGCCGACTTCAATTTGGTCTTCACATGATCTGACCAAGATTATGTCTGGACTTTAAAAGAGACTGTGACGTCTGAGTTTGTTTCGGCCTTCCTTCTCAGAGTAGTCAGATTGGAAACGCTGGCCTCATCTAGTTTAAAAAAATATGTTTGACGTGTAAAACTGTTTGTACAAACCTACTTACAGAAATAAAATCATTTATCATTTATCAACATAGTTAGGAAAAGTTTAGGCAGATTGGATTGGATAAGGTCGTGTATTCCTTGGTAAGCCAAATAGTTAGTTAACAAGTTGGTTATGTGCCTTTAACAGGTCTCCTGTTCAAGCACAGCAGTGACGTGCTATGCGTTAGTAGTTGTTATAATAATCGGCCTATAATTTTCCCACTGCTGGGACACAGGCCTCCTCTCAGTAAGAGGAGTGGACCATAATCCACCACGCAGACCCAGTAAGTACGGCACCCCAATTGCGTAACTCACGATTAATCATAATCTGTTTCGTTTTGAAACAGAGTGCTAAACCATTGCTTCATATGTTCGAAACATGTGTCAGCTCAGCAACGATGAATATTGTCGAACTGTCAAAACGAAACAGATTATGATTAATCATATGTTACGCAATTAGGGTGCAGGTCGGTAGATGTCACAAGTCTTAGATTATTTTCCGTTTTGAGAGCAGTGGTGATGAAATTAAATACACAAAGTACCAGTGCCTGGTTGGGTTCGAACTCACGACTCACTGGTAAGTCGGCGCGAAAACTACTGGGGGACCACTACTCTTTTTGCTATGCGTTATACAGTCTTATAATCCTAAACACAAATATGTACAAGTGCTATTCCGTAAAGTTAAAACTGATCTCATCATTAGTCATCTTCGCGGATCCACAAAACACGTTCGCATTTCAAAGTGATGTCCACAGAATGTACAGGTGATCGGATAACAGTTTAATGTGCTTGCTACAGGGTGTGACGAACAACATAGTGCTGGTGGACACGAACGCGGACAAACTGAAGGGTGAGATGATGGACCTGCAACACGGGTCCGCCTTCTTGTTCAACAACAACATACAGGCCGGCACAGGTATGTGACACTCACTATACGTACATTTTATTAGCCTAGGGTTACCTTACGTACAATTATGACCATTAAAATAGTTCTTTTGTTGCCACCTCAATTAATAAAGCATAAGTATAATTTATTTGCCTATTGTTACCACTGGTACACAGGCCCCATCTCAGTGAGCGGGAGCGAGCCACATGTAACCCACCACGCGGGACCATGTAGTGCGCGAATGAATGAATTTTCGGTTTTAATATAATATTATGGTTTCTTCATGATGTTTTGAGATCAGCGGAAACATAATACTTCATTAAATGCGGGTCTGAGTTCGAGCATAAGATCGGTTGTTGTCGCGTGATTTCCATTGGGTTACCACTGCTTTTCTCCAATGAACGAAGACTTGCTATCAACACCAAATAGTTGGTTAATACCGTTAATATAGGCAGCAACATTGGCAAGCATGTGGAGGTAAGTCATGCGATGATGTCGCAAGATTCAAGAGATACGTAGGGTATGCTCGGCTACTGCACGAAAAGTGCTCACAAAATTGCAGTATAATTTCGCTGTGGTAAAAGGGAATAATTAGATGAAAAGGTTTCACTGCATAACAGCATTATAACGTCTTCGTATTGTAACTGCCTTGTTGTTCTAGTGGACGCAAGCGCTAGTTGCATACTTTCTGCTGGTTTCGATGCCCATTTCGGCCATAGTGTTTTTCAGTTCTTCTGTCCCTTAGAAATTGCATAGTAGCACAGCCTGGAGTCTGCATTTGTCCCGGGTTGATGGCAATAGGCTGGCCCCCTTATGTGAGACTTAAAAACATGACTAGAGAAATGTGGGTGTACCTACTATAGAGACACCTCTGCGTCCTACCCTCCCAGTACCTATTATCTACAGGCGTGATGTAGGTAATGTAATGTATTCATAATGATTAGGTTTTATAAAATAAATGTTGTGTTTATATCACAGATTACGCAATAACGGAGAACTCCCAGATTTGCGTGATAGCAGCCGGCGTGAGGCAGCAGGAGGGTGAGGATAGACGCAACCTGGTGCAGAGGAACGTTGAAGTTCTCAAGGGAATTGTTCCTAAAGTAAGTGAAATAGCTATATTAGTCAACGATCACGCGATTTTATTGCGCACTCGATTTTCAATTCTCGGTGTTGAACCTAGCTTTGAGAATCCAATAGAGTGCATGTAAGCGCGTCGCAAAAACACACTGTTCGATTTTAGGTCCGTGTGAAGGTCGACTTTTTGTATATGCTACCTGCACCCTAATTGCGTAACACGCGATTAATCATAATCGGTTTCATTTTGACAGTTCAACAATATTCATTGCGTTATTTACACAAGAGCTAGAGACACGCAGCGATGTAAAATCTCCAATTAAGTAAAATAGTAAATTATGACCCGAGTACCTCGCTCAGCGACCTTATCTACTTAATTAATAGACGTCTTAAATTCACTGACATATTGTAGCTCACACCCTAAACCGCTGAGTGTAGACTAATGAAATGCCTAAGATTTCCAATTATACCTAACGAATGCTAGCTTGTATAAAATTTTGCCCATGGGAATCCCATCGGGCGGCCGCACGGCTTGTAGATAAATAAATAACGAATACTAACATTAATCATTTCCACAGCTACTTAAATATAGTCCCAACGCGATTCTGCTAATCGCGAGCAACCCAGTGGATGTACTCACTTACGTGACGTGGAAGATCAGTGGATTACCAAAGCACCGGGTCATCGGCTCCGGGACTAACCTGGACTCCGGCAGGTTCCGCTACCTGCTGTCGCAGAAACTGGGCATCGCACCCACCTCCTGCCACGCCTACATCATCGGAGAACATGGGGACAGCAGCGGTGAGATATCGGGAACATTTTAAAGACCATATTATAGTATAAGGTTTGTGGCTCTGTAAGAACAGCCGCACGGATCGATCGATCAGGTTAAGCTACGCTTGCTGCGGCTGGTTCGTGGATGGGTGACCATATTTACATACCAAGACCCCTCCGTAAAGCACGTTAAAGCCGTTTGTCTGTCATTCGTGGATCTTTGGCAGTCGTTTCGGGTAGTCTGTAGACCGAAAGTCTGACAACCAGTCGACCAAGGGGTATCGTGTTACCCAGTAACTGGGTTGAGTAGGTCAGATAGGCAATCGCTTCATGTAAAACACTGGTATCCAGCTGCATCCGGTTAGACGTGGAACCGACCCCAAACCAAAGATAAGAAAAGGCTAGACCAGATGATTACAGTGTTATGCTATACATTCTACTGAGACGGAGCGATGGACACTAATAAATAAGTACCTACTCTTCTAAACAGCTCTTTTCCGCATATCATACAAGCGGAAAAGAGCCGTAAAAAAGACGAAGAAGTATTGTTTAATTTTCCTCCTGTCTTGTCTGTCGTTGGTTTCGTGTGGGTTACCCTGGCAAAATGTTGTGCTTTAGAGAAGTGAGACTAAGTATAACAAATAATTAATGTATCATGAGCAGCATTTATTTGCTAATAGCAAAATTTGTTTGTTGTAGTTTTAAAGTTGTTTGAGAAAAAGAGATTTTGCTGTAGTGACAGTTTCAAACGTTACCCTGACAAAATCATTTTCAAAAATTCGCTTCAGCCCCGAACCAAATACTTAGGTACATGAATAGATAGCTTTTGTTGCGTAGTAAAAAATACCTGCAGTAGACGCTTATAACATCAGGAATTTTAGACTTAGTAACTTTAGACGATATGAACATAAAACAAATATGATTAATTTAAAAGTGGTCGTACTTTAGCGATCGAATACCTACTCAGTTCCCATGACATTAAGAAACATGCCATACTTTAAACAAATTAAATGATTCATGAACATTCGTTACTGTTAATTTTATCTCTCAATTACGGCTTTAATGAAAGTTATATCAAAATCAAGAATATATCAGCAATTCTCTACTCTAATAAGCCGACCAAATTGAAAGGGCAATCATCCATTCATTCACTGATAGACAATGAACAGCCTAAACCGATGGGCTTAGGAGCATGAACTAACACAAGATCTCCATGTAGCAGGTGAGCACTAAGGTAATATTTTTGAAAATTCATCGAATAATTCATGCCGAATTGGTAGATTTAATTGAAAGGATGAAAGTTAGTATGGTGGTTCGTATATTTTGCCGATAGAAATCCCATCGGGTGCATGGCGTGACTTTATAAGGATGAAAAACAAACGAAACTGATCATAATGTTTCATTTCCACAGTGCCCGTCTGGTCTAGCGTGAACATCGCTGGTGTTAGGCTTCGGGACTTGAACAAGAACATCGGCCTGGACTGCGACGAAGAACACTGGAAGGATACTCACGCCGAGGTAGTGCAGAGCGCGTACGAGGTGATCAGGCTGAAGGGATACACCTCCTGGGCTATCGGCCTCTCCCTCACACAGATCATCAAGGCTGTCCTCACCAACGCCACCAGTGTGCACGCAGTCACTACTTGTGTTCAGGTAATATTAAATTTTATCGCGCTTGACCCGGATCTCATATTATTTATAGAAAATTTAAATTCTTTTCCGTTCCTGCGAGTGTATTTATCGAAACGATAACAACAATAATTTTATTGGCAAAATTCCCAACCTTAACGCTTGTTTCGTTCTGGATTTTCCTCAAATACGAATGGGATTCCCCTTGATGAGGAAGCTACCATTCATTACATTTTGTTGTTATGACTATATAATTGATATTTACCTACTATTAATTTTGCACACATTTTGGTACTAGTCTACCGGTACCTATGAATATACTACTTAAAATCCTCTATTGATCTATTCATATATACAACATGTAACATAATTAACGCAAGACCTCACACACTCCAATTACAGGATAGAGTTAAAAGCTTATTACAATAGCCACATCTTTTTATTTGTGTCGACCTTAGCATTACTTTGCTGCATAAAAAATTGAGTCTTATTGCCTTGAAATAAGATTTAATTTTCTTTAGTTCAATCAGCGGTAAGTATGGCGAAATACATCATTATTGAAAAAAAATCCCATATTAGAAGTAACTGAAATCGATTCAGTAGTAAATTATGAACAAACTACTATAAGGACTTGCGTTTATTATGTTACACCTTGTAGTACCTACTTTGTTTTTAGTTGTTAGACAAATATGTTGATTCTAATAAATTTGTTTTTACCCATTTCTTTATTGTTCCAGGGTGAGCACGGTATCACGGACGAGGTCTTCCTCTCGCTGCCGTGCGTTTTGGGCCGCAACGGTGTGCTCGACGTCATCCGACAGCCGCTGACCGACACAGAGAGCCAGCAGGTCTTCCAGTCCGCGACCCTCATGGCCGAACTTCAAGCCAAAATTAAGTTCTAGACCAATCTCAAGTGTTTCACTTTGTGATAGGAACCTTCTGCATCTATACTTGGACTCATAATCGTATTCAGTAACGATATAGTTGAAGGGTTACCAGATTATGACAAAAAAAGGTAGTGAGGTGGTGTAAGAATGAATGAAATTTATGTACTTAAAATAATGTACTTACATGCAAAAAAAATATTTTTAATTTAATAACTTGTCTTAAAAACGTGATATGCTGCATATATTAAAAATAGTAGAATTTGTTATACAGGAAAAGTTTTTATTCAGTGCACAAACTGTAACCATGAATTCAGCATATCGCTGCCCGGCAAAAAAAACGTCATAATACATAAAAGTTACGTTTTGACATCTTTGTATCATTAGATAGCAAATATTTCATTTCATCGGCTGTAAAATCGTCATTATTATGTTGTACTTAGTTACCGAGAGATGGCGCTAAGTTCTCTTTTTCACTAAGCCGTATTGCACAGTTGACCGGCATGAACAGTGTCACATTTGTGTTGATACAGAGCGGATGTGTACTGCGTTGCCAAAAAAGTGCATCAAATTGTGTTATGACAGTTTTCTCGACGAAAAAATGTTGTAGAATGTTTAATATTTAAGAAAAAATAGTAATATCCTGTGTAGCTACTCTTTTTTAGACAGTTTGAGGTGTATATTTTAGTTGAAAATAATGTAATAAAGACATAACACATTTAATGACATTGATATTGTAAAACATAATAATAATTTTGAGTTTCATGTTGTATTAATTCGTTCTTTCTGCAAAAATGTAAACTAGTATTTTTATGCACGTGACATATTGTGCTAAGGCATGAGGGAGAAGCGAACCGCGGGGCTGATGAAATAGGATCTTGTGTATTCGAATTTATCGAAAATACACTGCTAAATTACGATGGACCTGGACTAGATCTGATATTTATTATTTATTTATTTATTTAAACTTCTCGCACACAAAAAAGGTACAAAGGCGGCGGCGATATTCTACTCCGACAACTGCTGCAGTCAGAATAAGAATTGGTTTATTGTTTCTATTTACTTGTTCGCACTATTGAAATTCCCTAAGATAAGATCTTTAACGCACAAGTACCTAATAACAGACCACACACAAAATGAAGCAGACTCCGTACATTCTACTATTGAAAAGCAAAAAAAGAAAAGACTGAAGTCGGGTCCAATTTATGTACCCAGTCAGTACGTAAAAACCATAAAATGCGCTAAGAAAAAAGGCAGGCCCTGCGCCGTTACAGAAATGTCATGTACTGATTTTTACTAACTGAAGCGTCGTTCTGAAGACATTGGATTAACGATAAAATCATTTAAAATTTCTGAAATCAAAGTTTTTAAATTAATGCAAGATGATCCTACCAAGTTATTATACAAAGGATAATCAATTTTCCGAAACAGTTTTAACACGTTCCTTTTAGTTGATTATTATTAGGTAGTATTACCTGCAATTTGAGCTAACTGTGAGCTTAGCCACAAGATTATTTTGATAAGAAGTTTGTAATTTTGTTACATTGTATTGATTTAAGAAAATTTAAACATTTTTAAAGACAGTTTATTTCTTCATACTACTTATAGAAAAGAGTATTATCTCCCAAAATATGTTCACTTTCTCCAAAAAAAGAGTCATAACATATCCCTCATTAAATATTTCTTGAAAGTTACTTAAAAAAATTATATAATAATTCTGAAAAGTATAAGCTATATGAAGTGTATATAGACATACTATTTGCAAATAAATTTTTAGTCATTTAATTCCTATAATTTTTACATTATCAATGTTGTAAATAGTAAAAAATCTTAAAAGTCTCGTTATCTCGAATTAGTCATTTTTATGATAGGACGCTTTTTTTGCCGGGCAGCGATATCATTCTAGGCCCCATCGCAGAAATTTTTCGTCGGTTATCCATAAAAAATCAGCTGTTCCATACATTTTGACCGTGTAGGTATTACACTTTGCTATGAAACAGCGAATGTTTTTGTATAACCGGCGAAAATTCTGCTGAATTACAGGAAAAGAAACGAATTTTTTAAGTTTTATAACGAAATTAAAATCAAACCATTTTTATCATTCGTTCTTTACGCAAAATCGTTCGCTACCCCAACACTTATTATACTGTGGTTTTAGTATGGTAACATTATTTTTCTTCGCACTGTCAAGTTACTGAATACGATTATGAGTCCAAGTATATAACTTTATTGGGACCTGCAGTCCCTAAATAATTCTTAACAAGTCTTATTTATATTTTATTTACACCATATCAATGTCTATTTTTAAATGTATCTTATTGAAGTGTTCTATGTGATGTTGTCTACTTCGTCTTTTTGTGTGTAGTCTATTTAGGATTTCTAAATATTAGGATGACTAATCTCATCTTATTGAACTTGTAATATCCATATCTGTTACAGGTGGATCTAACTATTAACTTATTTATTTTAATAATATCCAGTATTAAATAAATGGGCGAAACAAATTAAATTCTATTTTTATACCACTAAGTTCTATGGCAGTAATTCTACGGTTGTAAATTTTATATAATAGACCTTATGATCGCGCGTTCGTATTCCCGAAGATGATAACCGAAGCGCGTAACTTTTCCTTGGAGATCTGTACAGTGCACATTATTTTAGGTTAATAACAAATATAACTAAGTTTTCGACGTCGTTTTATTTTCAAATTTGTTCAATCAATGTATTTTAAGATCTCTTCTTCCTAAGATATAAAAAAAAATTATAGAAGCTAAATATTTACATTTTATATCAAATTCTACATGGTTTAGAAGTGTTTTTTAAATGATTTTAATTACTTAATCTCCACGACCGTGTCTGATTAGCAGATTAAGTGTCCAAATTAAGTAAAAGACTTTTTAATAAGTCCCCGCATGACAGTGAAACGAATTATTGAACACAATTTTCTTTAGGATATCTGTATTATTGTAAGATGTCACTTTTCGTATAATTACTAGGCTAATGTTTGTCCAGTTATGAATAAATGAATTTTGCTTTTCAATGTGAAGTAATCTTTTATTGCCTCCTTTAAACCTTTTGACCGCCACCGTCAGGTATAGCCGACAAATGAAAACTTGCCCAACACGCCACCGTCGGCTAATGCCGACAAGAAAACAACATTTTAGGGTCAAATTAAATAAAAGGATGATGTTACGAGTAGGTAATATTTTATTACAAAAATAGGGGACGAAAAGCAATGATCAAATAGCTATCGATAAAATTTTGGAATCCCTATTCTTTTTTGTAGGTGTTTGCGCCGAATTTGTGGCTTGGCGTGGGAGAGACGCCGATGCGTTCACGCTCTGGCGGTCAAAAGGTTCTACGTAAATCCTGAAAATGTTTAATAATTGAGGGATAAAAAAAAAAAAAATTTCACAATTATGTAATACGATTTTATAATATACATCAGCTTTAGACAATAATATATGATATCTAGAAATGACACTGGCGGGTAGCTGGCTACTTACTGACTTTACACACTCGCTCAAGCGCGCATGAAACAGAAATCATGGAAGATCGCGCATTTGCAGATGTTGAAAGCGAAGGGTTTTCTCGCGCGCAATACTGTACGCTCCAAAGTACTCGCGAAAGAGCGTGCGTGTAAAGGGGGCTATTTATACAGATTGTAGACACAGTGGAAAGGCAAATGAAAAAAAGCTACACGGGCAACACTGACGCAGCTGAGCTGGCGAAGTAAGGCTACGCTTCAAACATGAGAGCAGTGATTTATTGTTTCACAAACGTTCGTTCTCACTATTGACTTAGATCACAAAACTTTGGTCTGATCCCTTCAGTTGAAATAGCTATTTGTTTTAAGTTTTGCGTCAATGTACTTAAGATTTGTGCGTGCACTAGACAGTGCTGAACGCCTTAATAACGTGGATAGCGCAGGAACTGAAAACTTAGCATGAAATATTTTCAAACTGATAAATATTTTCATATTGATCACAGATCATTAAGGCGTCTTTCAAGTTCCAACAACTCGTATTAAACATGGCCTAAATGTATGAAATAATTATAAGTTAGAATGTGTAGTAGTTTCCATAATTATATATTCTGAATGCACCCCACTTCCATGTCATTCTGTTTACAATAAAATAAGCGGATAATGTTTATGTTAAAGTCAAAACTCTTAAATGGTCAAAACCACTTGACTGGATTCAATCAAACCCTTATTAAAAACACGTTTTATTATTTATAAACTAGTTTTAATTAGTCTTAGTTATAATCTACAATTACTACATAAAAATGTTGTTTTTAAAATGTACACAAAATATGGGTTTATTTTGTGAACAGTTTATACAACAACACAACATTGACCTTATCGCAAAACGAGTTTTATCTATATAGACCCAGTAAGCTTTTTTTTTGAATTTCGAACTTTTTCCGAAGTTTCAAACTTCTTATTAAAAACTGACGTTAAACCATGTTTAGTTGACAATATTGTTGAGAACTTGACGTTTGTCAGAATAAAGTTCAAAATCCAATAACTGCCTCGAATGTTTGCGCGCTTGAACTGTTATCATTCGTTTTAGAATGAGACGGTTTGGGTTTATAATATTGGTAATTGCAAAAAGGGTATTGACAGATTTTTACAGTAGTTGACATCGGTTAATAGTTTTGACTGTGAGATATACAGTATCTTAGTGTTTCCTTTAAAATAGTTGTTTCTATATCCATATCCGACTGAGATAAAAGCTTACAATTATCCAAAGTAATACTTTACTTACAATATCTAAGGTTACGAGTTACATTTCATTTCATTGGAAAGGCATCTGTTGCACGGCAGAGCGCTCAACGGCAGTGTAGCGGCGTACAATGCGTCGTTAAAACTATGATATAGGTACTACATAATATCTCACGTATATACTATAATGCGTCGTGATACATCAGACACACACGATTAACACATTTCATTTTGGTCACAAATTAGGATAAAAATGACGCACTAAAACTTAATTCTATATACAATCCGTAGGTCATAATCAATTTATTATTAATTTAATTAACAAGTACATACGATAAGATTAGGAATAAGCATGAAAACTTCATTTTTAGCATAAATCACAGACACTTTTCTTTCAAAATCGGCCACTTTAGGAATATTATTAAAACTTTACAAATCGCCAACAATTCTTGATTGGTTCACTTGTTTTACAATACGCGGCATGTCGACGTCGAAGTTACGACTAGTCATGCGGTCGGCGGCAGACATTTTGGTGGAAATTCCCAATTAAATATGTTTAAACTCGGCAAACAAGTTGCGAACAAATTTCAAATAACTAAAATACCAAACTCAATAGGTGGGCACATTGACTATAGAACAATTACAGTAAACTACAGCTTAAGAGAAAATAACGTAATTCTATTGAGTGAATATTGAATAAGATCTACATTTGGCTTGCGCCTTTGTTCCTTAATTACTTGCACATAAAATGTTAGCTACAAGAAGAATGGTTATTTAGTGAAAACATTGATTAGGGCAATGTTTTCATATCGCTTCAGTTAAAATCAGTTCGAGAAGCGACGCTTCACTCGTGTCGTACGAGACGTCGATGCATACACGCTATGACATGATATTCAAGAATAATGTCTAACGTAGTCGAATGAGTGGTTGTGATGCAACACATGGTACCGAATCACATATTAACTGGTTAGGTTGCCTTACAGACTGCTTGCGGTAGTAAGTGATGGGTGGTTGTGTAGTTCAGCACATATGCATCGAGTTGGTGCGGCTAGTGTGGTCCCGGTGTGGGGTCGGCGCGGGCGGGTGCGGCGTCACTGTGTCAGGTGTCGTTGGGCGAGCGCAACGAGTGCAGCGCGTTGCCGTGACCCGCCGGGCGCCGCCGTTCTAGGAACGTCTTTAGTTGCGTTGCCGATAATGCTGTTGTTGGTGCCTGGAAAAACATTTACGCTAACTTTAGAATTTGGCATTCTACGGTAAACCAAGGTTTAACGCCACTAAGTTCGATGAAAACAGGCATATTTTTTAAACGCTCCTCCATCCTGTTTTTTATGTAATTTCATTGATCAAATAAATTCCTTACTGACTTTTTATAGAGAGAGAGTGTTTAATTATGATTAGTATGTTACAACACCGACCTCGTCAAACCACGTGTCCCGCAGCGCGTCCCCGGGCGAAAGCCTGCGCGCGGGCACCGGCTCTAGCAGTCCGCGGATCATGAGCTGCGCGCGCTCCGCCACGCCCGACCAGTGCTCCGGGGGGAAGCAGTAGTCGCACTTTATAATGTTGGCTGTGGTCTCTTCTATGGACTCGTCCAGGAAAGGCGACAGCTAGGGAGTTATTAGAAAACTTTAAGTACTGTAATTTGACACAGAATGTAATTATATTCCAAGAGTGATACAGAAAAATATAAGTAACTGGCACTTCGCGCGCGGCTTCGTCCGCGTGTTTGGTACCCGACCTGCCGCGTCGCACTCGCATCCCATCGCCCGACCGCACTCAAATAACTTGTCCCGCTCTGGGTGGAGCAGGAGGACGTGTCAGACTTTTACTAACTAAAACCCACCCGTATTCCCTCAGTTGCCTGTGTGCCAGGGGCCACGGAATCTCTTTCGAACAACCCGCTCCCCTGACAGTACCCGCACCCCTGGCAGTGCGGGTCTTAGCGTCACGTTTAATTGCCTATAGCCTTCCTCAAGAATTGGGCTATCTAACGCAAAAAGGTTTTTTCTATTTCGACTGGTAGTTCTAGAAATTACCCCTTACATACAAATTGACAAACAAATTTTACCTCTAGTTACAATATTAGTATAAATAAGAAAACAAAATATAATGCAATATAAAAGTCGAGCTTAAAATACATTTAAAACATTTGATGTGAACTATAGTTGCTTGCTTTGAAAGCTGCACTAAGTATTTATTTATACCGGTACAAAAATTAAATAGTAGCACTTACCCCTGTCAAAAACACATATAGAAACACGCCGGCGGCCCAGGCATCCCAGGCGGTTGCGGGGGGCCGGCCGAGCACGCACTCGGGCGGCGCGAACTCGAGCTGCGCCGGCGCAGGCGGCAGCACCTCTCGTCCCGACCCCGCCGCTCCCATCCCGCCCTCACTCGTCTCCACCGCTGAACCCAGGTCTACTAGCTTAAGCTGAGGAACAGGGCCACCTAGTTCTACTAGGATGTTTTCAGGCTGGAAAGATGGAATAAAATTATTTTCACACCGCCTGCTCGATAATGTTAAATTATAATTAATTTTATTCATACTTATTTAAGTATGCAGAAAGTAAGAAAGCCATAAATAAGATTCCTAAAAACTCACCCGAACGTCAAGATGTGCAACATTGATGGTGTGTAACCAGTCTAGCGCAGACAGCAGCTGCTTCGTGTGGTGCGCGACCATCTGCTGCGTGTAGATGTGCGGCGAGCACGCGGCCCACTCCAGCAGCGGGCCGCCGGTGACCACCTCCAGGACTAGAGTGTGAGCCCCCGCGCGGGGCACCTCCGCGAACAGCGCCATCGCGCGCACCACGGCGCCGTGCGCCGAGCGCGACAGGATGCGGTACTCGCGCATCGCGTCCGCGCCGCGCCCTGCTAACACCTGCAAGTTGCAACATTAAACTTAGTTATATGTTCAATTTAGCAAAAGAGATGACTAAATGACTGGCCCAAACATCTATATTCTATAGGAATCTCACATTTACTCGTAATTTTTAAGTATTAATTCATGAATTATTTAGTGTTTCATCATTTCAGAGAACTTTCGTGAACAGTTAAACATTAAAAAAAAACGTATCTTAATTGCTTTATAAGCATGTTTTTATTGTCAAGGGGAAATATCAAATAATACAAAACTGCAAGCTAGGGAGGGGTCATATTGCTTTTCCAGATTGTCAAATCCAAACTGTACTTATATCGATTTTTTTTTATAATAGGTAGGTTTCAAAACGATTTATTTTCTGAGAAGAAGTGGTAATCAGTGTTTTTGGCGGGAATCGATGGCGTTCTGTTCGGTGTCCTGTTTAGTTGCTTATTATTGTGTTTTCACAGGATTTCGATTCGAAAAATGGGGTTGTTGAAAGTAACAATCGACTCTACTTAATTTCACTTTATTTTAATTAAAGTTAAATAAAGATAACTAAAAGGTTCGGAATGTGCTTCTTCGTCTAATCTATTAAAAATGTTAACTGAATAATGGTCGACAAAAACGACTTTAGTTTTTTTCTTACAGCCTTTTTGATTATTTTATCGATTCTGTTACAGTTGATGTTCAATCCCATCTCTATGAAAAAATATAAACGTCAGATGTCAGACGTCGTTTGAACGCTCTGCGGTTTGTTTGCTTGCTCGTTGTGCTTATTTATTTTGGATTTTCATTGACTCTTGCTTGTTTATAGGACTTATTGTGTGTGCCCGTCAACCTAATGACCTCTCGCTACTCGACACGGACTTGACTTGCGACCAATTTATCATGTGATGCATAAACTGCGGTGTAGCCACGCTAAAACGGCATATCACCTCTTCATTGCTTGCTGTTCTACTCACTATCCTAGCACGATGGTTAACAATTAAGGAAAGTCATCTACAGCTAGAATCATTCTAGAACTAATAAATATAAGAAACATCAAACAAATGTGACTTCAAGTTATTTACCGTGTTTATCAAAATACATAATGAACTCAATGGCAATGGATCAGAAAGACCCATCTCGTCTTGCAACTGTCACGAGTACAACAGACTGGTTGCCTGAGATGTCATAATATTTAAATGTGTATGATAATGTTGGACCATATGCTGCTCTATTCGAAACTGATGCTAAGATTATGAATCATTGGTTTCAAGCACAACATAGTCCATATCGACAGCTCTTTCAGCGTAATGATGGTTATATTTTAGATAGGGGGTTTAGGGGTGGGGTGCTGTTCCACTACCTAATAGAAAGTTAGGCTTTTAAATTCATAAACCTGAGTCACTGGGCCCTGGTCAACCACAATCAACAAATGAACAAGTAAATAAAAGCAGGAAAGCAGTTGTCATATTACTGCAGCTGTAAGCTGTATTGTGGGGAATAGAACTCTGGGCTGTTGCTGTAATGTTATGACAGTGATCTGGTATCTGAGGTGGGCGAGACACCACAACACATTTTCAGCTCTGGCTTTATTTTTAGGCTCTTAGATGAATGTTCTTGTAAAATTCACAGAATAAGGAATAAATAAATAAATCGCATTTTTGTTGTTTTATTCCAATATCTTTTATGTTCTGGGTTACTCAGTGCGTTTGTTATCTAGTTTAGGCAGGATTTATCACACAATATAAATAGTTTTTAATGATAGTTACCTGTTTCAATGCTACTCGTTGTCCGGTGCCGGTATCCCGCGCGGCAAGCACGCGCGCTGTGCGGCCGCGACCGATCTCCTCCTCCACGCTGTAGCGGCGCGCGAACTGTTCGCGCTGCCACGCGCCACCACCACCGCACGCCGCCGCTCCGGACGCCGGCCCGGCCGCGCCACTGCGCGTGCAGATCAGTCGGAAGCTGTACTGTCCCGCAGGCAGTTCCTCCAGTGCCAGCGTGTTGGCGGCGGCGGGAGTCTCAGTAGCTCGTCGCCACTCGCCCTCGCCCACGCGGCAGTAGTCCAGGTGCGCCGGCGCGGGCTCGTCCCACTGTACCACGAGCCCGCCGCCAGGGTGAGCACGCACGGCGGGCACGCCTGGCGCGCCGCCCGCGCCCACCGTCAGTCGCGCCGAGCTCTGCACGCCACCTAGCTCGTTGCTGACGAGGCAGCAATACACTCCGGCGTCGGACGCGCGGCATGCGTGTATAGTCAGTGTTGCGAGCCCGTCCGGACTCAACGAGATAGCGAACCGGCCGCCGTGACGCAGCGCTCGGGTCTCGGGCGCCGTCTTACGCCACGAGGCGGAGGCCCTGGTGGCGACGGCGCGGCACGAGATGGTGGCGGTGGCGCCGGGCGCGACGGTGACGTCACAAGCTGGCTCGGACAGGTCGGGCGCGCGCAGCTCTGTGACCACGCCGTCGGCACCGGGCTCGCCCGCCCCACCCGCAGCCGCCGCGCCGCCGCCCGTGCCCGTGCCGCGCCGCAACTTGAGCCCCCACGGCCGCTTGGACAGGCCCTGTCGTGTGCACACGATGAAGACGCACTACCGACGGGGAGCGGTCGTCTCTACGTCACAAGCGTCGCATGCATGCTCACCCGCGCTCCATCGTCGGCATCGTACGATTTACGTTACAACTACTATTTACAATCAATAAATTAAAACTTAAAAGTCAATGGCGGTTATTCCAAATCACTTAGCACATAAGTTGCGCGTCAGTCAAACGGCCCGCTATCACAGTCTATGTTAGAAATGCATTCCCGTGTATATCATACCTACAACAAAAGAAATATAGACAAGCGTTAAAATAAGACATGCAACCAAGAAGAAGCTAAACGCCCAAGATTATAAAAGTGAAATAAAAAATATAAGTGAGTTAAAATAATCAAAGCAAAAGATTATAAAATATAATAGCGATATACCGTAGGTACACTAAAGGCGTGATAGTCGCAGTACACATTGCTTTCAAACCTCATCATGAAATTTCACTAAGCTCAAATAAAAAAATACTTTTAATGTACCTACGGGGAAAAAACTAAATAATATACGTGTCGGATACGTCCTTATGACTTCCGTTATTCTAACTGGAGTACATCTGTACATGTATGGCTATAAACATTAGTAGGTACTATATCAATCGCTTTTCCCCAAACAAAGACCATGGCAATATATAAATTAAATCAGAACTCTTTTTTTAATATTATTTTTGTAATCTTTCATTAGTTTAATATTTTTAACATATTCTTCTCAAATATGTTTATGATTACTCATTTGTTATTATGATTTATGAGGTACCTACATAAGTCAGATAGGCATTAATTTTCAGAACAATTGTCGGATAGTTGCCAACAGCTGATAATAATAACATTGAAGTACGTACAAGATTACATTTGTACACTTGATAACAATTACAATCAGTGCATAAAACGTATTAGCGATCTAGACAAATATAATTTGTTTCTACAATCTTTAATTACTTTGATAATTATGTGCGACGCCTAATAAGCCTGATTTGTTGCCGGCGATTAAAATAAATAAAAATTTACGAATATTATCGATTACTTTAAAGCCAATAATGATAATTCCGATTGTATAATTGACACAACAACTATGTTTTTTATTATATCAATCAAAGGGCTAAAAATATAGCTTTTCAGCGAATTCTGCCTGGATTTCAACGACTGTAATATAATCTAACGTGTGACTATTACCCTGCCAGCAGACAGCTGACCGTCTCTTACAACACCTACACTCCTACAGGTATTTAAAAAGACCCTCAATGGGATATTTGCTTGCCTTCTAAGCCCACTCAGGTCATACTTACGTACATAACATTGAATAGCTTAAGCATAATGGATATATTCAATACCAGTGTTTCTCGGCTTAAGCATCTGTTGGTGGAAAGCTTCTTTAATTGTTTGCTCTGTATGCTTTTTTAAAAATTTGTATTAGGGACTAACAACACTTATTCAGCTCTGTTCAGCTTTTGTCCATGGAAAACAACGATTTTGTATGTAAACTGGACAGACGCCGAAAGCTGAACGGATGCGTACGCATCTCCATACAAAATCATTGTTTTCTATGGACAAAAGCTGAACAGAGCTGAATAAGTGTGGTTAGTCCCTTAGTGGAGCGTATATTATTTATTTACTAAGTCAAAAGTAGTTATTTTGTACCTACTGACCTTTTTTGTTGCTGTTTAAGTTAAGTGTGTATCAGTGGAAACTTGTAAATGGCCTTCAGTTTCATATTGTTTAATAACATTGTACAAGTTAGCTGTAAGGTTCCCGAATAAAATACAATAAAATAAATAATTAACCCCTCCTCTTTTCGAGAGAGAGAGTGGGCTGTCATCTACAACGCGAGGTCCGTGCGGGCTGGTAGATGTCACATGTCTTCGAGTTTTTTGTTCTAGGACGTATGCCAGTTTCCTCACAATATTTTCCTTCACCGTTTTGAGACCAGTGGTGATGAAATTATTTACACTTGCCTGGGCCTGAACCCACGGTCTACAAGTCTTAAGTCGGGGCAGTTGCCACCTGGCCCACCGCACTCAAGTCACACACTTTAAATAGGCAGCATAACAATTGTATTACTGCGATTACTAATCCATTAGAACATGCACTAAGAAAATCAACCTTACTGCTTAAGGCGCTCCCAATGTCAAATCGCAACGTGTACGGTTGATCGTATGAAAGTGCTTATTTTCAGCAGAAGCCTAAATAGCTCGTTAATCAACGATGAAAATTTCTGATGACCACTGACGGTATCATGTACTTCAGAATTGCATCGGTCGAAAGTATGGCTGTGATTATGTTCCAAGTAACAGACAGATTTATCGATACTAATAAATATATTGTGGCACCTGTTTTGACGTATTCGCCCTTTCAGATCGCACTCAGTGTGTTACTGAGCTTCTCCTGACTTAAGTGTAAATTTAAATGTTAAGTTGTGACGTCGTTGCGATTACTTTGAGGGAAATCAATTTCGTTTCAAGATTTTTCACCGACTTCAAAAAAAGAGGAGGTTCTATGTTCGACTGTATGTATTTTTTTTATGTATGTTCACCGATTTCTGCTCCATTTGTGGACTAATTCTCAAAATTATTTTTTTATTTAAAAGAGTATACTCCTGATTTGGTCCCACTGGCACCAAGTCAGGATCTGATGATGGAATCCCAGGGAAATCGAGGGCAACCCTCAAATGTTATAGGTATTAACAATGTTTTTCATATATTTTCTAAAGTTATTGAGATATTTGTGTATGATCATCATCATCGCATTTTGCTGAGCTGATGAAGGAAGATACAACCTTCTTTTTTTTATAAATGCCCGGGCATAACTCAGTCATATTAAGACGGATTTGCAAAATTCTTTTTTTTGTTGGCAAGGGGTTTATACCGAAATGTTCCCATTTAAATTTCGTATAGATCTGATGATGCGTTTTGCAGACACACCACGGAACTCTTAAAAACATTACAGCAAATCAACCGCGATTGCTGCTATCGCATAAGTATGCATTGTTTTGACCCCAAAGATGATGAAATTTCGAATTGGTGTGGGATAGGTACTATACTACTACTAAAAAGTGAAAAATAAAAAACTTTTCCAAAAAAAACCGACTTCTGAAAAAACACTACAAAGTGAAAAATCACTTTAATTTCGGAAGGTGGTGACAAAAATTTAAATACGTATCCAAAATCACCGACTTCCGAAATTAAACTTATTTTTCAATTTGTAGTGTTTTTCCGGAAGTCGGTTTTTTTATTAGGAAAATGTTTTTTTTTTTATCTACCATAAAGTCCAACGACTGTAGAAATTAGTAGTTGAGTCAAAATTCCAAATGTTGTAAAGAACGCTTAAAACCCGTACGACATTTGGCGCCATCCAATTCCATGATTTAACTATTAATGTGGAAAAGTTTCATGTTTAAATAAGTAAATGTTTGACCCCACTGCCCCTTTCCAATACTTTTGTTTTCGTTGAAGAGTACCGACGACTGCGATGTGGTTGGGATCGGTTTTAAGGTGATGATAATAATCTCTCATAGCTGTAGATCATCATTATCAGCCAAAAGCTGATCCGTTCCACCAAATGAGGACTACTAAGGCTACTTTTTTTCTTCTAGTAGTTTTTAAAGTGTTTTCGTTCGTCTTGCAACTTAATTTATAGGTATCTCAGTAACTTATCAAGCCCCACCTCCCTCTGCGCCTTCAAGCAATACCATATTGTTAGACTTATACTCTGTCGATTAAATGTGTTTACATGGGTGTTTGGCTGAAAATTAAGGTTCTACCAATATCCTTTACCGTCATACAAGGCTGTAACGTGTTAAGTATTGGTCTGGGTTTTCAAGATGCCTGTTTTCTTGGTTCCTTTCTTTTTGAAAGTGCATATTTTTTGTTGGTGAGTGACTGTCTTTGATTTATTAACGATTAGCTGATTACCAATGTGACAATCATTTTAATTTTGTTGTCACCAAATACAAGGTATGACAGAATAAATGCAAGTCCTGAAAATAGTTTGTTTATTTGTTTGTTGTTTGTTTGTTTATATTTGATTTCATCAACTTTTAATATGAATATTTTTCAATAATTATTTATTTTGTCATACCTACCACCGATTGAGCCAAAGGAAATTTAATCTTATTTTAAAGTGCTAAGACTCAATTTTAAATGCATAAAGTGATGATTAACACGGTTTTCTCAAAAATAACAGTTAGCTTTTAAAACAATAAGTTTGGTCATAGTAATATGGTTTTAACTCAATACTCTAAGGGTGTATGAGGTCTTGCATTAATTATGTTACATGCTGTATAAGTTTGAGAAGCACTCGGATGATTCGGCGAGGTAATACCTTGCTAAAGTTTTTCTAGCTTTTTAATTAACAGAACGTACCCACCTTTCCCCATTATTTTGTTTGTATCGTGATCTATTTCCATGTAAACAGATTTGCCCGACAGACTATAGTCAGCCATTGTTTACTTAGTATCGTATACTTACATTGGCTTGCGGCGGCGAGGTGGGACTGACAGCAGAACTGCCGCCGCCCTTTTTCCGCTCATCGGCGCGTATAGTCGTCGTCGGTAGGTTGATAGTATTCGCCTTGGCGTGAGGGCGCTGGGCCCGTTGCCGAAGTTCGGGCGCCAGGCGACCGCCTAAAGACGGCGGAACGCTCTCCGTCTTGCGAAGCCCGCACCAACCCTCACCTAAACTATCGGGACGGGAATAGGAACGTTAAAATCAAAATAAAACAAACAAAAACGGGTGCACCAGCTTTTGTTCACTGTGTGTGTAGGCGAGTACTTTCTACTTTGAGTTATTGTTCAAAATCAAATAATAAAAAGTCATTTATTCAAACTAGGCTGAGAGTCAGCAGCTTTTTGACGTCAAAATTACATAAGACAGTCCCCAAAACGCCCGCCCATCACCAATTCCTCGTGCTTTAGCTGGAAGCCATTATGTTCGACTGCGTAGTTTGCATCTTTGCGGTGTCGGACTGAGTTAAAAGCATGGACAACGTTTAAGTTTTATGTATTTTCTAACCAATTCTTGCCATGTAGATTGTATCTTGAACATTTTGAGGGTAAATTCAGTTTAGTTGACTATCTTTTAATTTTTAAATTCAAGTTTTTCAAGAAGAAAGTACTCGATATAAAGGTGAAAATAAAAAGGGGATATAAAACTTAAAAAATGTTTCATCTTAGTGTGTAAGAAGACTGGTCTAAGTCACTTCTTTGTTAGTTTAGACGTTGATAAATGACTAAAATATTTATATTATTATGCACTACATATCAGAGCGCGCTATAACTAGGTGTCGTTAAACTAATATTAATTAGTAAGTTAGTGTTATCAACTACAGCGCTAGGCTCCGTGTTAGTCTGTTAGCACCAGTTAGCCAAAGCTGGGCCCCAAATTATAAACAAAAACATAAAAAAGCATGCGGGACTAAAAGCAGAAAACCACAAGCATATTTTATTGATATTTAATGGTTACTCAGGTAACATAATAGTCAAGTATTACAGTAATAGTTAGATATTAGTATTATATACATAACTAAGGATCCGATAGGCGATATTTACATACGAACAGTTACAAAACTATAATACCTAAGTGTCGTGACACTCGAAGAAATTATAACTTTTTGGTCGAAATTGGATAGCAAAAGTAGATACACTTTTGTAGATACTAAAATATATACTAGTACAGATCATGATAGCCACGATCGTATGACATCGTGGAATTGAAACTACACATTTGATTATTATGAATTATGAATAAGTATCGTTTACATAATTTTATAAACAAGCAAAAAACATAACGCAATAATGCGCAATTACAAACAAATGCTCGGCAAATAAGCCGCATCACAAATTAATTAAATCTGAAATCATAATACAGTCTAAAACTAAGTGAGTAATTATCTAGATAGCGTTAATGAAGCGTGGTCAGGTCCTCTCTAAAAGCGAGGTGCCCCTCAGCGTCACAATGTTAGTTAATAACTTATACCTTCTGCGGCGAGGCACGCGACCAATTGTGGACAGACAAGATCACGCGCTTTGACGCGCACTACTCTACGTGCCGCGTGCCTCCACACTCTCAAGCGAAATGCGTTAGCGCAGTTCCAGTAAATCAACTATTAGTCTCTCCTGTCCTCGGTAGCGTAGCATAAATTAGCAAACAATATACAATAAATAACTTAATTAGCACCTTACATACTAATATTATAACATCCAAAGCTGATTTCATTAAGCATTTCATGTTAATATTATCGTTAATTCTTAAAACTACCTGGGATTTATGTTCTTAAATACAATCATGATGGGGTGAAGTACAACCTATTTATGGACAAACCAAACGAACACAAGAGTTGGCCCCTATACGTGAATAATTTAGATAGTAAGTCTGTAAACAAAGGGGTTGTGTTTAATTTTGTATAACGGCTGGAATTTATATCGTGGTGTGGTTCGAGTTTGACATACTTTATAATATTACTGTTTGAATAAATGTTTCCTTCGTGTTAAGTCATATTAGTAATAACGATTATACTGTGTTGATTAATATTTAATTACAGCTAGTAAACATTCAACGATCGTGGATCGGGAGCTAACAGTACTGTAAAGAAGTTAAACACCTTGTAACGTTGCGCTTTGCAAGTTACAATTTAAAAGAGTTTAGTCTAAGAAGCCTAATAATAACAAACCTATCTACACTTAAAACTATACTATAATTACACAAAACTTTCAAAAAATAACCTAGTATAATATTTATAAGTAAACCTAACACTTAAATACATCATTATAATTAAATAATATTGTACGGAACTTCCGACCGTTTATTTACTTAAAGGGTCTTCGTTCTATGCGCCCGCGCATCTCTAAAACGATCATTAGCGAGCGTCGCCGAGAAGTGTCGATTCGGTTGGGCCTGGTAAGGACGATGATTAGTCAAACTGAGAGCGCTTGAAGTGACGGCTGTGTCGCTTGCTCCGAACCTACTTACTTAAATAATTTTGATAACATCGCTAAATCCCGCTGGGGTAAGTTTCCATGTATTTTATTAGAAGTGCTAACTGTAAGGTGCGCCTAGAATTTCTTAAAACTAGTTTTCTGCTGTATTTCTTCCTACCTTCCTATCTGGGACACTGTGACCTTTTAACCTACGAAACGTGGTTCCGACAGCTTGCTTACGCTTCCATTTCTGTCTGGATTTCCAGGATTATAGTCTACCTTTCAACCCTTTCGCCACGTCGTCGTGGTTCCGGCATCAAGGAGGACGCTTGGAGAAGATCCTCTGCTGCGGAGTGACTTACGCCTACCCTACGCTGAATAATTAACGAACACAGAACCTGGAACTGGAGCCGTTAGTTGCGGGCAAAGTCTGTGACGGGACCATCATCACCTTGGAGACGGTTCAGGCCAGTGTTCCCTACCCATTACTACCCTCTGCAATCAACTTGAGACGGCCACGGAATTTTAGGCAATAAATAATAAGTGTACTGGATCATCGAGCTCTTATTATTTACAAACCCCTACATACCTACCTGCTGACAACCCTCTAAAGGGCAAGTGTCTCAGTGGCGCCTTAACGTGTGTTTCCAGTGGCCGAATCATATCTTGATTCCTTTTTTCCGAAGTACAGCTGTTAGGTCGATCTACCTACATTGTTGCTGTGAACGTGAAGGTGATAATCTACAGCAAAGCGAACTGGTACGTACTTTCTTATCTAATAACTGTATTTTTTTTTTCACTTACTCATTACCATTTCTATGTCTATTAGTGTCTGGTTATTGTTAGCTGTTACGTATTAGTTCTATAAATTGTGAAAAAAGATGGAAGATTTATATCATCCACTACCTACCTACACTAATAAAAGAACTTTGATCATTTAACCTACTATACGATAAGTAGCAATTTTGTTATACGTAACAGTTCGCACAGCTAAATTCTTCTTAATTTTCACATCATTTATTAATTTACATTTCTTACATTTCCATTAGTTTCTTTTTATTTCTCTCATTTCCTCAAGTCACCAAGCGTAAAAGGTAGCTAGATACTTGCATAATTGTAAAGGGCACCATATATATCTCTTGATAATATCTATTCTTTTATTGTATTCATTAATTAATATCTTTCATTCTTCTGGAAAACATGGAAACATACCCTATTAAATTTTTTCTTCTCAACAAAAATGAATTAACCTATGAAGTGCTTATTAGAGGCGAAGAACCTGCCTCAACCGTACTCGAACTTCGAAAACAAATAAATAAACTAACACCTATTATACCTACATCTGATATTTGTGAGTCAGGAATCGAACCTGACGTCGATATTTCTGGCGTTGGTGCTTCTATGATCGAACTTACATCTCGAGTAAAATCTTTAGAGGATAAGTTTGATACCAATCTTTTCGAACGTACTAAAGCCTTATGTAATCATTCGTACCACCGCATAAAAAGAATTGATTGCTTTGATCCCAAACACTCTGAAAAAGTAAAATCTCTGTCAAAAAGTATAACATCATTAATGAATAAATTAGATGCACTTAATAAATCAGCTAACCCTACCTATGAGCCTGTTGTGAGTGTTCAAACATCAGTGGATGCCGTGCCTAACGTATCGATGTATTGTGACCGCTCACACATTGGTGAACTACAAAAACTAAAATATAACGGTAAATCCTGTGTACACGCTTTCGTGCAGAGAGTAAACGAGTATAGTACTGCGCGTAATATACCCTCTAACAAATTGTTATTGTATACTACAGAAATATTCACAGGCGATGCGTTACATTGGTTTCGTAGTATTAAGGATTCAGTTACTACTTGGGATGAGCTAAAAGCTTTGCTAATAGAGGATTTTAGTCAGTTTGATTACGACTACCGCTTATTGTCTGAGATACGTAACAGAACACAGGGTGATACGGAGAACATCACTATTTATTTCGCCAAAATGTCAGAATTGTTTTCTAGATTAACAAAAAATTTATCAGAACAGGAGAAACTAGACATCTTAATGCATAACATTAGACCTTGTTATTCTAGTGTATTGGCTTCAAATACGTCATCAATCAGTACTATGGAAAACTTAAGAGCATTATGTAGGAACTTTGAGAAAATACAGTCTCTGTCTTCTCAATTTAGAGAACCACCAAGCGTGTCGTTTGATACTTTGGCCCCTGACTTAGCATTTTCGAAAACATCTGAACAGGCTACTACTAAATCTAACAATTACAATCAACACAGGTTTAATAATAACTCAAAACATAATTCTAATTCTTTTTATAAGCCTAAAGTTAACCCAGATATAGCTGCTATTACCACTTCTGATTCGAATTCTAAACCGGTTTACTGTCCTCGCTGTCGTAATTCTGAGCATTCCCTGAAACGGTGTAAAGCGGAAAGATTTCTAATTTGCTTTAAGTGTGGAACAAAGGATGTTAAATACCCTAATTGCCCTAATTGTCAATCAAAGTCAAGAGAAAAAAAACTAGGTAGTGAAGATTGCTGTAGTGAAAGGGCGGTAAAACCTAATATGAATACTATAGATTACAATAAGATTAATAACTTTGATGAAAAGGATTGGAAGGCCTGGTTATTAACGGTCAAAACTTTCTTTTCTAGCTATTTCATTACAACAATCTTCGATAAAAAACCTATGGATGATCTACGACCGTATGCAACTATCCAAGCGCGTGACACAAATCTCTGTGGTTTACTTGATTCCGGTTCTTCAGTAACTATTTAAGGTAATAATTCTCATTTACATTTTGTTTCATTGGGACTAGAACTTCATAGGGACGCTGCTAAAACTTTTACAGCTGCCGGTGGACAGAATTTACCATCTATCGGATTCATTAATCTTCCCGTAACTTTCGAAAAGCAATTCCATATATTGAAGGCTTATGTCGTACCGTCAGTAAAAACAACTTTAATACTAGGCATTGACTTTTGGACTAAATTTAAACTTTTCCCAAAATTTTATAATTCTATTTCAATTCATAATACCGCAAATAATAATAGTAAAATATCAACAGTGTCTGAAACTACTACTGTAGTACATTCCTATAATGAATTAACAGAAGCGCAGCGCGTAACAGCTGATAACATTATCGAACAGTTTAAGAATATTTCATCTGAAACATGTGGCTTGGGCAGAACTAATTTGGTAACTCACCATATAGATACAGGTGATGCCCTACCAATAAGGCAAAGATATTACAGGGTTTCTCCTGAGAAACAACGTATATTATCTGAGCAACTAGACGAAATGTTATCTTTGGGTGTTGTTGAAGACTGTGAGAGCCCATGGTCTTCACCTGTTCTATTGACGCCTAAAAAAGACGGTAAACTTAGATTCTGTCTGGACAGTCGTAAATTGAATTCGGTTACTAAAAAGGACGCCTACAAGTTGCCTTATATATCTGAGATTTTGGATAATTTAAATAACGCTAAATATCTAAGTAGCATCGATTTGTCCAAGGCTTTCTGGCAAATTCCCATTACAGAGAACGATAGAAACAAGACCGCTTTCTATATTCCTCATCGCGGTACTTTCAGATTTGTTACTATGCCCTTCGGATTGACGAATTCGCCTGCTACTCAACAGAGGCTCGTTGACTCATTATTCTATGGCCCTGAGTTTGAAAATTCTGTCTTCGTCTACATCGATGACATTGTTATAATAAGCTCAAGTTTTGAAAATCATATTTCTCTTCTTCTAAAAGTCCACAAGAAATTAACTATGGCTAATCTAACCATAAACTTCGGAAAATCTGTTTTCTTTCGCAACCAACTTAAATATCTAGGTTACGTCATTGACTCTAAAGGTCTTCATGTCGATTCTGATAAAGTCGATACCATTTTAAATTACCCTACACCTACAAATAAAAAAGAGGTAAAGAGATTTCTTGGAATCGCGTCCTGGTATCGTAAGTTTGTACCTAAATTTAGCTCAATAGCTGGCCCTTTAAACAGACTTACTTCAACTAGTAAGAAATCTAATCCCTTCCATTGGTCTACAGAAGCAGAGGAATCTTTCACGAAACTAAAAGAACTCCTTGTCTCTGCTCCGATTCTTTCATGTCCTAACTTTGACCTATCGTTTGAAGTCCATACCGACGCGAGTGATTATGGTGTTGGGGGTTTATTAACTCAGACTATAGATGGAGTCGAGCATCCTATAGCCTACACAAGTAGAACCTTGACTAGTTCAGAGAAGAATTACAGCATCACTGAAAGAGAGGCTCTCGCTGTATTAGTAGCTTTAGAACACTGGAGATGCTACCTTGATAATGGGAAAAAGTTTATTGTATATACAGACCATTCGGCTCTCAAGTGGTTTATTAACCTAAACAACCCTACTGGTCGTCTAGCTCGTTGGGGTGTACGTCTCTCGGCATTCAATTTTGAAATTAAACACCGTCGTGGCGTGGATAATATCATTCCTGATGCACTGTCTCGTGCATGCCAAGTTTCTGCTATAGTCACTAATCCTAACATTGCAGCTTCTAGTGATCAGTGGTACTTAAATATATATAACGGTTGCCAGAGTTCTCCTACATCTTTTCCTAACTATTTAGTAAAAAATAATCGCTTATTCCGATACACGCAAACCAAACATCCCCTAAATAAAGAGTTTGAGTGGAAGGAGGTGATCCCTGCAGAGTCTAGAACGGAGGTCATCTTAAAAAACCACTCTGAACCAACCGCTGGTCATTTTGGTATATTTAAAACATACAAGCGGGTAAGTCTCAGGTACTATTGGCCTGGAATGCATGCTGATGTCGTGAAAGCGGTTACGTCATGTGATATCTGTATTGCACATAAGCATCAAACTCATGCTCCCTTAGGTGAAATGGGTAGACCTAAACAATGTTCTAGACCTTTTCAAGTTATTAGCATAGATCTAGTAGGACCACTACCGACTACTAGAAAACAAAACTCCTACATCCTAGTCGTGACTTGTTGCTTTAGTAAGTACTGCTTACTATTTCCAATAAAGCGCGCGACAGCCGAAATTGTTACTAAGATCCTAGAGGAACAAGTATTTCTAATACATGGTATACCTTCTACAGTGATACTTGATAATGGTAAACAATTCATAAGTGTTACGCTAAAACAAATGTTTGACAAATATAAGGTACCTAAAATACATTTTACTCCTAAATATTCACCACATGTTAATACAGTCGAGCGTTATAACAAAACAATAATGACCGCTATCTCAACTTTTATCACTACCGATCAACGCGTTTGGGATCAGCTGGTACCTAAAATACAATTCGCCGTGAATAGTTCTGTTAATGAGGTAACCGGTTTTACTCCGTCGTTTCTAGTGTACGGGCGTGAACTAATTGCTTGTGGATCGCACTACGTTGATACGGAAAACGATGAAGATATTGTTTTTCAACCTCGCGATTCCTACGCTGAGAATTTAGGTGTGTTGTCTAGTATATTTAATAAGGTTCAAGCACTATTACTACAGGCTCATAGTAGGAATTGTCAACATTATAATTTACGCAGAAGACCTGCCGAATTTAATATTGGTGACATTGTTTGGAGAAGGACTTTTTATCAGAGTGATAAGGATAAATATTTTAATAAAAAATTAGCGGCAAAGTTCATAAAATGTAAAGTTATTGGTAAAAAGTCCCCACTTGTTTACGATCTTGCTGATATGTCTGGAAAACCGCTAGGGTCTTGGCATATCAAAGATATCAAACTTAACAACTATAAAGTCTAAACTCATTACATAGCTTATCATAGTACCTAACTTAGCCTTAATTACACTAAAACCTACTACTTAAACTCTAATGTGTTAAATAAATAATACTATTTTAATACATTTAAACTTGCTAATTGAGTATAATTATTTAATAATTTAGTTATTACTCTGCTGCTATGGTCTCAAGTCTGTATTAGTAGACTGGATGATTTTATGAAAGGTGACTATTAGCGTGAGGTATGAAAGTGACGTCTGCACGTTTTAGTCAGTTTAGTTTAGTAGTGCAAGTCGGATTTTGCAACTAGTACGCAAAATCCTTCGCTTTCTGGCGGGGTACTGTAACGTTGCGCTTTGCAAGTTACAATTTAAAAGAGTTTAGTCTAAGAAGCCTAATAATAACAAACCTATCTACACTTAAAACTATACTATAATTACACAAAACTTTCAAAAAATAACCTAGTATAATATTTATAAGTAAACCTAACACTTAAATACATCATTATAATTAAATAATATTGTACGGAACTTCCGACCGTTTATTTACTTAAAGGGTCTTCGTTCTATGCGCCCGCGCATCTCTAAAACGATCATTAGCGAGCGTCGCCGAGAAGTGTCGATTCGGTTGGGCCTGGTAAGGACGATGATTAGTCAAACTGAGAGCGCTTGAAGTGACGGCTGTGTCGCTTGCTCCGAACCTACTTACTTAAATAATTTTGATAACATCGCTAAATCCCGCTGGGGTAAGTTTCCATGTATTTTATTAGAAGTGCTAACTGTAAGGTGCGCCTAGAATTTCTTAAAACTAGTTTTCTGCTGTATTTCTTCCTACCTTCCTATCTGGGACACTGTGACCTTTTAACCTACGAAACGTGGTTCCGACAGCTTGCTTACGCTTCCATTTCTGTCTGGATTTCCAGGATTATAGTCTACCTTTCAACCCTTTCGCCACGTCGTCGTGGTTCCGGCATCAAGGAGGACGCTTGGAGAAGATCCTCTGCTGCGGAGTGACTTACGCCTACCCTACGCTGAATAATTAACGAACACAGAACCTGGAACTGGAGCCGTTAGTTGCGGGCAAAGTCTGTGACGGGACCATCATCACCTTGGAGACGGTTCAGGCCAGTGTTCCCTACCCATTACTACCCTCTGCAATCAACTTGAGACGGCCACGGAATTTTAGGCAATAAATAATAAGTGTACTGGATCATCGAGCTCTTATTATTTACAAACCCCTACATACCTACCTGCTGACAACCCTCTAAAGGGCAAGTGTCACAACCTAATAATTACGTCACTTTCGCGAAACAAAGAGTAAGTTCGGGTGCGGTGTCCCGGTTGATAACGTGTGGTTCGTAGGTGATAAGCTTTGAATATTCGAGTGTACGTCGGGCGTCTATAAGTATCCCCACCGCGCACTATATAATATGTATATGAAATGTATATGTGACTTATCTAAGCATGCAATACCTTCTAAGTCCAACCATTCAAAATATCGTTCATTCCTTTATATCCAGTCTTCTTCGATTCCTACTTAACAACTAAGCGAAAAGTTAAATAATCGTTTGATCGGTGCGATACAAAACGATGCAGCATTCCAATAGTCAGTGAGTTTCAGAGATGGTGCGTCAAACTCACGCGAGCAAATCTACACCTAACAGCGTAGCGAAGGAAGTCAGAGTTCAGAAAGCGTATCCTTCACGAGTATGCTGAGAACATTACATGAACATCACTCATCTCGGATACAGAACGTGAGTACGATATCTGCTTATCAAGAGTACCCGCGCGCCTTTGTTAAAAGGTTTTGAGGCGCCAATTTCTCTTCATTCATTTAAATACTATCGATTACATGTACCCAATGAGTATATAGATAACTTGAGATTATTAGATGAATACCCTCCATTGATGCTAGGAGATTTATGTCGGTGTGTTCGAAGATAGCAATGAACTCACACTCCTAGAAATCGTCAAGTTTATGGTACTCGGTTAAGTCAGGTGTGAGGTCTGGCCTGGAGAGGCGAAGTGAAAGCAGCAGTACTGGACAATATACAACGCCACTACAGTTCCGCAGCAATTATATTCTACGAAATAGTGCCCACCAACGCTCCGCTGCTGCCTCCTCTGCTTCGTCTTTGTGCGTCTACTTAGCAACGTTATTACATAACGCGTGATCGATGATTGGTCGTGCTTTAACACTTGCTGTAATGAATACAATAGGGAAAGTGTTCAATGTTGTAACGTCATTGGCCGACGCTTACATCTAAATCTATTCATTGTACTAACAACTGAACATCATCTCACAAATTTGGGCAGTGATCACTAAATGCAGTTGTTAATGGCAGTGTTTTATTGCTAGATGGCATCGTGTTGCGTTCCAAGGCATTACTGACACAACTATTAATCTGTTCTTAATCCGACAGATTGATAATGACAACTAATCACTAAAATGTCGATCTGAGATTGCAGTGATGACGTTGTCACGACCACAGCTCCACGGTCCGCTGACTCAAATCGATCAACAGTTCCACCATTATTGCTACTTTTTAACATAATTAGGTACCTATCTCAACGTTAAAATTATCTAAATAAATGTATATCTAAATATCAATTCCAGTGTTTGTTAACCTAACATGGACAATATAATAATCGCTAATCGACGTTGTTTGACGTCTGTCGCGCTCGTGTGTTCGCCCCCACTGGCTTCGTACACAATCGATTCATCAATTATATTATTTTACTATCGAATTCATCTCCTCATTACTCGCTAACGATTTTACTATCTTACAGGATCAAGCACTTTCACACGTCTGGAAGTTCTTAATAACATTGTTCTGTTAAAGTAGTACAACTGATCGCTACACATTCGGAGTAGTCACGTTTATATAGTAATGTGTGTGCTGACACAAATGTATGTGCACTAGAGTAGACGTATACCTTTGAAGCACGCAGCGTTCCTGCGAGTGTGTGCATTGTGCAGTGTTCCCCATTAGACACTTGTGCGTTGTGTTCAACCCGTCACCGTGCTCGTTACGATACATCTCCAAATTGGAGATGCTGTTACCGATATATTCAAAACACTATCAGTTTACTACAGATCTAACTTTTGTTCATATAATTCGGTGGAATACCACTCCGAGCCTATTCTAGTAGTTGTTAACCTTAAAGTGAGGTACACGATGACAGCTAAATGACGCCGATAAACTAGACGATATTGCTTATGGCAAGCATGACAGATGTTAAGCTTTAGATTCCATGTCGAAGTAGTTTGTCGGCACCTTCATATTTCCTAGTTGGCAGTCCGCCGACGACATATGAGATTTTTTTTTCATACGTGATTTTATAACTACAATGTTAGGTTATTCGAAAGTTAGAGTTGAGATTTATTGGATGGATGACAGAGTCGCATCTGATACACAAATACAGTTGTTAGTTGTTACAGGTGTTGTTACTGAAACCAGTCAAGCATACGAATCGGTAATTTACATTCAAACTGATGTTATTAAAGCTCTTTCCTGGGATAACAGAAAACTTGTTACACACGCGTGGTTGTTGGCATCAGTAACTGTTAGTATAGGCAAATAAATAAGTTAGTCAAATACTGGGTATTGAAGCGTCCTGGTGGCGTCTTGTTCGCTACTTACGCGGCGGGGTCGCGAGCCGGCTCGCGAGTCAACTGTTCCCTGAGGTAAGCGCCCGGGTTCTCGAGAGCGGCGCCGAAGTTCATTTGCAGCGTCAGAATACTGGTTAGGGTAGACACCCAGTTAGCACGTGTGGCCTCAGACGGACGGCACATGTATGACATCTTGGGCTTGGTGGCGGCGTCTGTGCGCACTATGAACGCGGCGTGTGCCTCCACTTCTTCCATTTCCATTTTATTGACCTGATCAATGTGATACACCAAATTAATATCGTGCCAAAGATCGACACTTAATAAAGACCGAAAATGCGAAAGTATCTGACTGTTACGTTTTCATGGGTAAAATTGAATTTTTATAATTAATTTAAGGTATAGAGCTAGTTTGAACCCAAAAAAAAAGACAAAGACCAATTCTTTATTAAGCTATCACAGCAAAATCGATATCAATAACACATTATATACAAAGAGCATAGTACACAAACCTGAATGTGAGCCTTGTAGTTGTAAGTGGGGCTGCTGTACTGGCTCTTCTTGCCGACGGCATCGCTGAAGATGATGCACTGTTCAAACAGGAACACCTGCAGTTCCTTGCCCCTGTCGTTGCCTCCCGACACATCCGAGACCATCATGCACTCTTGGATTAGCAGCTTGCCCTGGGCGGTTATATTGCCCTGAAAATGGCAACTCGCTCTTGTAAACTTGCTCACGTTTTGTCGTTTAGATGAAAGTATATTTGTTTATTTTAAAGCCGCAGCTCGCTGTTGACCCTAGCTTTCAATGCTTCAGCTCGCTCAATTCTTTACTCGATTTTTCTCTGGGGACTCGAACACCAGAATGTCCGAGGCCGATAGTCAGCCACAGTGCCAGCGATCAAAGCTTGACCAATGTCTACTAAATAAACGCACAAGCATCAGCTTGGCTATTCTGTAAAAATCTCACCGTGAAAGCATAGGTGAAGTGAGCTTAAAGTGAGCTGGCATTGTATCTGATGCTACAGATTGATAGCTGACCTCAAGCTCACTTCATCTTAAGTTTTCACGGTGAGATTTTTACAGAATAGCACAACTGTAACTCGCTGCTTATGGGTGTGGCAATGGCTCAATGGCTGGCACTTTGCACAGAGCGGCTATGGCAGTCAATTACATTGCTTCGCAAGATTCGCTGTTGAGATCAAAACAAAAAGAAATCGCATTGGCTGAAACATTTGGCATAAGATCTAAAGTACAATTAAATGCGTTCGTACCGCGAATCCCTGAAGACGGCCGACGTCCATCATGCTGTTGGCGTTCTTTGGTATGATGTCGGTGCACTCGACGGCCTCACGCAGCGACGCGATCACGTGCGGGGCGGCGTTGGCGTGCTCAGAGTACGACAGAATCTTCTTCACCAACAAGTGATACTTTTGAATACGCTGAATAGGTTTAATCAGCAAATCACCGAGCTGAAAAACGACAGGCGCATATTATAACAACCGCACGCTTCACCGCGACACTTTGCGAACATGCAAACACAAGAAGCGACAACAACAATCATTTCATAGCGAACGTGTTAGAAAGTGTGTCTGACGTGAGAAAATAAACGTGACGTGTTTGTGGTAAACACAGTCTGGCTGTCATGCAAAGCAATACCTGCCGTCACGTACGTCGCCACCGAGAGTGGTTAGTAACAATGTCACATAATTATAATTATGGCACGCAACTGAACTGCGAGGTTCAAAGTGTTGCGTGCTGCTCATACACTTTGTACTGACATACCTACCTTCATCGTATGTCAGACTAAAGACGTTAGCGGGCAGGGCAGCTTGCCCCAGCCCGAACGTGAATAGTAAAAAAAACAATACTCAGAGCAAGCTGGTAACACCAGAATTGTATCAAAACCCCAATTTTGAATTTCCAATGCTTCTCATTAAAAAAATTGTGTATATCGTTTGAAATAATAGAGTTGCCAATTAGATCAGTCCATGGGACTGTAGTGGACACACAGGTACCAGCATTGCTTGATAGTTTAATATTGAACTCTAATGGTACCTGAGACAGAGTTAAGCGAGCCCCGGGGAGGGAAGCCCGTTCCCTAAGGCGGACCTACAATCAAGCACATGTCACCCAAGTATTGATGAATGTTGTCTGCCGCACGTGGTGCGGTCGCAGGAAAAAATGTTGAAATATGCGGTTAGAATTAGCTGGCAGTGATAATGAAAAAGAATTAGTTTTCTTAAGTAAGTTTTAATTGTAAGCCATGGTTTTTCAAAGGTCGATAGTAAATTAAAGTTACATGGCGCAGGAGTGGTTTGGTTCAGTGAAATTGCTCTCATGCAGTGTCGTAACTTTTAAAGCTGTTACCCCAAAGGTGTTGCCACTCATTGCACTGTGCATTCGATTTTATTTTATGATCATGCGAGGGTGTGCAAGTAGCCTTTTTTGTGAAACAAGAGGACTACTCGTATTTGTTCCATTTTTTTTTTGCAGGTTCACTTATGCATCTATGTGTTAGACACTGATACACGAAAATATTTTAAAAAAATATTTGATATTCGATTACCAAGTTCAGACCTAGTAAAGACGACCAATGACGAAGAAAACCGAAGGAATAGTTTAATCTCTTATACATATTTAAAGAAATGCCTTTGCATTAAGCGTTGGTTCAGCGTTACGTTACACATAATAAACAGCCACGCCAAAACTATATCAACGCGAGTTATTGCAGATAGTGTCGACTGCGCGACGCTAGCGCAGCGTCTAGATGTCAACGTCTAAGCTGCACTTACGTTCATTAAGTCACTTTAATAGATTAGCTGTCAATAAGAAAAACACCTTAAGAATTTTGTGGTGTAGAACTACATATACAGTACGATTCACGAAAGATGACCACAAATGGCGGCCGTCTGCGCACGTACACGTACGTAGACGAATAGCGACTGAGCAGCCTATCACGAGACGCGCGCGCACCAATGGCGTCGCTCCGGTCTTGACGCATTCCGCCCGCGCTTCACCTCGCACCTCCAAAGGGACCTAAAATATGCTTTCTGCGCCGTGGTCATCTTTCGTGAATCTTACTGTACCGTAGACGTCAATAAAAACTACCCTATGTCCTTCCCAAAATATCCCTAAACCAAATTTCATCAAAATCGTTCGAGCCGTTTCAGAGATTAGGCGGCAGAAATGTCGTTTGTTCCCCTCCTAAACGAGAAATGGAAAAAAGTGTTTTTTTTTTAAAATTATATGTACCTACGTCCCTTAAATATCAAAAGTCAACGAAAAGTCAAAATGCTTTACAAAAAAAAAAAACTACAGCGACAATTTTGCCGAAATATGATTAGTTTGAGGGAAATTGAGCACAAGTTCCATTATAAATCGGTTTCTCAAAATCGGTCAACTACCCTAGCTCGTGTATCAGCGTCGCACTTATGTGTTATAACAAAGTTCCAACGCACCTGCAGCTTCTGGCCAAGCTTTACACGCAGTTCTTGGAAGTAGCTGTCATGCTCGGAGACAATGTACTCGGACACCGGCTTGTTGCGGCAGTAGGCCTCGTATAAGAACATGCGCTTCTCCAGGAATCGGCGGAATAGCGGGCCCAGCAGTTCAGGCTCCTCCACGCACAGATGCAACTCCCTGACAAATTTACTGCACAAACCAAAATTTCATCATGTATGCTTGTATGTCGAACTTAAATTGCGCGAGGTTAAAATTTAATACATTCTTATTGACAGGGCCGCCAGCACGTCCTGTTCCTAAATATGTACCATTTGCAACTAAACAAAATAAAACATAACATAATATCACACCGGTAATCTCCGGAGGGTTAGGCAGAGTATAGTTCTCTCACATTTCGCCAGTTTTGTTAAGTTCAAGTGCCATGTAAGGTGGCGAGTCCATTTATCAACAAACGGCCACAAATCCAGACTTTTTCCGACGAGGTAATGGAAACCAGGGCCACATACTCAGCAGTTGCGATTGCAACCACTAAGCCATTTAAATATTTTTGTTTAAAATAGAAATATACGGTATTTAATAAATCGTTTAGCCACTTTACCAATAACAAAAACTTTTGAAATTCCAATCAATTTAAATTAACTGATGATACCTAATTATTTTAATTAAATACTAAAAGGCGAGGAAGTTGGCTGAGTTTAAATTATTATTATTACTCCCAAAATCCATCATACTATAGCAAAAAAAAGCTCTGTAAAAAAAATAACAATCGCATAGCGCTGTGGCACATTCGCACAATGCACATCAAGTTACTGTAGACCTGTCAGAATTCCGCTCCAGTATAATCTGTGTAGTAATCGGAAGTATAACACAGATTACCCTGGAGCAGAGTTCTAATTCTCCATTACAAGTCTTCTGATTCCGCATATGGGTGGCCTCTCTTCATAAAAACAGGCCTAATTGCCCATTGTGTTGTTCAGTGTTAGGAACTGCCATTATATTAAAGGTACTGTACAAATAATAATAACTGAGGTGTAGTACTCACTCGCGGTGCCATTCATAGATAGCCTCGATGTTGCCGAATATCATGCGGTGGCGACGGTCGCGCAAGCCGTCGGGCAGACACGGCTCGGCATTCGGGTCCTTCACATTAAAAACTCATTCATTTAATTGTTCACAAAGTTATTCTCATTGTTGGTAAGAGCCATGTTGCAAAGTTTAAGATAAGTTTTCATTTTTGTAAGTGAAGGCTCATTCTGAAGCACCACTATCTTAAAAACATCGATAAATTCTACAAGCAATAAATTATAATTATAAAAATGGGATGTACCGTCTGACTTTCCTGCACGTGTCTCATGTAACCCTCGCAGATGAGCTGGAGATCAGACACGTATATATCCTCCGTGTCCACGAGTTCACGCAAAACGTACTCGCGCTTCTTGAGCGTCGCCTCGCAAGACTCCGGGCCCGGAGTAACCGGGACTTCCTCCTCCTCCACCTCCCCACTTTTACCAGATGAAGATGCAACGCCATGTTGTTCCTATTCACACATTTTTAGTTTTTAAACGGAATTTTTCAGTGGATTTCGTTGCTGATCGGTTTCTAACTAAAAAAGATGTTGTTCTTTTTAAGCTTTTGATTTTGACTCAGGGACACTCAGCGACATAAGTCAACGTTTCGGATTTTTTATAATTAAATATTGTAGACCCTAATTATTATTTTGAATATAAATCATAATGCTAATCTTGGAACTCTTCAATAAATTGTTGCAAACTTGTAATAGTTAGCCAGATTCTATTCAAAATCTCCTGAAACATTGGACTATTGTTAACTGACTTATGTCGCTGACCCTAAAGAATCCGTCATAACCACAACGGTGCGAAGAGAAATTATGCACGTGTGATGAATACGCAGCGTACCGTTGGACTAATCAAATTACTCTCTGAAATATGATGGATGAAAACATTCGGTCAGTGGACGAGAATATCATTAGCAATGCAAATTGCAAGTGACGGCAATGGCGCCACACGTTACCTGATTGAGCTAAATCATACTGAGTGAACAGAGAGGCTGCTCTCCGACAACATAAAATAAGACATGCAAAGTAGAACCAAATAAGAAGCTTCAACGAAAGACATGCATGGCGAAGCGATCTCCCGCTAGTTTAACCAAATAAAATTGTGCTGCGAACTCAACTCAAAAGGTCACACACTAAATTAAATATTTGCTGATGAAATCAAAGTAAAACATGGGTGAAAATAAAACTACGGTAATATCGTACCACGTACTGTTCAAAGTTATTTCTTAAATAGGAAAACGGCGGTTTTATGTTATGGTATGATGTGTTATAAAAATCAATCGTCTCTTTTAATTAGATAGAGTGACTTTCATTTGATTTTGAAACTGAATGGCATGATATGTCAATAGTAATTCTGGAGGGTAGTCAAAGAATGTTGCGGCAAGGATGGCGTCAATAGAATGTATTCGATTTATGGTATCACTTGTAGAAACCACTTGCACTCTAATCAATGGCAAACAAGGAAGCGTCACTTGGCACTATAATGACCATTATTGCCTTTGACGCTTTGAACAGTACGGGTACTAACAAAAACAAGGGAAAGAAAACCAAACATGCAAACATCATGCATTGAGATAGAGTCGCACCATTCTTTCTTTGACGATTTGCATGATCTCATCAATATCGGCTGAAGCCGCACTACTGTCGAGACCATCCATTGCCAAAGAGTTCTGAAAAAATTTTGCGTAATTTCCGTAAAAGTACCAGATCCCAAGAGTAAAGGTAGTATGTAAGTGAATATTGCATAGTGACCGTTGTGGGTAGGAGGTGTTGGTACTTACGCGCGCTGTCGGGGCGGACGTGACCACGGCAGGCTGCGGTGCTTGGAGCACGGCTTGTGGGTTCTGACACAATACAGCAAATGTTAATATCCTATGTTTCTAAAAGGCGACACGAAATTCATGGTTATGTTAAAAAGAGTGGCAGGGACAACGACGCATAACCTGTTACCGCCACGCTTCAGTTAAGTGAGGACTATACTCCATAGGTCTAGGTAGTTAAATAAATGTAAACAAATCCTAAATAAGATTTTTTATAGTTTTCTTTTTTTAAATTACGGTGCAGCAAAATCAAATTTATTTTCGATTTATACGGCAGTTTCCTTTTTCTTAATGTATAGTAAACGTTATTATTCATTCTTAAACTACTCTTCCTAGATGACTACTTGATCACATTTTTTTAGTTAGATTTATATAATAATATAGTACTGTCTATTGTAAAGAGCCCAAATAGACAGGTTCCCTAAACCTTTTTGAAAATACAACGATTTGCTAAATTGAAAAGCACAACTGTGATGTAGTATGGCCACTGCAGTGGCAGGTATTACGTTTAGTCGGTTAACCAGACGCCTTTGAAAGCGCTCTCAACAATCGACATTTACGATTTTGCGAGTCCGTTTCGATTTTGTTAAATTGTGTTATTATAGCTATCAGAATAATTTATGATACAACGCAACGATTTATTATTAATGTGACAGATAGTTCATGAGATTCAGATTCAGAATAGAGCCTATTATTATATGACTATGAATAATAAGATGTTAAAATTTGAAATAAAAGGTTTCGCATCTATGAGTCACGTGTTTTTTTTTTGTTTACCTTTATTTAACTACCTAAACCTATGGAGTATAGTTAGTAGAGAGTGCCATTTACTACACGTTCGATCGTTTTGAAGAGTTAAAGTAGCATCATGTTTAATTTTTCAAATTAATTTTTCAACACACTTGCTGGTAAAGTAACTCTTATGGCAAGGCATTTCGCTTATTATACACTCGTGTTTTTTACTTTACATTACCATACTAGTGTTTTTTTGCTTTAAATATTCTTTTCATTCTCTGCAAAGAGTTTTTATGGTTAAGGTGTAACAGAATAAGCGCAAGTCCTGGAAATCGATTTCAGTGACTTTTTTATGTATTTTGCCATACTGACCAGCGATTGAGCCAAAGAAAATTACATTGTAAGGCAATAAGACTCAATATTAAATTCATAAAGTAATGCTAGGGTGACCGCCATTTCCTAAATAATAATACTTAGTAAGTTTAACAAAAAAATAACGTTTTGGTCATAGTATTGAGAGCAGTGCTGGCCTAGTGGTAACGATCGCAACTTACGAATTCTAAGGTCGTAAGTTCGAACCCAGACAGGCGCTTTACTTTGTGAAAATAATTTCATCACCACTGCTCTCAAAACGGTGAAGGAAAACCACGTGAGGAAACCGGCATGTCTTAGAACCAAAACTTCGAAGACATGTGACCTCTACCAAACCGCACTGGGCCCGCGTGGTGGATTACGGCCCACTCCTCCTCGCCGAGAGGAGGCCTGTGTCCCAGCAGTGGGAACGATATAGGCTGATTATGCTTTTAACTGAATACTCTAATTGGGGTGTGTGAGGTCTTGCATTGACTATGTTACACATTGTATAGGCTATTTTGCATTGACTATGTTACACATTGTATAGGCTATTTTGCATTGACTATGTTACACATTGTATAGGCTATTTTGCATTGACTATGTTACACATTGTATAGGCTATTTTGCATTGACTATGTTACACATTGTATAGGCTATTTTGCATTGACTATGTTACACATTGTATAGGCTATTTTGCATTGACTATGTTACACATTGTATAGGCTATTTTGCATTGACTATGTTACACATTGTATAGGCTATTTTGCATTGACTATGTTACACATTGTATAGGCTATTTTGCATTGACTATGTTACACATTGTATAGGCTATTTTGCATTGACTATGTTACACATTGTATAGGCTATTTTGCCAGTACCTTTATTTACACCTGAGCGCGAAAAAAACAAAACCAGTGCGCCATTTAGCAGTGTTTGTTAACGTTTTCGTTGTATGGTTAATTATTATTAAAAATGTCGACGTGTCTGTTTTTAAGTATGTTGATAAACGTCGTATGATACGGATCATTACACACTTGCATCATACATAATGTATTATTGTAAGTCATTTAAATGTTTTTGAATCGAGTAACGGTGGAGTTTCTTGCCCATTCTTCTCCATACGAAACTACATTTTGGAAGGGGCGACTAGAATCAATTCTATTTTAATGTAAATGTTGACGTTCAAAAGTGCCTATTAATAAATAAATGCCCCACCGGTGTCAAGGGGCGACTTTTTTTCATAAAGTTGTGGTTCCTGTATTATTTGTACGGTTCTCGTACCACAGCACTTCACTCACGTATAACGTGTATGAAGAAGGAAAACAAACCATTTTTATAGACTAAACACGATCTAATTTTGGTGGGCGTTACGTCACCCGTAATATCGATAAATAAGCGGTAGGTACCCACATTTCGCTTACGATGTTGGTCAAAAGTCGTTTTCAGAAAATTAAACAAACAAAAGTACATTCATTGTCAACCATACATGCTGTTGAATCAAATAACCCTCAGTTACTCGGGCTTGCATTCGAATATCCGAAATATTCGAATAGTAAACTATTTCGAATATTCGAATGCAAAATTGCGATAATTGAATATTCGACCTGTTTCCATAACAACAGAATGCGAACCCTGATGTGCACAAAATACAATTACAGAGATTATGCATAGTGACTAACGTAACGGAGCAAGCGTGTTGTGTGCTATGTGTGGTCGACAAGTGCCTTCGTACCATCAACTTTGTTTGGCGCATGGTATCCAATGTGAGTGTTGGATGTACTTATATAAAAAGAAACGAAATTGTCTTGAAGGACAATGGGAGGAGCCTGCAGGTATCATAGAAGAAACAGGATAGAATGATGACTTGATTGAGCTGTTCAGAGAGATCGAGAGTGTCTATGAACAGTTATACACGTAAACAAGTTACACCGTTAAGAATCTGGCAAACGACACAAGCGCTAGATTGACCCGACACTATACCGAAGACATCCCGGACGTCAGCTTGTACGAGATTAGGATGGCTGAAGCAGCTTAAAAACAACAAGGCGCCGGGGATAACGGAAATACGCCCGAGCTCCTGAGGGCCAGCGAAAAACCCGCTCTTAAGGCCCTCCAGTTTGATTCCGTCAATACTCGCCGGTCGTACATACACGACTGTTGTTTTTGCCAATATTACGTCACCAAAATGGCTGACAGCGTTTTTGCCGGAATAAAAGAGTTTTAAAATTTAATTTAATTTTATGGAAAGAAAGCGTGTTTATTTTGCCGAAATAATATTTATGTAGCTTTTTATTAGGAAAATCAACATTTTGAAGTACTTTTTCAAACATAGTACAATACCCTATTTATTATTTTTATGGGCATATAGAAGATTTTCAAAAATATACTCTGAAGGCAAAGTCTTTACATTAATTTCCTTAAATTTTTCTCTGAGAGTGTCTCGGACTTGAGCGAACGGCTTGTCGTGAATTCAATTTCTATATAAAATAATGTTGTCATGACGTCACTTCGGTCCTGTGACACTAGGGTTGCCAACCATACTGTTTTAAACAGTATAATACTGTTTTCAGTATCAAAATGCTAACACAAAGATTTTCTTGAAATGAGTAGGTACTGACCAAAAGTGGAGCCATTTATTCGTAAACACTTCAGAAGAATTTAAAAACATAACTAAAATTGTCTCATATCTACTTTCTGTTCCCGCCACCTCAGCATTTACTGAAATAGTTTTTTCAGTAATGAATGCTAAGTGGCGGGAGGATAGAAATAGAGCATCTATTAATTTAATAAAAAATGAGTTCCTCATTTATTTTAATTTCAGTTATGATTGTGATGAGGCGTAAGAAGTTTTTAAAAAAGATTGTAAATTAGTAAGTTGTGCGAAAAGTTCTAATAAATATGTATTTAAAACAATAAATAAATAAAATACTGTTCATTTTTCTAAAATACTGTTTAATATTCTTCATAGACCTGAATATACTTTATTTCTTGTAAAAAAAGTTGGCAACCCTATGTGACACCCCGGTTTCTAAGCGGCCTAACAAGCCGATTTTTGCCGAGTTACGATGGAGACAGTAATAAAAAATGCGTGCGCGTGAACGAGATGGAGCAATACCGAGATAAAGTGTTTTAATTAGGGATTTGGGGTAAGTAGTTGACAGTTTATAATAATTAGTACAGTAATTAGTAGTTTTAGATGGCGGCAATAATAGCTTTAGATTGCTGTTTAGCAGATTATGTGCTGTGTGAGGAAACATGTTTTTCAAGAAAAACGTAATTATGTTAGGTATAAATTACAAACGACGCGATGGTTTTCTTAAATATTTTAATGTTTCTCTTTACGATAAATATCAATGGCTGACTGGAAGTTGTAAATTAACTAGAATGTATTGTTTCCCGCGTTTTACTTTTAACTTTTATACTTTTCTCCGAGTCTAGTAGTTTATGAAATAAAGGGGGTTTTACAGATATGAATAATCTGACGAATTCGTCATAAAAACATGTTTAGACTAAAAAACATATTCGTAGCTGTTTACAGTTACTTGAGTTCGGGACAGGTAGGATAGAATCATTTTTCGCATTTTTCAATTCGCATAAAGCTCATATTAGTAAAGTAGATCGAAATAGGAAATTAATGAAACGGTTTATTGAAAGCGTTATTTTGTTAAATAAACAAGAAGTAGCTTTTCGCAGCCACGGTGATACTCCTAATTCCGATAACCAAGGTACCTATATCGAAGCCTTGTTATATCTGAGCAAGTTCGATTCAATAAAGGACTCCCATTTAGAAGTTTGTAATTCAATTCAGAACCTCGCGTTTCTGGTCTCTCTAGTGATATTCAATATGATTTAATAAAATAGTATTGCATCCGTTTTACGAAGCCATATAAGATACGAGATAGATAAAGCTCAATTTAGGGCTGTAAAGATTGACGAAACTCCCGATGTCAGGGAGCAATTAACTGTTATTTTTCGATATTTATCTGAAACTGGAATCAAAGAACGATCCCTGGGTTTTTACGATGGTAGCGGAGGTCAACCGCTGAAGTTTCATCCAAACAGTTGTTAGAAATACTTAACCAGTATCGCTGTAGGAATAAGTGGCTCTCCCATGAAATCACCTTTCGCCACTGATGCACACGACTCCATGTTCTGACCATTATTCCGGATTGGGTTATTTATTTCATGTGGTTTTTCTGATTTACTCATAGGAGAGAAAGAGGGTATGCAGTGAAATATAAAAGACACTTACCAAAAATTAGATTATTTAACGTCATAGCCTCTCATTTGATTCGTGGCCCAGTAGGAGATACTCAGCAGTTGGTCCATACTTAATGAATATCCTAACATCATAATTAATTATTAGTAAATTGTGTCTGTTATTGTGGCACCAAGGGACACGAAGACACGCTGTAAGGCAACAATGACTGAATGCGTTGATTTAACTTGCCCGGTGTGTAATTAACAGCTCGCGGACTTGTTAAACCGCATTTTCATCACGTGCCTTTGTGCCCGCGCCCTTACGGTCAGAGCCGGTGTGAACACTGCAGTAAATATTCAACATTATCTCCGTTAAGTGAGAACTTTCAGGTGCTTCACGCGCTTCTATGACAAGTTATACTATCATGTTTAAAGCGCTTTAACGTTCCCATTTTAAATGACATCATTAAGTCGTACTTTATCAACGAGTTCTTAACAAGTGTTAGCTTACTTACTTGTGTGACTTGTTATTCACACTGAAGTCAGTGTGACAGACAAGTTACAACTGTGTAACTGCAACTGCCAACAGTTTGATGTAAATAAGGAAAGTTTCCGCCAGCAAGGACGAGTATGCTCAAAACTTGCTTAGTAGTTGTTAGAGGCCTATCAACACCTAAACGCTAATTGAAGCCTCCAAAATGTCCGCAATCCGTCAGTGGATCGTCAATTCTATTCTGTAGATTAATTAACTCTTATTTATAAACGCATTTTTTGATCGTATACTAAATAAGTAGCCTAATATGCAAAGATTTTTAGAAATCAAAGCTCCAAAGCTCCACTGTCACTGTAAGTAGGTACTGCTGTGTAAGAGGTGGCCTCTTTACTTTGACCACATAAGGGATTAGTATACGAAACTGTTCGTCAAAGAGCATACTTAATAGGGGTTGAAATTACAAGCTTACCTGTATAGGTTTCATGGGCGGTGGTAGTTCCACGTCTGCGGCCTCATCTTCGGCCTCATCAAGTGCGCCCGCACCCGCTCTCACACCAGGTTCTGGGTCTTCGCCGCGTCCATTATCTCCATAAGGAAGCTGCACAAAATTACCAGTCTCATTATCTATATTTTAACACGGTGTTAAACCAATACTGCATTAACCGCAAGAAATTGGTTGTTTTACTATTTAACCAATTATCAATTAACTAAAGTGATGCTACCGTAAGGTAAAGACGACATTACGAAGGTTCGGAAAAAACATTTCTGCAGAATGCTTAAAACAAAGCCGTAAGCCATAATGAAGTTTATAATTAAGTACTTTATTTGAACTTGGTTGAAGATAATAAACGTTTGCGTTACGCATCTGATGCCGTATTTTAGCTATAAAAATTTGTGTAGTGGATGTAGTATACTCGATTTGGATCCCGTAGGATTTTCTACGACATTTTAGCTTGCAAGTGTAAATTTCTCCGTTTTATTCTCAGGTAGCGTTGTTTTTGTAAGAAAGAATGACGTATGTACGTATACAGGAAAAGATATGCAAATTCTTCGTCGGTTATTAAACAAAAATCATCTGTTTCATAAAAAAAGTGCAATACCTACGTGGTCAAAATGTATGGAACAGCAGATGTTTTTTGTATAACCGACGAAAAATTCCTGCGCTGGGGGGTCTACAATGATATGCTGAAATTATGGTTATAATTTGCGCACTGAATAAAAACTTATCCTGTATAAGATGTTCTACGACATTTGAACGTGTTCAAGTGTCAATTTCTCCGTTTTATTCTCAGGTAGCGTTCTCTTCGTAACAAAGATTGACGTATTGCCCCAGTGAATATCACTGGGAAAGTTTGAAGTAGACAAAAACATACCTTGAGCTTCTTGTCCGATGGTATCTTCTTCAGTGCGGGTTTATCGGTAGTGGCAGGCGATTGTGCTCCGCTCGGACCCTTTTCTGTCTTCCCCTGAGACGGTTTGCGAAGCCCCAGCCATCTTTTCCTAAGTAACGAAGAAAGGTCAATGTCAGTCAATTAACAACATTTAACTTACGAGTAAAATAGACCGGAAAATAAGATAACCCACATCATCTGGATGTACGTTGTCAAAGTCATCTCCGATACATTTGACTGTAATAATTTAAAAGTTGAGTCCATGTTAAGTTCTGACACGTAAAAGTATCACAGTTGTATTTTGTGACGTAACTTTTAAAAGCACTATTTTATAGACAGACATGAGATTTCAGCAATCCCAGTCCATTTGCTATCATTTATTGAGGAGTTCCGTTGCCTATCTCCAAAGTTCTTCATCAGATCTTCACCAAATTGAAATGAGTTATCAATTTATTGTTTCCCGAATGTGACAAGCCGTTTACGCGTTAAACAAAACTAATCACGTGAAGTTTAATGGAATAGTCGAGCGTTTACGGATAAACTCGCAGTTAAATTCAATTATCGTCGGCCGGTACGAAAGGTCCGGCCGTACCTACAGCAAAATAATGGAAATGAAAACAACTTGGGCTTTGCATTCAATTCAATTACACACATTCAATTTAACTGTACACGTTTGCTTTACTATGAATTCGTTATTCCCGGTACAACAATTCCGGATGAACTTAGTTGAATGAATGACCTGTACGTCTCCCCTTATGTTTACAGTATCGAAAAATTTAAAGCGTTGCAGTAGTCAAGACCCCCTTTCCGTTTACAATATCAGGTAATTATGAACATACCAACAAATTGAAAAGAATATTGAAGGTTTTCTGCGTTGGTTTTTTTTACGCTGTACCGATCAGTTACATGATGTAAACCCCTAGTATTCACGTGTGAACAATGCCAACTATGTTTAAATCAAAGCAGCCGCAAATTGAAAGACTATCATTGATTTTGCCCACATAAGCGGACATGCTCGGGTATCCGTAGACATGCTCTGGACTGTGGTCAGCTCAGTAACAAGCCTAGATGTTAATCACTGTAGTGTTGTATGAAGGTTTCACAGCTGCATCGATTTAGGCACAGCGCCTTGCGTTGGCCGTGGCCAGCTATGGACCACAATACACATAAATGTAATCCAATACGCAAACCGCAATGCGTGTGTAACTATTAATTATAGTTTTCCTCATATTTGATCACACAGCCAGTCTAACATGACGTTTTCAAACACAAAGAATTTGTGATCATATCATTAAAATGAAAATGTTCGACTAAGTCTAAACGTACCTACGGTTTTAAGCCAATATACATCAACGTCAACAATATTATCAGTCTCATGACCATGATATTTATAATTTCCATTGGAAATAAATAAATAACGGTACTAAGGTAATGATGTGTATTATTGTATCTGCCAATTTGAATTATTATCATTTGTATCAATGATGACAGATGTGTCTGAGGATATCTTGAGCACTATCTTGACAGATGCAGTCAGTTAATATTTATTTTTTATTGCGAAATGGGCCTGCTCTTGACCTCGATCTCGCTTGTGTCGGTGGATAGCGATGGATCAGGTCTATGATGGAACGAGCGTGCCCAGAAGACGACGGTTTACTCTTGCTTTGAAGGCTGAAGGGTTATACGTGGAAGGGGACACAGGCGCTGGCAGAGGTTCCACAGTCACAAGATTTTGCTGTCAGATGCCGCTGATCATCAGCATCATCATGCCGATGATCAGCGGCATCTGATAGCAAAATCTAGCGATACGATAGCGTTTCTGTCCGCTATCCACCTACTTTTAACTGAGGTCCCAAGATCGATGACGATAGTTTGACTCTATTTTCTGGCATAAACTAATAACATAATATTACCTATAGCAGTCGGAAAAACCTAAAGACTTGATTTTCATGCAATGTCAGTACAGTTAAACAACTCGCAATCATCAAAACAGCGTTGAGGCCAATTAGGTGCGTTTAATCTAATCAAGATTGTGAAATATCTACAGCTGAGTACTGACTGTTTAACTTATCACATTTTGATATCAAATGAAACAAAGCTCTATTGTGTTGGTATGGGAGGTGATGAATTTTCTTCTTTTGTTATAAAGACGCCGTGTGAAGATTATTCAGGCACATAGGTTCATTTGCGCTTTAATCAAACGGGCGTTGGGGTTCAGTATACACCGAGGAACCAACGTGAGGTCTTAAATTAATTCGGGTGGCACGTCGCCTTCGTCGGGTTAGCGTCAATTTTCAATCTCCGCACTGGGCACATCCTCTATGAGGTCACTCTATACCTAGCTATAATTGAAACAATGTAGGAACGTCAAACGTTTATCAGCAAAGTTAAGATTAAGTGTATTATCTTGTTTGTAGAGACGAATATAGGTCTTCATAAGAAACCCTTGACTATGAAAAGAATAGTCTCTTCATAGGCAAGGGCCTTGCCATCAGTGGCATGCAGTCCATAAAGACAGAAAGACACTGCCTACCCTACCTAAATCTGATAAATATGTAAAACTAATATTATTTTATCAATAAACAAAAAATCTTTATTCATAAATCAGCGCCACCGGTCGAGCATCGGTCGTATCATTAGTATCATCGATACAATATCCGTTCGTTTGTACAATTTGACACAACTTCGCATTGCAAATGCACTAGCGTCGCTGAGTGCCTCGGGAGAGACACAAACTTTTCGCGTTTTAATTTTTATATGTGTGCTCTCGGGGTCATGCAGATTTATTGGGTGTGCATTCCTTCCTATACATACGTGGCACACAATGTTACGAAAAACGCACACAACCGTACAGGGTATTCACTGGCTTTTTTACGACTTTTTACAACGAGACGAATTACGAAACTCACCGAAGTTTTCCGGACAAAGTTGGTTGTGCCACTATTTTAAAAAGTAGCATTGTTTCATTGAATTGTCGCTACTTACACATCCATTACTTTACTGTCGCATTATTTTCATATTCCGAGAAGTCCGAATTTCCGACTCGACGCCATTGTTTGTTTAGATTTATTTGTTTTGGTTGTGAGCTATGATAGCATGTATTTGAGATTTTAACGTTGATAGTTAGTGTGAAAAATAGATAACATTCAATGTGAAAGTTCAGGTGTGTCAGGTGGTGTGTGTATAGAGAAAAGAAAAAATGATGCATTTTCAATTCTATATATTGGTGATAAAAAAACAAGTGATCGTGAATAGTAGTTGTACACCGGATTTGCAATTTATAGATACAAACTAAAGGTAAGGTAAGGTTTAAGGTAAAGGTTGCCTCACAGTGTACATGCTCCGTAGGTAGGTAAGACAATCGGTTATACTGTTTTTTTTTGTGCCTTTTTTTCATTTATACCTACCCTGTCTAAAAACTCTGTGCACGCCATTGCTTGCCATTAGTATTAAAATGTAGTAAATATAAAAGTAATATGTTTTCCATATCATAACTTTCTGCTATTGAAGTCCACACAAGATGCTTCATTGTGAATGTGCATGCCATAATACAGCAATAATCTCAACCGGAATAAGTGTTACCATTTCAAAATTTGGAAAGTAAAAGAAGATGCAAGCAATTTCAAAAGAAAAAAAGCACATTAGCAAACAAAAACATTTTACCTTTAATTCAGAATTAATTGAGCATTTTACAAATATAAGTTATATAATTAGTTATCTGATAAATGACAAATGACAAAGCCGGACCAAGTCCGGACGAGGGCAGAAAAGCCGGACATGTCCGGATGGATTTCTGGAATTATAGTTAGAATACTAATAACGTGTAAAATGGCTGCAAAGGGGAATTCACGGAAAGATTATAGCGGTAGGTAAGTATTTTGTAAATAAATTAGCGCATAAAAGCGTCAGTAGGTAGAGGTAGGTACCTAATTTATTCCATGAGAGAAATGCAAAAGATGAAATAGGTACATATTTTCCAGCAGTAGCGGATAAGGAAACGATACGTAGAAGTTTTAAGGGGTTAGTTGGAATAAGAGATCAACCTCGGACAAACGACTTCATAAAACTGAGAAATAAGTATCCGAAGTTTGCATCGGGATGCAGCCAGTTCTGTTCAGCGGAATTTTTACTTAATTATAGGAATATTAACAGAAAATAATATTATAAACGTTACTAGGAAAGCTTTAATTTTATTTGAAAGTTATCCGCTTAATATTTATTTACCAACAAATAATTCTCTACTTGAAGTTTGTAAACTGTATGTATTCCTCATATCCCCATTGATTGATTGCATTAGCAGAATGTTGTATATAAATTGCTTTTTCATAAAACGAGTGAAATGGCCGTGCTACATTTTATTTGTCACGGTCACAAAACACAACGGTGCATTTCAATTTTGAAACATTGAAAACAAACCGAGACTGCTATCACCCACATGAAAAGGTTTCATGGTTGTGATTAATGACATTGATACAAGGTACGTACCGATATATTAAGTGGACCAGTATACGTGTATTTAACGCATAACATGTGTGAATTATTTTATTGTATGTTATCTTAGTGTAAACGAGCAGTCAGGTCTACACTTAATCAAGGACTCGTCACCGCATTGCGGTCGAAGTCCCGGTGACCGCCGACAGAAAATATCCCAACTGCTACAATCACAGTTCGGACTCAGCGCTGCGTAACCCGCACCAGATCACATCACACCACGGTAGCATCACTTGAGACTTACTTCACACAAACAACTTGATTCCACATCGCTGTAGCGTCGCGCTAACATCACTGTCACACACGTTCACTGCTGCTATCACGTGTACACTGACTCACGTGCAAAATGTGCACAAACACTGTTATCTAAGTTCTATTTCGAAGGAGCAAATAATCTGATCGGGGGACGGTCGACAAGGAGCGGTATCAGACGAGATACAGTCGTGATAATGTTGTAATTGTAATGAGCGCGAATGTGTAGGTCGCGCGAGTCGCGACGCTACGTCGTCGTTGTCAGCGCGGCCGTCCGATCCAATAAAATACCGGTAAAACTACCAAAACATTTCGTTCCGTTCCGTTCAGTATTTAACGTTAAAATTACCGTTAAATCATAGGATTTACCGGTATTTAAATAGCGTTACCAATAACGTAACTTGGCTAAAATCTAACAAGAAGCAACATTTTATGCGAAGTTGCCAAACCGAACCAAGCGCCTCGCGGCCTTGCGTTCGGCTCTTCTAAGCGGAACGGCAACCACGCATGTTACGATGTGTCCCTGTCCACGGCGCGTTGTGTTCCACGCGCACCGTCAGAGATGTAAGTGTAGCGACACTACAGAAAAATACTTCGCAACAATATGTAGAAATACAAAAAGAGAAGTGGCACCATCTACAACGCCACAGGCGAACTACGTAAAGACGCACGTCATAGAAAGCCTAGATCGCACAGTTAAAGTTTACCGCGCGATTTGGATAGGTACAACATCCCGACATCAACCGTCGGGCAGTTGCCCACCAGACACAACACCCGTCTGGTCGGAGGATCCTCCCTTTTCCATAGAGTATGAGTGAACTTTACACCCTGTTCCTCATACCTCTATATAAGCAACAACTGGTGGGGTCCACAAGGGCCGATGCGTGCCAGGGTTGCGGGTTGTTCGAAAGAGATACCGTCGCCCCTGGCACACAAGCAACTGAGGGAACACGCGTGGGTTTTAGCCAGTAAAAGTCTGACACGCCCTCCTGCTCCACCCTGAGCGGGAGTAGATACTTGATGATGTCACAACCTCAAAAAAGAAACCGTATTATTATAACTATTACTGTTACTAAAAAATATTATTATGGGCCGAAAGAAGATTCAACGTTTCAACTTAAACCGTATTATATTATAACTATATTTTTACTTTTTAATTTATCTTATGTCTGTATGTAGGTACCGTCGACCACACATCTCTGGAGATACAATATTAAAACCTTTCTCATATCTTACGTGCCTCATAAAGGCGCTGTCAAGGTCAATTTTATTGTAACCAGAAATATGTGGGCAACTATCCTTTTTTAGAGACAGGAATATCTTGTTTTATAGAAATATTCGGTCGCAGCTATTTTTTTTAATAAACAGGGTGGTTTATTATAATTTTCAGCAGCATAGAAACAATATTGTACACAAAGGTACACATCAAGCTATACATTTCCAGTATAAACTGATCTCGCATTGTATAGGATTTTCGTACAGTGCGAGATCAGTGTAAACTGGAAATGTATAGGTTGATGTGTAGCCGTGTGTACAGACGCCGAAAGTAGTCGCACGTTTGGCGTGTATGTATTATTTGGTTCTGTGCACACACCGAAAGATGCTAGACTCCCCCACCGTCATAGTTAGAAAGAGATAGACGTATAAATTACCAGTATAAGAACTGTTACTTTTACCGATACTAATACTGGTAATTAGATAACTGACTTTGGGTATCGGTATTATTAACGTTACTTTTATATGGTTAACATAATGGTAATTGGTAAGGTTACATAAAAATACCGGTAATTCTGTCCCTGCCGGTGACCGCCTGTCACACCGACGCGATGCGACCATCAACGACACCCTAATTACATATCAATTAGGTAATGAACTCATCCGACCTGTCGTCGTACATTACTGTAAACATTCACCTAGCTAGAACCATAGTATTCGGTAAATCGATGGATTTCGTTCAGTTACAGTTGGCAGGTACTAAGCTCACAGAGTTATATGTCGATGTGAATACATTACGAAATATTTAATTATCACTAGTTAAGGTATGTACAGTGTGAATAGACAAGATTAGATAACACAAATTGTACATAGTTGATAAGAGTGACTTAAGGGTGCTGTGTGATACCTACTCGACGTAGTCAAGAACAAATAATAATAATTCACCTGTTTCAACGAGAGATTATTAGCTTTTTCGGCACGTACACTGAAACAAGCAACTGAAAGCGCACAGACTCGCTCAGTTGCTTTTATTGTTCTGTTTGATTGCGCCAGACAAAAGAGCAAACGAGTATGATTAGCAAACAAAGCCGGAGTTAACAACGGGGAAGTTACAAAAAAAAAAAAAAACAAAATCGTTTCATTCGTTCGGGAGCTACGATGCCACAGGCAGATACACTACTCACAGACACGTCAAACTTATAACACCCAGTCGTTTTTGCGTCGGGGGTTAAAAATAAGTGATGTAATAAAAGACACATCAGTAGCTGCACCAAGAACTGGAAGTATCAAATATCAAGCACTTTATTTTGCGTGACTTGTTGAGCAACGAAGACAGCTTGTGAAATAACAATAACTTAGCTGTGCCGATTGTTAACTTACCACCGTTTCAAAACAAACAGATGAGACAACCTTGATACAAGTCGCAGATCGAATGTTATTACACAACCTGAATATACACGCAGTATACAAACTTGACGTATTGAACTTCATCGAAAACCATGTCTCAATTCATGCACTTCAAGGCGGTTTTGACGAATACAAAATGGTAGAATTTAAAATTTGAAGGCGCCCTTCTGAAAACGTGCTAGTGCCATGAGGTCAGTCTTAAATATAGAGTAACCAGTGGCTTCAGCGTACATTTAGCTGGTACGATCGAAAAAATTATACCAAAATGTTATTCGCTGTCGTCAAAACGTTACGTAATGTTTTTGCGACGTAAAGCTATGGTTTCCTAGAAGAGCGTTTTCGTCATATTTAATATTATAACGGACGTCATGAAAGTCTGTCATTTTCACCATTATTCGACAGTAAAGTGTAGAAATACGGACAATTGTGTGTATTTGGACATTACGGCCGCATGAAGCGGTGTCACCGCTCTTCTAGAGAACCGTAGCTTAAGTCATCAATATGATGCATTCGGATAAACACCTCGGTTATTGCAAACAACAGCACGGCAAACGATTTTGAACGCGGACACTGACACATTATCGGCATACAGCGTGAACCGTTAAGGAATTGATGTATATTAAAATGAATTCAGGTTTAGGAGTGAAGATAACGTTCGGTGAAACAAACAACCTGATATGATGGAAACAGTTGGCACAACAAAGGCGCGAGCCGTCCGCGTCGGCGTGCATCCTCACTGCGCGTGCGACGCCTTCGCACCACTGAGCGACTGAACTGCGCCAGAACCGCGCACTCCGTATCATCCGAGGAATTAGATAAAACCTTACTAAGATAAAATATGACTAACAAATAGGAAACGACGCATCATTCATTTTGAATAACGAATAGATAAGGGTATTGTTTTAGATTCAGAATCAGAATCTAGATTTTTATTTTTAGGGTTACGTGTCTCATGAGGAAAAACGGAACCTTTACAGGATCACTTAGTATTCATATTTATTTGTTTTCACAAATGTACAGTAGTAGTGCTCAAAAGTAGAGGTATTAAGTTGAAATGACAAGGTTAAAATTGTAATTGAAATTTATTTATTTGTCAGGATATACACTGGTCAGCAAATAAACCGAGCCACCCGCTACCTAGGAACTCTGATTCGATTTTCTCAAAAAGTATAAAACTTACAACTATCAAAGTTATACCTACAAAAAGTGCGTTTCATGGTAATTAAAATGACTACAAATTAATTCGAAAGTAGCGTCAACTCACATTGTAATCAAGCAACAAACACAATGCTAACGATTTGCTCTGTTTTCACCAGAGTTTGAAATTAGCGTTCTTTTTCTTTACAATGAGGGTAGTCGGATATTTCTTATCATTTCTTTAGTTTTTGTCCATCGTTTGCTCAGACGCGTGTGTTTTTGCAACTTTTTTCGATTAATAATGGATACAACACCTCAGGAAGCAGCTCAAGCTGTAGCATTACTTCAAGCAGGCATTGCGCAACGTGAAGTCGCTCGAAGGCTTCGAATCAGCAGATCTTCGGTGCAACGAGTTTACAGACGATACCTAGAGACTGGAGCATTCGATCGCCGTCCAGGTACGGGCAGACCTAGGGCTACATCAGCAGCAGATGATCGTTATATCCACCTTACTGTTCTGCGAAATCGCCACCTCAACGCAGTTCAAATCCAACAAAGTCTACGTGACGAACGCCAAGTGGTCATAAGTTCAGATACCGTCAGAAGGAGACTTGCTGAACGGAACCTGACCCCAAAAAGAGCTGCAACAGGCCCAGCATTAACGGTAGCACACCGTCGAGCACGACTTAAATTTGCTCGAGAGCATAGGGATTGGACATTAGAGCAGTGGAGTAATGTACTCTTCACTGATGAGACCAGGGTGAGTCTACATGGAAGTGATCGACGTCAGAGAGTATATCGTCGCCCTGGAGAACGTTATTCTCAGTGTTGCATCGAGGAAACTGTTGCTTATGGAGGAGGATCTGTAATGGTCTGGGGCGGCATCTCGTTAACAGCACATACAGCGTTAGTTTTCATCGAACCGACGGGCCGTACACGTGGACTGACTTCTCATCGCTACATTACTGAAATCCTCGCAGACCATGTAGTACCTTACGCAGGATATATCGGACAGGATATGCAATTGATGCATGATAATGCACGGCCTCATGTTGCTCATGTGGTGACCCAGTATCTACGCGACGTCAGCATTCGTACGATGGACTGGCCAGCTCGAAGCCCGGACTTGAATCCGATAGAACACTTATGGGATGAGCTGAAACGTCGGGTTCGAGCCCGGGTACCTGCTCCAACAAGGCTTCCAGAGCTGCGAATCGCAATTGAAGAGGAGTGGAATACAATTCCTCAAGATTTTATCGTCAGGCTCGTAAGGTCGATGAATACAAGGATGCTGGCAGTTATCCGAGCAAGGGGAGGGAATACGGAATATTGATCAAAAACTTTTTTTTGATTTTATCTTTGTTTTTGGCTTTAATTTTTTTTTTCACTTTATCATTACTAACGATTGTCACGACTGGAAAACGACTCATCTTTGTAAAATCCTTAATAAACACTAAAATATTGATTAAACCCAATGAGTTTCCTTTCATTTTAATCACCATGAAACGCACTTTCTGTAGGTACAACTTTGATAATTGTAGGTTTTTTAGTTTTTGAGAAAATCGAATTAGAGTGCCTAGGTAGCGGGTGGCTCGGTTTATTTGCTGTCCAGTGTAGGTAAGTACTTACATGGTAAAATGTTAAAATATTTTTTGTCTCACTATATTCGACTTATGAGTCGTGCAAATATTTCTAGTAGATGCATAATATCATGAAATTACATCAATGTCATTTCATTGGGCAAGCCACGATTGCGGCGGTAAGTCAGCTTTGAGGAATGGCTTGAGAGGCGGCACGGCGTCCTCACCTTCCGCCTGACGCAGGTCCTCACCGGGCACGGTTGTTTCGGGAGGTTCCCGTTTCGGATAAGGCGGGAGGAAACGCCCTGGTGTTTCCACTGCGAAGATCGCCCTGAGGATACGATGGAGCATTCGGTGGAGGTCTTCCCGGCTTGAGCGGAGCACCACCGTGTCCTCGTGGAGGCGATCGGCGGTGGCGATCTCTCGCGTCCGGCCCTGGCCCAGGCTGTGGTACGGTGCGAGAGTGCATCGGTAGCCGTCACCTCCTTCTGCGAAGCTGTAATGCTCGCGAAGATGGAGGCGGCGCACGTGAGGGTTAGGCAGTATATGCGCCCTCACGGCCCTAGTCGCCGCAGGAGACGCCCCGGGCGTCGGGAATCCCAAGCTGATTCCTGGCCACCGTATGCGCGGGCTTGCGGAAGGCGAGTTATGGGTAGCTCGCTGTCCGGTAAGGACCAAGCCCGGGTCGACGCGCGTTGTATTCCACGCGCGCCTCAAAGAGATGTCAGCACCAACCGGTGAGGTCCGCAAGGGCCGATGCCTGCCAGGGGTGCGGCAGCTTGTTCGAAAAAGATACCGCGGTTTAGCACACAGGCAACTCAGGGAACACGGGTAGGTTTTAGTCAGTAAAAGTCTGATACGCCCTCCTGCCAGAGCAGGAGAAGTTATATCATGATTTCCCAACCAAAAAAAAAATGTCACTTCATTACTCATACACATCATAATCATAATAAAATTTACGTCTTGCTTCGTTAATATTAATTAGGTTACATTATAAAAGATATTAAATTAGTTTAAATATATTAGATTATTTCTCACGGTTAAGACAGTTCATCAATTTATTGATAAGATTTATAAATAAATGTATTGTAATTTCAATTTAAATAAGTGCTCGTAAATTTACATAGATAAACATAATGTCAGTTTAAATAATCATCTATTTAATAAAACCATCTGTCACAAAGCCAATTGTTTAAAGTTCTGTTAAATTCTAAGTTATTCAGTTTTCGATTTTTTTTTTCTGGTAGTTAATTATAAAATAATATTCACCGCCATGGTGTAGCAGTTTCTTTTACATCATTTTAATCTTCTTCGAGGAACTACCAGAGATTTTTTATTTGCCTTTTAAATTGAGCCTTATCATCTTGCTCAAAAAGTGATAGGTGGTTTCTAATGAATTTACACATTTCAAAAACGTATAGGGATGCAAGTGTAAGTAAACGTTCATCAGTGAATATTGGTCGCGAATCAGTCCATTTGAGACTATAAATTGACCTTATGCATTTTTTCTGGGCTGACTCAACGGACGCCCAGAGAGCTTATCTCTCTGGGCGTCCGTTGAGTTCCCCTAATGATTATCCTCCTTCCTCAATACTGAACATACATGACTGTGGTATACCATTAATGTTGTTTCTTTACTAGTTATTTTTCTTATTTTACGAAGTGCGTAAACGACTTTTTGTTTTTTTTTTACAAACAAGTTCTACATGAGATTTCCAATTACAATAATTATCAATATTTATTCCTGGAAATTTAATTTAATTTACTTCTTCAATGATGTTATTACCGAACTTATTGCCGTCTCTCGAGCCTTATATTAAACGTGCGCGACTCAGATTAGAAGGTAACTAATTACTACCTCGTGCATCTAAGTTCTTTTCCCGTGTAGTTACTTTACATTTTTTTATTAATATCAACGACTCTATCAATATCTGCAATACGTTTAATTAAGTACCTACTTATAGTAAATTTTTTTCGAGTTTTATTTATACTGAAATAAAATTATCACGACATATTATAAAACAAAGTGTACCGCCGCGCCCCATGTCTGTCTGTTCGCGATAAACTCAGAAAGTAGGTACTGAACGGATTTTGATGCGATTTTCACCAATCGACCGAGTGTTTCATGAGGAAGGTTTAGGTGTATAATTTGTTAAGGTTTTGTATAAACTGATAAATACGGGCAAAGCCGCTGGCAAAAGCTAGTTTGTGATAAAGCAGGGATTTTTTAATTTTTTATTATGCCGCTACACTATGTTTTATCGCGACTATGTGTGTACTTCACATGGCATAAAAGAGCCACACAGAATCCGAAACACAGTGACCCGCAGCTTCGTTAGCTACAGTACTTCTGAATCATAATTCTTCATAAACCAGTAAGTACAGTAAGAATTATTCTTATTTAGAACAATAACAAAAGCTAAATCACTCACCCGCTAAACGCTTTCCGTTGTTTCACGGGACTGGCGGCACTGACGCTCCCCCCAGGGTCCGAGTTTGTGGCTTCTGCAACAGACAATACACTTTTTTATAATGAAAAATCCAATGCCTGTATACACTATACAGATGTTTAGGAACTAGAAATTAAACGCTATTTTGTGTTTGTTCGATAAAAGTACCTACATGGTTTTGATTAGGTACTTATTTAAATAAAGACTAAAAATTATGAACGGACGGCTAAAACCCGGCGGGAATTAAGTTAAATTTTATATTTCTATTTTATTAAATTCAAGCAAAGGCAAATATAGATAATATCGACACACGCTAAGTTACACAAAAACTTGGAATTTGGTGTGAAGGTGAGCTAACTCGGCGCATTCATCGTCGATCTTTATTATATTTAGGTGTTATTATAGGTATTACATCAAGTAAGATATTTCTTGGCTCTTCTTCTAGTATAGTTGATTTTACTAACATTATGATCCTTTACCAACTTTTCTATTAACTTTAAACATATCGTACCGATACTAGTTACAAGGAACGTTTAGTTGTATACAACCAGTGGTTCTTTCTCATTCTGTGAATAAATTGTAGTCTTTGAGAAATAAATGTCTTAAACGAATATAATTATGTTTATTAATTTGGATCCAGACCGTCACATTCACATTTCAAGTTTCGAACGTCACAAAGCGAGTCGTTCCGTTTCATGCAGCAGCAGGGGTCCGCTAATATAGTTATGTAATTCGCTGCAATCAATAAATAGCTTTGCCGAGCAATGCGCTGTGCCGCCACCGCATGGCTGGGACAGTGCGAAACGCATCATTTTAAATCAGCATTCATCAATTTTAATATCATTTTTGATGTAAGTACCTTTTAATGTTACCAATTTTCAATATGAGCGCTTAGGTATTATTACGTAGCAAGTTTATTTCTCAGCTTAGCTGTTTAATTGGCTTGGACACTTGGTTTTACCTTGTCAACTGTTGCAGTGTTATTTTTTTTTTAAAATAAATTATGTGTTTGTATCAGATAGACTAGAGACTTTGTATAGAGACTTATAAAAATTAAAAAAAACAATGTCTACTAGAAAAAACAACGACTTGCTTCCTTGGCGAGAAGGAAAATGCTGTTTTTCATATTGGAATTTCTATAAATGTCACCATCAAAAGGGAACTGAGGATAATACGACAAATTGCTAATGCATTTACGTTAGTTTAAAAAAAAGTCTTGGGTCCTGTTCAATGCGCATCCTTCCACACCATCCCTTTCCCCTTCTTCTATACATTCCCCACGTTTTGCAAATGAATGAAATGAAAAAGACGCAGAATCTAATAATTTAATGTAATTTAATAATAAGGTGAGTAATAATTTATGAGCTTTGATACATTCCGTGAGAAAATTTTACTGCTAAGAAATTAACTTACTACTTAATAGGAACAACAAATATCGAAAAGGAACCATTCTATCTTTGCTAGTGCGTTCGTCGACAGCTCCGAATTTATTCCAAATTTGATCTGATTTTCCTATCTGTTAATTTTTAGTTTCGTACATTCGGCTCTCAATTGCACCACCGATTCTTGCATATTCCAAATGTCTGTCAGCCAGTCGAGGGCCTCGTACCTAACTACCGACATAATAATGTCAGTCTGCGGTCAACGGGGGAGTTTGGCGTGCAGAGTACGCCGTTTTGGAGAGCCGGAATAATTCCCCCTTTTCACCCTTTGATGTTTTATATAGTTCTTTGATTACATGTCTGGCCTAGTATGCAATGTAAATATAGTTTTAAGGTAAATAATATGCATACCTCCTGGATGAGAGTAGGTAATTTAGTTGTTGCGCGTTATGATAGGTGGCGAATAGGGACTGGACAAAAAATGTTAAGCTTAGGAACGGTTGATCTTGCAACAACGGTAATGGTCAAAGCACTGTACGATCTGTTTATTTTAACCTAATACGATATAGTAAATGATAACAGATACGATCAGAACGCAGCGGACACTAATAATTGGGACACGAAAGGTATGCGTGCCGCAATTCCATTGGCACCAAATGATGTCCGTGCGGACCTAATATTGAGATGACCGTGTTCGGAAGATCTGTCGGCAAGCTCAAGTTATAGTCACACCGAAAAGGCCTAGTCTAAATGTCAGTACCTACCTATAGTATCACAACAGTATCTTTAAATATCTTGTTGTAATATAACTGAGCACAAATGGGGCACATAAATGCGACCATTTTTAAGTATATCGAGGAAACGTTTAAGTAGGTACTCGCAGTAGCACATGGTCGTGATATTAAAGTGATTGTAGGGCAGAAGTGGATGTTACTGGACAATATGAAGTGGCAGCACATGTGTTAAGGAGTCCTCAACCGATGTGCGCGCGAAAAATTCTATTAAAACACAGTGTGAACGCAAGTTAAATTAAAACATGTTGTTCACTGACAAGGTCTTTGTACGATCAACAAATTTACTCGGAAACAACACAATAACACAACAGTTCGCTGCCGAATTAATAGCATCGAGTGTTAACTTGACGAAAGGAAACTATAACATGTTACGCTAATTGAAAGACATTTCATCGACGATTTACTTTTGTTGTGGCACAGTTTATAAGCGTGTAAAATTACGTAGTGTTGGCACGTGACGGCGTTCACTCTCAACTACATGGTTGTATACAATTTTATACAGAGATAGACCACACATTGTATACAAGGAGCCAGCTAAACGCTCTACGGTGAATTAACTAAATTAAATCTTTGTTTTTTAAAACATTTTTTTGTAGGGAAGGATTGCCAATGTTAGTTATGTACCTGTAAGAAACAGCAGCGCTCTGTAATACCACGAACAGAGGAACTTGTGGGGCGGTGGCTGCCTTCGCATCGACTGCGACTGCCTGAAGCGACGCGCTATGCCCGCGCATCCGTTAGTGTTGTCCATTCATTACTCAACACGTCTAATTAAGCTAATTTTATTTTCCGCTGATTATTTATTGGTCGTAAATTAGCGACACGAATTTCATAATTGTTTTTAAAATGTGTTGTAAGTTTTTTCGACTCTTGGACAGGAATTAATCATTATCATGCGTTGTTTAATTGACACCACATTACTATTGTTATTATGGTTCGAAAAAAGCTATTATCACTTCATGAAATGATATCATTCAAGTAGAAGCTAAAATACATTTTCTAATATTAAAAATATGAGTGTCTCGCGTCTATTGGTAAAGCCTCAGTGTGGCCGAAAGCAGTGTTCCGTGAGATCGGCTTCGGTATCAGGCGGCGTGTTCAGACAAGCCTCATCTATCGATTCTCTCGCAGGGGCTTCTGTCCGGCCCGAGATCGCCGATCTTGACGCTTCGTTTAAATAGATTATAGGATGTGACCTTTATTTTTACTCACATCACAACGATAAATGGACGTGAAATAGTCGTATTTAAGACAGAAGATTTACAATGAGCAACGATCAGCAGCGGATTTTCGTTTGCGATACAGTTGTCCGTAAGTCATATTTTGACAGAAACGTGTAGGTGTTTTTAACAAAACAAGATTATTTGTAGCTGGCTGTTTTAAATTGAATAAGGGATGCTCCTTTATTTTTACTCACATCAAACGATATTTGTTTTAAGAACAATATGTACACTGAGCAGCGAATAGATCTGAGTAGTTCGTTGCGATACATTTGTCCGAAACTCATATTTTTTGACAGAGATGTGTGGTGTGGGTGTTTTTAACAAAACAAGAGTATTTGTGTTTTTTATCCGTATCTGTCTGTGGGATAGGTATTACTTCTAAACTACATTATGGATTCTGATACGGTTTTTACAATTATTTAGAGAAATTATTCCGGAAGGCATAAATTCTCTAAATGATAGTGAAAACCGTAACCAATTTTTTTATATTTTTGACGATATAGCATAGACATTTTAATGTACTGACACGTCGTTACATAAGTAATTAAGTACATTGTTGCACCCGAAGCAGAGGCGGGTCGCTGTTCTGAGATGAGCGGTTCGAATTTTCATGGCAATAAATAAGCTTATACATGTTTGTAGGTAAGCAATAATCCTTCAGTTGTATCGTTAAATACTCTAACAGGCACAGGTAAATTATTAATGCCCGCATATGGTTGGCCTTTGCCATATTGTTAGGCACAACAGGCGGACAGTGAGGGAAAATATTTTGATGAGAGATCAGTGACATCGGCGGGACATCTAAAGCGCATAGACGCGATAGCTCCGAGATTAGCGTAGCTAAGTATAGACGGGATTTTACTACATACCATGAACAAGCCATAACAAAAGTGTGAGGTTGGCAAGCAGTAAAAGCGTAACAATATCTATAATCTATTTGTTACCGATTAGACGGACGTGCGAAAACGGTTGGCGTCCGGCCCAATCGTTATTTTTTCACACCGCACCGCATTACTGCGGCTGCGATTGACAAAGAATAACATTATGGTTTCATTGTCATGCCTGTGAGAGACACAGTCGTTTCTCAAGCAGCCGATTGTTTATCTTCTCCCTCATTGACGGCTTTCAAATTGTATTGTAGCTAGAGAATACAATCCCGAGCATGTTTTTCAATCCCGGGCTTACGGGATTTTTGAAGCCTTTTCCCGGGATCCCGGGCCTATCCCGGGATTAGACTATGTGGTTTCTAATTGAGCTAAAATTTAAAAAAACGAGTAATAAAAAAAAAATTTCTTTAATGTCTTTGCACAACACAAATCAGAACAATAATAAGAAAAGAAAAAACACAAACCAAAAAATACAATACTTTTGCAAGAAATTAAAAAACAGCACAAAATAACTATTTAGAATTTCGAAAATATAGTCGCAGAAATATCAAAGCATCCAATGTTTGACTTCCGAGCCTGCTTCGTAGTTTATTGCCAACATAAGCAGCAGCTGAAAACGCTCGTTCAGGTTCTACGCTGGTTGGAGGAATAGACAATAGATACTTATATGCTGTTTCTAAGTGATATCCACGAACTCCTCCATTTTCGAACAGGCTCATTTCACGTCTAATACTATTTGCCAACCCCAATTCATTTTGTACTTGTACTTCAGGATCTGGGGATTTCATACTCTTGTTAATTTCCAGCTGTAACTTTTCCTTTAATGTCAATTGGGGTTGGGAGGTTTCTGACCTTAGCTCATCATCTGTTTGTGATCCTGACCTTGCTTCTTCTTCCGTGTTATCTCGACTATTAAGTCTTTTAACAATACTCTTTATTTGCTTCCTCACTAAAGCCTGTGTCGGAACTGGAAATAAGTCGTGCCATTCCAAATCCGATAATAACTGATTTTCATCATCCATTCGTGGATTTTGTAAATAATTTAACACGCCAGTTAAATCATCACTTCGTCGTTGCTTTATACGTTCCACTAAGGATGTTTTAATTTTTTTGGCAAGTGCTGAGTTTTTGCTAGACAGTTGTTTTATAAGAAATTTCAGAGCGGCATCAGCTGTGCATAAATTAGCATCTCGCCGACAGATTGCTTCTACTGTCAATTTAATTGGGGTCAGCACATCAACAATTTTATTTACCAATTCAAAATCAACATCTTCTAAACGAATTGGATGATTGAGATCTATAAGAGCTTTTTGAATGCATGCTTTTAAAAGATAAAATCGCTCCAGCATTGTTAAAAGACTATTCCACCTGGTTTTACAGTCCAAAAGAAGTGACAGCTCTTTTCCATGTTCAATTTTCACATATTTTTGAAGTACTGTTTCATTTTTCAATGGAGATCTTTTGAAATACACTACAACTTTGCGGATTTTCTTTATCAGCTCATTAATATTTTCATATTGTGTTAACTCTGGTACGTGTTCTGGCACTTCTGGCGCAAGATCATTTTGTGACATTACGATTAAACCTGATTCTGGACAGTCTAAGTCTTCTAAATGGTGTTCATCATCGCTGTCGTCCATATAATCAACATTCACAGCTGGTTCATTTATACTATCATCTGAGGTAGGGCTATCTTGCAAATTATTATGTTTTTCATAAAGCACATCACAGACCGCCAAATTGATACCATGTGCGAGACACAGTTGTTGTTCAGTGCAAACAAGCCGCCCCACCTTTATCATAACATTCGGTCCATCGGTTACAATAGCCACGATGTCAGTTTCTAGGGAAATGTCAAATTTACTTAGACGCTCTTGCAATATACGAAGACAATTTTCAGCTGTCATACTTCCGTAAATAGGAACAAGTCCTAAGTTCCAAAATTTTTTATATGAATGAACGTTGACCGCCATGTATCGTTTATTGGAAGTTGAAGTCCACTCGTCGAAAGAAAGACTAAATCTTTCACCTGCACTTTTCAAATGTTGTAATTCTGCAGTTACTTGCTTTCTGATTTTTTCACTGTAATTCATAACACGTTTTCGAACAGTGACGGCTGACTTTGGTAAATCCGTGTATTTTGCTAAGAGCAATTTTCTCAAATCATCTGAGGTTATGAATACACTGAATGGAAATCCATCTAATGCAATCATTCTTGCCAAGATATCATCCAGGCTATCGTCGGCACTTTTAGTAAAATAATCATCTAACTTTCGCTTGGCTGGCGGCGGTGCTGTGTTCAGATTTTCAGAATCTTGACTTGTTGAAGCTGATATAACCTTGATATTATGTTTTGATAACAAATGTGTATGTAATCCCTTAGTTGATCCACCCAAAGTCTTGAGGATGGCTGGGCATCGCTTACATTTAGCACTATTCCCGTCCTTCGCAACTAAATAATAACTCCACACTGACGTCGTATCACTGTCTTTTTTATGTTTAACAAAGTCTCCCGCCATTTGAAATACTTAATTTCAGATAATTGACTTTTAAATTTTAATGGCGTAGCCTACGTAACCCGTCAGTCCCGTCACTGACAGAACAATAAATGAAAAAAATAAAACCTGATTTGCATATTTATACTTTCGTACAGGGAATCCCCGACGGGAAATACCCGCAACAATATTATGATATGAGATGATCGGGTGATTCCCCTGTTGGTCCGTTGGGGAATTACAATTTAGTACCTTAAGAGTATTGTATTAAAGTATTCCGAGTGGGGAAGTCCCTTCTAAGTTCAACGACAAACATATTATTAGGACTGTACCTGTGTAGTAAATAGTGGGTACCTACCTACGTATTGTACGAGTTGCTTTTTGTCGTAATGTATTAAAATAATCTAGGCAAGGTTATTTTCAAGACGCAACGGACTACGGAATACAAACTAGACTTGTTTGTGGCAATCCCGAAAATCCCGAGATTAGCCAAGTACAGTCCCGGGATTTTCGGGGCCAGAAAACGGTCGGGATCCCGGGATCCCGAGATTTGGGATCCCGGGATTGTATTCTCTAATTGTAGCTCAGCCTTACGTTCTTTGTTTTGTACAAATACTTTAACGCCAGATTTTCAAGCGTGTACAGAGCTTGGACTTACCAGTCGTAGGTACGGTCAGGGACCGAATTACTGGTATTTTTTATGTAACGTTACCAATTATTACCGTTATGTTAACGATAAAAAAGTAACGATAATAATACCGATACCCAGTCAGTTATCGTTATCTAATTACCAGTATTAGTATCATTGAAAGTAACAATTCTTATACCGGTAATTTATACCTCTATCTCTTTCTAACTATGACGGCTGGGAGACTAGCATCTTTCGGTGTGTGCACAAAACCAATATTACATACACGCCGAACGTGTGACTACCTTCGGCGTGTGTACACACGGCTACACATCAAGCTAAACATTTCCAGTTTAAATTATAATAAACAGGGTGGCAGGGCCATCATCCCTAAAACTGAAACCATTGAATGACTACATTCGGCGTGTATATAATATTATTTCTGTACCGCAGAAAATTATAATAAACAGGGTGGATTCTCTTGTACACCAAAATAAACCAACTAAGTGATAGTATAGTTTGTTTAGTGTAAGCTATGAGAATCTTAAAGCTATTTTGCAAAAAAATCTCTAAATTTAAAAATAATTTTGACACAACTGAAATCGTATTTGACATTCGTGACTCCACTTGATATTTTTTTTTCCTTCACAACGTGGTACTTGTTTGCCCTACCCTATGGTTTTGTTTAGAGCCGGAGGCACGCAGCGGCGCCAGTCTCGACGTGTTTTATATAGAATTTTTCACTTTTTGTATGGAAAATATGAAAAATTACTACCTACATGTGGAGTTTTAGAGGTTTGTAAGTTTAATAAAGGGCGTCAAAATTTTAATTATTTTTGCAATAGCACACACCATTTTCGAGATATATGCAGAAAAGAAAAAAAGATACAGTACTGTTTTTGCACCTGAAGTCGAGGTGTTGGTGTGAATTTTAGTTCATGACAACTAATTTTATTCCACACCTTTTTAATCACGATTAAAAATAGTCAGATTTACTTAGACAATCAAAATTATTGCTGGAAAACGTCAAATTCAGAATAGAGAAATTGCCTTTTTCACTAAATTAATAACCCAGTAGAACCTTAGTGCTGTCAAACTAAAATAAAGTTAAGTTGTGTCGCTTTAGTTAATTTCAAAATGGGAAATCGTCGTTTGACTATACTATCTTCTTATCTCCAAAAAAGTATAATTGCCCACATGTTTCTGAATACAATAAAATTGACCTTGACAGCACCTTTATGAGGCACGTAAGATGTGAGAAAGGTTTTAATATTGTATCCAGAGTTACACATCTGTCATCTGTCATGTCTGTATGTCCACACATACATAATAAAAATTAAAAAGTTACAATATAGTTATAATAATACGGTTTAAGTTGAAAGGTTGAAACTTCTTTCGGGCCATAATAATATTTTTTACTCAAAAAACTCAAAGGCAAGATCAACAAAAGGCAGTAGATGTAGGTACGTCCGGCGTACGCGACGCGACGTTTGTGTGCTGTATGATTATGAAATGAAACACGCGCGAGCGCGAGTCTTATCGTATCCCTATCTTTCCGATCGTCGTAATACGCGTTGTTGCCGCTCCGCTTAGAAGAGCCGAACGCAAGGCCGCGAGGCGCTTGGTACGGTTTGGCAACATCGCACAAAATGTTGCTTATTGTTAGATTTTAGCGAAATAACGATATTGGTAACGCTATTTAAATTTCGGTAAATCGTATGATTTAACGGTAATTTTAACGTAAAATACTTAGCGGAACGGAACGAAATGTTTTGTTTTACCGGTATTTTATTGGTAACGGTAACCGTCCCTGGTAACGGTAACCGTCCCTGGTAACGGTAACCGTCCCTGGGTACGGTTACATTGCGTTCAACAGTTTCGAAAACCAAGCTATGGGAAAAATTAACCAGCACTTCTAGGATTTGAATAAATAAGGGTTCTTTGTTGTTCGGCTGCTAAAGGGGATAGCCACTATAGCCAGTTTAAACTGTCCGAATTGAGTATATGAGATCTGATCGAGATTATAATTGTTTACTTTGACATTTAGACAGTTATGGCAATTGATACAGTTTATTATTATTGATAGCGTCGGTCAATCGTCATTTGAGCCGGGTCTAGCAGTGGACGTCTTTCGGCTGAAAGGACGATAATGACGATGTCAATACTAACTAATACGTTAGCATAGACTGCTTATACGACAGGTTATTGGTCAGCAGCGCCGGTTTAAAACCGATTTAGAGGAGCGTTTTTCGCTAATTACAAAAAAATAAAAACGTACGTATCGTCATTGTTATATTGTGCCATCAATTTTTTAATAAACCTTTTGTACTCAATTTTATTTAAGACACTGACACTGACCTGTATTTATAATGACTTGTTTGTATTGTAGTAATGTTTTTACATGGATTTTTAATTTTTAGTAGTTTTTGCCAGCGGGTTAGCCCGCGTGGAGGTCGAAAATTATCCCACGGTAAAGTTTTACCGGTATAAAAAGTATCCTATGTGTTAATGCAGGTTATAATCTGTGTGCCAAATTTCATCCAAATCCATTCAGCCGTTTTCAACCGACTCCAAAAAAGGAGGAGGTTCTCAATTCGACTGTTTTTTTTAAATATACTTGTTACATATGAACTTTCGACTGGGTGAACCGATTTTGATTATTCTTTTTTTTTATTTTAAAGCTGGTGCTTCCCGTGTGGTCCCATTAAAATTTCATATAGATCTGATGATGCGTTTCGGAGACAGACAACTGAACTCTTCAAAAAATTACAGCAAATCAACCGCGATTGCTGCTATCGAATACATTTTTATTGCGTGATCGAGTAACAAACATCCAAACATTTCACAAAATTTCACATTTATAATATTACTAGCTTTAACACGCGGCTCCGCCCGCGTGTCTGTCGGTTATCGCGTAAAAAAGTAGCCTTTGTTCTTCTACCCAGGCTATATCTGTGCCAAATTTCATGACGATCGGTTCAGCGGTTTTGGCGTGAAAGCGTAACATACAGACAGACAGTTACTTTCGCATTTATAATATTAGTAGGGATTAGCACGATAGTAGGATTTTACCCTTAGAATTTGACAATGTATTTTTATGAGATCTCTGACTTTTTATTTTTTTAAATCTTATTATTGTGTGACTTTTGACATTTTATTATATTCTGTTGCAAAATTGTAAAGTTTTTTTTTTTGATGGGAAATCATCAAATAACTTCTCCCGCTCTGGGTGGAGCGGGAGGGCGTGTCAGACTTTTACTGACTAAAACCCACCCGTGTAGCAGTTGCCTGTGTGCCAGGGGCCGCGGTATCTCTTTCGAACAACCCGCACCCCTGCCGGAAAATTGTAAAGTTGAGTTTAATTTTATGTAAGATGGGTTTTGTCTGAATTAAATTATTTACTTACTAATAAGGTAAAATAGAATATGCGAAGGTATCAAGTATTGCAGGCTGTTTTTGTTTGTCAAGTTGACGAGATCAATTCTAGACTGGACAAGTGGACTTTTTATAAGTCCATTAACGCAAGAGTATAGTTGACAATGCCTTAATTTGTAAAATTGTTTAAATAATAAGTATTATGTGTACCTACCGTCGTCAATTTACGGTATGCTGTATGGTTGATTCATGAATTTTCTCTCGGCATAGAATGATGTACAAAACATAAACATCACGCATCTTCTGACGTACGCGGAACACGTTCTAATGTACTTCTGCTAGTGCGCGTCGTGCACGCTTGTTGCTCTACGCTTCTGCGCTGTCATTTTTGGGTTCCGTAGCCAAATGGCAAGACGGGAATCCTTATAATTTCGTCACGGCCGTATATGCGGCCGTACGGGTGTTACACAGTATTTTTTTCTCTTATTTGCAGTATTAACGACGTACTTGTAAATTGGAAACCACCGATGTACTACACACTGCTTCATCGCAAAAAATGTTGTAATGAAATTACAGCAAAAACAGTTACTGGTGGCTATCCCCACACATGTAACTGAGGAATAAGAAAACATGATTCAAAGCACATAAACGTAATTGGAGGTTTGAACCGCATCAGTTTTTTAGTTTTTTCGAGATTTACAAACTTATGTTTCATAAAATCAGTAGATCATAAATGTATTGTGTATGCGTAAATATTCGTCCCAACGATATGGGACCCTTCACCGTGCGTGGTTCGACACGCTCTTGGCCGGATTTTTATAATTTCTGGTTAAAATTGGAACAGGAGTCACATGCCACGTTAGCTACCTACTCATTATGATGATGACTACATCCTTGTCTACACATTATCGCAGGAAGTGCCAACATTATAGAGAAGTATGCAAAAAAAAAACATATCTTCCCAATATATTTTTACCTAAATTTACGATTATTTCTGTGTGTGATTTTAGAGGAATGCAAAAATATTTTCATTTTACCGGCGGCCCCGGGACTTACGAGTGTTGTAGGTCTTGAGTTCGTACCCAGGCATGTAGTTTATTTTTTCACCAGTGCTCTCAAAATAGTTGGAGAAAACATATAACCTTTTATGAAAACTTACTGTACGAACAATAGGTTTTCATAAAAGGTTAGAAACGATGGACTATATTGTTATGATGCATTTTAGGGAAAATGTTGTTACAGTTCTCGTATTATCTTCAAGATTACAATGATTGCTAAATATTTTTTCAATAATGTAATATTTGCTACACGCCGTAACTAGAGCAGGTAACCTACTGGCCGAGTGGCAGTTACGTGCGGCACAGTGGCCTGCCTGAGCCTACACCACTTCACACTCAACATCACCAGGTTCTTTACAACACTAACCAGTAAAGAATAGAGTTTAAATTGCATTGTTGTACCGGCAACAAAAAGTTCGTACAAGTACAGATGTGAAGTTATATTTAAATCACGGCGCTCATCTGCAATGTTAAGGTTGAATTCCAGAACGTTTGCGTCACTAAACCCGTGTATGGTGTTCCACAGGCGTCCGTGGTAACAAAACAGTCTAACTGGGCATCTTATTCTTTTGCAGCTTCCTACTACGCTAGGACTGCTCAACTGTAAGTAAGGAAGTCGACTGTAAGTTCAATTTTACACTTAATAAAATAGGGAGGCCGCGCCTTAAAAACATTAACGCGTAGCGATTTGATTAAGGCGGTGATTTCTTGAAAACGCTCAAAAAGGTGGCTTTTTAAACCAGTGTATCTCTTTAACCGTAAATAATTTTGAAAGCAAAAAAATATGATATTTTAAAGTCTTTTTTTCATAGAGTGATAGAACTCAAACATAATTAGACATAATTTAATGCATCAAAAAAATCATCAGTCACCTCTTAATTAGTTATCTTTAAAACGAGTTCCTTAAATAACAATTAAGTATAATTAAAAATATACAATTAAATTCCAAATACCAAACTGCATCTAGTTATGGATTATTTATTACTAAATAGTAAATATCTAATTTTATAAGATTTTATTTGCATCTTTACGACAATGCTTGCTCATTTGTTATTCGAATTTATTACAACAGATTTTAACCCGTGTCGGATTGCAATAAAAACTGTTATCGCTCATTACGACAATATTTAAAGTTACCAGGGCCTTAAGGTGAAAGCGTCTGGATGGTCCGCTCGCCCGCAATATTAAAATTCCCTTACGGTTTTTGCAGTTTGAAGGTTAATATCATGTATGTTGATCACAATATTATTAACGACTTATAATAATTAAAATTGTCAATAAAACACTCAAAAATTTATACCTATTCCCCTAATGAATGACTATTTCATGAAATCATGACTTCATGACAGTTGAGGTAGGGCACGCAACGATACGATATTCTGCTGGGGAGTTTGTTGCGCCACTTCTTCTTCCCAGCTAAAGCACTAGCAAGTGGCGAAGGGTGGGCGTTTTTTGGGGACTGTCTTATGTAATTTTGACGTTCAAAAAGTGCTGACTCTCAGCCTAGTTTGAATAAATGACTTTTGATTTTGATAGCGGCGGTAAGTCGGGGTCTTTGAGGAGTGGTTTGAGAGGCGGCACGGCGTCCTCACCTTCCGCCTGACGCAGGTTCTCACCGGATACGGTTGCTTCGGGAGGTTCCTGTTTCGGATAAGGCGGGAGGAAACGCCCGGGTGATTCCACTGCGAAGATCGCCTCAGCACAAACATACACACGCGGCACACACGTGAGGAACACGGTGGAGCATACGGTGGAGGTCTGCCCGGCTTGGGCGGAGCACCGCCGTGTCCTCGTGGAGGCGATCGGCGGCGTTGATCTCTCGCGCCGTCAACTCCTTCTGCGAAGCAGAAATGCTCGCGAAGATGGAGGCGGCGCACGTGAGGGTGAGGCAGTATTTGCGCCCTCACGGCCGTAGTCGCCGCAGGAGACGCCCTGGGCGTCGGGAATCCCAGGCTGATTCCCGGCCACCGTAGGCGCGGGCTTGCGGGGCGGCGAGTAATGGATAGCTCGCTGTCCGGTAAGGACCAAGCCCGGGTTGACGGCGCGTTGTGTTCCACGCGCGCCTCAAAGAGATGTCAGCACCAACTGGTGGGGTCCGCAAGGACCGATGCCTGTCAGGGGTGCGGGTTGTTCGAAAGAGATACCGCGGCCCCTGGCACACTGGCAACTGAGGGAACACGGGTGGGTTTTAGTCAGTAAAAGTCTGACACGCGTCCTGCTCCACCCAGAGCGGGAGAAAGTTATAAGACTTCTCACCAAAAAAAAAAAAAATGACAGTTGAGGTACTATTTAGGTAATTGAATCGTTTCGTATGGCATTTATAATATAAATTTTCCCCGTCTTGACCACTAGCGTCAACGGAAGAAACACAAATCTCAGCCCTCGACGATGACGTGCGCGGGATATAATTTTCACTCCCTAAGTAAGTACCTACCTACCTACTGCGCTCTTATATCTGCGTTGGGAAATCGCGAGTGTGGGTTTTTGATGATTTGGCAACAACCTACTTTGTGCACCTTATGACAAATGACAATTTTTTTTATTAAAAAGAGTGTCCATGGAATTTCATGCACGTTTTTCTACATTCATACTTATCTTTCTTACTGGCCGACTGTAAAAGGTTTAACTGAAATAAATGCCGTGAAGGATACAAACGTTTATGAGTTCTCTCTTTATAGTGGAAGTATTGTGAACATGTTTTTATTTACACAATTTGTTTGGTATTTAAAAGCGCAGGTAGAATAACTAATTTCATAGCAGCTAGCGGAAATAGTATAAATGTTATATTCAAAATTATGACACAGTTCGTGGATTAAAATAATATAAAAGCTTATTTTGAGCGCGTGCGGCGGCATCGAGTCCGCTCTAGGCGCCGCCGCACAGTGGGCTGGGATTACAAGGTTGGGTCTTAAGAGATCAAATGTATTTTTTTGGTATCTAGGCATAAATTTAAAACGTTTTTATTCTTTGACTTTTTTTAATTTAACGAGTACTTTCGGAGATATAGCCGTATCAAATTTGTATGAAGAGTCATGTTATTTTAGTTAAGCAATTTATTCCAATTAAATTGAAATTGAAAATAATGTAGGTATACTAAACGGCCTGAAAACCTCAATACCTACTTAGTTCTTTAAAAAAAAACAATGTTCGACATTTTCCACCACCATAGGTAGGTATGACGGTATGACAAACAGACGATGAACAAGAAAGTCAACTTGACGATTCAAGCATATTTATGGGTAGTTTAGTGCCAATAAAATTAGTGTGCGGCGAACAAGTTGTTTGACGGCACGGTTGGCGCAGTGGTTCAGCGATGGACTGCTGCGCTGCGTGTCGCGGGTTCGATTCCCGCACGGAACAAATATTTGTATGATCTGCAAGTAGTTGTTCTGGGTCTGGCTGTTTGTGTATGTGAGTTTAAATGTTTGTAAACGCACCCACGATACAGGAGAAATTCCTAGTGTGGGGCAACGTTTTTTTTTAAAAAAAAAAAAAAAAAAAGTTATCTGGCAAAACGATTCACCAAATTCATCTTACTGGTGTCGTCCAATCTTTTTCGAATTTGTGAAAGAAAATAAAATAACGATATTGCGGGAAAAAAGTGCTATTGAGGAAGAGATTGTAAATTTAGTGAAAACAGAAGTTGGAGAAATAAAAATTTCACACTCTTTATTAATGACTATGATAGACGGAAAAGCAACATCAATTTTATGTGATACTTCATCTCAGAGATGCGACATTTGTAAAGCCACTCCAACAGAGATGAATAATTTGCCCTTAATTGCATCAAAACCGACTGATCCAGATCTCTGTAAATACGGATTGTCATCATTGCATACCTGGATACGAATGATGGAATGCATTCTGCATATAGCCTACAGATTAACGATACAGACATGGACAGTAAAGGGAGACAACAAGTGCATAATGGAAAGAAGAAAGAAAGACATACAAGACGCTTTTAAAAATAGAATGGGACTTCTGATTGATGTTGTTAAACAAGGGCACGGCTCCACGAATGACGGAAATACTGCTAGAAGATTTTTTGCAAATCCAAACATGACTGCTGAGATAACTGGTGTTAGTGAAAAATTAATAAGGCGATTTGCAATCATTTTAGAGGCAATTTCACCAGGTTACCACATTGACACAGCGAAATTTCACGAATATGCTCAAGTGACCATGCAACTGTATTTGGAATTATATAGCTGGTATTATATGCCTTCAAGTGTTCATAAACTTCTTATGCATGGTGCAGCTATTATTGAAAGATTTGGTCTAATACCAATTGGACAGCTATCTGAAGAAGCTGCTGAAGCTAGAAATAAAGACTTTCGTAGGTACCGCCAACACCATTCCAGGAAATGCAGTAGAAAAGTAGTCTCCCCTTTAGGCCTACCTAAAGGGGAGACCACTACATAAAAAAAAACGCGCCTAGTTCTTAACCTCTATGGTGGTGTGGAATAGAGAACAAAATTTGAAATTGCGACCAAATCGCAGAAAATCGCAACCCGAGAATAGGCGCTAAAATAGGACAAATATACGTACTATGCATACGTAGAGTCAATTCTTTGAGAAAATTTGAGAATTTCGAGATTTTCACATTTTTTTCTTTTGCTTCATACAAAAATTACTTTGGATATTTATAACTCCGAAAATACTAAGTTATCTGAACGACCCTCATAGAAATAATTACTTATAATCGATAGATAAATCCAACACAATATTTAAAATTTCAGAAAAAGAAACTTTTTTTTTTAAAATGCTAAGTCCTTTACCGGCCCGTTTCAGCCCACTGTGCGCCGCCGTCGCTGAGCGCGTGTAGCCGTAGGACTGACACACTTATCAAATAAACGAAAATTAACCTTGTACTCTATGTAATTCACGGCGTTTTAAGTAGGCTGACATTGGATGGGAATAGTTTTAATATGGACGTTTGTTGATATATTTATTTTCTTCGACGCCAATTGTACAGCTTGCAAAGAATGAAACAAATTTAATAAAAGGCAATATTGTACTTGTGCTCATCCGCACTGTAGTCTAAATTCATATAACCAGTAATCTCAAATACCGCATAAACAGATATGAAGAAAAACTGGACAAACCTAATATTTATCAAAACGAATTAATTCCACCTTTAAGGTGAATCTAGGCGACATTTTTCCATACAAACTTCTGGAGTGTATTACTCCACTGTTCGACAACGTACAGACGCCAGCACATCAAGCTACCGCAATCTGTCAAATTTCTTTAATCGCGTTTCAACTTTATTACAAAAGCATTAGGATCTTGTTCAATTGGAAAAAATTACAGTTTGGGGTAGCTTGATGCGCTGGCGTCTGTACTTACACCAAAAATTAAATATGGTATGGTTTGGTCTCATTATTAATATTGTATGTGCGGAAACAGAATACGAAAATAAAAAGCCATTAAAAAGTTAGGGGCCTGCAACGATTCGTTTTGTTACTAATTTGACCTAATTTTGGGCGTGTTTAAGTAATAAAAGAAGTGTAAGATCTCCAAAACCAACTCGGTACAGACAAAGCTCAAAAATCGAAAAGTCCAATAAAAAATATTGGTCATTGATTAGGTATTGCAGTGGTTTTTTTCATAAAACCCGATCTTCCGAAGGACCTTTCTTAATTTTTTACGCGCCTGTTTTACTATAAATGATCCTGCATCTAACTAAATAACGTTGTGCGTGTAGACTAGCGTCTAACTGCTCTTCACTGATACTACCTCTTTCGGTCTCGATACCTGGTGAGCCAGCGTGCTTTTTAGTCAGGCCCACCAGTGAGTTGGAGCCCGCGACTAGATTCCCCTTAATGTCAGTACCGAACGGTAGGGTAGGTACTGCCGTCATTGCTGAAATAACTCTCGAAATTAATTCATCGGGATTTTATTTGGTAAACAAAATCCTACGGTGACAAAAAGCCGCAGGCCGATTTATGTTTCCAATAAGTTATCGATAACGAATGAGACGGTATTGCATTCAAATGTTTTTTCTTTTTGCATTAGAGTAAAGCTTGGAAATTTACTTGCATTGGCGATCTGGGAGGGATTATACAAGGTATGTTTAGTGTTTATAGTAAAAAACAATAATTACGATGAGATTTTGTGCTTAAATATGATTTGCACACACAGTTCCGGCAATATCTTCAAGGATCTATAGACATACACAAGGAGCAAAGAGATTAAATTCCTCGGGTCTGGGATGATAAACGTCAGCCGGTGGACGCCGGGACCGGGATGACCTCCCCGGTCGTGATACTTTATACAGGAGTCGAGGTCTTGTATCATATTGTTATAACTGATCGTATTTTAAAGCGAAGGCAAAGAATCATTAAATCTCCAGAAGATAAAACGGGCGTTGGGAGATCCTGTTAATAGGTGTATAACAGGCGATTCATTAAACAGCCGCATCAGCGAATGATATATGTTGATGTGGTAAGACGATCAACCATTTTATGATGCTATTCCTTGCTATACTCCGAAAATGTTGGGCAACATAAAAAAAAATTGCATGAACAAGGAGCGTTCGTGAATGAACCGGTACTGTTTCTTTATTTAAACTTGTCAAAATTGGTTTGAGTTTTTTATTTTTAGCTCAACTACGGTACCTTTCACGACGGAGTTGTATACGAGAAGGTTTAACCTTTTAATGAATGTTAACAACTTATTGAAGCTCTACTTTTAAGAAAAATGCTTTAGGAAATTTATCGTCAGCAATATCTAGTGCTTCAAAGGTAAGCGACTCAGGTGTTAGGACGTCTTATGCATGACAATGCACGCAGAGTATTACACAAGTCAAAGTTGTTGATTAACGGATAAACCAACACGTTGTTCACAAGCATGAGAGCCCCGCAGAGGAACGAGCATTGCATTGAGATTGAGACGCGTAGACTTCGATTATTGATATACCTACCGATATCCGAGTCGTGACACATAATTTGTTATTCATAAAATCATCAGGAAGTTTGTATCAACACTAGACATGCAAAAGAGAATACTAATAAAATACAAATAACGTACCCATTCAGTAGACTCACAGCGTAAACGTGGATGTATAGCGGAGATCGTTCAATGAGGCACAAAACTTTACGATTCCACGCCTGTTGCAAGAGTGCTACGACTGCGGTTATTACGTATTAATGTTTTGTGAATTGCGATGACACCGTAAACCGTGCCTCGTTCAATGGGAACCAACTCGTGTTTATTTCACGCTGGAGGTAATTTATTCCGGTAAAGCGCCGCGTCGCGAGCCGCGTCGTCGTAAGTAAGTGGGCCGCGGGCGCTCTACGCAACGATTCACACCGTTGTCTTTATCCATTTACACGCACCGTTGCAATCATCAATCAGGGTTAGATACGAGGATGGCCACTGACTGCACGGACCGGAGAGCCGCCGGCGCTCCTCATGCGCCGGCCACGACTTCACTAGTCGGACATTATTGTGCAAGACTCGTGCCCGCCTATTCAATTTCAAATATGGTAGCTGGCGCGCCCGCACGTCCCATTGGACAGTTACAGCATTGGAACGAAATGATCACAAAACTAATCGTAAATAAATCATTGGATCACTAATAGGCAAGAACGAATTGTTGCTCGTGTGTTTAGATTTTAGACGGTCGAATTCCGGTGCAGACTGTACGGGAAGTGGCAAATAACTGAGGTCTCGGTAAACAAATTACAAACGTTGCCATTCTGGTTTCTTTTATAACGGAAAAACAGATTTAGACTTTGTAAAGAATACAATTTTTTTATTGAGACAGATACAATAAGAACAAATACATTTACGAATCAAAAATCACCATAATAAAATTTTATTTGTAAGTAAGTATACAGATTGATACTCTCAATACTCAAAACGACTTAGGTATACTTACATTAGTTTAAGAACTTAGTTATTAAGGTTAAACCAAAAAGGTTTATTATTTTTTTCTTTTCAGTTTTTTGGCGGTTTTTTTTTTATTTTGTTAAAACGTTTTTTTTTTATCTACTAATTACTGTAATACATAACTCAACATGAAAATCTGTGAGTGAACAATAAATCACCTCTACTTATCCACCTACGGGGTAGGATATTTTTCCAAATTTATATGGAACCAACTTCGGGGTAAATTTCCAATACAAAAAGAATTATCAAAATTGGACTAATCTGTAAAAAATTATGCGTGGTCATACATAAAAAAGAAAATATACGAGTCGACTTGAGTACCTCCTCCGATTTTTCGTCGGTTAAAAATACGTACAGAAGAATGTGTATTAGGGGATTTCGAAAATCTACCCCTAACGGGGTGAAGTGGGGTAGTCAATTTTAAAGAGGTTATCATCTTTTGATTTTTATACTTGAAACTTGGCCGAATGCAATGTACAGACATCAGCACATCAAGATACCCCAAACTCTGTCATATTTTCCCAATTGAACATGAACCTTATGCCTATATTATAAAGTTGAAAATGTATCAAAGAAATTTGACAGATTGGTGTAGCTTGATGTGTGCATAAATAATAAAGATCGTAATCATTAATGCTATGTTTGAAGGAGGCGGTGAAATTTGTACGGGAAAGTACGAAATACAAGCGAACGAAATTGCTGGCGAAGTTCTAAATGCCTGACTTGACTGACATATCAGAAACTTCGCACAAGGGGTAGGTTTAGGAAGGCGAAGTTTAAGGTGTATTTGGAAATTATGAATCTTAAGGGGGGAGGGGATTCGTATATGACAAATCGTATTAATAACTTTTGTCACTATTAGTTATTCAAAACTACCACTCAAAGGGGGTGTTAAAGTTTGTATGGAAGTATAACGCGTGGTCGGATAACCCTGAAAGTCCTTCTTGATACTTTTGACAGAAAATCAAAATTAACAAGATCCTTATGGGGTTTTGAAAATCGGCCCCTAACGGAGCAAAAGAGGGTACTTAATTAAGCTTTAGGGGAGACGTAATTTTACTGTATTTTTGGATTAATTCAAAGGTAATCTAAGCTTTAAACAAGGCACATTTTTTCCATAATGTCTTAGGCTAAAATCAACTTTAGGGTATTAATGCAACCGGATACCCGAACTCTACATATTTTCTACAGACGTTTTTGAAAAGTTTTTCACAAGACTTGTTGGAAGCAAGTGTCACAACTTTTGATGCACACGCGCGGTTTATGATCCGGGGGTTACAATATTACAGAGTTCGATCCTAGAATCGTAATACATATAAATAATACTATGTTTTACAAGTAACTGGGCTCTGATAAACACGCAGTAGTAATATATTAGCGTGATAGTGAGTATCGTTTACTATTCGCTCGGACCAAATGACTCACTCGCCTCTGTTTTGTGTAACGCGCGGTTTTTTCACACCACTAGACGAAGATTAACCGCGTACTGAATCAACCCTATTACTAGACTACATAGTTAAAATTTTAATTTAATTAATTACCTACTTCAAACTTGAAAGGCATACAGTAATTATTTCATATTACAAAATAGCATCTAGGTAGGTATTTGCTATCCTTTGTAACATACTCATCTAAAGTAAAATGTATTTTTTTATGTCTTACGAGAAAATAATTATTTTACCGAATAAAAAATACTGTTTTATTTTAAACTTACCGGTTGTGCCACCATTAGTAGTAGCAGAATCAGAAGAAGTATGATGGTTATTGTTCGAGTTGTTATTGTTGGAGCTGCTGCAACTAGGTTCGTTGTTATTCCCATTATGTCCGTTATTCTCGTTACGATTCGGCATAAAATTTTGCAATTTTTTAAATGACTCTTTCATGGCTGGTGGTTTGTAAAATGACGAATCACTTGTAGTTGGTGGGGACGTATCGTATTCATCGTCACTGAAGGTTGACGAACTTGAGTCCGTTTTAACAGAACAAAAAAGAAAACGGAAACACGCCTTTAAAGAAGAAATTTTGAGGCCGTTAATGTACGATTTAAATAAATAAAAATTCAACACAGTAAAGTGTTGATGTCAAGTATAACAGAGTTTAAGTTGGGGGGAGCTGGTTTCGGAACCAGAGAGCAGACAGTTGCAATGCGTGCAAACACACCGGAAGTAGAACAAGTTATGAACGCATCCGCGTAATGTCTGATTTATCCCGGGGATCCGGGAGGCGTGCCTTAGTGCAGGGGATGCAAGCATGCAACAGGAGGACAGACGCGGCGCAGCGGGTCAGAGCGGCGCGGGCGGGAGTGCGCGTGCCGACCGCCTGCCCGGCTAAAGCACGCCCATCCATTGTCGCTAGCACCTCTACCACCGTACCACAGTACCGACGACAAGGCACACCAACGGCCAATGCATAACACACGCGCACAGGTTAAACTTACGAGCCACGGACACAGAGACATCAACAATATTATTGGTCCATCACAAGCGTTGTGCTTGTGAGCTTCGTGATACACACTACCAAAACAATTGATTTGAAACTTCCAATTAGTAAATACAGAGAAATTATTTCAGCAATGTGGTCATAATTTATATTAAAGTTAATGTATATAGGTACCTACTCATATATATCATGTGGGGTCACTCTACGACAATATGAAAAATTTATAAAGAAAAGCTAAAACGAAATAAGAATAACGCGTGTTAAAGGAACGCCGCACGGAGACAACAAGTTCACGGGCTGGTTTTCTTTGCACTGTGTCTTATTTAACCGCGAATATACGCGTCGCGACACTAATAATAATAGTATGGTGTCGGGCAGCGGGGAGCGTACTGACAACGTAAGATCGCGGGCGCCCGATTTTGCAATCGTTACGTGTTCAGCGTAATGTTGACAATAACAAATTTGTCTTTAACGTCGACCGCGTGTTTAGAGATGACACTTTACGACGCGGAAACAATCATTCATACGACAATCAAATGTAACCGCGTCGGGAATTTGCAACCAAATCCACTGACGCCTCAAGTTATACACTTGTGGAGGCCTGGAGGCCTAATGAGAAGAATTTCTTGGGACTTCTGGTAAGATTTTTTTACGTGTTTTTAATTTTGCATACTTATACATTAATTATATCTACTTCCACAGGGTCAAATTGCATTAGTTAGGTTTAGGTAAACTCCGCAGGCGTGACGAACAAAAACGGATGATGACGGATACAGTATGAATCCTTGTCAACTTAAATACGTTAGTTACAGTTACCTTAAGCATTCCATGCACATTATGATAATCCTTTGCACCATACAATTTATTTATTCACAAAATGAATATCTTAGGAATTATCCCAAAATAAAATCTAACGCGCGCGAAAACAAATTGAAGCGCGGTTCCACTGATGACATGACAAATGTACGCATAATCTGATCTACTTACTACCCGTGCGAAGGTGGGGCGAGTCGCTAGTATTATATAATTATTTTCTACACAGTTCACATGTTGACAAATGTGAGGCAAAACACCGGGAGGGGACGCAACAGGAGGACATAATACAGGGAAGTGACCTTATTGGTGATGTTTTTCAGAAAGGTCAGGTACGGAGTACTCGCAACCAGCTTACGTCTATGACCTGCACCCTAATTGCGAAACACGCGATTAATCATAATCGGTTTCATTTTGACAGTTCAACAATATACATTGCGTTATTTACGTTGTTGAGCACACTCATTTTTCGAACATATGAAGCAATGGTTTAGCCATCTGTTTGAAAACGAAACAGATTATGATTAATCGTGAGTTACGCAATTAGGGTGCAGATGTACAAACGAAGCAAAAGGCGTACCTATGTAAGGATTGCGTCAGGTGTCGTTCTGTAGTTTCTGCTTACCCCCGTGGGAAGAAGGCGTATGTTTATGTATGTATGTTGACAAATTAACTAAGTGTAAAACAAGGGCTTTTGTCACGCAATTGGTACCATCGGACAATATTTTGTACCTATGAAACGTAGGTAAAATATTAAATCAAATAATAGCTCCTAAAATATTTGACGTGAAAAAGCGCTGACTTTCAGCCTAGATTGAATAAATGACTTTTGATTGATTGATAAACTTCTTGGTTTCCTAAAATACGGTATTTTGCAAAAATCTTAGGATTGGCGCTAATCCGATATTTTGTGGACAACCCTAAAATTCAGCTCTAGGTATTATAATTTATTACTAGCTGACCCGGCGAACTTCGTACCGCCAATAAAAGTTGACTGTTATTAAAATTACTTAATAAGTTTTAACTTTCCCTGGATTTCTGACCGCACGCATAATATGTTTGACAGGTAGGAATAATTTGTATGGGATAATAAAATTGTTGGTATTTCGATTTTCCATGCGTTTTTTTTTCATAATTTCTCACCGTTTAAACAGGTTTAAACCTTCCCTGGACTGCCACAAATATTTCAAAATCAAAATTAGCCAAATCGGTCCAGCCGTTCTCGGGTTTTAGCGAGACTAAAGAACAGCAATTCATTTTTTTATAGATTTATATATATATAGATAGATATATATATATAGATAGATATAGTCAAATAGCATTAACGGAAGCCCGTATAATTTCGTCCTGTCCGTCAGTCCATAGCAATTCAGCAACAATGAACTGAAAGTTGAATTCCCCTAACGTTTAAAATTGCATTATTTTCAAGCGCGCATTATTTTCAAGTGCGTTTCCTCGGGTTTCAAAAAGAACAACCAGCAATGGGTACAAAAGTTTCCCTTTAGCTCAGGTTATCTGTGGAAACGTCGTTTATTGAACACTTACGCACTTCCAATTGCTTTGTAATCTTAGATTTTACAATGTACAATTGTTTGTTTTCCCTAACAAATAAATACATAAAATCATGACGTCGGCGTCGCATGGACCATAGGTGCAACACTGTTTGAAATTCATCGTCCCTTTTGCACAGGAAGCATTTGATTTGCTCCCCGGCCGTCTGACCTCCTAGTCCCCCACATCTGTGATCTACTTGTACCCGTCTGACAGGATTAGTTTTTGACGTTTTGGTGATGACAGATGAGAATTGACCTATTACTGTATTCTAGTGCCCCACTGCTGCCCTTGTTTTGTACAGGTTCTATCTAATAATGTGGCGATACGGCAAAACGTCGAGATTTCTTGCTGTAAGTATCTAAGTTAAATCTTTAAACACAGGGTCAAATTAAATTACCAGGCAATACTTAACCCACGTGTTGGGTATCGATATCGAAAACGAATGGAACAAAGATAACATAAACTTGACCCTTTAGTTCTCCTGCTCGCGAAGTGGGAGGCGGCGCACGTGAGGGAGAAGCAGTATATGCGCCCTCACGGCCCTAGTCGCCGCAGGAGACGCCATGGGCGTCGGGAATCCGAGGCTGATTTCCAGCCACCGCAAGCGCGGACTTGCGGACGGCGAGTAATGGATAGCTCGCTGTCCGGTAAGGACCAAGTCCGGGTCGACGGAGCGTTGTGTTCTACGCGCGCATCAGAGATGTCAGCACCAACTGGTGGGGTCCGCAAGGGAAGTTATTTGATGATATTCCAGCCTCAAAAAAAAAGAAAAAAAATGGTATATAAAACGATAAAATGACTGGTATAATCAACGTACAGCCCAAACTACTAAGACACATTCAATTTTGCACGAAGTTTCCTTTAATGATGTAGGCGAGCACTAAGAAGGGGTTTTTGAAATTCGACCTTTAATGGGGTGAAAAGGGAGGATATTGTTTGTGTAAAAAATCTTATTTCTTGAGTTTATTAAGTTGAAACTTGGCACGAATACTTGTCTAAGTAAAAAAAAATATGAAAGTTTTAGTGTTTATAAAAAATTACTAATAAAGCGTGTAAAATGAAGGAGATTGATTGGGGTGTGTTTGAGTTTTTTTAGAATAATTTTAAGACATGGTTCGATTAAATCGAAACCGAAAGTAAAGAATAACGTACATCAAGGTTTTTCGAAAATCTACAACTACAATATACTGGAATAAACTGACAGACACTAATGTCACTTTGTAAAATAATGTTTCCGTATTTATTGTAATTATTGCGTTCAGTTTGTTGTGATTCATTTCACTCACACTAAGGCAATACAAACATTTATTATAAAAGTAAATAATTATAATAAACATAAATAATTATAACAGAGACGATGTAATTACACGAATTATCGGGTCGGCAATTATTGCCTCCCTCCCTACTAGCTCAGCCAGTTTTTTTTTATTAGCCACTAGCTTTTGCCCGCGACTTCATACGCATGGACTTTAGAATCAAGTAGATAATCATTTTTTTAATAATATATAGCCTATTTTTTAAGTTAGACCTCTCGGAATACATAATTGAAAACTGCATTCAATTCCATGCAGTGGTTTTTGCGTGATGCGGTAACAAACATACAGACAGACAAAAATTCTAAAAACCGTTGTTTTGACTTCTGTTGCTCTAATAAAGACCCCCCTTACAATTTTTTCTTCAATTTCTTTAATGTACAGACATCGGCCTGTTACAATTTTATTATATGTATAGATTAATGTCCCACTGTTGAGCAAAGGCCACCCTACTGTATCTATACAGAGTTTTAAAAGAATACAAAGAGAAATCTCCGTTTATAACAAGTGTCACGGATAGCGACAGCGATAGTGCTGATATTATTTGTCTTACGATGAGGAATAAATATATATTATTACATCCAATGCATTTTAATTTCTAATTCGCCAACCAGTTGTTGTCCGATAAGGCTCGGCTAGCTTTTCAGCTGTTCACAATGGTGTGCTGGTGCCTACGCTTATGTATGGAAGTGAATGTTGGGTACTAGCAAAAGAAGCATGGTAGTATAGGAGTATGTAAGGGTCGTGGCAGGTAGCTTACCTTAGTTTCTGCCTTCCCCCATTGAGAAAAGCCTTGAGTTTAAGGATGTATGTATATGATTCGCTTTTTTAAAGCCATCGGGCCAGCCATCGGCCAGTCGGGCGTTGGTAGCTGCGCCTCAGTTTTAACTTTTGCAGCTATCATCGTTTAACATTGTTTGTCTTCGTATGTTTGTTTTTTGTTCCCAATAAACGATTACTATTATTATTATTATCATCAATCGGGTTATAAAGATATTAGTACTAATTGTTTTATTGAAGAAACAAAACTAGAGTAGAAAAGGGAATCACCAGTTTCGGCTAAACGTGGACCAGCGTAACTCACGATTCAGCATAATTTGTTTCGTTTTGAAACAAATGGCTAAACCATTGCTTCATATGTTCGAAAAATGTGTCTGCTCAACAACGTAAATAACGCAATGAATATGGTTGAACTGTCAAAATGAAACCGATTATGATTAATCGCGTGTTACGCAATTAGGGTGCTGATGCCTGGTAAAATTTATTGTATACTAAACATTATTATTATTTCTGAAATAAATATTTTTGCAATTTGCAAATCACATACCTAGTAGCTAGGTACACTTGCAGGTAAAAATATTTCAGTTTTATTTAGATATCTAACGAAAGTATAGTTTTCTATTTTTCGTCACAATAAAAGAGGTAAAAGATAATAATTGCCTAACTTATAACAACAATACATCACGCATTTTTTGCACGAAGGAGTAGGCAGAAGTGTGTGGGACATTTCGCAATTTATGTTATATTTTGCTATGTAATCTACTCTGTTCATTTTACCTATATACAACATCACACTAGTATTGTTCGCAGGGAGGAGTACGTAGAGGTACAATTCTATAATAGGTCGCTATATAGGTAGGTACTGCATTGTATTTTTTGTCAAAATGGGATCCAACACAATGATTGCCAACTAATATATAATTAAACTTACAACATAATATATATTTACGCTTGTAAATCCCTAAGGGAAAGGGCAGAAGTATGTGTAAAACACCCAGACTTTTCACAAGTTAGGTATAATGATTCCCCACGTTGACGAGGAAAACACCAGTGTTCCCCGGAGGGGTACTTACCCCTATGTAGCTAACGATATAGAGGTGTAAGTACACCTTGTACCTCGTAGGTTGGTAAGTACTGCCTTTTTGTTTTTCGTCAAAATGAAGGAAACCTTACAAAATGATTGCAAACTAATACAAACACTAAACTAAAAACATAACTATTAATAGGTCTTTACCTATGAAATTGCCGTTTTGTATGAAAAAATTTAAACGATTTTTTTAAATGTATTTTTTATTTGTATTAATCGAAGTAATCACCCATGCAATCAATGCATCTTTGCCATCGCAGTGGCAGTTTATTGATGCCCTTCTTAAAGAAATCAGCTAGACGGGAGGCAACTAATTCTTCAAAGGCATTTTGTACTGCCTCTCGGGTATTGAATTTTTTTCCCGCCAAGAAGTTATCCAAATTCTGGAAAAAGTAGTAGTCTGTAGGCGCAAGGTCTGGTGAGTAGGGCGGATGACGGAGAGCTTCCAACCCCAGTTCTTGCAACTTGGAGACCGTCTGCTGTGCAGTATGAGGTCGCGCGTTGTCGTGCAGGAGCAGCGGAGACGAGCGGTTGACCAATGCTGGTTGGAGATGTGCCAGCTTCTCCATCATTGTGTTCAGTTCTTCACAGTACACATCTGCAGTAATGCTCACCCCGTTTGGTAAGAAGCTGTGATGAATCACACCGGCGCTAGACCACCAAACAGTGACCATCACTTTTCTAGGGGTAAGTTTTCGTTTAGGGCATTGTTTAGGTGCTGAACCAGGATCCAACCAACTTGCTGAGCGCTTGCGGTTATCAAACAGAATCCATTTTTCATCGCAGGTAACAATGCGGTTCAAAATTCCTTCATTTGTGTGTCTGTTGAGCAGTGCAAGGCACGTCTCGACGCGTACTTCGCGCTGACGATCATTGAGTTCGTGGGGCACCCATTTTGTCAAGCTTTTTTACCTTGCCAATTTGACGCAAATGGACCAATATTGTTTTGACGCTAACGTCGAAAGCTGCTGCTAATTCAGCCGTAGATTGTGTATCATCAGCTTCCACAATCGCCTTTAATTCGTCATTGTCGACCAAAGTCTTCGGACGACCGCGAGGTTCATTTTTCAGGTAGAAATTTCCAGAACGGAAGCGAGCAAACCAATAACAGGTGGTGCGTTGGTTTGTAGTGTTAGCTCCGTAAACGTCGTTGATATTGCGTGCCGCTTGTGCCGCGTTGCTGCCACGACGGTACTCATATTCCATAATTACTCGAATTTTTAACGTATCCATGATGACGAAAAAGATTGAAATGCGATGAAAATGTAACACTATTCAAAAAACAAATGACTACTTTTGGAAAAAAAAATCCATGTTTTTAAAATAAAATTAATTTGAAATTAGAATTCTTACCCAAACAAAAATTATTTTGATTTGAAATGGCCAGTACTGCAAAACGGCAATTTCATAGGTAAAGACCTAATATTACCTCGATAAGCCAACAAGACTTCGCAAGTTCAGTTACAGTGACAGGTTATAACTATAGGTTCATAATTATAAATATCTATTTTTTTTTTTTTTTTATGACTAAGTATTTTTTATTTTATTCTCGTTATGTTTTTATTACTTTGTCTATGTATGTATAGAATCAAGTCTATCCGACTAAACAGACAGCTGTGCTGCTGGGGAGTTTGTTCCGCTACTTCTTCTTCCCAGCTAAAGCACTAGAAAGTGGTGACGGGTGGGTGTTTTTGGGGGGACTGTCTTATGTATTTTGACGTTCGAAAAGTGCTGATTCTCAGCCTAATTTGAATAATTGACTTTAGATTTTGATTTGAGTATTCAATGATTCATTGCATAGACGTGAAATACATAACATCACACCAGTATTACCCGAAGGGGTAGGCAAAGCTTCACTTCCAAGCTGTACTTATAGGTGTACTTGCTTGTATTTTCCTCCACAATGGAAGAGATCAATGATAACCGAAAACTTTCCACTTATATGTATTAGTGATAATTAGCTTTAATCATAAGATTACCGCCTGTATTACACAATGGGGAAGACAGAGTTACGGCTCTTATTTTATAGGTCAACAAACAACAAAAAATATTCTGCTATTCAAAAAGAACAACATTTCATAAGTAACAACACATACAATAAATTTATTCCAACTACGGATCCCTTCAATGTGCTTATGCATGGTCTAACACGCACGTGGGCAGTTTTTAGTAGTAAATCAGGCCATTATAATTATAAACAATACGACTGAGTAGTTTCGTTTTCATTCATAGCAAACCTCGCCCGATCTCTGAGACCTTGGTCGGTATTTTCAGAGCAGAGTGAATCATCGTAATCCATAGGTAAGTGGAATATTAACGATCGTTTCACCGGGAACTAGATAATATTGTATTTATGCGGTTGTGCCGGACACGCCCAGGTCAGCACTGTAAGTTAAGTCTATTTTAAACAAGAATAGATAGATAGGTACTTTGATCACTTTTAATATACAGCCAATTAATTAATTACAATATATATTTCACAATAATTAACAGTATAAAAGTTGTTTCTATGACGAAGCGCGAGTAACAAAAGTTCGCTCAGCCCCCACTCGGCTCGGAGTTTTTAAAGCTTGGTATTCCCGCCAAAGTGACGTTAGCCAATGACTCGTTAGCAACGTTCCAACGTGCGGTCCGACGCAGGTGGCAGCACTGGACCTACGGTGCGTCGCTTGACTCGTGATACTAGCGCTATTTTTGGACGCCGGAAGCAGTGGCGCCAACATCCGGCCCTCCTGAAGTGTGTCTGTCCCTAGACACATCGTCATCTGTAATTTGAGAGCAAACATGTTAGCTTTTATGACTACTATACGTATTATAGTCTAGTATTATGTTACGTTATGTTGAATGAGTTCCCACCACTGAGCCCATGAATAGCACAATACAAAAGTATGATCCCTGACTTCGCACCACCATGCTCAGACTCGCAGTCCACATGATAGATGAAGCTTTCCAGTTCATCCACTTTTATCTGCATGAACCACATTTTCGCCCACAACAAGCTCAAGGTCGAACCTCACTTGTTGCTGTAGTGGAAACATCATTACAACTGCAACATTTCCATTCCATAAACTGTTATTTATTAAAACTGATTATTGCAGAACAAAATATTGTGCAAGTTTAATAATTCACATTAGTAATCATTTAAAACCAAATTGTAAAGCTGTATTATTATATTATAAATAAACAATAATTTTACCTTATGATGTTTTATTAGATTAGTTTTTGTACATACCAACCACGCCAACATCCTCATCCCAATCGCTTATCTTAATCCATGGCTTCATGTTTTCTACACAGGTAGTACCAGAATATTTCTTGTGTGATCGCTCGCTACCCATTATGTCAACTATGTGGTATCTATCCTTCCCGAGTATTTTTGTAACTTTGAAAGGCCCCTTGAACACCGGTAGGAGTTTAGTACTGCTGCCACTACCAGCCTGGCTAGACACTTTTACGAGAACCAAGTTCCCAATCTCATATTGTTTGGCCACACATCGTTTTGCATCAAAACTTTCTTTTTGATGTCTAGCATCTAGTTGTATTCGTGTGTCGATATCCCGTCGCAGCTGTGTGACATCTACAACTTCTCCGTGCTCGGGTAAAAATATGTCGCTCTCTGTTCTAAGGCGGTACCCAAAAAACGCTTCACTGGGGACTGCATTGATGGTTTTCTGCAATGTGCTATTTATACCTTGTTGCAAACACGTTAAAACATCATCCCAATGTGTGTAGTCGTTATCTGCACCCAATGAACGCAGTGCCTCTACTATTGTTTTATTGTAGCGTTCGACTTGTCCGTTCGACCTCGGCATGCCAGTTGCTATAGTGTGTGCACGAATGTTTTTGCTATCACAATATGTTTGAAATGCCTTTGCCGTAAAAGCAGAACCAGCGTCAGTAATGAATCTTCGCGGATTGCCAAAAATCTTAAACAGGTGGTCTAATTCTTTTATGACACAAGCTGTGCTTGTATCACGCACCGGAAATATAAAGACAAACTTTGTAAACGCATCAACAAGTACCAGAATATGACAATTGCCCTTTGATGATTTCACAAATGGACCCACATGGTCCATATGGATGGTATGAAAGGGGCGAGCATATTTTGGAATTGGAAACAACTGACCCTCCTTTTTACCACTTTTATTTTTATTGTATAGGCAGTGCAAACAATTTTTTATGTATTTAGTTACTGTTTTTTTCATTTTAGGAAACCAATATTTATGTTTAATTCTTTCTAACGTTTTGTCTACAGCGAAATGACCTATTTTGTCATGATTGTACATAATTACTTGCCAGATACAATTTTTTGGAACAACCCATCGCCGACCTATTTCAGTGCTGCGGTAAATTTTGTTTCCAAGCAATTCGTATTCGTTAAAAATATTCCGATTCGCATCGGCCTCTCCTGATAGTAAAATATCTCTGATTTTACATAGATTTGGGTCTTGTTCCTGAACACTCAAAAGCCAGTCAGCTTCGGTGATAGACATTACCATTTGTTTTTCACAAACTTCGCCACTATAGGAAGGGTTTCTGCTAAGTGCATCAACATGTTGCATTTTAGCGCCGGGTCTATGACAAATCTCAAAATCAAATTCTTGAGTCAGGAGCACCCACCTGGCTATTCGTGGCAACACTTCTTTTTTTGTAAGCGAGTATCTGACGGCATTACAATCCGTAATTAATTTAAACTTACAGCCCAGCAAATATAAACGAAATATTTGAAATGATGCCACAACAGCAAGAAGCTCAAGCTCAAACGAGTGGTAACGCTTTTCTTCGTTGGTAGTTTGCCTGCTATAGTAATATATCGGTCGCTCACCATGTTCATGCACTTGTATCATTATTCCAGCTACCCCCTCCCTACTTGCATCTGTATAAAGTATGGTTTCTTTTTTAGGATCAAAGATAGCTAAGGTAGAATCGCAAGTTAAGGCTTCCTTTAATAGATTTACCGTGCGATCTTGTTCGTCTGTCCATTGCCACTTTTGGCCCTTTTTTAATAATTTTGTAAGTGGGCTACTTAGTATTGCACAGTCCTTAATAAACTTACGGAAATAGTTAACCAACCCTAAGAACTGACGCAGCTGATGAACCGTTTTGGGTACTGGGAACTGCTTTATAGCATCAATTTTCTTTGATGTGGGTTTGATACCATTACCATTTACTTCATATCCAAGAAATATGATGTCAGTTAAAAAAAAAGAACATTTTTTAATGTTAAGAGTCAAACCGCGTTCCTTAAATATTTTCAGTACCGATTCCAGGATGTTTATGTTTTCTTCAACAGTTTCTGATACGATTAACACGTCATCTAAATAGACAATGACATTTTTGAAGCGTAAATTACTCAAAATCTGGTTCATCATACGTTGAAAAACCGATGGTCCATTCGACAGCCCAAATGGCATGCGCAAAAACTCGTAATGTCCATCTTCCGTTATGAATGCAGTTTTGTCTATTGAACCCTCATCTACACGTAACTGGTAATATCCACTCTTCATATCTAAGCTAGTAAAATACTTGCACCCTTTTAATCTATCTAACAAGTCCTCTATGCGTGGCATAGGGTATTTCTCTTTAGTAGTTATTTTATTCAATGACCTGTAATCCACGCATAGTCGCTTTTCACCCCCCTTTTTTTCTACTAATAGTACAGGACTAGCGAATGGGGACTTGCTTTCGCGAATGATGTTATTTTTAAGGAGCTCATCAATAATTTTACGTAACAATGTCCTATCAGGTTGTGATAACCTGTATGGCCTGGTGTAAATAGACTTGTTCGATTCAAGTTCGATCTCGATTTTAAAATCTTTAATTTTACCTAATGAACTTAAATCAGCCGCGATTGTTTCGGGATATTTTTTAAACAAATCCTTTAAAGCATCCTGATATTTATCCGGTACGTTGAATTCTACTTCATTAGACAAAACTACAGACACATTCACGGTTTTCTGAAAAGTCAGTTGATTTCCTATTCTCATGTACATAACTGACGTATCCTCGGTCACATTCCGGCCTATCAGGACGTCACAACCCGATAACACGTCAATAATATAGAAATCTACACTTCCGAATTCTATACCGTCTAAAATCAGAGAAGTAGTTATATAATCTTCTACCAAAACCACAGAACAATTCGAGAATCCCTGCAAATGAATCGGTATTGCCAACTTTAGTTTCGTCAGCTTTAATTTTTTTACTAAATCCGACGTTATTAGGGAGCAGTCACTGCCCATATCAATAAAAACTTTTTGGGAAAAGCCCCCTATACAGGCAACTTTATTAAATTTAGTTTTATTTTCACTAGACTTGACAAATTTTACTTCTTTTTTTACTTCGTCAGATTTTTTGTTTCGACAATAGTTTTCTGAATGTCCCTTCTTATTGCAATATTTACATATTTCTGTACAGTCATTACGTTTGTGATTACCCCCACATCCGAAACAAGTTATCTGCTTTGTGGTTCTGGTAGCCGTTAAACTCTGATTTGACATAGCAATACGACTCGATTGTTCCGATTTCAATGAATTTCCTAGATCGATTCGTTTATATGAGGATTGAGGCACCTTATGCTCGCTGACAGCGCCATGACCCGTATTACGAGAACTATTTAACCGATCGTGGAGAAAAGATGCTAGTTGGTCGCATGTATTTATACTTCCGGCATCCACCGACGCACTTATGTTAGGGTCGTCGATATTGCCCGTAATAATAGAAATGATGTCCCGATCGGAAAAATTCACACCTAACTTGTCAATTTTACATTTTTGTTGAAAGTAAAATTCATACAAATGTTGCTGTGCTGTAGGTTTACAATCAATGATTTCTTTAAGTAACGCGAACATGTTACGTTTTGTTTGAAATGTAAACGATATTCTATCTCGCCATTGTTTCCATTTCCAACTAGCCCAAATACTCTCATTTTTTTAAAAGGAGTCATACCAAGTTTTTGCCGTTCCTTTGAATTTATTGACAGCCTGGTAAATTATCACCTGATCCTTCCAATTAAATGTTTTAGCATGTAAATCAACAATATTGAGCCAGTTATTTACTTTATCTGTAAGGGGGTCAAATTCTGGTACCATTGAGTTCAAAACCATATTATAGCAACCCGCTACTTGACTATCGACTGATTTCTTTGTTTTTTTACGAATGGGTGAAGGCGTGTAGCTTCTTCTGGACTTACTGCTTGTCGATGAAGATGATGATGAAGATCTTGTACGTTTCCTCCTTTTTCGCTCCCGGAGACGGGTACGTGATGTTCGGCCCATTTGTAGGCGTTAATTCGAAGCACTTCTGATGTAAGTTAAGTCTATTTTAAACAAGAATAGATAGATAGGTACTTTGATCACTTTTAATATACAGCCAATTAATTAATTACAATATATATTTCACAATAATTAACAGTATAAAAGTTGTTTCTATGACGAAGCGCGAGTAACAAAAGTTCGCTCAGCCCACTCGGCTCGGAGTTTTTAAAGCTTGGTATTCCCGCCAAAGTGACGTTAGCCAATGACTCGTTAGCAACGTTCCAACGTGCGGTCCGACGCAGGTGGCAGCACTGGACCTACGGTGCGTCGCTTGACTCGTGATACTAGCGCTATTTTTGGACGCCGGAAGCAGTGGCGCCAACAGCACTGATAAAATCTTGTCCAATAACAGACTATTACTCATCTAAAGTATGTTTAGTATATTACTAACTTCAAAAAGGATAGAATAGCTTTTGGTTGCGTTTTAAACAATAAAGAGTAGTACTCTGTATTCTTTACCTTTTCCTATGTGCTTGTGATCAGTTGGTTTGTAAAGAACCGGAAATAAAGCGAACCTTTTCTATATTTGTACCTGTACTTACTCCACAAAGTCTGTATATGAAATGGCAATCCTTTTTCAAACACGCAAAGCTTAAAAGCTCGAAAGGAATATTATAATTTCCTCTAGGCTACCTTGGGACGGCGAAACGTTTAGCGGGTAGAGGGTATCTACCTACCTTGTAGTCGTATCAGTGTTTAAAGTTAAATCGACGCACTACCAAACAACAGAAGGGTACGCCTGTCTACCCTCCGGTGTCTTTCATGCGCCCGACTCATCATATTTTATGTATGGTTTAGCTATAAACGATCGATAGAGTCTGGCGGCGTGGTTTGCATGCATACCGAGACCGCTGAGGGACCGCGAGATAGGAATATTATCATGAGTATTGACTCCAGTAGTGATTGTATTTATCCAATAACTGTTGTCTAGGGTGCATTCATTAACAAGTTCTTGATCGTAGGATTACGAAGTTTAATTTGTTAATTGTTTAGTTCCTTAGCTGCAATTAACAGCTGTAGAACAGCAAACACATGGCGAGAGTCACAAAAGCACGGATGCCTTAATTAGAGTACGAGCGGTGGCGTTAGTTTGAACAAGTTATCTATACCAGTTGAAAATCATAACAACAATAATTTGTCTTTAGCGCATAAATTTATCCGAGCGTCATAAATAGAAAATGATTATTTTTAAACACAAGGGTTCGATTCCTGGCCGAAGCAGGTTTTTCCGTAAACAAAAAATGCAGTTATGTTATAATAGGTTATCCTTCAAAATTGAGGCTTTGACCACTTTGCCCTACTGCCTATGGCTTCGAATTTGGCCCAGATATGCCATCGTAAGGCGATGTTCATTGACGACTTATATACAAAATATATTCTCCCACTTCCATGAGCAACATATGCACTTGCATGAGCGATATATTAATTATCGTCCATAAGATTTAGAAGCGGTATGAAATTACTTTTTTACAACTTTGACATGCTGCAATGTTGGATTCCCCCTTTAATGCGGCGAGTGAATCTCATTATTTTGATTATTGTATAATAAACAAGTACTAGCAACGCCATTTCTTAGGTAAAAAATTGACCGTAAAAATCGTTTGTACTTAAGAATAGGGTTGTTTGTAAGTTTTAACTATAATTTGGCTACAGTAATCAGCTACATCATCATCCATTAATTAAGTTTCAGTTTGATAGAAAATAGAAATAGAATATTAACTGTCCAGGTAATACAGTAAGCAAGCACAGGTCAACAACAAGTTGAGACGACATGAGTAGCTTAAGTATTACCTACAGCTACAGTATATTACATGCCAGTGGACCTCAAATTAGATAGTCTGTATCTTCCATATTATTACTGCATGACTATCGCCAGAACTATTATAATCGATTTGAAAACGAAGTGTTTCTAAAAGTATGTGTAATCTATCTTTTACGGGGAAGTGGTCTACATATCCACTTGAAGAAATCCCTGGGTCACCATTTTTATAAAGTACAGTAAACGATAAATAAAGGCGGTTAGGGTGGCAAGCTTTCACGATCAGTAGGTACCTATGAGTTATGAAAATAGAACCAGTCAGCAATATTATATGTACTTGCCTAATTCTCACAGTTGATCTCTAAAAACGAATTGGCTTACTTGAATCTACCGAACAAGCTGGAGCTTAATTTTTACAATCCTAGTGAGTTTATGTTCTTTAAATACAATTGGCGTTAGTTTAAACAACTACAAACAGATCAAAGAATGAAAGAATGAGGAGAATGAGTACCCGGCAGTCAACGCCTCATAATTACAGAAAGCCTTTTATTCAAGTGGGTCAGACGTGATTTCCTAGGAGACCCAGAGGCTCATCTGAGATTTTTCCAAGTTATTGAGTTACACTTGGGGCCTCGATACACCACCCTAATCAAATTATAGGGAACATTATTAACGTACTGCATGCACTTCGGTTGAAAATGTTATGTTATTATTTTACCTCTGACGGCGGCGGCCGGGTTGATAACCTCCTGCTTTTTTGTCGTTGGCGACTATACTTTTTCATCTATGACTACGCATTTTTTACTGAGTAGATAAGTAGTCCGATTTTGAAAATATTTTTTTTATTGAAAAGGTTTTAAGTAGGTTCTTCGCAGTGGGTCCCAATTGAAAATTCATATCACAAAACCAACGGAAAAAGAAACTAAATAGCAAAAAAAAATATATAAGTATATTTTGTCTAACTAAACTCCCAAAGTAATGTAATTTACTAGTTACTTAACCTAAAAAACATTAAGGCGCCAAGCATTGGAGATTAATTCGACTAAAAGGTATATTTTTGATTTTCAGTTTCTTTTTTTGTCGGTTTTTTTTTTACCTATTTTCTTGCCACTCACGTGCAGCATACTCTGCATACTGAAAGTCGAGCTAGTCTCTCCAAAATATTTCTCTATCTACACCAGTCACCAACATAGTGTTTATCAATAACCCGCATCTTATTTTTAGACGAGTAAACCAGTTAATATTGATAACCGTACGAATTGTACAAGATAAATTTATTTTCTATTTGTCTATTTTGTAGCAATTTTTATTTCTTTCTCTCAGTATTCTTACCGATTCTCGACAAGGGACCATTCGTAGAAAAAAATCCTTTTGTGCTATGGAATTAAAGCCGACAGAAGGTAATGGGCTACTCATACTGGCACAGTCAGTGCTAGGAAAATGTTTAGAAAAAGCGTTTATTTTAAACACGGTGTAAACGGTTTTCTTGCAAGAGTTACGACTGATAAAGTGATAACAATAGCATCGTAATAGTGGTTTTAAGTAGTTATACCGATGTTCAGATCCGAGGCAGAAGTCCGCAGAACTAGAGCGATTGTTTCTACTGATGTTAGTGAGAAGTGCAAACAAACAAACATTTACTTATTACGTAGAAAACTGTCTATTGTACTTTAAGACCAACAACGTATCAACCTCATTGTGAGCCCTGTTCCACCTTCTGTTTAGGCCTCCTCTCTTGGGTGTCATGCTTCCTTGGGGGGTACTTGCGTATCACATTAACAGTTGGAATGACATTTATTTTGACAGTTCAACGACATTATTTATATACGTTGTTGAGTAAACAAATTTTTCGAACAGATGAGGCGATGGATTAGCCATATCATTCAAAATTATTCAGCTTAGGCTTGTGGATTAAGTGATAACATCCTTACGGGTCAATCGGTCAAGTTAAACTGCTTGCCGCGGTTGGTCCGTGGATACCCATCATCCATACTAAGACCATCTTTACAAACTAAGAGTCCTGTGAGCTTCGGAAAGCACGCTGAGCCGTTGGTCTCGGCTGTCAGTCGTAGATCTCTGACAGTCGTTACGGGTCGTCAGAAGCCCTTAAGTCTGACCTTAGTTTCTTACTAAGGTCAGACTTTCGGGCATCTTCTAGTTTTCCTAAAGGGTATCGTATAACCCTGTAACTGGGTTGTGGAGCTCAGATAGGCAGTCGATTGATGTAAAATCAGTATTTTTGGGTACCAGTGAACTCAGCTGCATCCGGTTTGACTGGAAGCTGATCCCAACATAATTGGGAAAAGACTAGGCAGATGATGAGTGCGCCATTAGGGTCCTTATCTGTGCGACTTTCAACCAGATGACAATACGCAAGGCAAAGAAAAATCTGCAGTATGTACAAGTACTTACCTAACCAGAAAACAATAGTCAGCATACACGCTGATTTGAAGAGTTGAATGTTTTGTTTGTGCTGAATCAACAATGTTTTTTTCTTTATAAACCTGCAGCGAAGTACCTACTATAGGTAAAGACATGGGAACAATAACAGTTTCAGCTATGAACTAGGATCCATCGCACACAATGATTGCGATTCCCCTCTTGATAGTAGGCAACAAGCAATTTGTGCTCAATATTTATTACCTAACGATACGAAGCGGCGCTCTCGTCCACAGAACATAAAAAAAAACAGTAGAAGTCGCATATCGCTTCATTAGTATCCGAACTAGCGTACCCAAACTCACACGAATACAAGTTAATTGTATTTCGTAACACTAAGAAATCTTTGGTCTGATTGGTAGTTTTATATTGAATGAAAGTATGAAACATGTCAGTTGCCGCATAATTGAAAATAAACCACAGATAAATGACTATTTGTTTATTATGTACTCTGTTTACGTAGTTATTACTTTTTCCGTTTAAAACGCACACGGAATGGTTTCCTGAGCAAGTTACCCTACCCGCCGCTAGATGTCACTATAAAAAATGCATTCAATTTATAGCTGTATTTCTTTATAATTAAGATTTATATTTGCGTAATGAGGCCATTACTATTCGGCCTCCTCTAGGGATGTATCACTGTCGTTGACTTATTTATCGACATTTCGTTTTATTTTCAAACAAAATACAGTCAGCAGCTAGAGTTGATAAATATTATTATTTTTGAAATCAAGTGTTTGTATATATTTATTCTAATACTCTGTTTTCTTCTAGTTTCGATTTATCGAAAGTATAATTAAGAATTGTTATGTTAAACTACTGATCCCAATTTTGAAAATTATTCTATTGATAGAAAGAATACCCCTGTGGTGATTCTTCCTATCTTATGCGATAGATATTAAATTACGCGATTAGTTACTACGGCTACACTAAAACCGCACACAGGGTTAAATTTATCCTGATATTGCATAGAACACAGAGAATATTGTAAGTTTAAAATATCGATAACTCATTATCGATAGCGGTAATCTCTAATTGAGTAGCTGACTGTGACATGTGCATAGTTGGAATCTTCGCGAACAATATGTTTGAGTTTAAAAGAAAGTAGACTTTAAATTAAATATCATTAACTCGGTCTTGTTCAATAAAATATTCATTTCAGAACACCCTCATTAAGACCTACCGATGGTATGATAAACATCCATTTCATACACTTTTGGTTTTTCTATCATATTCACATTCTAAAACAGCACATTAGGGATGTTTGTATTTTTTTTTTCAATTTCTTTTCACCGTGGCGGTTGTAACAAGACTGATGTGCATGGAGTGTGCGCGGAAGCGGACTGTGCGGAACTTTGCAAAACTCGGGGTACGCGGGCCCCGCCTACTTGCGACTTCCACAGTTTTTTTCTGTTCTGTGCTCTCGTCAGTTATTAGCCGACTCCAAATGAATTCTTAGTGTGCTTGATACGAAAAATCACGGGCCGGCTTCTTCGTTATCGACATTTTGGAATGTATTTTATTTGGTTTAGTTCCAAAGAGAAGTCAGTAGTTACCGGTCGTCAGAAGCCCGAAAGTCTGACAACTAGTTTTACCAAGAGGTATCGTATTACTCAGTCGATAACTGGGTTGTGGACGCCCGAAAGACAGACACTCCATGTAAAATAAGTCCTCGTATTCAGCTGCATTCGGATAGACTGAAAGCCGACCCCGACAAAGTTGGGAAAAGGCTGGGCACATGGAGGTGATTCGAAGATAAGAACGAAAATAACATACCTATTGACGAATTGTTTGCTAGAAAAAGTATTTGAAATACCAGAAAACCTGAAAAGAGGTCATTGTACTCGTCAATATGAACTACTTTTACTAAGGGATCAACCCTGTAATTGTGAAAAGAAAGTTGCTCCTTATATTTTGGCGAGTTATGCGAACAATACCTACACCTGCATGTCTGACGGATGCAGAATGCAGCAGAACAGATGTACTTAAAGATGTCAGTATGTCACTACTGTCGACGATTTAAAATTTAAACCGATCGGATATATGTAGTTAATTGTTTCCCTATATGTATAGTAGTTAGCCGCATAATACGGCTGTGGTTAGCGCTCCACTCCAATGTTACTTACATTGGAGTGGAGCGCTAACCACAGCCGTGTTTAAACACTCAGGGCACAATATCGGTCGCCGCAACCCAAATGATGAAATCAATACCTATGTAGTGAGAGGCTGCGGGTATCACACCTATACCGTATTACATTTTAACTCAATGACCAATACTTAGTCAATATTGTTTATCTGAAGTTGTTCAGTGTGGGTACAGCTATGAATTGAAATTCCCCACCGGACCTATAAGGAGACCCTGATAAACCGAGAATCGAGAAGTGAGTTCTAGGCAAGCGTACTCGATCGGTGACCACAGCATCATTAACCAAAGTGAGAACTTGCTTATCCGTTCAATTGACAATGCAAGAATAGCCGTATTAATTTGTAAATTTGGTCTGGTCGAAGACCATAACGCAATAGGCATTGTTAGCGCTGATTGGTATGGATTTGGGTTTAATACTATGTATGTATTATAAATTAGCTACAAAAGATAAAGAAATTATTGTAATAAATTAATTAGAAAACTGAAGCGCCAGCACGAGAACAGTACGAGACAGTAAAAGACTCTGGTCACATTTAAAAACAACGCATATGAAGCAAACTAACACAGGTAACACCAAACTGTTAGAGGGAAAGTCATCGCCTATTATATGTATACCTATATAATACTTAGGAAAAAGAGGCACACCCCTTGAATTATTCAAAAGCTATCTTTCACACCGAACGCAAAAGGTTAGAATTGGACAATATAATATATTGGACACAAATTGCGCTTGTCCGACTATCGAGAAGGTTGAGAAAACTGAATACCTGGGCAATATACTTTAATCAGCGACTCTCTTGGCATTATCACGTTGCACTAGTTAGTGAACGCCTCAGATAACTGATCTGGATGTTAAAATACTGAGACATATTCCATCAGCAAAGTGGATAAACTGAATACCTGGGCAATATACTTAATCAGCGACTCTCTTGGCATTATCACGTTGCACTAGTTAGTGAACGCCTCAGATAACTGATCTGGATGTTAAAATACTGAGACATATTCCATCAGCAAAGTGGATAAACTGAATACCTGGGCAATATACTTAATCAGCGACTCTCTTGGCATTATCACGTTGCACTAGTTAGTGAACGCCTCAGATAACTGATCTGGATGTTAAAATACTGAGACATATTCCATCAGCAAAGTGGATAAACTGAATACCTGGGCAATATACTTAATCAGCGACTCTCTTGGCATTATCACGTTGCACTAGTTAGTGAACGCCTCAGATAACTGATCTGGATGTTAAAATACTGAGACATATTCCATCAGCAAAGTGGATAAACCAAATATACATTGCCCTAGCCCAATCCGGCTTAACCTATTGTATTCCTTTATACGGGGTGCCATGAAAACTAAATTGTTAGACGTGGAAAGATCACAGCGTGCCCTTCTCAAAAGTATTTACTCTAAGCCGTACCTACCGTTTTTCTACACACGAGGTTAACAAACTATGTGACTTATAAGTAAGTTGTACGTTCTGATTTCTACCTTAAAAATGCATAAAACAACGACATTGGATCCTAATACTCTCAGGAGAGGAAGGAATCATGGTCGTATCGCTATGATTAGAGGTCGTACTGCGATCGCAAAGCGGCAATATGTTGCCCAAACACCTCTTGTTTATAACGGCCATAAGCAAAAAAAAAAACTTATATGCCAAAAGACAAATTCCGCATGTCGGGAAACCGTGACAGCATGGCTAAAGTACCTTACCTATGAAGATGATGCACTTCTGAATCCGGTTATTTAATTTTTATTATTGAATGATAATATTAAAAATGTTATCGTGGACTAATAATAATATACAATTGTCCATCACATACTTCAGACTAATAATATGCATATGGTTTCCCTTTCTCTCTTACTAGCTCACACACACACACACACACACACACACACACACACACACACACACACACACACACACACACACACACAGAAACACAGATACACATACAAACACATACACTACTCATTCGTAGTATTTCTGAAGTCGGAATCTGAGATAATTATTAGAAGAGCAAGCTCAATGTCAATCATGACATGGTTCAACATTTGTCAATTTTTTTGCGCAAAAATCTTTACTAGATACTGACTTTTTGTCACAAGCCGTCCAACCCACTTCAAAAACCAACCGATTATGCATTATGCTGAGGCAGTTGAGTGGGTGGGGATGAAATATAAATTGTCTGAGATTGCGAATTCAAGTATCTAACTTAATTTAATTTCTCTTTTTTGATTCTCTAGCTTTAGTTTTGTTAACTTACCTAAGTACCTACTATTGAAATTTATATTTTTAACAGGCTTTGTATGTTGTTCTTATAGATAGGTATAGAAGAGGGAGGTATTCTGTTACAGGTATCTCCATACTTCAAAGAAAGCCTCTACAACTAATTTGTTAAACCTGTTGATTATCAAATAAAAAAACTTTTAAACTTATAATGAATGTCTTAAACCTTCAATAAGCTTTTTTATGAATAAGACCGTAAGAGCTCGTACTGACTTAAATCGTATCACGATAACATGAATAATAATATCTGTGAGAATTTATATAATCCCATCGTCTAAGCTATATGAAAAAATGCGTTCCATGGTGGCGTGAATATTAGGAGCATGTTTCGCAAAACAATGTTTAACTACAGACAACTATTTAAAATACGCGAGTCTAGGCAAGCATTAAGCTCTGATCAGCTCTTGACAGAGAGAAGAGAAGACAAACACTTGCATGCCTTTTTTTACTAACTTTATACGCGGCCAAGCTCAAAATATTAGGCGAGCAACACAAAATTCGCTTATTGAGTCCCATCATTCCTATTAACTACTAACAAACGTAGTTTTTCCAGTTCGACCGAACTGTCACCATGAACGGACGTGTCAGCGATAACGTATTGTTAACCTAGATTGTGTAATTAATTACACGCGAATTATTGCAATGGTGCAGGCTAAAATCTGTGATACCATTGTGGTTCACGAACTGCTCGCCTTTCAGCAGAATAAGTTAGATTTGATAGATCAGCTTTCTTTGGAGAAAATCTGCATGTCCAGCTACAAGGAAGGTGAGATCCCGGAAGCTAAGAAGGTGCTTAGCGAGACCGCTAATACCAACATCAGGTTTAGCACGAGAATACGAGACGGAAGTGGCAAGAGGGACCTGCAGGATATTTTCCGAGTGTTCAAAGAAACGGATCCGGATGATGTTCCAAAATACGTGGCAAGAGACCTCTGCAAGCTACCCCCAATGACGTCTGACCATGTGAACGCGCAAGACTTCTAAAGGATATAACGTCACTCGGGACTGAAGTCGGACTCATAAATAAGAAGCTCGAGGCTTCAGAATGGGCCGTTGCCAAACTAAGGCAAGAAGTATCGGTGTTACGTAGTACTAACGCTGCGTCAGCAACACCGTCACCTTCGCGGAATGTAAACGTGCGTCGAGGGGCTGCGGCTCACTTTTCGCCTGTCAGCGAAACTGGAACTGTGACGGACGGCGCGAAGCAAACGCGAAGCAATGACCGCGATGTACAGCTAGTGACACAATTACGTCACAGGCTCAAAATACAAAATTAAAGACACAGCCGCGTAAGGAAACTTACGCGAAAAAGGCTACAAGCTTTCGCCAAAGCTCTTAGGCGACTCTTGCTACTGCGGCATCGGTTGTTGAGACACAGAAGCGGAAGGCACCGGCTGCTAAAACCAGTGCAGAGGATGAGGACAACTTTACTCTCGTTGAGGGCATGAGGGGTCGTTCGCGACGCAACTGCAACAAACCCGGTACCGCTCACGCAAGTGAGGATGTCCGCGTTGCAGTGCCCACCATGCTAATGTAAATTTCCCGGTTGGACCCACAGAAGTCGGGAGAGAAGCTCCTCCAATACATCATCAGGAGGAGCTAAGATCAAATCGGTGCCAAGGAACGGAAGTTGCTGAAGCTGTCGCAGTTGGAGTAAACCTGGACTATATATTTTAAGTCCTAGATGCTCCAGGTTCCCGCGATGCAGAAAGCCGTCTTCCTTAGTTCAGATTTCAGGCCGGCAGGAGTTGGGTACAGACGTTACACGGAAGCACCACTGAAACCAGGCTCCCAAGTGTAGTGTTATGTTTTGTTGTTTTTATAATTATGTATGTATGTTAGTCTATAAGGTAATTTATGTCATAGGTTTTTGTTGCCTATGATTTATTTATATTATATATTTGGTAAAGGATAAACAAAAATAAAACCCGATTTAAAAAAAATCGCTAGGCGACTCCTAGCGAATATTGTTCAAATCAGGTTGTATTATGATGCAAGTGAGTTTATAATTCTCTATCCCGTATTGGATTTTCCCAATTCTGTGCAAACACAGCGAAGACAGCACGCCGGCAGCAATCGGACGTCAAAGACCGCCCGGCATCATAAAATATACAAGCCATAAATATGTGTGTATCCGTTAATATTATCAGTTTGTGCAAACGTAATTATTACGTCGGCCATTTTGTAGTAAAAAGAGTTGTACCGTGGGCGGAGCATCAGGACACGCCTCCCGTTTTCCAAGAATTTCCGCAGGCTGTACAGCCACTGTATAATTGAATATTGCATGACCTTAATGTAAAATAAAATAAAATGTACAGTGAGAGAAAAATTCTACGTGGAAAATTCATCAGTGGACAAGTATTCTCTATAAGAATTCAATTAAAATAGTTTTCTACTGCGTTATATTTTTATTTTTTCCTATCCAATACCGCACCAGCTTAGTATAAAATATTAACAGCGTAAATAACGATTATATTTCTAACAAAGAAATTGAGAAAACCAATAAAAAAACGGCAAATATAGGGCAAACGAATCGAAGTTCGTGAGAGAAACTATGGTGAGATCGTAGATCCGTCCGTGCCGTATCATAGGCCAGTGACCGAGCAGCTGTGACAAAACTGAACCGAATCGGAACATTTCGAGGAACTAATTGGGTCTTATCACAACAGCTAAGTACTGATTTTTCGACAACAATAACATCGTGTTATTTTTATTTATCCTGTGCTGAGTCTTAATTAAGTTTGGCAATTCTTCGGGTTTGTCGGGTAACATTGGTTCTCTAGCGGATGTTTCATTCCTGATTTGATCTCGCAGGTAAGCTTCAAGCATAGATTGAAGTACGACATAGCATCGGACCGGTCAGTGACAGTTGGGGTCCCAACGAATGTCCAGCAACCATGTCTCACAGCTACTTACTAACAACAAAACTAATTAATTATTAGAAGGTTAAGGCTAAGTTTCTACTAATTCGATAGCGAGAGATTGATATAAAATCTGAATCAACTTTACTTTTGACTACTTACACGCTTAGAGCGAGTTTATTAATTTATAGTCTTACTCTCTCAATAACTTTTGGATATTGTGTTTGCTATTTAACATTCTTCACAACCCTAAAAATAAACTAAACTAAAACGACCTAATGCAAATAAGACAGGTAACAAACGAAACCCAAAATGAAATTCGCTAGCACTCTACCTTTCAACATAAATCGGCATTTCCGTGCATGGACTTAACATTTACGTACAGCTATATTGTGTTATTGATTTTGCACACATGGAACTGACCCACATAATATCGATTTCCGTACCCTCGCCATCCTTGAACTCACCCCAGAAAGTAGTGTGCTATATTTGACGGATGATATTGCTTAATAAGGGTGAAAGCTTGCTGATCGCTGGGCAACGTACTTACCTACCCTATGTAGCGATTTAGGTGAGAGCCTAGTTTTTATTAAAGTTTGCACTTTGAATACGAGCGAAATCATATTTACCTACAAGTAGAAATAGAAACTACCTTTTTACCCGATTAAGGAGGTTAACAATTTTGAACGGTGTGTACCTATAGTTCAGGTTTTAATTGTATTCAGTAACTTGACAGTTCAAAGAAAAATAATGTTACGATACTAACACTAATAGTGTTCGGGTAGTGAACGATTTTGCGTAAAGAACGAATGATAAAAAAAACTATACCCAATAGAATTATTTTGGCCACAGGGCATGTCGCATAAACTAATAAATATTTTAAGATGAAATAAGTAAAAAAATAAATAAAGGGTTTAATAATGTGACCCCGGCGTCATGGAGTGCTTGCGTATCTCACGTATTAGTAGTAGAAGATGATATGTGTCGTATGGACCATGTTTTTGATAACATCACTGATACCTTTATAATAAATACTAGCATTTGCCAGCGGCCTCGCCCTCATTAAGGTCGGAAATTATCCCACGGGAACGGTATTACGGGAATAAAAAGTATCCTATATGTTAATCCAGATTATAAACTATCCGAGTGCCAAAATTCACCCAAATCCGTTCGACCGTATTTGCGTGAATGAGTAACAAACATCCGAACCTAAATATCCAAACATACAAACAACATTCACATTTACAAATACACATCTTTATGTTGTTTTATTTTAAATTACCTTACTACTGGGAAACACATTATATAACAAATTCTACAATTTTTTATAGTGAATGTTGTTTTTAAATTTAAAATAAAAATTTGCTTGTAAGTATATTATTTCAAGTTCATTCATTTCGTTCATTCTTACACCACCTCACTATAATTTGTTGTCAAAATCTGCCCTTCAACTGTCAAGGTACTGAATACAATTATCATTCGGACTATATTGCTAATCTGTTCCGTCATAACTTATAACTTCTAATATTTTTACCATCATTTGATAAATAAGGTATCATTGGAAGCGTCTTAATCGTTCGCTGGTGATAGGCGTGACGTCATATTATCGAGATTGCTTACTACTGCTAGAATGTTTTGTTTTGTCAGGGATTCGACCACGGCTTACAGATGAACACATTTTCTTGTTTCTTACTTTTTAGAGAGTGATTTTTCAGTACTAGGGTTTTTAAGGTTTCAGTAATGCAATTACTTTTCAAAACTTGAGGTTTTGTATAACTTCTTTGACGCCATGGAACAACTTATTTATAATAAACTTTTATTTGTGTAGAAATATTAAATTATTAGACTCTTCACTTTCTGAGCTTAACAAATCAACTTAAACATTAATTACTTACCTGTGTACCTACAAGTGCACGCTATTGCGAGATGCGACTTACCTGAAAAGAAATAAAAGGTTTTTATCGATAAGCTCTTGGAATCAATTAAATTGCGAGCCAAAGAGGATTTACAAATATTCAATTTAATTAAGATAACAACGCACTAAGAACTACCTTAGCGCACCCTAATCCAAAATGTTCTTACGTTTTTCACAATTTTCAGGTCAGTGTCAGGAAAAAAATGATTTCGCGAAGCTACCCAGGCGGTACTACTTAATAACGGAATATGCAGTCAGCAAATTAATTAATTATTTCATTGTGACGAGTTGATTGTGTGCCGACACGGCAGTTGTTGATTTTACCTCCAGTTGGTTGGACTCGGAGGTTACATTAATTAATTACCTGACCAGACTGCTCTGAGATCCGTTGAGACATATTTTTGTACTTTATATATAAGAACAATTTATTTTGTTGTTGCATAGAATCTGTGCTGCTGGGGAGTTTTTTTTACGCCACTTCTTCTTCCTAGCTAAAGCATTACGAATTTCGGATGTGGTAGCGGGCGTTTGACGTTAAAAAAATGCTGACTCTCAGAGGAGTTTGACTAAATGACTTTTGATTTGATGAAACTTTTCGATGATAACATACGTATTCTATATCATTATAATAACATTTATTTTCTAAAGTACCAAGATAATAAATGAAATTCAAACGCGAATTTTCACGCACCACGGCACGTAATTTTTTAACGTTACATATAGTGGTCGATTTGTTTCAATTAATACGATGTGTTGATTAACTGTCTTCGTATTGAATGGGATGTGAGTCACGTTGCTCGTCAAATATTTACCAAACGTGAGCATACAAGTGACTTACGTGAAACAAAAAAAGAGAGAAGAATTAATCTCTATTTTGCATTCGATGGTTAAAAAATAAAGTTAAGGCGGGGTGCAATCAGTTACTCGTTTAGCTATTTTAAATGTTATTTTTATTCCATAGCATGTTTACATGGCATTTTACTATCTGTGTTCAACTGACATGTCGTTACTGCAGTTGTCATTATACTACGACACTGCGTTACTGTGTTTCTGAATTGCGCGGCAGAACAGGTAGGTAGTAGGTAAACTTTCAGCGAGTATTTTAAAAATTTGGCTGGTGTCCTGAAATCATATTCGAAAGGGCTGCAGGCATGAGTGGGGACCTAGGTGGCTGGGGTTAGCTTAGGAGAGGCCTGGGAGGCAGATAAAATGTTCCTGGTTAATTTATCCGTGCTGTGGACCGAGGAGAGGAAGGCCGATAAACTTATACTTGAAATTTTGCGGACGCCGAGACCGCCCAAGCGAATGGGAAGTGTGGCTTGCTGCCATGCTCGGTCGTCTAAGGCCACACTTAGGATTGAAGTTAGTGTGTTTCTAATAATTTGGTCTATTTTTTATAAAAGTTGTGGATGCTTCCAAAGATGGGAGGAGCGAAGGCTATATGTAAATTTTGGTCCAAAGCAACAGTATCGAATGAAAAGGCCGAATGAATGTTAATTTTGAAAAGTCGTTCCGAGACATCATTGAAATTTTTAATATTCTCCTCAATAAACGGTGGAAAGGATTCGTCAAAAATTGGGGACCCTAAGAAGTGAAGAGAGATTCTTTCTGTAATTTTGATATCTGGTGCTATTGTACAAAATGTTGTAATGGTAGGCTGTCTGTCAGTGGTTTGGGGAAGATAGATTTCACATTTTGAAAGGTTAAGGTCTAGGCCAATGGAGTTGAATTTTTCTTTAAAAAAAGTTAAATCTTTTAAGACTGTGTCTACATCACCTCCTAGGGTTCCGTCATCCAAGTACCATACGTTGAATTTAGAATTTAGCTGCCGAATAATTGGATTTATTGCCAAACTAAAAATTACTGGCCCAAAAGGGTCACCCTGTTGACATCCAACGGCTGCTTCCAAAAGGTGGTCTTTATAAAGTAATTTAGAACGGTGCCTGTACCATTGGTAGAGAAAACCGTAACTGAGTTAGCAGTTAATTTCGAATTTATGCCACCGTATGCATCATGCAGCGGCGCCATTTATTGAGAGAGGAAATTTTAAGATGGCATGCCACAACCCGGGGTTACTCAACGGAGTATTGCTGAGTAGATAAAAACAACACAAAACAAAACAAAACGTGATAATTTATCAAGGTTATGGTCACGTTATCGTTCTACTGGTGAAGTGGCTGAAAGACACCCAGGCGGGAAGCGCATAACCACCCAACAAGACCGATTTTTAACCGACAGCCAAATGTTACGACCATGCAGTTGGTTCAACGGTTCCAGTCAGAGCACCAGTTGCTTGTGAGTCACCAAACTGTGAGGAGAAGACTGCATGCAATTAACTTTCATGCTCGTAGACAGCCTCGTACTACAGCACTACGCCGAGGAAATCGTAGACGAAGATTACAGCTCGTGAATATTTGCTCTGGCAAGATAACTAGTGGTCTGTTATGTAGTCCTGTTTACCGATGAGGCCCGATTCTGTTACCATCCCGATTCGCGAAGAGTACGCGTATGGCGAGTTCCTGGTCGTGAGAGCGATCTGCAAAACCCTCAGGAAGTCCATCCATACCATGGTGGAACAATTATGGTTTGGGCGAGAATTCGAGTTGGTGGAAGAACAGACCTCGTTTGGATCAGAAAACGCAAGACCGCTGAAAAATACCGTAACCAGGTGCTAGTACTAATTGTTTACCCCCATCGACTACAAATGGGCCCAGAATTCACGATCAAGTATGATAACGCCGCACACAGCGCGAGTGGTGACCAGCTGGCTGCAGAGCCAAGACGTATCGGTCTTAGATTGGCCCGCGAATTCATCACACCTAAACTCCATAGAGCACGCGTGGGACATGCTCCAAAGAAGGGCTTTGAAGAATTTTCCCGCACACATTGCGACGGAAGAGCAACAGGGACAATCTCCCGCAGCAAGACTTTGATAACTTGGTTCAAAGCATGAAAAACCGTTTCACGACCGTTGTTAACGTCATGGGTGGTTTAACTGACTACTGGTTTTTCGCATAAATTAACTGTTTGAATTTATAAATAGTTTAGTATTTTAAAATCAAACATCAAAATCAAAATATTTTATTTCACATAAGCCTGCATGGGCACTTATGAAACGTCACAAGCTAGGTGCACGGTTCCAATTTGTCGTTTCCTATGGAGAAGACCCGGCAAGAAACTCCACGGTTACTCTTTTAAAAATAATTGGCTTTTACAATGTTTTCAAATTACAGTGATAATAGGTATGGGAGGACAGTGCAGGCCAGTCAATAAGTACCAGGTACTTAGAGGAATTAAAATACAGAATAGAAAAACGTCTACAAATCTAGTCTCTAAGGCCTACAACGTTCTCTCATTCACAGTATGTAAAAGAATCTACCTATATAAAATGAATCTATTTGAACCAAGTGACATGATTTCGATGACAATCACTAATAATAAATAGGAGTAAAATTTATGTGTAATGTCAAATAATGACGAGAATATGTCAGACATTGTAAAAAATAAAAAGAATAAAAATTAACATTGCAATTTGGGAGCAGTTAATAGACTTTCACACAGTTTTGCTGTTAATGAGGTACCAGGGAAGCCACATGTGCAGAAGGAAATAATGCCAAACTTCCCTGTCTTCAACGTAGTCTTTTATGCTTTTTTGATAAGGACACCCATTCTAATTTAGTACCTATTCCTTACTTAGAAACACATTGTGATAATTGGGTTGGAATTACCAATTTGCAAACAGACATGTAACAAGCAGCACTTGAGAACTACATAATTAGTCCGCCAAGTATTAATCAGGCATTCGCAATTAGGAGCGTGCCTCGATTACAGAACGGTATCTGTATATGCCCATCGAATTCTATTAACCGCATTGTATTAAACCATGGCTGAGGTAAACCAATTATCCAATTGTGTACAAGATTCATTGTTGTCGAACACAATATGTATCACCGGGGACGGAGATATTCAGCGAACCGGCAAACCGCACACGCTGAGGGCTGCTAATTGAGTCCTTATGTATGTTTCTGTAAAATAACCATAGAATATTTCCCGTAAGATTCGCAGAGGAAGTATTCGGTCTACTTAAACCATGTCTGTACCGTTCTGTGATAGTGCACCGAACCCTTTCCTGGAAGGTGGAACAAACAGATCGGAAATGTTTCGTTTAGAACAAAACATTTCCTACAGGTATTCATTTAAAAAAAGTAGACACAGTAGTACCTACATAAAGCGAGCGCACGTATAATACTGGACCTAGTAAGCCGCTTTTGAAAATCGGTTGGGTACATCAGAACGGTTGCATGAACGCATGGTAACAGTTACATTAGACGGGCTACCATCGTTCAATGCATTTTACCTGTCTTGCTCAAAGAGCGTCTACGAGGGTATACTTGCATGCGCTTTTGTCTGTTGAAATCAGGTTTCACGTGTACCGGTTATATAAGCCTGCTTTCATTCCGTCTGATTAAACTGCAGCAACTCACAGAGCAAAAGATAATTGACAAATGGAAACAACCACAACGATATTAGCCGACCGGGACAACATGAGCACAGGCTAATTTGTGTATTGGGTACAGGCCCGATGCAGTCCTTGATCGAGCGACCATGAGTTCTAGATCGACAGAGAATAAATGTATTATGAATTCAACTTGAAGCGGAAGGTAAACGTATTGACGTCTCGATAAATTAAATCGTTGGCGTTGTTACATCGAAAATGATCGGATATTCCCTAGAAGTCCTTTAGCCTACTAATATACTAGCTTGCTTCATTCGCGTGATTTATTTTCTTACAATTGTTAAGATTTGGAAGAGGAGAGATTTGACGAAACTTAGTGCATGCCATAGGTATCCAGAGATATGCCTTCATTGCGGAATAGTAAGGAATCCTAGTGTCGCCGCTTATCTCCCACCCAAATAATTACAACATTAACAAATAGTGTACTTACGACAACACTTAAAATTTGGACACGCACACTAAGAAGAAAGCAGCTACACTACATCAATTTCTAATAGCACACATACATAGAATGGGCGGAGCATTCACTTGTAAACACTTACTTTTTGCGAACATCCAATGCACACGCATGCAATTAGGGAGTCGAAAGCGATGGTCGTAAATTTTTATCGATATTTAATTTTAGCACATTCTTGTATTATAATAACTTCGTTTAATTTTCTTCTAATAATTTATTTTTTATTTACCTATCCGAAAATATAGTTTATTTTTACTAAAACAAAATGAGAATATTTTTTGTATTGTATTACCGGTTAAAGGGAACGCTCTTTGCTAAATATCATGCTATGTAATTATATAATATATTACTGAATCTTTAAAAAAATATATTTTAATCAAAAATACCTACCTACATTCAGGTTTGGTTTAATTCAGTTAGGTTAATGTCATACTCACTATGCAAACTCAAAAATAAATGGATGAATAATATTTATTTATCATAATATTACTTATCAGTTATCAATTTCTCATAATGTACTATAAATTAAAAACTGTTCATTTGTCAAAATCTTTAGGCATAGTATTAAGTTTTTACACTTCACGAGTAACTGTATTGGAATAACAATGTCTTAATATGGTTCAAACAACATTAAATTAATAACGAATTTAAATCTTTTACTATACGTGTAATACGAGAATATCCATTGAGTTCTGTAAAAACATTCAACTGCAATAATACGCATATCGATAAAATCAGCCGCACACAAAACGATTGCACTTCTCTAAATTCAAAACGTTCGTTGAGTTCGGAAAGATTCGGGCTAGTTCGGGTTAGTTCGTGTCGCTCCGGACGTAAGTTAGTAAATCATTTAGGCCTCTGCCTCGAATTTTGCGGGCAGCGGGGCGGCCGCGGCGGCGGCGGCGCGGCTTGACTGGAGTGCACCGCTCGTTGCCCGCCCCCGCGCCGCTGTTTTCGAGAACCGGTCCATTTGATTTTACGCATGATCCTGCCGCTCCCGCGCCGCCGCCGCCGCCGCCCCGCTGCCCGCAAAATTCGAGGCAGAGGCCTTAAAAATTGATTTAAAATATAAAACAGTGACTTAATTGTTTACATAACGGTGGTAGGACACGCCATTTGTCTTCAGGTTGATGGTATTTGGCCTATTTTTACAAATAATTACTGCACAAGTCGGCATTTTGGTTTTTTACGCATCAATAGTACACTGTACGCAGTTGCAAAGCGACTGAATGAAAGCGTACAGCCGCCGTTTGAACATACTATCATGATTTGATAGTATCGAGGCGGCACGTGCCACGCCCCCAAGGCATATCCCTCGATATCCGTGGTGCATGCACTGTAAGCGTTCAAAATAAACAGTTTAAGTCTAGAAGCTGATTTCAATAAAATATTTTCCCAACTTGTTTCAAAACTACTACCAGCGTCAATTATTTTAATTTCACTTTTTATTATATATTTTTTTTTTACAAAATGTAGGCAGTACCTGCTGATATTTTGAACAAAATAAATAATTTATTTATTTAGAATTACCAACGTTCGTATACACTACAGCAACAATTACAGGTAAACACAGCACTTTCTTTATTATTACTTACTAGGGGAACAATATTGAAATAGAGCAGTTATTTTTTTTGGGATAAAACAAAACAAATACAGCCGAATTTTGGAATATTAGACAAAACAAAAAAAAGACCGCAATAAAACGATTGTAACTTGCAACAAACACTGTCAGTACGTCCAGCAAATCTTGAGCAGTCAGCCACGCTACCTGCCTACCTCATTAGGTAACATGGCATAACGTTTTCTCATACCGTTCGTGCTGATACAAGAGAATAATATGCACAGTTCTAATATCAAGTTACCTATTCATTAAAATTTTCGAATAAGGTAAGAGCAAGCAGCTACACTCTACAGCTAAAACAAAGCAATGTTTGAACTTTCAATATTTGCGGAGTGTATTGCTGAAATTCAGAACAGCACCACATCATTATTCTAGCTTTTGCGCAATTCGCAATTAAGTTTCAGTTAATCGCATAGATGATCGTAGGCATTCAAAGCATACAGACGTGCACATCAATGCATTTAAAGAAATTAAATAAATTAACGTTTGCATAAATAGTGACCTAGTTTTGTGTATTAGCGTGTTATACAAACAAACATTTTAAGTGATAAGTTAAAATAATGAAATGACTGGATAATTTGTAAATTGTGAGATACGAGTATATGGAAGGCAGCCCGTTTAATCGGAGCGCGATGATGCGACGCAGCCCTCCACCGACACCGATCCCGGTACCGACCCCGGCTCCGACACCGCCCCAAAAAGTAAAAAAGAACCAAGATGAGGCTATTGAAGTAGTTTCCACTCCGGAGATCCAGAACTGGATGGGATCCACTGAGCAGTGCCTCAATGAGGTCTGTAGTATTGCTACGGAGGGAAAGCTTAACGCTGAGCAGAAGCTAAAAATTAGCAATCTTTGCCGAAAAATAGGACATGGAGTTTCGCAAATGGCTGTTCAATACCAGTCGCTTAAGCAAAAGGCCATACAGACCCATACCTCTCTTAAAACAATGACCGAAGCACGAGACTTATCAGACTGTCTCACAGAGATGAACCGGACAATCCAGCAGTCCTGTACGAAACAGGATGCGGCAACTACATCTTTTGCAGACATGGTGAAGAATGGGTCCAACAGTTTTGTTCGCCCAAATACTTTTAGCTCCGTGGCGATTTATCCCTGTGATAACTCGAAGACCAGTGATGAAACCAAAAACATGGTTCAAAAAATCATAAGCCCTGGGGAAATGAAGCTGAAAGTACGAGGCGCACGCAAAATAGGAAAAGGAGGACTGATAATCAGCACTGAGACCAAAGATAACCTAGAAAAGCTAAGGCAAAACGTCCAACTCGCTTCGTCAGGGCTTACCGTCGACGAACCTAAAAAACGCAAACCTCGCATTATAGTTATAGGAGTTCCCACAGCAATGGCTGAAAATGAGGTTTTTAAATGTATATACGAACAGAACTTGACTGAAAAACTGCCAACACTGACCCAAGATATATTTTTGACCTCCATAAAGCTGAGCAAGTCTGGCAGGAAAGACGCTGAGAATTGCAACTACATAATAGAAGTTCCAGCCGTCATTCGTAAGGCCCTCATCACACAGGACAGATTATTTATTAATTGGACATCCTGCCCGGTAAGAGATTTCACACTTGTAACTAGATGTTACAAGTACCAGCAGTACGGTCATGCAGCCAAGACTTGCAAAATACCTGTCCCCACATGTGGTCATTGCGGTGAGGAAGGGCACTCAACCCAGGACTGCGAGAAGAAAGCCAATCCACCTAAATGTGCTACATGTTCGCGCTTTAAAAAACAAGCCAACCACAAGACAGGAGACACAGATTGCCCCGCTAAAAAAGCTGCCGAATACAGGTACATAAATTCGATTGATTATGAAGGCGCCTAAGAGCGCCACATACTTGAGTATATTTTAGACTTAATTTTTATTGTTATTTCTAGTTTGTTATGGATGATAACTTAATTACAGATATAGATAACACATTTGTAACTGTGTCAAAGACATGTGACGTTAAGGACTGCATAAAATATCTTTCCGTATATACCGGATGATTTTTTTTACCGTCCGGAAAAAAAATGGGGTTAATAGGTGAACGGAGTAGAAGCCTATGGCACGGAAATTGAACATTTTTTTTTTTTAATCCTAAAATGAAATTAACCTATCAATAAATACTATTACTTATTTGTAGTAAACATTTCATATAAAAATTAAAAAAAATACAAAAAATCGGCAAATAATATCAAAATCCAACTTATTGGCACCCTAGTCAACGCGCAGAAATTATGAATGAATTCGTAGCGAAATTCAATCCTTTGATTGAAGCCGGCCGGGGATAGGTAACTAATATTTTTTTGCAGGCGTACCGCTCAAGTGTCGCCGCATGCGCATCCCCCCCCCCGACCCGCGCGCCCTTCGACCCGAGTACCGTGTCCCGCGGCGTCTTTGATCTCACTCCAAGTCTCCAGTCCACTGCGATTAGTCATAGCGTGACGTCGATCGCTGTTTTTTCCGCGTGTGCTTCAACCGCCCAGTGATTGTTTTCATAATGACGTATGAATACTCCAACGTCGAGTAACTTACCATGATGAGGTATTATTTTTTGTCTGGTGAAAATTTAAATGGTGCAAGTCGATCGGTATAGGTTATTGGTCCAGTTTGGATCGAAGGTCGATTGACAGGGAAAACGTATCGTGAAATAATACAGTCAGTTATCGACACAATGTTGGAAGACGTTCCTCTGCATTATCTGCGGGACATGTACTTCCAGCACGACGGTTGTTAAAGCGTTAAAACCCTCAAAATACCGATGAATGTGAGTGATTGTTATAAGAATTTAACATCAACAGGTTTGTTTACATTTCTATCAAAGCTTTACTGACCTTAGAAGACGTAATTTATTTGGTTTACGGTTTCAAGACACGCGTCACTGTGTATCAAATTATTTGCCTACTAAAACTACATACAGCAAGGTGAGGTATGTAGGTACACGTGCAAATGTGTGCGTGAGTGTGTGGGGATCAGTCGCAAAGATGTAGAGCGAAATTAATGCTAGTGTCTCGCTCACACTATCGTCATGCTCCATTCATAGGCAATCGCAGCTTACGCCCATTTACTATTACCTATTTTGGCTATTATTCGTTTTACGCGAGTGCCGTAGGGTGTCTTCTTTTTCATGTATTTTAAGGAGATTCGGAACTTTTTCTATATCAATGCTACCAGGCAAAGGTTAGCGCATATGAGTTCTATTATACTTACACAACATGCCATATTGTTGTCCAGACGCTAAAAAAAGTCAGCCGGTATATATATAGTTAATATAAAGATGTTAAAGAAAAGAAGACTCTCATTTTTTCCAGAATTTTATAGGCACCTTTCCCAATTTTTCTTTCCATAATAATATGTTTTTTTTAAACAACATCGTTGGGAATATACCTACTAACATTTTAAAACAATAATAAATAAATCGGTCGAGCCGTTCTCAAGTGAAGCGGTGACTAACGAACAACATTTCATTTTATATAAACAGAAGGAGAAGATTATTTAAGAGCACTACAGATATGTCACGATTACGAAATAAGATTTACGACAACGTTCTCGTCACATTTCAAAGTTATGAACAACTCAATCTATATCCTTGTGATAATATTATATTTTTGCAAGCACAGTCTCATATTGCTTCTTTCAGACTATCTCTTTCGCGAAATGTCAAAAATTTATAAGAGTCAATGCCTCGCCAGTGTAAAGCAGTAATTAAACTATTAATTTTAGTTTTAACATGTATTAAATTGGTCTTTTCTTTACGCACTTCACATTAATGTGTATGATTTAATCAAATTTTCACATAAAACAACTCTCGAGCAGTTTAATAAATCGTTCGTAATTATTGTTCAGCTTCATTACTATCTGAATTTCATACTTTAGAGAATATATTTAAAAAAAAACAAGCGATTTAATTCTATATTCCTAATCCCGTTTGCTCTATTCATGTGGCTATTTCATAACATAACTAGTTAGTTCTAAGAAGGAACCCATAACTACCTACACTTGACATGATAGAGATAAAAAAATCTGGAACATCAAATCGTTCTTAATTATATGACCACAACTGTATATATCTGTAGGTAAGTCAAACTAAGCTGATAATTGGTTGTTGGATCCAGATATCTGTCAACCGAGGTACTAGCCAATACCCAGTACCTAAATATTTAACACGGAGCGACTGAAACTTCCGTCCGAATACCGTCCACTGCTTTTGGCTAGCGACCTTAAGATCCTACGGTTAGACGGATACACGGAATTTTTCTAGAGACTGGAAAATTTGTTAGATGACCAGGTTCGGGAAGAAATCGTGCTACCGCAACTTTTACTTCGTCTTACTGGTGATAAATTGAGAGTTTAATCTTAGCTTGGGTGTCAGGGGTTTATAATATAAACCTATATGCACCTACAATTTACAAGACGAAATTTATAATGTATACCAAGTGATAACTCTAAAATTGTAATAAGTACTGGATATAAAGTTTTTTTTTTACATCAGAGCGAAATGACCGTTACAGTTTCGTTGGCAATGCTTTACTGAACGTTGCTTTAATATTTAAAAGTTGGCGCCGATGTCGCGGGGCGGTGCCACAGAATAAATAAACCGAGCAGAATAAAAACTTCTAAACAGAGTTTAGAATACTTAACTTCTTTTATAGCCCTGTAACTGTCACACAATGCACTGGCATGGAATGCTTGCTTTTGTTGGTCAATAAAATTACTATGACTCTCGGAAGGACGGACATGGTTCCCCATGTCCGCCCTTCCGTAAGTCATAATGACGTTCGTGTAATATATAGTAAAACAAGGAAAGGAAATCTTAGCCCACGTTCGCACCAATGTAAAAATATCGCGGCGGGATTATATCGCCCACTGGATTTTTAACTTTCGGTATTGAGCCGAGCGTAGAGAATCTAAAAAAAGTCATCAGAAGTCATCTCAGCGCGTCGAAAACACATTGTTGGATTGTCAACTGTCGGAGCCTAGCAGAGCGCCCGCCGCAATATTTTTACGTCCATGCATTTTTTTGCCAGATATTTGTTTAGGTATCGTATATATGTATATACGATACCTAAACAAATATCTATGATATCTATCTATGATCTATGTAGATCAATTATTTAATGCTATTTCAGTTTTTGAAGAAACGTTTTTCTTTACTGTATATAGCACTGGGTTGAAAAAAATGTATGGAGAAATATATAAAAAAGGATATATTTCGACTTCGCTACAAGTGCCCCTAATTTCCTTTGGCACAATTATACCCCTTATTTTTCTGCATTTATTGACAAAAAAAATGTGTTTTTATAATATGTATAAAAAGATTTTAATCTGTTTATATTTGACATTAGGTACTTAATGGTTACAAAAGGATTAATTATATGTGTATATAATATGAAGGCCAAAAATCGGTCAGGATCTTGTTGTAACAATTCCAAATTGATTTGAGAAATCCGCAGTCTTGTTTGTTTATGCTCGTCTGTAAGCATTCTAGGCACCCAGCGCGCTGATACTTTTTTCATGCCCTATGGATACTTCCTATCGAAATCTTTAGTTCTTCAGCCACAAAACGAACAGTACCACAACGATCTGCCAAAACAATTATTTCAACTTTTTTTATCATTTGTTCGGTAACTGCCGTCGTAGGGCGTCCCGAGCGCGGGTCGTCTTTAGTTAAAGTTCTTCCTCTCTTAAACTCTGCACACCACCGCGCAACCGTAGAATATGGCGGAGCATTAACCCCGAATGTTCCTTTCAAGTCTAGATTTACTTGCTCAGAAGTATTTTTTTTTAAGGCAGAGATATTTTAAAACGGCGCGAATTTAAATTTTATCCATTTTGCGTACCACGCTCCGACACGACGAAAACAAATGACTTCTATTTTTTCAATAAGAAAAAAAAATCACTAAAAAAATTATCAAATGTCAGGGCTTTACCTGCTAGTATTTACTTTTTTGTTGTTCAAGGAGTTTATATGCCATTATTACTTTTTATTGAACACCCCTCGTATACGTTATCATAATAATCGTTTCTTTATTAACTAGTTTATCATATGACTGGATTTTAAGTAACCTAAATGATACCGATTACCGGTACTATCACATCAAAATTGCCGGTTAATTCCAGACACGTGTCGCTAGAATCATGCTGTGCTTATAAATTTGCGATATATTGGCCTCAAGTTTGAGTAAACTTCTGTACTTTCCTTCAGTTTCCAGGTCACTAGAGGCTGCGTATCATCAAACTTCGTCAACCGCTTAATTTTCACTCTCCTACAAGTTGTCTATATCAACGGGCTTCCTACTACCGTTAAATGGGGTGAAACAGAGGCAGGGGAGAATTCAACGGTGTTACGGTGTTTTAAAACAGGATTACGAAGATAACAGGAAAATTAATCAAAAACATGTTGGCTTGGTTTTCGAATCCAGATACACTTTATTGAAGCGCTGTTAAAACTGAAACTTTCATCACGATAAGCAGCGCGCAAATCGGCGTGTCAGCGATGTGTCACTAGTCAATACGTCACAAAAGCACGCATTCATAACAACAATTTGATACTGACTATGACTATGTGCATTCATTATTACCTACGGTCACAGTACTCGCAGTTGATCCGCTCAACTTGGCATATGTGAAACATTTAAATTGATTTATTTACTAACTTAAGGTGAACCTAGTCCACATTTTTTGCATACAAACTTCGGGAGTGTTTTACTCCACTGTCTGACATGGCACATCCAAAATAAAATATGATATCGTTTTGTCTCATTATTAATATTGTCTGTACGGAAACAGAATACTAAAATAAAAACCCATTAAAAAGTTATGAGCTGATAACGATTCGTTTTTCTTGCTAATTTTACTTAACTTTGGGCGTGTTTAAGTAATAAAAGATGTGTAAAATCTCCAAAACCAAGTCGGTACCGACAAAGTTCCATTATCGATAAGTTCAATAAACTTTATTGGACATTGATTTATGCATTGGCTTTTTCATAAAACCCGATCTTCCAAAGGACTTTTCTTATTTTTTTCGCGATTTTTTTACTATAAATGATCCTGCATCTCACTCAACAACGTTGTACGTGTAGAACTAACTAACTAACTGCTCATGACTGATACTATCTCTGTCGGACACGAAGCCTGGTGAGATAGCGTGATTTTTAGCCAGGCCCACCAGTGAGTTCGAGCCCGCGACTAGGTTCCCCTTAAGTTTACATGGTTAAAAACCAATTAAGGCAATCATTTTATTTTTATTAAGTTCATGTTGAAACATTCAAAAATAATAACGTTTCTTTCATGAATGTCTCTCTACTTCTGACATGCCAATTAAAATCTTCGTCCATTCATCCGCAAACAGGTCGTTTGCTGGATTAGAATCCAAGAGTGGTACCTAAGACAAGCAGGAACCAGATGTCGTTAGCAAAGTCCTTATTAGTTAAGAGTTCTTAAAAGTCAAACCAAGAAGACATCCTTAATCTGGTAAAAAATATCAAGGTTGTTATGTAATGAAAATTGGATCTAAATTACACCGAGTTTAGATTTCAAGACTATCTGCAGTTATGCGCCACGTTCATGGAGTTGTATTTAAGGTTCCGTACCTCTAAAGGAAAAAAATAATCCCATAAATGATTAAAAAAAATTGTCCCTTATTGTCACTTTGCTGCACGTCTGTCAAGAACTTTTTTCTCATGAACGAACAAAGCTGTCGAGTTAAACTTATTATACTACTAAGGTCAGCGGTCACTATGGCAGGTAAAAAATCAAGTTTTAAAGTCAACGCAATGAATTTCCCTCTGCCTTATTTACTACTTATGTAGGCTTTATAATCGTTTTTTAATGATCTGTTCAAGTGACTGTTTCTCTTACATACACACACGGAAGAGAAAAAACAGGTGGAACTGCAATGCAACAAAATGACTATAGGAACCGTTGTCGCCAAACTCACACACATAATCCGATAATCATATAATGCACTACAAATAAACAATTCGTTTGATTTGTCGTTTTAGTTTTAGTCAAAACTAGCATACGCCATAGATCCTACATCTGGAAATAAACCTTCAGGCTCTGTAGATAGGATTAATAAAACGCTGTAAATACTTTCTGAGCTAAAGTAAAATATTACTTTAGCTCAGAAAGTATTTACAGCGTTTTGTAATCTAAAGTCAAACTAGATTCGATTGCCGAGTAAATTCCGCTACTCGACCATAGATGGCAGTATTTTCAGTAGTCCCAATTTTAAACTTAATTTGCATAAAAATAAGGTCGACATTCGCGTCATAGGTCGATATCTATTGCTACTCGATCAATGCCGCACATGCATTGAATTTTAATTACATTATCGATATCGATAGATATTTTTTTTGAATTAAACAAAAAATTGGGTGTCTTGTTGAGAGTTCAGTAATAAAACTGTAGGAAGAATAACGTAGTGTTATTTGAAAATAAAATAAATAACTGAAATAAAAATAATACTATTGAAAACAATACCAATAAAACAATGAACAGGAGAAAAAAATATTACTGTACTTATTTAATTTAATTTCAATTCAATCCATATTTTTAAGTGATAATAATAAAACATGATAACTGACTTGATTAAAAAACTTCATGATTTTCGAAAACGGTGAACTGTTCAGTGGCACTGGAGTGGCGTTGAAATATTTGTTGTACTGTCATTGAGGCGGTTTGATGACTGAATGATCTTACACACCGAAATGACCGATTAGTCAATGCAATGCAACGTCTCAGGCATCATTAAAATTATAATAATTACGTTATTATGTAAAAGTTTGATTACATTTTTGCTATGAAGCATCTATGCAACATAATACACTTCTTAAAATAAATTTCGTGTATGAATGTTAAGCGACCTATAGTGGTATTGTAATGTTATTTTGCAATAAATATTAAATGACTAATTTTCTTTTATCGATATCCATCGATAAAACCAACATCCGACCCGACTGCATCACTAATTGAGTAGCGAAGTACTTTCCAGAATGAAATAGAGAATACAATCAATCTAAAATAAACTTTATTTTAACCAGACGTTATATTAAATTATTAGTAACTTGAAATTAACTAAGATTTTATTAGAAAACAAATAAAACCGTACATATCGATGGTACGAAACACCTCAATTTTTAAGATTTATTCTCCTACTATCATTTTTGCCCTCCAAAATGGAACAATACGGTATAGCTACGGAAAAATAAATTTGTCGCGAGACTAGCAACTCGACGCGATGTTAGAACACGACTGGGACCAAGTTAGCGTAACAACGCTTAATTGTGGCACGCGTGCCACGCCTACTTTGCAATTCCATGTTTTTTCTCTTCCGTGCATACACAGTTCTTAAAGTTATTAAAACTTTGAGAAAGCACTCTTTCACAAAGTTCTAACAACTAACACGATCTTAACAAAGTCATGAATAGGAAGCCGGTCTCAAGCGTAGAGCGTATTGTACAAACATGAACTTAATTTTTTTACATGAGTAACCCGATTAATTGCAAGATGCTCGTCTTCAGGTACTTGATATTAACTTAGCCTAGCTTGGGATCAAGTGGGAGGGTCTAATAAGTATATATTATTTCATGTGAGTGTATTCATGCTATTCTCGGTAGAAATTATTTTAAATTATAGTTTAAAAGTAGTCTAAAGTTTAATTAAAATCCTGTTGCGTTTTTAGATGTGTCCCAAGAACCAATTTTACAGTTTTAAGGAGTAATATTGAGATTCCCTATAATATATTTTTTAAATGTTATTTAAAATTTGCACTAAAACGTTATCGTTAGCGGCACTTATATTTTCAGGTAGGAAGCACTTTATTAAATCCTGATCAAATTGTAGAGTTTCAAATCCCAGCGCAGTGCTTTGGAGTGGCTTCGCTAACAAATCTACCATTATCGAAAGCGGTGAGTGTGATAAGTGCCTAGCTAGTTTGCAGCCGGGGCATCAAAATAGCATACTGAAATCGTATCTACAAAATTTACATTCGCATTAAGCGGCATCTCAGACAGGTAAGAAATTCAGCGACACGTAACGAAATTTTATCTCTAAAATATCGGCTCACAATTTTTAAGAAAATAAGGGTGTTTATTTTGTGTTAATTCAAGACTGACAGAAAAAAATTACCTACTGTTTTAAAATAATATGCTACTTAATTCACTTTAATCCTGTGAACGTATAACAAATGTAAGCATAAGCTAAGCGATGCCTGCAGGTAAGTAAAAAGGCAAGTTTTCTTGACGGCTAATTAGCGTAGAACCAGTCTGGACAAGCAACCAGCAAACTCTCTGCCATGAAATTTCTACGTCGTTTTAGAGTTCTTGAAATAACTCGAGGAAGTTTCCACCTTGTCAGACATTTTTTTTTAAGATTACGTTTTCCCTTTATCTCCCAACCTCAGCTACACTCGCATTTCAAGATGAGCGTAGAGAAACGATAAAAAATATATTTATTTACGAAACAGCGCCGTGTATCGTAGAGTCCGCGGTCCGTTGTATCGAACTTCTGACGGAGTCTTTACTTACTGCACCTCATTAGTATAATTATCTACTTTCTTTGACCAATTCAGAACTATCATGCGCGATCGTTACAAATCAACCTAACTTTGCCAATTCACTTGTGATGTTCGTTTTATCAGTGTTACGTTTTAACATTTCATAAGCTATCGACAGGTGAATAAATATACATATGTGTGCACATTATTGTGTGATGCATGACACGTTGCAATGCAATAGCAGCGCTCCCCTCTCGCACCTATTTGTTTTTGATGTGCGAATTTGATACCATCCGTGTGCGTAAAAATTTCATAAATCAATACTGCTGTGAAGAGACTGACCAAACACTGTATAAAATATTACAGTACCTACACAAAATTCTACTGTTAGAACGAAACTGCACGAACTTGCTGTTTTAGCTTGTTTGTGCTTGTATGCGTATTGTATTGGGTTGATGTCGGTATTTGTATTTCCCAGATAGAATGTATTTTTCTCTTTTATATCTATGTATTATTTATTTTAAGCGTGCAGGTATATGTTTATGTTGCAAAAACTTAGGTCTTTTAAAAAAAAGATGCGATTTCCATAATCTAAATACACGTAGTAAAGATGAAATTGTGATTCCAAAATTTAGATTAACTAAAACTAGCAAGTCATTTCTAATAAACAGTATCCGCTTCTATAACAAGTTGCCAAAGTCGGTTACAGAACTTAGCGATGGAAAGTTTAAAACTCACATCAAACGTGTCCTTATTAAAAAAGCATATTATAAGATAAAAGACTACGTTGAAGACAGGGAAGTTTGGCATTAATTCCTTCTGCACATGTGGCTTCCCTGGTACCTCATTAACAGCAAAACTGTGTGAAAGTCTATTAACTGCTCCCAAATTGCAATGTTAATTTTTATTCTTTTTATTTTTTACAATGTCTGACATATTCTCGTCATTATTTGACATTACACATAAATTTTACTCCTATTTATTATTAGTGATTGTCATCGAAATCATGTCACTTGGTTCAAATAGATTCATTTTATATAGGTAGATTCTTTTACATACTGTGAATGAGAGAACGTTGTAGGCCTTAGAGACTAGATTTGTAGACGTTTTTCTATTCTGTATTTTAATTCCTCTAAGTACCTGGTACTTATTGACTGGCCTGCACTGTCCTCCCATACCTATTATCACTGTAATTTGAAAACATTGTAAAAGCCAATTATTTTTAAAAGAGTAACCGTGGAGTTTCTTGCCTGCTCTTCTCCATAGGAAACGACAAATTGGAACCGTGCACCTAGCTTCTGACGTTTCATAAGTGCCCATGCAGGCTTATGTGAAATAAAATATTTTGATTTTGTTGTATTTTTGTGAATGGTTACGAATAGATATGCTGATGGTAAGCAACCGCGGCCGGCATGCCATACTAGAACCAAAGGTTTTATATGTATCTACCCAGAATTTTACACAATACGGAATACACTTCTGACTCGAAATCTAATTTGAATAGAATACTTTTTATTTTGTCCCCGATGTAAATGGAACACAATTGTAAAAAATTAAGATAGTTTTACGTCAACTAGAGTATTGTAGCAACTGACCTATAGTTTCATCGCAGGGCTGGCTCAACGGTCGGCGTGACGGCGAAGTCTTCTGTTGTGGGTGGTGATGGGGTTGTAGTTTGAGCACGTGTGCTGGCACGGCGCCCTCGACCGGGGGCTCGCCGGGCACGCGCACCACCCACCAATCAGCGCGCGCCTGCCACGGCTCCACCACTTCAACTTGCTGTCCTTTAGACACGGATAGTTCCCCTGTGCCTGAAGCGTTGTGTTCAGCTAACACCCACGTCATTTCTGGACCGGCCTAAACAAAGAGAAAGGATAGATTCTTTAAATGTATGTATGTCAAAATACCTATTCTACATTTTTTTGCATTGAATGAAAATGTATAAGCAGTGAAAGAGAAAATACCTTAACATCTATGTGAGTAATAAAGTTGACTTTGCGATAATTTTTGTAAACTATTGCATATTTTTTTTAGAAAAGTTGGATGAATTTCAACAACGAAAATGAAGACGAGAGCGCATCTAACCTGCGTTCAAAAGCTATCAGCGTCATTATTCCACAAAATTAACAAAAAACATTTCTTTCGTCATTCGATAGCCGAAGGTCAATGCCCGTTATCAATTAGCTATTTTTGCACTGTTCATGGAACATTGATATTTATTTTCGAATTTCCTTTTATTACGGTTGCTTTAATGTAAATGTCAGTATTTTTATTTTTTTGAGGATGGGAAATCATCGAACTTATCCCGCTCTGGGCGGAGCAGGAGGGCGTGTCTAGACTTTTACTGACTAAAACCCATACGTGTTCCTTCAGTTGCCTGTGTGCCAGGGGTCACGTTATCTCTTTCGAACAACCTGCACCCCTGGCAGACATCGGCCCTTGCGAACCCCACCAGTTGGTGATGACATCTCTTTGAGGCGCGCATGGAACACAACGCGCCGTCGACCCGGTCTTGGTCCTTACCGGACAGCGAGCTACCCATTACTCGCCGTCCGGCCTGGGATTACCGACGCCCAGGGCTTCTCCTGTGGCGACTAGGGCCGTGAGGGCGCATATATTGCCTCTCCCACACGTGCGCCGCCTTCCTCTTCGCGAACATTACTGCTTCGCAGAGAGGGAGAGAAGGAGGTGGCGGCTTCCCATGCACTCTCGCTCCGTACCATGGCCTGGACCAGGGCCGGACGCGAGAGACCACCGCCGCGGATCGCCTCCATGAGGACACGGCGCGGCGGTGCTCCGCCCAAGCCGGGCAGACCTCCACCGTATGCTCCACCGTGTCCTCCAGGAGATCTACGCAGTGGTAACACCCGGGCGTTTCCTCCCGCCTTATCCGAAACAGGAAGCTCCCGAAACAACATGTTAGTATCATTTAAAGTTTTGGACAAAGTTGGAATGATAAAAAAAAACCATTTTTTGTGTTTTTTTTTTAATGTAATATCTTTTTCGATATCGATACACGTGGGTAAAGTATTGCCAGCTAATTTAATTTGACCCTGTTTAGACAGAAAGATATAAAGTGTATCGAAAATGAAATCCTAGGTGCACTACAAAATAGACAAAGCCAAACCTAAATGCAACCAGTAAGTAGTACACTCTGGAAATTGTATCATACTCACAGAGTCACACATAAACATAACACTTATGTTATGATTCCAAGATGTTGTGCACATAGACGTGCGTTAAACTTCGATCTAAATTGGTGGAGAATCGATCTTGCTGGAGTACCAACGTCACTCTTAAGGATGAGCAGCATAGGTACTCGGTCAGGATCGATTGTGGCTAGATACGAGTTTGCAGATAACAGAATTCGCCAGATAGGAGATAACGTCCACTGTCGACAACAATACGGACACTGATAAGGCAATATATATTTAGATAACGTTTCTAGTGGTTTTCACTAACCCTCCTATATTATGTTCGACTGTAACGTTGGTGGTCACTCAAATTACAAAGCAAAATAGAAGGAAAATCTTGTTGTTATGATAGGAAAATACGAGTAAAATTTTTGAGAGCGTCAGTCCATTTAAATGAGTCATACATTCCGAAGCGTATTACGAAAGCGCTCGTCAGATAGACAAATACACAAATTGATGTGTCGCTTCCGCGGCCTTCTCTCGCTTAGCAGATGGATGAGCTGAAGGTCGTGTAAATCTGCAGTTTATAACCAAACTGCTTTCTATGAAACTAGCTTAGGTATACTAGCTCTGATATTGACCTCGGCCTCGTCTCTATCTATCGTTCAGCAAACACTCACCACGCGAGGTAGCCCAGTATTCATTATACAGGCCTATATCAAATTGGATTTACTAATGTTTGCCATAATTTAAAATGCAATAATTTTATATACCATACTAATATTTGCCATAATTTCATTAGAAATAACGCTTCAGTTGCCACAATCGTAAAATTACATAAAATCATTTTCACAAAATTTCATTATCTATACAAAACTCATAATCGATCAAGTGTCATATTAATTTTAATCCATAAATTTATTTGCTATATTTTTCATTTTTATTTATGTCGTTTTCCATAACATTTTTTATTCACAATAATATCTATTCATCTGCCCATACTAGCACAACAATGCTAGTTCAGTACAAGCGCCTGCAATTTTGATGTTATGGTCATGTTGCATTCTTGCTTTGCAAAAGAAGAAATCTAGCGCTAGGCGGCCGCTACCGCAGCACGTTCGCTCCGCTCACTCGCCTTCGCGCGGTGATCACAGTTCTAAGTTCTGAAGATTGTTTGCTGTAATAATTCATTTGATTACATACAGACCAAATGCTTTCATGACATGATTATTTGTACAAAATAATAAACGTTTCTAAATTATATTAAATGTTGCCTATGTTAAGTATCGATAGTGTAGTGTGTTACTAGAAACTAATGATTATAAATTTATAACACATGTTATTATGGAAACTTAATGTATGGCAAATTAAAGTTATGACTAGTAAGTTGATATGACAAGCGTTTTAAGTATACATGATAACAGTGCAAGTAAATATGATGAGGGGGACGATTATGGAAAACAATAGTACAAATTATTTATGGAAAACAAGACAGTACCATTAGGCGTGAATTACACAGAAACGGCGTAAGGTGAAGGCACGGCGCAGGCGCAGCGTACGCAGTACATTTTGTATTTAAACGTTTAAAAGCGGCATCATGCCTGCATACAAAATGTACTGCATACGCTGCGCCTGCGTCGCGCCTTCTTGCCTCCTTACGCCACAATTTTAACTATTGTTTGTCTTTGACTGTATTTTTTGTTCCCAATAACGATTATTATGAAGTTTCAAACGGTCAGAGGTGATTTTAAAGAAGGCATTAATAAATAAAACAAGGGCTCCTTCAAAGAGGCGCGACGCAACACTTGTAGAAAAAAATCCATGAACGTTTCATATAAATTGTTCTATAAGCGTCGCTTCGCGCCTGGTTGCATGGGCCTTGAAGTGAAACAATGACTGTTGCGACGAATCCGCCCGGCACAGGTGATAATTGGTAATATCTAAGTGATTGCTAATTATACATTATAAACAAGTATATAAGTATAAGTAAAAAAGGGAAGAGCTCACTGGGCATCATCAGGGGGTGCGGGTTGTTCCGCCAGGGATGCGGGTTTTTCGAAAGAGATACTGCTAGGGGTGCTGGTTGTGCGAAAGAGATACCGCGGCCCCTGGCACACAGGAAACTGAGGGAACACGGGTGGGTTTTAGTCAGTAAAAGTCTGACACGCCCTCCTGCTCCACCCAGAGCGGGAGAAGTTATTTGTTGATTTCCCAACCAAAAAAAAAAAAGAATTCGTCCGCATCGCTGTCAGTGGGAAAAGTGCTCAAAAGGCTGGCAGTGGCACGTTGTATGGCAATGCTGATTCTTTGACCTAAGAATAGGCCAGCCCTTTGGTCACGTGAAGAGTCGACCAACCGCTTGGCGATGTCTCGAAATACTCGATTGTTTCACGGAAACGTTTTAATAAAAGTTGATCGATTTGTGGAGGCCTGCCCTACCTTGCCATATCCCTACGATCACGTAATGGGGCCTTTTCCCTTTATAATACAACTTCGATAGCCGAAAATATCAGATTGGGAGTTAAGAGTTTTTGAACATTTATTTCTTTTGATTACGTATAAAAGGGTCGAGTTTACTTTTCCTTTCATTGATATATGAAGCGAATAGAAAAAAAACACTGGACTTACAGAATAACTTCCACTTACTATCTGGTGAATTCAGGTGCTAAGTATAATAACACCAATGTGTGGAGATAGTACCTACGTATTTCTAGTTATATGCAGGGTAGCACGCACATGAAACAGCTAACGGCTATTTGTTTTTAATACCCTACGAAAAATATTAACCAGGGTTTCCAGACTCATGTACTGGACCCTTGGTAAAACGCGCGTCGATGTCCCTGACACCCTATTTATCTAATAATATTATTGACAGCTATTCGCTGACAATGTTTCACAAATGTCCATTACTAGATTAAGGTAACACAAGAAATTACTTATGAATAGGAAACGAGCCATCCTGAAGTGAGTACCTAATCGACTTGAGTGTTTATCGATATAGAAAAATTATACTACTTAAGGTAAGTTTGTTTTTCTCCGAAGCCATCTCATGGACTTTGTATATTTATTATTCAAGAATAATAAAAGCTTTGCAATTTTCAATTTGTGATAAAAAATAATAGCCAGACATAATTCCAAGATACTGATATTTTGAGAATGCTCGAAGCTGGAACTCTGAGAAGTCCAAGCCTATTGTTATTGTTACCTATAGTACCTACTCAAGATAATTATATTAAGTATTTAAAAGCTGTCAGTGTACCTTTATTTAATAAAATGTACCTATAATGATAGCTACAGAAGTAGTTTTGAGTAGGCCATCCTGCACTAAGTGAAAGATGATATGGCAAGATGGGCGGTGTGCTGAGATAACGACTAGTAGTACCTACTCACTGTATGGAATAAGAAGAATTGCCGCACCGACCCCAAATAACTTAGGATAAAGGCAAAAGATAGATGATGATCTTTAATTTCAGTTTTTTATGATTCTTTTCTTTTTTAAATACTTATACATATTTCCCTTACTCATAAACGATGATTAAAGTTAAGTAATGATTAGCGTCTGTTTAACCATACATTATTGACGTTTAAACATCATTTAACTTTAATCATCGTTTATAATTAAGGGGGTATATTATTTAAGACTGCTAAGTCATAAATGTGCGTATGTGTGTGTATGTGTAATAAATTATTTACGTAATTTATAATAATAAAGTTTTATTTCATACAGTTGCATAATTTGAAGCAATAGTACCTACAGGCACCCAAACCACACTAACATATAAGTATTTCAACTAGCTGGCAGACAGGAACCCTTTCGGTAAAATCAATGGCCGACAGCGGGCGGCGCGGCGGCGGCGGCAGGTAAAATGTTTAATACTTTGTACTCAATTGTTTGATTATGCCGTATCTCCTATGTATTTTAGTGTGTGTACTTATATAATAAAATAATTAAAGACATTTTCCAGTCACCCGAGGGACATCGAACGACGGGAAGAATACGTTGCTTTGATGATTAAAAATCAATTTAGATTATTAAAAGAGATGCAAGACTGTTTTCTGACGGGAAATTAAACTAAAAATTATTCTTGCTAGCAATTTTTCGCAGAAAAGCTGACAAAGGATTTCTTTTCAATACTCTTTTATATTAAACGTTCATTACATAATATATTTTAAAACTAAGAATGCACAGGGTAGGGTCGAACAGTATAGAACTGTTTGTAGGACTTCCATTATAGGACAGAACAGTATAGAACTGTTTGTAGGACTTCCATTATAGGACAGAACAGTATAGAACTGTTTGTAGGACTTCCATTATAGGACAGAACAGTATAGAACTGTTTGTAGGACTTCCATTATAGGACAGAACAGTATAGAACTGTTTGTAGGACTTCCATTATAGGACAGAACAGTATAGAACTGTTTGTAGGACTTCCATTATAGGACAGAACAGTATAGAACTGTTTGTAGGACTTCCATTATAGGACAGAACAGTATAGAACTGTTTGTAGGACTTCCATTATAGGACAGAACAGTATAGAACTGTTTGTAGGACTTCCATTATAGGACAGAACAGTATAGAACTGTTTGTAGGACTTCCATTATAGGACAGAACATTCCCAGATGTTTCTGGGGCATCATGGGGTATCAGACACGTACCTACTCTTTAATGAAATATATGAAGTAGAGACCGTTGTTTCAAAATTTTAAAAAGATGTGACCAACAATGTCTATGGTTTAGTGATGCATTAGTAAGAATGTTAAGTTCAGGTTTTACCGATTTTATACTTGTTTGGTTGAAATTCGGGACACGGATAGACCGTGAGCTAAGTTACGGCCGAAATAGAATAACTTTTAACCCGGTTGTACATTTCCGTGGGATGATTTCCGACCGAAAGGCAAATGAAGCCGCGGGCAACATCGCTTCTGTGCCTGACCGGCGCAGCTAAAAGGATGAAAACATGATGAAGATGGGGTGCGTGCAGTGGTGCACTAAAACTGAATAATAATTAACTGAAAATGAATATCGACGGAAAGCACACGAGTATAAGCATCGCAAGAAATTATACGCGCGAGGTCCCGCTACTCACTAGTCGTGCGCTAGTAACGCCACGAAACTTTCTACTTATTTTGTTTGGTAGGTAAAATTACGTGTACATAGCTGGAATTAAGTACCCAATATGTAACATGTTTTTGGCTACACGTGCATACAATGCATGAAACAAATATTGTAGACAATCAAATCATACCGATCTTTACATCTTTTTGAGGCTGAATGTAGGAACCATATTTTTACAAATATTAGCGGTAAATTTGTAAAAATTGTAACTTTTTATCTGTAAGTTTAACTGTACATTTTAAATGTATTCGAATTCATAATACAGCATACATTTTTAACCAGAGCTCAAACTATAACCATGAATTCAGCATATCATTATTGACCCCAGCGCAGAAATTTTTCATCGGTGATACAAAGAACAATCAGCTGTTTCATGGAAAAATGCAATATCTACGTGGAACGTCAGTCTGTATTGATGGAACAGCTTAATTTTTTTGTATAACCAATGAAAAATGTCTGCGCTGGGGGGTCTAGAATGGTATGCTGAATTCATGGTTAAAGTTTGCGCACTGAATAAAAACTTTTCCTGTATAAAGGTTTTACTGTGCCGTTTTGAGATTGTTTGAAAATATGCCATCAGCAACACAACTTTATTATATGAGCTATTGGTAGTGCTTTTACTTCATTGGCAAATTTTATTACTTTTGTAGAAATGCCATCATATCCAACAGTATTTGTGTTTCTTAGGCTTCTAATTCAATGTACAGAAATTTCTAGAATGTGTCCAAAAACTAAATTAGAAACCATTCATTTACCAAAACCGAGGCACGTAAAATATGGTGTTCCACAGGGTAGCGTACTAGGGCTACCACTTTTTTTTAACATACGTTAACCATCTACCGAGAGTAACATCGAACAAACTGGTTCTCTTTGCAAATCACAGTATAGCTGTAATAAATTCGTTTTGGTTAGGTTCGATTTTTTTTTCCTTAGATTTAAACTTTATAGTAGAACTAAAATTATTACTTAAAATATCCTGTGTAGGGTAAGTGGCCAGTAAGGTACCAGCAAGTTATTGGGCATTTTCACATTACCATTGTCATATCGACCTGTAGGCATTGCCGTGTGATATTGGTGAATATCGATGACCATCACGACGCACTAAACAACCACATTACTAAGTATCGACGTCTCGAGGTCGGCAGAGCGAAAAAGTGTGTTCAAGTGAAAGAATGCTACTCTCACCCCGCACTGTGTCTTTGCCGGTTGATAAAGTTCCGAAACCGGTGTCGGTCGCTGTCTGCGACGATTTAGATTTTAGGTAACAATAACAACACAATGTAAAAGTATTTAGTGGATACGAAACGTATGCGTTTATCTGACCGTCGTCGACAGTCCTAACTCTATGTAAGTATATTTTGGCTGCTGAGAGCAAAACTACAAATGTAGTGTACAGGGATGTTTTATCAACGCATTTATTGGTTTGCTAACGTGGGTATTTAGTACATATCTACTTTATTATATGAGCCCTCAATGTTCTACCGTCACATGGGCATGCAAATTAAATTATAAATTAATTTACCCGTTCATAAAATGTGGCTGTTATTTTCGTATGTTGTGGTGCCTTACGATGTACGACGACGCCTCGCAAACATAGTCGCGGGCAGAAGCTACAGGTAAACATGGTTTTTCATGCTTCTAGAGACTCAGTGAAGGTTGTGCGTTGTCTGTCAGTGAATTTAAGATTTTATTCAAGTATACAAGCCATGTGCCCGGTGCCGACTATTTTGTGGAAGACAAACGACGATAAAAAATATATATGACTCGCACTTGACTATGATTTTATCGATACTAAATTCGTAATGTGTCTAACTCTACTTTTTGACAATTAAAAAGCAAAAAAATGGTTTAATTTTTAATTGTAATTAATGGTTTGAATTTAACACTATTTTAAGATGTCATTTAAACGTCTTATACTGTATAGAAATAATCTACTTTTCGAAAACAATTTAATGAATTAATATAATAAAAAAAAAATCTAAGCCGTCGCTGTTTGGTATCTTATGTATTGTTGTTTTACTTTTTTCAACAGCAAGCAGAGCGGAATTTTGAAATTTTTGACACAGGTCCGGTCCGCCCTCGATGACGTCCCGCAAGACTGAGTGCGAGCCGATTTAGCCCGATTTACTGTTTTTGAGTTTATCCAAAAAACATCTGAGTATTTAAGTTCCCCCAAAAATAGAATTACCTCACTGTACATGAAATTTTCATATTCATTTGAGTTGTAATTAGGAAATGAAACGAAAAATGGTTTAGAAATCGGCCCTGTTTCAGATTTATTTTTTCATCAATCAAATTACAATTTATCCTGTTTTGAACCGTTAATTTCTCTCAAACAAGGATCTATGACATACAATTATTTTTGTACCATAATACACTAATTTGACCATTTAATATTGATTCTGAAACAGGCTAATTCGGATAACCCCCGTTAAATGAAAAAATAATGAAAACAGAAGGATGTTTTCTTCAGTAGGAAAGTGAATTCATAAGTGAAAGTGAGCATATAACAACTTATTTACGCACTCAAGAAAAATGTTATCTTTATTAAAGAATACATAAACATAATATTTTTTTGAGTAATCATGTTTACTAACTTACAATGTCTAAGTTCCAAAAAAAAGCCCTCTAATCTCATTAGAAAAATATTTCACATAAGATTTCTTAGCCGACATGTTAACTTCTTTATATTATGTGGAAAATTTCGTGTGTAATAAATTTACTTAGTAGTTTAAATGTTGTTTAACACTGTAATGTGTAACTGACAATTTTCTCAAAAATATAAAAATAAATGTTATTGAAATTGTGATTTTTGGATAATCTGTTTAAATGAACTTTTGCATGCTATCACAAACTATAACAACAGATGTTTGTGCCTACCTACATTCATTGCAAATAAATATACTGATTCTATTCAATGATAAATATTAATGTTACAGCGGAAAAATGCAACTGCCAATACGAGTAATAAGCCACTTCACCACCCCCTTTTCTCAATTTCCGCAATTTTATTGATGAAATGGAAAAGCAAGTCTGCCAATTTTCCCTTGAAGATAAGCACACACGTAAAGTAACAAGGTAAATATTGCTGTATACTTCTTGGAGTCAAAGTAAAGAGCCCTAAAATATGTTTCAAGGTATTTTTTCTTATACGATCAATGATTTTATTTATGTAAGTTTGTCCAAACACTTTTACATGTCAATAAAAAAAAATATCAATCTAAAAACGAGATGAGGTCGGCGTTTCCTGTTACCATCCTGAGAAAAACTGCCGAAACAAACTTAGAGGTCACAGTCTCTTTTAAAGTCTAGACATAATCTTGGTCAGATCTTTGTGAAGACCATGTAGATTGGTGTCTAAAATGGTCTTTTGAGGAAATAACCACACAGATTGAGTGGACCTGTCCAGTCAGTGTACGCATTTCTCAGTAATCATGCAGCTCAACGCAGAACTTAAGTAGCTTAAAGATTCTAGTTTTAGCTGACCTCGCACTGTATAGTATTTTCGTACATTTAGAAGTCAGCTTAATATAACGCGAACTCAAGAGTATACGATTGTTTCAGATTTTTCGGATTTACGTGATTTTACAGATAAAATACTCTATTTCTATAAGTTTTAATGCATCACAGGAAATATAATTTCAATTATTATCTAATGAATAAACTACTTTTAAATTTTATTATTTGATTTTGATTAATCGACTTCAAACTGACTGTTTAGTGAATTTTACTGTAAGAGGTTTAGAATATCACATATACGATACGATTCGTCAGAATCGTTTTAACGTCTACACGATATAAAAAAAATACAATGTATTTTTGTGAAAGTCATCTGTACCTACAATGTATGAATGACTTTTGACTACTTTCATATTAAAAAAAACGATGATTCTAGACAAAAAAATAGATATTCATTAGATAAAATGATTAAAACGATCCGTCTTGTTCTGCATTAAAACTTATGGAAATGCAGTATTTTAACTGTTAAAGTACGTCGGCAAAATCAAGTAGATAAAAGAGTTTCGTATACGGCCTCCTAAAGACACAAGGCATTCTCAGCTAGTCAACTAGGTTAAATAATAGTAAAATACTGCTTTCTACATAAAAAGTCAACTCCATAATTGTCTGTCCCTAGGGTGGGTGTCTTGGCGTCAGTAATTGCTCGTGATGGTATACATTTTGATATTCCACGCAAATTGATATTCCCTGTACAAGTTTGGAAGTTGGCTATGACTTGCTTTTCTGTATAAATTAGACACGCGAACTGAAAACGTAGTAACAGGTAAAATGTTCAGGCATCTAAAAGCTGTGTATTAAGGACGGCAGAGTTGAAATAAGTAAGGTCCATGACATTAATTTTCAAAGACATGCCATATTCAGTAATACTGTAAAAGATTTAGACGATACTAAAAACTACATATCCCAAACGGACAAGTCAAAGGTAGGTACTTAGGCTTTAGAAATTGTTGAGTCATTATCTTTACACACTTTTAAGAGGCATAACGGCGTTTTTAATATAAAAAAATGCATTAATAATTATAACATATTATTTTAAAGATGCATGATATCATGCATTTAGTTAACAATGGTAATGATATCATTATCGATATAGTAATACATAAAGAAGTGAGCACTGAGTTTGTGTCTGTATGACTCATTATCTGTGAGCCGAAACAAGTGTCATTATATTTTTTTGTGATCAATGAAAAAATTGAACCTTTGAAGATTGATTGGGAGGTCTCATATGATTATGTATATAGAGGTGAAAATTAATACTTAAACAACCTACATTTTTAAAAATTATCGCAAGTTGTAAGGTAATAGGGTATACGGGAAAACAGTATTTTCGTTTCATAGAAATTCAGATCGAGAAAAGTCAAGAACTCTACAAATGTTTGCTTTGACTGAAGTGCCTAGTTTGCGACATTTCAAAAGATGCCGCCCCGCCGCTACTAGCACCCTAATTGCGTAACACACTATTAATTAGAATCTGAATCATTTTGAAGGTTACTGCTAATCCATTGCTTCATATGTTTGAAAAATGTGTCTGCTCAAAACCATAAATAACGCTATGAAAAATGTGCATCTATTAAAATCCATTCCTACTGGTGTTCGGCCTGAGTGAAAAAGCGTCCAGCGGGGCGTTCAGCGTGGCGTGCAAACGGCGAAAGAGCGTTCACTGAGTGGCCTTGGTGCACGCCAGTGCTCGCTTAGCGTTCACTGAGTGGCCTTGGTGCACGCCAGTGCTCGCTTAGCGTTCGTGTGAGCCGGTCACATTTTTAACCGACTTCAAAAAGAAGGAGGTTATCAATTCGACATGTTTATATCTATATTTTTTTATGTATATTCGGGCATAACTCCATCATATACACGGATTTTCAAAATATATTTTTTTGTTCGAAAGGGGTTTATTCCGAAATGGTCCCATTTAATTTAATTTAAATGTTTTAAATTAAATTTAATGCGTTTCAGAGACAGACAACGGAACTCTTAAAAAAATTACAGCAAAACAACTGTGATTGTTTTATATAACATAAATATGCATTGTTTTGACCCCAAGGATGATGAAATTTGACGAAATTAAAGTATTTTTTCACTATATAGTGTTTTTACGGAAGTCGGTTGTTTTTTTTTTGGAAAAGTTTTTCACCATGGCGCCGGGGTCGTACGATATTATTGTAATGTATTTAGAAGAAAATGTGTGGTTAAAATATTTTTGTAACTCGAGACAAGGTCTAAGTCATATAATTAAACAAAGAATGCTGTGTAGGGACTTTTCGAAATTGTATGAAACTTTGAGATAAAAAATTCAATGAATGATTAAATGATTCTATTTTTATATAGGGCATGTGATGTTGACCATAATTCTGGTTTAAGTTGAATTTCTTTATGAATGTCTTCGAACGACGTGGCGCGCACGCTTCCGTCACCGCTACAAACACAAACTGGTTTGAACTTCCAAGCGACGCCACGCTCGACACTCCACTCACCGCAAACATGAACGCTCCGCGCCGCTCGCGCCGCTCGGCCGAACTCAGGACACTCGCGAGTGTTTGCATGTGTTTGACGCTCGAGTCGAGCGTGCACTCATTAGTGTGTTAAGCTATTACCCCGCAGTACGGTATGCTTTGATCGTACTGACAAACAACTTGTTCGAACTAAGAACTAACTATTGAAATAAGCGTAAACCAATTAGAACTTGAACCTAGAATTAGAAGTTTGTAAAAAAAATCATTTTGATTATACTCTATGACAATAAGAAAAATACTGTCATTTGTAGTCAGTGACACAAGATTTTGTTGATTTTTGTCCAATTTAAATAGACATTATGGATTTTTAAAAAAATTGTTCGTTTAAATATATATCGATTTCCCGGGTAGTTCCGAGAAATCGAGTTCGAGATTTCTCGAGACCCGAGAAATTAAAAACCTCGAGAAACCATAAACCCTAATTCTGAGTGACGTAAAAACACTTTCGAGTTACCGTCAGTAGTCGAAAACGCATTACTTTTTACTAGTTTATCTACCTATTTAGCATTTATTACCTATAGCATCAAAAATAAGGGATTTTGATGCTAAAGGATACCTCATTGTCTGCCCGAATCCGAACCAGTCATTGTGTAACCTACTAGCTTCCACTTGATAAACATTTAATTCGTAGTAGAACAAATAAGAGTCACGCGATCACCTGTCATTGCCCCCACTTACATTATAATGATCAACCTGTAGTATTCACTCAGAGTAAAATATCACGCAGATGACTAATTGGCAATGTGAAGCGGCGGAAGTAGGTCACAGCCTGGGACGGTTATCGTTACTAATAAAATACCGGTAAAACTACCAAAACATTTCCTTCCGTTACGTTAAATATTAAACGTTAAAATTACCGATATTCAAATAGAGTTACCAATATCGTTATTTCGATAAAATCTAACAAGAAGCAACGTATTGAGCGAAGTTGCCAAACCGAACCAAGGGCGTCGCGCGCCTTGTGCTCGGCTCTTCTATGCGGAGCTGCAACAACGCATGTTACGACCATCGGAAAGATACGGATACGATAAGTCTCGCGCTCGCGCGTGTTTATTTTCATAATCATACGGTACAAAAACATTGCGTCGCGTACGCCGAACATACCTACGTCTCACTGCCTTTGATTTATCAACTTATGGTTTTTGTAATTACGTGGCGAAAGAAGTCTACCGATATTTCAACTTTTTCAAAGCAAACGTAATAACCTACCTACCTTTCAACTTAAACCTTATTATTATAACTATATTGTTACTTATTAATTAGTCTTGTCTTTATGTAGATACAGTCGACCATACTTCTCCAGATACAATAATAAAACAGTTCTCACATCTTACGTGCCTCATAAATGCGCTGGCAATATCAATTTTATTGTATCCAGAAATATGTGGTTAACTATACCTTTTTGGAGACAGGAATCTCTCGTTTTATAGAAATATTCAGTCGCAGCTAATTTGAGTTTTTTTAAATTTTTTTCAATTTGGGCCACCGTTTATTATAATTTTCTGCAGCACAGAAACAATGGTGCCAATTCTCTTGTCACAAATGCCTCTAAACTAGACTAAAAATCCCCAAAAGTTTGTTTGTTTCTGACAAACGACGATTTCCCATTCTGAAATTGACTAAAGTGACACAACATAACTATATTTTAGTTTAACAGCACTAAGATGGCACTCAGTTATTAATTTAGTACAAATGCCAATTTTGCTATTCTGAATTTGACGTTTTTCTGCTAAATTTTTGATTATCTTACTAAATCTGACAATTTTTAATTGCGTTTAAAAAAGTGTAGAAAGAAATTAGTTGTCATGAACTAAACTTTATACCAACAGCTCGACTTTAGGTGCAAAAACAGTACTGTATGTTTTTTTGTTTTGCTTATATCTCGAAAATGGTGTGTCATATTAAAAAATAATGAAAATTTCGAACTCCTTTTTAAACTTCTTGAAATCCACATGTAGGGTTTTCCATACAAAAAGACAGAACACGTCGAGGCCGACCCCCTGCGCGCCTCCGGTTCTAAAAATGTTCAAAAATTCAAACAAATAACACGGTGCTAAACCAAAAAAAACAAAAAAAAATACGTGGAGTCGCGATTGTCAAATTTGATTCTAGTTGTGTAAAAAATATTTTTAAATTTAGAGATTGTTTTTTGCAGAATAGCTTTGCACTAGCACTAGCACTTAGCACTAAAAAATGTAACTAAGCGATCACTTAGTTCGGTGAACAAGAGGATCGGCACCAATATTGTATACACGTCGAAGGTTCATGGTTTCAGTTTTCGCCTTGATGTACCCTGCCATCCTGTTTATTATAATTTTCTGCAGCACAGGAGCAATATTGTATACACGCTGAAGGTAGTCATTCATGGTTTCAGTTTTCGCGTTGATGGCCCTGCCAATCTGTTTATTATAATTTGGTGCAGCACAGAAACAATATTGTATACACCGCGAAGGTAGTCGCACGTTCGGCGTGTATATAATATTGTTTCTGTACACAGCAAAAGATGCTAGTCTCCCCACCGACTTAGTTAGAACGAGATAGACGTATAAATTACCGGTATAAGTATTGTTACTTTTACCGATACAAATACTGGTAATTAGATAACGTTAACTGACTTTGGGTATCGGTATTATTATCGTTACTTTTCTATCGTTAACATAACGATCATTGGTATCGTTATAGAAAAAATACCGCTAATTCGGTCCCTGGTATCTGGTATATGCCTGGCTCGCATTACTTTAACGCTTACTTTAACTCACACACTGATTAATTACTTGTTAATATTGTAGGAAAATCGTACCTATACTTACTTTTACAATGTTTGTAAATGTGTGAACACCATGTATCTATCACAGAATTAATTTATCTGTATTGCTTCAATTTGATTCTGTTTACCTATTTTGGTATGGTAATTTTATTCTGGGTGTATCGTTTTCACACATAATCATATAATGAATTTACTATGTTAAATATTGTACTTGAAACATTTTAAAAGAGTAACGGTGGAGTTTCTTGCCAATTCTTCTCCATACGAAACTACATTTTGGAAAGTGGTGACTAGAATCAATTCTATTTTAATGTAAATGTTGACGTTCAAAAGTGCCTTTTAAGTGCCTATTTGAAATAAATGCTTTGACTTTGACTTTACGCATTTAAAAAAAGTTAAATTAATATTGTTTTATGTTTTAACTAAATACGGTTCTATTCAATAAGGATTGAATAGAACCGTTATGTGTATAACTACACTCGCGAGCAATAAACTGGAATCACTTCATCGTCCGCTGCTCGAAACAAATTTTTACAACTTCTATGCAATGAACTATGGATTGTGGCATATCATTTGAAAGGCAATTTTGTTAGCTTTCAACCTCTTTCAATATCATAACCCAAGATTATTCACCTTATGTCATGGAACGTAAACAAAACACCATATTGTTTGGGAGTACTGACCCCTATAAAAAGGTGGCGTTTATGAAAATTGATCATCTGTCCAATATTTCACGTCACTGGGAATACTGAAGCTAAAATAAAATGGAATCCACACCTTTAGAAGCCGCTCAAGTCGTCATCCTAATCCAGCAAGGATTGGCTCGACAGCTTCATTTGAGCCAGTCTTGTGTCTCGAAGGTATACAAGAGGTTCAGGGAGACTGTAAACTTAGTCCGGAGACCACGATCTCGACGACAGCGATGCACTTCGGTAACAGATGACCGATTTATTGTCACCTCTTCTCTGACAACTGACCGGCGTGGACGTCCAGAAGCAGCTCAGAGAAGTTCAAGGGAGGGCTGTCAGCGAGTGGACAGTGAGGCGAAGACTTACAGAAGCGAACTTGACCTCGAAAAGGCCAGCCACGGGACCTAAATTGTCTCCAGCCCACCGATAAGCCAAGCTTCAGTTGTCTCGCGATCACTTAGATTGGGACACCCAACAATGGAGGCGAAACCTGTTCTCGCACGAATCCAGGATGTGACTGCATGGTAGCGACCGTCGACAGAGAATCTATAGGAGACCCGGGAGCGATTCGCACAATGCTGTTTTGCGGAAACAGTGGCATACGGGGGTGGGTCTTGTATGATGTGGGCGGGGATATCTATTGAAGCAAAAACGGAGTTGATATTCGTACCTGGTGGAGGTCGAGGAGGGGGCTAACCAAAAAAACATACATCAACGACATCCTGCAAGGCCATGAGCTCCCTTATTGACCTTATGGTTATGACCCATGAGTTTATTGGCCATGATTTCCTGCTAATGTCCAATAATGCCCGCTGCCACACCGCTGCAGTGACTAGACAGTACCTTGTAGAAGTCGGAATTCCCACACTAGACTGGCCAGCCCTCAGCCCTGACTTAAATCCGATTGAACATATATGGGACGAGCTGAAAAGGTGGGTACGAGCAAGCTCCGACGTCAACAGAAGACCTGAAAACTGCTTTAGTAGAAGAGTGGCAGGAAATCCCACAGGATTCCATTAGGAAACTCATTCGGTCAATGAAAAACCGTTTACAGGAGTCATTAGGGTCAAAGGGGGTAAAGTAAAATATTAACGGGGTAAATAACATAAATTGTATTTTTTTTTTCTTTTCATATTACTTCCTCTTCATTTAGATGTCCACAAGTCCGACCTATTGCAACAATTCTTTAAATTTAGATAGAACATTTAACAAATTTTAAATCTTTTTGATATCATTTGAAAGCTAACAAAATTACCTTTCAGGTGATATACTACAATCCACAGCTCATTGCATAAAAATTGTAAAAAATTATCTTGAGCAACGCGCGATTAAGTCATTCCAGTTTATTGCTCGCGAATGCATATTTAATTAAAAATTACACTGCAATATTTGTACCAGACCACTCAGAAAGTATTGCAAAAAAAAAGTTCTTGTTTATGAGAGACTTGTCAGTTATAACTTATTTTGAAAATATGATTAATTTTGTAACTGAAAGTAGGTGCGTTCAAATTTCAAAATAGCTAATTTAAATTATCGTGTCTCATAAAAAAATGGATCTGCGCCGGGAACATTTTCGCGCTATGATTTATTACGATTTCAAGTGTTGCCTGAAACCGGACGAATCGTACGATAGACTTCAAATGGAATTCATGGATGAAGGCCTTTCTACCTTCTACCAACCGTGTATCGTTGGTATAAAGCGCGGTCGACTAACTTTGGGGGATGAAGAAAGAATTGGTCGCCCTTTGACGGCTGTTACCGAAGGAAACGTGCTAGCAGTGAAAAATTTAATCCATGACAATAGGCGAGTTACGTATCAAAAGATTCAGCACATACTGCAGGCTGGATCGGCGTGTTTACGACATCATTAGAGGTGATGAGTCTTGGATTTATCATTACGATTCAGAAACAAAGCGCCAGTGAAGCGATCTAGAACCGGGGGGAGATTTTAATCGCGAGCTTTTTCAATTTGACTGGTTACTTGGTGTCAATTCCTTTACGGAACCAAAGAAGCATCAACGCTCAATGGTATAATAACCAAATGCTTGGCAGAAGTTTTCTTTGTTGTGAGCAACAAGCGACCAAACAGGGCTCCACCACGACAATGCGTCTTCGCACACCGCGCTCAAAACGAGGGACTTCCTGGACAGCACAGGAAACTCCTGGGTCACCCTTCTTACAGCCCTGATCTAGCACCGTGTGACTTCTTTTTACTCCCGAAAATAAAAGGTCAACTCAAAGGGATACAATTTTCGTCGCCGGAAGATGCGCTGTCAGCGTTCGAGCAGGCTGTAAACGAGGTGTCTGCGGCGGACTGGAAAAAGTGTTTCGAAAACTGGTTCAAACGCATGAAACTTTGTATAGAGGCTAGTGGAGAGTACTTTGAAAAGATAAAAAAATAATACCTAGGTATTGAACATTTTTTTTTAAGTTGAAGTTAAGTTACGCTTGCTGCGGTTGGTCCGTGGTTGGGTGACCATCTGTACATTCCAAGACCTCTCGGTGCCTGGGAAAGCACGTTAGTCGTTGGTCCGGCTGTTATTCATGGATCTTTGACAGTCGTTACAGGTCGTCAGAAGCCCAAAAGTCTGACAACCAAGCTTACCAAGGGGCATCGTATTACCCAGACACTGGGTTGTGGAGGTTAGATAGGCAGTCGTTCCACGTAAAATACTGGTACTCAGCTGCATCGGGTTAGACAGGAAACCGATCTCAACATAGTTGGGAAAACGTTAGGCAGATGATGACATGAATCAATGATAAAAATCAATAAAAATCAAACATAAAACTCGTTTCAGCTAGCCACGTAAAGCAAAGCCCACCCGTTGTTAAAAAAAATCCGTTTAGCAAAGGACCAAAGGAAACAACCGAATAAATGTTAATTTTAACCTTTCCTTATGACGTCTATAAAGTTAGATATCTATTATAATTTCTTGCAATAGCGATTGAAATATCTGAGACTGTTTATTTACGTGTTTCAAATTAAGGATCTCGAGAACGCAAAGTAACGAGCTAATTCCCACATTACGAGCGGTGTTAAAAGGACGGAGTAAAAAGATCAAAATACAATTAAGAGATAACCAAAGCAAACAGACTGAACTACAAGTTATACAGGGTGGAAGGAGGAATATTAACGTCCAAAGGAAAAATTTAGTTCCCTTGTATCGTGGGGTATCCGAATCACCCCCATGTTAGTTCCGCGACTTTTCATAGTTTTCGAGTTATTATAATTTTTTCTGAATTTTTGAGAATTTTCTACCCGAACAGTTTAAAAAAATAGTAGAAGACTTTTACGAGATTCTTTTTTTGCAACTGCATCTTCTCGAGTAGCACTTTTATGCATAAAATAATTAGTTTTGTAACTGTGATGAAAGTTATGAAAATCTTGGTCTAAAGTGAAAAACTAGCCAACCAACTACTAGCTATAATTTGCCTTTTGAAAATTTTCTGTACAACCATTTTTCTTCAAGATTACAGCCCGTTGAATCGACCAAAAAATAGTTTTTTTTTTTTGATCTTTTAATTTTTGTGAGAAGTGTATATTTATGGCTAATTTGTCAAATTGCACGGCATTGAAGTATTGAGCTATTTTACGTCATTATGTGTAGATTCATCTACTTACCTATATTTACATATATCATAGCTATGAAACAACGATTGCGTATCCTTTGAAAACGTTTCAGCTGGTGACTTGACAACATGAAGTGGAATTTGTTTCCTTTGAGTACGGCTACACCGTTGTTAGCCGTAACATATTCAAAGAAAACCAATCACATATCGTTATGCGGACTTCCAGGGTCCGGGTTAGCTAGGGTTGGGACTCACAACCTTACGGTTACTCATTTAAAGTTCAACTCGTAGTCGTACGTTGCTATTATCGGTTTCACCTATTGAAATGACATTCCGCGACAGAACATTATTGAAGACTTTTGGTTTATTTATCCAGGTTTAGTATAGATTTACTCTTCTGACATTATATTTTGATTCAAGTTCTGTTACCAATTATAATGTAGATAATGCCTATGTGGATACTAGGAAACTCCTTAAAGAAGAAACTATAGTTCTAGATGCCTTCGTTATGTAAGGTTATAGCTTACCTATTTCATACTACGTTTATAACTGCCTCGGAACTTTCGCATAAATATAGGTAGGTTTTCTAAATCTTCTGACCTACCAGATATTGAATACATGTTTGGTAAACTTTTCGATATCTTCTGAAGGAGAATCCATCGCCACTAGGGGTAGGTAGGAAACTCACATCAATGAACAATATATCAACAGCCAAATAGTCATAACTTAATTCAGAAGTTCTTTAAAAACTACTTTCTTTTTATTACCTTTCTAAACTTAGATTTCCAATTCGAGAAATACGGAACAAAGAAGAAAAACGAAGAATTAATTATAAGATAAATTGTTATACATAATTGATCAGCTTCAACTTCTTGGGACAATCTTGAGTCTATAGTACTCTTGTCTCTAGGGGTCCACTGTCCCTGTTTTACTAGCCCGACATACTCGCAAGTAATCACAGATCTGTGTCACCTCGTAAAAGACGCACACTTTCGGACCGACATACTGACGCGATTTAATCGAAATCGATACTAATTTGAATTGTATTTTGGCAATTCCAGGCAAGCATGTGGAGGAATTACTTAAGAACTTGGGTTGGATACGAGAATTGCGATTTAATACCATAATGTAAATGTTGTTTACGTCGAAAAGGTTTTGATCGAATGTTACATAACACTCCCAGTTATTTACTTTTCTGGGAACACTAGAATAGTAAGTATATAGTTTTATTTCCCAACAACTAAATTAGGACAGGTGATGATGCAACAGGTATCTAGATTTGACCTTATTATCGACGATTGGGTGTCAAACATGAACTATTTCACGTGTATTTCAGGTAACTGTTATTTGTCAGTTGAACGACACTATGTCGGCATCATCACGTTCTCGTATTTATCCCAATTTGGGTTAGACGCAGTACATCTTTACTTTTTCAATTTCACGAAGACTATCATTAAAAATCAAACCATTCCATTGATCCTTACATTACTACTTTTATTTATTGCGTTTCACCCAACGATATAATGTCTTTTAATAACAGAATACAACTGCTCTGAAGTTGGCAGCGATGCCATGTGTTTGATAACAAGCGTAGCATGTTTTGGTTAAATCACGCATCGCCTATCCCTTAAATTGATACTAACATTAAATAATAGTGTGCCGCTTAATTTTCTTACATCTTACTGCTTGTTTCGTTTTTATGATATAACTAATTTTCTAATTTGAGATAGGTAAGTAGTCAGCCTTATTTTATTTTTGAGTAAAGGCAATCATTAATTCATTATACCGAGTCCAAGACTTGTGTGTCTGTACGAAAGAAGCAATTAATGTTGCCCCAAACTTCAGAATGGCACTTACGTTCATGACTTTTATTAGCATTTATTTGTACTGGAGGGTTCCGTGGTTGAGGGGCCCTCAGGCAATAGCAATTATGGCACACCGGTGGGTGACAATAATCAAACTTAACACTTCGTTTGAAGAATACGTATTTCGTGATCCCGTGCCATTAAAACATCAAACGGTCACGTATATGGAGGTGAGGCACTTCATCAATTGGAGCACATAATTAAAAAGAACTGAAGTCTTCTTGCAAATGATCGTTACGAAGCAAGCTCAGCTTTTTCATATCCGCAGTGCCGAAAAGCTCATTACGAGAGGTTAAGAGCTTCATTCAGCATTATTTAAAAAATGCTCAGCGGAGTACATTTGGCGGTTTTACAAATCTTCAGATGTTATTTATTGCCTTTGTTCGCATTATTTGAATACAATCGTAAATGTGTTTAAAAGAAAAAGGTGGCTAGCGTAGCTTGTATAATAACTACTGTTGAATTACGTTGTATTTCTATTAGTTGTTATAACTCCGAATACTTTTCAGACGACATGTGCGCATCATAATTTTCCACATATTTCTTTGGCTACATTCCGATCTCTTCGGTCGCATTATCTTCACGCTCCTATATCTCCGGACGTTTTCCTGATGCTCTTGAGATATATTATATACCTACGAGTCAACGTTGTCGCCCGACACATTACCCAGGTATCAGTCCATACTAATATTATAAAGTCGAAAATAATTCTGTCTGCTTTTACGTTACATTTTCGAAACTAAACAACTGGACGGATCCACCCCCCGGTGGGTTCCCGCATTGTCGTTGCGGGGGAGCTCAGTAGCCGTGGTCTGCTCCCACGGTGAAGCGAAGAGGAACCAAGGTGGGGCCGCCCGTCAGGGCTTTTGTCTCCAAGCCGACGACGTAGCGGCCAAAAAGTAGGTCGCGGTGAGGTGCATCGCAACTGAGGCGAGCTGCTATGTCGAATGGGAGGCATCGCGGCTGAGGGTTACAGACTGCGGCGGAGGAGGATTGCCGGTACTTCTGAGTAGCGCTCTTCCCTTCCATGGCCTGGACGGGGCCGCCATCGTTTGATGGCGGACGCGGTGGGGCCGCAGGGGAAGAGGAGTGTCGGTATAACGTTGGCCACTCTCCCTATCCCCTGCGGCCGAAAAGTGGTAGGCAGCGGGGCCACTGCGCTGACCCGTCGCAGGGGGACCCGGGGTGCCGAACAGGGTTCGTCTGGGGCCCATATGTTGCTTGGTTCCTGGGGTGGTCACGGCGTGCCATATGTCCTGGTGCGCCGAACTGGTGGGGTCCGCATGAGCCGATGCCTGCCAGGGGTGCGGGTTGTTCGAAAGAGATACCATCGCCCCTGGCACACAGGAAACTGAGGGAACACGGGTGGGTTTTAGTTAGTAAAAGTCTGACACGCCCTCCTGCTCCACCCAGAGCGGGAGAAGTTATTTGATGACTGCCCATATTAAAAAAAAACCACTGAACGGATTTCGATGAAATATGATAAGGAGTCAGATGGTATTCTAAGGAATGACATGGCTACTTTTGTCACAAAATAAATCCTGAATGTGTATAGTGATACAGGGATTGAAAGTTTGTATGGGAAACCCAGCATTTCTTAATAGTTACCTACCCTCTTTGGATGCGATTTAAGTAATTGGAAATATAGTCGGCCTTACCAGGTAGAATTTCTTTTAATGCCTTAACGGCTAAACGGAATTTGATGAAAGGCATACGGATAGGCCATGACCTGGGTTAGGACACAATCACGCGGGCGAAGCCGCGAGCAAAAGCTAGTAAACTTATATAATCTAACAGATAGCTAGTGCTTCGATGGAGTGTTCGAACTATTCCTAAAAATCAAAACTATCGCTTAAATGTAGAAAGTTGGCACCTTAATCCATCGACTCGGCAACTTTAAAGATCCCGTGAGCATTTCATCATGCATATTTAATTCCAGGGTGAGATGCAGTGTGACAGGTGGGAGCCACATCGCAAACTATGCCCCACCTCTTGTCGTGCTCTCTTTGCAATAACATCTGCACTATGGAAGACCGTTGCGAGGCTAACGATAGCGCTGTCGAAGTGGCAGAATGTTGTTCGAACCCTGTTTAAGGACCAAGGTGGACCGATGACCTTGTGACGGCCGCAGGAGTCCACTGGTTGCGGGAAGCGCAGAACCGGTCGAAGTGGCGGAGCTTGGGGGAGGCCTATGTCCAGCAGTGGACGTCTTTCGGCTGAAATGATGATGATGTTTAAAACCAACAACTGGAAAACGAGGAAGAAGAAGAATTCCAGAGTGGAGCAAGCATTCTTAAAATTTACGCAAACCTGTTGAAACAGAGTAGTAAAACAACCATATGATGGCTGAGCCATAAAACATAAATGTTTGTATCTATAAAGTATCACTTGTTCATTAGTTGCTAGTTAGCGCTTCCACCCAGCAGTAGTAGTTAGTTGTTTATATTTATATTTTTCCGTTTTCCTTGTTGTCTTGAAAGCGGTGAAGGTCATCATGCATCTTTATTTGAAAACATTATTCTGATTGTCCATTCCCGCTAGTAGAAGCAGTTACAAGTATTTAGTAAAATTTTAGGCAGGGCTGTGAGATTGTTCATCACTATCGACTGGTGTATTAGCTAGAGTGACGGATAACCGATTCGTTATCTCGGTCAATTGGCCAAGATTGCCACTATGTCACACCACTTATGGACGTTTATCGTTTCCCATCTGCTTTTAACTGTCAATATACGTGGTGCAATGAGTTAGTTTCTGCTTTCATCATGGGGTAGCATGCGAGTAGAAAATAATAACTGAAATACGAATAATTGTGCCAATTGATAAAATAAAGGATGTAGTTTTGATAACGACAAAAATAATATAAAAAGTAATAATAAATGTACACTAGACAATGTTTTTATTGTAATTTTTTCTTTTATAAAATTGTTCAAAATAAGTATAATATACAAAATGAATAAACGAATATACACCATGTATACATCAACATTCATTTCCAAGTATAACATTATGTATCAAAAAATTAGAATGCTTATGTTAATATTTTTGAACATATAAAATGTTTGGATGTAACTATAAATTTTCCCAATATATTAAAATTTTGGGTAAATATTAGAAACTATAAAAACTAAAAGGGAACAGACACAATTTTTCGTTATTCTCAATGAATTTAGTCATTGAAATTTTGATCACTGTACATACATTTATGATGAAGTGATATATGAGAATGTTGCAAACAATATTATTCTATTTTCAATCAATTTAATGAACAAATGTTACAACATTGATTCACATTCATACCACTTAGTATTGTTAGTTTAGTAAAAATGTGCTTTGCTTATTGTTTTCAGCGGCTTGTTTGTTATTTTGTAACCGAAACGCTGTCAATTTTGCAAGCAGTCCCAACTCGAAACGCAAAAGCGACGTAGTGGATGTTGGTTAGTGGAGTGGTGACTGGTGTTATGATCTAGGATGCGTGTGCACATGAATGCAAGCGCGGAAGTGTCCTGTAGTGCGTCGGACGTGCAGTGGGGCGGCAGGGTACGGCGGGGGCGGGGGCGGGTGCATCACTTTGTCTGCGTTCGGCGCCTGGGAGGCTGTATCACCTGGCGTTGCCGGTTGCCCTTCAGCAGGCGCGCGTGGAACGAGCTCGGTGTGTCGATGGTGTGCTGACGAGAGAGCATCGCGTGGGGCGCGCTCACTGAGCTCTGGCGGAACCATGGCAGGGAGATCTTCCGCCTGCTCTTATGTTGTTTGGCGGCGGCTGGCGGCGGGGTGGTCCCCATCGCGCCGGCCGACACGTGCCGGCGCGCGTGTGCGGTCGCGACACCTCCGTCCGTCACGGCGCGCGGCGCTGTCGCCACTGCCGACAGCGCGCGTCTCACCCGCGCCGCCCGCTTCTTCTCGCCTGCCTCGTCCACTCACTACGCAGCCTCCGTATCGAGCTACATTTCCCGAATTTATTCCACAAAGGCACACGCCGCAGCGTCGTGCGAAGGACGAACCTAATCCGTACGTAGCGGATGGAGAAGCGGTTGACGCCGTAAGCGACGGCGGCTCCGCTCCCCTCGTGCGGCTAGTAGACAACGAAACCGTTGAAACACAACTTTTGATTGGCGCTTTTAGGTAGTGTCGATGCCGAGCTAATGATGATACATTTCATTTGCGGAAAACAAATTTAACTTTTCGTTTTTTTACCATAAGGTTAGGGTAAGAACGACATGAGTCAGAATGTTGATTAACAATCCGAAATTGTGGAAATATCATGAATGATAGAGGTTCATATCAAATGTTTGCAGCGAAACTATCGGTGTTATCATTATTGTCACCGTCAAGATGAGAGCGACGATCCCAGTACTTAAGTCCCCCTCACGCGAGCAAATCCTTGAAGGGGCATTCGGTACAACTTGTCACCGCAAAGGTATTGGGTACACGGCGCCAATTATGACCTCGACTTCAATCAAATACATTATAAGCAAAACAAAGAGAAGGACATTTTGTCAGGTGAGATCAAATATTTCAGACCACAAGTAAGCCGCACTTTTAAGTATCAATAAGACACAACCATAAAATTAGCTTGACCCTTAAAGTTCAATATCAGCATTTGGGAAACGCCCACGACACACAAAATCATGTCTCTTATCTGTCAGCAAGCAACCTTTGAGACCGAAACGATACATTAATAACAAATTGTAAGTATCACGTATTTTATAGATAGAGTTCAATAGAATAAAGACAAAATTCAAGGATTATTATATAGGTATTACTTAGATGCTAGCATTGAAGCGTTTATAGACAAGGTTATTGCCTGACCCGTTTTTCGCGGTCAGGTCAAAGATGACCATGACCAGTCCTTGTACATGGAAGAAATCTATACTAACCGATTTGCATAGCAAAGTGCCAAACGATTAGTATAGCATAGGACGGCCAGTAGCCGCCCTCTTGTGTCATACTATACTTAATTCTTACTTGGCATTAAACTAGAAGCCAAAAAAGTGTATCCGACCTCATTTTATAAGTTTTTATACTCCCAGTAATTGGTTTGCAGAGGTAAGTCCTCCCTTTGTGAAGAACTTTTAAGAGGCAGCTGGTATGCCTTGGTAGCTTAGAACTACCCTCAGGAAGAAATTTGACAAACGGGCAGTGTGCCTTTTTTGTGAGAAGAAACCTTTGTAAGCAGCAGGGCAATAACAATGTCCAAAAAAGGCTCGACTAGCAGCTGTTTACAACGGTGCACGGTGTGGCAAAAGTAGCATGAAAGTGGAATAAATGCTATGGAACTGCGTTCTTCGCAAAGCATTTGTGGTGTAACTATGAATGATAGGCTGAGAAAATGATGATGGTGTGATTAGACAACGCACTATGAGAAAATCGCGTATGTTTCGTCTCAAAACTACGTATCTCAGTTGTTACAAAACTAAATAAACTGTAACTTTGATATAAAGGGTTTAATGAAAATAATTTTAATTTTGAATATTCTGTTTATAAAACAAAACTAAAAAAAATACATGCATTCTTTATGAAAAAAGAAAAACAAAATTCTTCTTTTTTTTGTAGTTTACATAAAATGGAAAATAGAAATAGTACGAGAAAAAAAATTAGTACAAAATTCAGCAAGCTCCTACAGATTTTCGTTGTCAGCAAGAAGGGCCTTGGCTTAATTTAAAGATTTTCGATATTGTTTCTGAGGTATTTCTCAAAATTGATATGTATGGATCTGAAGTGTACAATAAGGTATGGAACACATCATTTGTAGCCACTCTTGAACACATTCTAGAATTATGAAGTTTAAACTTTTTACAATCCTTCTTTCGGGATTCTTGCGCGTCTTCGGACAACTGTCCGATAGGTAAAATAGCATAGTAAGTACTTACTCAATGATTTTTTCTACGTATATAAGTAACTTAAGTATTTTATGCACGGAGGAAAGCATATATGTAATACCAATTATAAATATTTACGTACACTTGGGTTGTTCTTTATGCGTATTCACTGAATTATTTTGAATCAATCGCCATCCAGATGTCATAGTTTGTAGTAAGTATTAAGTACATTGGTTATATAAGTTCTACGTCTACACTTGTATGTTCTATATCTAAGATAGGTAGGTTCTACATCTAGGTAAGTTCTATAACTGCAGAGCAAGAGTAATTCTGAAAAATCTCCAAGCTGTATTTCCAGTGCCTCGTCGGGTTTTATCGACAGTAATCCCATTTCCTCCCTAAACCGCTTTTGTACCAGTGTTATATTTGTTTTTTTTTTATATATTTTTTCAGGTGTAGTAGGTGACCACTTTTCAAAAGAAAAGTTATAGCAAATGTTAAAAGATCATCTCCATTCTTCTATAATCCAAACATGTAGAGTTGACAGTCCGTATTGAAATGAACTCTCGTTCACATCTCGAGTTCTAACTGCCTCTAAGTTATTCATTTGTCCAGGAGTAGTACTAAAAACTGTACAAGAAGCGCTCAAACGAGTTTCAGTTAAAATTTGTGCCATTTTGCCATCAATCATGGTTACAAAAAGGAATTGAAAAAAAAAAAAATATTTTTATCTCGCGTTGTTTTGGCAGACGTAGGTCAAGACAAGGTGGACCGATGACCTTGTGAAGACCGCGGTAATCCGCTGGATGTGGGAAGCACAAGACCGGTCGAAGTGGAGGAGCCTGGGGGAGGCCTATGTCCAGCAGTGGACGTCTTTCGGCTGAAATGATGATGATAATGATGTTTTGGCACCGTGTCAGAAAAAGCGTAAGTATGCGCAACTTTTTTATTATCCTTGCGTAAACGATTGTATAAAGATCCTTAATACAAGAAACATCTCGACAACGGCAAGCAGCCGTAAAGGGTAGACGGCTCGTTAAAAAAAAAACCCTAAAAACATACCAATGTTTTTAGGGTTTTTTTTTTAACGAGCCGTCTCAAACTACTACATTGGTTAATTTTATATTATTAAACCAATACATATAATAATAATTACGAAACGTTATGAGGAGATTATTAAGCATTCCAAAAATGTTAAATACTTCTACATTTCCATCAAAAACTGTCGAGTAATTTGGCGTTGAATTGAAGTAACGTATTGCGTCAAAATTACGTTATTGAACATGAGTTAGCTTTGATACCAATTTTTATATAATATATATACTTAAAATTAACAAAAATAATAATAAAAAAATTGCGAAAAGAAAGCTTATTTATCGGACTTATAAATTTATTATTTTTATTCCATAACAACAACTTTCACGTAAAACAGTTTTGAGACGGCTTTGTATGGGGCTTTCCCACTGTGCAACGGTGCGGTAACAGATGCAATGACAAAAATTTAAAAGAGTGTGAGTGAAAGGAGACTAACTAAAGGTTGGTCATGTTCTTCAAAAAAGTTTTCCAAAAAAATAACAACCGACTTCCGGAAAAACACTACAAAGTGAAAAATAGCTTTGGTTTCAGAAGTCGGTGACTTTGGATATGTACCTATTTAAATTTTGTCACCGCCTTCAGTTTTTTTTTTTCAATTTCCGCAGTGGTTTTTTGAATCTCACGAGAATGGACATTTTTTTTTAGTTTCAAAGTCGCTTGCGAATCGGTTTTTCCACTCTGTGCGGCGGCGGCACGGGCGCGGCCGCCCGCGCTGTAAGCATGGTATTCTTACCGCGCGTCCTTTTAAATTAGCTGTAAGACTGTCTCGACTTACTTAGATGTTTAATGAAATTGTTGATACCAAATGTTTAAAACGAGCGCAAATCCTGCCGACAAACTGTCACGCAGTTTGGCAGGTTTATAAAATTGTACAAGTTTTGGTCCAAATAAATGATTTATTAATTCATTGTTTTTTTTTTAATTTTTCAGACAAATACTTAAAAAATCTTGGATTTGTTTTCCCTTTGTAACCTCGCCATTCACAATTCAAGCTAATCGGTGACTGCCATCCCAGGATTCTGGAATATTGGTATCGTACCTGGAAAGGCTATACACACCTTAATTCAGAAAGGAACTTTGAAGCGGTCTATAGTTGACGTTTGCTTAACCCAAAATAAAAGGCTTATGATGGGCAACCCTTTCACATTGCTTTGAAAATTAGTTTAGTAGTAATGGGGAAATCACCTTTGATTTATTTAGAACTAACCAATGGGCCGTTCTTTTCTACCCCTTGTTATGGTTATTTCCCTGGGGCGTGGGGTTATTTCATTGGAATTTAAGTAGCGTAGGAAAGTGCTTTTATGCGTTATCTAACCAAATACTACATATTTATGTGCATATCAATAGCGAGATGTTATGTTTAAAAAAATTCTGGGCCTTAATCGATCCGAATAATGGAAAAATATATAGATACTTTGCAATTTTCCCATAGAGTACACAGCTATCTGTTTCTTAAGTCTCTACCAAAGACTAGTAAACAAAGAATATTTTCTGTGATGTCACACTCATATCATAACCATAACACAAGCTTGATTTTATAACGAAGATAGAACGCCAAAACTTAGATTTAGACGTTCCGTTGATCAATCACCTTCGCAACGACAAAGTAGATTTGATTGTAATTTATTGCGAAGTTGATAGTATCTGACCCAGATCAGTGCCTGTCGTTACGTGAAGTCTTCCCAAGTTGCCATCCTACGAAACTAATAACTTTTCACTCGAAAGCCGATACTATGGATAACTACACATTATGAAACTCTTCTCCCGCCGTATCTGTCTGTCTGAACGCTATAAACTCAAAACTACCGAACGCATTTACATTTGGTTCACCAATGTACGGAGTGATTCATGAGGCTGTAGGTGTATAATTATTAAAAGGTTTTGTGTCAATAGGCTGAAATATGACGATGATTGTCGAAGATGTTGGAAAATATCGCGCCGGCTTCCGATACTTGCGAGCGCCGCGTAATCCAATAAAGTTCCTATACGTAAACAAAACGGAATGATTCCTCTTAAAAAGATCAATTATACGTAGTAGCACGTTTTTGTGTGATAATTACCGAACACCACGCGGGCGAAGGCGCGGCCCGGGCAAAGCTAGTAAAGTATAAAAACGGAACCAGAGTTCTTAGAATTCCGTTCCACTTAGTGGAAGATTACAACATTATTTATCAGCGTGAAGCTAGACTGAATTAGGTATATAGGATTGACAAGACTTATCAAAGCAACACACTAGTTTTCATAAATGAAAGTTGTCAATTACACGGTGTAATGAAAATTATTTCCGATCACATATCATTATCATGGCATGGTAGGTATGACTTCACGAACATTTCAATATGAATTTTCACACGCTGCAATATATATACAATAAGCGTCGGCAGAGTGCAATCATGAACGCTTGTCGTTAGTTCGCATTCATCCTTTTTCTATGCGATAAAGAGGTCAACAAGCAAACATCAATGCCAATAAAGTTGACGGTATAAACATATATTTACTAAATTCGTACGTCTTTATGTTGCTTTTGAGTCGAGTAGAACCGATAAACAAAAATTTTGGAACAATAATGTTGAACCGAACAAGCATAGCATAGCATAGACTTCCTAAAACAATAGAAAGGTATTTTATCGACCTTGAATATTAACCGCGAATATTAAATGTAACATAGTCTTTCTACAAATTGACTTCAGTTTAACATAACATAACATCACGCCTTGTTTCCCCAAAGGGGTGAGCAGAGGTGTACCTATAGTATACCCACAATTTCGCCAGTTATGTTTAAGGGTAGGTGGTTCGGGCCTGTGCTGTGGGCCTTTGAAACGCTACCTCCGCCTCCCGCAAATGCAGCGCGACGTATTTATTTACGATGAATTGCCAAACATTTAGCGGAAAATCCATGCCACAGTATAACATAATTGCAGTTGATCAAATGAATTAGTTTTACTTAGGATCGATTTTTTTTCCTTAGTTTTACGCACATTTTATGTTAGAACTAAAATTATTACTTAAAATGCCCTGTGTGGGATAAGGTACCTATTGGGCGTTTTCATATTATCAGATATGAACACCAACCCGATGCCGATATTGCGGTAGCTATACCTATACCTTTTCGATACCGATATAATTATTATCAGTCCGATGATATTGGATTAACCAATAGATGACCATCGAGACTCACCAAACGACCACAGTACAGTAAGTATCGACACCGACGTCTCGAAGTCGGCAGTGTGTTCAAGTGAAATAATGGACGGTTCTCTCACGCTGCACTGCGTCTTCGCCGGTAGATATCGCGCTGACATCAGTCAGTCACTGTCTGCGACAACATAGGTGACAATAACAACTCTATGTAAAAGCGTTTAGTAGATACTAAACGTATGCAAAAATCTGACCGCCGATATCGTGGCGGTGTCTGCATCGGCTAATGTGCTGGAGAAGTTATTTGATGATTTCCCGCCCTTAAAAAAAAGGTAACGAAACGACTACCGAAAATTCATCAACCGACTGTTTTGTGTACTCTACAATGCTTGCCACAGCAACAATTTACGTTCTGAGAAACTAGAACACTCGTAATGCGTCAAGTTGCGGTTGGACACAAAAATAGGAGTTGATTAAGCCAAAACCCCATCCTTTTCAAAATTAAAAGCTACAGTGGCGTCGAACGTGCTATAGTGGGACGTGCTACCCCATTATTAGTGTTCCGTGCCAAACTGGTAATGCGACTTTATCAATCTGTCTTTCCGTCCGTCTGTCTGTCATAGCTGCTTATATCAGCTGCTCTTTCGAACAACCCGCACCGCTGGCAGGCATCAGCCATTGCGGATCCCACCAGTTGGTGCTGACATCTCTTTGAGGCGCACGTGGAAAACAACGCGCCGTCGACCCGAGCTTGGTCCTTACCGGACAGCGAGCTACCCATTACTCGCCGTCCACAAGCCCACGCCTACGGTGGCCGGGAATCAGCCTAGCTAGGGCGTCTCCTGCAGCGACTAAGGCCCTGAGGGCGCATATACTGCCTATCCCTCACGTGCGCCGTCTCCCTATTAGCGACCATTACTGCTTCGCAGAAGGCGGTGACGGCTACCCATGCACTCTCGCTCCGTACCATGGCCTTCAGGCCTTCAGCCCTGGTTCACTAGGGCCGGACGCGAGAGATCGCCGCCGCCCAAGTCGGGCAGACCTCCACCGTGTCCTCAGGGCGATCATCGCAGTGGAAACACCCGGGCGTTTCCTCCCGCCTTACCCAAAACAGAAACCTACCGAAACAACCATGTCCGGTAGGACCTGCGTCAGGCGGAAGGTGAGAACGCCGTGCCACCTCTCAAGCCACTCTTCAAAGAGGGGACTTACCGCCGCAATCGTGGCGTGCCCAATATTTAAGGGTTTGAGACACCTTTTACATTTACTGTGTTATCTTGTAACGTTTGTTTGAATGGATATAATCATCCAAAAACCGCAGCTCTAATTTTTTAAAATGTTTTTAATTTAAGTGGAAACAAGGAAAGCAACTCGTGTTAACTTCAAATTTGTTGTTTGCAAAATTATTCCGTTTTTCTCTTTCCGAGTGAATGGATGCGCTTCGATTAATTTGTGGATTTTTCTTGACGACTTGGCTTGTATGGACATTGATGATTCTACTACTAAACATTGACCTGGAAAAGCATTGGATACCGACATCGCTTTATTTGATTGACCCTTGTACGAACATCTGCATTAGGTTTTTACTTGATTGTGAAAAAAGTTATTGTGTTGTCTATAAACATGAACGAGAGCAAGTATTGTGTACCTACTGAACTGCAAAAATAATCGTAAGTACAAATAATTATACTAGTGTTAATTAATGTATGTGTGTGTTTACAACTAATAAAGGTTCTCTGTTGGTACGAACCGACTATTTGCTCTATTTAGAAATCAAACAGCTTTTTTGATAATCTGTATAACAGCTGCACACTGCTTTAACTTAATTACCAATCGAATATCAACATCTGTTTATAGTGAGTAAATAATAAAATCTTTGGTCTATTTTCAGGTCCAGATACTATTTTGCATAAGTTCCCTGATCCTGCAAAGGAGTTGGATAGATTCAATAGATGGATATACGGGTTGAAATTGAAAACATGCGACAGACCGTAATGGGAGATTGTACTCATCATTATGAACAACTTTTACTAAGGGACCAAAGATGCAATCGCAAAAACAAACAGCTGTTCCCTACATTTTGACGAGTCATGCGAACATAAATGTAGGGAACAGATGTGTTTTTTTTTCGCGATTGTATCTTTGGTCCCTTAGTAAAAGTTGTTCATAATGATGAGTACAATGTCCCATTTCGGTTTGTCGCATGTTTTCAATTTCAACCTGTATATGCAATTGGTGGTAATGTGTTAGTGATAGACCCAAATCTGTCTTTACGAATGGAAGAGTCTGCCACTCACATTTTAATGCAAAATTCAACACTGCCAGCAAAAAATGCAATTCCATCATTGTTTTTATCAGGTATGGTAATGAATTTATGCAATATAAATTTGTTTTTATTAGATATACTATTAACAGGTGACACCTGCTGATGGTTTCAAACTTAATTGCTCTTAAAATATTACACTCTTCTCGCAGGCCCTTAGTTGTTCATGTATGCCTAGTACATATCAGCTGGCCCTTCACATATTCAAATTCAAAATCTGAAAACATAGGACCTACCAAATAAGCTATCAATCATAATTATTAGAGTACTGTAATAGTTGGCAAATTTTTGTTAAAGTTGGGAGTTATTGGATATAAACCGTAAAAATATCGAAAAAATTATCCATCAGTGTTTATTCTGCCGGGATAACTTAATGTTATGCAAAGCTTTTATTCCCAAAGCCACGTTACAATTGCAGAACACGGTCAACAAGACTAAGTACCTAAAGAAGCTTCGATCATTGTGCCCGACCAGCTTGTTTGCAGGAATCCATTTTTGATTAGAACTCAATAGTTTGCTCAGTGGGCGGCGCGGTAGTCGGGGGTGGTCGGGCTTACCGAACTCGCTTTTAAATTAATGTGTGTGTCTTACAAAGAGGCTCGCATCATGGAAGGTATATAGAAAGGTTTTTCGGGAGCGAGTAAGAATTAGGTTGACGGATTTGTGTTAGACTCTTGAAACATAAACACAACCGATAAAAAATGGATATTGGGTTCTTCACACATTTAAATTATCCATCAAATACTTTTAAACACCATTTTCGCTCTCAGTAAAGTCTTCTCACGTGTTGGTACAGTATTGTATAAAATACAACTACAAAACCTGAGGAAGAGAAACTTGCATGGATTGATGAATCTTACTTAGGTTTTGTCTATAAAACTACAATCTCCGGGTCATAACTCGATTGTAAAAACGTTCACCGTGCCATGCCATGATCGTGCTATCGTGAACGTATCAGACGCCGACAAATACGCACAAAAATATACCATTTGTGTTCGTTCGGTGACGAAAAGGAGTACTTTTCTATGCCAATTTATATTAGCCGATTCCGTTATGGTCATGGTTTCTGTCACCTCAGAGCGAGCGTTGGAACTACAGCTTTTAATTATTGGAATTAAACGTTTCCCTATTAATAAAACAGGTATGCTTGCATCAGACTAGTGCAGTTTAATTAAGAAATTCACAGTGAGAGCAAACAATTGAATTGTTTATGGAACTGGCATTTCGATCGTCTACCTACTGACATTCTTTTTATTATATAGCTAGCTGCATTATTTTTATTTATAGGTAACTAAATTAAATTACAGCTGATGGTGTATTATTCTTGCTACTCAATATTCTATTGGCGTAATAAAATTGGGGTCTCTAGGGTAGATAAATAAATTTACAAAATCGTTTCTTTGGGAAAGTTGTTTGTTATGATGAGGTACGATATGTTTAAATATCGGTCACTAATTACCACTCACCTTATTTAGGATAGTTAAGGACCTATACTCACGTTGTCGTTGTCTAAAGGAGTCGATCGTTCCGGAATTTAAGTAAATATTTTTGTAAATGAAAACAGGGATTGTCTGCGACTGATGAAGTATACATACATACTTATATTGGTCTCAGAACCCTTAGATATTTCTTTATTAAGTAGTCCGTTTGTTTTACTGTGAAATGGGAACAAATTCCGCGCCCGTGTTCATGTACGCGATGAATTTAATTTTTTTTGATTTATTTAGCATTGGCAATACGTGCGAACCAATCGTCAAATTGTATAGATGTGATAACAATATTTTAATTAGATATCCGAAGAGACTATGTTTATAATAGAGTTCTAAAAGCCCTAAAGGGTTGGGAAGAGTATTTTTATTAATTCTTTCTGTGTGGATACTGCCTTTAATTTTAATGATGTTGAATTACTATGGATTTACATTTTAAAAAAACACAAGGCAAAACTGGATGTGATCCGTCAGGGCCAAAGTAAATGGCGTAATCCAAGAGAGAAGACATTATTGGGATAGTGACGTCATCTACACCCGGGACTGGTGAAGGTAACAAAAATAAACCAATCGATTGAACCGATAATTGACGGTTCCTCAAGCAAAATTCAGTTCTTCTCAAAGTCCACGCTGAACCCGTTTGTTACAAAATTATTTATTTGAAAATACTGTGTAAAGATTTCATTTCTAACGTCCAATTAAACAGAACACGAAGAAAATCTTAGTAAAAAGCTAAGCTGACAATATATCTCATTTAATTATCAGATTACAGTGCACTTACCTTATCGGAATCGGTAGTGTTTCCACTTCCGAAAGATGCTAACGAGTTTCGGTCGAGATTCTCCGTCGTATCGTCTAGTATTGTGTCATCCAGATCTCTGTAAACAAACTCAGTGTTAAGTGCTGTTAAAAATAAATTCGTTTAGCGATTTGCGATGATTACACTGAGGGCGAACGAAGGCAGCGCAGATTTTTTTTTAAGACTTGTAAGTAAGAAGATAAGAAGTATAGGTTACGAAACTGATTTTGAGAGCTCTTTTCAGAGTACTCATAGTTTATAGATATTCCACATCACTTCTGCGCTTAGTCTCCCAATCTATGATATCGTTGTCCTCCAGATTTTTGTATTTTTATAGATCACACGGCATTCAAATCCCTGTTTGCAAGGTGCTTATAGTTAAGATTATTTCCAAAAAATATCAGTATGATATTTGTAAGATGAGACTTACCTGCTAGATCGCTGGGAGCTAGTGGGTCGGACGCGGGCAGGACTTCTCGGTGGCTGCTGCAAAGCACCACTGAAGTACGTTTCCTTTTAAATGACAAACAAACGATTATTTGAAGCCATGAACAATTTACTAATTCATTGGTGACTTCATAATTACCTAAAACTGAACTTAAATATTGAATAGGTAAGTTGTCATACTGATTTGGACTGCAGTTTCATAAAATCAAAGCTCTTACAGGGCAATCCGATTAAAGTTTTGGACATAGTCTATCAATCAATACATTTGGGAAGTAAATTATTCAAGAGCCAAATAACCTTAAACTGCAATTATTTGTGAAGTTGGTTGTTGAGTAGTTGTGTAAGTACCTGTATAACTTCTCTGAGTCGTCGCACCCAAGTCTGCTTGACTTCGAGCGACGCAGCTTTGAGTACGATGCGGCAGTCACTCACTAAGGGCTCGCGGCCGGTCCATACTGAGAACTTGCATTCGTCGCCTTCGATGTGTTCCGTCACACCGAGCTCCGAGGTCTGCACAGCAAAAAAAAACAGTAATAACCTAGTAATATGTGTCTAAAGTTGCACAAAATTGTAACAGCAACGTGTTTTTGAGCTACGGCAAACATTTTGCTTGTGGTTGGCAATATTTCGTACAGATTACGTAGTAAACATGTTGCCAACAAAACATTTCATAATGACGTTGCTGTAATTTTTTGTTTACAATAAATAGTAGGTACCAATGGGCTCAAGTTATCGATCGCGCATACCACCGATAAGAAAAGAAGAAGACGAGGCCTAAAACTAGTATAACCGATCACAAACTCACCATAAACTTGGTCTTGTAAATGTATTTCGCTTTCCCGTGTGAGTCCTTGACCTCCTTAGCGAGTAATAGATGCAGGTCAAAGAGGAAGACTCGTCGCTCTCTTCCCTTCTTGATGATCTGGCGGAGGTCCCACACGTGGAAGGAATCCTGCAAGACCACCTCGCCGAGACTGTCGGTGGGGACGTCGCAACCCTCGAGGAGAGACAGGTGCATGGCGTCGTTGGCCTTCTTCGGCACTGACAGCATAACCTCCAGACCGTCCTAGTGAACAATTAAGAAAATTGATATGAATATAACGTATCTTCCTAGCCTTTACCCAACTATGTTGGAGTCGGATTCCAGTCTAACCGGATGCAGCTACACGTAGTATTTTACCATGAGCGACTGACTGACCTCCACAACTCAGTAACTAGGTAACACGATAACCCTTGGTAAGATTGGTTGTCAAACTTTGGGGCTTCTAACAACCCGTAACGACTGCCAAAGATCCACCGAGACAGACGGGTCTTGGTACGTAGAGATGGTTATCCATCCACGGACCGGCCTTAGCATACGTAGCTTAACCTTATCGATCGACCAGTGTGGCTGTATTTGCTTAGCCATGTATACAGCCTGTATCAGGCAGTTGTGGTCAAATTTAAGGGTACAGGGTACAGAAGAATAAACTGAACGATATTTTCCATGGGACCAACATAGTAAGTTTTTAAAATTATCAACTGTCCCACAGCCGCAAATTTGACCAAACCTTTCTGATACACACATATATACCATATTATAATCAGCCTATAAAGTTCCCTCTGCTGGGAGTCGCTGGGACACAGGCCTCCTCACCGTGAGAGGGAGGATTCTGATACACGCTGTAAACATGATAAAATTTTAATCAGTGCGCGCATACTGTAACCATGAATTCAGCATATCATTCTAGACGTAGCGTAGAAATTTTTAGTAAGTTATACAAAAAAAAAAAAACCAGCTGTTTCATAGAAAAGTGCAATACCTACGCATAAATTTCTACGCTAGGGAGTTTAGAATGATATGCTGAAATCATGGTTACAATTTGCGCACTGGTTAAAAATGTATCCTGTATAATTATATAGAATACGTTAGATTTATTTTTGAGATCGCTTATCGCTATTATTGATTCGCCAGCGCAGTCACTGAGCATGAATTTCCAAAGTAGACCAAGAAGGTCCAAAGTGAACTAACTTTTTCCAGTGGCTTCGCTCGTGTGGATGTCGAAAATTATTCCACGGGAATGTACCTACTACCGAGGTAAAAACATCCTGTATTCATAGCTGGTTATAATCTGTGCGCCAAGTTTCATCCCAATCCGTTCATTTGTTTTTGCGTGATTGAGTAACAAATCACACATCACACAACACATATTTCACTATGGCGATAAGTAACCATGGGCGTAGCAAGGAGGGCAAGGGTGGGCAATGCTCACCCTAGAAACTTTTTTGTCCACCTTAGAAAATATATTTTCCTCTGTAAAAAATACCTTCCCAGAATACTATTATATTATCTTCTTGCCAATTTTTATCGAAATACGTTTAAGCGTGAAAAAGTACCTACCAGACATATTTACTAGAATTTATCTTGTATTTATAATAATAATAATATTTAGTTTATTTTTAAAGCGTTATATACAGCTTCGGCCTGGCTAATGCTGAGCTGAAATTCTCAAGATAAGATGTAGTTAGAATCATAGAACACACTAAAGTTTAGTTGTCTGGGTTTTATATTTTGTATTTTGTTAATACTGACACACACTGACTGACTTTGTCAATATAAATACACACTTTGTGAAAAATTTCAACTGTCTACCCTATTATGGTTTATGCTATACAGACGGACGGGCGGGCGGACGGACGGACGGACGGACGGACGGACGGACGAAGGAAACCTACAAAGGAAGCCGAACGTAAATTCTTTAAGAATAATAAACCATAGGATGGTCAATATTTCCAGTACGTACGCGACTGGATATTGCATAAGTATGATGCATCAGTCAATAATTCTACATTATAAGTATAACGCTGAAAAATAAGATTAGCGGCATAGCGATGATTTATTTACCGTGGAAGACCCTTTAAAAAAAAATTCACGTATGCTGATTATTATAACACGAACCACATGATTCAACGGTTCAGTGTTTCTAAATAAACAGAAACAATATTAGGACAATTGGTACTTTCATGTAGGTATAGGACAGCCGAACAGGCAATAAAGTTGAATATTTACCGAGTCATAAATTATTTGCATTCGCACATTGCCGCCATTTTGTCTAGTTTGATTGATGACTTATGATTGACGTAAGCGTAGTCACTACAATCATCCTTCTGACTTGGCGCAATGGTTTGTCAATATATAAAATGGAATTGAAGAAGCGATGAAAGAAATAATTTATTGTATCGGATATCGTCGTTTCATATCCAACTTCATTTCTTCTTGCAATGCACTACGTACAGGTGCCATGAAAATGATCTACAGTTGGTCAGTAAATAGAAATTATTGAGTAGAGCGGAGCAATAGCCTGGAGACGTAATCAATTAGAAGCAATGGCATTGTTTAACATTGTTAATGGCATATTTGATTGTGCGTATTGATTTGAAAATGTATTGTGCTATGCAGTCCCCAGAACTGTTTTGCTGTTTGTTGTTCCTATTTAATAATATGAAATACCTGAATAGTAGTAGATAGTACCCACAAATATACATAAAAGAACATTGTTAGTAACACAAGCTGAGCTTTGCCATCAGTACACCTACCCATGAGTATCAAAACAACATTGCACATTGATGTGACATTAAACAAAAATATAGGTACGTACATTTTTAGGAGCGAGCGGTCCGATCCTGTTTGCTCTTGAATTTTTATAATACTTCAACATGATAGATGTCTGCACTTCCACTCCGAAGAAAACCATTACATTTTGCTTATTTTTAAATGAATAATCACAGAACACTAACGCGACGTGCGAAGCGCGAATACGTCCGAAAGGAACCAACTGTGCCACTTGGGCGTAGGATGAGTTACGAGGAAAATATTGAACTAAATCTATTGTTAATGACCACTAAGTGAACTAGTTGTTTAATCTCAAACAAATCCAGCGTCCACTGACTTTAAACAATACTACAAATGTCTGATACAACGTAATGGGTTTACACTACTAACATTACCTCGTTGACGAGTGATAATAAGCAGTCCGTTCCGAAATATTTACTGTATATATTGTCCTGAATCATCGAGGACAATGTGAACTAGAGTTATTACTAAACTAACATTCACACGAAAATCAATTTTAAAAAGTGGAAAACCAAACAGAACTTGGTGAAGAAAATCTGATTCTAAAACTAACGTTACAGTTTCCATTAAAACTCACGTTTGCACTAGTTGGAGTTACATAGTTTTTTTTTGCAAATCGAATTAACTGAAACATGTATCGGTAAAAAATAAAAAATCGTCCATTTTTAAACTAACATTCAAAATAATCGACACGCCCCGTGAGACTATACCGTTTCTTTTGTACTGAAGGACTAGGTGCACAGAGCATTAACGCTAAGCTCGTTCCGCTTGTGACGTTTATTTCATTATCACTGTAATTTGAAAACATTGTAAAAGCCAATTATTTTTAAAAGAGTAACCGTGCACTTTCTTGCCGGCTCTTCTCCATAGGAAGCGACAAATTGGAACCGTGCACCTAGCTTCTGACGTTTCATACGTGCCCAGCCCATGCAGGTTTATGTGAAATAAAATATTTTGTTTTTGAATAGTACTTTCAAGCCATTTTGCGGCCGCAGGAGGTGGAATTGTTAGCTAAGGCAACCTTGCCATTTCAGATCTAGCGCTGGAAACACAGGATCGTTATAAATTGTCTAAATGTTAGCCATATTCAGCAGTTTACCTATTACAAGTTTGGAGCAGTGAAGGAGCTCCATTCCCGTGGGTAACAGTTTTGTGTTTCTTGCTCCAATACGTTCGAGTAAACATCATTGCAATGCATACATTATGTCTATTAGTACAAAAGTCCCCGTTTACTAAACGAAGACATAATTATGTTAACATAAACGATACGGACGCAATATGCAGAAGACTTCGTAATCCAACGCATTTATTCATGCAAAAAATCCCTGAATGCAACATAAATACACAATTATTACACATAGCATGCCAGTGGGACACGTCACAACTCTAGTCAGAACATGACTAATTATTATCTTTTCCGTTATAAACTTAACTGCTTATGATTAAATAGCTCTAAGTCCTTCGCCTTCCTATTAAAACTTTATCTTATCTGCCAATTAGTTACGTGAAACTGAAGCAACTTGTTTACAAAAATGGCGGCTAGTGTAAAGGATGTCCAGTCAAATTCGTAAACTCAAACGTAAATGCTGGATATATACATACACCATATCTCCATTTTATTTTAAAAAACCAGAAGAGATTGTTTGTTTGAACGTGCTAATTTCTGCAAAGAACTACCCGGTCTGAGAGACGAGAAAACAGAAAAGGTAAAAAAGAATGCCTAGCGAAAACGAAGTAATAGCACGCGGGCGATGAGGCATGAGGTGCAAAGCGGGGTGGGGCCGAAATTTCACGCAGACTGAGACAGAGTCGCGGGCAGAAGCAAGCAGGATTAGCATGAATTTTTCTATTTATACTCTACTGTAGAATAGAAATCGCTTGTCTACATTTCTCGGTGAAAAATTGTCAACTGTCTATACGGAAACGTAGTTTTTGTCTACTCTTCCGACGACAAAACGTTTGTCTACGGTTCTCGTGCTAAGCCTGCTGGTGTATTTTAATTTCTTGTCGATTGTTTCTTACCTAAGATATTTTGATGAGTAAACACAACAATTGAAAGACGTTATCTGCCAGTTATTAGTTAACACTAGTCAAGATTGTTAGAACAGATAAAATTCTTCGTAGTCGCGTTTACCTTGGATTTTATTATTTTTTGCACACAAATTTTATGTAATATATTGTCGCGGTAACGTCTAGCGTCAGACTTGAGTTTTCCGGTCGTCTTTATCTTATCACTACCCGTAATCTTTAAGCCTACGTTTTCCGATAAATTATTACGTACGTTAATCTTATTACATGATCAAAACTTCGAAATGAGTGTTCGTTTTTAGTGGTATACGGGTATAAAATAAATCATAAGTGCAGTTGACCCTGAATAAAAGATTTTGTGGATTATTTGGAAGCACTTTACGCATAAATAAGATAAACGACTCTTTTTTACGAATAATTTGTATTTACCTATGTGCATGTACATTAAAATTAGCCTTGTATTAGGTGCCCAAATATCCACTATCACTGAAATTAAGAGAAAAGGGACGTAGTACGTTATTTAAATTTATATTAGGGGAAGATTACGGGACTAGATGATACAAAAGGTTAACCCCCACCGGCACAAGAAAAGAAAAATAAAATAAGTTTAGACAGCGTTGTCGGGGCTTTATTTTCTTTTGTGAGATGGTGGGGTTTCGATGGGATAAAACGATTTCTGCGCGCGGCAGCGACGGGTCAATGATAAATTGATAACATAAGATTTTTAACACTTATTAAATGAACATTTAGTTGAACATTCCATCTAATTGACCAACAGGATAATTTTGTTTCATCGCTATAAAACGAAGGCGATTTTTCCCCGTACTGATTATTAATAACACTATTCTTAAAAATAAGGATACACAACAAAAATTTAATTTATGTGACTAATGTTTGTAAACGGATCAAGTTTACCGTCAAAATCTGTATCGCTAAGTCTTACACGCGCACTACATAGTCACCGCAAATTTTATTTTATTAGAGCAAATGATTAAAATTATACAATAGAATTTGGCATCAATCCTATGTTTTGAATATAGTCGTAAGCCGCACAGACAAGAGAAAGCATGCAGTGTTATAAATATTTCTCGATTCTAAATTTCGTACAAAAATTACTAAAAATAAAATGGTTCGAGTGCGTCAAATATTTGTTCTAAAACTGTACCTACAAGTATGAATCAGAAATCACAGTTGAACTGACCGAGCGCCGTGTTTGTTAAATTGATTTTACAGTTAAATTCTAACAATGAAGATAAACGTATTTACGTCAGTATTCGAGATCTTTTTGAGTAATGAATGTGTAGATTAAATTGCACAACTGTACATAATTCCGAAGACCCATTTTACCATTCTCGTAGCACTGTAAACATTGAAGAATACACTTCTCATCAAACAAATCGGAACTCTCTCTCACTCTTGCTCTGACTCGTCTCTTCAACTCATCCCATAGGTGTTCTATGGGATTCATGTCCAGGCTTCTTATTGGCCAGCCCATAATCGTAATACCGACTTCGCTCAATCGTAATACCGACTTTACAATGCCTGCGGTATGAGCTCTGGCATTTTCCTGCATAAAAATTAACTCTTCTCCAATAAAATGTGCGTAGGGGACCACACGAGGCTCCAGACACTTTTCGATGAAACGTGCCCCATTTAATCTGTTGTTGACTGTAGCAGCCCTCGCTTAGTGGCCATCACAGCCTCATCGAAGGGTCGTACTATTCTTGTTTTCTCAGTGTATATGCCTACAAATTGTCCAGACAACTTGCCTATTTTCACAGATGTGTTAAGTGAGATAAGTGCCACTGTAGCAAGCTGTGATATCGAAAATGTTTTTATGCTGGGTGATTTCAATGCCCACCCTCATGAGTTGTTCTATAAAGAATTAATTAGCTTTTGTACTGACCAATCTTGGATCTGTGCTGATATAGAGAAACGGGGGTTAGATAGTGATACATACACTTTTATAAGTGATGTTTACGGCTGTAGGAGGTGGTTGGATCACTGCTTGGTATCTGTAGCAGCTTGGCATACAATTGTAAATGTTGATGTTTCCGAGGATATTTACGTGTCTGATCATCTTCCTATGAGTATAGAGTGTAATCTAGAAGTGGTGCAGCCTAAACTGTTGACTCGGACCACCTGCCGCAATTCTGTTGTATGGGGTGAAAGAACTAAGACAGAAACGCTCAATTACCATAATATCTGTAACAGTAAGCTGCGCGACGTAGATTTCCCTCATGAGTTTGAGAGTTGCGGTAGTGGGTCTTGCAGTTTAGTTGAACATAAAATTGTTCTGGATAATTTGTACAAACAGATTGTTGAAATTCTATGTGCGGCAGCCAGGCAGTCTAAAGTAACATACGAGGGGAGACCGAGACGGGGTAAGCGCGTGTGTGGGTGGAATGAGCATGTTAGGGACGCTCATCACGAGGCCAGATGTAGTTTTCAGGCCTGGATGCTTAACAACCGTCCCTCTTCAGGTCCAGTCTATGATCAAATGCGGGAGAAGCGAAACGTTTTTAAAAGCCGGCTGAAATATTGCCAGAACAATGCTGAGCAACTTATTATGGATAGGTTAGCCGAACAACGAGCTAATAAAAAGTTTAGTGAATTCTGGAAATCTACTGGTAAGTTGGATGGGAAACCCGGTCTTCCTGCGAGTGTGGGAGGGATAAGTGATCCCCAGGGAATCGCGAATATGTTTAAAAAACATTTTCAAGTTCAATCCCCTCTCGGTCCCTCAATCGTGAAGGAAGATTCTGAGCCCAGCAGTCGTGGAGTGAAACCTCTGACGCGTTTCTCTGCCAAGCAAGTAAGTGCAATCATTAACGGTATGAGCCGAGGCAAATCTCCAGGACATGATGGGCTCAGTATCGAACACTTAAAGTATGCAGGTGTGCATCTGCCGCGAGTTCTGTCTATGTTTTTCACAATGTGTGTTAGTCACTCATACTTACCTGCCAATCTGATGAAGACTATCGTGACTCCCATTGTGAAGAACAAGACGGGCGATATCGCGGACAAGGGTAACTACCGTCCCATTTCACTTGCGACAATAATTGCAAAAGTGTTGGACGGTGTGCTTGATACTTTGTTAAATGATTACATACATCTTCATGATGCGCAGTTCGGGTTTCGCCCCGGACTTTCAACTGAAAGCGCTATTTTAAGTCTCAAGCATACCGTTCAATACTATATAGATCGCAACACGCCGGTGTACGCCTGTTTTCTTGATCTCTCCAGGGCCTTCGATCTGGTCTCGTATGATGTGCTCTGGAGAAAGATGGAAAGCAGGGGTATACCTGCGGAAATATGTGGATTATTTCAGCACTGGTATGGTAATCAGACCAATCATGTGAAATGGGACGGTACGCTCTCTGAACCGTATGGATTGGAGTGCGGGGTGAGGCAAGGAGGCTTGACGTCTCCCAGGCTCTTCAACCTCTACGTAGATGAGCTCATAGAGGGACTCAGCAGCATGCGTGTCGGATGCAGTATTGATGGGGTTAACATTAACAACATCAGCTATGCTGACGACATGGTGCTGCTGGCTCCGTCTGCAGGGGCCATCAGAGAGTTGCTTGAGACTTGTGAAGCCTATGCTGCCGTACATGGATTAATTTATAATGTAAATAAATGTGAATATATGGTCTTTGGGGTCGGCGGAAAATGCCGTGAAGTGGGACCCGAGCTGTTAATAAACGGGTCAGTGATCAAAAGGGTATCCACTTTTAAGTACCTAGGTCACTTTCTTTCCGACGATCTTAAGGACCATGTAGATATAGAGAGGGAGCGCAGGGCACTCGCCGTCCGGTGCAACATGTTGGCCCGTAGATTTGCTCGGTGTACGGACCAAGTAAAAATTACTATTTTTAAGGCTTATTGCCAAAGACTGTACACGAGTAATCTATGGGTCAATTACACCAAAAGATCGCTAGATGTCCTGCGAGTCCAGTACAATAATGGTTTCAGGATGTTGTTGAGACTTCCTCGCTATTGCAGTGCGTCGGAGATGTTTGCGCAAGCTCGTACCGACGGTTTTCACGCGATTGTGCGCAAGAAAACCGCTTCGCTACTAAGTCGAGTGAGAGGCAGTCGCAACCGCATCCTGAGAACTGTAGCGGAGAGTTTCGGTTCTCCAATTGTGAAGCAGTTTGTGCAGCGGGTGATTGGTACTAACACTAGATAATAAGTTGTTTTAATATTATGTTACTAACACTCTATGGATTATTTTTCCGAAATAAAAAATAAATAATAATTTAATAAAGGTAAGCGAGGTCTAGATACGAAATCAAGTTCGATTTTCCCACCGGCGCTTATGCCTCTCCAAACCGTCCATGAACCGCCACCTAAGAGAGAGAGAGTGTTTTACACAGTGCTGCATTGAAGAAAGAGTCAGTTATATTCGTTCGTCAATGCAGCACTGTGCAAAACGCTCTCTTCGATACACCTTCTTTCTTACTAGATCCTGGACGGCGAGTAAACATACCAGTCTCCCGATAACGCTCGTACAATCTATTGACAGCAGAGAGGCTAAGATGCAATCGTGCAGCCACAACACGCTGACTATGCTCAGAATCTAGCAACGGCACGACTTGGGCGGCTTCCATTAACGAGGTATCCATATTCGTTAGGAAAAAATCTTTTTGTTAGGATATCACAGAGCTTAGTTAACAATCACTAAAAAAAAAATCGATATTTTTGCAAAAAATATTGTGATTACCGACGGACTTCCGACGGAATTCACATTGAAAACAATCTATACATTCATTTATTGGATGCAAATTCGAAAATTTAATGTCAAATTTGGAACTGTGGTACACCATTGTGTAGACCAAACTGCCAGCTATGACGTAATGACGTTATTATTTTTTGAATTCAGTCCTTTTTAAATTTAAATGCTGCCTAAATAGCACCTGCAGTACTGTTTCGACTTTTTTGGTGAGCAGTGTATTATGAAACACACCTTTATAATATACCTATGTTTCACAAGCTTTGAACAATGTCTGATTACAGGAATATTGAATACTGACCTTGATTTCGCCTTGCCCCTCGGCGCAGCACGCTTGTAGGTCTTTGAGCAGGAGCTGATACTTGGTGATCCGCTGCACCGGCTTGATCAAGTAAGCGGCGAGAGGGTGTTCCAACTTCTTCTTACGTTGCACCCTGCGTCACAAAAGACGATGATGTAGAAACTAAAGCACAGGCCACAGTCCGAACAAAATGACCACTATTATCTTTACTGCTTAGGTTAATGATTTTGATAAGAGAATCTTTTAGTGGAATAACTATTGTTGTTGTGTACACAATGCGATATCCCTGCATCTGTATGTCGAGAGCTAAAATGCACGACGAAAACTAACGTTTGTCAGTTCAAAGAACGAACGGTGATGACGCCTGTTAGAACGATAAGTGTCTATTGTTCGGGACGTGATGGAGCTATCCTTTAAAAGTATGATAAGATGATAACAAACCGTTTAATCGTTCAGTCTTCAAATCAATGGTCAGTACCAAAAAGGATTTAATGAGTGTCTCAGTTGGAATGTTTCGCCTTTACGGCTATTTTGAGGAAACTATTTAGATTTCTCGTGCCTTACATATACCCAAATGATACGAGTGCAACGCAAAATAACAAGACTCACTTGATTCGATAAGGGAGCTAAATGTGAAGTAGTTTATCGGTGGCCACAAATAAACGTAACTATGAGTAACTGCAATATTCCTATCTAATGCTCACTGCACACTAATATAACTTTAGACCGCAGATATATTTAACATTCGTAACAAAAAGCTAAAAGTCAAGTAAAAGTATATATTGCTGCAGACCTCCATTTTTTGGAAGACCCATGGAAGCGATAGTTCTTGTTTTAAGGATTCAGTTACCGCCGTTTCCCAGGGTTTACGAGACATGTTGTTTTGCACAATAGGTAAGATTTATGTTACAACACGTTCGCATGGACGTAAAAATATATTTTCAACTCTCGATGTTGACCGAGCATTGAGAGTCCACCAGGGATCCTACTGAGAAGTCAACAGGAGACCTAGCGCATCGTAAAGACACAATGTTCAGTTGACAACTCTCGGCACTAAGAATTGTGTTGAAGATTCAATGCTCTAAAAAATCCTGCCGCGATCATTTAATTTGGTGCGAACGTGGACTTACAAGTATTTATTATTCACAAAGCAGTAAATAAAATGGCACTATTTGAAACCTACTACCACGTCCTAGTTATACCCTCGTATGAGGGAATGGGGCAGTGTAATATACAGCCCCCCTTCACTACAGCTCAAATGTTTGCCGCAGATTTCGGAGTGAGGGAATGATTGGAACAGCGCGATGAATATTTATGAGTATTCGCGCAAACAATTCGCCACAATAGGGATGAATGAAAGGCAAATGCATGCACCTGAGATGAGAATGTATGGTAGGTAGGTATGAGAATGTGTATTATGTGACCAATTTTCGGATCAAATAACTTGCATAAGTTAAAGTTATTTAATAGATATAGACGTTGATAAATGAAATAAGAAGAATATACAATAAGGAAAATGCGCCATCTGTCGGTAAATAGTCGGTCCTAAGAGATGAATAAAAATGTGTTCATCATGCTAGCAAGACTATATTTTATAGAATTTATTATCTTCAGGTAATTTATTGCATTTATATTTTTTCTCCTTTATTCCATTAAATACACATATAAATTACATTTTTAAATATTAGTCCAAGCTACGCGGCCAGGGCTCCAGAGAGGAACCTCCTAACAAAGCGAGCCGTGTCCAGGAGTACCGCGTTCTTTCTTTCTTGTCTTTCTTTTTTGGATTGATGATATCAACAACTTTTTGTTTTAATTACCCACCTACCCTTACCCTATATTCCCGATAACACTATTTAACAAAAAACAATTTCAAACAGGAAACATATTTTCGTTTCAGTTGGGTAATAAATAATATGGTCCCGCGATACTAACGTACATTGAATGTTCTGGAACATAGCAACAAGCTTTCCAAAGTGGCCAGTAGACGAACTAAAATGAAAAACAGCTAGTTCAGTTACATTGTCATAATTCCTTTCACCGCTAGATGGATTTACAATAAAAGGGCGGGTCAGCCCTACCCCGTCCCTCCCTCGCGGTATTCAGGCAAATCTACTTTCTAAAGAGATTATGCTTTGCGGCATCTCCGCTTCTTTCATTACTCCGTGGTTTATTTCTAAGAAGACGCGGTGAAACATACGTGTACATTTCAAGGTCTGGTTCAAAGTTCAGTAGTGACGCATTAAGAGCGATATTAACAATATAGGGCAGCACTTAGAATCGCATTATGACGAAAGTTTAGTTAGTAACCTCCTCAGAGAACTGTTTTTGAAAATGTTTAATACGTGAATTATTGAGAGAATGTGACAGATAGACATTGCTTAGGGCCGAGAAACTGTTGTAGCTATTTAAGTATATGCAAGCAGGTATTAGGTACATTGTTTTTTTTTTTGATGAATGTTGTGTGCCCGTTTAGTCTGGGCTAAATACATGTATTTTCTTTCGTTCTTTTTAAGCATTATTTAACAAATCTTAGTAATATTTGTAGGGATTGTCATAGACTGCCTAGTGGTTCAGGCCTCGCCTCTTATGCACGAAGTAGTGGGTTCAAATCCGGGCAAGTAATCATGCGACTCTATTCATTAGTACTTTCTTAAATTTATCTTGAATATAACGGATATCGGTAAAGGAAAACATCGTGTGGAAACCAGGAGCTATAGTTAATGTTAGTCTGAAATCACTAACCAGTCTTAAGCAAACGAGGTGATCAATGTCCATGTCTTCTCTATATTCGAAGAGGCCTTTGCCTTGCTGTTATACGCTAGTATTATTATCTCCGACACCGACATAGCTTGCAGAGTAAGCAACCTAAAGTGCCAGTGGGCTAGCCATGTGTGTCGAAAGAACGATGGCTGGTGAATTAGATAAACCCTGGAGTGGAAACCGGGTAGTATGGCACTTCTTCCAATTAGATGGGCCGACGACCTTGAAAAGATGGCTGGGGCAGACTGGTGCGGAGGACATGGTGTTGTGGAGCAACGAAGGAGAGGTCTATGTCCAGCAGTGGAAGTCCTCCGGTTGAAATGATGCTTATTACCTCTCAAAGTAGTCCCCTGCATGCTGCACGACCGCGGCGTTGCTGTCGGGCTTGTTGCGACAGTAGGACACGTACATGTCGAACTCGCGCGCCCACGTCACGAAACAATGGCCAACGTCCTCCGGCATGGTCTCGTACTTGTCCAGCTCGCGCAGGAACACGCGCTCGTGAAACCGGTGGATCTCTTCGATGTTGCCGAATATGATTTCCTCCTGTACAGAAATAGAAGCGAAACCATATTAGTTATAAACGAAAATTTCTCAAAAACTATTCACAAAAATAGCAAAGTCACTTCGGAATAATATTTTTGATTATGGCATCGAACAAAAGGTCACACGCTTTTAGGCGCATTGATTTTTTTCATCTCTCGTTTACTCACAATGGGGCCACCACTCCTGATATTTTTTTCTGTAATTTCATTTCACTATTGTTTAGCAGTGCACAGAATACCCTTTTTTACAATTCTCATTGATATAGTGAAAATATAGACTCCGAGTAAATTGGAGACTGATGGATGTGATTCTTATTGGATTTTTCATCTGGGATTTCTCAGTAGCAGACCAGAGTCTGGATTTGTACCCGGTTGATGTCAATAGGTTCGCCTCTATTGCATCGGATTTAAACTTAACTATATATGGGTGTACTAACCATACCTCTGCCTAATCCTTAGGGGAATACAGGAATGATATTATGTTATGTTAAAGTGGAACCCTACAAATGAACGAAATGTTCGTTCTCTTCGTAGAGTGTTGGATCCAATATTAGTATTTCCGAAGTTGATGGCAAAAAAGGAAAATACAAAAACAAAGAAACTAACTTGGATATTTTTCACCTGATAGTTTTCTTTTTTTAAATTGGTTCGTTTTTGTGAAAATGTTTTTCTTTTTTTTAGTTTTGTTTTTGTTTTACCTACCCCACACAAATTAGTATATAATTACTTGCTATGTAAATAACAGTTTCAGGAAGTTATAATAACATCATCAACACACACAAAGTGGAAAAATACGTATTATTGAAGCTTACTCACAAGCCACCCACCCAAGCAGAGTTAATAATACAATAGGGTATTTTACTCTTTATGAGAAAAAATCTAAAATATATTATTGAGATAGCTTAGGCAAAACCCAAACGCAAAATAACAAAATAATTTTTTAAAATTCAATTCAAAGATTTCAGTATTTTTAATCTGTTTTTGAACACCATGAAATAGTAGCCGCCATTTTACATTGCCAATTGAACAACTTTGTACTTTTATTATTTTCGTAACCAAAGTAATTTTTATTTAAATAATATTTTGCATTCAGGAACAGAAAACCAACAATTAGTAGAATAATATTTTTATTTTTCAATTACAAACAATTATCATACAATATATCAGCGCATTTGTTTACTTAGCAAACTGACGAAATACCCACAGACCAATTTGGCGTCCACCTGCGCCCAGCGTTTTCATCAAATTACTCGCGAAATTTGAAAATGTAAAATTTTAATGCATATTTGGCACTAATCGATTAAATAAAAAAGTTGTGATATTTTTTAATGGTTTATTAGCACTTTAGTCTAATTATGACACTTTTCAAAAATGAGTATAACACCCTATTTACATGGGACCACTTCGTACCTTGGAAAGCACGTTAAGCCGTTGGTCCCGGCTGTCATTCCTGGATCTTTGACAGTCGTTACGGGTCACCAGAAGCCCGAAAGTCTGACAACCAGTTTTACCAAATGGTATCGTATTTTACACAACCCATAGTTGGGGTTGTGGAGGTCAGACAGGCAGTCGCTCCATGTAAAATATAGGTATTCAGCTGAATCCGGTTAGACTGGAAGCCAACACCAACCATGGGACCACTTCGTAAGCTTCTTCTTCCAAATGCAAAAAGAATCACGTTCGCACGCACAAACACTGAGGCACCGGTGGGGGAAAAACCCGTCGAATGCATAATCTCTTCCTTTTATGACATCAGTTATTAAGATTATGATGTTTTTAAGTGAGTTACTTATTCAAGGCAATAGTTTTAGAGGTATGGGATACACTCGGTTACAATCACATTTTTAAGGAAAAGAAAAGAAACAACTATGCATTAGAAACACATAATCATATTGTATATTGCCTTGCTTATGATTAGTCTGTTTCTAATTAATAGTTTTATGTAACAAAATCAAGAGTTCAGACTTCCTAATGCATGGCATACGTGTCGTACCTGGGACCTGTTTCTCTATTCCATTATACACAAAGAATAGTTCAGTTAGCATACCTTCCCCTGCAGCGCCTGCGGTACCGCACCGGGATCGGTGCGCATCTCCCGCAGGTAACATGTGATGCACGTCTCTAAATCTTTGACGTACGCTCGCTCCGTCTGCAGCAACTCCGCCATTATGAACCTTAATAACAAAGCAACAACTGTCAGTTTAGAAGCAAGATTAAATAAAATGTTTTTTGGTAATCAGTCCTTGAAATAATTAATTTACATACATTCATAAACTCACGCCGATTACACGAGGGGTAGGCTGAAACTACAGACCGCCGTCTGCTACGATCCTTACATACTTACTTCTTTTGTTTCATTTACTTTTCACTCACATCTGTCTTGTAAACACCTTTTGTATTCATTCTGTCAACATTACTAAACCATCTATGCATTCTCTTTAACATGTTTGTCACTACATCTTTAATCGTCACTTAATCTTATAACGAATATATTACGTACTCTTTGCGCCTGGCGCTGCGTCGTTTGTCGTCACCGACGGTGGTGGGCTGCGGTTCTGCGCGCGAGTCGTTCTCGGCCGACTGGGAAGACGCTAGCGACGGCGCCACGCCCGAGTCACTCTCAGGCTCGCTCTCACCGCCCTCCATTGATCCGCTAAACTCTGCATATCTGGGCACAATACACACCAAGTATAAATTATTACACTTAATTAAATGATTTAATTTACTCATTTGGCAAGGTTTATCAACTATCGCTCTATCGCGCAATAAAAGTAATGAAAGTAGACTTGTGTATTAGTTGATACTTGGCCAAAAAATACGTATTGAAGAATGGCAATGAATGGAATAGTTTGGCTAGTAATAACCTGGCATCAACAGCGGCGACCCACTCCTTGATCTGAACGGCATGCGGGTGTCCTTTCTCGACGAGTCCATCGGCTAGTTGTGCAAGCAAGCGCACTCGCTCGCGCGACTCTCTCGCCACGCCACCAGCAGCCGCCGCTGCCGCTGCGCCGCAACGCTCCTGCGTCTCTTTGATCCATTCAACAGCAGCGCGCGCCGAACGCTCAAACAAAGCGAACTGTTGGCACTGCTCTAAACGCTTCTTACGGACTGTCCAGTGTTCCAGAACCTATAAAAAAACGGCTTATAATCTCCAAATAATAATTGCTGACTTACTAATACGTTGTATAGTGAAAAATATCACAAGTGTTTCGACTCTCAAAAACTTTTGAACACCAGACTTGAATTGAGTAGCACTTTCATAAATCATATTCTCGATTGAAATTAAATGCGCCATTACGCATTTATTTGCACACATTTCCTGACTTTACACACTTGCGAGATAGTTTTTCATGGCATGAAATATACCGGTTGCAAGATCACCATTACAAAACTCTTTATCATTTTCACACAGAACGCGCGCTTGAACTAGACACATGGTATATGAGTGAGCTGACGCCCGAGGCTCATGGTAGTTTGCCGTCGAGATTGCATCGCGCGCCATTCAACAAAACCTTATTGTTTCCGACTCCATTCTAACGCGACGACACTGACACTGCCAATGCCAAACACAACTAATAATAACCCTCCAATAAATCCTACGATTCGCACAAATGTTTTCATGTGACATAATTGGAATGGTCCAATTCTTGTGTAAACAAACAAACAATTTGAGATCGTAGCGAAGAAAAGGACTATGTGTTTAATAACAGCGGCGCGCAAAAATTGCTTTGCTATCAAAACATCCGATTGATATCTCTGAAGGGTTTCCATTCATGATTATTTTTACATTTCCTGCGAACAATGTAATTCTATAAACCAGTTCTCCTATCGACCTTGCTAAGCTAAAGTACCGTTAATGTTTGATTTTTATCAAGTACGCCTTTTTCAATGCTAATTCATAACATTAATTTTGTTGAAAATACTCATCATCTCTAAGCGCATATAACGATTCCATATGTAGTCACGATTACAACTTCGATTAGTCGCATTCCAAAGGCGATCAAGACAAGGCATGCGCATTTTCGTTCTATGACACTATCGGTACCAATTGTCGGAATCGACGTACTCAGTCATCGATTTTCACCGGAGCACTATACATGATGTATCTGCTAAATTATTCAAAGAACGACTTGCAGTGCAGCCAAACCTAGTTAAAATGTTCCACGATATGATTAAAATTGAAAAGCCTACCTACATTTAACCTATCAAGTGGTGGATGAGTTTCACCCTTTTCGTCGTAATCAATAAATATTTAATTCCTTTGCCATAGTTGAGAAAAATCGAACTCTTTATTGTACACCACAAAAATACACAACTATTGAACGTGTCGACTTTTAGAATCGGTAAAATCACCTGGACATAGCACGTCGCGAGCATGGGAGAATATGCACTAAGAAGAACCTTGATATCTGGAGATTTATCTTTATGTAAATGACGGATTGGTTATTAACATAGTAGGTTTTGCAGACCTTATCTCGGTGTCTTTGTATGTGTGGCTCGGTTTGTCTTTCAGTCTAACCGGATGCAGCTGAATACCAGTATTTTACGTGGAACGACTGCTTATCTGACCTCCATAACCCAGTAACTGGGTAACACAGCTCGTAACGACTAAAGTTAGATATTTTGCAATGGGGACCACGTATGATGACGGAATCACGGTTAAAATTCTGAACGCGGCCGGGAAATCGAACCTTTACTACTACGTCTTTTTCAGAAGCTATTTAATTCCATCCTAGTTCAGGCAACACAAGGTGAAGCGCATCTCGTGTGTTGCATAATAATTGAACATCTTCAGTCAGCAGATTGTTGGCAAACTTCTAGTTCAAAGTTTAGTTATTAGGTATCAGATTAACGATAGATCACTGGTTCGAGCCCAACGCCTGCTCGTTATGAATGAGAACATCGACGTTCGGCGTACTAATTAGTCGTAATTAGATGTAAAGGTTATCTGCACTTGTTTGTCATTTGTTTTTTAATTTTTGTTTTGGTATTATAGCAATACAAGTTTAACTGAAGTATCAGTATATTTGTGGTTTCTTTGAAGAGTCCCTAAAAAAATCAATTCGGTTGATTGATTTGCTTACGCGTGCCTAGGGGCTAAATTATCACTAGTAGACGATTAGTTTCTCACCTTGTTCTCTTGTGCCAGCAGTGTATCAAGTATAGCCCTGGTCTGTTCATGATGAGCCTTGCTGGCCGCCGCGGTCTGTCCGTGAACTTGCGCAGAGCGCGCCGCATATTTGAGGAATGTCTCGGCAGTACGTCGCGCCAATGTGCAAGCTTTTAAGAAAGCCTCCTTCTGCTCACCATGTTTTACTATCAAAGCTGCCACCTGGAAGGAAACGGATAAGATATTTTAAAGTAAAAACAAGGCGTAATTTTAAACAAATCGAAAGGTTTATTAGTATAAATCGAGCCGTTAAGAAATGACAGAATTTACTTTCGTAACATAATAATTATAAAGATTAAAATAAAAGTTTTAAAAGGTCATTATTGCGTAAAATAAACAATTCGTTGTAGATATTTCCGCCGTTAATTGAGTGATTTCGTCGTAGAAATTGAATACTATTAGTTGGATGTATTAATAAAAATAGTTATTTTTCTTTTCTACAAAGATAGAAAAAAAAAGTGCTTTTTTATTTACTTATTTAGCAATAAGCATACTCCTGACGAGAGCAGTGGTGGCCCAGTGGTAACGGCCGCGACTTACGAGTTGTACGGTCGTAGGTTCGAACCCAGACAGGCGCATTACTTTGTGTAAATTATTTCATCACCACTGCTCTCAAAACGGTGAAGGAAAACATAGTGAGGAAACCGGCATGTCCTAGAACCAAAAATTCGAAGACATGTGACATCTACCAACCCGCACTGGGCCCGCGTGGAGTACCACGGCATACTCCCTCACAGAGAGGAGGCCTGTGTCCCAGCAATGGGAACATTATAGGCTGAGTATGTACGTATGTTATGTATTCTCCTGACGCATGTTTAGGCAAACACTGATGGAGAGCTGAATTGAGAGCTCTAATTTGCAGATTCTGTTAAATGAAATCCATCAAAACAATTTTTCATACATTACAAAAATCCTATGTTACCTTCTTAATAGATTACATTATTGTTAATATCTACTATTACCGAGCTACGCTCGTTTTCTTTTTGTTTGACTTTTCCTAAAAATGAAACCCAGCTAGATCGATTTATCGCCCCCGAAAACCCCTGCATACTAAATTTCATGAAAATCGTTGGAGCCGTTTCCGAGATTCAGATTATATAATATATAATCTGAATCTCGGAAACGGCTCCAACGATTCATTTTAATATATAAGATTATTTATATATTATATAAATAATCTTATATATTAAAATGAATCCTTATTTCCCGTCACGGCATCACACGTGAACGGCTGGACCAATTTTGATAATTCTTCTTTTGTTGTGTTTGTTATTGTCAGGAGAAGGTTCTTATGAAAGTAAAAATTAAGAAAGTTGCGCGTAACACATATATGTATATGTCGGAGACGGTCCCTAAACGAAGCGCGGCACGTGACCCGAGTACTGGCAGCACTAACACTCGGCTAACTTCGTGCTACGACGGAGCTTAGCGAATGGAGGGGCGCCAGGGAGAGGGCACTTGCTTTCCGACCGTTCTAGAGAACAGAACCTCCAGTCTAGGAACTGTCCTACGAGTGATTATCGTGCATTGAGTGTTTTTCTTTGCTCGATCACCCTAATTTCCGCCCGCATAATGTCTGACGACGACGGTGCCAATAATGCTCCTGTCCCGTCATCAGAACTGGGATCCGATCGAGCAAATGTGAAAATACGTGGTGAGAAAAACAATGGCGGATGATGCTCGAAATGCAAAACGAGCAAATGAGAGCACTTGTACAAGCCTTGGACGTGCCGCGACCCAACAACCACGTGGCCCTGCCAGAGTTCAATCCAGAACATAGAGAAGCAGATGGCGCGCGACCGCCGACCTGTGCCTTTCTGATAAACCACTAGAAGAATGCCAGGTAATCGTCGCGCTCAGCAAAGCCTTGAAAGGAGCTGCATCGAGGTGGCTGTCACAAGTTACATACCCCGGAATCACTTGGCCACAATTCAAAGAGCTTTCTCACCAAGGTTTGTGCCAACAGAGACAATTACGGCTACGCTTACTCATCTGAGTTCTAGTAAGCCTAAGGAGGGATAAAACTACGCAGCGTACGCGAGCCTATTGATGACCTCCCTGATGAATCTTTGGAAAAACTTAAGTACTGAACAAATTGCTGTGCCGTTGTGCTAGCTCAGTTAGCCCAAATTGATACGCGGTTACAACGACTTGCTTTCACCCCTGAGGTTAATTCGCGCCACAACCTGCAACAGGAATTGCAAGCGTATTCCTATTTCAAACTTAAAGCACCACAAGACGCGAGCAATACTTCAGTTATCGCAAAGCAACCTAGGATGTCGACGCCACCGCTTAAATGCATAATGTGCGGTGAGCCTGGCCACAAGCAAGTCGATTGAAAGGAATTGAAGAAAAACCCTGTACCATCCACTGCACCTGCACGTGCACGTGCAAGTCAGCAGCCAACACCGAAAGGAAGTGTTATCTGCTTCAAGCGCGGGCAGGTGGCCGGCCTGCCCGTGCTGCGGCAGCGTCGCCCCTGCTGTGGCCACGAGCGCCGTGTCGACTTATGCATGATCGAGCCCCCTTCAGGATCACTAACGCATACTGTTCAGCCGATAACATGTCACTTCGATTTAGGAGCCGAGTACTCATTAGTTAAAGAGAGTTTTGCTAAAAAGTTGTCCGGTAAACGTTTTAATAATGTTATTTCACTCGTAGGAATAGGCAATAAGAATGTCAATAGCACTGAACAGATTTTATGTAGCGTAGAAATCCACGAATATCTCACCGAAATCGTATTCCATGTATTGCCCGACGTTTATTTACGCAGCGATATAATGATTGGTCGCGAGATATTGCTTTCCGGTTTTGTTGTAAATATTAGTGCAAACGAGTTTACATTAACAAAGAGTAATGCTATTTTTTCTTGTGCCATAGTAAGTTCTCAGAATTTGGTTGAGGTAGACTGACATTTCGTTAGAACGTAAACAATCACTTGTCAATTTATTTAAATAAATCTCAGAATATTTCATCTCCAGTTTCCCAAATACCCGCGTTAGCACATAAAAACTAAACATTTGTTTGATAGACCCACAAACAAGACGGTACAAAGACGGCCTTATCCGTCGTTGCTCGCCGGTGGATGCCAAACTAATAAAACCTAGCAATTCACTTTTTGCGAGTCCAGCGTTAATTGTTGAGAAATCTGACGGTACGAAACGTATGTGCATCGATAATAGTGAATTAAACAAAAATACTGTCCCGGATAGATACCCGTTACTTTCGGACCCGTTACTACGGATTTCTGATCAGATTTCGCGTCTTAATGGAGCTTATTATCTTACAAAATTGGATTGCGCTTGGCTTTCATTTAATACTGGTTAGCGAGGAATCTATTGAGCGAACTGCGTTTGTGTCACAAACTTTGTAACACCCGAGGGACAGTACGAGTTTTTATCTATGCCTTTCGGGCTACATAATGCTATCTCTGTTTTTCAGCGGGCAGTAATAATTGCGTTAGGTGAATTAGCCTATTCATACGAGATCTTGTACGTCGACGATTTGTTGATAATATCCGAGACCGAAGAACAGCGCTTAGAAAGGTTAAACGCGGTTTTAGAGGTTTTATCTAAGGCAGGTTTTTCGCTCAATCTTAAAAAGTGTTCATTTTTAAAAACGCATGTACAGTTCATTGGCTATGAAGTAACGGCAGGTGAAATTCGAGCAAATAGAAAGAAAATTGTTCCTTGGCTATGAAGTAGAGGCAGGTGAAATTCAACCAAATAAAATTGAGGCACTCTCTGTTTTACCTCTGGGTGACGTTGTTTTGCTTCAACACGAAGAACGCAACCAGACTAAATTAGACCCCAAAAAGGTACCATTCAGAGTTGTAGAATTGTTAGAGAGAGATCGCTACACATTGAGAGCATTAAGTTCTAAGCGTACTTACAAGTACGCACATGATAGATTAAGGAGCATGCCCGAGGGCCAAGTACCGTTTGAAGTAGAGGATTTTGAGTTGAGAGATAGTGTGGAAACTTAGTTCGGATGGTCGGACCGTACCAGTAGCCATTTCGTAGCCGTAGTCCGGTAGAAGTCAGTGTCTGCTTGTAGCAGTCAGTGGATGCGCGGTACGCGGGTGGCTCTGACCTAATTCAATTTTCTACTGAAAAGGTTTGGAAACAAGTCTGAATATCTCCGAAGTTCTACATAATTTTAACGTAGTGTTTACATCAAAAGACACTTCAATATTTGCTTAAAAATCCATTTTTTTATTTCCTCTTTTCATTTTTTTATGAATAAAATAAAAGTACTTACTATATTATTTTACCGCACCGGCGATCTGCGCTCAGTATCGCACGAACGCTTGTAAAATACGGAGCGCAATGCCGAAATGTAAGTGGGCTCTTAAGACGTATAACACAATTGCAGCGATTCGGCATACTCAATATGAGTTCATCCAAATCACGTTGCGGAATGGCCGCACTCGTCCGTGGTAACAGGCGGAAAGTGTCTGTCCAGCATCCATATTTGGCAGAGCTGTTCTTTGAAGCATATGCCCATGCGTGCTCAATGGTATTCAAGCCTGGCAATGGAGCAGGCCATGGATGGACGTTGAAATTCTTTGGGCTGTGCCGGTTACCCTGATTCTCCTATGGATCTTTTCATATCAAAAGTGAACAGCCCTATGCTTAGTCTATTAATTACCTACACATATTATTTTTTTGTAAATTTGAAACAATTGATTTTTGTTTTACTTTATAACTCTCGTAACTATGTGTATGCTATATTTCTTTCGAAACAAAAAAACCTATCAACTTGTCAACTCAACACACTTTGCGAAGACTATCTTGCGTCAGCAAAATTGGTTGCGGCTTATACTGAGTGTCACCATCATAAGGGGTTTATCACATTCGAACTGTCAAGGAGATTTAGAATAAGAATATTTAGTATACATATTATAATATCACGCTATGACCCTAAGGAGCCGAGCAAGAAGAACAAAAGCCAGGAAGAACGCCAAGCAAAAACGAAGGAAACCGCAGGCAGGACAATATGTGGCTGGTATTATTTTAGCATATTGTGGTGTCTTAAGATCACGCGATCGAAGTCGTGGGCCGAAGCTTTTTTATTATAATGTCTTCAATTATTGCCCAGTGACATTTTCTATATTGTATGGCATATTTATTATGGTAGCGAATCATATTTTGAACAACATTTCAATTTTGTGCGCTAGCTTAGCGCTTCCCCCTGAACAAAACTCGGTCTCAGGCTTAGACCTACCAACTTGGAGTGCAAATAGGGTGCTGTTACGCAAACGATGGGATATTTGACATCATGTCTTGCGTACCCTAACACCTGCATGTTAGCGAAATGGATAGTCGCAGGCAACTGATGAGGTATAAAGTCCCAGGCTGACACATTTTAGATTGCCATCAACACGCTGAAAAGCGCTACAGTAGTGGTAAAATGGAATTGGCCTTGGCACATCGGCCTCATGTCAGACGAAAAATGGGCTAAACTCACGACTCAATGAGTCTCTCTTAATTGAAAGCAACGTGCCAGCAGGCTTAGGCGGTGATGGTGGGATTAGCTAGATTCCTTCAAGAAATCTGGTTCTGGGTTGCGTTACATCGAGAGAAGTGGAAAGAGTAGAGGCATTTGTCTTGCTGTAGGACAAAACAGGCTCTTAAAAATAATAATAACAGTTGTGGTAGTGTTACCTGCGCGGCTTTGTCAATGTTGAGCTGTAGGGTCTGTTCGTCAGTGGGCGGCGCGGCTGCAGAGCCGCACCAATCCTCGTCGCGCCGGTACTCGCGCTCCAGCGAGTCTAACACCGAGCACACTTGCTCTGCAGTCTTGTAGAAGTTGAGCGACGCCGTCACTAACTTGTGACGCTCTTCGGCGCATGTCACTAGCCGCTGCCACCGTTCTGTTACTTCTTCTGAGATTTCTCTGTAACAATAATGTTTTATTAACAAAACATTGTACTATCACTAGTTAATCACTCTATTTTGCTGACGCAAGCGGTAGGTTCGCACCTACAAATTTACAGCACATTCACCCCTAATATATATAATATAAAAAAGGAGGAGTATCTCGACTTGGCGGGTTTTTCTAATCATGTTATCACCATCACCATCATTTCAGCCGAAAGACGTCCACTGATGGACATAGGCCTCCCCCAAGCACCGCGACCTCGACCGGTTATGTGCTTCTCGAATCCAGCGGATTCCTGCGTCCTTCACCAGGTCATCGGTCCGTCTCGTGGGAGGCCTTCCAACGCTACGTCTTCCAGTACGCGGTCGCCTCTCTAGTACCTTTCGGCCCCATTGGCTATCTGTTCTGCGAGCAAAATGCCATGCCCACTGCCACTCAAGTTTGGCAATTTTTCAAGCTATGTCGGTTACCTTGGATCTTCCACGGATCTCTTCATTACTGATTGGATCGCGTAGGGAAACTCCAAACATAGCCCTATCCATTGCCCTTTAGGTGACTGTCAGCCTTCGGATGCGGCCCATTGTGAGCGACCACGTCCACACCACCACCCACCACGTACCGCGTCCACGTCTTTTCATGTGTGTACACCGATTTCTCAGTCATTTCTGGGCAGATTTCCGTGATTCTCTCTCTAGCTTCATTCGGCGGAGGAAGCTCGCGGAGTGGTCCTATTTAATTTTTATCAAGTTTGAGTTAGTTTCATGTATTTAACCCAGTTAGCGAATATATACTGATGAAGTTATTATCAATGTCTGCCACTATCGAGTACATAGCAAGTAGTGGTATACGAATTTGTACGGGCTAGGTACCAAAACTGAATAAGTATTTTGAACAAAAAAAAATGATTTTGTATTTTAATTTTTTGCCACCGACTTGTGTTTTTTTAGAAATCTATTTTTTATTCAGAGTTTTTTTTAATGGTAGGTATCGGTGATTTATCACGATACTTTAATAATGTGTCACTATAACGAATAGTTATTGTCAGTTGAAAGATTGTGGATAAGATTCTTTAAAGGCTATTTATACGCTTTTTTTTTGTCTTCGGGAGCAGCACGTCCAAAAACTGTAAAAATGAATCTTTCTTGCACAGCAGGTCCGTACACAAATAAAAACACGAATCACCAAGGATGAATGTGTAAATAGACCGTCCAGTAGCAATGAGTCTTTTAACAAACATCGCCATCGTGGGCCACTTCAGCAAAATCAACCTTCAAATTTGCAGTTTCTTTAAGCTACCAAGAGGTAAATGTATATAAATGCCCTAGCATTATAATTAACAATTATGTTTGTTGTTCATAAGGAAAACTAAATACAAAGTATTATGCAATTACTGTACTGGATTTGTCGGTTAGGATGATACATCGTTATTCCAAAAATAGGCGAATAGAATCGGCCCACAACACCCCGTCCCAATGTTCCCCGAAGTCGGTAACTAAAGTTCTTTTCCGGATAATTTCATTTCTGATTTTATCCTTCAAAAAAACTCCAAGCATAGCCCGCTCCATAGCGCGCTGAGAGACATTGAATTTGTGGACCAGCCCAACTGTCAGTGGGCAACTTTCTTTAGCACCGTATGTTATTAAAGGCACGACGTACTGGTTGAAAGATCTCAGTCTTCAGACATTGCAGGATAGGCGACGAGAAGAGTTGACGAAATTTCCCAAACGCTGCCCAACCAAACTGGATCCTTCTGTCGGCTTCTTTCTCAAAGTTGTGCCTACCAAGACGGATGACTTGCCCTAAGTAGACATACTCCTTCACAACTTCGAGAAGCGACCCTTCGATGTGGATGGGACACGGCAGGACGTACTAGTTGTACATGACTTGTCAATCTTGTCCAAATTCATGCCGAGGTCAACCCCCTGCGATGTTCCATTCAGGCTACGCAGCATCTGGTTTAACCGTTCCAGCGTTTCTGCCATTATTACGATGTAATTGGCAAAGCGAAGGTGTGAGATGTACTTGCCGTTAACGTTGACAACCCGTCCAGTCCAGTCCAGCGTCTTGAAAACGTCCACCATTATTATTTCAGCCGAAAGACGTCCACTGCTGGACATAGGCCTCCTCCAAACGGGGAGGGGATTGCCATAATCGCCACGCTTGGCAGGCGGGTTGGCGATCGCAGTATGGTGGTAAAATGCATAGAGAACGCTGTTGCCCATTCTCTGGTAAGCCCCTTAGTCGTCCTCTACGACACCCACGGGAAGAAATAGGATGGTGCTATTCTTTTACGTCCGGCACCACACGGCAAGGTTAAACGTCCACCAACGCATTGGTAAACAGTTTCGGATATATCTCATGCTGTGATATCCCCCTGTCTCACTCCTCTGAGCAGTTGATTGGGCCTGGTTTTCTGATCCCGGATCTTGACAGTTATCGTAGCAGCTTCATACAAGCATCTCAACAATTCGATGTAGCGCCAGTTAATTCGACATCGTTGCACAAAGGCTTTCTCGTAGTCCATAAATGCCATACACAGCGGCTGGTTGTACTACTCGGTCTTCTGTTTAATTTGCCGTACAGTATGGATGCGTGAAGTAATGTTGACCAATCAAACCGTTGATTACATTAAATCCGGCGGTAATGTAACATTTCCACCCTTGGGCGAAAAATATCAACTTTTGCCCCTTTGTGCGGTATCAAAATAACCCTTTAAGATTAGGTGTGAAGAAAATAATTTTACCAGTCTCCTTCCTCATTAGTTTGCATGTTGTTGCACATTGGGTTCACTAGGCGATGATTAAATTTTATTGTCAATGGAACTGAAAAATAAAATGCCGTTTTGTATGAAGATTACTGTGACATTTCTGTGTTCTGTCATGCCACAATACGGCGGCACTTCGTGCCATTGGTTTACTGATTGACTTTTTTTACCTATCTATTTCCAATCTAATTATAAATATGCAGATTTTTGACACTAGCCGCACAGAATACGGATTCAAATTTGACAAAGTAAATTCGTACGTGTCTAATAATAACAAGCTATAGATTCGCTGCATGCGAATCTAGGAGGACATTAATGTGTTGTATTGTGTAGATTAACATATATTTTTATAAAGATCATTTCGATACGGGTTATGGAGGAAAAAGGTTTTAATCCTGTTCAGTTCCAGGCCAATTCACGTAATCACCGCCTTAACTTTCCCAGCTTTCACGAGGCTCTCTTCATGCAGGGCGTCTATATCAACAATCATTGTCCGACGCTCTATCGACCTATCACCACTATGTCAGGCTTATTGGCAATAATAGTCCTGTTAGTGATGATTACATCGATCGCAATATAACGTTATAATGCCATTTTCAAGAACGGGGTCGGGCACATCACTATGTGCCAGTGCCATGTAGCCAGGATTTTCCACCAAGAAGCACTCTTCTTGGTGGAAAATCCTGGCTACAACAAGGTTGCGCCTTTGCAAGTAGTCCCTGTTAGCCAGAGGAGAGCAGCCAGAAATATAAATGTGTCCGTATTGATTTCATTTTCATTTGTATAGATTAATTTAAACTAAAGCACGCGCAGAGGTACAATACTAAAATCAGTTAGTTGTGAATGGGGTAGGTTTGACATTTAACTTGATTAATTGCTCTAAAATTATGTATCTTGATCTAATTCATAATTTTTTAAATATTTAAATTTTTCACTTCCTAATGGTCTCCAAAAAAATCGACACCACGTCATTGGGTCAGTAATTAGTTTTCTGAGAAATGCATATAAATGTTGATGGTTGGAGAGGGAAACGAAGCCTAAAGAAAAGATGGATGTATAGTGTGAGGAATGATATGAAAGAGAAGGAAGTGAATGTTTATTATTCATAATACACAGTTGAAAGTTGAGAATGGAAGAAGAGAGCGTGTTGCGACGACTCCAAGTAACATGGGCAGCAAGATGATGATTTACAAGATAGTACAGTACTCACCGAATCGTATGAGGGTCATAATGATTGGCTGCCCTCAGCGCATCAGCTCTATACTTGACTTGCACAGCGCTTGCGTGGGTTTTCTCCACCGCCACTTGGAACTGGTCGTGTTCTCGTTTCAACTGCTCAGCTTCTGACAGTGTACCAGGAATAGAGAACGAAGCAGCCAACATAGCTTCGCCGTTACGTATCCAACTGACAACTTGAGCAGCGTCCTTTTGGAATTGACCTGTAACAAATTTCACATAATATAATGAATTTTCACCGTTACCAATCTTTCCTTTTTCACAAGCACGAATAGAACGTTTATTGTCTACATCGATTGTATTTTATTGCACGGAGTCCTACAACAAGGCATTCCTTGCTAAAAATGTGTCTCCAAACGTTGTAAAGAAAAGCACTTATGTTAATAGAAATAATATTACTTTTCCATCGTCCCTAATAAATAGGGATATGGGCTTCTGCCGGTGCAGCATGCTTATACCTTCCATACTTCGTACGTCATCACACGTCATCTCAGTAGTTACGCCATTCCAGGCTCTTTTACACAATGCATCCACCATTTCATTGCTGTCAACATCTTTACACATGATCAAATGAAACATTTATGTGTCTGCTTTACCGTTCTATAAAATGTAGTAAGCGGAGACATCGTAACTAGCATATTTATGAGTCAAGTGGTTTTTAATGTAATTTACCTTCGTCTCCCAGAGGCGTGTATAAAATGTGTATACCACTGTGGCGTAAAATCCAAAAAAAGTGATCCATTGTTCAGAAAAATACACATACTCACAACCCTGTCAAACAGAAACTAAACTATGATTATATATACAATAATAATTGTTTCCTTGTTATTATTAGTTACCCAGCATTATAGAATAGTAGACATTATAAGATACTTTGTTAAACATTATATTCGATTTTACCTAGTTATCGAGAGCATTGGTTTCCTTGTTTATTGAATCTAAATGCATTAGCTTCCGGTAGCTAAAGAAAGACGTGGCTTATAATGATCTATCCTAATAATTGGCTACTTCTACTGATTTTTTTTAAACTGCATCAGTTACCTTACCTGTGCATGGCAATTTGTTTGTTTTTGTGATGCCACTTACAAATTAAGTTCTTTATTTTGATTACTTTAATACTTACATCAGACATTCTAGCTTGAAATCACATGATTTTCAATTTTAAAACCTCAATTTTCATGGATCATTATTCTATTTCATTGTAATAATGTTATTCAAACAACAACTCTTCGAAGAAATGATGAGATATAAAGATGAAAACATTTAAATTCAGATGAATATGCAAAAAAATCTTTGGTGGGTGATTCTGACAATGCAAATTAATTAAAGCGTATTTACACTACTTTGAGGATACTTTGGGTTTTTGCGCTATCGTAAAATACAAGAGCGTAATGTCTCCGTGTCCTGACTGCAACGGAATCAGCCCATGACAACGTATGATACGTCCAGAAACCCTCACCTAACTGCACGCACTGCTCGAACCGCGCGCGTCTCTCTTCGGCCAGTTCCTCCAAGTCCAGCTGTCTGTCGTGCAAAAACTCCAGTAGCAGCTGCACGCGCGCTTGCGCGTCAAGGGGCGCCGCTTCGGAGCCGTCGGAGCCACTCGACGCCATTACATCGGACGCATCTGCGATAGCCGCCGCGAGCTCCTGACCTTGCTGGACCACCTGGATATAGATACAAAATGATTAAACCCTGCTTTATACATATCAATAAATGGTCCGGGACCTACCGCCATCTCATACGATACGCGTTACGCCGAGATACTTTTTCGTCTAGGTGGTACGTTCTCGTGGGATATCCGACCTCCACGCGGGAAAAGTCGCGGGCAAAACCTAGTATGTTAATGACGATTCAATGTCAGAAAGCAATCGAGTTAAACAGGACGAATAGAAGCATCCCATTTTCGCAACGGAACAGTAATGGCATTGACACTTTATTGAACAGTAATGGCATTGACAATTTATTGAACAGTAATGGCATTGACACTTTATTGAACAGTAATGGCATTGACACTTTATTGAACAGTAATGGCATTGACACTTTATTGAACAGTAATGGTATTGACACTTTATTGAACAGTAATGGCATTGACAATTTATTGAACAGTAATGGCATTGACACTTTATTGAACAGTAATGGCATTGACACTTTATTGAACAGTAATGGCATTGACACTTTATTGAACAGTAATGGCATTGACACTTTATTGAACAGTAATGGCATTGACACTTTATTGAACAGTAATGGCATTGACACTTTATTGAACAGTAATGGCATTGACACTTTATTGAACAGTAATGGCATTGACACTTTATTCTGCTCTTGACCTTGATTTAGCTTGTCGGAAAGCGAAGGATGAATCTAAGATAGAACGAACTTACTCAGAAGATGCCTGTGAGGAAAAACAGAAAGTGTGAAATATGTGCAATGCAACTAGTTAGTAACTGTTGCCTTGAATTGACTTGCAATTGATTAAGGATATGGACCCAGTTTAATCTTGCTTTGAAGTTTGACCGGATGTTTGATCGCCAGTAACGATGTTAAAAGCAATTCACATCATTAACAAAATATTGCTGGTATGTTAACGACAGCAAGGATCTCGGTTGGATCGAACGTGTAGTGCGACCAACCTCAATATTGAAGTGGGAATGGTTTAAAATACCATCTCAACTCTATGTTTATGTTATGCTTACTGCATTTATAATATATTTGGACAGCTAAGCAGCTCAAAACAAATGTGAAACGGCTTGAACCTGCATTACAATATCATGTAATGCATATCAACGAACCAGGACGCACCCCTGGTTCGTTGACACTCGAATGAATCTTTCAATTCAAATTATTAAGATGTTGTTTCGATACGTCTTGATATATAGATCTCTTAACCGGTGATCTCTTCTTAACGCTCTAGTTTTGTATCTGATCATGATTCTGAGATATAAACCGTTACAACGAAAATGACCGAGAGTTAAAAAAGTAAGATCGCGACCTAGTAGTCGTTAGAAACAATCTGCCTCGAAGTTATGATGAAAACTATCATTACTTTGGGTTTTGTGACATTAAATTCATTAATTGTCAATTGATGTCACTAAATTTATTATCAGTATTGTATTGCGTTTCTAAAGCGTCATCTCTGACGTCTTCATTTGCATCGTAATGTGATAAGGTTCTTAGTATGGTCATGGTTTTTATAAGCCGACTATACGTTGGTCGGTGATTGGTACATACTCACCTGAAAATAATAAATATGGATGGTTTTATGAGTAGGCAAGGCCAAAGAAACGATGGATAGATTGTGTGAAAAATTAAATGGCTAGAAAGGAGGTGAAAATCAAAAAAGACGATGAAATCGAAAAAGCATGATGATTAATCAGCATACAATGTTCCCACTGCTAGGATACGGGCTGCTGGCCTGCTGGTCGGCCGGGAGTGGGCCGTTATCTACCCCGTGAGCTCAGTGCGGGTTGGTAGATGTAACAAGTCTTCGGTTTTTTTTTTTCTAAGACCTCCTAACAATTATTTTCGTCATCGTTTTGTGCGCCAGTTGTGATGAAACAATTTACACAAATTAAAGTGCCTCGCTGGGCGTTCTGGCGCACCCTGGAAGAGGACTATGTCCAGCAGTGGACTGCGATATGCTGAGTTTATTGATTGACAGAAAGTGTCTGGGTTCGAATATACGGCCATTACTGCTCTACGTGACATGCTGCGCCGTTCCCAAGTAAATGAAAGATAAAAGAAGAAGATGAATAACTGACCTGAAAGGTGGCATGTTGCATTCTACCCACACTTTCGTTGTGGGCAGCCAGCGCCTGTTCAGCTTGTTGAGGGTCTCGAGGAGGTTCAGTGCGCTGGAGCTCGTCGCCCCACAGTTCGAGTCGAGACGACACCTGTAAAAATGAAATGGAATAAAATAAAATTGTTTATTCTGTAAAAAGGATAAATATCGGAATCAGTATTACACATAACATCTAAAAAGAAATAAGCAAACTCGAAATTATACCTACTACCCCTGAGAAGTGGCGAATAAACAACTGAGGGGTCCAAGTCTCATTTTTATTCAAGTTAAGATCTGTTTAAACGTCAAAAACATATGGTAAAACAGTCGCTAATCATTACTGAACTTTAAGCAACGTTTATAAATAAAGGTGTTCATATCAAAAACGTAATGCAGGCTAGCATCCAGACTATCTTTTTGAGAAAGTAACAGAAACAGTTTGAGTAAACGTATCCCAACAGTCGGCACACCGGCAGACTCAATAGGTGCGTGCTGTTCCGCAAAAAGAAATTGATCAATGCAATGAAATTGTGTCATTCACACACTAATAAAATTTCTAAATCAAGTATTGGAAATAGTTCTCTTTAGTAACGTGTTCCAGTCAAACGGATTTTATATTCTAAGCTGATTACATAACTAAAACAATATGAGAGAATCAAAACTTTGTGCGGTTTGTATTTATTTCAATCATGTTGCCATTCAAAATACAACAAACTTTCATTTCCATAGACATCTTTTTTTAAACCTTTGCATAAATAACAGAGCGGAAATATTGTGAAGGATATGTCAACAACAGACATGTCTGCCATAGTCTATCAAATCGGCTTGTGTAATCGTAAGCATCACTAGATGGGTTGTACACCTGTAAGTACCTACTTATACAATGTTTTATACGCGTATGTAAGGGAACAACGAGTAACGATTCCTTTAATATAAGGTCACGGACATGTTTACAACTAAGGAGCGCGTTTGAAAGGTTTATAACCTTTTCATTACGTTTTTGCTTGATATACGTTCATTGTTTGCACATATATGTTTGTATGATGTAAGCAATAGTACTTCCATTGTTTATAGTTAGCAGTGTTTAATATACAGGCTGCATCAATCTCAAAAAGAAAATTACATAGGTACCTAAACTTAACACAAGTTATACTTACTTAAAAAACTTTTTCCAAAAAAAAAAACAACAGACTTCCAAAAAAACACTACAAAGTGAAAAATAACTTTAATTTCGGAAGTCGGTGTCTTTGGAGCTGTATTTAATTTTTTTGTCACAGCCTTCCGAAATTTAAGTTATTTTTCACTTTGTAGTGTTTTTTTGGAAGTCGGTTGTTTTTTTTTTGGAAAAAGTTTTTTTTTTCTTTTTAGTGGTTCACATGTGCTTACCCCTTCCCAGCATACCGGCGTGATGTTATGTTATGAACTGGTGAAAGCAATAGACAGACATGAGATTTCAGCAATCCAGTCCATTTGCTATCATTTATTGAGGAGTTCCGTTGTCTATCTCCAAAGTTCTTCATCAGATCTTCACCAAATTGAAATGAGACCACACCGAGAAAGTACTCTTCCAAAAAATACCTAAACCACTTCGTGTGCCTATAACATTTGAAGAGTTCTCTCTATTTCTCCAGGATCCCATCATCAGATCCTGACTTGATGATCATGGGACCACCTGGGAAGTATACCCTTTCAAACAAAAAAAAATCCAAATCGGTCCAGCCATCTTCGAGTAATCGGGGAACATGCATATTTTTTTTTTAAAAAAGGTTCCGACGAATTGAGAACCTCCTCCTTTTTGAAGTCGGTTAAAAAGTGACTAATAACTGTAAAACTGCGTTATTTGTTTACATAAATAGTTCATTTACGAGCCCATTGTTTTATGGCTTGATTGATTGTGGAATAATAAGCACTATAATACGGGAAACTAAATGCATTGCGGTGTATTTTATTGTTAAGGCATTGTTATGACGGATTATGCTAAACTTCTTATCATATGCCTTCACGGGTGTATGAAAATCTGATGGCAATCAGTATGCCGATTGTGCAGCGCCTCGCGTAGCGTGGTGTGCAGTGGCCTGAACCGATATCATTGGATCGTTGCCAATAAATTGTTTTAAATTAACCAGTGGCCACAGCACGTGTTTTTATTCAAAGCCTCAAACAATTTGAACGCAAGGTTGACAATATTCGAATCGTCGAAAATTTGTTAGTTTCTGGTTAGTTGTTGTTTTTTTTAGCATATTAACAGCAGACAGATGATGTCAGAAGTGATTAGAGTCTGGCAAATGAAACTAGACACTCGAATTATTTGCAAATTTTCATATGGCAATGTTTTATTTATGTCAATCTCAATTTTTCAAAACAAGATGGCGTGTTGTTGTTGATTTATTGTGACCTTTTTAGAGCATTTTTTCAACTTAAACATGAATAAAACGATTAAAAGTGGAGTGCGGGAAATGTTGTTTCGCATGATTTCGAAGTTTGAAGAAAAACAACAGGAGAAAGACGCCCAGTTCAATCAGAAACAAGATGGTTTACGTGTGGTGTTGGATTTCATAAGTTAGTATGACGCTTTGATTTTGATACTCTGTTTGTATTCATAATTATTATTTATGATTTTACAAAAACTATTTCTGTGTTTGGTTCACATTCTGTTTAAATAACGTTAAACACCATCATAATAATGCATTATGGTTATCTAACATACCATTTAGGAATTATAAATAATCTTAATGCATTATTAGGCATTGTTGTGCCTAAGCATTGTGTTTCTAGAAAATCTGGAGTATGTAGCAGAGGTTGATGATATAGTGAAAACTATTGAAAAAATGCAGCACCTAATCATTCTGTTTCATCATTCTTTACAGAAGTGAGTATTACAACATTAAAAAGAATCAAAAAGGAAGGTGTGGTAAATTAAGGTGTCTAGAATACCCCAGAGAAAAAACGGCCACATAAACCCACAGTGTCTAACCTAGATAGTTTCGATATAGATGCTATTCGTAACAGAATTAACGAATTTTACATCGTTAGAAAACAAGTTCCTACGTTAAGAACTCTGTTGGTGGAATTAAGAAAGCATTGGATTAAATGGATGCCGGGAACCTCTTCGCCACTTATGAATTTATGTCCAATGGCTATGAATTTAAGATAAATAGAAATGAGCGTTCATTGTTAATTGAACGTTATGACATATCTGCCTGGAGACATCGGTTTTTAAGAACCATGGCTTTGAAACCTAGAAAAGGAAAGTCAATCATTTATTTAGATGAGACCTTTATTCATAAAAACTACAGGCCCAAGAAGTCTTGGCAAGGTCCATCTACAAGTGGTGCGATTGAAAATATTTCAACAGGGAAAAGGTATATAATTGTACATGCTGGATCGGAGAAAGGCCCTGTGCCTAACTCATTGTTAGTATTTAGCACTAAATCTAAAATGGCAGACTACCACCACGCCAGAACCTTTAAAAATAGAATAGAATAGACTACCACCACAATATGAATGCCGTTAACTTTAATAAATGGCTAAGAGAAAAGCTCATACCCAATTTAAATGAACCGAGTGTATTAGTAGTTATGAATAGTGCCAGTTACCATTTAATCATTATAAATAAAGCTCCTACATCACAAAGTCGCAAAAATTAGATAAGAGAATGGCTTACTTTGAATGATATTCCATTTGAACAATATCACACAAAAGCAGAGCTGCTATGTCTTGTGAAACGAAACACACCAGAACCAGTATATGAAGCTGATGAACTTCGGAAGCAGAATGGGCATGAGGTATTGCGACTTCCCCGTACCACTGCGATCTAAATGCCACTGAGCTGGTATGGAGGTTGGCTAAACGTAAAGTGGCATGTAAAAATATTACCCTGCCTGCTTTGGAGTTAGATAAACTTATTAAAGAGACTTTTGAAATCATAACTCCATAGGAATGGAAGAAAATGACTGATCATGTAATTCACATTGAAAATAAATATAAAGAAAGGGATAGAATAACAGAAGATAATTTAGAAAGTTTTATGTTCCATGTTCGAGATAGTGATTCCAGTGGGTCAAACGAATCTTTCCACATGGAAATCCTAGATTCAGATTTTGATTATGGTAGTGAATAAACCAAAATTATTATAGAATATTGTTGTTTTATTTTATTCAGATAATATGACATATTACCTAGTCGTATTTTTATTCCAACGAAGTAAACTGATTTTCTAAATGTCACGCACGAAATGGCTCTTTGGTTTGGATCATAATGGGTAGACATGATTTTACACCTCGAAACTTCGGTTTACTTCGTCTGATTAAAAATACGACTTTACATACAACAAGTACCGTAGGTCCCAATTTTTGGATCTGTCCACATGCTGTCAAGCAGTATTGTACAAATATTGTTTACACAAACAAATAACTGTATAGTATCAAGTCAGGTTATTCCAGGTAGGTACTTCATACAAATTTTGGGGTTACTAGGCTGAGAATTTTTAAATTTGCCGCGCTTGTCCAGTCCCTACTTTCGTTTGCCAGACTCTAGTAACTTGTTTAGGTTATCTGAAAACTCTTGCAATTTTTTTTTACCCATGGTCATACAAATAGTCGAGTTCACACTTGCGAAAATTCCCCTCTTAATACCCTGCCTCTATCTCAAAAATGTTACAAATATTTTTCGCTAATATAAATGAGTGATGCGTACTCCATTCAAGGTCAGTCCAGGGTAATCAATTTAATACATTTTGTATCCTATTATGGTTGTTATTACGCAGCGACCAACCCCTGTCCATCACCCCAGGCGGTCCTCCCTACCTATACAAATCCTCCCACCCTCGTAATCCGTCAAAACCAACTGCATTTATTTATAAACGTATCATATAAAACAGAACCAATCAATACCATGAGTCCTTTTAAACCTGTCCAACACATCGGCTATATTATAAAAGTTCTGAATTGAACTTCATCCTACTCAGATTTTCATAATAATATAGGCTGTTTCATATTACCCTGAGAAGTATATTTCTAAAGCTATCGGCAATCCAGCACGGTGTGTTAGCAAGTTTTAACGAGTTTTTATCATAGAAAAAGTCGGGATGTTTCGTATTCGTTTTTTCAATTACCTAACTCGTAGATGGCGGAATTTTATGAACTCCTTTTTACACTATGTTAATTACTTGTATTGTTCTATTGACATCAGGCTGGTGACCCGCAATTCTACTTATGTCTGAGCGCGTACGTTTTTTATGCTAATTACTTTAATATTACTACGCAAATTATAAAAGTAGTTAGTTGCTTACCTCTAAAGCGTCTCTTTCAAAATGCCTGAGCTGCAGAGTGAGTTCGAGTCTTCTTTCCCGATCGGACCACAGCTCTTCGAGGGCGCCCCGAGTGCCTCTAAGTCGTTCCAAGGTCGTTTCTACGGCGGCAGTACTCGCCGCATCCGAATCTCCCGATGATCTGCAGATGATAAAACAATACTCAACATGAGGCTCTCACTCAATAGGTACGTACTTATCCAGGGATCCCTTTAAAAAAACATCGCCTTTCTCTTGTTAAGATCGAAATATTCGAAAGTAGGTACTAGAACTACATGAAGGGTGCTTAATTTTTTATTTGGGTCATTTAATTTTGATAGTGGTTTGGATAAATAAAGTCCTGGGATAACTATGTAATCTTAAAACGAAACACACAAAAAGCGTTGCCAAAAGTAACATAAGAAATTATAGTAATTGCAAGTTTGAAAACATTATCCAGCGTTAGCAGTGTAATTTTACTTAAACACCTGTCGGTATCATTAACCAATTAACAAAAGTCATGTGTCAAGACGTCATAAAACACTGACATGTAAAAGTATGTTATAAATGTGTCTGCGGACTGATGAAGCCTCAAGCCACTTTCCAGGTTTAACGAACTGTCGCATAACAAGAGTAATCACACAATTACCGGCAAAGTTTATAACAAGCTCATTGCATACTGCAATTGAAAATCTCGTTTGTTGATATGAGAATAAATATGCTCCTGTAACAGCATATTTTAATGGCCTACTTGCCCTGACTATGACCGTTTCTGTTAATGACATCATGTTCGGAAAAATCTACTCAGTATTTTATCTGTCAGTAGCATGAGAAGAAAAGCCATTCATTTACAAGAAAAATAATAAACGTAGCACGAAGTTTTTTCTTTTATATCAATGAGCAAGAAGCATTATATTACTGAGCCATTTCATTTTCCTTTTTTTAAGATCAGACTGGTAAAGGTTATGATGAATCTTTGAGCTGCACGATTAGTGCAATTGCGTGCACTGACTGGTGATCTGACCAAGATTATGTCTGGACTTTGAAAGAGACTTGAGACTTTTTGCGGCCTAACTTCTCCGAGCAGTCAGATAGTAAACGCCGACCTCATAAAGTTTAAAAAATATTATTGACGTGTAAACGTGTTTGTACAAACCTGCAAGTAGGTATCATTTGCAACAAAAAAAAAGAGATTTTATGTTAAGTATTATTTATTCAATTTTGGTTAAGGAATAGTTGGCCCACAGTGCTGTGATTCAGAAATACCGATATCCCGTAAGTTTTAAGATGTATGGGTAAAACAAGAAGCAAGTCTACAACACGCACTGTCACTTTCGTTCAGTCAACATCAGTTACTCTAAAAGTAATATTAATAAGTGAGTTACACAGTATTAGTGTCTCTAATAAATCAACTTTCTTTTAATCAGTAAGTGGTCCGTGTAAAAAATCTTAATTACAGCTATTATTATTGCAACAATGAAACTTGCATTAATTAACCAATTAAAGCAAATTTTACAAAAAGTTGAAGACTGTTACCCTATAGTGGAAATTTAGATATAAAGAAGAATATTTCTGAATCGTTTGATGAATTATATATATTTCCAAATCGTTCAAAACAACGTAGCAATTTGTTGAGAGCTCGTTCATGATATTGACAAGATAATTGCTTGACAGAATATCATATTCACTTCACACAGATATGTAAATGTTATGCGATTTTGGGAATTCCTAATGATGTTGCACGCTTAATTCTCTGGTTCATTAATCTGGTTTACCGCCGAATTTTATGATCTGATTACGAATGCTTCATGTTTTCATTAAAACCTTAACTGAACATTTGCATTAATATCGGGATTAACCATTTTCCTTCCTATTCGTTTAAGTGGACTGGTGACTGAACGATTTTACCTGGGGAAATGGCTGTGTATACCTTCGTCTTGACCAAATCTCTTTCTTTAACTGTAGGCCCTGGCTCCGATAGGTGCTTACCCACTGTAGGCTAGTGGACCCCCCTTCCAGGGGAGATTTCCAATCGTGAGTGTGGCGTAAATGTTTTCTTCCAGCAACCATTAATACCACCTCGCAAAAGAAACAACGGCGCTGGATATCGTGGCTCTTCCAGCAGGCTTAGCACGAGCACCAATTTGATGTACAGACGCCACCACATCAAGCTACCCCAATCTGTCAAATTTCTTTGATAGATTTTCAACTTTATATCATAAGCATAAAGTTCATGTTCAATTGGGAAAATTTGACAGTTTGGGGTAGCTTGATATGCTGGCGTCTGTACAATAGGAGAAGATAGCTATGTTCTTCTATTAATTATCACAGTTATGCGTACCAAACGAATCATGATTTTGTAGATTATCGTATATACTTTGTGGCCGTCGAGTAGAGAGTTTGTTGTCAGTGTGCTTTGACAGCTTGGGAAAAAATATTCTTCCGAAATAGTCTACATACATAAGGACCTAGACAAAGATCGTTAGAAACGTAAGACAAAATGACAGATTGTAGAAGGATATCTACGGTACCATGTCAAAAATGCAGAAACGAAATGTCACTTTGTACAGAAAAAGCACTGTCTATTCTTCGTAGAAATAGAAAGCGTCATGCATGCTAAGCCTGCTGAGGATACTCCGCAAAACCTCGCCTTACCACCTTTCCAAAACAGCAGTGATCTGACGCAGTGTTTTAAAAAGACCATTTTTGGCCATTGCATTGTAAATATAAAAAAAAACCCGATAGCTTAATCATTAAGATGCAAGATTTGTATCCGTGTACCTAGCTCGTCTAGTTATTGAGTATTTTAATTTTTCTTGGATTCGAAAAAACACCGGCTATATAGATTTTTTTTTTTATAAGCATGATACGCAAGAATGTATGTACCACTTGCACTAACTCTGCAGGTGTTAAATTTATATCTTCATCGCTGCTGGACTCGCCCATACTTTATGATTTCTTACGATTTTATAAAAAAACAAACCAAAATTATGGAATGCGAATTAAAAAAGATGATTTTATTGTTAGTTAAAAAAAAAACATGCAGTCGTGCAGCTGGCCAGTGCGATTATTCTAAAAATGGGGTTGAGATTCTGCTTCTACCGCTAAGGGAAACTCGCACAGTTGGTAGCGACAACAAATTAACAAACCCCACCGTTTGCCTGGTGCCTTGCGATGACGTATATTTAGAACAAGATACCTATAACTTGCGCTATTTCATGTCAGTGTAAAAAAGAAATGAGAAAGTGCCAAAAGGTAGATTGAGAAAAACAAAAACAAAAAAAACCATACCTCCATCGTAAACATTGTACCGGCGATTTATGCCTGTGAGAGCGCCGATGATATTTGAGCATTTTGCACAAAAATGTTCATTTCACCGGCGCAATCAGTTACGTTAACACTAACCGTAGCTAATCGTCGTAGAAATCACTGCACTGACACTGCGAATACTAATTGCCAGCATTTAAATCAACAGTTACATTTTAAGCACGTAATAAGGTTGTTATGGGTAGCAATTACTTGAGCATAGTTATTAAAACCAGACGGTGACCCACAATGCGTGTGCGCCTACTGTTATGTTACGGTTGGATAGTGATTTTCTTACAACGATCTGCTTCTCTTGGATGTTATTTCACAATTAATTCAATAGGTGCGATTCAATCCCGTGCACTGCACAAATTTGTTTATAAATACATGACGTAATAATAGGGATTGTAATTCTGACTCAATTATAATAGTGGCATTATGAAAATTTGACAAAAAGATGTTTTATCATTCCAAGCATGTGTAAACACGCACAGAATGTGAGAGAAACACCTCCGCGCCGAGTTAAGTTAACTTGGCTGTGTGTCAGTGTCGGATACAAAAGACATGTAAAACGGGACGGTAACATTCGCAAGTGTAAATTACATACACTTTAAACCGCGAAGGATAAGTAGTATACTACCAACACCATTTGCTTAGGGTATGTAGTAGGTACAGTAGGCCGCAGCTGAATACCAGTATTTTACATGTAGCGACTGCCTATCTGACCTCCACAACATAGTTACTGGGTAACACTATCGTGTTACCCCATGATAAGACTGGTTGTCAGTCTTTCGGGCTTCTGACGACCCGTAACGACTGTCAGAGATCCAGAAATGACAGCTGGGATCAACAATTTAACATGCTTTGCGTGGGGCACGGAGGGGTCTTGGTATGTAACGATGGTCACACACCCACGAATCAACCGCGGCAAGCTTAGCGTAACCTGGTCGACCGCCCCTTAGGGCTGTCATTACTTAGCCACTAGGTAAATTATTGTTTCTAAATGATGAAACATAATCCATCATTCCATCAGTAAACCCCCTAACCTTCCAAGATGACTAAAACTCAGTCATTTACAGGCAACCTTTTTTGGATTTTCATTTAGCCGTTTTAAAGAAAATGACAAAAAATAATACTAGTCACACAAGAAGAGTTTCAAAATTATCTTTTGTTAACAATTTAAACACATTTTACATATAACTGAAGCCATGTAGCATCACACGAAACAAATAAGAACTTCCATGAAGTGAATTTTCAAGCTTACAAAGAAATATGATTGTTCCGCTGAACAAGACTCGCTATAAGCTCCTTAAGGGGAACCCAGTCGCGGGCTTGAACTCACTGGTGGGCCTGGCTAAAAATCACGCTGTCTCACCAGGCTTCGTGTCCGGCAGAGATAATATCAGTGATGAGCAGTTAGACGCTAGACTACACGCACAACGTTATTGAGTGAGATGCAGGATAATTTAAAGTAAAAAATGCGCGGAAAAATTAAGAAAAGTCCTTTGGATTTTATGAAAAAGCCAATGCATAAATCAATGACAAAGAAAGTTTATTGAACTTTTCGATAATTGAGCTTGGTCGGTACCTACCGACTTGGTTTTGGAGATTTTCCACTTCTTTTATTACTTAAACACGTCCAAGTTAAGTAAAATTAGCAAGAAAAACGAATCTTTGTTGGCTCCTAACTTTTTAATGGGTTTTTATTTTAGTATTCTGTTTCCTTACAGACAACATTAATAATGAGACAAAACGATATCATATTTATTTTGGATGTGCCATGTCAGACAGTGAAGTAAAACGCTCCCGAAATTTGTATGGAAAAAATGTGGGCCAAGTTCACCTTAAGGCACGTCTCCTACCAAAACTTCGCGCCAGCCGTGTTTTGGGCAGTTTTTTGGAGCTATCTACTCGTAATTTAAATGAAATATCAACTAAAAAAAAATACATTAAAATCCTACATAATCTTGATTCCACAATGGATGTTTTCGTTTTATTTTTTTACGATTTTATTTTAACATCTGGGTGTATTTAGCACTGTATTCATGCGCCCCTATCGAGATTCAGTCTGCCGTAAGGCCTCGAGGGTGGAACCCGTGTCGTTTGTCACCGCGTCGGCTGTCTGCAAGTGCACTTGCTCGCCATGTCACATTATCAGTAGAAAATAATACAGGGTGAAATTGAAAACATGCGACAAACTGAAATGGGAGATTGTACTCATCATTATGAACAACTTTTACTAAGGGACCAATGATGCAATCCCGAAAAAAAAAACATCTGTTCCCTACATTTATGTTCGCATAACTCGTCAAAATGTAGGGAACAGCTGTTTTTTTTTTGCGATTGCATCTTTGGTCCCTCAGTAAAAGTTGTTCATAATGATGAGTACAATCTCCCATTTCGGTTTGTCGCATGTTTTCAATTTCACCCTGTATAAGTATAATAAGCTTGTTATTAACATTTGTTTTGGTTATAGTTTTTTTGTGTTATATACTTAGAAAATTTGAATATTTTTAATCGCGATTAAAAAGGTGTGGAATAAAGTAAGTTGTCAAGAACTAAAATTCACACCACACCTCGACTTTGCACCTACAGGCTTAGCATGACGCTTTCTATATCTACTCTACCGTAGAATAGAAATCGTTTGCGTACCTTTCTCGGTTAAAAACTGTCAACTGTCTACACTGTGTAATTTTTGTCTACTCTTCCGTCGTCAAATCGCTTCTCTAAGGTTCTCGTGCTAAGCCTGCAAGTGCAAAAACAGTACTTTATCTTTTTTTTCTTAACTTAGAATCGAGTTCCAGCCAAGTCACAAGCCTCATAGAGTTTGAACATATTGACACAACTCTTGTGACATAAAACGAGGACTTTCTTCTTTGATTAATTACTGCCTTCTGGCCGTGACTTCGTCCACGTGATAGTCACATAACCACTTGGCAATAGTGTAAGCTCTCTATTTGTGAAATAATTTTTGAAATTGGATGAGAAGTTTCAGAAATTACCCCTTATTATACAAATTCACAAATTGTATCTCTTTATAAATAGTACAGACATCAATAAGTACTGCACCTGGCCACCCGGGCGCGCGTTAAGATAGAAAATAATATAGTCTCAATAGAAATTAAACAAAAAAAAATTATGTTCTGTTAACCCTATTCAATATCAGAGAAAATTCTGAATCATCATATCTTCGATTTCCTGATATATTTGCGTCTGAATTTTTTTAGTGAATAGTACAGTTCTGAAGAATATTTTAAGATAAATATTAGGTGCTGCTTACAAAAGATGTCCGAGGTAAAAAATAAAATAGGGAAAAATATAAAATCGGGCATATTTGTTTTTCTTTTATAGAAAAATCATTTCTGTTTCACCTAAAGAATATCTTGTATATACCTACTGTCAATAAACTTCAAAAACAAATCTTCAAATATGTTTATCACAGCGTTTATTTTAGAGTTTTTCTGAAAATCCAGAAAAATCTAAAAAAAAAATCGAATTCTGTTTTAAAGTATATTCAAGATCCGGGAGTTCTACTCTCGCATTCAAAACAGTGCATACTATCGATTAGTAGAAAAAAAAAGCGATGTCCGATTTTTGAGGCATTTATCAATTTTATCATACTGAGCGTCGTGTCAAAAGCCAGTGACTATCCTGTACGGTATTACGAAACTTACCGAAGTTTTCTGAACAAAGTTGACGATGCGACTACTTGTAAAAGTAGTTTATTGTTTCATGAACTACCATTACTTTGTTGTCGTATTATTTTTATAATCCGATTCCCGACGCCATTGTTGGTTTTGATTTATTTGTTTTCAGTTGTGAGCTATGGATAGCATGTATTTAAGATTTTAACGTAGATAATAGTGTGAAAAATAGATAATATTCACTGTGAAAGTTGTTCAGGTGGTGTGCGTATAGAGAAAAGACAAAATGATGCATTTCCAAAACTATCTTTCGTTGAAAAAAAAAACCAGTGATCGTGAAAATTAGTTGTACAGCGGATTTGCAATTAATACAAACTAAAGGTAAAGTCAATCTTAAATTCAATACACAACAATATGCTTCATTTAATTGCCACACATGTTGCATGCTGTTTAGGTACAGCCATCAACCGATTGATATTCTGATTATAATTTTTTGCTTTTTTTTAAATTTCTGCCTACCCTGTCTAAAAACTCTGTGCACGCCACTGCTTCTTCCAAGACAACGTTTTTAAGTCTTCCATCTAGCTTGAGGGCGATACTCGGTCTCCACTATAGGACTCGTCAGCTCCACCGGCTATCGGTCTTTCGTCAGACATGGCCAGCACATTGCCAGTCAGCTTGCTAACCCTGCAATTTAGGCTAATTACTCCAGTACTTTTCCAGATAATTAATATTTCTGATGTTCTCCCGGGTTTAGCTGACACCGCGAGCGGCCTTAAATTTGTGGACGGGCCCGACTATCAGTGACCACGTTTCGACACTTTATGTCATAATTAGACATAGCTAGCTCTTTTCGATTGACGTCAACCTCGACCACTCGCTAGCTAAATAGCTCACTAGCTTAGTTAGCTCACTTAGACTCACTAGTTCAGTACTTCAGCGAGACACCCGACGACCGACCGAATTCACCGGCCGTACGGCGCATTCGGCTCGCTTCAGAATACTTCAGATCACATTATTCGTTCTTCCAACAATAGCTCTCCGGCACAAATACGTCATTGGCCTATTCACTATTGAGCGAGGCGAGCGATCTCCTTCGACGCGCGTACGGCGTGAGTCAAATGAGCTAACAGTCGGCATCTGAGTCACTCAGCTATAGAAGAGCTTCGCCCAAGTCTAGTCATAATGTGCAGGCCCAGGACGCACTAGTTGATGACCTTAGTCCGTCAATATTGTGGTCGGTTTAGGTGGCAAGAATACTTCAAGTAATTTTCTAAATGCCGCAGCACCCAACCTGTCGGCTTCTTTCTCGAATTTGTGTCTAACGAGTTACGGGGTAACTATTTACGGAACACAGTATCACTAGGAATAGCTTTAATTTTGACAGTTCAGTTCCCTTGTTGAGTAGACACATTTTTTCAACATAAGAAGCAATGGATTAGCCTTCAAATTGATTCAGATTCTGATTAATAGCGTGTTACGCAATTAGGGTGCTGTACGATTCGTCCTTTTTAGACATACATCTTCACTACTGCGATTAACGTAGTGACTCAAACAAACAGTAAACAGTTTTTTTGCCCGACTGTACATACCTAGGTATTTAATTTCTAATTATTATCGTTTTATTCGTAGTAGGTTACCTACAGGGACGTCGAGTTTCGCAAGGCGCGGGCAACATCCCGTCATTGTCTTCGAGGGCCGTCCAACTAGGCTACGACAAATTACCTTAATTTTAATCATTAGAGTATTTGCAAGGCTGCGTGACAGACTTCGCAATCAAGTCAATGCTGTAACGGTACCAATTTAAACACTATCTTAGAAGCTGTCATTTATTTGCCACTCCAAACACAACAGGTGTTGTCAACTTGGCGTCATTTGCATTTCTATCTCACATAGTTGTCTATCTTTATTATCACTATCACTAGATATTATAAAACAAAGTCCCCCGCCGCGTCTCAGATAGACGTCTGTCTGTTCGCAATAAACTCAAAAAGTACTGAAGGGACTTTCATGCAGTTTCCACCAATAGACAAAGTGATTCAGGAGGAAGGGTCAGGTGTATCATTTGTTAAGGTTTTGTTTAAATTGGTTAAGGCGGGCGAAGCCACTGGCAAAAACTAGTAATTGTGGAAAAGCGTTCTTAACTAAATAGGAGGTTATTTTATTCCTGATATACAAGATACATCTTGTATATCAGGAATAAAATAACCTCTTCAGGAATAAAATAAGTTACAACTTAAATAGCGCACAACCTGTTAAGGGGTTATTGTGCTCATCATTATCAACAACTTTTACTATGGGACCAAACCTGAAATCGCGAAACAAAATCAGCTGTTCCATACACTTGTATTCGCATAAATCGTCAAAATGTAGGGAACAGCTGATTTTTTTTTTACGATTTCAGGTTTGGTCCCATAGTAAAAGTTGTTGATAATGATGAGTACAATGACCCCTTAAGAGGTTGTGCGTTATTTAAGTTACACCTTGTATATACAAGAATTTATTATTGAACTAAGTGATAACACACATTTATCTATTCATATGGGTTCATTGCAGAACATCTACGAGTAGTCGTACTTGAAGCATAAGCTAAAAGCTCTCGTCCTCGCTTCTGGCGAATGGTATCGCCGGAACTGTAGCGGAGACCTTAATTTTCTGTACAAAGCAGAATATTATATGTTTATACTAGAAACAGCAGTCGGTTTTTGAAGTACGGAGTGTTGCAAACAATACAAAGAATAGGACACTGGCACATTTTATAAGCTTTTTTTTACCAGTAGAGTTGATATTTTTCTTTGTAAATTTAATTAGGAAAATAGGAGTAGTAACATTAAAATTTATAACTATGTTTTTCGTGTCAATTAGTCTGATGCAGTTGGTGGCAGTTACATTAGACTACTCTCAGATTTGACACAATTAATTGCAACCTGTTTGAAAAATGACCTTGTTTTTAACTTTTTCGCTGTAGTCGGATTTTTTAATTCAATTTCAACTAAGTACTGGAGTCGTACAGAAATTCTCTTGTCTACCGGGACTCTAACAAACTATCCCCAGATTCCAATTGAATCCTGTACTATGTACATAGGCCGAAAATCGCCGGCATGCGGTCGAAACGGTCGATGTGGTCTCTTTTAAAATGTGCGGCCTATTGAGCTACACTGGTAAGGCAGGTTAGGTACAAATTTATACTAAGCTCCATATACTGTTTTGGCTGTATTTTTATAATTAAACATGTAGAATTAAAGACTTTTTATGAGACATCACGGTGCACTGTATTCTTTCAATACGTTTGAACTTAAGTATCGCTCATTTAGCAGCATCCGGATAGGCATAATTTTAAGGGTGGTTCTTTTAAAAATAAGCAATAGATTCAGCACTTATTGCTCTGACACGAGCAACCGACTAACAACAACGATATTATGTGTGCACGCCGATTGTAAATGTTGATAACGTTAGGCACCAGCGAGACGCGAGCTGCGTGCCTAATTCGAAGAAAGTTCCCGCAATTCCTATATTTTGCCAACATAACACTACCTACTTGTCACACAAAACCAGTTGACTCGGTACAATCGTGCTACCATCTCTGACAATGATCACGACATACATACTATAAAAATGAGCGCTTTAGTCTATAATATGCCGCACGGACACAATGAAAGCTTTGTAAGTATTTACAATAATATTATATTATGACTGCACAACCCTAGAAAAATCTGTAAAAGCTGCTTTTCATTATAATTCAGTAGTTAACACAACAGAAGTTGGTTGTTATTATGAAGTTGTCTACTTGGTGTTTGTTTTGTATACTTTAAGTTGCATTAAAAACTTAGGTTCAACGTTACTTACCATTAATTAAGATGTGTATGGAAAACAAGTTTAATTAAAAAGCTTGTAAGGCGACAATTTCGACAAATACGAGAGAATAACCGATCTCGGTGCTGCAAAACTTAAAACAATCGCAACCATAACACCTAGGTTTCCAGTTCCAAGTTACCTGATGAAGGAAACTATATCTTAATTATGGAACTATTAATCATGTATAAACAAGGAGATGCGAACATTCCGGCGCACAAGACGGTTTCTAGTGTCGCCGGAGCGAGGCGCATTCCGCACGCGTCGGCGGCCAATCGGAACCGAGAGATTTCCACCACATTCGTGCCAGCCTCGTTCTTATGCACTATTCATATGATAAACTAGTTGTGTCACAACACTGGCACTGTTTGGGGAGAAAATGAATCTATATTAGTCGGGATAATGGTACAGAAATACCTCGATTTGGGAGAATTCGGAGTTGCACGGTTTCTGATGTTTTCCAACCAACCGCGCGTGACTAGTAGGGTATGCAGACCCGGTACTGTTTTAAAGAACCGGGATTTTTGGGACCTTCTGGCTAAAGAACCGTAATTCCCAGTACTTTCCATGTTTTAAGTAAACCTTTATAAGATACAAGAGTTGAAGGTGTGAAGTAAGAGAAAGACGAAATGTCAGGAAAGACTAAAAACATTCAAATCAAATCAAATAGAACGTCTTATTTTTTGTGTTATAGATACTAAATCTGTCTTATTTAATATAATTTTAGTGGTAAATAAGTATTTTCTAACAGCAACATTTTTTAACATTCAAACATTTTTTTACTTAAACTACATAATATAAAACAGAAACATTTATTAAACATCTTCAACAAACAAATTATTTAAATCAACATGACTCTTATTGCAATTCTGCATACACAAATTATACAGGATAAGTTTTTAACCAGTGCGCAAACTGTAACCATGAATTCAGCATATCATTATAGACCCCCCAGCGCAGAAATTTTTCATCGGTTATACAAAAAAATATCAGCTAATCCATACATTTTGACCGCGTAGGTATTGCAATTTTCTGTGAAACAGCTGATTTTTTTGTATAACCGACGAAATATTGCTGCGCTGGGGGTCTAGAATGATATGCTGAATTCATAGTTACAGTTTGCGCACTGGTTAAAAACTTATCCTGTAATTTAAAACTTACGTAATATCTATAAAAAAGAGAAGGAACAGTGGAGTTGTAGCGTAGCATTAATCAGTCTCAATATTATAGATTTGATAATCTTAACCAACATTTTTTTTATAGTAATCTCACATAATTAATCAACAATACTTTGGAAGTGGAACATGTTCAATCGACAAATTCTTTAAATCAGTTTGACTTTAATTTTAAATTTTTGAAGAAATATAGCTAAATGTAACTTTAAACTTCATTTTTGCAAAACCTAAACATAGATAGATAATCATCCTTACAAAAGTATAAACAAAAATATTCATCCTATAACATAATAAAGATTTGGAATACTTGCTCAAACCAATACCTATTTATATTGGTGAGATACTTATAGTTACAATTTGGGCGATCAATATCCTATACTCCATAGGTTTAGGTAGTTAAATAAAGGTAAACAATAAAAACACGTTACTTATAGATGCGAAACCTTTTATTTCAAATGTTAAAATCATATTATTTATAGTCAGATAATAATAGGCTCTATTCTGAATCTGAATCTGATTAACTATCTGTCACATTAATAATAAATCGTCCCGTTGTATCATCAATTATTTTGCTAGCTATAATAACTCAATTTAGCAAAATCGAAACGCACTAGCAATATCGAAAATGTCGATTTTTGAAAGCGCTGTAAAAGGTGTCTGGTTAGCCACTAAACGTAATACCTGCCACTTCAGTTGCCATACTATCTCACAGTTGTAATTTTTAATTTAGCAATTCGTTGTATTTTCTAAAAGGTTTACGGGACCTGTCTTTTTGGGCTCTTTACAATAGGCAGATTATAAAATATAATATTATTATGATAAATCTAACTAAAAAATTGTGCTCAAGTAATTACATCTGGGAAGAGTAGTTTCAGAATAAATGATAAAGTTTAATATACATTAATAAAAGAGGAAAGTACCTATCGTATAAATCGAAAATAAATTTTATTCTGTTACACCGTATTTTTAAACAAGAAAGTGTCAACTATAAAAAACCCTTTTTACGATTTGCTTACCATTATTTAACTACCTAAACCTATGGAGTATAGGTACCTCTTTATTTATTTTGTAGAGCCGTTCTCTCCTGCCTATATAATGATCTCAAAAATATAAGAGCGTCCAAACTCTTTTCACTTAAACGTGATTTTATTTTACTGCAAAGATACCCAGCAGAAGAAAAACTCTTTCCGGCTCTACACTTGTCGGTGGAATTTATAAAAGATAGTCGAAAGCCTGCGACAAATCAAGTCCACGATCCGTTCTTAAAAAGGGCCATTTCGATCCTCACATTCGTATTAAGATCTTCACTGTGTGTCATTCTTGTTCTTTTACAAGCAGTTGCTTTTTTAAGCTCTGCATTAAGCTGTGCTTTTCTGATTGAGGTTCACTTTCTATGTCTGCATCTGAATCTGAAGGCAATTGAGCTTTTTCCTAATCACTGACTAGCCGGGCTCACTCACACAGGTACGGCGTGTTAATCGTGTTTTCTTTTCATAATTTCGACTCTGTTAATTGCTTTACGTTTGGAGGACCAAAAATGGTAGGGCCCGCATTACGTAACCATTCCGGGATTTTCTCTGGAGGACTTAACCACCTTCGTTTTCTTTTACAAGACCGCCGTTGAAATATCTTGGTTTTGTCGTCATTTTATTATTCTACTTGCTTTGTACTTCTGCATTTCCTAAAAGGCCAGCACCCTAATTGCGTAACACGCGATTAATCAGGAGCTTAGGGTAGGCCTATGTCCAGCAGTGGATGTCTTACGGCTGAAATGATGATGAATTAGTTACCTATATTTTCCAATTTTCCATCATGGGTGTCATGGCTTTTTTTATGAATAAGACGGTTAGTAATTAAACAGTCACATCTATTGACCTTTCCTATCCTTGCACCTCGCCACAATTTTAATGGTAATTTCAATTTACTTGCTGAAATGGCTACACGTAATATTATTTTACGACAAAATGAAACCGAGCTCTTTCTTTAAAAATTAATTGAAACTAATTCGGTCTTGATCATTTACTAACTTTAATAATAGTAATTTTCAATGCAAATGAAATTAATATTTTGTTACAATCATGCTTGACTGTGATAAAGACAATGCAGTGAGAACATTTACATTTCTAACCCTCCTGATTAAATTCCTTTCTGCGTCTACTTTCTAGATGACATTTGTGCTATTTGACCTTAGAAGTGAATACATGCATTGTGGTGCAGTGCTCAGATAATATTAGAAAGTTAGAAGTAAATCATTATTATAAAAAGAAACAATCTTATCACGATGAAGGAAGACATCCACAAAACGCCCGTTAATGGAGTGAGAATCAAAGGGCGATAACTGTTAAATATAGATTTAAACTTAACCATGTACATAAGGGGTATGACAAACATGTGGTTCGGTTGTGTGTTTAATTTAATGACCATTGAACCTCGTAAAAATTCTGCTCATGACGCGAACAGAAGCCCTCGAACGAGGAGGGACTCCTAGCTACTCGACAATTAGGCCTCAGTGGTAGTTTTATGGGCAGTTAAAACGCATTCATCGACGGACATTTTATATCCGGTTTTAATGGCGTAAACCAACGGCGCATCGGGATTAAAAAGTAAGCATCGGGCGCCTTCCTGCCCTGACGCTGACCGCGCACGCCGCACGCCCCGCCTCGATCACTATTTACTCGACTGCATACTCATTGTGACGCCGCCGTACCGTTAATATTTATATTTCTAACGCAGTCTATAGGATATTGTTGTGGACCTCATTGCTGTAATTCAGAATACCGGTCAAGCATAAAACAGTCATAAAATACAACGGGGAATAGCAACAATGAACACGGAAACGTAAAACCAATTTGTGCATAGAATTGCAATATCGAAACGGTCAAGTAGGAGATGTATACGGGTCAGTAGAAAGTGGGATGGTACGAGGACCCTAAAAACTTTAATGAAAGGTCAAATAGAGGAACCTAAGTACCGGATATATGAAAGTTAAGAGGAGTTTAAAATGTTATAGATGGTACGCGGATTTGAAAATATTGTCATAACGAATTGTTTGGTGGTCAGTAGCGACCATTGTGTTGACGTACTTACAGCCGGCGCCGGTGCACTCCCGTACGTGGAGACATTTTTGATAAACACATTCCGCATTTGCATTCTTGCAGTAGCGGTTACGTCAACGAGCCAAGGGCATCAGATATCAATTGTAACAAAGCGACAGACCAAATTAATAACAATCGGACGCTACTCAACTATGGAATAGATCCAACAGGCAGTTAAGCCGCTTTTTATAGACGACTCAGCTGCCTACAGCGTGTCCTGGCGGAACGAGTTTAAGGGTGTTCTATAATTATTTTCTCGTTTATGTCAAGAACTCACCTTGCTATAAATAGTTTCACTTAACTTTCAAAGTGATTTCACTAAATATAGGGTAATATCTCCGCCATCCCACTTCTGGACATAGGCTGGCAGATCTGTGCCTATGGATGACTGATGCTGATGGTTCACAAGTCATGTGGTGGGTTCTGGCTATTCTATTTCGCATCTAAAAGATAGCCGTATCATTAAGATGTAAGGTTATCTGGATAAAGTGGAAAAAATACAGCAACGTCAACTGTGATAATTTCTCCGAATGTAGGTCTATCTATATTCAAACATATGTGTAAAACCTGTTATTCCAGTTATATTAACACGGTTGAAGATAATCTCTCTAGTAACATAAAGCATTTTTGTTCCTATAATTCTAACCGTAAAAGTAAGTCAGGCATTCCGTCGATGATACAGTACCAGAATGTCAAGTCAAGTAATCCTGGTGTTGTCTGCAATATGTTTTCGGACTTTTTCTTGTCCATATTTGAGCCCGTATCACCAAAGCTCAACACGTGGGATCCGCCGCAGCAGTGCGCAGGGTATGCTAGCTTAATTAGTAATCTACATATCGCTAAGGCAAAAATACTCAGCGAGTTGAAGCGGTTGGATCCCACCAAGGGGGCAGGACTAGACGGTCTTCCGGCGGCCTTTTTTAAAGCTACGGCTGATAATGTTTGTGAGCCGATATATATCCTTTTTAATATATGTTTGCACGAAGGTGTGTTCCTGGTGTATGGAAGCGAGCTAACATTACCCCAGTGCATAAGGGTGGCTCAAAGCATGACGTCGAACAATATAGACCAATCTCGATTCTGCCGACCTTGTCAAAACTTTTCCAAAAATACGTAGTTCGAATAGAAAGGGTCCAGCGCAAGTACCTCCGTGCCATGTACTACAGATGTTAGGGGACTAAGACTTATCTGTCATATCTACTCCCAACTTCTCGATAACTATGTGCAAGCTTATCAGCTTGGAGAACCGGCGCAAACACCTGGATCCCAACGTGGTTCATGATATTGTTCACAATCACTTTGATGCCATTGATCTAACGAGTAAGCTGTGTTATTCTATCCCCCGAACAGTTCATGTGCGTCAGGTTCGTGCACGTACTCCGTTCGCCCTAAATTCTTGTCGTACCAACTCTGGCCTACGCTGCCCTATTCATAGAATGTTGGAAACCTATAATTCTAATTTCAATTATATTCATATACAGGAGAAGTTAAAACGAGAGAGACAGTGATTGAACAACAGCCGGGGTTATGGACAAATTGTACAAGTCACAGCGAAATTGTACCAGCGACCACGAATCAGTAAATAGAGCAAGATAGACAGACGACTTCGAGAAGGCAGCACTTGTAGACCAGTTGGTAGAGGCCCATGACAGCATGTAAATTAAAGTAAAACAGTTCGTTGAAAAAATCTTTGGTTGCCTTAGCAAGCAAACCAAATTTATTCAGATTTTATCCGCTCAATTTTCTAGTTCTATTGACGGGGCTGAAATTCTCGACTTTGGAAACAAATAATCCGTAGATATTATAGGTAATAACCGGCTGGCGTCCGCAAGTCCACGTCAAAGCGCGTATATGTATTTTGCGTACGGAAAAATAATCCGTATTCGGGATTTCATCGAATATAATCGGATAATTCAGCAGCGCCACTCACTTTTTACCAGGTACAGGTAACAAAAAGAAAACAAGGAAAACGCATTACACTTGATACAAACAACACATTGAAGAATCGGCTACTTTCTATAACGACTACGCAAATTGCATGAGCTAGCCCCTGACAGAGCGACAGAATATATAAATTGTTACACAGATTTAAACGTTCATGCAAAGCGTGGACAATGGACACGCTAATTGAATTTGTATACACACGTGAAAAGGATTATTCAGAAGCGTACCAACGGATAGGCAAAAATCTGGCTGATAAAATCTCAAATCGATGTTAATAAAGTATGGTTTTCATATGGAAAAGACACTGAGAGGTTATACTAATATATGCGTTCTTCTTATTTTAAAAGGGGCAATAATATCGGGTGTTAAAAGACACTTAACGAAGCCTCCACGTGTACTGCCCGTCAATATCCTATTTCTTTTTGTACTGGAAATTTTCTGGTTACGGAGATATTGAAAGTCAAAATTCCAGCTTATACTGACATAATTTTATGAAAACGATTTTTTTAAATGAAAAAACAACTTTATATACTGACCCCTGTACCGGTACATGCACCCATAGACACAATGTTATGCGGTCGTTATATTGCGCACTACCACAAACAGCAAATATTTAAACCAAAAATAAAAAGTCGTTTCTAAGCATTATTTTTGTGCAATGTTACTTAGTTTGATGTACAGAAAACGTAGTTGACGGGTTTGATATGTCTTTTTATAACCTGTAAATTATTAAAGTAGTAAAACTTCAGGGAATATTTTCACCGCACAAACGTGGATGCACCTAGATTTGGATGTCGGTAGAAAAGCCGTAGGTACATAGTTTAAATTGCTAAACAGGAATCGTAGGAAATATAGTACCTATTTACACCGAACTTATTACTTTCATTCATATAATAGACCAACAGCTCCGTGCCATTCATAATTCAGTACGTAATCGGGATAGTAAAAATTGTCATGCATAGTGCAATTCAGGCATTTCATATCGCGCAATAGCTTTACCTTTTCATTGATCAAACGTGAAGTGGCAGAATTTAGAAAACTGAGAAATAAAGAAAAAATATGCATGATTCAAGAAGCGCATTCAATCATTTCCTGATATGCAAAATCAATACAAAACATACAACTATAGCAGAGCTAAACAATGTGTTATCATTCCTACTGCTTTATTCTATATTAAAAAAAAACAATTCAATTCGCATTTTGTCCGACCGCAACACTGGCAGCTTGAGCTCTCTCGCTCCATATGAACCCCGTAATACGATAATTATTATGTGCGGCACAATGGTTCCGCATTTGTAATTAAATGATTATATGGTAGGGCTATTACAACTAGATACATGAGAATACAAATAGGAACTCCAAAATTTCAGCTGGACTAGGGGGTAGATGAGTTAATTAACGGTAACAGCGGACAGACAGGTAGTTATAGACATTCAGAAGGAATTCTGTCAGGTTCTGGGTATTCTAATTATGAAGTGAGGAAATATTATTGAATTTTTTTTTTACTATTATATTGGATAATTGGATTGTTCAATTACTTTTACTATTCGGATGTCATATAACGACGGGCTTTCCTTTTCGATTGCTCCTAAGAAACGCTGAACAAGCTAACACAAGGGATTTTTTGTGAAGACAGAATGAGACTATTGAAGATATAACACCTCCATGTACAGATGAACTCTAGCCACCAAGGAATTGTGGGGCTATTTATGGGTTGACACAGTGTGTGTTGACAGGCTACTTTTTTACTTGTATATTACATGCATACTTTCTAATTATATGCTTAATACTATTTACTGTTGTTTCCCTATGCAGACCTACCCAACAAAGGTTATGTGCCCGGGCACTCAGAGCAGTAAAGTAAGTTGTGTTTGTGATAATTTTTTAAAGTACAATTGGGAAGAAATATGACTTCGATTGTACCGATAGAATTATTAACAAAAGACAACTACGGTAGTTGGAAGGTACAGGTGGAAAGCATTGTTAATAAAGAATGACTTCAGGGAGTATGTAAGTGGTGAAAAGCGAAAGCCTACTACCGATGCTGCTATATCGATATGGCAGACGGAAAAGCAAAGTCTGAGTTGATATTGGCACTACATCCAAGTGTAATTCGTCATGTAAAAGGGTGGAGACTACAAGATGTTTAGTTAAAATTGGAGCTGAGGTTATTTGCGTCAAGAGGACCTGCCAAAAAAGCCAATTTGATGAAAAGGCTCATGTTACAAAGGTTGAGTGAAAACCAAAAGGTATGTGAGCATCTTGATTACTTTTTTGAATCAGTCGACAAATTGGAAAAGATGGATATTAAAAATTCATGATGATTTGATAATTTGTAAATTTCCAAAACCACAAAGTGCACAAATTTTTTATTTGGCGCACATTTACAACAGATTATGCACTTTTATACGTTCCACTCACATCACTCTAGGAGTCGCTTTCCTGCTGGAGTAAAGTACACGAACAAGGGCGGGGGTGGCAACACTGCTCTTAGCGCCACGACGCCAACAATCCAGTGCATAATGATTAACTCCCGCGAAAATCTTTTTGCGATTGCATCAAGAACACTAAAAAACTACTCATTCAAGTAGGTACCTATCTAGATAACAGACGGTTCAACTTGTGTGAATAAAATCATTACGTTAATTAAATCGATTATTTGCACGAGTAATAATATCATTAGGTTACTCAAGAGTACGTAAAACAGCAGATGTGAGGAAAGTTTATGTCAGTTCAAATAAAACCTAAGTTATTAGGAGTCGTTCATAGGCAGGAAAACATGGCTTCATACATATCATTACAATCACAATAAAACAAAACCGTGAGAAGGAGTTCTGACTTCATAATAATAAAACAAATCAGACAGTGAGATTAACGACGCAATCGATTATAAACAAATACAGTTATTTGTACTTTCGAATTGTGTTGGTAAAAGAATTTTTCCCATATCGGCGGGAAAGATAGTGATTTTCCATAACGTAATTTAATAACAGCAGCCGGGTGGCAGTGTCGAGTTGGGAACAATCGAGACTATTTGTCGAGAGGGTATTTGTATCAGTATAATCGAAGTGCACGTAGGTGGGGTCTGGTTGCTCGCCGCCCCTGTGCCGGGCTGCCGGCGGGGGTCCGCGCGTCCTTAGCCGTAGCAGCGACCGGAAGAAGCGATTGTGAGACAATTTAAATCACTCTCCGCGACCCGACGCCCATTGTTGCCGACTTCCCGACCACAATCACTACACCGTCTATTACGGAGCAGAAATATGAATGACTGGATACACCGTTTATTGTATAAGTGGACTGACTTTGGAAAATCCTGATTGTGTCATGACCAGAACGACAGATTGGGCAATTGTACTTTTTCTAGTCCTTTTTTCCCTTTTTGATAGACAGTATTTATTCTCTTCTTTGAGTTGGTACAACTTTTCTTGCAAGGACAGTAACCGGCCAACTACCTTCTCTTCTTTTAGATTCCTCTTATTTGTTACACAATAATAAGAATATTTGGCTTCCCAATGTTTGGCGAAGACTTCCCGAATTCCTTCAACTACCTAGTATTTCGTTACCTACACACTCTGTCACGTAATGTTTTTAGAAGGTATGCATTTACGGATAAGTCCATAGGTACCTTAATATAAAACTTTTATTTAAAGTTAAGTCAATTTCACTATTTTCACTGTGTAGCCGTCATACCCTAACCCGTGTTATTGCGTTTAAAAAACAACTGATTTACTTGTTACTTAACAATGATTTTAACGATTGCATAACAAAGCATAAAATTGGGTTCTCGTTACTTTCGTCAGGTAGCATTAATCGATTACATCTAAGAGAAAGGTTATGCTTGCTAGCGAGGGAAAAACCGTTGGCAACAATGTATTTTAGAATCTAGACTTCCTTTTGAACAATGCATTATGAGGGAAGTTAAAGTAACAAGCATGACGCTTTCTCGTGCTAATGTTGACTGAAGCTGGTCAGTGCAGGTTAATAAAGGGGCTTACGTAGACTTTAGAGACAAGTGCAAACAAATCCACACCTGTTCAATATTCCGCAGGCTATGAGCGCTGAGGTCTTTGTGATAATAGCAGTGCAAAACGTTGCTATGAACCGTACTAATAAATTCAAAAGAACATTCCCAATTCCCATTTGTTTGCCCAAACAGTAAGACATTATTATTGACAAAAATATAATACACTCCCAAACTCCTAAATCCAGCTACCGTACATTTTTATGTATATAGGCCTAAAATATCAAAATAACTATAAGTAGGTACTGGCCATCATTTCGGTATCATTGTTGTTCCAAAAAAGATTTCGCGAGACAAAAATCGGAGTTTGGTCGTTCTTAAAGAAGCAACAAGCTTTGATTAGAGCATTTAAGTGATGGATACTGCACCTGCAGTAGCCGCGCTGGGCTTAGTCAACGAAACGTACGTGCAAAACTGCCTGTAAGTCGTTCTGCCGTTCAATCAACTTACCATCGATACCTGGAGACTGGCGGCTTCGGCCGCCCTCCAGGAGGACCACGAAACCTACAGCTTGCACGCAAACATTTTCATTGGACTCAAAGTCAATGGAGCCAGGTTCTTTTTACGGATGTAACCAAGATTATGCCGTATGGCAATGAAAGACGTTAGAAAGTCTATTGAAGACAGAGAGAACGTTTTCAGCAATGTTGGATTACAGAGAAGGTGAGTTACGGTGGTGGTTCATTGACGATCTGGGGCGGAATTTCCACCGAAGGCAAAACTGGGCTTGAGGTTGTGACGGGACCACGGTTGCCGCCACTAAATAGCATATGCTATATATCTATGGGCATCCTGAATTTGTGGGCTAGGATATAATTCTTATGCATGATAATAATTAATGCAGCGGCGCACTGCAAGAATTCTTTGAGAATACCTGCATGACGTTAGTATTAGTATTGGTATTGCAATAATAGAATGGCAAGCAAGAAGCCCTGATTTGAATCTAATAAAGCAATTATGGGATGAGCTGAAGAGGCGTGTTCGAACCGAACTAACCAACCAGTTCCAGAAATTTTGCAGGAGCTGTAAACTGGCATCTTGGAAACATGGGAGAACATTCCTCAGTACGGCAGAGCTATGCATTTCATGCCGAACCGCACGAAGGTCGTCATTCTTAAAGGTTGATGTTCCTTAATAAACTACTTCTCCAAACATTGTTTTTCCACGCGAGTTTTCCCCCTAAGAAACGCGAAAAGATGACTTATTGTTTTTTTTCTATTCTTATTTCAAATTTGGAACAATAACAAAATAAATGATAGTAAGCGACAGGCTCCAAAACATAAAGATATTATTTTCTCTTTGGTCTACCCTGACTTAAGAAGATACAGACCATGAAACAAAAATATACATGTCCGAGAGTGTATTAATTCCTCCCACTTGATCGTACAATTCAAAGGTTTAGTTACAACTTAAAGAATATTGTTGAAAAGATATCCTACTTAAGTATCTCCTTTATCAAGGTTTATCTCATAGATTAAAAACCTTCTAAAACGTTTAGCAAGTTAAGCAGAAAATTCGCCAGTGACCGGGTGCATATTTTAATAATTTGCGAGCATAATAAGTATTCTGTAGTTAAGGAATTTAAGGTACTCAATAATTAATCTCTTGAGACTTTTGATTTCACATAAAGAGATTCAAGACGAGAATATTTTGTTGCAATCAATATTAAATTATCGTCCATGTCTAAGAAATATTAATAAGAAAATTGGTTTAAGGTGCTGTACAAACGTAGGACACCGTAAAACACTTTTTTTGTCGACCGTTAGGCGTATTAGTACATATTACAAGTCCAAAAAGGTTTAGTGTATTGTCAATGTTCAAAGACTTTTCTTTGAACATTCGACAATGCACTCAGCAGTTTTTGCTTATTCAAAAATATTTTATTAAAATAAAAATGAAATTATGATATCGTTAAACAGAGCCCAAAAATATGTAACATAAATCCTAATTCTTAAAATGTTGAGCATAACCTATCATACATTTTATGTAATGACAATAGGGAAATACAATCAACTAAAGAAATACAATCAACTAAAGAAATACAATCAACTAAAGAAATACCAAAATATTATTCCACTGAGCTGTGCATTTTTGAATCTACACAGTGAAATATCATTTACGCAAGACCTCATACACCCCAATAAAGTATTGAATTAAAAGCAAAAGTTAAAACATTGATCGCAACTTATTTTTGTTAATGCTAACTGTTATTATTAAGAGAATCATGTTGACCCTAGCATCCTTTATGCATTTAAAATTGAGTCTTATTTCCTTGAAATAAGATAGATCAATCGGCGTAAGGTATGGCAAAATACATAATTTTTGGAAAAATATATACCTATTTTAAAAATGATAGACATCGATTTAGTAGTCAAATCTACTTTCAGGACTTGTGTCTATTCTGTTACACCTTGTCTATTATTATATACGTGAAGCTAAAACTTTGTACCCCTTTTTAAGAAAATTACGGACGGAGAAGTATGAAATTTGGCACAGTTAAAGTTTATAAGGAGAAGGCACTAAAGCTAATATTTTTTATTTAAATGAATTATAGTCGAACTTCGACCACTGTGCGGCCACTAGTTACATTAAAACTGTAAAACTACTTTAATTTTGGTGGTCATTCCATTCAAATAACGTCAAACGCATTGTTATTTCTTGAACCTTAGTTGTTGCCGCGATGCGCTTTTATCAAAAACCAAAAAAAATCTTACGGCGCCTTAATATCCGTTATGTGAGCTAAGGAAACTATTAGTTCAAGATTGTATCAGTTCTCGGTGACAGCTGATGGGAAGCTAGCCTTACACCCGACGCGCGGCGCTATCTCTGTTGCTAGCATTGAGGTATAAACATAATAACTCAATGGAGTCAGTACTTATGTAGGAGAAATTCTAATAGCTATATTTTTTATTAAAATTTAAAACCTTTTAGTCTTAAATTAGCTCTATTAAAATCCCACAATGGTACCATATGGTACTCACTGAATGTAATGGGGCGCCATTCACTAAAGAGCTTTCAAGCAGTTTTTTGATAACAGCTGGCTTCTAAAATTACTAGCAATTAGCCTTTGTTCTGGACCTATCAGAACTAGGGGGCATTACCTTTTACCTATTCGGACAAACATGCATACTTGAAAAAAAAATACGCAGCGTTCATTCGAAAGCTCACAAGGACTTTTTTGTTTATATAAGTATATACATACGCGTATTACTAGTAAGTATTGAAAGGGTACACGTGCATTGTATTGTATGAGTTTTATTTTTCTGATAAATCTAGTTGTGACATCAAGTGTCATTTAAGTAGTGCATTCAACCGTCTATGCAGGTAAAATTATGTAAATGATTGAGTGGTGTAGAGGGAATAATGTCTTCGAAGCCAATTTTTACCCAACGGAAGTTAGGATTCATTTTGTATATTTTCCTTATACATTTTTTTTATGCTTTCGCTTACTAACTTGTTACCTGTAAACCTGCATCATCCCATAGCTGGGCAAAGGTATCTCCATAAGTTTCATAATAACTTACCTTCAAGCCTCGTATCGAACAGATTTTTGTTCAGACTCTTTTCGAAGTATTTCTTTGTTTACAATTAACGAAGGTCTATCATGCGTCGGTTCGAGAATACGTTTACCTCGGGCAAACTCTGCAGTTTGGTAAGAACAACTTTGAGAAGGAGGCTAACAAGAATACGGCTGATCAGCGTTTGGGAAGCTTTGTCGAGTCTTCTCGTCACGTATTCCGCAGAGCCTAAAGTCTTCAATTAGTGTGTCCTGCCTGTTATGACCTACGGAGCCAAAACGTGGGCACTCACGGTACGGATGGTCCATCAATTCAAAGTCGCTCAGTGAGCTATGGAACGAGCTATGCTCGGATTATCTCTGAAAGATAGAATCCGGAATGAGGTGATCCGGCAGAGAACCAAAGTTGTCGACATAGGTCACAGAATTAGCAACCTGAACTGGCAATGGGCCGGCCACATTAGCCGTAGAACCGGTGACCGTTGGGGTATACGTTTTTTGAATGGAGACCGCGAATCGGCGCAAACGTAGGGTAGGACGCCCTGAGGCTAGGTGGAGCGACGATCTTCACAGGGTGACTGGTAGCAACAGTATGAGAGTTTCCGAGAATCGAGCTGAATGGCGTGCCATTGGACAGGCCTATGTCCAGCAGTGGACTGCTGTGGGCTGATGATGATGATGATAATGATCATGCGTCCGTCTCATTTATTTATCAGCCTTTTCACGCAATTTTATTCCATATTCACACATATCCGTTACTATTTTTATATGACATAAATTTATTTTTAAAGTATGCAGCTTTAATATATGTCTGGTTGCAGTATAAAACTGATTTACATCCGTCACCTTACACTTCAGGTCCAGTTGAAAGCCAGCATCAGGCAATAGTTGTCTGGCGTTTTTGCTGAACTAGGCTTTTTTGGCGCAGCCGTGAGGCACACTTTCCTACTAATTTCTTACATCGCACTATACACTTTTAATTTGATTTTATTTTTTACTAGCTGACCCGCCAGACGTTGTCCTGTCTTAACCATGAATACCTATTGAATTCGCAACATTCTTATTTTTTCTTTCATAAGAACCTTCTCCTAACAATAACAAATACAACAAAAAAAGAATTAGCAAAATTGGTCCAGCCGTTCATGTGTGATGCCGTGACCAAGGGAAATAGGGATTATTTTTTATATAATAGACTAGCTGACCCGACATACGTTGTCCTGTCTTAACTATGAATATTGAATTCGTATCGGTATAATATTAGAAAAGTTAATATGGTCGCGATTGGTGCGTAGGTTCGAACCCAGACAGGCGCTTTACTTTGTGTAAATTATTTCATCACCACTGCTCTCAAAACGGTGAAGGAAAACATCGTGAGGAAACCGGGAAATCTTAGAACCAAAAAACTTCGAAGACATGTGACATCTACCAACCCGCACTGGGCCCGCGTGTGTATTACGGCTCAATCCCTCTCACAGAGAGGAGGCCTGTGTCCCAGCAGTGGGAACGATATAGGCTGATTATGATGAATATGGTCGTACAGCTTTCTTCAATTTCCTAATGTTTCGCGCAACTATCTTATTTTTTTCTTTCATAAGAACCTTCTCCTGTCAATAACAAACACAACAAAAAAAGAATTAGCTAAATTTGTCCAGCCGTTCACGTGTGATGCCGTGACCAAGGGAAATAGGGATTCATTTTTATATAATAGATATAAGATATACATATAGAATAGATCTGCTGGACTTATATTATGATATTGTATCTTTTGGTATGTGCTAAATAAATGTATTTTCGTTCTTGCGCTTTTAACCTTTTCTGTCCTACGGCTTAAATAAAGATCTCCCCCATATTTTTCTCTTTATGTCTTGTCTTTTCCGACCAATCTGGCAAGAACAGGCACAACCCAGCGTAATAACTTGTACTGCCATAACATAGAATGAAGTTAATAGGTCGATCACTATGTCAACTGTGGCGTATCGTTCGTATAGGTATTTGCAGCCTTTTGGATCTAGATTGAATAGCAATTGGCACTGAAACTAAGCTAAGAATTCAGATTTCTGAAATTCCACTGTCGTTTATGGTGTACTTTGTATAGGTAAGTATGAGCACACAGTTATTTAGTCAGCAACAACAGTACTGATAATTTCGGAATTTTGGTCATTTTTAACAAACTTCAAAAAGGAGGAGGCTATCAATTCGGTATGTTTAAACATAGACGGATTTGCAAAATTCTTCTTTTTGTTTTGACAGTTTGGGACAGCTTGATGTGCTGGCGTCGGTGGGTGCCTATTGCAAAATCGGTTGAAATTGCGGACGGGCTACAAATGGCCACAAAGAGATTTTCTGGGCTTTTTAGTGCGTTTGACGCGCGGATACCGTAACGACAAGCGCCGCGCGCCGTGTTTGATGAAAAATTTAATCTCCAATGTTGCAGTTTCATGATATTCTAATTGGACACATATTGGTTTCTGAAACATCCTTAAAGCTGTAAAATTTTGGGTCAAAATGGTAAAACTTAATATTCGTTCATAACTACAACTATCAATTAATTGACTAGGGTAGATTACCTTGATTATTTTACGCCGACTCCGGATTGTTAAAACCACCATATTTTCATATTAGCTTTAAAGTACTTTAAACTTAAAAATAAAAGTGCCTACTTGACAACAGCAATTACAACATTTATTCTAAACAATACCTACATGCCAAACACAAAAGAAAAAAGCACTAGACGCTTTTGATTTCCCTTCGAAATGTACCCTACTGACATTGATGAAAATCTTTTTGATTCATTCGGCTCAAAGCAAAAGGGGAGTGCCGTGTTTGTCGAGGCGTGCAGTTGCTTAATTCAACCAAACATAGGGCGACTCGTCCTCTACCAAAACCACGAAACCAGTCTTCCGCTGTTTTTCAGATCCGATCTAACCCTAAGTTTAAATAAAATCCACTTGTATTTGTTTTTGTCGAATAAGGGGCTTTTTATTTTTTATTACTTGGCGAGCCTGCTCTTGACCTCGATTACGCCTGATGGAAAGCGATGGATGAGGTCTATGATGGAACGAGCGTGCCCATAAAGAAGGCATTTTGAGCCGGGCTACCCTTACTTAAAATTAATTTATTTTCTGATCGCTCTCCGGTATTAATTAAGTCTTACAACATGATGTTAAGTCACTCATTTGAGTCATTCGTCACTAGTAATTTAATCAATACTGGAAAATTGACCAAACTTCGTTTTACAAATGAATGTTCTTTGCGTAACACAAGTTCGCACAACGAATTATTGTATTCCTTTATTTTAAAAAAGTTAGTCATTGAAGTTTATAATGTAAAACTTTATAGTGTTTAACTATTTAATTATAATGCCGTATCTAGAATGAAATTCGTAGGTACAGCGGGTAGTAAAGTTGCAAATAACTGTTATTACGTGAGTAGGTACCTAGCCCGTCAACGGCTAGACTAAGTAAATCCCCTCGGCGGAAATTCAATCATAGCTACCAGTGTTATCGATGTAATTAAAAGGGTACCGTTAGCACTAACCATCGAGCTATCGATAGCAAGCCCGGTAGTCACACCGATAAAATTATTACACATCAAAACATTGTGTTGTTATAGTGTAAACAATTTTTCCAGCAAATTCAAGGTCGATGAATACCTAATTTAAAAAGATTTGCCGTAATGTAGACTATCTTGTAGATCCTATAATTATACCATCGGCGATAATTCGGGGTTTCTGCTACGTCGTGGTAAAATAATAACCGTCAGTCATGAGTTAGTCGCAATGCTTCTTCGGTTAGCGTCCAAAACAAACTAATAAAATGTGGAAATAATAATTGCACTGTTCACAATAATAAATGATACACAGAACAAGCACGCTCTACTGATTCTAAAAATGCTGGCAATCGATATATAAGGAAACAGAAATAATTAAAAACTTAGAGAAATAAAAAGGAAGTACATTCGAATAAAAATGACTGGCGCGAAAACGCGTAGCAGTAGCGTTTAGAGCGCGAAGTGTACGTCACACCGCGCTCTTTCCCGAGTGACGACTGCGAGATGCAGCCGCCCCGCCAGCCGTCAAGCCCTGCCTGTAACCGACGAAGGCGGCAGTGCTCGACAAAAATTTACCAAAGAAAATGCGGCACGGTGAAAATTTTCAATAGCAGCAGCAAGTGCAAAAGAAAATTTCAAATATATGAATAATTATTTGAGTTTCTGAATTCTATACACACATTTTTATTCGCACAGAATTTCACAATCAATCCTTTTTACAAACAATAATAATACCAAAACGCAACTGGACTGAATCAAAACTTTACATAAAGTTACATACATTCGAAATGAACTTTGCACTTGAAATATATTTTGATTTTTATAACATTTGATGTTTGAAGAAAAAAAAAATTACATTGTGTTTTCGTCGCGACGGACACCTCATTGTTTTTGGCGTTGGCTGTCAATAGCGGCAACTCGTTGTACACTAAAATCATTTCACAATAACTGCATTGTTATATTAAAAGAACGCAATGGTGCTTGCATAAATTAGTAAGCCCATACTTTATGGTCCATTAAGGTACTAAGCTATTCAAAAAATATTTTGTATAAAGAAGAATTTTATAGTGATGCCAGAAGATAGGAACAAAAATAATGGTTCAGTCAGTAACAGTAACTTAATGTTTGAGCAGATTGACACATTTCGTCAATTTGTCATCTTATAGCAATTACGTACGAGACGTTCAAGGAATGGCAAGGGCCTAAATGAAAATATAAGAAAAATGAAAAAGAAAATATTATTATCGGTCAGCCGAGACTTTAAACATTTTTATATGTTTACTTTTAAAATTCAACAATCCCATGAAGTGTAAACGATACAATCCACCTTTGCGCGTGCCATTTGCTTCAACCAACTATAGGCAGAATTCGTGCGTTGTGCGTGCAAGCAGAAGTTTTAACAGGCATTGTAAACAGTACGATATAGATCTGTTCCTAACCAGTGTGTCGTCAGCCAGGAAGTGCTTAAGCCGTAACTTTTTCTTGTAGTAGTTTTTGTTATGTTATTAATGTTATGATAGTTGTTATTCAGAGCGAGCATCATAGTAATTATCCGGTAGTAGACTAGTGTGAATGTCCTTAGAATTATTTTTTTCTTAATCTGTATTTTATAAGTGGAGACCTGTAATTGGCTTTCTGTCTAATATACTGTCCTCGATCTGTTTGCTTTAGCTGTAAGTCTCCCATGTTATTTAAATAAATAAATAAATAAAATTCCAAATAAGTACTTTAGTTTGACGGTGAAGTACCTACAGCGCAGTTTTTACTTAAACGATGTTTTCGATTTTTACTTAAACCTGTGATCAAGTGTCGGCTAAAGCGAATGTTATCCTTCCCACAAAAGCATACCTACATTCATTATTGCTGGGCCTCGTCCGTTTCGCGGTTTCATTGACCATCCCCCGACGCGACGCGACGATGATTTCATCAAAATATTACCTACAACTTCTTATTAAAGTTCAAGGGCTAATACATATTATTTTTAACACGCTTTTATTAGCTTGGTATGTATGTATCTGTGTAACGGAATTCACCCCCTTCGAAACGTCGGATTGATTTGAAATTTTTGCACACTATCAAGGACCAATGAAAATTCAATAATTTCAACTAAAATAATAGAAAATAATTTCAAAAAAGCGTGGGGTGCTTTTAGACGTATTTATGTAAACAATGGTGCCGATTCTGTTGTACCTACACCGAACTAAACTAACTAAACTATCACTAAAATTCCTTACTTTTGGCTATAAGAATCTTAAAGCTATTCTGCAAAATAAAATCTCTAAACTTAAAAATAATTTTGACATAACTAAAATCGAATTTGACAATCGCGACTCTTGCAGGCTTAGCATGACGCTTTCTATTTCTACTCTTCTGTAGAATAGAAATCGCTTGTCTACATTTCTCGGTGAAAAACTGCCAACTGTCTACACGGAAACGTCATTTTTGTCTAGTCTTCCGTCGACAAAACGCTTCTCACACAATGATTTTTTCACAATTTTATAGAAAAAAAATAAAAATATTACCTACATGTTGAGATTAAGGGGTTTACGGTTTTATTAAAGGGGGTCCAAATTATCATCATTTTTGCGATAGGACACACCATTTTCGAGATATAAGCAAACGAAAAAAAAAAAAAAACATACAGTACTGTTTTTGCATCTGAAGTCGAAGTGTTGGTGTGAATTTTAGTTCATGACCACTAGTTTTATTCCACACTTTTTTAATCGCGATTAAAATTAGTCAGATTTAGTTAGAAAAATTAATATAGTCAAAAATTTTGGTGAAAAACGGCAAACTCAGAATAGCAAAATTACCATCTTCACTAAATTAATAATGCAGTACAATCTTAGTGCTGTCAAACTAATATATAGTTATGTTGTGTCACTTTAGTCAATTTCAGAATAGGAAATCGTCGTTTGACAGGACTAAACAAAATTTTGGTGATTTTTAGTTTAGTTTAGTGAATTTTGTGACAACAGAATCGGCACCAATAACGGCCTTATTCACAAAAAGTTATCGAACATCTAAACAGTTGCTAAAATCTGGTTTTCAATGAGAAACCAGACTTTAGCAACTGCTTAGATGTTCGATAACTTTTTATGAATAAGGCCGTTAATATCGAGCAGCCCATGCTTTTTTTATTACTTTTAGAGCTTTCGGTTTGAGTTGAGGGTATTTTTTTATGTAACTGTTATTGTTTGCCGTTTGAACTTAATATAGTAATAGCTATGCTACGATCAACACAGCACAGTTTTACTTATGTTTCCTACAGTGAAGCTAGTTACTAATTTATCCTCATTCCTCTTTGTTACTCCATCATCAGACCCTGATCACCCCATCTAGCTACCTATTGATTAAGACCTTTCCAATGAGCCCAAACACGATACTTTTGCTATTTGTTGTTGAGGTAGTTGGGTATCCTGCAAATTCCAGGTGATGCTGCAGCATCAGTTCAAGATAACTTTGTTCTTCTAATATCGTTGAAGTAATAGAATGACAAATTTCGACTCAATCAGACTTTTAGAAGATGTTCACATCCCTTCATCAACTACTAAAGATCAGTTAATCTTGAAATGTATGAACAGATTTTCTTTATTCATAGCTAAGAACACTCTCGATTTAGTCACCTTTCAGAGAATATTAAAAAAAAAACTAAAACAAATCAGCCGTTTGGGACCTACGATGCCACAGACAGACACACAAATACACTCTTATAACACTCCTCTGCTTCCGTCACAGGTTCTAAACCAACTGTTAAACATGAAATGCGCGGATACTAAATTTAAACTATCCATACGACTACAGAATGATCAAGTCGACCCTGACACTAACCAAAACTAAATAAGTAAAAAACTAAAAAAAAAAAACAACAACAACAACAGTCGTCCGAAAAAACACTACAAATTACTTTAATTTCGGAAGTCGTTATCGTCTTTGGATATGTATTTTAATTTATTGTCAACGCCTTCGGAAATTAAAGTAATTTTTCACTTTGTAGTGTTTTTTCGGAAGTCGGTTGTTTTTTTGGAAAAGGTCTTTATTTATTTTTCACTTTTTACCTATAGTACCTACCCCCCACACCAATTCGAAATTTCATTATCCTTGTGGTATTCTCAAAGTCAGACAAATCAAAACAAAGCATATTTATGCGTTAGCAGCAATCTCGGATGATTTGCTGTCTTTTTTTTAAGAGTTCCGTTGTCTGTTTCCGAAACTCATCATCAGATCTATATGAAATTTGAATGGGACCATTTCATGACCTCCTACTTTTTGAAATTGGTTAAAAACAAACTACAAAACAGAAGGAAATAAAACAGCAAAATATTAATATGTAAGACGGGTAACCCTAATTACACGCCTAGATATGTATTTGCCAAGTCTGTACAAATATTTTTTCTTAAATCATTTAAAAAAGGATAAGCGCTACCGTCAAACACAAAAACACTCAACCGGTTAAACAAGCAGGCTCTACATACATACTTTAGTTTAAAGCTACTGATAGAGAAATACCAAGAACAGCAGATACCTCTACATATATAAATGTTGCCCTTGTAGACTACCAAAACGCCTTTAATATAATATTACTACACTCAAGCATTTGGATTTGAGAAGCGCTTTGGCTACAAAACGTTACATTGAAGTTTTAAAGAATGTCTTCGAAAAATACACAAGTAATCAAATAACCTCACCTAATCAAGTAATCAATAATTTTTCAGTTGCCAGTGCGTACAATAGGTCTTCGATAGGGGGTGGTACTTTGATATTATGTAATAGTAGTTTTAGATATAAGGAAAGAAAGGATATCACTGCTTGCTCTGTTGATCGCTTATGTGAGGTAGCATGTGCAGAGGTTGAGGGCCATACTTTCTTATCTGTTTATAGACCACCAGCCTCGAACTTGTCATCATTTTTGATAATTATGGAGGAAATATTAGGTAAACTTTTTAAAGATAATAAATTAGTTTTTGTGTGTGGTGACCTAAATATTGATTTACTAGTTAATTCACCAGAAAAAAGTAAGCTTATCTCATTGTTTAAATCATTCAATTTAAAATGTATATTTAATGAAGCGACTAGGATAACAGCAACCACAGCTACATGCATAGACAATGTATTTACTAATTGCATAATAAAAGGCTCATCTTTAATTAGTGGCGTCAGGTCAGACCATACTGGTCAGCTTGTATCGTTTGACTTAGATAAAAAGTTACACCTGGATAAAACCATAGAATTGAGACCACTGACTAAAAATAAATTGAAAACGTTTAATAATAATGTTCTTAGCAATCTCTCAATAGCAACTTTAGATTCACAAGACCCCAATGTAAACTATGGCACACTTTTTTCTACAGTATGCCAAGAATTCAATAAAGCATGTCCTGTAAAAAAAGTTACAATCACTTCTAGACCAAAATTTAGTGAATGGGCCACTGATGGCATTAGAAAAAGCAGAGACATCTTATATAATTTGTATAATGAAAAGTCATTGACTTCAGATCAGGCCTTTCATAATTATGTAAGAAACTATTCTAAGATATTCAAAAGAGTCTGTGCTCAAGCTAAATCTAAATTAATAAGTAACAAAATTAGTATTTCTAAAAATAAAATAAAAGCTGTGTGGCAGGTAATTAACAAAGAAACTGGAAACACAAAACAACGAGATCAGAATGAGTTAGCTCTGAAAATTGACAATGAAACCATTTCAGATAAGTTAAAAGTTGCGGAGACTCTTGAAAATTTCTTTACCAACATCCCAATAGAGGTTACGAAATGTCTCCCCTCATCATCTGTATTAGCTGAATCTCTTCTTAAAGAAAACTTCAGTAAGGACATTCCAAGTTTTGAATTCAAACCCATCTCTATTGCCACAATTAAAACAGCATTTAAAAGTCTTAACATAAAAAACACTGAAGACTTATGGGGGATTTCCGTTAAGGTTATTGAAAATATCATTGACACAATTGCCCCTGTCCTAACAGGCATATTTAATCAATGTTTAGACAGCGGTACGTTTCCTGACTTAATGAAACATAGTAAAGTAGTACCAATTTTCAAATCGGGTAGTAAGAGTGATCCCTCTAATTATAGACCTATATCTGTGCTTCCAGCATTGAGCAAAATTTATGAAAAAATCATGCTGGACCAGATGTTGTCACATTTTAACTCAAATGGGATTTTACATAGTCGACAGTTTGGTTTCACGAAAGGTAGGTCGACGACTGACGCGGGAGTAAAACTCATCAGTCACATTTTGGAATCCTGGGAGAGTTCTCAGGATGCGATTGGCATTTTCTGTGACCTCTCAAAAGCGTTTGACTGCGTTGACCACAATACACTGATCTGTAAATTACACCACTACGGAATTCGTGGACAAGCTGCTGATCTTGTACTTTCCTACTTATCAAACAGGCAGCAAAAAGTAAACGTTAACGGGGCGACATCCTCGGGGTCTCTAGTTAGGATGGGCGTGCCTCAAGGTTCAATTCTTGGTCCTTTTTTATTTCTAGTTTATATTAATGACCTTCCCTATCTGATGGCTAACTTCTCGGATATAATTTTATTCGCTGATGACACTTCTCTTATTTTTAGAATAGATAGAAAAGATACGGATGTCTTACATGTCAACGAAAGCCTAGCTGTTCTATCGAAATGGTTTGCTGCTAATAATCTTTTACTCAATGCGAACAAAACTAAATGTCTTAAGTTCTCGCTACCAAATGTACCCCAAGTAGGTCTAAATTTAAAACTTGATGGCAAGAAACTAGATGCTATTTCGGAAACTGTATTTTTGGGAATTACTTTAGATTCAAAATTGCAATGGGGTGCCCACATTAGAGCGCTTTCAAGCAGATTAAGCTCAGCTGCTTACGCAGTAAGAAAAATAAGGCAGTTGACTGATGTAGCCACAGCTAGGTTAGTATACTTTGCTTATTTTCACAGTATTATGTCTTATGGCGTTCTGCTGTGGGGATCGGCAGCGGACGTAGATTCAATTTTTATTTTACAAAAGAGGGCAATCCGCGCAATCTATAAAATGGGGCCTCGCGAGTCTCTTAGAAACAAATTCAACGAAATTGATATACTTACTCTGCCTTCTCTTTATATTCTAGAAAATATCTTGTATGTTCGCAAAAACTTAGGTCTTTTCAAAAAAAGATGCGATTTCCATAATCTAAATACACGTAGTAAAGATGAAATTGTGATTCCAAAATTTAGATTAACTAAAACTAGCAAGTCATTTCTAATAAACAGTATCCGCTTCTATAACAAGTTGCCAAAGTCGGTTACAGAACTTAGCGATGGAAAGTTTAAAACTCACATCAAACGTGTCCTTATCAAAAAAGCATATTATAAGATAAAAGACTACGTTGAAGACAGGGAAGTTTGGCATTAATTCCTTCTGCACATGTGGCTTCCCTGGTACCTCATTAACAGCAAAACCGTGTGAAAGTCTATTAACTGCTCCCAAATTGCAATGTTAATTTTTATTCTTTTTATTATTATTATTTTTTTTACAATGTCTGACATATTCTCGTCATTATTTGACATTATACATCAATTTTACTACCTACTATTTATTTTCAGTGATTGTCATCATGTCACTTGGTTCAAATAGATTCATTTTATATAGGTAGATTCTTTTACATATTGTGAATGAGAGAACGTTGTAGGCCTTAGAGACTAGAGCTGTAGACGTTTTTCTATTCTGTATTTTCATTCCTCTAAGTACCTGGTACTTATTGACTGGCCTGCACTGTCCTCCCATACCTATTATCACTGTAATTTGAAAACATTGTAAAAGCCAATTATTTTTAAAAGAGTAACCGTGGAGTTTCTTGCCGGCTCTTCTCCATAGGAAACGACAAATTGGAACCGTGCACCTAGCTTCTGACGTTTCATAAGTGCCCATGCAGGCTTATGTGAAATAAAATATTTTGATTTTTGATTTTGAACCAGTATGTACCATGTTTGAAAGAATACAGACAGATAGAAGCATTTATCACCTGTAAATACTAGATACATTGGTGTCGCATCCGCCAATATTTTTAGTTAAGGTCTGGTTCTGCAACTGCAAGCTACGTTTGCGTCTTATCTCCGCTAACGTTTATGGGACGTATTCATCTTCGGGGTTACTAAATGGTTCTGGTGTTGGTATTTGTTGATATCCTATAAGCAAAATAATGAAGCCCCAGGTCCACAAATTGCAATAAAAAGAGGGGTAAGACAAGGACCCACTATCCCCAACCCCTTTTTTTCTCTGTGTTAGTAAATGTTTTTAGGCAACTAGACTGGAATCGAAGTGGCATACTTATAAAAGGCAACAATTTCAACCACCTAAGGTTTGCAGACGACATAGTCATACAACACATGGTGGCCCTCGAAATGAACTCGTCAAAAACAAAACTCATGACCAACAGCATACAAAAACCAATAAACCAAAATTGAACGAAGAGTTATCAAATATGGAATGAATATTTGAATCTAAAGAATGTATTCAAAAGCGATCTCCCAATTGAATTGAAGAAAAAGGTAATGGACTCAAACTTCCTGACTCCTCCCATGTTTAACATACCCATGACAAACTTGGAAATTTTGCAACTAAATCTAAAACAAAATTTCTACATGCTAAAGGCGAATGGAGAGCAGTATGCTTAACACCAACACTGTACTCTTAGTTCGCAATAAACGTTTTAACTTTGACTTTGACTCCGAATTTTGTATGAATCGTCAAATGAGAACGTAACCTATTCGTGGAGGAGTGCTAAGATTCTCAAGCTAATTTCGCTCGATTTTCCTGCAAAAGTCGTAAAAGAATCTCGAATGATAGGACAAAAGAAAACCTAACCTATCCGAAGCGGGGCAATAAAGCTGTTTATTCTTCCGTCTGAATAAAGTGCCGTTTTACACGTGCATCGCTATTATTTGATCGTTTAATGCGACTGCGTTTTGTCTAAGTCGCAAAATAAATCTTTAAAGCTTTGTTTTATTTTCACATACCAATGATGTGTTACGATACAAATGTTTACTTAACAAGACTATAACAGCATAAACAACCGTGCGTTGAGTGTTGCTGTGTAACAATTTTACGCAATTATATAGTAATTGGGCATTACGATATCTTTATTTACGACCATAAGATACGTCACCGCAGCTTCACACGAGCCTAATAAAAGCCAGCGCATCAAACAGGCATACTTGAATAGGCACAGTAACACAAGCAGCAGTTACCAATCATTACATTAAATAAAGCAACTTTAATGACATTTCACAGTACTCCTCTATCGAAGGTTGCGTGTGAGTCACTTGATAAGTGCAACAAAAATGGCAATAACTGGGCTATGTATACAGGTGGTGGCGGTGGGTTCCGTGGCGCTACAACCTCATTCGCCATTGTTTAAGCCGTCCCTGCTGCCCATAGGAACCCGCGGCCGACGCCGCGTCCGCTTTTCCTGTTACGGTAAACATGTCGGACAGGGGCTGATTCATTTTGTATAGCGAACCAATTATTTATAATCCTTACAAACGAGTATCGCTATAAAAGGACTAGGTTCCTTACTAGATGCAATACTAATAGCTTCACATACTTAAGATTAAAAAGATGTTGCGTCCTAATTTAGATAATTCAGTACATACAACATTTACAGTACGTAGTAATCTTTTTAGTTTATTTTGTCCCAGACAGTCATGAAGTTTTTAACTTTTTGCATCCTCAATAAAACTGGAAGCTTGTGTGGTTATCAGAAATATAGCAACTAAGGACTAGCAATAGCAACTTAGTCATAGGAGTAATTTCGTATTGCAAACTGGCTCAACGAAACAGCCAGTTTTTCACGCGTTGAGTAAGAGGCGAGCGTGCGACGGAAGCCGTCGAGTTCTCCGGCCTTTTATTTAAGGCTTGTCTCGATTGGTCCACGGAGGATATAACTAAATTGATCGCAATCGTTTTTATATATGATTGATTTTTAATTTACTTTACCTGTTGATATTTTCGTCATAAACTTATATTGTTGTTTATAAACTTAATAAAATAAAATCGCTTGTTGCAAAAGTTTTAAATAGCGTACCTTTTCCAGCTTATTATCAACTGTTTTACAATTCATAAAGTTCACAGCCTTGTGGTAGGTTCCGTACCGCAAAATAAATTATATGTTGTTGATATAAGACTTCAGTCGCTCAATTCTTAAACCAATCAAAATTCAGAGTACCTACCTACAGTAAGCTTAAAATATCAGTTTTTTACGGGATACGGACGCAATGTTTTTAACATGCACCTAAGCGTGGACCATGCGTGAGTCCAATGGGGAAACAATTTAAAGACAATCAAAGAAATAATTTATGAATAGTTTGATCAAACTGAACAGAAATTCTAATAGTTTTTGCTTTTTTTGTGAATTGTCATTGAGCTATAATTTAAGTTTAGCTTTAATTTCCCGGAAACAAAAATTATGTAAAGTGAATAAAAAAGGCACTTGATGAATAAAAAAGAAAAGTCATGACTCACTTACTGACGGATTTATCAACGCCCAGACCAAACCTGGAAACCTGAATATTGCGCATAGGTTTCCTTATGATGATGACAAGAAATAAGACCAGTTTTTCGGGTTAGTTTATTTCGGAACTTCGGAGGGAACTCTACACCCGATTAATGAACTTTTTCGGTCTGATAAAACACGTCGGGAGTACCTAGTGAGAGTGTTATACATTCTTAGGTCGGGCCCCAAACTAATCTTATATCCATTGGCGATACGGAGTAGGAATCGCCCGTAACTTAAGCCGAAACTTCGGAGTTCGAACTGTCCCTTAGAGTAAAACTCCAGGTCAAACGAAGTCGGTGACAAAGTGCTAGTGAAATATTATCCTCGCTTGATTTTCTTCAAGAAAATAAAGATGTTTTATAATTACCAACCCACGATGTTTTAGTTCATTGAGGTGTGTTCTGGTAATGTGTGCTGCGGAAAGGAAAATATGTCACAACACATCGTTGTTGTAGAACCTCTGAAGGAAATGAATGGCCCGAATGGCCGCCTAGAGCGATGCTAATGAGGGTTCCCTCAGGTAGGTAATGATATCCGTTAGTGAGCTGTGCCGATTCCGATATAAATGTATGACGTGCTAATACTTTATTATTACTAAATACTTTATATAGTCGAAGGTTCTTTGGCCGGCGGAAACTGTATACAAATAAAAATCGATTTCGTCTCGTCTCGGATAAACCTTCACGCATAAAGAGGTTATACCTATGCAGCAAGGTATTTTTTTCAAGCCACACGCTTTATTCCCCATATTGTGGCATAATCACAATCAGCCTGTACCTAGTGTTTAAACTGGTGGGACACAGACCTCTCTGTGAGAGGTAGTGGGCCGTAATTAACGCGGGCCCAGTGCGGGTTGGTAGTTGCCACATATCGTCGGTTTTTTTTTTATTCTCGGACGTGCCGATTTCCTCACGATGTTTACCTTCGCCGTTTCGAGAGCAGTAATGATTAAATAATAATTACACAACGTAAAGCGCCTGTCTGGGTTCGAACCTACGTAAGTCGCAGCCGTTACCACTGGAGCACCACTGCTTGCACCTTCACAACTATGATTGGATTGTTTGAAAATCTTTAGTAATTAAATGGTATTTGAGCAAGCACTGTTGGCACGAATACCAATCTTCAGGCGCTTACGATGCCCAAATCGGAATAAAAAAGATGAAATAGAACTTATTACAATTATATCGGACCCCCCTAAAGTGCAATAGACATTATTGAAAGAAAACAGCGTACGGACAGAAATGTACGGGCGGAATCGTTCTCAAATCATTTTCTATGGAACAATAACTTCATTGTGCACTTCAATACACTGCTATACATACTATAGGTATCACGTCTAGATAACCGTATCACGTCACATTTTCCAACAAGTAGGTAGTTGCCGCTTTATGATAGATCAAACAAAGCGCAGCCGGCTTCCATGCACAGCTTTTTTCCAGAGCCGCACAACCAGCAAACCGTCAATTTATGAAAGCATACACGTTAACATGCACACAAAATATCGCAGTAGTTAGGTATTTGATGTAAGACGAGAGCCGTACAAAAATACATTATCCATTAACGTCACATTATTCTCGTACCTCAAAGATGTACTGGCTACGCAAACGACAGTCTCGGAACGGAGCAAGACAATAATTACGCACAGACAGCCATCTCTCATCCGGTAAGACGCTTTGATAAATTATACATTGTTCGAGCCACATATCTGCATCGCGTGTCTGTCTTCACTTGAATTTTCACTGAAAACAGAGTAACGCTCCGGCAATGCACGTTCGTCTTAGAAATTGGGTCGCATACCGTTGTGTAATGTCCAGAGAGCGATGCGACTACGACGGCTTTTGTGTACACATTTTTAATATCGAAAAATCCAGGATTTTCATACAAATCACGCTACGTTACAAAATTTTTGTCCCAACATAAAAAGAGACGCGGAGTACACATTCACAAATGAAAAAAAAAAACATGCGAGTCTTGGCCATAAATTTAAAAAGATGTGAAGAGTACTTACCTATATAGTTTTTATTAAAGCTGAGGTCTAACCGGATGCAGCTGAATAGGTACCAGTATTTTACATGGAGCAACTGTCTATCTGCCACCCACAACCCAGTTACTGGGTAATACAATACCGTTAGGAAAGACTGGTTGTCAGACTTTTGGGCTTCTGACTACCCGTGACAACCGGTACCAACGGCTTAACGTGCTTTCCGATGCACGGAGGGATCTCGGTATGTAATGGATGGTCATCTATCTACGAACCGACCGCGGCAAGCGTAGATTTATGTTCGATCAACCCGTGCAGCTGTTATTATTAAATAATGCATTGTAATGCATTAAGAATCAATTTAACGCTATCATCTTAAAATTAGTTTTACGGACCCAGTTTACTATGCGGTATTTTCTCCTGCCCACTGACGACCTCAGTCAGCGAGGGTAAATCTTAGTTTATGCATTATGTAATTGAACGTAATTGAGAGGTCTAACGCGGCGCGGCAGGCGTGACTTTGCGCCCGCATGCGTTTCGAAACGATCTTACTTACCAATCGCAGAAAGGACACGCTTTGCAAGATTTATCATCATCCCAGGAAGACGTCACCGGGTAAGCAAGCCAACGCCGGCAACTCTTAGGCGCAGGACTGTAATTTCAGCAACGCGAGGTGTAGCACGCATTTTATTATTCGAGACTGCCGCTTCCAGGTCGTGCATTTGCAAGTATTTGTATGCTCACGATCGTTAGTACGTTAATAGCCACGATGTCACAGGAATAATACCCAAGTATTTTTATAGTGAGTACCGTAAAGTAGTGAAAATTAAGGGTGCTAAATACAACTTTGTAGGAAGTACAATATCTTAGTTTGGTCAAGAATGCGATCGGTGTTCCTGGTGAAGCTTCTCGGTGGTATAAATTTCAAAGTCTTGGTTCAATAGTTTTAGCGGTAGTACCTACGATAGTGAATAGAGGTATTTTCATTAAGCTAATGCGATACTAAAATTGAAAGTTATTTCTATCCGAAAATAAATTGAATAGCAGAAGTTTTGGCTACACAAAACACTTCTCCAACACGTCGCATTCTAAGTTGGCGCCACAGTACCTGTGTCCGAATAGGGCACGTGGCGCAAGGAAACTATTATATACTATCTTCAACAGATACTCGCCTTCTAAACACACGTAAGATTGCACCGAATAGTGTATACAAAAGTTCGCTATGGAAAATAGCACGCTCCGACTCATAGAGCACGGAACCGCCAAACTATAGCGACGAGAGACGGCAGTACCTACCTACAAATGCAATTTGCGTTACGCGCAAATAATGGTGACCGTTGGGACCCCTGGACCAATAGAGATATTTGATGTTTAGAAAATACCAAAATTTACTATCTTTTTGCTACTATTTGATACCTATCTTTAAATATTTAGTACCTCGACTCACAGCGAAAAAACGCGTAAAGAAAGTGGTCAAACATTCTGACATCAGGACGTCTGGACCATTTTTTTTTTCATAGTTCGAGACAACACAACTAATTTATCTCTTTGTAAATATTTACTACCTTTTTAGTCCTCACCATATATTTTTTTAATATTTTTTGGCATTCCAGAATAATGCTACGCATGAAAGATTGGACCAATAGAGATATTTGATGTTTAGAAAATATCAAAATTTACTACCTTTTTGCTACTACTTGATACTTTACTTCAAATATTTAGTACCTCGACTGACAGCGAAAAAACACGTAAAGAAAGTGGTCAGACATTCTGACATCAGGACGTCTGGACCATTTATTATTTCATAGTTCGACACGACACAATTAATTTATCTCTTGCATTTTATGACACTAATCGATTCCATAAAAATTTTGTTTTTTTTTAAGTGATTTATTGGCATTTTAGAATCTTATTTAATAAGACACTTTTCAAAAATGGGTGTAATACCCTAATGTAATGATCTTTCGTGCATTAAACTCAAAGACTATAAAACCACTTGACTGCGCATACAGTGCCCCGACGCACGAAAACTATTAGTATTTTATCGCCTATGTATAGGCTACGGTAATAATAACCATTTTAGTTATGACTAAGTGTTAGACCTGTGTGCACCCTAAATAATTCCAAATTGTTATAATTTTTATACAATTTATAACGCATAAAAATGCCTTCACGCGCGGTGAAGTGGTGTAGGAAACATTCCAAGACATCTAGTTACAAAAAGGATGGTATAACTTTTCATCGGTAAGTAAACACTACGAAAATTTGTTTTGATTTAATCAGATTATCAACCACCGCACAGGTCTATTCAAAGTGGTGGTTGGGTAAACGAGCAGCCGGATGAGTCGCGCGCGTTGATGTCTTTTGGAAAAGTCCCTATCTTTCATTAGGAAATTCTAATTCTTTTATCCCTTTCCTTCCCTTTGTATTTTTATCGTAAAACTCTGTGTTGTGTTACCTATGGCTGAAGACGATATCGATAATAATAAATTAAAATAATAGAATCAACAAATCATTTGATTGAATTAGCAAGATGCAAAATTCAGAAATATGTAAACGCTCGTTTATAATTTTTTGAACAATCAGGACCCTAAAACTTTAATTCGAAAAACATATATCAAATTATTTCATTTTAAAAATAAATAATAACAGGATACTTGTTTTTCTTTTTGTAAACAGGGCGAACGATTCTCCATACAAATGTATTCCCCTTTTTTCTTCCTGAATAAAATCAAGGTCTGCTGTAAGCAAGTCCCTGTCATTTTCTTTTTTTCAGCAACTAATTAGTAAAGAAAATATGAACGTCTAAAAATTACAAAAAAATGCCCTATTTTTACCGCCATGATTAGAGGACTACCAGACAAATTAGAAAAGTTTTTAACAAAAAAAAAATGATAAGAACCTAAACATACTCTTTCTTAAAATGTTAATGTAAAAAATAATTGAATCAGCTCAGTTTTCGAGGATAAAAAAGGGGAATACGAAACGTCGATCTCGTTAAAAAAATTCTGATCATTTCGGTCTGAGCTGCAGCTGTCCCTATCACACACTACGGGGGCAGACTTACTGACAGCGCGACGGCTATAGTTTCTTCAAATACCTATTTTTCCAATTCCTCGCAGGCCCCGTCCCCTCTTAAAGCCCAATAAATAATTATTTTATTAGGCACTTTGCACTGCAGAATCTCTCACAATAGCCAATATCCGCCGCTTGGTAAGTTGATGAATTCGACATCGTATTTTTCCGATACAAAAACACCGTCGAAGTAATAAAGCAGCAAACCAACAAACCTTCTCATTTGTATTATATTATTTTCATGTTTTTACTAGTTTGACTGCCATTTTATACTCGAGGTCGCTAATGCGCCTTCTGAGCATGGCTTCGATTCCCAGGTCGGGCTTTGTGTTTTCCCATTAGGAAATTCAGTTCATTCTCAGTGGCACCTCGGAGTTTGGAAGTTAATGGTGTGACATCACGTAAAGACGTTGGTCCGGCGCCCGATCTCTGCCTCGAGTCGCGTCTCGTACTAAGATGAAGAGGGAATGCACCTGTGTACGCGCACAAACATGTGCACTATAATATCTCCTGCATACTTGGCTAGAGTGTGGTGAGACCGGCCGCCGTGACCTAAATTCGACTCGAAGGATATTATTACTTATTAGTATAACTTACCGAAGGTCTTGCAACAGTGCTTCCCCCTGCGCGATGGTAGCTGCGCAGGCGTCGAGGCTGGCGGCTCGATGTTGCGCGCATTGGTCGAGCGCTCGTCTCGCAGCTTCAGGCGTATCGTCCGTTGCGCAGACACCGCCGCCACTCCGCAACGTTTCGAGCCATTGCAGCAGCTAACACAGAAAAGTTTTTAAATTACCATATCGGGTTGAAATATTGGTGTATTGAAAAGATTTTGTTTTTTATGGGTATTCAAGCAAACCAATTGTTCAACAATTTGAGGATATTCAAATCACAAATTGTAAATTTTTGAGAGCTGTATGAAATGGCCATAACACGGCAAATTGACGTAGGGTAACCATTTTCTAACCAATTAATTACCCTGACTGAACATGGTGCATCTGGGTGCATGTAATAGAGCTTTTTGTTTTTTTTTTTGTTTTCTGTGCCAAAAATGGGAATACCATTTTCTCCATTTGTATATAGTAATTGGTTCCTACACGAATATGAAGCCTAAAGTGAGATGAATACGCTAACTGTTATAAAGTGACTTTCTTCTGCAATACGTTTTTATCTATTTAAACATTCCACAGGTTTATTATGACTAAACGTCACGTCAGAAAATGATTTATTGAGAATCGACTGGAGAAAACACTAAAGAAATAAATGAAAAGCGAAATCTTGTTTCAAATAAAATAGATATTCTTGGCGATTGTTAGCATGCAGATGTTAGTGAAAGTCTAAACTAAAGCCAACAAGGCTTGCTCCGCTCACGGTAGGAAACCTGGCGTTCATCCAGGTAAATCAGGCACGTTTGTTCAAGGTGATGCGATAATATGACGTTCACCGTTCAGGACAAAATGCTTGCGACTTGTATGCCTTGCAATGAGCTATGGATAGTTCTGTCTGACTGTTGCTGGAATAAGGCTCCCCGCTATAGCTTCCAGTTCCATTCGTTTCGTCCAACCAGTCCCGCGATTTGCTACGTGGTCTACGCGACGCTGTATTGTGTCAGGGAGTCAGGGCACACTGTTGCTGTTTCCCACACCCACAGTGGTTATTGCCTACAGCTTATTACTACTGCATACGGCTAACGTAGCCGACTCAATCCAAATTTAACGGCTATATAAAAGAACGGACCCTACCCTGCTGAGCCATCGTGGTAAATTGCCACTCTCATGGACACTGGAGGCCACTGGGTGAATATTTTCGGGATAATTTTTATGCTCGATCGTAAACAAGACAACAACTTCTTTCTCGACTTCCGTACACAAGACCACAGCGAGATCGTGTCGCCGCCTATTTCCTGTCAACACGAGCTGCGACCGCCGCAACATGAGTTTCTAATTCACTCACTCTAACTTACTCAAAGATTAAGCATTACTCAAGCATTACTTATAAATTAGTATAATTTCATTTTATTGATGGAAACTTTTTTTAAGTAATACTTGATTCTGTGATACCAGCCTTAGCCTACAGCCTATTGGGCATATACGGTTATGTAGAATAGAAAACAGTAGAACACAATCTTATTGGTGACGATTTTCAAAAAAGCCAGTTGCGTAGCACTCGCGAGTAGTGTGCGTGTACGACCACATGCCGACGTAGACAGAGCAAAAGGAGATCTAACTATCGTAGCAGAGATCTATGTATATTTGTTTATGATAGTAAAAACACAACAAACCTCTTTCTCATGCGTATACAAGAGCACAGCGAGGTCGAGTCGCCGCCTTCTCCTGTCGACGCGAGCCGCGAACGCGGCGACATGAGCTTCCAACTCTCGTGCCACGCCCAGCACCTCTTCAGGATCGCACTCGCCAGACCGGGCCAGTTCCTCGGCACCGGCGAGAAGCTTTTCTGCGTTCGTGTATGTGTTCTATTGGATAACAATTAAAGGGATAAGTTATAACTGCCGCATGGGTCAATCTTCAACGTAAAGCTACGTCTGCCGAGGTCTGTCCATGGATGTATTACCGTCTATTATTTATCGAGACCACTCCGTGCCCCGGTAAACACGTTAAGACGTTAGTATTACACCGTGCGTCGTTACGGGTAGTCAGAAACCTAAAAGTCTGACAACCAACCTACCAAGTGTTATCCAGTAACTCAGTTTTGGGGGTCTGATAAGCAGTCCCTCCATCACTCCATGTCAAACATTAGCAACTGGTTAGACTGGAAACCCACCTCAACGTAGTTGGGAAAGGCTGGGCAGATGATGACCATAGAAAGTGAGATTATAATATTTGAGGAAAAGTTGTCCCGTAATGCAGGTCTCATATCGGTAGAAGACCACAAATATGAGATTAGGGAGTTACCGGTACTCTTTCAACGAAACAACCGCCCTGGTACTTCTGTAACCAGACTTCAAGATCCAATGCATGGTAATTATGTTGAGTAGCAGGTGTGGCTTACAAGACTTTCATCTTATACAAGCTTTTGCACGCATGGAGGTCAATAATCATCCCACGGGAACCGGTATAAAAGGTATCCTATGTGTTAATCCAAGTTATAAACTATCCGTGTGCCAAATTTCATCCAATCCGTTTAGCCGTTTGTGCGTGATTGAGTAACAAACATCCAAACTTTCACATTTATAATATTAATAGGATAGTAGGATACACACATTCGTTTGTACTTACTTGTGCAACATTTTCAAAATGTTCATGAGATTTCTGATAAACTCTAGCTTTATGGAGATTCCTTCCTATTCCAGTATTCTTCTGTAAAAATACTTCACCGTGATTTGCCAACCAATCGAGGACCTGTAACAAAGTAAATTTTTAGTCATACTAGCATTTGCCAGCGGCTTCGCAAAGGTGGACGTCGAAAGTTAACCCAAGGAAACGTACTATCGGAATAAAAAATATCCTATGTGTTATTCCAGGCTACAAAGTATCATCGTGCCAAATTTCGCCCAATTCCACTAAGCTGTTTTTGCGTGATTGTTTAACAAACATCCAAAGTTTCACATTTATAATTATTATAGTAGGATCATACATATTGTTTTTTTTTATAATGCTTTCTTATCTCTCTTTCCATAGTACCATATTCAGTAATCTAGGTATTCTAATCCATCATGAAGATATAAAATATCAAAAAGCTTTTATAAGAATATAGATATTACTTCTACATATATTTTTATCATATCAGCATTACAACACTGTGAAGCCTTGACAAAGTATTTTCTAAGCCTTTGCATGGCAATAAGACATCAAATCCACAACCGTGGCATAGAACTTCTGACTAGTATATTAATATAATTGAAGTCAAGCGTGCCCACGCTTGACTACTATCTTGACAGATGCGATACGGTTGTGGATGCTGCTAGTTTCATATTTGTCACATCAGCGAAGTGATGTCCACTAAGGCAGAGGTTCCAAAGGTTTTTACAACTGTTACTTTTGTTCTGGGCCGATTAGATACAGAGGAAAGTTTGTCTCTAAAACCATTGTTAATCTACATGACCTACCCATTGCCATTACAAGATTACAACTTCTAATTTATTGACATGTAGATTATGACAGTCATGTTTTGCCTGAATCTTTTCATTGGTAAATGCTTCATCTCCCATCGGTTTTACGTTTCTTCCAGTGCAGTGACAAACATATGGGTCACGGCCTATATTCATGTATGTTTCTTGCAGTGAAAACTAATGTTGTTAGACTCAAATGGTGAGGATATTCACGCTATGTGAGTTTTTGGTCCTATTGCTAATATCAGCATACGTTTGGAATTGGAGCAGTAATGTGCCAGTATTAATGGCCACAACTTACGGAGTTATAGGTCATAGGTTAGTAAACAGAAAAGCGCTTTTCTTAGTGTAATACATTTCATCACCACTGCAGTCAAAACGGTGAAGGAAAACATCGTGGGGAAACCAGCATACATCACTGGAACATAAAATGGAAGACGTGTCATCGTCTAACCCGCACTAGGTCCGCGTGGTAGATTATGGCCCACTCCCTCAGAGAGGAGGTCTCTGTCCTAGCAGTTTTAACGTTATAGCCTGATTATGCTATACCACTCACCTGCCTACAATCTTCTTTGTACAAGAGCAAGGCGAGCCTCTGATGCAGTTTTAGCCTGGCCTGGTGATATCTCGCCTCCAATGCTCTGTGGTGCCCTAGTATCTGGTGGATGACGGCCAGTACGTGGTTCGCGCCAGAACTGTAGTCAGCAGCTGGGTCGCCGCCGCTACTGCCCGCGCTGCTAACCGTGCCGTCGTTCTGTTGGTCATAGTTAAGACAGGACAACGTCTGTCGGGTCAGCTAGTCTATTATATAAAAATGAATCCCTATTTCCCTTGGTCAAGGCATCACACGTGAACGTCTGGACCAATTTTGCTAATTCTTTTTTTGTTGTGTTTGTTATTGTCAGGAGAAGATTCTTATGAAAGAAAAAAAAATTGCGAATTCAAAATTTATAGTTAAGACAGGACTACATCTGTCGGGTCAGCTAGTAAATAATAAATATATTCTTACCATATCAGCGGGATCAGTTTGATGGCACACTTGAACAAGATGATCCAGCTGGTACAAGAGCTTTTTACTTGTAGAATGGACCTAAAACAATACAAACAAGTTAATTTTCACTGTTTAACTAACGCGATTATGAAGCTAGAGGAAAGATAGAGCATCATGACTGCCTTATTTCATTCATCATCCTTCTGCTCCTATACCAATTCATTTGGGCTCGTCCCAGCAGCTTCTTTTATTTTATACATGTGTGTTAGCCATTATTGTAGAGCTTACTTTCATCCTAGCCAAATCATCTTTCACGTATATCTGCTCCTTTTTTCATAATGTAAAGAATAGCAATCCTTTATATCAAGTTTAGTCAGAACAGGGCTACAGATGTACAGACGCTAGCACATCAAGCCACCCCAAACTGTCAAATATGTCCAATTGAACATGAACCTTAATCTTAAGTGATAAAGTTGAAAAACCATCAAAGAAATTTGTCAGATTGGGGTAACTTGATCTGCTGGCTTCTGTACAAAGATGTTTTGGCTCGTAGATTAAATGTGAACTAACGCCGCCAATTTGTTTTTAAAATATATAATTTCACAAATGTTAGGTATCCAACAACGCCCCCCTGTCAATTTCATTCAAGCGCCAAAAGGTCCTTGTAGCACACACCGACAACATCACGCCTTGTTTTCCCAAAGGGTTGGGCAAATTTCGCCAGTTATGTATAAGTCCATATTAGGCGCGCCTATTGCTATCAACCAGGCACAAGTCCGGACTCCGTGCTGCTACTAAGAAAATTCAGATACAAAAACTCAAAAACACTTGCACCAATCTATTGTTCTATAAACTAACCTCAGTATAAGCTTGGCACATGTGCTCATACAGCTGCCGATGCCTCTGCGCATGTTGTTCGAGCGCTCTCGGATCATTACAGGGTGCCCCGCCCTGACCCGTCGCCAGTTGTAAAGCCACTGCGCACTGCGCGCCCCAGCCCCCGACCGCTGATACGTAGGCCTCCGCTTTATGGTGGAACACAACGGAGAGGGATAGGACCGCTGAACGCTCCTCGAGACCTGCAAAAAAACATGTTTATATTAAATTTAAAGTAACATAACATCACACATCCCGAATGATGAGGCAGAAGGTGTACATAAAGTACACCCCCAATTTTGCCAGTTATGTTTAAGTACCACATATTTAGGCGGCGAGCCTATTGCCATCAACCGGGCTCAAATCCAAACTCTGGGCTGCTACTAAGAAATTCCTAATGAAAAAATCAAAATAATACTTCACCCAAACTGGAAATCGAATCCAGCACCCTAATTGCGTAACGCACGCAATTCCTGAAACACCACGATTATATGGCTTATCTATCAAAAATCCCAGTAAGTGATCCGATCCGATCACTAATTTTGATATTGTAAAAACATCGAACAGTTTCAAAGGCTGCTACCCTGTATTCTAGAAGCCGAGCCCAGTCGGAGCATCCGAATTATCGTGAAACTTCATATACGAGGTACCTGGCAGCATTGGAGCATCACGACAAAGTAAACACTAACCAGCGGACAGTTGTTTGTAGGCCCGTTCGAGGCGGTGCGCAAGCGATGAGATCTCGGCCTCAGCGTAGTGTCGCTTGTCGGCGAGGCGACGAGCAGCCGTAGTGACTCGGGCCACGCTCGGCCGGCCACCGCCCGTACAGGCAGCTGCGAACCTGAACAAATCCACGGTTTACGTTTATTTAAAAACAATCCGTGCACTCGATAGGATATCCTTCCCTTCCCTTCGGCAAAAAATCGAATAAATAGAATAAAAGCATGAATGATTTCGATGTTTATATTAACTAGAAGAATATGGGATTTTCGTGTTGATTCATGCTCATGCATTTTTCCATAAAGAGAGGTAGAATCTATCGAACGTCACGTGCTCAAGATCTTTATAGTCTTTTAGCCTATTCAACATCTACAATATCTTATCGTACAAACCAATAGATTATGTGCGTTTATAAAGAAGTAAGAGCAGGGAGATTATCATAATATTATTACTTTTAGAGAAAATGGCGTTTATTTTTTACATTTCTAATAGAGTTTAAATCAGTTTGTTTTGTCTATCCTACGTGCTGATACTAACATAACATCTTGTAGTAGAACCGTAGCAGATAATACGGCCTTCACATGTAACAAAGTTAAGAATGTGCATATTATAAATAAAATAATATAGACACACCAAGTTTTAAAAGAGACTGTCACACAGATAAGTCTGTGTGTATTAAGCAGATCCTTTTCTAAAACTTGATGTAGCATAATATGGGGGATGCGCTAAGGTAGCCAGCCAAATTCTAATTTTCAAACGATTTTTGCAACTTAAATTATCCTATTGAATGACTATTTCATGAAATCGTGCCGTTGGATGCCAATTCTGCCTTAGAGAGTTGTATTGATTAATAATAAAATTCTATAAGTATTTTTTTGTCTGGTCGTATAATATTGTGATCAACATTCAACCACATACGGACCTAAACAGTTGCAAAAACACAAGAAAACTTGAATTCTGTGGGCTACCTGGCGCTTTCACCTTAAGGGCCTAGCAGCGCAGTTACCTGGCATGTTCCTCCTGCAGCCGCTTAGCGGCGGCGCACGAGCGGCCTATTTCCACGTACGTCGCCAAGAATGCGGTGCGGTGATTCACGATCCACTCCAACATCTGGGGAAGGTACAAGTATTTTTATGAGCGATTTGTGACACTGAGTTTGTCCAAGATATGTCTTTAATTAGTTTTGAAAAGCACATTTGTTTGCGTGTCACTCTTCCGACATTTATTTGATAGTTTTATAATGTACAGACCAAGGAATTATGGCAGAAAACGGAGGAGACCTATGCAATGAGTGGAACAGTGCTGTCGATGTTTTTTTTTTTAAACGTTGCCCCACACTAGAAATTTCTTCTGTATTATGGGTGCGTTTACAAACATTTAAACTCACATACACAAACAGCCAGACCCGGAACAACTACTTTTAGGTCATACAAATATTTTTTCCGTGCGGGAATCGAACCCGCGACACGCAGCGCAGCAGTCAATCGCTTAACCACTACGCAAACCGTGCCGTGCCGTGCCGATTATGATGATGTTGGAATCTAATCAAACAAAAGGATATTTTTGAGTCTGCCATTCGATCTCACCTGATGAATATCTAACAAAGTTACCAACCTTTTCGCAATCCTGTTCAAACAACCTCAGCTGGAAGCACTGATCGAGCTGCATCTTCTTGTGCTGCCAGAGCTTGTGCGCATGCGCATGTGCCGAACGTACGGCGGACAACTGCGCGCGCACGGCGCCCGACGAGCCGCAGTGGAACGCGGCCTCGCCTCCGCTTCCGCTGGCCTCGGAACAGACAGCTTCCGCTGCTTCTAAGCGTTGTAGGACACGTTCGCCTGAAGAAATAATGCGTATTTCAATAGAAGGTCGTTAGCAATTACATATTTCCACCAAAACTCTTTCACTCCCAACTCTGCTTCAAGATAGGGCAGTCATAATCACATAGAAGAACAATTAGATCAGTAGGTTTTTTCCAGTCTCAACATTAAGATAGAGTATAGAAGATATCAAGATACTTCATCAATTGGCTTGTTCTGGCAGTATCTTAACTTGCAGCAAAATAATTACGGCCTTATTCATAAAAAGTTATCGAACATCTAACTGTTTAGATGTTCGATAACTTTTATGAATAAGGCCGTTTGTAATTTAACTATTTTACCCTGGCCACCTGTTTCTCAGCGAACTTAACTAATACCCAACATAAACATACTGAGAATACTATGGATAACACTGTATTATATTGTGGTGCAAAAGTAAATATTGTTGTCTGTTATTCTGTTATATTAAGTCGGTCAATGCAATCACAAATCAAGCAGAAACTCATTATGGCAGATTTTATAAACCGCAACGAGTTCGAGGCGGCAATCATAAACGACTGAAAGTTGCAGATTGTGTATTGTTTTACTAACTTTATCACCTTTCATCACTACAACAGAACATTTCCATCTAAGAATGGCTTAGTAAATATGTTTATAAGTGCATATGTAACAATAATGCACTACAACATTGTCTTGTGCAAATGCAACCGTCTGTAATCGGACGAAATATGAAATAGGCGAGACTCATTATAAGTCATTACACATGTAAATGAGTATGGTTTATTGTTTTAGCTATTTTTTAACACGAAAAGTTAAGCACGAAATCGTCTTAACATTGTTATTTTTATGCATTCTATAATATACTGCAGTTGACAATGGTATCTTAAAGTGGAAGTGCTAAGGTGGTTTAGGTAACCCACATAACTGAACCTTTTTTTTTGCAATTTGCAAGTCAGTATCTAGTTGTATGATTCGCAACCGTAACAAATATGCCATTACATAATTCAGATCATAAATGTAACCCTCAAGATTCATTTAATCCCATTGAATGACTATCTCATGAAAAAAATATCCAATGGGATTAAATAAACATAGAGGGCTGTATGGATCATTTTAGTCTATATACTAATACGTAAAGCAAAAACATTGTACCCCTTTTTATGAAAATTACGTGGACAGAGGAGTATGAAGGCACAGTTAAAGATTACATGGAGGAGTGCAGACAGCTAATATTTTAGTCTGGTCATTTTGGAAATATGGTGGAATTTAGACCACTGGGCGACCACTAGTAATTATATAATTCCAAAAAACGACTTCCCGCGAAATTCAAACATTCTTTCGGTTCTTACTCTACCCTGGCGCTTCCATCTTAAGCGTAACGTTAGTCGTCGAAATGACGAAGGAGGCCATGAGAGCGATGTCTACTCTCTTGCACTATTATGGCTAATCGTATCCAAACAATCATTCCTTGACATAAAAGTGTGCATGCAACCTTAGAAAAATATTTTAATAACGCTATCGTACCAGGCTGTTCAGAGCACCACAAACAATCGAAACACATCACTAACACTAATATTCATAACACGACAACCTTCAGTGTTCCACTACAGCGTGTGCGTGCGCAGACACACCGCGCTGAAACCTGAGGTTATACAACAACTTGACCACCTGCTCTGCCTGGTAGCCCGCCGCTCAACCGTGACAAACGTTATATGAATCAAAAATAAATAGACAAGCAATTCCGCAATTTAACATTTTCTAATGCACTTTATCATTTATTATGCGCATACTTTAAACGTATATGGATACGTAATTATGCGATCGATGATTATAAACGCATTTAACACTTCTAACTATTTGATTATCGAGTTTAATTACCCCTTTGAAATTACGTCTGAAGCTGAAAAGTGAACAGGTAATCGTTGCGAAATTGAGAATTATTATGGTAGCTCTTGTAGATTTCAGAGCCAACATACTGTTAGATCGTGTATAAATTAGAGTATTTAAGTACCTTGCCCCTCCAGTTCGTCGACGGGGACCTTAGCGAGCCGTTTGCTGATGTCTGCGTGCGCGTCGATTGCTCTCCTGGCGCCCGTGACATCATCGGCAAAGTCTGCCCTAGCGACATCTTCTTGCAGATCATCGAGCCTATCTAGCAGCTCACCAGCTTGCCACATTAGCTCCTCCAAAGCCTACAAACAACACCCCGGGATATATTCACAATAAAAATAATTATACCATGAACTTAATAAAGGTCCGACACAAACGTGAGTTTCGCTTAGGTATGACTTCTTCACTCTCTGAATAAGGGTATCCAACTAACAATATTCAGACACCGCACTATTTACGTCCCGCTTACTAAGTAAGTTACGAGGAGTGGTGGCGAGTGGATTGGATAGCAAAAACATTTCACCAAATCGCCGACTTAATTGCTCTACACTTTTTTAATAAACATGTTGACTGTTTCTATCATTACAAAAGTTAGCGCATTCATTTTACAGCTCTGCTAAAAGTTGATATGCAGAGAAAATGGGTACTGTTTTAAATGCTACATATTTTTCCAGGTTTTGCGCCTCGTAAGTCGAAGAAACATAGTTATAATTTGTGTATTTATCGTGCTCCAAAATAGTTTCACCAACGCGATGATTATGACGTCATTGGGTCTGGGTGTGCGTCAGCGCAAGTATGGCGCATACCGAAAGGTGTGGACAATATGGGAAGTACGATAGCATTACTCACAATCTTCAACAACGAATTCCTGTAATTGTGCAATTTAGACTTCCGAATAATGTATGAATATGCTTACCAATCTAAGGTCTATCCATTGCGCGTGATCATATTGCAGTGTTCCTTCTAGATCGGGTGTAAGTTGCGAAATATCTATCACTTTAGGCAGTGCTTCTAAACTAATCATTGTAGTCTGAAAGAGAATGCATATATTCAAATAACAATTAATACATTTTGTACTTATTTATAGCGATAATATAATAGTATTTTTTTTAATAAATTTTGCTTTTTAGGACTTACCTCAAACTTGTACTTATGTGCTCCTATTGTTGTGCGTTGCTTTTGCCAAAAATTGTCAGGTTTAACTACCAGTGCCTGATGGACGGATGAAGGGAAGTGTTCTTGCAGAACTTTTAGGATAGGTTTTATTGCTGCCCATGCTGAACCTCTCATATCAATCAATATTGTAAATCCATGTGATCTCACCGAATCGCTAAAACCGAGTGCAAAAGATTAGAGAATTTACAGAATATGGAATTGTAACTTACAATATAATAACAACTAGGTAGTTACTGTAACAACATATTACTGTCTGACTGTGACTATTACTTCAAATCATTCAATAATTTATGTGGAATTCTACTAAAATATTATATTCCAAATATAGCAGTCATCTTTAGAAATATTCATGTCAATACCTATCATGTAAGTGGACTACAGTAATTGAGCAAAACAGTACTCATGACAACAAATTAAGCTGAATGGAATATTTACTAACCACAGGAAAGCTACCATACCATACACAATTTGCCTTGAGCCCTATTGTTCAAGCTTCATGTTCATTAATGAAATTACCCATTATTCGCCTTCTACTAGGAAACACTCTGGATTGATACTTGCAGCAGTGTTGAGATTCCCTTGAGTAAAAGACCAAGAGCTATTATTTCGGTACCATGTTACCCTCTGAACTCCCAACGAAAATTGAATTCAAGAGACCTAGCTGCCTGACACTGTCTGCTCTATTGACCTACTTTAAAATAGGCAGAGTGGTACCGCAATTTTGTAACATTCCATTTTTAGTACAGACAAGTTAAAGCTTATCCAGGCCATGGCTGGCTTAATAGGTGGATAAAGTAAAATAACTAACACAAAAGGTGACAAAAAACATCTATAAGGCAGTCGCCCTCGTTTATTTGATTATGACCTACTCGCACGATCTATCAAGTCGAATAAATGTACGTCATTTTTCAGGTAAACGATCGTGTAATTATGTATTCGCGCGACAGTCGCTCTAGGTTAGGACGCAGGGTTATGCTTGAGTTTCCTATTGAAACGAAAGTGGCATCTGGCGTCTGTGGAGACTGCGTATATTTCAGTAGCAGTGAGCGTTTCAAAGAGCCCACATCAACCATCTTGACGCGGCGTAGGACTAGTCGCGTTGTGCGGCCGATAACAATAACAATACAATATTTACCTAGGAATACTGATCAAGTAGTGCAGCAAACGCCTATAGTCATCTGGCGCGACTCGGTCTCGCCTGGAATTCGCCGGGAACCATATAATAGGCCCCCCACGGCGGTCTCGGCCGCCGGTCAGGGCCGCTACCCGCTCCTGGAGTAGCGGGAGCACGTCCAGGGCGCGCGCCCCAGCCTCCATCGCTGCCCCTACTCAGTGACCACCTTGAAGATGCCTGTATAAAAAAAAAAGTTTACTTAATACTATTTTTGTCCATATTTTGTTAAGTTAAAATATCTTAAGACTGACAAAGACCAAATGTATGTTACTTTTTGCACACAATAAGTGCTCTTCGATTGAGGCAGCCCAAAGTAAATGCTGGTTTGAGTTAAATTATGGTAGCAGTACCAAAAAAAACGAATGAGAAGTACATAGGTAAATTAGTAAATATTACTAACAACACTAGAAATAAAATGCAATACATAAATATATACAGGCTGTCCCGAAACTCAACGTCAAGCGGGTATGGGGCAATAAGCTAGATTGTACCAGTTCTAGCAAAAATAAAAAATAAAATCCATGTTACTTGGTTAAGTGATAATAGGTATTCTTTTGAAAATGTTGAAAATCAACACCCTAGATCAGATATTTAGGTACTGTGACCACAAATTTCAAATTGTTCAGTGTTTTTTTTTTAATGTAATCCTAAATAACTATGCTATTGATTGCAGTCACAAAACCAATAATTAATATTGTGAGTCTAGTACAAAAAAATAAAGTTTAATTAAGTCATGGTTAAAAACTTGTCTTTAAAAAAAATTACTATATTTTTTTTATTTTTGCTAGTACTGGTACAACCTAGCTTATTGCCCTGTACCCGCTTGACGTTGAGTTTCGGGCACCCTGTATATATATTTGAAATAATAAATAAGGTTTGTACACAAATAAAAAAATAAACACAAATCAGCACACATTATGTCTTGATAATTTATGTTGTAAACATTAAATTAGTTACTTAAACACCAATGGATTAGCTCAAGAGTACAAGAAACTCAATGCTTACTTGGAAGAAGTCAATGCTACAATGTTTGTTATTCTCAAACAAAACACATTAGCAAGTTATGATTGACTGCTATTACACATGCAAAGAATACAAATAAGAACTGCTTGATACCTATTGCATTAGTTACAATGCACTGCACTTTGTTCAATGTTTTTTTTTTCATATTTAGGTAAAACCATTTCAAATAAATTGTTTTCTTGTTGGAACCTTAATTTTTTTCATAATTTATAATTATTCCTGATATTATCATGATTTTTTTTTCTAAATATAATAATTTTTACATTTGGTAAGGTCACATTAAAGATTATTTTAAGGTTTTATTACAGTACATATTCTACTGAACACAGGCCAGTGTCAGTATTAAATTAGCAACATTATTTATGATATAAATGTAACAATGTATGTAATAAAGGATGCACATCCATTTTATTAGCTTTAGATATCAGGAAGGAGGTATGGATTCCTAACAATTAATGTTTGTAAAAGTCTAATTGGCTTGATTACCCAATAAGCTTATCAAATTAATGAGTAAATTTAAGTAGTTGACCTACAATGACTCACGGCCATACTTTGTGATAAGTGTACCAAAATAATTGGTTACTTCCACTGCTAGACAAAGTTGCCTTGGGGAAATATTCAATGAATTGGTACAACACAAATGTGAAGAAAATGCTCCAATAAATTACATTTTGTTACTTGCACTTTTAAATATTCATAGCTAAGACTTATTATGTTGTGGCAATGTAACCAACTGACCACAATTTACTTTTATTTAGGAGTTTATTTATGTAAGTCACGAGAAATATACACAATGAGTTATTTACTTTACTGTATCTGTCTAGAAAGATAGTTTAGAAATTCTGAAAATAATAAATTAATAGAACATACTTACAAACAGTAAATAAAAAGTGCACAATACATTTGAAGTTGTGAACTAGTTTAACAAAACTTCAAACATTTGTTCTTTAATAAAGTAAAAAATAAAACTGATGTTGCAGGGCCTGTATAATATTATATTACAAAGAAATAATATTATTTATGTAATGATTAATTTATTCAAATTAGTCAATTAACTGCTGGACTTATTAAATTGTTAGAAAACCATGAAATAACTCAAAAATATCAATCACTAAGCAAACAGTTCAAAACATCTGACATGCATAATAACCAAAAAGATAAAAATTTAAGTTAAGTTTAAGTAAAACTAGTGAACACAGCATCAACTATAATTAATTCTGTTATCAAAATGTAAACTTTGTTTACTAGCAATGTTTCTTCCAGCTATAAATTGTTGACACTGAGATGAGTACTATATTACTTTGAGGTTCTTTCATACTTGCACACAAGTTCCATTATAGGTGCAAAACTTATTGAACTTGGGAATTAATTTGTGAATACAAACTGTGCTAAAACTGATCAAACTGTACCTCGGATTGCAGGAACACAAATGACTGTGAAAGTGAGAAAAAAACTTCATTTCTTTGTAAAGCTTAGGTACGTCCAACGCCAAGGGTAGCGGTGCTTGTATTGTGTAAAATTATGAAAGAACATGCATAAACTTTCAATGAACTGTGCTCAATAGTTTCAATTGTAGAGAAATTCTGAATTAATGTATGTCTCGTAACATTTAAACCATAATTTTATTAAACGCTGATGACAAATTGTTGCAGCTATATAGCTAGCTATGTCACAACAAATAACCTCAGCCATCAATTTGAACTAACCGTGGTGACTCAAAGCTGCTCGTTAGTCAGGTATAAAAGGTTCGGCACGCATTATTGTCACTTTTGTTTTTTGTAGTATAACATTCGTAAAAAATATATTCATTACTGTCCCTAATCTTATTAAAAACACACAAGCTGTACGAAACTGACAAACCGAAGATCACCAACACCAACCACCACAAATCACAATGGCGCGCCAGGGCTGTTCAAACTTCAAAAAACCGGTAATAAGTAACGGATTTGTACTAAGAGACGAAATGAATTTAAAATTATCGACTAAAATCAATAATTTAAAGGTTTTTTCCCATTTATTATGTCATTCAATGTCTAAAATAAATGAGAATTGTTTCAATACGGTATTCCATTTCCAAGAAAACTAAGGAACACAACAAAAACAAGGAACCAACTTCTAGAAGAAAACTGACATATTTTGCCACAGGTGTCGCTAGTATCACATGAATCACAGAAAATGACATTGTGGTATTACAATCATTTTTGAAAAGTATCCTAGTTAATATTTTGCATTCAGAAACAGAAAACCAACGATAAGTAGAACAATAACTAATTTTTCAATTACGAACAATTATCATACAAAATATCAGCGCATTTGTGTACGTAGCAAACTGACGTCATTCCGACAGACCAATATGGCGTCTGCCGTCCACTGCGTCCAGCGTTTTCGTCAAAGTACGCGCGAAATTTGAAAATGTAAAATTTGCATGCATTTTTACGGCACTGATCGATTTAATAAAAAAATTGTGTTTTTTTTGTGGTTTATTAGCACTTTAGAATTTAAATAAAAATTAGTTTGGTTACGAAAATAATAAAAGTACAAAGTTGTTCAATTGACATGCCGTATGACGCAATAACATGGCGGCCACTATGTCATGGTGTTCAAAAACAGATTAATAAAACTGAAATCTTTAATTTATTTTGTTATTTCATGAACTAAAACTAACATTTTCCTACTGCATTTTGCCTAAGCTATCTCAAAAATATCTTCTCGTCCCAAACACCGCAGTGTCTTTAAAACGAAAGTCTTTGACCAGCGTGTGTTGCCAGTGATGACCTATGGTACAGAAACGTGGTCGTTCACAATGGGCCTTATCAGAAGTCTTTCCCTACGCGATCGAATCAGAAATGAAGAGATCCGCATCGGCCTTTTAGAAAGGAATGCCTTTTAGAAGGAATCGTCACAGAACATAGCGAAGCAACGGCATAGGAAAGAGCTAAGAAGACAGTTGAACCTATCCAAGAAGCTCGACCTGAATCAACATGCCGGCGACGTCGTGAAAAGATGGCCCTCCTATAAATAATACCCGTCTCTCCACTAGTCCAATGCTTACTCAAGGATGCATATCCGATAGGCTCGCAATCCTTTCCTATCATAAGGGCACGTCTACCTGACCATTACCGCACCCCCCAGTCTACTTCTTGATATGCAATGGCCTCTGTAACACCATGAAGCATGAGGCTCCAGGGGCTAGTGCGAATCTTGGGGTTCATTTGATTAATCGAGTCTGGTCAAACCACGCTGGGATCGACACATTACATTACATTTTAGGAAGGAATGTTTTTGGAACGAAGTTCCTTATTGCGCGTTGCGAAAGGGGGCTAGACGGAAAAAATTAAGACCAAAAGTTGTAACGACACTTTTTGCTATAGTTGTAATCCGTTCGGCGTGCACGTGTCTAGAATGGTATGCTTAATTCATGGTTAAAGTTTGCCCCCTGAAAAAAACTTTTCCGCTATTTATAGTCGGATTTGCAAAAATTTTTGTTCGAAAGGAGTATTTCCATTCAAATTTCATATAGATCTGATGATGAGATTCGGAAACAGACAACGGAACTCTTCAAAATGACTGCATGAATATGCTGTGTTTTGACTGACTTTGAGAATACCCCAAGGAGGACAAAATTTCGAATTGATGCGGGGTAGGTACTATAGCTAAAAAGTGAAAATTAAAAACTTTCTCCAAAAAAATAACAACCGACTTTCGAAAAAAACTTTAGTTTTCACTTCAATGTGAAAAATTACTTTAATTTCGGAAGGCGGTAACAAAAAAAAATCATACGTATCCAAAGACACTGACTTCCGAAATTAGAGTTGTATTCACCACTTTGTAGTGTTTTTTCGGAACTCGTTATTTTTTTTTTGTAATAGTTTTTTTTACTTTTCCTAATTGTTTCAAGTATTTTAAAATTGTGTTAAAGAAGTAGAAATTTTATTCATTAAAATTTTTCATGCAAAATTGAACACGATTATTCACTATTTTTTATAGTTTGTCCATCGTTGCTTAGAATTTACGGTTATTGCTAAAAAACCGATTCAGTACCCACTTCACTGGCTGGGAGTGTTTATTGATTTTTTGACATTACTGCAAACTTCGTTTGAATTCGTTTGAACCTTGAATACTGGAAGATTTGAAATAATAAAAATAACTTCATTTTACGGAATATGTGTAAAACAAACAGAATGCGGTTACTAGTGCGTCAGGTATACTATAAAAAAATACGAATAAATGTGTTGCATTACATACATAGTACAAACTCAACAAATCAATACACTGCAATGTACACAGTAAAAATCTAATTGCGAAAAAGATGTTTTTGTAACATTAAATTATGCCCTAAATATTGCGTTTAGTTATAGATTGGGTAGCTTTTGCGAATTTTAATGAAGAAACAAAAATACTGCTTGCTGTTGTTCTAGAATGTTCATGAATCCAAGACTTCTATTTAAAAATAATAATCTTGGAAAAATAGACTGTGAATCAAAAGTGCAATAAAACTATTTGGTATCATACATTCATGAAAAAGGAATTAAATATATTTAACAACATAATTAAAAATTGCATGTAAAAATAAACTGGATCAAAAATGCATTAAAACTATTTGATATCACACATCCATGAACCATGAAGAAGGAATAAAATATTTTAACACAGTTATTTTGAAAAATTGCATGTAAAGTTATTTACATGCAATTTGTTGTTACTAACTGTGAATCAAAAGTTCAATAAAACTATTTGTTATCACACATCCATGGAAATAAACATACTTCAATTAAATTATTATTTCAAAGCATAATTGGGCTACAGCAAATATTGTTTTTGTTATAAAAATAAAGTACAGATATATTTTGCAAAACATCTGAAATCTAAACGTTTGTAAGTGTTACAGTGGCAAGGCATGAACCCTTGCCAATGTAACACTTACAAACGTTTATTAATTGCTCAGCAAATTAAAACAATAAAGTTGTAATGCTGTGCGAAACTAAAATAAATATTGCTTAACTTAGCTGTTGATTTCAACGTGATGCACAATCATAATATTGCAGAAGTAAAAATATAAAACCGCCATGGCTCTAAGGATGCAAGTGCCGGAGTTAAGATGCATGGAACCAGAGAACTATAAGAAATATTTTCGAGCACTATGTTGGAGTGGCACCAAGTAAGTGTGTTCTATATTCTAGAGAATCTCACTGTATGTCTAATGTCACAGGACAAAGAGAACATTATATCAATGGAAACATTTTTTGTCTGTGTAGTTGTGATAGCGGATTATTGTTTGGACACTATAATTGGGGTGTAAACATCAAACCAGCAAAAATGGCTGGAGATAGTATGACAATAAGAGTTGGTTGTTGTCAATAGTATCATAGTCAATTGACACAAACATGAGGAGAAGACATCAAACACAAGTAGTGTCTCACTCCAACTACTATGTTCTTCTCAAAGTAGAATTCAATTATTTAAAGTTATAGTCAGCCTATAATATTCCCACTGTTGGGACACAGGCCTCCTCTCTTCGAGAAGGAGTGGGCCATTTTCCACCACACGGGCCCAGTGTGGGTTGGTTGCAGAGTGGGTTGGTAAATGAATTACAAAAGTAAATATTTGTGTTGGTGTTATCATACCATATCTATGCCCAGACTTGAAAGTATACCATGTCTGCTACTACTCCTTTGGGGAATTGAGACAGTTTACAGTATTTGTTGTGCCTCATGAACATGTGCCAAAATTACTCCATTTAAAATTAAAAAAAGCCCCCGACACAAACAAAAACCTCTATAAAGTAATAAAAAAAACACCCTCGAGGTTCAATAAGAAGTTGTAGGTAATATTTTATCAAACTATCATGATGTTGAGGGACGGGTAAAGACTATGTTATCCTTTCTATAATAGTATTTATATATAATTTCTGGGCCTTGTCGGTTTGGCGTTCAAGGTTACTTTGGTTTTCTTCATGAAGTAATAGAATACCAAATTGCATAATAGTTTTTTTAAGTTGTTTCGTGAGCTGTACGAAAAATGTTGCATAGTTTGTAATTTTCCCAGTGTAGTTAAAAAGTCCATGTGAAAGTCAAATTGTATTTGCAATTAGACCATTAAAAGGCATGTTTAAACATTACAAATTACAAGAAAAACGAAATTCGAAATGTTCGTTTTGTATGGAGAAGGCTGAGCAAGAAGTTTTTAGCAAACATAGCTCTTGTTTTCGCTACTTTTACTAGACATTACAATATCAAAACCCTATTTTATTAAACAGGATGATAATTGTAATAAAAAAAAATATAGAAACCGCCTACTGAAATTGAGTAACCTTGTTTGTTGAAAGATAATTTATTTACAGTCCGGCCCCAGGTCAATTATCTGCCTTTCATATATTTAATTAAACAGGCCTATCATATTATATAAAAACAAATATATATTTGATTTATGAACTCCGTAACACTAGTAAATAAACAGCATGTATAATAGTGTATGTATAGTACATCCTGAGGCATTATAAATAATTTCGCAATTTTTCTTGAAAAAACAAAATCGACCGTTTGTCGTAATACTGTAAATTATCATGATATGAGCAACAGCAGCGGTTGGCAGTGGTAGATCTAAACCGGTCATATTTCGTTGGTAGGGTCTACACCAAACGTGGTACAGGTAAAAGAACTGCATAGATTGTGATTAAAGTTCATATTTGCATATACAGGCTATGACCGACTCGAAATGCGCGTGGACCTGACGCGGTTCTAAGATATCTAGCTTTTAAATTCTTCCTTACATCTCTCCCACGGAAGGTTATTTGTGAAAACAGTTTTAATTGCGTATTAGGTAGCTCTTTTAATGTAAGTTCTGAACCGAAACCGAACCGATTTACGTGTTGCATTGCAACGTTGTTCTTAAGGTGCGCTTACACGAGCAACTAAAATTGCTCCATCCTGGTCAATTCTCGTCCACTATGACGTCACGACTAAATAATTTTTTTTGAGCAATTATTGCTCGGCAACACTTATGAATCAATCTGGATCAATTAAGTGGAGCAATTTATTTATTTATTTATTTATTTAAACTTCTCGCACACAAAAAAGGTACAAAGGCGGACTTAATGCCTTAGGCATTCTCTACCAGTCAACCAAGGGTGGTGCAGAGATTAGATGGCAGGTGCTGGCAGGAGCAATCTGGAGCAACAACAATAATTTGCGGATATGTTTTGGGAATATTGCTTCTGATTGCTCCATAAACTTCATGAGTTGCCGAATATCCAATCGGTTTGGAATTTTTTGTCAATTTTCGTCTGGCCGTATCTCTGGTAACAGGTTGCTAAATGTTGCCATGGCCTTAAATTGCTGGATGCAGTCGTGACGTCATAGTTGACGAGAATTGACTAGGATGGAGCAATTTTAGTTGCTCGTGTAAGCGCACCTTTATAAAAGGGATAGAAATGAAAATTCTGTGAAGCCATATTCTTGGCCAAGCCGCACCAACCAACCCGCACTCGGCCCGCGTGGTGGGCTACGGCCTCTCACAGATAGGACGCCTTTGTTCCAGCAGTAGGAACATAATAGGCCGATTATGTTTATGATTATGCATATTCTTGGAATAGCTGCCTTCACTGACTTTAAATTCCATGTACCTAAAAGGTTTAGTTAGATCGGTAACTCTGTATGCATATATATGTGTACTATACGATATTGTGAAGTGTAGGTACACTGTAAAGTAAGTTTTCAAGTACATCACAAAAGTGTTAGCGAGATCTAGATAAAACCTGTGTTCTCCGAAAGTATAGGTAGAGGTGTAAAGTAAACGTAATAGGAGGAAGGACTAGTGACATTATAATCAGGCACAAATCCAGATTCCAGGCTGATAATCGGAAACCTCAGTAACTAAACTATAAGCAGTCACGCACGCTTGGAGACATGTTTCACCACTAGACTAGCGAGGCAGTAACTTTTCCGGATGTCGCTTTTGTTATCTAATTTTATTTAAGTTTTGGCACTTCCAATTAAATACATTTTTCTAAGTCAAAATTCTATTTTAGGAAGGAAAGAAAATCCCATAAGCGGATCGGTAAGAAAGAAAAACTCCGGCGACTAAAAGCGGCCAGTGCACTAGCGGTTTGTTATGCGCCTGCACTCCTAGCCAACCCATCACAATTTGCGGTGTATGCCAGCGTTCGGAAGTCTATACTTGCACGCTGGCGGCACCTGCAAGGAAGCGCCGACTTATCTGATGACAGTGACGCCGAAGACTCATCACAAGTACCAGTGAGCAAACTACCAAAGGTATGAATATCTGGGACACCGTTTATAAAAGTAATTCCCTATGAATACGCGAGTCTTGTCTATCAGAGTACGCCGAAACGTAAATTCAGCCGCCCAGCCGCGCTCGCCGCCGTAGGAGTGTCGCTACACTAATTGTCGATAGTTATGGATTGTTTGAATGAAATGAATGATTCTGATTCCAAATACATACATCACCACCGTCTAGGTATATTTCCTTTAAAGTTGTAAGACTCGAAAAATATTGGCCTCTTTTAAACTCTTCGGAAGAAAACTTATTTTGTAGGCCTTTTTGGATGATTCCAAATTAGAATTTGAAAAAACAAATTAAAAACTACAGATTTACGCGGCATAACTATAACGAAGTTCGGAGGTTTCTATTTACATAGCACAGTTTTTGGTCATTTTTGGTGTCAAATTAAAGTTTTGAAACAAGTTAGCAGTTAATTTCGAATTTATGCTACCGATGCATCATACAGCGGCGCCATTTAACGAGAAACGAAATATTAAGGGCAGTAGGCATACTCCAAGCCTGGGTTACTCAACGGAGTATTGCTGAGGAGATTGGAACAAAACAAAACGTGATATCAAGGTTATGGTCACGTTATCGTCCTACTGGTGAAGTTGCTGAAAGACACCCAGGCGGGAAGCGCATAACCACCCAACCACAAGACCGATGTTTGCAAGTTGCTGCGAGAAGACAACCAATTGTTACAGCCATGGAGTTGGTTCAACGGTTCCAGTCAGAGCACAATTGTGCTCTGACTGGAACCGTCACTTACACTTAGTCACTTACAAGCAACTTAAGTTGCTTGTAAGTGACTAAACTGCAGGAGAAGACTGCATGCAGCTAATAACCTTCATGCTCGTATATCGCTTTGTGCTCCAGCACTACGCTGAGGAAATCGTTTTCCATCCCGATTTGCGAAGAGTACGCGTATGGCGAGTTCCTGGTCGTGAGAGCCGTCTGCAACACCCTCAGGAACAATAATGGTTGTCCAGCGGGACAATTATGGTTTGGGCGGGAATTCGTGTTGGTTGAAGAATATACCTCGTTTGGATCAGAAATACCATGACCGCTGAAAAATACCGTAACCAGGTGGTAGTACCAATAGTCTACCCCCATCGACTACAAATGGGTCAAGAATTCACGCTCATGCACGACAACGCCCACAGCGCGAGTGGTGACCAGCTGCAGAACCATGACTTATCGGTCTTAGACTGGCTCGCGCAATCACCAGACCTATTCCCCATAGAACACGCGTGGGACATGCTCCAAACAAGGGCTTTGTAGAATTTTCCTGCAAACATTGCGATTCAAAAGCAACTTTTTTGGCATCTTAGCAGGACCTGGGACTATCTCCCGCAGCAAGACTTTGATAACTTGGTTCAAAACATGAAAAACCGTTGCAGGACCGTTATTAACCTCTTGGGTGGTTTAACTGACTACTGATTTTTCGGTATAATTTCGCTTATTTTTTCACTTATTTTTGAAAAACACATTCATCGTTAGTTTATACCATTATTTAACTTTCGTCTTTATTGAAATAAAATGTTGTTTATGCAAAAACAATATTTTTGTCTAATTCTGAAGTCGAAGAATTTGTCTAGTCTGATAAATGTGCTTTATAAAAATTTATATGTACATGTTGTAAGTTATTTATAGCAAATATTAAGTTAATTGAGAAAATCCTAAATATCCCTAGACGGTGTTGATGTGTATTATGTTTTGTCATTTGTTCACAGATTACAGGAATAGGCCTTAAATCCGTCTTCTCCCTGATATCGCAAGCGCGGACCACAAATGCACAATTCTGTGAAGTTGCTCTTTCTGCTTTACTGGACGTACTGCAGGGACATGCGCCTGAAGAACTGGCACAAGAACCTACTGATGTAAGTATACATATACAGAGGTATGAAGAACAGGGTGTAAAGTTTACTCTTCCTCCATAGAAAAGGGAGGATACTCTGATCAGAGGGTTATTGTGTCTGTCATTAAATACAAAAAAACCGTAAGGATGTACCTTAGCCGTTGTAGCTACAGGAAAACCGTCTTAGGAGACTGTTCCTAACGAAAGTTAGGCACAGTCTCCTAAGAGCGTTGAAAAAACAAATGCAAATAAATAAATAAATAAATAAAAAGTCGTTGCTCGTATAAAGAGCTGTTGATTAAAATTTCTAAAGAATTGTCATGTTTTTAGATAATTCTAAACCTCCATACCATGCTTGTGGAGGTCGCCAGTGGCAGTGGGCCGGGTGGTTCTATAGAGCGACCGAGCAATCTGACTGCTTTCAGTAGCTCCTGCCTCATAGCCCTCTCAGTTGCCCGAGGAGAAGCTGAACTCATCCTAAATGCTGTGGCATCTCTGATTATGTCCTCATCTGTTCTTGCCGACCAAGACCTACAGGTATGTAGGTAGAACTAACGAATAAAAGTAACTAATGTGTTGTTATAATTTATATTCTATTTTCTTGTTAATTTCGTTGTTCAAAAGTGGCTTTATATCTATATTTGAAGTTTACTATGGAGATATTCTTATTCGGTTCTATGACACGTACGGTCTCTCGGCTCGATATAAGTAACACTAGCACTACGAAGTCCTCTCTAAGGGATAGTGCAGATAGAGCAATAAGATACTTGAGTAGTTTCATTGATTAATTGATAATAAACTTAAATGCGACCAAAATGGAGTTGAAAATATCGTGCGTAGTAGAATTCCATGCGGCAAGCGTGCACGCATCTTATTCGTAGACAAGCTTCCAACGACTGCTGACTGCCCCTACAACGCAATAATTGCAAATATAAAACTATTATTTACAGATACCAGCAAACCTCATCACTCTCCAGCGGAGCGTCCAATCGGTGATACTTGGTTCTCCGTCCCGCAACCTCTGGTTGAACTATGGCGTCCCCCACCAGTGTCTGGTCAATAGCTTCCCCGTCGATCTGCCTGCACAACTGACCTCGGGCGAGCTTGTGGTCCGTTCCTTAGTTTCCGACGGCTGCTTCTTATACGTATTTACGTCCAAAGGACTGCTGAAGATTGGATCAGGGTACGGCAGTTCTATAAGGCAGCATGTTTATTTGCACAAGCCAGACTTCTTTGCTAGCGATCGGCATGGCTGGCTAGGTTATTGTAAGGTGAGTTATAAATAGTTAATTTAAAATAGTAATGTTATCGTTATTAATTTCAGTTCAGAAACTTAACGAATGTATTGTCATGTTGCAGAATAAATTATATCTAAGGATAGGCAGGAAAAAGACTGAAGTTTATGAAATAGATAGAGAGACTTTGGAAGTGAGGAACATGATACGACTGGATCCTGGCCAGCCGGCCCCGGTTGAACCCAAGTCAGCTGTTTTTACGGACGGAACACAACTAGGACTGATATTATTAACTAATTTTGTAAGTAGAATTTTTTATTTTATTTTGACCATTACTTTAAGTTAGCACTACTTTTCTTCCCCATCCGCCGCTTGACTTTATAAAAGAGTAAATTTCGGAATTCTTTAACAAAAAGAAATATCTATGTTAAATATTTTTTTTTTGTTAATCAAGAATCCGGAAGTTGTCAGATCTTACGTTATCTGCTATATTTGGTTGACCTAAACAACAAAATCATTTGACATGAGAATTGAAAATACATAGATTCAATTCCATAGGTAATGTTTTTAGAAATCTAATCTAACATTCATTCTGCTGAGTTCGCGTGGTGGTTAAAGGACGGCCCACTCTGTGTCACAGAAAGTAGGAGTGTTTTCCTTCCAGCATTGTTGCGATTATGCTTTGCTGTGCTTTTGCATCATCTTACTGTTTCGTTATTTGTTACAGGACAACCTTACAATCCGAATGTACGACGCTGACGCTCTGCCGGAACGGAACGAAGGTGCGGCTACCACCACGCTGACGTCACTGAAAGAGATAAACGTGCATCTACTCAGGCGCAGGACATTGGTTCTCGGCCGCAGTCCGTTTGAAGATGGATTGGCACGGCGAACGGTGGAGTTAGATGCACCAATAGCTATGCAGCTTGACGATTGTGATGAAGATCCCCTCCTGAGCATTCATGGAGGACAAGATTTTGCTCTTCTGACTACTGCTTCTGGAAAGGTGTGTAGTCCAAAGTGTCGCGAATAATATGACAAAATTATTTAATTTTTGCGTTGACTTGACTGTTGAAGTCAAAGTCAAAGCATTTATTTCAAATAGGCACTTAAAAGGCAATTTTGAACGTCAACATTTACATTAAAATAGAATTGATTCTAGTCGCCCCTTCCAAAATGTAGTTTCGTATGGAGAAGAATGGGCAAGAAACTCCACCGTTACTCTTTTAAAATGTTTCAAGTACAATATTTACATTCATTATATTATTATGTTATGTGTGAAAACGATGCACCCAGAATAAAATTACCATACCAAAATAGGTAAACAGAATCAAATTGAAGCAATACAGATAAATTAATTCTGTGATAGATACATGGTGTTCACACATTTACAAACATTGCAAAAGTAAGTATAGGTACGATTTTCCTACAATATTAACAAGTAATGAGTCAGTGTGTGAGTTAAAGTAATCACAGAGTGTAAATCAATGTCATAAATATAATTAATTATACAATTCAAGTTGACTTGAATTTACTCTTAAAAGTATCTTAAAAGATCAACTTACAGAAATCATTTTCTTTTGATTTCGTTTCTTAATGGCGCTGCTTGCCAAGTTTACAAGTGTGTTAAATTCTCTACGTTCAAAATGAACTTATTTCAACGTCTGACCAAATTTTCTCTAATACTAACATTACAAAGCTCTTAATAAATCGCAATGTTGGCTTCACAGTAGGACACACCTTATTTATGCTTAATCTTCTTTCAGGTATACTACACTGGTAAAGGCACTAGTCTTGGCTACAAAGCAGCTGCGCCTCAAACCGGTCGATGGACCCTTATGAAGGAGACCATATTCTCCCGGAATGAAGCACCCAACGTCAAGAGGTGCAAAGTTGTACAGGTAAGACTAGAGCGAAGTTCTTTAAATATCTGTATCTGTCCTAATAAAAAAGCTGGAGAGGATGTTTGTTTGAACGCGCTAATCGCTTGAACTACCAGTCAGATTTGAAACACTATGTTGGTATTTGATAGCCCAATTCTTAAGGTAGGTTATTTCACTCTCAATAAGTTATTCCAAATCTGCTTACGACTCAATAGGTATATCAATCAATAATAGGCTGCTATTATTAATAGTAACTTACATCAAAATTATCTTCACACACATCTTTAGTGCTTTTAGGTCCAATCAAATCACGCTTCATTAGTTTGCACCACTTTTTCCTTGTTATTACATTATTAATTTATTATGTACACGAAAAAAAAAATTGGTACTTTTATCTGTCGTGTTTTGATACATAGGAACAATACAATATTAGTAGGCGTTTTTTTAACTTCAGCCATCCTGTAATAAACAAAATACGACTCGAACGGCGCAACAATAATTTTGTACGTACTCGGCGAATACGCACTGCGTTGTCGTCAGATGACGTCACACGATGGAGTTTCGCGTGTAATTATTCTTACAAGCGCAACTTTAAAGTCCCACATAACTTTTTCATTTTTAGAGATATTTTCATGATTCTTTCACACTATACAGAATTATTTTTTAGTCACCGTCCAAATTTTTCAGGGTGATAGTACCCGTGAAATTGAACAACTTTCTCCAAGGAACATGGGTCGAAATATGAAAAAAAAAATCGGACCTCTAACTATTGATTTTGCATGGGAGGTCGATTTTTTTTTTCATATTTCGACCCATGTTCCTTGGAGAAAGTTGTTCAATTTCACGGGTACTATCACCCTGAAAAATTTGGACGGTGACTAAAAAATCAGCCTGTATAATATAAATGAATATTTTAGGAATTATTTCGATTTATTAGAGTTATCCACTCCCGTAGTTTGTATGGAAAAAATGTCGACAAGATTTACCTTGATATGCTGTACTACCCGTGCGAAGCCGGGATCGGTCGCTAGTTATCACGAAATCAACTCTAAAATGAACTTAAGCTTTTTGGTATTATATTGTAATCAGAAAAACCCTAGACTATAAAATGAAGAACATAAAAAGGAAGATCGCTGGTCATCTCTGGAGGAGGGCTTCGCCTTCTGCTAACCAGGCAAATACATAATCATAAAAATATATTAATAGAAAAGTAAGATATTAAGGGTATCTTGTTATTAAATGTACCTAATGATAAGTATAGTAAAATTTAAGACATGGAAATAAAAAAATATAATTATTATGAATTAGGAAAGTTATAACATTATGTTTATGAATTATGATTGCATGCAGTATTTATATTACTTTTTTGTTATCCAATAAGAACGAAATAATGGCTATTTTATTTATTATATATTAATTATACGATACACTATTATATGCTCGGTACCATGCACGACGGTCGGAATTAGGCATGAAGTGCGGAAAAAGGAGTTCGCTATCTACACGATAGTTGTTAAGTGAATTTGAAAAAAAAAGCAAAAGTTTTTTTTTTAAATTAGTAATTGTATCGTATTTGTCATATTGTAGACTGATTGTCATAACATTGCTGAAACCAATTCTATCAATGTCAATCAATTCAGCATGAAGTATCATAGACCAGAAGGTACAAGGAATGATGCAATATTGTAACATCATATGAAAGAATATAATATGGATGGGGGCGGGGTCTGTGACCATCCTAAATGAGATTCGTGAGCTCAATGCTCAATTGGTTGGACGCCGACGCTCTCTGGAGGAACTCTAAGAACTCTCGTACCCTACCTACATTCTACTCACAAATATCCTTTAGTTGTGAGTTGGATAGTAGTGGCTGCCGGCTGATTTGAGGCTCACTACCGGCTTACTCTTGTCTGCTTGCTCTTATTGATGTTACTTGGGGTCAGCGCAAAATGTCTTTCTCTGTCAGCTGCCACGTTATGATTCACTCCCTCCTTCACACAGGCCTTCATTCGGAGATGTTTCTGAAAGTTTTATTTGTGTCGTAGGTGGCGGTAGGTCACGAAGGTGTTCACGCTGTCCTGGTACTGGACAATGGGTCGGCGTTGTTTACGGGCATTGCACGCCGAGGCGAGGATGGCGACGCCATGAAACACCGGCGACAACCCAAACCCACTCGCCCCAAGAAGATATTCAAGGTAAGGAAGAAGTCAATAGTTTTGTAGCAGGAGAACGCTTTCTGAAGGAACTTGTCCAGGATAGTACTTATACCAAACGATCAAATACCTAATCGTATAGTAGGTTCGATTGCTGGGTCGGGCAAAGGGTTTATCAATCTGGAATTTATTAGTAACAGCCCGTAGTCTGGATTTTTGTCCGATTAGTACCAATAGGCGCCCCTTATTACAATACTGGCGAAATGTGGGTCTACTACAGATCACGGAGTAATGAAAAAGCGGAGATGCCGCAGGGCAATATGCTCAAGAGCAAGCAATACACGTATTGCAGAAGTCTATTGACGCCCGTGACAATCAAGCGCTTGGTTGCTTTTTTACTAACCAATTTAAAAAAAATATCAGCTGTTCCATACATTTTGACCACGTAGATATTGCACTTTTCTATGAAACAGCAGATTTTTTTTTGTATAACCGACGAAAAATTTCTGCGCTGGGGTCTAGAATGATATGCTGAATTAATGGTTACAGTTTGCGCACTGAATAAAAACTTTTCCTGTATAAGTATGTCCGGCAGTGAGTCGAATCGGGTTGCGGATAATTTCTTTTATTTAACAATAATTCTACAAGGATATTATTGTTAAATATTAGTTCCGATTTTGGCCACGCTTTTGGACATGAAAATCTAATTTAACGTTATTTTCCAGGCGGAAGGCCACTTCGTTGTGTATGCCGCATGCAACTACGGTTCAACTGCCTTAGTGACGAGGCAGGGACATTTGCTGATGTTTGGCAAAGACACGCAACACTGTGACACGGCGGGACAAGTACTAGGTTTGCGACACGAGAGGGTTGTGCAAGTAAGTTTCATTCGATCGAAAAAAAAAATCATGAACATCACGATATTCGAGAGGCAGTATCTTTGAAAAGAGATATTGGATCATAGAAAGCCCAAAATTCAGTGAGTCTTTTGTATATGTTTCTATAAAATTTATCTGACTCACTGCCGCAGGTTTTGATCGATCATGCAATGTGATCGTTGAAAATGTATTCAACTCAATAATACCAATGGTCTTTTTCCCAGGTCGCTCTCGGCAAAGCTCACGCGGTTGTTTTGACGAACTTTGGGCAAGTCTACACGTTTGGTATCAACAACAAAGGCCAGTGTGGACGTGAATTTGGATACACCAAAGAGAGTAAGTTATTAATTCAATTGTATTATTTTCTTCAGTTAGGGGTTAAGATGGAAGTGCCGTACCAATAAAAAAGCTTATTATAATTTACGAAATCGTTGTAACGGTCAGTATTGTATAATTGTTGGAGACCTGGAATATCTACTTACTAAATGTCTAACACTGATAAAATACCGATTTACTGACGACACATAAGCCTTAACAGCTGGAAATTTAAAGAGCATTATTTAACTATCTTATTCTGTAGAACTTGAACAGTCTAGTTTTTAAATATTCGTCACTTTTCAAATTTTCTCCTTTATCAAGTCAGAACACTGCGGTATTCACGCGGTATATACATAATGCTGAATCGGTTAAGCAGATTCTATCTTGCAATAAGCAGACATAAATAGCCTTAATGGTAATGGAACTTTTTTTGTACTTAACCACACAGAGTGCTTAAATGACGGCTATATGGTGGGTCTTATGACACCTTGTGTTTTATTGTTTATCAGAAATGTATACACATCGTCGCCGCAGCGAAACCAAGGAAGACACCCGACTGTGCACTTCATCACATACGTGGACTACTGATTACTGTCGCGTGTGTGTCGTGTGCCGCGACTGTACGGGCTTCTCTAGTGCCTGCCACTGCTCACACCTGCCCAATAGAGTGCCTGGAGAGTATGTATTTATTTCTAATTTAGGAGACCTTTGACGAATGTGAACTAGTCTGTAATCAATCAGCGAGGTAGTTGCGTACCTCATTTACAATGGCAATGCCTTTCATTTTGACAGTTCAACAATATTAATTGCGTTATTTGCGGGGTTGAACAGACGGAAATCTTCAAACATATAAAGCAATGGATTAGTAATTTCCTTAGAAATCTTTTGGATTGTAGTCTTCGTAATAAATAAATAAAATAATTGTCACTAATCAAACGAGAACTGTCCAGCACACATCATTGTCAGAAATACTTAAATGCAACACTCAACACAACATCAATTTGTTGCTGTGACATCGTGTTGAAAGCATGATACCATTATGCAACAGTGCGGAAGTCAATGAAAAGCCTATTTTAACCATCGATATTATAATATACAGGTAAAACTAAACGAAGTATGCGCTCCGACAATATTGGTGTTTCATAATTAGCGTGATCGGCGCGCAGCAATGTTTCTAAGTTTTGCACTGCCGTGCTTTGTATTACTGCGCCTTTCATTGCACGTTTGTATGAAGCATTCTCTCTGTAGGGTTACTTACTCCGGTCGCAAATCGTCAGTTGTCAATTAAGTTTTTTGTAATTGCATAGTGTTGTAATTCTATAATTTTGTAATTGTGGTAATACAAAATCGGCAACTTCTTCCGTTGTGTAAACGACGTGATCTCTCTTATTTACAACGTCGATGTTTCCCTCAACAACAGAAAATGCGGCTGCGGCGAAGGCGACAGCGGTTGCGCCGTGTGCGGGGTTTGCCGCCGATGCGTTGACGCGTTTGTCGTGGCAAGTCGTCCGGAGCGGCCCTCCGCTGTTACTGTCACAGACCTTGATGATGATGGCGAGGCTTCGGCCAGGCCCGACTCCAGAAATGGTGAGTATTCTGATACAATAGAATGAAATAAAAATTAATTTAAAACTTTATTACCCTAGACTTTAACATACACTCCAAAGTAGGCAAGCCTGATTCCTGAGGTTAAAAATTAAAAATTAAATCCTACAAACCACAATATTAATAGGGTATTACACTTATTTTTGAAAAGTGTCTTAATTAGTTTCTAGAGTGCTAATAAACCACATAAAAACACAACATTTTGATTTAATCGATTAGTGCCATAAAAATGCATTTAAATTTTACATTTTCAAATTTCGCGCGTAATTTGAGGAAACCGCTGGACGCAGTAGACGCCATATTGCTCTGTGGGTATGACTTCAGTTGGCTAAAAACAAATGCGCTGATATTTTTTTATGACAATTGATTATAATTAAAAAAAGAGGGTTATTTTTCTATTATCGTTGGTTTGCTGTTCCTGAATGCAAAATATTATTTAAATAAAAATTACTTTGGTTACAAAAATAATAAAATTACAAAGTTGCTCAGTTGACATGCCGTATGACGAAATAACATGGCGGCTACTATTTCATGGTGTTCAAAAACAGATAAAAAAAACTGAAATCTTCAAATTGTATTTTAAAATTTATTTTGTTGTTTCATGAACTAAACCTAACATTTTCCGACTGCATTTTGGCTATCTCAATAATATATTTTTAGATTTTTTCTTGTATAGAGTAAAATACCCTATTATTATTAATATGAAAATAAATAATCCCGGCAGAGGCAGGCCAAAAATCTTCTTACAACGGTCCGCGCAATGAAATTCGACCAAAAATATTTCGCCGGACTTTAAGAACACCGTTGTACGAACATAATTTAGTGTAGCCAGTCGTCCTTACATTCTAAATGTCATTCCGTCGTACCACAGATCTTGAAGGCGACGGAGAGGCTTCTGCTAAAGTCGACCAAAGAAGCGGTGAGCAATCTCTCTTACATAGCCATAAGTTCGAATAGATAAAGCAAAAGGAGTATGTAAGAATCGTTACAGGTGTGGCGTTCTGTAGTTTATCTCTACCCCCGTGGGAAAAGTTTGTAGGAAAGGAAGACGAGCTAAACCCTCTAGTCAGCTGATAAGCATAAATAGGCAAAGAGTTGTCATGATGTAAAGGAGTGCACTTCAAAATACCCTCAGGATTATCTCTACATAGATCGCAGTTTTCTATGCTTCACTAAGTGAGGATTTCAATAATGAAATTGAACGACATCAGCACTGTTAAAACCGAGTTCAAGAGCTGTCAGTTTTAATATTCCATAACAGCTCTTTACGCGGTTTGGATGTGCTGAACACATTCACTTTAATTAGTGAAATTTGCCCTAAGAAAGCAGATAGGTAACAAGTCAATACTTATGTAAGCTCAATAAGCAGTGTTACTAAAGTATTCATGTTATTATCACAGGTCTTGATAACGCCTGTGGCGGAGCTTCAGCTAGAGTCGATAGGAAAAGTGGTAAGCATTCTTTATGTTACGTAGATCTCTAGGTTGGTATATGCAACCAGTAAAACTGATAATGCTAGTAATCCCGTGATTAAACGTGGAAGAAAAAGATCCGCAACAACTCCCAAGCAATTTTAATTGGAACTTCTACACTTCGATAAATAATATATAAATAATAAATCCTTTTACTGAAATTACAATTATATTGCGCCAAATATAATTGCAATTTATGTAAAAGTTTAAGCCGTCATACTAAAGCATGTGCCATCATTTTCGCAGATCTTGATAACGCCTGTGCAGGAGCCTCCGCCAGAGTGGACAGAAAAAGCGGTAAGGAATCTCAAGACGACTATAATTTATAGACATAAGTTTGTACAGGTAACATAATATACTGGTATTACCAGTACAATCAGTGAGTACACAGACTCACACTATCACAGGTCTTGATAACGTACACATTCAAACTGCTTATGCCGGATTCATTGTATCGTGAAGTAGGTGGAACTAAATTGTGCTGATCTCATGGGGAACCTCTAATCTCTTCTCTATCTCTAAATACTATGAGATAAAGTCGCTGTTTTCGTATGTCTATTTCTCCGCTTACTTCTTCTAAACCAAGCAACGGATTATGATACAGGTTTTAAAATCATATTATGGAGAATTTCATCCGGAAGGTTTATATGTTTGATACATGCATATTGTAGTAGAGAAAAACCGCGAAACGGGCTGTCGGCCGGCATGCCCCATGCCGCATGCCCCATGCCGTCCACGCCGCTAGGAGGCATTTTATAGTTATACGACCTCCGTGACATAGATACACTGTACACTCCTGCAAAGGCGGGGCTTTTCGTTAGTTAATAATATATTTGTATGCGAACGAAATCGTGGGCTCAGTAGAATATTGTGTTACTATTCAAGTAGATAGTAAGCAGGCAATCGTTCTAAACGAGCCTTCTGTCACAGATCTTGATGACATCGGTGAAGTCTTCGCTTTACTAGACTCAAGGAGTGGTGAGCATTCTATAATTTTTCGTAGACTTAAGCTAGGTTATATAATTTTTAGGAAAAATTGTTAGTTGTCTAGATGCCCTAGCTGCTTGCTTATCACTTAAATTTGAAATAGGATTAATCATCAAGTAATCAGCTCAGTGTACTGGGCTCGTCCTGAACTCCTCACCTAACTCACTCATCAACTCCCTGTACTTTGGTTCTCATAGACAGCCTACCCTCTCGAAATTCATTGGTTCGTGTGTTGATCCAACGGATGGTGAATTCAAATGGATTGGAGAGGGGTGATGCACAGCAAAATGCTCAATGTTCGCGAAATAATCGAATGAACAGACAAAACTTATGTTCTTTTTTCTTTTACTAGAGAAAGAAAACGTGCGCTTCTCGGTGTTCGAAAGCCAGGCAGCCAGCTCCGAAATAGATCGCGATGCCAGTATCAAAGTAACCTGTTTGCCGCCAGCGCGCGTCGCAATACCCGGCGGGCACCGCATTGTCGCCGTAGCGTGCGGCCTGCACCACACTGTGCTACTCACTGAGCATGGTAAGTTAACGAAACCATTGCCATAATATGTAGCGCTAATAGGTTGTTTTGGCGGGAGGAAAAATTCAGAAGTAACCCCGCCATATTGTTTTTGAATACATTTGAAGCGAGATTTCACAACCGTTTTGCAAAAAACATTTACTCACCAGCTCCCCAGACAACGTTATTAGCTCAACAAAAGATCGTTGTAGCAATGTAATAGGGTTCATTTATAATTGTTACTTAAAGTTAAGTAACGTTTGGACGTCAGCATATATAGTTAAGCAGGCGTTAATATTTACTTTAACCTACGGTTATAAATGAAGCCCCTTACGTTTTATATCCTTTAACGGGCCCTTGGTATCATTATTGTGTCAGTTATAATAAGATGGTTAGTAAAAACTGACGGCTCCGACACTTCAAGCCGTTCAGTATGCCATGAAATTATTGTTTTTATCTCTTTAAGGAATGATTGATCTTTAACACAAATTAGTTTATTTATTAGAAAGTAAAATGGTTTATTCTGCACAAAGCGACTACCAGTTGGTCAGTGGTGAGGTCACTGAGGTCAATAAACTATTTTCTCTTTTTATTAATTATCGTTAACTGAGGGTAATATTTGTTCCTAGGTGAAGTCCTAACCTTCGGTTCGAACCAGTACGGCCAGCTGGGCGCTGGTGACACAGCGGTTCACCATAAACTTGTGCGCGTGCGCTTACCTAAGGCCAAGTCCGTCACCGCCGGCAGCAATCACACCGCAGTGCTTTCTAGAGAGGGAGAACTTTACACGTTCGGCAATTATCAGGTTTGTAGTTGTCATCATCATCATCATCATTGACATTCATTCATAGTGGAAACGGAGGGACGCCCTATAAGAACATTTAGTGACTCTAATTGTGATGTTCTTCAGAAAGGTGAGGAGTGTAGTACTCGCGACCGACGTGGGTGTATGACCAGAAGGCTAATTCTCGTAATTATAAACGTTCAAAATCTAGTCGCAGTCTCATCTCAGCGGCAAGCAAATGTCGAAAATGTATGAAAAATCGAGATATTTTTGACAGATTGACACTGAGGTCAGACTGTGAACGTTCTTAAAATTACGAGAATTGCCCCTCAGATGTGTAAATGTTAATGAAGTAGGAAGGGTATGCAAGGATCGTAGAGGGTGGTGTTCTGTAGTTTCTGCCAATCCCCATTCGAAGAAGGCGCGTGTTCAACATTCAGTTATCCTTCCTAACTGCTTTCCAGATCACCGGTCCATCTAGTTTTTAGTTAGTGTGATAAAAGTGAGTTTCATTTTTATCTAAGTACTATGTTATTCTTTCGGCAATGTAATTTTAACACGTCACGTAGGTAGAGATATTACCTATTTATCCCGCTAGATGTTGCATCGTCTAGTGTTCGAAATCCATAAAAAGTCAAATGCTCAAGATCTATCAATATAGTAACCGATTCTTCTTTTCAATCCGTAGAAAGGCTCGCTTGGTCGCCCTCGTATGGAGGAGCCCTTACGAACAGAACGCAGCCCTATCTGGTACGCGACTCCCGGCCGCGTCCCCCGCCTGGGCCCGCGGCACTCCTGCAAGGCAATGTGGGTGTCTGCCTCCGGAGACCAGACTTTCGTCCATGTGTACCAGGCGCTTATCAAGACGGATACGTTGTTCAGTTCAACTATTACATCTAATACTAATAGCATCGGTAAGTATTATCTATAATACCAATTGTTTGTGTTGATTAGCATTAGTAGTTCCTCAAAGTACTGTGACAGACAGAGACAAACAAAACACTATAACAATTCCTTATTTACGATTTTGGTACGGAGCACAAAAATAACTGCTATAGCATAGTTAATTTTTTTCAGTAATCCTACCAAACCGGCCAGAACATACATTCAAATGCATAACCATAAATAAAATGGATGGCTCATGCAACACATGGACGGGTTCCGAACAGGTGGACTTTGTCAACAGTCTTGCTTGCCTAGACCCTTTATACGATGTACTCTGGTGTTACCAACCACAGATGAGGGTCATGAAATGCTACAACATCTTAGCCTTCGACTCACACAAACTCCAAAAATGTTGCAACGATCCTGAATCTTACTTCGGTGAAGGCGAGTTTGAGTACCCAAACTACGGAAGCATGAAACGCTTGGAAGATTTCAAGAACTTAGAGAATTTTGACCTGTCATGCCGAGATGAAGATAGACCGACGGATAATGTAGCTCTGTCGAATATGTCCGTATTGAACCAGGAGTTAGCTATACCATCGACTTCTGGCTACACTGTTACAAGGATGCATGCTGCGTTGCATCTTTTGGGCTGTTTGGACTCTTTGACTTACGCTCATGACATCAGGTATGTGGGGAACATTATCATTAAGCCGCGATAACAGTAACACAACATTATTTTTCGTTACTTAAAACATGTTGCACACAAATGTATTATGCAATGTTGCCAGCAACTTGTATCCAGTTTATCGAAAAATGTTTTGCAACTTTGGTTAACCGTGAATACACTAGGCTTTATTTATTGTAAGTTTTTATAATTCTATGAACAGAGCACTTTAGTTATAGTTTCATTTTAGGTTGCATTCATCAGATCAGAAAAGAGATAACTTGGGGTCGCCGATACTCCCGGTGAAGGAAGACTATCAGACCGTGAACAGGTTTGATAGTAATGGCGGCGGTTGGGGCTACTCGGGACATTCCGTTGAAGCTATTCGTTTCATGTGTGACACTGATATCTTACTGGGTAAGCTAAAGTTAACCTCGTTTAAAACAGAAATAGTCAGAATTTATTAGTATATTATAGTTTTACGATCTGGTGTCCGCAACACCACGTCTAAGCGCGTATTTTGCGAGGATGTATTGAGGCTCTATAAAGCCCAAAAATACTTCTTGCCTTAAATCTGGTGAGTCATATTCAGACCAGTAACTGTAAATTGTTTATCAGTTATACATTTCTGCAGTCATTATTGTTTTTTTTTTTTTTGGGTGGCAAATCATCAAATAACTTCTCCCGCTCTGGGTAGAGCGGGAGGGCGTGTCAGACTTTTATTGACTAAAACCCACCCGTGTTCCCTCAGTTGCCTGTGTGCCAGGGGCCGCGGATCTCTTTCGAACAACCCGCACCCCTGGACAGTCATTATTGTTGACTTAGTATTTTTACCTGAATAATCTGCTCTAGCAATGGAGGTGGTCTATACTGTATGCGCGTGCGCAGATTCTTAGTATAGAGTATAACGGGCCGGTATTCGCAACTCCCACAAGGTAGACCGATGACCTTGTGAAGGCAGCGGGTATCCGTTGGATGTGAGAAGCACAAGACCGGTCGATTTGGAGGAGCCTGGGGGAGGCATACGTCCAGCTGTGGACGTCTTTCGGCTGAAATGATGATGATGATGATGATAATTCGAGACTCCCAAGCCTAAGCGCGCATTTTGCGTTGATGTATTAATGCTCTATACAGCCTAACTTGCCTAAAAGTCGGTTTGTCATATTTAAGACCGTAACTGTAAATTGTGTTCATTGACATTCACTACAGTGTACATTTCTACAGTTATCATTGTTGAATTGGTATTTTCACCTAAATATCAGTTCCAACAATGGTTTTCTGAAAAGTGTGCGCGTGCGCAAGTTCTTAGACGATCATGTTAACACTGTATTTTCCAACTTTCCTCTTGCACCGGTAAGAACTGTTGAAGAATAAATAAAATGTTAGCAAATAGGCATAGTGGTGGCGGAGCTAATGGCCCAGGATGGCCTGGGTATACGTTTAAATATCACGACTCATGGCATTTGTACTGCAAATCGATTTTTATGTATTTATTGGATCTCCGACTGCATAATGGTACAAAATAAAACGATTTAATAATAATAAAAAAAAAACATAACCATAAAAGACAACAGACAAAAAATACAAAATGTTATGAATGGATACTATGAGTTTTGACTTTTTTAAACTTGGATATTTCATTTCCTCTCTGATATTTTACTCTTTTATTTGATACTAGCTTTTGCCAGCGGCTTCGCCCGCGTGGTTGTCGGTATATAAACCTTCCTCTTGATTCACTCTGTCTACTGATGAAAACCGCATTAACAGCCGTTGCCTAGTTTAAAATATCTAAGCGTACAAACACGAAAAGCGACTTTGTTTTATACTATGTAAGGATGTAATATCCAATTCATTACGCTTCGATACTTCTTAAACTTCTTATCATATGAAGAAAATTTGTACACTGCGTAATAAACAATTTTAGAATAAATAATATTGTATCCAGCTGGTATCGGGCTGTACGGCGGTCGTGGCGACTACACTGCTAAAGTGAAGCTGTATGACATTGGAGTGGAAGGCGGTGATCAAGAGGGCGATGGTGAACTGTTGACCGAGAGCGACGAGATCGTGTTTGAGTGTCCGCCTAGAGATCGCTTCCCTGTCATGTTTGACAACCCTGTACCGTTGGCGGTGAGTGAAACCATGCCAATTTTGATTCGTGACCTTCAAAGAGATTTAAAATACTATAGAGAGACTATCAAAAGACATGTTATAGAAAAATTGTGACCCATGTCACAGTAACACCTAGAGCATAAATAGCAAAATTACAGAATAACTCTTTAACTTTCAGACAATACTCTTTTACCTACACCAAGGTTTGATTACCAAGCGCATGGGGTATAACTAAGAACATTATTTGCTTCATGGAATTACTCGGTAAATTATAAAATAGGAACGAAAATTAACCCTAGTCCACTCGTTTTATCACTACGAGGTTTGCATTATCACCATGTGCAATTTTAATTTACTTTGAATACAATTTTCTTTTGAACACAATATGAATTATCATGTGGGGCGTATGATACGAGACAAGTAAACTGAGCGAGGAGCGACCTGTAGATCTATACTACCGGTACTAAGTAGATTTTATTATAAAGTTGGTCGCTTTGTCGCTTCTATAGTAAGTATATTATAATAAAACTTCGGAGACGATGAACAAGCGATTAGGACAGTAAATATAAAGTACGGATTTTTATAAGTCTATAGTGTGTCTCATGATTTCTCGCTCCTGCTTGTTGTGACTGCTGTTGTTACTAACCTTGGCATATACTTATTACTTAATCTTCATTCTTGACTCGTTTGATAGTTTAATTGTAATTCTGACATATCAGTAGTTATTTCATCTTATTTGCAGGCAAACCGATGGTATGTCGCATGGGCGTGCATAAGTGGACCGTCCTCGGATTGTGGCTCCTCTGGCCAGGCAATGGTCATCAACGATGAAATAGGTTTTCATTTCAAAACCTCCAAGAAATCAAACAACGGCACTGATGTTAACGCCGGACAAATTCCGTCTTTTATCTACAATACCGTCAGCCCAGACCACGCGTTACCTGTCAAAGTAGTGGAATTTGGGGAACCGATCATAGTTCTAACCAAAAATTTGTCCAGAAAAGTGACTGTACCGTGCTTCAAGTCGCTCATAACCCTGCTACAATGGAGCTGGGATGCCTTCAAAGAAATCATCCTAGAAACGAATGGACTGGTCCCGATAAACTACCAGAAGTTGACCATAATGAAGCATCAGAAGAGACTGGTGTACGTTATCAGGGCATGCTTGAGACTCGTGCGGTCTTACATCAATGAGATATACCCCCAAAATAATAGGAAGCGGAATTCTCAAGAGTACTTGTCATACTGCGAAGCTATTGCTGAAGTACGGAATCTGATTCAGGCCATAATGGCAGACCAGACGCCAACGTGCTCCATGTTGCCGAGAAAACCGGGAAAAAGCAAAGCTCACAGAGTGTGTTACGTACAATTTGCTTTAGAGCTTACCACGTCGATCTTGAAAGAATCTCATGATACGATAACAGCGTGCTTCCATGCCTTCTTTCCAACTCCTACACTGAAATGGAATCATCTCTGCGCTATGTTGTTTAACGTCAAGGTACGTCGATTAATGAAATGTCCACAAATATGGCTCAGTAGTTAAAAAAAAATCGTCTTTCTAGTCTTTTTTTTAAAGCTCGATATATCGTATTAACGCTCGGTTACTAGAATGTCGATCTCTCGTCAATGTTCTTGCCTACAAATATTAATAAACAAGCTTTTACAGGAAGGTATTGTGCCGCCATCACAGATTCGTGAATTGACGTCAACCTGCGCGGCCATGTGCGCGTCCCGAAGTTTGCGTGACGTGTTACAGTATGTGGTTCCCGTTACACAGTGCTATATCAACACACACGAGAACCGGCGACCGGACAGCAAGGTGAGAATGGTGATAAATGTGATTGATCCATTTAGAGACAATACATCGAACATCTAGCAAAGAATTCGTTCAGTCTCATCGTTAACCTTAGACCATTGACAAGTATAACATAATTTTTTGAACGCATGTTCTACTGAACAGATCTCTTGACATAAGGAATTCCTTAGCGATCTTGTGTTTTTTTTTGCGTAGGTACTCAAGGAGGTTCCATCCAAATCGGCAACAGTTCCAAGATCGTCGCACGCGCAGAAACCGCCTCCAATACCTCCTAGGGCCAACAATACCCCGAAGGTGAGTTTATTTGTAAATTGTGTGTAAATGATAAACTTTTTAGGATGTAATTTGTAAATACACTGGTGAATACGTACGACAACATTATCTATGCTCAGGATCATCACGAAAATTACAGTATTTATTTTATTTTTATATTTAGTTGTTCAAACACGGTTAAATACCAATTAGATTCATTCAATACATAAAGAAGATTTATTTACTCTCATACTCATAATAGAGAAAATTGAAAATTGAAGACTTGAGATTAAGAAAGAATGAAAAAATTTTTTTTTTTTGATCCAGGTTAAAGCAAACAATATTCACACATTAAATATTAAAACATAAAGAAGTTAACAAAACAAGTATCCATCTCATATTGTACTGTCCAGTCTAGGTTACTTGACAAAGGTTTCGATCTTTTCTCAGTTTTATTACTTAATAATGGAATTTAAAAGAGACCTCTGAATTTGTTTCGGCTTTTCTCAGAGAACAGTCAGCTAGCAAAATGCCGGCTCCCACAATTTTTTAAAAATATTGACCACCAAAATATTGACGTGTATAAGTGTCTTATATGATAAATAAACATTTGATTGCAATAAAACATTCAATATTGTCGTAACTTCTTTTACAGCAACCGGATCCAGCAGACACCAAGCCAAACTACAACGAATGGCACTTACTAGACGTGATACCACGAATGTTAGACATCGTGATGATGCCCATCAAGCAGCAGATGATGACGCGTCAGTGCGGACAGCCGCACGACCACGGCGAGATTAAGCAGTATGAGAAATTGTCGGAGTATTGTTGCAAACTCACTGCCAGGATCGTGGCCGAACTGTCTACCAGTGCCACAAACATACGGGTGAGTTTTTTTACATGCTCCCCTATAGGATAACTTCTTCATAGATATTTGGCTCAAGTTTTTAGGGTACCATTTCTAAATTTGGAAGTTCTGACAAATAGCCGGTTGATTTGCAAAAAAAGTCCTGACATCTTACGTTTATTCATTTCTAGAATAATAATTATAGAATATAATAATTTAATAACCCCTTTATTCAAAAAGTGCCGAAAAATAACTAGATCGGACAAAGTCCGGACGGGGTCCGAAAACATGTGAGGACAAGTTCGGACGTATGATTATTCTTACATGTGCTACAAATGGTCAGCGCCTTTAAAAATAAGTCTTGTATTAGTCTCAGCGTAGATGAAACAGAATAACAGGCGCAGGTAGGCTTTTATTAAGATGATGCAAAAATAACAATATCTGTTTTATGAAGGTACCTCTTTCTTAAGAATCACACCACTGCCGCATGCATGGTCATGCGCTAGTGCGTCAACAATGTTATATTTCTCATTACAGGAGGACACCGACTCCAACACGGTGAATAACTTGGTAACCCCATCCCGCTTCATGCGTGTGAACCAATCCCGGGCTTGGAACACCGGTAACGGCAGCCCGGACGCCATCTGCTTCACGGTAGACCGCCCCGGCATCACGCTCGTCGGAGTCAGCGTATACGGTGGCCTCGGCAACTACGAGTACTCGCTGGAATTACTGCACGATGTTCGGGTAAGAGATACTACAATAACTTTCTAGCTTTGATAGATGATACGACGGAGTCGCGCTCGTCGGAGTAAGCGTGTTCGGTGACCTCGGCAACTACGAGTACTTGCTCGAATTACTGCAAGATGTACGAGTAAGAGATACACCAATAACTTTCTAGTTTTGATAGATGATAGGACGCAATCTGCTTTCTGTTAGACCACGCTGGAGTCACAGCTATAAGCTTTGTAGCTTTGAGAGGGCTTTTCAGGGTTAAAAAGCAGCCTATGCCAGCATTAACAGCCGTGACCATAAACTACAAAAATTGTGTCGTTCGTTGTTGCTTGAAAGAAGTAAAAACCATAAAAAATTTCATGGCTCTTCAAACAATTTTTCAGTTAAGGTGGTATCCGTCTGATGCTGTTCTGGTAAATCGAATTGACTTTTATGGTGGGTACATATTTGCTATTTCATACCTACTAGGCGCATTTGTTACATTTCGCATTTATGTGTTCATTGTATTTTTGGAAGACTCTTAACTGTGTACTTTCTCGTAACAGCTTCGTGCATCAGCCGACGAAGCCAACCCGACGCACTGCTGGGTGAGCGTGGAGATCGCTCACGGAAACTTTACCGCAGCAGACCTGCAACACGACACGATACAGATCAAGTTCGAACGACCTGTTTCTTTGAAGGTATCTTATATTTTTCACTTCTATAGGCCGTGGAACACAATAGATTTCGCTTAAATCGATCGGTCGAGTTGAAGGTAAATTTTTTCTTTCTCTCTACGTTCACACGACACCGATAAAATGGTCGAAAGTAGCGAATTCATTTTGAGGTCATTTGTATGTAATTTACATAGAAATTAACGTTTATTCGTCACTTTTTGACACTTTAGTTGTTTATGCTACGCATCAGAATCTTTCACTCGTCTCCTCACAAGCATTTATCTTTATTTAATTTTAGTGGGGAAATAGTAGCCTAGTATTATATTATAAACTACTAATTCTTATGTATAGGAGGATCTCCGCTACGCCATACGTCTATGCAACCACGGAGGGCGTACATCCAACGGCGACTGCGGCTTGCCGTCAGTGAAGGGACCTGATGGGACTACCTTCCGGTTCGCCTCCTGCTCACTCAGCTTCAACGGCACCACGTTAGCAAGGGGGCAGATACCCAGCCTTGTTTATTACGGGTATGTTTATTGAAATATTGAGGTGAATTATGCTCCCTTCCACCTATAATCCAGCCTACAAAGCAAGAGTGAACAGGCATCTTCTGGTCACGCTCGTTACGTCATCATCCATCGCTCTCATCATCTCCATAAGGCCAGTTCGTAGTCAAGAAGATGCCCATTTAGCAAAATATATAAAAAAACGTATAATATTTCATAGCAGAGATACTGACGTTGTTAAAACCGAAACAAACGAACAAAATAGGAGGAATTATTAGAAAAATTTCATGCTCATGTCTTCCCTTGATCAAGTCAGGACACAATACTTTCGTAGCTACGGCTGCATAGAAAACTGCACGTAATTACTAGATAACAAAGCAATAGCATACTCTTTTGACCAATGCCGAGTTGACATCAACCTTTATAATGTCTTGGCTATTTTATGTTTTTTCTTACACTTACGGCCTTATTCATAAAACGTTATCGAACATCTAAACAGTTGCTAAAGTCTGGTTTTCAAAGAGAAACCAGATTTTAGCAATTGTTTAGATCTTCGATATTTTTTTATGAATAAGGCCGTTAATATCTCGCCTTGTTTCCTCTGAAAGGGGTTGGGCAGAGTTGTACTTATACTACACCTACATTTCTCAGGGTTTTGTCTGTTCGTATCACGTTTTTAATTCGGTCTGACTCTCTGGATATAGATACATCCTTTCATAGTTATTTTACTTCTGGTAGTAGCTGCCCCACAGAAACCTTATTGTAAGGAAAGTAAAGATCACTGTGATTTTGACAGACTTGTCAGTAGCGGCAGCCCAACAGCAATCTTATTTTAATGACGGTAAAGATCACTGTGGTTTTTACAGTGAAGCAATATCAGAACTGTGAAAAGACTAAAGAAAATGGCTGCATGTCATTCTACGGTATTGACATTACGACGCAATAATAATGCTGAGTCGGTAATGCTTAAGACATGTATCTATTGTAGATGCTTGATGCTATGCATAAAGGAATAAAGAGTTTTTAGAAAACTGAAAAAGTACCCAGTTTAAATAAGCATACAGCAATGTCATTCCTAAAATATTCTTCTATTGTCAATAAGAACTAGAATGATTTTCAAGGAAAAAGAATTCGTAGACCTTAAACTACAGTCCTTTATTTTAATTCACATTCAGCTCATCGAAAACCTTATCAAACTCTTCGGAATCGGCCGACAGTTTGCTCTGCTCGCTCCGCTCCATCACTCTTCGCGTGGCCTCTATTGTCATGGATCGATCAGCTGAGTTGTTCTGTACTCTTCGCAACGAGCTCACTGCTGAAGATTTGAGGAGAAATGCCAGTGTCTTGCAGACATCACCGGCTATCAATGTTCTGATCCCGTATACTCTCGCCAACTTGGATGGTGTTGATGATTCTAAGGTGAGAATTAATTTGGTGACCTTTAATTCCTGCTTGAATGACTAACTCTTTGATGTAAGCACGCTTTCGCATCTAGCGTTGATTGGTGTCGCTTTCACTGCTACAGAGTAGGCGCTAGATTAAACAAAGGGGCGCTGTTGAAAAACATTTGTGGAAACGTCACTTGAAATGTATTAAAGAAACAATGTGGCTGTGTTACTTTTGCGTTTGGCCACGCGCCATTTGACCCTTGTAGCGCTATACATATGGTGGCAGTGATGGATTCAGTACATGATTCTGAATCCCCTGCGCTGAAGTAGGTCTAGAATCATGTGCCACCCTGCCATCCTTTATGTCCCCGACACAACTATGTAGTTGTGTCGAAAATAATGGCTTGATGACGCGGCGTTAGGCCAGTATATACTGTAGACAAACGTCTCGTATTCGTGCGTAGGGTGCAGGTTTTTGGGGTTCGATCGAGTTCTGAATTTCTACATAAAATTCTCATATAGAAAAAGTTAAATATATGTCGTGCACAATAAAGAAGGGTTGGGAATGCACAATTATTTTAAATGAAACACATTGTTATGTTTTATACAACACATTTTTAAATATTGATCTTACAGAGCGTCATCAAAATACTGGAGATGATTCACAAGCTACTCCCGCATATAGCGGCAATGAACTTGCTTGTCCCGAATTTAGAGGAAAGCACCACAACCACGGGTCACTACTACACGTGGCTCGAGAGCGACCATCCTTACAAGCAAGCCACCGTCACTAATATGAGGTTTGGAACAAAATCAAAAATTAAATTCAAAATATTTTATTTCACATAAATGAATATGGGCACTCATGAAACGTCAGAAGCTAGGTGCACGGTTCAAATTGGTTGTTTCATAACTATATTCTGGGTATGAGCCTGTTGTCTTTCAATTTTTCTCTCTCTTGCAATTAGTGCGTCATCCCTTAGGTAAGACTAAATTCGTCAAGCCATTTCCTTCTGGGCCTACTGCGTCACCGATTGCTGTTGTTTGGAAGCTAATCTGCATCAGATTAGCTTCCAAACTGAGAAATTCTGATAAGACATGCGGCAGATGTGGCTTGCTACAAAATAACTATCAAAAAGCAGAGCAGATTAGATGAGTGGTTGTGAATACTGATGATGATGGCAGATAGAGATGTATAGGAGAATCATCATCATTCTGCTGCCCTTCATTATCATCACTATCAACCTAAAGCATTTCACTGCTGGACATAGGCCTCTCCAATTGCACGCCGTTCAGCTCGATTCTCGGCAACTCTCATCCAGTTGCCCTAATCTCAATTTAATTTGGAGTCGGCGGAACATGTCTTTTTCTTAGATATGTATAGGTAATACAGGCTCGTGTCCGCAACTTCACGCCAATGCGCGTATTTTGAGAGAGATGTATAAAAGAGTACAGTTATGGCTGAAAAGTTCTCAATAAAATTACGATAAAAACTTCAATCTTCTCGCGACAGGAAATTGTTTTAATAGTCTTTCTGATGTCCATGTGTTACTTTTTAACACAAATCCTGCGCGAACCCGACTTGTTTCGACCTGGAATGGTCTAGTAAGGCATGTTTTACCAGTAGATTGTATATTGTAGGATGATTATAATGGTTACCGTCTAAATGTTTGCTTTTAAAATTCCAAACAGAAAATTAAATTATTTTTTCTCCCTAGGGTCCTTTTCCCAACCAGCGTGTCTTGGGTAGTCCTAGAAATGGATCCCCGAAGCATCACCGCACAGCCAGAAGATTCCCTCACCGTGTACGCCGTGGCCGGAACTCCGAAACACCGGTGCCATTGTGCTAATGAAGTTCGGGTCTCAGACCCGCCTTTCAGAAAGGTATATAAGGTAGAAAATCTTCCATCACCCACATCATTCATTTAAGTGCTGTTGCCTATTACGATATACTAAAGTTAATGTTCTAGACTTGGACTCGGGAGACAGGACCGGTATGTAAAGCCGATATCAGATAAATTTTTGTCTTTCACTCGAAGCAAAACGTCTGAACACAAAATTTATCAAAAGTGTAAATTCAACTAATTAGTGAACCGATCGAATGATGTTAAATTTCGGCACTAGATATAAAATTTAATTAAAGGAGCATAATTATGAATGTTCATAGCTACATAACTTTTCGGTGTCGTGTGAACGTGCAATAAAATAAAAATGATCATTCACCATTCACTCCAGTGAACTTCTGGTATCGGCTTAACATCTTAGTGGTACGAAAAAGAGATTGTCTCGTAAACAACCAATAAGGTATAATGCCCACCGATTGAAGAGAAATACAGAAAAGAAAGAAAGGGCTTCAAAAGGAAGCCATCGACTTCCCTTAGAAGTTTAGAAATGTATGGCATGGGTATATATACATTTTTATTCAGTCCTACTTAGCACAGGTAAACTGCTCCACCTCAGTCGGCCAAACAGATAATAATTCAAATGTCTCAATATAAGTGAGTATAACGTCAAAACCTCTCATTAATGCTCAGCTATTTGCCATACTTGTCTGGGTTATGAATGCTATTAGACTACGCTCAGCTAACTTCATTCATTGTAGATTTCCTCGATTCTTTAGAACCAGTTTATTGGTTCCCATCATTTCCAAGTAAACTTCTAGCCTCTAGTGTAAATAGCTCCTGATATTTGCTTGGCTGAGAACTTTGCTCTTGAATGTAACATCGGAACAACACCTGTACCAATTTTAGAGCTCCCCTAGATGTTTGCCCTTCATATGTATTTTAACCTGACTGTTAACCTCTTTGTGTGTCGTCTACCGTCCCGGGATCAGATGGCTGGGGTCAGGATTTGAGATCGTGATAAAGTATTTGAAAGACTAAAAAAACTGATTTCTTAAAACCGAAAAAGTACAAGACACAGTACAAACATTGTTTTAATGTGCGGTTTTCTGTATCATCTTCAAGTTGTCTGATCCATGTGTGTCTTTGACTATAGTAAAATATGATATTGCAAAAACTACCAGCTTTTTGTGCTTGTATCGGGATATTTTCATTGATGTCCTCCGCCCTGGGGCGCCTGAGGGGTCTGTCAGGCTCTTTCTGACTAAAACTCAGTTCTTCAACTACCTTTGTCCAGGGCGTTGGACCATTTGCGCAGTTAGTCAGGTTTCTCCGACCAGATATGGGCTCGCATAACTTCAACACAGACCTAGTCACCCTCTGCGGCCGTTGCCGTATGGCTGCAGTTTCTCTTGATTGTGTGTGTTGGTGGTGACAGACTCCTCAAGTTTTTCACCCGCAGGCTTCTCTATTGCATGGGACTTACTATATCAGCTGCGTACCATTTCTGATAATACAGGTGTGGTTATATAAATTGGGTGAAATATAAATTATTGGCTTCTTTCCAGGAGGAATTCTAGTACTAATTTATAATTGGACCAACTGAAAAATATCGCAAAAAAAGTTATTAATTTCATTCATACTTAGAAAGGATGCCAATGAATTTAAAGTCAGCTGGTGTTGAGAACTTTTTGACTGAAACAAAAATATTAATTTTATTTTTCGTAGCGCCTAGTTCAGCTGACAAATGAAGGCGAAGTCGAAGAATTAAACGATGAACCTGATACGGATGGTGTGTGCATGCATTATAACTGCTCTTACATCAGCGTGACGCCTCGACTGGCAAACGAGTAAGTTATACAGTGCTACAACGATCTTTTGGTTCTTGGAAAACATTTAACCATTGGTTTTGAGAAAAAACACGATGGCGGCGTAGTTCCGTTATTGACCACGCGCCAAAAGATTCTTGTACAGCTATAAGTGTATTTTATGGTCTTATTAAATGTAAGTTTTGTTGAGTTGAGTTACGAGACGCCTCCTAGGCGCCTCCCTTAAGGCACACTGAGAGTGGGACTTGCAGCAGGTAGCAACAGTGTAGCTAATTTAATTGAAGTATTCTACAATCCGATGTATTGAACAATCCCGTATGTGTGCGAGGATAATTGGAGAAATCGAGTCTGGTCGTCTTTGCGAAAATCTAAGGATTATTGCAAAGAAACCAAGAAATTATTTTCTCAATCATACAAGGAAAAAAAACAAAGTAAGAAGTGTGTAGGGATCGTAGCAGATAACGTTCTTTAGTTTCTGCCTGCCTCCATAGGAACAAGGCGTGAGGATATTCAAATATGTAAATACAAAGTTCTTTATTTATAAATGGTTTATCAACAGCTTCTGTGTACATGAAGAAGTTCAGTTTCGTTATCAGATATACGAAGATCTCGTATTCATCCATCCTATTGTTGCAGTGCCAGCGACTGGCCACAGAAGGCACTGCTGGTGCCAGGAAATGAAGTAATATTCTCACTGGAGACAGCATCCGACTATTTGACTGAGTTCAATAAGTCTAACAAGTAAGTCTTCAAAGTAACTCTGCCTGTAAACTTACCTTTACCGTTACCTTTTTACGCTTAACCACTGAAGCGTTTGTTATGAAATTTAACAGATTGATGGCCTGGGAGATGGACATAGGATACATTTCATCCTATTTTTTCAATTTAAAAAAATGTTAAATACTCAAAACACGCAGATGAAATCGCGGACACCAGCTAGTTTCGATTATACCGCTGAACACTACGTTTTTCACTGCTTTTGCGCCGAGTTATCTATACAGGGTGAAATTTAAAACATGCGACAAACCGAAATGGCAGATTGTACTCATCATTATGAACAACTTTTACTAAGGGACCAAAGATGCAATCGCGAAAAAAAAAACATCTGTTCCCTACATTTATGTTCGCATGACTTGTCAAAATGTAGGGAACAGCTGTTTTTTTTTTTGCGATTGCATCTTTGGTCCCTTAGTAAAAGTTGTTCATAATGATGAGTACAATCTCCCATTTCGGTTTGTCGCATGTTTTCAATTTCAACCTGTATATACAAATATCTAAATTAAAAGAGAATGTGATAACCAACAGGGGCGCATGGAAGGTAAAAAAAAAACTATCAATAATAATAATCTTCAATTTAAAATAGTTTTTAATAAATTGGAAAATACCCGATTATATTGCGCATCATGGGATTACTATCCTCAATGTCAATTCAAGCCGACCTTAACATAGTTGGGAAAAGGCTGTCTGCCTTTTCCTAACCATGTTGGGGTCGGCTTCCAGTCTAACCGCATGCAGCTAAATACCATTATTTAACATGGAGCGACTGCCTATCTGACCTCTGCAATCCAGTAATTGGGTAATACGACACCCCTGGGTAAGACTGGTTGTCAGACTTTCGGGATTCTGATGATTCTGTAACGACTGTCAAAGATGTGTAAGTGACAGCCGGGACCAATTGCTTAACGTGCTTTCCGAGGCACGGAGTTGTCTCGATATGTTATGGACGGTCACCCATCCACGAACCGACCGCAGCAAGTGTAGCTTAACCTTTGATCGACCCGTGCGGCTGTTATTATTTAGCTTCGAGCTTCTCGTGGAGTTACTATATTCGAACGGATCCTATGATAAATTAAGTTTTTTTTATGCAGGATACATTTTTAACCAGTGCACAAACTGTAACCATGAGTTCAACATACCATTCTAGACCCCCCAGCCCAGAAATTTTTCGTCGGTTGTACATAATAAATCAGCTTTTTCATAGAAAAGTGCAATAACCTATGCGGTCAAAATGTATGTAACAGCTGATTTTTTTTTGTATAACTTACAAAAAAATTCTGCGCTGGGGGGTCTAGGATGATATACTGAATTCATGGTTACAGTTTGCGCACTGGTTAAAAACTTATCCTGTATAAGTGAAAGATTTCTAAATAGTATACTCAACGACACAGTTGCCCCCCCCCAGTGGGTTCCCGCATTGTCGTTGCGGGGGGGCTCAGTAGCCGTGGTCCGCTCCCACGGTGAAGCGAAGAGGAACCCAAAGGTGGGGCCGCTCGTCAGGGCTTTTGTCTCCAAGCCGACGACGTAGCGGCCAAAATGTAGGTTGCGGTGAGGTGCACCGCAACTGAGGCGGGCCGCGATGTCGAATGGGAGGCATCGCGGCTGAGGATTACAGGCTGCGGAAGAGGAGGAGTGCCGGTACTTCTGAGTAGCGCTCTTCCCTTCCGTAGCCTGGACGGGGCCGCCACCGTTTGATGGCGGACGCGGTGGGGCCGCAGGGGAAGAGGAGTGTCGGTATAGCGTTGGCCGCTCTCCCTATCCCCTGCGGCCGAAAGGTGGTAGGCGGCGGGGCCACTGCGCTGACCCGTCGCAAGGGGACCAAGGGTACCAGACACGGGTTCGTCTGGGGCCCTTTTGTTACTTGGTTCCTGGGGTGGTCACGGCGTGCCACGTGTCCTGGTGCGCCGAACTGGTGGGGTCCGCAAGGGCCGATGCCTGCCAGGGGTGCGGGTTGTTCGAAAGAGATACCGCGGCCCCTGGCACATAGGCAACTGAGGGAACACGGGTGGGTTTTAGTCAGTAAAAGTCTGACACGCCCTCCTGCTCCACCCAGAGCAGGAGAAGTTATTTGATGATTTCCCACCCTCAAAAAAAAAAAAAAAAAAAAAACGACACAGTTGCTATGAAATAGCCTGCATTATCCAAATTAGACCTACAAAATTCCGGAAACTTGTTTCCGTCGTTCCGATTGTGATAGCTTGCAAACATTATACTTTATAATTTATTAAATATAATAATAAAATAATAATATTTAATAAAATAATACTCCATTTTTAGCGAAGACAACCGCTTTGGCTTCCGGTGCCTGTGTGTGGGTTACGAAGACACGCCCCTCACCACTCAACGCATCGGGCTGGTGGCTCTTGAAATGGAACTGGTATACGCAGGTGCTGCTTGCGCATCCAAGCTCTTGGCTCCGGATATCGAGATACCACCTCTTTCTTTGTGTAAGTATATGACCTGGTAACATTACTTTGAAGTCCATGTAACGCTGTGTACCGTAAGGCCGCTTGTACACGCTAAGAAAAGTCGCCGTGCCTTTGCAAGAAATCGTGTCCTTTCTATTCACGAACTGTGTAAACTGCTTCGGCGCTGACCAAGAAAAAATATATTTTCTGCGTTAGACCCGACGCGCGAAGTTGATGCGGTGCGGAAGGCGGGCGGGGTAGGTGAGGTGGCTCGGGTAGTTTTTGTACGTTTGTTTGCGAGGAAGTGTTGTAGCTGCTAGTACCAAATTTATTACGTCAAATAATATGTGTTGAATAAGGCGGCCTAAGGATCAATTTTAATGTTAGATAGGATAAACCTGTAGCAAACTCAGCAAGTACGTAGCTAAAGCATGTGGTAGTGATGTGCCGGATCATTAAAAATGTATCTACATCCGCAGATAAGGATAATTGCCGTCGACATCTGCGGATACGGATTTTAACTTTCTTACTCAATCGGTATCGGTGCGGGTGACCTTGAAACGATAGTTGACGCCACTTGACGATTTGCGTGACAGAACATGTTTCGACTTGCGTTGCGCGGGTCTTTCTTTTGTTTTGTTTATAGTTTAGTGTGACACTGGGCATAGGACATAGATAACGTTTGTGTTTGTTGTACACACGGCTACACATCAAGCTATACATTTCCAGTATAAGCTGATCTCGCATTGTATAGGATTTCCGTACAATGCGAGATTAGCGTAAACTGGAAATGTATAGCTTGATGTGTAGCCGTGTGTACGAGTCAATAATAATGTCCGTAATACATCCGTCAAAAATGTAGCGGATAGGGATAGGGATACAGATCTTTTTTCTCCCGCGGTTATCCGCGGTTACGGATACGGATATCCGGAACATCACTACATGTGAGTAATTCAAGATCATTTCTACGCCTACTAATGCCTCGCATTTGGGACAGTACCTACAGGCTAGTTTGGGTAGAGTAGGATAGAGTTGTAATAAGACTTGAGTTATTCAAGTAATCTTCTATCTTTGACCACTTATTTTTTATTCAAATAGATCTAAAAATTAGGAAAACGTTTAAGTGCCCTCGAGATCCTCTAACACTTACACACAATTTGTGTTCAGTGTGAAAAAATATACAGGATACATTTTTAACCAGTGCGCAAACTGTAACCATGAATTCAGTATATCATTCCAGCGCAGAAAATTTCGTCGGTTATACAAAAAAAAAATCAGCTGTTTCATAGAAAAGTGCAATACCTACGCGGTCAAAATGTATGGAAGAGCTGATTTATTTTTGTATAACCGACAAAAATGTATCCTGTATAAATTGGTGATCATGAAATATCTTGTGAATGTTGTTATACAACTAATAGGTATCCATTTTGCTTAACATAACATTACTATGCATGATAATAATAGGTAAATGAATAAAACTTCAAGGTTAATATCTTGTTTCTCAGTATTAAACTAGCATCTTGTATATTATAATATCTTCTTTATGATTCCGTTTTAATGACTTCTTGTTTTAGCTGATAATGTTATGAATGAACGAATTATTCATTTGCGGTTAGTTCACTAGCGCCAGCAATCCGACTGATATTTTATAAATAGGAATAATATAACAAAGGACACTTGTTCTATTTTTATTCCAGTTATTTCTTTTTAAATCCTTTTAATATTTTCCGTGTCGTGTAATAAGATTCATTTTAGTATAGCAACACAGCTAACAGCAAAGACTTTGAAAGTGTAGAATTTACACTTCATAAATATGTATGAATTACAAAAGATTTAGTATAAAGGTTAGACGAGCATCATTTATAACAGCAATAAATGAATAATATTCATAAATACATAATTTCCAAATTAAAATCTTATGGCCCCGAGATAAGGTACAAATTTCTGGAGAGGTTGTATCACAAAGGTGGTTATCAGATAAATGATTTATTTTTGTGTAATGATATATTGTTCCGAATCACAACGACGGGAACTCCAACCGTGATCAGAATGTGTCGATGCAGGTGTGAAGAACCCATTGTGGTCTTACTCACCTCCTTTCTGGCATACTAATCAACGTTGCCATTTATGTCTAAAACTAAGCAGTGGATTAGCACTGTTACTGTACTCAATAATTAACGGAAACTAGTGGTCGCCCAGTGGTCAAAATTCGGCCCATGGTGGGCCAGTCGTACAGTCAATTACATTTGTGTATATTTTTTAATGAACCGATGCGTCGCTTGTCTACATCAAGCTATAAATTTCCAGTTTCGCTGATCTCGCACTGTACGGAAATTCTATACATTGCGAGATCAGCTTATACTGGAAATGTATAGCTTGATGTGTAGCCATGTGTAAATTTAATCCACTTTTGTGACCATAACGGAACGTACCTATATTTAAATATCGTCACACGTGAAAGCCTCACCCTTCTTTTACTGCGTACGTCTAATAAACATAATACTCTATTTCTGTTTGTTTAGCAACCTTGGTGGAGGTTCAAGTCAACGCCATGATGGGCGGTAGCCCCGGGGTTGAAGGAGAACCGTCACACGATGGGAGCGAGACATTGTTGTTATCCCGAGGACTTGAACTGTCCTCACCCCCTTCCATACATCATGTTCTGGATGGACAGCCGCTGCTGCGGTAAGTTTTAATTTTAACAGTATTGCACATTGGAAACAAAAGATATATCGAGAAATACATGAATGGCATCATCTTCATTATCCTCTCTTACCCGTATCCCAATTTATTTTGGTCGCTGTAAAATGTATTTTTGTTAATCCTACTCAAAGTCCCTCCATAGTTTCTATGTTTCTATAGTCTTCCACTACTCTTATGGGCCTACCACACGCTCAAGCCTCATCACAGTTTTGCCTGCGCAGGTCGGTTTGTACATGAAACACCGTGCGTGTGGTTGGTAAAACTCGCCGATTTGTAAAAGGTGTTCCGTGTACAAACCGGCCTGTGCAGGCAAAACTGTGGTGAAGCTTAAGCGTGTGGTAGGCCCATTATAGCGATCCACAATAGTTAAAACGATAAGATGTAAAAAAAAAATGTCAAATATACTTCATAACAAATACCGTGATGGCTTAACAGTAATAGAATTCGAATTTGGAAAGATGACATTTTACAGTTTATAACTATTGAAGACACACCAATATTTTACGACCAACATTAGTCTTCTATTGAACAAGTTTGTAGCAATTATGGTATCGGTAAATCTCGTAAGTTATTATACGAGTATAACCATACACTTCCTGAATTCAAAGTAATTACATTCCACATAGTTGTAATTGTTTACAAACATAAACTACGTGTATATTGCATCGCGAGGAATGTTTGGCAGCTATTATTATTTCAAACAGTAATGTTTTTGTTTCCGTTGGGCGATACATTTGTTTTACTTTGTAAATTAAGGTTTTATGCAAGTGGTGACTGAAGAATTCGATGTTGGAATACACTTTATAGGAAAGTCAATAAAGATATTGCCGTTTGCATAAGTTTGTCATTTCGAACTTGATCGGGTGAATAAAAGGCAGTGTCTTTGTTGAGCATAAGTTCAGTCTGAAAACTGTTGCCCATGCGTCAAAACCACTCGTATAATGAAATGACCCAAAACGTCAATATGCGTACGAGGAATATTTCTCCAAATATTTGTCCCCTATTTGATGACCTTCCACAGGAAATAGCGCCAAGAGTTTGATATTTCACCAATAACAGAGTAATAATAATTCAGCTTTTTTTGAATAACAAATCATGCATAGATAATATCAGCAATCATTAGAAAAACATCGCATGAAGACCTCAGAGACACGATCTTCATTGTATTGTATAAATTGTACATACACGCCTCCACCATACAGTTATGCATGCTACCATAATAGGCCCATTGTTAGCTATACTTCTGCAGACGACAGCAAGGAATTATCAACGGTCTACTCCTACGGCAAGTATGTGACATGAATGAAATATGTATTACATATAATCCCACAGTTACACAGGATTTAGCATCGAGGGAGAACCGTAAGTGTGTGAATTGTTGAACTCTAGAATCTAGAACTATGCATATCATGAACATTAACATCGTAATACGCTCGTTGGCTGCCACAGACTAACAATCATGCCGTGTCCCTAATCAAAAGGTAGGTAGATACGCTCTGTGTAGAGCTGCCAAAGGCTAAACGAAGTCAAGGAATATGTAATTAAATCAGCACGACAATGATGATGATTCTCACCGACTAAACTCAATTTAGGCTACTGCTATCTTTTTCCTTCTAATGAAAAAAGAAAGAGACGGAAATAAACTAAGATTTTCTTCGACATAAATACGCCGAAGTAAATTCATCATTCATCAACCATCGCTACTTGTCTTTTTCTATCGCAGTCAGTCAGTAAGAGACAACATTACTCTTATGTAGTTTAGGTGGTACCAAAAGGTGGGGAACAAAAGAATCGGAAACATTATCTTAACTTCCACTGGTTTATTTCCCAATCGCAAATACTCTTTATACAAAGAAGCATTAAAGATTGTTTAGAGGTTTGTTTACCTTTAGCGAGAGGCATATGGGCTCATTGTTATAACCGCCAATAATGCAACCGTTGTGTCGATAGAAAATTTATTTCTTCTCGACAATTGTTTGAAACCAGTAAAGGGTGCAGTGTGTACACTCGGCAACGTCACCAGTAAACCATTTTGTTCCCTTACTTCTAGGCATTATGGCTCGTAATAGATTAGCACCTCTTGGTTCAAATGGCTATAGGTCAAGTCGTAAAATGTCAAAAACGTGCACAAGTCGTCGCATTTAGTTAATACCTATACCTAGTAGGTAATACAATATTGCTAATAGAATAACCGCACCTATAGGTATAAACTATAAAGTGGCTATAAGTTAAGGCATTTACAAAATGTGCAATAAGGCAGCGCGCAAACAATGTTGACAGAAAATGTCTAAAACTCTCATTACAATTGATATAATATTATAGTGTTTAATGAAACTAGACGAAATAAAAATAAGACTATGAGGAGCTGCGCGCTGCACTATTAACAGTATTTGAAACTATAAATTGAGTTGTGTATGAACATAAAAGCAACAACTATGTCTAATGTATAAGTGGTCGCATTCGCATGTCAGCAATTATAAGCGTTGTACTTCTGTTATTGTTCTGTGTCATACGAGCACATACTGTCTTTTGCAAAACTACTAGAAATACGCTAATATGCAAGTTTTACGACAACTAGTAGGTCACAACAGCTCTGGAGTAACGCACGCAACTTTATAGTCAGTTATAAACTGTACGTCATTTCGTCACGTTCGCAATGCAGTGCGTCATTAAATACTAACATTATAGGTGTAACTTTCGCAATATTTGCTAAACATTCGCACAGCTATCATCTGTCGTAGAAACATCATAATGAAACACAATAATCGTTGTACTTTTTTATTAATCACAATAATTTAACGCTACCGTTAACAAACTCGTAAGTAGTATCTTTTGCAACACCACATCGCGTAATACTGATCTGTGTATAACTAATGTTGGCACTTTTATAATGATGGAGCGGTGGAGCTCTGATGCTGCCACAATTACGTTTAATAACATGAAGTTGGGGCCACGCGGCGAACGCGTGCCAAGGTCGCGACATCAAAAACGTGCCGTGAAAACGGTTGTCAAAGCCAGATAGCCAGACCTACATGTATATTCAGGGTGACAGGGACATCGACGCGCAAACAGTTACCATGATTTTAGACCTCATAGCTTATAAATTTTTAGAGGGTTCTGTTACCTAGAAAAGTGCAATATTTTTTAACCGACGAAAATTAAAATGTAGTAATAACTCAGCGGGGTTCAGTATCGTGTACTGAATCCATGGTTACAGGTTGCGCGACCATGTCGGTGCCACTATCAAGCAGTATCAAGCCCCTGAGGTAGAAATCTGAAAGCACAGATTATTCACGTAGCATTCACTTTATCGAACTAGTTATCTATTGTTTGTCACCAGATACCTACACAATGACAGAGATCAACATTGCTCTCGCAACACAAACGTATTATAAATCTGTAGTGAGGAGCTCTGCTCGCTCGACAACAATATGGAACTCCGTTTCCCTGTAAGTCTTTCCATCTGGCATGACTATCTGCACTTTTTTCTTCTTTTCGTTTTCTCGTCTAACTATAAAGAATATGGCTATGGCCGCTAAGACTAACACTATAATTACCCCTATGACCACGAATATCCAGAAGGTTTGTTTGAACGGGCCGCATCTACTGTCCACGTAGGTCGGCAACGATACGTAGTAGCCTTCAAGCTCGTACCAACACGTTATAGTACCGCCTTGTTCTTTTAACACTTCACGCCAGTTGTGAGCGATTTCACAAGCACAAGATGTGTTCAGGTTCAAGCCGTCTACTCTTAAAGTCAGTCTCGTACGGTTGTACATTAATGAGGATGGCGTCAGATTAGTCACAGTGTTGTTATCTATCAGCAACTCCTGCGGCCCCATGACCGAAGCTATCTCCAAGTCCACAGAGAATCCAAAAAACGCACCTTTCCTCAAATTGGTCACAGTATTATTCCTAAATGTAATTGGTCCTCTAGTAATCATGTGAAATCCGTCTCCTTCCAATGTTTCTATGTTGTTACTCTCTATAAGGACCCTCTTTGGTGAATTGACAAGAAAAGTTAAACTATACAAGTACTTAACAGTAACTCCTTCCATCCGGAACAGGTTGGTCACTTCTACGTCTGATAGAAACCTGCTCGGTAGCGTGTTTATCCTGCCGCCGCGCAGTATAAAGTTATCCACAGTAAATTTCTTGAAAGCTTGTATTTCGATGTTCTCGAAGACATTGTCTAACAACTCAATGTTGTTGACTCCTGAGAGGCTGGAGAAAGCGAATGGCTTCAAGACCTTGATAGTGCTGTTGCTGATGACGATATCGTTGACGCGTCCCTGTATGGCATGAGAGGCAATTTCGTCTATCGTACAATTGTGTATCGAGATCCGTAGTCCTGGGTTCATTTCGTTCCGATTGGAGAACGGTGACCAAGATAGCGCTCCGTCGTTAATGACAACGTGATCCACATTTCTTAGTTCTATATTGCGGAGTTGTATAAGATTCCGAACTGTGTCCGGCAGGAAGGTTACCCGAGAACAGTTACCGATAATTATACCAGTAGCAGTAGATGGAACTCTGTAAGCTCCGTCTGGCCGTAGGGTCACCTCCTGCAACAAATGTAAATTAACGCTATTGAGAAATTACTATTTTCTTCGAAGCCATTTATTTTTCTACGAGGGTTATAATATGAAACCTGTAGAGTGTTTCACGATATGCCTACCTACCTTGAGAATAGGGTTGCCAACCGTTCTCTAAAATAGAGTATTGTACTCTTTTTCTTATGGACGTACCCTCTAATATATAACACTAATAGTGTACGCCAAAATACTCTTTTTTCATAAACTTACTTTTTCGAAGTAAACGATTTCGTTTTTCTGCAGTTTTTCTATATTTTCCACTTGACTATTTGTCTGTCATGAATGTAAAGTGACGAGAAAAGAGGAACAGGGCTTTATAAATTTTGATTAGAATGAGCTCCTGATCATAAAGTAACGTGGAATTTAGATGTTTAGAGTCCTACAACTGAACAATTCTTGTCAAATCAATAAAAAATGTTAAGTACCGCTTAGAAAATACATAAAAGAAACGAACAAATGGTACTCTATTTTATTAATTTGTACTCTTTATTTACTCTCTGAAATCAGAAATACTCTACTTCTTTTAGAAAAAGTTGGTAACCCTACTCCAGAAAGGGGTACAATATTAACATACGCAGGTAGTGATCACTATTTTATGGTAAGTTTAATATCATCTTAAAGATGATGTGAGTCACTCACTACATTAGATCATCCTTGAAACAGTGAAGCTCGGCAAGAGCAAAGTGCCTATTATAAACGTTACGTACGGGATATTCCCTGGTGCATGTGCATATGACTCTGGTGAAGGGATCGCAGCGGCAGGCCTCCTCCTCGCAGACGGTCGGCGTGCTGGCCCCGAGGGAGCGCGCGTGCAGCGCCACCACCACCCACCACCACTTCGACCAGCGCATGCTGTGTTCACGTCACCATCTCACTCTTTTATTCACGCACTGAAAACAATGAAAACATCAATAATTAGCAATTAGGATCACCTAATCATGCACACCACATTATTATTCACTTCACCGACATGAGTTTTCCTCGTATTTTATAACTAAATACCAATGTAACAAATAGACCAACGCATTCACGGGCTAATGTAGCCAATCTGAGTCAGCTAGGTATCGGTCGTTATCGCGACCGCTGTTATCAGATACGTGGAGGTAGGTACAGTACTGGTGCGACTTACAGAACCTCAGATAGCGGACAGAAATCAAACTGCGTATATTTCTTGAAACCAGTAGTGTGATAGATATTCGGAATCGACGAATTACGCTTGTAATAAAGAAGGTTCGTTTAAAAAGCGTAAGAACGTCTTATAACAGCGTGTTACGGTACCTGACTAACCGGGTGATGTTAATTTAGTTTGTTGAAGCGAGTGACGTGCCTATATGAGTGTGTTGGGTATTAAGCTATACTACTGTTTGTTGCCTGTAAACCTGCGTATTACTCAGCGTTGCGTTGTAGGTACCTATATGAATTTAGCAAGACTAACAGGGAGATAACGTTACTGATATAATATGATAACGCCAGCCATGTCATTGTGTTTATTTACGCATTAAACAGTATCTGGAAGGCAGTCAAGAAAATTGAATCGAAATCAAAAAGGCCAAACGAAACAAAGATTTGCTTCTACATCTCGCCTACATTAACATCGTAAATGTGAATTTGGGCGAGATCTAGAACTACTTTTAGTACTGAGACCGAAGCATTACTGCATAAAGAAACTACTAAAACTGTTGGGAGCGGCTGCATTCACGCGACAACCAATATTTTCAGAACAAAAGGGTCGTGTCATGATACTCTAGTTTTCAGCCCACTTGTTAAAAACCCGTCATTACGATCGAATATACCTTCTTGTTGCAGAATTAGTAGAATTAGAAACACGAGTAATTGCACCTACCACTGTTTGTCTCTGCATCACCCAAAGGTCGACTGGTAGAAAATGCCTTTGGCATTAAGTCCGCCTCTGTACATTTCTGTGCGTGAAGTATTAAATAAATAAATAAATAAATTAGACCAGTTCTCCATCGTTTTACCAAATTTACTAATGCCAAGTTTATAAGGATTATTAGATTGAAAGGTCAGCCCAAACCTAAGCTCCCTAACCGTACTAGACGTACGCTGATGGAGACAACACATCAGCAGATGCTTTTATTTTATTAATTTGGAACAAAAATGTCGGAGAGACACAAAGTAGAACTAACTTGATCGTGCGTTACGCGATTAGGGTGCAGGCTTTATAGTAGCTCGTCATTGGAATCTATGGCCTAGATACATTACGATTTATTATTACTCGCAATTTTTTGATTAATCTCAAATCAATTAAACCGTAAATTGTAAATATTCTAGGCCCTTCACGGAGAGTTGGGCTGAAGATTTAACAAACAAATAAGTTTGGATTATTTTGTATTTATGTCACCGTATGATTGTGTAGTAGTAAGTTTATAATCTATCTCGCGAGATTATAAACTGTCGATAAATTATAAAGTGCACTATACTGCTTACCGACCGAATAGGTTAGGTTAGATTTGCGACCAACCACACGCGAACCGAGCGAGCAAAGCGAGCGGTGCCGCGGCAGCGGCCGGCGAGCCCTACTTCCAATTAAGTATAGCGCAAGGTACTAACTGTCTTGATACCTGCACCCTAATTGCGTAACTCACAATTAATCATAATCTGTTTCGTACTTAAACAGATGGCTAAACCACTGCTTCATATGTTCGAAAAATGTGTCTGCTCAACAACGTAAATAACGCAATGAATATTGTGGAACTGACAAAATGAAAACGATTATGATTAATCGCGTGTTACGCAATTAGGGTGCAGTTCACAATTTGACGGTTTCACTTCGATAGATTAATTATAATCTACCGAAAAATAATGCGTTCAATTGTAAGCAGTATGTTACGGTTCCCAATATCGCGAAATAGATTATAATCTAACGGTATTTACAATGTTACGGTGACATTTATACAAACTCACCGAAATGAATGTGGACACTGAAGTCTGAATTAATGGGCCAAACTAACAACTCTCCTTTCAGAACATTACCGCTGTAGGATTACGGAGTGTTTTCAAGGGAGCTTGTGAAAACTTAAGATGTTTATGTTTTTGACAAGCTCAGAAGTTCAAAACTATGATTTCGACCTTGCGATATATAGGTCACTTTTAGTGTCTGTCTGTGTGACCGTGACCGCGTTGTTCTTATAAACTCCGCAACTAATTTTGAATCGGTTTTAAACACCCATTTAGGGAACTTATTCCGGAAGGCTTATAAATGCGTATATATATTGCTTTGCCAAGTCGTTAAAAACATAAAATCGTGTACAGCAGGGACGCGTCGCTAGTTTATTTATATATACACTAGCTGTTCCCGCGACTTCATCTGCGTGGAATTTAACAAAAAGTTATTATTGTTGTTGTTGTTGTAATTTCTAAAATAAAAGTAGCCTAATTTACTCCTTATTACATCAGCTATCTGCCAGTGAAAGTCCCGTCAAAATCGGTCCAGCCGTTTCAGAGATTAGCCGGAACAGACAGACAGACAACAATTGTAAAAAAAAAACTTTTGGTATATGTACCGTGTATACATCCATATGCATTTAGTAAAAAGCGGTTATTTTAATATTACAAACAGACACTACAATTTTATTTATCTGTATATAGATGATATTTCATTTTCATCTATCTACCTAGCTTTATCAACTATGTCAGAACTGTGTAGGACTGGTTTCTAACTTCATGCTACTGAAATTTTACCAGTATTTTCACAACTCAATTAGAACTAGCGGAAACGTCTAAAATACGGTTTGAAATTTTACGGTTTTAAAGTTTAACGGTGGGCGAATGTGCCTGACATTCGCCCACCGTTACAATTTTTCACCAATGGTGAAAAATTTAAAAGTTTGGCAGCTAAGTTAACTTGATCCTGTATAAGCCTTTTCGAGTTAACTGTGTTTATTTGGGGACTCAATTCAAGCTATCGAGTTTGCTGCTACTGACAGAGCACGCAGCACGTGTTTTCTATTAAAATCCGGGATTTATTGCGAAAAAGATTCACATAGTTTGAAATACAAGGTACCTACTTTGGAAGTTCTGTGGTGCCAAAAGTATGAATAAGCGCTCGTTGTGTCGTACGTTGATTATGAGTTGGCCGTTATTTCCGTTATAAAACTATACAAACACACGACGTCAGCGTTATCATCTGTTTAGTACGCTGTTAGGCTGTACAACTGGTGGGGTCCGCAAGGGCCGATGCCTGCCAGGGGTGTGGGTTGTTCGAAAGAGATACCGTCGCCCCTGGCACACAGGCAACTGACGGATCCCACCCGGGGTTTTAGTTAGTACAAGTCTGACACGCCCTCCTGCTCCACCCAGAGCGGGAGAAGTTATTTGACGATTTCCCAACATCAGAAAAAGGGGTAATTTTGTAACAAACTAACAGTAGGAAAGGCTTTCATGTTGACAGTTCATCAACATTCATTGCGTTACTTACATTGTTGCACAGACAATTTTTTCAAACATATGTAAGATGAGCATATCAATCAATGTATTAGCAATATCTATCAAAATGATTCAGATTGATACTGTGTTACGCAATTAGGCGGCGGGATAGACGTACATAATTGTTTTAACCTCATTTGAGAGGCGAAACTGAGAAATTGTGATTAGATTAGCCACCACGTAGGCAGTTATAATGTAGCCATGTCTCATCATTAACTCATCATTTTAGGAGATATTTAATAAACTTTGTTTTGAATTTTAAAGAGAGCAGTGGTGGCTCAGCCGCGTCTTTCGAGTTGTGGGTCGTAAGTTCGAGCCCAAACAGGCCGTTTACTTTGTGTAAATTCGTTTATTGCCACTATTCTTAAAACGGTGAAGGAAAACATCGACGAAAGAAACGTAATGTCCTAGAACCAAAAATTCGGAGACATGTGACATTTACCAACCTGCACTGGGCCAGCGTTGTGGCCATCCCTATAAAAGACAGTAGACCCGTGCCCCAGTAGGAACATTATAGACTAATTATGCTTTAAACTTAATTATATACTGCCATTACTGCCTCGTAGGTATGCGTCATGAGTTCACTATAACTGCTACTTAGTGGTCGAAAGCGCGGCTCATGACATGTGGGTTTTAGGTTCGATTCTCAGGCCGGGTATATTAATCATATTATTATGCAACCTGACGACTGCATTGTTTAATTCTGTCACAAAAGCACGATACCTATACGATTTAGCTGTTCGGACAGCTAAATCGTATAGGTATTTATTTGGGTATGTGTTCGGGAAAAGCCGTTCGGCTTAAATCATAATGTACTGACCCGAACCGAACATGATTAAAGCGAGGATATATGCCGAACGAAGTTTGCCGATCGGCACAAGCCGAATAGAAATTAGTGTAGTAATTAGTTCGGGTTGGCTTTTTTGTTCAAAAACTGCTTTATTTATTGTGCCAACCAGAACATGATGTGTAGCATCCCTCACTGCTCCAGTTTTAATTAATTGAAGCAATGTCTGAATACAATAGGTATTTGTATGACTCCAATTACTTCTGATAAACACAGGTCAATATTTTTAGTGGTATGTTTCTATGCTACCATTCGTCTTTGACTTTTAAGCGATCGGTGAATGTCATGTCATCATCCCATGTATTATAGGTATCCATTATATAGACAATCAATCAAAGGTCAACTATGATAGGATTGTAATTGCATAAAATTAAGTATATCAGGAAATGTACTCCGCAGTAAATAAATACATAGCAGATAATACATTAAAGATGCCTTTAAAATAATGTAACTAATCATACAGGTTAAAGAACAATTTATTAAACAGATAAAGATGCGTCTTGCCTTAAAGTCAATTTCAGATATGCCTCTGCCTGGTTGCTGTGTCTAAAAAACAAAATTAGCAACTTTTGTGTCTTCGACACGTGAAAGTGACTTTGGAAACGTTCGCGGGGTAGTTGCGTAGCATCATCAGTAGGTATGGCTTTCATTTTGACAGTTTGACAACATTAACTGCGTTATTTACGTTGTTGAGCAGACAAATTTTGCGAATATTTGAAGCATTGTATTAGCAATAAGCATCCTTCAAAAATATTCAAAATGATTCAGATGGTGACTGATAGTATGTTGCGCAATTAGAGTGCCGGTCAGCGATTAAGGCTGGCTACACATCGACCGCAGATAGGCTCGATGCACTGACGCATCATTGATTGAGTGTGTAAGGTTGAATGTGTATGTGTCGCGGCCATCTGGTTAAATTATGCAGCTAACTGGACGCCTAGGCCGTTCATTAAACGCTGGCGTCCAATTAAATAGCTGGAAGACAACTAGCCAAGTCATTGAGCGCAACGTTTAACCAGTTGGCTGAATGTAGTGTAGTCATTTAGTTAAATTGGATATTGATGAATTTGTGATGTTTCTTGATACCTAATACATACAACTAGGTAAGTAACTAGTAATAGTGAATTGTTTTTAAATAAATAAAATATTAAATAAATAATTTCACTTAATTTTGCACACAAGAACGAAAAATAACATTCACGGTTTGCGATATTGAAGTGACGCCATATTTGTTTTGGTGATTACCGCCGCAGTCGAAAAAACCGACCTAAATTTGTATCACTTGGCTGAGTCTTGGTCAGTCATCTTCAAAGGACTAACTTTCAATACGCCAAGTTTTTTAATGTTGAATGATTCTAGGACAATTAACTATCGGCCTAGGCATCCAATTGGACGCCGGCGTTTAATGAACGGCTTAGGCATCCAATTAGCTGGCTAATTTAACCAGATGGCTGCGACATATATGCATTTTTTGTTTAAAATTGTTATTTGACATTACAAACAGACTTCAATTTAAATATTTGTTAGTATAGACTATAGAGGTCTCTTCTGGCGTTACGCGGCCGACGAGATGTGCCGCAACTTCCGTCATCGACGACTTCTGCTCGCGACTTCATTCGCGTGAAATATCTTGTTCCCCGTTCCAATCGCGTTGCGTGGCTGACGTTTTTTCTTTTTTTTTCGGTTCCTCAGAATCGTAGCGCGATGCCAGTAAATTTAACCTCAAGGATTTGGCTATCAAATGCAAAAATAAATTTTTTGTTCCGACTGGCAGCTCTAGAGAATAACGTGTAAATAAACAAACAAACAAACATCCGCTTTATTGTAAGTATTGATTGAGCTGCCCTCTTAAAAAAACCCCTATCTAAAGCTATTTTGAGTGGTAGGTATTTCTTTTTACATTTGTTCTCGAATCTCTAACAAAATCTTCAAACAAACGAAGTTATATTTGCTACATCGTGGAGAAGGCTCTATTGTAGAATTCGTTTTAAAAGACCTGCATTGAAACCTTTCAATAAAATGGTGTTCTCTTGTTTCGCAGACAGAAATTTCATAGAATTTCGTTTCGCAGCAAATGTATCATTTTTATGTCCTTATATTTTTAAATCGAATATTATTGTTTCAACAAGTATTTACTTGCATGAAACATATTTCACAGTATCACAATTCAACGAATTTTACTTTATACATCATTATAATAATGAGTGCATGTTAAATATTGTACTCAAAACATTTTAAAAGAGTAACGGTGGAGTTTCTTGCCCATTCTATAGTCACATTTTTTTATTTAACAAACTTATCAAACAGTAGAATAGTTTTTTTTTTTAAAGAATATTGTATGTTCGGTTTATTTTTCCAAGGCATTTTATTTCAACGGAAATGTAAAAATATTAAATATAAATAATAAAAGACTCTTGCCCGTTTTCACCGACATCCCCTAAGTTAATGGGATCCCCAAAGAATGGTTAGGGGGCTGTTAGAAGGTGGTTTCTATTTCACCAACAGTAAGGGGTCAGTTATACGTTATAAGGTTAAAGAATCATGGCGACATCCTTACATTTATTTGTACAAAAAAAGTTCATTTAGAGCGTTCAAAATATTTTCCAATGTTGAGAATACATTATCAGAAGTAGATTGATATGCTTATCATATTTTTAAAACCCCGCATAATTAAAATATCTTGAAATTAAAATCTTATGGCGTCTTATGGCGTTCTGCTGTGGGGATCGGCAGCAGACATAGATTCAATTTTTATTTTACAAAAGAGGGCAATCCGCGCAATCTATAAAATGGGGCCTCGCGAGTCTCTTAGAAACAAATTCAACGAAATTGATATACTTACTCTGCCTTCTCTTTAAATCCTAGAAAATATCTTGTATGTTCGCAAAAACTTAGGTCTTTTAAAAAAAAGATGCGATTTCCATAATCTAAATAGGTACACGTAGTAAAGATGAAATTGTGATTCCAAAATTTAGATTAACTAAAACTAGCAAGTCATTTCTAATAAACAGTATCCGCTTCTATAACAAGTTGCCAAAGTCAGTTACAGAACGTAGTGATGGAAAGTTTAAAACTCACATCAAACGTGTCCTTATCAAAAAAACATATTATAAGATAAAAGACTACGTTGAAGACAGGGAAGTTTGGCATTAATTCCTTCTGCACATGTGGCTTCCCTGGTTCCTCAGTAAAACTGTGTGAAAGTCTATTAACTGCTCCCAAATTACAATGTTAATTTTTGTTCTTTTTATTTTATACAATGTCTGACATATTCTGGTCATTATTTGACATTATACGAGTACATCAATTTTAATTTTGACTATTTATTATTAGTGATTGTCATGGAAATCATGTCACTTGGTTCAAATAGGTTCATTTTATATAGGTAGATTCTTTTGCATATTGTGAATGAGAGAACGTTGTAGGCATTAGAAACTAGATTTGTAGACGTTTTTCTATATATTTTCTTTACTGACGTTTTTATAATAATTGCTACAGATTTCAGTTTTATATGTATTTATTATTACATTTCTAACCGTAAAGTACGTTATATAGGAATAGGTTACAAATCGCTACCAGAAAAGTAGGTTAGGTTAGAATTCCGACCCCGTCAGAAACGAGCTGCTACCAGAATAGTAGCTTAGGTTAAAACTGCGACCCCGTCAGAAACGAGCTGCTACCAGAATAGTAGGTTAGGTAAGAAGTGAGACCCCACCAGAAAGCGAATAAAAATAAATAAATAAGTAATTTAAAAACGATACCTACTTTGTCTAAGGTATGAAATGAATTGTGTAGGTACAAAGTGTACATTTAGAAACTGTCACTCGATAAAATGTTTTTCTTGGTAATAAGTTTTGTACTACGAGTAACTAAACAATATGAGGAAAAATAATATTTGGTTTGATAGTCTATGATATGAATATTATCTAAACATCGGACAATATTATTTGTAACAAAAATCAATGATATTTTTTTTCCGACTTCAAAAACACGGAGCTTATCAATTCGACATGTTTAATGTTTATATATTTTTTTTATGTATGTTCGGGCATAACTTCGTCATAATTATATAGACGGATTTGCAAATCCTTTTTTGGTCAAAAGGGGTTTATTCCGAAATGGTCCCATTTAAATTTCATATAGATCTGATGATGAGTTTCGGAGACAGACAACGGAACTCTTCAAAAAATGACAACAAATCTGCCGCGATTGCTGTTATAGCATAGATATGCATTGCTTTGATTTGATGGACTTTGAGAATGCCCCAAGGATGATGAAATTTTGAATTGGTGTGGGGTAGGTACTATAACTAAAAACTGAAAAAACAACCGACTTCCGAAAAACACTACAAAGTGAAAAATAACTTTAATTTCGGATTGCGGGGACAATTTTTTTAAATACATATCCAAAGACACCGACTTCTGAAAGTAAAGTTAATTTTCACTTTGTAGTGTTTTACGGAAGACGGTTGTTTTATTTTTTGGAAAAAGTTTTGAGAGTAAGCAGTGTGCGTATTGAATATTCTATGAAATGATAATACGTATGAGATTTTTTTTTGTGAATCGAAATTCAATAAAACTGCTTTCTATAAAACAACGTACAACCTAATGAAATACTTTACTCTTGTTATTATAGTAATGTTTATAATGTTCAATATCTTGGCAATTTCCTCTATCATGTTAAGCTGCTTGCTTGTTTTTCTTATGATTGTTATTATGAATTAAGTACTGCTCGGGCATTGAAGCTATTGCAATTCAGATTACCGATTAAATCCTACCATATTTCTAACGAAAGCAAATATATTGTAACATCATACATGCGTTATTATTCTCCTGCCTTTATCTTAATTTCTTTGGGCTCGGCTGAGCGTGTCTTTTTCTTGATACTTCTCTATTAGTCGTCATCTAGGTAGTCGCCACTTTTCTAACCATATCATCATTCACACAGGCCATCCACCATATTTATTAATCGGTTTGTGCATAATTTGCTACCTACTGAGTTAAGATACTGACATTTGGGCACGCCTCGATAGCGGCGGTAAGTCCCCTTTTTGAGGAGTGGCTTGAGAGGCGGCATGGCGTCCTCACCTTCCGCCTGACGTAGGACCTCACCGGACACGGTTGTTTCGGGAGGTTCCTGTTTCGAATAAGGCGGGAGGAAACGCCCGGGTGTTTCCACTGCAAAGATCGCCCTGAGGACACGGTGGAGTTGTGCCCGGCTTGGGCGGAGCACCGCCGTGTCCTCGTGGAGGCGATCTCTCGCGTCCGAATCTGGTCCAGGCCATGGTAGGGAGCGAGAGCGCATGGATAGCCGTCACCTCCTACGAAGCAGTAATGCTCGCTTAAAGGGAGGCGGCGCACGTGAGGGAGAGGCAGTTTATGCGCCCACACGGCCGTAGCCGTAGGTCGGGAATCCCAGGCTGATTCCCGGCCACCGTAGGCGCGGGCTTGCGGCCTGCGAGTAATGGGTAGCTCGCTGTCCGGTAAGGACCAAGCCCGGACCGACGACGGCGCGTTGTGTTCCACGTGCGCCTCAAAGAGATGTCAGCACCAACTGGTGGGGTCCGCAAAAGCCGATGCCTGCCAGGGGTGCGGGTTGTTCGAAAGAGATACCACGGCCCCTACACCTAACGTTCAGCATTGTCGAATTTAAATCCATTCCAGTTGCTAAACTGTACAAATATTTTCAATTTTATAGTTAGAAATTTTTATGTTCGAGGAAACAAATTGCTGGGCCTAATTAAAAGATTCAAAAAGTTAATTTGACCTAAATGCCCCGGAATACAGTATCTATTGGTCTGCACTAATTACTTGGCACTAAACAACGCTTTTACGGTTAGCATTGAATACACCGATTGTTCAAAATCAATCAACACTTATAAAATGCTAAAAGCCTTATATCACGTAGGTATTGTATACGTATATAGTTTTAACACGCTCCTTTTGCCATCGATACGGTAACACAGACAGTTTCGTAGGCTAGAGCTTCTATTATAAAGTCGTTGATTATTCATTGATTACGTCATCCTTAACCGTGTTGTCCTTCAGTGAATGAATTATTATACCTAGATCCCTGTAGTGACTTCACGTTTACTTAACCTTTTATTACTCGTATGAAGGAAATCACGTAACTGCTCGCATGGGGTCTATAGAGACCCCAATTTGTAAGGGCGATTTATTTTAATTTATTTATTTGGGACAAAAAACAGTTCACCTACATTACTGCATTTACAAAAAAGTTTTTACATCACTGTTGAAAAAAAATATAACCCACACTATTGTCCACGAAGTGATATCAGAGTATGATAACGACGAACGCATGATAAATGAAAACATAAAAAAAAAATACACATTTAGCAGAAAAAGACTATACACCGACGAATCGAAGGATGGAGATGACAAGATCATCCGTGTTATAGGCGACTTGCAAGAGATTGTCAAATCTTTCTTTTGAATTTAGATTGTGACAGCGTGAAAATATAAAAATCATTGAATTGGGTGTTATAGGTTTTTAAAAGTCGGTGGAGAGGGGCTCGCAACCCAGCCTTCGTTCTACATCGCGCAGTGTAGAATGGTTGAGGTGCACGCACCTCACGCCGAAAAACAGTTCTAGGTACTGCATAACACAATCTATTCGAGAGCTCGGTACAATTAAATTTGTTATTGTATATACCGTACAGCATCACAACCATGATCAGTGAACGTCTAGAATCCAATCTCAATGTCCTATAATGCCTTTGCAAGGAAGCACTTGTAGTGCGTGGCACGAAGAATTTTTTTCTGAACCATTTCTATCGCTTGCTTATATTTATCGTAATACGGGAATCAGATGGGCACCGCGTATTCCAACTGTGAACGGACTAGTGTTTTATACAAGCAGAGAAAAGTAGAAGGCTTTTTGAAGTATTTGCAAGACCGCATGGTAAAACCATACATCGGAAAGGCTTTGTTAATTATGGTGTCGATATGGGTGTCTAAATGTAAGTTGCAATCAAGCAGTACGCCAAGATCACGTGTGCACTCGTTTTTATTCAATTGTATGTCGTTCAAGGTATATGGGCAGTTAATAGTATTTTTGTTTTTAGTTTTAAAGGAATAAAGTGACATTTTGGAAGACTAAGATGAAGTTTATTGACCAGACAGTATTGTGAATTTGTGACAGCCTGCATAGGTCCTCTTGTAGTAGCAAACAATCCTGAGAGCTCGCACAAGCAGATTTTAATTTCATCGGCGTATATTAGCAATTTAGAGTTGACTTTGCAGGGTTTTATGTCGTTTATAAACAAAATGAAAAGCAATGGGCCTAAGACAGATCCTTGAGGCTCACCTGATTCGATGACCACATAATCAGACTCGACTCCATTGATAACAACCTTTTGAGTCCTATGAAATATACATATATGAAGCAAACCATCTGAGTAAATTGCCTTTTAGGCCATTGAAAGCGATTTTATCGAGAAGCAATTTGTGGTCCACCTTGTCAAAAACTTTCTGAAAATCGGTGTATACAGTATCAACCTGCATGCGCATTTCTAAGTGTTAATTTTTTTTTTTGTGTAAAAATGATCTAGTTTGTGGTAGTGGCTTTAGATTTAACGAAGTCGTGTTGTTCGGGAATACTAAGGTGATTTAACTGTGGAAGTAAGTGACTGTGCACTAGACCCTCAAAAAGTTTAGACAAGGTGGACAACATAGATATGGGTCGGTAATTCTCGACGTTTCCTTTGTCACTACTTTTGTGAATGGGCGTGATGAAAGCCCTCTTCCAAACACAAGTGAAAGTCCCTTTCCTGAGAAATTTATTAAATATGATGTGTAACGGGGCACAGATGGTTTGAGCAGTGTTCTTAAAGGGGCAGGCCATCCGGACCAGCTGCTTTAGCCAAGTTTAATGACACTCTTTTCGAGGTAAATATCCGGAATGCATACAGAACTCTCGTCAGGGGTTTCTGGGGGTGTCCAGGGCCAAAACTTGAAGAAGGCAGAAAACAGTGAACATATCTCAGCGGGGCAGTTGGATGATTTATTGTTATACTGCATGTTAGTTGAGATTCCAGAACTTTTCTTTCGGTTAGAGATGTACGTCCAGAAGTGCTTGATATTGATAGGTATGCTATCCTCAATAGTTTGCATGTACTTATTGTAACATTGTTCACAAAGTAGCATGAAACGTTTACACTGAATACAGAACTTTTCATAATCAGACAAGTTGCGCAGTTTTTTCCATGTGATTCCACGCGCGTTCTTTATTTCTGAAAGTTTACTTTTAATTAGGGAAGTGCTAAACCAAACGGGAAAGGTAGTTTATTTTAAACTCATATATGTTATGACTCTGCAATGAAATAAGTTACACGTTCTTAAGAAAATACTAAATGTAATGTAATAAACAATAAATATGATAGGTACACCTTGGACTAAAATATTACTCGACCAAAGAAAAAAAAAACTTCCAATTTTAAGCACTATTTTACCCGGCTACGGCCAAGCACCTATTTTCAGCTGTTTGTAATGATTTATTATAAAAGAAAGTGAAATTACTATAAATTGGTAGCTGAATTCGCTGAACAAACTCAATATATAAGTTACCTTGTTCAAAAAAGTAACGTACGACTAATTACTGGCATCGCATGAGGTCACAAGTCAAGAGAGTAGCGACGCATTCTGCAGTTGCAGCAGCCTTATCGGTGCTAAAGTACCTATAATCTAGAGGCGTATTGTGAAGCTACTGGGAGCGTAAGGACGTTTCAACAATTGCAAGTACTTTTTCGTCACATGAAAGAGCGGTTACGGATGCGACTAATTCAGGGTTAGCATTGATATTTGAGACACGATAAATATATAACTATGTTTAGTTTATCATAGGCACATTGTGCCTTATCCATTCAATATGAACGGAGTACCTTGAATGCCGCGTTATTAATTTAAAAAAAAAGGATGAAAGTAAATATCAATCACGTGAAAGCAATACTTTGTAGCTGCTGCTCAACCAACCACTGTAATATGATTGTTTGATAAGCGTACATAAATGTTGAAAAATTGCAATCCTTCTACAAATATTAATACGGAGCTCTTCCCTACTAGTTTATTGAAAGCAAATAAACTTAATGCGGAACGCAAACTCTTACGCACGTACGTCTGCAGGATACAGAACTGTATGTAACTTCATAAATATATAGGGCGTAAGTACACCGTCTCGAACTCACCAACCCCATATGTAGGATTAAAATGAAATTCATATTTTTTTTTGGAAATTGTTTAAGTAAACAAATCCTATGTTTTCGTGTTGATTATTATAAATCTCATCTAAGGTCATGACCGCAATCTTCATTCTCCGCTGTACAAAGTCTAATATAGTATTGTTATCCTGACGTTCTTACGTCTTAAGATTTTTACACACGACGTGATTATCTCCGGTGACCTCATCATCCTTAAGGTCAATTGACCGATGTGACCTGATTTGGTTAATTATGGCATTTAACTTGGTAGTTACCTTTATTCCTAGTCGTTCCCACCCTAGATGATAGTCCCATTTTCGGCTGAATGCGTTGCAGATGACTGCGGAACAAAATTAATTCAATTACATATTAATTTCTAACTCCTAAATAAAGGCGTTAATCACTGATTTATCCGTTGAGATACCTACTAGACATTCTTCGCGAACGATGTATTTCTTGTACAGCCAAGAAATCATTGTTATGCTAGTGGTCTATTTATTATACTAGGGAGAGAAAACGCATTTTCTTCCCATAGTTCTCTAGATTTTGATTAGCATTTTAAAGTATTGACTGCCCTACAGTAAACACCTACTCAAAAGCTTTGTTTATGACTATTCTAAACTGTTTGGCTATTGCACATTTTACATCTACATTCCTGTTTAGCAATTTGTTTATCAATCACACTCCTTCAGACAAAATATATTTTTATTACAATGTAAATATGAGCAAAGAGTTTTATTGCGCATTAATATTTGTATAACAGCTTCTTTATGGTCTGTCTGACCGCCTTGTGACTTGCAATGGACAACGAGCGGTGGCCGTCATGCAGGCGAAAGTGTCGAATATCTCTCGGCTTGAATGAAATGGAGCAACCATTGAATCGCAGGAACCCAACAGACAACTAACCTCTCGGCACTCTAGAAACGTCATCCATGTAATGTGGCACTGGCTTTTCCATAAAAAAACGTATTATGGAACATTTTCAAAGTTCTACATTCCTATGATGTCGTTCTTGAGGTTTTGCCTGATGTTCTAGAACTCTAGAGCGATATAATGTGTATTTTATTAATATTGTTTCAAGTCACGCACAACATAACACATCGGATTTATAGATTGAAACTGCACACGTAATTGCAATTTCTGGTCCGTGGCTATCGCATACCGAATGAGAAGTGACAAAACCCCGAAATACGTTCAGGCCATTTCTAGTTCGTTCCAAATAAAATATATCGTGGAACGGATCAACTTTAAAAAGGTTAAATCCTCGACCAGGGGGCCGATTCTACTAACAAATTTGTTAAAAAAACGCAATAGAACCGCAACCGAATCACCACTTTTAAGCGTTTTCGCATTCTACTAAAATGAACAACGGTCCAGCTGCGACACAGCTGCGGTTACGTTTTAGTTACGCCAACGATCGATTGAATCAATGTCAAAACCTATTCTACTAACAAAATCGAACATGAGCGTGACGTTTACTATAGGACAAAGTTAATGATAAAATTATGATCATTATGTCTTTTAATTATAGAAAATACTTTTAGTGCCACATATTCGTATTTAGTAACATTTTTAGATTCAACTTTTTTCTTTTTGGTATTAATAAAACATATTATTTTGGCATGTTGGTGCCGCGGGTTACCCGCTGTGTTCCCGCTACAGTTCAGTTGCAATTCGTTTTAAGTTTAGTTTCCATTTTGCTTATAAAATAGTAGAATGACTTTTTATGTAACTATCGAACGGCGATCGAAATCGAACTGTTGTGGAAACACAGTTTAACGTGTAACGTTGCAAATTAGTAGAATCGGCCCCCTGAGCAGTTAAGTCAATCTCACTTTATTTAATTAAGACATAACTGACCATTTCCCGGCTACAACTGAACGGGATTTATGCAGTGTTACATTCAACTAGTTCAATACAATTTTTGTCGTATTTTCGTAGTTGTTTACGTAATAGACACATTGTTGAAAATTTCGGAACCGTTTCTTAAGTTGCACTCGTTGCAGGCGCAAATTCTTATTGTTACTGCAATAATATTCTATTAGTTGGCTGGATTCTTTAATAATTAAATGACGTGATTAGGGCTTGCATTACCTACAGTTACGGTTTTTTAGTTGATTCGCACAACTTTAAATAATATATTATTTTCTATAGGCGATTCGCACGAAATCAATTTATATGTGGGATGTATCGACATTTTTATGCAAACAAGTTATTAGAAAACGTCATCGCAAGTACACGCAATGAAATTAAAAACGTGCTAAGTGCCTTATAGGTAGGTATTTCTGGAGTTGTCGATTCGCTAACAAATAACTTAACTTCACACGAGTCGCTTATAGAAAATTATATATTTTTTAAGTGTCGATTCACCCGATTTGGGCGAGCAAATTCATGCGAATCGACTTATAAGCATAAGTTACTGAATGATGACTGATATATTAAAGTCGTACCTACTTAAGTCTAATAAAGTCCTGCGTTTGTCGGTGTCCGTTTACACTATCGACAGTTCTCAAAACTCGGTGTCAGTTTGTTTACACTTAACAGCACTCTGTGGGACACGGGATGGGTCGGCACTTTCCCCGCTACGCTTGTGTTATGTATGATGTACTCGTTCCATGAACCACTCATAGAATGTGGTTCATCATAAGTAGTTCGATGTAATCAGATAAGACGTGACGCATGCGAAATTTTAGCATTTCGCAGCTCTTAGTACACGTAGGTATTGTTCATAAAGATGGTTTACGAAATTAAGAAGTTTGAAAAATTTAATAAGTCGAAAAATGCAGGAGAAGAGGAGCTCCACAGTTCATAAATGTAAACTTTCGCATTTTAAAAATGTTGACAGCTTAATTTAGTTGGGCGAAACTGAACGTCAGTTTTGAAATAACTGCGTCCCTTTCTCCAAAGTGACCGGTTGAAAAACAGTTCGAATTCCATAAGTCTCACACGCAGGTCACATATGACTCAGACATTTTAGATGTAGCAAACAGAAACATAAATAAAATGCATACAAGTAAAGATTATTCGTTCGCATATACGTGATAGATATCAATTTGCACCGCTTGGTTTCCGTGTGTTCATACACTTCAGTATTGACGCACAACAACTAGCTACTTATAATACTCAAGAGCCACGTGTTTGTTCCAAAACTTTGATCTCGAGCCAACTTTAATAACCAACATTTGGACGTTAAAAAACCAATAATAGTACCCACCTCACGAGAGTAGTTCAATGATTAGCTCGAACTGATTATAGGTAAACAAAACGCAAAATCACTGTTGTACACACGCGACAAACATTTTGATATGTAGTGGAATTTTAAATGATGATCTGGAACTATTACATATCACTGTTGCAGTAAATTACACTATAATTCAGAAATTAAAATGAGTATATAATGTGGAATGCGCAACAACGCGCGCGTCAGTTACGCTCAGTTCCCGCGCAAGCGACTGATATGAGATTTCAAGCGAGCCGAGAGGTGCGCCAGCGCTTGCGCGACTCGAGTGACCTTCGCTCTAGGTACGCCTTTAATTCAGTGTGCTGACGTCTTTGGATAACGAATTTTCTAAAGAAATTGACATTTTGGAAAATTATCCAATCGCACGATTAAAATAGACTTTAAAACTGTATTATCTGCTGTCAGTAGACTGATGAGATTAATCATGAAAAGGTCGAGATAGAGTTCACATCAGCGGACAAATTGTCGTAACACCTGAACTTTTCACCATTTAATTTAATCACGATTTTTTTTTAAGCACTAGTTGCTACAAGCGGCATCGCCCACGTTGATGTCAAAAATGATCCCACGGGAACGTGTTATCGGGTCAAAAAGCCTGTTTCTCTTTATAACATCAAAATTAATGTCTGCCAGGGAAAGTCCCGTTAAAATCGGTCAAGCTGTTTCGCAGATTAGCCGGAAGAAACAGACAAAAAAAAATATAAGTACCCTACATACCCTATTTTGTTGACATTAGATACAAACAGATTCTTTAATTTCATTTATTTGTACAGATTAAAGAAAATCTGGAAACAACTTCTCCAGAGTGATTCTCATTGCGTTCCATCAAATACTAGACCTTACCTAATTTGCGCATAGGATTTCGCCGAAGGTTTAGCAACCAGGTCCAGAAGTGGCGTATACCTACACAACTAACTTCTGAGATCGTAACAAATAAATACAAATCGCTATTTGATGATCCAGTGTTCGTCTAACTGACAAACTCCACTTCATTCTAGAAGCAGACAAAACTATGACTCCAGCACCCTTATTGCGTAACACACGATCAATCATAATCTGTTTCATTTTGTCAGTTCAACAATATTTATTGCGTTATTTACGTTATTGAGCAGACGCATTTTTAGAACATGAAGCAATGGATTAGCAATCGTCTTCGACATGATTCAGATCATGATTGATCGTGCGTTACGCAATTGGGGTGCAGAGATCGTTGTCATTATTTTAATCAGACGCTGTATACCTACCTGGTACCTGGCACCAATGATCCATAAAGGTGTCGTAATTCGTAACTTATGAGAATTATACTTTCCCCGTGTGGACGGTATTAATCTTTCGATTTCTTTCGATCATCTTCTGGGGAAACTCTACTGACAGAGACATTGCCTTTAAAGCTCAAAAGAAATGCTTGCGGTCGTTTACGAAATTACAATCGATTGATAGTTGTAAACCATTATTTAAGGAACTTAGTTTACTCACTCTACCGTCTATGTACATTTATGAAATGGGAGTGTTTGTGCGCTGTAACCTGCATTTGTTTGGAAAACTGCGCTCTCGTCGTTATCAGAATACTATTAATGTTACCTCTCATAAAACCGCATTTTTCGGCAAAAGTGTCCTAGGTATGGCCCCAAAAATATATAATAGTATACCAGCAGTTATTAGAAATAAAGAGTGTCTGGGATCCTTTAAAAGGTCCTTGTTTAAATTTCTTCTAGATAGATGTTACTACTCCATCATTGAGTTTACTACTGATAAACAGAGGTATGACGATTCCGACTTGCTAATTAACTCATATGATTTTTAATTATTGATAAGTACTAATGTGTTTACCTATTTATTTAAAAATTGTAATGACCTGTGTACCTACTGACATATTTTTTAAATTGATTTTTTTGTTATGTATTGGCATGCCACCTACTAATTATAATTGTTTGTTTCTGTAAATTTTGTACGCCATTTAATGGCAAAACATAGTGCACATTTTTTTTAAATACTAACTGTAACCATACCTATGTTTAACAAAATAAATGATTGATTGATTGATTGATTTTCTTGTCTTGTGTTTTTGGTTAAACAGTTTAATCATAAGCATATTTTAAGAGCTACCCCTCTCCATAGTCGTTGAAGAACCATGAAGAATACTTATTTGAAAAATATTTTGCATCGAAATCTTTTGTAAATGAGTCCAGTTCAGCTTTTAAGGCGAAAGCGTTAGCACCCGCGAAATTAATACGATTCGCGGCTTTATTAAATATTTATTTATATTTAAACTATTATTTATAATAGCATTAGAAAAAAGAAGCTCGTTGAAGCAGTAGTGTAAAGATTTAAGACAGTACTAAGTACTGAGATAAACGAATTAAAATTGATTTTATTTTATTGAATGCGTTATATAAAGTATCATCTTCATCACACATTACAAACTTACAACAAAACGAATGAATGAAACAAACAATCACAGTCATGATGATTTAGAGGAGACGGGCGAATCAGCGCCTAACGTAACAGGAATGAAATACTTATCCATTATTTGTTTTAGATTTTTTGCGACGAAATGTTACGCAGTTTTATCATGGAATAAGAAATTAAATCTCTACTAATATTATAAAGAGGTAAAGTTTGTGAGGTTATATAGGGGGTAATCTCTAGATCTACAGAACCGATTTTGAAAATTATTTTACCAATAGAAAGCCACGGTATATGTCATAGGCAACGTATATAGGTAGGTATATTAATTAACCTGAAAAACAAAACAGTCGAACGAAAACAATTGGAAAACAAAAATCGAACAACAAGCCGGGACGGGCAGCTAGTATTTCATAAAAAAACTTTTTCCAAAACAAAAACAACCGACTTCCAAAAAAACACTACAAAGTGAAAAATAACTTTAATTTCGGAAGTCGGTGTCTTTGGAGCTGTATTTGAATTTTTTGTCACCGCCTTCCGAAATTAAAGTTATTTTTCACTTTGTAGTGTTTTTTTGGAAGTCGGTTGTTTTTTTTTTGGAAAAAGTTTTTATTTTTCACTTTTTAGTGGTGCACATGTGCTTACCCCTTCACAGCATACCGGCGTGATGTTATGTTATGAACTGGTGTAAGCAATAGACAGAGATGAGATTTCAGCAATCCCAGTCCATTTGCTATCATTTATTGAGGAGTTCCGTTGCCTATCTCCAAAGTTCTTCATCAAATCTTCACCAAATTGAAATGAGACCACTACGAGAAAGTATTCTTCCAAAAAAATACCTAAATTGCTTTGTGTGCCTATAAAATTTGAAGAGTTCTCTCTATTTCTCCAGGATCCCATCATCAGATCCTGACTTGATGATCATGGGACCACCTGGGAAGTATACCCTATCAAACAAAAAAAACAAAATCCAAATCGGTCCAGCCATCTTCGAGTAATCGGGGAACATACATAAAAAAAAATAAAAAAAAAAACAAAAAAAAAAAAAAGGTTCCGACGAATTGATAACCTCCTCCTTTTTGAAGTCGGTTAAAAAGAATACTGGCTTCCCATATTTTCACTTCTAAGATGTTGCCAGATGAAATAAGTTAATTGATTAATCGAATTCATAATAATATAATAATTATTTTCAAACCAATAAGATGTTAAATAGAAAAGAACTAGAACTATACATATAAAGTGATTCAGTGTTGTCTTCTGTAAACTGAATTTTTAATGATGGTTCCCTAGTGACACAAGAACTAACCAACGTTTCTAAAAAGTTCACAATCTATCATCATATTTTATTAAATAGGCAACAAAGTGGACTCGTGTTAGGGTCAGGTTTTTTTTTTGACGTTGGGAAATCATCAAATAACTTCTCCCGCTCTGGGTGGAGCAGGAGGGCGTGTCAGACTTTTACTGACTAAAACCCACCCGTGTTCCTGCAGTTGCTTGTGTGCCAGGGGCCACGGTATCTCTTCCGAACAACCAGCACCCCTGGCAGGCATTGGCCCTTGCGGACCCCACCAGTTGATGCTGACATCTCTTTTAGGCGCGCGTTGATCACAACGCGTCGTCGACCCGGGATTGGTCCTTACCGGACAGCGAGCTACCCATTAGTTGCCATCCGCAAGCCCGCGCCTACAGTGGCAGGGAATCAGCCTGGGAGTCCCGACGCCCAGGGCGTCTCCTGCGGCCTTTCATACTGCCTTTCCCTCACATTTGCCGCCTCCCTCTGCGCGAGCATTACTGCTTCGCAGAAGAAGGTTACGGATCCCATGCACTCATGGTCTGGACCAGGGCCGGACGCTAGAGATCGCCATCTCCGATCGCCTCTACAAGGACAGGGTAGGCTGTGCTCCGCCCAAGCCGGGTAGACCTCCATCGTATGCCGTGTCCATCCCGTGCCGTGACCGTGTCCTCAGGGGATCTACGCAGTGGAAACACCCGGGCGTTTTCTTCCGGCTAATGCGAAACAGGAACCTCCCGAAAGGACCGTGTCCGGTGAGGACCTGCGTCAGGCGGAAGGTGAGGACGCCGTGGCGCCTCTTAATCCACTCCTCAAAGAGGGGACTTATCGCCGCATTCGTGGCGTGCCCAGTCAATATCAGGTCACATGTTAAACAACGCATTCCGTCATTCGGTCGCTTTGTTCATTTGGCTCTGAGCTTGCGGCAATGGATATTTTGTTGTTTTCTTGTGCTGAAATTGTTATTCGATTACTAGGTATTCTGTAACGACTTTAGCTACATATATAGGAGTTTAGTAATAAAAAAAATAAAAAACGAACGACCCACGCATGTTTTACAACGGACTTAGTTATCTTGCCTACTCGACTTACCATCGACCACCGATTTCGATGAAAAATACAATGAGTGATAAGATAAACGAATACTATTTTAGTCTGCAATAAAATCTGATAATTCTTTTTAAAGAATAACGTGAGCGCTCGGTATAAGAATGACTTATTATGAGGCAACAACGTTGATTTTGTACAAACCAATAACATCCTATTTAAAAAAAAAAAAATATGCAGTAATCGTTACTGTCACATCAGGCCCAACTTTCTAGGCACTTTCGGCCCATCTCCTTTGAATTTCGCGGGTTACCTTGGCGCATCCCCCTTTAGCTGGCTTTGCGAACAGTTACTTTATTCTTTCTACAGTACTCAAATTCCATTTCAATTTTATATTGAGAGCATATTTAAATTGTTATTTTTCTCCCTTGTTTCGAACGCAATTTCAAAGTTCTGGGAAACGCTGATATTAGGTATTTCATCTACTACAAGTACATACTTACAAAGTTTCCTTATTGTGTTGAATGTAAATTATTTCCCAAAATCTAAACTAAACAATTTGTTAGAGCTGACTCATTTGTGGGTGCTAGCTGTAATGTGACACTTGCTGAAATGACCTCGGCTTTTGTAACACTAGCCTCGTGCATAAACACCTGTGTAAGTGTATGTATTATTCATCAATTTTGCGGTTATGCCGAGAAGGTACTTGTTCAAAAATCTACGACCCATAACAAACAAGGATTCGTTATTATGCTTACCGGAAGTAGTAGTTGTCTTTGTAGGTTGTTGCGCCGGCTCTTAGTGAGCAAATATGGGAGTTCCCCGTAAGTATTCTTTAAACCTAGTAACAACAGCGAGTAGTGAATAAAGAAAGACGACACATTGTGACACACGTGAGCATTATGTAAACTGTACAAATCCCCAGGTCTCCAATTCTGTATGGTTATAATGATTCCTCGCGGAATCTTACTACGTTCAAACTACGTCAATGTCGTGTTTTTTAGAAACCAATGTAACGGTAAGGAATCGAAATGTCATATTCTGTATGTTTCACGACAATTTGTCGATATAATTGATACGATATTAGCAGATTTCGTGTGTGATCGACGTGGTAACGAGTAAGGAATCATTAAGTGGTCATAGTGAATTCAGGCCCTGTTCTAGAATATGTACTTATGGCTTATGCTCATAAGTTCCCATTGGTAGGAGTATTAAGTGCATACACGCCGCCTGATTGAGCCTCAATAATGAATGCCTCACTCAATCAAGTATTTGCGGTAGTCACTCGATTGCAAGTTTATATCTTCATTTGCCCTCTGTTTCCTTTGTAGACAGCCACGGAATGGATGAAAAATGGTTACAATTAAATGGCCAATATAATTGCAACAACATGGGTTTACCGATGAATTGCAAAGAGATCTAAAATAAAATATTACCTTTTCAAATTCACCCATTCAAAGTCAAAGTCGAAGCATTTATTTACAAATAGTGACATAACAGGCACTCTTGAACGTTAATCCGGCTCACCTAAAAGCATAATTATTTTGAGTTTAAATACAATTCTTAGAGCAGCGACTGCTTTGATCATAATATCTTGAGCAAACAGCAATTTACAAAGGCTCAGAGATTTTAAATGAACCTGCATTTGTTTTATTTCCGGGAATTTAGCTAGTTCCGAAATTCAAATTGCATTTGTTTAATTTCGTACGGTTTATCTTCCTGTGTTACAATTTAACAACGGAGAATATACACGACCAGTCGTGACCCATCATCAGTTTCAATGACACACTCCAACTCACGGCAGTTACAAAATAAACTGACTGACATCATACCGTTTCACTTGGCAGTGTAGAATTATATCATGCGTTGAACGAAATTTTCCTTTGACAATGGGCCAATTATTCACGTAGGTAATGCAAAAACAAATTGCACTTTTAAATACTGGTATAACTCAAAAAAAAAAAGAAAACTCAAAGCATTTATTTCAATTAAACCATTTAAATTAAACCATTTCAATTAAATTTCAATTAAACCATTTAAAGACCTGCCAGGGGTGCGGGTTGTTCGAAAGAGATACCGTCGCCCCTGGCACACAGGCAACTGAGGGAACACGGGTGGGTTTTAGTCAGTAAAAGTCTGACACGCCCTCCTGCTCCACCCAGAGCGGGAGAAGTTATTTGATGATTTCCCATCCTCAAAAAAAAAAAAAACCATTTAAAGACACTTTTGAATTGTCAAAAAGTCGATCAGTTGGAAAGTTGAAGCTAGTTGCCCATTCCAAAACGTAGATCTCTATGGAGAAGAACGGGCAAGAAACTCCAAGGACACGCTTTTAAATCATGTTAGGTATTATTTTACGGTGTTATCTATTAAACTGTAATAATTACCCGGGACTACTGCGAATTATGATCACCTACATTATTCATGTCATCGAGTCACAAATTGCTGGTTCTCAAAACTGTTTCGAAAGCTTACTTGCGGCAATTTGTATCGTCCATGGGAAAGTCTCAGGCCGACATGGTCTTACACAAGTTATATTAGTTCTAAAGCTGTAAGTTCTTATTTTATTCTTCCGAAAATTTGGTTTGCTGGTAGAGACTAGCCGTCGAATATAGGGCTCTTCCTTGACTGTTTTCGTTGGTACTGTAAAGATTGTATGCTCAGCATGAAGCCTTACGTTGCCAATGATTGGGCTATCTATGATTGAACAGCCAGAAAGTTTAAGTTTGAATTTAAGAATAGTTTGACATAGGTTTTTGTTCCGCATATAATTTTCATTTTTATATTAGGCGCAGTGTTGTGTTTTGAACTGATTACTTTAAAATATACGTGGAATCTCGAATTTAAGCTCCCACAAATATTTCTTTTGTAGCTAGATCCCCCCAACACAACAGTACTTAATAATAATTCGTATATATGAGAACTAGCCAAGTCAAACCTTAGGCTTCAATATATTATCCTAAGTTTTAAGAAGAAATTATATTTTACGACACGCAGCGCAGCAGTCAATCGCTTAACCACTGCGCCAACCGTGCCGTCGTTTTATTTTTATTTCACCTTTAAAATTAAACAGATTCATTTTTCAATACCTATCGACCGAGTAATTGCAATATTTCCTGGATTCGAAAACAATTTAGTCGGAAAAGCAATTCTCGTATCAATTTCAGAAGCATCAATAAAATATAAATATAACACTCGTTTGTTGGTTGTACTGTAGCAACAAAATAATGATTAGGATTTGCTTAAATTACGAACATCTGAAGTTGACGTAATTGGCTTAAACTCGTCGGATAACCGTCGGGTTAAACTCGGTACCGCACGCACACCAACGTGCAACGCTACCCTTGCTGACACGACAGGTCACTGCCACTGGGTTATCAGCGTAACCAAACATTTTTATCTCAATTATCCGCTTGGGAACTTCCAAGGTGAATTCTTTGATGGCCTTTGTGAAAGGTCAAGATATAGATAGTTTTACGATGTAGAGGTTTTAGCTATGTCCGTGTCGCCCGAATTGACAGCCACTATTTTGATCTAAATAGATCAACATGTCAACAAATACACAGACCAGGGATGTGAGGCATAGAAGGGAGGTCGCCTACTATACTCAGCAGTGGGTGGAACTAGGCTGCTAACGATGCTCCACCCACTGCTGAGTCATCATCATCACCACCAGATGATGTTGATATTAACAAATCGGGTAGTGTAGATCATCTGCGTAGTAAATTAGGTAGGTTAGTTCATTTGAGTCAATATCTGTTTTGACCTACAATCTTTTTTTTTCATAAAAGCTTAGAGAAGTTAAACTAATAATACGTTTAACCAGGTTCTCAATTCCGTTGCATAAAAGAAATAATGTTTTGTTACCAGCTCCGCCATTTAAACCGATTTCATAAATTCTTCTTTGTTTCAAAGGGTATATCGAGTGGTCCCATATTTTGGTAAAATTGTAAGTACTTAGTGGTTTTTGAGTTGCTTTCAATACTTATACGTATTTTTGCCACTTAGTTTATGTTGACTTCCTGATTTTAGTGATTTATTAGATTGCTAATCACAGAAATCGATAAACAATAAGTCAACTTGTGTAGATAGGATAAACGCTTGTTTTAGTATATGATACACCTCCATCCAAAATTCACACTTTCTTCCACAAATACCGTGCCTAGCACACGTAACTAACCGCATTTGAATTACCTAATTATCGAAAAAATATACAAGTTCATCCTTCTGTAACAAGACTGCAGGCGACCACCTTTATGACTTCTGCAATAGAGTTGAAAATACAACACATTGATTGGCGATATTTGTTCAAAAAGCATAATGGAGACACTGTGCAGGCTTCCGATAGAACGTAAGTTTGAATGCTGTCCGTAAGTTTACGTTACGACCGACGTATGAGTGTTTGTTTATATGATTCCGATTCACGACTCGAATGTTTACTGTGCTTTGAACACTTACTACTTGTTAGGGTTCCAACCTAAAAATGCAAAACGGAATATTATTTAAGGCTTTTTACACGATACGGTTTTTTTACGGTACAGTGTATAACCGTAGAGAAAAGGTGTCAACAAACTTCCATATTGTTACACGCTGTGAATAAACCGGTCGAACTCCTGAGGGCTGGCGGAAAACCCGTTCTTAAAGCCCTCCAGAAGCTGTTTGATTCCGTCATACTCGAGGGCCAAACGCCACAGGCATGAAAAAGAGGTGTGGTGGTACTTTTCTTTAAGACGGTGACCCTTCTTAAGAATTATAGGCCTACTCACTTCTGAGCCATGTTTACAAGCTGTTTTCAAGAGTCATCACGAACCGTCTCGCCCAAAGGTTTAGCGACTTCTAGCCTCCCGAACACGCCAGATTCCATAAAGGCTTTAGACTACATTCATACGCTGCAGCCGGTTATACAGAAGATCGAAGAGTATAACTAGCCTCTGGTTAGCGTCTATGTACTACGATAAAGCCTTCGATTCGATCGACACACGGGCTGTACTGCGGTCTTTTCAACGGTGCCAGATTGACTATCGGTACATCGAGGTGCTGAAGTGTCTGTACGAAAACACCACTACGTCAGTCCGACTCCAGGACCAGACCTCGAAACCTAACCTTCTGCAGTGAGTTCTGAAACAAGGAGACGTTATATCTACGAAACTGTTCACCGCTGCACTGGAGGATGTCTTCAAGGTTCTGGACTGGAAAGGTGCTGGCATGAACATCAATGGCGATCACTCACCTTCGTTTTGCCTACTCTGAGGAGAAATTACGAAAAACTCAGAGTTCACAGTCTCTTTTAAAATCCAGACAAACTCTTGGTCAGATCATGTAGATTGATTGGCCAAAGAACCAAACAGATTGATTGGCCCTGTCTAGTCAGTGCACGCATTTGTCAGTAACCGTGCAGCTCAACTAAGAACTTGACGAGCTCAACGATTCAACGAACAATACCAAGGAACGGAAATTTGGGTAGGTTGCATAAACTACCTAAACTGCCAGACTATGATCAAAAGTGGAACTATGTGTTTATAATACCTACGTTAATATTTAACTGAACACAGTCATCTTGATATTTTGACAAGTTCGTGTCACCACATCACTAAATTGCGCCGGTGCGAAGCGTAACCGGGTCACTAGTACTCTTATTAATGCAAAAATAGTACTAAATGTTACTAAACCGCAACCTTAAATTAAACTAAGAATTAATGCTATTTACGGTATCGAATTCTCGATCGTACCGGAGCGATGTCTGGTTCCGTAGCAAATCTATTCATAGTCTTGTTTCTTGATCATGTTTCTAAATCAAGCGAAATATTTTATTTCATATTGTACGATGGGCTGCATCAATTAGGTACCCCAGTTGTACTAAAATTTTAATACAACGGGGGTACCCAATTGATGCAGCCCACTGTACTATACTAGATTGAAATTGGAATCGATGAAACCGGAAATAGGAATTGAGATTGTAACCGGAATGGAATGATTGAATAAAGCCATTTGTTGCTATTCAATCGACAATGTTTCACGCAATCATTGCTTAAAATTTAAGAAACTTTTGAAAATTCTGCTAAATAGCTGTAACAGCATGCGTGTGCGCCGGATGTACTCATTTCAGATTACATCATCGTTATGGGCCAAATTAGGACCAATGTTACTGATCCATCTGGAATCATGTTTAATGTATAGTTTAATAATAGTTTTTGTGAGGATTTACCTAGACATTATGTCTTTTATAATAAGCTTATTAGTAAGCTCAGTTCTAATATGTAATGTCATCGTATTGAATAGTTTCATTACTTGTAAGCTAAACTTATATTCTAAAGAGAAAATACTTGATTGTTTGTTAGTTACGCTTTCAGGCTAAAACGGCTCTACGGATTTGGATGAAATTTGGCTCATGGGAAGACAATTTCCTGAATTAAGACATAGAATACTTTTAACCTGATATTCCAACGGGATCGAAACTTATGCGGGTACCACCGGGCGCAGCTCGTTTAACGATAGTACCATTTGTCCTAAAATTGTACCACGAAACAAAATCTAGGTGTAAGTATCTATTTAGTTACGGACAACGAAAAAAAATATGTTACTATTGAACATAATAATTTCTGGTAACTTTATTGGTTTTTATGAAGAGATAAATAATATCGATGAAACTTAATAGTAAACTAACCTACTCTTATAACTTTAGAAGCGAGTAAATAAACTGCACGGCAGCATGGGAGTATCACGTAATAGTGTTTTAATGAAGCCCTTATCTCTAGAATATCCTATTATAAACAACGTGTGCTCTCGTATTATTTATGATATACTAGCTTTTGGTCGCGGTCTCGCCCGCGTGGATGTCGGAAAATATATCGCTTGAACCTAACTTACAACCGGGATTTAAACTGTGTTAAATCCAGGTAAACAATCTACTAATTCCGTAATACATTGTTTATTTAACGCGGCGCTCGCCAGTAAAGCTCCCCCCAGTCGGCATGATTTTTTCGGACATCTTCAACAATCATCGTCATATTTCAGCCAACCTTAATCAATTTTACACCTAAACTTGCCTCATAAATCACTCCGTCTATTGGTGAAAACTTAATGAAAATCCGTTCAGAAGTTTTTGAGTATATCGCGTTCAGACAGACTTTATTTTAAAATATGTAGTGTTTTTTTCATCGGTGTCTGTTCTTATAGGCTTCACGGATTTTATTTTAGTTAAAGTGTAATTTAAACAATCCTTTCAAATAAAAATCAGAAATTAAGTTCAACGATTTTCTATCCTGCGGGCTCTCGATTATACAGTAGCCGAAATAACGTGAAAGCTTAAATGATTGCAGTTTCTAATTTTGTTATCTGGTAATTAAAATGCACGCACTATGATCGCATCATTCCGCTCTATTTGGCAATTTCAAACTATAAATTAGGTCTTTCGGGTTGATATTTAGCAGATAGATCTAAATGTCAATGATTATACATACCTATGTACTGTCGTCGTATTTTATGGCATTTAGCGACGGCTTCATTCATTCCGATTTCCAATGAAGTTTTGGGGCTGGACTAGTCGGAGGTGTGACTTTATTTTAACCATTTCCATTTAACGCATCAACCGCATTCGGCATGTGCATGTGGATTGAGTGATCCCATCTTCAATCTTAACAAAAATCGAGGAAGATTTAGTAAAAAATGTTAAAACAATATGGCGAAGTAAAAAATTGGTGACACCGGAGATAAAAAGGATATGGTGAATAAAATATGGTCATATTGGAACATGTTATTTGACAAATAAATAAATAATAATGATAAAGTGTATCACTCAAACCGTGCGCGTTACGAAAACGTCATAATGTTTATCTCAGGAGCCTTTGCACTTCTTATTTCAATATAAATTAATGTTAAAAATAGTTAAAAACTATTAACAATTTGAGAATTCACTTGCACGTCTCGTGACAAATTTATTACGATCAATTTGGATCACTCATTCAGCACACGGGCCGTATGAGTGCTCTTAAAAATCATTACTATATCCATACTATACTTTTATAAAGATGAAGTTTGTGAGGTGGTAGGGGTAATCTCTGGATCTACTGAACCGATATTGAAAATTATTTTACCAATAGAAAGCCACGTTAATTATGAGTGTCGTACGCTATTTAATAACCCGAAAAAACAAAAAAGACTATTTCGCTGAAAAAAACATCTTTATTTTTTTACTTTTACTCTATGCTTCGAAAGTACTCCTTATGGCTAGTTGTTCTGCCGCGGGAAAACAACCATTAAAATTTCTCGGTGTTATACTTCGTAGGCAGACTGAGATTGTACCCAAAATTGTTGATGGTTTTAACTGACTTCAAAAAGAAGAATATTATCAATTAATCTCCTATATCGACTCGGCGCAAGATTTCAATTTCAATCTGAATAATTATCGGCCTTTTCTCCAAACGCAGGCCATGTTTCACGAAGTAATTGGACGAACTTTTGACCATCATTATTGCTCTAAACGTGTTGGCGATTTAAATGACGTTGCCTGTCACCCGGACACGGTTGCGTATGTATAGTGAACACATTTTAGACAGGACGACTATGTCTCGCGTAGACGTTTACGTTCTCGTTCAATATCCAAGCACGATACAGCAAGCTTAGCATGTCGCATTCTATTTCTACTCCACCGAAGAATAAAAATCGCTTGTCTACCTTTATAGGTGAAAAACTGTCAACAGTCTATACTGAAACGTCATTTTTGTCTACTCTTCCAACGACAAAACGCTTTGTCTACGATCCTCGTGCTAAACCTGCAGAGGGTTAAAATTGCTAAAATATTATATTTGTTTACTTTGCGTGTACAGACTATGTAAACAGGTGGCTTGACACAGTATCGTTGAACTAAGTATTTGCAGTGTTCAAAACTCGGTCATAAATACAAACGTTGATTATGAATTTATTGTAGCTACTATGCACATACACATACCTACGTAGCAAACACAAATAAAACTGGGTTTGTGATAAAGAGCGATAAGATATACGAAAGAAAAAACTCTTTATCGTTTTTTACCATGTAATTAATGAACCAATCTTGTGTGTTCAAACCTTTTGTGAAATTTCTTTGCATAAATGATAAATGATTTTATTTCTGTACTTGTAGGTTTGTACAAACACTTTTACACGTCAAACATATTTTTTTAAACTAGATGAGGCCGGCGTTTTCTATCTGACTACTCTGAGAAGAAAGGCCGAAACAAACTCAGAGGTCACAGTCTCTTTTAAAGTCCAGACATAATCTTGGTCAGATAATAATAATAAGCATAGTAATAATCTTAATTTTTGATTTAATTGAATTAACGGGCGTTATTGTTTTAAAAATAACACTTTATTATTTTGTAACCTCTGCTAAACGATCGGTCTCGACTCCGGTAAGAAAATATACAAAGTTTAACGGATTTTCCTGAAATAGTGCAAGTTAGAGACATCGTTTAATTGTCGTGTAATATCTATACAAAAACCTCCATCAACTAGACTTTTTGCTTTGCAAAGAACAATAGAGACATTTCAGGCTACAAAAAACAAGATTCTATACCGCGATGAGACTATTACCAAACGAAGTACCAACATTATTAATATAATGGGAATTATTTGGGCTCCTAAAAATATTATGGAACAACTTGATATAAGTTATTGCACCTCTTTTTGTGAACAACTTGAATGTAGCGCTCGCCTGCGCCGGCCACTGCCTACCGTGGTTCTATACAAGTTGAATTTTTAGTCACTGTTTAAATTTTTCAGGGTGATAGTACCTAGGTACCCGAGAAATTGAACAACTTTCTCCAAGAAACATTGGTTGAAATATGAAAAAAAAAAAATCGGACCTCCCATACAAAATCGATCAACTGACTATTGACTTTGCATGGGAGGTCCGATTTTTTTTTCATATTTCGAGTGTTTCCGGGTGTTGGTGTTCTCGAAACACTCAAATTACAACTCTGCACTAAACTGTTTTAAATATGACTTTAATCAAATAGCCAAACATCAGCGCAGTGGAAACTTGATTATCTCCGCAGTTTAATGACACCCAAATTTCATTTAAACATACTCGTACACATTTACCTCTCTTTACACACTAATTATTGAATGTATTTTTTTCTTTTACTTCCATAGGAAAAAGAGGTGCCGTTAGGATGACGTAGTTCCAGCGGAAACAGTTTTTGTTGAACAGCACCCCAATAGTTGGATGCACAAAGAATAATGGCCATATGGACTAAGAAAAAACAGAAATTCGTCCCAAGATGAGACTGTCACCAAAATGTAGTACATTGTTAATGTAATTAGTACCTACATACTCGTAGTTATCATCAGTTTATTTTTAAAAGCTGGGGAAGTATAGATATAAAATCATCTTTTTAAATATAACTTTACTATAACAGAACGCAGTATATAATGTTGATTTTGAACGCATCTGTAATTGTAATTGACGTTACCTACTAAAAAGTCCATATTTTTACTCAGATCTAAATCGATTATATTTTTTAATCGAAATGAAATCCCAGGAAATGTAAACTGTTTAGAATATTTTACATCTTTAAAGTCACTACTTTAAATATAATTATTTATTTGTCTTCACAATAGATGTATGGCTGAACAAAACGCAGAACATTTAAATCTTAATTTTACAATAGAAAAAAAGCATCGCGACTGAGAGACGCGGAGAATCGCTGTTTCACGTCCGTTATCGCTGGCGATTGGGGGTCTCTCTCCACTTTCTCCCGCTACTCCACTCCACCTGCGCTAGCGGCGGGGTGCGCGGGTGCGGAGGAGGGGTAGGGGTGGGGGGTGCGTGCGGTATGGCACTGCGTAGTACTTATCAACATCGTACCTACCATGACCATAGAAAACCCGTGCAACACATAAAAAATCGATACTGCATAAATTTACCGATTACGTGGCCTCTCCCAATTTTTGACAAGGGAAACAAAAGATTGACAATCAGTCAACGACAGTTTTAAGTTTTCAGCGCAGACCAATAGTATAAAGTACTCTGTGATTCAGACCGTTTTGTAGTTTTGGCGACGACTCTGTGTTCGGTGCGATTTTGTGTTAGCATAATCAGCCTATTGTACCCACAGCTGGGACACAGGCCTCCTCTCTGAGAGGGAGTAGGCCGTAATCCACCACGCAGGCCCAGTGCGGGTTGGTAGATGTCACATGTCTTCGAATTTTTGGTTCTAGGACATGCCGGTTTCCTCACGATGTTTTCCTTCACCGTTTGAGAGCCACTTGGCCACCACTGCTCCCTTGCGCTGCTGATTTTGTGTTAGCTTTCGGACACCGTGCACCGATTGGATCTTCTACTCTGGATGACTTGGATTTCGTATGCATCACGTTTTGGATGTTCTATCGGAAGTGGCAAAATATCTTCCATTCTGTGTGTTATATATAGCCATATTGGGAGGAAAATGTATTATGTAAACATCTTAATTAATAATTAGACATTTGGATATAGCGGGCATTAGAGAATATTGCTGTAATTGTCTTGTTCATCGACGCACACTAGGATGTTGTGCTCATGTCATGAACATAGTTTTAGTGTCTTTGATGGGCCAGACATGAACAAAATGTAACTGCTCCTGCCGCATTCCTTGATGATGTATTTATAATAGAGTTATAATAAAAATATATAACTAAGTTAAATGCGTTTTTTTTTGCCGTAGGTATTTTGAAGTAGAGACGTTGAGCCTACCTTATATAGAGCAGTTTTCAAGAAATCTTGAACTATTATCATGGACAAATTCAATAAAATTACTTTTGTGTTCATGCCTATTTTGATACCTAGGTACTTTGGCTGCAAGTGCAACTGCTATGCGTGGGGTCTTTCTTGGGTTCGATTCCCAGGTCGGGCAAAGTGATATTGGGATTTTCCATCGGGAATTTTAGCCCGGAGTTTGGAAGTTGGCGGTGTGATACCCCCGCGCCTCGGTAAGCACGATAAGCCGTTGGTCCTGCGCTTGATCTCTCTCCGGCCGTGTCGGATTGCCGTCCCATTGTGCACTTGTGTCTGCGCATACACTTGTGCACTATAATATCTCCCGCGCCGAAGGCTAGTCTCCGTTGAGATTGGCCGCCATGGCCGAACAGTCTGGAGGACTATATTTATAATGAATGAAGATAGCTCAACCTTAACAGATATATAGAGTGCGCGCCAGATGAGTGCAGCTGCACAGGACTGAGGGTGCTTCGTATTATGTACTCCTAGCCACCGTAAGTAGAAGACACGCACAGACTTACCTGGCTTGGCCTCGACATAATTTGTAACATATGTAAAAAAACCATCCCATTTCTTCCCGTGGGTGTCGTAGAAGGCGACTAAGAGACTTACTAGAGAATGGGCAGCTGCGTTCTCTATGCATTTTACCACCATACTGTGATTGCCAACCCGCCTGCCAAGCGTGGCGATTATGGCAAAAACCCCCCTTTTTGGGGAGGCCTATGTACAGCAGTGGACGTCTTTCGGCTGAAATGATGATGATGATGTAAAAAAACAGGCGAAATACATCTCAATTCAAAAAGCCACAGATTAATAATATACCATATAACCTCAAAAAACATATTTCTTAATTACTTGACTCTCCCATCTTTCAAAAATATATTGAAGGCCATTCAAGGGATGTTTTGTAAAATTTTACTAGTCCAAGCATGTTAGGAGAGTTGCCATTGTTCTTTGTATAATACCACACACAATTACACGATGTCATACACTCCTGCTAAACTGAAATGAAGAAATTCGACATTTTTCCGCTGCGACTACGCACACCTATAATTGCTAAGAAAAACGTACATTTCAAATTAGCTCTCGGCGAGGCATCCCATTCGAGGCTTGAGTGAGCCATTCAGGGGGCTATGTATAGCTTAGACCGAGAAAAGTAAAAGCTTTCAATCTGGTAGGTGCCTGATTTCCGTTATCCATACTATTGTAAGCCGATTTATAAAGGGGTCACCACGACCCTATAATATTCAAAGTTTTATTGAGATATACTTATTTGTCCAGTCTTACCAATGGGATCGTGTTACCCAGTGTTACTGGGTTGTGGAGGTCAGATAGGCAGTCGTTCCTTGTAAAATACTGGTATACACCTACGTCTGGTAAGACATGATGCCAACCCCAAGATAGTTGGGAATAGGCTAGTTAGAAGTAGTCTACAGCTCAGATCTAAGTCAGTGATGAGATGTCTAGATTACTTAGGCAATCTAGTCAAAGGTTAAGATAAAAAATAAGCAACGCATTTCACATAACATTCACTTTATTATGATAATGGAAAAAACTTCTTTCTTCGAGAAGCATGCAATCTACTCTCAAAATAACATATTTTTTATCTTCTCGGTTAATTAAACATAATATATATTATGACTGACAATTTTATGGCAAAAATAATGATTCAGTGACACATCAATATTAATAATTTAATTAAAATAATTAAAACTATTTCTTACTTAAAATAAGTTCTTTATATTAACATTTAGGTATGTATAGGACAGATTCAGGACTAAAATAAATAGGATCTATTATTTAAAAAAACATCTTAAAATATGGCTTAGTTGATAATAATAAATTGATACTTGAGCTCCGTACATTAGGGTAAATTTCATCGAAAGTGAAGACATAAATAATTTGTATACTTTGAAATGTAAATTTTTATAGAAATACATAAACCTACTATGATTTGATAGATTTAACAATATCAAATAAAAGTTTAAAAAGAATTCACTAACCTTTGGGGCGACAGCTGGGGTTGATGACATTATTTAGGGATAAATTGTAACATTTATCATATTTAAATGATTCAAAGACATAAAATTACAATGGCAGGGTTAAAATGTTTTACTGCTATGATACACTTTTGGGACGTCAGCTAGGAGTTGATAATATTATTTAGGGATAAACTTTAACATTTATCATAATTGAATGAATCATAGGACATAGTATTTCAATGGTAGGGTTAATGATAATAAATGCAGTAAACACATCAATATTTCTACTGGAACAATTGATTTCTACTTGAACATTCACATATAGATCGATTCAAACTGGTTAAATATTGTTGTTTAATTCTAGAATGAAAGCACTATGCACTCCATTTTTTTATTAAATATTTATTAATGACGATGTAATATTAAAAATTGTTAATATATGAGATATTCTATACGTTGTCCGTGTTTCTTAGCCAAGCTGTCGTTAGAGGAATCATTGTATGATAAGATATCATCAAATAACTTATACCGACTTAACATTCTTTTTGGGACGACAGCTGGCGGTTGATAATATTATTTACGAGTAATCTACCACATTTATCTTAATTCAATAATTCAGAGACATTTATTAATGGTAAGTTTCATATGTTTTTACTGCAATGACAATAAATGCAAGAAACGCACCAACATTTCTACTGGAACAACTAATTTCTACTTGAACATTCACATTTAGATCCAATCTGGTTAAATATTGTTGTTTCATTGTGGAATGAAATCACTATGCACTACAAAATGTTTTTTTTTTGAAATATTTATTATTGACTACGTAACATAAAAAAAATGTTTATTTATGAGATATTCTATACGTTGCCCGTCTTTCTTAGCCAAGCTGTCGTTAGAGGAATCATTGTATGATAAGATATCATCAACTAACTTATACCGACTTAACATTCTTTTTGGGACGACAGCTGGCGGTTGATAATATTATTTACGAGTAATCTACCACATTTATCTTAATTCAATAATTCAGAGACATTTATTAATGGTAAGTTTCATATGTTTTTACTGCAATGACAATAAATGCAAGAAACGCACCAACATTTCTACTGGAACAACTAATTTCTACTTGAACATTCACATTTAGATCCAATCTGGTTAAATATTGTTGTTTCATTGTGGAATGAAATCACTATGCACTACAAAATGTTTTTTTTTTAAATATTTATTATTGACTACGTAACATAAAAAAATGTTTATTTATGAGATATTCTATACGTTGCCCGTCTTTCTTAGCCAAGCTGTCGTTAGAGGAATCATTGTATGATAAGATATCATCAACTAACTTATACCGACTTAACATTCTTTTTGGGACGACAGCTGGCGGTTGATAATATTATTTACTAGTAATCTACCACATTTATCTTAATTCAATAATTCAGAGACATTTATTAATGGTAAGTTTCATATGTTTTTACTGCAATGACAACAAATGCAAGAAACGCACCAACATTTCTACTGGAACAACTAATTTCTACTTGAACATTCACATTTAGATCCAATCTGGTTAAATATTGTTGTTTAATTCTGGAATGAAATCACTATGTACTACAAAATGTTTTTTAAAATATTCATTACTGACTACTTAATATATAAACTTGGTTATATATGAGATATTCCATACACTGTCCGTGTTTCTTAGTCATACTGTCGTTAGAGGAATCAGTGTAATCAGAATAAGATATCATCACATTACTTCTATCGACTTTACATTCTTTTTGGGACAACAGCTGGCGTTTGATTATTTAGTAATAATCTACAACATTTATCATAATTCAATGAATCAGAGACATAAAATAACTATGGTTGGTTTAAAAGGTTTTACTTGCAATGATAATAAATGCAATAAACACATCAACATTTCGACTGGAACAATTGATTTCTACTTGAACATTCACATATAGATAGATCGGTTCAATCTGGTTAAATATCATTAAAATATTCAACTACTATTATTGAAGATTGGTTAAATATGAGTAATTCTATCCGTTATCCGTGTTTTTAGCAAAGTTGTCGTTTGAGGAATAATGTATAATAAGGTAACATCAAATGTTGCGACTTTACATTCTTAATAAAAAGCGTCAATATATAAAGCATTGTTAAACAAGAAACGAACCCAATACAGGCTCGCACAATATCATTAGATCACGCCATTGCTCGGTTCAACATTAAGAATTAATTACAACTCATAAATTATTTACAAATAAACATACAACAGTGTCTGGCGCAAGACATCACTCAATGGTAATAATTACACATAAAAGTAAACAAAATTAATATCACAGCAAAGAAATGTTTAAGCATCATCTCGATTGTCGCGTCCTTATCATCCGCCCGTTTAGCATGTTACGCAGGGATCAAGGTCCATGTAGAAATCCTGATCATATTGCCGGGTCGACGACAGCAGTCGGCGACTTGCTTTTTGGCGAGGGTGTGTCCTTGGAGCCCTGTCGGTTAGCGCTGGCGTCGGCAGCGCGGGGGCTAACCCTCAGCCATGCCGTAAGGATGTTCCCTCACCCAGGTCCAGGGTGGTGGGCTTCTCCGGCAGAGGGCGGTTCATCATCTTGGCCGATGTGTTAGACGAATTCGATTTGGTGGTAGACATACCTTGGGGTTTGCTTGAGTTCTTCCGAGATGTTGAATGTGGGATAGCTGAGGAACCTGAAGCAGAATTCTGCTTTTCACGCACGGCGCGGAGGTAGGGACCACGCGGCACTGCCTGTTCTCCAACAATATCAGGCATGTTTCCCAGAAGTGTCCTCTTTTCTTTTTCATTATTAGCAATTTCAGCATACAGGTGCACGGCAAAATCTTTTGGCTCGAAATACTCATGAACCAAGGCTGTTGGTCTGTTGTACGGTGATAGAGGCAAGAGCTTGTCTAAAGAAGGCGTCCTTGTTCCAATGCTAACCATTGGTTTTTTGTTCTTTCCAATACGAGGAGTGGTATTTTGGAAAGGCAATTCATAAATATTCTCTTCTTCACTTAGCATTTTAGGAACAATTGCATTGCGATTTTCTTCAAGCTTAGTAAGCACATATAAGTGTTCGATGGTCTCACGAGCCTCTGTGTAGTTTTCCGGACTTTCCAATCTCTGTTTCAGGTTCTCCAATAGTTCTTTACTCAGCTCCTCAGGTAAAGTTTGAGTAGTTTTATCTTTAGTCGGTTCAATTTCCACAGTAAAGGTGGTTTCTTGCGTTCTCTCCTGGACTCGTGTTGGCTCATTCAAGCAATGACGTTCAGAATACTCATTTACAGAAAGTGGGGAAATAGATCTTGCATTATCCATACCGGTCACCGCACCACATGTGCAGATCCGTTGGCAAAAGGAGCCACAAGACGAGTTCCAAGAAATAAGTAAATTCTTCACATTGATACAGTAGCCCTTGCGACGCATCCATCTTACAAAACTGATTAACATCACTATAACCACACAGCCTAAGCAGGTTACTATAACTATTCCAATCACCTTCTTATCTCGCTCACTGATTAATTGGTCGTGCTTGTTCTTGTGAGGGAACCTAGGATTCTTTATTTTGGTGATAGCTCCATCAGCCCCTGACAGGAAAGATTTACAATGAAGAATAAGTGAATCTTCGTTACATACTTCATCAAGGAAATTGTGGAAATAAACATTTTGTTCGGGTTCGTTAAAACAGCGTGCCAAGAATTCGTCCACTGTACAATGGCTTTCTGTCTTAAAAGGTTCACCTGTGTCAGTGCTTAAGACTTCGTTCAACCAGTTACTTATATTGCAGTAGCAATTTTTTCCGAAGTAATTGTTCTTATATAACACGGAGTACGCTGCGTGTTTCTGAGCCTGGCCTATGAATTTAAGACTATTAGGATGGGCCGTCTCAATTTCGTTCTCAATAAAATTTAGACGATGTCCAGATTGTTCGTTTGTCACTGTATCCAAAGCGACTATGGCATTTGGTACGAGTTCGTCAAATGAGTTCCTTTCCATGTGTAGTTTATTCCATGAAGACAATTCAATACTTCGCTCCATCAGTTTGTTGAATTCGGTGTCTCGGATTACAACGGAAGCTACAGTTATGTTGATTGCTCCTGTGTCCATATTTTCAATCCTGCAATAAAAAAAAAAAAAACTTAAATTATAAGTTAGCAGTTAACGCTGACAACGAGTATGCCTTATGAATTTTTTGACAACCGATCAATGCCTAGGATTTTACATGATTATGTTATGAAATACAAATATTTATAGGTGAGATAATATTTCGTTGTGAACAATAAGGTATTAAATACTCACAATGTGTACGAAATATTAAGGTTTCCGACGGCCGACTGAACCGCTCTTGAAGCAATTTGTTGGATTTTACAGCCAAAAAAATACAGGTTATTAATCAGAGATCGCTGAGAGAACGCATCTTCATCGATGTTGGCCACCGAGGAGTTAAGCGCCATCACGATGTTGTATGTGTTGGCGGAGAAGGCTCCTGCGAATATCTCATATATCTTAACTTTATTCAGAATAATTTCAGCAGCAGACGATCCAAAAGTATAAGCTGGAATGTCGGGAACAGTGACGTTGTTCATCCTGATCTGTAACATGAAATAGTTTATCATGAGAATTGTTGTTGAGTTCCCGGCGTTGTAAATATTAAAGCTTATTTGTATTCGCATCTGCAGTATATTTCGCTATGCGCTCAATTTGCGTTGTAGTTGGCTGGAAAGAAGATATACTGACCGACATCCCGGGGCCGTGCTCACCAACGTTGCTGGCAGAGCGGTCCAGGGCAAAGGAGCCGGGTCCAAGTCGTAGGGTCCCCACATTACTTATATTCATGTTGAGTAGCCAAGAAAAAGCTTGTCCCTCCGTCGACACGGTCTCGCAATTTTCAATCGTTACGGAAAGTGGACCTGGAATCAATTAATATTATTTTGTTAATATTTTTGAAAACAATATGATATCCTTGTAAAAACTTGTTACAATTTTTTTCTTTTTTTTTGTTATTACGCGGAATGAATTTACGAAATAGTATCGAATACTCTTCATATTGTTAATTGCTTATGAAAATAGCTTATTCGTATTTGGCTCTGTAGTTTGGGCACAGTAAATACAATCGACATACGGTTATCGAATAGCTTCTATTGTCTGAGCCATAAAATGAAACCTTTCGTATTACACTCTCTTCTTGTTTCGTGAGTCATTATCCTTTGGCACACTAATATCGAGTCGAGGAAATAGTGTATTTTTAGATGCAATCCGCGGACTGGCGTGTTGGCGCTCCTTAACCGACATCTATCGACTCTGGAGGTGTACTCTAATGGACTTGAACTAATAAACTTTCATCTTCGCTATATATGTAAATCTCAGCACATTCGTGCTTGATGCTAAGTCTGAAAGCAAGATAAGTTATAGTATTGCTTCTCGTCAAGAGAGCTTTTATAAATTGAAGTATTCAGTTTTAGGTAAATTTAACGGCGCGTGGTAGCTGATCGCGCGTGTTTGTCTAGTGAAGTACGCTAGTCACACATCCTAACCGTTATGAGTCGGACGCCCAGGAACAAACTGGCGCGGACTAAAGCTAAAGCCCGCGCGTCCCGTGTTTATTACTGATTTATAGCGTTACATTCAACAATTTATAGCGTTACATTCAACAATTTATAGCGTTACATTCAACAATTTATAGCGTTACATTCAACAATTGTTTATAAATATTGTTTTACTTTTAAATAGACTGTTTCCTTTTTCAAGCAAGCTGACTTAGTAACCTTAGTTAGGTATTAAATATTTTTTGTTTGAATTTCGATTAAACATACATTAAAAAATATAATTTCAGACGAAAATTACCATGAATTCTCTGTTTTACGGAATTATTTTTGGTGTATGAAACATAAAAAAATTATTTGATTCCATGTAACAAAGCATCAAAAGATATCTAATAACAAAGCCCTAAAGTATAATTTGATGAAACATCCCTTGCCGAGACAAGGCTTTTTCTGACTTATGTCAAAATATTTGTTCTAAATAAATATTATTATTTCCTTTATTCAATTAAATATACATATAAATTATATTTTTAAATATTAGTATACAAATATAAAAACATTTAAAAATATAAAAAAAAATATAAAAAAAATATAAAAAAATATTAATATTATTATTAATATTATTATTATTAATAGATTAATATTATTCTAAGTAAATATTACAAATAATGACATTTTCTCGAAACCTTAAATAATCACTCATCAGATCTCGAGTCAAACGCTCAAATTCAAGAAAAATGTGAAAGCGCCCTTAAAGCCACATGTCACAATGTCACTTCTACGAGTACATTATGCTGATTATAACGTAGGATTGACATTAACAATATAATTCTTTCTAAATGCAATACCTATACTTATTAACAAGTGAATAAAACTCGTATAACTGGGCTTAAGTTCGGTTGAATGAGTGCGTCGAAGTCGGCCAGCCAACAAGATCTCACAATACGTGTTGCTAGAGTGCAAAGTATAGCGATTGGTGATTTCGAGAGGTCTCACTAAGCGGCCGCGCCACTAATCGAGAAAAGATAGCATTGGAATCAATGAAACTGGTTCCCAGAAACCTGCGTAAAGTAGAAGAATATAATGTCCTTAAATTTTGGCTGCATTATAGTAGGTACCTAGATTTATAGTATATTGGTCAAGTTTGGGAAAAGAGAATTTAAATTAGTGGCATCTATGTAATGCTAAACCTATCGATAGTAAAAATAGTACGTAGTGTAAATAGTTAGTGGCGTAATATATATTTTCTTTTAGATATAAACTCCAACTATTTTATACGCCATTAATCATAAATTGATACTTACTGCGTGACCGATCCTCTTAACTAAAATAAAACAAATAATTAAGGAACTAAAAGTTATCCCCAAAACCAAGTGCATACGACTAAAAATCATAATAATATCTCGGTAACTGTTGCCACGAGTTATCAGTTTAATTTTCCAACCTAGTTCGAACGATTATTCTAATCAGTTACTAAGCACAAGACCGATCGAAGTGGAGGAGCCTGGGGCAGGCCTATGTCCAGCAGTGGACGTGTTTTGACTAAAATGATGATGATGATGATGTCGTTGACTAAGAAAGACGCAAAACGATACTTTTTACAATACCTTACAGATGTTAAGCACATAATTATGCGGCGAGTTATTCGACAGTAATGCCATGCAAGCACATTAATACACATACGTATATGTAGGCCTTTATGAACGGCGGGGACACAGAAATAGTCCAGAATTAGTCACCCAGCCGCGCGCAGGCCATACTGTGTGTAGTGTAAGTGAAACTTTGTACAACTTGCGAAATATACTTGATTGTTTGAATAACGTGTTTCTTTTATTAAAGCTCTCAGTTTGCACGTTCACGTCTTTATTCCTCGAAGGAAGGATACGAACTACAGCCACATTTTGCCAGTGACGTCTAAGTCCCTTGTATATAACAAGCAAAGGGGGCAAGGGCAAGGCCTATTGCCATCAGCCGGGCTCGAAACTGCACCGAGCAATTCGTAGTATTCACTTAAATATCATTGTTCGTAGCTCCCATTTAAGATGTCAATACCTTTACCTATGTGTGCGGAGATTTCGAATGTATGCGAGCTGTGGTCAACAAATTAGTCATATCAGCGGCACACTCCTATCATTTACTTTCCTTATACAAAACAAGCGTTTGCGCATCGTATACCTATTCCGTCACAGAATTATTGATCTTAGAAACCACATAGGCGTTAGGTAAAATGAAAATGTTTTTTTTTATTTGTTAAAAAAAAACAGTAGGTACGCATACAAAAAATGCAAACTGTGTGTGTTGAGGTGTGGTGCAGTGTAGAGTGGTAGTGTGAAGCTTCCATCATTTTTACAGTTGCATCATATATGATAGAGATTTAAACCAGTCGGTCCACTTTACTCTCAAGACATTACGAGCGGAACGCAATACCCAAGGATTGATTGAACTAGAGCAGGGTAGACATTTATCAGGAATTTAAAGTCTGCAACCGCCAAACAACTTGTGAAGTTCGTAAAATACCTTAATTAAATTAGTTATCTTACATAATTTCAGTATTTCAAAGTAATCAATGGTCGTCACCATAAATAAAATAAAATAAACCGATTTAAAAAACTAATTTTAGAGCTTGAACTCACTGATGATAGAGAACCTTAACACTCCTAGTACTCTAGACATAATCTCATAATAACCATATCTAACCTAAAACTGATGAATAAAGTTAAAAACAACGAGTATCTAGTCTCCGGTCGGTTTCCTGTCAAACTGATGAAGTCTCATGAACTAAGTAAACAACTAGAACAACTTTGTTTAGAACTTTAGACTAAGATAACGTTACACGTAATTAGTTGTTAGCTTGCCTTTCAATCATTCTCGTCTTCTACCTCGAAAGGTGTTAATTTCCTCAATGTAATACTTCAAGTCAGAATCCTGTAAAACTTCAAACTAATACACTAGAGGATCTTTACGGAAATTGTTAACTTATTGATACATTCCGCCTTCGCGTCGGATATAACACGGGCCGCATTGGCCGGAATAAATGTTTGAGTTAAAATATTAGCAAAATACCTATTTCAGAAGCAGCGAGCATTCAGGGTTTCCTATTTTTATGCAGTTACTGATTTCGGCTACTTTTGAATGGACGATCGTTGGTTAAAACTATATTTTGTTTGGGTGAATGGTTACAGAATATTGTATATTTTTTGTCGGCAAGTAGTTATGCGGCGCGGTATGTTATGTGCGTCAGTGCACAGCTTCTGTCCACATGTTGCGACATCGTTTCTAATGATACGCTCGCTGGAACTTATGTGCATTACAGGAAATAATCGTGAACTGCCATTTTGGTTCTACAGATGAGGTTAAGTTTGACCTCGTCAATTAATTTGTAACATATTATACCGAGAAGAATTAATGGGGTTCACTCAAGCGTATATAACGCCATGCAGGATAGACAGTAGGACATCGTTTCTGAATTAATCGCCGTTCTATGAATTTAATACACACAAGTAATTTGAGAATGCGTGACATTGATATTAGCGCAAAGAAGTAATACCACTCGACATACGCCCTCAGGCCACCTTTGGGCTTTCGACATCTTTGACTTCGAAGGGTGGGCGTTTTTTGGGGACTGTCTTATGTTATTTTGACGTTCAAAAAGTGACTTTTGATTTTGATTTTGACATGTGGAATTTTTTAACCATTTTTTTCCAAGAAAAATATGGTTCAAAATGTCCATGACTAGTGATGAGATCGTGGGACACAAATTCACGAAATAACAATAAAGCATGCGAGCTAGCTCTCATAGAAAACATTCAAGCCCCTTAGTTGACATAAATCTTCCTGAACTTTAAAATACGAGGTACTTGAACATATTGAAGTCCTGTTACTAGCCAACTTGTTTCATTATAAGTTGTATAGCGCAAATTGTAAGATTACCTGAACGGAGGTAATCTTGAAACATGCAAACTATGAATCGAAAATACTCGTAGTAAGAAAGAACAACTGTTAAAACGGCGCTCAATAACGTCAAGCGTTCTTAAAATGTTTTCTAAAACATTTGCAACTTCAGTTTTGGCATTTACAGCAATGTTGTGAATGGTTAAAGCTGTTTAATAATAATTAATTAATTATCATTTGGTGCATTTGGGCTACTGTAAAATCACTAATGGATAACCAACTTTTCTTCTCATTACTTAAACTCGCCAATCTGTATTTAACTAGAATACGAGACGATCGTATTGTGTTGTATATAGTCAGTAGGTAAAATACCTTATAAGCGATGCAGTGTGCAGCATGCGGGTAGGACAATAAGAGCGGGTTTGTCAGCCACTAATGAGTGAAGTATTTGTGCTAACGCAGCTCTCCGATGGGGACAACACATAATAAGACAATACTTCAATTTCGTCTTTGTTGTACACAGGTGACGCTGGTGTTTTGTCAATAGCACTGACTAACCCTTGAATCTTTACGTTGTCTCTAGGCTGAAAAACTGTGTATTTCTTTGTTCGGTTATGTTTGATATCCATATTCGATTATAACACCACCAAATTTTCCTAAAACCTTGCCTTTGTACCTGAATTGTTTCAAAGTTTTTACCCAGACAGCGAGCAGCGTTAAACTCTTGGTTTCAATAAACTTCTTTGTCTGCAACTAGCAGTTCAGTATCAATGTCTATCTGTTCATTTCGTTGTTCCTGAACAGTATATGAGATTTCAAATCAATCAATCAATATAAGAATATGCGATATAATTTTTTTTATGAAACAGCTTATTTTTTTTTTTGTAAAATCGATGAAAAATTTCTTCGCTGGGGGCTAAAATGTTATGCTGAATTCATGGTTAAACTTTGCGCATTGAATAAAACTTTTCCTGTACTTATAGCATGTGATGTTGTAAAAATTCGTGTTTAAAAGTTTTAGTTAAAGTTTGCAATTCAAATACGTTCAAGTAAACCTAGTAGGTACCGAAATATAACGTATATTAAAATATACGTTCATTTAGATCAGTCAAATGTCTTGATTATTTAATTAGGCCTATAAAAGTTGATGTCCTGGTTTCATTCGACGGAATTACTTGATACTGACTATATTCAGTGATGTGATAAAGATGAGAATAATGATGCTCAAGCTCATATTCGTAGCTCGCTTTTCTTGTCTTCGTTGCACAACAAAGGAGCAATTGTGAGCGATCCTCGTCGTACGCCTGATGGCCCATATCTAATGCAGATCTGTACACAGGCACTGCAATTATTGTACTCAACCTATTTATTTATATAATTTTGTATGTTTCGGATGACACGTGATTCTGTTCTGGGTGACGATACAAAGTTTTCTTACAGAAAATTTGTACCGCTTATTGTAAAGTATAATATAATTATATGGTGATGTATAACCCATACAAACCGAAAAGTTTTTTTAATGATTGATCTGCAGTCAAATCTCGTGTTCGCTTCTTTGAAAGTTGTTGCAATTTGGTCAAATAATAGCCGCCGGCTAGTTTACTTATCTGAGATTTGATCAAGCCTTTCAGTAGTTATAGGTACCGTATAAATAGTTAAAATAAGTGGAACACCAACATATGGAGCATATATGTATCCAATAACCGCATCTCAAGTCTTCATGCACAATCAGTACAATAAAATAATGAACGTCGTCCATCTAGTTGAATATTGGCCGACGACCTGATAATCGGACCCATCCGGCGGCTCGCCACTATCTGGCCACCGACCTAAACCGGCTACAATCTAAGCTACAACATAATTGCATTTGGACTGCTTTAGATTGCCGCAGCACAACTTGCTAGAGTAAGTCTTTACACGAAAAATGCACTTATCTCTCTCGTGTAAACTAATTTAATAGAACTCACAATCAATTAAAAATAAAGCAGAACTGCTCTATGTAGAAATTGACACACATCAAGTCACGCTAGAAGATAATATAGCGAATTGATTAATTCATGAGTTATAATCTGGCAACCTCGTTAAACCAATGTATTGCTACGAAACTGCTATAGATTTCATAAACATACATTTTGCTACAGATGAATTATGGGAGTAATAGATTTACCTACAGAATTATCTGCGTTTATTCTGCGAAAACTTAATTCCTAGTGAACGAAATCGAAATGTTGTTAGTTGACTCACCACTACTCACAAAGATTAGAATTACCAATTTACAAAATGTAACATGGTTTGACCGTTTGTGCATAAAGCTCTGTTTTGCCTGTAGATCTTCACTTACGGCTTACCAATATTTGTACAAGAAAATCAATTTATCGACTCGTTGCGACACCTCAAAGTATGTAATCACATCGATACAATAAAATGTAGAAGATCTAGATACGCGGTAGCGTGTCCAGCCAAGTAAAAAAGGAACTGACAACGCGCCGTGTGTAATATTAGACGAATCATTTCGAGCTACTTTTGACCCCTTCACAACTCGGAAACTATTTAATCTACATACATGAAATTTGGCACATTTATTAAAGCCCCCTTTTATTAAAGCTTATAAAGAACTTAAAATTTAAATAATTGAGCTCAAACGGAACCGGCATTTTTATGACTGACTGACTCACTCATCAAAAACCTAACCCACTTCTAGATGACCTAGAAACTAGATATTTGGTACCTAGGTAGACTATTATGCATAGGTATACAAAGGAAAAAATCTGAAAACTGAAAATTATTGATAATTAGTAATAATAACGCCAAATATGAAAATTAGGTAATATATTAGTTAATAGTTACTATACGTGTTAGGTGAATTATACATATTTTTTCTTAACTTTATTTACAAAAAGTAATGATATCCCATCAACAATATAAATGTGAAATGAGAGCCAAGTTCAATATTGAATAATGCATCGTTCTCGACTTCAGCGACATAAGAATCGAGATCTATATGGGTGCCAAGTTCTGTGTTCACTCGGGATGTAATTCAAGCTCAAGATTTGACTTTTTTTAACCAACAAACCAAATATATCAACCTAATAGTATAAGTCCAGTACAAACAGGAAGTACACTAAGTTAAAAATATAATAAAGCCTGTACGTAAAAAGTGGTCGCGTCATATCTTGAGCTTGAATTACATCCCGAGTGAACACAGAACTTGGCACCCATATAGATCTCGATTGTTTTGTCGGTGAAGTCGAGGACGACGCATTATTCAATATTGAACTTGGCTCTCATTTCACATTTATGTTTTTGATGGGATTTTTTAACTTACGCGGAGCAGTATCAATCGCCGACGGCAGCAGAACTCGCATTGCAAAAAAAGGTTGAAAGTTTAAATGCACTAACCTTTGATGTTAATGAAGGCCTTCTCTTCAATACGGAAGACATCACAGTTTTCTATTTCCAGCTGTAGATGAAGCACATCCAGGTTAGAGGCAGCGTGTGCCCTCATGAAGACAATTTTGGCGCCGGTGATGTAAATGCGCCTTACATCCCGCAGATTTGACAGGGAGTTAGGGCCGAACATGATATTGCCGGCGCCACTCATTATCAGGTCCGCCGTGGTCTCGGGTAGATCGTCTTTGGATAAATTCAGTTTCTGCAAACCACAAGCATAGTTTTCATATCTGTTGAATGACTATCCGCAGACGTTTTCAGTATTATTGCACACTACTGACGTCATAATGCTATGAGTTTAAAAAAACATCTACTGCGCTTAATTTTGTCATTCTCTTTCCATACTTTCGTGTTTTAAAAACAATTTTACAGTTATGAGTATGACTAATATGAATAACTAGGTAAGTATGAACGTAATAAATTATATTATGATTAAATCAGGTCATGTTTATGTTAAACGTTAACCTGTGAGTGTAAGTAAGACAATACTAAGTGGCTCATAACTGAAGCTTTGTTTCAACCGATAACAATGTTATTCTACACATGTTTATTGTATTGTACACCAGTGACGTTAAACGCTTTTTAGACTATAATGAGCCTTTGCGATAAAATAATTACTTATGTAAGAAGGTTTCTTGAATAGACTATAATTTGGGTAGGTCATAAAGTCCAATACTATGCCCATTCCCATAGACTGCAGCTAGCTTATGCACTAACATTGAAACAAAATAAACGATTTTGGTGGTCCTTTAAGTAGAGGGGTCCAACGGATACGGGCTACTGATTAAATTACGCATGATGCGGGGAAAGCGAACGACTTCGCCGGGAGTACACGTAAACGCCCACTGATGCGCTCCCATTGATGGCATTAGCTTAGCCTTGACCAAATAAATAACCACTCTCACTTTCCAGTTTGCCTATTGTCCCTATCAGTTGATCCGAATCCCCATTCTAGACGCTATGTTATCGACCAATGGCGGCTTCTTGTAGGCACAGTATCCTTATCGAGTCGCTGGCATTCATTCCCACTAACATAGATAACAAATATGACTCAGCGCGCAAGATAGTAGAACAATGCGCTTTACGAAAAATTCATAACTGTTACGTATGTGTTCCAACGAACTCTGTTAATTTTGGCTATTGTAAAATTATGGAATAGTTCCCGAAGTTGCCTCTTCTTCGGACTCAAATCATGTATAACTACAAAGAAACCAATAGATGACACGTCCGCTCTCACATGCGCGCAGCTAAATAAAAATAAACACACACTGACACACACAAACCGACACCAATTCGATTTCTCGTCAGAGACGAATACTTTTACCCTTTATATTCTCAATATTCGGTGGTACTTTACTTATTATGGTGATTATGTGCAAATTAACTTATGTCATAGAATATTTGTTTTCTTTGCAAACATTTATTGTAGGTAGAGTAAAAATACTCATTTGCATTTTTTAAATAATTTGCATAAGTATGTATTTAATGAACAGAAACAGATCTATGCTAAACGTCCGAGATTATTGGTTTAAATATAGTTCGCATACCGTGCCGCGGTAAAGTTTTCAATGATAAAAACTGAATAACTGAGCTACGTTAAAGACGTCATGGTCATCATGTCAGCCAAAAAGTATCTCCGATTCAGTTTATTCATTCACAGAAAGGCGATAAAGCTCTCCATGTGTCCCGGTGTTGTGTACCAATCAGCGTGAGTCAGCGGTGAGTCTGTGCACTTTTGTAAGTGTTGCCATGTATGGTGTTAAGTTCTGAGATGACCGCAAGATACTCAAGTACTGGCGACAGCCAATTTTTAACCACTTCAGACTCAGTTTCATGTTTAAATGTTACTTGCTTGAGACGTACATTTAATTTATGATCAGGCGTAACCTATTATCCGCATTATTTACGCAGCCGAGTGTGCCAAGAGACGCCGTAGCACTGGTATACAACCTGCAGCGTAAATCGCGTTTTATTCCTGTCATATTGACTGATACCTGTTAAGAAATGGTCAGCTGTAGCTTTATAGGGCGTTCAGATAAAACACTGTTGGGGTTTTCTTTGTCAGGTCGTCGTCGTGTCAGCGTCGTGGGTTAAAAATCAGACACAAGGCTTCGTATGATGGTAACTTGTAATATCTTGGTTTAAATACAGTCATATCGTCTTCACAGTAATTATAGACCAGGGTAGATCATTTTTGAAACAAAAAAAAATAGTAGGATGAAACCGAAATGATTGGAAGAGGGAGAGAATATAACGAAAATGAAAGGAACAATAGTTTACGGGCGATCTGAGGTCGGGAAGTGGATGGGAGTGCGTTTCTAAGGGTAAAAAACGGTTTATCTCGATTTCCGGCAAAACTACAATTCCTATGGAAAAAAGTCAAATAGCAAAGTTGAAGGTAATAAAAAGATCTACAACTTTTGTATTTACTTTTTTTTCACATAACCTTAAAATTTGTGTGAAAAATTTAAATAACCAAGTTTTTGGTTCTAAACACTAAACTTAAAAGCTATTGAAACAAGAAATCAGTGATAAAACTTGGAGGAAAATGAAAATAATAAAGATAAATAATAAACTATGTCGTAGACATAATGTTGTGGTCGACGAATAAAGTCGGTAGTCGGCTCTGTTGCGTGCGAAACCTGTTAGTTGGGTGAGCCATACGGCGGGTCAGAACAGCATGACTTGTTTCTTATAACACGGCTCGCAATTACACTCTACTTACTTGTTACTTATAATGTCACAAATCCGAAACTAATGACAGGCTAGCATTAGGTCGTGCTCTACTTTGCCAGTGGACGTCGCGGAACTAGGTGGATTTGACGGAAGGTGAACACAATGCCCGGAGACTTTCGGCTAACCGATGGGGCATAAGTCAATTGAAACAATAGATGGGTGCGATCTCAATACTACCTACTGCGCTCAAGTATTTACAATCTCGACATTTATAATCGCAAATAATAGTGCTCAGAAACGTCATGTTTTGTTACTGTTAATGTCAGTAAACATTAACCAATACCCAGCTTTTGTATATCAATGCCAGTAATGCCAGCGCATAGTTAAAAATTTTGAGAAACAAATGATTAGCCAGAATGTAACCGCAACATAGGGCCCGATTTCATCAATGCTTTGGGACTATTCTTCTTATAAAACTTTACTCTTTTTGAAAAACATAATGCTTGGTCGAATCTGAATCTGACCTATTTGTAATGTCGGTGACCTGTCGGCCAGACCGGGTGTTCACCTTTTCCATTGGACGTCAATTAGCCAGATTTGCTGCAAACGACCAGCATATCTCTACACGTGCATGTCCAGTGGAAAATGAACTCTACTACAATGACATAATGTTAAAATTGGTTTGGATATTGCGAAGCTACTTCACTGTACGGTTCAAGTGTAACTGAGTTATTTGAGTCACTACTGACACGAGTTGGTGCTGATTTCCAATTACAGACAATTTACTCAAGATTTTACAAATGTCACAGCGTATTGCAGTCGTTATTGGATACCGTGGTTTACGTTTTATTCGTGTTTTCAAAGGAATATTTCCATGACTTCTGATTGTTTTCTACTTCCGTCCAAATATTTCTATAACTTTAACAACGTGTAGGGACTTTAAATCTATACAATCACATTTGTACACATGTATACATAATTGGTATTATAATAATTTTCTGTTGCGACCTTGTTGGCAAACAATGAAACCGCTTCATATAATATAGCGCTCCAACCAACGTGGTATCTCTTTGACGGTATTGATCAAATGATAAAAAAAATATTTGCTCAATCGTTTATTGTGTTGGGGTTAACATAAAGAAAACCCCATTAAGGTAATTAAATAATATAAAGTTAACTGAAACCAAACTGGTCCAACTTCGAGAAAGAGGCCAATCGTCGCATCCGACTCGGCTGGGCAGCGTTCGGGAGGCTTCGCAATATGTTCTCGTCCCAAATACCGCAGTGTCTCAAGACGAAGGGTTTTGACCAGTGTGTGTTGCCAGTGATGACCTATGGCACAGAAACGTGGTCGCTCACAAAGGGCCTTATCAGAAGGCTAAAAGTCACCCAAAGAGCAATGGATGCTCGGAGTTTCCCAACGTGATCGTATCAGGAAAGAAGACATCCGCAGGAGAACCAAGGCAACCGACATAGTTCGAAGAATTGCCACACTTAAATGGCAGTGGGCAGGGCACATTGCTCTCAGAGCAGATGGCCGATGGGGCCGAAAGGTTCTGGACTCTTGACCGCGTACCGGAAGACGTAGAGTGGGAAGGGCTCCCACAAGGTGGACCGATGACCTTGTGAAGGCCGCGGTAATCTGCTAGATGAGGGAAGCACAAGACCGGTCGAAGTGGAGGAGTCTGGGGGAGGCCTATGTCCAGCAGTGGGCTGTCTTTTGGCTGAAATGATGATGATGAACTGAAACCACAGTTAAATGCGGCGCTATAAACACACAGTTACGTGCAGACATTGGATCTCGAGTCGAGGAATATGATTGTACGTGGACATAATAAATGGTAGATAAAGGCAAGTCTCCACGCTCCTTGTCCGTTGTGATGCAGAAAACTACGCGAGTTCTCGACAAGGCAGCCAACTGAAGCATGGAGGAAGCATGTTTATAGACTAGAAAATTACGATATGGAATTGTTAGAAGTCGTTATTTTTTATACCATACTAGTGACCCGCCCCTCCGTGCCAGTAAAGCCGTTGGTCCCGGCTGCCTTTCGTGGAGCTTTGACAGTCGCTATGGGTTGCCACTTGCTAGATACCCGAAAGTCTGACAACTAGTCTTATCAAAGGGTATTGTGCTACCCAGTAACTGTGTTGTGAAAGTTTGATAGGCAGTCGCTCCATCTAAATACTGGTCTTGAGATGCATCCGGTTAGACTGGAAACCGTCGCCAACATAGTTGGGAAAAAGCTAAGGCTAGGCAGGTGGACTAGCCGACCCGCTTCGCACGGTTTTTACTACTCGACAAAACATCACAAATTATTTATTAATGCCCGGTTTCTGAAGTTCCCAGTTAAACTCCCAATAACTATTGATTCAATAAAGTTATGTATAAGATAAACGTTGGTTAACTGACACTGGGTTTCTGAATCCGCAACAAGCCATTAAATAACTATGCAACCCATAACTAGTTCCTCAGTTGCCGCCAGATGGATCTTTTCAGGATTTCGCGTTTAAAATTCGTTTTTGTACGCAGATGTTGTCACAATGCCATGTCGACATCATTGTATTCTTTTTTTTTTTCAAAGAAGCGTTGCCTTTTTTATTATTTTAAGTTAAAAGTATTTGTCTTTCGAATCGTTTGTGCTTTATCCATTCTTTTGTAAAAAATAATGACAATGGACATTTGCGATTCATAAGGGGAGCTAGAGCAAGCAAATTCGATCATAGTGTTCTTATCAAATCTAATTATCTGAATTTAAATTCCTCATTCGTAAATATTTCGAAAGGATTTGTATTAAGTATTAAGTTTCTTGATGCCTGCTGATGTATTAAAAATAAATATAATAATAGTCTGATTTGGAGCTGCTTTTATTCATTATACTAAAACTCATTGTTTTAGATTTTAATAATTAGCTTTTAATTGCTTTTTAATACACGTTATAAGTATAACCCAAAAATTTGATATAGATTGACGATGAAATGAAACGTCAAATTGCTATGAAACCGATAAACGGCCAAAATTGGTCAGTTAACTTAACCTAAGTTTAAACGGAGTTTATACTACATTGCGGTGTTCGGAAACGCACTTTCACAAGTTATCGAACCAATAGCGCTAATGAATAGATAAACTGCCGATACGAGTACCTCAGAAACCGGGCATAAGTATGCCAATTATGTATTTTTACATACATACATATGTCTTTAATTGATAGTTTACATAACAAATTAATCCCTTGTTGGTATATCTTCTTATAATCCTTTCTTGATACACATGTGGTTTCATTTAAATATACAAACTAAGAACGTAGAATGTTCAGACGTCGAATAAATCCAGTAGCAGTAGGTAATAAAGAAATTAATCCTAGTCACGGACGATGACAAAAGGAATTATTCATTAGTCTTTTGCCTTGCATATATTCTTCAGTTTGGTCTTCAGTCTTTGAGTCGAAGCGCAGTAAATGCAATAAATCCAAGCTTTTAGGATTATCTTCATTTCTATATTACTTCACTGTGATTATCACAGGTCATAACCCAGGAGGGATTATGACCTATTACCCCTTATGTTATTGGAACGAAGTTCTGTAAAGGTAGCTACGCTTCCCGGAGAAAACGCTTGAATCTAGTAAGATTCAAGCATTTTCTCCGGGAAGTTTATTATAAAAGATTCGAATGAAAGCACATAATCTGATTTCGCGTGCTTGTTTTAACATAAAATATATCCTATAGCTGTAACCCGTTACTTCTTTTTTGCATAGCATTCTTTATTTTTACCCCCGACGCGAAAATAGGGGTGTTATAAGTTTGACAGCTATGTGTGTCTGTCTATGGCATCGTAGCTCTTAAACGGGTGAACTGATTTGGGTGCGGTTTTTTTTATTTTTAAATAGGTTTTCTAGCGGTGGTTCTTAGATATGTTTTATGAAAATCTGTTCAGCCGTTTGAAAGTTATCAGTTCTTTTCTGGTTGATGACGGGATTTGAGCAGCTTCCACGGGTCTGATAGATTCCAAATTTTGGTATCCAATTACTTCAATGATATTAGACGAACAAAGTAACCCTGAACTGATGCTGGAGCATCACCTGTAATTTCCTGGATACCAAGTTACTCATCAACAAACAGCAAAAATATCGTGTTTGGGCTCATTCAAAAGGTCTCAATGAATAGGTTATAGATAAATGGTGACGAATGAGGATAAAATTTGTAACAAACTTCACTGTGGGAAACATACGTTAAGTTGCGCAGATTTAAGCGTGACATGTGGCGATACGATCGCCACATGTCACGCTTAAATCTGCGTGTTTACTATCACTATATTAACCTTTAAATTACATTACTATATTAACCTTTAACTACTATTACTATATTAACCTTTAACTATATCGGTTACCATGCTTCTCCTACGGATCTCTTCATTTCTAATTCGATCGCGTAGGGTAACTCCAAACATAGCCAACTCCATTGCCCTTTGGCTGAGCTTTCTTATGAAGCCCATTGTGCGCCATTAGACGCTTTACTTTTTCTAAATTATTCTATCACCATAGCTCTCAAAACGGTGAATGAAAACATCGTTAGGAAACCAGCATGTCCTGGAACCAAAAATTCCAAGACATGTGACATCCACCAACCCGCATTGGGCCCGCGTGGTGGATTATGGCCCACACTCTCTTACCGCGAGGAGGCCTGTCTCCCAGCAGTGGGAACATTATAGACTGATTATGATGATAGAAGGTATTCGTAAATGTTCAGGGCATAACATTATTCGCCATCTAACGCAAAGGTGTTCAAAACTGTAGACAGCGTTTCAACTTTTGTTTACCAATCCGGACGTTTGGATACTTTGTTCATAGAACAATAGATACGGGGAAAGTTGCAGCTAGTTCAGTGTAATAGCACATGTTTGCATAACGAGGGGATTTTAAGCCAATAGTTAGTACCTATTCTCTCAAAAAGTACTTAGTTCCATTAAAGAACAACAGCAGTCAATAAACTAAAATGAGAAGAAGCTGTAACTAAATTAAGAAAGCATAAGATTTATTAAAATCGTAAAATATATCCATTCAATGACTGGTTTTCCGTTTAACCTTTTTACCGATGCATTCATAGATGAAAATATAAAAATATTAAATGATCTATAAGTTTTTTTCTGGAAGGCGTCATGCTTAAAACGAATTTCACAAGTTGAAGAACAGACGGGATACTCAAAATCGAAATGCTTACATACTTAGAGTTGACAGTAATACGCTAAAGCGATGGGTTCGCTCGACAGATAGACATCGTAGCAAAGTGCGTGGCGGTGTTTCGAGTCATTTGATTTTAATATTAGACGGAATGCCTGGTATATGGTGTAGGAGCCGCTCCAAGCGCGGTTAGTGCTGAAATAATTGTCTCGCCGAAAAGCTTCCAGATAAACTGTAAAACTATTAATACAGATACCTTTTAAATTACAATCTTAGCTCAGCTTTTGTCTTCCGTGCTGATTTATCAGATTATCGTGCATTTCGAAACACCTGGTAATTTGGTTTTTCCTCAACTAGCAGGGCATGGGATGACCCGTGCGCCATGATAACCTAATTTTCCTTTGAGTTGCCTTTGAAGTATTTTTCATGTAGATGCTTACTTCTTTAAATTATATGCTTGTGCTCGCGACTCGTTCACGTGGAAAAGACACCACATTAAAATTTATTTCCACCTAAGTAAGAATATATGTAGTTTACAATATTAATAGGCCTAAGTTAAGTAGAGTTGTATGTTTGAGTTGCAGCCACTACCTAAGCTAAGATTACTAAATATTTTGTAATTATAGGTATCAGCGCACACCCTCGTTATCAAATAGTATACTTCCCAAAAAAAACCGCCTATGTACTCAAAGATGTAAAGAATTACTTGGGACACTCAGAAAGTTTTGCGAAAAAATAATATGTTCTATAGGTAAATATTTTTTTATGAAATCTTTTCAAAGTACTCTCCACTAGCCTCTATACAAAGTATCATGCGTCTGAACCAGTTTTCGAAACACTTTTTCCAGTCCACCGCAGACACCTCGTTTACAGCCTGCTTGAACGGTGACAGCGCATCTTCCGACGACGAAAATTGTGTCCCTTTAAGCTGATTTTTTTTTCGGGAATAAAAAGAAGTCGCACGGTGCTAGGTCAGGGCTGTTAGGCCGGTGACTCAGGAGTTTGGCCGGCGTGCTGTCCAGGAAGTCCCTTGTTTTGAGCGCCGTGTGCGAAGGCGTCGGAGTCGGAGCGGTTGTCGTGGTGGAGCAGTAGCCCGCGGAGCCCTGTGTTCGGTCGCTTATTGCTCACAACAGAGAAAACTTCTGCCAAGCATTTGGTAGTATACCATTCAGCGTTGAATCTTCTTTGGTTCCGTAAAGGAATTGACACCAAGTAGACAGTCAAATTGAAAAAGTTCGCGATCAAAATCTTTCCCCGCTTCTAGATCGCTTCACTTTGGTAGGCTTTAATTCGTTTTGGAACACCCAAACCGTCGACTGGCGCTTCGTTTCAGGATCGTATTGATAAATCCAAGACTCATCAAAAAAATCAAAAAAATCAAAAAATCAAAATATTTTATTTCACATAAGCCTGCATGGGCACTTATGAAACGTCAGAAGCTAGGTGCACGGTTCCAATTTGTCGTTTCCTATGGAGAAGAGCCGGCAAGAAACTCCACGGTTACTCTTTTAAAAATAATTGGCTTTTACAATGTTTTCAAATTACAGTGATAATAGGTATGGGAGGACAGTGCAGGCCAGTCAATAAGTACCAGGTACTTAGAGTAATGAAAATACAGAATAGAAAAACGTCTACAAATCTAGTCTCTAAGGCCTACAACGTTCTCTCATTCACAATATGTAAAAGAATCTACCTATATAAAATGAATCTATTTGAACCAAGTGACATGATTTCGATGACAATCACTGAAAATAAATAGTAGGTAGTAAAATTGATGTATAATGTCAAATAATGACGAGAATATGTCAGACATTGTAAAAAAAATAATAATAATAAAAAGAATAAAAATTAACATTGCAATTTGGGAGCAGTTAATAGACTTTCACACGGTTTTGCTGTTAATGAGGTACCAGGGAAGCCACATGTGCAGAAGGAATTAATGCCAAACTTCCCTGTCTTCAACGTAGTCTTTTATCTTATAATATGCTTTTTTGATAAGGACACGTTTGATGTGAGTTTTAAACTTTCCATCGCTAAGTTCTGTAACCGACTTTGGCAACTTGTTATAGAAGCGGATACTGTTTATTAGAAATGACTTGCTAGTTTTAGTTAATCTAAATTTTGGAATCACAATTTCATCTTTACTACGTGTATTTAGATTATGGAAATCGCATCTTTTTTTGAAAAGACCTAAGTTTTTGCGAACATACAAGATATTTTCTAGAATATAAAGAGAAGGCAGAGTAAGTATATCAATTTCGTTGAATTTGTTTCTAAGAGACTCGCGAGGCCCCATTTTATAGATTGCGCGGATTGCCCTCTTTTGTAAAATAAAAATTGAATCTACGTCCGCTGCCGATCCCCACAGCAGAACGCCATAAGACATAATACTGTGAAAATAAGCAAAGTATACTAACCTAGCTGTGGCTACATCAGTCAACTGCCTTATTTTTCTTACTGCGTAAGCAGCTGAGCTTAATCTGCTTGAAAGCGCTCTAATGTGGGCACCCCATTGCAATTTTGAATCTAAAGTAATTCCCAAAAATACAGTTTCCGAAATAGCATCTAGTTTCTTGCCATCAAGTTTTAAATTTAGACCTACTTGGGGTACATTTGGTAGCGAGAACTTAAGACATTTAGTTTTGTTCGCATTGAGTAAAAGATTATTAGCAGCAAACCATTTCGATAGAACAGCTAGGCTTTCGTTGACATGTAAGACATCCGTATCTTTTCTATCTATTCTAAAAATAAGAGAAGTGTCATCAGCGAATAAAATTATATCCGAGAAGTTAGCCATCAGATAGGGAAGGTCATTAATATAAACTAGAAATAAAAAAGGACCAAGAATTGAACCTTGAGGCACGCCCATCCTAACTAGAGACCCCGAGGATGTCGCCCCGTTAACGTTTACTTTTTGCTGCCTGTTTGATAAGTAGGAAAGTACAAGATCAGCAGCTTGTCCACGAATTCCGTAGTGGTGTAATTTACAGATCAGTGTATTGTGGTCAACGCAGTCAAACGCTTTTGAGAGGTCACAGAAAATGCCAATCGCATCCTGAGAACTCTCCCAGGATTCCAAAATGTGACTGATGAGTTTTACTCCCGCGTCAGTCGTCGACCTACCTTTCGTGAAACCAAACTGTCGACTATGTAAAATCCCATTTGAGTTAAAATGTGACAACATCTGGTCCAGCATGATTTTTTCATAAATTTTGCTCAATGCTGGAAGCACAGATATAGGTCTATAATTAGAGGGATCACTCTTACTACCCGATTTGAAAATTGGTACTACTTTACTATGTTTCATTAAGTCAGGAAACGTACCGCTGTCTAAACATTGATTAAATATGCCTGTTAGGACAGGGGCAATTGTGTCAATGATATTTTCAATAACCTTAACGGAAATCCCCCATAAGTCTTCAGTGTTTTTTATGTTAAGACTTTTAAATGCTGTTTTAATTGTGGCAATAGAGATGGGTTTGAATTCAAAACTTGGAATGTCCTTACTGAAGTTTTCTTTAAGAAGAGATTCAGCTAATACAGATGATGAGGGGAGACATTTCGTAACCTCTATTGGGATGTTGGTAAAGAAATTTTCAAGAGTCTCCGCAACTTTTAACTTATCTGAAATGGTTTCATTGTCAATTTTCAGAGCTAACTCATTCTGATCTCGTTGTTTTGTGTTTCCAGTTTCTTTGTTAATTACCTGCCACACAGCTTTTATTTTATTTTTAGAAATACTAATTTTGCTACTTATTAATTTAGATTTAGCTTGAGCACAGACTCTTTTGAATATCTTAGAATAGTTTCTTACATAATTATGAAAGGCCTGATCTGAAGTCAATGACTTTTCATTATACAAATTATATAAGATGTCTCTGCTTTTTCTAATGCCATCAGTGGCCCATTCACTAAATTTTGGTCTAGTAGTGATTGTAACTTTTTTTACAGGACATGCTTTATTGAATTCTTGGCATACTGTAGAAAAAAGTGTGCCATAGTTTACATTGGGGTCTTGTGAATCTAAAGTTGCTATTGAGAGATTGCTAAGAACATTATTATTAAACGTTTTCAATTTATTTTTAGTCAGTGGTCTCAATTCTATGGTTTTATCCAGGTGTAACTTTTTATCTAAGTCAAACGATACAAGCTGACCAGTATGGTCTGACCTGACGCCACTAATTAAAGATGAGCCTTTTATTATGCAATTAGTAAATACATTGTCTATGCATGTAGCTGTGGTTGCTGTTATCCTAGTCGCTTCATTAAATATACATTTTAAATTGAATGATTTAAACAATGAGATAAGCTTACTTTTTTCTGGTGAATTAACTAGTAAATCAATATTTAGGTCACCACACACAAAAACTAATTTATTATCTTTAAAAAGTTTACCTAATATTTCCTCCATAATTATCAAAAATGATGACAAGTTCGAGGCTGGTGGTCTATAAACAGATAAGAAAGTATGGCCCTCAACCTCTGCACATGCTACCTCACATAAGCGTTCAACAGAGCAAGCAGTGATATCCTTTCTTTCCTTATATCTAAAACTACTATTACATAATATCAAAGTACCACCCCCTATCGAAGACCTATTGTACGCACTGGCAACTGAAAAATTATTTACATTAAACAACATTCTATCCGGTTTTAACCAAGTTTCACTAAAACATAAGATATCCATATGATATTTATCTATTAACATTTCCACGTCTAGGATTTTGCCAGAGAAGCGATTTATATTTTGGTGATACAGTAAAATACTCTTATTATGCTTCTCTTTTGTCGTGTCTAAAAGTTTAAAGAATTAATTACAGTATTATTAGAAGTACTGGATAATACTGTTTCGTCACTTAACCTAGTCTCAGTTAAATTATCAATAACTGCGTGTATATTGTAAGCTAACAAAGTAGCTAATACATGCTGACTTTTCTTGGGAAGAAACATATGTTCCCGATCTAATACAAAATCTCTAACAAAATTGTTAGTATCAAAATACAATAGACGGTCACTATGACGACATGTCAACAAATGCATTAAATTATTTAGCCTAAAAATGTAATCATTTTCTTCATCATTCAAATTATTTGAATATGGCAAAGCACATAATATTATTTTACCTAATTTTAATTTAAGTAGGGTGTCAATACCATTAACTATGTCCCTTTTAGATAAATTCAGACTGTTTCCAATTAAAAGAACTATACTTGTCTGCTCATTCAATTTTGTATTTTTTATTTTATGAACAAGCTCATTAAAATGCAGGTTATGGTAACAACAATTAGTTATAGTATGTTTAGAGCAGTTATTTAACAATGATCCAAAACCTGCTCCTAATCTATCAGAATAAACTAAAACATTACTTTGAGTGGGATGGACACTGTCTAGTGTAAGAGTTACAATGGGTGAAGCGGCAGAAACAACATGCTGCGACATGAGAGGTGGCGGAGTGGGAGCACAACTACAGGTGAGATTGTTAGTCAGTGACTCATACCTCTCTGCATTGTACTTCACCAGATCCACCAACTCACAAGCCTCCTGCAAACGGTCGCTTAACATTCATCACCTGTAATGATGTCGTAAACACGCCGAGACGAGCCTGCTTCAAATTTGTTTATCATATTACGGCACCATTCCTCCCAGGCCAGCTTCTGGGCATCGTTGAGGTTGTGCGGCACCCAGCGTGAAACCACGCGAAGATGCACGTCTAGAATTTCATGAAGGCTTACCGATCCAACCTGCAGTATGTGCTGAATCTCTTGATACGTAACGCGTCTATTGTCAACGATTAAATTTTCACTGCTAGCACGTTTTCTTCCGTAACAGCCGTCAAAGGGCGACCACTTCTTTCTTCATCCCCCAAAGTTAGTCGAACGCGCTTGAATTGGTTATACCAACGACACACGGTTGCCTTATTTATTTATTTATATTTAAAGAAAACAAGTAACAAATGACTCAAATGAGTAACAATATTTCTTAACCCTATGTTAGTAAACGTAACCTACACACTTAACCTACACTGCCATATAGTTACAATGCGAATCCCTGCAACAAGCTCAACACCGAAGTGGAGAGTTTGCAGCAGCGATTCACACACAAGCACTCCAGTCTACTCGCGATACACCGCAGTATAATTTTGGGGCTAGCCCGCACCCGGCGCACCAGGGAAGCGCATCTTTTTCGCATTGTAACGTAGAAGCAATCCACCCGAGCTTCAGCAAACATCCCGGAAGCCCTACAGAAGCGGAACAGCCCCAACAGCACCCGGAACGTATTATTATATTGAATGCAAAGGGCGTTGTAGGCTTTTTGAGTGCCTTAGAAGGGCCTTCATCCATGTATGCCATTTGAGGTTTCAGGCGACACTTGAAATCGTAAAAAATTATAGCACGAAAATGTTTCCGGCGCAGATCCATTTTTTTATGAGACATGATCATTTAAATTAGCTCGCAAACAATGTGGAGGGCAATTTTGAAATTGTAATGTACCTATTTTTACTTACAAATAATCATATTTTCAAAATAGATTTTTAATTGGCCAGTCTCTCATACTTGCATAAAAACATTTTTTCGCAATATTTCTGAGTGGCTTAGTATATAAATCGGTTAGGTAGGTATTGTTTGAGTATGAAATGAAAGAGTCCTTTTACAAATAAATCATTTTTAAATAATAAAGCATGACAAATGGATGTAGGTAAACATAGCTGTTCCACTTTGATGCACTGACCCAGTATGGACCAGATACAGGATACATTTTTATCCAGTGCGCAAACTGTAACCATGAATTCAGCATATCATTCTAGACCCCCAACGTATAAAAATTTTCGTCGGTTGTAGAAAAAATTATCAGCTGTTCCACACATTATGACCGCGTAGGTATTGCACTTTTCTATGAAGCAGGTTTTTTATAACCGGCGAAAAATTTCTATGCGGTCTCGAATAATATGCTGAAATCATGGTTACAGTTTACGCACTGGTAAAAAAATTACCCGGTATAAGTCAATTCAAATCTTTATGTAAGTTTATGAAGAGCCTCATAAACACAAGTTTTAATAATTGAAACCTAACATCGTTTGTCCACCCGCCACCGTCAACGGGACGTCAGCGTCAACGAGAAACGAGATAATTCGAAGATAATTATTGTGACATCCCAGTGACCGCGTGCGGTGGACACGCGACTATATTAAATGTATGTTAACAGCCTTCCATATTTATCCCGTCTGCCTTCAAATCAAGAGTGAACAGGCATCTTTTGAGCATGCTCGTTCCATCATAGCCGTCATCCATAGCTTTCCTTGAGGCGTGATCGAAATGTATTGCTATTTTAGCGTCTTCATCTCGTTCTCGTTAGCGTTTCGTTGCCGTCCTAGTGACATGGCGGTGGACAAACGGCCTTTGGCAGTAAAACTTAAATACTTTACATTTCCGTTCTTTGATAGTTATAAGGTTTCGTTCAACTTTTTGTCCGACTCTTGAAATGGGCCTTGATCACAAAAATTATCATTAATTGTTTTATCTCATCCCTTTCCTAAGGCAGTTTTTTGTATATCAATGGTAAGCTAACCCAATATCTCGTCAAACATAGGTATTCAGGTTAACCGACATTTCAATTTTGTTTTGCTATTAGTCATGATTAGAACGATGACACAATAGGTATTACATAATAGGGATCAATAAGTACACTAATTTGCAATGGTGGTAAGTATTTAATATTCATAAAGTTCTTTCTTTGTTTATTGCCGTCATTAATTAAAACAATGCATGTAACTGTAATTATATTTTATATACCTCTCTTTTTCGGCCCCTTCACCGAGAGTAATGATAACTCCATGCAACAAGAGAAATCGCGTTACATAATTTCGTTTTGTACCTCTTATGCTTGGTTTTATAATATGAATAAATGCGAGGGGCATTTAATATACATAAGATTTTTGAGATTTTTGAGTTAAAAGCATATTACAATGACCATAACAATGACGATACTGCCTCTACCTATTTTAACAATACTCAATCTATCCCTGTTTGGTATCAGTCATCAAAAAACACTTGAAAGAATGTAACTATTTCTTTTCGCTCATCTTCTATTACCTACCTACTTAATTTTTTTGAAAATTTCAGCACAGATTGGCTAATGGTATCCATATTGTTACTAAATCCTCCGTTCCAGACAGATAGCAACTTCTAACTAATTTTGTTTTCGAATATACAGTTCAACAGAAAGTTCGAATTTTTGCGTTTTATATTAAAATACTTGTTGTACACGGGCATTTATTTTCCCGGAAGCCTTAAAAAACTCTATATTTAACAAGTGTACAGTTAATAAATGTACTAGTGGGTATTTACTGTGTACTCGGAAAGGTTTGATTGCAAAATTTTAAATGTATGTACGCAGCACGTACAGAAACAGTTTTCTATAAATGAAATTTTTCCCCTTTTGCGTTTATTTTATTTAGTAAAGTTTACACGAACATAGATTATGAGAAATTATAATATAGTTTATATAATATAAACATTTATCTACTCTTGGAATAAATATTAGTGAAGAACGTCTAGCGAAACTTCAATACGATTTGCGCTCTTTGATATAAAGTAACGCTGATTACATTTCTATCGTGAAGTATGTTTTATTTTCCACTCACTGCTCCTTATTTGAATCAAAATTAAAATAGCTTTAGTTTTAAACTAAAAAAGTTTTTTCTTTTTGTTAGTGGCTATCTAGGTTTATTTCTGAGACTTCCATCAATTGCCTCGCCATTTAAATCGCATAAATGTTGATCCAATTGAAATGCTCTATCCTACAAGTACCTACATTTAATGATGTTGCGACACGCCCTAAACGTCATAGAAAGTTTTACGAGGCTTTTTAAATAAGATTTATCCCTCTGCACTGATGTTCAACTGCTTGATAAAATAACAAAGTGATATCGCTGCGGGCAGTTGTGATTTCAAAATAACTAAAATTTATATAACTATGTATGTTATAAAACGTTTAAGTAACCATTTTTAAAGTTTTTAAGATTGCCAGTACTTTTGTCTCTTTTTGCTGATAAAGTCCATAGTATCTCTCTACTCTTGTGTTTTGCAAGTGGTACTTGCAAATGTTTCGTTCCACTGCATAGTGGAATATAGCTGTATAGCATAAATATATACATATAAGCTTCTAAATAATTCCTCTTTTCAATCATTGATCAGGTAAAGGTCCCAAAATTTAAAGTATTTCCTAGTTTCCACTCTGGCTCGGCATTATCATCTGCTTCAGTAGATATGAATGGAACTATTGGATTGAAATTATTTATTCTGAGATACGCAGCTTCATTTACCACGGTCAATATATACCTACGATACAAGCTGTCAAATATCCTTTGAAAAACGGGGCTTTTGGTACCCACCCGGACTTATTGCTGTTGATATTTTATAAAACAAATATAGTCAAAATAGCTTTGTTCATCCGAATTCAGCAGGATGGGCTTTGTTAATTGAATAAATGCGGTTTTGTTGGGATAATTTCAACTGCAAACACATATACACTCGAGAGCAATGAATCCGGGTCACTTAAAGAATCCTAAAAATCTCGGAAACTAAAAATGCTAGGTTAATGCAATAAATTGTATTTAATAGACAATGTAATACTCCTTAAATGAAGGTATTAAAACTTCATAGTTATTGTAAAGTTATATCATAAAAAAATCTAATTTGAAAAAGGGCCACTTTCGAAGATGGAACTACGAAATTACAGCATTTGGTTTTGCTTTTGTTTGTAATCTGTCATTTATGTGGGTACATAAACCATGTTGATAGTGCTCTATATTCATTATTGAAGCTGAAATTATGTCGCTTACGCCTGAAGAATGCACCAGAATACTTACAATGCTGGAAACCGGCCGGAGTCAGCGCGATACAGCCAGGACTGTCGGTGTGTCGCTGTCAACAGTACAAAGAGTTCTCCGACGTTACGAAGAAACTGGTTCTAACCTACGCAGACCAGGAACGGGCAGAACCAGGTGTACCACAGCACGAGAAGACCGATACTTGGTGAACACCATGCTTCGAAATCGCTTTCTCACAGGAACTGAACTCACAAATCAGTTTCGACGCCTCGGAGGAAGTAACCCAAGTGCATGGACAGTAAGACGTCGGCTTGCTGAATCTAACTTAAAACCCCTTAGACCTGCAAACGGCCCTAAACTGGAGCGTGGGCATCGTATTTCAAGACTAAGATATGCCCAGAGCCACGTAAATTGGAGTATTGAAGATTGGTCAAAAGTTATGTTCTCCGACGAATCAAAATTTATGCTCTACAAGCACGATGGAAGACACAGAGTGTATCGAAGACCAGGGGAAAGATTCAAGCAAGCATGCATCGAAGAAAAAGTAGCCTACGGTGGTGGGTCTGTACTTGTGTGGGCCGGAATTTCTTCTGAAAGTCGCACAGAGCTGGTGATCATAGAAAACGGCTCTTTAACTAGCGTAAGATATGTGGAAGAAATCCTCAATGATCACGTTGGTCCATTTATGGTCAATTTAGGTGAGGATGCTATATTTATGCATGACAATGCCCGACCTCATACAGGTAGGATTGTGAATGACTACCTTCAAGAGATGAACATTACTCGTATGGAGTGGCCAGCGCGCAGCCCGGATATCAACCCGATCGAGCATGCTTGGGACGAGCTAGGCAGATGCGTAAAACAACGAAACCCTCCCCCAATCACGCTTCGTGAGCTCAAAATTGCTCTCACAGAGGAATGGGAGAATATTCCCCAAAATCGTATAAGGAACTTGGTGTACAGCATGCCAAACCGCGTAAACGCAGTAATGGAAGCACGAGGAGGCAATACGAAGTATTAAAATTCAAGAAAATCGTAATAAAGTTCAAAAATTTCATGTTTCCTATTTTTGTTTTAAGGAGAGATCAGCAGTTTTTTTCTTTATGTAATTTTGTGTTAATAAAATGTATGGTGACTCATATTTTTTTTACTTTCATTTAAGGAGTATTACATTGTCTATTAAATACAATTTATTGCATTAACCTATCATTTTTAGTTTCCGAAATTTTTAACATTCTTTAAGTGACCCGGATTCATTGCTCTCGAGTGTAGTTAATTAATTAAATCTTCATTATTCATTGTTTTTAACATTACCACAAGCTTGTATGTACAGTAAAATCCAAAGTTAATTTTTCATGCATGTTGCATCCAGTATTGAACGGGAATTTATAAAATCTCGTAAAACGTTACTAATGTCCGATGTGGTGTTTGTATCAGAATACCGTAGTAGAGGCCTCGGTCGTCGCAGGAAGCGATCTCTCATTACGTTTTTTTATGGTTTGTCCGATGCTCCCGCCCGGGCGCGCTGCGTTCACGATGCGTGCTGAGACCGACTCGTATGATTAGTTTTATTTATTTTTTCTACAATAGATTGGATTATTTTTAGTAAGGCGCCGTATCTCAATGTAAATAACTAAAATTGAATGCGAATGTATCAATAGCTTAGTTGGAGAGTATTTAAATGTGGTTTTGTTTGTTGAGTTTTTCGACTGGAGCACAATGCTGGCTGTAGTTTCATTACACTGTAGAATGCCAAAGATAGCGAAAGACTTAATTAAAGTTGGGTAGCATGCAACGTTCAAAAGGCGGCCCTAAATTATTCATTTGTCAACAGGTCGGTCCCGAAGGCCACCCTTCCTGTTTTAATATCTCGAGATGCAGTTACCCGGCTTCTCGGCAACAGTTTGAAGCGTGGTGCTCGTAAGCTTTTTTCGATGCTCCACTGCGATATAATCTCCCACATATTGAATATGCTCGGTTCCTATATAAACAAAAACGGATCGTTTTGCTTACCAATGGTAGCATTTTTTGTTTCCAAACTGGGCAAATAAATAGTTTTGTAAGCTTATTTTACCTGTGATACCTACTTCCATATAGGACGGTCTACTTTGCAAACCTATGAGGCATTTGCTTCATTTTAGGTCAAGATAGAAGAGTCTTAATTTTAACTTACAACTGTCCGTAAATTTTAGGAATCGGTCATAACAAGCACGTATACCTACTTGCTGCAATGTTACACCTCGTTTTTGGCATATAATGTTGAATCTACACATATTAACTCCTTATGTTAGGCTTATCGCTAGGCTTGTTGACCGGTTTTATTGTTTTACTTATGTTAAACACCGCTCTTCCATTTAAAGCGTATGTTTTGCATTCACAAAGTCAGAATCCGGCTTCCTTTCGTCACGCAGTGTCAATTTTGAATTCATACAGCTAATTAAACTACAGTTTGCATTCCACTCATAATTTTCAATTATTTTCTATTTCAGTAGAGTTGCGAGTACAATTTTATTTTCAATGACCATATCCTCCCAAGTTCCGGCAACTCCGATACAATTTGATTGTACATTGTATCATTGTGCTACAATTATACAAAACTATGCCGCCCTGTAATTGTTCCGCAGCAGGATAGCGCCACTTCTCACACAAAGAAGGATCGAGTAACAATCCCTACGCCTGATCAGAGTGTGTTGCGATTTCAGACCATTATTAGTAGAAAGTTTCCGGAATTTTTGTTTTCATGATCAGTGATAAGGTGATGACTAAGGTTAAATTAGCTTAGAACAGTCCCAATGGTAAAATTGCCAGAGTCGAATTCAATACCTCGCGCTGCAGCAGCGAATCCCTTATCCTCTTGGCCATCACGGAATTAATTACTACTACAAAGCCAATTTGGGAATTGCCACGACAAATCGGGTGTTATTAATAAATGTTATAAATAGTATAAGAACACGGGTTATAACTGCAGTAATTAATACCCGTGTACATAATCAGCTTATAATTGGGTACATTATTTATTTATTTATTTATTTATTTATTTATTTAATAACTATGGATGACTTACAGCTAAATTACTTACATTACTGCTGGGACACAGGCCTCCTATCTACGAGAGGGAGTGGACCGTGATCCACCATGGGCTCAGTGCAGTGGATGTCACATGTCTTCGAATTTTGGTTCTAAGACAGTCTGGTTTTAATTTACCGATTTGAGAACAGTGGTTATGAAATTAAAAACAAAAAGTGAAGTGCCTTCCTGGGTTCGCACTTTCGACCTACATATTCGTAAATCGGGGCCGATACCACTGGACCACCCTGCTCTCACCCGTATTTTAGTGTAATTTAAAAGTCAATTGTTTGTTCTCCCGGGAAATATTCAGCTTCCATGTCTATTTAAGTATAGCTTCGGTTCTTCTAGGGTGTTATACTCTCGGCTACCATTCTGCCAAATACTCTGTCCACTGCCATTTTCGTTCAGTTAGAGGGACACCGAATATTTTTTTTTTTTCGTGTTTTTCGATGTCTGTATTTCGACCTTTGTCCGAGTTTTATCGTGTGCTGTTCAAGTGAGCGTTCATGTTTCACTGCACCGTGCGTTCAATAGTTTTTAGTTATCCCTGACTTTATCTCCCAGTTTTCCGAACACAGTCCGTCTATCTAACTGCTTCTGTTGATTACCTTGTACCCTCCAGTTGGATTCCAAATAGTATTTTAAGTTTTAAAAAGGATTTTCATAAATGCCAAAAATTTTGTGTTTGCTGAGAAATTGATTATTATCGCCACGATGGACAGCTTTCATCTACGTTTAATTACTAAAGGCGCTCATAAGTGTACTTATAATTTTTAATGGAAATGTAGACAGATTGGCATTGGCCGGTTGTTGTTTGTACATCGCCTGCATGCAGATGTCGGGTCCTCACCCAGTAGACAATAGCCCCGCGAGGGCATACTGCGACAGTAATTAACTTCCTGTTTTATTCGATACTACAGTTGGTGGGCACCTCTGTGTGTTGGCGTGGACTTAACACACGTATCAATTTATCCAAATGTACCGTTAGCTCGTATGTAATGGCCTCACTGTTGTTTTTGATGCGTAGTGTGTTTAAAATGATTCACAGCCAATCATTAATATATATAGATTTCTAAGAATTTTGAACTTTATTTCTTAGGGTTTGTTATCATTATCAGTTATCCGTTTACTTTTTAGCTCATGTGTTTCTTGTTATTTTATTTATGTATATATCTCCGTACGCTATCTGAATATATAATCTGCCATCGGAAAAGAACTTTGTTGGTAGATAAATTGCATAACAACAATTGTTGAGATATGCGTTCATTAATTTTTGAATCTACAATGGAGGCAATACCGCAACGGTCATTGACATATATTCCTATATTTTTTTCAGGTTTTTGAACCGTGTCCAATATTTCGCTGAGCGCTGTATGTTTGACATTGTTTCGCCGCGAGACGCCGCCGGTTTCCTTCATGCGAAACATATTTTAATTTAGAATATCCGCGAGTCGACGTCTACATGGACGCATGTATTTGTGTATGAACTAGACTTGAAATTTGCGAGTGCGCCGGTACCGCAAATAGCCGGGTCGGGAGAGCGCCGGCCGATACGGACCGTTTTGGCGTCCATCCGCCTGGCCGTCTGTATCAAAGTTATCGATACAAAGGACCAGTTAGGCGACCTATGTGTAGCCTCTTTTACCCTTTGTCAGTTACGCCTTTGCTGAGCATAACATAGCTCCCTATAGTAAAATATACATATAGCTACATTTCTAGGTATTCTCTCCAAGAGACCAAATCAATCAAGTTTAAAACAACGCAGTTTTGTAAATATGTATTGACTTTGCAGTTAAAATAATATTTTAATGTTAGAAATCTGGCCCCTTGTACGTAATAACGTCGACACGACATATTAACAAAGACGATGATTGTCCATCTAATTTAGCATTCGTTGTGTGTATGAGTAATGAGATCATTACAGCTCGATAAAGTGTATTATTTAAATGACTCATAAAAGAAAAATATTTTTAAAGCTGTGCTAACTAGGTGTATACTGTAGGTGTAGATAAAATATGTATCGTAATTAATTTTGTTGCATCGATGCGCGTCTGCGCTTGTTGTGAGTGCAGACAATGCGTAGAGGGCTCAGGACTCAGGTAGGCGTCATTTTTTTTTGCTGCTTTCATACTTTTTTTGCAACTGCGGCCTGATGATTGTTTGTTTATATCGTAATGCAGCTGTTTTGACTTGTACGAGCTGTTAGGTATCTAGTTAGAAGACTAGAGCTTAAAAAGATAATATAACATTCACACCTTGCTTCCTCGAAGGGTTGGGCAGAGCTGTAACTATAGTACACCCACATTTCGCCAGTTTTGTTTAATTCCTATGTAATAGGGGGCGACCCTATCGCCATCAACCGGGCACAAATCCAGACTCCAGGCTTCTACTGAGAAACCCAATAACACTTTGCCCTACTTGGGAATTCAACCCAGGACCTCATGCTCTTGCGAGTCTTGCGACCACTAGACCCCTTAAAAAGATGACACATAATAATATGTCAGTTTCTTCGGACACTGTTACAGACTGCACTTTGGAACTGATTTAACAAAAGCAAGAAATAGTGTTTCTTCTATGTTATGTTTGGCACAAGTTTGATGTTTTCTATTCTAATTTTCTCCAATATTAAATTGTTGAGTCTCATAAAAAACCCCAAGTTATAAAATATTCCCAAATCCAGGTGGATCTAAAATATTCAACTATTGATTTAATCCATATGTTAATACGTGAAGCAAAAACTGTGTACCCTTTATTACGAAAATTACTCGGACGTAGGAGTATGAGATTTTGGCACAGTTCGCTAATATTTTTTTATAAAAATGGTATTAGAAATACCTTATTTTTATGGTCGAACTTCGACCACTGGGCGAACTCTATAGTTCCTTTTAATTGGTCGATCACGTAGCGTAGGTAAATTAGGGTGATTCAAAACGAAACCATTTCCATTTCAGATGTGTCGGTGTTAGCTTGCTGCTATTTTTGAAATGCTACTCTACATTAAATTAGTACTGTTGCATGACGTTTTGTTCATTTTAACACAACATTTACTCCATGGTTTCGTCGTAATGTGTCTTGAACATGTTTCAACGTGCTGAGAATCAGAAAGTGCTCCTTCCTTTGTTTATCGTTTCCTTCTATCAAGGGCTACTTATCATATTATTATGTTTGATTTACATTAGCAATAATTAAACTAGTTTCCGATTAATGAACGTGACACTCCGTACAAAGAACTTTGCTCAAGAAACTTTTGTCTATGCGGAAAACTTTTCTGACACTTCGTATTCCTAGAAATAAGTTAATGTCCGAATAACTGAGGGCGCCTGACCGTACATCTGGCAAAGAACGTTCACTTTTGTTTGTTTGTAACATACGAATATAGTAAGACGTACCTGATCATTTTTGAGAGTGCAGTTGACGGTCGTCCATGATGGGTGAATGTCTGGTGCGCAGTTACAAAAGTCCAGGTTACAAATTCCAGTTTGAGGTTCACAACTTAAAAGAGGACTTAGCACTGCGAGCGCGAGAAATGCCGAGAGAGGCATCATGATGCCGCGCTGGGGCGCGAGAGACCGCGCGCGTCGAGCGTCATGCACAGACTGGCGCGCTGGTACGGACAGTGGACACGGTATCACTCGGATCGTCGTCTCTCACCATGTGCTAGTGATGCCTTGCAATGACGGCCCCGCTTATTATAGATATCGATGATGCGATTTCATTTGTATTATTAACACTCAAAACACTATTTAGTTATCACAATTAGAGTTTTCAATGCTAAAACGTGATGATTTTAATGAGATGGTAACGATGAAAAATTAATATTAATTATTCACGCTGTATTAACAGCGCACTGTAGAATTTTTACTAGTTTTTTCCCTAGGCTTTGATTAAATGTGTCAGTATAATTTAATTCTTTAAACTTTACGACTTTAAACTCCAGTTAATCAAAATCCTAAATTGATTCACTCACTATACCACGAAATTTCGTACAAGAGTTCCTTATAGAAACAACGAAGGAATTATGGAAAGATTTTTAAAACAAGATCCTCTCTGTAAAAATAGGGGATGAAAGTTTCTGTGGTAGTTCGTCATTTTTGAAGTTGGCGACGCAGAAGTTGGTCGACTTCTGTTTATAAATAAAAGTTATTGTATCATCGGTTCTCGGAAAGTTTTAGGTAACTCTTAAGTTCGTAGCCTACTACGAACTTAAGAGTTACCTAAAACTTTAGTCATTTAGTAACTTTACTCAGGAGCAATGGGGGTTGAGTTTCCAAAAAAAAAGACAGAGAGGCAAGTGCTTTATACCTGTATTAAGCACTTGCCTCTCTGTCTTTTTTTTGGAAACTCAACCCCCATTGCTCCTGATAAGTGGCCGATGACACATCTCTTCTATTTAAGGTAGTGCATAATTATTTTTGCATGTTCGAACATACAAAAGAAGTTTAGTTAAATACCTATATATGAAAAAATTGGAACCTATCTAATTCCTTCTAAAAGTCTGTATAGTAGTACAGTATTTTTGAGGGGCTCGTGACTAAGTAAGAACAGCTGTATGCATCGACCGATCAGATTGAGCTACGCTTGCTGCGGTTGGTCCGTAAATGGGTGACTTTCATTATATACCGAGATCCCTCCGTGCTTCGGATAAACGTTAAGTGGATGTTTGACAGGCGTTATGGGTCGTCAGACTTTCGCAGTACTTCAATACTTGTTACCGCGTTACTGGGTTGTGGAGGTCAGATAGGCAGTCGCCCCACGTGAAATACTGGTATTTAGCAGCACCTGGTTAGACTGGAAGCTAACCCTAAATCTGTCTAGGACGGTACCGAGAGCCCCTGCGCTTACACACACATTCACAGCGTCTTTGAAACGCTAGTAAAGCGCGCATCGCTTCGTGACATAAAAATACTAAACAAAAGCGTGGATTAACCATAAACTTACGGGTAACAACTTGTTGACTATAATACCTATGCTAAGCGTGAGTCAACAAGTCCACAGCGGTCGACTCGACCGAGCGACGGTTTTGTATTTCCAAGAAACAAATAGGTACCTATAGGTCCTATTGATTAAACCATAGCTTTTATTAAATTTGAGTGCATTACCGTTATATGTTAAACTTACTGAATATATCATTTCAACTACCGTTATGCGGAAAAAGTACCCTACAAGTAGAGTGAAGAACGTAAGAATTTAAGACAAGAAGTGAAGGAAAATCGACTGATTAATGCAAAACTGCATTACCTTACCGATCAAAACAGCCATAGTAATAGTTGGTTCCTCTTAAAATATTACACACTCTTAGACGATTTCATATTATTCGTCTATAACACAGGCCGACAAAATTAGACGAACACTCTTACCCAGAAACCTGAATATTTATTTCCGAAATATTTCGATGCGCTGAATCCGAATCTGGCCGCAGAATTGCTCTATCACGTTAGGATTTTGAGATATCCTAACTGGAAAGATAAAAAAAAACACAGTTTTTGTTCATTTTTGAGGTTACGTAATCCGGTAGATCCTTTTTCCTCTAAAAAATCATCAATTATATCTGAAAGTACTAGTCTTACTCTTTAAAATGAAGTTGAGTTTACTCGAATATCTTTTTTTTTTTCGTTGAGATATCGCATTTTGAAATTTTCTGTATGGATAACGTAATGGCAATGGTAATGGATATTCAGACATCGGAAAATCCACATACATGAAAAATTCAAAATGCGATACCTCAGCGAAAAATAAAGATATTCGTGTAAACTCAACGTCATTTTAAAGAGAAAGACTAGTACTTTCACATACAATTGATGATTTTTTGGAGGAAAGAGGATCTAGCGGGCTACATAACCTCAAAAATGAGCAAAAACGTTGTTTTTTGCTCTTCCAGGTTAGGATATCTCAAAATCCTGACGTGATAGAGCAATTCTGCAGATTCGGATTCAGCGCATCGAAATACTTCGGAAATTACTGTATAGTCTGGTGTCTGGGAAAATAATTTGTCGGCCTGTGTAATTATTTTGGATATAAATACTTAGCTCGAGTAAGCTCCTAGCGGCTATCTATGTCGCAAACATGGGTACTAACTACATAATATAAAAAGGATTATAATAAGGCGCGCGCCACAGACTTTCATCTTAAAGATTTTAGATGAACCTTTTTTACTAAGGTATGTCGCAAGGGGAGACTATTAACAGAACTTTAAACTACTCATATTATGTTTTTGAATAGTGGTTATGTTCCTTATGAAGTGCGCATAGTATTTGATTACTTGTGCATAACGTATAAATTAATAAATATTATTTTAAATTCCAATTCTCGTACCTATTCCACATATATTACTCTTATGGAATGTCCCTTTTCGGCAATATGCAATAATTTTTCAAACTGTGTTTGTTGTAGATTTGTTATTATTACATTATTTTATTATTATTATTTTAACATTTTTTATTAAATGTCGAATTTTATTTAATTAATAATATACTTTAACAGAACTTCATCGATAAAGTACGCGAAAATGCACGTGCCTACGCGTCGATATATAGAGGTCGCCGCGGTCCCACTTAGCGGGCGACCCTGCGCGCAGCGTATGCACTCACATCATAACCCATGCACTGTTCTCAGAGTTCAGAGCGTAATTACCTGATGAATGCGCAAATCAGCATAATTACCTACCTATCCTACCCTTTGTTGGGGTCGGTTTTCAGTCCGATCGGCACACTAATTTAGTAACACAGTTTCTTAATTCATTCCTTCAGCTGAATACCAGTATTTTTCATGGAGCGAGTGCCTGTCTGACCTCCCAACCCGGTTACTGGGTAACACGATACACCTAAGCCGGTTGTCAGACTTCCTTCCGGCTGTCTGACTACCCCATAACGACTGTCAAAGACGCTGAATGAGCTCCTGTTTAAAAAAAAGGACGTCTTAAAAACTAGGCTAAACGCTCCTCTAGACCCTTTCTTGCGGCTATATGGATGTTTAAGATTTTATAACGCGATTTTGATCCTGCACAATCTTTTTCTTGCAATCTTTATTACACATCATCGATGTGTTTTATTTCAGGTTATTTACCTTTATAAAGACGTAATTAATAAGTGAATACAGATACTTAGATGGCGAAAAAATTATATGACTTCAGCTAGTTCTGTTATGCCGTTTAGCTACGGAACCCTAAAAATAATAATGTACACTATTTTACGCAAATATTTGAGTACTGTATTTTCCACGGAATAATAAATTGTAAATAAACGAAGGTATTAACAGTAGGTACGTAACGCACTCATGCATGCCCAATTAATTTCGGATCAAATCGGGATGTTTTCGGAAAACATATTATTTTACTACTGTTTGGGACCAATTTATCCTTCAATATAAATTGATATTGGATTTATATTGAAAAATGATTCAAAGCGGTAGTTCATTATAAACGTACTGTAGGTACCGGCGACCGCACTTCGATAGTACAATGAGCTACGAGAAAGGCCTTTATTGCTATGAAAATAAAGTTTTCGGATAACTTGCATAAGTATTCCCTTACAACGTACCTGTTTTAAGAGCTAAGTTAGAAAATTCGCTACCAGGCAGGCAATATAGTTTTTTTTTTCACCTAGATCACATTATCAATAAGTACTTAATGATTCATTTAATTTGGCGGATAAGTAAAGGGCGCGAAAATTTATTGAAAACACGGGCATTGGGAACGACAGATAGCCACTGTTAATTCTTTATGTTATTTTTCAAACTCATACTCAAAGTATTTATTTCAATTAAACCATTTACAGGCATATCTTTTTTACTGATGAAGTCACAGAAAAACTGTCTAATAAATGTGGTGTTAACATTTAAATGATAATGATTTTATTTCTGTAAGTAGATTTGTACAAACACTCCTACACCCATAGTGAAAATAACTAGATTGTCGGCTTTTCCTATCTGACTACTCTGAGAATAAAGACCGAAACAAACTCAAGAGGCTCTCTTTTAAAGGTCAGATCATTTGAGGACCACGTACGTTGGTACCTATCTAAAATGGTCTTTTAAGGAAAGAACCACACAGATTAATTGGACCTATCAGTCAGTGCACGCATTTATCAGTAACCATGCAGCTATACTTTACTACCAAACGTGCTATAATACCAAAGACACACATTTGAGTAGGCCGCTTAAATTACTGAAACTGCCAGATCTTGATTAAAATAAATGATAAAAAGAAGATGACCCACATAATTTAGTCTTCACATTCACAATAATTAAAACAATATAATACATCACGAAGCTAATATTTATGTAATTCATCAATGTCAATGTGTATTTAAAAATCCGGAAATAATCTTGGTCAGATCATTTGAGGACCATGTAGATTGGTGTCTAATGGTCTTTTGAGAAAAGAATTACACAGATTTGACATTTGATGTGATCTGCTTGTGGTAATTGGTCGTCTTGCTGACCATGATTTTGTTATTGTTTCCAATAATTACCTACTTGTTTATTTATTTTACGTCGATGGTCTCAAGTTATCATTTGTGGCCCGTAACAGCTATGTGAACCAACATTAAATACGGGATAAAAAAAAATCTGGAGTTTCATGGAACAGCTGATCTTTTTAATGTAACCGACGATTTCTATGCTAGGGAGTCTGGAATCATATTATGCTGAATTCATGGTTACAGTTTGCGCACTGGTAATTTTTTTTTTCTTTGCTATGAAACAGCATATTTTGTTTTTTAAAACCCAGCATTAAATACGGGATATTTTTTTAAATCAGTTTTTCCATACATTTTAACGTTGAAAGCGTTAAAATGTATGGAATAGCTGATGTTTTTATTGTAACCGACGATTTCTATGCTTGCTTTCTAGAATCATATTATGCTGAATTCATGGTTACAGTTTGCGCACGGGTTATTTTTTTTATTGCACTTTGCTACGAAACAGCATAGTTTGTTTTTTATAACCGACGAAATATTCCTACGCCACGTGGTCCAGAATCATGAGTTGAATTTGTTGCTAATTAAATTTGGCTTTATATAGCTTAAAGTTACTATATAACCTTAATTAAATAAATTTAAGTAACTATATATCTTTAAGTCCAAAGATACAATTCTCGTAATTTTAAGAACGTTCGCAGTCTGATCTCAGTCACAATCTGCCAAAAATACCTCGAGTTTCCATACATTTTTCGACAAGTTTTTATTATTTGCTTGTCACCGAAGTCAGACTGCAACTAGATTTTGGACGTTTTAAATTACGAGAAGTGGCCTCCCTAATCACATTTCTTCGTAAAAAATATCACCAGTAGTCATTAACTACACTAATTAATGCACTTTAATTAGTTTTACCGGAAATGCATTTATAATAATATATTCTAGGTATTCTTGGAGTGACCCATAAACCCATTACTTATTAGATTAAAAGTTAGCTTTTTCTAGACGTGGCTTATCTGTGTTCACGGTATTCGGAATGTTCCGATGTGTCGTTAATCCCGACTTTTCGGCGGCATTGATTTTTTTCTAAATACTGCCATCACTACATGTTATAAAACAAAGTCCCCCGCCGCGTCGGTCTGCGATAAAATCGACTGTTTGCGATAAAATCAAAAAGTACTGAACGGATTTTCATGCGGTTTTCACCAATAGACAGCGTGATTCATGAGGAATGTTTAGGTGTATAATTTGTTATGGTTTTGCATAAACGCGGGCGAAACCGCTGGGAAAGCTAGTGATAATATAATTGAAACATTCGCACCACGTTTCCCTCTTTTTTTACTGCACTTTCAGGCTTAACAATGGACATCACTAATCAATTAGATTACGTAGGGACAGGACAGGAATGAAGCCCGCCAGGCCTGGTTCTACATCATGGTTCATTTTTAGGGTTCCCCCTACCCAAAGGGTAAAATGAGACCCTATTACTAAGAGTCCGCTTTCCGTCCGTCTGTCTGTCCGTCTGTCACCAGGCTGTATCTCATGAACAGTGATAGTTAGACATTTGAAATGTTCACAGACGATGTATTTCTGTTGCCGCTATAGCAACAGAATAAAAAATGTATTTAAGGGGGCTCCCATACAACAAACGTGTATTTTTTGAAGTTTTTATAGATAATGGTACGGAACCCTACGTGCGCGAGTCCGACTCGCACTTGGCCGGTTTTATTTGGCATTTTATTGGCATAGAAACATCTGTAATACAGGATCAAATTTCAGCCAGTGCGCAAACTAACCAAGAATAAAATAAACCATTTCTATGAAAACTAGAAAGTGTCGTGCCGCACTTTTCTGAATATGCCTTATACAAGTATCATATTTTTTTTAAGCCTCTGCTTAAATTCAAAAGAGAAAATAATGTTACATATATTCGTAATGTAGTGTAAAAGAGATACTGGTCTGATGACACATCCGGGGCCCCAATTATGTATGGTTATAATGATTCCCCGCGGAATCTTACTACGTTCAAACTACGTCAATATCGTGTTTTTAGAAACCAATGTAACGGTAAGGAATCGTAATGTCACATTATGTATGTTCCAAGACAATGTGTCGATATTATTAATACGATATTAGCGGATTTCGTGTGTGATTGATGTGGGTACGAGTAAGGGATCGTTAAGTGGTTATAGTGAATTCAGGCCCTGGGCACAGACAAAGCAATTACATTTTATGTTTCGTCGATTTAACTGTAATATTCCCAACTCAAAAAAACACTAATGCCTGGTTAACTAACCCCATGTTACTTTGGGCACGCCACGATTGCGGCGGTAATTCCCCTCTTTGAGCAGTGTCAATCCAGGCCATGGTACGGAGCGAGAGTGCATGGGTAGCCGTCACCTCCTTCTGCGAAGCAGTGATGCTCGCAAAGAGGGACGCGGCTCACGTGAGGGAGAGGCAATATATATGCGCCCTCACGGCCGTAGCCTCCGCAGGAGACGCCCTGGGCGTCGGGAATCCCAGGCTGATTCCCGGTCACCGTAGGCGCGGAGAAGTTATTTGATGATTTCCCACTCTCAATAAAAAAACCCATGTAACTTTTTAGTGGCGTAATAAGAATTAGATTGTTAATAATTACTTAACTCCAAGTTAACAAACTCTATATGTATTCATTTAACCCAACTAAATGTGCAAGTGTGCCCAATTGTACATGAGTTTTGAACTAAGGTCGAAATATGAAAAAACAAAAATTATTAAGTACTTAGTTTTTTTTAAATGTTTCATTCGTTTTGTTATAGATACTCAACACGTGTTTTAAGTATTGCCAGCTAATTTAATTTGACCATAACGAAAAATGAAAGCTTTCAAACTCAAGGTTCCAATGAAAGCCATGCTAGCTTTTGATTGCGCTCCTGTGATTTCACTTCGTTTTAAATAACTTTCAAAACTCGGATACGTTCGTAAATACGTAACGTACACTACCTACCTACGATGATATGAAGCTGAGTAAATACGTATGTAAAATGAACTGATTTAAGCATGTATGTAGCCTACGAAATGTTTTCGATTGATTTTACAGACTTACTTATAAACTATAAAATACTATATTTCTATAAGTTTTAATGCACAACATGAAGGATCGTAATATTATTACGTACATACGTAAATCAGCGAATTCGGAAAATAAATCGTAAACGGCCTCTTTATTAAACGCCTAAACAGTATTGCATTATCAAAGCGCATTGTTGGATGTTTAACAGAAATTGTAGCATGGGGTCAAATCATAGATTCCGTGGGTCAAATAGTTCGCAGTTTTACAAATAACGAATGACGTGCAGGAGTTTCGGTCTGACCTTTCGCCGCTTAATTTGCACATTAGAAATCATATTTTTGTTTCTATTCTTGCCGCATAGTTTTTAACTTATGAAAAATTATCAGTGAAATAAAAACTTTGTACATCCTGTATCTCCGAAGTTAGCAAAGCATAAAATCTGAAATAAATCTAGTCTAATCATGCAAAAGTTACAGGATTAATCAAATTTGGGAGAGTCCGACTCGCTCTTAGGCGACTGGTTTAGTCCGGAACATAACAACCTGAGGCTGGGGAGGCATGGTTGTTTAACGAAAACTCGGAAAGTTTAACGAATACTATCGAAGTTGGGCATCCAATACCTTATTACTAGTTATTACAATAGCAGTGTGTTATCAGACTTAACTACATTTGTGAATCAAAAATTCCTGAATGAAATCTTGCAATAAAGTGAGCCTTCGAGGTTCTTAGCCTTTTATTTGGTTAAGTCTAACGGTATGTGGGCGGGCAGTTTGCCTGATGTTCTACTAAGGTGCACACAGATTTTTAACGATCGTTATCGTTACACGGTCTGCTGTGATTTCGATCAAAAAGATGCTAGCTTCCTATTAGTATAAGATATTATTATATATCCTATTATTTTAAGATCCCGATATAAAACGACCTTCACCGAGATGCTTATTTAATGAAACGTATTTTATATTTAATTTAATATGTCAATAAATATAATCCATATGGGTTGCCTAGCAAATTTCAGTCCAGAGTATGTTTAATTAATAATTTAAAAAATTTTTTTTTTTAAACATTTCACCGGTATGATTATTAGATAAATTCTATACCAATCGAAAGTATGAAGCCCATAGAATATGCAGTGTGCGCATGCTATTTGGGCTTGGAAAAGAAAAGGATAGCGATAGACTCGTATATACTATGCATCATTTTGGAGTAGTTTATTAATTAAATAGAGAAATAGTTTTTTTTTTAATCAATTAATTATTTATGTGTATATTTTTTATGTGACACTAAAGTATATATACATCTTTAGTAAAAAAGCAGGTTATAGTGATACATATATAATACTACCCTGATTAAAAATATTGATTGAAAATTTCAGCAGCATCTGTTAATGATGCAAAAACTGTTTGATATTTTTCATTTTTCGAAAATTGCTGAAAAGGTTTTACTTTCCCTTTGTTGTAAAAGGCTGCCGTGTAATCGCAACCTGTAAATGCATGAAAGGCGGGAAGAGTTTGGCATAATTTAATTCCCAACTTCAACGCTAAATCGGTGCAATTAATGCAATCAACAGTTTGATTATTAGTCTTTCTAGTTGCTGAACAGGCAAGCCAAATTTCTGATTCGATAAGTTTGTGCATATTTCCTAACAAAATTATCAAAACGTCAGTATCAGAGGCTTTAATTAAAATCCTTGAGCCTGGTTCCGCTTTAGAAGCATGAAAAATAATCCTTGTATCTGCCTCTTCGTGATGACATTCATAATTAGTTTCTTCAGTTTTTTTTACGGAATTTTCCTGAACTTGATAAGAGTAGCAGTGATGGTCGACGGTTAAAAAGATTTTTTTGTTTTGGATAATTGTTACCAAATGGTCATTTTCCCAATAATCAGCCAGAAACAGCACCAGAGCCTCTTTAAAGCGATAATTTTTAAGGCTTCGCAAAAAATTTTTTGGTCTAGTTTGTTGAGGTCCCGAAATTTTGTACGGAATATCGAATTATTTTCTGCTCTCACGTTCGCAATCTTTGATTGACGGTGATAAGTAGCGATCAAAAATCAAATTATGTATTTCTGTAGCGTTTGTTGAACATATTTTTATGAGTATTGCCTCAGCAATTTTATCAAAAGTTTGAGCTATAGAAGATCCGATTAGATGCAAGTAATAAAAACCATCTATTATTTCAACGTTGATATGTGTTGGCTCAACCATTTCAGTTTTGGATTTCAATACCTTTGCTAACGTTGATTTTGAAGTTTTTAACATATCTCCGGTACATGAAAAAAAGAGCAGGGGGCAATGGTGCTAGTGGAAAAGTCAAGCCAAATTCGAGATTAATTTTTTTGTTTAGGCTTATTGCCAAAAGTCGCCGAAATACGTCTCGTTCCATTTTCAATAATACTTTCTTGTTCTTGTCTTTGGTACTCAAGACTTTAGTCATACATTGAGAAGCAAAATTGCAGATTTTGTTTCGTTTTATTGGTTTATCGAATCTTGCAGGAGTTGAAGAGCATTCTGAGATAAAATTTATTTTTTGTTGATAGCCTGCTGTTTTCAAGTTCAGCAGGAAATCAGCAACTTCTTTAGACGCAGCTTTGCCGGTTGAAATTTTGAATAATGTATCTTTGTCAATAGTGTCATCAAATGGATTCATCGTACATTTTATTGCTTCAATGATACTGTTAAGATTTTTTTGTCTTTCTTAATTTTACTTTGTTGCAATGAGTGCGAAGTACTTATCATCTTTTTTCGTTAATCCGATATTTTGTTTGATAGATGTTAATATCTTCGTCCTCATGCTGTGACTGAGCGCCCATCTTTGACGTGCAAGTGATTGAGTCAGCAGCAAGATTATCAGCCAATTGATTGCTAGCATCAGCATTGATAGTTTGCTCTAGCGTCAAGTCAACCGGTGATCGAGCAAAATTTGCTGCAGTTCGTCTAATTCCAAAGGCGCCTCGACGAAATTCAGCTACCAAAGATGAATTATTAGTATACAAATTGATTAAATTGCTCAAATATAACAAGGACCATCTGGCATAATTGGGCTGGTTTAACGCAAAAAATATATCAGACATGTTAAAAATTGAGTCCACGTACAGTTCAAAGTTACTGGTGCGGATACTTCTGGAAAACCGATGGTATAAATTAATAAACTCACAGTACTGGTAATAAAATTGAGCAGTTTTCCCTTTTTCTCCGATCAAAGTCTGATTGCAGAATTCTTTATAACCGTTAACAATACGACTCAATAAATCTGGTAACTCGATTGTTTCGTTGACGTCATTCGCAGTCTGATTTGATGCATTCTGTATTTGCGTTTGCAGCAGTTCATCCATCGCCTCAAGTGTTACATTAGTTGTGGATAAATACTGTTCAAAATGTAATATTTGTAATGCGGCAGCGGTTAGCGGATGTAAGCGCTTGCAACGATTGAAATGTTTGCTATCCAAGAAGCTATTCATGGAGCCGCCGGCTAATACTTCTGCTTGCACCAATATTTCCACTAATCCACTGCTGTCAATATATTTTCCGATGGCTCTAAAAAATGCCATCTCTGTGTGGAAAGCTCCCAAGTTAACAAAATTTTTATTGTATAGCGGTTTTTCTCGTTCTTGAATTTGCATTGCCATTTTTGCTATCGCTAAATCATATGTCACAATAATTTCTGGCTGCTGACATTTTTCAGCGATTTCTTTAGCCATGTTTAATGTTTCATTGACTACCGCGTACGACGTTGGTGATGAATTTATGGGGGGCAAATATTCAACTTTTTGCTTCTCACTGTGGTCAAAAGATATCATACAGTTATAACCCAACCACATAGGAACGGAATCAATTCTTGACAACGACATTATCCATAATAAATCTTTATCTGATGCTATTTCCGTAGCACCTTTGCATAACTCCGTTGTATTGGTAAACGAATCTACAGTAATCAGCTGCATACTTGCCTTAGGTTTAGAATAATATGGCCGAATTTCTCGTGATATTTCATTGAAACGCCTTCTCTTGCGGGTAGGTCCTTCTCCATTTTCGTTGTCATTTACTTGAGACGCTGATGAAGTTGTAGCTTCACCATCATCAAAATTATCAGTTCCATCACTAGAGAATTCATAAATAATTCTATCTGTGTCGTGCAGTGTGTCCTTTCCAGAAGTTGTGTCAACGAAGCGGTCGAAATTGTCGAACGCTACGTGGGTGCTGTGTCCATTTGTTGCAGTGATGCCTTTTGGTATAACTTTGTTATCTTGGTTCGATGTATATGTCATTTCGGTTTCCAATTCTTCTGCCAAATTATATCCAATTGTATGGCCATACCTATTAAGTATCGTAATTACTTGCCCAGAGGTGGTTAAAGACTTTACTGCCAATCCAAGGGACAAACTTTTTGAGGGCTTACATGCACCCCTAGTGGCAGCATAAATAATATCACTACATATTGACGTTATTTTAACTTTTAGTCCGTTCGAATCTTCATCAGAAAATTTAGGCCCTTCGATAAGATTTCGTATAAAATCAATTAATTGCTTAGGAATGTCACATTCTCCACGAATGACATCATCAGCAGTTATGTTGCGAGAAAGCGGATGAGCATCTATATTTTTAATGCAGCTTCTCAAATAATATGCTACATTTTCAAACTCAATCATTGCTTGTCTCCAAAAGTTTGAAATTGTTTGCCATTACAGAGACGTCCATGTCTGTTTTATACACAATATTTTTGTTACGTATTCCCATTGACGCTTCAATCGTAATACGATCATCGAATTTCTTCATTAATTTTTTTTGCAAGGTTTCACATCGGTAATCTTGAATATCATCGAAATCAATTTCATGATTTCCAAACTAACAATAAAGCTTGGTATCTTAAAAATAATTGAGCCAAGTACATAACCTTGTTGTTTTCAATTATTTCTGTTTCAATGAAATTCGATACGGATTGAAAGGCCAACTGATGTAACTGTCTCTATTTACTATAGTTGGAATGGGTAGATTCTTCCGTGGACCGCTTATTTTTCGATTGATACACTGCGTAACAAGGCAGATGGTACGCGATAGTTTGATGTTGAAGTTTGGAGAGAATCACCGAATCGCCAAAATTTTGCGCTATATTTTTTATCTGTAGTGGTACTTTGTCATCATTAGGGACAGTAAGATTGACCAGCTTCTTCCCACATCTCTTGGCTGTGGTCACAAAAAAGGCAAATAATTTTGCTTGATGTCGATGCTGTTGATGTTGACTGCTCCTAAAAGAATTAAATCATTCTTTGAGTAAAAATCGATGAAAATAAATATTAGGTCTTTACCTATGAAATTGCCGTTTTGCAGTACTGGCCATTTCAAATCAAAATAATTTTTGTTTGGGTAAGAATTCTAATTTCAAATTAATTTTATTTTAAAAACATGGATTTTTTTTTCCAAAAGTAGTCATTTGTTTATTGATTAGTGTTACATTTTCATCGCATTTCAATCTTTTTCGTCATCATGGATACGTTAAAAATTCGAGTAATTATGGAATATGAGTACCGTCGTGGCAGCAACGCGGCACAAGCGGCACGCAACATCAACGACGTTTACGGAGCTAACACTACAAACCAACGCACCACCTGTTATTGGTTTGCTCGCTTCCGTTCTGGAAATTTCGACCTGAAAAATGAACCTCGCGGTCGTCCGAAGACTTTGGTCGACAATGACGAATTAAAGGCGATTGTGGAAGCTGATGATACACAATCTACGGCTAAATTAGCAGCAGCTTTCGACGTTAGCGTCAAAACAATATTGGTCCATTTGCGTCAAATTGGCAAGGTAAAAAAGCTTGACAAATGGGTGCCCCACGAACTCAATGATCGTCAGCGCGAAGTACGCGTCGAGACGTGCCTTGCACTGCTCAACAGACACACAAATGAAGGAATTTTGAACCGCATTGTTACCTGCGATGAAAAATGGATTCTGTTTGATAACCGCAAGCGCTCAGCAAGTTGGTTGGATCCTGGTTCAGCACCTAAACAATGCCCTAAACGAAAACTTACCCCTAGAAAAGTGATGGTCACTGTTTGGTGGTCTAGCGCCGGTGTGATTCATCACAGCTTCTTACCAAACGGGGTGAGCATTACTGCAGATGTGTACTGTGAAGAACTGAACACAATGATGGAGAAGCTGGCACATCTCCAACCAGCATTGGTCAATCGCTCGTCTCCGCTGCTCCTGCACGACAACGCGCGACCTCATACTGCACAGCAGACGGTCTCCAAGTTGCAAGAACTGGGGTTGGAAGCTCTCCGTCATCCGCCCTACTCACCAGACCTTGCGCCTACAGACTACTACTTTTTCCAGAATTTGGATAACTTCTTGGCGGGAAAAAAATTCAATACCCGAGAGGCAGTACAAAATGCCTTTGAAGAATTTGTTGCCTCCCGTCCAGCTGATTTCTTTAAGAAGGGCATCAATAAACTGCCACTGCGATGGCAAAGATGCATTGATTGCATGGGTGATTACTTCGATTAATACAAATAAAAAATACATGAAAAAAATTCGTTTAAATTTTTTCATACAAAACGGCAATTTCATAGGTAAAGACCTATTATAATTGAAAATACAAGTTCAATTAATAGATTTTCATATCATTTTTTTTAAAAAGCTTAAAAAAAAACAAAAAATATTTTATTACCTTGTCACTTTTTTGTAGCACGTGGTATGATAACCTACAAATTGAAGAGACGCACTGGGTAGCTCAACAAAATTGTCTAACTTTAATACACAGTTTTTAAAAGTTTCATCATTAAAATCAATTATTTCATCATCTGATCCACACAAAAAACACTTTTTTGCCATTTTTTCCAACAATAAATAGTAGCACGTTTTTTCAATTGTATTTATAGCGACACTCTACTCCAAAATGATGCATAGTATATACGAGTCTATCGCTATCCTTTTCTTTTCCAAGCCCAAATAGCATGCGCACTCTCTTTCTTTAAACAGCTGCTATGCTCTGTCCTCTTCTATCGCATGGGATGGTCGGTTGGGACCTCTCAGTCGCACACATTCACTCGGAGCAATATTTTACTTTTTTAAATTCGACAACCGCAATTCTGGACTGATTTTTCGCAGGCAACCCTATACCACCGTGTTCAGAATAAAATAATCTTTAATTTCATTTAAATTTCATTCAATAAACAGACCGTTGCAAAATGCTAGTACAGATTTACCTGTTTATACCTGGCAACCCGATAGTTGTGACCGGAAAAGAATAGGCAACCTAACGTTTGCATATTCTATGGGCTTCATACTTTCGATTGGTATAGAATTTATCTAATAATCATACCGGTGTAATGTTTAATTTTTTTTTTTTTTTATTATTAATTAAACATACTCTGGACTGAAATTTGCTAGGCAACCCATATGGATTATATTTATTGACATATTAAATTAAATATAAAATACGTTTCATTAAATAAGCATCTCGGTGAAGGTCGTTTTATATCGGGATCTTAGACTATATGGTTTAAAACGAAAATTAGAATGTCGATCGTCTGTTTACATGTTTAATCACAAGTTTCGAACTCCAAAAATCGAGCAAATCTGTAGGCATACACTGCACGTCGAAAACTGAAAGCAGTTTTGAACTTTGTACCCTACTTGTTGCACTGGTTGATATTTCAATGAGAATGTTTTGTTTCTGAACTGAAGAACAGGCTTAAAGTTACATTGCACTGAAGTTATTTCATTATTTCTTGTGGTTTACGACATGGTTTCGAAGTTCGAGTTATTGACATTTCTGATTGATAAGGTGCTACGTTATAACTTATAATAATTAGTTTACAGTACGCCTTTAAACACCGGTAAATAATACCAGCCTAATAGTGTCCCGCTGCCGGGCAGAGGCGACTTCTCATACAGAGAAGGCACGAGCATGGATCTGCACGGTTGCTCAATACACTGCCTCTTTTACGTTTGTCTAAGTTAAATTATTTGTTAACAGGTGTGTTTCGACAGAGCGGCAGTTCCTGACTGACTTCGTGGCCGGCGCGGAGAGCACGGCGGGCGGCCGATTGGCTCGCTGGCTGGCGCCCACGTCGCGTGTCGAACCCTCGAAGTGCGAGCTGAAGGCACCCGCGCAGCCTGTGCGACCATCAGCCAAAATCACGCTACCAATACTCGTCCGCGATCAATACGGTGAAAACGTGTCTTCACCGGCCCTGAAAGTAGAGGTAAGTTTAGCTGTAATGCGTAATGTTACTTTAAAACACATTAATACGGCTAAATTTTTTTTTAAAGAAATAACTCATGGTAGGTAAACATGTATGTGTAAGGAAACATGGAATGTAACATACGTTGAAACAAGCATGCCGTCCAAATATATTTGCAATACAGCATGACACACATACAAGTACACAAAAAATCCTTAACCTAAGAGCAGAAGAGGGTCGGATTACTACAGACCGCAATGAATTATTAAATATTGTGGAGAAGTTCTACGAAGAACTATACCTATGCCTCTAAATTTTCTGAACCAACACCTCTAGGTAACAACTCTAGAGCTCCGCCCATGGAGAACCGATGCACAGAAAGTCTACCAAATATCATGGCTTGCGAGGTAGAAAAGGCACTTTCCCAAATGCAGAGTGGAAAAACACCTATTGAGGACAGTGTCACGGTTGAGTTACTGCGTGCTGGTGGTCACCCCGTACTACAAGTTCTTGTAAGACTCTTTAACAGCGTCCTCTTCAGTGCCACGCCTCCACATGCTTGGAAGAAAGAAAGAAAAAAGAAAGAAAGAAAGGAGACCATTCAAACCTTAGCAACTACCGTCCCAAATCTTTCCTTTCTCAAAATAAGCTGTTTGCCAAAACTATATGCAACCGTTTGACCCACCAACTAGACGATTACCAGCCCGTTGAACAAGCCTGTTTCCGGAGATGTTTCTCCACCATCGACCACATCCACACCGTAAAACAGATAATGGAAAAGAGTTCAGGGTACAATCGGCCTTTGTGTTTAGCTTTCGTCGACTATGAGAAGGCATTCGACAGTGTCGAGCACTGGGCCGTGTTCAACTCTCTCCATCGCTGCCAGATTGACGCTCGGTATGTAGTATTCACGAAGCTGTACGATGCGGCTACAATGCAGGTCGGATTGCATGAACTTACGGCCCCAATACCGATTTATAGGGTTGTGCAACAAGGAGACGCCATTTCGCCTAAAATGTTCACTGCCACTCTAGAAGACGTGATGAAAACACTGGAAATGGTATAAACATCAATGGTGTCTACTTGTCGCAAACCGAATTGAGTTATCTTCCAGAAAAATCACGCAAGAAGTACATAAGCGTACAATTTGTTCCATGCATGGAGACATTCTAAAGGCATCGAACAGCTTCTGGAGGGCCTTGAGGGGTTCAGGTTTGGCGGATACGAACCTGCCATCATCGGTCTTCAGTTTCTGCCCAAAGTACTTCAGCGCATCGTCTGAAGACTGCAAGATCATCTCGCGGTGCATCCTACTTTGCACCTTCATAAGCTGCAAAAGAGAATCAGAGAGCTTCTTGTTTTTATTTGTACGACAGGTTTTGAAGATCTTAAGAGGGCTATTACAAATTGAAGTATTTATTTTTAGGTAAATTTAACGGCGCGTGGTAGCTGATCGTGTGTGTGTGTATAGTAAAGTATGCTACTCAGATATGCTAACCATTATGATTCGGACGCCCAGGAACAAACCAGCGCGGACTTACAGCTAAAACCCGCGCGTCCCGTGATTTATTACTGATTCATAGCATTGCATTCAAAAATTGTTTAAAAAAAATATTTTACTTTTAAATAGACTGTCAAGCAAATTGACTTAGTAACCTTAGTTATTAAATACTTTTTGTTTGGATTTCGATTAAAAATACATAGATAAAAAATATTATTTCTGACGAAAAATTATCATTATTTCTCTGTTTTACGGCATTGTTTTTGGTGTATTATTATATGAAACATAAAAAAAAATGATTTGAGCATTCCAAATAACGAGCTACAGTACCTCCACAGACATTTTTTTATATTACTAAACTATTATATGTTCCATGTAACATAGCATCAAAGATGCCCGAAAGTAATATTTTACGAAACATCATCAGACAAGGTTTTTACAGACTTAAGTAAACAAATTGAAAAATTTGTTTAGAGCGCTCCCTAGACAAATAATGACATTTTCCCAGACATATTTTTATTTTTATTTTTTGCCTATATCTAAACCATAATCTCTCATCAAATCTCGAGTCAAACGCTCAAATTCAAGAAAAAATGTGAAAGCGCCCTTAAACCCGACTGTATGGACAGTTTTCACGAACCCATCGTTAAAATCGTCCACATTCGATTCGGCTCCCTAGGCATTCGAAACGATTCTGGAGTTCGAGTTCAAAGCTCTCGGCGTTTTGGACTTGGATCAGTGCTGGGCGAAGCGTAGACTTCATCAATCGAGATTTTTCCATTTTGATATTTAAGTTCAAAGTTCCTCTTACCATTTCGGTGATCACTTCCAGTCTTCACCGCGTTGATCACAGAGACATCATTTAATACTTGCTTCGTCGTTGACATACTGAAGTCAATCTCATTTATTGTTGCACCATCAGGGCTCTGTCAGGTCCACGTCCTATGCTCACCTTATTTTTCTATACGCTAAGGGAATGCCCACGTAAATCTTTGTTGGCATTTAGAGTGAAAAGGTCTTGAAGGCTGGGCACTTTGTAGTAGTGTTCTGTCAGTATGTGGTACGTCTCAATGAGCCCACCACCTTGTGTTCTGCTATTAGGCGCGTTATTAATCAGCGACGCGACGCGCATATACTTATCGCATTATTCCTTGGCAAGTTGATTGTTATAGCTTTTTTGATTCTTGGGCAGCGCCTCTTGTGTAAATACTATTGTAACTACTATACTACTCTTCCACGAACAGCTCAACATTTATATATTCTTCTTTTTGTTTGGATACTTTTTCGAACCGGCCATTCAACAAGTTTTAAAACAATCAAGTTTGGGGTTCTTTTTACACGCTTTATAATAGGTCTTTACCTATGAAATTGCCGTTTTGTATGAAAAAATTTAAACGAATTTTTTTCATGTATTTTTTATTTGTATTAATCGAAGTAATCACCCATGCAATCAATGCATCTTTGCCATCGCAGTGGCAGTTTATTGATGCCCTTCTTAAAGAAATCAGCTGGACGGGAGGCAATAAATTCTTCAAAGGCATTTTGTACTGCCTCTCGGGTATTGAATTTTTTTCCCGCCAAGAAGTTATCCAAATTCTGGAAAAAGTAGTAGTCTGTAGGCGCAAGGTCTGGTGAGTAGGGCGGATGACGGAGAGCTTCCAACCCCAGTTCTTGCAACTTGGAGACCGTCTGCCGTGCAGTATGAGGTCGCGCGTTGTCGTGCAGGAGCAGCGGAGACGAGCGATTGACCAATGCTGGTTGGAGATGTGCCAGCTTCTCCATCATTGTGTTCAGTTCTTCACAGTACACATCTGCAGTAATGCTCACCCCGTTTGGTAAGAAGCTGTGATGAATCACACCGGCGCTAGACCACCAAACAGTGACCATCACTTTTCTAGGGGTAAGTTTTCGTTTAGGGCATTGTTTAGGTGCTGAACCAGGATCCAACCAACTTGCTGAGCGCTTGCGGTTATCAAACAGAATCCATTTTTCATCGCAGGTAACAATGCGGTTCAAAATCCCTTCATTTGTGTGTCTGTTGAGCAGTGCAAGGCACGTCTCGACGCGTACTTCGCGCTGACGATCATTGAGTTCGTGGGGCACCCATTTGTCAAGCTTTTTTACCTTGCCAATTTGACGCAAATGGACCAATATTGTTTTGGCGCTAACGTCGAAAACTGCTGCTAATTCAGCCGTAGATTGTGTATCATCAGCTTCCACAATCGCCTTTAATTCGTCATTGTCGACCAAAGTCTTCGGACGACCGCGAGGTTCATTTTTCAGGTCGAAATTTCCAGAACGGAAGCGAGCAAACCAATAACAGGTGGTGCGTTGGTTTGTAGTGTTAGCTCCGTAAACGTCGTTGATGTTGCGTGCCGCTTGTGCCGCGTTGCTGCCACGACGGTACTCATATTCCATAATTACTCGAATTTTTAACGTATCCATGATGACGAAAAAGATTGAAATGCGATGAAAATGTAACACTAATCAATAAACAAATGACTACTTTTGGAAAAAAAAATCCATGTTTTTAAAATAAAATTAATTTGAAATTAGAATTCTTACCCAAACAAAAATTATTTTGATTTGAAATGGCCAGTACTGCAAAACGGCAATTTCATAGGTAAAGACCTAATATTAGCTTCACTTGTATGGTTGTTTGTATGTTTGTAACCGACTCCTTAGGGCGCGATTTTGACCCACTTTATACGGTCAGATTTCATTTAAACTTGTCGAGGACCGAGTACAATTCAATAATTTTTAAAAAAAGGTTCCGACGAATTGAGAACCTCCTCCTTTTTGAAGTCGGTTAAAAATAGAGAAAAATAAAAAAAATAAAGGAAAAAAAGAACTGAAAAATCACGCTTTTGTAGTTAGCAGAACTAAAAAATAGAAAATAAATATAAGCGACATGTAATGATTTACATGTTTGTTCAAGTTCAAGTTTTTTTTAAACTTTTCTGTCTATACTCATCCGTTTTTACCGAGTTCCTTTACTCAGGAAAAACGAATGAGATTGTTCTTTCAATTTTTTCTGTAATAATTTGGCATAAAAGTTGCATATTTTCTAAAAATACATAGTAAAGAATCTCATATTTTGATGTTTACCGTTTATTTCTCTTTTTTTTTCATTGCTCTTTGGTTATTAGAAAAATATGAATGGCCAAGGTTTTATTGCAAGTAAATTACTTGGTGAAGGATAGGTTAATTAAGTTCTGGTATAATTGGTCTTAGATATAACATAATAATTATTCAAACACAATCTACACAAAAGACATGAGTAATTAATTATTATTGAACGATCGAAATCCAGATTATTATTAATTTCACTAACGGCATTAGTTCCAGGTAGGTACCTACTGCTAATTGATTTTACTGCTGACGTATTAATGCATTACAGTATACATATGGCCGTCATAACATCATGTCCGATTCAGTGATCCTAATTTGATTGTGCGTAATTGATATTCATTGACATAGATTCGGTCGCGATCTTCGAACTCAGAGTTTATATGAGTAGTCGCGACTCGCGAGACGTTTGGGAGTGCCGGCTTGTAGCTGCAGTTTATCTACAACGTTTTAAACAATCTGGGTCCTTACAATCTGGACCTTACAATCTGGACCTTACGATCTGGACCTTATTTGTATCCATACCCACTACGATACTCGTAGCATCACCACTCTACGTGTTTTCGAAATTAAATTTTAGTCAGAACTGCAAATTGTTTTCGTCTGCCATAATTATTTTACTCTGATTTTTACAATTAATTATCCATATCGAAGTAATGCCGAGTTCAGTCATTCGAGAACAAAAGCTGATGCAATAAAGCTACACTTCTGTTTTACACGAATACAGTTAGGTTTTTTTCATTTAGCAATCGATACAGTAATTATGACTCGGATACACGAACCCTTCCCGGCTAAGGGTGCCATTCCACCGAGGCATAGCGAAGCGCAGCGAAGAAAATATCACACTTTTTTCCGCTTGGCCGCGCTGGAGTGTGAGCCTTAAGATCCAATTTCTAAAGCGACGGCAGTCCGTCTGCAGACTGCAGCGGCAGAACCGCCCAACCGCAAAGACATATTCAAAAGTGTATTTTTTTGTCCTGCAGGTAGTCGTTCAACGGCTGTGCGCCGGCTCCGGTCGCTCGTCGAACGTCGAGAACCAGCGCAACAAGATCCCCGACGTGCCCTACCAACCCACCGTAAGAGAAACCATGTGCTTCCATGCCATTACTATGATGAAGGTAATTATTGCGGTATAATCATGTTTAGGAACCACACCGCACGCCCGTCATGGGTCGCGCTGATGGTTCTTTCATACTGAAACGCATTGGCATGATGGTAGGCAGCGGTCAATTTAGACGCGTTTTGCGTCCCACCCACATGTAATTTTTAAACAATGTACCTTTAGGCAAAATTCACCGATCGTACATTGACTTTACTTTGCTAAGGAAAGTTCCAAACAAATCTAATGTATGTTTAATAACCCATTGAGCAAATTTGAGTAAGTGTTTCAAATTAATAAGAACCTTATTTCCCTATCAATCATGTTGATATTCCTATGAAACGCCTGCTTTAACTATTTATAAAACTAAAATCAATATGCCGTCTGTGAATTTTACCCTTAGGGTACCTACTCACACACGGACCCCTCGTGACTGACACAATAGAATAGAGGCCCGCCCGTTCGTTAAATTGCTACCTAACCTAATAAAAGCGTCCGCTGACTGACCACTACTTCGTGTCGGTTGCGAGAGCTTCATGTGCGAGTGCCCTGAACATCAACGGAATGACCACGGGACAAAGTGGATGTTTTACGTAACTAATTCCCCTGATTATGCCTGTGTAGGTTTCAGACGAAGTTAGCGCCAATAACAGTGGTTATGGATGCGAGATTGACCGAGATTCTGTATAACATGCCTCATTATTGTGCGAAGTCCTCCATGACTACGGCAATAGGCAACTAAAGAAATGACTTGCGCTTCTCGTCCAATACGAAAAGTTGAGAACAACAGATTCAACCCAAGGCGAAAGCATAGAAAAGACTAGTAAACACAGAAAACGATAATGAACTTAATGAGTTACCTTAAAAATACTTTATATTTTTAACCGACTTCAAAAAAGGAGCAGGTTCTATGTTCGACTATATGTATTTTTTTAATGTATGTTCACCGATTTCTCCCCCATTTGTGGACCGATTCTCAAAACTATTTTTTTATTTGAAAGAGTATACTCCTGAGGTGGTCCCATTGGCACCAAGTCAGGATCTGATGATGGAATCCGAGGGAAATCGAGGGCAACCCTCAAATGTTATAGGTATAAACATTGTTTTTCATATATTTTCTAAAGCTATTGAGACATTTGCGTATGGCCATGATCATGTTTTCTTTCTTTCTTTTTCTTTATCATCTCATGACGCTGAGCTGATGAAGGAAGGTACAACTTTTTAACGGTTAGAAGTGGTAGGATGTCGGGCATAACTCCGTCTTATATAGACGGATTAGCAAAATTCTTTTTTTGTTCGAAAGAGGTTTATTCCAAAATAGTCCCATTTAAATTTCATATAGATCTGATAATGCGTTTGTGAGACAGACAAAGGAACCACTCAAAAAAAATGACAGCAAATCAACCGCGATTGCTGCTATCGCATAAATATGCATTGTTTTGACCCCAAGGATAATGAAATTTCGAACTGGTGTGGGTTAGGTACAATAACTAAAAAAAATAAAAAATAATACTTTTTCCAAAAAAAAAAACCACCCGACTTCCGGAAAAACACTACAAAGTGAAAAATAACTTTAATTTCGGAAGGCGGTGACAAAAAAATTTAATACATTTCCAATGTTACCGACTTCCGAAAGCAAAGTTATTTTTCACTTTGTAGTGTTTTTTTGTATAGGTAGTATTTTTAAGTTAATGTATTCCAGATATAATAGTATTACATAGCTACATAATTTCAAGAAAATACATGAAAGAAGGTAAAATTCGTTCAAAGAATGCCAAGAAAATGCATTCACGTGTAGTTTCGTAGCAGTTACAAACAATTTTCTGCATATAAAACAAGACAGGAAAGGTACCCTATGTCGCATTTTTATAATAGGCTCCGTTAAGGGGAACCTAGTCGCGGGCTCGAACTCACTGGTGGACCTGGTTAAAATCACGCTTGGAGATTTTACACTTCTTTTATTACTTAACACGCCCAAACTTAAGTAAAATTAGCAAGAAAACGTAATCTTTGTTGGCTCATAACTTTTTAAAGCGTTTTTATTTTAGTAGATATTCTGTTTCCGTACAGACAATATTAGTGACAAGACAAAACGATATCATATTTTACTTTGGATGTGCCATGTCAGAGAGTAGAGTAAAACACTCCCGAATTTTGTATACAAAAAATGTGGACTAGGTTCACCTTAATGGAGTCGATGTAAACATCAAACAACAAAGACAAGAGGCGAAATACTCCACTCGATACAACTCGTCCAACTCGAAACGGCTAGATGGGAAAAGCAAAAACCTTTGTGCCGTGGTAGTAGACACAGACAGAACCTATGAAGTAGAGATGGGTCGTCGACGTATTTGGCGTCAACGAAACTAGACCGTCCATTTTCGTTTATCGACTAGTCGGTCAACTAGTCGAATTCGTCGACTAATTTACGCGTCAACTTTATAAACTTTGCGAAGACTTTCTACAGCGGCGCGGCGGTGACGCAGGCGGAAGACTTGTCTCTGCGTGCTGTAGGTATATTAATTTCAACTTCCCTTCATACTTTTCCAGGCTGAATACTGAATAGAGTTAATTATAAAGTTGTATTCACTATTCTATTCTGGCGTATATAGAAGATCAACTGATTTTATGTAGGTAGGTATACATTAATATTTTTTTATTATTAAAAACAGTATAAACTCTATATAACGACACTGAAGGGACTATGTATTTACAATTTTACAAATATTTACATTAATTAAATGAATATATACAAAACCAGTTAATCATAGGTATAGCATTCGAAAAAGCTCTGTACTTTCGTAATTATGCCCCGGTTCAACTCTGAGCTTGAGCGCAAATAGTCAAACAATGAACGACAAAAATTAAAAAATATAAGCAATGTGAAAAACACAAACAAAACCCGTTTGTTTGTACTTGTACAAACGGGTTTGTCTCGCATCGTCCGAGCAGTCCATTGCCTTCCTCTTTCGCACACGCGAAACTACCATAACTGCATCCTTTCCTTTACATAAAAATAATTTTATTTGACCCGTACAAATATCAACTTCCGCATACTAGATTAAAATTTTTTTTTTTTTGCACGATTATTTAATTTCTAAGGGCGCGCGTTCGAATGAATCAACGTTCTCGCGACGGACGGTCGCCGGTGGTCGCGTTCAACGTTTCAGTTACGCCAATACGCCGTGAACGCCGCCGTCAGAGGCGTCTACGGATTCGACTACTCCATCGATTATCGGTGAACCGTCGATTCGTTCACAGTACGTCGACGGTCTAATTAACTAGTCCGTTCATTCAACGGCCATCGCTACTATGAAGTTATAGTAAAGGGAATTAATAATTGATAGACATCGCTGATTACATGCACTTGCACACCTCTCCATAATGAAAATATAATCTTTTAGCTTTTAGCGACAAAACCATGAAAGACTAGATGTCGCCTTACATTATGTAATGTGCCTTCTCGCTTACTCACTTGTTTTTGGATTGGATTGCTATAATGTAAGCCGTCATGTTGACGGGTGATTTTGCTATGTCATATTACATTTTCATAACGTTAAATTCATATAAATATTTTTTTAATGATACGTGTATAAAACTGTATTTACGATAACACCACACAAAGTAATCTTGTAATTATTATGTCGGTCCTGCTGCAATGTGATTATTATACTCATATCATTTATATTATATCTGTGCGTTTTATTTATTATTAACATCCTCTTTGAATACACGTTACTCTTTGAATACACAATAACATTGGTCTTTGAATACACGTGTGAGAGGGGATCACTTTATTTTTTTTTACCAATCTATGGTCAAGGAGTATAGAGTTTTAGCAAATTGTATAAAATAACGTGTTTTACTTATTATCGATAGTTTCAGTTAGTATCCTATCTCTATTCGAAAGTTAATCATAGGTGCGCTTCGAGGAATAAAAAGTTAATATTTATAATTGCTAGCGGGAGCGCTACTAAAGGGTGCGCTCCGGGGAATAAAAAAGGACCGCCTCATTACGTCCGCCTCAAAATGGTAGCGTTTCGAGGAACTTTGTACCCCTTCTTTTTGAGGAGTATGAAATAGTATAAATGAAAATGGAGTTCCGAAAGCTAATACTTTTATATTTTAATTATTTATTTATTTAAAGGCCTTAAAACTATCCTTACAGGTACTTAACCTAATGCGATAGTCAAGTCACACACGCAAAATTAAAATTAAAGCACACATCAAAGATCATTAACTTAGCATTATAATTAAATTGAGTTAGAAATTAGTTATGGTCGAATTTCGAACACTGGGTGAGAACTAGTATTGATAATAATAGCTCTATTTTCTATTGAGTTTCTTTTCTTACTAAAATAAGAACACTTCGTCCTAAATATTTTCTGTACTGTTTTTTACTTAAAATTGTAATTATTATCTTCTTACTTTCATTATATACATGGCGGAACGATAAAATGATCTGAATGTGAATGAATCAGCTGAAACTGTAAAATTATGAATTTTATTAATATAATACCGATTCAGAATAAGTAAATGAATACCTGCCTTCAGTTCGCATGAAATTCAGTAAATATTCGATAGGTACCAATAATCCGATACGGAAAATCATTAAAACAGTTTTTTTTTTGCCAAAATTAACTGTTTTAACGATGTTAAGCGGGCACATATAGGAACGTCGAAAATTATAATATCTATGGGTAAAATATCAATAAGCTTAAAATGTCTACAATTGAAATGCCGAGTGATGATTAAAAATTTCGATAGTCATTATACCTAAGTTCAAAATGTCAACATTTAATACACTTAAGTTCATTATATTTACGTTAAAAATACCTACTCGTTAAAATATCGAACAAATTATGATATAGGTAGGAGTATAACTGGAAAAATTTAGGTAGATTGGAGATTATATAATTGATTTATCAATTATTATTCATAAATGTAGGTAGATTTGAAATTGTCACATTCTGCCAAAGCAAAAAATTCTGCGAGCAACTTGGAAGTAGCGCTCGCCGGACGCTCCCGCGGCACCGCTCGCTTGGCTCGCTCGGCTCGCGCGCGTGTGGTCACACTTCTAACTAGGATTGTCAACCGCACTATAATATATAGTATTGTACTATATTTCAGGTCTGCGTCCTATAAACTGTTGAAAAAATATTAGGTCTTTACCTATGAAATTGCCGTTTTGCAGTACTGGCCATTTCAAATCAAAATAATTTTTGTTTGGGTAAGAATTCTAATTTCAAATTAATTTTATTTTAAAAACATGGATTTTTTTTTCCAAATGTAGTCATTTGTTTATTGATTAGTGTTACATTTTCATCGCATTTCAATCTTTTTCGTCATCATGGATACGTTAAAAATTCGAGTAATTATGGAATATGAGTACCGTCGTGGCAGCAACGCGGCACAAGCGGCACGCAACATCAACGACGTTTACGGAGCTAACACTACAAACCAACGCACCACCTGTTATTGGTTTGCTCGCTTCCGTTCTGGAAATTTCGACCTGAAAAATGAACCTCGCGGTCGTCCGAAGACTTTGGTCGACAATGATGAATTAAAGGCGATTGTGGAAGCTGATGATACACAATCTACGGCTGAATTAGCAGCAGCTTTCGACGTTAGCGTCAAAACAATATTGGTCCATTTGCGTCAAATTGGCAAGGTAAAAAAGCTTGACAAATGGGTGCCCCACGAACTCAATGATCGTCAGCGCGAAGTACGCGTCGAGACGTGCCTTGCACTGCTCAACAGACACACAAATGAAGGAATTTTGAACCGCATTGTTACCTGCGATGAAAAATGGATTCTGTTTGATAACCGCAAGCGCTCAGCAAGTTGGTTGGATCCTGGTTCAGCACCTAAACAATGCCCTAAACGAAAACTTACCCCTAGAAAAGTGATGGTCACTGTTTGGTGGTCTAGCGCCGGTGTGATTCATCACAGCTTCTTACCAAACGGGGTGAGCATTACTGCAGATGTGTACTGTGAAGAACTGAACACAATGATGGAGAAGCTGGCACATCTCCAACCAGCATTGGTCAATCGCTCGTCTCCGCTGCTCCTGCACGACAACGCGCGACCTCATACTGCACAGCAGACGGTCTCCAAGTTGCAAGAACTGGGGTTGGAAGCTCTCCGTCATCCGCCCTACTCACCAGACCTTGCGCCTACAGACTACTACTTTTTCCAGAATTTGGATAACTTCTTGGCGGGAAAAAAATTCAATACCCGAGAGGCAGTACAAAATGCCTTTGAAGAATTTGTTGCCTCCCGTCCAGCTGATTTCTTTAAGAAGGGCATCAATAAACTGCCACTGCGATGGCAAAGTTGCATTGATTGCATGGGTGATTACTTCGATTAATACAAATAAAAAATACATGAAAAAAATTCGTTTAAATTTTTTCATACAAAACGGCAATTTCATAGGTAAAGACCTATTATATAGTATGCAAAAATAATATATTTCGTCGCAGAAATGTAGGCAACCCTAGTTCTAACCTTTTTTTTTTTTATTACGGGGGGGATTACGGGGGGAAATCCTCATGGATGTCCTCCGCCCTGGGGAGGGCGGAGGGGTCTGTCAGACTCTTACTGACTAAAACCACCCCGGTGTTCCGCCTCACACTTGCACCGGAGATCACGGGAACAAAAGTGACTTCCGCGATCCCCGGCTAGTGCCGGCCCGCCTGTGCGGGCCACCTCGCGTTAGGGGGGGAGTGAGGTGTTAAACTCCCCCCTTACATCATATAGAGGCGCGCGTTGAACACTACGCGCCGCCATCTCGGATTTCCCCAGATCCGTCACCCCTGGACCCATTTAGGGGGGCCGGAAGAGGGCGTTGTCCGCCCTCCGCCGACGCCCGGTGCGTCTGCTGCGGATCGGGTTAGCGGAAGCAATCTCCCGCTCCCTCTCCGCAGCCTCCTTCTGCGAAAGTACTGTTTCGCAGAAGGATACCACCGCGTCCCAGGACTCCTCGCTGCCGACCATCGAATCGACAACGGCCGGCAGCGACAGGTCACTGCCGACTCCTGAGATGAGGGCACGGCGCGGCTCCTCCCAAGCAGCACACTCTGCAAGCGTATGCCACGCCGTGTCCTCCCGACAGTCGACGCAGTTGTGACACCGAGCGTCCGGCTCCCTGTTTATACGACACAGGTACTTTCCGAAGCAACCATGCCCCGAGAGCACCTGCGTCACCCGAAACGACAGGGAGCCGTGCCTCCTCCCGAGCCAGCGCTCGAGTACCGGCCGGACCGCCCCGATGGTGGCAGGGCCGGCGGTAGGGCGTGAAAGCCTGTCCCGCCATTCCGCCACCAGGGCTGCGCGAAACTGTGACCGACGCAACTCCAAATGTCGCGGCGTCAGCCACTCGCCCCGCGCCCTCGAGTCCTCGCGCCACCGATATAATGACGCGAGTACCTTCGCCTCGGGGTCCCACGGCGGGGATCAGGCCAGTACGCAAGCCGCCTCGTAGGAGATCGTGCGATATCCCCTGATGACTCTGACGGCCATCGCTCGCTGTGGCCTTCGCAGGACAGCGATGCTGCCGGCCGTCAGGTCAGCCGCCCAGATCGGGGCCCCATACAGGGCCATCGAACCCTAGTTCTAACCTAACCTATTTCACCTTGTCTAATTATCTAGTTGCAGGCAGATTGTATAATTCATCATATTAAACTGGGTGAAATAGGTTAAATGATATAGTATATTTTATAACGAGGGACTAAACGAAGCCATAATATACCCGAGGTGGTTTGACTCCCGAGCGTGCGAGGGAGTCAATGAAACCGAGGGTATATTAAGTTGGCGTTTAGTCTCGAGGTGCAAACTGTACTTTTCACTTCGAGTGCGAGAAAAATAGTCAATTTAGTACAAAAACATGTACTTACCTAATAAATATTACTTAACAAAAAAACAGTACAAAGTGAAAAATAACTTTAATTTCGGAAGTCGGTGTCTTTGGAGCTGAATTTGAATTTGTTGTCACCGCCTTCCGAAATTAAAGTTATTTTTCACTTTGTAGTGTTTTTTTGGAAGTCGGTTGTTTTTTTTTTTGGAAAAAGTTTTTTTTTTACTTTTTAGTGGTTCACATGTGCTTACCCCTTCACAGCGTACCGGCGTGATGTTATGTTATGAACTGGTGTAAACAATAGACAGACATGAGATTTCAGCAATCCCAGTCCATTTGCTATCATTTATTGAGGAGTTCCGTTGCCTATCTCCAAAGTTCTTCATCAGATCTTCACCAAATTGAAATGAGACCACTCCGAGAAAGTACTCTTCCAAAAAATACCTAAATCGCTTCGCGTGCCTATAAAATTTGAAGAGTTCTCTCTATTTCTCCAGGATCCCATTATCAGATCCTGACTTGATGATCATGGGACCACCTGGGAAGTATACCCTTTCAAACAAAAAAAAAATCCAAATCGGTCCAGCCATCTTCGAGTAATCGGGGAACATGCATAATTTTTTTTTTAAAAAGGTTCCGACGAATTGAGAACCTCCTCCTTTTTGAAGTCGGTTAATAAAATAAAAATCACAATATTTACTATGTATGTCTTTTGCTCTTTGCTTGACGTCAAACTCTTCACAAAGGAACATAATATATAGGAACATAATATTTGTCACTGGACATTCTTAATAAATTTATTCAAAGCCGAACTTTACACTCGACAAAAATTCTGAAATTTTCGCGGTCTTTTTTTTCTTCTAAACCAGTAACAGATTAACAATTTAAAACACATGGCGCCACCTTGGCAAAAACCAAGGAACTAAAACTCTCAACATTTTCGCAATGAAGATAGTCCACACTCCACAGATAATAGTATATTTACTGGCTGTTTGAGTTTGTCTATGTCACATGAAGGAAATTAAAAAACGAATTACTTTTTACTCCCTAGGGACTAAAGTGGTCACTTTAGTCCCGCTTCGTAGGGCTATAATGATGTCTTTTTAGAGCATGAGAAGTGAAAAATGATTTTATTTCTGTAAGTAGGTTTGTACAAACACTTTTACACGTCAAAAATATTTTTTTTTAAACTTGATGGGGCCGGCGTTTCCTATCTGACTTCTCTGAGAAGAAAGGCCGAGACAAACTCAGAGGTCACAGTCTCGTTTAAAGTCCAGACATAATCTTGGTCAGATCATGTGAAGACCATGTGGATTGGTGTCTGAAATGGTCTTTTGAGGAAAGATCCACACATATTGAGTGGACCTGTCCAATCAGTGCACGCATTTATCAGTAATCATGCAGCTCAACTCAGAACTTGAGGAGCTCAATGATCCGACGAACAATACCAAAGAAAGGACATTTGGGTAGGCCGCATAAATTACTCAAACTGCCAGACCATGATTAAATCTAAACGAGAAAAAAAAGAAACCAAACAAAAATAAAAACACCCACACAGTCATCACATTCACAATAATTAAAGCAATATAATACTTTACAAAGTAAATATTCATGTCCTAATTTAAATAAAATTAATCAATGTCGATGTGAATATACAAAAAAAAAACAGAAATAATCGTAGTCAGATCATTTGAGGATCATGTAGATTCGTGTCTAATATGGTCTTTTGAGGAAAGAAGCACACAGGTTGAGTGGACCTGTCCTGTCAGTGCACGCATTTGTCAGTAATCATGCAGCTCAACTAAAACATACGGAGCACAACGATTCGACGAACAATACCAAAGAAAGGACATCTCGGTAGGCCGCATAAAGTACTCAAACTGCCAGATTAACATTAAAACTTAACTGAAAAGAGATGAAAAACAAAAAAGAAAACATGATCTAGGTACACAGTCCTCACATGCACGATAATTGAAAAAATAATAATATTATACTTCTCCAAGTAAATATTCATGTCAAATTGTATATAATAATCATCAAAATGTCAAAGAGTTTAAGTTTGTAAAAACAAACAATAACATTCAGAATCCAAAAATTGGAGCAGCTCAATCCCAAGCTTTTTGTCCTCAATATAATCTTCGGTATAAAAGGCTTTCAGGCACAACTTACGTTTAATGAACGAGTTAGAACGGTTAGGTTAGAACCGTGACCAACAGCACGTGAGCCGAGCGAGCATAGCGAGCGGTGTGCCGCGGTAGCGGCTGGCGAGCGCTACTTCCAAGTTGCTCGCAAATTGTTTTTTACCATTTTCTAATAATCCGGGTTTTCGCAATATCCGAATTATCAAATTACCCTGTGACATACATAATAAATAAATATCGATATTTAGGACATTCAATACTCTGTAATTCGATAGATTTAGGTCTTTCGATGTCACTTTTGTAGATACTTAATTAGATTTTAGATATATTGGACGTAGGTTATCTAACCATTTGACAATATACAGGAAAAGTTTTTATGCATTGCGCAAACTGTACCTAACCATGAATTCAGAAAATCATTCTAGACCCCCCAGCGCTGAAATTTTTCGTCGGATAAGTATACAAAAACAATCAGCTGTTTTATAGAAAAGTGCAATACCTACGCGGTCAAATTGTATGAAACACCTTCCAGCTCCAGCATCAGACCCTGGTTACCATATAGGATCAAATCACTCGTCAATACGAATCAAACGAACCCAAATTCGATGGGGTTGTGATGTTTTATTGCGGAGTCCTATGGCCACCTTCCAGCTCCAGCATCAGATCAGCTCCATGTCATCATAATATTGCATTGTCAGCTCAATCGGTTAAAGATATCTGCTTCAAAATTTAGTTGCAAGATTCCACCCGAACAAACATAGTTACATACATACATTGCAAGTTAAATAAAGCTTGTAAAATATGGTAATTTCACAGGACGTACCTATGGCCGAAATCAAAGAAAATGTATGATTCTTTTACCGTATTAGTGTCGTTACACCGGTTATGACTACATACACTAGATTCACATCGGTTCTGTATTAACTTTGATGTGACACAGTTTACGCTGCAAGGGGTCGGAAAGTGGCTCGGTGAAAAGGGTATCAAATGCCATCTCTCGGCGCGAAATCGCACTATTTTACTATTTTTTATCAGGAAATGTTTGGGATTGGCTTTCTCATGGGATACTTATCTCAATTTCGTATTGTTATTTGTGGTGACACTCTTGTTGCCGATGTCCGAGATGTTTTAAGTCAAAAGATGGCTTCACAGAGTGAAAGAACAGAATGTAAGTTGAAACTTCATAGACGTGGTTGGTACCGAATTATCGATGTTTAAATAGGATAAAATAAAATATATTTGATGTTTTTTGTGAGGTCAACGACCGTTGGTAGTGTTATACATACTCATGCTGTAAGTATGAGTCTGGTTTCTTTTGTTCCATGTTCGTGTACGATATCGATAGCCATCAGCCCTGTTTTTGCGGGGTTTCGCTAGCTAATTTAGAAAAGATGCTGGTTAATTCTGATCGAGTTAAATGGTCAGATAGCTGGCCTTTCCAAAATTAAACCATCAGTATCCATACTAATATTATAAATACGAAAGTAAATCTGTGTGTCGGTCCATCTGTCTGCCAATTATATTTTTAACCGACTTCAAAAAGAAGGTTTTCAATTCGACATGTTTGTATTAGGTTGGGGAAAAAGTCTTTTCGCATTATCGTATGTATGAACTTGTAATACAATCTCTTTGGCTATACTATTTGTATCTGGCTGGTTTTGGTATCATTGAAAGTTTAAATTTTAAAGAACATAATTCCAAATTCAAATGATGAAAATGTGTGATTTTCATTTGTTTTTCGTATTGTCAAGACGAGTGAATCTAATGAAGAAATTCGATACATTTTAAAATTTTACTACAAAAAAGGTAAAAATGCAACGCAAGGCGCGAATTTTTGTTGCGATATTTATGGACCTAGTGCAGTGTCTGTGAGAGTAGCACAAATTTGGTTTGAGCGTTTTCAATCCGGAAATTTTGATGTCAAAGATGGACGTCGCTCTGGTCGGATATTACGGTCGGTATTACGGATAAAATGGATGCCATTTTTGAAAAAGTGGAACAAGATCGGCATACCAGTAGTTACGACGTAGCTGAAGAACTGGGAATTGACCACAAAACAGTTTTGGCGCATTTGAAAAAAACTGGGTACACAAAAAAAGCTCGATATTTGGGTATCTCACGAGCTCACTGAAAGAAAGCTAATGTACCGTGTACTCATTTGTGATTCTTTATTACGACGTAATGAAACTGAACCATTTTTGAAGAAGCTGATAACTGGTGATGCAAAGTGGATCACGTACGACAAGAACGTGCGAAAAAGGTCGTGGTCAAAGGCCGGTCAGGCTTCACAGACTGTGGCGAAACCCGGGTTAACTCGCAACAAGGTGATGCTGTGTGAGTGGTGGGATTGGAAGGGCATTATTCATTATGAGCTGTTACCACCAGCCAGGACCATCGATTCTGAACTCTACTGCGAACAACTGATGAGATTAAAGCAAGAAGTTGAGAGAAAGCGGCCGGAATTAATCAACAGAAGGGGTGTAGTTTTTCATCATGATAACGCTAGACCTCACACATTAAGAGAGTTTGGCTGGGAGGTGTTAATGCATCCGCCGTATAGTCCTGACCTTGCACCTTCAGATTTCCACCTGTTTCGGTCTCTTCAGAATTCTTTAGGCAGTGTCAGGTTAACATCACGAGAGGACTGCCAAAACCACTTGTCGCGGTATTTTGATCAGAAGTCCCTAAATTTCTATAGCAATGGGATCATGTCCCTACCTACAAGATGGCAAAAAGTTATCGAACAAAATGGTACCTACATACTTTAGTTAATTTATGTAAATAAACTATATTAAAATATGTTTTGAATTTTCTTAAAAAATGCGAAGAAACTTTTTCCACTACCTATAATTTTTTTTTTTGAAGGGAAATCTTCTTTAGGCAAGTTCGGCATTTTTTGAGATGGTAAAAACAATTGAACTCGCGACACCGTTACCGACACCTCTGTTTTTTAGTAGAGGTATTTCAATACTTTAAGTCTCAAAAGATAGGTTTAGGTCCAGAACTAATATTCCAGTTGGAATGATGAAAATCGGATAACCCGTTTAGAAGATATGACCAAAATTATGATTATGAATAATGTGAAGTCGTCGCGACATTGTTACCGACGACACCACTGACAACACAAACGTACAAACGAACAACGCTGAACGTACGTTGAACGTTGTTTAATTTGACGATTCAAAAAAGATTTCCTGACGTTTCAAATAATACACACGTAATTGTTCAAGTTTTCACTTCTGTCGGCATTCCCGGAGCGCCACTGTTTTTTTATTTTATTTATGTATGTTCGGGCATAACTCCGTCATAATATAATAAAGATGCATTTGTAAAATTCTTTTTTTGTTCGAAAGGGGTTTATTCCGAAATCGTCCCATTTAAATTTCACATAGATCTGATGATGCGTTTCGGAGACAGACAACGGAACTCTTCAAAAAATGACAGCAAATCAAACGCGATTGCTGCTAACGCATAAATATGCATTGTTTTAACCCCAAGGATGATGAAATTTCGAATTGAAGTGGGATAGGTACACACGGCTACACATCAAGCTATATATTTCCAGTATAAGCTGATCTCGCATTGTATAGGATTTCCGTACAGTGCGAGACTGCGAGATCAGGGTAAACTGGAAATTTGTAGCTTGATGTGTAGCCGTGAGTATAATAACTATAAAGTGACTACTAAGTGAAACTAAATACTTTTCCAAAAACAAAAACAACCGACTTCCGGAAAAACACTACAAAGTGAAAAACTACTTTAATTTCGGAAGGCGGTGTCAACAAATTTCAATACATATCCAAAGTCACCGACTTCCGAAATTAAAGTTAGGTATTTTTCACTTGGTAGTGTTTTTCCGGAAGTCGGTTGTTTTTTATACACCTTTTTAACGCCTGTTTGGATTTTGATATTGGGCACACAAGTCGAACATGACCTCGATAAGGACATAGCATAGGACATTTTATCCCGGTTGCACGTTCCCGTGAGATATTCCCGATGTCCACCCGGGCGTAACCGTAAGCAAATGCTAGTATTCTATAATATTAATAATAATCATAACATCATGTTCAAATACCGTTATACCACTAAATAAAATCCTGTAAAGTCATCTCAAATAATCGGTAACCTAGTATGGTCATAATCGCCAAGGTGGACTGGCAAGTATACCTAACGACCGTCATATGAATTTCCCCGAGTAAATTTCACATTTCTATGATATTATCCCCATATTTATAGGGTTAGAGCCATGTGCTTAGTTTGTTATAGCGTTACATCCAAAACGGTGTCTTGTAAAACTATTTACGGAACTTAATATTCACATAAGTATCTAGTTTCAATATTTTATATAGGTATCAGAAACAGGAATACCAGGAATTGGCGTGCATTATCACGCCAGCTGTTCTACTTATTAAAATAGTTTGCAGTATTAAGATTTTCCATTTCACGGTCGGGACGCGGATTACGTCTATGTAGTCTACTACTGGTTTTCATTAACAGTGGGTGAGTTAGGTATCATAAAGCTCATTTTCATTGGTCAATTGGGCTCGCATGCGGGGTGCAGCAGATTTCTGTAACGTATAGGTACCATACGGCTGGAATTCAGGGAACCGTTTTCATTAGTCGATAGGATACGCATGCGGGGTGCTTGTGAGTTCTGTAAAGCTTGACATAAGGCCCGTATTCGGGGAACCGTTTTTATTAGTCGATAGGGAACGATTGCAGTATATGGAGAACCTGCACTGCACGTTTGGCAGTTGCCTGGAAGGCTCAATTTCATTGAGTTCGAGTCTCCGCACGCTTTTTACCGACCGGTGAACTTCATTGGTCGCTACGCCTGCTACAGGGAATCCCCACAGACGGTGTACCGACCGCGCTTTCGACTTATGACTTTCAATAGTCATTATTATCTTGCTGTAAGCATATCGATCGAGTTATCGACTAATGAAAATAAGCCATTAGCGCATCTGGATTTTCAACGCCCGATTCAGCTCCGCAAACTTGTTTTTTCAACAGTGCGTTCTTGTTTAGGCTTTTATTTATGTATCGTCTAGTGTTAGTAAAAATGGGCACACGTTTTTTATCATATGTTGGTACTGATTGATTAATGGAACTGTATGTTCAGTTATTTATAACATGTTATATGCCCAACTACACGTGTTACTTTGGCGATTATCACTTCCCTTTCTAAGACGTCAATAAGTTCACGACAAAGGGAGTCAATAATCAATAAGTACTAGGTATGGGCGCAAATCCGTTTCGCTCAGCGGTTTGTACCGAACTTCGGCATTCAATAATTATAATAAATGTTATGCCTATGTTCTTCTCCATATCCCAGGCTATTTCTCTGCCAAATTTATAACGATCGGTTCAGCAGTATAGGCGTGAAAGCGAAACAGACAGACAAACAGAGTTACTTTCGCATTTATAATTATTATTAGTAGGGAAATAGGGAGTTACCAAGGGGGTTATGATGCCCAACCGAGCTCTTCCTATTATACAAGAGTGTGTGCATCTCACATATCGCGTAAGAAAATTCTTTCCTGACGGGGGTCCCCCGACCACACACGTTTTTATAATCCTAGGAATAAAACATTGATTCAGCATAAAAACATTTTGTATTTATTTTCATAGAGCGTGTACCATTGAATGTTTGTTGACAAACTAATCGTAAGAGACTGAACTGCCTTGTCAGGGTTTCACCCACATTCCGTTTTGGACTAATCTTCCCTGCTTTGTTTTACAAGACGCTTTAAAATACAACCTTGGGAAACCAAGTTCTAGATTCGTCCTATATTTGTTAGCAGAGATCGGACAGCGACATCAGTTTTAGGGGATTATGCGACATGATTCTTTATAGCGTGGAAAGACAGCCGAATAGATGTAGTCCTCCAACCACCATTTTTTACACAATGGAAGATAAATTAATGGATAACTAGCTTCCGCCCGCGGCTTCGCCCGCGTGAAAATCGGAATTATCCCGCGGGAACGTACTACCGGGATAAAAAAATCCCATGTGTTAATCTAGGTTATAATCTATCTGTGTGCCAAATTTCATCCAAATCCATCCAGTAGTTTTTGCGTGAAAGAGTAACAGACATCCATCCATCCATACTTACAAACTTTCGCGTTTCTAAAATTAGTAGGATTAGATACTCTTCTCCGAATTATTTATGGTGCAGCGGAAAAGAATATAACGAGTTAGTGTGGAATTCTTCTCCATAGGTACGTAATTACTTTTTGGAAGGGGCGTGTAGAGTAAATTCTATGATTTTGGTAAATTTTGATATTTAAAAGTGATCTTAAATCTTATCGTGCCTATTTAAAACTAGCTTTTGCCCGCGACTTCGTACGCGTGGACTTTAGAATCAAGTAGGTAATATTTTTTTTTGATAATATATAGCCTAATTTTTAAGTTAGACCTCTCGGAATACATCATTGAAAATTGCATTCAATTCCATGCAGTGGTTTTTGCGTGATGCGGTAACAAACATACAGACAGACAAAAATTCTAAAGTTGTTTTGGCTTCTGTTGCTCTAATAAAGACCCCCATACTATTTTTTCTTCAATATCTTTAATGTACAGTAGACATCGGCCTGTTGCAATTTTATTATATGTATAGATAAATGATTTGACTTTGACTAATCAGTTTGTCGCAAAAAACCGACGACGTCCAGATCTTCAGCGGCAATTTGGACGTCCTTTGCAGAGCTTTCGTTAGAGGTGGCATAATCCCACAAACCCACACACAGTCTGGTGTATATGAGCACGATTATTTTCCGATTTTCACTTTAATCGTTGCAGATGTAGGTACTAGGAAAAAAATAAGGGGCCTAAAATCTCGCCCCGAAATCTATGGGATTTGCTCGTCAAGGTTAACCTTACCTAACGCCTTAAGGAAGTATTGGTGAAAAATACTATTATACTTTTTATGCAACGCAGCTGCTGCCTGTCTGTTACCGAAGCAATATAAGCGCGTGATAATAAACGGTTCCTTCTTTACAGGCTTATCAAGACTTTTCGTTCGAAGAGCTTCGCTTGGCTAGCGAGTCGTGGAGTGACGGAGGTGCTATCGGTGGCGCGTTCGTTCATGGCGGGCGGATCCCGGCAGAGCGATTGCCGGTGCGAGAGAATCCTGACGGGTCCTATGCAGCGGTCTGGATCCCAAGAACTTCTGGAGCTTATATCTTCAGATGCACCCTCGATGATCACCCAGCCTCACAGGTTAGATTAATACTTCAAACTTTTGTCGCTATTTGGATACTGATTATTCGTATGTAATTTATACCCTGAATCGACAGGCATTTATTTTTGAATGATTACTTTTAATATTTGACATCAGCTGTTATGGTAATCTTACTCCGAAAACACGAAACAAAAACAACTAGAAAGACGGTCGTGGTCGATAAACGATCGTAGGTTTCGCCGATAAAAAGAATTGGTATCTCTATGGGTGCAAAGTCCAAGTTTTATAAAGGTGAAAGAAAGTTTTTTAGGATTCGCTGCTACTGAATATGTAACTTAGCAAGTTTTGAAATGTAAAGTCTCAAATAGAAATAAAATAAAATAAAAAACAAAAGTGTCAGGGGGCGTGTCTTTGTCCACGCGTCATGCTAATAATGCTCATTTCTTAGGCAAATAGCCGTGTTGTTCAGTAGTTAACTCTCGCAAAATTTAACACTGCGTAAATATCTCGCAGTCTTGTGTAAAAATTCTTAAGTTTCCGAAAAATCAAATTATTTCCACAATTAAATTGACACTTTACCACGGATAATGTACTAATTTTACTCGTAGGTTGTTCGGTTTTAGGTTCAGGCAAAGTGACAGCGAATTTTAATGGTTATTAGTAGATATAAATATTGTAAGTGTTTAACTTCAATTCATTTTTATATAGCTTCTACCGCCAGTAACTGAATTATGATGCAATCATAATGAATTAAATTTTTTTTTTATTTATATTTTATTTATTTATAAAATATTGTGGATATATAACGACACCTAAACGAATGCAAGTGTCGTTTGACTGATAGGACAGTTGTCATTGTATGTACTCACTATTCGCAGTCGAATGTCTATCGCACTCTTGTTTACAACAACGAATAACTATTGATTGACTTTATGGCGTCCCCGAAGTCCCCGAACCTCGGTTACACTACGCACCAAACCAACATAATACACAAAAATAACACATCTCGACATAGTAAAACGGTAATGTTAATAGGAGAACAAAGAACCCACCACCCCCTTCGTGATTTTTTTTAAACCATTTAGAATTTGTATCCCCACATAGCGGGGCTCCGTCGATTACGCCTTATTATTGTAGTGTAAGTTGTACGGTGTATGGTAAATGTACGCTTTATATAAACATATAAAAAAAACATATTTTGAAAACAAGATAATCTTTATTTGGTCGCAAGGAATCCTAATATACTTTATTTCATCTTCAAAAGAATTGAAACCGAGGTTTCAATTCTTTTGATCATAAGAGACACGAAAACGTGCAACTTTTGATTTTGATTTCTATTGGGATGGTCGAAAGTCTTAATGTTTTCTGTAGGCACCGTTTTGTCGACGGAAGAGTAGACAAAAATAACGTGCCGTGCAGACAGTATAAAGTTTGTTGTCAGTATGATTTTGACAGTTTGGGAAGAAAACTTTCTTCTGAAATAGTCTACATAAACAAGTACCTAGCCTACCTACAAAGATCGTTAGAAACGAAAGACAAAATGACAGATTGTAGAAGGATTTCTACGGTGCGCTGCCAAAAATGGAGAAACAAAATGCCACTTTGTATATAAAGAGCTGTGTCTATTGTTCGTAGAAATAGAAAGTGTTAAGATAAGCCTGTTTGAAGATAGCACACGAGTGTATTTTGTCCTGTCCTTCTCTGAGTTGCCGTGTGTCTCGATACTGTCGCCGGTAGATTTTATTCCAATTGCAAATTTATAGCGCGCAAAAACAAAAATAGTTCTGCTCCAATTTATTGTGCAGCCTCTGTGTTGTTACTTTTATTGGTCACTTTATGAGTTAGAGCAATTCGTTTTCTTATAACGTCGCGCGTTATTGATTCAATTGCAGGAAGTGACAGTAGAAGTGGCCGAGAGTATAATAGAGCCTGCGGAGCGCGCTGTGCAGGCCGGGGGTACGCTCCCGCCCACGCCGCCAACGAAGCTGCGGCGCTTCATTTCTCGCTTTAGCGCTGGTCTCCGTGTGAGGGCCAGTCCCAGTCTGCAGGCCGAAGAGATTGGCCGAATACCTTTTAATGCTAACATCGCATTTGTTGAAGAAGTGAGTTTGTTTTTCTGCTGAATTTTCTGCACTCCGTATTTTTGGAACAAACTTCTTTAATGCAGCTTGCGTTAGGAGTAAATTTTAAAAAATCGTCACGTAACGAAAAAGTGTTATTGTGACTTTTATTATATACTCGTATAATAAGAAAGAGACTGAGATTGTTTTCATGGTTTCTATCTTCTTAGGTAATACTAAACGACGTTACATTCGGAGTTGAAGAAAAAGCGTAAGGAACTTCGTTCCTGACGGGTGTCCCCTCAACGACTCATATTTTAATATTTTTTGCTTTACCTCAATTCATTTTTTGGGTTTTAATATTTTACACATTTTTGAATTAAAATATAATTTAGAAATTTAGAACACCTGCTATATTTGCTTTATTTTCCAGGTTGTGAACAAAGACGGCACTTGGGTGCGATTAAGCGTAGATTCCGTACGCGCTTATACGGACGGGGTCGGTGAGGTGGCGTGGTGTTTACAGCACAACCGCCATCTTGACAGGGCATTGCTGGTACCTGTGGAACCTACCACACCGCCGCAGGTTCGCATATAATATGCAGTACTAAAATACTTTATAGCATTAAGTCCGCCTTGGTACCTTTATCTTCTTCTTAGCCAATCTCTAAATGCTGAGGATCGCGAACACATACGACGCGTCTCTAAGTTATGAGGTCTTCTACAGTGTGGACCGCTCGGTACAGGCATCATTCATTCTTCTTAATCGCGTCTGTCCTTCTTGCCGGTGCTCTGCCGTTGTGCATTTTTTTTTTCAACCGTGCCAGTATCATAAGCCTTTCCAGACAATGCTTAAGTTAACACATAATATGTATGTCCGAAAAAGTGACGGCACGCTCCGGGCATATTATAGCTAGCCGCTTGGTGATCTTGTTCAGTACTCGCATTCAATAATTTTGTACACAATATCTAATGTAAAGAAGCGTTGCCCGCTGTTGATTTTGAAGACATTTAAATTGTTTTAATTTAGGCCGAATGTACGGGCATTTGGAGCGGCTACGGCGAAGCACAAGGTGACGCACGAGGAGACGCACAAGGCGACATGCCCTCGTGGTCACAAGACGATGACGACGGCATATTAACTGGTAAGGAAATTCAGTGATTAAACAGGCTTATTATCAACGCCAAATAATAAACTAATTTTTCATTTTATAATTCATTTTTATGGTAGAGTATGGAAAAAAAACCTCAATTTATACGAGGCATAGGAATTTGTAAAGTATTGCAACCACGGCGTCGAAGTCGAGTCAAGTCCCTAAAGAAACACTGCATTCCATGACTTTCCAATTTAAATGAAGAGTGAGAGATTGCAGAGGTCAGTAGTGACCTTTACTGGACAGCATTAGGCATATCCAACCTGTCACATCGCATGCCCGCGCCATAACTTCGTTTTCGTTTAGCGTTCATTCTGACTTTTTCTCCTAAGGGTCTTTTTCTCCTAACGTGTGGTTCCTAAAGAATTAGGCAATTAAAAAAAAAATCTGACTGGTTTTTTCATAGATTAGCGCGTTCAAACAAACAAACTCTTCAGGTTTATTAATTATAAAGATTGATTTGAAGAAAAATATCTTATTCCTAGGCCTGTTGCTTATGTTGTTTTTCGCTTTTGTTACAGAAATAACCTGTATTGATGAAAGCAGCTTCCCATATGGACAAATAGAGGTAATTATAACTATTTTGCTCATCTACGATACTGACTTATTCTCGGGCGTTAATATCACACATCGAGTTTTGATTGTGTGAGGAATGATAAGACTCTTTCAAAGGAGTGAATGATAGCGTGACGGTTACAGGGATGAATCGAAAGAGAAAACGTGATACGCCGACCCCAAGTAACATGGCACAAGGGCAGGTCGATCATGAGTTTTAAAAAGCGACTGCCACACAGGTATCAGCGACAAAGACGACACTATACAAAGCGACTGCCACACCGGTATTAGCGACAGAGACGACACTATACATAGGCAATGTTTATCTAAAACTCCTTCGACCTTATTGCGTAACGAGATTCTCATTAAATTCAGTTTTAAACCATTTAGACAATTTTAAACAAAAATTCCGACTAAGTTAAAGTTCTTAGACCAGGTCCGCACGAATGTAAAAATAACACACACACACACACATCACACCACATACACCACATCTACTACATCTATTAAACCTAGCAAGATCTAACAGAGTGTAAAACAGAGCATTCCAGCGGGTCGAAAAAACACACTGTGCGATTTTCAACTCTCAGCGCTAAGCAGTGTGTTTAAGATTCAGTGCGTCAAAAAATCCCGCCGCGATATTTTCCAACTGTGTGTGTGCAAATCGTATTTCCCTAGCCTTCCCATTTTGCCAGAATTGGAAATTTTAACCTTTATATTAAATTTTACGGTTTTCATTAATTATCTCTAGCTTTTACAATTCGCGGCACGTGAAATGGACTGCCGCCATCCATGCCGCTTGAGCTTAGTTCGTAAAAATGGAGACAATGCTTGCTTGGAGTGAAACATTTGTACCATTTGCTTCTTAAAATATATTAATTCATGATAATTTCAAAAAGAAATGCAGATAATCCTTGCTTGGAGTGAATCATTTGGACCATTATTTCTTGTAAGTTATTAATTCATTCATAATAATTTCCAAAAGGCTGTTCTTAATTTATTAAATATAAAAGCATATTACAGTCAATGAGTAACTTGACGACCAATCAGGTATAATTTATTGACATGTTTTTTTTTTGTTAAGTTTTTGAACGAAGTTCCTTATCGCGCGTTGTGAAAGGGGGCTAGACGGAAAAAATTCTCACGAAAAGTTGTAACGACAGTTTTTGCTATAGTAAGCTATTGTAAGCCGTGTGGCGTGCGCATGTTTCTCTGTCTGTCCCTCTCTCTCTCTCTTATAGAAAGAAAGCCAGATATTTTCATTTCGTCTTTTTTTTATTATTTTAATCTTTTTTTTTTAACTTCGTTCCATCCGGGTTTCCCTTGACACCTCTCAAGTTTAATTTTATTAATTTTGTTGTAAAGTTCATTAATGTTTTGTTGTATTTATTACTAATTCAATTAAAATTATAATCAGAATATTTGTTCGCCGTTGACGGCAAGACAGCGTTCAGTTTGACATCAGAGGGGCAATTCTCGTAATTTTAAGAACGTTCACAGTCTGATCTCAGTGTCAATTTCCAAACTTTTTGTGGAATAGAAACACGAAATATTAAAATTATCTCGATAAAAAAATATCGCGAAGTTACGCCTAATTTTCACGTATTTTCAATTTGTACATAATATGCTATGAACGTTTTTAATTACGAGAATAGGCCTTCTGTACTTTTTTGTTTACCTGTGTTCTACAAATAAAATTATATGAATTTAAATTTAGAAGTTGGTGTTCATTTTGCCATTTTAATTATGCCATTCATTATGGATCTGTACGAGACCGATTATCAGTAGGTACATTTGCGCGCTAGTATTGAGTGTGAAATGAGACACGTTGTTTGATAATACTTTAGTCTTTAATTGAATCACCGATTCACAGGTTAATTAGTACAATTAGTTACTTAGTAAGGTACACGATTTACTATCCTATCTATCACTGATTAAAATACTAGAACTTTAGATTTACTATTACAATCTGTATTACATTATGCACATCACACACGTTATCTTATTAAGAGCGGGGGACAGGAACCAAACTGGTCTTTTCTATCCCGTACGGAAGTATTTATACAGTCTAGCGACGTGTGGGGTACGGGGGCAATGGTCAAGACTAACCGCCAATGAGGGTGCAGTCGTATGCGCAATTACCTTATATGGTCGCGTTTTTCAATTTCGCTTCGAGATGTGATGACCAATTACAAGACACTTGCGCTGACATGACACACCCCCAACCTTTTCTTAGAAATTCTAAGTATCTACCTACTAGAAATGAGTTACGTTTTTGTTATGACATCCTGATAATTTGTTCTGTCCTGAACATTCTCCCGCCGTGAACCATCGTGGATGGTTCAGTTATTTAGTTTATTGCAGGATGTCTTAACATTCACAGTCGTAAGATTATAAACTATTAAATAACAGTTACATACACAAAGTTAAATCACAAAGACAAAGGCATGTTTACGTAAATTATTACAATCACTAGAAATAAAAATAGCATAAGGGAAGAACTAAAGACGATGTCAGGCCCACCATTATATTTAAGAATCGTCTTGAGGTACTAGTTTAACCAGCCTTTTGACAGGTCGTCTTAAAACTCCCCCCTTAGTCTTAATATCTACGGCACGCACAATGTTATCTCTCCCGGGGAACGTCCTAATGACCAATCCCATGGGCCACGAGTTCCGCGGAAGGTTGCTATCCGCAACGAGTACAACGTCCCCAGTGAGTATTGGAGTACCACGTCCGTGGGGCTCCCGCCGATGCTGCAGGTCAGGCAGGTATTCCTTCACCCATCTCGCCCAGAACTGGTCGGCCAGTCGCTGCGAGGCGCGCCATTGCGCTCGTCCGATGAGGTCCTGGTCATTGAAGTCACCAGGTGGCGGGTTCGATGCCGGGCCGTGCAGCAGGAAATGATTTGGAGTAAGCGCCTCCGGATCATTTGGATCCACGGAGACATGAGTGAGTGGTCTGTTGTTCACGGTGAACTCTACCTCAGTTAGCAGAGTCGCCAACGTTTCTTCGTTGGGGTGGCGCTCCCGTAGTATGCTGAGGAGAGCAGTCTTCACGCTCCTCACTAGTCTCTCCCACGCACCACCCATGAAAGGTGCGCTGGGAGGAATGAAGCGCCAAGAGATGCGCTGTCGGCTTGCCTCTTGTTGCGTTGACGCATTGATGGACGCTCGGAGCTCGCGGTCCGCGCCGTGCAGGTTGGTCCCGTTGTCTGACCATACTTGAGTCGGGGGGCCCCGGCGCGCGATGAAGCGACGCAAGGCCATCACGGCAGATTCCGTCGATAGGCTCGCAGCGACCTCGAGATGTACTGCTCGTGTAGTTAGACATGTGAACAGCGCCACGTAGCGCTTGTGTACGGCGCGTCCCACGGCGACGTAGAGAGGCCCGAAGTAGTCGAGGCCCACGTATGTGAAAGGGCGCTCGTGATGGGCGAGGCGACAGGGCGGCAGGTCGCCCGTCCGCGGCTCGGGCGGCACGCTGCGGCGCGCTCGGCAGTACAGGCAGCGTGACACGATGGTTCGTGTGACGGGGCGTAGGCGTGTCACCCAGTAGCGAGTGCGGCACTCGTTGACAGTTGCCTCGACGCCGGAGTGGTGCAGTCGCCTGTGGACTGCCTCGATGAGTAGTCGGGTGATGTGGTGATTCCCATCGAGAATGGCAGGACTCGATTGATGACCTGAAATGCATTGTGCCGCGCTTACGCGCGACGTTAGTTTGAGTAAATTGTTGGAATCGATATAAACTGATAATGCCCGTAGTCGGCCAGTTTTTAAGTTAGTGTCACTGAGTTCACCACTGAAACTTTGTCTTTGTATAACCTTTATTAACAATACTTCTGCTTTATTCAATTGTTCGGCAGTTAATTGTATTAATTTAGTGACACTTTGCACTTTGAGTTTAGCACTCACTGAAAGTTTTGCACTACACTTTTTACTATTCCACGCTGGATCGGATTCCCTATTTTTAATAGTAAATTTATAGTTCACCTGGTCTGTTTTGTTTACCATACACTTGAAAAGTTCTGCTGCTTGGATGACTCGGGCGGTCGCTCGCAGTAGGCGTTCCCACCGGGAGAAGCGTGTGTGGTCGGGGACCGCCGCGGTCGGGTCCGCGCCCGACTCGGTGATGTGGTGCACACGCTCCTCACCGGTGAGCTCGTGGGCTGCCGGCTGCTCTGCAGGCCATGTGTCAGGGTGGCCTCGTAGGAAGTCAGGCCCCCGGAACCACCGATGATCGGAGTCCAGCTCGCGCGGCACGTCGCGCGTAGCGTCGTCGGCGACATTAAGTGCAGTGGGCACCCACCGCCAGTCGTTGAGCATAGTGTGCTCCTCGACGGCGGCGATGCGATGTGCTACGAACGGGCGATATGAGCGCGCCCCGTTACGCAACCAGGTGAGGACAGTGGTACTGTCTGTCCAGTACGTGATGTGATGCGGCTTGTAGTCGTGCTCGGCCACAATCGCAGCACCCAGGCGACTGCCCAGAACTGCCGCTTGCAGCTCGAGTCGCGGGATTGAGGTGAGCTTCAGTGGCGCGACCTTTGTCTTCGCAGCCACCAGCGCCAGTGTAGCTTGGCCGTCCTCGTTCGCCGCGCGCCAATAGGCGACAGCAGCGTAGGCCGATTGGCTCGCATCCACGAACACATGTAACTCAAAGGGTGTATCTTTAGAATAAGCAATGTACCAACGAGGGATTTTAACAGTCTTTAACCTCTGTAGGTGTGTAGTCCACTCGCCCCACTGTTGGGCGAGATCAGCGTCTATGTCGGCGTCCCAGTCGGTGCCGCGGCGCCAAACTTCTTGTAGTAGTACCTTCGCCCTGTTAGTAACAGGAGAGACGAAGCCTAGAGGGTCGAACAGCGACATCATTATGCGCAGTACCTCTCGTTTCGTTGGCCTGGGTTTTCCGAGAAGTGTGGGTGGAAGCCTTGATAGATCTAGATTGAAACCTATGTCATCCTGAGTTGGTCTCCACTCTAGTCCTAAGACGCGCTCGGTGGCTGCGTCTATGTTGAGGCCGAGGTTGTTGTTTGCTGCACCCGGATCTAACGCGCCCAGAACCTCCTTGCTGCTTGACGCCCATTGTCGCAGTTCATAATTAGCTTCCCTGTGTATGCGATCTATGTCCTTAGACACACGCACTGCTTCCTCGGGGGTGTCGAAACTGTCTAACAGGTTGTCTACATAGTGATTTTTAATAATAGATTGACAGGCTCTAGTATGGGAGTGTTCGTACCTGCGAGCGTTGACGTCTTTTACATAGATCGCGGTTGACGGCGAACATGTAGCGCCGAATATCAGTGACGTCATTCTCCATTTGTCAGGTGGTCTGTCGTCACGCCTGTCTCCTCGCCATAGGTAGCGGAGCGCGTCGCGATCTTCGGGACGAATCTTCACTCTCATAAACATTTCTTTGATGTCTGCCGACACGGCGACACGTCGTTGACGGAAGCGCATTAGTACCCCGGGTAGAGACTGCAACATGTCAGGACCTTTGAGTAGGTAGTCATTCAGTGACTTACCTTTAGTAGTCGCGGCAGCGTCGTGGACAATTCGCAGCTTGTCCGGTTTTAGTGGGTTAACTACGGCGAAGTGTGGTAGGTACCACGTGCGTCCAGTAGTAGAAGTAGGCGGAGCCGGTTCGGCGTAGCCATTATCGATGAGTGCTTGCATTTGTTTGCAATATTTTTCTTTCAGGGAACTGTCCCTGTCTAGTTTACGTTCGACACTGAGTAGTCGGCGTAAAGTATTTTCGTAATTATTTGGCATCTCGACGGTATCGCTTTTCCATAGTAGCGGCACTTCATATACTTTACCTCGGACCGTCGTACATTCCTCTAGAAGCGTGATCGCTCGCTGATCGGGATCGTTAGTAGGCAGTTTAGGCGTGATCATGAGGGATTCCAGCATGAAATGATCACGTAGCTGCTGATCCATGCTCTGTTGCTCGGACTCCTCGTGTGTGTTGACATAGTTGACACGATCCGGACGCGCAAGCGACCGACTGTGTGTTCCATGTAGTACCCAACCCAATGTCGTTAATGACGCGACCGGTTGATCGCGGCGGCCGCGCCTTACCTTAGTAGACACGAGGAGGTGCCAGTTGTCTTGGCCGATCAGTATTTTCGGCGACGCCCGCTCGAACTTGAAGTACTCCGCCAGATCTTGCAAATGTTTGCAGTCGGCGACGTCCTGTCGCGTGATTGCTTGAGCGGATAGACGTAGATCGGCTATAGTTCGAGCGTTAATAACGTGTTTATGTTTAGACTGCCCTTGTATGCTAACGCGTACTTTACATGAGTCTGGTGAGGCCTTTGTGTCTCCGATCGCTTCTATTTGAAGTGGTACCCGAGGTCCCTGTAGGCCCGCTCTGTCGGCGATATCGGCGTCAATGAGTGTGACGGTCGACCCGTCGTCTAGGAGCGCGTGTGTTTGCACCGCTCCCGCCGGTCCGGATATCACTACAGGAATAATTTTTAAGTATGACTTACATGCCTGTTGAATCCACGTCGATGCCACGGTTTCCTTTGCAGGTTCATCAGTTTCAGTGTTAGTTTTAGTTTCTACACTCACCGGCTCTCTATGTAATAGTGAGTGGTGCATTCGTTCGCAACCACCCACGCCGCACTTTTTACGATTACACTTATGCGCCTTGTTACGCAAACGTAAACACGTAAAACATAGTCCACGCTCCCGCGCTATGTTCCAACGTTCCTCAGCTACGGCTGCATTAAATTGCTCACACTTAGATATGTTGTGACCCTCTATTAAACATATGGGGCATGTACTCACGTTCTTACGACTCTGCGATTCCGCCACGTTGTACGCTCGCGAGCGAGTGGGCGGAGGTTTGTTCGCCGACGTCCGCTGTATTGTTGTGTCGGGCGCTGTAGTCTCCGGCGGCGCATATGGGCCGCAGCGCTCCGATTCCTTGCTTAGGAACCGGGACAATTTCACTAAGTCCGGTTCCTCATATGGTTGCTCGGCGGCGAAGTCGTACCACCGGTAACGTAGAGTAGGTGTGAGTTTTTCAATTGTTAGCTTTGTCGCCTCCGGGTTATACAAGTAATGTACCCGACGTAATGCTTGTAGTGTGGCGACGATGTTGGATACACGGCTACTAAATATACAAATATCCCTAGCATTATCATTAAGTCGCGGGAGTGCGCGTAATCGTTCCAGTTCCGATAACGCAATACAATCTGACCGACCAAATCTCATCTCTAATGATTTTATAATTTCAAATGGGGCCGGGCAGTAAGCTAGTAGGCTTTCGACGGCCTCCTTGGCGCGTCCAAACAGACTCTTCCTGAGTCGTGCTATGTTTTCACAGTCAGTATATGACGGCGCTGACTCGTCGTACGCCGCCTTAAACATAAGCCACTCTTGGTGTGCCCCGCCGAACCGGGGCAGGTCTAATTGATATCGATAGTGTACTGACGATGACGTACCTGTACGTGCGGCGATAGTGATCGCGGCGGCGAGCTCCGAGATATCTATTGAGTTCGTCTTCGGAGCTGCACTTGGTTCTACCTTAACCTCATGTTTACCCGCCTGTGTGCGGGGCTCGTAGGGCGCGGGTGCGCTAGTGTTGTGTGGTTGCGACCACACAGTCGAGTATAGCGGCGCGGTAGCGCGAGCGTGACTCGTTAATGGATAAGCCCATTCAGCTGTTGTCGGCGGCGCGGCTGTCGCCATCCGACCTTGATTACGGGGCTCGTAGAGCGTGGTAATAACCGGTGGCGGCGGTGCGTCGACTCGGTTTGCATTTGAGTGTACAGTACTTACTGCGGCGGTCTGCACTGTTGTAGCGACAAGTGGTAGACCCACGTGCTGCGAAGGTCTCGTTGGCTCCTGCATCGTTGTTAGTGATTCCGACGTTGGCGGGGCGGTCGCGAGCGGAGGAGGGAAAACACATTCAGCTGTGTCATCGCGCGCGAGTGGCTGGTTAGTTTCCAACCATAACCCAACTCTTCTGTCCGTTTCTGATATAACGGTGACCTCGTCCTCGACTTCGTCTTCATCTTCATCAGATTCCGCTTCTAACGTCGCGATGCGGGCGGTAGCGAGCTCAACCTTTAGCTCGATAAGCACCTCGCGAGCACGTGCTAACCTGAGTTTCTTCACGGACGCCTTAGTTCGTGAAGAGCGAGAAGGTTCCTGTCTCTTCTCCAATGATTTATCCAAAGTTCTGGTAAATTCGATACTTGACGTGGTGGTAGATTCCGCGCGAGTGGCGGGCTCGTTAGCGCGGGCGGCGGCGGCGACCGGTTCGTTATCAGCCGCGGCGAGGGCCGCGTGCGCGCGTGCACGTCCCGATGTTGATCGTGTTACCGGCATTGTTATTATCACGACCCTACACGCACTTCACTCACAATAATATCCGTTTCGAAGGACCATAAATGTACGAGACCGATTATCAGTAGGTACATTTGCGCGCTAGTATTGAGTGTGAAATGAGACACGTTGTTTGATAATACTTTAGTCTTTAATTGAATCACCGATTCACAGGTTAATTAGTACAATTAGTTACTTAGTAAGGTACACGATTTACTATCCTATCTATCACTGATTAAAATACTAGAACTTTAGATTTACTATTACAATCTGTATTACATTATGCACATCACACACGTTATCTTATTAAGAGCGGGGGACAGGAACCAAACTGGTCTTTTCTATCCCGTACGGAAGTATTTATACAGTCTAGCGACGTGTGGGGTACGGGGGCAGTGGTCAAGACTAACCGCCAATGAGGGTGCAGTCGTATGCGCAATTACCTTATATGGTCGCGTTTTTCAATTTCGCTTCGAGATGTGATGACCAATTACAAGACACTTGCGCTGACATGACACACCCCCAACCTTTTCTTAGAAATTCTAAGTATCTACCTACTAGAAATGAGTTACGTTTTTGTTATGACATCCTGATAATTTGTTCTGTCCTGAACAGGATCGATGGATGACTCTTTTTAAAATATACGGTATATGTAAGAGGCTAATTTGAATATTCATGTCCTTTCTATATTGGCACACGACGACTGTAACAGCGAAATAACTAAAAAACGCTTGTAAAATTTTATCAACCAAATGTCAAATATGTGCACGTAACCTGCTTCGAGCATAGTTCATAAATTAATAACAAGTAACAAGGTGCAATTTAATGAAAAAGTTATGTTGTAAACTGTACCTGCATACAACATTACAGACCTGCCGCGCGTCGTCGAATGAATGCGTTCATTACACCCGTCAGTTTCATACTAACGAATCGTGTTTTGGAATTTAATAAATTGTAGTTACTAGAATTGTCGCACTGACAGGTGTCGGGAACTTATTCCTTCGACTGCTGGACTGTAAGTCACACGAAAATAAATAGTTCATTAGAAAATTAAAGAAAGAAAATACTTTTTTTTAGTACGTAGGTTAGTTCTGTTATTAACTCCTTTATTTAATTAATCACATTTAAATTGCATTGTAAATATTAGAGTATAATTGCATTTTACATATTAGAATATAAATAACATTATCGTTATCGCCTTGAAATAACGTTATTATTAAGGTATTCTTTCTTAACTATATTATTGGAATGAACTATTTAACGCAGCTTGTGATATGAGTTAACTGGTAGAAGTCTTCATGCAACGAAAAAGCGTTATGCCTATGCCTCCTCCATGCTACTTTCTATCTATAATAAATTATCTCTCTCTCTCTCTCTCTCTGACTCGTATCAAGAGAGAGTTTTATGGTATTCGAGGGTGCTGAAGCCAATAGTGAGGCCAAAATTAAAAGCCAGGGTGGCGATAAAATTGAAGGGGTCCGCTAGGGCCGATGCCTGCCAGGGTCGCAAATTTGTTAGAAAGAGTTACCGTGGCTCTGGCACAGGTAACTTAAAGAACACGGGTGGGTTTTAGTCAGCAAAAGTTTGACACGCCCTCCCGCTCCACCCAGAGCGGGAGAAGTGATTTCCCATACAAAAAAAAGGGTGGCGATAACTTCAGAGAGCTTATAAAAACTACTAGATGGCTCTGTATTAAAAAACACGCACGCAGTTTAGCAACCAACTAATGATATGGGGGCTTTCCCGTATCCATACGAGTAGTTTTTTTTTTTAAACTTTCACGAATAACCGCATTCTTCTTTCTGGAAAAAAATACGAGCACTTAGCTGTTTTCGAAAATAATTTGTATTTTGTACATAATAAAGAGATTTTTTAACACACTTGCTTGTTTTGTGACTCTTATAGCAACGCATTTCGGTTCATAATTCTGCTTATTATACACTCGCTGTTTTTACATTACATTTTCTTTTCAATCTCTGCATAGAGTTTTTATACAGGCTGTTTAGCGGTTTTGCCAGTGCCTTTATTTACACCTGCGCGCGCCATTTTCATTAAGGGGCGTAGTAAGCAAAAAAAAAATCTAAGTTTACCCGCGCCTCGTTTCCTGCCCCTCTCTTCATACACGACGAAAACAAAACAATCCCTTCCCGCCAGCAGAAACTTTTCGCCTGGCATTTAAACCAAGAAAAAAACAAATTTCACCCCTGCTACCTTTACTTACCCCTCTTATGGAACTCGACGAAAACAAAACACAATCCCTTCGCGACTTATCGCCCGGCGTTTATCTGATATTTTAACCTTCTGTCATAATTAATTATATGCGGTCGTCGGGCGAGCAGGTATGTATATGAAAAATAATCAGATGAAACGACTATGATCAATGAAATTATTGACCGCTGTGTACCATGTTTTTTTTTTAGCTCATTATTGCATCTATCATTTATTTCGGTTATTTGAGATCCGTTTGCACTACAAATATATATTTAGCGCTTAACGACTTTTTTACGTCGTCCTGTTTTTGTAGATCGATTGCAACTGACAGTGACAGAACGTTGGTATGGTTCAAACCGTGAGACAGCATATTGATTTGTCTAAGCAAACTTTATTCCAATAGAGAAGACTGACGAGACACACTTGGTCAAGAGTTGATCACATTCGACGGATTGTTATAATTATTTCGTGAAGGGGCAACACTGAAAAAAAAAGTGCGTGGAGTCCCTCCGCGCGGAAGAAGTGAAACCGACTCACTCTCTTTCTCTCTCCTACTTTCTACTTTTGTGTATCTTTCTTTCTCTGTCTCGGTAGCGTTAAACGTTTAACGCAACCTTTAGCGTTAAACGTTTAACGCAACCTTGTTGGAAGTCGCATAAGAAGTTTCACTTCAAAAATATTATTCAAAGAAATTATTCATTAGTTGTAATCATCTGTTTCCTTTGCATAAACTATGCACTATTATCGAATTCAGAATGTTAGCTTACTATCATGTATTGGAACTATAACTCAAAAGTGACGTGACAAACTTCAAATTCGCACCAAATTTATTTAGGACCTTATTATTTCACACGTTGAAATAACATTTTTGATTGTTGATTTTACACACATCATTCGTGCAATGTCATTTGACATGTGTGTCAAGCAAGCATTTCCTTTTTATAGTGGAAGTACATACTTTTTGCTGCTAGGGTCTTTTGGCGTCTGATTGACATTGGCTGGGGGGCGTTGTTGGTAAACAATTTGTGAGATAGTCCTATAAATTGTATTAGAAAAACAAGACGGTGGCGTTAGTTCCAATTTTAGCCGCGCGCCGTAAGATTCCTGTACCGTTGAATAATGAACAACCAAACCTTTTTGACGCCAAAGTGAATGATCTCCTTTGTGGTGTATACAAGTTTTATATGGTGTACAGTCCTGGACTTTAATTGATAAGCCACTTTAAAACTTTCCAATTTTGCAGTTTTATACATTCACGAGATTACACGATTAAACACGAACTTAAACCGCATGCTCGTAAACAAGATGACAAATTACTTATAATCGGAAATAGTCTTATCCATAGTGGTTGAAGGTTTTTTTTTTTTTTTTTTTTTTTTTTTTTTTTTTTTTTTTTTTTTAGGGTGGGAAATCATCAAATAACTTCTCCTGCTCTGGGTGGAGCAGGAGGGCGTGTCAGACTTTTACTGACTAAAACCCACCCGTGTTCCCTCAGTTGCCTGTGTGCCAGGGGCCGCGGTATCTCTTTCGAACAACCCGCACCCCTGGCAGGCATCGGCCCTTGCGGACCCCACCAGATCGGCGCACCAGGACACGTGGCACGCCGTGACCACCCCAGGAACCAAGTCATAAAAGGGCCCCAGACGAACCCGTGTCTGGCGCCCTTGGTCCCCCTGCGACGGGTCAGCGCAGTGGCCCCGCCGCCTACCACTTTTCGGCCGCAGTGGGTAGGGAGAGCGGCCAACGCTATACCGACACTCCTCTTCCCCTGCGGCCCCACCGCGTCCGCCATCAAACGGTGGCGGCCCCGTCCAGGCCACGGAAGGGAAGAGCGCTACTCAGAAGTACCGGCACTCCTCCTCTTCCGCAGCCTGTAATCCTCAGCCGCGATGCCTCCCATTCGACATCGCGGCCCGCCTCAGTTGCGGTGAACCTCACCGCAACCTACATTTTGGCCGCTACGTCGTCGGCTTGGAGACAAAAGCCCTGACGAGCGGCCCCACCTTGGGGTTCCTCTTCGCTTCACCGTGGGAGCGGACCACGGCTACTGAGCCCCCCCGCAACGACAATGCGGGAACCCACTGGGGGGGAGAGGTTGAAGGTTGACTAATAAATTGTCAATGATAAATCAATACACTGTTGCATAAGTTTATCCAATCTATTTGATACTGATACTCCTTTGAATTAGAGCTCATTATATACTCGTTATTTCTGATAACCTACCTATCCGAAGACAGTGACAGTTGAAATGTCAGAGATGATAATTTCGAATTTTGGTGAATCGTAGCCAAGGAACATATATACCACAAGCGGATCGTAGCCGTAGCTATTTATGTTTATATGAAACAGTTATCATAATTGTCATGAACGGTATCTTGGACGCTACGCGTTCGGACAAAATCGTGGGTACGAGTTTTTCCGATGTCGAAATGACTAATCATAACGTTAATATCGCTACGCTAAAACAATTGTCGCTAGGTTACGGTTGCTAGCCCTGCAATTGGTTGACTTTGGGTCGTCACTCTGGACTATGTACGAGTATAACCGACTAAACCCGATTTGCATTACACGGATAAAATAGGAATTGTGGCAAGTGGCTTATCAATTAAAGTCCGTGACTGTACATAGGTTTTAACATTGAGTGAGCACTTGAAGATAACTTCTTCCTCGAACTAAGAACGTCGTAGGTGCAAATAGCTTGTAGTCGTAATAAAATCTAAATTAAGAGGAATTTCAAAAAAACACTTGCACAAATTTTTTCGCCTTTCAGTAATACAAGTAATCATCACATTTTTATCCTATTAGTCATTAGCATATTATGTACAAATTTAAAGTACGTGAAAATTAGACGTAACTTCGCGATATTTTTTTATCGAGAAATTTTTAATATTTCGTGTTTCTATTGCACAAAAAGTTTGGAAATATCATGTAGTTACTCGTATTATTTTTATTTTATACCTAAGTCTTATCAATTTCATGAAAAATCAAATTGAAGATAGGCAATTTTGGAATATAATATTTACTATTAATATTAAATATTATATGTAATATTTGTTAACGTTTTCGTTGCATGGTTAATTATTATTAAATATGTCGACTCCGCGTAGGGAATAAAAGTAATTAAAAATACAAGTCTGTTTTTTTCTTCTCGCAAGTGTATTGAATAACGTCGTATGAAACGCGTGTTCATTTATCTTACACACTACGACCAACATAGCACACTTATTAATTTACTTACTAGCATTAAACCTAGAAAAGGATAATAGTACATTATGATGATACTATTATGATAATACATAATGTACTATTATTTTATTCTAGGTTTAATGCTATGAACGTTAACCTTTCTTTATAATAATACCATAAATAAAAATGACAAATAAATGAGTCGATAATCCAGGATAAATCATAGTTACAATACATTCGAGTATCTTTTAACTAACATATAAGCACAGCTACATAAGCGGGAACAATTGTCTACATAAGCGGGTACAATTGTCACCGGCTGGTAACTGAAAACATCACACACACACAACAGTCTACAGAATTCATTTGTATCGTCATCAAAACGACTATTCTAATAGTGCTTCGAAATCGATTTACAATATTTCGGAAAATTTAATAACTACGTTTAATAGTTTATTACCAAGCCTACGTCCATCCATAGTGCAGTTCACCCTAACTGAATCAGTCGGCAGTGCGAGCGGGATTGAGTGACACATGGGAAATTGGGGCCGAAATATTAATTTCAGCTGACTTATTTCAAGCTCTTACACACACGAGTGTAACTTGTTAGTTGGAATTAAAAACTTTATCTCAGTCGGAATACGGTTCGTAATACAAAAACTGGTTGGAGGTTTTAGCTTGGACCAAACCTATGACTCGTTTTGTCATGAGAAGGGATTTGCCTTAACCGTCTTATTCTTATAAAAAGTACTAATTCATCTTCTCAGCATACTAAGGCTCGCTTGCACCACACTTCGAAATGTAAAAAAACATCGTATTAAACATATCCTTTTAAAATATCGTTCCATTTCTGACAATTGTTTGAAGATGGCAGAGACGGATTTTTTTTTTAATACATTTAGCGTTAACCGTATTTATTGATTTGTGGTGCAAGCATAAGCTTTTAAGAAACAATGAAGCCTTTTTTTAATCATCAGCTTAATTTGAATATTTCTTCCCATGTCCAGCCCGATGGCAGTTCGTTCATGTTGCCGGGCTCGTCCGACCCCAGCAAGCGAAGCCGGATGATACGCGGTGATGCAAGCGCCACATCTTCAGCTGCTTCCTCACCCAAGTATATACACATACTTAAATATGAAATTTATCAATAAATTTAAATAAAATAAATAGTAATTTTACTTAATCTAATTGAGCTACACAGTTTTTTGTAAATCATTTGATATCTCAGAAGTGCGTGTTTGCTGGGTGGTTCCTTTTTGCATATAAATGGACAATTTAGGGTTAAAACTTCCCTACACAAATTATTTTAACATTTTAATTAACACAAGCATATCCAATCTCAAGCACGCTACACACGTAAGTTGATTTTAAACCCTTTCGGTATTGCAGACGTGCCCAGCGGCGCAGTAACGGCAACAGCGACGAATGGTGGTCGCCTGTCAAGCAACGGTTTGGTGACAACGGAGATGCCAACGCCATACAAGAGGTTGGTGTCAATTAACAAATAATATAACATTACCTCCGAGGGTTCAGGCAGAGATGTACATCATTGTAGACACACCCACATTTCGACAGTTATATTGAAGTCCCACGTAAGGGGGCGAGATTATTGTCATCAACCGGGCACTAATCTGGGAAAACCTCAATAACACATTTCTCGACCTGGGAATCGAACCCGGGATCTCGTGGTCAGCTGACTACGAGATCCCGGGTTCTCTCTCGGGTGTGTGACCAACGAGAAAATCAATTAGTGTCTATATGCTAGGTTATTCGGGTCGATTGGCATAGCGATAGCGTAATCAGCCTATAATACTCTCACTGTATGTACACAGGCCACCTCTCTGAGTGGGCCTTAATCCACTATTCGCCCAGTGCATGCCACCAATCCGGTGGATCACAGTCTTATTACAAATCCTTCTGAAGGCCTATGTAGCCTCTTAGAATTAAGACTTTTAGTTTACTTTGGTGAGCAAAGTAAGCGTGTCGAACGAATATGAGCTTTATTCTTGTACACCGTTAATGTTCATATTTGTATGAAAGGTCTGCTCATATTCGCTTAAATACGAATATACACATTATGGAGATATAAATAAGGTTCACATTTAGAAAATGTACAGATAGATTGCGGACTGTTAATCCTGACCTCAGTCTTTTACAGGCCACTTACGTTACGATAAACTTGTGTCATTGTGTGGGATGAATTAGCACAAACATCCGAGCCATTCGGTATCACACAGACTTGTGCAAGTAAATCGTAACGTGTATGAAAGCCTTTTTGTTTTGAGGGTAGGAAATCATCAAATAACTTCTCCCGCTCTGGGTGCAGCAAGACGGCGTGTCAGACTGTCTAAAACCCACCCGTGTACCGTCAGTTGCCTGTGTGCCAGTGGCCGCGGTATCTCTTTCAAACAACCCGCACCCCTGGCCAGGTTATCCCTTTTTAAACGTAATATTTATCTACATAAATTATGAAAAAACATGATTCCTTCATTGTCATAAGATAACCGTGTATATTTGTATTAGCCCACATTCGCACGGACGTGATAAAATCGCACTCGGGTTTTTATCGCGCATTGGGTTTCAACTCTCGGTGTCGTACCGTACCGAATAAACACACTGTTCGATTTTCAACTCTCGGCGCTAAGCAGTGCTATGAAGATCCAGTGCGTAAAAAAAACCCGTTGCGATATTTATACGTTCGTGCGAATGTGGACTTAGTGCGTCTCGTAGGTAGCTAAGTTTCCTCATGACAATTAAATAACTATCGAGGTCATTGGTGACTTAATTTAGTTATTTTACTCTACACGAGAAAAAATCTAAAAATATATTATTGAGATAGCTTAGCCAAAATGCAGTCGGATGTTAGTTTTAGTTCATGAAACAACAAAATATATTTTAAAATACAATTTAAAGATTTCAGTTTTTTAATCTGTTTTTGAACACCATGAAATAGTAGCCGCCATGTTATTCGTCATGCGGCATGTCAACTGAGCAACTTTGTACTTTTATTATTTTGGTAACCTAAGTAATTTTTGTTTAAATAATATTTTGCATTCAGGAACAGCAAACCAGCGATAAGTAGAAAAATAACAATTTTTTAAACTATAAACAATTGTCGTACAAAATACCAGCGTATTTGTTTTTAGCAAACTGACGTCATACCCACAGACCAATATGGCGTCTACTGCGTCTAGCGTTTTCATCAGATTACGCGCGAAATTTGAAAATGAAAAATTTAAATGCATTTTTATGGCACTAATCGATTAAATAAAAATGTTGTGATTTTTTTAGTGGTTTATTAGCACTCTAGAATCTAATTAAGACACTTTTCAAAAATGAGTGTAATACCCTATTACTGTGTCAATTATTTGCATTATTCATTTTGATTGAAAAAAACTCTTGAGTTAATCCAGGTTGTGTTCTTAGAACAATAATGATTCATAATATCAGTCCAATGGATGAGTAACGATGTAGGCAAATAAGGGCCGATTCTTTGGGAGTGCCGTTTATCTCTTTCGAATAATACGACGATTTGCGTCCTCCTATGGCTGCCGCAGGAAACCAGTGCTGTTGCTCAAATTCGTATACGCAGAATGATGACCGATTAGCGCACGGTGCATATATTACAAACATAATTGTTTTGTAGGGGTCACTAAACATATGTTCGGATATTTGTTGGTCGGCAGCATAAAACGATTGTTGTGAAAACGATTGTAGTACCGATTGTCAAGAATAAGACTAGTGACATGTCTGATAAAGAAAACTATCGGCCCATCTCACTGGCTACAATAACGGCCAAGGTGCTTGACAGCTTGCTTAACAACATTCTCCTGCAGCATATAAAGCTGAATGATGCCCAATTTCGGTTCAGGAGTGGACTTATATGTGTGTTATATTAGGTCTTTACCTATGAAATTGCCGTTTTGCAGTACTGGCCATTTCAAATCAAAATAATTTTTGTTTGGGTAAGAATTCTAATTTCAAATTAATTTTATTTTAAAAACATGGATTTTTTTTTCCAAAAGTAGTCATTTGTTTATTGATTAGTGTTACATTTTCATCGCATTTCAATCTTTTTCGTCATCATGGATACGTTAAAAATTCGAGTAATTATGGAATATGAGTACCGTCGTGGCAGCAACGCGGCACAAGCGGCACGCAACATCAACGACGTTTACGGAGCTAACACTACAAAACAACGCACCACCTGTTATTGGTTTGCTCGCTTCCGTTCTGGAAATTTCGACCTGAAAAATGAACCTCGCGGTCGTCCGAAGACTTTGGTCGACAATGACGAATTAAAGGCGATTGTGGAAGCTGATGATACACAATCTACGGCTGAATTAGCAGCAGCTTTCGACGTTAGCGTCAAAACAATATTGGTCCATTTGCGTCAAATTGGCAAGGTAAAAAAGCTTGACAAATGGGTGCCCCACGAACTCAATGATCGTCAGCGCGAAGTACGCGTCGAGACGTGCCTTGCACTGCTCAACAGACACACAAATGAAGGAATTTTGAACCGCATTGTTACCTGCGATGAAAAATGGATTCTGTTTGATAACCGCAAGCGCTCAGCAAGTTGGTTGGATCCTGGTTCAGCACCTAAACAATGCCCTAAACGAAAACTTACCCCTAGAAAAGTGATGGTCACTGTTTGGTGGTCTAGCGCCGGTGTGATTCATCACAGCTTCTTACCAAACGGGGTGAGCATTACTGCAGATGTGTACTGTGAAGAACTGAACACAATGATGGAGAAGCTGGCACATCTCCAACCAGCATTGGTCAATCGCTCGTCTCCGCTGCTCCTGCACGACCTCATACTGCACAGCAGACGGTCTCCAAGTTGCAAGAACTGGGGTTGGAAGCTCTCCGTCATCCGCCCTACTCACCAGACCTTGCGCCTACAGACTACTACTTTTTCCAGAATTTGGATAACTTCTTGGCGGGAAAAAAATTCAATACCCGAGAGGCAGTACAAAATGCCTTTGAAGAATTTGTTGCCTCCCGTCCAGCTGATTTCTTTAAGAAGGGCATCAATAAACTGCCACTGCGATGGCAAAGATGCATTGATTGCATGGGTGATTACTTCGATTAATACAAATAAAAAATACATGAAAAAAATTCGTTTAATTTTTTTCATACAAAACGGCAATTTCATAGGTAAAGACCTATTATTATGTTCACAGACTGAGATTGAACCAGAGCCGATCATCGAGAGCCGCAGCAGCAAGGTCGCTCAGACCGGCACTCAGACTTCGCCGGACAGAAGCGAGGCTGCGAGTCTGTCAGCCATGCAGCTCTACGTTGGAACGTCGAAGGTACGAACTGTCCTGCCAATCCAAAACACTGAAACTTTTGAAAACCACATGTGAGATACTGTAAGCTTTGTTACAGTTTTTTACATGTGTAAACCTTAATTTGAACGTTATACAGTGTTTTTAGCTTGTCATATCTTGCAAAATATACATTGAATGAAAACAATTGTTGTTCAGAGGTACTAAACAGGCTTAAAGAAACTGATTGGGCATTGTTAAGCTAAAACGCTGTCAGTCTTATTACAAAACGCGATCTAACTTTAGTTGTAGCCTAAAACTCTAAGTCAGTTTCTGCATTACCAACTTTTCTGCTATTTGGATAAAGTTCTTAATCCAAAAATGACAATTTAGCACTAGACTAAGTTGTCAGTTTTGTAAAAGGAGCTGTATTTCGATTTCGGTTAGGTTCTTATTTTACGCCGACGGGATCTTGCACTTGCGTTACGGGCAATAAAGGTCCACCATTAACTGATTCGCGTTCGAAGTATTCGGTTAACTTCACAACCAATTCGCGTGACTGGCTGTTGATTGTACAGACGCCACATCAAGCTACCCCAAACCGTCAAGTTTTCCCAATTGAACATGAATATTATTCTTATGTAATAAAGTTGAAAATCTAACAAAGAAATTTGACAGATTGGGGTAGCTTGATGTGCTGGCGTCTGTACGGCCTCTTTTCGATATGTTGAAACAGTTCGTACGATATAACAATAAACACCAAAACCCACACTTCGTCAGTTATGTTTAAGTCCCATGTAATAGGGGGCGACCCTATTGTCATCAACCGGGCACAAATCCAGACTGTGCTGCTACTGACAAATTTGAGATAGAAAAACCAAATAACATTATGCCCGATCTGGGATTCGAAACCAGGACCTCGTTGCAAATGTCACTGGAATGTCAACAATTTAGCTCCTTTATCGCTGTTTTACCTTACCTGTATTACTCATAAATAATTAAGATAACAGATATTCAGTTATTGTAACGTTAGAGCCTTAAGGGGAACCTAGTCGCGGGCTTGAACTCACTGGTGGGCCTGGCTAAAAATCATGCTATCTCACCGGGCTTCGTGTCCGACGGATAAAGTATCAGTGATGAGCAGTTAGACGCTAGTCTACACGCACAACGTTATTGAGTGAGATGCAGGATCATTTATAGTAAAAAAATCGCGAAAAAATTAAGAAAAGTCCTTTGGAAGATCGGGTTTTCTGAAAAAGCCAATGCATAAATCAATGACCAATAAAGTTTATTGAACTTTTCGATAATTGAACTTTGTCGGTACCGACTTTGTTTTGGAGATTTTACAATTCTTTTATTACTTAAACACGCCCAAAGTTAAGTAAAATTAGTGAGAAAAACGGATCTTTGTTGGCCTTTTGTAGGCACGCTCAAAGATTGCCTCATGGCAATTACGCTTATCAAACCTCCAGTGTGATCTTCTATATAAAATATATTGAAAATCAGAGAAGGCAACCGTATAACTGGGAACACTATTAGCAAAACTTCACGTAAAAAGTCACGTAACACAGAAATTACAAATATGTAAGAGTTAAAATTAACTATGTATACATATAAATAGGTTATTCTTCCGTGTTTTTTAAAAACGTAACACAAACCATGGGGGCTAAGTCACGACGCCATAAATTTCCGTAAGCTTTTTTTAGATACAAAATTCTACAATCTTACAATTTATGTAAGTAATCCTACAAGTTTGTCCAAACTCGTGTTGGATTGAAAGCGTAACGTCTTCTTGTAGCATGCTTGAGACGTCCACCAATAATAGTCGTATGTAGCAAATAATATTTCACTACGTATTTACTTTTTCATAATCTTTTAATAAAAGTGAATTCCGGTATATTATAAAATAGTTAAATGTATGCGTTCGTTGTACTTCTTAAGTTGCCTGAGTGGTGATCTATTGCTGATTCTAAACATTGATTACTTCATACGTTTCTGTGGCCAGGACTCGCCAGTTCGACTCAGCCCAAAGTCAATGGCTCGTGAGCGGCTCGCCAGTCGCTCGCGCGCCTACAAGCGCTCGTCATCACCGCCGCCACCGCTGCCGTCCCGATCCGCGCCCGCGCCGCCGCCGCCTCGCAAGCATGCGCTTAGTCCTGCGCAGGCTGAGTGCTTGCGAGCGGTATTTGCTGCTTTGCTGTGGCATGAAGGTATAGTTTTCTTTGTCATAATTAAAGTGTTCATCATTCAGTCGGAAAACGTTCGCTGGACGAAAGCCTCCCTCGAAAGCTTCGCCACATCGCAGTCGATGTGGCGACGCTTTTTGGGGAGGCTTTCCTGTCCATCCGAGCTTCTCGCATCCAGCGGGTTGCTGCTGCGGCCTCCACCAGGTCATGGGTCCACGTTATGGGAGGCTTTCCGACGCCGCATGAAAGTGTTGCTAGATAGTAATTTAATGATTAAACACAGACAAAACAATAAGTTGTTCTTTTCTTCGTCGTGTCTATGATTCCGAGTGTTGGTTTTAAACGAGCTTCGACCAGAATTCTGCCACTTCGACAGCGTCATCGTTGGCCTCGCAAAGGGTTTCCATAGTGCAGGTGTTATTGCAAAGAGAGCACGACAAAAGGTGGGGCATAGTTTGCGATGTGGCTCCAGTCGCACTGCATCTCATCGGAGTACCCCCACCTTTGTACCGGCAGCGGCCCACCTAGCTTTTTAGTCGATTAAGAGATTTCCAGGTGAGCCATGGCAGGTGGTGGGGGTTGTATGAGAAGCCACAATTTCAATCGCACCGCACTAGAGCTGTCGTCCAGTAGTGAGATGGTCAACTTGAGATAGCTGTTTCGGCCGGCTCTTTAGTCTGCCCCTCGGCTTTGTTATTTTGTAGAGTAAATGCCGTTTGTCTGTCTCCTGCTTCAACTTTTCAGTGGCACAAGCAATTTCTCTTCGAACTTCAGGTGGGGGCTATTCCTGCACACTTGCAGCACTTACTGCACTTTACCCACTGGTAAAGTGGGGCAAGTGTTATTGTTTGAGGCACCCTGTAATGTACATGTATTTTTCTGGCATAGGCGGATTGATGCCACATAGCGCACGCAAATTCGCTAGCCGAAAAGCAGGGAGCTATGCTAGGTGTCCGGAGCACTTGTGCGGCGGCGCTCCAAGTGGTGGATGTTAGACGATGTAGCAAGTTTTTGCGAGCGCCGACTTTTATTGTAACAAATTGTAATACTACCAAGTCAGCACAAACATAGCGAAAACATACTATTTTCTTACGAACTTAAAATGCGTTGGAGCCTTCTACGAATAATGAGTAATTAGTTGCAAAACTATTTGGAATGAATAATGGCTTGTTTTCAAATAACTGTGACAAATTGATAATACTTTTCTAAGAACTGTTTCTGTGGTTATTTATAAGTCGTCGTTTATTTCTTAGAGGTTACATTAAATTTTGTTAAAGAATTGGGTTTTCCTATTTAATTTATTAACACAACCTTTATCAGAAAATTTCATCGCAAACGTTTACAAATCATTGCTCGAGTATCGTGTTTAGTATTCTTTAGAAAAAGTTAATTTAACTTGAACCTACAAAAAACTAAAACGAAAAAATAAATTGATTGCAAAGAAAACTAAAATCAAAATTACGGGTTCATAAAAAGAAGAAAATTTTACGCTAGAGAGGTTTTAGTTCTGAATCCAGTTACTTTTGAATTGTATACTGACCACAGAGTACGGCGCCGGCGCCTACGGCCACTGCCAGAGGCGGCGTTGCTAGCACTTTCTATACAAACCAAGTGTGTCACCGTTTACTCGAAGTTCGACAAAATACGTTTAAAAACTGATGGCTATGAATGCGGGTCCATGTCAAAGTCAAATTTAATGCTATTAACCTGCCGTCTCGCCGTCTCCTAACTCTGCTGGAAAGGCGATTATGTGCTGTCATTTTTAATTTCATTTTAAAATATTAGGAAATATCACTTATCCTAAACTACATGAACACTTATAACAAATTGTAACTAAGGATAAGTGCATTTTGATAATCGTTCAGAATGCTCTTATAGTAATTGCCGTGGTCTGTGATTGTGACTACTTTTATCGTAATGATTCCCTCAGGCATAGTCCATGACGCGATCGCCTGCGCTGCTTTCCTGAAGTTCCACCCGCAGCTACCGAAGCAGGGCGCCCGCGTCGTCACGCGGCCCGCGCACGATGTCACGCTCGCCAGAAATCAGAGGCACTCCGTCGAAGTGTCCAATGCTGGTAAGGATAATGACGTAAATACTTATACATAAACACGTGAATGGGAGAGACAAACTTTATCGTAAAAGGTAAAGCAGCACCCTAATTGCGTAACACGCGATTAATCATAATCGGTTTCATTTTGACAGTTCAACAATATTCATTGCGTTATTTACGTTTTTGAGCAGACACATTTCATTTCAACAGTATCATTAAAAGGCTAATGCATTCCCTCGCCCTTAGGTCTGTACCTACGCATCCACCCTACAACTTTAGAAACGTTGACTCGTTCCGGCGTAGAAGCGAGTACCAGTCGCATGCGCAAGGTGGACTTTGATATTCCGATACGAGAAGAAGACAACATGCCAGGACCTAGCAGTGAACCAGGTTCGTAAGAATTTCATGACAGAAACAATGTTTATTTAAAATTAACATCTTAAATGCGTTTCTCCAAGATATCTTTCAGAAATAGAGTTTTTGACGACAAGTCGATAAAGGGGTCATAAACCTGCATTACACTTGCAATTGACTACAGGTAAAGTGAAATAAGACACAAACTGAATCAAAACCTATACTCAACTTAACTTGTACCTCAGTTCAAAGTAACCAGTCCATGGGAATCCAGTATATCCCGATTAGGTTTAATTGCGCTATGATAATTTGCTTAGTTTCCCTAAAAACTTTATTTTTGCAGCGGGATCCTCGCGTTACGTTGTGAACGTGCTGCCACCTGCGCTGCGCGCATTGGTTGCGCTGTGGGACGCACTCTACGACGCCGATCAACTGACATCTGCCACTGACAAGTAAGATCGAATATAATGGTTTCGCTCACGTTTCTTACTAATTATAATTTAGAAATTCCTTAATACCAACCACAAACTGTTCTTCCAAGAGTCTCGCTTCCAGGAACTAAACTTGATAGCATCGCGACGTCAATTAATTTACATCTGTTTTAGAAGGAAGAATTTCGTTTTAGAATCATTAATTAATATTTTGGTATTTTGATTAGTTGATTCATGAAACGATTCATTTTTGTTTGACTCGTGAAATTATACTAAGATTGATTAAATAATGCAACAGTCCTTTGAAGAGTTTCGTCCACACCCCATAGAGCTATAGAAAGCTAAAAATATTAAGCTTGGCCTTTGACTCTTTCTAAACAGGTTTTTTTTCTGTTAGATTGAAAAATAATGAGAAAAATGAAAACGAGGAACCAAGATCACATAGCGGTATACGCAAGAAAAGGGAATGGAATGCACGAGTCGGCAGCACACCTTATTGTGGTAATTATATTATTATACTTGATGCTTCTGTTGATGTAAAAATCTTCTTCTATACACAAAACAGGTCTAGGTTTAGGCCACGCCCTGAATCGTGCGTCCCGTGTCGCGGACAAAGGAACTATGAAATCCGTACATAATTCTAGACGGCCTAACACTAAACCTGTACAACCGCGAGTCTGGAACGGCCTGACACTGTATACAGAGTATCAGGGACATCGACGCGCCATCTGTTACCATAGATTCAGTACATGATTCTGAAAGCCCAGGCGTAGACAAAAAAACAGGTTTGTTATAGAAAACTGCAATACCTACGTAGTCAAAATGTATGCAACTAGAACTTTGGTCCAGTAGGTTGGCCACGATGACCGGGGCTTTAGTAGCAGTCATTACGTCCTCAAATATGTAGAAAAAGGAAAATTCATCATTTTAATCAATGAATACTTGTCTCAGTACAATGCGACTTATGCGGCGGCGCAAACGTGCCTCCCCCGCTAGCCGCACACATGCGCAATGCACACCCCGGCTGCAAGAACGCCACATTCAAGGGCTTTGACCGCACCGGCACCTACCAGCAGATCGACACTTCGTTAGCACAGGAGGACCTTACGTGCCCTACGGCCTACTGCGGCCAGATGGCCCAAGGTAAGATAATGCATTGATTTTAGTCCTGATTTTCTACACTACTACCACAATCGGATTGGTACAGGTATAAACCAGAAATGTTATGCGCCTCTGTAATCTTCGTGAAGCCAAATTAGAACGAATGTCGCGTTATAGACTAACCCCTACAGTGGCGAAGCTTCTAATTTCTACGTTGTCTACCGCCGCTCTTTGTCGTAGTGCACGTATAACTGCGCGTTTGTATGAACCTTTCTCTCTATTGGGTTACGTACTCTGAACACTCATCATCATCTGCTTAGCCTTTTCCCAACTATATTGGTGACGGTTTCCAGTCTAACCGGATGCATCTCAATACCAGTATTATACATGGAGCGACTGCCTATCTAACCTCCACCACCCAGTTTACTGGGTCATACGAAACCTTTTGATAAGACTGGTTGTAAGAGTTTCGGGCTTCTAACTACTATCAAATATCCACAAATGACAGCCGGGACTAATGGTTTAACGTGCGAGGCAAAAGGGGGCTTGATATGTTAAGATGGTCACCCATCCTCGGTCTAACCGCGGCAAGCGTAGCTTAATCTGGTCGATCGACTCGTGTGGCTGTTATAACTTAAAGCCCCTCTGGACACTCCTTGTCATAGTGTCATAATCAAAAGTCTAGAGCTTTTTTAAAAAATTACATAGTTTTCTGGTAATCTCAAATGTTACCATGGTAATAAAAAATATTTAATTACTTTCATGGCTGTAACAACTCTGTATTAGATTCCATAATCGCGTGTTCGTTTTTCCAAAGATAAACGATGACTGCCGAAGTGCATACTTTTTCTTGAAAATCTGTACCTACCTATTTCTGCTGCCAAATAGCGTTGTTCATTGAGTTCAGCACCCTAATTGGGAAATACAGTTTCAATCACAATCTGAATCATTTTGAAAGATATTGATCCTTTGCTGCATGAATATAAAAAAAAAACTTTGAGAATAGGTTTTTTTTCTACAGTGTTGAGTTTGTGGAAATATAAGTCAGATTAAAAAAAAAACATGATAGATAAATATTCACCGTATGGAACTCTGTTTACGCGAGTTCAACTCGCACTTTCATTTATGTTCCGGTTTTTACATTAACTTTAACATACCATTTATTTTCAGTTAACCAGCTTTGGTACATGTTCTGCGAAAAATGTTACGACAAGGCGATAAAGGCTGCCCCCTCGATACGGCAAGGAAAAGCCAAGAGTCGGGCCGAGATGGTGGTATATGACCGCTTAGAACAGCCAATCAACATCGACCATAACACTATCAAGGAGAATGCTGTGTTCCTACTGGATCTAGCCCCTCTGACCACCCCGGGTATGTGATGATTTTGTGTTTGATCCTGAGTAGTCCAGTAGCAGTTTCTACGTAGAATCGATTGTGTAAATGTTTTATGGAACGTAATCATATGACGTCCAAATGCTTCATCATCATCATCATCATTTCAGCCGAAAGACGTCCACTGCTGGACATAGGGCTCCCCCAAGCTCCGCCATTTCGACCGGTTCTGTGCTTTCCGCATCCAGCGCACTCCTGCGGTCCTCACAAGGTCATTGGTCCACCTTGTGGAAGGCCTTCCAACTTTACGTCTTCCGTCTTCCGGTACGCGGTCGCCACTCCAGAACCTTTCGGCGCCATCGGCCATCTGTTCTGCAAGAAATGTGCCCTGCTCACTGCCACTTAAGTTTGGGAAATCTTCGGGCTATGTCGGTTACCTTGGTTCTTCTGCAGATCTCTTCATGCCTCATTCGATCACGTAGGGAATCTCCAAGCATATCCCTCTTCATTTCCCTTTGGGTGACCTTCTTATGAGGCCCATTGTGACCGACCACGTTTCGGTTCCATATGTCATCACTGGCAACACGCACTGGTCAAAGACTTTCATCTTGAAATACTGCGGTATATGAGACGAGAAGATATTGCGTAGCATCCCGAACGCTGCCCAGCCAAGTCGGATTCGACGATCGACGTCTTTCTCGAAGGTGGCCATCTCCCTATCTAATACCTCGCTGAAGAATGATAGGACTTCTCTACGGAGGGACGGAGGGGCTCTCCAAATGCTTATATCCACGTAAAATTTATACTTTCCTTTTACCTCAGACCGTTTGTTAATTCAGGAAAATTGATTGTTAAGCTAATTGACTAGCGACTTGAATCACAACTGTCATTCTTTGACAGTTATATAAAACAGCTAAGACACGCGAAAATAGACGAATGGTGTCAATCTACTATACAAGCAATTAATTTCTCTGTCTCCCTAGATGTCTCATTGAATCGCGTTCTTAAGATCCCTTTTAAAAATCTTTCCCTTAATTACCTTAAGATTCCTCTTTGAAAACAGAGACTCACTGTTTAGTGTTCTAAGCCATCATCATCAGCTTAGAATTTTCCTAGCTAACCAGTTGGAGCTGGAAACCAGTATTTTTATGGAGTGACTGCCTATCTGACCCCTGCTGTCCATATTACTCAGAACCAATCAGCATGGCGGCATGGGCAGACAATGCGTCCCGCTCGCCGCCCACACCCCCGGGCAGCGTATGGCAACCGGCACCACCGTTCCAATGTCTGCCGGCATTAGGGGCTGCCCCCAAGACTTATGCCGCGTCCGACGCTGCGAGGTACCACTCCTTGGGCAGACCTATGCCACCAGCTGTGGCTCCTTTGGTAAGTACAGTAAACTTTTGAAAAACCTTGATCCTTAGGGTTCACCTCACACCGAGACACGTCGCGGTGCTGACTTTTTAAAATAGTGAGACAAAATAGAACTTTATTTACAACACGAAAATGTACATACTTCAGTGAGCGATTCTTTACAGGTATCAGGTTTTGGTGGCATGGAGACTAACGGCAGCTCGAACTGGCCGAGGGTACACCGCTCCGTGTCAATGGGGCAGGCTGATCACCGCGACCTCGCCAACGCGGCGCGTCCTCCTCTCGCTCGAGACACTCCCATGGACCAAGATACGCTTAGTGGTAAGCTTATGAACTTAATCAACATAAAGCTGAAAGATGCTGAGCTGTTTGAGATAGGCCTTTCATTAGCGTCGCCACAATAGCCGAACCTGCGCTGCTCGCATCCATTGAATTCTTGTGTCCTTCATTAGGTTGTAGTGCATCATATAGGGTATTTGACTGGATATTTCAGTTGATTTTTATAAATTTAGAGCAATATTAAGCCACAATAAAATAATATATGTGTATATCTCAAAAACTGGCGAAAATGTATGCGGTTTAAAGTTGATGCTAGACTGAGAAACACTACTAGCAGCTGACGTCACAACTTAGGACCGCCAGAGTAACTTTAGGCCATTCAGAATAATGATCGTTATGCGCGACAAGGATAGAAGAATAGTTTCAAAGCGAACAAAAGCAATAGCAGCAAAAATCTTTTTTCCACCGATATGTTTTTTTTAAGTATTTAAGTATTCTTTTTTGTATATTTTTGATAGTTGTCAAAATACCCTATTTCTACTAGTAAGCGGTGCAGTGTTGTTTTCAATCTGTGGAACCATGCACCTCACTAACGTCTCTCAAAATCCTGCATCGCGCGACCAGAGTGGACGTCGCCGTCAATACAGACACAACACGCGTTTAGTTGGAGAATCCTATGCAGGATGAAGAACTTGCCACTCTGTTCTTCATACTTCTTTAAATCTGAGATAAATTAGTTTGCTCAACCAGTCACGTCAGGCCACCATTACAAACTGTACTCATAAATATGTCTCCCTAGGCGCCGGGTCTTCCCTCCTGGCTCAACCCAGCGCTTCGCTTCGCCGCCTCATCGGTGGCGGCGAGTCCACTGCAGCTGGTTCTCTTTCCGCCTTTGAAGCCCCTCGTGTGGACTCGGAATCCCTAATGAACAGCCCCGTAATGACCTTCATACTCGCAAAGCGAGACCTGCATGCGCACAGGCAGAAGATGGACGCAGCTGTCCGCATTAATACTGTGAGGCAGTATGCTTTTGAGGTAAGGACTTTTTTTAAACGTTGCCCCACACACTATGAATTTCTCCTGTATTGTGGGGCGTTTACAAACATTTAAACTCACATACACAAACACTCAGACCCGGATCAACTACTTGCAGGTCATACAATTATTTTTTCCGTACGGAAATGGAACCCAAATCAACTGAATTAACTAAACTGTGAAATATTTTCCTAAAATTTCCGAAAAGTAGCTACAGATTTTTTCATAGGAGACTGTCCTTAACTTTTAGAGGAATAGCCAACAGCATTTACAGAATTTGGAACAATGGTACAGTTGGCTAGAAAAACTACTTACAAATTACTTTTTTTTATTATTCATGAGTTATGCTCTTTTTATTTAATTATATTCTTTTTTTAAATAATAACTCGTTTAGGCAATGAACTGGCTGCTTCGTTCGGCGACACAGCCGACGTGCGTGCATGACGTTATGTGGTGGTTCTGCAACGCGCTTGATAAGTTCGCGCGTATCGTGCCCCCGCCCAGTCTCGCTCTCGACGATAATAAAGAGGTAACCATTCTGATTCTTATTGTAAGAAGCTTTTGTCCGCGACTTCGTTCCATTTGAGCGATTCTACCGGGAAAATCAGGTCGACCCGTTCGTTGCTCAGAAGAAAGTAACAAACAGATTTTCGCTTTTTGTTAGTAAAAACATGATGAATATAAATATTGATGGGTGGAGAGGGAGAAGAAGGCCATAGAAACGATAAATGGGTTGTGTGAGGAATGATATGAAGGGGAAGGAAGTGAATGGTAGCGTGACGGCTGACAGGGGGGAATGGATTAATATTAGTAGGATGCCTTGAATTACTTCGTTTGGCTGCTAAACATATGAATTGACTTCTATGCTGTTTTTTTATGGAACTGATAAATATGTTTCTATACTAACCGATAATAACAGCAGAACGCAGCAAACGAGAGTCCTCGCGGCGTGTTTCCAACCGCATCAGCTTCTGCGATCTGCCCTGGCGCCCGATCCGCTAGGGGCGCCCGCGCAGCATTCCACGCGTTCCTAGGCTCGGTCAGCGCCCTGGCACCCTCTCTGCCGCCGGCTAGCGCCGCGGGCCTGCAAGCTGTCCGATGCTGGGCGCTTCACTACTCGCCGCATGATAGAACATTCCTTCATAGGTAAGACTTTTTACTTACCTACCAACGGTTTGTCATTATAAACTATGTTATTTTTAATTCCTTTTATTAATTTTCTTCCATATTACATACATTATTAATTTTTTCTGAATGAAAACATAAAAAAATAACAAAATGAAAATGTCTGCTGGTGTCGGAAGCAAGTTCCAAGCTACCGGTAGTTGGACCATAGTTCACTAAAAACAATTACTTTCTGCACTTCTTGTCCATATAAATGTTGACTGTGCCAAGCTTCATACACCTCTGTCTGCGTAATTTTCGTAAAAACGGTACAAAATTTTTGCTTCACATATTGATATATAGATAAAGTATTCATTAACACTAAATCGAGTACATCATAGTATCTTCTCACAGAGTCAAAACATTCTAGTATATCGTAATCATGATCATATTCACATGGTTTCAGATGTTTTGTTAAGTATTTTGCTCACATTTTTTTAAATTTGTTAAATTTACACAAGTTACTAGGTACTAAGCTTTGTGTCCAATTAGTATGCTCAAATTTTTGGGTGTAAACGGTGAACGAAAACAGTAGACACAAAATGTAAAAAATTGCTTTTATACGTTGATGTAAACGCACCGTTACAGTAGTAACAAATTTTTTAACTGGGGTCGTCGACATTCTCATCAATAAGAAAACGCGTGCTGTTAACCTTTTCAGCCAAGCAAAGTTATATTTTGAAAATACTCATAACGTAGTTAAGCGTCAAGAACATTCAACTTCACGCAAAGTCTCGCTACGGGTCTCAGTCACACTCATTATTTATCTTCACATTTGTTATATCGGTTGTATTGTTGTCGGTAATATTTCGCAGTGTATTTAGTAGGTATTGAATTTAATAGGTGGTGGGTTGCAGCTAAAAGTGTTCGACGAGTGTCATCGGACTAAGAGTCTCCACCGTATCTTTTGGCGTCACGTTTACGCTGCGTAAATGCAAACACTGCGCCAGCGTCGCGTATACGTGATTCATGACGCGGCGGTATGTGCCTGCGCTTCCTTGCAGTTCGACGAAAGCCTACGCTATGTCAACGATAGTACCATTGACAGAAGATAAATACTAGTTTATAGGGGTTTTAATACATTGTAAAAGTAGGAAGTGTAGAATCTTACACCATTTGGTACGACAATAACCATAGCAAACAGTAGTTCTCATCTCGTTTCGATGTTCTCATCATTATCATTTCATGTGTCTAACCACCTTTGCGAACTGTTCACGCTGCTCGGATAGATCGCAAGTGTTCAGTGTGATCAGCAAGATTCTGTCGCACTCTGAGGACGGCGCGTACGAAGAAGGTCTGCTAGGAGCCATCCAGGAGAGCTTCCATAGCTTCCTGAACAAGGTATCATATAAACCGTATATTTACAAATGTACGCTCGACTTACAAAAACCTTAACCATACATAGATCTGCCTAAGCTATCTCTATAATTTATTCTCTTATAGAGTAAAATACCCTATTTATCAAAAAAAAAATGCATGAATAATGGTAACAAGGATATATTGATAAGATAATTTTAAGTCTTTAACGTACTTGGTAGGTCCTCTGAAGTATAATTGTCCAGCAAAAGGAAGCTAACATCTCCCAAATGTGTTGCCAGGAGAATTACGTATGGAATTGCCCTGATGTGACAAGCTGGTGCGACATCACCGTGTCTTCCCGCCAAGGAATGGCGGGGGCTTTAACCGATGGCAGTACTGAGACTTTCTGGGAATCTGGTGACGAAGACCGGAATAAAGCCAAATGGGTGCAAATGGCGTACCCCGGAGGCACACCGGATGACCGCCCGCATATCTTATGCGTGCATCTTGATAATACGAGAGATACTGTGGTAAGTGAAAGCTGTATATCTCGTTAGTAGGGTACAGGAACCCTTGTAAAGACGAAGATAAACTTAAAAATGGCCTATTACGGTTTAATGCTGACACAACTAGCTACTTGTTAATACATACATTTTCAAGGATAGTTTCTTACACTTTCTTTACACACTCATAGATATGCGTACACGCATGCATGCAGTATGTTAACTAAATAAATGGTTCAAATACCGGCCGAGATGATTCTTACGTGATGTGGTAACAAACAGGCAGAAGGAATTTGCTCACTACCATTTCCTTTGGGGAGGGCTCGTCTTTCCACGCGGAAGAAACTCTGTTCTGGGTCGTCGAGTTGTAAACTTATGCTTTGTTCGAATTATTGTTGAAGATACACATCTGAGCTTGAAGGGTAGAGGTTAGGATAATTATATAATTGGAAGAAGAATGGAAACAAGTCAATGAATATAAAAAAAAAACTCGTTTGCAGACTTTTGTGACCTCTTTATGTGATACACAATGCATCAATCACGTTATGGCAGTGGTGGCAATGCGTTGCGCTAATTATTCACACAAATTGTTTATAATTTGCCATTGTAATTTATGAGGGTGTCAGTCTGGAGACCTGTTATACAGGTCCTGAACCCAGTACAGACTCCTGCGCGTGCTAAGGTTATCTTGCTGTTAATTATGAATCCAAAATGTACCCTTTTATAGAGAAATAATAATAAGTATTTTTTGCACATTGTAGAACAAGACACTGCTGGTATCGTTCCTGTACAGCGGCAGCTCCAGCGAGATGTTCCACATGCAGGACGTGGAGGTGGACCCTAAGAACGCCACCTGGCTCTGCTATACTATGCCAAGTAATAACGAAATTTTATTTTTTGCATAAACAATACGAACTTCGTAATAAACATATAACATTACAATTAAAGTTATATTTAAGAAAAAATATTTTTGTTAATGTATACAGAGATTGTAGGTGTCAATCAAAGAGAAAATATATTTTCACTAATAAACGTATTATGACTGTGGCCTTCATCTATGGTCGCATAGATGCAGCATGATGCATTGTGAAAATATTTTGTTAGTTCAATGTGTGAGTTCATAAATGTTCAGCGACCTGAAGGCCAATTCTAGTAATTAAAAACGTTCAAAATCTAGTCGCAGTCTCATCTCGGCGACAATCAAATGTCAAATACTTATCAAAAATGTATGGAAACTCGAAGCATTTTTGACAGATTGAGACTGAGATTAGACTGTGAACGTTCTTAAAATTACGAGAATTGCCCCTTAGCTTATCCCCTTATTTAGCCCCTTTACTTATTAAATTGTACGTTGTGCCCATACGTCAAGCCGGACGTATACAACTTTTCCAGAAGTAAATCTTCTGAAACAACATAATGGTGGATTGGCTTATTTTAAGAGTTATCGGCCGCTCTATACCAGATAAGCAACCAGGGTTACTGAAGCAAGCTTCGAAACTGATAAGCAATTTTGTGCTATAAATAAAGACTTTCACCTAAGCAACAATGCTATCTCGGCAAAACAAAACTGAATCTAGGCTTATTTTAGGAGTTATTTACAGGTTCCATAACCGAATATGGACTACGCCATTAATAAAAAGGTTTTGTATTTGACGAAATTATAACATTCAATTCATTATATTGAATTCTAGGCTTTAAGTTAGTCCACTGCAATATTACTAAAAGAAAACCAGGAAAATTGATTTAGAAGCGTTAACCTACGATAAACTGACATTTAGACAGCGACGGTCACAAAAACAGACACTATCTCTGTAAACAGCCTGAAACCGGTTAGGTACCCACTGGAAAAAAAATACTGATCTATAAGAACCCTTAGGATGCCTATCATTTTCAATTAAGTTACATTCCAAATTATAACAGAAAAAGCTCATTTCGTTTATTAAGATCTTGAATTTAATTGGTGTTACAGCTGTTATAGTCATCAGCTACTGTTACTTTCTCGTTGTAAGATAAAATTATTTACTCGTTCAGGAGGGTCCAGCACAGCAGTTCGGGTGCGGTGCGAGTTGCGTGGGCCCGAGCCGGCGGTACGAGTACGACAGGTGCGAGTTCTCGGGTCGCCGACACCACTTGCGTCGGCCGCGGCCACTCCTGCGCACGTTCTGCATGGACTGTCTGAGGCTGACACCTTGAGGGTGTTCCGACTGCTTACGTCACAGGTAAGTTCACTCATTTATATTATTAGACTAGCTGACCCGTGCCCACTTCGTTGGGCGGTAAATATTTTTATATCATTCAATAGATTACGGAACGGTCGCGGTTCCATACTTATGTCGTATTATATCTTTAAATGCATTTTTATGGTACTAATCGATTCAGTAAAAATGTTGTGCTTTTTTAGTGGTTTATTAGCATTTTAGAATCTACTTAAGACACTTTTCAAAAATGGGTGTAATACCATAATTGGGTGAACAATTTGGAACGAAACCTGGAATAAGAACCTGGAAGAAGAAAGATTGACAAACATCATATCGACAGGAAGTATTAAACATGCAGTATGGTTTGAATGTATAGAACTATCGTCTTTTTAAACATCTGAAAAATTTGGATTATTTTAACTTTCTTCATTCCTAGGTGTTCGGCAAGCTGCTAGAATGGGACCGCAGTGGCAGCGAGTCGGGCACTGAGGCGGCGGCTGCAGTAGAAGACGGCGCTGCGGCAGATGATAGCGATCTAAGAGAGCATGTCGTCGGCATACTGTTCGCTGGACACAAACTTACCACCCTGCAGAGACAGGTACCTATGTTATATGTTTTACTGACTTTTTTCCGCAGTTTCGCCAGCCTGGAAGGCAGAAACTTGCCATGGGAACGTACTACCGAGTAAAATAAAAGTATCATAAATGACCTAACCCAGGAAATGGTCTGGTGCCAAATTTGATCGAATTTCTTTTAGCCGTTTATGTGTGAAAAGGTCTACTAGGGGTGCTTAGTCAAATCACAGCTCCAGTCGGTCAATAAGTACTTTGGTTACTTAGGGAAGAAGTTTAAGCCAAAGTCAAGGTGATTTATTTATCAGCAGCATGGTAAATAGGATGATCATGCGTTTCGGAAAGGTAGAAGATGGGGTATCAGTCACCATCCTTAACGATCTAGCGTTACCTATTTATAAAATATTACCATGAATACGACTAGTTAGGGCCTAAATAGTTGTATTTATGGTCATTTACTTTGTATATTTCGGGTAGTCTAATGTACAGGTTCAAACGAAGCCTCTTTGTTCCATTCGACTCACACTAAGTTATTCTCCACCAGGTGATGACACACATAGTATCCGCCATCGGTTGCGAGGCAGCACGGGTGCGGGACGATTGGGAGACTGCCTTACTGTGTGCCGAGGCTGCCGAGCGAACCGCTGACGAACAGCCTGCCAGGCCGCCGCCGCTAATGCAGGATAACTACTGCTTTGAGATGCTGTCGTTGGTAAGTTTTAGCTTAGTAACTACAAACTGCGTAAAGAAACGAGGTTTGGTATTCACCAAGCAGCGAGTAGCTACACTAGCTGCTAACTAGCTCAAGGCTGCGACGGCCGTGAGTTAAAACTACTCAACTCAAATATTTTTAACTCGTGATTGATGATTATTATTTAGAGAATTTTGTTGCAAGGCCTAATTATTCTTCTACGAAACAGTGACGGGAGACTAAAGCGTTGAGTTCGTTGACGACCGTAACTGCGTCCGTTTGGACGTCCCCGTCCCCCGACCCCTGACCCCGTCGTACAGCACAGCCAAGACATTGTCTCTTAGAGAATATTGTAGCTGGCCAGTGCTCCGGGACAGACTATAACGCAAACTGCGAAGAGCGTGATGTAAAGATTTACTGATCATACGTCGGTTTCGACAGTGATGTCTTGCTATTCAGCCTAAGACATCATCTGACTGTATTTTGTTTTACTCAACTGAGTCATAGCAAAGTATTTACTCAATCAAAATATTACAGTTGCTGGCACTCAGTGGTAGTGCAGTGGGACGTGCACATTTAGCGCAGCGAACAGAGTTACTGGCTGACCTGCTGGCTCTCCTACACACAGGCAGCGAGCGAGTGCAACGACAGGCAAGCACATCTATTTTATCAGCTTATAGAGGTTTTAAAAGACTAACACCCGACCATCCTCCTTTCGTAACATCAGTTTAAAGGATGTGTGATCGTCATTTGCATGGACAGATCCACTCAAATCTGCGTGGTTCTTTCCTCAAAAGACCATTTCAGACACTAATCTGCATGGTACTCACTTGATCTGTTTGTTTTAAAACCAGTCGGTCAGGGAACACCGATCTCCATAGTTATTCACAAATGTTTGATAAGCTCTCATGTCGAATCGAACATCAATAAATGTTATCAAAGGGAGTTATATAAGATGTTTAGATGTTAAAATCCCATTTTTTTTAAATTAATTTAAAGTAAATAGAGGACCGCCATTCTTCCGACAGCTATTTTCTGTCCCCAACAGGCCAACTCTTTAATTAATTATGGGTCATTTCGAAATGAAAACCTATCGGATCGAAGTGATTCGCTATGTTCACCTAGTTAAAAAAAAAAAACATCTGTTTTACAACCATATTACAGGTGTAACAACTAAGGTTTTGATTTCAGGTGATATCACTGCTCAGGCGCATGATCACAGAAATACCCCCACAAAAGATGTTAGCAGCTGTAAATTACGGCAGTGACCTTAATGCAAGGTAAGAAAACTTATAACATTTTCAATCTAAGTTGCGTACATTTGTTAAGAAATTTGATTTTAATTTGAAGATTAAAATGCTCATTTCTGGGGTATTTCATGGAATCATTGAATTATTTTAACTTATGTTGACGGGAACAATTAGTGACCCTCGGAGGGACGCTGAGCATAATCAGTCTTTAACGTTTCCACTGCTGGGCGACAGGCATCCTCTCTGACAGAGGGAGTGGGCCATAATCCACCACGCGGGCCCAGTGTGGGTTGGTGGATGTCACATGTCTTTGAATTTTCGGTTCAGACGCCGGTTTCCTCACGATGTTTTTCTTCACAGTTTTGAGAGCAGTAGTGATGAAATTATTTACACAAAGTAAACTGCCTGCCTGGGTTCGAACCCACTCGTAAGTCGGGGCCGCTACCACTGGGCCACCACCGCTCGAAATTCGAATTTCGAATTTCGCGGGTTACCCTGCTGCCTACCCCTTTAGCGTCATTTTACACCCGTTATGTTTGAATGTCTAAGCCTACATAAAATATCATTAAACCATTCTTAGTTCCAGAGTGACTCTCCTAGACCATCTAGTATGCTACCTAGGCAAAGCGATCACCGTGCAAGTGAAGGTGAAGGGCAACACTAGCGCCACCCCTTCCTCGGTGACGATGGGAGGAAGCGTCGGCCAAGCGGCGCCTGCGACCTGGTTTATGAGAGGAGAAACAACGAAGAAACACGCGCATTTAGTCGCGAAACTATTGTCAGATATGGCTGAGGTATGTTTGTTTATGCAACACTAGCTGCGTCCCATTGTTTATGGGAATATTGGGATTTAAATTATTCTATATTCATGGTTTACCCATTTGCGCCAAATTTCATCCAAATCCGTTCAGCTGGTTTCTTTTAACGTAATGGCGTAATAAACCAACGTACAAAAAATATATTCATTGTCTTTAATTTATACCTAATAATAATTTAACTGTAATATGTAGAGGCTTGGGCTAAGATAAATAGCCGCACGGGCGACCGATCAGGTTAAGCTATGCTTGACGCGGTTTTTCAGTGGATAGGGACCATCTTTACACACCAAGACTCCTCCGTGTCTGGCAAAGCACGTTAAGCCAGTGGTCCCGGCTGTCATTTGTGGATTTTTGACAGTCGTTACGGGTCGTCTGAAGCTCGAAAGTCTGACAACCAGTCATACTAAGGGGTATCGTATTATCCAGTAACTGGGTTGTGAAGGTCAGATAGACAGTCGCTCCATGTAAAATGCTGGTATTCATCTGCTTCCGATTAGACTGGAAGTTGACCCCAATATAGTTGGGAAAAGGCTGGGCAGATGATGATTAATTTCGTTGTAATAAAAAAGCCATTTCCGATCAGTAAGGGTGTTGTTAAGGGGCGCGGGTGGCTGTCGTGTAGCGGGTGTCTACAAGTAATAACTTATGATCTCTGTTGAAAATATGCATTTTTTTTTTGTGTTGCCTAGGAGACGCATTTAGTGCAGAAGTGGCAAATATGTCGACGTCCTATGCGCGGTGCAGAAGTAGAAAATGTAGTTTTGTTTTATCTGTTATAGAAACACATTTAAAAACGACCCCAAGTCCAGGTGGCGACTTTAGGTTTAGGCATCCTTTGTAAAGCACCGCCAAAATAAAACAAGTAGAAATATTACAGAAGCGTTAAACGTTTTTAATCGAAAGGTTATTGGTATCCGTTTGCATTTAGGTTGTATATAATTTACGTTCTGGCTTCGGAAGTGTTCCCCTTACACCCTGTATGTATTGCCTTCTTAGCGTACTTTATGTTTGGATGAATAAACTCGACTCTGATTCGTGTAAACTTTTCAGGACAAAATATCGCCAGCTTGGGGCCTAGAAACCCGCAAGGCTCTAGCTACATACGTGTCCGCCGTGGCGCAGCTGTCGGAGTGTGACCGGAGGCCCGCGCGCTGCGTCGCCGCACCCACCGTGTGGGTGGCGCTGGCGGCTCTGTGCGTCACTGAGCAGTCACACGTGGAACTGTGAGTGTTGGAGTAGCATTGGCTCAAATCTTGATGTTCCTTACATGTGTCTTTTCGTAAAGGGCTGAGTACGAATTATTCGCCTGGATTCGCCGTTGTCTGAACCGATCCGAAGTTTTTGTCGCTAAGAAATCACGTTCCGTATAGTGAGAAAGAAGTAGTCAATAAATCGGCCCGCTGATGCATCAGAGTACGGCATACAAATATAATGGGAATTCGAGCCTAAGGCTTAATACCTTAGACAATTTGTCCGCCTTCGTACCTTTGTTATATCCGAGTGGATAGATTGAGCTTATCTGTTTTACGTTATTAAGAAGTAGTCTAGAGATATCCAGCAGTCTGTGCATCCAAGCTAGTGATAAAATATCACGAAATTTGCCTAAATTATTATTTTTTCTTATCTTTGCTTTATTGTCTTTACTTATTTTCGACCTATTTTGTAGTATCAACAGCACTGGCGACGGGCGCGACTCTCGCCGCGGCGAATCAGAAGGGCGCCCACTGTGCTCGAACCACGACGATGGCACCACGGCGGCAGTTATCGACTGCCGCAGCTGTGGCCCACTGTGCTCCGAGTGCGACCGGTTCCTGCATCTCAACAGATCAGCCAGGACCCACCATCGACAGGTCAGTGTTATCTTTATGTATTACATAAAACCTTTTTACAAAAGGCATTCAACGAATAAATATACACAAGGAGTGTGAAAAATTGGTGAGACATTACCAATTTTTCCCGCTAGGTGTCGCATCGACGCGACGCTGGTATTGTTTACCTATAAAAATAATAGCCTTTAAACCCTTTTCCTTCTTATGAGGAAAGATGAAAACTTTAGGTCCAAGCCTTCTGCCTCATAGATTGAAAGCCAAGTTCAACGAAAAGTTTATGTACCTACTGATCACTTTAGACCTGACATTTTTATGGCGAGCCCGCTTATACTAGTTATTATACTTCAAAAAATTCAACAGACAGACAGGTACTGACATTTACCAGCGAAGGTAAGCATCATCTGTGATTTGACTATCTGCTGATGACGATTGCTTCTGTAATGGTGAGACCATTACAGAAGTATTCGTCAGTGTTCACGAAGAAACCATAATAATTAGTGTTTTTAAAAAAAGTTTGTTATCAAGCTCGATAGATGGCGTTGTCGCAAAATGTACATCACGCTATGGTTTCGTTACAACGATTTGGTTGGGTTCGTGTGAATTTTTTAAATATATGGCCAGCTATAGAACAGTATACAGTTTGTTTGTTTTATTTCAACCTTATTAGTATACACAAAAGGTCAAATTTACAATACTGTGTGCCTCTCTCGGTGTTCAGTATTAACATTGGTCCTTCGAGCCGGATACTTTTCGGTTTTTTGAGTTCGCCAGCCCGTGGTACTAGCAGAGTACACGGTTCCCGCACGGGCAGCGACAGCTTCGTCCAGCATAGTGGACGGAGACAGAGCTGCATTAATAAAGAGTAACAGATGTGACAAAGTGTCCTCCTAAAGGGGCACCACTTGCATCCAGTTCAAGCGTGAGGTGACTGTGTAGTACGTCACCCTCGTAGATCAACGTGGAAGCGGAAGACTGACTTCACACGCAGAGTTCAATGTGTCGCCGCCACCAGGGTGCGCCACATACAACAAGGAAAGGAAGTCATCGTGTTGTGAGTAAAGTGAAAAAATTGTGAGTACATTTTATTAGTAAACTGACAAGCAAGTTTAGACTTTATTTATTTAAGATTGTTTTTACTTTAGACTTAGAAAATTGTAAGATTCGCTAATAGATAATGTATTTTTTATGTTAGTTTAGGACTTAGAATAATTTCGTAAAAAACGACGGAACGGGGAACCTATGCCCGATTTCCACCAGATTATTAGTTGCAAAAACACTTGTAAAATTTTGTGCAACTAATTGAAACTTGTAATATTTTGGTTTTACTTTTTTGTTTAATTTAATTGGTTTTAACTATGGAGGGATTAATTAATGTAATGAAAGGGTCCCAAAGTGTGATTATCAAAGGATTCGCAAATTTTAAAAAGAGTCCTAAAGAAAGATTGACCATCGAATACATTGAAACTAGACAGGAATTATTAGAAAACGATTGGGAATCGTTTAAAAATACTAATACTAAACTTCATCAGAACTTTAAATTAGATGATATGGATAAGAAAATTGTTGATATTTATGATACAACTGAGGACACATACATTACTTTTAAAAGTTTAATGAAAACAACGCTCAATAAAATTAAAGTTGTAAGTGATTCAGTAACTTATGGGGATGGTTCTTCTTATAGTCCAGTTAAGTCTGCCCATTCACTGGTCAAATTGCCCAAGATTTCTATTCCAATGTTTTCTGGCAAATATGAAGAATGGACCACCTTTCATGATCTTTTTGTTTCATTAGTTCATAAAAATAGCTCGTTAGATAATGTGCAAAAACTGCATTATTTAAAAAGTCATCTAACTGGTGAAGCCGAGCAATTGATACGGAATACTCCAATAACTGATGCAAATTACAGCCAGTGCTGGGAGCTATTAGACAAGCGATACAGTAATAAAAGATATCTCGCCAACTGCATTTTGAAACGGTTATTTGGTATCAAACGTATGCAGATGGAATCAGCAACATCATTAAAGGAGCTTTCAGACACCACCAGTGACTGTTTAAACGCGTTAAAAAACTTAGGTATAAATGTGAGTACATGGGATGTTATTATCATACATATAGTAACATTTAAATTAGATCCTGAAACGCGTAAGCAATGGGAATTAAGTGTCAGTAGTAGCGACCCCAGCAATGATTTTCCTACCTTTAATCAATTTAAGGTATTTTTAGAGCAGCGTTTCCGCGCGTTTGAATGCATGGAACCAAAAAAGGGTTCAGGCTACCAGGTCAACAACAATCAGATGCCTAAAATATTGTTAGCTACAGACTCATTATCCCCAATGAAATGCGAATACTGCTCTGAGGTTCATAAGCTTTGTTTCTGCAAAAAGTTTGCCAACCAATCTCTCGAAGGTAGACGGGATTTCGTTGGTAAGAACAAAATTTGCTTCAACTGTTTAGGCAGTAACCATACAGTTTACAATTGCAAGAAAAACACAAGTTGCAAACTTTGCCAGAAGCGCCACCATTCCTTGTTACACTTGGACTATAAAGGCCAAGATCCTCGACCAAAGCCTTCTACTGATATTGCTACTTCTTCAGCTAGTACTACTCAGATAGTCTCTTGCTTATCTACAGGGAGAGTAACAAAGCCCAGACAGGTTTTATTAGCCACTGCGCTAATAAAGGCCTCGTCAAAGACGGGTGAATACCACACGGTCCGAGCCTTGCTCGATCAAGGTTCGCAGGCTTGTTTCATAACAGAGGCAACAGTGCAATATCTTAGCCTGAAAAAGATACCAATTCAAGGGCGTGTATCAAGCTTAGGTGACGATAGATCAACCATTGCAAAGCACATGGTTACTCTGACAATTAAGTCAACAATTGATCCTGATTTTCAACTCAAAATAAATGCCTATGTTTTGAGTAAGATCACCTCATACTTGCCTGAGAGAAGCGTAAGCACTAGTTCATTCGATTGGGTTGCCATCAACGATTTGCGTCTAGCAGATCCCAATTTTAACACACCCAATAGAATAGATATTCTTTTGGGTGCAGATGCTTATTGCTACGTTGTGAAGGAAGGTATAGTCAAGAGTCCATCTGGTACTCTTATCGCACAGAGCACCACTTTAGGGTGGATCCTTGCAGGTGTAGTCAGTCCGAGTAGTGAGAGTTCAAAGCATCACTCAAAAAATATAATGGTACATTGTGCACAGTTCAATGAAGATGATATTTTAAAGAAATTTTGGGAAATTTAAGAACAAAATAGTACAAAGAAATTACTTAATCCAGAAGAGCAAAAGTGTGAAGAATTCTATGCTGAAACGACTAAAAGAGATGATACAGGTAGATACATTGTACGATTACCATTCCGAGATGAAGAACCTGCTTGTAAGGCCGGACGTTCACGTGATATAGCTGAAACAAGATTTAAAGCACTAGAAAAAAGATTAAGTAAAGATACAGATTTAAAAGAAAAATATACAGAAGTAATTAATGAATACTTACAATTAGGGCACATGAGACTTGTAAACGATGACGATAGTCATAAAAATGAAGCCGTTTACTTACCACACCATGCGGTTATAAGAAATGACAAGATCACGACTAAGGTTCGTGTTGTGTTTAACGCCTCGGAGAAGAACACAAAAGGAGTTTCACTAAACGACACTCTAATGGTGGGACCAAAGCTGCAAGCAGATTTAAGACACACTCTTTTGAGATGGAGAATGCATTATATTGGTATAGTGGCGGACATAGTAAAAATGTATCGTCAAATTAGAATAGCCGATGAAGATGCTATCTTCCAGCGAATACTCTGGCGAGACGATCCTGAAAAGCCGGTCAGAGATTATGAGTTACTAACGGTGACATTCGGAACAGCCTCTGCACCATACCAAGCAGTTAGATCGCTCCAACAGGTGTCATATGATGAAGGAGATAAATTTCCACTTGCAGCAGACAACGTTTTAAATTGTTTTTATATGGACGATTTAATGACGGGTTGTATTAACGTTGAAGAAGGTGCAGAAATATGTAAACAAATGATAGAATTATTAGGAAAAGGAGGTAATAATCAGCAATTAATAGATAAAATAGGCTCCATGGACAGGAATGAAGGCATTCAGCAAGCAGATCAAAAAAATGAGTACATTAAGAATAAGAACAAACAAGACATCATAGTAAAGGGAATGGAAATAAATAATAAGGAAAGAGAAATTAAACTAGATAGTACTACAAAAATATTGGGACTTACCTGGAATCGCCACGAAGATACGTTTCAGTACGCTGTAAATCTTCCACCGCTGACGACGGCACCTGTATCAAAAAGATCTATAATATCAGACATAGCTCGTTTGTTCGACCCATTGGGATGGCTAGCTCCTAGTGTGGTTGTAGCAAAGGTCTTCATACAGAAGTTATGGCTCGCTGGTGTTAGTTGGGATGAGGAATTAACAACGGAATTAATAACAGAGTGGAATACTTACCGCAAAGAGTTAAATTTACTTACCAAGGTTCGGATACCTCGTTGGCTTGGGTCGAGTTCAGCTGATGATCTTGAATTGCACGGTTTTAGTGATGCCTCAATAGCTGCATACTCAGCAGTCGTTTACTTGAGGATAATTGATACCACAGGCACGGTTCATGTTTCATTGTTGGTTGCAAAAACAAGAGTAGCTCCAATCAAACAAGTCAGCATACCCCGATTGGAGTTATGTGGCGCAGTACTCTTAGCAAAGTTATTGACAGAGTCTGCAGAGGTCTTAAATATACCAAAGGAAAAAACATCAGCGTGGACTGATTCGACAATAGTTTTATCATGGCTTAACAGCCATCCTAGTAGGTGGAAAACGTTTGTTGCAAACCGGACCGCTGAAATATTGGGCACAATGAGTTCATCTCAATGGTTTCACGTGTCGACCAAAGAGAATCCAGCAGATTGTGCTTCAAGGGGAATACTACCCAGTTCGTTAGTAGGTAATGAGTTATGGTTTTCTGGACCGTCCTTCCTGAAAAACAAAACCATTGAGTACAAAAGGCCAAAAGATTTAAAAATAGATTTAGAATAAAACATAAAGGTTCACGCAGCTGTAATTCCAGAGCACATAGTTCTAGAAAATTATTCTAGTCTACGAAGATTAGTTAGAGTAGTTGCGTATTGCCGACGATTCTTGAAGAAGGACATATATAATAGTAAATATTTGAAGGATCAAGAAATAGAAGCAGCATTAGAAACATGTATAAAGAAGATACAAACAGAGATATTTACAGAAGAATATACTCAATTAAAAGAAAAGGGTTATTTAAATATAAAGTCAAGTAAACTGAAATCACTTTGCCCCTTTCTCGACAACAAGGGCATTATGAGGGTTCGAGGACGACTTGCAAAGTCGGAACTGGACGAAGATTCGAAACATCCGATAGTCTTACCACATACAAGTCATCTGACTCATCTTATAGTTGCAGATGCTGGTTGCAGATGGTGGTCCTCAGTTGATGTCAAACCTTTTAAGGTCAGCCTATTGGATAATAGGTGCTAGATCTCTGATCCAACAATATGTTCGCAAATGTGTAATTTGTGCAAAACAGAGGGCTGACTAACTTTGCTGATCCTGGTAAGCCTCTGCCGTCAACTCCTGGACATTTTCTGATCGGCGAACCGATAGTTAATGTACCAGATAAGAATTATGAAAGTTCAAATGTAAATTATTTGCCTCGGTGGCAATTAGTTCAAAGAATGACGCAATCTTTTTGGAAACGATGGTCTCAAGAGTATTTGTCATATTTAATGAATAGATACAAATGGTCTTCCCAAGTTCCGGAACCCAATATTGGAGGCATTGTTTTAATTATAGAAGACGATTTGCCGCCAAGTCGTTGGTTGATGGGGCGCGTAATAGAGAAGCATCCTGGGGATGATAATATCACCCGTGTAGTTACATTGCGCACTAAGATATCTACTATTAAGAGGCCAACATCCAAACTTTGTATTTTACCGGTTTCGGTTCCATGAATTTATTATTTTTCAGCAATATCATAATGTTATTAGTTTAAGTTATTAGATGTAAGATTTTGTCTTGTTGAAATGTTTAAGATTTTAGTTCAAACTATAAGATCAAATTGTTTACTACCAATTCGGATCCGTAATGTAAGTTCATGAAGAACATTCCGTTTAGAATCAGTTCAACAAAATAAATTGTTTTTCTTAGATTTGTGAACTATTTTAGATCATACTGAATATAAAGCGTAAATTTTAGACCTTTTAAGAAGGACATTCCGTCACTAAATGTCCTTGGTGGGCGGTATGTTCACGAAGAAACCATAATAATTAGTGTTTTTAAAAAAAGTTTGTTATCAAGCTCGATAGATGGCGTTGTCGCAAAATGTACATCACGCTATGGTTTCGTTACAACGATTTGGTTGGGTTCGTGTGAATTTTTTAAATATATGGCCAGCTATAGAACAGTATACAGTTTGTTTGTTTTATTTCAACCTTATTAGTATACACAAAAGGTCAAATTTACAATACTGTGTGCCTCTCTCGGTGTTCAGTATTAACAGTCAGCGTACGCTGGCGCATGTGTTAAAACAGTACCTTGTACGCATATAACTCTTAAGAGAAAACGCCTATTCATTGTTCTTAATAAATACCATAATATACATATCTTCAACAGATATGCAAAGAGGAAGAAAGTGCCATTCGCATCGATATCCACGAAGGTTGTGGCCGAGCCAAACTCTTCTGGTTACTTCTATTAGTCGACCGCCGCACTTTCAAAGGACTGGCCGAATTTAGGGGAATGGAGAGCGGCGTATGTGACAACGGCGCGGGAGAAAGCACGGCTATATTGCCAGGTCCGCCCGGGCTAGCGGGCACTTGCCGCTTCTGTGGCACTCGGGGCAATTCCGGGCTGCTGGCTATCGGCAACGTGTGTGCTGATCAGCAGTGCCAGGTTAGTTATTATTATTAAAGCGAAGTGGTTGAAGTGTTCATTCTTTTAGAGTGTTTTTATCCTGATGCTAATAAACAGACTTTTCTTTCTATCAAGTGTAGCCGAAAATGTCATGACCAGTGCACATTCCCTTTTAATATCATAAGTATCGTCATAAACTTACGCGGCTAAACAGTGCGCTTATTCGGTTTCGGATAACTGGAAGTGTATGAAAACGTCCTTAGGATAGTTGATTTATTTAACTGTCTTTTCATTTAACTAACATCAAATTCTACATATTCGGCCTATAATGTTTCCAGTACGTGGACTTAGGCCGCCTCTCTGCAAGAGGGACGTAGCCGTCATCCTAGCCGCGGGACCAGTGTGGGGTGGAAGATATCACATGTCTCTTCAAGATGTTATCTTTCACCATTTTGAGAGCAGTAGTGATGAAATAATTTCCTAGTACATATGATGGTGTTGAAAACTTATGCCAAAATCTGGCCGAGTCTTTAATCTCATTGCTCTTACTCAGGACCACGGCAAGGAGGCGTGCAGTCGCGTGCTTCCATGCAATCACTTGTGCGGCGGCGTCCGTGCCGAGCGCACGTGTCTGCCGTGCTTGTTCGGGTGCGCGGGCGCCGATGAAGCCACGCCTTTACGGCAGGATGCTGATGACATGTGCATGATCTGCTTCACCGATCCGTTGCAGGCTGCACCTGCTTTACAGGTAAGTCCTTCATGATCATCATTCACAGCCCTTCATCCACTGCTGGCCCTAAGCCTCAATTTGCTCCTGGCAATCCACACTCTGCTATACCATGGGTAAGTTCTTACTGTGCGGTAACTATCGTAAAGTTGACCGCACGTCCATAAACATACTTGGACACACAGGCAACTGAGGGAACACTGGTGGGTTTTAGTCAGTAAAAGTCTGACACGCCCTCCCGCTGCGGCCAGAGCGGGAGAAGTTATTTGATGATTTTCCATCCTCAATAAAAAAAAGCTGGAAGAATGGCAGGTGCTGTTGCGTATAGAGAATAAAGCTGAACTTCATTCGATCTAGTAGACCTGCTCGAAAATTTAAGTATTTAAATATCGAAGTTTTAAATTAGTATAAAAATATATATAAACATTTTGAAATATAAAAAATAGTAGCCCACCGGTATCGGGAGCAGGGTCCAAGATGCCGGTGGTCAAGGCTCTAGAGAAAGGAACCTCCTAACTATACGTGCCGTGTCCAGGAGTACTGCTCTCTGAATCAAGCCCTTGATCCAGCTGCGCAATGAGAGCCTCCTGAGGCGTTGATCGAGGCTCTTCGCTATAAGGCCATTGAACTTATATTATTATTATATTGTTTAAAATAGGAGATTGCATATTTTGTTTTATTTTCAGTTAAAATGCGGTCACGTGTTCCACCTACACTGCTGCAAGAAAGTCCTCGCAAACAAATGGATTGGCCCCAGGATAACGTTCTCTTTCGCACAATGTCCCATCTGCAAGGTAAGTTGATCGTCAGTATATATAGACCCCTGTTTGTATCTGACACCTTTGTGCCCCGATACCATATTACACTCTCGGGAAAATTATTATTTCTAGCCGGTTACCAAGTGGTAGGTATAAGATAACATTCAGTTTCTAAAAGGCTGCTAAGAAAAATTGCTGCGGATTCTCATTAGCAGCCAGGTTTCACGAGTTGGCGTGAGATATGGCAACAGATTTTTGTTTAAGTAACCGCATTTCCGTCACATAAAATAATTGAGAAAACGTAAGAATACTTAAGTTTACTACTTCCTCACACGGTTTGACCAGGATTGTACTCAAATGACTCAATTCTTTATGCTAAAAAGCGTACTTAATTGCTGCAAATAACAATTCTAGGAGGATATGAGTCACTGGACACTTGAGGAGTTGCTGGCTCCAATCCGGCAGCTATACGACGAGGTAAAGCGCAAGGCCCTGATGCGGCTGGAATACGAGGGCTGTGCCTTGCCTGGCGGCGCCAAAGGCAAGCAGTTGCCAGATCCTGCCACCTATGCCATGGAGAGATATGCGTACTATGTGTGCCATAAGTGCGGGAAGGTGAGTGTTGATATTGTGTTGAAGGTAGTGTTGGACCATGCAAACTTTGGCCCTATTCACACCGGTGGTGGGAGAGACAGAAAGGTATACCTATAATACAACGACGTTTCGCCACATTTAGTGATGTGCGAGCATGAATTACCTTAATCGACCGACCATCGATAGCAAGTATTTAGATGGTGAACCTCAAACCAGGCGCTTGCCTGTCTCTTGTGGAACAGAATTTCTTGATTTATAAAAGTACCTACTTTATAAGTAAAATGTTCGGGTCCAGGCATATTTTGGCGGGCTGGCCCGCTGCGAGGCCGAGACAAGCGGCTGGTGGGAACCCGCTGAGCTGGTGTGCGGTGGCTGCAGCGACGTCGCCGGCGCCCGCACGTGCCCCAAGCACGGTGCTGACTTCTTAGAGTACAAGTGCCGTTACTGCTGCTCTGTAAGTACAATATGTCTTTAAGGTGATACTTAAAGAGATCAAACAGACGAATCTACGCCAGTTCAACTTTAAGAACTATGTACTGGAATTCGCTATGATCTAACTACACTTCGACGAACGAAAAAGAGTGTCCATGGAGTTTCTTGCCCGTTCTTCTCCATAGAGATCTACGTTTTGGAATGGGCAACTAGCTTCAACTTTCCAACTGGTCGACTTTTTGGCAATTCAAAAGTGCCTGTAAATAGTTTTATTGAAATAAATGCTTTGAGTTTGAGTTTGAACGATTAAAATTTATCTGCACCATCACTTTTTTAACCGTTGGTTACTATACATCTCCATATCCATGTCTGAAGAAGGACTCCATGTTATCTTTCAGTTCAAATAACCTTGTGAACCAATAGTCAAACAGGTTTGTATCATATTACAGGTGGCAGTATTCTTCTGTTTCGGCACGTCGCACTTCTGCAACTCTTGTCACGACGACTTCCAACGCGTCACCAGCATCCCTAAGCACATGCTGCCGCAGTGCCCCGCTGGTACGTATGACATACTAACAATTATATCAATATCTTTTGCAGCATAAGTCAACGTACGCGCGGGCTGGAAGTGTCTCGCTTGACGCATACCAGCAACTGACTGAGCAGTCATTCTACTCATCGCCCTTGCTCATACTCCAGCGACAAAACTATCCGAACTACTGACTCGCTCGTCTATGCTCGCCAACCTGTTTCTAGCTCTGCTCGCTGTTTGCTAATCGTAGACGGTGGTTTCTTTCTCAAATAATATGTTAAAATTTAAATTTGTGAATTGTTGTCTGTTTTATGTATTATGTTTACTCTCCTACTCTCACACACGTCTACATAATTATCGTTTTCCTAGTCTTCTATAGCAAGTATGGTGAAAAAGATTTATTTAGAAATAAGCGTCACCTCTGTACGTGTTTTTCTGTTCCTTTCTTCTTGTCTGTCTATATGTGTACATAAATGTCTAAAGAAATAAATAACAAGGCTGGGACAGCGATGATAACGTATTTATAATTTGTCTTCAGGGCCCAAAGGCGAACAACTACCCGGCTCGTCAGATGAATGCCCTCTACACGTGCAGCATCCAGAAACTGGCGAAGAATTTGCTCTCGGCTGCGGCGTGTGTCGGCATGCACAGGGCTTCTGAATAATGGAGTGTGCCATACGCGATCATCATAGAGCACCAGGCTCCGACCGCTATGGCCAATAAACATTTAAAAACAAGCGTCAAAAACTGCACAACGACTAAAATAACTCAAATAAGAAGATAACATCTTTTTGGCTGTGCCATAGTCGAAAGTAAACGAATTCCACTAAATTACGTCGATATTATTACAATTAAACGGACTATTGACTGATTATACTCAAAGTTATAAATAAAATACCTACTACGCAAGATTTTATGACAAAAATACGACATTTTAAATTAAAACACGAAATAAAATTACGGATACTAAACGTCGCAATGATACTAAATTATTGTAAAATATTTCAGCTGTGTCCAGTACACAGCTCAAATATTTTAGGCAACCATTGCCGTGGAACGTTGAGTAACGTTGCTCACGCACATCATGGTGCGAACTACCTCGTCACATGACGCGCAACACTACGATCAACACCGAAATTACGGCTGTCTAAATGTAAGCATTCTCATGCATCTACCATATTCATAAAAATATAGTAGAATGATTATTGAACTTATCAGTTTTACGTAAAATCGATATTGTGTACTAAGTATATTAAATATTTACACCTCAGATTTCCACCATAAAAATCTCAGTGTTGTCAACGGTAAAAATATGTGTCATTTTTCTGATTACGTGTCTATAATTATACTGAACATTACAATTTTAAAGGACAGATATTTATAAATGTTTACTATTATTGTTAGCTCAATAGTTCTTTCTCGTATTTGACGTAAATCTACGATCTTCTATGTCCAATGTGTAATTGTCGTGACTCTACAATGTTGTCGTTCTATCCACTTGACGAAAGACTAGTCCATATCTTTAGGATGTCTTTTACTCTAGACTGACATATTATGGTCAGTTTTCTGGCTATTATTTTAGGAAGATAAACTTAGTTTAAGTCCGTATAATATTTTATGCTGTTTTATTACAATAACCCCCTCGCCGGTCAGTCAAACTGCAGACAAACGCTCGCTTCTAGAATGTTTGATCTTATTTGCGTGATATAAAAAAAAGGAATTTATTTACACTATGCAAATTTACATTTCACTAATGTCATTTCTGAGCACGGAAGAGAAAAAACATGGAATTGCAAAGTAGGCGTGGCACGCGTGCCACAATTAAGCGTTGTTACGCTAACTTGGTCCCAGTCGTGTTCTAACATCGCGTCGAGTTGCTAGTCTCGCGACAAATTTATTTTTCCGTAGCTATACCGTATTGTTCCATTTTGGAGCGCAAAAATGATAGTAGGAGAATAAATCTTAAAAATTGAGGTGTTTCGTACCATCGATATGTACGGATTTATTTGTTTTCTAATAAAATCTTAGTTATTTTCAATTTACTAATAATTTAATATAACGTCTGGTTAAAATCAACCTTACATGATTAAAATAAAGTTTATTTTAGATTGACTGTATTCTCTATTTTATTCTGGAAAGTACTTCGCTACTCAATTAGTGATGCAGTCGGGTCGGATGTTGGTTTTATCGATGGACATCGATAAAAGAAAATTAGTCATTTAATATTTATTGCAAAATAACATTACAATACCACTATAGGTCGCTTAACATTCATACACGAAATTTATTTTAAGAAGTGTATTATGTTGCATAGATGCTTTATAGCAAAAATGTAATCAAACTTTTACATAATAACGTAATTATTATAATTTTAATGATGCCTGAGACGTTGCATTGCATTGACTAATCGGTCATTTCGGTGTGTAAGATCATTCAGTCATCAAACCGCCTCAATGACAGTACAACAAATATTTCAACGCCACTCCAGTGCCACTGAACAGTTCACCGTTTTCGAAAATCATTAAGTTTTTTAATCAAGTCAGTTATCATGTTTTATTATTATCACTTAAAAATATGGATTGAATTGAAATTAAATTAAACACAGTAATATTTTTTTCTCCTGTTCATTGTTTTATTGGTATTGTTTTCAATAATATTATTTTTATTTCAGTTATTTTTTTTTTTCAAATAACACTACGTTATTCTTCCTACAGTTTTATTACTGAACTCTCAACAAGACACCCAATTTTTTGTTTAATTCAAAAAAAATATCTATCGATATCGATAATGTAATTAAAATTCAATGCATGTGCGGCATTGATCGAGTAGCAATAGATATCGACCTATGACGCGAATGTCGACCTTATTTTCATGCTAATTAAGTTTAAAATTGGGACTACTGAAAATACTGCCATCTATGGTCGAGTAGCGGAATTTACTCGGCATTCAAATCTAGTTTGACTTAAGATTACAAAACGTTGTAAATACTTTCTGAGCTAAAGTAAAATAAATCCTATCTACAGAGCCTGAAGGTTTATTTCCAGATGTAGGATCTATGGCTTATGCTAGTTTTGACTAAAACGAAAACGACAAATCAAACGAATTGTTTATTTGTAGTGCATTATATGATTATCGGATTATGTGTGTGAGTTTGGCGACAACGGTTCCTATAGTAATTTTGTTGCATTGCAGTTCCACCTGTTTTTTCTCTTCCGTGTTTCTGAGATTTCTAACGCCTGTGACAGAAATACTTGAAACTGACCTACACAAGACATGACTTGCATTTTATTAATATTTCACTGCGCATTATACTCAAACGGAATATTATATTTCCTTTTAATAATATTATAACATACTTAGATGTCGTAGGAATAGCAGAGTCTTATTGTTGTTGTACTAATAATTGGATGTATAACTTATCATGATAACATATTAATAGTTGATAAAATTATTTACAATACAATATCCATCTAGTTTCAGTCTTGTGACAAAACCAGCGAAAACGCAACATTGCAGCAATCTTTCTTATCAACCTGATTAAACTTTTACTGTTAGTGTATAGTTCTTAAAAAAATAAAACGAATATGAATGGTAGTACCTAGATTTACTTGTGTCCAAACATACCGTAACATAGATTAAAGTACAGCTCTCTAAATCCCAGTCTTGGCCCTTCGGTAAATGGAGCGAGTTCGTTGTAAGGGAACTGTAATCTTAGTATAAGACTGCATTTGAAGACTTGATAGTGGAATTTCGAAAGAAGTATGGCAAAAATGTTTATTGGAGCGAATTATGGAAATCGATTAAAGTGGTCGTTGTTTGAAAATTAAGGGTGAAATAAGGCGATGTCTGTCTTCGTCGCAGGGGCATATCAAGTTCTCAGCCCCATAGTATTTAAAATACTACACAAGTGTAAAAGTATAAAGAACTTGAGAACAAAAGTATGATATTATTATTGTATTTTCAACCTAAGTGGTCTAATTATAAGCGTATAATTTAAATAAAACAATATTGATTGTTTATTAGATAGATACTATCGAAATCTCTTTTTGATGATAATTTTACAATGTTATATCGTGATTAACTTACTTTTGATTATATAATTTAATGTTTTAATTTTAATATTACAATTATTATTGAGTTAAAAATGAATGGATTTTCGTTCTTTTTAGAAATGTGATCGTCATTGTGATATGATAACTGATGACATGCAGTCAACGAATATATTTATGGGAAGTGAATGTCAAGTCTTAAGTTTAAATAGAAGCTTTTGCTACCACCCGATATTTGATCTTTACCAAAGCTCTTTTTCTTCTGATGACATTTCTCAATACCGCTGTTTCTTACTGTTAGTTTTATTAAAAATAGTAATTGAAAACATAGTATGAAAATATTGATGTAATATTATTATTGTACTTTAATTGACAGTTTACACAAAATGTAACCGTGTTATCAATCATTGCACCTTAGAATCTACTTTTGATGTAGTTCATGAATATAGTGTTGTAAAGATAATAATTATTTTACAATAAATCTTAAAATCCATACATAGTTTTTTTCATTACCCTTAATGCCCTGTATGTAGGAATTCGAAACAAATAGTTATAAAATTTTTAAGTAATTTCCTATTAATTTTTATTAGTATTAGGTACTCATATATTGGATTATGGTTGAGCCACTTTGCGGTCTTCTAATAGTAAAGTAGTGAGTCTTACAAAACTTTTAATAAGGATGGGATGTTTCCTAGACTATTGACGGTGATCCTCAAGCAGCGCGTGCGCAGTGCGGTCGCTACGGCTCTATAATATGAATGTGGTTGGGCAAGAAATACGAAATGTCACAATCTGGTCCATTTACAACACGTAAATCTCGAAACGAGAACAATTCTTTACGCAATAAGATACTAGGGATTGCATTATCCTTAAAAATCTGAACGGTGCACATTCTCATTGATCCATTTGATGTGCGGTTTCGTCGGGGTTATGAATTCCATCCTGATCAGTCCATTTTTATTAACCGCGGAGCACAGTTTAATATTTTCCAGGCTTAAGGTGCTGATGCCTACGACACCAGTGGTGTGCAGCATAGGCCCGCCCGAGTCCGTGTCACACGGGCTCGACGACGACAAACAACTTTTTGCCACGCACTTTGTTGGAAGCATTGATTCATTTTTATTATCATATCGCACTACAAATAGATTCAACAACTGTGGCGGTGACCTCCTAGTCGAAATATCAGCTGGTCCGATCCCCAGAGATCCATTAGTGTTTGTGTGACCAGCTAGAGTGACCTCGTAGCCACCCAAAGTGTTGATATCGATTGTGCTTATGAGAGCGAACTTCTGCAGCCGGATCATTTCAGTTCGCAGTAGTCCAATGTCATTATGCATCTTTAGTAGAGGATCATGGTAGCTAGGATGGAGGATGGTCGATATCACTTCGGCCGTAGTACTGTTGGTAGATCCATATCGTACGACTGTTTGGATTCTCAAGTTATTTGAGAGGTCCTTCATCGGGCCGGCCCTGGCGATGCAGTGGCCGGCCGTGAGCGTCCACGACGGGCTCAGGGCGACGCAAGTACATATGTGAACATTATTCTCAGCACTAATTTTATCACGGAATATAAATATAATCCGGCTTTCCAATCTCACTATGAACGGGTATTCATCTTTTCTAGCGTCTCTAACGCTTTCCAGTTTCAAACCTGAAGGCACGCAACCAATTCTTAACAAACAATATGTAAATAATATGTACGCGATGCAATGCATTTTGTGTTAGAATGCTTACTTACATATTTTGTTGATATTGGCTTTCGTTTACTACCGTGTTATAAAAAACTTAATGTGGAAAATAAATTTAAATCTTTGAAAACACTGAAACAAAACGTGCTATACGGTGAATTCAATCAAAATATGAAAAGTTATGTTTGAACAATGTAGCGGGAATTATTATATACTTAATTGAATGTCTGGTCGTTAAATCGGGAACAATGACTTATTGCAAGTTATGTATGAGAACTGTGTTATTGGTCTCTTTGGTTAAAGTGCATGTGGTGCAGTCAGGATTGCGTATCATTGGAGGCAGAGACGCATTACAAGATGAGTTCCCGTATGTTGTCAAACTAGAGGTGGTGCCCGTGAATGAGAGTGTATACAGTCTGACTCGAAGCATCACGTTCTGCACCGCCTCAGTGTTGAGCGCGACGTGGACCCTGACAGCCGCACACTGCATCCAATTCCTTGATAGATATGCAGCCAACCATCCCGGCGTAAAACATAAGAATATGATAAGAACGCAGCCCAACGACGAATTGTTTGCGATATTATCCCAGTATAAACACCCAGCGTTTAAGGGGATTATTGTAGATGAATTAATACTAATCGAAAACGACATAGGTATGCTGAACACCGAGTCGATATTACTGCATCAGTATGCAAAGGTGAGTGCGGTGGACTTCTCAGCCGTGAAGGGGCAGGCGGCCAACGCAGTGGGATACGGACTCAATATGATTATAACTAAGATTAAAAGAAAGAAAGACCATCCATCGCCGCCGCCGAGGCCACTAAAAGTGTTAGATTTAGTCGTAGTTGAGTGCCCCAAGTTGTGGCACCTGTACCCGGCGATGTGCGTGGCGCAGCGCTGTGGCCGGAACCCCACCATGTGCGCGGGGGACTCCGGGGGTCCGCTCATCCATCCCTCGGGTATCATTGCCATCACCAGCGTGAATGAAGCAAGAGACTGCACAGTGGAGGCAAAGAAGCGGTCACATACAGTCGGAGTATTGACCGCTATAAGTCCGTACCTCACTTGGATTACTAGTCATGTTATAAGAGGTTACTGACATTATAACGTTTTACTTAGATATATAAAGGTTGACTTTTTTTTAATTAAATCATTTATTATAAAATTACTTAAAACATTTGTGTATTTCCTTTTCTGAATTGCGTGGTGTTTTGGAGGGGCTCCTGGTTAAATAATAACACACGCACGGGTCGATGCTTGCCGTGGTCGATTCGTGGATGGATGGCCATCCATTATAAATCGAGACCTCTCCGTGGCTTCGCTCGGAGGACACGGTGGCGGTCTGCCCGGCTTGGGCGGAGCACCGCCGTGTCCTCGTGGAAGCGATCGGCGGCAACGATCTCTCGCGTCCGCGCGGCCTGGGTCCAGGCCATAATATGGTACGGAGCGAGAGTGCATGGGAAGCCATCATCTCCTTCTGCGAAGCAGTAATGCTCGAGAAGAAGAACGTCGAACACGTGAGGGAGAGGCAATCTATGCACCCTCACGGCCCTAGTCGTCACAGGAGACGCTCTGGGCGTCGGGAATCCCAGGTCGATTACCGGCCGCAGGCGCGGACTTGCGGACGGCGAGTACCTAATAGGTAGCTCACCGTCCGGTAAGGACCAAGCCCGGTTCGCGTCGTGTTCCACGCTTGCCTCAAAGAGATGTCAGCACCAACTGATGGGGTCCGCTAGGGCCGATGCCTGCCAAGGGTGCGGCTTGTTCGAAAGAGATACCGTGGCCCCTGACACATAGGCAACTAAAGGAACACGGGTGGGTTGTAATCTGTAAAACTCTGACACGCCCTCCCGCACCGTCTAGAGCGGGACAAGTTATTTGATGATTTCCCACAATAAAAAAAAAACTCAGTGGCTCAGAAAGCACGTTAAGCCGTTGTTCCCGGCCAAAGAGTATAATAATAATATGAGAGTTCCCGGCCGTCATTGGTAGATATTTGACAGTTGTCATGGGTAGTCAGAAGACCCATGAAGATATAGGTAAAAATGGAGCCCAAACTCGGAACAACAACTTGAGTCAAATACCTACAGATCTCTATCTCACTCTCTGTGGGCCGACCTCTCTTTTTGGTGTGGACAATAGTATTGCCATCTCCTTATTTGAATCTCCTAGTAAATTCTTAGGAATACTCACCACACTAACCAAATCAGAAGTTAAACACTGTCCAATAATGTTCCTATTATCAAATAGTTAAAATGCTATTAGTTGAATAAAAAATCCCGAGATTTTAGGTCTTAGGCATAGCTTGGTTGGCGGATAACGGAATTCAAATCCCATTTCCTCAGGATTCGATAATGTGGCAACATTAGCCTTAAGTCAAAATAAATAGGAGCCAATATGGCGGTTGTTTACTTTGCGTTTCACAGCTTTATATAAGATTTTTCACGGTAATAATTGTTATAATTCAAGAAATGGTACAAAATTGTATAGTTCGTGGTTGCAGAAGTAGGTGGTGTCCAGGAGGTGATATAAGATTTCACCAGTAAGTGAAGTAGGACATTGAATCATTGCAAACATATTTCTTTGTATTTTCATTTTATTTCTTCCTAAAACGTTTTAACAGTGTTTTTAACATATTAGTAAATGATAACTACGTCAGGATCAAATAGTTTTACACTGTTTTTCATTGAATTAAATTGACTATGTGCAATTTTAGTGTTTTGTTTACGTATTTTTTTTTGTTTATGTCATGCCGAAGTAGTGTGACCATATTGAGGATATATCTGGGAATTTCCTTGGGACGTTAACTAATTACAGATTTTTCTATATTTCTGTATATATACATACTATTTAATTTTTTAGATATTTAATTTTTGTTTCTCATTATTTTAATAATTTTAATATCCATTAAATGTTTTTTTTTTAGATTTCCTAAAAGTAGTACTCCGAGAAAATTGTTGTTATCCATTGTAGCATTGAAAATGGAGTTTTATGAAAGTGCACGGATTTGCAATTTACATTTTCAAGAATCAGATTATTATTCAACAACAAGGCGCTGAAAACACACAGCAGTTCCTAATAATTAACAAATCAAGAAACAGTATCACCAAGCAAGGTAAACAATTAACATAATTTAATTATTTATATTGCAATAAATTACGTTTTTTAAGATATAGTAGTTGAAATATATTACAAAAAGCAAAAATTTGTAAAATATATTATGATTTTCAGACAAAGAGTACACTACAAGATGAGTCTATGGTGAAAAATAGCTTCCCTAGCTGTACCAAGCACTAGTTCTGGTATTTATGAAAGAAATTCTCCACTTATGGAAACAGCAGTGAAACGTGGTGGAAAATATAAGCAATCTTAACAGGTTACTTGTAAGTTTCCCTTTCCTTTACTAAATACACACGTTTTATGTGAATTTATTGTGTATTTCATAATATAATATTATTATGTATAGATTCAAATACTACATATTTGAACTCGTTAGTGCTGACCGTGGTGTGGTAACCGACACTACGACACTAAGCATGAAGTTTCTTGTTTGACGCTTAATTATACTTACCTACCATGATGGCGTATCTTTATGTCTAGTGTATTATTATTTTTTGCTAGTGGAGGCGCCCCTACATGTCTGGCGCGTCAGTTCTGCTTACTCATGAAGGTACAAAAAAGATCCACCACATTATTTGATAGAGCGTGCCTTCAAATAATGTGGTGTATTATTTTTGTCCACGTATAAAGGTCTTAATGGCTTTTTACGTCATGTCATAATCAGTCTATAATCCCATTACTGGAACACAGGTCTCCTCTTTCTGTGAGAGGGACACGTCCTAGTTTTTGGTAGGACCAAAAATTCGCATATGTTTGAGAACACCGTTTTGAGAACAGTGTTGATGAAATATGTAACAGAAAGTTAAATATCTGCTTGGGTTCGGACCCACTTGACTCGTAAATCGCGGCCGTTATCACTGGGCCATCACTGCTCCAATGTCATCATGCATACTCATATTATAACTCGGAAGACATTTTTGTTTTTTTATTGTTTTGTTTAAACGTGCTTATCTCTGGGACTAGCAGCCGGAACTGAAAATCCTTTTTTGCATTTGTTACAGAGAATGCGGTAACGCCGGGGCCACTAATGTTACTTTAGTATTTGATGGCCCATGGCATTAAAATAAAATTTGGCCTATGATCAAAAATTGGACAAAGTCGTTGGTTACGTAGATTTAGGACCAATTACTGTAAGTGTTCCAGTAAAATTAGCTTCTGAAGCTCTCGTATTTCAGATAGTTTCATACGCTGGACGCTTTAAGTGTCCAATTGCATATTTTTTTATTGCAAATAATTTTCTTGGGGAGTTCCCCAAGAAAATTATTTGCAGCAGCAAATAATTTTTTAATTTTTGATTTTTTTTTTTTTTAGCAGTTGCTATCAGAATGAATAAAAATAGCAATAATTGTGCTTGATGAAATTGCTTTCACCGTAAGATCGTTGACCTGTGATGGTGCATATTTAGGTTGATAGTTAAGCAAATAGCAAATACATTTTTTAACATGCGTATACGACAGAAACTGCATAGAGCAATGATATTTAGCTATGTATAATTAAATAGTTATAATAAATGATTTTTATTTCGAAAATGTTTATTTCCTTTTTGAGGCTTCATACCGTTCCTTTTACAGTCCCGCATAATATAATTATATAAATAATATTAATTTGCGCAGTGGAGGAAAAACTCTGAACACTGACTAACCCAGAAATCTCGAAACATCTGCTGTCCATTATGTTTAATTAATCTTCAAAATTAATTATACATCTGATTTGAGTAATGGGTAGCTCTCGCTGTCCGGTAAGGACCAAGCCCGAGTCGACGGCGCGTTGTGTTCCACGCGCGACTCATAGAGATGTCAGCACCAACTGGTGGGATCCGCAAGTGGCGATGGCTGCCAGGGGTGCGGGTTGTTCGAAAGAGATACCGCGGCCCCTGGCACACAGGCAACTGAGGGAACACGGGTGGGTTTTAGTCAGTGAAAGTCTGGCACGCCCTCCTGCTCCACCCAGAGCGGGAGAAGTTATTTGAAGATTTCCCACCCAAAAAAAGGGGGCTAGTATCTTAGTAGTAAACAGTGATGAGAATATTTGTATAAATAAAAATGGAAAGTAACTACTTTAGCGTGTCTCAGGAAAAATAAAATAAAGGTTACCCTACTTAGAAAGAGAGGGTCTGCCCACAGAGAGCGAGATAGCAATACGTAGGTATAGCTTCAAGTAGGTATTCGAAGTGTGGTCTCCATTTTATCTCTATCTTCATGAGAAGACCAAAAGTCTGACAGCCAGTCTTACCAAGGAGTTTTGTGTTACGCAGTAACTGGGTTATGGAGGTCAAATAGTTTAGTTAGCAGCCTACATTTATATTAGGTCTTTACCTATGAAATTGCCGTTTTGCAGTACTGGCCATTTCAAATCAAAATAATTTTTGTTTGGGTAAGAATTCTAATTTCAAATTAATTTTATTTTAAAAACATGGATTTTTTTTTTCCAAAAGTAGTCATTTGTTTATTGATTAGTGTTACATTTTCATCGCATTTCAATCTTTTTCGTCATCATGGATACGTTAAAAATTCGAGTAATTATGGAATATGAGTACCGTCGTGGCAGCAACGCGGCACAAGCGGCACGCAACATCAACGACGTTTACGGAGCTAACACTACAAACCAACGCACCACCTGTTATTGGTTTGCTCGCTTCCGTTCTGGAAATTTCGACCTGAAAAATGAACCTCGCGGTCGTCCGAAGACTTTGGTCGACAATGACGAATTAAAGGCGATTGTGGAAGCTGATGATACACAATCTACGGCTGGATTAGCAGCAGCTTTCGACGTTAGCGTCAAAACAATATTGGTCCACTTGCGTCAAATTGGCAAGGTAAAAAAGCTTGACAAATGGGTGCCCCACGAACTCAATGATCGTCAGCGCGAAGTACGCGTCGAGACGTGCCTTGCACTGCTCAACAGACACACAAATGAAGGAATTTTGAACCGCATTGTTACCTGCGATGAAAAATGGATTCTGTTTGATAACCGCAAGCGCTCAGCAAGTTGGTTGGATCCTGGTTCAGCACCTAAACAATGCCCTAAACGAAAACTTACCCCTAGAAAAGTGATGGTCACTGTTTGGTGGTCTAGCGCCGGTGTGATTCATCACAGCTTCTTACCAAACGGGGTGAGCATTACTGCAGATGTGTACTGTGAAGAACTGAACACAATGATGGAGAAGCTGGCACATCTCCAACCAGCATTGGTCAATCGCTCGTCTCCGCTGCTCCTGCACGACAACGCGCGACCTCATACTGCACAGCAGACGGTCTCCAAGTTGCAAGAACTGGGGTTGGAAGCTCTCCGTCATCCGCCCTACTCACCAGACCTTGCGCCTACAGACTACTACTTTTTCCAGAATTTGGATAACTTCTTGGCGGGAAAAAAATTCAATACCCGAGAGGCAGTACAAAATGCCTTTGAAGAATTTGTTGCCTCCCGTCCAGCTGATTTCTTTAAGAAGGGCATCAATAAACTGCCACTGCGATGGCAAAGATGCATTGATTGCATGGGTGATTACTTCGATTAATACAAATAAAAAATACATGAAAAAAATTCGTTTAAATTTTTTCATACAAAACGGCAATTTCATAGGTAAAGACCTATTATTATTTACTAGCTAACCTGACAGACATTGTCCTGTCTTAGGCCTCATTTAAGGAGACGCAGGGCGGCGCGCGTCGCGTGTGGCGTGGCGTCTCGTGGCGCGTCGGACGTTTTTCTGTTTACGGTGCGGCGGCGCGTGAAGCGGCAGTCATCATCGCACGCGTAAAGACAAACATAAAATATGGCAATATACGATGTTGTTCATAAAGATGCAAGACGGGAAGAGTGACCGCCGCTGCGCCTGTGGCGAGCCTCAAGCGTGTAGCTAAGCACGCGGCGGGCATCGCTGCGGCGCACGCGGCGTACTCAATCAAACCGACTAGTTTTAGGATTAGATCCATGTCTATATAAATATGATCGACATTTTTTAGAATTTTCTTTTTTTTTAAGTCCATCATATCGTATTCCATTGCGACGGTGACTACGTCTGCGTTGTGCGATTTCCAAATAAGACTGGCAGAAGATTCTTTTTTTTTTTTTGTTGGGCATCTCGCAGTTGGCCTTGAGAGGCCGTGACTGCTCAACCGGGCTTTCCTGGGGCTGCCATTAAGAATTTACTCTTAACGCCTCCAGCCAGGGCTTACAAACTAAAATTTATAAACTAAGCGACTGCACGCTGAGGGCCCCCCTGTGGGGTACGGAACTCGGCTCAGGGCGTCACTGATAGGGGGACAGCTATCATTATTGGGGACACGTTGGATCAAAATATTGGCATTATTATTATTGATCGGGGAATTTAAAGCTACTGGCTCAGCTGCGGCGCGGGCTGGCGCTTCAACGAGCAAGGGTCGGTCGGGGGTCTCGACGTTAGGCGCCGTTACTCGGGGTCTTCGCGGGGCGCGAGGACCTCGGCGGCGAGGTCGGAATGAGCTGAAGATTCCGCCGCGGGCATCGCTTTATCGAGAATTGCCGCTGCTTGCGCCGCCGCGATAAACGCCGCGTGAGACGCGTCGATGCCATCCGCGGGCTCGACCGCAGAAAACTCTCCATTTCAAGCAAACGCGTTTAAAAATCGCTTCTCTGTAAACACACTCATACAACGCCATATGTTTGAAATCAGTGTGGGCCGCGCCGCCCAGCGCAACGCGCGAAGCGCCGCATGTCCGTAAATGAGGCCTTAAGGTGAATCTAGTAAAAAAAAAACCATACAAACTTTGGGAATGTATTACCTAACGTAAATCGGTGAATTATTTTATATATTTATATTATTGGAAAAATAAAAACGTATTGCGATACTGTACTACAGCTGCTACAGCTCCTGAAAATATAAACCCAGGATTTTTGTGTGCATTTTTAAAACTTTTGATAAATTAAAATGTAGGTTTTACAAAAAACTTCAGACCTCTAGGCTGCGATGCTTTTTCAGCGAGATATCGGTGATAACGTGTTTTTCACCGTTTCAATGGCGTGGCTATGGAGTTTTAGTCTTACAGCTCCAAAAATATAAACCTAGGATTTCTTCTTTATTTTTGTTTTTTTACAAATTAAGTCTATCATTTACCTAAATTTCAGGTCTCTGCAACGCTTAGTTTTAAAGATCGCCGTGGTCGTGCGGTTCTCCGCGTTTCAATGTCGTGGCTACGTTCAAACCTGTATCCTAACTTTTTAATGATAACTTTGACAAATTTATGGTTTTGGGAATCATTTTTTTACAATTTTTTTCAAAATCTTGGTAGCTACTTAGATTTTTTTTTATATCGCCATGGCCGCGCCATTGAAACACACAAAATAAATGGAAGGCACTTTGCTTCAGATTTTCGCACTTATGGGAAGTCTTTTGATTTTTGAGATTGATCCGTCGAGCAACAACTATCCTTACTATCTCAGAAATCACTTGAAAACAATGTTCGATATCGATATTATCTAATGTCTTTTTCTGGGTATTTTTTGAAAATGTTATACAGCCTATCTCTATGATGATATACGATGTAAGTATGAACATCAGGTTACGATCACCCCTTCGAAGAAAAAACAACATTAAAAAAATGGCATAAAGATTGGGGAAAATAGAAAATCCGCATAGGCCAAGTGCCTGGAAAGTGCTCAGTAGACCCTTATGAAGTATAGTAGACGATACTTATGTACTTCTGGAAATTATAGTTGAGGCTTTAGGAATTATAGTTCACCTAAGTGTATCATTATAAATCATGCCGACGTATTTTTTTACCCCTCGTGTCACACAGACGGTGTCTGGTACACGCTCGCTGTCAGTCGCCTGCGCCGGTCGAGCATTATTTCAATTACTAAACAATGGAGACCGAGGTACGTAGTAAACCTTGTTTGTTGTTACACTACTATCAGAGAAACACTATTTCCTTAATGTTAAAAACATAGGAAATATTTACGAACAATCACATTTTCTCCAATTATTCCAAATTTATCCAATCCAACTTATGACTTGAGTTTTCATTTAGCTTAACCCTAGGCAATATAAATTACGTAGAGCACCTTTTCAGAGTGATTCATTTTGCATGAATTTTTCACTGAATTGTTAATGATATCATTACGATTCCAGAAAATGGATGAATGCAAATCAGTATCCAATCATAGATTGTACAAATTACAATAATTTAGATAAAAGCTGGAGAGCAGTGGTGGCCCAGTGGTAACTGATGCGACTTACGAGATCTAGGTCGTAGGGTCGAACCCAGACAGGTGATTTACTTTGTGTAAATAATTTCATCACCACTGCTCTCAAAACGGTGAAGGAAAACATCGTGAGGAAACCGACACGTCCTAGAACCAAAAATTCGAAGTTATGTGACATCTAATAACCCGCACTGGGACCGCGTGGTGGATTACGGCCCACTCCCTCTCACCGAGAGGAGGCCTGTGTCCCAGCAGTGGGAACGTTATAGGCTGATTATGAAGATAGCTTGGAATGTATTTTTGTACTAATACTGTTTAGGTAAAAAAATAATATTTATATTATAATTTTTGTATTTCTGTTCTGCTCAAATGGGGGTTACAGATTCTGTAGGCTTGTATTATCGATCCAGTATCACCATGTAAAACCTCAACTTAATATGGTGAATCTACATTTATGAGGTTTTAAAAACCTGTTCCTCTAGACTACTTTTCAAAAGCTCGAAGATTTTCGATGGTTTTGAATGCTCTGACTTGAACGCATGATCTAGAAAATAATCACTGGACAGTACCTTTATAAATATTACTGTCGTTATAATTAATAATTACCTCACCTGTATCTTTCAAACGTAATGATTTAGGCTTATAATAAGGTTACAGTTTGTTAGTAAACAATATTAAACAGTCAATGTACGGGACAGTAAAAACATATCTAATATTTACTTTCGAAATACTGTCGTGTGAGTCACGAATTTGGGCGCGATTTCCTAGCTCGTTGTGTCTTGGTCGTGGCATGATAACGATGGAACACTTGAGAGCAACAGTGCTACTGATAAGCCGCCTTCACAGATCGATTGTGTCGTCCATTAGATATGGTGCTTTATCTCCAGGTTATCTAGACCATTGCTAAATCTTCGTGAATTCTGGTGCAGTGTTGTTATGTCAACAGTCGTGGTTTCGTTACACTTAGGTGTTATGTGTTCCTAGTGGATTTGGGCTAGAACTGTTTGGAGATGGTCAGTTCTTACAAATTAAAGGTAATATATTTAATTTGTTTTGTGTTGCTTGGTTACGTTAGTTCTAACACAAGAATGATGCAACATGTAGCTCTAAGTTATCAGTCATATTTTCAGTGATTATATATCTATTTTTATTACAATAGTTCTCTGCTCACATTACTTTTAAGGTTTTTTATTTATTTATGGACTTTTTCTATGCATTAGTAGGCACATATTGCAATACGTGAATGAATGCAAACTTAATCCATTACAAAAATACGTGCTAGGCGATGCAGATAGTAGTACTTAAAAATGTGATGGAAACATAATTAGTACCTACTCCAGAAAATTTAGAGAAAGATTGAATCCTACTCTACTTACTTATATTATAAATGTGAAAGCTTATTAGTATGTTTGGATGTTTGTAACTCAATCACGCAAAAACGGCTGAACGGATAGAGATGAAATTTAGCACACTGATAGATTATAACCTGGATTAACACATAGGATATTATTTATCCCGGTTGTACGTTCCTGTGGATTAATTTTCGCCCACGCAGGCGATGCCGCTGGCAAAAACTAGTGAAATAATAAAGTGTTTGTATCTTATTTCTTTGTGGATCTAATCCATATTCTTGCCTCCGTTCAAAGCTTTTCAAAGTTCTGCTGGATATTCTGTCTTATTTCCACAACAACATCCATCCCTGTCTGACTTGTGAGCTGGTGATGATGTGTAAGATGAGAAAGCGAGCTCTTCCTTACGCTACGTCATAGGCTAGTGACCATCAGCACCGGCTATAAAGGAGTCCACTATGTTTGCAAAATATAGAACGTATTGAGCTTAAATCGCCAATAGTGCTAAATCTACTGGTGACAATCGACCATGGCGTTTAACGAACCGTCCTAGTTCAGTAATCATTCCAGGGGGCCGATTCTACTAATTTGCAACGTTACACGTTAAATTGTGTTTCCACAACAGTTCGATTTCGATCGCCGTTCGATAGTTACATAAAAAGTCATTCTACTATTTTATAAGCAAAATGGAAACTAAACTTAAAACGAATTGCAACTGAACTGTAGCGGGAACACAGCGGGTAACCCGCGTTACCAACATGCCAAAATAATATGTTTTATTAATACCACAAAGAAAAAAGTTGAATCTAAAAATGTTACTAAACACGAATATGTGGCACTAAAACTATTTTCTATAATTAAAATACATAATGATCATAATTTTATCATTAACTTTGTCCTATAGTAAACGTCACGCTCATGTTCGATTTTGTTAGTAGAATAGGTTTTGACATTGTTTCAATCGATCGTTGGCGTAACTAAAACGTAACCGCAGCTGTGTTGCAGCTGGACCGTTGTTCATTTTAGTAGAATGCGAAAACGCTTAAAAGTGGTGATTCGGTTGCAGTTCTATTGCGTTTTTTTAACAAATTTGTTAGTAGAATCGGCCCCCAGATGTTTCAAACCAATCCTTTTAAGACAGTATTCAATAAATACGTTCAAAATATGTACAGACGCCAGCACATCAAGCTATTCCAAACTGTCAAATTTTCCCAATTGAACATGAACCTTATAGATTTGTAATAAAGTTGAAAAGCTATCAAAGAAATTTGACAGATTGAGGTTACTTAATGTACTCGCCAGTACATGCATACATACTTATACTCGCGCCTTTTTCTCATGGAGGAGGCAGAAACTATAGGACGCCACCTGTAACGATCCTTAAATATTAATTCGCTTCGTAATACATGCACACCGGTTGCGAGTGGACATACCTGAACATAAGGTCAGCGTTCTTTCTAGGATATCCCTTCCTGGCGGTCTAACTCACATCTGCGTTTTAAATATATGTTGCTAGTCGGCTGTCCATGTGGTGCAAGACGTAAAGAATAGCACCATCCTATCTCTTCCCGTGGGTGTCGTAGGAAGCGACTAAGGGACTTACTAGAGAATGGGCAGCAGCGTTCTCTATGCATTTAACCACCATACTGCGATCGCCAACCCGCCTGCCAAGCGTGGCGATTATAGCAAACCCCCCCAAATTGGGGGAGGCCTATGTCCAGCAGTGGACGTCTTCCGGCTGAAATGATGATGAGTCGGCTTTCATTCATACTCATTATCATGACCAAACCAAGCAAATCTCTTTTTTTTACTATACATTGAAAATATGTGGTAATATCGCCAATGATTCCCAGGAATGGATTAGCTGGCCATTGTTCCGGGCACATATATGCACGGTAGCAGTGGCTGTGAGTTTCCACGCGAGCTGGCTCTGTCCTCGCGCGGCATTTATCTACGGAGGGGTTCAGTACGCGGTAGCCGTGACCGTGGCACTACTGATCGTGGCGCTGCCCTTGGCCTTGCTGCAGTTATCGGTCGGACAGCTAAGCCAGCAAGATGCAGTCGGAGTTTGGCGGGCAGTTCCTTTATTTAGAGGTATGAATGCCACTTTCTGAAAAGTGTTGCGGACCATTATTTTCTACGCTGATCTTTTGTTACCTATGACCACGAGAAACAAAGTTTTCCATTTTCGTAATGCAGAAAATGAGGTTACGATTAGGATTTTTCTTCAAACAACAATAAACAAATTGTTTCTGAACCGAATGTCTAGCCCTGATGCTCTGACCTATCAGTCTTTACAATGCTCGGGATTTACCAACCACTAAGAATTTAGTAGGTAAGAGTCTACTATGTGATGACTGTGTTATGACTTTATGAGTATAAAATACTACAATGAATATGACAGTGATTTGTAATCGATACGGAATTTCAACCAGAAGTTCTGATTCGTAGCATTGAATCAATTGGTAGGTAAGTACAGACGCCAGCACATCAAGCTATCCAAAACAGTAAAATTTTCCCAATTGAACATGAACCTTAATTTTTTTGCGATAAAGTTGAAAATCTATCAAATAAATTTGACAGATTGGGGAAGCTTGATGTGCTGGCCTCTGTACCTAAAAGATACTGATGAACGTAAAAAATAATAATAAAATCAGGATACTTTTATTTAGTGTTGTGTTCTTCCAGGTGTGGGATACCTGAGGTTACTTATATCGTTATTGGGCTCACTGTACTCAATCGTCTTCTTAGCGATGACAGCAACTTATTTTCTTTACACAGTAAGTAATTCCCTGCCATTTTGGGAATGCATGGAACTGGTATTTGAACAAGTAAGTTTTTTTTTAATGAGCTAATTACTTTCGCATGGACGTAAAAATATCGTGTCCATATGGATTGAGGAGCTATGTCTCATATTTAAACGCGGGTAGGTAATACCAATATTTAGTAGTAAATTATCCGAATTTCTAGGCCCAATCCTGGAATGCGTAAACTGTACACAAAAATGGGTTTTGTTCGGTTTTGAAAAATCCATTAATTTCGCCGCGCTGTTTCTCGGAAACTTATGAAACAATTAAAATAGATTTTTAGCATAATTTAGTTGTAAGTTTGTTTTAATTTGTAGTATGAAAATAAAATGCACAAGCTTCATAATTTCGGTAATACAAGACATTGTATGTGGCTCCTCCATCCTGATGGTCTATAAAAAATGTACGTGCCACCGAAATTGTGAAGCTTGTGCATTTAATTTTTATACTAGAAATTATAACAAAATTACTACTAAATTATACTAAAAATCTGTTTTTATTGCTTCATTAGTTTCCGAGAAACACTGCGGGGAAATTCATAGATTTTTCAGATAAATAAAAGCATTGTAGCTATCTCAAATTCAGCCGTACAAAACCCATTTTTTTTACAGATTACGCATAAACACTACTAATTCCTACCAAATTTTCAGAAATATCCATCAGCTAGTTTTCGAGTTCTAAGGTGGCTTCACAATCCAGACCGTCAGAATTAAGGAGCTAACTAAAACGTCCTGTAACTTTGAAAGGGTTTTACTACAAATTCCAGGATCGGGCCTACAAATTCGGGTAATTTGCTACTAAATATTGGTAGTAACCGTGTTTAAATATGAGACATGGCTCCTCAATCCATACGGACATAAAATATCGCGCCTTGATTTTGTCGCACAGTGGTCCTTCAACGCACTGCTTAGCCGCAAGTTGACAAAGGAAGAGTGTGTTTTTTGAGGCGATAAGATGCACTCTGTAGAATCGAAAATGAGAAAATGCTCGGTACTAAACCCAGAGTCGAAAATCTATTGCACGATCAAGATCCCACCGTGATATATTTTTTTAACACGATTTTATTGGCCTCACCTGTATGTTTGTGAGCATGTTTGTTGTAACCGACTCCTTTGGACTCGATTTCGACCCACTTCAAACGGTCAGATTTCATTTAAACTTTGTAGACATATCGAGGACTGATGACAATTCAATATTCAAAAACAAAAATCATGAAAATTCTTGCTTTTGTAGTTAGAACTAAAAAATGTAAGATAAATAATAGTAAAAAACCAAACTAAAAAGCAGAAAATAATTTAAAAAAAAAGCGTGGGGTGCTCTTTGTGGTATTTTTATAATCAATTAATATCAAGCACCCCACGTTGTTTTGAAATTATTTGTGTTTTTTTTGCGTTTTTGTTCCTAACATTCCTAACTTCCTTCATAACAGAAAAATATAGGCACTCTGCTGAACCAATATTTTGCCTTTAGCTTTCAACTTGTTTCCTATATTTACTTTAACAACTTATTCGAAGACTGTACGTGTGTCACGGAACTCATACTAAACGGCTGTACAGATTTTGATGATTTTGTGTGTGTATTTGTGTGGGTCCCCGGATGGTTTAGATACGCAATTGGGCCCGCTACGTGGCTCTGCGATCGAGTTCTAAGAAACAGGACAATGTTTTAATGGTCAGCATTATAAATTCAAGTCGTTGTCAATGTCTGTGTGACCGCTTTGTTCTTCTAAACTTCGCAACGTATTTTGATGGGGTTTTTATCATCATTTGGTGAATTTATTCCGGTAGGTTTTTGTGTATTTTCCGTTAATATTAAACTAACATGTAATTAAGAAATATCGATGTATTGTCGAGTCATAAAATTTGGGCCGGGTCACTAGCTAATAATATTATTAATTTTCAGGAAGAATATATTAATACTGTGAACGCATCTACGTGTCTCAAGTAAGTATTTGAAATCTGTAGTCATATGAATTAAAAACCTGAAATAAAACAGTTTCTCTTTTTTCTTTTCTATTTTTGCTAAGTTTTTGGTCTAACTGATTCTATTTCGTGACGAATGACTCCAGGAATTTAGTATTTCCAAAAAAAAAAATGTTTTTATCTTCTGTACTAAACCAAAGGATCTTGCCGCATCCTGAAACAATAAGTACTTCATTATGTGAAAATCACATTGTTTTTACATGGCCATGCCTAAAAATGGGCTGCTTCCACGAATGGCTTACTTAAATTGTATATATATATTTTCGTTCTAGAGATACATTTATGGGACTTGTGAGCGAGAGACCAGAATATTATTTAGCTGTAGCTTTAATCATAGTAGTCCTATGGATAGTGTTTCCTTTTATGTAAGTATAGAAGTCATTTTTTATTTTCCTTAACCTGTTTTGATCGTCTAGGCGTGAAGAGTACCTGTCTTATAAAATATTTTACTACTTATAAGCGGCCCTTCAAATCGCGCCGTCATAATTTTACGGTAAAAGTTGGGACCACTGATCGTCATATCCCTTTTACATTGGAAAATACATTTTAAGATTGGAAGTAGGTACTTCAAAACTTGTCAATTAATTGAACACTCTATTATTTATTTATATACTAATGTAGAATCAAAATCAAAAGTCATTTATTCAAATAACGATGAGAATCAGCACTTTAAGAATGTCAAAATTACATAAGACAGTCCCCCAAAACGCCCGCCCTTTACCACTTCCTAGTGCTTTAGCTGGGAAGAAGAAGTGGCGCAACAATCTTCCCAGCAGCACAGATCAAGCTGTCTGTTTAGTTAGACTTGATTCTATACACAGGTAGGCAAAGTAATCGACATTACGAGACACAGAACTTAAAGAAATGTAAACAAAGCATACTACCAAAATAAAAACCTCCTGGTATAAAGGGCGTGATAGCTTTCATATGCAATGCTGGATTATGTTCACATAGCTGTTATGACCCGAGCAAAGAGTACTTTAAGATACCGTACTTTAAACATGCCCCAGTCGTCGTTCACACGGACGTAATAATAATGCCGCGGGATTTTTTTCTCCCACTGGATCTTCAAAGCACTGCTTAGCGCCGTGAGTTGAAATTCGAACAGTGATTTTTTTTCAACGCGCTGAGAAACACTCTTTTGTATTCTCAATGTTCAGCTCAAAACAGACAGTTAAAAATCCAGTGTGCAATAAAATCCCGCCGCGATATTTTTACGTCCGTGTGAACGTCGTCTAATATACGACTAAGAGCGAATTTCACACAAAATTTTATACCTAGAATAAGTCTTATCCTGAGTATAAATTTTGAATTTTTGACAGATTTTCCATAGTAGAATTGTCAGACGTAAATTTTATTCTACGGATAAAAGATATCTGACTTTGGTAAAATCAGCCCTTACAGATGTATTTGCTTCAATGACGTTACTTTAAAATCAGCCCTTACAGATGTATTTGCTTCAATGACGTTACTTTAAAATCAGCCCTTACAGATGTATTTGCTTCAATGACGTTACTTTAAAATCAGCCCTTACAGATGTATTTGCTTCAATGACGTTACTTTAAAATCAGCCCTTACAGATGTATTTGCTTCAATGACGTTACTTTAAAATCAGCCCTTACAGATGTATTTGCTTCAATGACATTACTTTAAAAATAACTATTTTATCAACAGAATATTTTTCAGTTTTTACAATCCGGTAAAACTGATGAAACGGATATTCTACGTATTGGGTCCTGTCGTGGTAACCCTTGGAGTTGTTATAATGGCGTGTATTAGTACGGGGGATAAATTGACTACGTTCTCTAAAGCCATTGACTGGAAGAGTTTTCTGGAGCCTGGAATTTGGCACGGGGCGATTGTACAAGCGTTGCTGACCTCCCAGGTAGCTGGTGGGTACCTCATCTCGTCTGGCGACACAATTTATGCCAATACAAATGTGCTGTGGTAAGTTATGGACGAGTATTTTGTTCTTCTTAGATATGATATTTCTGTGTGATCGTAAAAGAAAATGCCATCATTATTCTCTTACATTTTATTGTCTTGTCTTCGTTTTCTATATTATTCGTCATCTCAGGGCCCTAATTCACTATGACCACTTAATGATTCCTTACTCCGAAACCACGGCAATTAACTAGATCACAAACGACATCTGCTAATATCGTATTAATAATATCGACAAATTGTCTTGGAACATACAGAATATATGACATTTCGATTCCGTACCGTTAAATTGGTTTCTATATAACAAGATACTGACGTAGTTTGAACGTAGTAAGATTCCGCGGGGAATCATTATAACGATAGAATTTGGGCCCAGTAGTCACGATAATTGTGTATGAAATGATATGGCTGGAATACAAGCTGATATAAAATCGAACATTGTGCTTATTTTTTTTGTTTCTAGGTTCATATTACGGATTCAAGGAAAGCGATAAGTGCCCCTAATTCAGTGCAACCAACACATATGTATATATTTTCGATTTTGATACTTATTTTGGTAAATCTTAATAGTCTTTTGCTAGCTTTCCGGTCAGAAGTAGAGATAGATGTCTGTTTGCGATATCTTGATACAATAAAACCCACTTGATATTGGTTGTTAAAAAGAAATTTCATCTTCTGTACGCTCCCACAGCATCCGAGCCTTATACAGCTGGTTAGTAGCCATCATCAACATTCTCTTGTCCTTATAACAATACAGGGTAGTAGGGATATTGACGCGCAAACTGTAACCATGAATTCAGCTCACGATTCAAAAACTCAAAGATTCGAAAATTCAATGCCAGGATTTATACCATGGCATAGAATTTTCCCGTCTTAAAACAAAAATAACTGCTGTTTCATAGAAAAGTGCAATACTTTCGCGGTCCAAATGTATGGCAGAGTTAGTTCTTTTTTAATAATAACCGACGGCAAATTTCTTAGCAGGGTTTTCAGAAACATGTGCTAAATTCATGGTTGCAGTTTGCGCGTCAATGCCTCCCTGTATTTACGGGGTCGCCACAACATGGCTTCCTCTTCCAAACTTTCTTTATTCATCGTCATTTTGGTAGCAGTCTATCCATCGTTTCTTTGCCTACTCATACCGCCATCGAAATACGCGCATAGCTCGTTCATGCTTACGACTATGTACCTAATGACTATAAAATGTAATAAATCCCTGGTAGGTAACTTTGGACATGACTCGCGTGAAGGCTATCCACCAGGTGAATAATGCGATGCACGAGTAATGTACAGCCTCATTAATGTGATCACATTCATGTTTTACTAGCTTGCATCAAAGTAAGTAGGTAAGTTTAACAACATAAGTATTGGGTGAATTAGGGGCAATTGATGAGTACAATTTGTTTCCGTCGGTTCTTGTATAAAGTAGGTACTCGTTTGATGTTTTAATAACAGATTGCTTGCACAGATATTTCCTGCACTTTCTTGTGATGGATGCCACCAAACTCGTGGAGGCAATTTTCTAACTGACTCACATTGAACTTATTTACATGTGGTATTCTAAGTACCAACCGCGCTTTAAAAGGCTGCGTGTACAGTTTGAGCTATTAAGCTCTTTCGCTTATGCTACTAACTGTGGGTTTTTTTTTAACTGACAGCAATTGACAAACACTTTTCAGTTTCCAGAATTTCTAAGCAATGTAGGTAATTACCATTATATAGAGTTTTCAGTAAAGTAAGAAAGAAAGTTCCCATAAATATTTAAATTAATAATTGAAAAATACTGCCTTGACTTATGACAACAGTCAACAAGCAACGCGACTTGCCTCAAAAATTATAACTTACCAAGACCAATCATCAAATATAAGGAAAACGAATGCATAAATCATACGGAGCTATACTCTGTTAGATCATAGTAGTTTATTCTAGTACCTTCCACTCTTTGACACTGCACTAAGCGCAGCATCAATTGAGGATCTGATCTAATGGACAGCATCCGGTCGCCTGATCCCGATAATGGGTATGACAATAGAGGAAACTTGCTAGCTCGTCCTTCTAGCAAACTATGGAAGAATTCGATTTCTAACGTTATATGAAGCTAAAAAAAATACATGTCTTGTATACTACCACTAAAATTGTCAATAAAAAGTAACTATTAAAAATATCACTAACACTAAACACTAAGATGAAACCTTAGATTATAAAACGAAGTATCTACCTCTAATTGAAGACACCACGGGAGTTGCGCCGATCCCGAATATATTGGGAGGATGTTGATGATGCGTATGTTCAGTTTTTTTTCTATTTCCATATTGTATGGAGAGTAAAGGTTTTCTATACTATACCAATATACATATATGATATAAAGCTGGATCATATTTTTTTCGTTTTACAATTCGGATCGAACTCTGATCGGATTCGGATCACTTATGCAGTGAGAACAGTGGAACAGACTTACGAGTTGTTGGTCGTGAGTTCGAACCAGGCAGGCATGGGACTTGCGACTTTGTGAATTTAATTTCATCACCACTGCTCTCAAAGCGGTGAAGGAAAACAGCGTGAGGAAACAGACATGTCTTAGATCCAAAAATTGGAAAATGTGACATCTACCAATCGGCGCTGGGCTCGCGTGGTGGATTATGGCCCACTCCCTCTCACAGAGAGGAAGCCTGTGTCCCAGCAGTGGGAACATTGTAGGCTGATTTTGTTTATGCAGTGCGCAATCGCTTATGATTATTTTTCTGTTCTGTAGGTACAGCCAGAATTATGTCCAGCACAAAACACATAAATCATCGACATCTCTTCTATTTCAGGACTGCACTGATATTCGTAGTAGCGAACGTTTTGTCAAATTGGTTGGGTGTGGTGTTCTGGTTCTCCATAAGCGAACCTGATAAGGATACCAGTGTTTTTGCAGTGCTTATCCAGGCTTATGAGCTCGGAGATGACTTAAACGCTGACTTGGCGTGGCCTGTGATGATCTTCGTTACCCTTCTTTTCTCTGGATTCATTACTCTGGTAAGTTTCATTTTTAACTATTATTAATATTTCAGGAGAACTAAGGCAACCGACATAGCTCGAAGAATTGCCAAACATAAGTGGCAGTGGGCAGGACACATTGCTCGCAGAACATATGGCTGATTGGGCCGAAAGGTTCTGGAGTGGCGACCGCGTATAGGAAGACGTAGAGTGGGACGGCCTCTCACAAGGTGGACCGACGGCCTTGTGAACCTTGGGGGAGGCCTATGTCCAGTAGTGGTCGTCTTTCAGCTGAAATGATGACGATAATGATTAATATTTCAACTTTGTTTGCGTAGTTGTTAACTCTATTATGGATGCTGTGATTTACTATAGTTAATATAATATTTATGTTGGCCTTTATTTACGTGTAGGTAATGTTTTGTTCCAATTTTGTTGGAGATCCTAAATCCTACTTCCTACTATGAGAAAGTTTGGATGTTGTAAACATCAATGCAAAGTTTGGATGTTGTAAACATCAATGCAAAGGTTGGATGTTGTAAACATCAATGCAAAGTTTGGATGTTGTAAACATCAATGCAAAGTTTGGATGTTGTAAACATCAATGCAAAGTTTGGATGTTGTAAACATCAATGCAAAGTTTGGATGTTGTAAACATCAATGCAGTTTGGATGTTGTAAACATCAATGCAAAGTTTGGATGTTGTAAACATCAATGCAAAGTTTGGATGTTGTAAACATCAATGCAAAGTTTGTAAGTATGTTTGGATGTTTGTTACTCAATCACGCAAAAACGGTTCGACGGATTTGAATGAAATTTGGCACACAGATAGTTTATAGCCGGGATTTACACATGGGATACTTTTAATTATAAGCGCGCCACATCTTTTATTTCTTTTATATTATTTATTAATTTACTAGCTTCGCCTGCGTGGAGGTCGGAAATTATCCCACAGAAACGTACTGTCGGGATAAAAGTATTTTATGTGTTAGAGTTCTTTTTTTTAATTGGATTAACTTTAATTGTGTCGCATTATCAAACAATGTCGTTGACGTATGCGACCATTTGAAAACTCAAAATGACTCAGTCTGTTTAATTTTTTAACTCATTTAAATATTTACACAATATTCTTACTAGAAATATAAAATATCTTTGTATGCGACGGATGGTGGGTTCATTTTGATAAGACAGTTTACCTCATCAAAAATATTTCAGTGCTGAAAATTTACGTAATGCACAATATGACTATGATAATTTTAATCACAATTTCTCACAATATATATCGTAAGGGAGCTGCTATTTGTACCTGCTTAGAGAATGCCAGTGCCAGACCAACGAGTTATAATAAATAGTCTATATTTAAAGTCAATAGTCATAAGGAACAGTAACAAGAATAAGTACAACAAGTAAAACGATGATAGCTGCTAAAGTATAAACTGCTGTTAACAACGCCCTTCTCTAGATACATAATGGAATGATGTTCGATGCAAAAAATGCTTAAGGGCCTACGTCCCGGTTGGTAGCGTAACACGGTCACTTTATGAACCGTACTGCTCATTAACGGCTTGTCTTGAAGATTTGAAAAATATATGATTTTGCTATAGATTTATATAGATCATTTTGCCGAGGGTACTTTTTTGTATGGTTAATACTTTTGCTGTAAAAAAATACTTTCCAACACGCAATATTTTGGCTTCTATTCCATACTCTTACTAAACGGCTTCTTTATTTGGAAAAAAAAATACACTGAAAAATAGATAGTTAGAGGGACCACAGAATCGCTAGAGCACAATTGTAAATTAATGAACATTTGCCAAGGAATATCCCCATTTTGAGATAAAGGCTCAGAGGTGCCCTGCGCGGGCGCGGGCGGCATCAGTCGTGCTTTAGCATACAAACGGGAGATGAGGATACGGGGCCTTAATAGGAAATTATAATTTAGATGTAGTTAATTAATAAAACAAACAAAAAAAATTAGATTAAAATAAGCAGTTTTCTTTTTTTTTTTGTGGACCATATGAATTGGACATATAATTACTAATTATTTTGTAATTTCCAGCTCTCTCTCCTGTACCCCATATACGACCACTTCCGCCGCATCGGCGGTGTAAAATGGCGGTTAGTCTCCTTCGCGGGGTCACTGATTGGTGCCTTCTTCAGCCTGGTTGTGCTGTGGGGAAGACTGCCAGCCCTCACTCTGTTGACAGACTACGCTGTGCCCCTCCTCGTCAGTATCGCCACTGTGCTAGAAATATTGGCCTTCGTGTTTATATACGGTAATTGTTTCATTGGAAGCCAACCCAAACATAGTAGAAATAGGCTAGGCTATGAAGACCATCAGCACCCTAATTGCGTAACACGCGACTAATCATAATCGGTTTCATTTTGACAGTTCAACAATATTCATTGCGTTATTTACGTTGTTGAGCAGACACATTTTTCGAACATATGAAGCGATGGTTTAGCCATCTGTTTCAAAACGTAACAGATTATGATTAATCGTGCGTTACGCAATTAGGGTGCTGTGCTAAGAATATGCTAAGGAATATCGTTCGAGCTGTTATTTCTTTCTTTAGATTAGGTGAGAGTTAACACCAGCAGATCACTTTGTGATTGTACAAAAAACTGGATTGTTTGAGATTTTTTCTCTCATGACCCCTACTTACCGCTGGCATGATATTTAGTTGCTTATAAACACTCATAAGAAAAGGTAGATTATAAAATTTAACAAAGCAACTGAATAAGCAACTGGCACAATATTAGGGTGAGCCTTACAATGGGTCACCCTTATAAATAGTACAATAATACAAACAAATACTCTGTCGGATAACGGATGATTTAGATTTAAATAATGAGGTTATTAATAGACTGTGGAGGCATCTTCTTAAATTTAACAATAAAGACCTTTATTGCCTCCGACTGCATGAGATTGCTTATATACAGGGTGAAATTGAATACATGCGACAAACCGAAATGGGAGATTGTACTCATCATTATGAGCAACTTTTACTAAGGGACCAATGATGCAATCGCAAAAAAAAACAGCTGTTCCCTACATTTTGACGAGTTATGCGAACATAAATGTAGGGAACAGATGTTTTTTTTTCCGCGATTGCATCATTGGTCCCTTAGTAAAAGTTGTTCATAATGATGAGTACAATCTCCCATTTCGGTTTGTCGCATGTTTTCAATTTCAACCTGTATACTATTCAGTCTAATAGTCATCCTTTTAAAACAAGTTTCTTGTTTCCATCTTTTTTAATTAAAGTTCACTTTTTAGGCAGTCGGGTTTTTTGATTTTGTAAATTATTTTTTTATTTTCTACTTTCTAGGTTGGAAAGTTCTCGTGGAAGACGTGGAATTCCTGACGGGCTCCGAGCTCGCAAGGTTTTGGGTACTGGGTTGGTGTGCTGCTCCAGGAATAATAGCACCCTTTACCATCTGGTGGATGACAATGGTTGTCATCCAAGACCAGACGTGGTACGAGGCTCCTTGGCCAGCATTCACCATGATATCCACTGCTGCACTGGCATTCCTCATTATCATTGTATTTGCTTCTGTTGCTGTAGCGAAGCAGGTTCAATATGATTTAATTGGGGTAAGAAATATGTCAAGTTGCCTTACCTCATGTTTTGACTGGGTGTATGGTGTGTGTGTGTGTGTGTGTCATATTTGTTTTTGGTTGCTAAGCGAATGTATTTTTTAGTTTATTTTTAGGCGGTTCTGCTATAACGCTAATGACGATTTACTTTCGTGTTTTAGTTAAAAATCATAAAAATAACAACTGGTTATTTATAATTAGCATTAATAATAGTGTGATCCATTGCTTTGCATGATATCGCTCTAGCAAAAGATAGCATTGCGACAGCGTTAATATATACTTAGTTTCTTGATGAGCTGGAAAAGCGGTAAAGGATGTCGTAGTCGTCAATAAATTAAATGTCATACTTATTAGGAACTTTACTAAGTACCTAATACACGGTTATAAATATTTGCTGCATAAACATGACAAGCAAACCTTTTAATTGATTTTTTTTAATTGTAACTAACGTGATTAGGATAACCCACAGAATTAATGTGCTAAGTAAACTAATACATAGGTCTAGTATATTATCTATTCCATTATCATAATCAGCGATCGTATTTAAAAATAGACACCTACTTTTTTAAGTACCTACTCAATTGCAATTTAGTGAATCATTAATCCGTCGCGTGTCTATTAACAGACACAATAGAAATACTATTGTTGGGCGTCCATCAATTACGTGAGTAAATTTTGGCGATTTTTCGACCCCCACCCCCGCTCTTGTGAGATGTCGTGAGATTTGACTCGACCCTCCCCCTCCCCATAATCTCACGTGAGATATTTCAAATACGTGGTTTTAGTGTAAAAACGTTAATCTGTGCTTATTTGCGTTGGATTTATGCGTTGCATTTGGCTGACTTGGCTGGGCGGTGGCGGTTTAACCATCGAGGAAGTACTGTGCTACTTTGTGGCGTTCGCATAACTGCGATAAATATTATTTTGTAGGATTTTGCCATATGGGTGGAAAAACATGTTTCACATAATTTAACCCGGTTATCTCGTAATGTTACATTGTTTCTTTGCGGGAAAAAATATAAATTACGTGATATTTACCAAGACCCCCTCTCCCTCACGTGAGATTGGATGAGATTCGACTCGACCCCCTCCCACCCCTAAACGCCTCACGTAATTAATGGACGCCCCCTAATATCGGAACACATGGTGTACACTTGACATGCGAGAGGTTAAATTGAGTTCCTTATTACTCGAAGATAGAACGTTTAGTATGCGAGTGCGAATATGACGCCATTTCCCTAAGTGGTATCTAATATACTTTTCCTACTGCCTTAATTTTAAGGCCACAGCCTTGTCTAGCGACACATGCTAAGAATTCATCACTAGTTCCTGTCATAGAGGAAATATTTATTCTTCCGCAGAAACTGAAGTCATCATTGAAGCCGTCTCGACACTGGGGCCCGCGGGACCCCATCACGCACTACTACTGGCTGGCGAGGAGAGATGAAAACGAGAGAGGAAACGAGCTAAGAAGGAGATACCAGAGGAGACAGTTGGGTCAGCTCTCAGGAAGACCAAGCTTCCTAGAAGTACCCAGTCCTCTGCAAGGAATAGACAGAGAAACGATTAGTACCCATAAAGTACGTTCAAACTCCGATGACAGGCTGTACACCATCAGCAGAAAACAATTGACGCACGTCGCTGACACCAAGAGGAGACCCAGGTCTCTAGACTGGAGTCCGAAGTCTTTAAAATGGAGTGTCCCCGAGAGAATACCCAGCCGTATGGACTTAAGAGATTTAACCGTCAGTAAAGATTCTTTTGGTTCTATGCCGTCTGTAGACGGTAATAATAGCATGTTAGGAGATAAGACATTTAAGAAGTAAGAGTAGACTAGAAAGGACGACCGATCTGTCGACTGGCAACGTTAGGTTTTACTGTAGTATTATATAAAAGTGGAGGTTAGTTATGGTTAAATTAACTATTAAGAAATAAGATGAGTGTACATTTAGTGTTATCTGTATTAGTAAAAAGTTTACTAACTATAAAATGCACTAACGACTTTTGATACACGTTCCAACAGAACTGATTTAATTCCCTACCTTCATCCTGTATGTACCTATCTAATTTGTAGGTAATTCATGAACCCTGCGCATTTCAGTGCTTTGCTGACCTTTTCCTAGTTACGCCACTATATTCTTCGGATTCTATTAAAACAGGGTGGAAGGCATGCGCAACCTGTGGCCATAGTTCCAGTACATGATTCTGAAATCCCGTGTTGAAATTTTGAAAAAAAATATCGTTAAGCTATTTGCGCGCGTCGTTGTCCGTGCCATCCAGTATAATTATCTAGTCTGCCAGGAATTTTATAATATCATAATCATAAACATCATATGATAATTATAAATATTTATTTATGTACTTTAAGTACATCACTAGCTATATACCTCCTCGTTGCTATAGAATGAATAACTAGGCCTTTGCCTGCATAGAAAAGTGAGTCTATGGGTCGCCCCGTGCGCGGAGTTGACATATAGAGTTGGATAGAAATAACTTTATCTATTCTTGGTAGAATAGAAATATGGTTATGCTATGGTAGTGCAGCTGACGGTTTAGTATAAGTTGATACTGGCTTATATCGAGACAGTCATCAACAAGACAGATCCATATTATTATTAACTCACTAACGCCTGTAATAAAAGACGTTCTCACTAAAGGCAGACCGCGAAATAACATTTTCTTAAGGTTTTTGCAATTTCCAGGTCAGTGCCCGGTTGTTATGTTGATTAAAATATTATGATTCGCGGCTGTAACAAATAAATATGTCTTTAAAGTAGGTATTCTAATAATAAAAAAATAATAAATAATTTCATAATACTATAAAAGGCATCCAACTGAGGTTGCAGAGGGTTTGCGGGGCATCGAAGAGGCTGACACGTTGGCGAAATTAGCGGCTAGGAATGGAAACTAAATAAATATTATATTAGTTTATTAGGATTTTTTTACCAACGTTTAAAAATATAAGTTATGATTATTTGAGAGAATATTTTAATAAACGGTCATTAGAGAAGGGTACATGGTATAAAACCATACAGTGTGATCCTCTTCGCGTGCCCTGGTTCATGAATAGCGACGCTAGTAGAAAACTGATTGTTTCTGCTCTTACACTCAGATCTGGACACATTCCATGCAAAAATATTGACTTCATGATGATAAAAATCGCTTCGTCCAATTGTGAGCAATGTAGAGTTGTCGAGGACCTACTTCATTTATTGATGGAATGTGCCCAATATGAGTCTAGTAGAAATATTTTAGTAAGGTCCCTGAATTTGAACAGAACTGATATTGGCATGTCCCTTCAATCTATCCCAACCAAATGGCGACAATGCGAAGGGTTTGTACAAATTCATGGCCCACGTCTCGTGAAAGTATAATTGTTTCGGATACGATGGGACTGACATACGCTATGCGTAAAAGCCCCTAAAACAAATAAATAATTGAAAATAAAATATTTATTATAAATACAACCCTCCTAGTTCATATTTAATCCCATTCAATGACTTTCACAAAATAGTCATTCATGAAAATTGCAAAAACATTAGAAAATTTGAATTTCGCGAGCTTACGTGAGCCACAGAAACGTGGCGGATCCACGTGACTCTTCACTGACCTTCGCCAAGGAGCATCTCTATTACTCATACTGAGCCCCTTTATTGGTTTATGCAGCTACTATGCATGCTCCGCACGATCCCATCACGTAATTGTGGTAAGTAGTCTGAAACATCGACGTTGACTTGTATCGCTGATTTATTCCGTTCTAATATCAATCTACCTACAGTGGGTACACAGCTGTTAGAGTCACCCAGCAGGTACATATGAAGTAGATTTAGACAAAGTTAGGCTTTATAGAGCATCTCTGAAAAACCTATCTACATGTGTGACAGACAAGCTTTTCATAAGCTCGTTGATCCTTAAACGCCCGGTTCTTAGTCATAAAAACAGACAAATGTATATATATATTTTTAAGGACCTACCGATAAATAGTAAAATAACATTGAAAAAGGTCCGTATGCTCCAATTTGCAGAGCTAAAATTTTCAAAGCATCTTTTCAATCAGTCAAATCTGAGATTGATTTAAAATAACTGTTAACAAAACTTCATCAGACTGCATCACATTTGACTGCAATTAAATAATAATTGTTTTTTTTTTAGTAAGTTATATTTTAGGAATCATCTGCTCAAGGTGTTTGTTTTGATACCCCCATGGTCATGGTACAAATTTTTTGCCGTCTCAAATCCGTCATTTTAATTATATAAAAACAAAACGTAACCAATAATAATAGCGTGACCTCGACGAGTCGATAGACACCTCATGTAATGAAATCCATTCAGCCATGCTTCGAGGGTATAAAGAAGCCTTCATACGTTTGTATGAAGGCTTCTCTTGAGTGTTTACTCATAGATAGGTAAGTTTGATGTCGCGAGTCGCGTAATAAGTGAAACATGAGTCTGACACACAATTTCGCGTCGACATGACCCGGCTAAATCAAATGTAAGTAGGTATATTTGCCGCCCGAAAAGTTTGTAGGTAGCACGCAAGATAGGCGCGAAGTGCCGCAAAGTACGGAGACGCCAAACCTCGGCGGTCGCTGCAAGCAGCGCCTACCGGTTGATACGCACAGGCGCGGCTGTGCCGTGCTCTAAGATGTCAGACAGGCTTCGTTTCTACAGCGACGAACGTGCAGCAGCCGCGGGGTGCAGAGTTGCAACCGCGCGGATGTCCCGAGGTTGCCGCGTGGATGCCGCAGGGCTCCAAGGGATGTCACTGGGCTTCCATGTAGATGCCACATGGATGTCTTGTGGATGTCGCGTGACTGCCGCGCGGCTTTCGAGCGAAAGTTCTTGTCGCCAGCCTCGCATTTAATTCTCTACCCGCTCCAGTCTGTGCTAACTCTATTTACTTAATTCCAAACATAGTTGCTAAATGGATAGAACTCACCTTGCTATAACAGCGCGGCCGGCGCGGTTTGGCGATGCGGTATTTTAAATATAATTATTTCGTGTCATAATCGGCCCTGGATCTACTCCCGGTTAGTGGCTTAAGACTCCCCTTGTTTTACCATATGGGATAATGAAGGGAAAATAACACATTTGTGTGTGGTCACTAAAGGTCCACGCACCGCATGGCCGTAATATAATATTAACGAATTCATTAAGGAATTCATTACTTACACTTGATTTAATTTTGGACCAAGGTCTCGATTGCATCTCATACAACTGCTGCCTACATAGCTTCTTGCTGCTGTGTACAAAAATGCATCCAACACAACCTGTCTTCTTAGAACAGCTTCAACTAATTGGTTGAAAGGCCTTATTTAAGCAAAAGTTGGTAAGAATAGCGTGTCGATTACAAAACCCAACGGTCACGAGTTAATAAATGAAGACGTCAAGCCTACGCGTGCTTATTATTGTAGTCGGTACGGTATAGAATAGTATTTTGACTTCTTGTAGGCAAAGATAGAATGGTCTACTGCTCTCGTTACGAACTCTACTGGATGGCTTGTACAACATAGACACTGGCATTCAATACTTAGTACCTAACACTCTTTTAAAATTGCAAGTTCTCCTAAACTATGGAAGTCAGAGTTTTATAGCAAATTTCATCAAAATTCTTTGAAATTATAGTTTATTGCAGTACATTAGGAACGTTTGCAAAAAACTCATAAGTACAACATTTACAAGTATGTTTCACGCCTAATTTACATTTTAATAACTGGTATTGCCTCCTCGGGCTCTGATTACAGCTTCGAGCTAATTTGACATATTAAAGACTAGGTTTCAGAGGCGATGTCGGGGGAATTTTGTCTCATTTTTCCATCAGGGACTGTTTAGAACCCTGACGGTGATGAGAGTTGGTATGTTGTTTCTAACCAGCCTCTCGAGCTCAACCAAGGCGTGCGAGCGGTGTGTGGCCAGGCTATCCATCACCCATATTTACTAAATATGGCCCTGCATACTAATTAAGGATCTCTTGAGCATATATTTCCACAGTCAGGGTGCCATTTTCTATGGCCACTAGCTCTGTACGACCTACCGAAGAGATGGCAGCCCATACTGGCCTATTTTTTTGCCAAACAACGCTGCCAATGCTACTTTTCCTGTTGACAGCGATGCGGACGAATTTTTTAGAGCCCAACGATTTTTCTTTTCTTCTTTATACAAGGTGAATTTTTAGTCACCGTTTAAATTTTTCAGGGTAATGTACCCGTGAAATTGAACAACTTTCTCCACGGACATGGACCAAAATATGAAAAAAAAATCGGACCTCCCATGCAAAATCAATAGTCAGCTGATCGATTTTGTATGAGAGGTCCGATTTATTCCTTGGATAAAGTTGTTCAATTGCACGGGCACTATCACCCTGAAAAATTTACGCTAAGAAGAAGAAAATTACAGATTAGAAGGTACCTTTTGAGGTTTGTCGCTGGTATGGCTGAGCACCTGAAACTATGCGACTGTTACAGATATCGCAAGCCGGAAGTGACCCCTTACTATACTCGCCCACTGGTTGATTACCACCCAGTAAAATTTATATAAATACTTACACGGCAAAGTTCCTTGGTATCCGTCTAGACGGTAAAATCGGACACCGACTCTACCGATTTCTTGAGTCAATTTTGGAAGTCACAAAAATCGGAGTCCAACCATAAGTAGTCGTTTATCTACGTCTTTACCTACAATAATAAGTCCATACGCGTTAGGTTAGTGAGTTGAACCGTTCCGGCGTGAATACAGTTAATCCAATATTTTTGTATGATTGATACAATACGCCTCTTTGGCGGTCACTTTGTCAATGTCCAGAAACTTAACGGTGTTTCTGACGTCTCGACTATGATGTACCACAGTAACTGTGGTTTAATTTGAAGCTAACCGGGAACGAGGATATTTTTTTCTGAATTTTTTATAATTATAACAAAAGTTCTGTAGTCCCAAAGTATCGGATTTTTAGGGGGATATATTGCTGTTTACTTTCGAGCAAAATTACTCGACCGTTGTGTTTAAAGCAAGTTCACAAACTTTCTATTGATTAAAACTACTTCAAGAATGGATTCTTTAACATCCTTAATGCGTTATTTACAGGAAAACCTGTTAGATCAATCTTAGTAAGTTCTTGTTCGGTCCGCGCCGCTGACGTCCCGCGAACACGCAGAAACGCAATTATTATCTACGGAATTATCTATTAATTTATTATTAAAATAATAATTGCAGGTGTCAGTGATAATCGTTAATAATTTAACATACGGTAATAGACTTGCCCTTGGCCCGTATTGCAGAGGTTACTATTAAGGTAAAAATAAAGAGAAAATTTTCATTGATATTTTATTAAGGAAACAGTGACATAATTATCGTGTGATGTTAATCTATACCTTTTTCTAAGTAATAATTTAATCATTAACTAGATATGTAGGTAATTCTGACGTATTTTTTATTGATTAATATTTAAAGTGATCAATAGGCTAAAATGTGTTGTGGTACAGAAGAGTGTGAAACGAAAACGTCATAATGGGAGGCCATGGAATAATAAAACAATAGCCTGCTTGTTAGTAAGTCATCAACCATACCATTGTGCATCTATCTATGCGGATATAGAAGCGAACATTATCACTTATGTTAAACTGTGTATCGACTTGAGCCGCCTCAACTCGAGGCCAAAGAACACTCGAAGTTGCCTCTACTGGATACATAATCAGCCTATGATGCTCCCCACTGCTGGGACACAGGCTTCCTCTCGATGAAAGGGAGTGGGCAGTCCACCACGCGGGCGCAGTGTGGGTTGGTAGATTGTCACTGGTCTTAAAAAATTTGGTTCTATAACATGCCGGTTTCCTTTCTATAAGTTCCTTCACCTTTTTGAGAGCAGAGGTGATGAAATAATTTAAGTACACCAAGTAAAGTCTGTCAACCGTCAGTCGCCGTCAGTCACCCGACTTGTAGGTCGTAGGTCACCATTTGACGTAATAACCTGAATTAGACTTTATCGACATAGACGATGGCGAAGAGGCGATGTGATTTGCCTCAATGTGGGTCTGGTTCAGATTGAGACAACGTTTCTATTAGAGAGACTATAGGAAACCATTAATTGTTCAATAAACTCTCTATCCTTCCTCTCTGTGATCTTACAGAGAGGAGGGATAGATATATTTTTTATCTACAAACGACTATTTTTGCAAATTTAAGTAACTAAGACAGCGGTCTTAAGTTGCACATATTTTACCCTAATAGGTAGCAGGTTCTAAACGTTAAAATGGCTGAGTTCTAGCCAAAACTCAAGTAATTTTGAATCATTGATACCACGATTAAGAAGAAGGTTCAAACCTGAAGGAGTGAAGGTGATGAATTAATAATCGATGAAGCGAGTACGAATCAAATGCTAAGTAACCCTGAAGTGTATAGCCATGAACGAACTATTTGCTTACCTAAATGAGACCGTGCAGAAAGAGCCTGCATGTGGTAGTTTCATTGCTTATTTAACTAAACAATTTTGATTGTTAATTTAATTCAAATGAAACGAAAGGTTACACCGAATATGCAATCACTATAACATTTGCGCAAGATTTGCTGCGAGTGCTGAGATGAGAACTTTGGTTTTCCTCATCAATGACGGGCACAGGGGAATTTTGTGGAAATAATTTATTTCCTGTTGCACAGACCTGTTGTAAATCTCATTGATTCTTTGAAGGGGTAAAGACATTAGGAATATTGTCGTTTGTCACGTAGGCACCGTAGGCACGCATGATTTTACAAACGACGAGAATAAACGAGGAGATTCTCAAGTTCTCGCGTACTTTTTTTATGTATGATCTATCACGCATTACATTGAGTAGTCCGAATTTGAAAAAAACATAATTGTAAAGGTGCCAAGTAAAATAATGGCAGCTTGATTGATCTGCAACGTTGTTAGTTAGTTTGGCGCCAAGTCCAAATTAGTAATTTACGTTAATTTAGGAGCTTAGTTAGGTACACTAATGGCTGATTTTTCAATTGTCTGATAACTTTTATCTGAGAAATAAATATTGCGGTTTGATAGCTTTTGTATAGAAAATGTCTTACACTGTCATGTCAGAGTCTCTGTTATCGACTTCAGGGTTTTTTTTTTGTTTGGGTGGGAAATCATCAAATAACTTCTCCCGCTCTGGGTGGAGCGGGAGGGCGTGTCAGACTTTTACTGACTAAAACCCACCCGTGTTCCCTCAGTTGCCTGTGTGCCAGGGGCCGCGGTATCTCTTTCGAACAACCCGCACCCCTGGCAGACATCGGCCCTTGCGGACCCCACCATTTGGTGCTGACATCTCTTTGAGGCGCGCGCGGAACACAACGCGCTGTCGACCCGGGCTTGGTCCTTACCGGACAGCGAGCTACCCATTACTCGCCGTCCGCAAGCCCGCGCCTACGGTGGCCGGGAATCAGCCTGGGATTCCCGCGGCGACTACGGCCGTGAGGGCGCATATACTGCCTCTCTCTCACGTGCGCCGCCTCCCTCTTCGCGAGCATTACTGCTTCGCAGAAGGAGGTGACGGCTAACCATTCACTCTCGCTCCGTACCATGGCCTGCACCAGGGCCGGACGCGAGAGATCGCCGCCGCCGATTGCCTCCACGAGGACACGGCGGTGCTCCGCCCAAGCCGGGCAGACCGCCACCGTATGCTCCACCGTGTCCTCAGGGCGATCTTCGCAGTGGAAGCACCCCGGCGTTTCCTCCCGCCTTATACGAAACAGGAACCTCCTGAAACAACCGTGTCCGGTGAGGACCTGCGTCAGGCGGAAGGTGCATGAGGACGCCATGCCGCCTCTTAAGCCACTCCTCAAAGAGCGGACTTACCGCCGCTATCGTGGCGTGCCCAGCACTGGGTTGCGACAATCGCACTCTCCATGTCGCTATGAGATCCCGCCGGAGCTCTGTCCGCTGCACCTCGATTTCTCGCGGCAGCGGAGTAACGCCCCGGCGTTTGGCCTCCTCGCGCCATTCCCAGATGTGCGCGAGGACCTTTGCCTCCAGATCCCATGGCGGATCGACTTCAGGGTGCTACTTGTTATATACCTACCTAAAGCAAAGCCAATGGGCAACAGAACTAGGTGCTAGATTTTAAAATTAAATTAGTACTGACTACATTTTAGATTAGGCTAAAACCCGGATAGTCGCCACACTTTTCGAAATCATTCTATATTTCTCAATACAAAAAGCTAGATACTTCATTTGTAAAACTGGCCGGTAGACTAGACTAGACATCTATCCCACATCGGGGACAGTTGCCTAATCTATATAAATTACGTTTAGGATAGATGCCCCGCCGAGAAACAGGACATCTATCCCGCAAAAACTTGACCTCATTTTGCCTTCCCATGCAATCGCACAGAGACATGCGACACGGTCAACTTAGTGGTAGTTGGAGAGTCTTTCGAGAGATTAATACGATAGCATGCGATTCATCCGCGAAACTAGAGTAATTACGATCAGGGCCACTATATCCTTGGGGCAACTATCCTGGTTTTACCCTAGCTGAGAATTGAACCCAATCTTATTGGATGTATGTACCTACTAATCATTTGTCTAGCCTTTTTCCAACGATGTGGGGGTCGTGTACCAGTCTAACCGGGTGCAGCAGAATACCAGTCGGTATGTTACACGGAACGACCGCCTATCTGACCTCCAGAACCCTGTTACTGGGTAACACGACACCCTTTGGTAAGACTGGTTGTCAGATTACCGGTATCGACTGTCATTCCCCTCGTGATTTCCGAGGCACTTAGGGGTATGTAAAGGTGGTCAGCCATTCACGGAACAGCCGCGCCAAGCGTAGCTTAGCCTGCTCAATCGACCCTGTTATTACTAAGTCACACGGCCACTTTATGTTTTATGTACTTTCGACCGTAATTCATTTAAATTTTAAGCTTGAACTAAGTAATGCATTATTATATAAAAATTTAAGCTTTCTGCACTCTTATACAGCATACGTTTTTATCCAGTACGCAAACTGCAACCATGAATTCAGCATATCATTCTAGATCCCCCGGAACACAAATTTTTCGTCGGTTATACAAAAAAGAAATCAGCTGTTTCATAGAAAAGGGCGATACCTACGGGGTCAAAATGTATGGAACAGCTGATTTTTTTTGTATAACCGACGAACAATTTCTGTGCAGTTACAGTTTGCTCACTAGTTAAAAACTTTTCCTGTATATAAACTTTATCTGTGCCAAATTCCATACTCCTCCGTCCGCCCGCGTAATTTTCGTAAAAAGGGTTACAAAGTGTTTGCTTCACGTATTAATATATAGACTAATCCCCTTATTTATAAACGTTGCTTAAAGTTAAGTACTGATTAGCGACCGTTTAACCATACATTTTTGAAGTTTAAACATCTCGCGCTGCGTATATAAATAAGATGGTTTGTAGTTATATATTTAAATACAATATTGTATAAACTGCATTGCTCTTTGGCAGCAGTGATAGGAATTCCCCGGATTAAGTATTTCTTATGAAAAGCTTTTGCTAACACCAGTTTTTTAGCACCTATCGTGTTATGTCATAATCAAAATCATACGTATTTCACCATAGAGGCTAAATCTATTACCTTCCTTCGGAATCTTCTTTTAGATTTAAAAGTAAAACTGTTTTTCTGGGGGCAAAGCCAGTTATGCTGTGTTTTACTAATGTTTTTGTTACTTAATGATTATGACTATGTAAATTTTCCGGGTTATTGCCATTTCATGCAACTGTTCCTCGTAACTGTCAAAAAAGGACATTCATCATCAACATTTCAGCCGAAAGACGTCCACTGCTCGACATAGGCCTCCCTCAAGCCCGCCACTTCAACCGGTGCTGTGCTTCTCGCATCCAGCGGATTCCTTCGGCCTTCACAAGGTCATCGGTCTACCTTGTCGAAGGCCTTCCAACTCTACGGCTTCCGGTACGCGGTCGCCACTCCAGAACGATTCGGCCTCATCGGCCATCTCTTCTGAGAGCAATTTGCCCTCATGCTCTGCCCACTGCATCTTAATTTGACGCGTTTCGCGCTATGTCAGTTGCTTTGGATCTCCTGCGGATCTCTTCATCCCTGATTCGATCACGTAGGGAAACTCCAAGCATAGAGCCCTCTCCATTACCCTTTGGGTGACTTTAAGCCTTCTTATAAGGCCCCAAGGAAAATAGTGATTAGAATATCGCGCAGTGAAGTAAACAATTCATTTCCCCCTTATATGTATATAAATAAGGAACGCTAAATTTATTTTAGTAAAGAGGGAGATATGGATATTTTCAGATACCTAAGTATGCCAGTCTTACCAAGGAGTAGGTACCGTGTGCTCCAGTAACCGGGCTGTGAAGGTCAGATAGGTAAAATGCTCTATAAAAATTACTGTTATCTGCATCCGGTTAGACTGGAAGTTGACTCCAACGTGGTTGGGAAAAGGCTAGACCGAAATTCATTAGTAAGCTTACTTGCCATAAACCTTACATTAAGCCTAGCATGTACTTAGGTGGTTTTAGAGGTGCGTGTATTAGTTTATTTTCGCTGTTTTCTCCTTGAGCATTGCCTTATTCTTCTAGTGCATATCATTCTGATGTACAAGGTCCACAAAACAACCTACATTAAGGTCGATCTTCAATTTCTAACCATATCATCAGGCGCTTTACTTTGTGTTCATTATTTCATCACCGCTACTCTCAAAACAATGAAGGAAAACATTTTGAGGAAACCGTCATGTCCTAGAACGAAAAATTCGAAAACATGTGACATCTATACAAGGTGTAACAGAATGGACGCAAGACCTGAAAGTAGTTTGTTCTTAATTGACTACTGAATCGATTTCAGTAACTTTTAATATAAGTTTTTTTTCTTTAATTATGTATTTTGCCATACCTACCACTGATTCAGCCAAGGAAAATTCAATCTTATCCACCAAGAAATAAGACTCAATTTTAAATGCATAAAGTAATGCTTGGGTCGACTAGTTTTTCTTAATAATATCAGTTAGCTTTAAAAAAAATAGTTTTGGTCATTGTATTATGCTTTTAACTCAATACTCTAATTGGGGTGTATGAGGTCTTGCGTTAATTATGTTACTCGTTGTATACCGACCCGCACTTGGTCTGCATGATGGATTACAACCCACTCCCTCTCACAGAGAGCTTAGTGGGCCTGTGTCCCAACAGTGGGAACATTATAGGCTAATTATAGTTATAGTAAAGGTATAAAAGGGCGTAAATACGGCAAAATGGTAGACTCATCACAAGATGCAACAAATCGAGTTATTGCAATTCGTAAAGTAAGTTTCCACAAATAATCAAGATAGATGATAAATAATAAACATGTCCATATCATGACTAAAGACTAAAGAAATACCCAATATAACTGTTACTTCTTCACTTATGTAATTATTAGTAATAATTTTCGCAGAGCGTAAAAACCCAATAAGTGCATTCATTACACGTCACCTGCGTAGCTGGACATCTTCCGAGGGTCGAGGATCTCGCCCCTCCCCGCGTGGTTTTGTTAGTAAACTCGCTCGACGGGCCGTAGTAAGGGCGTCACGAACCTGCGCCCGCGCAGACTCGGATCAAGACAACATTCAGCTCTAAAGTTGCGTGCGAAGCGGATCGCTGTGCGGTAACGGTCGTGCGCTTACGAGTTACGAGTAATAAACTCTACGAGTTACGACTAGTAGACGGTTCAAGTGGTCTGTCTAGAGTTGGAGACTATAGTGATGTCGAAGGATAATCCAAGGTTGTGTCGGCTGGGTGTCCTGGCGCCAGCCGCGCTCTCCGCCTGCATGGACGCGTCGGTGCTGGCAGTGCCGGCTGCCGGGGCCATCGTCTCCACAGTCCTCAAGGAACTCAGCAAGGCGTTCATGCTGAAAAAGTAAGTGATTTTCTACTCTTTTGGGGCTAGCTTATCAACGTTTGGAGCCTATTTTCCAGTTCATAGGACTGTCTTGTAAATTGTGTTAATAGTTATAAATTAAGCCCGGTTTACATTTTTGTTTATTTATGATTAAGGCTTGCGATATTCTTATTTAATACTCCTATTATCTGTTTGTCGCACTTTCGTCTGTAGATTACTTGATAAGATTTATTAGATCTCATAGTTAAGATGCGAGCTTGTTTATTTATATTATATAGACAAATAATATATAATATAACTAAACAAGCATACAAGGTATAGGCAAAAAAACTCATAACAATCCGTCATCTACGTATTCTGCAGCAACATCAAATTAAATAAGCAAAAATTAGTATTGAGAAATATTTTTTTTTTGGTGTGAAAAATTACTGGTTTACCTAAGGTACATACATGCGATGCGAAAAAAGCAATTTTGCCCTCAAGTGATCCAGCAAATACAAAAAAATTATCACAACGACGGCGACGGGAAGAATATTTTATGTCTCAGGTTGGTCTTTAGCACCAGTTATATATTTTTCTATTAAATAGTTTTATTTATGTTATGATACTAGGAATATGTGTATTGACATTGACTTGTTATTAGTAATATTACCTATGTAAATTATTTTATTAGTCATAAACACAACATTTAGCACAGCATAATTTACCATTTAATTTATTTTAGTGAATTAATTAAGGCTCTGCGTACACACACCTGCAGGCTTAGCATGACGTTTTCTATTTCTACGAAGAATAGACAGTGCTTTTTCAATATAGGTATAGTGACATTTAGTTTCTCCATTTTTGACATCGCACCGTAGATATCCTTCTACAATCTGTCATTTTCTTTTTCGTTTCTAACGATTTTTGTCTAGGTCCTTTTAAATGTAGACTATTTCAGAAGAATATTTCTTGCCAAACTATCAAAATCACATTGACAACAAACTTTCTACTCGACGGCCACAATGTATATACGATTATCTACAAAATCGTAATTTGTTTAGAACGCATAACTGTGATAATTAATGGAAAACCATTGCTATCTTCTTCTATTGTACATCATTTAGTTAATAGTCATGTCTATTCTTCCGTCGACAAATTGGTGCTCGTGTTAAACCTGCTGCACATAATGTAACTAAGACTAATATAATAACTATGACAGCTCAAGTGTCAATTTCCTCCTCCAAAAATCCTGTTAGGTACTTTCATAAAATACCAATGCACATCAAAAATATTCCAAATAAACATAATAAAAGCCACTTGCTCCGGCCCAAGTCTGTTCAACTCCTTGGAATGCGCAAGCGGATTCTCGTTTTGATAAAGGCGTGTCCAAAAAAGGTACAAGACAGCTGTGACGACATTCTCTTAGTCATCCGTGTGTCCTGGATGGCTGCACCATGTAGGGATGGTACTGCAATATAACGAACTCGACACCGATACCAGCTAATATTTCGTTAATCATTCGTTTTCTACCTAATCTTTGCAGAACAGAATCGTGTCAACAGAATATCGAATTATCAATATCTTGATAATACTTATTATTGTTTGTCATAATCATGACGATGTTTTACTGCTAATAAAGTCAGGATGTTAAGGACATATCGATAAATAGGTTATAGGTATGCAGATTAGAGTTGCTTGAAACAGGATATTTGCGTTTGGATTTCTATGAGTTGTTAAACCAACTAATTTTAGTGCCTTTTTTTTAAATACGTTGCGCCACACTAGGAATTTCTGCCTGTATCGTGGGTGCGTTTACAAACATAGAAACTCACAAACACCCAGACCCGGAACAATTACTTGCAGATCATACAAATATTTGTTCCGTGCGGGGATCGAACCCGCGACACGCTGCGCAGCAGTCGATCGCTCAGCCATTACGCCAACCGTGTCGTCTTTGTGACTTCTCAGTGATAATTTAGGTAGATAAGTATCGGAATAGATCGGAAACAAATGATTATGCTGAACAATGCTGACAATACCCGCGTGGTCAACTGTCAATGCAGTTACCCACTTTTCAACCTTATTGCTTAAGACATAAGGGTGAAAAGTGACCCTCAATGCCCGCGTATGTACGTGCACCGAGACAAAAATCACAACCGCATGGAAATATAATTTACTTAGTATTTTTAATAGATTTAGTTTAAAATAAACAAAGGTCTAACCGATCTGATGGTGAATCAATTGTATGTACGGTCACCAAAATAGATAGAATAACAGCTCCATAATTACTTAACAGACGATTAATCATAATCTGTATCATTTTGACAGTTAAACAATATTGATTGCGTTATTTACGTTGTTGAGCAGACACATTTTTCGAATATATGAAGCAATGGTTTAGCAATCTATTTCAAAACGAAATAGATTATGATTAATGGTGGGTTACGCAATTAGGGTGCAGGGATATAGTTGTAGTTTAGTAAGGAACCGATAGATATTTTCTAATAAAATGTAATTAAATTAATAGGAAAAGAAGCAGTTCATATTATTATAACAAATTCGAAAACATTATTATCGGTTCTTACTAAACTTTAACTATGTATATCCGACGAACCTGGCGCCCAAGACTGCTATTTTGATCAAAATCGTCATTCCAACACGATACCGTTGTCATTTTGCTAAAAGTTTGTAATCTGCTAAATTCATAATGGTCGATCATTGGTCGGTCAATGGTGTCGTAATTGGCATCGCATTTTCGTAATGCCATTATTATAAAACTCGTCAGTAGAAATGATTTTCGAAAAACTACTACCGAATTTGAACATTTATTCATGACAGATTTCATTTACCTATATATATTTTTACATATTACTTATTAGTGTTATAAGTAATCTAAAGTAGTAGGAAGTTCGTAAATTAAGTCAGTAATTCATTTGTCATTATGTACGAGATTACCAATAAATGCCATTTCTTTCAATGGAGTGTCAGTGGCTGACCATTAGAAAGTCATATTGACGCCATTTTATTAGTAGATTACCAAACTTGTCAAAATCAACAAATAAGAAATCAATGATAGACCATTCTGACACTATTGTAATAGCAGACTTGAGGCCCTGGTTACTTATATCTATGGGTGACAGTATATCGTAGTGATTAATAAATTTCGTTGAAAATTTCGTCCAACGTATTGCGCAGAAACATAGATACTGAGTACCATCCTTTAACAGGTGCAACAAAACTAGTTTCGCGTTACACATGTTATACATAAACAAAGCGATCTGATTTATCGACATTGCACATCTGCTCAATTTCGTGGAAGTTAATCTAACATACCTAATGGTGTGTACCTTACTACCTACACAGCACAAAGAACGAGTAAAGTAATGCAATGCAAAAGCACATCTTAAAATGGTAATAATGACATAATTTTTTGGAACAAGTACGCAAGTATTACACCAATTCGACGTATAAGGTTGTACCTGTGTTAACATAGGAAGTTGACGTTTATTTACGACAATTTGGCGTACCTATAAGTGTTATCGCGCTAGTTTGGGAGGTCGGGGTACCTTAGTTTAATGGCTTTGTAGGCGAAAAACTGGTATTATGACCAGTAGAATCTTGTTTTCGTGTTGTTTTGTTAGCAAACCCGTGCCTAATTTGTGTTGCTATTCGTTCACATTGATAACTTGACAAAAAAACATAGCGCCTATGTTCTCTCGAGGGAAAGGGTGACAGCTGAGACCACACATCGGATTATTATGATTCCTAAATTGTGTACTAGACTATCCATCACAATCTGAATCATTTTGAAAGAGATTGCTAAACCAATGACTTCATAAGATTGTTTGAAAAAATTACCTGTTCTACAACGTACCTACATAATGCAATAATGTTGTTAAACTATCAAATAAAAGCAATTCTTACTATTCGTGTGTAACCCCATGGGTATAAGAGAGACTCACTACCTCCCACTAAGACATTCAAAATGGAAAATCCAATAACACTTTTCATTGGGGACCGAGCAGAGCGGGAGTGATATGAAGTTTCGAATAACATTATTTCGACGCACGCTATTTCGAAAAACTTTACGAGTGGTACGCCAGTTCGAAAACACTTTGAGTCGAAAACTGCTATATCGAATGACTTTATCGCGAACACGGTCATTCGAAAAACTGTTTGAATGGTACGCAAGTAGTAGTAGTCTTGGTATCACAATCCACTGTGGCGAATAGCTTATTCCAATCTGAATTTGTTTGGAGATCGAACTTTGCGACCCAGTGATTACCAAGAACTACCTACGCTACGATGATAAAACTGACACTGAGATAATTGTCTATACCACTAAGTATAAATGATTAATATTAGTACTTATTATGATTTAGCTATGTATCCCTAGGATGCTTCCCGTTTTGATAATCTAATAATGATCCATCGATTTATTTTAATGCAATCATAACAATAAAAACAAATCAATGAAGGTTGAATTCCAAAGATTGAAGGGTGGTGGTAATGAGTACCTCCTATAATTTAGATTTCTTTGTTGATTGCTATAGGTACTTGAGGAAATTAAAAAGTTAACTTAAAATATACTTCTCATTACTGTTGTTTCCCAAACCCAATACAAATAAGGTTTTATCGGGGTCGCAAGTTCGATCGCCAGACAAATTCATATTGGAATATATATGCTATTCGCCACAGTGGATTTCGATACTAAGACTTTCGTACTTGCGTACCATTCAAACAGTTTTTCGAATGAGCGTGTTCGCGAGAACGTCATTCTAGGTATATAGCGGTTTTCCACTAAACGTGTTTTCGAACTGGCGTACCACTCGTAATTTTTTTCGAAATAGTGTGCGTCGAAATAACGTCATTCGAAACTTCATATCACTCCCGAGCAGAGCACCATATCAGAATAATTTTTAATTACTTACCTATTATTTAATTTTTCCCTACAGTGAATTGAACAAGTACAAGGTACAAGCTTGATGTTTGTGATATTGTGTTTGATAATCGTTGTAGGCTATTTCTGATATAACAAAGCTCACAATAGATTCATATAATTATGTCTAGTGTCTATATTATTCAATTATCATATTTCTGTGACTCTTAGTTCTATGACTATATAATTATTATCTATAGAATATGATAGTGTAATATCCCCACTAATAAAAGCCTGACATGTAAAATCATAGTTAAGAACTATGATTTTACATGTCGGCTTTTATACAGGCTGTATTTTTAGTCACCTTCCAAATTTTTCAGGGTGATAGTACCCGTTAAATTGAACAACTTTCTCCAAGGAACATGGGTCGAAATATGAAAAAAAAATCGGACCTCCCATACAAAATCGACCAGCTAACTATTGATTTTGCATGGGAGGTCGATTTTTTTTTTCATATTTCGACCCATGTTCCTTGGAGAAAGTTGTTCAATTTAACGGGTACTATCAACCTGAAAAATTTGGAAGGTGACTAAAAATACAGCCGGTATATCCGACCCAGAGCACTCTCCCCGGGCCGTAACATTATCGAGTATAAAATAACACAAATTATATGAAGATAATTAAGAAAATAGTGATGCACATACTAATGGAGATATTATAAAAGTTCACTATACATAATTTCCACTACATCTGCATCCGTTTACTGTTCATTTTCCTTTTAGTTTACTAATAACCATAAGCGAAAATAAATCGAAATTGACCCAGAATTACCGGAGATTTCGCAGAATATACGTACAAAAAAAAATCTGACGAATTGAGAATCTCCTCTTTTTTGAAGTCGGTCAAAAATTAGACCAAAATGTGGTTTTTCGAACAAACAGGTAGATTTCCCTTTCGGTGTCTATGTTGTGATTGTTGATTCTTAATTAACTTGACATTTACCTACTTTGGAATTTATATTATTTATAGAATACAAGCATCGTTTCTAAACAATTTAAACGGTTTATTGCGGATCTAAATACATATTTATGAGTAAGTCCATAATACATATTATATTTACATATCAAAACTATTTGATTTTTTTGTTTTTTGTTCTTCACAAACTTATTTTGAGTTTTTGATTGCTTGATTGCTAATTTTTATCGAAAACATTTTTTTTAATTTAAAGTAGATAGTAGAACTATTAAGGATGAACTTAAATTATTTTTATGAAACTTTACAGCCGTGATGGATATAATTAAACATCAATTGAAAAAAGACAAAAAGAAATCGTCATATCAGTTTTTTTTTCCATTAACTTTGATACCCATCATCGCATCAGAATCTGAAGTTTCGCCAGCTCATTTAATTTGATCCTGTCTTTTTTACCTACTGTAAAGTGACAGACGTGACGTCGAAAACTACTAATCTTAAAAACTACTGATCGGATTTAATAAAAAAATTGTTAGATAGTGTCTCACGGTTAATAATTCGGTGTATATTTGATACATAAAGTTTGTGTATTAGCTGTGCTGACGCTCGTAATGTACGGAGGCCATAAATCACGTAACTTATATACCTATGTACTATCAGCATTACATTCGCGCAGTCAGCTTGCCACTGTCTGTTTTAAAGTACCTACTAATCTCCAAAAGTATAGGTTAGATTTTTCCCATTTTTTCACCAATAGATAGAATGTTTCTTGGGGAGTCATTGGGAGCTTATTACCCGACTGCGCCAGAAGGAGGGTTATAGTTTTCGAGTATATTTTTAGAACGCCAATTTTTGAAGGAGCTGAGCAAACGCAGTATTAGAACCTAATGGGAGTCGTAAAAACGGTGTCGTGTGAAATTCGACTGAGACCTGATTTTTCTGAATTCAGACAAGTTTTATCTAAAAAAAAAAAATATGACAGTCTAAGTGGCCAAGTAATAACATCCACACGGGTCGATCGATCAGGTTAAGCTACGCTTGCCGCGGCTGCTCCGTGGATGGTTGACCATCTTTACATACCAATACCCCTCCGTGCCTCGGAAAGTACGTTAAGCCGTTGGTCCCGGCTTTTGTTTGTGGATCTTTGACAGTCGTTACGGGTCGTCAGAAGCCCAAACTTCTGACCACCAGTCTTACTAAGGGGTATCAATATTACCTACCCAGTTTCTGGGTTGTGGAGGTCAGATAGGCAGTCGCTCCATGTAAAATACTGGTTTTCAGCTGCATCCGGTTAGACTGAACGCCGACCTTTTGGGAAAAGATTAGGCAGATTGATTGTAGGTAGTAGACAATCAAATGAATTCTTGTCGATGTACCTACATGTTTTTCAGGTTGACTGTACCTACTAGACTGCTATTACTAAACCACACAACACCCACATTTCGCCACACATCAACAATAATATGAACTCATAAATTCAAGTGTATTACATATTCGGACCGAAATGATGCGAACAAGTTTATATTAAAAACTAAAATAGCATTTGATTAGGTAGGTATGTTAAACAACACATAATAGCGATATAGCACCATAAATAAGGTAATCTATTGATTTAGGCACACGATAATAATATTACCTATGTATGTATCGACTTGAATTCTTTCTATCTAAATAAAAGACATCATCCGACGAGCTCTTGTCACCGTCGGCGTTCCAGCTGTATTAGAACCCATTGGCTTGGCACGCGACGATGGCCAGAGACCGGACGGCATGTCCTTATTTCCATGGAAGATGGGTAGGCCTTTAGTGTAGGATGCAACGTGTGTCGATACTCTTGCGCCATCCCATCTTCCTGGCTCGGTGTGCTGTGGTGGCGTTGCCGCTGCGGCTGCGGAAAACCTCAAACAGCGAAAGTATAACAACATTATTGGTAATTATATTTTCGAGCCGTTTGGGGTTGAAACCCTTGGGCCGTGGGGTCAGAGTGCTCATGCTCTCTATAAGGAAATCTCAAAACGGCTGATTGACACTTCCCGTGACCCAAGGGCTGGTTTTTACTTTGGCCAGAGGCTGAGCATTGCTATACAATGTGGTAATGCCGCCAGTCTCTTGGGTACATTACCAGTCGACAGCGATACGGATGAGTTTTTTGACGCTTTGTTTTAGTTTATTCGCTGTAGTTATATAGTTTAATTGAAATATATTTTTTATTAAAAAGTAAAAAAATAAAATAGTACCTCTCTTTTAATGTTTTTCTTCATACCTTTCTAAAGGTAACCTTGTCTGCTCCACCGGCCATCTCATCGCAGCATCTGTGCCGGACAGATGGCCGGTGGAGCAGACGAGTCCTGCAGGGCTAACAAGACACACGCGACAGTTACTCACTCTCTTGACGTCTCGTCGAGTTAATTCTGTCACTTTTCCCGTGTTCTGACTATGCCAGCATACAAAATACTCGACTCGATCGTCAAACTTGATATTTTCTCGACAAACCATAACATGGCACCCAAGTTACCACGTAACTGGCTAGTAACTGTCGTAGGCTCCACCTCTTACCCAGAGTCTCCAACCACAACTCCTCAATCTGGTGGTTTGCGCTCCTGTTCCTTCAAGAGCGGAGCACATTCCTCCGCCAATGACTTCGACTCCTGCAAAGTTCGGTGAGGATGCCGATAGCCCCAAATGTGCCCCTAGGCTCCTGGCAACGGGGGCGCATTTAGGACTGTGTCGTCGCTCAAGCAGTCAGGCTCAATGAGGTGGCACGCAGTATTTGCTCGCCTTAATAGAAGGTTATGCAGTCATGGGATCGGGCGCACTTGGCGATGACGCTCGCTTGGTATGGCGAGCTGATATCAGTCAAGGGTGCGGCGAATGTACAAGTATCTCCCGGGTTTCCGACACATGGGAAAGAACACAGAAGGAAAAGTGGGGTTTTAGTTGGTGGGAGTCCGACGGAGAGACGGAGAGAGAGACGGAAACAGATGGATACCCCATGTGGATATCCGCACGAGAAAAAAAAGGGTGGTTAAACCCGAAGCGTTTGTAAGGCGGATTTTTTTTTCTGTGTCGGTAATCATCAAATAACTTCTCCCGCTCTGGGTGGAGCAGGAGGGCGTATCAGACTTTTACTGACAAAAACCCACCCGTGTTCCCTCAGTTGCCTGTGAGCCAGGGGCCGCGGTATCTCTTTCGAACGACCCGCACCCCTGGCAGGCATCGGCCCTTGCGGGCTCCATCAGTAGATGTTGAAATCTCTTTGAGGTGCACGTGGAACACAACGCACCGTCGACCCGGGCTTGGTCCTTACCGGACAGCGAGCTACCCATTACTCGCCGTCCGCAAGCCCACGCCTGCGGTGGCTGGGAATCAGCCTGGGATTCCCGACGCCCAGGGCGTCACCCGCGTCGACTACGGCCGTGAGGGCGTATATACTGCCTCTCCCTCACGTGCGCCGCCTCCCTCTTCGCGAGCATTACTGCTTCGCAGAAGGAGGTGACGGCTACTCATGCACTCTCGCTCCGTACCATGGCCTGGACCAGGGCCGGACGTGAGAGATCGCCGCCGCCGATCGCCTCCACGAGGACAGGGTGGTGCTCCGCCCAAGCCGGGCAGACCTTCACCGTATGCTCCACCGTGTCCTCAGGGCGATTTTCGCAGTGGAAACACCCGGGCGTTTCCTCCCGCCTTATCCGAAACAGGAACCTCCCAAAACAACTGTGTCCGGTGAGGACCTGCGTCAGGCGGAAGGTGAGGACGCCGTGCCGCCTCTCAAGCCACTCCTCAAAGAGGGACTTACCACCGCTATCGTGGCGTGCCCAGCACTGGGTTGCGACAATCGCACTCTCCATGTTGCCATGAGATCCCGCTGGAGCTCTGTCCGCTGTGCCGCGATTTCTCGCGGCTGCGGAGTAACGCCCCGGCATTTGGTCTCCTCGCGCCACTCCCAGATGTGCGCAAGGACCTTTGCCTCCATCCAGATCTCATGGCGGTTGTAAGGCGGGTAGGGTAACTAATCGGCATTTACCGCCTGGCACTTGTCAGGATGTATCTAACTATACCTACTTTCTCATGAAATAATTATTCAATGTATTTAAATGAACCTAGATGGATGTATAAATGATTTAAATTATTATAATTATGTAAATACTCACGCGTTACGATCGCGAATCATATTTTGATCACAACCTGACACTGAACTGCGAATTGCAAAAAACAAAAGAAGAAAATTACTTACTTTTACTATTTTACGTTTATTGATATGTAATAAAAAAGTGTTTAATTAATTCCATATAAGCATTCCAGTAGGTATTAGATTTTCCAGCATAGACTGCACAGCGTACGGGCCACACAAGTACTAGGAACGCATATTATCATCCAAGAGGTTGCTTTTAAGGTGGTAAACACTCAGCTGCAGTACTGGCAAAGTGAGGTAAATCCGTTCAGTGAGTTTGAACCTTTATAGGGTGCTTTAAATGTAGTTCGTATTAATCGTCGTATGTGTGCGTCATAGCATGGTGAAAAGGGAAAGATATTCTATTCTATGGCAAGAGAAAAAGGGACGACGAGTAGCACACTTACATAAACATCGCGTGGGAAATCATACTGAGGAAATACACTAGCGAGCATACAATCTGACACGTTTCAATTTAAATCATAATATTGCTTCTGATTGTTGATTTTTTTTAAGAGGCTGTATACGCAATTTGGTCGATTTTGCTTATTTACTTGATTTTAAAGACGTTAACACACTGCATAAGTTTTAATGCACAATATTAAAGATCGTTTCAATTATTATCAAGTGAATGAGCTCCTTTTCTATTTTTGTCGAGAATTATAATGATGGATGGTTTGAAAGATTACTTACTGCTAGATTATTATTTTTAAAATATTTTGCAATATTTTTTCGAGAAATGTATTGATTTTGATCTGAAGTTTATTACTGTATTTTCAATTTTTTTAACGAGAGTTCTGAGTAGCCGAAATGAAAATCTATTATTTGCATTTTTGCGTTTCTTATTTCTTTTCCCTAATAAATAGCTTAAATTGACTGATCTTGGCATCATCATAATACTGATGTCTTATTGAGTGCATTTTATTAAATCAAAAAGTTCTTAACGAGTCCATCACAGCTTACAAGTATTCATTTATTCTGTGAAAAAGGGTATCCGGCAGGTATCAACGTGTGCTAGCATTAATCCTAAATATTTTGTTAATCTTAAATTGGTTTGATTGTGACAGCTAAGTAAGTTAACTAACGTAAAATTATTGGGTGTGCTAAATAATGATTTGAGGTGTGATTCTAGATATAAGTATTTTTGCTAACACTATTATTTATTTATATTATACCTACTTACGTTATTGTACACACGGCTACACATTAAGCTATACATTTCCAGTATAAGCTGATTTCGTATTGTAGAGGATTTCCGTACAGCGCGAGATCAGCGTAAACTGGAAATCTATAGCTTGATGTCTACAAAATATACAATGGGTGGCCTTATCGCTATCTGCGATCTCTTCTGGACAACCTTGGAATGCATAGTAGAACAGATGGGGTAGTAAGTCTTTGAATGTGATTCGAAGAAATCGGCACCCTAATTGCGTAACTCACGATTAATCATAATCTGTTTCGTTTTGAAACAGATGGCTAAACCATTGCTGCATTGCAAACCATGTTCGAAAAATGTGTCTGCTCAACACCGTAAATAACGCAATGAATATTGTTGAACTGTCAAAATGAAACTGATTATGATTAATCGCGTGTTACGCAATTAGGGTGCTGTTTCAATTATATTATAGGTAGGTAAGTATAACCTATACTTAAGGAATTACATTTCTTAAACAGTGAAATCTTTGTACTTAATTTCTTAATGAGAAATTAATTTCTTTAACCATAAACAAGTTTTTAAAAGTATTTCAGATGTACGAGGTATGTACGTTGTTTTAATTAAAACATGCATCCATTTTTTGCAATGAAGTGTAAAACGTGCTTTGAGTACCCATACTGAACCAGCAAAAGACACACATTCAAAACTCTGCTAATGTGTTGTGTCGAGTTCGTGTCGGTACAAGCTCAGTTAAGCTCCACCCCTATGTGTTTTATACCATACGTGACGTTGACGGATTTAATAAAAATTTGGAAAAAAAGCAATTATTCTGACAAATCCTGTTTTACCGTAGTTTTGATTTACTTTCTAAAATACTTAGGAGACTGCACAGTATGAAAAATAACAATTTCAACAAATTATTTCTAACAGAACTGTTATTTTTTCTGCCTTTATAACATTTAGTCATGTTTTATACAAATAAAACATCACTTAAATACCCCAGAAATACGGAAACATACAAATGTTTCTGTATTTCTGGGGTATCTAAGTCCTAATTAGTCCTAGTTTTAAGGTTTTTAAATAAATAAATAATTTTATTTATAAAGATCACCAGTAAGTTAATCCTTAAACGCAAAATTAAACGTGAAATATAATTTAATGCTTGGACATGTTGCCAAAAATCATCGAAAGATCTTTATAAAACATAACTAGCTACTTACATTGCAAGTAAATAGCTTAAATAATTCATGAAAAACGTAAATTAAATAAAAATCAATATTTATTAGACGTGCCGTGCGAACAGTGTATACTTTCCATATATTTTAAGGGTATTCTCCAACCGCGTTTTGATGTCCTAGTAGCACGAATCGAAAACACGTTGTTTTGTATGGGGAGCGCTTACGGAGCAGAGAAAACTTCCGTGGGAGAGGTGAACATACCAGTGACACAGAAGTAACCAAGAGGCTGTTCCCGCGCTTTTACCTGCGCAGATAGAAAGAGAAAGTGGTTTCACTTTCACTCTGCGCAGATTTGCTTTTACACCCTGCGTGAAAAATTTCAGATTGGAACAGTGGACACATTCCGTTATTGAAGTAATGTGTATAGTATTGTGTCTTTGTGTGTGTTTTTTCAGTAGACACCGGTACCTACCTGGCACCTGCTACCTACTTAATTTTAGTGTGTCTACCCTCATGAGTGCTTTTACAGTCTAAAGTAGGAATTGAAAGATCTAGAAAGAGGTACCTCTTCATATTTTTTTAAATGCTAAAATGCAAGGGATAGTGTCTATGACGGTACCAGCTTTCCCTGAAGATGTTTGTTCACTCTTTCTTTGAAAGCAGAGTCTAGGTTAAATATGTTAAATAGAATAATCAAAATCGCTGTTTTAAAAGTTATCCGACCTGAGAAACTCCGCCTTTTCTTTGGTCGACTATTGAAAAATCTGCCCTAAATCGAATTTCATTTGAAATCGTTTTTACGGCTTCCTTTACATATTTAGCGTTTGTGCAGCTCATAAACGACCTATTTGTATAAACTATACTGCATCAACTAATGGGGCCTGCAAGAGCCGATGCCTGCTAGGGGTGCGAGTTTTTCGAAAGAGATACCGCGGCCCCTGGCACACAGGCAACTGAGGGAACACGGGTGGGTTTTAGTTAGTAAAAGTCTGACACGCCCTCCTGCTCCACCCAGAGCGGGAGAAGTTATTTGATGATTTTCCACCCAAAAAAATAAAATGGTAAAAAACAAAAAAAAATGATTCAGGACTTTTGAGATTAGCACTTTTAAACAGAGCCCGCGGCGCACCGCTGCTTCTGTCACTTTAAAATATTGTAGAGATGATTCGAGAATCCTAGAGGTTCTTCCGAAACCGCACATTGACATTATAATTATTTATTCAAAATACTGTAGAAAACACTACAACATTAACACAAAACATGAAATAATTTTAAATTAAGTATATAATCAATTACCTAGCATCACCCACTAATTTTAGTTAGAAAAGTAAAAAAAGAAAACAGTATAATATGATGACAGAAAAATTATATTAAAATATAAAAACGGTAAATTCTTAAAATATAAAAACCGTAAATTCTAGTGTACCTAAGTTGTGGCGGTATAGGTACCACCACCACTGCTGCTGTGGGCTGTGGTGGTACAAAAAAGTCAGATATCATTCATTAATAAACATGATAAAAATTTGCCGTTCTTGAGGTACCTACACGTCATTACACAAGCAAAACAAATAAAATGAAACCTTTTATGAGCCCAAATTCGTATCAAAAACTCAAAACAAAGTTTTCCGAATTTGTCATCCGTGGGTCGATGTGACGAAACGCCAATGTTTGGCCAACGTTGGCGGTCACGGCGACTCCGACGTGTATCGAGGTCGATAATGTAGGTACGCGAATTATTCTTATTTAAGATCTATTTTGTCACATTACAAGTTGAGTTGAATATAAGTCATACTTTATAAAAGAGTAGCTTTTGTCCGCGGTTTCTCCCTCTCTCAGTTTCAAAATAATTGACACGAGAACCTACTACCGGTATATAAGTATCTTAAGTTAAGTACGCAATTAGGGTGCCGAAATAAGTTTCGGCACCCTAATTGCGTTACTAACGCATCTGGATCATTTTGAACGAAACTGCTAATCAATGGATTGGCAATTTCGTTCAAAATAATTCAGATTCGTTAGTAAGCAATGGCTTCAAAATGTTCGTAAATCTTACTGTTAGTGTGACACGCAATGCCCATCGAAATCAGAGTTAACAGACAGACAGTGAGACATACAGACACAGTTACTTTCGCGTTTAATTGGATTAGTATGGATGTTGCATTTGTTGATTTTGGCTTTGCTAGAGCTATCAAATAGGTATTTGTTTTGAACTGAATATTTTGAATGTGTTTTGGTTAACGGGCAAGGGTCTGACTTGGATGTGCCTAATATAAAACAATGTTCACAACGTAAGTTAAGAAGCTGTTAATGCAGCATACCTATCTATATAAATGTTATCCCTTATGTAGAAAAAAAGACATAGATAATCTGCTTTAATATTTCTTAATAAAAGTGTAAACAAACTGTTCAGGTTAAAAAATAACCTTAACTATCGTCATATGAAAACTGATATGAAACTATTACTGTAGAAAATATACGTTTTCATTTGAAATAAATGCATATTCGTGATGCATAATAATAATAAGCTTAATCAACTTGTAACGTTCCTACTGCTGCGAAGCAGTAATGCTCGCGAAGAAGGAGGCGGCGCACGTGAGGGAGAGCAGTATTTGCGCCCTCACTGCCCTAGTCGCCGCAGGAGACGCCCTGGGCGTCGAGAATCCCAGGCTGATTTCCAGCCACCGTAGGCGTGGGCTTGCGGACGGCGAGTAATGGGTAGTTCGCTGTCCGGTTATGACCAAGCACGGGTCGACGGCGCGTTGTGTTCCACGCGCGCCTCAAAGAAATGTCAGCATCAACTGGTGGGGTCCGCAAGGGCCGATGCCTGCCAGGGGTGCGGGTTGTTCGAAAGAGATACTTTTGCCCCTGGCACACAAGCAACTGTGGGTAGACGGGTGGGTTTTAGTCAGTAAAAGTTTGACACGCCCTCCTGCTCTACCCAAAGCGGGAAAGGTTTTTGATGATTTCCCACCCTAAAAAAAAATAATAAAAACGTTCCCACTGCTGGGACAAAGGCCTCCTCACGGTGACAGGGAGTGGGCCGTAATCCACCACGCAGGCCCAGTGAGAGTTGGTAGATGTCACGTCACATGTCTTTGAATTTTAGGGTTCTAGAACAGGCCGGTTTCCTCACGATGTTTTCCTTCACCGTTTTGAGAGCAGTGGTGATGACAATTATTTACCCAAACTAATGCGCCTGTCTGGGTTCGAACCTACGACCTACAATTCGTAAGTCGTGGCCGTTACCACTGGGCCACCACTGCTCCCAATCTCTAATTCATGATGATTGACTTAAAACCCTACGATTTTAACTTGACTATTACGGAACCCTAAAAATGTAAAGCGCTACTAAGTTCCTCGTAAAATATTCCAAGTCATCCAGTCATAAAATAATAAAAAAAATGTCGTAGAAAACTTCGTCACATCGCACTCGAGCGCATTGATTAGATGACTAAGTGTGTGACGTCACCACGTCACAGTTGCATCACAGTTTAGGATAAAACCCACTGCCACGTTAGCTTTTACGATAGTGTCTAGAATTTTTAATATCTTTTATAGTTTCCGTACTCATACTTCCATTCCAGGAAGATATTTCCATTTCTGATCATTAGGAAGAATAAATCTGATGATGAAAAGGTCGTCTAAGCTTGTCGTGCTTGGTCATTGGCAGTGTGACCATCAACATACCAAGACTCCTCTGTGCCTCAGAAAGCACGGTAAGCCGTTGGTCCCTGCTGTCATTAGTGGATCTTTGTTAGTCGTTGCGGGTCGTCAGAAACCCGAAAGTCTGATAAATTTGCCGGGTATTCAGCTGCATTCAGTTATACTGGAAGCCGGCCTCAATATATTTTTGAAAAGTCTAGGCAGATGATTCACTGACAGATAGACTCCGCTGAGTCTAGCTAGCAAGAAGCAAGTTTAGCACAAGAGTTTCGCGGGCAACAGCGAATACAACTATACAAGTCGTTTAATTAGTCTACGTCCGAACGGAAGTAAAAATATCGCAGTTGAAATCGAACAGTGTGTTTTTAGATTCTCAATGCTCGGTTTAACACTTAGGGTTGAAAATACAGTGCGCGGTAAAATCCCGCTCCGATATATTCACGATAAAATCCCGCTCCGATATATTCACGATAAAATCCCGCTCCGATATATTCACGATAAAATCCCGCTCCGATATATTCACGATAAAATCCCGCTCCTATATTTTCACGTTCGTGCGAACGTGGTCATAGATACAAAAAGTTTTTAACTTTTAAATGTAACTTTACCTTACACTGTAACGTGTACCACCTACACTTTAGCCTTTAATCGTAACACACACAATGACCATGATGACGAAACCTAGAAGGTTGAGAAGGTCGGGGCTAAACTAAACAAAACTGCGAGGGTCGATCGGTTTAATTTATACGAAAATAAATGAAGTGTCTGTTTGTGATAGCAAAATAACAGCCTTTTTAATAAATGGTTATGAAAGTACTTTAGGTATTTACTTAAAAAAAAAAGACATTTTTTTTTTGTGTGTCCGTCTGTTTGTTCCGGCTAATCTCCGAAACGACTGAACAGATTTTGATTATCTAAATTTGGTATGGGGATACTTTGAACCCTAAGTAAGGACATAGGCCAATCCACCATATTCCAAAACGAATACGATTTCTTCAAAAAACTTGGCTTCTCCAAAATATTTTTTATACATTAAAAGATTTTTTTGAATATAAGTATTATACATATTGGATTTTTTATATTAATACGAAGGTTGATAATGTTATGTTTTATTTTATTTCACATTGTAAAAATGTATCCTTATATACACAGCCTCAAATGTTTTGTATTGTGTAGTAAAGTAAAAATAGTTTAAAAGTTAGATTTTACACTCAAGTGTAATTACTAATAATTGGAAATACTCGCAAGCCGCTTTTAGCGGCGGATGTGTCCGCAACGTATTTAAACTTGTCCAACTTTGTATCTACCATATCCGAAGAATAAATATCTTTGTCTTTGTAATGAACTTTGTTGGATTCTCAAAGTTAGGTTGGTTAAGGGCCTAAGTCCCGTTTGGTAGCGTAACACGGTCACTTTATGAACCGTACTGCTCATTAACGGCTTGTCTTAAAGATTTGAAAAATATATGATTTTGCTATAGATTCATAAAGATAATTTTGCCGAGAGTACTTTTTTTGTATGATTAATACTTTTGCTGTAATAAAATATTTTCCAACACGCAATATTTTGGCTTCTATTCCATACTCCTACTAAACGGCTTCGTTATTTGGAAAAAAAAATACACTGAAAATTAGATAGTTAGAGGTACCACAGAATCGCTAGAGCACAATTGTAAATTAATCAACATTTGCCAAGGAATATCCCCATTTTGAGATAAAGGCTCAGAGGTGCCCTGCGCGGGCGCGGGCGGCAGTCGTGCTTTAGGATTCAGACGGGAGATGAGGATACTATGGGCCTTATGCAAGAGATGAAAATCGAGTGTGCGATACATTCCTGCCGCGATATTTAAACGTCCGTCCGTGTGAACTCTAGGTAAGTGATGTCTGTGGGTAAGTGTTATGTAGCTTTAACCCAACATTTTCTCCGTATCTCCATACTATTATCATAATATTTGATGTAACTAATGCAGCAACAATGTTTAGTCTTACGGTTTCATAGTTTATCAATATTAAGAGTAGCTATACCTTACCATCTTAAACTATTTTGAATTAAAACTTTGTTGATCTCGTTTTTTGTATGGAACCCTTAGATTTATAACTTTACTAGCCTATGTCTGCGGCTCCGCCCGCGTGGATGTTGGTTATCGCGTAAAAACCTATGCCCTTCTCTATATCCCAAGCTATATCTCTGCCAAATTTCATGACGATCGGTTCAGCGGTTTAGGCGTGAAAGCGAAAAAGACACAGAGAAAACCAGCGCTGGGGCTCTGTCTTGCATAGGGTCGCAGCATAATGCTGAGTGATAGCCGTTTTGCGTGGATGTGACGCATGTTTCCCTCAACCTTTTCTTATTTTTTTTGTGTTCCTTATCTTTTTGCGTCATGTTTACCGCAAATAAACCTTTTTTTCTTTCTTTCTTTCTTCTTCTTTTCTATAATATTATTTATAGTAGGGCTTATATTATACTACATAGCTTTTGCTAGCGGTTTCGCCCGCGTGGTAAACGGAAATTATCCCAAAGGACCGTACTACGGGGATAAAAAGTACCCTAAGCGTTAGTTAATCCAGGTTATAAACTATCTGTGTGCTTTTCATACCCACATAACCATTTTAGCGTGGGCACGCCACGATAGCGGCGGTAAGTCCCCTCTTTGAGGAGTGGCTTGAGAGGCGGCATGGCGTCCTCACCTTCCGCCTGACGCAGGTCCTCACCGGACACGGTTGTTTCGGGAGGTTCCTGTTTCATATAAGGCGGGAGGAAACGCCCGGGTGTTTCCATTGCGAAGATCGCCCTGAGGACACGGTGGAGCATACGGTGGCGGTCTGCCCAGCTTGGGTGGAGCACCGCCGTGTCCTCGTGGAGGCGATCGGCGGCGGCGATCTCTCGCGTCCGGCCCTGGTGCAGGCCATGGTACGGAGCGAGAGTGAATGGTTAGCCGTCACCTCCTTCTGCGAAGCAGTAATGCTCGCGAAGAGGGAGGCGGCGCACGTGAGGGAGAGGCAGTATATGCGCCCTCACGGCCGTAGTCGCCGCGGGAGAAGCCCTGGGCGTCGGGAATCCCAGGCTGATTCCCGGCCACCGTAGGCGCGGGCTTGCGGACGGCGAGTAATGGGTAGCTCGCTGTCCGGTAAGGACCAAGCCCGGGTCGACGGCGCGTTGTGTTCCACGCGCGCCTCAAAGAGATGTCAGCACCAAAGGGTGGGGTCCGCAAGGGCCGATGCCTGCCAGGGGTGCGGGTTGTTCGAAAGAGATACCGTCGCCCCTGGCACACAGGCAACTGAGGGAACACGGGTGGGTTTTAGTCAGTAAAAGTCTGACACGCCCTCCTGCTCCACCCAGAGCGGGAGAAGTTATTTGATAATTTCGCATCCTCAAAAAAAAAAAAAAACCCTTTTAGCGTGATAACAAACATTTCAATTATAATGTTAGTACGATAGAAGGTTTATTGTTTTGTTGTTATTGCGTCAATAGAAATACACAATCTGCGAAAATGTCAACTGTCTACCTATGATGGTTTATGAAATACACCCCGCTGACAGACAGACGAACGGACGGACGGGAGACAATAATAGGGTTCCGTTGGCAATCTTTGGGTAGGTACAGGACCCCCAAAATTAATTATTTGACCATCGAACGTTTCGCACCCACGCATAAATTAAATATGCAAGTGAAACACAATTTTTTAAAACATGACCTTTCAATCATTTTTGTAACTTAAATTATGATCATCAGCCTACAGCAGTCCACTGCTGGACATAGGCCTCTCCAATTGCACGTCATTCAGCATACTGTTGCTACCAGTCATCCTGCGAAGATTGTCACTCCACCTAGCCTAGGGCGTCCTACCTTACGTTTGCCGATTTGCGGTCTCCCCTCAAGAACACGTCTACCCCAACGGTCATCGGTTCTACGGCTAATATGACCGGCCCATTGCCACTACAGCTGGCTAATTCTGTAAGCTATGTCGACAACTTTGGTTCTCTGCCGGATCACCTCATTCCGTATGCTATCTGTCAGAGATACTCCGAGTATAGCTCGTTCCATAGCTCGCTGAGCGACTTTGAATTGATGGACCAGCCGCACCGTGAGTGTCTACGCTTCGGCTCCGTAGGCCACTACGGGTACGATACACTGGTTGAAGACTTTAGTCTTCAGGCTTTGCGGAATACGCGACGAGAAGACTCGACGAAGCTTCCCAAATGCTGCCCAACCCAGCTGAATTCTTCTGTTAGCCTCTTTCTCAAAGTTGTTCTTACCAAACTGCAGAGTTGGCCCGTTTGAACTTGAGTTAATTAATTAATTATGCAACAAACGCAAAATATTACACGTAACTCTTAATAACTTTGCATGCAAATTTAATTAAACTAGTGACCACTAGTTTAATTAAATTTGACCACTGGGTGACCACACAGTGGTCAAAATTCGACCAAAAAAAATGCTTTCTACAGTCCTCTATATAAACTTTAACTGTGCCAAATTTCATACTCCCCCGTCAGCGTGATTTTCGTATAAAGGGGTGCAAAGATTTTGCTAACGAGATAGTCCGCCATCTTGAATTAATTAATTTATTACGCAACAAATGCAAAACATTACACGTGAGTCTTAATGACTCTGTGTACTGCATCGTCAGCTATATTTGGAGTGCGGCAAGGACCTAAGTAAAGGTTCCGGCAGAATGTTTGCGTTATTAATTGTTTAAGTACTTCCAAATTTGCAGGTAGTATAAGATTATTTTGTTAAAATCATTTACCCTGTTTTAGTTTTTTTTTACAAAATAACGACATCGGTATTTTGTAAAAAAAAAAAAACAAACAACTTGCTGGAACTGAAACCATGAATTCAGCACTTTTTTAGACCTCCTACCGAAGAAATTTGTTCGTCCATAATCAGCCTATAATGTTCCCACTGTTGGGACACAGGCCTCCTCTCTGTGAGAGGGAGTGGGCCGTAATCCACCACGCGGACAGTGCGTGATGGTAGAAGGCACATTTTTTCGTTTTTCTTTTTGGTTCTCACGATGTTTTCCTTAACCATTTTGGGAGGAGTGGTGACACAAAGTAAAGCGCGTGGCTGGGTTCGAACTCACGACCCGCATCTCGTAAATCGCGGCCGTTAACATTGGGCCTCCTGTGCTCAAATTTTCTCGTCGGTTATCGTAAAATCTGCTGTTTCAAAGAAAAGTGCAACACGTACGCGGTCAAAATGTTTGGCAAAGCTTTTCTATTTGTATTACTGATTTAAATATTTATTATTATAATTGTATAGGACATATTAACACGTATATAAAAACATCAATTCAACCCTCCAAGCTCATTTAATCGCACTGAATGATTGTGTCATAAAAAAGTCATTCAATGGGAACAACATAACCGAAGTGTTGGACGGAGGTGTTGGTGTACCTATGTAATAGAGGGCGAGTCTATTGCCTGTAAAACCGAATTTGTTACGGTTCCGAATCATATTTACACTGACCTGCACCCTAATTGCGTAACACACGATCAATCATAATCTGTTTCATTTTAACAGTTCAACAATATTCATTGCTTTATCAACGTTGTTGAGCATTTTTCGAACATATAAAGCAATGGATGAGCAATCTGTTTCAACATGATTCAGATTATGATTGATCGTGCGTTATGCAATTAGGCTGCTGTTAATTGCAAAAGATGTACCTAAGAAAAATGTAATTACTTACTACTTATTCTATATCTATTCTAATATTATGAAGAGGAAAGGTTTGTTCGTTTGCATTGAATAGGCTCCGAAACTACTGAACCGATTTGAAAGATGCTTTCACTGTTGGGAAGCTACACTATCCCCGGGTGACATAGGCTATATTTTATCCCCGTATTCCCACGGGAACGGGAACTACGCGGGTGAAACCGCGAACACTGCTAGTGTATTATATAACAATGCCTCATTCACGGCGAAAGATAACAGCCTAATCAATCTGTCGAGCCTATTTCCAACTATGTTGTTTTACATGGACCGACTGCCTATCTGTGTGCCCCACAACCCAGTTACTGGGCAGTATCTCAGACTTTCGGGCTTCTGACTACCCGTAACGACTGTCAAAGATCCAAGAATGACGTCCAGAACTAACGGCTTGACGTGGTTTTTGAGGCTCGGACGAGTCTTGGTATGTAAAGTTGGTCAGCCATCCACGGGCCAACCGCGACAAGCGTAGCTTAACCTGATTGATCGATCCGTGCCGCTCTTGTAACTTAGCCACACACTCTTCCAAAGGGTAACAACCTACTATCTATAGATAAGAGGTAATTTACCATCGTAAAACCAAACAGACGCAGTTAGACTACGAGACCGGAGCCACGTCGCGTCGGCAGTAGACCAACTTGCTATGACCACAAAACACTCCAAAGGACGGCATATAATTTTATTATCAAGCTATTTTCAGTATAAGCTGATCCCGTATTGTATAGCCATTCGGTACAATGAGAGTTCAGCGAATACTAGAAACGGATAGCTTGACTGTCGTCTCGAGTACCAAGTGCTTCGTCGCTTACTGCATTATGCCTTCAAGTCCTCTTTATTACTTATTGTTTAAACCGCTCTTTATTTGGCTGTAAACTCACATTAGGTTTCAAGGTGTCGCCGACACCACCGCATAATTACACTATTAAAATAATTTTCGCATTAAAAACTACAAATCAGGTGGTACTTGCGTCAATCGACCGGTAAATGATGTACTCGTATTTTGTTTTAATGATTGTTATTGTAAGCGATTTGGGACCTCGTTTAGCGTTCTTCATACATAGGTATACCAGACCGACGCGGCGACGGCCATACCTAGCTGGTAAGACCAGCGCTAAGCATACTGAGTTTCGACGGGTATAAAACAATGTTGTACCTATGTAATTGGGATTGGTTCCCGCACTTAGGACAGTATTAAAACTCAAAGTTTAAATTAAAAAGTCAGTAAGTAAGTCAGAGTTGCTCATACATACCACAACGTACATCTCTATGGGCAAGAAACTCCTAGACCACACTCTTTTAAATCAAGATATTAGAAAATCCCGAGTTCATTATTGTTGTTGCTTCTTTACATGAAAACAATGTAAACAAAAAATTTAGAAACGATTTTAAATAAAAGATTAAAATGAAACCCTGGAAGTTGGGAGATGACCAGTCTCAATCGATGGTTTTTTTCTGATCTTCATAGGATTAGAAAGAGAAAGAGACACCAAATGAGCCCAATTATTTAGGAAATCAGCGTTTTTATTGCAGTACCGTAATTTACAATAGAGTAGTAATTTGAAATAATCACACTATCGTAATTTTCACAGCGAAATTGTCATGTGAAAACCTGCACTTCTTTTTATAGTTTTTGCAACGTTATGGGTCCTCTGTACTTACTTATCTCTTAGCTATCTGAGATAAATTCTAAATTCCGACCATTTACTTGAATCATCTTCGCTTTAAATTATTAGAAACATATTATAAAACATAGTCCCCCGCCGCGTCTCTCTGTCTGTTCGCGATAAAATCAAAAACTTCTGCACCGATTTTTATGCGGTTTTCACCATTGGATTGAGTGGTTCTTGAGGAAGGTTTTAGTATATAATTTGTCAAGTGTTTGTATATAAGTACCTATTGGCTAAAATATAATGATATTTGTTGGAGGTGTCGGAAAAAGTAAGCCGTCTGGGAGCTTTCAACGGAAACGCTGCCTAAACCCTTTGAGATATCCCCCCCAGTGGGTTCCCGCATTGTCGTTGCGGGGGGGCTCAGTAGCCGTGGTCCGCTCCCACGGTGAAGCGAAGAGGAACCCAAAGGTGGGGCCGCTCGTCAGGGCTTTGGTCTCCAAGCCGACGACGTAGCGGCCAAAAAGTAGGTTGCGGTGAGGTGCACCGCAACTGAGGCGGGCCGCGATGTCGAATGGGAGGCATCGCGGCTGAGGGTTACAGGCTGCGGCGGAGGAGGAGTGCCGGTACTTTTGAGTAGCGCTCTTCCCTTCCGTGGCCTGGACGGGGCCGCCACCGTTTGATGGCGGACGCGGTGGGGCCGCAGGGGAAGAGGAGTGTCGGTATAGCGTTGGCCGCTCTCCCTATCCCCTGCGGCCGAGAAGTGGTAGGCGGCGGGGCCACTGCGCTGACCCGTCGCAGGGGGCCAAGGGAGCCAAGGGTGCCAGGGTAGTCTGGGGCCCTTGTGCTACTTGGTTCCTGGGGTGGTCACGGCGTGCCATGTGTCCTGGTGCGCCGGACTGGTGGGGTCCGCAAGGGCCGATGCCTGCCAGGGGTGCGGGTTGTTCGAAAGAGATACCGTCGCCCCTGGCACACAGGCAACTGAGGGATCACGGGTGGGTTTTAGTCAGTAAAAGTCTGACACGCCCTCCTGCTCCACCCAGAGCGGGAGAAGTCATTGGATGATTTCCCACCCTGAAAAAAAAAAAAAAAAAAAAAAAACCCTTTGAGATATAACACAATGATGTATATGGTGGAATTGTGTATCTTATAAAGGTCTATAGAAAAGTCCGCGATGGAATATGTCTATCTCTTAAACAAATGGGCGGAATAAGACACAGGCTACTTTTTATCCCTGGAATAGCTTCCCATGGGTTGCTGGAACGGGATCAAAATTTCATGATTACTTTTAGTCGCGATAACCGACATCCACGCGTGCGAAGCCGCGGGCTTCAGCTAGTAATATAAATAATATAATATAAAGCACTAGGAAGTGGTGAAGGGCGGGCGTTTTGGGGGACTGCCTTATGTAATTTCGACGTTTGAAAAGTTCTGACTCTCAGCCTAGTTGGAATAAATTGCTTTTGAGTTTGATTTTGATTTTATCCGTTTTGATTCTTGACACTTCAATTCCACAAGAAGATTTAAAAACCTCGACAGTGTGAAAATAACAAACCGGGAAGACAAATGTTTGCTCATGCACGATCTCGACCACGCTTGAGTGCTCACATATCCTATATCCTATCACAGGTTGGGTTCAATTCACGGACTGAGCAGCGATGTGGAATAAAGCCGAACTCAGCTGAACTATATTAATGATTAGGTAAATTTATAAACAATGATTTTATATTGAGGATCTTCCTATAATGAAAACTTGACCCAAAACTAGTTTCCTTTGGTGATACGGACCTTAGTGATCCAGTGGACCATTGTGCGTATACCATGGCGGCCATTGCTGGTCAATCCAACCTTTCAAAAGCAGATTAGGACTATCTGTTTAAAATATCTGCAAAAAATATGGGTGACTCGAGAGTTCCTAGAGGTTTTCACCAATGGACGGAGTTTTTCATGAGGTACGTTTAGGTGTATACTTATTTCATTAGGGTTTTGTGTACCTATATTGGCGAATCATCATCAGCGTACAGCAGTCCACTGCTGGACATATGCCTTTCCAATTTCAAGCCATTCAGCTCGATTCTCGGCAACTCCCATCCAGCTGCTATCAGCCACCCTGCGAATATCGTCGATCCATCTAGCCTGGAGGCGTCCTTCGTTACGTTTGCCGATTCGCGGTGTCCACCTTGGCGGTCATCGGTTCTACTTTCTGTGAGCTCATATATATATATTGGCTACTAATATGACGATTATTGTTGAAGCCGTTGTAAAAAATCTTGCATACTGGGAGTTTTATTGGCGTGCGTCGCGAAAACCAGTTGATTATATGAAAACAATATAATACGGAATCACTATATTGTTTACGTGGATTAACACTTAAGGTACATCCAGTTACTTACATTTACATGACACTTTCGTACCTCAGAAGTCAAGCCGTTGGTCCCAGCTGTCATTTGTGGATCCTTGACAGTCGGTACTGGTCCCCAGAAGCCCGAAAGTCTGACTGCTAGTCTTACCAAAGGGTATCGCATTACCTAGCAACTGGGTTGTGGCCGTCAGACAGGCAGTCGGTTCATGTAAAATAGGTAATGGTATTCAGCTGTAGGTACTCAGTTAGATTGGGAGCCGACATCAACATAGTTAGGAAAAGGATTGATTGTATTCAGTGAAATAATAGGTAGGTATCTCCTCAGATTGTCAAGTTCAGAATGTAATTCCCACGGCAGTAGAGTCGTGACAACTAAACATCGTGGTTTTACCTCCCGATAAAGCCTAAATAACTCTGTAGATAATTAATTTTAATGAATAGCGTTTAACATTTAAAAATAATTGCTTAGTTAACATTGTGCAACTAAACGTTAGGATTTATTGTTTCATTCATTGTATTTGTACAGTATTTGAATTTTTCTCGTAACGGGAAAAATTTCTTATTTAGGAAAACTAGATATTAATAATAAAAAGAGCAATGACTTATTTTTGATTAATTTGTTGTTTACAAAGCTTACAGTCTAATGTATAAGTAGGTAAAAAATATAAAATGAGTGCTTACTTGCCAAAAGGTATAAGAAATCAAAATACACACAAAATAAAATATGTATGTGAATAGAATAAAAAAACAAAACATTAATTCGAGTCAATGAAAAACGTACCCAGTAAATGGTAGCTTTATGGTAGGTACATATAGTACTCACATAATATATTATGTGCTATGCAATTAGACAAACTAGTGGTCGCCCGGTCGAAATTTCAAATTTTGAAAATAATTAATTTGAAAATTAAAAACTATTAGCTGCAACTGCTGATCTTCACACGTATTTAAAAGTATGTTCAAGACATTTTCCCATATTTAAATTTAAGTAGGTATTACAGTAAGTACTTAGTTTTTAATGACAGCTTAGAATAATTACATGTATCGCTACAAGCAAAATCGTTCGCAATGTTGATTGTATATCATAAATAACGTTCATGCGGGTATTTTTGTACTGTATGCGGCCACGGATGCGGCGTATATATAACCTAAAAAGTAATAATACATTAAGCTAAAACTTTGTACTCCTTTTTACGAAAATTACGCGGACGAGAAGGAGTACAGAAAGCAGTAAGCTAATATTTTATTAAAATATCTAATGCATTATAAATTATATTAAGTTTTAAATTAAAAATGGTCGAATATCGAGCGTTGTGCACCACAGTTAATTTAAGTATATATTTACCATGCCTTCAAAGGTATAAGAAAAGTGTGTACTTATCTTATTTTATTTTTATTATTTGTTATTATAGGCGTCCGATTAGACTGGAATTGGAAGCCCACTCTTCTTAGTTGGGAACAAATTAGGCAGATGATGATTATAATGGCAATAGAAATACACACATTGTGATAATTTCAACTGTCTACCTATTACGGTTCATGAGATTACAGCCTGTTGACAGACAGACGGACGCACGGGCCGTCAGTGGAGGCTTAGTAAAGAGTTCTGTTGGCACACTTCGTACACGGAACCCTGTAAACCAACAGCAATTTCATAGAAAAGAGCAGTACGTATACGCGGTCAAAATTTATGGAACAGCAAGCATTTTTTTTAAACTAAAGTTTATACGCGCCGGTATCGTGATTCATAATATGCTGAATTCATGGTTATAGTTTGCGCACTGGTTAAAATTTTTACCTGAATTTATGCAGTTAATTATACATGTTAAAAACTTATCGTTTCCGGCATACTTACCGTTGTTCGTATCATGCGAAGTTATGTCTGTTGAAGTGAAAATTTATGTCCCTTTGTTTCTTTACACGTCACTAAGTATTTACTGATGAGCTATCCATTTTGTGTTGATTTCCTTTTCCTCATTTGGCGTTTGTTGAATGTTGACACATAAAATACCATCGGTCTGATAAATAACGTACATACATCCGTCCTCCATACATCAGCTTATAATGTTAATGTTCCCACCGCTCCTTAGCAGTGGGAACATTAACATTACACCTACTGCTCCTTAGCAGTGGGAATATTAACATTACACCCACTGCTCCTTAGCAGTCGAAATATTAACATTACACCCACTGCTCCTTAGCAGTGGGAATGTCACCCACTGCTCCTTAGCAGTGGGAATATTAACATTACAGCCACTGCTCTTTAGCAGTCGAAATATTAACATTACACCCACTGCTCCTTAGCAGTCGAAATATTAACATTACACCCACTGCTCCTTAGCAGTCGAAATATTAACATTACACTCACTGCTCCTTAGCAGTCGAAATATTAACAATACACCCACTGCTCCTTAGCAGTCGAAATATTAACAATACACCCACTGCTCCTTAGCAGTCGAAATATAAACAATACACCCACTGCTCCTTAGCAGTCGAAATATTAACATTACACCCACTGCTCCTTAGCAGTCGAAATATAAACAATACACCCAATGCTCCTTAGCAGTCGAAATATTAACATTACACCCACTGCTCCTTAGCAGTCGAAATATTAACATTACAGGCCTCCTCTCTTCAAGAGCGGACGTAGTCGAGGGCAAAATGCATAGTATACTACCTATAATAAGTATAAAATGGAGTAGGTAAATATAGTGAAACCTGAATCGGAACGAGCAATAATAACAATACTATTTCCTTCATTCAATTCGGTGGCAACGCAGCTCATTGGTCGCATAACTCGAAGTACAAGTACTTCCGAAGGTCTCCCCGAAAGGGAACTTTCGCTTCCTCGCCCTGACAGCACCTACTCGCACTGGTCCGACTAGTTTGGTGATCTAAAGACAGGTGCGCATCGAGGATTCTTTCGCTTTCGATGGTTCTGGGAACGTTCGCGTCCGTTTTAACGACTCTTTTTGAGCAGAAGACCCGAGCCCTACTTATTAAACTATTACTACCTACTGTGAGACATATTTGTCAAAAATTACGTAATAGTCACATTTTCACGACAGGTGCTGTATATTGAAGCAGATCTTTAAAAAACATACTAACAAAATTGACACATTCTCGGATTGTCGAATGTCACTTAGTCGCCTGATGGATTTTTAAATAAATCATCTTCTTATATATAAAATTCTCGTGTCACAATGTTCGTTCCCGTACTCCTCCGAAACGGCTGAACCGATTTTGATAAAATTTCGTGTGCTTATCGGGTAGGTCTGAGAATCGGCCAACATCTATTTTTCATACCCCTAAATGTTAGGGGTGCTCCACCCCAATTTTTTTTTTATAATGCTAACTCAATATTCATAGTTAAGACAGGACAACGTCTGTTGGGTCAGCTAGTATTTATGTATTATTATATAGATAGACGATTTAGAAGATCATGCAAAGAGCGGTACAAAGATTTTTGTTAGTGCTTCACGGTACGTGTGAAGCACTAAAAAAAAACTTTGCAAGTATGTATCCGTTTTTACGAAAATTACGCGGACATGACGTATGACATTTAACACCGTTAAAGTTTATATGGAGAAGTAGTGCAGAAAGTTAATATTTAATATATAATAATAATACGTATAATTTATATCAGGAGCACAAAGGTGCATTGAAGAAGACTTTATTTGAAATTGTAATTTTTATTTTATATTTTGTTTTATTTTTATTGTTCAATTTTATGTTAGAGTGTATTTTATAGATATAAATAGTTTAATATGTGTGTTCGTTTTGTGAAACTGTTAGATGTTGTACTTGTTGGTGTTAGTAAATAAATAAATATTTATTAATGTATATTATAAGTATACAATGTATAATATATGTATGTATAACTTCAATATTTATTAATGCATTAGTTCAAACTTAAAATTTAAATGATTCATGGTCGCATCTCGGCCACTAGGTGACCACTAGTACCTAATTATAAATATTCTACTGCGATTGCATGTATTTGTGAAAACGTTGACATTATAAAATAAATATTGTCGAACCTGATGTCGATCAAAAAGAAGTCTTCGATATTGTTTTAGGTACTAACACTCAAATTCATTCAACCTTCAATTATTCGGATAAATCAATATTTTCATTACCAACATCCCTTTTTCCATCTTCAAATCGGAATATAAAATGAGAAGTCAAGTTGAAGGTGTATTGACTCTTAAAATAAATGTACGGTATGCGCCTCAGTGTATGCTCACCCCAACATCCGCAAGGTGCTTGAATAAACCAAGAAACCAGTCCAAGATTTTATCTACTGATCACACAGAACACTATGTTACTGTAGTTATGCCAAATGCACATAATAATTATACGTGTGAACTATTATTTATTGGTAATTCTAATTACTATCGCTATTATTAACAAGAACCTGATTCCAATTCGATAGTGGTGTGCGAGAGAAATACAGGTAAAATGTACCTAGTTGTTTGTATAGGTAACCACAGCCTACAAACGAAATCTCTCCGGACTGTACATAACAGATGACCAGACTGATGGAAAACAGTTCAATATTGTGGGCTGTGTCAGTGACGCCAACAGTGATAGTTTATGATACACTTCTTGCTTTTTGTGGGCACCTGGTAGCCTGCACTAGTATCGCGAAACATCGTCCATGCGCTTAAATAAAACTTTGTTATTTAAGAGGCCTACTACGGCTTCATAACAAAGTAACAAAATCATGTCGATTTCACTAATTTACTTGATTTTACAGACGTACTTTTATAGTTAAAATACTGTTTTTTCCATATTTTTTTATGCACAACATGATCTCGTTTTAATTACTATCTCAATGAGAGACTTTTTTTATTTTAGTCGAGTATTTTGCGAGATTTGGGTTGTAAAAAAAAATTCAACCAATTTTTTTGCATTTTTTTTCAGGTTATAGATTGATTTTGTACAAAAGTTTATTTCTATTGTATTAATTTTATTAACGAGAATTCTGAGTAGCCGAAATCAAAAGCAATTCTTTGCCCATTTTCTCTAAAATTTTACTAAGTTAAATATACATGGTAAAAAGTGATTCAAACATTGTATAGATAGATAACTTTTACAATAATACAATTAAATTTTTTCATACCATGTAGAGATCAAAATTATTTATAAATATATATTGTAAACCTCTTACAGCAAAATTCTCCAAACTTACTACTTTTGTCTCAAGCAGATATCTATATATAAACAACACTATACATTTAAACACATTTTATGTCGACCGTACAAGTTGAAAACAATAGAAAAAAGCAAAAAATAATCATCATATTTATCGTATTGGGGGTCCTCCGGGACGAGGGCCTCGGGGATTGGGGTGCTCAGGAAATAACTGGGTATTTCATGTTATGCATTAAAACTTATCGAAATACAATATTTTAACTGTCAAATCAAGTCTGTAAAATCACGTAAATCGGAAGGAAACATTACGTTTACGGCCTCTTAAAAAGTACTAAAAAAAATCTTGATTCCGGATTTATTTTGTGCTAATGGTTAAGAAAAAGTTGCTTACTTTATTTTAATTCAATCACAAAAAAAAGTAAACATTACATATTATTGTTATGTGGGAACCGGTTCTAAAAATAAGGAAAATAAAATCGGGCGGCCGTGGACCAAAAACGTGATGTATCAGATAGATAGTTTGCTCAAGTAATTTACTACAATTTTAACCTTGTAAATATAGTTCAAATAAGATGAATAAAGTTTTTGACCTTCCATACCTACCAACATAATATACGTCATTATTTGAACTACCTACAAGATACGTAAGAAAATACCGTATTTTTACGTAATAATCAAAGTTTTTGTACTCACCCAAAATATGTTTTTATTAGTATTAAGGTGAAAGATTTATTTAAATACAAGGATAAGTATATAATAATTAACAACACGCACTCGGGCCCCATGACCCAAGCGTTTCGACTCCGAATGGCTCAAAACTGTAGGTACCCATAAGGTATTTTTTTTTGTATTTGCGCCGTTTGATCTACTCAGCAGCCGCAGCAGCGGCGCCACCACAGCTTCCGTGCAAAGAACATGAGTTGGCGCAAGGGTGTCGACTAAGGTTGGATGGGCCCACACCTTCCAAGACAGCAACGTCATGCCGTCTGGTCTCTTATGACCACAAACAAAGTGGATATTCTCTTTTCTATTAAAAAACAATTTGCCACACTAGTTCGAAAAAACTTGTTGATGTCAAGTAAATCCATAGCTTTTTTCGTAATACTGACGTGGGAATACGTGTTTTGTAATTGTATTTTAATTACGAGTTATGTACGTAAGTATAAGATACGTGATAATCTTACATATATTTCCTTGTGGGTACTCCTAGATTATACCAACTTGATATTGATAATAAGACACATATAAAATTTCTTGTGGTTTCGTAGTAGGTATTTGATATCCAACTCTTTATTAAAGTGAGTGTACCCAGTGCGGGCTGGTAGATGTCACACGTTTTCGATTTTTTGGTCTTAGGACATGCCGGATTCCTCACGATGTTTCCTTCACCGTTTTGAGAGCAGTGGTGATGTGATGAAATAATTTATACAAAGTAAAACGCATGTCTGGGTTCGCACCTACGACCTACAACTAAGTCGAGGCCGCTAGCTTTGGGCCATCACTATAACTCTTATTGAGATAAGAGCTGAGTTTATGTTAATTACGAGTACTTACCCATTATTATAGAATCAAGTTCTTCTAACTTAACAGACAGCTGTGCTGCTGGGGAGTTTGTTGCGCCACTTCTTCTTCCCGGCTAAAGCAATAGGAAGTGGCGAAGGGTGGGCGTTTTTTGGGGACTGTCTTATGTAATTTTGTCGTTCAAAAAGAGCTGACTCTCAGCCTAGTTTGAATAAACGACTTTTGATTTGATTTGATTTTTTTTTTGTATTAATATTAAACTAATAACGTGCGATATGGCGACTTGGCTAGCGCAGCGGCTCTTATTGCTTGTATACGGGTTCTGGGTTCGGTTATAAAGACAGATTCACATCATGATCATCATCATTTTAGCCGAAAGACGTCCACTGATGGACATAGGCCTCCCCCAAACTCCGCCACTTCGACCGGTTCTGTGCTTCCTACATCCAGCGGACTCCTGCAGCCCTCACAAGGTCATTTATTATTTGTGCTTGTGATTTTTGGGAGGGGTTTGCCATATTCGTCTCGCTTGGCAGGCGGATTGGTGATCGCAGTATGGTGGTAAAATGCACAGAAAATGTTGCTGCCCATTCTCTAGTAATTCCCTTAGTCGCCTCCTACGACACCCATGTGAAGGGAGGGGAGGGTGCTATTCTTTCAGTCCGACACCACACGCTGATCGCAGATTCACATAGGTAGTGCGATTTAATTCCCTGTGGCATACCATAAGTTTAAATTTAAAATCTAAGCAATGTTTAGACGATGCGAGTCATTTGTTGGTTCACTATTATGCCATAAGCCGGCTTCGCACGATTTGTGACGGTCGACGACCACGGACAGCCACGCACCGCACTTCGACACTCTTCTGTCTGGGTCTGTGAGGGTCTTGAGATTAGATCCATTTTATCATTCTAAACTGGAAAGTGAAAATGAAGGTCGCAACGCTCCTTTGAATTTACCGACTTGCAGCGGATAGGAAGTACCGCGACGGACGTGTCTTCGCTACCACGGACGATACTCTTCCCATGATGCGTCGGTGTGGGCTGGTCCGCATCAATGCAAAGCCAGCTTTAGGCATGAAACTTACTACGTGTAAATAGGGATTTAAACATAGTGCACAAAAAGCCAAATTCAGCCGGATTTTTGACAGAAAGTTTTGTTTTAACAATCACACATACGGCCCACAGTTCTCTAACCTTCTCCTTGGCCACATATTTAGATAGCACTTTTACATCATCATCATCATTATTTCAGCCGAAAGACGTCCACTGCTGGACATAAACCTCCCCCAAAAGGGGGGATTCGCCATAATCGCCACGCTTGGCAGGCGGGTTGGCGATTGCAGTATGGTAGTAAAAGGCAGAGAACGCTGCTGCCCATTCTCTAGTAAGTCCCTTAGTCGCCTTCTACGACAGTCGACACCCACGGGAAGAAATAGGATGATGCTGTTCTTATACGTCCGGCACGACACGGAACATAGGTAGTAGGTATAGCCAACCTCGTAAATGTTTTACCACTTTGAACAAAAATTCACGGTTAATTGAACCTTCAATAAGTTAAACTGTAAGTGACACTCGGACAAATAAACCTTGTCGTTTTATAACCTGCAAGTGACACTCATGCTATAGTGTGGTGAAGAAATTATGCGGTCTAGTATACTTACTATTGATGGTACAATCTGACTCACAAATAAGCATACTATAACTGTCCTACCATTGAAGTACCTTCATAAAAAACACGTAATTAGTCCTTGTACCCATAAAACGAATACATTAGTGGTTTTGCTGTAAAAATACCTACGTCATAATAAACAAAGTCATAATATTGTCAATATTATCCAATCTACGTCTTGACACTCCTGTGTTATTTCTGAATTTCTGACACAAAACTAACTAACCTCTCGGTTCGGTATTATCATTTGGGTGTGGCAAAAGAAGCATGAAAGTAGATTAAATGCTGTGGAAATGCGTTCCTTGCGAAGCATGTCTAGTGTGACCATGAATGATATGATAGGCTGAGGCATTTTTCAATCGTCAGTCATATTTGTCACATCGTTATGTGGTACGGTAACGGTGCGGTTTACTAGTAGTGACAAACATTGAAAAGAGTATGCTTAGATGGGTTGGTCACACAGAGAGGATAAATGAAGGGCGGCTTACAATAGTTATTTATTATAAAAGGCTGCAAAGTTGTTTTTTAGCGCGAGTACTTGTATTGAAAGCAGAGCGAAGCGAGTGATTCAAATATAGAATCCTGAGCGTAGCGAGGCTTTCAAAGGTACGAGACGCAAAATACCTTTGCTGCCGAGCGCAACACACAATTTTTCACCTCACTACATCGAGGAAAATACGAGGTGCAAGAAAAACAGCCTGAATAATATATTAAAATAGTGTAAGTCAATGAATTAAGATACGAGTAGCATTGCATTGTAGTATTCGAAAACGATTTCACGCCTTCAGAATGTCTCCATGCATTGAACTTATTGTACGCTTTTATGTACTTTTTGCGCGATTTTTCAGAGGAGTGGGAACGTTATAGCTTCAATAAGCTACGCATTGTACGTTGTTTCAACTAACAACTATTAATAATTACCTTTCATTATCCTTACATAGCCAATAAACTATTTCACATTGGCATACCTGTTTAAAAGCTATGAGTATATGAAAAGTAGTTTTCTCCAGCCTTGAGCAGGTATACGTATTATAAATACATACTTACTGTTTCAAAATGACAGGTTTTTAAAAGAAATTCTTTAGCACATCCTGCTCAGTTATAGGTAATTGCAGTAGAAATAACATTCTTTCATATCTTGTCAATAGTTATGCTTATTTAACCTTGTGGAGTTAAGGGCCTAAGTCCCGTTTGGTAGCATACGGTCACTTTATGAACCGTACTGCTCATTAGCGGCTTGTCTTGAAGATTTGGAAAATATATGATTTTGCTATAGATTCATATACTTAGATCATTTTGCCGAGGGTACTATTTTTGTATGGTTAATACTTTTGCTGTAAAAAAATATTTTCCAACACGCAATATTTTGGCTTCTATTCCATACTCCTACTAAACGGTTTCGTTATTTGGAAAAAAAATACACTGAAAAATAGATAGTTAGAGGGACCACAGAATCGCTAGAGCACAATTGTAAATTATTCAACATTTGCCAAGGAATATCCCCATTTTAACACGCTTTTATTGAGATAAAGGCTCAGAGGTGCTCTGCGCAGGCGCAGGCAGCAGTCGTGCTTTAGCATTCAGACGGGAGATGAGGATACTATGGGCCTTAACAAGGCTGTTATTATTCATAAAAAGTGCGTTAATGATAAAATGCAATGTCGCTCTTGCCCGTTTTGACCAACACTAGAGTATTAACGGGAAGAAGGAGTTGGGGGGGACGGGTACGACAGCCTCTCGCCCTCGATTCGACTGGCAATATTCAAATACGCTTCCAAAAGGTATCGTGAGAATCTAGCTAATCTAGCATACAGGATAAATTTTTAACCAGTGCGCGAACTGTAACCATGAATTCAACATATCATTCTAGACCCCCCCCTAGCATAGAAATTTTTCATCGGTTATACAAAAATAAAATCAGATGTTTCATAGAAAAGTGCAATATCTACGCGGTCAAAATGTATGGAACATCTGATTTTATTTTTGGATCTTGGATCTTGTTGGATTCTGCCCCACTAGGGGCTACCCTAGTGGGGCAGAAGAGAAGATTTTAGAGTAGTGGAATCTGCCCCACCAAATCGAATTAGTGAGGCAGATTCCACTGCAAAATCTCGGTGGAGCAAAGTGGAACGATTCAATTAATCAGTGTCTATACTTTGATGCAAGTTTTATTTTTATATATATATTTACATGATTTTTTATGAAAGAACTGTTCATAACATTCATACAACAACCACTTTCTTAATTCAGCACAATTGTTTTTTAAGAGTAGTTTAGTCATAGCTTTCGTGGGGCTATATGCTATGTAAATGCAACTTCGCCGGTAAAGTTCTAACTGATAGTATGGCTAACCATATTATGATTACACTGGCTAGCCTCCGATTTTTTTTTTTAATTTCCTTAGTATTTACTTCCCTATTAGGTACCTAAAAGATATTTTGTTGTTAGTTTTTGTGGCTGATCGAATTCAGTCAAGTGGTAGGTACTTGCAATCTTTTCAAGCGTGTAAACAAATGGAATCAAGTAGTGGAAAATGACCAGAGGTTTAGTGCTAGGGTGACTGAACTCGTCCATTAATTTTGAACTTAGGGCCGAGATCTACATACGTTTCTTAGCTCGTGCTTTACTTTGTAGTTTGAGTTTAGTGATGGCTTAGTGGCTGGTAAAATAATTTATTGTGCGAAAGATGAAAACATTTCACCAGCTGTGCAGTTGCACAGCACAGCATGTCACTTAGAAAACAGGCATTACCTATTCTCTCTGTCATGGAGGCTTTTTCAATGCATCATTGTATGTAGGTATACTCTAAATTTATTGTATCCCTTTCAATGGCGAACGCGAAATCTTTTTGACAGGTCAGTTAAACCTTTTACTAGTTGAAGGGATGTTTCAGTCGTTGATGATAAGAAACCATAAAAAAAACACCGATTACATTATGAAACGATCATCAGTCTGCCAAACGAGGTGGTTAGTAACCACCTCGTTTGGTAGACTGATGATGTGTTGCCTAGAAATAACTCTAGGTACGTTGTAAATACGGGTGGTGCATATAGAATATTCTCTAGTGGACGTATACGGGCTTTACATAATTATGATTAATGTACTTATCGGTACCTACCTACTCGCATGCGAAGTCATCTAATAGAGACTAAGGTGGCCCGCAAAATTCAAGCGAATGCAAGTCAGTGGGGCCGACTTTTTTGTTCACCTCCTAAACTAAAATTGGAGTATTGCAATCTCTTACTGACATACCGCGAAAGAAAAAGACAAATAAAACTTCAGAACAGTCAAATTAAATTACATCTCGATTGCCTTGAATTTGGCTCATCGTAGTTCATCATCATCATCATCATTTCAGCCGAAAGTCCACTGCTGGACATAGGCTCCTCCACTACGACCTGTCTTGTGCTTCCCACATCCAGCGGATTCTCACGGCCTTCACAAGGTCATCGGTCCACCTTGTGGGAGGCCTTCCCACTCTACGTCTTCTTGTACCCGGTCGCCACTCCAGAACCTTTCGGCTCCATCGGCCATCTGTTATGCGAGCAATGTGCCCAGCCCACTGCCACTTAAGTTTGACAATTCTTCGGGCTATGTCGGTTGCCTTGGTTCTCCTGCGGATCTTTTCAGTCTTGATTTGATTCGATCACGTAGGGAAACTCCGAGCATAGCCCTCTCCATTGCCCTTTGGGTGACTTTAAGCCTTTTTTTTGGGGTGGGAATTCATCAAATAACTTCTCCCGTTCTGGGTGGAGCAGGGGGCGTGTTAGACTTTTACTGACTAAAACCCACCCGTGTTCCCTCAGTTGCCTGTGTGCCAGGGGCCGCGGTATCTCTTTCGAACAACCCGCACCCCTGATAAGGCCTATTGTGAGCGACCACGCTTCTGTGTCACCTCTGGCAATACACACTGCCCAGCCGAGTCAGATTCGACGATTGACCTATTTCTCGAAGTTGGACCTACCTAACTGGACAGTTTGTCCTAGGTAAACGTACCTACTCGTCCACAACTTCGAGTGTAGCACCTCCGATCGTCATCAGAGTAGGTGTTACATGGGCATTTAGAAGAAAATCTTAGTAGTAATTTGAGGGCTATTATTTGTTTCCGATTCTTTCTTGTTTCAATAGATGGCAAGTAGAGCAATAGCTTATTTTAAGTTTAGTTGGTGCACAAGAGAATCATCACCAGTGTCAGATTGTATGTATTGATTGTATGTAATATGATTCGCGATCGTAACAGTTCTGGCTTAACATATTTATAATCATAAAAATCAGCAATAAATCACCTTATGTTAGGACTGACCTAAAATACAATGATTTCATGAAATTTGTCATTCAATAAACTGGTGTATTTAACAAGTCTGTCAATATCACAGTGGCCTATTTAAATTTTGACAGCAACTGACCACACTCTTAAACCCATTGTGCTTAGCGGGAAATTGAATGATCTCGCTCGAAGTAGATACGTATTCGTGCGAAAATTAGACACGTTCTTTGTTCGTACGTTTTTCGCTCTTGTTTGTTTAATTTCACACAATCAAGTCTTTAGCCAGGTTGGTCATTGAACCTGAAGTAAATTGTATGTTCAGTGAAACTGACAAATGGTTAATTATTATTCACAGGCTGTAAGCAGTTCGAAATAAGATCTTTTTGTGTGATTTGTATGGATTTAATGTCTGAAATGAATGAAATTATTGAGCCCATGTTTTTGAGGGACTTGTGGTTCTTAAGTAATAATAGCCTCACGGGTAGATCGATCAAGTTAAGCAAGGCTTGCCGCGGTTGGTCTGTGGATGGCTAGAAAATCTTAAAATACCAAGACCCCTCCGTGCCTCGGATGGTGACCCACCCACGAACCAACCGCGGCAATCCTGATCGATTGACCCGTACAGTTGTTGCTATTTAGTCACAGGTCCCACCAATTATTTGACATACCTAGTTATCAAGGGACCTTAGTATTCTCAATAAATGAAACACTTCCTAAATCAAAGGCAGGTCGGTATGCACTTTACTTTTTTTTAAATCATAATACGGTTTATTACGCAGCCATCAGCAGAACTTCTTCCAACCTCAAGGCGAATTTTTTGTAGCAATCGATTATTTTTATAAACGTTTTGTGTCGCATTGTCGCATGACTGACGACTGACGAGGTACTCCAAGGACTGGGTACTGAAGCACAACTGCTTGTGTATTGTTATGTAACTATTGATAAATTATGATAAATGATTTTATTTCTTTATGTAGGTTTGTACTGACACTTTTACACGTCAATCATATTTTAAAACAGGATGGGGTTGGCGTTTCCTATCTGACTACTCTGCACCCTACTTGCGTAACACACATCAGAAGTTTTTAAGGTTATGGCAAATCCATTCATTCTTTTGTTCGAAATCTGCTCTACGTAAACAACGCCATGAATGTTGTGAAACTGACAAAATGAAAGTGATTCCTACCGATAGTGTTTCACGGATTACCCCTCTGAGAAGAGTGGCCAAAACAAACTCAGAGGTCATAGTCTTTTTTAAAGCCCAGACATAATCTTGGCCAGATCATGTAAACACCATGTAGATTGATATCTGAAATGGTATTTTGAGAAAAGAATCAGACAGGAACCGTACAACCACTGTTAAGCCCACGTGATTGAAACCAGAGCAATTGCCGTATTTCTAAAACAGTTCAACTTTAGCGCTTCATGAATGGCTTTTGTGAAGGAGACACCATATCTACGAGGATAGACTTATGAGTAATGGTCGTGAATTCGAATCCAGGCAGGCTTACTTTGTGTATTTAATTAAATTACCGCTGCTCTCAAAACGGTGAAGGAAAACATGAGAAAACTGGTATGTAGAACCAAAAATTCGAAGCCATGTGACATCCTCCAACCCGCACTGGGCCCGCGTGGTGGATTATGGCCCACTCTCTCTTACAGAGAGTAGGCCTGCGTCCCAGTAGCGGAACTTTATCATCGTCATCATTTCAGCCGAAAGATGTCCACTGCTGGACATAGGCCTCCCCTAAGCTCCGCTACATTGCCACTTCGACCGGTTCTATGCTTCCCGCATCCAGCGGACTCCTGCGAATATTATAGGCTGGTTCCTAATACAGATACCTACTGTAACTTTGATTTTTCTTTTAATTTTTAATTCTTATCTTCCCAGATGGTTCCATGGAGTGATGTCAGCGAAGGAAGCGGAACACCTAATCATGGATAAGGGCAAGAACGGTTCCTTCCTGGTAAGGGAGTCGCAGGCCCATCCCGGGGAGTACGTGCTATCCGTCAGGGTGCGCGGGAGAGTCAGCCACGTCATGATTAGGAGACAGGTGAGTCTGTTAACTATTTTTTGAAGATGTCAGCGCCAGTTTTACACTATCTTAAGCCCATCGTCCTCGGCGCTTTTCAAAACTTACGTGTTATAAACTCATATCACTAATGAGAAGCCACGGCACTGAGTTAAAATAGCTGTCCGTAAATGGCGCCAAATCAAAACCATGCAACACCTAACGCAAAACCTAGATGGCCACAACCAGGTTTTGCGTTAAGTCTTACCTGCCTGTTGACACAGGAGCGTGGGGTTTGGCACAATAAAGAAGAGGCATATGTCTAACAGTGGGTGAAGTTGCTCTGGGGACGATGAGCCGGCGTCGTAGTAGTTCCCGTAAAATTCCTTAATTTTATACAACATCTGATACATTTTTAAAATTCGGTACTCTGATTTCGTTACTGTTGGTACCTACTTTTTGAAAAAGGTTTGTATTTCAAACTGCGGTTCCACGAAGATGATAAATCTTAATTTTGTTCTATTATAGGCAAATCTGTTTTTCGTTTGTTAAGACATAAAATATTCTGAAACATTTTAAAAGGGTAACGGTGGAGTTTCTGGCCCTTTCTTTTCCGTACGAAACAACCCTTTGAAAGGGGCGCCTAGAATCATGTTTTTTGCAAATTATATTTTCCAAAGTTCAATTAATTAAATGTGGCTATTTGAAATAAATGATTTTACTCAAACTTTGTTAGTTATTGTTGTATCAGTTTTATCATGAAAATTCTATATTTATAATTATTGCCTATTCCAATAGCAAGATTATCAATGTACCTATCATCCTTGTCCTGGAATTATATCATAGGTCAGAGAGTCAAGTGAACTAAGTAGGTAATTGGGTATTAATGTGACCTCTGTCATTTGGCCATGATTACTGATGATTGGCAATAATAATCTATTATATAAAAATGAATCCCTATTACCCTTAGTCAGAAGAACATTCTTATAAAAGAAAAAAAATCAAGTAGTTAAGGCAGGACAACGTCTGTCGGGTCAGCTAGTCTATATCTATTATATAAAAATGAATCCCTATTTCCCTTGGTCACGGCATCACACGTGAACGGCTGGACCAATTTTGATAATTCTTTTTTTGTTGTGTTTGTGACTCTCAGGAGAAAGTTCTTATGAAAGAAAAAATTAAGAAAGTTGCGAATTCAAGATTCATAGTTAAGGCAGGCCTCAACGCCTGTCGGGTCAGCTAGTCTATTATATAAAAATGAATCCCTATTTCCCTTGGTCACGGCATCACACGTGAACGGCTGGAACAATTTTGCTCATTCTTTTTTTGTTGTGTTTGTTATTGTCAGGAGAAGGATCTTTTGGAAGAAAATAATAAGAAAATCTCACAATATCAAAATCAAAAAAATCAAAAGTCATTTATTCAAACTAGGCTGAGAGTCAGCTCTTTTTGAACGTCAAAATAAAATTACATAAGACAGTCCCCCCAAAAACGCCCGCCCTTCACCACTTCCTAGTGCTTTAGCTGGGAAGAAGAAGTAGCGGAACAAACTCCCCAGCAGCACAGCTGTCTGTTAAGTTAGAAGAACTTGTTTCTATACAATAATAGGTAATAAAAATTACGAAACACGAAAAAAAAAACATAAAATTTGCCATATGTCAGCTAGCACACGCCAATATACCATCAAAGATTGAAAACTAAAAATAATAGAAAATTAAAATAAAACGTAAACAGAACTTCCAATCTAAATAAAAGCCTCTAGGCATAAAGGGCATGCCCGCTTACATATGCAATTCTGCATTATGCAAATATAGCTATAAGTAACTTAAAGTAACAAAAGTTAAACTAGGACCTCTGGACTAAAATTAATAAAAACTTAATACAATTAACAATAACAAAACCATGGTCAGCAAGACGACCAGTCACCACGAGCAGCACCCGTTCACGAGCATAACGCAAAGATCAGCCATTACCCCCTATACATCATAGTTAAGACAGGACATCGTCTGTCGGGTCAGCTAGTTGGAAATAAATTAGAATAATAATTTGTTTTATGGATGATTTGTTGGTTGATCTACATAAAGTTCAGCTTCGCCAATTAGTAATTCCACCGTGCATTTAGTGTTGATTATAGCCAATACTTTCGTATAGCTACTATTGGGAGGCTTGGAGGCTGTCCCAGTTGAGAGCCTCCCAACTAACTAACCTAACCTATTTCTAAAAACCTTCCAACAATAGATTGACATAAACTTTTTGGTAATTCACATATGTCAGTACGATACATTTTGAATTTTTCGTCTTCTAAAACGCTGTTAGACTTGTCACTTTGTCTTTAACATCATCTGCCTTGGCATTTTCTCTTTAAGACTTGCTAAATGCAGCAGAGTTCCAGTAAAGTATATGGAACGACTGCCTATCTGACCTCCACAACCCAGTTTCTGGATAATACGTTAACCCTTAGTAAGGCTGGTTGTCAGACTTTCGGGCTTCTGACGACCCATAACGACGACGGTCAAAGAGCCACGAATTACGTATTTCCGGGGCACAGGCCTCATCTTGCTATTTTACTTGGTCGATCGACCCGTGCGGTTTTGTCTTGGCCCACACTTATTTTATTTTTTTTTGCTACCGACGCGTAACAAAAGTAAAAAAAAAACTAAAAAACACGCTTTAAAAACCAAACTAAAAAAGGAGAAGATAATTTAATTCAATTAAAAAGCGTGGGGTGCTTTTTGAGGTATTTTTATAATCAATTAATGTCAAGCACCCCACGCTTTTTAATTGAATTAAATTATTTTCTCCTTTTTTAGTTTGGTTTTTAAAGTGTTTTTTTTTTTCTAAACTATTATTTATTTTCTATTTTTTAGTTCTGCTAACTACAAAAACGTGATTTTTTTTCTCAATTATTTTTTTAAATTATTGAATTGTCATCGGTCCTCGACAAGTTTACAAAGTTTCAATGAAATCTGACCGTTTAAAGTGGGTCAAAATCGCGCTCAAAGGAGTCGGTTACATACAAACAAACAAACATACAAGTGAAGCTAATATAAAGCGTGTAAAAACAAGCAATGGCATGTATATCTACATACATAACCGAGCTTGATTGTTACCCTTGTGGGCACAGTTATGTATGGTGGGCACGAAGAATTCCATAGTACGGCAGTTCTCGTTTTAAAATGTCTCATCATTAATTCATAATGTTGCATTTACCCATACGTATGCATTGTGGACAGCTTGGGAAAGTCCCTAGCTTCTTTTTAGGTTAGGTTATACTGCTGTTGCTATGCTAAGTTATCTGTGTACTTAGATGAGCTATTTCAATTTGCTTTGTTAAATGGGTTCCCTGTTTTTGTTTTTGAGGTTTCAAACCGGGCGCCTGATGAGATATTCTATCCGAAAACATGACGAAGTTCCATACAAGCTTTCATCCCCTATGTAACCTTATTAGGGGATGAGTTTAAAAAGAAAAATCCTTATCGTGCAGTGGTCCGATCTCTTCCTATGGGTGTCATAGGAAGTGATTAAGGGAATTACTAGAGAATGGCCCAGCAACGTTCTCTATGCATTTTACCACCATACTGCGATCGCCAACCCGCCTGCCAAGCGTGGCGATTATAGCAAACCCCCCCAAATTGGGGGAGGCCTATGTCCAGCAGTGGACGTCTTTCAGCTGAAATGATGGTGATGATCGCGCAGAGGTGAGTGGGAACTCTTGTGCATATCTTTATGATTCTAGATCTTGTAGGTAGCTAATAACAGCCGTACAAGTCGATATATCAGGTTAAGCTATAATAATAAATTATGTATTTGTGGATGGGTGACCATCTTTACTTACCAAGACCCCTTCGTGCCTCGGAAAGCACACTAAGCCTTTGGTACCCGCTGTCGTTCGTTACTTCTCGACTGTCGAAACGGGTCGTCAGATAGAAACCTGAAAGTCTGACAACCGGTCTTACCCAAAGGGTTTCATATTACCCAGTAACTGGGTTGTGGAGGTCAGATAGGCTGTCGCTTCATTTTAAATACTGGTATTCCGCTGTATCCGCTGAGATGGGAAGCAGATTGATTGATCTAGATACAAATTGTCCGTGATTGAGTGATTCTTTGATTTTTAAGAGTACTTATTAAGTTTAATCCCTCCACATTTGTTTCCTCCTCTCTCGATGTTGTGCTTCTACTATTTACAGTGTTAATGTAAAATGAAAACCATAGTTTCACGACGGATTTCAGCAATTTTTTGAGTACCTATATTTTAATGAGGAATTAGTAAGTAACTGGCGCTCTAGTAGTTACCGACACAATTTAACATAAAAAGCAATGAAAATCTACCACAAATTGGTCCTTCATTGACAATCGTGAGAAACTGTACCTATTATTATTCGAAGAAGGATGAAATTATAGGAAGAACGGGGAAAAATCTATTAAAAAAATTGTGGACCGCATTACCCTTGGTCTGTGGTGATAAACCCATGACTCAGTATAATTATGGAAGATTCCAACGATTGGCAATATCCAGCGGGTAAGTAACTTTCGTTCGGTCAAATAATTTACTTCTGCCTTTTCGGGTTTTCCGAAACTTGACATTTTATATCGCGTAACGGGTTTACGTAATTATTGGTTACGTTGCCCAACATAAATGTTGTTTGTTATTTTAATATGGGGACGGAACGAAAGTTCCTTGTATCGCATCACCAGTATTCTGATGTTAACAGGCATTTCGGTGAATTGCTGTGTTTTATTGTCTTTGAGCAGTTTTATTTACCCTCAGTAAATGTAATTTATAATTGTTGGAGTAAGAAACACTCACAATTCTGTATCAAGGTATTGTTATACTTTTTTTGACATTCCATCAGAAATTAAACTAGTATGATTATAACTTCTTGATATCTGTATCACGTCTCCTGCATAAAAAGTAAAGAAACATTCACAAAACATGGAGGAATGAACTACACCCTCTAACACACAATCAACCAGATTCTAAAACATTTTGAAGGATACCTATTGCTAAGCCATTGCTTCATATGTTCGGAACATTTGTTTGCTCCACAACGTAAATAACGCAATGAATGCTGTTGAACTGTCAAAAGGACTGCTATTCCTACTGTTAGTGTGTTACGCTGCACCTAGGGTTGCCAACCGTACTCTAAAATAGAGTATTGTACTCTTTTTCTTATGGATGTACTCTATAATCTTTAACACTAATAGAGTACCTACGTTAAAATACCCTTTTTTCTTAAGCAATTTATTTTGAGGCTAATGATTTGGTTTTTCTGCGGGTTTTCTATATTTTACACTGTGAGACTCGACTCTTTGTCGGTCATGAAGTGACGAGAAGAGAGGAACAAGATTGTATAAACATTGATTAAAATGAGTTCCTGATCTTATATTAACGTATAATTAGGATGTTATGAGTCATACAGTAAATAATTCTTGTAAAATCAATGTCAATCAAAACCTTATGTACCGCAAAAAGTGCCAGAAAATACATAAAGAGTAATGAATAAATGGTAATCTATTTTGTTAATCTGTACTCTTTATTTACTCTATCTGGAATCAGAAATTCTTTACTTCTTCTAGAAAAAGTTTGCAACTCTAGCTGCGCCATTTCTTAGCGCCGAGTAGAAAAAGTTTGCAACTCTAGCTGCGCCATTTCTTAGCGCCGAGTAGAAAAAGTTTGCAACTCTAGCTGCGCCATTTCTTAGCACCGAGTAGAAAAAGTTTGCAACTCTAGCTGCGCCATTTCTTAGCGCCGAGTAGAAAAAGTTTGCAACTCTAGCTGCGCCATTTCTTAGCACCGAGTAGAAAAAGTTTGCAACTCTCATACCTACTCAGTCGCATACTCTGTCAACACCGAGAGGTGTAAATCCACTGCGCGAATATATCCCGCGGTGATATTTTTACGTCTATATGAACATAGTCTAAACCACGTCCAAACACTCTTCTTATAATTATCGCCTTCAATTTAAACTATTGGGAACGCGAGTTCAGCTGCAAAACAGAGACCATTCTAATCCCAAAACATGATTACTCACTCCAGGAGCGCCAAATCTGAACCCCTTTGTGGTAACTTGGCCAAATGATACACTACCAAACATGGTGATCGTGTTAATCAATTAAATGACACGTAATCTTCAAAACAATGGACTGTAATGAACAAAAAAATTAAGAAGAACAGAGGACATTAAGACTTTTTGCTCGTTACTTACAAGAATTTTTAGGGTTCCATACACAAAGGAGTGACAAAGGGTGCCATCGGGACCCCATTATCATCCATCATCATCCATTATTAGCCATCATGTCAACGCTGGCTGTCGTTGAAAACCTTCACCTTCGCCTCTTTATAGTATAGGGTCATGTCATTATTCTGAGCTATTTGCGTGGATGTAACGAATATTTTCCCACAAACCTGCTATTTTTTGTGTTTGTGTTCTTTCTCTGTGTCATTATTACCTCAAAAAAATGTATTTTCTTTTTTTATTACTAAGGTTCCGTTTTCCGGCCGTCCCTCTGTGACAGGGCTGTATCCTTTAAATCGTAAAAGGAAGACACTTTAAGTTTTCACTATCACAGTCTGTAGTAAGTACTATGGCTGCTTTAACAACAAAGTATGCTTTAAATAAAATAAAGTCACTAATTAAAGGACTCGATCCTTTGCCCAGAAAAAAAAAACGTTCATAAGTCGGGCGTATGGAGACCGGTTCCTTTAATTATTATTATTAGCCAATAACGTGTGGGACGTTATTGGCTAATAATAATAATTAAAGGAACCGGTCTCCATACGCCCGACTTATGAACGTTTTTTTTTAAGAAAAAATAATAAATTTGTGTTTAATATTGTATGGTATCACGGAACCTTTCGTGAGCAATTCCGACTCGCACTTGGCCGCTTTTTTGCTTGTTACAATAAAATTAATAAACAAGCGGTCGTTGGTAAATAAAATTGGGCTCAAATTCGCCCACACACAAGACAAACAAAAAAGGTTCCACACTTAGTTGGCACAGTTAGTAGTAGAATATTATTGATGTTGTATTATTATTTTAAGTGCTGTGTTTTCAATTATGTTATTATTTTTATTATGATGTTATTTGAACGTGGTTTTCTTAGAAAACAATAGCAATGGAAGATTTTTTAATTGGATCTAAAAAATAAGACATTCGCCTTGTAAGTTTATTAAAAAATTATATGGAAAGCTTCTCCAAAGGAAACCTTAGTTATTTTAATTTAATAAACAAACCGAAGAGATTCATATTTATTCACATTTCAGTTGATAAATAGGTAGCAACGTTTTTAAACAAATAAAACGAGTAGGTATATAAGAAATCGTTACAGATTACCTAAAACCATCTGCGGATAATAATATAACTATATCACTAAAGCTGTAGTCCCACGGCCCGTTAACTGACAGACCGCGCCAAACCTTGCTAGGTCTGTTGAGGCCAATCGCGGCCCGTGCGGACTATTCCCACGGCGTATATCGGCGTGGCGCGGCGTGTTGGCCGCTATTCGAACATGTCAAATGATGAGAAGCACATGACTGCGTGTGCAGCCGCTGTAGTTTTATTCAGTGGTCAACCACAAAATTTCTGTGGCCTCGACTTTGATCGAACCGACTCTCGAGGGATCAGATGAATGACAACAGATCACCTGAGGCCTCATCGGATGCGACAGTTTCCATCTAATTGCGTAACTCACGATTTATCATAATTTGTTTCGTTTTGAAACAGACGGCTAAACCATTGCTTCATATGTTCGAAAAATTTGTCTGCTCAACAACGTAAATAACGCAATGAATATTGTTGAACTGTCAAAATGCATTTAGGGTGCTGGGTTGGCGCGATATACCTGTGACAAAACGAGCCTTGGGACCGCAGCTTCACATTGCCGATATGTACTTATACATAAGTACCTATAATAAGTAGGTGTGTCATAAAACAGGCGAGGTCATCGAACTTCATGTCACACGGCTCTAAAGAGAGGATTATCAAGTCTGTGGCCTTCTTAACCACTGAAAATGGACTCAAAATAGATCAAGTTAGCATGTGGGTATTTTGTGTTGATTCATGTTAGTTTTGATGTATTTTTAAATCAAACGGAGTTTCCTAACCACAGCATTACCCCCCCCCCCCCCCCTGGGACTTGATATACAGGGGCTTGTGGCTAAGCTATAATAGATGCACGGGTTTATCGATCAGGTTAAGCTACGCTTGCCGCGGTTGGTCCGTGGATGAGTTACCATCTTTACATTCCAAGACCTCTTTGTGTCTGGGAAAGCACTTTAGCCGTTGGTCCGGCTGTCATTCCTGGATCTTTCACAGTCGTTACGGGTCATCAGAAGCCCGAAAGTCTGACAACCAGTTTTACCAAGGGGTATCGTATTACCCAGTAACTGGGTTGTGGAGGTCAGATAGGCAGTCGCTCCATGTCAAATACTGGTCAGTGTATATTTAGTACCTATAATTATTATTTAAAAAAAGCTAAGCAGTCGGCTTGTGGTCCCGGGTTCGATTCCCGTGTCAGGCAGTGATATTGGGTTTTCCATTATAAAAATCTTAGCGACAGCCCGGAGTTTGGAAGTTGGCGGTATGATACCTCGTGATTGTTCTGCGCCTGATCTATCTCCGATCGTGTCGGATTGCCGTCCCATCGCACTATGAGAGTGCCCTCACTCTCATAGTGCTAATAGAATGCACTTGTGTGCACACACTTGGGCACTATAATATCGCCTGCGCCGAAGGCTGATGGCCTCTGCAGATTCGTTGCCAAGGCCGGAATTCAGTCTGGAGGACTATTATTAAAATTTTCTTAAAAACTGTCTTTTTAGTTGTTCTTAAGGTGAATGCGCAGTGGTAGAGCGCGAAATTCAAATTTTGTTACGTTTTTTGCAATTTTCAGGTGAGTGTCAGCTTGTTACTTGATCAAAATATGATTTGCGACTATAACATGTACGTATTTACAGATTTATAATCATTAGAATCAATAATACATCTTTCTAAGTTAGATTTGTTCCATAAGAACAAATTTCTTATGGAAAAGTGCTTGTGGAAGAAATCTAACTTAAAGAGATATATTAGACATTCTAATGACTTAGTTCTGTAAACACGTACCTGTTATATTCGCAAATCACATTTTGATCAGGATACAACCTGATACTGACTTGAAAATTGCAAAAACGTAAGAAAATTTGAATTTCGCGGTCTACCACTGCGCATTCACCTTAAGTGCTAGACTAAAATAAACATAACTTTCCTTAGATTTAGTGTCCTAGTTCAAGTAATTTAGTGCCCTTTACAAAGTTCTGCCTAGATGCACCATACTGCGTGGCAGGGTAATCAACGCATAACCTGTTACAGTACAGTACATGATTGTGAAACTCTCTACGTTTAAATTTTACGTCAGTTATATTACGTCGATTATTTTACGTCGGTTATTTTACGTTAGTTATTTTACGTCGGTTATTTTACGTCGGTTATTTTACCTCGGTTATTTTACGTCGGTTATTTTACCTCGGTTATTTTACGTTAGTTAGTTTACGTCGGTTAGGGGTCTAAAACCTTGTGCTGAATTCATGGTTTCAGTTTGCGCTGTTGACCCTGTATAAGCATTGGTACAAATACTACTCTCTCAATCTACTTCATCGTTCTCTTGCTTCTATACCGAATTTATTTGGGGAGGGCGCAATATGATGCTTTATTCCAATCCTTCTCTAATAGTTTTCTAATAAAAGGAGCTTATGGCTAAGTAATAACAGCCGTTCGGGACGATCGACCTATCCATAATTATAATTATGCGTACCTACATTATTATCATTACATATTATAACAAGCTACCCCGCCGCCTGTCTGTTCGCGATAAACTTAAAAACTACTGAACTGATTTTCATGCGGTTTTCGCCAATAGACAGAGTGATTCGTGAGGAAGGTTTAGGTTTAAATTATTTAACGCGAAACCGCAGGCAAAAGCTAGTCCTTCAATAATCTTGATCCTACTATTAATTAATTATTAATATTATAAATATGAAAGTTTGTATGTTTAGATGTTTGGATATTTAGATGTTTTGATGTTTGTTAGTCAATCACGTAAAAACGGCCGAACAGATTTGGATGAAATTTGGCACACAGATAGTTTGTAACCTGGATTATCATGAAGGAAACTTTACATCCCGGTACGTACCCGGGCGAAGCCGCTGGAAAAAGCTAGTTGTGAATAAAGCGTAAAATACGCGGTGATTTCTTGAAAACGCTCAAGATGATGGTTTTTTAAACCAGTATATCTCCATAACCGTAAATAATTTTTAAAGCAATAAAATATATGATATTTTCAAGTCTTTTTTCAAAGAGTGATGGAACTGAAAACATAATTAAACATACTTTAATACATCAAAAAAATCATTAAAGTCACCTCTTAATTATCTTTAAAACCAGTTTATCCCTTCAATAACAATTATAATTATAACTAAAAATATACCGTAAAATTCCAAATGCCAAACTGCATCCAGTGATGGATTATTTATGATTAAATAGTTAATATCTAATTTATATACGATTTTATTTGCATTTTTACGACAATACTTGCTCATTTATTATTCGAATTGAATACAACAGATTTTAACCCGTATAGGATTGCAATAAGAACTATAATCGTTCGTAACGACAATATTTAAAGTTACCAGGGCCTTAAATAGACGCTGGAATGTGATTTGTTCATTTAAAACAATGTTCATTGTGGTTGTTTTAAATGAATAAATAATATTTATTGTTTGTTCTAAAACTATTTATTATATAAGCTTTATAAGCCGTAGGTAGTATGGAAATATGGGTAATTATTATATAACATCCGAGTCAAATCGTGAAGAACAGACTTACTTAATTGGAGTTGAACTTTAAAATTAATCTACTATTAGTCCCGTACGAAAATAAAATTTTAATTATGAACTGTAGATTCAATAACGTATATAATATACCGTGGAACAATCATTGTTAAAATATCTAGACGATTACTTACCATGCATAATTCTACAAATGTCAGAAACCAATTCTTTAATGATATTTTATTTTGTACTTTATTAAATAGGTAGGTACTGTAATATTTATAAGCTTAATTTAAGAGCTAACAGACTTCAAATAATAATAGATAATAATATGTACACCTAATGAAATATAAAAGAGGGAAATCAATCACATCACACGGCATCAAAAAAATCGTCAGCATCGCTGTCAACGGGAAAAGTGCCCAAATAGCTGCCAGCATTGCCACGTTGTAAGGCAATGCTGATACTTAGGTCAATAATACGTATTTAACAAACCTACCATTTTTTTAACCGACGAAAAAACAGAGAGTATTACTCAAGTCGACGATTCGACGCGTATATTTTTTATGTATGACCACGCATAACTTTTTACAGAGTAGTTCGATTTTGAGTATTATTTTTTTATAGGAAAAGGCCCCGAAATTGGCCACACATAAATTTGGAAAAAAAGTCCTACCCTAGGGGTGGGAAAATAGTTGTGATTTATAGTTCAGTCACAGATTTTAATGCTAAGTGGTGTATTACAAAAAGTGATCAATAATTAAGCATATAATAAATTAGTAGATTATAGCCACAAAAAATTATAAAATAAAAACTTTTTAACAAAAAAATTAAACCGCCGAAAAAAACTGAAAACCAAAAAATTATAAAAACTAATTTCGGAAGTCCGGTGACTTTGGATAATATGTATTTCAATTTTATGTCACCGCCTTCCGAACTTAGTTATTGAGTTTAAACAAAAAAGGTTTATTATTTTTTGGTTTTCACTTTTTTTCGGCGGTAATTTTTTTTTTGTTAAACAGTTTTAATATGGTTTTTTTTTGGGTGGGAAATCATCAAATAACTTCTCCCGCTCTGGGTGGAGCGGGAGGGCGTATCAGACTTTTACTGACTAAAACCCACCCGTGTTCCCTCAGTTGCCTGTGTGCCAGGGGCCGCAGTATCTCTTTCGAACAACCCGCACCCCTGGCAGGCATCGGCCCTTGCGGACCCCACCAGTTGGTGTTGACAACTCTTTGAGGCGCGCGTGGAAAACGACGCGCCGTCGACCCGGGCTTTGTCCTTACCGGACAGCGAGCTATCCATTACTCGTCGTCCGCAAGCCCGCGCCTACGGTGGCCGGGAATCAGCCTGGGATTCCCGACACCCAGGGCGTCTCCCGCGGCGACTACGGCCGTGAGGGCGCATATACTGCCTCTCCCTCACGTGCGCCGCCTCCCTCTTCGCGAGCATTACTGCTTCGCAGAAGGAGGTGACGGCTAACCATTCACTCTCGCTCCGTACCATGGCCTGCACCAGGGCCGGACGCGAGAGATCGCCGCCGCCGATCGCCTCCACGAGGACACGGCGGCAGTGCTCCGCCCAAGCCGGGCAGACCGCCACCGTATGCTCCACCGTGTCCTCAGGGCGATCGTCACAATGGAAACACCCGGGCGTTTCCTCCCGCCTTATGCGAAACAGGAACCTCCCGACACAACCGTGTCCGGTGAGGACCTGCGTCAGGCGGAAGGTGAGGACGCCATGCCGCCTCTCAAGCCACTCCTCAAAGAGGGGACTTACCGCCGCTATCGTGGCGTGCCCAACGTAAATATAAGTTGGAGTTTTCTTCATGATCCATTATCTAGAATATTAAATTCTTGATTGAAGTTTGATTAAAGCAGCGGGGGACAGTTCAACAACATTCATTGCGTTATATACGTTATCGAGCCGACCGATTTTTCCAACATATGAAGGAATGGATTAGCAAGATCCTTCAAAATGTTTCGGATTGTGATTGATAGTGTTTTACGCAATTAGGGGGCTAGACCTTTACTCAATATATTGTAGTCGATGGACTCTATAACTACTTCTAAAACTAGAAAAATATACCTGAACAGATGGAACCTGTCTAAATGATGAAAATTATTATTTCTGTACCATCAAACTAACTTAGACCAGCAGGTCAATAAAACTATTTAAGACATTGTAATAATATATTATTATTTTTTGTCTATGTCAGAAATATCTTAATAGCTATGGAAACGAACCGCGTGGGTCGTATCGATGACTGTTTTCAAGATCAAACCACGTGACACACCGACCTTAAGGCTGGACAGCAGTTTGCGTAGATACCTATTTTTATAATATGGGAATCATACGTTATGACGTCATATTTTGATTCATCAGAGGTCAAGGTGTGCTGATAAAGGTTGACCTCTGTCATGGCCTGATACAGAACTGCTCCAAATTCAAAATATGTAATATTATACGCGGGAATTGCGAAAAATAAAAGATTCTCGACAACTGAAAAACTAAATCGAACTACAAAGCTTGCTACAAAAGAGTAGTAGATAGATAAGCTGTCTGAAATAATAGACTGAAATTAATATGTTGACGTTACGAGTTCAGTGTTGGGTAAAACACAAAAAAAATATAAATCGCTCTCACAGTCTTTTCCAAGGAGCTCCATAAAAACTGCGGGTATTGCGTAACACATTAACAGTAGGAATGACTTTCATTTGTCAGTTCAACAACATTCATTGCGTTATTTATGTTGTTGTGTAAACAAATTTTTCGAACATATGGAGCAATGGAGTAGCAATATAAGTATAAGTATTTATTTTTCCCACCGCAATAAACATTGCAGACATTATTATCTACTTACGGTGTGCTTACGGTACTCGATATGGTTTGGTTAAATATAGGTACCTATTATTATTTATTATCCTGTACTTTATGAATTTTTTTCACTTCAAAATTATTCAGATTGTTATGATTGATAGTGTTTTAAGCAAATTAATTTCCAATCTACACAGTAATTATGTAGATTTATACGGTGATAATAATACTCTCATTGAATACGAGGTATGTTTCTCACTCCACGCGTCCGTGTATTCGTAGCACAATACAGAACAACTAAGTCTGATGTTTACATATGCTAATATAGCTAACGAACGAGCACACTGCGCGGCAGCCACTCCAGCGCGTAGTTTACTTCCGACGATATCTACTCATGTAAGTAATTTTCACTATAAAATTGCACAAATTAATGATAAAAAGGGGGCAGCCGGTTTGTAACGTCGCGAGTAGCTGTTTTTTTTTAATTTTGCCCTAGAGACTTTATTGCATAATTTTCTTGACCTTTTGTGACGGATGTCTATATTTTTTAAACGTTTGCCAAAGCACGCGTCACGTTAGGTTTGTCCATGTATCTTAGAACATAGTTTTAATTTCCATATTATTGTTTTGTTGTTTTGCGTTCTTGAATAGGTAGTGGTATATTTAATTGCAATAATATTATTTAAATGTATTGTTCGAAATACGTAGTAAGGAATTCATTTCATGGAACTATAGGTAATATTTTATTTTAGATAGGAGCAAATAAATCAAGTAGGTAAGTCTTGTTATCCGGCTTTTGCTAACACTAGACGAAATTAAAAAAAAATACATTTGTTTTTATTAAGTCGCTTTGTGTCCTTCGATTAATTTATAATTGATGATTGTTTTAATATCATATAAACATGCTCGCCCCGAATATCACGCTAAATATCGTTGAGGTACCGAGAAAGGTCACCACAGAGGTTACCGCCTCGTCTACCATGGTTTTGACACACTTCTCAATAAAATGTTAATTATTTATATTACTCTGTCGATAATTATGTTGTGCAAATCCATTATAGCGTTGCCATTTAACGATATTGCACATTGCACGGTACCCAGGTATTCTTTCTTAAATTACAATTAAGTTTTTCTATTTTAATAGGTGAATAGTTTTGCGTGCAGAAGTTGCGTAAATTAATTTGATTTTAGATTGCATTTGACATTCGTTTTGAACATTATGTACTTATTGTTAACTAAGTATGTATCTACATTCCTTGATAATGATTGGAAGTAAATACTTGAAACTCTTGAAAGTAACATCGTTTTATTTGTGCATCTATAAACTGCTTTCAAGAGCTGTCAGGGTCAATTTTGTCAACTGACAGACTGACAGCGGTTTTAGATGTGTTTATAGCGTTCAGTTTCATTTGTGAAATTCGCACTTAATCCGTCTTAACTTCAATGATGTTTAAATTTAAGTTCAAGCCCATCCCGTCGCGCAATTTTTTGTATTTCCAACTTAACTTACTTCTGTACCCTAATTGCGTAACTCACGATTCATCATAATTTGTTTCGTTTTGAAACAGATGGCTAAACCATTGCTTCCTATGTTCGAAAAATGTGTCTGCTCAACAACGTAAATAACGCAGTGAATATTGTTGAACTGTCAAAATGAAACCGATTATGATTAATCGCGTGTTACGCAATAAGGGTGCTGTATTTCTTTATACAAAACTGTAATTAAACGCAAGTCTAAATTGTCATACTTGTCATACTTACCTTTACCGCAGTCGGAATAAAGTTCATAATGCAAAAGACAGACTTCTACTTTTAAATTAGCTCTAGTTGGAACTCATTTTGTAATGGGGAGTGTGTATTGTTAAGACCTAACATAGTAGTCAAGGTAGACTCAATTAACTATGGAGATGATTTATAAATTAGCACGTGTCTCAACTGTCTACCACAGCATACAGTCGGCTTCAGTTCTCAGCTATTATTAATTATTCAATGATTAAGTAACACATTTAATTCATAAATTGTTCTATTTCTGTAAGTAGGTTTGAACAAACACTAAAATATATTTTTTATCTATAACTGACTACTCTGAAAAAAAAAGGCCGCAACAAACTCAGAGGTCACACAGTCTCTATTCAAGTCAAGACATAATCTGGGGCAGATCATGTGAAGACGAAGATTGATGTTTGAAATGTTACATATTTTGTGGAAAGAACGAAACAGATTGAGTGGACTTGTTCAATGAATTTATAAAAATACTAAATGACGCACAGAAGAAGCAATTAACTACTTATTCCGTAATGCCGATGTTACACGGTTCTAACTCAAACTCTAAGCATTTATTTCAATGAAGTGAACCTTATACAAGCACTTTTGGATTGTCGAACTACTTACAACCTTAATTTCAGGCCATTTAAACAAAAACGAATACTACGTGCCTAGTAATAGAGACGTTTATAGTAAATTAATAGATATTACACGGTCTAACAAAAACTTCATTTACCTTAGTTACGCTTGCTATTGGCCCGTGGATGGGTAGCCATCTTTACGTACCAAGACCCCTCCATACCTCGGAAAACACGTTAAGCCGTTAGTCCCAACTGTGATTCGTTGCTCTTTGACAGTCGTTAGTACGGGTTATCAGAAGCCCGAAAGTCTGACAACCAGTCCTACTAAGGGTTTACGTATCACCCAGTAACTGGGTTGTGGGAGTCAGATAGACAGTCGGTCCATGTATAATATTGGTACTCAGCTGCATCCGGTTAGACTGGACGCCGACCCCAATATAGGTGTTGAATTATTCATTAATATTGAATACAGTTTTTTTTTAAACAGTTAAAGACGCAGTTTCTAATTCTGTTGTTGTTTTATCTAGCTTATGATATTACACTTGAATATTGTCTAGTCCACACGGTTACCTACTAATGTAATCAGAGGCCTTAGTATGAACGCGCGTCGTAACCGTCGCGTAAATTAGATCGATTACGAGAATCGAAAACTTAAAGAAAAAAGCAAGTGACTTTTTTATTTTTTACTTTTTAGTCATAGTGCCTACCCCACACAATTCGAAATTTCATCATCCTTGGTGTCAAAACAATGCATATTTATGTGATAGCAGCAATCGTGGTTTGTATGCTGTCATGTTTTGAAGAGTTCCGTAGTCTGTCTCCGAAACGCATCATCTAATCTGGTGAATTGGTGATCTTGAAAAAGCTATGCAGCCACTCTAGATGGGTGCTAAAGTATCTTAAATATCCGTTCACCTGCGCCCTTGACGATCTGAATAACATCTCTGATGCGGCAATAAATGTGGCCACCTATGTACCTACTGGACCCACAATAAGTAACACAGATGTTCCGGCGAAACGAGATATCTAGAAAGAACATAATAATATCAAGTTCAGACTTGAGCTACATTATTACTGACAAATGCTTACACTGATTGGACTGGTCCTTTCCTCAATAGACCATTTTAGGCATTATGATCTGACCAAGATTATGTTTTGACTTCAAAAGAGGCTTTGACCCTTGAGTTGGTTTCGCTATTTCTTCTTAGGGGTAGTCAGATAGGAAATTTTGACCCATCTTACTTACTTTTTTATTATGTGACATGCAAAAGTGATGACGATATCCTATTCACAAAATAAAAATAAACATTATAAAAAAGAAACAAGTCTTAAAACTACGCAATTTTATTTATTTACTTATTTTTATTTAACAATTTATGAACACACATGCAAACAAACAAGAACAAAGGAACATAAAAATACGTACAAAGTTAATGATTATTTCTACAGAGAAATCTCTTCCGGCACACCTGCCATAGGAGAGAAGATAAAAAGAGATGAAAGGAAAACATAAAATAAAATAAAAAATTATTTGTTTATTAAGTGGGAAACGAGTACCTTATCTTTATTATTTTAAAATCGTTCAAATTTACGTTACGTTTAATTCGCGCATTCATGCTAGGCCCACAGTACGACATTAGCATTTCAGACCTGGGGGCCGATTCTACTAATTTGCAACGTTACACGTTAAATTGTGTTTCCACAACAGTTCGATTTCGATCGCCGTTCGATAGTTACATAAAAAGTCATTCTACTATTTTATAAGCAAAATGGAAACGAAACTTAAAACGAATTGCAACTGAACTGTAGCGGGAACACAGCGGGTAACCCCCGTTACCAACATGCCAAAATAATATGTTTTATTAATACCACAAAGAAAAAAGTTGAATCTAAAAATGTTACTAAACATGAATATGTGGCACTAAAAGTATTTTCTATAATTAAAAGACATAATGATCATAATTTTATCATTAACTTTGTCCTATAGTAAACGTCACGCTCATGTTCGATTTTGTTAGTAGAATAGGTTTTGACATTGTTTCAATCGATCGTTGGCGTAACTAAAACGTAACCGCAGCTGTGTCGCAGCTGGACCGTTGTTCATTTTAGTAGAATGCGAAAACGCTTAAAAGTGGTGATTCGGTTGCGGTTCTATTGCGTTTTTTTAACAAATTTGTTAGTAGAATCGGCCCCCTGTTTACTGTAATCTAGACGTTTCTGATCGTTTTGCGTACCTACCTATTATAATTGGAAATTTTCGCTAAATACTTGTGAGTCAGGATTGAGATCATGAGATGTTAATTCTTAGAAGTCGTCATAGTATGAATCAAGTTTGAAATCGGAGAATAAAACCTTATTTGGTAATCCTGTGGGTTGAATTCAAAAATTATTAGTTATTTCCTTTGCCTGCGACATCACCCGCGAGGAGGTCGGTAATTGTCATACTCCTCCCTCCTCGAAAGTTTTTGCTTCACATGCCTATTATATAGTTATAAGATAATTCTGTAAATACATACGTGTTACAACCTCATGACACTGACGTTAAACGCAGAAAAACGTAAAAATAAATGGAATTTCGTGGACTACCCTGGCGATTCCACATCATCGTCATAATTTACCAGAAAGATGTCCACTGCTGAACTTAGGCCGCCCCTAAGTTTCAGTGGTATAACATTTTAGCCAATTTTGCCAGTCAGGTATAACACAGCAACAAGCAGTGGTTAGGTGGCTCTCAGCCCTTCACCACGGCTTGTTGCTAGCTCTGAGCTACAGCGGCTGACTTTTATAGCTTCACATCCCCCTGCTCCCCGTTTATAGGACTTACTGCGAAAGCTAGACATGCGCAGTATGTCCCCTAGGTCCAGTTGAGAGTGACCTGCACAATGCTTAGGTACCATTTTTTTATTACAAAGCATTAAATCACTAACATATGTACCTATACAGGATATATTTTTTTACCAGTGCGCAAACTGTAACCATGAATACAGCATTTCATTCTAGACCCCCCAGTTTTCGTCATGTGTACAAAAAAAAAAACAGCTGTTGCTGGGTATTTTGCCGCATAGGTATTGCACTTTTCTATGAAACAGCTGATTTTTTTTTGTATCACCGACGATTTTTTTTTCCGCTGGCGGGTCTAGAATGAAATGCTGAATTCATGGTTACCGTTTGCACACTGGATAAAAACTTTTCCTTTATGTGTGTGTGTTATAAAATCAATAAAAATCTACGCTGACAGTCAGCAAAAATTATGTAATTTTTTGCTGAGTGTCAGCGTAGATTTTTGTGACTGTCATGTGACAGTCCCCCAAATCGCCCGCCGATCTACATTACGAACCACTAAATATTAAATTGAATTATTGGCCATTATGTCAGCTAGAACACGCCAATATACCTACAAAAGCATTGAAAAGTATACTCAAGTAGAAAAAATAACTTCAACAAAAATTTACCAAAATGAAAGCGTCCAGGGCACACCCTTTTTCCGCTTTAAATGCAATGCTGCATTATGGTCCTATAACTGTAACTTGATCGCTAATACTTAAGTACTTACTTCCCTGAAAAAGATCATTCACAATAGCATAACATGACTAAACAGCATACATCTGAAATAACCTTAAGATAATTACTATGCATTAACTTTAATTAACGTCTGTGAGTAAGGCGTTAAACGTAGTACAGTCATAATATAAATACCTAGTCTCATTGTCCTATACAGAGTGTATTTGAAACTGAGACAGTATTGGTTAATAATAATTGGTTGGTGGAGTAACTATCTTAGGAACTATCTCATACTACTCCACTAGCTCTTTAACATGAAAAATAAGAGTAGGTACCGATGCGAGCTCTTCACTTTGTGTAAATTTTTTCATCACTAATGCTCTCAAATGTTATCCGAGCCTTGATGAGTATCAAAATAATAGTTTAAAAAACTAAAAACCACAATACAAAAAAACTAACAAACTAAAAAAAACTAAAAACACGCATTAAAAACCAAACTAAAAAAGGAGAAAATAATTTAATACAATTAAAAGCGTGGGGTGCTTTTTGAGGTATTTTTTTAATCAATTAATGTCAAGCACCCCATGCTTTTTATTTGTTTTAATTTTTTTTCTCCTTTTTTAGTTTGGATTTTAAAGCGTGTTTTTAGTTTTTTTTAGTTTGGTTTTTAAAGCATGTTTTTTAGTTTTTTAAACTATTTTTTTTTAGTTCAGCTAACTACAAAAGCGTGATTTTTTCTGTTTTTTAACCTTTTTTTCTATTTTTCTCAATTTCTTTTTTAAATTATTGAATTGTCACCGGTCCTCGATAAGTTTACAAAGTTTAAATGAAATGTGGCCGTTTAAAGTTGGTCAAAATCGCGCCCTAAGGCACGAACATACAAACAAACATACAAGTGAAGCTAATCTAAAGCGTGTAAAAAGTGATGACGATGACAATTTTTTTTTTTTTTACTTAGAATTTCACGTACTTGACTTAAAACTACCACGGTTTTCCCTTCCCGCACTTGAACTGGGGATCATGAGAACTAGTCCACCTTCCGCAATCCCAGGCATAGTGCCTGCCCTAAGGGGCCATTCAAGTGTTACGTAAGTGCTACAGGGGGCGGGATGGTCTTTGCTTTGCTTGTTTTTAATGACATGGGGTCTGAATCGTGATTACGTCAGCAGAATGTATACATTAACTTTTGGATTTTCTACAAAATTTGGTCGATTTTGGTTTGAACACATATGGGAACCCTACTTGTCTATGAATGGGGCCGAAGAAAACGATGACAATATTCCAAAAGCACACGAAAGTGAGCAGATACGTTGTGTGTCTGCTACCAATGTTTACGTGAGCATGGGAGGGGGGGGGGGGTCAATAATTGCAATAAGTCTGCTTACGTAATACTTGAATGGACCCTAATCTGCCTGCTGCTGTGTTTTTGTTTCATTGTCATTAAATATCAATTATGTAAACTCACGCATTATACTCACGCATTATATCAGAAACTACAGAGGCCTCAGTGCGAGTTTCATTTAACCAACTCGATCAAACGCATCGAGTGCGTTTGGCGCTCCGATTGGCCCTAGATTTGTGACGGAGCGCCAAACGCGCCACGCTAGGGCCACTGAACACCACCTGCTATGATCCTAACATACTCATTTTGCCTCGTTTACGTTCACACATTTATTTGGTCATACACGCACACCAGTTGCAAGTATGTATGTACCTGAACTTTCAGAAGAATATCACCATTACGATCACTATATTGCACCTTTAGAATTATAGAGACCTATTTTGCTTGCGGCTAATTTCGCATTAGGTCTCTATATTATTCTAAAGGTGCGATATGTCCTCCTACGGCGGTCGCTCCCAGTGTTTGCATATACATCTGCCTTGTAATTACCTTTTTTTAGTCGCCTTTCAAGAATACAGTCCTCTTTTCGATTTTTGTCATCTTCTTTTAAACCGCACCGTTGCCTTATGGCCAGAGATCGGATATTCGGATGCATATTCACCTAAAGTTGAGATGTTGGCTAAGATGGAATGCACTTTTGAATCAAAAAGTCTTAATTTAGGTAAGTAATTTGTTTATTTTTTGTTTTAACTAATACAAACCACCCCTCCTCCAGTACATACACATATTTGTAACGGGTTAAACATTAATTTTAAATGAATACACATCTGAATTGTTATGCAATTCAAGAATCCAGGGGTTTTTAATAAATATTACAAATAATTTATAAAGCCGCTTCCATACTTTCATGGCTAAAAATTATCTTTAGGTAAATATACATCCGATTATCCGATCTCTGCTTATGACAATTCCTCAGCATATTGAAAGTCACATTACACATGCTTCGCAAGGAACGCATTTCCACAGAATTGATTCTACTATCTCTTTCTAGCTTCTTTTACCACACTCAATATTCACTTCCATACGATTACGAAATAAACGAAAACTGATTTCATTTAGATTTACACGGACCGTGATGCCTACTTACTAATACCTAAATAAAAAAACAGACCACGGTATAGGTACCAACCTATGCATTAAGAAAAACGGTTGATTATAGATTTTTAAGACAGACCCAAAAAAAATATTGTATGTGGTGAAAAAATTACACTACAAAACGAATAAAGCCGAGCGATTTTTTTATCGGCTCTAAGAAAATTCAGCGAATTGAGCACGAAATTAACGGAAAACTGATTTAAATGTAATAACAATATCCTAGTCAAGTTAAGCGATTTAAGCGCACCTTATAGTTCAACCCTTTTCTAATAAAAGCGACCGATCACATCAAAGATAAAACGTAGAAAACCGTTTCCACTTATCAAATAGAGACCGTTCCCTCTTTCGGTCTTGTTGAAACTGAACGTTGGACGAACAAAGCAGTGGCGCACTCACCCTGCCCCTCGGCGCATGCTTAGAATTCGTAAGTTAATATCGGAGGGGAGAAATAGAGATGGGAACAACCTTCGAATATTCAAACGAATACTTGTGTCCAACTTATTATTTTATCGTTTTATGTACTACTGCAGGGCAAAAACTACCCAAGCAAAGTTATTAAAATTTATATAGGATAACCTATAAGACCATCCACCTCCGTCCGTTAAAAAGTAATTTTTGAAATCGATTTTCAATCGCCTGATATATCGCGGAACATACCTACATACAAAAATGAAATACAGACGAATTTGAGAACCTCCTCCTTCTTTTTGAAATTGTTTACAACCAACCCGCCTTCCCTGTATGGTAGTTTTATCCAAAAGCTACTTCAGGTAGCGACAGAATTTTTTTGATTAATTTTAACAGACGGTTTAAGTAGGTAGATCAAAGATGATAGGAAGGAATATACAGTTGACTTGTGTTTTATTGTGCTGGACGGTGATGAACAGTTATCGGATATTCGGATGCATATTCACATATAGTTGAGATGCTGGCTAACATGGAATGCGCTTTTGTATCGAAAATGTCTTAATTTAGGTAAGTAATTTATTTATTTTTTGTTTTAACTAATACAAACCACCCCTCCTCCAGTACATATATACATATTTGTATCGGGTTATACATTAATTTTAAATTAATACACATCTGAATAGTTATGCAATCAAGAATCCCGGGGTTTTTATTTATTTATTTTATTATTTAATAATGGCATGTATTTAATGCGGCAACTAAGTAAAATGAATATAGGTTTAAAAAAAATAGAGTGGGTACCATATATAATGGGTTGGCAGCTAATAAGGAGTATCGTAATAAGTAATAGGTAGCATATTAATATATCAGTAATAAGCTCCGTTTTAATTTAAACTAGCATCAAGTTTTTCTTTTGGGAACAGAATTAATATCTAAGCGGAAACTTAATGGCGAAAATAAAATAGAAAATGGGCATTCATAAATAATATATTATTATTGTATTATTAGGGCAGGTTTAGATTTTCTATATAATCTAGTCGTTTCTGGCACTCGCCGGCCGCTGCCGCGGCACCGCTCGCTTCGCTCGCTCGGCTCGTGCGTAGGAAGTCACAGTTTTAGCCTAACCTAACCTAACCATAAAAAAAAATAACCTACTCTAACTAGACTGGTAATATATTATCTTTGCCACCCTACTAACATTATTAGTCGCCAAGTCATTATTTATAGCTCCTCGCCTAATATTTTATTTGACTGGTATAGTTTATTTGCTACCTAAACGCAGCTGCTAGTTTTTAGTTTTTATAACACCTTTAATTTTGAACCTTACATAATATAATAGTCGCGAAAATATTTAATCGCTGGCAAGTTATTTTATTTGTTGCAAACATTTAGTCGACTTTTAAGTTATTAGTCACTCGGAAAATAATAAGCTTTTAATAATTTATAAAGCCGCTTCCATACTTTCATTGCTAAAAAATATCTTTAGGTAAATATGCATTCGAATATCCGATCTCTGGTGTTGAATGAGTCAGCCACGGTGTGAGTCACTTTTCCTCTTATTTCTCGACTGCGCAGCGGTTATGTTTTTTTTACTTGTATGTACAGTGCCTTCCAATGGGCTAATTTCCCACTTCAGCTGTAATGCCACATAATGATTTCAAATTCTAGTTTCAAATATTTAAATAAATCATTTTGTTTAGATATTTGTTGATAACCGGATTTTATATGTAAAATACGTATACTTGAATTTCAGTCGCCAAAAGATAGAGGACGTTTACAGGGTTGTAATATTATTTCAATAATATTTTTAGTACTTAATACATATATTTCAAAATAATAGTAAAATAATGGCATCGAGGTGAAAATGAATCATAGAAGAAAGAACAAATGACAAAGGAACACAATAACAACTAAAAATAATTGTTCTGTGAAAAATTGTTCCAAATGAAGTCTTGAAGGGGTACGAAAAATAATGAAAATAACTGTACAATTCTTTCACTCATTCTATTTTACTATTTTACGCAGATCTGATCCGGGGTCTGGGCGTATCTATAGTTACAACTTTTCTTGATTTAATAGTATTGATCAATCCCAAGATCTATGTATGAGGGATTGGAGAACAAGAAGCTGGAATTCAATTTCATAAACAACCATCAAACGAGGCCTGCACGATACTAATTTATGAGGTCAAATCGCCAGACAAAACATTTGTAATCATCGGTCCGTAAGAGGCGAAGATTTATTTTAACATTTTATGGTATGTTACACATCACAAATCTACAAATGAAAGCTAACTAATTTAATTTAATATTTTTATATTATTCCTTTAACAATTTGACCCTGTATACTACGCTAGTTTTAGTATATGCGAAACCCGAAACACGTGTCTAGTATTTTTATATAAAGAATCTATGTACAAAACTTCAAAACTGTATCATGAAAAATCATAAAGCATTACAAAAATTACAAGCTTGTTATGTTACCTGGTTGTCTATATAAACATGGTCACCACGCGACCAGCGCTACCCGCGCATCCAGCATCATATTGTGCACATTGATAATATAATAGTAGGTACCTAACCGTACGATGATTGTATTGTAATTAATTGATTATAATAACATTTTCCATCACACTAGCAAATTTTTTTTTTGGAAAAAATATCATGGTGTAAAAATTATTGGAATCGATTCAGTTACGGTGAATTGTGCCATCTTTACTTTCCATAGCAAGTTTACCCATGAGTACCTACATAACTAAAAGTTTGTTGCCGCCATTTAATATCGTAGAATAATCTACTATTTGTAACAAATTTTTAGTAGGTAATCAAAAGATATTTTAATACAGTTCTCATTGGTAAAGTTGCTCATGGAAAGTAAAGATTCCATAGTTTACAGTACCTACCTACTTATTCTGAACATACTATATTAAAGTTTCGCATATATAATACATTAAAAATAATGTAGTACCTAAGTATATATTTTTATACGTTTTACATACAAATCTAACAATTCGTTCGTCTTACTTTAATTCGATATCCGAACGTGGCACTGGAGGTAGCCCATCACTAAACGGAACCCTACTCTTAGAACAGACGCTTTGCAATAAATAAGACGTTCGCGCGGTACCTAGATACTCCAAAAACTAAACGACATTACAATTACTACCCCACCTAGACAATCCGTCAGGGTGAGTAATTGTAAATTTGTAATCTCGTTTATTTAATTAATATACAATATCTGGATGACCGAGCTTTGTCTGGTATTTTTTTCTTTTTCTAAAAATGAAACCTAGCTAGCTAGTTCGATTTATCGTCCCCGAGACCCCCTTCATACTAAATTTCATGAAAATCGTTGGAGGCGTTTCCGAGATTCAGATTCAAGAATTGATCGTTTAAAGGTCGGCTCGGTAAAAAATTGCATTTTTAATCATAATTCTACGATTACCAAAATGTCTACTCGATCAGACCCATGGAAGATGCTCAAATTGCTACCTACATATATCAACCAGAAAAGAGCTGATAATCTTCAAACACGACATATCTGCTATTATTTTTTCAAGAGTGTAGGTACTAGTGTGCTGGATTTCCTGGCTGCAGCATCAGACCATGAATTACATAATCTTGCATAGTTTTATGGCATAAGTATATTGGTGTTTCAAAATTTTGGTCACACGTATGTTTGAAAGTAAATACACATTTTGCGTCTAAAAACCCTACTACAGCAAACAAAACAGCTGATGACTTTAAAACGGCAGACAACAGACAGACACACATAGTGGTCAAACTTATAACACCCCTCTTTTTGCGTCGTCGGTCGGGGGTTAACTATTTACGCGCTTTAATCTTCCATTCAGTTAGTACAACAGTTGAGCGAGCTCGCGAGCATGCCAAATGCTAACTACCTGATATTGTATAATTACTTAAATAATTGATATACATATACTTACGTACATATATCTAATAATTTAAGTAGCCCTTATACAACAGCTCACGTAGGAGTCATATTCTATAAACTGGATTGAAGTTATGGTGTACTTCTCCTACGCGGTTTTTATGAAGCAGTTATGTTGTTATGTCGCATCACTATGGCCTTCAAGGTTTGTTATTCAACAGCGAGTTATGCATGTAAAATTACATAATAATTATAATTAATGGAGATGTGCAATAACTATTATTTATGTGAGTAATTGTTGGGAAAGATTAAAAGGCAGACTAAGTAGGGTAAAACCAGGATAGTTGCCCCAGGGGTATAGTTAATTACTTTAGTTTCGCGGATGAATCACATGCTATTTTACTAACCTATCGAAAGACACTTTAACTATCACTAAGCTGACCGTGTCGCATGTCTCTGTGCGATTGCATGGGAAGACAAAATGCGATTAAAGTTTTTACGGGATAGATGTCCTGTTTCTCGGCGGGGCATCTATCCTAAACGTAATTTATATGGATTAGGCAACTATTCCCTATGCGGGATAGATGTCCCTAAATATAGAGTTACGCAAAAATCGCTAATACTCTGGAAATATTAAAGATAATGTTTGTTACTTTTTATAAATTTGTTGTTAAAAAACCAAAATATCGGCCAGTTTTACAAATAAAGCATTTTGGTTTTTATATTTAGAGATATAGAGAGTGATTTGCAAAATCCAGCTTTTACCCTACTATTTGGAAGTTCTGTTTGGAAGTTCATTCGACATCATTATTATCTGCCTAGCCCTTTCCCAAGTTTGTATGTTGGGGTCTGCTTTTTGTCTAACCGAATGCAGCTGACTAAAGTCGTTCACATGGAGTGACTGCATATCTGACATCCACAAACCATTACTGAGTAATACGATAACCATTGGCAAGACGGGTTGTCAGATTTGACTATCCCTTATAAATATATAATTATCCACAAATGACAGCCACGATCAACGGCTTAACGAGCTTTCCGAGGTACGCATCATTCTGAATTTTAATAATAATATATTTTACCAACAGGATTCTCAGAAAATTTTAGATTCATACATTGTCAATACATTTGGGCTATGTATCATTTGAGCTGACGCCACTCCTTTTTTACAACGTCTTTAGTTAAATGCGAAGCCTAAAGCTTCAGCGGTTAAATAATATACCACCTAAAAGTCAACGTGACATAAATTGCGTAACATTATGTGTGCAAGTGCTTATATATCCATAATTTCCCCATGACTGTACTGTACAGTCCGTTCAAACTTATTTTACCTCTAATTTTGCGTTAAAGTGACTCTGTTGTTATGGTCATTAAGGTTGCTTTTGGGTTGCCGCCGATAACAAGTCTATCAATATCACAGTGATCTTTAATCTCGTTACAATAAGGTTGCTGTTAAGTTGCTGCTAACAGAGGTAAACTAACTGTGAACGCACTGTGTAGGTACGTATTAGATTGCTATGATAGAAAACCCATGAAGCAGGTTTTGTAACGATAAAACAACTGACTACAGTCATTTACCGCGTAAAGAAAAATAAGTAACTGTTTTATACAGGATCAAGTCTAATTAGCTGGAGACACATTAAGGCTGCTTTTGCACCAGAGATGTGCCATGCAGCTGTGCTATGCGGATGTGAAAGCTAAGCTACGAAGCTATGTGACCGTTTCCACTAATGCTAAGCTGTGTAGCGGATCGAGTAAGATGTGCTATGAAGATGCGCCGCCGCGAGGTAGCTGTTCGAGGAAGCTCCCATCCATAGCACGCATCCTTCCATATAAAAACATAGCTAAGTTGAACCCGTTTCCACCAGTGCTATGCTATGTAGACCTATGAATGTGATTGGTGGCTATCAAATGCATCGCACGCGAGTTGATTACGGTGTCAATGCCCGTCGGAAGTGTAGTTCCTTTAAACTAAAAGTTTTTAAAATATTTTTTAATTGTATCCCGGATTTTGTCTTGTATCGACCCATCGGTGAAGTCGCCAGATAATTTAAATTTGACCCTATACAATTAAAGAACATTTTTCAGAATTCATTAATTAACTCAACTACGGCAATGTTTAATTAAAGAAATACTTACCTATGAGTTTCACCAACTATTGGTTTGGATTTATGTATCTAGCCACTAATCACAAAAAGTACTGAATAGATTTTAACAAAAATTTTATTGTTAGGTAGACTGAATTTCGGGCAAGGTTTTGGGTGTATATTATATAATATATCTACATACAGTTTGTATATTAGCGGTGATACGCGCAATGTAAAGAAAGCTGAAAAACTGTTCAATGCGGAACTGGAGCGGATTTGTATCTAGTACTAGCTGACCCGGCAAACTTCGTACCGCCGATAAAAGATTTCTGAACTTTTTGTGAGACTAAAAAACATTTTTTTAAATTATATAGATTTTCTTTATATTTTCTCACCGTTTTAACCTTCCCAGGACTGCCACAAATATTTCAAAACCAAAATTAACCAAATCGGTCCAGCCGTTCTCGAGTTTTAGCGAGACTAACGAACAGTAATTCATTTTTATATATATATTTTGCGATTCATTTTTATATTATAGATATATAATAAGATTAATAAGATTCGATCTTATGTTCTACTAGCTGTGCCCGCGACTTCGTCCGCGTGGAATTTAGTCGAGTGGAGTGTTTTTGGGGGAAGGTTGTAGGTGGAAGTTTGACGAGGACGTGTATAATATATACATGTAGACTGTGCAATAGCAGGTTATGTAAAGGAAGTCGCAAAAACAGTTTAGTGCGGAACCTTTGGGGGTAGCTAAGGCTGGTACAAATTCTATTGCCTTAGATTTTAAAAAATGCTACTTACTTTTAACACATGCTTGTGAAATGAAGTAGTTTTGTTCATGTACCTATATACCAGGAATAAAAACTGTAGAAGAAATGTTACTTCTTTATAGTAATAGTAATTTATTTTTCCAAACTTTAGTACACGTTACATCAATGAGGTCTCGACCCCTGAACTAGGACATCCTATATGATAGGGGTCGAGGTTTCTCCAGTAACAAGGATCAACATGAGAAGGTTTAGACTTATTTACCAAAAAGTAGGTTGCGGTGAGGTGCATGAGGCGGGCCGCGATGTCAAATGGGAGGCATCGCGGCTGAGGGTTACAGGCTGCGGCGGAGGAGGAGTGCCGGTACTTATGAGTAGCGCTCTTCCCTTCCGTGGCCTGGACGGGGCCGCCACCGTTTGATGGCGGACGCGGTGGGGCCGCAGGGGAAGAGGAGTGTCGGTATAGCGTTGGCCGCTCTCCCTATCCCTTGCGGCCGAAAAGTGGTAGGCGGCGGTGCCACTGTGCTAACCCGTCGCAGGGGAACCAAGGGTGCCAAGGATGCCAGGGTAGTCTGGGGCCCTTGTGCTACTTGGTTCCTGGGGTGGTCACGGCGTGCCATGTGTCCTGGTGCGCCGGACTGGTGGGGTCCGCGAGGGCCGTTGCCTGCCAGGGGTGCGGGTTGTTCGAAAGAGATACCGTCGCCCCTGGCACACAGGCAACTGAGGGAACACGGGTGGGTTTTAGTCAGTAAAAGTCTGACACGCCCTCCTTCTCCACCCAGAGCGGGAGAATTTAGTTTTAGACTTTATAATCATGTAATTATCATTATACTTAACTCCATAAGGGAATGAGCAGATAATTTTTTGTATATTGATCACCTATTTATGGCGGTACTACCTAATCTATCATGAACAGAGAAGACACACGAAGACAATGATTAATTAATGAAAGGGTGATCGTTGGTTATCAAATCGGGACTCAGATAGGACTGCAAATTATGACACCAGTTCTGGTACCTTTCCCACACTAATTCGTATACCTACCACTACCAATCAATTGGAACATCGTCAAAAAAGAAAATACAGAGTTTTTGAGAACTTCCTCTTTTTTGGAGTCGGTTAATTAATATGTATGTGTAGTTAGGTAGGTTCGCATTGTCATGATTTGACCGTGTTGTTAATTTTGGGGAAAATCTTTTGTTATTAAAGTATCGAAATAAGCTTGTGTAATTTGAGACCTTACTTTGTTGAAAGTTACCCTTCTTCTGTATGTCCAGTTTCAATAGACAAACCAATCCCTAATAGTAACCCTACAGTTCTGCAATAGATAGGGGAGCACAGGGCATGCGTACAAGGGAGTACTACGTTATAAGTGCTATCTATGGATACGTCTAAGCGCCATTTCATATATGCATATGTATAGCATCAATAGTGCAAACGAAAATGTAGGTACTAGGCGGGCAGACGCGACGCGTAGCTAGTATTGTGAGGTCTGCAGCTGCGCAAACGTGAGCAGTTTGACAATCATATTTAATTTAAGTATTCATAAGGTAAACAACATAATTATTAAACGTTATTTCTTAGGCGTACTACTCTTCAGCCATAGTATAGTTTTATAAATCAAGAAAATGTATCGCCTTTTGTTCCGCGTAATGAAGATACCACATAAAATAGTTTTTACTGTGTGAGCGAACAATTGCTTTTTTAACCGATGTTAGTGATTAAAGTATGTGAAACAAAAGAAACTGTGGAATAGTTAGAGTGTTCAGTGGATAGTAAGTTTGTTGTTAAGTATCTGATATTTTAATACCTCATTTATTTTTGACTAAATTTGTGCGTTTTTGATTAAACTTGTGTAATTTGTGCGTGTGCGGTTTATTGCGTGGAGTGAAAAACTCGTAAGAAAGAGGTTTAAAACAGGTTATTCGTGATAGTTAGATACATTGCATGAGAATTAGTTGCGTAAAGCGTGAAGTGGGAGAGAGTGCGAGAAGCGTGAAGTGAGTTTAGATAGGGAAGTAGGTAGCTACCTAGGTTGTATTTAAAATTTCCCACGCATTTCACTAACGGCAATATTCATTATTGAAATAAAAGTATGTAAATCCATTTCAACTTTTCTTGTATGACTTAATCTAAACCAATATTATAAGGAGGTAAAATTGTTAGATTGTTTTAAGCAAGAGATTATCTCCGAAAGTACAAATCTGATTACAATAATTGTTTCCGTGATGGCAAGCTACTTTTGTGTTGTAATTATAGCTTATTTGTTGACTCGTGCCAGTTGCCTAATAAGCTTGTGATATACCTAGTTAAGTTCCACGTGGACAAAGTTGCAGGAACAAGTTGGACAGTCTGTTGTAGCACTCATTGCTGCATTCATTATGAATATTCTCAAGCTCATTACTCCTCGTCAACCCATTAGCCTAGATGTGCACACAATCATCATTAGCGTTAAAGGGGGAGGGGACCGGCCATTCACTGGGCTATCCCCTCTAGAAAAGTGCAGGCAGGTGAACTATTTAACAATTATATGGAATTCTGGATGACCAAGATTTTGCTCGGTTTTTTTTTTTCATTTTTTTTAAATGAAACCCCTAGCTAGATCGATTTATCGCCCCCGAAACCCCCTGCATACAAAATTTCATGAAAAATCGTAGGAGCCGTTTCCGAGATTCAGATTATAAACATATTATATATACAATAATTGCTCGTTTAAAGGTATTAGATTGGGCACGTTAGCGACGGTAAGTCCCCTCTTTGAGGAGAGGCTTGAGAGGCGGCATGGCGTCTTCACCTTCCGCCTGACCCAGGTCCTCACCGGACACGGTTGTTTCGGGAGGTTCCTGTTTCGGATAAGGCGGGAGGAAACGCCCGGGTGGGTGTTTCCACTATGAAGATCGCCCTGAGGACACGGTGGAGCTTACGGTGGAGGTCTGCCCGGCTTGGGCAGAGCACCGCCGTGTCCTCGTGGAGGCGATCTCTCGCGTCTGGCCCTGGTCCAGGCCATGGTACGGAGCGAGAGTGCATGGGTAGCCGTCACCTCTGTCAGCCTGCAGGTGACGTAGGTATATCTGGTTTAGGGTTAGTGTCCTCACTAGTTATATTCACTTATACTTTGTTTTTTTTTTCTATTCATTTAGTTTTAATCATGGTCTGGCAGTTTGAGTAATTTATGCGGCCTACGCAAAATGTTCTTTCTTTCGTACTGTTCGTCGAATCGTTCAGCTCCTTAAGTCCTGAGTTGACCTGCATCATTACTGACAAATGCGGGGAATGAATGGACAGGTCTACTCAATCTGTGTGGTTCTTTCCTCATAACACCATTTCGGACACTGATCCAAATGGTCTTCACATGATCTGACCAAGATTATGTCTGGATTTTAAAAGAGACCTCCGAGTTTGTTTCAGCCTTTCTTCTCAGAGTAGTCAAATATGAAACGTTCATCTAGTTTGTCAATTATGATTGACGTTTAAAAGTTTTTGAACAAACATACTAACAAGTAAAATCATTTATCTCCAGATGATGTGTACATATTTTCTTATTACCTAAGTATGAGAGCTTAGTCAACAAACCATTGTGCGTGTCACAACAAAATGCTCCCTCCCCTCCACGACACTAGACTATAATGACAGTCTTCACAGCATGGGAAATGTGAATACCTACCTCGCACTATCGCGTGTCGACGCAACTGACCTGATTATGTACCTACCTTTATGTGTACTGAACTAGTTTTTATTCAATTATCTATGAGATTTTCTTAGTGTAGACACAGGTAGGGAATGTCGTTAATGTATAAACTTAGGTGAATGAAAAATGGGCATAAATTTGAAATACCTACAGCTACACACTCTCGAAGCCTAGCCAAGTACTGATATGTGCTTTTTGACTGACTCTGTTCACCGTTGCAAACTTACGATTAACTGATAAAATGATAAAAGATTTTATTTCTGTACTTAGGTAGGACTGTACAAACACTTTTGCACATATATTTTTAACTAGATGATGTCGGCGTTTCCTATCTGACTAGGTACTTCTAGAATTAATAAGGTCGAAGCAAACTCAGAGGTCACAGTCTCTTTTAAAGTCCAGACATAATTTTGGTCAGATCATGTTGTGAAGACCACGTAAAACTAATCTGTTATAGCGTTCATACGAATGTTGTCTCACTATTGTATTAATCTGAAAGAGTACCAGAAAACTTATTTTCTTTTTATTCTCATATTAATCATCATCATGTAATTTTACATGAGCGACTGCCTATATGACCTCCACAACCCAGTTACTGGGTAAAACGATATCCCTTAGTAAGACTGGTTGTCAAACTCTCGGGTTTCTGACGACCCGTATCGACTGTCAACGATCCATGAATGACATCCGGGACCAACGAATTAACGTGCTTTCCGAAGCACGTTAATTAACGTGCTTTCCGAAGCACGGAGGTCTTGGTATGTACAGATGGTCACCTATCAACGGACCTACCGCGGCAAGTGTAGCTTAACCTGATCGATTGACCCGTGTGGCTATTATCACTTTGCCAACCACAATCACCAATGTCGAGAAATATATTTGGCTATGGTTTACTGAAAAAATAAGGTCGCTTGCAAAATGAGTTCGGTCACTTGAATGTGAATCACAACTTACAGAATAGGTCATATTTATTTATTTAAATGTGCTTTAGTGTCCACCAGAAAATACATAACAAAAATAAAACATTTAACACTAAAAACATACAAAGGGCGGCCTTATCGCTTTCTGCGATCTCTTCCAGGCAACCTTGGAATGGACAGTGATTGCGTGGACATAAAAATGGGGTTGTCATTGGTGCAAAATATAGATACAATTTACTATATTAGATACATAGATATAATATGCTGTATAATAGATACTAAATATATAGTCAGCGTTTTATTTGTTTATTATCTACCTACTTGATACTTTAGTAAGTCAACCCATTATTTTCTTAACAAAAACAAAACATCAACAATAACCTCTGGCAAAGATCCAACAAACGTCGTATTACGAGTAGATCCCACAAACGCACAATTTTCCTATAAAACTTAGTAAACAGTTGAACGTGAGCAGAATTCGTACGTGACCGTATGGACTGCGCCTGCGCTGGCATAGTAATGAACGTAGAAGGAAACACCATGGAATAAGAAGGACGTTTTGCCGTAGACGTGACTATTATCGCGGTGGAGTGGCCTTGGCTAGACTGACAAGCCTACGTACCTTGGTACTTGTGGTTATTTTTATTAGGCTAAGTATGTTTTTATCCTTATGAGGACAAGAGCTACTTCCGCGTAAACGTTTTACTCCCAACCCGCCGCGTCGCATCCTATCACCCGACCACGCCTTTACTTCGTTTTCACTTAGCGAACTTCGCGACATTTTTTTATTTTTACTCAGCGTGATGTCAAATAACCTGTAATCTTCCTCAAAAATTGGGTGATCAATTGCTAAAACCCCCTACATACAAACAAAAATACTTACAAACAAATATTCCCTCTTTATAATATTAGTATTGATTTAGTTGTTTTAAGCTAAGCACGCATTAGCGCCTTTGCTGTGTGATCATCATCAATTCAGCTGAAAGGCGTCCACAGCTGGACATAGGCCTACCCCAGGCTCCTCCACCGGTCCTGTGCTTCCCACATACTGTGTGATGGTTCACACAAAATGTAAGACAGTGATGTAGACGAAGAATTTTGCGTAAGAGTGATCGAAGCCAGAAGAAAACCGAAAATGAGTACTCGTCATCGATTAAGCAGCTTTTAAAAATACCAATGACTGTAATGTCCAGAGTTCACTAGGCTCAGACCTTCTACTCTCTATTGGTGTCTACTCTATATTTTAGATATGTAGACAACGTACGTAAATAACAACTAATAAAACAAAATTATAACCTAACTTAACATAAGTAAAACTATTCACAAACTAAACTATAGCGTCAAAAATTCATACGTGTCGCCGTCGACTGGTAATGTTCCCAAGAGACGCCACGAGTCTGATGGTGGCACTACCACATATATGCACAATGCTTAGCTTCTGGCCAAGGTACAAACCACCCTTAGGTTACGGGAAGTGTCAACCAGCCGTTTCGAATTTCCTCAAAGAAACCATAAGCACCCCAAGGCCCGAGGGTTTCAACGCCAGAGGGCCCGAAATTATAAATACCAATAAGGTTTGTGTTCTTATCTAGAAAATTTGCTATTTTGTAAAGGCGGGTCCGATTAATCACCGCACTCAGTTGGTGGTACCGGAGACGACGATGAATAAAATAATCATCACAGATTCACACCACAACAGCGGTAAAACAAAGTGACTCTCGAGAAGTCATTGCGTTTTAGTCTCGTAGTACATGCACTCGAGCTTTTAACAACTAACAACATTCACGATCTCACAAACCTGACCAACCTTAATATTCTATTAGATAGTCTAATAAGCCTGCTACAAAAATGTCTCACTGCAAGTACTCTTGTTATGAGAGAATCACCTTTAAAAATAGATTGATTAAAAGGATATTTTAAGTCCAATTTGGGGGAGTGTGCATTTGCTGATCTTATGACTGCGTAGCTGAACTTTACGCCAAACATGTTTGAATTTTTTACCATCGATACGCTCGCTTTTTGCTCGAGTTCATGTAATTTGTTATCACTTAATTGTGATTTTGTGTGCCGTTCTATGTCTTTTGTGTGCACTGAATAATGGTTTATCTATCTATCCATCTAGGAAGAAGAAATTAACATAACAAAACTTATCACTTCAACCGCGGGAAATCAGGAAAATTAAGTCATTGTGTGAAAATATTAAGTTGCTTATTTAATTCGGAGGTCGATACCTAATGGACAAGATGATTTATAAAGTAATATGTTAATTATATGCAACAGCTATTATTTAGGGTTAGATAATCTTAGCATAATAATTTATTGTCACGTACGTAATATAAGACATATATGCCTTCGAAGCACAGAATCGACCATCCCTTGCTGCCCTCTCCAGCGATGGCCTTAGCGTGTAGTCGCTTTAGTTTGAAGTTTTTAAGCCCTAGCTAGAGACCTTAATTTATATAGGCAGCCTACTTAGGTTGACCTGCAAAATGTATGCATTCCGAAACTTCACAGACCTAACTGAGTACAGTCCGATTCAAACATTCTGGCGGCTCGGAACATGAGGCAAGTAGCTGCATAATCAGCCTATATCATTCCCACTTCTGGGATACAGGCCTCCTCTCAGTGAGAGGGAGTGGGCCGTAATCCACCACGCGGGCCCAGAGCGGGTTGGTAGATGTCACATGTCTTAAAAATGTTGGTTCTAAGACATGCCGGTTTATTCACGATGTTTTCCTTCACCATTTTCAAAACAGTGGTGATGAAATAATTCACACAAAGTAAAGCGGCTGTCTGGACCTACTACTCGTAAGGCGCGGTCGAAACCACTGGGCCACCACTGCTATGACGCTGAGCAAAACAAATTCATGTGTCAGCGGGGCTGAGGGTCGAGTTTTGCGCAGCGAGTAGCGTACTTCAGACCTGCCATAAATTTTCATGCGAATTGTACCATTGTTATAAAGTTGACGTGAACTATACCAGTGTTATAAAGTTAGACCAGTATGTACCTACATCAATTTCTTCACAAGATTAAGTAATGTCTGAACTTATAACCAACAAGATGAATAATCCCGTCATGTTGCATCAATTATCCGACATTTGCGACATACCTATACTAGTTAAAAAAATCCTCACATCGTTCCTTGCCTCTACACGTTTCTACCTACAAACGTAATAAATTCATACCAATTAATACAAATTATTCCTTCATGATCACATCTAGTATTGGTATGTTATACTGCTATGGTATGTTATGGTACCTACACTTGCACTTTATGTGATACATAAAACGTAGATAGTGTATATTTTTGTCTGTAATTTCAACTTACTTTACTTTTAATTTTTAACTTTCTTTTTGGACATAAACACCTTATCTAATTAGTCTGGTCCTGTTACCTGTGTACATTCATAACAACTTTGAAAATAATCCATTAGTGACACCACCTGTAATTATTTATCCAGTAAATCATTAAAACGACTAGGCTATTGGCAAGTTCTTGTTTTATCACTTGCTTAATTTTAAAACATTATGTTTTTTTTGTCCTCATTTGATCAGCTAGGTAGTCACCTAGCTATACTAAGGAGATATATAACTAAGGAGTCCCTTAGTTCAATTTCATGTACTTACCTAATGGCAAAAAGTTCAGGACTGCTGTATTATATTCTGAGTGATTATATGAGGACAAATTTGAAAAAATGCAGCTTGAAATCAAGTATACACTATACATTCAGAATATATGAGAGGTACCTAAGCGTTCTCGTGTGTAAAGTAACACTGAAAACTTTGTGATTGGTCTAAAAACCTAGTGGGTATTAAGTATGAATAATGAATTAGTAATATCTATTTAGGTAGGAATAACGTACCCCGATCACGTAACAATCCTCGACTAACCGATGACACTTCAATTTGACTTAACGTTTCTTCAAAAAAATCTTGCAATTGAACATTGTACGTAATTCGGCGGTTAACTTATTAGATCACTAGCTTTTTCCAGCGGCTTCGCCTGCGTTAACCAAATTAAACTAAACCTCAACAAATTACATATCTAAACCTTCCTCTGACGATGACATGGCGGTTGATTCCTCAGCGTCAAAGAATCAGGCATCCACGTCATCCAGCAAAGGGAAAGAGAGAAAACATTATTTTCTAATATGATAGTCCACTCTTCATGTCCTGATCAGTTTATTAAATTTGTTATCATTTGTCCACAGCACAACAAATACGACGTGGGTAGCGGGGAGCAGTTTGACGATCTTGTGGGATTGATAGAGCACTTCAGGTCCTACCCTATGATTGAGACGTCGGGCGACGTACTGCGACTACTGCAGCCGGTCAGTGGGACCAGGCTGCGGGCACATGACATCGACCGCAAAGTTCAGGAGATGCAGGTAGAGATATTTTTACGTCCGTGCGAATGTGGTCGAATTGTATCGAAACCAAAATCGCGTTGACGCGGCGCTAGCGCAGCATCCTAAATTTGACAAACACTTCCTATTATGGGGAACCTGAGCTGTGGAACGTAGCCCGTCGCATGTTGTTTCTGACAATGTTAAAGAATACAATCACCATTCGTTTGTGACAAAGAGCTTTATTGTTATGCCTAGTGAGTGGTTGAATAAAACATGGCATGCTTAAGATATTGTAACCCATTAAACGAGCACGTGTTTGTTAACATGCGCCTGCGCATTTTATAAAAAATGGTAAGCGTTTGTGTCTGCATAGCATTTGTGCATGTGATAATGTCATGATGGCCGATCTTACGCAACAATTGTTGGGAACTATACATGCTTGAGAGATGAGATTATTTAATTGTGTTAGGAGATAATAATGGAGAAAACAAATAAACCTCAGATTTTATTTTAAATACTAATGAGATTTTAGAATTAAATTAACATAATTATATTCGGCCTTGTTCATAAAAAGTTATCGAACATCTAAACATTTGCTAATGTCTGGTTTCTCTTTGAAAACCAGACATTAGCAACTGTTTAGATGTTCGATAACTTTTTATGAATAAGGCCGTATATGTTATGTTAGTTAACTATTAACGTACAAGTCATTACTTAATACGTAGCTGCATAGCTGCACAAACGACGGACGTACAGAAGGACTCGGGATCGGATCGTGGGTACAGAACAAGTCCTTTGGCTCTTGAGGCAAAGGGCTTGTTCTTAATCCTTTACATAAAAAGAGCAAAATAAACTAGATAAACATTAAATCAATCTGCCTTTTTCCAATTATGTTCGGATGGGCTTCCAGTCTAACCTGATGCAGCTGAATACCAGTATTTTACATGGAGCCTATGGCGACGGCCTATCTGACCTCCACAACCCAATATCTGGGTAATACGATACTCCTTGGTAAGACTGGTTGTCAGACTTTCAGGTGTCTGACGCGTAACGACTGTCAAAAATCCACGAATGACAGCCGGAGCGGAGGAGTCGCGGTATGTAAAGATCGTAGTAAAGATGTAAATATTGTCACCCACGCACCCACGGACCGGCATGCGTAGTTTAACCTGATGCATCGACACGTGCAGCTTTTATTCCACATATTCCAAAAAAAATACTGTGTTAATTAGACCCATAATTCTTGCTTCCAGGAGATCGAAGACTATCAGAAGCTGGACAACAAGTTCGGTTTCGACGGAGAGTTCCAGTCGTTGAAGATGCTAGAAGACAGACACGTATTCACCAACTTTGAGGGCACCAAACCAGAGAACGTGATCAAGAACAGATACAGAAATATTTTACCTTGTAAGTTTTAAATTCAATTGTTCTACATTGGACAGGGATCAGTTTATATAAATTGTGTGAAAGACAACGTGGTTAAAACGATGGTGGAAAGTCAAAACATTGAAATATACATATGGAAACTGCGTCAACGTAAAATGGATTGAGATAAGGACAGGACTAACAGTAGGAATGGCTAGCATTTTGACAGTTTAACAGCAATCATTGCGTTATTTACGTTGGTGAGCAGACAAATTTTTACATACCTATTAAGCAGTGATAAGCAATATCCTTCAAAATTATTCATATTGTGATTGACTGTGTGTTACGCAATTATAATGCAGTACCTACTGCAAGCAATCCATGGAATAGAGACGGTACGTGCCACGTAGACTCTAGCGTCAATGGTTCCTCAAACACGGATGCATTATTTGTCAAGAAATGTGCTCACCAGCCAATATCAACCGCCCGGCAAAAGCCTACCAGGGTTCAAACTTCTCCGTTGTAAAAACATTGCAGTTTATAAATCCACTTTCTCATCTTTACAGATGACCAGACCCGTGTGGTGTTACGTCGGCGAGACAACCAGCCGGATTCTGACTACATCAACGCCAGCTACGTCCGATCCTCAAGACTCAGCGACTCCTCCTCATCAGTGCAGTCCTCCAACGAAAGCCTGGACAGTGTTCAATGTGAGTAGTTGAGTTCCACAAGGTAGACGGTCGACATATTTTAGGTCCTGGAATCCACGCGGTAAGAGCAGAGTAAGACCGGTGGTGACCCAGTAGTATCAACCGCGACTTGTGAGTTGTAGATCGTAGGTTCGAACCCAGACTGGCGCTTTACTTTAAGTAAATGATTTCATCACTACTGTTCTCAGAACGGTGAAGGAAAAACATCGTGAGGAAACCGGCATGTCCTAGAAAAATTCGAAGAGATGTTACATCGAACAACTCGCACTGGGCCTGCTGGTAGATTACGGCTCACTCCCGTTTACAGAGAAATGGCCTTTGTCCCAGCAGTGGGAACGTTACGGGCTGATTATGATGTCAATCCTATACAGTTTTAACTTTTCCAGCATAGTTGTTACTGATAGAATGTGACAATGGTTTGTCCAGTTGATGCATAATATTTGCATTAAAGCAACGTTCTATCTCAACGCTCATAGTTTAAAACCCAATAACCTACCTACTTACATGGTTAATCAGATGTCGGTTAGTTTAGCATGCGAAAGGTACCAATTAGGCACCATTCAGTGGTACCTAAGTCACCAATATATAAACTTGGGCATATTATATTATGATACCTTGTACACCTTGGTACGTATCAACTTACCTGTGCATTTATTTAATACCTTGCAGTTTAAAGGGCGTTACGGACACTATGATGGATATCAAAGACATACAGTTATTAGGCTAATAACATTAAAGCAGTCTGCCCACTACACCGTATTATAGTCACCGTATTAACTATTAAATAAAATTATTATTATATTAACAGTGCTAGGAACGTGTCAGCCAAGAAATTTAATTGTACGAAATTTGCCCACTAGTCAACTGATAGGGTCCGCAAGGGTCAATGCCTGCCAGGGGTGCGGGTGGTTCGAAGGAGATACCGTTGCCCCTGGCACACAGGCAACTGAGGGAACACGGGTGGGTTGTAGTCAGTAAAAGTCTGACACGCCCTCCTGCTCCACCCAGAGCAGGAGAAGTTATTTGATGATTTCCCACCCAAAAACCGTTTTGACGTCGACCAACACCGTCGCGTACGGTGGACGGTGCATCTACAGTAAAATTGTCGGCGAGAATAATTAGCCGGTGCTGATACGTTCCGTGCATGGGACGCGACGTTGCCAAACCGGTGTGCGCAGACGGCGAAACGATGGTAATTCGGTTTACTGGCAAAAAGTTACACAGGTGAACTACTTAACTACTGTCTACTACAACCGAAAGAACGGAAACTGTACGGGTATGACACGCTGTTGATCCGTTCTAGTGGGCATATTAGTCCGTGATATGTGTTTTTTACGTGCTACGTTTATAGCACGGTCATGGTATGGTACGGTGTGGTGGGCAGACTCCTTAAGGAGTATTGAAGGTACTTCCATTGTACGTTTCTTCCACTCCATTGCTAGGTCTCTGCCACCAGATTCCAGATTATTTGGTCCTGTCCTATTATTATCAAGGTATTCTCAAATAAACTAAGAAAGAGCACAGGCTCTTGATGATGCCTTGTGGCTGGTGCAAAAAATTCAGTGCCTAATTATTTATTTATTTATTTATTTATTTATTTATTTATTTATTTATTTATTTATTTATTTAATTTTAACGGTTTAGTTTTTAATGGTTTTTTAACCGACTGCTTAAAGGAGGATGTTATCAATTGGATATGTTTTTTTTTAAATGTATGTTTGGGTATAACTCCGTCATATACAACGTGTAACGGAAACGGAAAAATAAAGGGTATATACATACCAAGGGCACGGCTTCTTTGGATGATATCAAACGATATTGGAAGGGTTTTTAATCCTATCTCTATTTGTTCGAAAGTTATGAGAATTTTTAATACATTGATCCCAAACACCGAACTTTCCAAATTGAAATTAACACATCACTCGGAAGAGATTTATAGTGATATTGTCAAGTAACGTAGAAAGTTATTGACCTACGTAGTGCGGTGACTCGTTTGTTATGATTTGAATTTAAGAAACATATGAAACCGAAAACTTCGTATCAATTCTTACTATAGAGTATTAGTATTTTATTTTCAGCTGAAACTATGTATAGTGATTCTATACCAGCTGTTATCTTTAGTGCTTAAGGATAGCAATAGGGTTTCTGTTACACCCTGTATAGACGGATTTTTAAAATATTTTTTTTGTTCGAAACGGGTTTATTCCGAAATGGTCTCATTAAAATTTCATATAGATCTGATGATGAGTTTCGGAGACAGACAACGGAACTCTTCAAAAAATTACAGTGAATCAACCGCAATTGCTGCTATCGCATAAATATTCGTTGTTTTGACCCCAAGAATGATGAAATTAAAAACAGAGAAAAAAAAACATTTTTCAAAACAAAAAAAAACAACCTACTTCTGGAAAAACACTACAAAGTGAAAAATTACTTTAATTTCGGATGGTGACAAAAAATTTAAATACATATCCAAATAAATAATAACAATAATGTTTACTTAGGTTTTTATTTTGTATTATGGTAGGTATTGACTGGGAAAATCCCGTATTCCTCAGTTGATACGTTCATAACATAACATCATCACATATGTAGACTCAATAACCGAACACTCGTTGATTGAAATCTACGTGATCCGAATTTCGGAGGTACCTATGTACAAGGAAAAATATGTTATGATTGGCCGTTTAGTCAAATTGAAAATGGGCATGCCCCTCGGAAACGTCTCAGGGGAACTTTACCTGAGAATTTTCTAATAAAGCTAGGCAGACCTGTCTCTGCCTTGCTTTATTTAGTTTTAGAACTATGCATATACAACGAGTAACATAATTAACGCAAGACCTCATACACCCCAATTAGAGTATTGAGTTAAAAGCATAATACGATGACTAAAACTATATTTTTTTAAAGCTAACTGATATTATTAAGAAAAACGTGTCGACCCAAGCATTACTTTTTGCATTTAAAATTGAGTCTTATTTCTTTTGGAATAAGATTGAATTTTCTCTGGCTCAATCAGAGGTAGGTATGGCAAAATACATAATTTAATAAAAAAATACCTATATTAAAAGTTACTGAAATCGATTCAGTAGTCAATTAGGAACAAACTACTTTCAGGTCTTGCGTCCATTCTGTTACACCTTGTATATGTGTCCTTTACTAATGTAATAACTAATTATTGCTTGTGCAAACTTTCACATTCAAAATAATAGTAGGATTTGGATGTTTGTTACACAATCACGAAAAAACGGCACAACATATTTGGATGAAATTTGCCACACAGACAGTTTATAACCTGAATGAACAAATAATATTATTTTTTATCTCGGAAGTACGTTTCCGTGGGTTAATTTTCGGCATCCACGCGCGCTAAGCCACGGGCCAAAGCTAGTTTACAATAAAGATAATTTTGAATGAAGATTAGCTGGATACCTACGTCATACGTCAGACCAAACGGAATACTAATGATGATGGAAAACAATGAGGGAATACTATTAAAGATCTGCACGTACATGCGGTTTTGTCTCATTTAAATATTTATTGGTTACTTGGTATCTGAGGTAGATAGGTAAAAAATAAACATGAGTTAATTATTTGGATGTTAAAGATCTAGCATTTATAAAAATTTCTTTCACTTATTTCAGCATTAATACTGAACAGTGAAATAAAGAAAGCTCCGCCACTGGTGACCAAGTCTCTGTCAGATGAAGCGCTGAGAGAAGTCAAGAAATCCTTTAAATTGGACAAAATTAATGGAAATCTCTGCCGAGATGTTACGGGTAAGCCGAGTGCTTGTATGTTATTTTTGCTGAACTGGGCCTTTTTAGCGCAGCTGTGAGGCACACTTTGACGCTAGTTTCTGACAGCACAGTTTACACTTTTTGTTGGTTTTTTTTTTAATTCTTTTGCTGTATATTGTGTGCCGTTTTAGTCTGTGCTAAATAAATGTATTTTCTTTCTTTTTCTTTTAAAGAAATCAATTAGGACACGAGTACTAACTCCCCCCCCCCCCCCAACTCTTCCCGACTGATGAGACCATCGTCGCTGATGTCGTTTACCAGTTAAAATATAAAATTTATTTTATTTTATTTATTTTATTGTGTTTGGGTGGCTTACAGCTATCAGTACAAAAGGAATAGTAAGATAATTTACGAAAAGCCATTTACAAGCCTCCAAGCCAAAATATTCTTATATGTAATCAATTAATCATTGAATTACGCAATATACTCGTAATGCCTATCTGTAGTGCACAGAATTAACTGTAACAACAATTAATTAACACAGTAACTGGGTTGTGGAAGTCAGATAGACAGTCGCTCCATGTAAAATACTGGTATTCAGCTGAATCCAGTTAGACTGGAAGCCTCCCCCAACATAGTAGGTAAAAGGCTAAGCAGATTGATTGATTGTAGTGCACAGAATAGTAATGACAAAGGCGTTCACAGTTTTCTTACTAATGAGGAAAAAAAAATACTGCGGGTGTTAGGTTTGAAAATCATTGCTGCTTTCCCAACCCCGTTCAAATAAAGAAATTATAATCACTTCTCAAGTTAGGTTAGGTTAGTGTATAATAATTTAAACTAATTTATATTAATTAAGTATCTGATTTCAGTGAAAGACAAAACATACATCGCCGCGCAAGGCTGCCTCTCCAACACAAAGGATGACTTCTGGCGAATGATTTGGCAAGAAGACGTCAGAGTCATAGCTATGATCACAAACGAAGTTGAAAATGGCAAGGTATGTGCTTATCTGCATGCTTCTCTTTCTACATATCAAAAGGCCTTGACAAGTAATTATCGCTTTCATAGCGTTTTGATTTGGATTAGAAATTTAGCTTTTAGTCATGTCATCTTCTTGGGCGTTTTGGGGGACTGTTTTATGTAATTTTGACGTTCAAAAAGTGCTGACTCTCAGCCTAGTTTGAATTTGATTTTGATTTTGTTCTCCCATACATTTTTAACCTTTACATCATCAAAAGAAAAAAAAGAACGTAGAATCTAGTGACCGCTGATAAAGGAAGGAAATAACACTTGCTGATGTGTGCTTTCTCCTGATTTTTAAATGGTCTTCAGCAGATTGATTTAAATGCATTCAAATCAAATCATTCGGATTTCAAATAATAGTTATTTTGCCCTGTTTATGAAGATGCGGTGCTTTATCACATCATTGTATTGCTTCTTCAAAATGTTCATGGGTCGTGTCATATTCTCCTCTGCCTATACAATTCAATCAACTAACATGAGTTAACTCTCGTTACAGAAAAAATGCGAACGTTACTGGCCCCTGTCAGGTCATGAAGAGAGGTTTGATGGTCTCACGGTCAAGTCCATATCTGAGACACACTATGAGGAGTACCTTCTGAGAGAATTCGACATCTGCGACGACAAGAGCTGTCGAACAGTCTTCCAGTACCAGTTCACAGTAAGTAACATTTTAAATCGGACTCTGATTTAATTATTTGTCCAAGCCACCGATCTTAAAAAAAAACCTCAGAACTATTTTACTTCTGAGCCACGTGTACAACCTTTTTTTGGAGGATCGATATGAACCGTCTCGCCAAGAGACTTGACGAGTTCCTGCCACCAGAAGAAGTTTGGTTCGATAAGGTTCAGTAGGTAGTAGATTGATAAATATTCTGGAAAAGTGCTGGAGTCACTGACATAACTTGCAGAGTCAGTAAGCTAAAGTGGCGCTAAGCCGGCCATGTTTTTTAAAGGACCAATGGCCGTTGGATCAGACGAGTCCTGGAGTGGAAACCGCGTTTCCCTAAACGTAGCGTGGTTCAACCCCCTAGCTAAATAGACCAAGCACCTTCAAAAGGTGGCTAGGACATGTATACGGAAGACGAAGGACGACTCGATCCTCCATCTTTCGCCTCCAATGTGGTGTTGTGGCGCAGCTTGGGATTATGTCTGTATTCAGTATTGAACTGCGATTGGCTGAGTTAAGTTGATTTGACCGTAGTTCCAACGTAAAAAACCATAGTTCTTTATTAAGTATTGGAGGTAACTCTAGAAATATTGTTCTATGATGAGCAGCTTAGCATAAACAGGACAACAGTCTGCTGTTGTTAGCCTTAATTATTGTTTCTTCTTAACGATAGCAACCATCTCTAGGATTTTCTCCCAGTTCGTTTTTTTTTTTATAAGATCACAAAACAATTTTCTTATCTTTCAGGCCTGGCCCGACCACGGAACACCAGGGGATCCAGACGGATTGCTGTCCTTTATAGACGACATCAACAGGAGAATGATTAAGAACTCACAAGACATAGACGCACCAGAACAGGTTGGTGTTGGTACCTAATTCATCTTCAACTGGACTTATAATGAATATAAGTCTGAAATCACCAATTGCCATGAGCAAGCGTGGTGATTAGCGCTCATGCCTTTTCAGTGTGACTTTTTGCCCTGCTGTGTTTCAATAGCTAATAGGCTAGCTGTTATTTTTATGTATTTATAACTGGAGTTACAGTAGAATTTTATAACTGGAGTTACAGTAGTATTTTATAACTGGAGTTACAGTTTACAGTAGTATTTTATAACTGGAGTTACATTAGAATTTGATAACTGGAGTAAGAGTAGAATTTCGATTCACACGATCGTAATTATTATATTTTGTCAATTTCTTATTATAATTTTTTACTTCCTTAAAAATTGTAGTGTTTGTCTGAAGGGCTTTCTTCCACTGGTCAATGTGAACACGATTTTCTAATTTACTATGATCTAATTGGTCAAGGAGCGTGGCTAAGCTGAGTGACAACGATGAGTCACTATTTTCATAACGCGAATAGATTAAAGTGGTAAATATCAGTCACACCCTTAATTTCGGCTGGGCGGCTGTGCTAAAGACCCTAAATAGTTTATTTTTAAAACGATTCATCTTCATTTCTATAATATTCAAGTGAATGTTTCAGAACATCCTCTGCGTGCACTGCTCCGCTGGCGTCGGCAGGACGGGCACATTCATAGTCCTCGACATTCTTATTGACAAAATTAAAACATCCGGTGAGACTTAACTCTTTATGCATCTTTAAGTTTATTTGCGTGTGCTGTTGCGAATCTGTTACTTAATATTTTTATAATTACCTATTACGATTATTTTTGCGCCAGAGCTAGTGTTTTTGTTAGATTTTAGGGCCTCTATAACCGATTTGCTTGCAATTGCTCAAATAGCGATTTTGTTTGATTCCTTTTATTCTAGAATATGCTTTTTAAACTTTTTAATTTAAGCCATATTATTATAGTTTACTGGCGTTCTTTCTTATACGCAAATAGCTTACTACAGATAACTGTAGTCTTTATCTTATCATGGCGAATCTTTTTGACATAATTATCTAAAATTTTATAGCCACGGACCACGGATATACATTTATGGCCACTTCTAGAGGTGCCATTATCACAACCTTCCATACAAATCAAGCGTGTCAACGTTTACGCGTACTATGACACTAATGATATAAAGGTACTGAAGGCTTTCACACTTTCGTGAATCTTATTAGTACTGCCGCCTCTAGACGCTACTGGCGCGTCGATTCCGTGCTCTGTGGTCTTTACCAAAGTTCTATCATTTTGAGCTATACCGAGCATGTTATTCTTGCGTCTCTCAGCAAATAACATAAGCAAATTACAGTAAGACCATGGTCTTACCTACGTTATTTTCTTTTATAGGATTCAACTGTGACATCGACGTCCATTCTACGGTGAAACTGGTGAGGGCACAGCGGAACGGCATGGTGCAGAATAAGTTGCAGTACAGGTTCATATACCTGGCGCTGCAAGAGTACATCGACGGCAGGAACATGAAGTTGCGAAAAAAAGTGTGTTGAAGTTAGACTTAGGCTACAAATATCACAATATACCAAGTAGCTATAGTCAGGGACATCAATTGTTAAGGAAGGCGACACCCTACGTCAATTTGACGTCATATAGCCATTTCATACAAGTAACAAAAAAAAAACAATTTTGCTTAACAATTAATTTCCTTGACTTTAAGAAATTCGTTTATTCGTTTGTCATGATGTCCTAAATTTGTAATAGCGCTGAAATGTATTCAGTCATGTGTGGTGCACGGGGGCCTTAAGGTGGAAGCGCCAGGGTAGCCCGTGAAATTCAAATTTTGTTACGTTTTTTGCAATTTGCAGGTCAGTATCAGGTTGTATGGTGATCTAAATATGATTCGCGACCGTATCAAATAAGGCTTTTCAGAATCATAATCATTAGAATCAGCAATACAACTCCATTCCAAAACTTTAAAGAAAGTTATCTAAATTTTATAATCACTTTTGCGCTCGAAAACGATTTTAAAATCTTGTTAAGTAATACTAAAGTTTTTTATGTTAGTATACGTCTCTAATTTCACGTATAGAGGGAGGTAGATTAAATGATTGTCTTGTATTGTATTGTAAGTATGTGGATGTCAGACAGCAGTTCTTCTTCTTAATTTTTCTGCCACCGGTGCCAGTTTAAGATTTCCTCTTTTACAGTGTATACTCATTTGTTATTGTTGTTGTATTATGTTACTTATTGCAAATATATGGATGTCTGCATTACTGGAATTTGCAATATCATCAGGTACAGCTACTGTACCTTCCTACTTTCACTTTTTTTTTTTTGATTGAATGTTTGATGATCGTTTATGTTTTTCTAACCAGATGCACGTGAATGTCAATATACTATGCGGAGCAACTGACCGTCTCGATTCACCAACTCAACTGGTAGAAATACCTATATCATAAGGTTAGACCAGCTGTCATATTTTGGTGTTTTCACTGGCAATGGAAATTCCCTGGAAGTTTGAATAGAATGGTGTCTCTCTTGAGAATAGTCTCTCTCTCTCTCTCTCTCATTAGTCTCTGTTTTGTCTTTTATGTCGTTGCATGCAAAATATACCTATTTGACAAATAGTTAAAACCTGCAGCTTCTTTGAAGGTTCCCTTGAAGTACCTACGTTCATCATTTCTAATACTTTATCATTATTGTTTTTCGTTTTGAGTAATATTGGTGGCGGCTACAGGCACATGAGACATTTCAATTACGTCTTATGCTTCAATATCGCGACTTGTTTGTACGTCATAATGTAGAACTCAGTCTGTCTCAAGCATAGTATACTTAATGATAGCTTTACTACTTTTGATACCAATTGTACATTGAAATTTCACTAAAGTTGAAACTGTCTAAGTGGCACATTGACAAATAGACCTGAAGTGACGGCCTATACAAGGTGTATAGTGTGACCATTAGTGCTGTGCACTCCCTGAGGTATGCGCGCGGCGAGACGGGGGGAGAATCGGCTGCTGCGCTCTGTCAGTGCGCCGTCAACGCTCGTGGCGGCAGGTAGTGTTATCTGTATCGGACTGTCTATGTCAGACGCACATGGGATAAATATTCAAAGATGGGTCGTGCATTATCTCGTGATATGAAGACTGTAATTTTTAAGGTGGCTGAATATTTTAAGAAAAGAAAAGCAGACAAAGAAAGCTTTGAATTTAAAAATGATGTGAATATTGCCAAAATCGTTGCGGAGGCTACGGGGTACAGCAAAAGAACCGTGCATAATGTGATTTCTGCGGGTTATTTATCAATTGAAAATTCAAGCCAATTAAAATTTCAATCGCCAAAAAAACCAAAAGTTCTAAAGCAAAAACACGTTGTGGGTGATTTTGACCTTGGAGTAATCAGAAGAAAAATTCATCAGTTTTACGAAGTTGAAAAAAAATTACCAAGTGTCCGTAAGTTACTATCAAGTTTGAGAAAGGATGGCATATTGAATTGTGGACGGGAATATTTAAGACAGCTTTTACACAAAATGGGCTACCGTTTCAAAAAATGCAAATCAAAGAGACATCTCCTTATAGAGCAGCCTAATATTACAGTGTGGCGGAAAAAATATCTTACACAAATCAGAAATTACAGAACGCAAAACCGCAACATATATTTTCTTGATGAAACATACATCAACGCCAGTCACCATGCCAGCAAATGTTGGCAATCATCGTCAGAACCCGGAATTCATGCTGATATTGGGAAAGGACGGCGATTGGTAATTCTCCACGCTGGGTGTCGAAATGGCTTAGTGGATGATGCATTGACCATATTCAAATCAGATGCTAGAACCGGTGACTATCATGGAGATATGAGCGGACCTACTTTTTATAAGTGGGTAGATGAAAAGTTAAAAGATAAATTGCTGCCGAATTCTGTGGTTGTAATGGACAACGCGTCTTACCACAGCGTTCAGATTGAGAAGAAACCAACCATATCAAGCCTCAAAAGTGAAATGCAGAACTGGTTGCTACGCCATAATGTAGAATTTTCAGGAACCATGACAAAGGCTCAACTGCTACTTCTTATCAAAAATACACAAAAAGAACCCGTGTATAGAATTGACGAACTCCTGAAAGCCAGTGGACACACTGTTCTGCGTTTACGTCCGTATCATCCAGATTTAAATCCAATAGAGTTGGTCTGGGCTGATATTAAAAACAACATAGCCCACAACTATATTAATTCTTCTCTAGACGAAAAGATAATCGTATTGGATAAATTGTTTTCGGAATTCACGGCGGAAAAATGGCAGAGATGCGACGATCATGTCCAGAAAAATGAAAATGATTACTGGAGTCGCGATGGTAGGTTCGATAATGTTATCGATTCATTCATAATAAATTTGCAAGACTCTGATTCAAGTTCCGGTGGCGAAGTGGAAAATGAAGATGATGACGAAATCGAAGATGAAGTTGAATCAGAATCTATGTCAGAATAACTTTCGTTAGAATATATAATTGTTTGTAAATATAAAAAAAATTCAATATCACTTGCATATTTTTAATAAAATATGAGTATATTTAGGTTACATTTTAATCAACTAAGTAAGTATAATATATTACAGATAGATAGCCTCCGACTATCGTCCCACCACAAGTCTTGCCTTAGAAATGCAAACTGATATCGTAAGATCTGTCCGAGATGTATCGATCTCATGTGAACTCATGCACTTTTTTCTTCGCCTCCCACCTCGCCGCGCATACCTCAGGGAGTGCACAGCACTAATGGCCACACTATAACAGAATGGACGCAAGACCTGAAAGTAGTTTGTTCCTAATTGACTACTGAATCGATTTCAGTAACTTTTACTATAAGTATTTTTTTTATTATGTATTTTGCCATACCTACCACTGATTGAGCCAAAGAAAATCCAATCTTATTTAGAAGAAATAAGACTCAATTTAAAATGCATAAAGTAATGCTTGGGTCGACACGTTTTTCTTAATAATATCAGTTAGCTTTAAAAAAATATAGTTTTGGTCATCGTATTTAACACCTTTTAACTCATTTTCTAATTGGAGTGTATGAGGTCTTGCGTTAATTATGTTACTCGTTGTATATAAAGGCATTAAGTATATTAGTGTAGCGATAGCGAAAAAGTCAATTTGGTTGATCATACTTATGCAACTCTAGTAGTAAGAACATCTTATCCATCAGCAATTTAAGTACTTACCTACATATTCTTTTGTCTTTTCCAGGTACATACGTCAAGCGCATAAATCGATCGTTGAAGAACCAAAGTGAATATTTAGAATTATTTATAACTTAATCTAATCAATTAAGTTCCCCTACGCGGAACATATGTTACAGTCAGTCAAAATAACATTGATTTTAAGGTAATTTTAAAATAAACCGTTGAGCATCAATTAGTTTTGTCTTTTATTTAAAGAAGGTTCCTTTTCAGCGGGGTAATTGTGTAACACAGTAAAAGTGGGGATGGCTTTCGCTTTGACAGTTCAACAACATTCATTGCGTTATTTACGTTCATGAGCAGACAAATTTTTCGAACTTATGAAGCCATGGATTAGCAATATCCTTCAAAAGGATTCATAATGTGATTGATAGTGTGTTACGCAATTAGCGTGCCGGAGAGAAAGGACATTGAAATACCTACTCTTTATGCAGAATATCCTTTGCATATAAATTATGAAACCCCTACACAAGGCGATTGCATCTACAGGATACATTTTTAACCAGTGCGCAAACTGTAACCATGAATTAAGCATTTTCATGAATTCCGAATTCAGCATTTTATTCTGGACCCCCAGCGCAGGAATTTTTCGTCAGTTATACAAAAACAAACATACGTTTTGACCGTAGGTACCTATTGCACGTTTTTATGAAACAACAGATTTTTTTTATAACCGACGAAAAATTTCTGCGCTGCCAGCGGGTCTAGCATGATATGCTGAATTCATGGTTACAATTTACGAACTGGTTAAAAATTTACCCTGCTTATCTAAGCGTGAAGGATACTTACTTAATAATTATGATAGCCTCTGCATTTCACAGTTTTTTAGAAGAGGTGATTACAAAACAGGCACATTTAGCCGTTATATCGATGACCGTTGGGATAGGCGTTCTTGAGACTGCAACCCTGCAAACATAAAGTGGACGCGCTCAGGCGAGCGAAGATCTTCACAGGGTGGCCGGTAGCAGCTGGAAAAGAGCTGCTGAGATATGAGATGAATGGCGCGCGATTGGAGAGGCCTATGCTTAGCAGAAAACTGCAGAGTAATCTTCCTATGTTTAGCAGGAGACTGCAGTGTAATCTTTAGTTGCGTCAGAAAACGGATCACTCGGATTCGGATTCCTTGTTTGAGTTTTCGCAAAAATCTCATTTTAAACTAAGACTGCCTCGTATGTCTTGATCGCAAGCGCTACTACTGAACATGACGTCCAGCACCCTAATTGCGTAACTCATGATCCTACAGAAGGCATGGTTCACCGTTGAACGATAACACGAATAAATTTTTAGTCGATACCATTATATATCGAGGGCTTGAACTAAATTATCTTTTACCGATAGCTATTTTCGCTGAAAGCACCTTTTCTAAAGGCGATCCAAAAAAATGTCTTCTGTTTCTTGCTCATAAAATTTTGACTAGCGTCGATTAAATTGCTTCCATGCGTTTATCTTAGTAATACTGCAACACTTGTCAACACTGATAATGCCTTCAAACTTGTCTTGTCATGGGTATATGATCATAAACTGACACTTAACGTATCCAAAACGTGAGGAGTGGCTTGAGAGGCGGCACGGCGTCCTCACCTTCCGCCTGACGCAGGTCCTCACCAGACACGGTTGTTTCGGGAGGTTCCTGTTTCGGATAAGGCGGGAGGAAACGCCCGGGTGTTTCCACTGCAAAGATCGCCCTGAGGATACGGTGGAGGTCTGTCCGGCTTGGGCGGAACACCGCCGTGTCCTCGTGGAGGCGATCGGCGGTGCCGATCTCTCGTGTCCGGCCTTGGTCCAGGCCATGGTACGGAGCGAGAGTGCATGGTTAGCAGTCACCGCCTTCTGCGAAGCAGTAATGCTCGCGAAGAGGGAGGCGGCGCACGTGAGGGAGAGTCAGTACATGCGCCCTCAGGGCCGTAGTCACCGCGGGAGACGCCCTGGGCGTCGGGAATCCCAGGCTGATTCCCAGCCACCGTAGGAGCGGGCTTGCGGACGGCGAATAATGGGTAGCTCGCTGTCCGGTAAGGACCAAGCCCGGGTCGACGGCGCGTTGTGTCCCACGCGCGCCTCAAAGAGATGTCAGCACCAACTGGTGGGGTCCGCAAGGGTCGATGCCTGGCAGGGGTGCGGGTTGTTCGAAAGAGATACCGTGGCATACAGGCAACTGAGGGAACACGGGTGGGTTTTAGTCAGTAAAAGTCTGACACGCCCTCCTGCTCCACCCAGAGCGGGAGAAGTAATTAGATGATTTCCGACCCAAAAAAAAAAACATTTCCAAAACGTTATTTTTACCATTTGCTCTAAAGAATACCTAGCAGTTTACCAAACCCCAACCAATTCATTCTTAAAGCTCATAGCTCATAGAATAGAAGTTAATGTTTTTCCGCTAACCTCTATACACAGTATACATATAGCTCATGGGAAGCGTGCGGTGACGATGACGCGAGTTTAACGCTTTTTGTCACCCAGAAAGTACACATATATACACAGTATACTTATAGCCCATGGAAAGTGTTCGGTGTCAATGACGCGAGTTCCATGATTTTTGTTCACCCAAAAAGTATACATATCGGTGACGATGACGCGAGTTCCATAATTTTGTTCACCCAAAAAGTACACATATATACCTACACAGTATACATATAGCTCATGGAAAGCGTTCGGTGACGATGACGCGAGTTCCATGATTTTTGTTCACCCAAAAAGTAAACATATCGGTGACGATGACGCGAGTTCCATAATTTTTGTTCACCCAAAAAGTACACATATATACACAGTATACATGTAGCTCATGGAAAGCGTTCGGTGTCGATGACGCGAGTTCCATGATTTTTATTCACCCAAAAAGTGCTCAACGCGCCTAAAGAAGTTTTCACTTCAAACGCCGTGTTCGCCGACTCATTTCATTTGACCGTCAAATGAAATGAGTCGGCGAACACTTCATATTCTAATGCGATGTGTGTGTTTCAATATCAAAGTAACAAACAACTGAACCGATTATTTTTTTTGTCTTTTGATTCAACAATTGATATCGACATCTATCAGGTTTGTGATGATTCGCATCATCTTGTAATTTTATCCTTTTTTAATTATATTATAATTATAATAATATTGGGCAACCCATATGTTCATTTAATCCCATTGAATAACATTTCATAAATTAATCATTCAATGGGCTAATCACTTAAATCAAAATTTCAAGAAATAAAACTGTGTGAGGCGTCTTGTCCGCAACTGATGGACATCTTCTATCTTCTATAACTATATCTATCTATCTATTCTTCTTCTATATCTATACATATAATAAATCTGTAGACGAACTGTTTCTGTACATTCAAAATATTTGAAAAAAAATAGTTGGGGTGGTAAAGGATAATCAACATATGCCATTTTAATCCTTTTTGAAATTTTTGTCTGTGTTTCCGATGTCCATTGTCGGTATTCCTGATTTCTGTTAAGATGCGTGAATAGATCAAGTATCACGTCAAAAGAACGCAACTAATATGGTTAACTTTTATATTAAAACATTATTTATAACTCGGAGTATATTTTAGTCTTTGTTTCATCGCAATCGCTTCGTTCAATCAAAAGATATGATCAATTGAAAGTATTCAAGAAGAATTTAATTACGTAATGTTGAAACACGTAACGACATCTATTGGCGCGAAACGGTACTAACAAATGTAATATGTACTAATAACCCCTCGCGCGCATACTTAAAATAAAGCGCGCTTATATATTGCGAATAGATTATGTGGTTAGAATAATCACACCCAATGACCCAATCAAAAGTTAGGCTAATAATAATTTTCAAAATGCGTTGTCAATTAGTTTAGTTGTAGTGCCTTAGATGGCGTCACCCATCATTCAAAATTAATTAATTTAACTTGAAATGAAATGTCAATTCCTTTAAAAAATATATTTATTCTTATATTTTTTATGTAGTACATAGACATAGCTTACAAACCGTTTGTTCTAACGTTTTCCCATGCGTAATAGTTTGACAGTATGACTTCGTGCTCGATAGATGGCGTTGTTCTTTTAAGGTCACTTTCTGACTCGCGGTGTTAAGATTTTCCACCGAAGAATGACCCTCGCTCATGTATCAATTTTGTTTTGAGGATAATTGGGTGTCTGGTTTTGATTGACTATTATACTATCGCATGGATTGTCTGTCTGTGTATTGATCGATAAGGTGACGGCACTTTTGAACATTTCCCACCACACAAGATAGTAGACATGGGTCGGATTAGGTAATAACGATACCTAATCCACCTAATCCTAGTATTTAAAAAAAAATACCTAATCCATTTACCTAATCCGAATATTTATTCAATATAGCCGCTGGCCTGTTACCGATATTATGTATTGTATGTGGATTAGGTAAGAAATATTCGGAATGGATTAAGGACATTTCGTTTCTAATATATTGTGGAACGGTGGATTATATTTCGTTTTTTATGGGCAAACGGTACTTAAGTCAACGAGATTAGGTGTTAGGTAAAGGTTAAAGTTCATTGTAGAATAACTCTTTTAAAACAACTCAAACGACATTTTTTTTTGTTTTTTTTTTACCGAAAAATGGCTTAAAAGTAAAACTGGTGTACTACGTGTAGAAACCAAAGCATTATTATATTAACATTAATTTCACCCATAACATGAGTTTCTGATTTTTATACATTTATTTTTAATAAAAGATGTGAACGTTTTGTTATTTTTCTTCGAGAGTATCATCTTAAAAAAATAACGCCACCTAACGACGACGTTTATGCCGGGGCCACACCAACGAGAAACGCCGTTGATTATCGCAATGATAGACGTTAACCGTAGGTGTAGCCACAATTTATCGCGATAATTTTACAACGGCATTCAGTCATTCACATTGCAATTTGACGTTAGGCGATAACTCGGGTGGCGGTCAAGTGTGGCCACTGAATTTATCGCTTTAATTATCAGAATATTAACAACGATTTTGGGCATTGACGTTGACCGTTAGTGTGGCTTCGGCATTACAACAGGTACATCGCTAGAGCACTAACTAGTCCAGTGGTATTCTACATAGATGGCTCTGGCGGCAGTGCTAATTAAACTTGAAACTTAACCCCTACATTTTAAGGTACGGAATATCTTCTGAGTATACTGTGGACGAATATTTTTGTGCCATACCTAATCCTCGACGCTTTGGATTAGGTACAGACTCGCATCGAAAAATACCTAATCCACATACCTAATCCAATATTTATGCCTCACGTCTACAAGATAGTAAAGTAGTTTTGGTAGAGAACCTATGTTGCAACGTTGCTTCACGGCTGGTACTCATTTCTTCTGTGAATGGAAATCCTACTGATATCGGTAACCACGCTGCTGCTTGGCTGTGCCAACGAGCTATTTTGACCCCCCGCAACGATCAAGCGGCAGCAATAAATGCACAAGTATTGGCACATGTTTCTGGGGAAAGTAAGCAATATACTTCGGTTAATACGGTTACGGAAGAAGAAGATGCCACACACTATCCTGTAGAGTTCTTAGATTCCCTTAATACACCCGGTCTTCCAGCACACAATTTTTTTTTTTAAGTCGGAGTGCCAATCATTCTTCTTAGAAATTTAAGTCCTCCCAAACTTTGCAACGGCACTCGGCTCATAGTCACCAATCTCCTACACAACGTCATCGAAGCAGAAATCTTAACAGGTTGTGGCGCCGGTGATGTTGTTTTTATTCCCAGAATTCCGCTCATTCCCAACAATTTCCCATTTAGTTTTAAACGTGTACAATTCCCCGTCAGCCTATGTTACATGACCACAGGGCCAAACACTGTCCGTTGCGGGGGTGGACCTAAGCATTGGTTGCTTTTCCCACGGCCAACTTTATGTAGCACTTTCGCGTGTGAGCAACCCTAGCAACCTTTTTGTGCACGCTCCAGGTGGTTCCACCGCTAACATAGTATATAGAGAAGCGTTTACCTAAAAAACACAAGTTTTGTGGAGCTTTTTACTAGAAAAAACCACCAGATCTGGTCGAAAGATTCTCCCTGGAGGGGGTGGTACATTGTGTATAAGTGGCACAATGCTGTTTTACGACATCCACGCGAACGAAGTCGCGGGCACAGCTAGTACTAAATAAGACTGTTTGGTGTACGTATCGTTCCTTCCCCGTCCAACACAAATCCGGATATTTTTTGGAGTCACTTCGTTTACACTTAGATGCATTAGCTTCGCAGAAAAATGTTGTAGGTAATAGCGGTTGTTGTCCAATACCGTTAACTTTTTTAACGTTAGCAAGATATCACATTAAAATTAACGTTATTTATCAGTTATTATTTTGTTAGTTGGTAACGTTATCAAGCCCTGCTGTACAAGTACTAGGAACGTATTTCATCCGAAGGTTATTAAACCTTTAAAGGGGTGCTTTGAATGTAGTTCATGTGAATCGTATATTATGTATGCGTCATAGTATGCTGAAAAAGGAAAGGTATGGTATTCTATGGAAAGAGAAAAAGAGAGCTGCGAGTAGCACACTAACATAAATATGGCGCGGGATTTCAGACTGAGAAAATACACTAGCGAGCATTAAAACCGACACGTTAGAATTGAAAGCATAATATTTTTCTGATTGTTGATAAATTTTTTTATATTTTACCTATATGGCATGGTAGGAAGAAATTATCTATACTTATAGAAGGGAAATTAATTGCACTTTATATTGTTTCCTAGTTAAGTTTGCGGGTTTTCTGCGCTGGGCACCTATGAAATCATATTGAGAAAGTTGTCTCTTAACCGTAATATTTTTAGTACATACAATGAACTTGCACATTTATTTTCCCTAATAAGTAGATTAAATCGACTGATCATTTCTCATAGTGCTACTGTACCCTAAATACTGATATGTTATCAAGTGCATTTGTTTTAATAAAATGTTATTATTAATCCTATTTTGTTATTCTAAAATTTGTTTGTTTGTGACAGCTAAGCGTGTAAATTAAAGTATGTGTTTGATTTGGGATGTGATTTTTGAAGCATTTTTGTAAACTCTATTCTGTGCTTATTTTAAACGAATATTGCACAACTTAATCTGACTTCTTTCTACAGATGAGATGTACAGGTCTTTGACTATGATTCGAAGACATCCGTTTCAGAAATTTATATAGTAAGTTTAACCTACACATCAGAAATTCGATTTCTCAAAGAAGTTATGAAAAGTATTTTAGATGTACGAGGTAGGTAACATTGTTGTAATTAAAACATGCATCCATTTTTTGCAATGAAGTGTAAAAAGAGGACCAGAAAGGCACACATTGAAACTCTGCTTATGTGTTGTGTCTAGTTCGTGTCGGTACAAGACCAGTTAAGCTCCACCCCTGTGTGGTTTAGACCATACGCTACGATTTGCAGCATGTTTGCTTCCGGCAAATCGTGACGGATTTACGAAAAATTTGGGAAAAAGCAACTTTTTTGAAAACATTATTTATCTGTTGATATAGTTTATAAAATACATAAAAGAGTGCACTGGATGAATATTAACAATTTCAACAAATGATTTCATACATAACTGTTATTTTTTCTGAATTTAAAACATTTAATCATGTTTTAATTGTATGTTTCTGTGTTTCTGGTGTATCTAAGTCTTAATTTATTTTTATTTAAAGTGTCTTTTCAGTAATCTTATGCTAAAACGAAAATGTTGGCAATTTCGTTGGCAAAAAACTCACCAAAAGGCATCGGAAGATGTTTATGAAACATAACTAGCTACTTACATTGCAAGTAAATAGTTAAAATAATTCTTAAAAACGTAAATTAAATAAAAATAAATATTGTTTGACGTGTCGTGCGAACAGTGTATACTTTCCATATATTTTAAGGGTATTCTCTAGCGGCGTTTTGATGTCCTAGTAGCACGAATCGAAAACACGTTGTTTTGTATGGGGAGCGCTTACGGAGCAGAGAAAACTTCCGTGGGAGAGGTGAACATACCAGTGACACAGAAGTAACCAAGAGGCTGTTCCCGCGCTTTTACCTGCGCAGATGGAAAGAGAAAGTGGTTTCACTTTCACTCTGCGCAGATTTGCTTTTACACCCTACGTGAAAAATGACGGATTGAAATAGTGGACACATTCCGTTATTGAAGTAATATGAGTATTCAGTGTCTTCTGTGTATATATTCCTTTGCAGAACTTTTTCAATTTTTAGTAGGTATCTTATCTAGTTATAGTGTGTGTACTGTGTGTACCATAGGAATTGCAAGATCTAGAGAAAGGTCATCCACTTTCGCATCGGAGATGCTGGAGGAAATTTCTTTAGAAATAAGCTTCACCTTTGTACGTATTTTTCTGTTCCCTTCTTCTTCTCGGTTTATATGTGTGCGCCGCATAGATGGTTCGTTAAATAAATTCCAACAATACAAAAAGCAGGTTGCTCCATGTGTGAATCCATGACCGCCGTACCGATAGAAATACGTTTTCATTCAATCTCACCCTGCCCCCATCCCCTTGCCTCGATTCAGCTAGCCATTACTCGCCGTCCGCAAGCCCGCGCCTACGCTGGCCGGGAATCAGTCTGGGTTTCCCGACGCCCAGGGCATTTCCCGCGGTGACTACGGCCGTAAGGGTGCATATACTGCCTCTTCCTCACGTGCGCCGCCTCCCTCTTCGCGAGCATTATTGCTTCGCAGAAGGAGGTGACGGCTACCCATGCACTCTCGCTCCGTACCATGGCCTGGACCAGGGCCGGACGCGAGAGATCGCCGCCACCAATCACCTCCACGAGGGCACGTCGGTGCTCCACCCATTTCGGGCAGACCTCCACCGTATGCTCCACCGTGTCCAGCCTTATCCGAAACAAGAACCTCTCGAAACAACCGTGTCCGGTGAGGACCTGCGTCAGGCGGAAGGTGAGGACGCCGCACCGTGCCGCCTCTCAAGCCACTCCTCGAAGAGGGGATAAGGATAGCGTTGATAATCTTATTAGGTAAGTAATTTAACAAAATCGGAAATTTGAAATCGAATATGACCACAACTGTAGGTACCTACACTAATTTCTTACTCTGTCCAGTTTCGTCACTCCACAAATCCATCTCAACAGTCTACATGCTCATCTCCGGTGTATAATTCTACCGTGGTGAACTTGACATTATTGGCATCCTACCAAGAGGATGAAAGCGGCTCTGAACAGTTATGAGGGACAAAAGCGAATAAAAGCACTTGTTGGTTTGGTTAACATTGCATGATAAGCAACAGTTCTTTTTTGCCCCTTTATTTCGGAGTTTCCCAGAGAGTAAAAGTGGTTTAGTTTCATGAGTCCTGTTTAGTTTAGATAGTTTCCCGGAAGGCTGCCAATACTTAAGGGTCATGCTGAAAAACTTCATTAATTCAACTACCTAATCCGTCTTGCTACGAAGCGGGTGTCTAACTTTTTTTCCAGTCTAAAGCTCTGAGGCATTTTTTGCATTCCCAACTTTATTTAGATCTGACTAAAGCTTTAATGCAAAAATTACAACTCAGCACCGGCCTTACTTAGACATTGCAGTCTGTTGCCTAATACGAATCAAACTTAAAAGCCAAAGCCATCTATGTAGATGGAACAAGCCCTATAGCATAAAGGGTAAATTTTTAACCAGTGCGTAAACTGTAACCATGAATTCAGCATATTTTTCGTTGGTTATCTATACAAAAAAAATCTGCTGATTTTTTTTCCTACGCGTCCAAAATGTATGGAACATCTGATAATTTTTTTTATAACCGACGAAAAATTTCGACGCTAGTAGAATGATATGCTGAATTCATGGTTACAGTTGGGCCCTGGTTAAAAAATTATACTGTATGTCCAATTTTCCAAACATGTAGTCTTAAAAATCATTAAGTTTTGACAATGTGCAATGGTCATCATCCTATAGCAAGGCACAGCTGGCTATAGGCATCTTCATTTTCATGCTCATTGGTACTCTGGGCCGACATTGGTCTATAAATAGTCTGTCATCGATCGGTTTACTGTGAAAATAGAATTTTCCTTTGTTATCACTTCGCCATAAGAGTACCTACGTTCTATTTTAAGAGTAACTTTGTCTATAAAGAGCAGATCGACATTTATAAGTACTTTAATTTAAGACTTCGTTACTTGCACCTTGGCGCCTTAGTTCGGTAGATCAAAAATGTTTTTGGTAACAATTGTAACAATAAAAATGGTAGCTTTTTTTAGTTTGTATAATAGTCAATGTAACGTTCAACAGTGCTGTGGACTCAAAACAAAGGATTGCAACGATTTAGCCAAACAAGCTTATTTTTCAATGAAGCTGCTAGACTGTTTTTGGAATACGTTTGTAATAGATGCAACAAAGTCTAACTTGAACCTAACAAGTTTTTACTGATCCGCGTTAGAACTCATGCCTTTGTTCAAGCATCGTAGCCCGGACGCAAACAAACAAGGTAGTTCAGAGCTTAATTATTAGGTAGATACCTAGCTAGCTCGGCTCGGGCTGTGACCCCTCATAAATCAATATCCCATCTCACTACAAGTACTAAGTGCATATTCCCTTCCGCCGCGCAGCCAAACCCCCCGCTACCACCCGTCGTCTGGGCCAGGTCAATCGAACCCTGACTACACGCAGTAATGGAAATATCGAACATAAATATAACACAATTTAGATACCCGTATCAATGCTGACACAGATTTTTGTGCCCTACTCCGTAACTTGACGTCAAATCTACGGACAAGCATATTGCATCGAACTGCCAATACTTTTAGTTCCATTTCTTGACCACATTTTATGTCCACCGTAAAAAGGTAGCCGAGTAATTTAAACTGTTAAGACATTGCCTCAGAGTAAAAAAAAACTAAAACCTTCGCTTTAAAAATGAGTAGTTAATTTTTTTTACTACTACATCTTAAACCATTTTCCATCACATACTCCTCACATACATAGAAAAGCTTTCTGAATCCCGAGACCGAGTTTTATAGCGCTTAAGGTCCATAGTATCCTCATCTCCCGTTTGTATGATAAAGCACGACTGCCGCCCGCGCCCGCGCAGGCCACCTCTGAGCCATTATCTCAAAATGGGGATATTCCTTTGATTAATTTACAATTGTGCTTCGGCAATTCTGTGGTACCTATAGCTATCTATTTTTCAGTGTATTTTTTTTTCCAAATAACGAAGCCGTTTAGTAGGAGTATGGAATAGAAGCCAAAATATTGCGTGTTGGAAAATATTTTTTTACAGCAAAAGTATTAACCATACAAAAAACGTACTTCGGGAAAAATGATCTACATGAATCTATAGCAAAATCATATATTAGGTCTTTACCTATGAAATTGCCGTTTTGCAGTACTGGCCATTTCAAATCAAAATAATTTTTGTTTGGGTAAGAATTCTAATTTCAAATTAATTTTATTTTAAAAACATGGATTTTTTTTTCCAAAAGTAGTCATTTGTTTATTGATTAGTGTTACATTTTCATCGCATTTCAATCTTTTTCGTCATCATGGATACGTTAAAAATTCGAGTAATTATGGAATATGAGTACCGTCGTGGCAGCAACGCGGCACAAGCGGCACGCAACATCAACGACGTTTACGGAGCTAACACTACAAACCAACGCACCACCTGTTATTGGTTTGCTCGCTTCCGTTCTGGAAATTTCGACCTGAAAAATGAACCTCGCGGTCGTCCGAAGACTTTGGTCGACAATGACGAATTAAAGGCGATTGTGGAAGCTGATGATACACAATCTACGGCTGAATTAGCAGCAGCTTTCGACGTTAGCGTCAAAACAATATTGGTCCATTTGCGTCAAATTGGCAAGGTAAAAAAGCTTGACAAATGGGTGCCCCACGAACTCAATGATCGTCAGCGCGAAGTACGCGTCGAGACGTGCCTTGCACTGCTCAACAGACACACAAATGAAGGAATTTTGAACCGCATTGTTACCTGCGATGAAAAATGGATTCTGTTTGATAACCGCAAGCGCTCAGCAAGTTGGTTGGATCCTGGTTCAGCACCTAAACAATGCCCTAAACGAAAACTTACCCCTAGAAAAGTGATGGTCACTGTTTGGTGGTCTAGCGCCGGTGTGATTCATCACAGCTTCTTACCAAACGGGGTGAGCATTACTGCAGATGTGTACTGTGAAGAACTGAACACAATGATGGAGAAGCTGGCACATCTCCAACCAGCATTGGTCAATCGCTCGTCTCCGCTGCTCCTGCACGACAACGCGCGACCTCATACTGCACAGCAGACGGTCTCCAAGTTGCAAGAACTGGGGTTGGAAGCTCTCCGTCATCCGCCCTACTCACCAGACCTTGCGCCTACAGACTACTACTTTTTCCAGAATTTGGATAACTTCTTGGCGGGAAAAAAATTCAATACCCGAGAGGCAGTACAAAATGCCTTTGAAGAATTTGTGGCCTCCCGTCCAGCTGATTTCTTTAAGAAGGGCATCAATAAACTGCCACTGCGATGGCAAAGATGCATTGATTGCATGGGTGATTACTTCGATTAATACAAATAAAAAATACATGAAAAAAATTCGTTTAAATTTTTTCATACAAAACGGCAATTTCATAGGTAAAGACCTATTATTTTTCAAATCTTCAAGACAAGCTGTTAATGAGCAGTAGGGTTCATAAAGTGACCGTGTTACGCTACCAAACGGGACGTAGGCCCTTAAAACTAGCTGGTATTATTCAAAGCTACCCCGTCTACAGACCAAATTGCTTACTTGCTACTTAGCTCCTTAAAAAAAATTGGAGTCAAACTGCCCTGTCAGACCCCACACTGCAACATGTACTCATCTCAATTAGCAGTAACCCAGCACATACAGTTCACTCGATGCATTTTTCAATACCAACTTAGTTTATTGAAAAATTCTCTTTTTGTTTTGTCTAATTTTCACAATTTACCATGTTTAAAAGCCTTTGTTTGATTGCGGGAGTGCAAATATACGGTAAAAAGCCTTTGTTTGATTGCGGGAGTGCAAATATACGGTACTTTTCTCTCTAAGATAGCCAAACTTAAAAAAATGTTTATCAATTCCCTAGCAAATATGTCAATATTGGTTTTGTGTAATTTTCATTACATAATATGTCAAAGGCATGTGCTTATGACATTATCTGCATCTTTGTCTCCAAGATAGCAAAGCACTTGCGGTGTCTTGATACTGCAGTTGTAGATATCTATATGCCTAATAGGTTACTTCTTTGGTACCAAACAAATTAAAAAAAAAACATTTTATAAGATCTTCCGACAGCAGATTTAGTAGTGCTTACAGCGTAATTCTATTCTTTGTGTTACTGTGAACCTAGTTCACATTTTTTCCATACAAACTTTGGGAGTGTTTTACTCCACTATCTGACATGGCACATACAAAGTAAAATATGACATCGTTTTGTTTCATTATTAATAGGAAATAGAATACTAAAATAAAAACCCATTAAAAAGTTAGGAGCCAACAAAGATCCGTTTTTCTTGCTAACTTTGGGCGTGTTTAAGTAATAAAAGAAGTGTAAAATCTCCAAAACCAAGTCGGTACCGACAAACTTCAATTATCGAAAAGTTCAATAAACTTTATTGGTCATTGATTTATGCATTAGCTTTTTCATACAACCCAATCTTCCAAAGGACCTAAAAAGTGAAAAAAAGTTTTTTTCCACTGACATCCGAAATTAAAGTATTTTTTACTTTAGTGTTTTTCGGAATTGGTTTTTTGGTTTAGAATACAATGTACTTAGATAAACATGTGTTGCGGTTCCGCACATCGCCCGCACTTGAGCGGTGTACGCCGGAGGGTGGCAGGCGGAAGGAAGAGCAAAGCCACCGTCACCGGACGTTAATGTGTATGTAAGTACAAACCTATGTTGATTTACGATCGATAATGTCTGCAGGTTATTTCTATACTGCGATCTCTCTCACACTACCTGTCCACCGACTCGAGAAGCGAGACTCGCCCTTCCAATATCATTTATTAATATAATGTTATTTTAGAATGGGGATGTTTGCTAGAAATCTAGGCACTATGCGGCGCCAAGGTAGAATATTCACCGTTTATTATGAATTTTGACGTTTTGCTCTCTTTAACTGATGGTGTAATTTAGTCATGGAAAAGATTCAAGGAGCATTTGCAAGTTAATTAAAATTTACGGAAATTGGTATTGTCCTTCAATGGACCGAGAGTCAGCTCTTTTTGAACGTCAAAATTACATAAGACCCCCCAAAAACGCCCGCCCTTCACCTATAGTTTGCAATGTATTTGAGATATGATTTCCTAAAAGAAAGAATAACATTTAATGTATATTGAAGTTCCCAATTAGTGTTCCAAATTTCCCATAGATGTACCTACATGATTTTGGAACCTGCGTTGTAATTTTTCGTCGGTTATAAAAAAAAAAAACAGTTTGGCATACAGAGTTCGACATTACGACATCAGGGTTCCTCCAAATCACGTCATCATCCAATCGGGGATGGCCGTCCACGTCCGTTTTAACAAGCGAAAAAGATTTTATGGTGTGTACAGCATCCATCCATATTTGGTAGAGCTCTTGGATGAAGCATATCCCATGCGTGATCCATGGAATTTCTTTTTCATTCTTAAAACTTAAATTTTATCGACTCCCACCAATTTTCGTCTAGGCTTTAGGGACTGCTTAATTGTTGCCTATGAGTCACACTAGTGATAGTGTGTCATTAGGATGTGACTCCTGGAAGGAATACGTCAACAAAAAAAAAAAAATACCCTATACATTTAAAAATGTACTCTGTGTACATCAAATTAAGTCACACTATCACATCCTGGTAGGACTATGTCAAATTACCAATCAACCTGTATATAGGAATACGATTTGACAGATAAAAAAAAATGGGGTTGAAAGGTTACGTTTTTAAGATAGTTTACTGTGGCTGCCTTCATTGTCCCATTACAGCTGGATAAAGATGAAAAATGTTGATTTAGTAGTTCAATATCTAAGGCATTAGGAATTCCATTCCATTTGATTTAATTCGATTCTTGGCGTGATTTTCCAACTCGCATGGATTTAAGAAATTTCCAGACTTTAGCTGACTTTAGCTCTGTAGTCAGCTGAGGTGCGAATCTTCTTATTGCAGCAATTGCGAGCATTCACAAGGATCTCGCGAAATCGTGATTTGACATCCAGTAAATGCTGTTATCATCTCTTCGGAGATCATTTGAATATATTACACAAAAATTGCGCTGCAGGAGAATTTTGTAGGAAAGAAATAACAGGTCATGGTAAGAAACCATATCAGCTGGGCAATGACCAAGTTTCTTGCTGACATGTCGAGGAGAGGAAATAATGAAAAGGTCCGAAAGTGAGGGATTGGAAAAAGGCACACACTGGACACGACTGAACTACTGAGCTAAATCGACCAGAATAAGACCAGTAATAAATTTTCAATAAGCAATTATTGAAAACGCCCATGATGATTGTATGACTGTAATAGTATATTTTATATCGAGGGACTAAACGAAGCCATTATATACCAGAGGTGGTTTGACTTCCGAGCTTGCGAGGCATTCAATGAAACCGAGGGTGTATTTCTGTGCGTGAAGTACTAAATAAATAAATATGTCTTCATGTAGATTTAACAGTCGTGTCGAATAGCCGATATCTTTGGTCTTACGTATTATATTATCTATACGAGTACTATGATTCGACGAACAATACCAAAGAAAGGACATTTGGGTAGGCCGCATACCTAAATGAGGTAGGGTACCTACTTACATCTTATACTGAAAATTTAAGCTCCCCCGAATTGTCAAGGTCGAAGCTATAAAGCTTTGAAAATACGATGAAACACTTGTAGCCTGTATACATATATTCTAGGTAAATGCTTCGTAAGAAACGAGAAATTGCTCCATTAGATTCAGTTAGAGCTACACGAAAATTAAGGATTTTTTACAGGTATCTAGCTAGGTACGTATTTTTACATTGACGTAATGTAAAAACACATTATTATATGTTTGAAATATGCGTGTTTTTAACCTTTTGGAATTATTTTAACTAATATGTTGTCTAAGTGTACAGCTTGGCAAAAAAGTCTAGAAACGGAACTAATTTTTTGTCTGTTGGCAACATTCCCAAAATAATGACGTTTCATAATAAACAAAGATCATGACTTTGTAGAGTTTTTATTTCGACCATCAAACAGTGATTAAAGTGAAAAACAATGAATAAAACCATTCCAAGTGCTGGCAGGGAGGTTATTTATAAGGTGTACAGGCGATGTCTGGCGGAACATGAGGCCCAAACTATTCTTTCCGATCTTAACAATGTTTACCAAAGAACCGCTGATATGACAGGTATGTAAGAGTTTGTTTTGTTGTTTTTAGTTAAATTAAGTGTTAATTGATGAACTCAAAGCTGTTTTAATTTGCTTGCATACGGAATCAGTAGAAATTGATTCAATAAACATCGAGCACATAGGTTATGTTTACATTTTGTTTGCATTACTCTGGTATAGCGCGCCTAGATTAATTGATACTTTGGTGACTTGAACTTTACCTAAATGAAAACTCAATTTCTACTTAGTATAAGACTTTGAGTTTGATAACAAGGTATGGTAGGTGATGTATTTGTTGTAGCTTTTGCATTAGAAATTTAAAAGAAATTACCGTGCCATAGACTAAATAACAAAATATATTTATTCAATTCAGGTAAATCTGTTAGCACTATAAGAAGAGTCCTGCTGGAAGGAGATAGAAACAAAGGGGTATTTTCTACACCCGGAAAACACAGAAAAGGTCGTCACAAGCCAGAGCCAATTTTTGAAATCGATGAGCTTTTAGGTGCACACGGTCACACTGTGGTAAGACTTCCACCTTACCACTGTGACCTCAATCCAATAGAGCTAATCTGGGGGATAGCAAAACACAAGATTGCTGCCCAAAATGTAGGATCGATCGACATAAAGGTATGGCTTAATAACAGTATGTGATAAAAAATGTTTTACTTTTAATATTGATAGAGGTATATGAATTATTTCATCTTTTCAGGAAGCAGCTGAACGTGCATTCCAAGCTATTACCGAGGAGGATTGGAAGAACTCATGCCAGCACGTAATAAAAATAGAAAAGGAGTACTGTGAAAGAGAACGAACTATGATTAGTCATAAACACTGAAGATGATAGCAGCAGCACCTCTGAATCTGAACAAGACTCAGATGAGTTTGTGGCCAGCTCTAGCCAAGATATGTATGTCGCGGGGGTAGAATATTTAGAGGAAGATATGTTAGAATAAAAAAGAACAATATTATACAATATGTTTTTTTTAATGCCTAAAAAATGTTGTAAAGTCAGGAGTATTTCTCTAAATACTTATTTTTAGGTAATAAGTAATCAGTTGCATTTCGAGACGACATTCTTGTTCAATTTAACAATACTTACTGATTTGAAAAAGTTACATATGAAGTGGGAATAAATTTGTCTAATTAAAAAAAAACACAGCTAAGTATCAAGATTAGGTCGATGCGCTATTCGCTTGCAGCGGGTTGCCATACGAGCAGCACAGTGGCGCCTCCATTATTTTCTACTCTTTTTTGCCAAGCTGTACTAGCTTCTACGTCTTCTAATTTTTGATTTCGCTAACGGCAAGTGAACTTCCAGCGCACATTATCCAGCTGAAGGTCAGTGTCCCGATTATGCTCCTTTGGAACTTAACTCCGCCGAAGCTGTGTAAACGAACCCAACTTAAAGTCGTGTCTCTGCTGAGAAACGTCATCGAGGCGAAAATTCTACTCGTTTGTGGTGTATAGGTACCGCATACACCACTGAACTCCCACAATTATCCCTTCCAGTTTAAGCGTGTGCAGTTTCCTGTGACTTTGAGTGAATGCTTCACGATGACTATCAACAACTCAGAGGGGCAGATACTGAAGGCTGCGGGTGACGACCTCAGGACAAGCTACTTCTCACACGGACAATTATTGTACGTTAGCTACGTACCTACAATGGTCCCACGTCACCAGTCCTGACTATCTGTTTAATGTGGCTGCTGAGAACAAAACTAGAAATGTAGTCCATAAATAGGTAGGAAAGTTTTATAAAAATGTGGCTGATATTGAAGTAGGTACTCGACTTTCACGCGAACTAAGTTGCGGGCAGAAGCTAGTTATACATTCAAAAGAAATTCTAGTAAGTATGTCTTACTGGTACCTACCTTTTCACGCTTAAACATATCAATAAAGTTTATCAAGAAGATAAGAGTATAATAATATTCTGGGGAAGGTATTTTTTACAGCAGGAAAATATTATTTCTAGGGTGGGCAAAGAAGTTTCTTCGATTCGACGAACATCATCAAAGAAAGGATATTTGGGTAGGCCGCTACTACCCAAACTGCCAGACCATGATCAAAAGTGAAACAATGACCCACTTATTGCTCACATTCACAATAATTAAAGTAATTGATTAGTTTACACGGTAAATATTCGTTTCATTTAAACTTAAGTAAAATGAAATATAAAATAAAATCAACATTCATTGTGTACAGGAACAGTTTAAACTCAAGCTTTTTGATCCTCAATACAGTCTTTTCAGTTTACTAGTCTTTCTGGCATTGTTTCTGCTAGAGTTCATAAATGTGGCTAGGAAGTTTATTTATAAAAACGTTTACATATAGTCGCATCTAAGCGAGTCACCTATTTTCTTGTGCCTGGTTGGAGGAGCAATAGTGTTTAAGAGCTAACGACTTTTGCGAGAGCGCTATTTACATTGTCAGTAATAGAGTAGATACAGTAGTAGGTAAATACGAAAAACTTCTATAACAGTCTTCTGGTTTAAATATGAAATATCGGGTTTTCAATAATTTTTCGGAGAGTTTGCTCCCACAGTTTTGTCTTTTCCCACCTTAATAAAAGACATAGGTACATACCTAAATTGAGATAAAACTTTGCGAATTCATTATAAAAACACAGTAAATACAATTTAAATTAGATAATGCCTATGGTATCCTGTTAAAAGCACAAAAGTTAAATTTAAAAATAAAAGATGTAACTTAAAAGCCTTAGTAGCCACATCATGAAAAAAAAAGTCGAAGATTGGTTTGATATATTGATCGTTTCCAATTTCTTATTGGTTTGGTTTTACTACTGTGCTGTGAGTGCTGTGTCGTTGAGCTCCTTTGAATTTAAAAAATAAATACTCAAAAACAGTATTCGAGAGTTTTTATATTACAACTCTTCTATCCACCTATCTACGAAGGAGATTGTAGATGGAGGAACCCAATCGGTAAGCTTATTCATCATTAAACCAGTAGAAGTAAGTTTATAGTAATTTTTAATCAAAGTCAATACGCTGTTGTATTGTTCCTGATGTTATTAAATCCTATAAAATAACATGTAGGTACTCCCGAAGCGTTATGTAGAGGTGTATACCTATATTACACGAACATTTCGCCTAATGTCCCTTATGGTCTAGCTTGTTGATATTAATGAAGTATGTTATAATAACAAATGCTGTACTTGCTCTGAAATACAGTCTTGTGCCCACCCCGTTCATGAAAATGGCAGTACCGCATTATGTTGGGATCTATCTATCATCAATAACAAGACTCTTCTGGCCAATAAGCCTGACATAGCGGTGATAGATCGATTATAGCGTCGCACATTGAGTGTTGGTAAAGCAGTCCATTATGCATGACTAGGACCCCTTGCAAGGTAGACCGTGCATGTAAAGCTATTTTTTGTTTGAGTGTATAGATGTCCTCATGTAAACCCTGCCGGCGTAGCATGACAAATTCTATCTCGATTCTACCAAGAATAGACAAAATTATTTCTATCCAACCAAGTACCTTCATTAAATATACACAACATACCTTTCCCCCAAGTATGCTTGGACATATTATTATAAACATAAATGATATATTAACATTTATGTTTATAATATGTGTAAATGAAAATATAAACAAAACATAAAGCATCATACCCAGTGCAGCCCACTATAGAGGCCATTACAATAGATAATGGTAGTTGACTGGTTAATTCTACAAATAAAACAGTTATGCAAACATAAGCAAAAGTAATTACAACAAAAAATTACACTAAAAAGTTCTGGCTGTGGCCTAGGCCTGGCATATGGTGACTTTGCATGAGAAAAAACTTTGTTCTTCAGTTTGCCACCTCGATAAGTGGTCTCTGGCCCACTAGGTATCCCAAGCAACTCGGCCCATTCCTCCGAGTTAGGAATTTGTTTTTTTTTTCTTGATTTGACTCTTCCACCTGCTCCTATATACTTTCTTCCTTTTGCTCTTCCGGTTCCTTATATGCTTCTTCTTCTCTGAACCTGTAATTGAGCTTGATGGCTTCTTTTGAATCAAGTGGTCAATATGTCTGCTTACAGGATCTCCATTGTCTGATGTCACCTGATAGCTGGACGGCCCATTCTTACTTGTTACAGTGCCTGGTAACCAACGTGGCCCTCTTCCATAATTTCTATACATCACTAATTACCAATGTCCATTTCTGTATGTTTCCTTTGTGTGTTATTGGTAATTTGCTGCTCGACTCTCATGTGCTGTTTATTGACTGGATGAATACTGTCCAGTAAAGTACTTAACCGTCTGTTTATTAATAATTCTGTAGGGCTCTTTCCTGTTCCTGAACATGGGGTTACTCGCCGTCTAAGTAACATGTTAGCAGAGATGTACAAAATAGTTTTGAAAAAGTATTTAAATACAAAATGCAAATAGTTTTCTAATTTATCATTTCAAATGCAAAATACAAAATACTTTTGCTTTTTGTATTTTAAATCCTAAATGCAAAATAAGTATTTTCAAAATACTTTCAGATGAAATTAGTGTTCTTTATTTATTGAAGATTTTAACATTACTCGTTTTAAAAGAGCATCAGACATGTTGCGTCTGTGTGGACGCATGACCATACCACCATGTAAACATACTCTTTCCACTGATGCAGAACTTGGTAGGCAGGTGTTGTATTTTAGGAATGCCTTTTTAATTTTATTGTTGGGTATGTGTTTAGCATATGGTTTAAGAAGTTTGTAGTCGCAGTCACGCTTCCTTTTAATGTTTTTGAACATTTTTACAAACGGTAGAAATATTCATTTCGTGTCAAAAATTTAAAAAACGTTTCACAGAATTCCTTGTAGACAAATGTTATTATTCTGTGCAGGATTTTTTAAATGATGATTTTCTATAATATCTTTATTATCCTTTAATTTGTATTAAATTTGCATGCTATATTAAGGCAGAATGTACATGGATCCTATTATTTAATTTAACAACTTATTATTATGTGCCTTCATTCTAAGCAAATAAAGACCTATTCTATTCTATTCTAGAAAATAAAATAAGAATTGAACACTATAATAGGTCTCGGGGCTAGCTAACATTAACCGGTTAACTTATAAAAAACAAAAGAAACAAACTGTAGACGCGTAGGCAAATAGGCGCGAGCGTAAGTACCTAGGTATTCAAATAACCAACATTGTTACTAAATTTTAGTTACTGTTGGCACACGAATAGGTAGGTATATGTTACTGATTGAGAAATATTCAGAAACTGTAGAAGCCCTTACTTAGCCTCAGAGGCCCTGAGTTTCATTTAACCATATCGATCAAACGCATCGAGCGCGTTTGGCGCTCCGGTTGGATTGGTGATTGGTGACGGACCAATCGGAGCGCCGAACGCGCTCGATCGAGGTGGTTAAATGAAACTCACACTAGGGCCACAGATTTCATAGTCATACGAACTTTTGAGTTTAATATGCAAAATACTTTGCTGCAAATTTTCGCCACATTGCCACTCAAATCATGTAAATGGGTAAGCGATTCGACAAAAAGTCATTAGCGGCGCTGCAAGTGCTGCAACCTTGCGATTGCGGGTCTGTGTCCAAAGTGAAGTAACAAAACATAAATATCGTCCGTTATCTGTGGAACATGACAATACGCGCTAGCCTTGTTGATTGGTTTTAAGACTTCGATTACCGGTCTTTCTGATTCGAGTGTTTATTATCAAAATTAAAGCATTGGATTTGTTTTTCTTATTGGAGTTTGTCCATTAGGGATTTCTTACTAACAGCCCGGGGTTTGAAACTTGGCGGTGTGATACCACAGAGTACCTACATTTTTATATATGTGATACCTACCCTCGCGTCTCGGAAAGCACGTTGAGCCTTTGGTCCTGCGCCTGATGTCTCCGGTCGTGTCGGGTTGGCGTCCCATCGGATTATGAGAGAGACGGAAGAGCGAGTACAACTGTGTCTGCGCACATACCTACTTGTGCACTATAATATTTTGATTTTGATTTTGCATAGAATATAACTGTTAAATATTTTTTCGTTGGTCTGAGTTTTGGATATAATTTAACTTTAACAAATAAAACAACCAAGAAACTAGATAGATGAAGCTTTACAAAACATGTTTTTTTTTTAGGAATACTGATGGCGGTGTCGAAGCTTCGGAAGTCCGTGGCATATCTGAGAAAGCCGTGGATCCTAGTGTCACAGAGGACGTAGTTGACGACGATATGGACTCCATGAATTCTACCAACTCTGACTCTCCTAGAAGCAACAAAATAAACTGGGATGAAATATTCAACAAGAAAAATAAATCAAAAAAGAAGCAAAAGAAGACACCAAAACAAATGATACAGAAAAAAAGGGTAAGTTTATTTTAACTTTGCCATGTTCTGTGCCCCTATAGAACAAGCACCCGTTAACTTATCTGCTAATATTATAAAGTGCTTAATTTATTTAATTCGGTTTGGTGGTTAATTAAGTCAATGCATGGTAATAAAACTTCAAACCAACCAAGTAACTTAGACCTGGTGATGACCAGTGTTACAATATATAACACCATGTACTAAAACACTTAAATTTACATTATTTGTACCACGTCTCCGACCACTGCCTTTTTATTCAAAGGTATCATCAAAATTGAGCCAGCGTCGGCGCTACTTAATTTCTAACAAGTACAACAGGACTATGTCGATACAGGACCTTAATATTAGGTCTTTACCTATGAAATTGCCGTTTTGCAGTACTGGCCATTTCAAATCAAAATAATTTTTGTTTGGGTAAGAATTCTAATTTCAAATTAATTTTATTTTAAAAACATGGATTTTTTTTTCCAAAAGTAGTCATTTGTTTATTGATTAGTGTTACATTTTCATCGCATTTCAATCTTTTTCGTCATCATGGATACGTTAAAAATTCGAGTAATTATGGAATATGAGTACCGTCGTGGCAGCAACGCGGCACAAGCGGCACGCAACATCAACGACGTTTACGGAGCTAACACTACAAACCAACGCACCACCTGTTATTGGTTTGCTCGCTTCCGTTCTGGAAATTTCGACCTGAAAAATGAACCTCGCGGTCGTCCGAAGACTTTGGTCGACAATGACGAATTAAAGGCGATTGTGGAAGCTGATGATACACAATCTACGGCTGAATTAGCAGCAGCTTTCGACGTTAGCGTCAAAACAATATTGGTCCATTTGCGTCAAATTGGCAAGGTAAAAAAGCTTGACAAATGGGTGCCCCACGAACTCAATGATCGTCAGCGCGAAGTACGCGTCGAGACGTGCCTTGCACTGCTCAACAGACACACAAATGAAGGAATTTTGAACCGCATTGTTACCTGCGATGAAAAATGGATTCTGTTTGATAACCCCAAGCGCTCAGCAAGTTGGTTGGATCCTGGTTCAGCACCTAAACAATGCCCTAAACGAAAACTTACCCCTAGAAAAGTGATGGTCACTGTTTGGTGGTCTAGCGCCGGTGTGATTCATCACAGCTTCTTACCAAACGGGGTGAGCATTACTGCAGATGTGTACTGTGAAGAACTGAACACAATGATGGAGAAGCTGGCACATCTCCAACCAGCATTGGTCAATCGCTCGTCTCCGCTGCTCCTGCACGACAACGCGCGACCTCATACTGCACAGCAGACGGTCTCCAAGTTGCAAGAACTGGGGTTGGAAGCTCTCCGTCATCCGCCCTACTCACCAGACCTTGCGCCTACAGACTACTACTTTTTCCAGAATTTGGATAACTTCTTGGCGGGAAAAAAATTCAATACCCGAGAGGCAGTACAAAATGCCTTTGAAGAATTTGTTGCCTCCCGTCCAGCTGATTTCTTTAAGAAGGGCATCAATAAACTGCCACTGCGATGGCAAAGATGCATTGATTGCATGGGTGATTACTTCGATTAATACAAATAAAAAATACATGAAAAAAATTCGTTTAAATTTTTTCATACAAAACGGCAATTTCATAGGTAAAGACCTATTATTATAGGTCTAATAACAATAATTATCATCACTGTGGTGCACTATTGTTACTAGATTTTAAAAGGATTTTTGTCTATTCATATAGCACCCACTTGTTTGCAAGTAGGGAACGCAATCTCAACCCCAGACTTAGCATACTAGATCTCGAGTACCCAATCCCAGCCCGAGATTGCATTCCCTAGTTGCAAGATCTGTTCTTTGATGTATTAACTAACAAGCTTTTTTCTGGTTGTTACTCCTTCAAACAATTTCAGTGTGGTGCAAGGAAGCGTCCACGAGAACAAAAAGCGTCCACAGTGATTTATCCTATGTCTGATGTGGAGAGAGTGTATGAGGCTGAGTTCAAAGTGAAAGCCCATCGGATGATGGCCTTACCGAAACGTTATGATGTAGCGGCTCAAATAACCTTAGAAAACGGTAGTAGTAACTGTCATGCCGAGCCTAGACAGGATTTGATAAATGTGAGTATATCTTAATTTTCAGCATTCATGAATAATATTGACGTATTATAGTTGAAGTTTCATGGGCGCATAGTGATGTGCCGAGTCGCTGTTTTGGTGGATCGAGTCGACTCGAGTCGGTTTATACTGTATTCGAATCATGACTCGATTCCGCGATTCGAGCCCAGTACTCGAGTTCTATGTTTGGTTTTCGATTGTTGACTCGACTCCAGGACTCGAGTCTAGAGCTGTAGTCTGGAAATTCAAGTCCAGTCCATACACCTGAGGCTTTTTTCAGTGCCACGTTGTAATAAATTATTTACAGTAGAATCACTTCACTACTAGTAAAAAAAGTTGCAGGTTCAAACTTGTATTATTAGGCATCCTTCATTGATTCAGTAAACAGAGATCGAGTACCTACGAGCGAGTCAACCTAACTCGAATACTAGTAAGTTGGACTCGCATAATAGAATCGAGTCAGCGAGTACAAAATCAATTCTTCCTGGCTCGAGTACCGGAAGCGAGTCCTGCGTACTCGAATCAAAATAAATTGCTATTCGATTAGGCGAGTCCAAAGCAGAAATCGAGTCTGACTCGAGTCAAGCCGTACTCGGCACATCGCTAGCTCGACCCAAAAAGTAAGTAAGTATGTGAATTTGCGTAGGTACATATGCTCGGCTCAGCGCCGAAAGTAGATAATCCACTAAACGGGCATTATACAAACTAAGTATTGTATCAAACATCGACTGTTCTTGAACAGGGAATGCATGGAGTAGTGTTGTTATTTTATAATAATAAATATCGCACCTTTAGAAGTATAGAGACCTAATGCGAAATTAGCCGCAAGCAAAATTATTTAGAATTATTAGAATTATAGAGACCTATTTTGGTTGCGGCTAATTTCGCATTAGGTCTCTATACTTCTAAAGGTGCGAATATCAGTCTTATCAAGCGATATCGTAGCATAAGCTTAATCAGCCTAAAATGGCCTCCTCTCGGTGAGAGGGAGTGGGCCGTAATCCACACGCGGGCCCAGTGCGGGTTGGTAGACGTCGCATGTCTTCGAATGTTCGGTTCTAGGACATGCCGGTTTCCTCACGATGTTTTCTTTCACCGTTTTGTTAGCAGTGGTGATGAAATAATTTTCAAAAAGTAAAGCGCCTGTTGGGTTTTGAACCTACTACCTACTTGTAAGTCGCGCGCGGCCACTGGCACTGGCACTGCTCTAGTGGCGATATCGTGTTATCCAGTTAATGTGTTGTTGAGCTCTGTGACCCTAGTGTGAGTTTCATTTAACCATCCCGATCAAACGCATCGAGCGCGTTCGGCGCTCCGATTGGTCCGTCACCAATCCAGGGCCAATCCTAGCGCCAAACGCGCTCGGTGCGTTTGATCGGGATGGTTAAATGAAACTCACACAAAGGCCTCTGATAGGCATTCACTCCACGTTAAATACTGGTATTCAGCTGCATCTGGTAAGACTGGAAGCCAATCCCAACATAGTTATTTAAAGGCTGGGTAGATGTTGATTTATGCGTATGTCGCCTACAGTGGCTTTGTTGTTTTTTTTTTTGAGGTTGGAAAATCATAAAATTTCTTCTCCCGCACTGGGTAGAACAGGAGGGCGTGTCAAACTTTTATTGACTAAAACCCACCCGTATTCCTTCAGTTGCCTGTGTGCCAGGGGCCACGGTATCACATTCGAACAAGCCGCACCCCTGGCAGGCATCGGCCCTTGCGGACCCCACCAGTTGGTGCTGACATCTCTTTGAGGCGCGCGTGGAACACAACGCGCCGTCGACCCGGGCTTGATCCTTACCGGACAGCGAGCTGCCATTACTCGCCGTCCGCAAGCCCGCGCCTACTGTGGCCGGGAATCAGCCTGGGATTCCCGACGCCCAGGGCGTCTCTTGCGGCGACTACGGCCGTGAGCGCGCATATACCGCCTCTCCCTCACTTGCGCCGCTTGTTTAGGGAGTATGCAATATGTTATTTTTCATGCAATATCCTGATTCCTAAGTGGCCAAAAAAAAGGTTAAAGCAACCAATGTCTATTTTATTAACAAATTTAATGACAATGAACTCTAGCCCTACTCAAGCAAAGTTTTCCACTTTCAGGTCACACTTGAAGAGATGCCAAACGTTCACCTTCAAGATTTGATGGACAAGCACAACAACATCATTAGACCTTACGTGGTGCCAGAGCCTTGCCAGAAACATCCGTACCAGATTATATTGCCATGTAAATATTGCCATACCATTGTATTTCTTCTTTGTGTGTAAGTGAACCACAAATTTTGAACTCGATGTCAGCGACTCGTACTTACTTCTTTTCCTTCCCGTACGTTTCGTTTGGTATAATTAAACCAGCAAACTCTTAAAAAAAACAGGAAGAATCTCAATGAAATAAATCATTAGTTAGTATTTGAAAAATAAGTATTACGCCGCAAGCATGACCTATTGTTGAAACCTCAAAACCAAAATCAAAAGTCATTTATTCAAATTAGGCTGAGAATCAGCACTTTTCGAACGTCAAAATACATAAGAAAGTCCCCCCAAAAACGCCCACCCGTCACCACTTCCTAGTGCTTTAGCTGGGAAGAAGAAGTAGCGGAACAAACTCCCCAGCAGCACAGCTGTCTGTTTAGTCGGATAGACTTGATTCTATACGTACATAGACAAAGTAATATCAACATTACGAGACAGGACATTAATTAAATAATTAGTCACACATAATACCAACAAATAAAATGAAAACTCTTAAAAAAAACAGGAAGAATCTCAATGAAATAAATCATTAGTTAGTATTTGAAAAATAAGTATTACGCCGCAAGCATGACCTATTGTTGAAACCTCAAAACCAAAATCAAAAGTCATTTATTCAAATTAGGCTGAGAATCAGCACTTTTCGAACGTCAAAATACATAAGAAAGTCCCCCCAAAAACGCCCACCCGTCACCACTTCCTAGTGCTTTAGCTGGGAAGAAGAAGTAGCGGAACAAACTCCCCAGCAGCACAGCTGTCTGTTTAGTCGGATAGACTTGATTCTATACGTACATAGACAAAGTAATATCAACATTACGAGACAGGACATTAATTAAATAATTAGTCACACATAATACCAACAAATAAAATGAAAACTTAACTCGAGCACAAAGAACAAAAATGTAAATAAAGCATAATACCAAAATAAGAGCCTCCTGGTATTAAGGGCGTGATAGCTTACATATGCAGTGCAATGTTCACATAGCTGTTACTACCTGAGTTACAACTCAGGCCACAAATGATAAACTAGGACCATCGACGTAAAATAAATAAACGGATAGGTAATTAATAGTAAGTTTCAAATATTTTGCTAAATGCAGGTAAGATAGAAATAGGTCTGAAATTACGAACGTCATTTTTATAACCTGATTTAAATAATGGTATGACTTTACTACATGAGGTCAGGAAAAGTTCCTGAATCAACACATTTATTAAAAGTGACAGCTAGATAGGGGGCTACGATATCTATTATATTACTTAAAAGTTTAATGGAAATGCCCCAGAAATCACCAGTGTTTTTAGACTTAAGTGTGTTAAAAACATTAACTACATCAAGAGGCGTTATATATGTTACCGGCCAAACCCAATTTCAGGCCAAATGTCCTAGGCCAAACAGACTTATCCTACGCGTGATATGTCGCAGCCAACTAGCTTAATTAGCCATTTCGTTAACAGCCTTTGGAAGTAACGCTCGCCGGCCGCTGCCGCGGCGCCGCTCGCTTCGCTCGCTCGGCTCGCGCGCTTTTGATCACAGTTCTAACCTAAACTAACCTAACCCATTTAATCGGCGTGCCCCGGCTTATTAAACCAGTTTGGCCTAGGACAAACTAGTAACATATACATTTCTTCCTCCATATACATTTCTTCTCTCCCCTGTTTTAGATGAAAATGGTCTATCAATGCTGCCAGTCACTGACGTTCACCGTGAATTGGCAAGTTTCGCTGCATTCAACGGTACGCATATTATTGCAAGTGAAAACGCTCTGAAATGCCTGTGTCAGTGGAACAGGCACTGGCTGATACCATTCTCTATTTGTGCTACTGTGAAACCTGGTAAGTAGGTTGACTTCTCCGAAATTTTTTAGTCAACATTGTAGGCGAGCGGGTTGGACAACCAGCGCTCCTGGCCCTTTGTACACATACGTTTTCCTTGTCTTGAAAAGCTACGGTTTATTTGCGTTATATTAAGGTCACGGCGTACCGTAAAAGAAACCGTGCTGTGTACAAAGGGCTCATGCTGTTGAACAACATAAATGAAACAATTAGAATTAAATTGTTTGTTAGTATTTTTGGCTAGGTTGTAATCAATTGATAAGAGCTTTTATTCTGACTAAACATTTTTGGTTTGATTTTGTCACCAGATGGAACCATAAAGAACGTGCTGGTGTTGGACAGCGAGTTCTCCGTGATTAGGGAGACCGCGCCCATGAGAACGTACAAAGCTTACCGCCACATGTTGGAACAGGCGCTGATAACGTACGTACTTATGTAAACGTAAGATAAAAGAGTATTTTACTTTATATGAGAAAAAAAAAACTAAAAATATGTTATTGAGATGGCTTAGGCAAAAAGCAGTCACGAAATGTTTGTTTTAGTGGTTAATGTCTGTTTTGTTTTTGTATAACCGACGAAAAATTTCTGCGCTGGGGGTTTAGAATGATATGCTGAATTCATGGTTACAGTTTGCGCACTGGATAAAAACTTTTCCTGTATAAAGATTTATTTTCGGATTCTTTTGGCTAGGGTTTCAGTTGAGATCTATGATTATGCCAAGATATTTTATAGAATTAGTTTTAGCTAACAAGGGACAAAAACAATGGTTGATTAAATTACATAAGTAGACTTTCAAGTTAAAGTTTTCCAGGGTATAAGGGAATAAGTCAGGTATTTTGTCTTACCTAAGGTTAGTAAATTGGAATATAACCATTTCTAAACAAAACCTTATTGAGCTTATGTTTTTTTGATCTACCCATAGGTTAGCATCGAATACTAAGGCAGTGTCATCTATGAAAGTTATGATTTCACCGTTCTGCGGCTTGATAACTTATATTGTTTCTATGAACCAAGAATAATGTTGGACCGAGGTGTATCTTATTTTGATTATCAGCCTGTGTTGGCCCACTGCAAGGCAACTCCTCTTTTTTCAATAGTGTAAGTATTACACTAATTTTTTATGTCCTAATTAGATTCTAAAGTGCTAATAAACCACTTAAAAAAAACATTTTTATTTAAACGATTAGTGCCATAAAAATCCATTAAAATTTTTCATTTTCAAATTTCGCGCGTAATTTGACGAAAACGCTGAACGGAGTGGACGCCATATTGGTCTATGGGTATGACGTCAGTTTGCTAAGTAAACAAATGCGCTGATATTTTGTATGATATGTTTGTAATTGAAAAAAAAAACTACTTATCGTAGGTTTGGTATTCCTGAATGCAAAATATTATTTAAATAAAAATTACGTCGGTTACGAAAATAATAAAAGTACAAAGTTGATTAGTTTATACAGCGGTATGACGTAATAACATGGCGGCTACTATTTCATGGTGTTCAAAAACAAATTAAAAACTGAAACCATTTAATGTAATTTTAAAATTTATTTTGTTATTTTAAGAACTTAAAACTAACAGTTTCCGACTGCATTTTGCCTAAGCTATCTCAATAATATATTTTTAGATTTTTTCTCATATAGAGTAAAATACCCTATTATTCTATTCAATTCAATCTTGTAAGTAAAGCGGGCTGGTCATAATTATACAATTTTATAACCAGGTTGACAGAAAGAGACAGGGTAGCGGCAATTCACCGACAAGTCAAAGCACAAAGCGTGGGCAGCAGCTTATTTGTTAATACAGGTATGTTTGATATCTTTGGGATGCTAAGCTTTTTTTAACATTATATAAAACTCTTTATAACAAAATCAAAAGTCGGTTTTTCAAACTAGGCTGAGAGGCAGTTCTTTTTGAACGTCAAAATTACATAAGACAGTACCCCCAAAATGCCCGCCCTTCACCACTTCCTAGTGCTTTAGCTGGGAAGAAGAAGTGGCGCAACAAACTCCCCAGCAGCACAGCTGTCTGTTAAGTTGACGAAGACGAAATTGATTCTATAATATAGTAGGTAATTAAGAGCACGAAACACAAAAAAAAACATTAAATTTGCCATATGTCAGCTAGCACACGCCACACATTGAAAATTATAGGTACTCAAGTAGAAATTAATAATAAAAAATAAAAATAAAACGTAAACAGAACTTACAATCTAAATAAAAACCTCCAGGCATAAAGGGCATGCCCGCTTACTTAAGCAATTCTGCATTATGTAAATATAGCTATAACTTGAAGTAACAAAAGTTTGGGCTAAAATTAATAAAAACTTAACACAATTAACAATCACATTGGTTCTGAATTCGGTGCTTTTGCTTAACTTTTGTAGTAGTAAAATAATGTTTGTCTAAGCAATTCATGCACCAAACTATAAATTGTAAGTGAGAATATAATATTGGTATTATGTTCGCACTGACAATTTATAGTTCAACAATACCTTGAGAATATAAACAATGCTTACATATTTGCTTTACTTTACTTTCAGGAGAGGATGTAGAGGCTGCTGGTATTGAGAACCTAAAAATTTCACCCGATATGCTGTATGTGTTTGGTTCACCCAAAACAGAATTTGGCACACCTGAAGCAGTTTTAGTGAGACCAAACGCAAGTTTTGTACCACAAAACACTCGTTTTGTGTCACCCATTTCTAGCTTCGGGGCACCAAGTACAACGTCTGGTGAACCACAAGGAGAACAAAGTATGAGTGGGCACACTGAAGATAACCCGCCGCCGGACGCGGATCTATCTGGGCAGGAAGGCGCCAGCGGCCTCGCGGAGGCTACAAGTACGAAGATCAGCGGGGAGGGTCTCGCTGTGCCCGGACTTAGATTGTATAGCTGCTCCTGTACAGGTAGGACAGCTTGTTATTTGGCCAAGCTAACGGTTTTTGCATAAAATTATTTGCGGTTATACTGCTGTGTCCTATTTGCCAGCGGAGCTGTATCAACTTTATTGTTCCTAATCATTACAAGCGCTCTAGAAAACATCAATTATTTAATGTACTGTAGCTCGATTCACCTCCCCTATACCAAATATGTTGGTTGACGATCCTCAACAGGCCCGTGGAGACCAACGCTGGATTGAACTTGTTTGCTAATGACTGGGACACGATAATGTTAGAATATTTTCGGTTATGTGCGAAGACACGAGTGAAAGGCTTATAAATAAAAATAGAGGTATTCTGGTCCCGATTTGTCGGTACGATAACGTTTTTTTTTTTTCTAATTACGGGTAGTAGGGTAGAATCACCTCCGTGACCGATGCAGGTGACTAAATCGCCAACCTGTATAGAGCATGAATTCGTAAATCAGCAATATTAAAGTATTAGTATTGTGTTGGTATTTATAATACATGCCCACTTAAGACGGAGCTTTATAAATTAAGCGCGGAAAGTACGGATTGTACCGATCCGTTCCGACTTATACATACTGGACATCTGTATCTTTATGCAAGCACCCTATGACTGGATTATGTTAATGACTATGACTAGAGATAGTTTGTTAACTCTTACAGTCAGCAAGTCTAAAATTTTGATGATTATAGAATCTAATTATTGTTTTGAACATATCATAATGCAAATCTTGAAAGTATTCTCTCAAAATCTTGTAAATCATTGGTCAAATAGCATGATATCATTCTCAAATCTCTAGTGAAACTTTTGGAAAATGTTAACCTACTGTTGTGGCTGACTTTAAAATGTGAACTTCTGAACCATGTTTTGGCAAAATTAAGATTGTTTCAGACTAAACTTCATTGTGTTACTATCATAGTAGTATTTCTTTACAGACTCTGTACGCCGGAGGCCTCCACTTCGCTCGTTTAGAAGGTGGCAGTTCAGAAGGGAGGGCAATTCAGAAAGGCATGACTTTATTGTCCATTGCTATCATAAATGCAAGGTGAGTACAAATGTCACGTGTGTTACTGTTCATGTTCGCGTAGATTCGCTAAACTTGTATTAGTTAGGCACAGGTGTAAGTACACTCACATTTTGTCATTCAACTTTGTAAGTCCCATTCATGGTGAGCCTATTGCCATCATCATTTCAGCCGAAAGACGTCCACTGCTGGACATAGGCCTCCCCCAAGCTCCGCCACTTCGACTGGTTCTGTGCTTCCCGCAACCAGCGGGAAGCAGCCTATTGCCATCAATGGCACAAATTCGGTTTCCGGGCTACATACTACTGGGCTAACTAAAAAAACCGAATAACACTTTGTCACACCTGGGAATCAACTCAAGACCTAAGAGCCGCCCCGAACTGTGCACCTAGATGGCTGTTTAGGGTACACGAGGCGTTAAATAGCAAGTTTTTTTCTTACAGGATGAAACAGGCGAGCTAATTCTGGAACCAATACCAGAGTACCAGTCAGAAAAAGGGAAGAGCGAGCAATCGCATGACTCCGTGCGAAGCACGGCACTGTCACTCACGCTCAGGAAGAACGCGTATTTAGTAAACGGTTTGTGTATTTTTCATTCATCTAATTGCATACAAATAAGGGCCCATTTTTCATTGACTGTCCCCCGACGTGACAATGCTTTAATCAAAATATTACCTACAACTTAAAAGGTCAATAAATGTAATTTTTTGACTTTTTAGAGGTTTTTGTTTGGGTCGGGGTTTTTTTTAAAAATTTAACTGATCATTCCTGCTTTTTAAATTTTAATGTCTCGCTTAAATCTGGACAGCGTAACGTATGTTTCCCACAGTGAAGCTAGCTATTGCGTCATCAGACCGTGATTACCATTTATCTATAACCTATTCATTGAGACCTTTTCAATGAGCCCAAATAGGATACTTCTGCTGTTGGTGAGGTAGTTGTGTATCCTGGAAATTCCAGGATGCTTGCAGCATCAGTTCAAGGTTACTAAAATCGTCTACTGAAGTATATCAGTAAACGTAGAATACCAAATTTCGACTCGATCAGAAGTGACTTCATCAACCAGAAAAGAGCTGATAATTTTTAAATGGCTGAACCAATGTTTTTGATTTATAGCTAAGAACACTCGATTAAGTCACCTTTCAGACAAAACAAAAACAAATACTGATTAAAATCGAATCCAAACACGATATATCTTGGGCACGCCACAATTGAGACGGTAAGTCTCTCTTTGAGGATTGGATTGAGAGGCGCCACGGCGTCCTCACCTTCCGCCTGACGCAGGTCCTCACCGGACACGGTTGTTTCGGGAGGTTCTTGTTTCGGATAAGGCGGGAGGAAACGCCCGGGTGTTTCCACTGCGAAGATCGCCCTGAGGACACGGTGGAGCATACGGTGGAGGTCTGCCCGGCTTGGGCGGAGCACCGCCATGTCCTTGTGGGGGCAATCGGCGGCGGCGATTTCTCGCGTCCGGCCCTGGTCCAGGCCATGGTACGGAGCGAGAGTGCATGGGTAGCCGTCACCTCCTGCGAAGCAGTAATGTTCGCGAAGAGGGAGGCGGCACATGTGAGGGAGAGGCAGTATATGCGTCCTCACGGCCCTAGTCGCCGCAGGAGACGCCCTGGGCGTCGGGAATCCCAGGCTGATTCCCGGCCACCGTAGGCGCGGGCTTGTGGATGGCAAGTAATGGGTAGGTCGTCGTCCAGTAAGGACCAAGCCCGGGTCGACGGCGCGTTGTGTTCCACGCGCGCTTCAAAGAAATGTCAGCACCAACTGCTGGGGTCCGCAAGGGCCGATGCCTGCCAGGGGTGCAGGTTGTTCGAAAGAGATACCGTCGCCCCTACACAGGTGGGTTTTAGTCAGTAAAACTCTGACACGCCCTCCTGCTCCATCCAGAGCGGGAGAAGTTATTTGATGATAAATGATAAATGATTTTATTTCTGTAAGTAGGTTTGTACAAACACTTACACGTCAATCATATTTTTTTTTAAATTAGATGAGGTCGGCGTTTCCTACCTGACTACTCTGAGAAGAAAGGCCGAAACAAACTCAGAGGTCACAGTCTCTTTTAAAGTTCAGACATAATCTTGGTCAGATCATGTGATGATTCGCCATCATCAAAAAATAAATAAATCTGCTAGTATTTTTTCAAGAGCGTACTTACTAGTGTACGAGTACTAGATATCCTGGCTGCAGCATCAGACCAAGAAATCCATAATCTTGCATAGTTATATAGCATACATGGATTTTTCAAATTTTACGTCACACGTATGTTGGAAAGTAAAGTACTCATTATGCGTCTAAGAACCCAACCGCAGCTAACAAAACAGCTGATGAGCTTGCAGCGGCTGAACCGATTTTGATGGAACATATCTAAGAACCACCGCTAGAAAAACGCAAAAAGTGGCAAAAATCTGCGACGTCGCAGATTTTCGCATTGTTTTACAAATGACTAGCGACTCGCCCTTGCTTCGCACGGTTTTTATTGCTTGGCAAAACATCGAGATTCCTTTATCATTATGTAAGTTTCATGAATGTATAAACCATGGGAAAAATCGCATCAAAATCCATTGGGTAGTTGAGAAGGACGAAACGGCCACACAGGCAGGCACAAAAAGCGTCTTGAATGTATAATATGTATGGATATAAATTGGCAATTTCTCCACAGTTCGTATAAACGGTCGAACGGGTGAAGTGGCAAGCTACGAAAAACTATCCTCCAAAACGTTCGTTAAGAAACACCCTGATGTGAAGCGGCAGGTCATCAACTCTATACTGGCCGTGTTCAGCCAGCTAGAGCAGCTGAAGCCCGGGCCCTACTTGCTAGAGCATGAGGTACATTCAAGTATTTTATATCTTCGTTAGATTACACATGCAAGCTTTTCAAGGTACCACAAGCACAAACCAACTACTGGGTAACACGAAGAAATCCAAAATGACACAAAACCGCCAAAAGTGGAGATATTTGGAAGAGACCTACACTTAGCATTGGGTGGCCAAGGGTTGAAGAAGAGAGAGAGAGAGAAGCCAAAATTGTTATTACGTAGACTTTACTCATTATAATTTTTGTATAAATATTTATTTATTTATTATAATACTTTCTTTCAGCCAAGTCACGGACCCAACGCTATGATAATGTGTCCCCAAGTGATGAGAAAGAAACACACGCTACTGTTGGACTTTGACAGGGAGCTGAAGGAGATCAGTAAAGTGCAAGTGGTCCAGGTACCGCCCACTCCTGCCTTTTTGCAAGTAAGTTACGGATACATCATCATCATTTCAGCCGAAAGACGTCCACTGCTGGACATATACCTCCCCCTCTGATTCCTGCTCTGATTCCTGCGGCCTTCACAAGGTCATCGGTCCACCTTGTGGCTTTCGAACAGTAGGTCTTCCAGTACGCGTCTCTTCTCCAGAGCCTTTCGGCCCCATCGGCCATCTGTTCTGCGAGCAATGTGCCCTGCCCACTACCACTAAAGTTTGGCATTTCTTTGGTGTATGTCGGTTACCTTGGTTCTCCTACGGATCTCTTCATTCCTGATTCGATCACGTAGGGAAACTCCAAGCATCCATCCATCTCCAGGGGTTTATGCTTGGAGCTATGCATACTTTTAACCTTTCTATGAAGCCCATTGTAAGGATCAATGAAAGGCGACTAACAAGGTAGATTTAATTGGAAATTTAAGCCAAAGAAAATTCAATCTTATGTCAAGGCAATAAGACTCAATTTTTTATGCATTAAATAATGCCTATGATTTTCTTAATAATAACAGTTGCCTTAAAAAATATTGGTGTAGTACGGTTTTAATTCAATACTCTAATTGGCGTGTATGGTCTTGCGTTAATTATTTTACATGTTGTAGACAGATGATGTGATGTTATTATATACTGTTTACCTACCTTTTTTACGAAAACTAAGCGGACAGTGGAGTATGAAATTTGGCACAGTTAAAGTTTATATGGAGATGCGAGTGCAAAGCTGATATTTTATATAATAATGCATTAGCGAATGATGTTCGAATTTCGACCCCTGGTCGACCGTCCGTTTTGTATAATTATGTACATATTCTATAATGAGTTTGAAACCTAAAGTGGCATGTTATGAAACCTAAACCTATTTTATCAGCATACAAATCGCATGATTGCAGACTGATCGTTTTGCCTGCTGTCGACTAACGGTCAAAATCCAGTTGAAATAGTACACCTCAAATTCCTAACAACCAATTGTAATGATAGATTCTATCTAACTGCGCGGTGTTTCAAGTATTTACTTAACTAATGTAACTTTCATCTTTTTCAGGCCTCTACGTCGCGCGATTAAATCGATCTTCAAAGAGCCAGAGTGAGAAAGAATGGGATGGGTTTGTGGGTATGATGAATGGCAAAAGGTACAGGGTCCGAATAAGTTAGCTTTCGAAATTTTACATAACCATGTGTATCAATATCGTAATCAAATAATATTTCTTAGAAAATCTTTGTAGTTTAGTCAGTAAGTTTTAAATAGGATGTTCCATTCCACAAATTTAGTTGATATAATGCTAAAAATCTTGAAGATTTTTTTTGCAGTTTTTGTACCAAACTTTATTTTAGGGTTGCATTCAAATGCACAAATAAGAGTTTTGATCTCATATTGGTCTGATATTATCCTAAGTGGATACATGCAGTGGAGATAAGAAAGATGGATGTGTGGCGAAAATGGATTAAGTAAATGTGAAAGAAAAGAAAGTGAGTGATAGCGTGCCGGTAGATAGGGGAGAAGGGAAAATTAAAATGATGTGCCAACCCCAAGTATCATGAGACTTGGACAGGAAGATGATGTTTATCCTTAGCATATCTTTATGTAAGAAAGTAATTTTGAACTATTATTTTATTTCCTAATGTTCCTTACAACGGTATTAGTTTTCGCCTATTTAGTTAACTTAAGGCACCGCTATTAAATGTTTTTGAGATGCTATATTTAATAGTCAAAGTTTTTATTTGTAGAACATAGGTGTAAAAACAGATATTGTAAACAAAATATGTGTGTAGGTACACTATATTTTGCCGTGACGGCGTAGAAGTATCAATGTCTAAAATAACACAAACATTATTAACTTACACTAAAATAAAATTACATAATCTATCCAGTCTTAATTACATAAAACTTATTTTGAAAACACAGATAACAATTTAGCGTACATTTCTAGAAATATAAATGATTAATATATCATAACATTTCTCTTCAATTTTAATATTGCAGCATAGTCGTGACGTGTCGACTTCCGTGTTTCAAATTGATGTAATTTCCCCAGTATTTATATTCCATAGTGTAGAGTAGATATTACGTAGGCATTGTATGGACTAGGACAACCAACTCACTTACAGTTTTTCTCAAATGTTAGAGTGCATAGGAGTATTGATCAAATTCGTTGATCATTTCGATGTGTGATTTCTAAGATAGATTACTATCACGACACTGGCATTACTGGTGTCAGCTATTATTGTATTTCATGCATGAAATTTAATCGTGATCGACTTGTTCGTTGATAAAATTACAGTATTTTTGTTATAAGTATCTAAATTTATTTTTAAGTAATTTATTCTTAACCAATTAATTATATATTGTAGGGAGCAGAGTATCTATTTTTATTTTTATATCTTGGAAAGATTACTGTGCTGCTATCGGCAAATAGAATAGGTTGATGTTCAGGGCATTTTGGTATACTTATCGTATAGGTATATAGATAATAAATAGCAGGAACCCCACATAATGTTAATCTAGTTGAAGACATGTACGCACTCTCTATTTTTATCTCTGGACAAATTCTATGTATGACTGTGACTTGTTTTCTGCCAGTTAAGTATTCTTCAACCAATGTTAATATGTTGCCTCTAATGCTATAGCGTTCTAACTTGCTTAATAATAATAGGTCTTTACCTATGAAATTGCCGTTTTGTATGAAAAAATTTAAACGAATTTTTTTCTTGTATTTTTTATTTGTATTAATCGAAGTAATCACCCATGCAATCAATGCATCTTTGCCATCGCAGTGGCAGTTTATTGATGCCCTTCTTAAAGAAATCAGCTGGACGGGAGGCAACAAATTCTTCAAAGGCATTTTGTACTGCCTCTCGGGTATTGAATTTTTTTCCCGCCAAGAAGTTATCCAAATTCTGGAAAAAGTAGTAGTCTGTAGGCGCAAGGTCTGGTGAGTAGGGCGGATGACGGAGAGCTTCCAACCCCAGTTCTTGCAACTTGGAGACCGTCTGCTGTGCAGTATGAGGTCGCGCGTTGTCGTGCAGGAGCAGCGGAGACGAGCGATTGACCAATGCTGGTTGGAGATGTGCCAGCTTCTCCATCATTGTGTTCAGTTCTTCACAGTACACATCTGCAGTAATGCTCACCCCGTTTGGTAAGAAGCTGTGATGAATCACACCGGCGCTAGACCACCAAACAGTGACCATCACTTTTCTAGGGGTAAGTTTTCGTTTAGGGCATTGTTTAGGTGCTGAACCAGGATCCAACCAACTTGCTGAGCGCTTGCGGTTATCAAACAGAATCCATTTTTCATCGCAGGTAACAATGCGGTTCAAAATTCCTTCATTTGTGTGTCTGTTGAGCAGTGCAAGGCACGTCTCGACGCGTACTTCGCGCTGACGATCATTGAGTTCGTGGGGCACCCATTTGTCAAGCTTTTTTACCTTGCCAATTTGACGCAAATGGACCAATATTGTTTTGACGCTAACGTCGAAAGCTGCTGCTAATTCAGCCGTAGATTGTGTATCATCAGCTTCCACAATCGCCTTTAATTCGTCATTGTCGACCAAAGTCTTCGGACGACCGCGAGGTTCATTTTTCAGGTCGAAATTTCCAGAACGGAAGCGAGCAAACCAATAATAGGTGGTGCGTTGGTTTGTCGTGTTAGCTCCGTAAACGTCGTTGATGTTGCGTGCCGCTTGTGCCGCGTTGCTGCCACGACGGTACTCATATTCCATAATTACTCGAATTTTTAACGTATCCATGATGACGAAAAAGATTGAAATGCGATGAAAATGTAACACTAATCAATAAACAAATGACTACTTTTGGAAAAAAAAATCCATGTTTTTAAAATAAAATTAATTTGAAATTAGAATTCTTACCCAAACAAAAATTATTTTGATTTGAAATGGCCAGTACTGCAAAACGGCAATTTCATAGGTAAAGACCTAATATATCATGGTCTAACTACATGATCAAATGCTTTTGACGAATCAATTAGTAGTGCTGAGGGTTGGCTTTGTTTAAACAAAACTAGGCTCTATTTAATATTTGCTTGAGGTTTGTTCAACTTTAGAATGATTGCATATAACTTCGTTTTATTAAAATAAAACTTATGGTATGTTGTAAATGTTATTGGGTCACAGTTACATTAATATAAAATTTTATGTAGCAGTTCACAGTAGTATCACAACGTAATAGGCTAGTTTACGGATTTTTAAATCCCAATTAGTAATGTTCTTTGTAGTTTGTTTACCTCTACATATATTTCAGTGCAATGTTAACATTAACAGAACGTTTTTTTTTTTGCGATATTTAATTTTAACTGTCAAAATGCGGCATTCTGGTAGGGCGGTGCGCTCCATGCCCAATTCAAAACTTTCATTTGTCAATGCTGCGAGATTTTTATGTGTTGTTCGCGTTTATAAGTTTATTGCTTCTGTTGGAATAATGTAACATTCGGTAGACTTTATTAGAATGCATTCGCTTTGTTATGTTTATGCAGGTTATCACTGGAAAACGTTTTCGTTTGTTACCTAAATGGAGTTTACTTTCTTGAATTTACATTTTTTTTTTTACTATATTGTTAATCAAATCAGTTAACTTGTCAGCGGATCATCCGATAGCCTGCCAGTCACAATAATGTTGATTAGAAGTTAAGTTCAATTGAAATAAATCATCGTGTATCCTCATTTGTGGTCTTTTATTTCATTATTACCTTTTTCTCCACAATTTCCTTTGCATAGAAGTTATGAAAGCCCTATACAAAGTGATTCCAAGATTATGTCAAAAACTATTCAAAATTATTTAAGAAGATTAGTGCTTTTGCAAAATCGAACTTTTTAAGCGACACCATTAAAAATTCTAATAATAAAGATAAAACCACTTGGAAAATAATTAACAATGAAACGGGTAAGTCGGTCAAACAAGACAAACAACTTGAGATTATGGTCGACGACAAATTAATTATTAAAGAAGCTGACGTAGCACAGGCAACTAATGAGTATTTTGCCAACATACCTGTAACTACGACTCGCTCCTTAAATTCGTCCCCGTCTAAAGCTGAAAACCTTTTGCATAGTAATGTGCCTAAATGTAGTGACCTATTCAGTTTCGAATATGTAACGCCTCGTGATGTAGTTAATGTTTTCAACATACTTAAGTCTAAAAACACTGGTGATTTCTGGGGCATATCCATTAAACTTTTAAGTAATATAATAGATATCGTAGCCCCCTATCTAGCTGTCACTTAATAAATGTGTTGATTCAGGAACTTTTCCTGACCTCATGAAGAGTAGTAAAGTCATACCATTATTTAAATCAGGTAATAAAAATGACGTTCGTAATTTCAGACCTATTTCTATCTTACCTGCATTTGGCAAAATATTTAAAAAGTTAATACTCAAGCAGTTGCTAAGACATTTTAATTTGAATAGCTTCCTTCATAATGAGCAATATGGCTTTACTAAAGGTTGTTCGGCGACAGATGCTGGTGTTGCTCTGTTGAAACACATATTTAACGCATGGGAGAACTCGCTATTGGAGTTTTCTGTGATCTCTCCAAAGCCTTTGATTGCGTGCACCATGAGACGCTTTTGCGTAAACTACATTATTATGGTGTCCATATCGTTATGGACACCATAATAATGTAGTTTTAGCTTTAAACGTAATAAATTGTTATCTACAAAATAGGTTCTAATGTGTTGAAATTAATGGTGAAAAATCTTTTGGGCTACCAGTTCAGTTAGGTGTGCCTCAAGGCTCAATACTCGACCCATTCTTGTTTTTGGTGTATATCAATGACTTACCATTCTATTTAGGTATTTGTGATGTTGTACTGTTTGCAGATGATACTTGTCTTATTTTTAAAGTAGACAGGAATAGACAAGACTTTGACGACGTAAACAGTGCACTCTCAATGGTTACGGCAAATAACCTAGTTCTCAATGCCAAGAAAACAAAATGTGTAAAGTTGGACTTTCCGAATGTTAGAAATCTAGGTACTAACATCGTCTTAGATAAAGAGGTGCTTGAAACCGTAGACTGCAGTTTTTCTGGGCATAACAGTAGATGCTAAACTTCAGTGGGGATCACAAATATCAAGCCTAGCAAGGGGAGGTTTAGTTCAGCCACCTACGCCGTGCGCCGTTAGAAAAGTAAGACAATACACTGACGTCGAAACAGCTCGGTTAGTCTGCTTTAGTTATTTTCACAGCGTTATGTCCTACGGTATTCTGCTGTGGGGCAAAACCACTGATATTCAAAATATTTTTGTCCTTCAAAAACGTGCTGTTCGTGCAATTTACCAGCTAGGTGCCAGAGTTTCCTTGAGGGAATTTTTCAAAGATATTGGTATTCTCACGGCGGCATCACAATTCATATTCGCTAACATCTTATATATTAGGCAAAATAAACACTTGCACACTAAAAACAGTGATATCCACAACGATAACACTAGAAATAAGGGCAAACTACGTGCTCCCTCAAACTACGTGCTCCCTTTCACAGGCTTCATAAGGTTCATAACTCATTTGTTGGGTTTGGTATAACCTTTTAGAACAAGCTCCCTCTTCTTTGCTAGATTTGCATTTTGATGCGTTTATAGCTCAAGTAAAATCCATCCGTTGTTTTTTTTTATTTTTTTGGTTGAGAAATCATTAAATAACTTCTCCCGCTCTGGGTAGAGCAGCAGGGCGTGTCAGACTTACTGACTAGAACCCACCCGTGTTCCCTCAGTTGCCTGTGTGCCACGGGCCGCGGTATCTCTTTCGAACAACCCGCACCCCTAGCAGGCATCGGCCCTTGCGGACCCCAGCAGTTGGTGCTGACATCTCTTTGAGGCGCGCGTGGAACACAAAGCGCCGTCGACTCGGGCTTGGTAAGGACCAAGCCTCGCTGTCCTCGCTGTGTCTGCTCTCGCTGTCCGGTAAGGACCGGACAGCGAGCTACCCATTACTCGCCGTCCGCAAGCCCACGCCTACGGTGGCCGGGAATCAGCCTGGGATTCCCTCGGCGACTACGGCCGTGAGGGCGCATATACTGCCTCTCCCTCACGTGCGCCGCCTCCCTCTTCGCGAGCATTACTGTTTCGCAGAAGGAGGTGATGGCTAACCATGCACTCTCGCTCCGTACCATGGCCTGGACCAGGGCCGGACGCGAGAGATCGCCGCCGCCGATCGCCTCCACGAGGGCACGGCGGTGCTCCGCCCAAGCCGGGCAGACCTCCACCGTGTCCTCAGGGCGATCTTTGCAGTGGAAACACCCGGGCGTTTCCTCCCGCCTTATTCGAAACAGGAATCTCCCGAAACAACCGTGTCCGGAGAGGACCTACGTCAGGCGGAAGGTGAGGACGTCATGCTGCCCCTCAAGCCACTCCTCAAAGAGGGGACTTACCGATCCATCCTTTGTTTAAAGGCTTACTATTCCATCAACGACTATTTAAATGACAAGTATAGTTGGTCGCTGTGATTAACTCAAGACAATGTTTGCGTTCTTTATCCAGAATTAGCGTAGCTAGTGACAGGTTATATGGGCTCATATAAATATATTTTTTATTTTATTATTTATTTTTATTATTGATTATGTATTTATTTTTATTTAATTATTAACTATTATGTCATTAGTTAGGTATTGATATGATCTACTCATAACCATTTTTTTTAATGATGTGTAATGATTTTTTTGTATTGCTCTATGTGGTTAGCTAGCGACCTCGACAGTTGATTATTCTAAGCAGATAAATGATAAATGATTTATTTCTGTAAGTAGGTTTGTACAAACACTTTTACACGTCAATCATATTTTTTTTAAACTAGATGAGGTCGGCGTTTCCTATCTGACTACTCTGAGAAGAAAGGCCGAAACAAACTCAGAGGTCACAGTCTCTTTTAAAGTCCAGACATAATCTTGGTCAGATCATGTGAAGACCATGTGGATTGCTGTCTGAAATGGTCTTTTGAGGAAAGAACCACACAGATTGAGTGGACCTGTCCAATCAGTGCACGCATTTATCATAATCATGCAGCTCAACTCAGAACTTGAGGAGCTCAAAGATTTGACGAACAATACCAAAGAAAGGACATTTGGGTAGGCCGCATAAATTACTCAAACTGCCAGATTAACATTAAAACTAACTGAGAAATAGATGAAACACAAAACAAAACATGACCCACACAGTCCTCACATTCACAATAATTAAAACAATAATAATATTATACTTCTCAAAGTAAATATTCATGTCAAAGTGTATATAATAATAATCAAATGTCGAAAAGTATAAGTTTGCAAAAAAACAAAAGAACCACATTCAGTATGCAAAAATTGGAGCAGGTCAATCCCAAGATGTTTTGTCCTCAATATAATCCTTAACGGTATAAAAGGCTTTCAGGCACAACTTACGTTTAATGAATGATTTAAATTTATTGAGACTTAGATCTTGAACATGGCTTGGAAGTTTGTTATAAAAGCGTATACATTGACATCTGAATGATCCACCTATTTTTTTGAGCCTTGTTGATGGTACAACAAATTTGTGTTTGTTCCTAGTATTTATACTATGGATATCGCTGTATTTTTTAAACAATTTAATATTTTTATGGGCATATAAAAGATTTTCAAAAATATACTGTGAAGGCACAGTCATTACATTAATGTCCTTAAATTTCTCTCTGAGAGAGTGTCTCGGACTTAATTTATAAATTGATCGAACAGCTCTTTTCTGCAACACAAAGATAGTTTGAATGTCGGCGGCATTTCCCCACAACAGAATACCATACGACATTACACTATGAAAATAGCTAAAGTACACTAAACGGGCTGTCTCTATATCAGTTAAATTACGAATTTTTCTAACAGCGTATGCTGCAGAGCTAAGCTTTTTCGACAATTTATCTATATGTGGGCCCCACTGAAGCTTGGCATCCAAGGTTAAGCCCAAGAATACAGTGCTATCTTCAGGATTCAATTCTTCGCCCTTTATCAACACATTAGTTTTCACCTGCCTAACGTGAGGTAGCGTAAACTTAATGCATTTGGTTTTTTTTTCATTAAGAAGTAAATTATTAACATTGAACCAGTGAACTACTTTTGAGATTGCGCTATTTACATCGTCATTAACCAGCTGCTGACGTTTAAGTTTAAACAAAAGTGAAGTGTCATCCGCAAACAACACTATTTCATGATTATCCTTTATGAGGTAAGGCAAGTCATTAATATAAATAAGAAACAAGAAAGGACCAAGAATCGAGCCCTGTGGGACTCCCATTGATACTAAGGATCCGGGAGATCTTTTTCCATTTACATCAACACACTGAATCCTATTACACAAATATGAAATAAGAAGATCCAGTGCGGTGTTCCGGATCCCGTAGTGGCGGAGTTTCCTGATTAAAGTTTCATGAAGCACGCAATCGAATGCTTTAGATAAATCACAAAAGATGCCCAAGGCATCGTATTTGTTTTCCCATGCATTGTAAATATGCCCTAAGAGTTCAACACCGGCATCGGTAGTTGAACGACCCCTTGTAAAACCGAACTGTTTGCTGTGTAATAAATTATGTTTATTAAAAAATCTTTGCAGTTGGTCTAAAATTAATTTCTCAAAAATTTTACTAAAGGTAGGTAGTACTGAAATAGGTCTATAATTAGAGGGGTCTGATGTATTACCTGATTTAAACAAAGGTATTATTTTACTATTCTTCATTAGGTCAGGAAACTTCCCACAGTCGATACAATTATTAAATATAAGAGCTAAAGTAGGTGCTGCAATGTCTATAATTGACTTAGCGACTTCTACTGAATTACCCCATAGATCTGCAGTCTTTTTTACATTCAAAGTGTGAAAGGTTTTAATTATATCTCTACAGCTAATATGTTCAAAATGAAATTCTGAATCACAAACATTAACATTTTCCTTAAGCAAAGACTCAGCAACAGAAGGTGATGAGTTTAGAGATTTTGTAGTTGAAACGGGAATATCTGTAAAGAAATTTTCAAAAGCCGCAGCGACTTGTGAGTCTGCTGTTATTATTTTGTCATTGATAGACAGGCTGTAGTCAGTATTTCGGTTACTAGACCTTCCCGTTTCACTATTAATAATATTCCAAGTCGTTTTAATTACATTACTACTGTTTTTAATCTTTGAACTCAAATAACGCGACTTGGCCATCCAACAAACTTTTTTAAATAATTTAGAATAATTTCTAACATATGAGTGAAATTCAGCAGTGTTTACATAATTTCTTTCATTGTATAGCTCATAAAGTCTTGTTCTACTTTTATGAATACCAATGGTAGCCCAGTCACTGAAAGAGACGTTACTATTAATCGAGATAGTCTTGGGAATAAAAGTGGAATTAAATTGTTTACAATATATCTTAAAAAAATCATCATATAGATGATTAGGATCAGCACTTGTACACAAAACTGGTAATTTACTCAAGAGTTTAACTTTAAACGCTTCTAGGCGAAATGCGGTTTTGGGGTTAACAATTATATCCTTTTTAGCCATTTTTTTATTTTGATTTTGAATGGTAATCTGTTGCCCGCAATGATCCGAATCTAGTAAATTAATAATCTCTTTGTGGCTCGGTATAATATCTGTATAAATATTATCTAGGCATGTGGCACTGCTAAGCGTTATTTTTGTGGGCTCCATAAATTGGTTTACAAGATTGTAGGACTGAAATAAACTTAATATTTTACTACAGTAACCTGAGTTATCCAATAAATTAACATTAAAATCACCGCAAACAATAATGGACTTGTTCGAGTTACAAATCTTGTTTAATACTTCATCCATTACCTTTTCAAAGCAGTCATACAATCCTGAAGGTGGTCTGTACACACTTAATACAACAAATCGCTCCAATTCTATACATGCTATTTCAACAGAGATGTACAAGATACCTTAAATAAAGTATCTGGAATACAAAATGCAAAATACTTTTAAATTAAGTATTTCAGATACCAGATGCAAATAACTTTCTGTAATGGTATCTGAAATACTAGATATAAAGTACGTATCTTTCGAATACTTTTTATAGATAAGATACTGTTGTAAAAAAAAACCATTTTTATTAATGAATGTTTATCTTTTTACATGTAAATCGCGTTGATTGCGCAAACGTTACACAACATAATATTATATTTTTAAGGTTTTAATTGAGACTTATGTAAAACTAGTTCTTCAAAGAGTTTATCACTCATTCGCTATTGTTCATCAATTACTAAAAGTATTTTAGCAAACATAGTATCTACAAAATACTAAGATACCAAACAACAGGTATTTAAATACAAGATACAAAATGAATTGCAAAAAAGTATCTGAAATACAGAAACAAGATACGTATTTTGTATCTTGTATCTGTATTTCAGATACTTGTATCTTAGATAAGTTACATCTCTGGCAGCAAGTTTGTCATGCTCCCGTAGATGTCACTGCTTGCGGTAGCGTCGGGAAGACCCCCGGGTCTTCCCTCAAATATGGCGAGGGGTAATGGCTGATGTTTGCATTATACTCGTGAACGGGTGCTGCTTGTGGTGACTGATCGTCTTGCTGACCATGATTTTGTTATTGTTACCTACATATAATTACCTACCCGTTTATTTATTTTACGTCGATGGTCATAATTTATCATTTGTGTCCTCGAGTTGTAACTCTGGTAGTAACAGCTATGTGAACATTGCATTGCATATGTAAGCTATCACGCCCTAAATACCAAGAGGCTCTTATTTTGGTATTAAGCTTTATTTATATTTTTGTTCTTTGTGCTCGAGTTAAATTTTCATTTTATTTGTTGGTATATTGGCATGGCTGGCTGACATATTATGTAGGTATGACTAATTATTTAATTAATGTTCTGTGTCTTGTAATGTTTATATTACTTTGTCTATATATGTATAGAATCAAGTCTATCCGACTAAACAGACAGCTGTGCTGCTGGGGAGTTTGTTCCGCTACTTCTTCTTCCCAGCTAAAGCACTAGGAAGTGGTGACGGGCGGGCGTTTTTGGGGAGACTGTCTTATGTATTTTGACGTTTGAAAAGTGCTGATTCTCAGCCTAATTTGAATAAATGTCTTTTTTTGTTTTTTTTTTATTGCACTATAGCTACGCTTTAAGGATGCCTACTAAATATGAAAGCGTCTGCATTTCAAATATTTGTAGAGATTATCAGGCCATTTGGCCGTAGAACCGATGACCGTTGAGGTACTAAGACGTTCTTGAGTGGAGACCGCGAATGGGCGGTTGGTAGCAGCTGGATAAGAGTTGCCAAGAAAAAAGATGAATGGTGAGCGATTGAAGAGAGCAATGTAGGTGACCGGTAAGTAACGTCCGAAAATTTATAATTTGAAATCCTTTTTAGAAAACTTGATTAAGACGTAGTGACTGCATTTGAAAGGGCTGTGGTAGAGTAGAGAACCACCAGGTGCGCTTACCACCTGGCAAGAACTAAAGATTCTTCCATTTCAATGGAGAGGTAACTTTACCTTTTTTATGCTACACATTTTTGTTTTCTGACATCCGCGCGAATGAAGTCGCGGGCACAGTTAGTTAATAATAGATATTATTTAACAATATTGAATGAAACCAAATAATGAATTTTAATATTTATTTTTATTCAGATTAATTATGTAATTTATGCAAATACATGGAATGTAAAAGAAATAAGTCACTATTGACTTATTATTATTATTGACTTAATCATAAATGACTAATTCCATCATTAAATATAAACGCTACATAAATAAGCATTGAGTGCTGAGAGGTAAGAGTCTGACTAATGATCTCTCGCAGCTGGGCATCCAACCACCACCTCTTCAGCCTCAGCCTGTCTTGTTTACTCCTCCCCTTCCTCCGAGACCTCCATTTCCTCTACCTTCTTCTTTTCCTCTGCCTTCTCCTTTCCCTCTGCCTTCTCCTTTTCCTCAACCTTCTCCTTTTTCTCTGCCTTCTCCTTTTCCTTCTCCTTCGCCTCTAATTCGTACCTGTGTTAATAAATATTTTTTTTATTTTTTTTGTGACGAATGATGGCTTTGGATAAAAAATACTCAATCACTTTAACATAGTTTTACCAATAATAGTTATTACAACAAATTATGGCTGTGTAGGTACATAATTTGAAGAGCAGATAAGCGTAAGCACATTTAGGCGCTACTATTTTTTTTTAACCGACTTCAAAAAGGAGGAGGTTATCAATTCGTCGGAACCTTTTTTTTTATGTATGTTCCCCGATTACTCGAAGATGGCTGGACCGATTTGGATTTTGTTTTTTTTGTTTGAAAGGGTATACTTCCCAGGTAGTCCCATGATCATCAAGTCAGGATCTGATGATGGGAACCTGGAGAAATAGAGAGAACTCTTCAAATTTTATAGGCACACGAAGCGATTTAGCTATTTTTTGGAAGAGTACTTTCTCGGAGTGGTCTCATTTCAATTTGGTGAAGATCTGATGAAGAACTTTGTATATCTTTTGTAATGTAGATGTGGTGTGTGTATAAACGGAATTGAAAGAGTTTGAGTTTAGATACGGACTGTTTGAGAAGTCACTACGATTGTGAAGTGAGTAGATATTCAGTGTAGTCTTGGTTTAAACTGGTTGCAAAATCCGTTATCCGTTATTAATAAGTTCTAGCTATAATTAGTAGTATAAGTAATACTCGTAGTAGTAGTTAGTATTAGTAACGAGTCTGTGTTGCCGAGTTTTAGTTTTTTTAGTTATTAAAAAAAAACGATATATACATATATAGGTATTTCGATTTAAATTAACAACTACCGAAGTGTATAACTATGAATCATGTTGTACGATAGGACCATCCACCTATAATACCAAAATCCTTGGAGGCCACTACCAGTCAGATAGGGAATTCTCTTCCTGCTGGAACCCTTTGACTTTGAATACATATTTGTGTGAAATTACCTACTTTTTATTATGAAGCAGTGTACTCACTTTTTGTCAGCCTCCTCTAATTCTGCCTTGCACTGAACAAGCGCTTCTTCGTCCGCCAACAAAGCCGCCTTCATCTTCCTGTATATGAGGCATTTAGCAAGTTTTAAGCCCTAGAACAACAATGGTTTCATAAATTCGTTACTCCTCATTAAATTTTTCACAACCTGCGATTCCCAAAGAGTCACGAACAATTTTGACGTGTAGGTATACCTAAGTGTTGACACTTTCTTGTTTAAATACGGTGTAACAAAATCAATTTTATTTTCGATTAAGATAGTTTTCTCTTTTATTAATGTAGGTATATTAAAATTTATCATTTAGTCTTAATCTTCCTAGACGTAACAACTTGAGCACAATTTTTTAGTTAGTTTTTTTTTTGTCGGGCATCTCGCAGTTGGCCTTGAGAGGCCGTGACTGCTTAACCGGGCTTTCCTGGGGCTGCCATTAAGAATTAACTTAACGCCTCCAGCCAGGGCTTACAAACTAAAATAAATTACAAACTAAGCGACTGCACGCTGAGGGCACCCCCTGTGGGGTACGGGCCTCGGCTCAGGGCGTCACTGGGACAGCTGTTATTGGGGACAGGTTGGATCAAAATATTGGCATTATTATTATTGATCGGGGAATTTAAAGCTACTGGCTCAGCTGCGGCGCGGGCTGGCGCTTCAACGAGCAAGGGTCGGTGGGCGTATTAGTTAGATTTATATAATAATATAATATCTAGTAATCTGCCTATTGTAAAGAGCCCAAAAAGACAGGTTCCCTAAACCTTTTAGAAAATACAACGAATGGCTAAATTGAAAAGTACACTGTACAACTGTGATGTAGTACGGCAACTGAGTGGCAACTATTACGTTTAGTCTGTTAATCAGACGGCTTTGAAAACGCTCCCAACAATCGATATTTACGATTTTGCGAGTGCGTTTCGATTTTGTTAAATTGAAAAGCTATCAAAATAATTTATGATACAACGGAACGATTTATTATTATTAATGTGATAGATAGTTCATCAGATTCTGATTCAGATTCCGAATAGAGCTTAATATTATATGACTAAGTACCTATAAATAATATTATTTTAACATTTGAAATAAAAGGTTTCGCATCTATGAGTCACATAGACACGTGACTCATAGATGCGAAACCTTAAAAACAAAAACTATTCTGTTTACCTTTATTTAATTTAACTACTACCTAAACTCAAGGAGTAGGTATAGATAAGGTTATTTTCCTTGTTAGGTTTTTTATAGGAAGAAGGTTGTAAAAAAAAAAAACGTTTTTTAAACACATAAGTAGGGGAAGCCGGGGGTCGAAGTTCCGATTTTGGAGTAGGACACAGTATGAATGTAGGTAATAGAAAGATTTGTAATCCATGATTTCTTTATAAATAGATGCAGAATTTATTCTGGTTTCATGTTGTATAGTCGAATTTAAAGAAATTATAATGTATTTTGGCTCAGGATAATTATTATGTAGTAAGTCGACAAGGAACAATTCGCCCCACGAATGGGCTGGTTGTTCCTCCGTTGAGGCAAGTTGTTGAGCTGTCAATTCGTCTTTAAAAAGGCAATATTTGTTGGAAAGGTATGTATAAACTAAATAAGGCACACGTGGCGGATATTTATGACAGATTTATTTATAAAAGTATAAAATCTTAACGTTTTTGACAAATTTTCAATAAACTTTAAGGATTTAACGAAAACAAAACTATAGAAAAAACTAGTAAATAACAAGCATTAAGTATTAGGTACTAACAATGTAATGCCTACAACCTAATCAATAGGCTTAAGACTAATTAAAAAGCTTTAAAAATGAATCAACTTTGACAAACGTAGATTATTTATTTTAAATAAAACACTACGGAAAATCAACTAATTTTAACATTTCGAAGTACCTATAGTCTCTTTATTCAGTCTCATAGAATTAGCTTTAGGGGAGCGGGGGGCACGTTGTTACAGGGGTAAGAAGTTACACGCCATTTTTATCGGGATTTTAAACTCTTTAGTGGACATAATTGGACTCATTTGTTTTCTTATAACATCGTGCATTACATAAAAACGATCAGTAACCCACCAAGCGCCAAGCTGCTAGGTTGTGTGACTGACTACTGAGATCAATCATCTAATGAATGGTTTTCTTAATAGATAGTAATAGTGTTTATCAGTCTCGCAGAACTTAACAAATAATTTTTAAAGGATTCGTCGTCAGAATTACAATTCGGACATACGTAGGAATAAACATCTCCAGATTTCAGGCATTTTAAATGAGCCCAATTCTTACCCATGATGCATTGAATTCATTGTTCTCCTGGTTGTGAATAGGAATATGAGTCGCAACATATTAAACAATACCATTTCAGGCTATCTTCTTCATTATCATCACTTCCATGATCATCTCCTTGCAGGACTTTCCGTTTCGCATGTTCTTTACCTTGTAGTTGGTGTTATACCGGCCTTCAACTTTTTGACATATCGAAATAATATCTTAAGACATATCTCTACTCGTAGTTCCCGAGCGACCGTCTTTAATAACAGCTTCAGCTGTCCGCTGCAAAAGGTCAATCGAAACCTTGCCTCGTTCGGTTTTCCGTTTATAGTTTCTCACCCTAAAACAAAGATTTAGTTTTATTATTTACTTGTTTCATTACGGGGCACGTTGTTCCGCGGCACAACTAGCCCCCAGCCAAAGGAACTTTTAACCCCAAATTCCATTTTCAAAGTGATCTCTAATTAGAATAGAATAGGTTATAAAAAACCAACAATGATACTAAAAATAATAGTTTAAAAAACTAAAAATCACGCTTTAAAAACCAAACTAAAAAGAAGAAAATAATTTAATTCAATTAAAAAGCGTGGGGTGCTTGACACTAATTGATTATAAAAATACCTCAAAAAGCACCCCACGCTTTTTAATTGAATTAAATTATTTTCTCCTTTTTTAGTTTGGTTTTTAAAGCGTGATTTTTAGTTTTTTAAACTATTATTTATTTTCAATTTTTTAGAAAAAAAACTATCTACAAAAACGTGTTTTTCTTTTTTGTTATTTTTTTTCTCTCAATTTTTTTTTTAAATTATTGAATTGTCATCGGTCCTCGACAAGTTTACAAAGTTTCAATGAAGTCTGACCGTTTAAAGTGGGTCAAAATCGCGCTCAAAGGAGTCGGTTACATACAAACATACAAACAAACATACAAGTGAAACTAATATAAAGCGTGTAAAAAGAGAAGGAACCTCTATAGTTTGTCCAACTGCAAGTCACACTCAAATAGCAAAAAAAAAAAAATATAGACCAAAAAGTATATGAACGAAAAAATTTACTTACGTGATGTTTATGTACCTCCAATCAATTACCACTATCACGCGCCGACACGGCGTCAATAAAATGACTGCCGCAATAGCGCGTTAATATGACTTTTCGCGACACACTTCACGCCTATGGATCGGAACAACCTTTCCCCGGCACTTTGAACCGCGGTCTCCCCTATACTATTAGTGTTTGCATGCCTAATTTAAGATAGATAGTACAGACGCCAGCAGGTCAAGCTATCCCAAACTGTCAAATTTTCCCAATTGAACATGAACCACAACATATTGGAATAAAATTGAAAATCTATCAAAGAAATTTGACAAATGGGGGTAGCTTGATGTGCTGGGGGCCGATTCTACTAACAAATTTGTTAAAAAAACGCAATAGAACCGCAACCGAATCACCACTTTTAAGCGTTTTCGCATTCTACTAAAATGAACAACGGTCCAGCTGCGACACAGCTGCGGTTACGTTTTAGTTACGCCAACGATCGATTGAAACAATGTCAAAACCTATTCTACTAACAAAATCGAACATGAGCGTGACGTTTACTATAGGACAAAGTTAATGATAAAATTATGATCATTATGTCTTTTAATTATAGAAAATACTTTTAGTGCCACATATTCGTGTTTAGTAACATTTTTAGATTCAACTTTTTTCTTTGTGGTATTAATAAAACATATTATTTTGGCATGTTGGTAACGCGAGTAATCCGCTGTGTTCCCGCTACAGTTCAGTTGCAATTCGTTTTAAGTTTAGTTTCCATTTTGCTTATAAAATAGTAGAATGACTTTTTATGTAACTATCGAACGGCGATCGAAATCGAACTGTTGTGGAAACACAATTTAACGTGAAACGTTGCAAATTAGTAGAATCGGCCCCCTGGTGTCTGTACATACATGGATCAGCCATTTTATTGTTACATTTTTTATGAACTTACACCTATGACAGTGTAAGCAAATAAATACTTACTTACGGACTTATTTAATCGTTACCTAGCCACGTACAATTTATTGGTCAAAATAAGATTCTACACATAGGTATCAGTCTAACAATGCAGGGCATTGTAGTTGACCTGTCCCGACAGACGGCATGCATGCATCAGTCATCGTGTGGCTCAACCCTATTTTAGAGAGTTCAGCGACCCGTCACACGTCTGCAGGATATTTGCGTCATGCTACATTAAAAAATACAATGTGTGAGTACAGTGCGACAACAATCTAAATGAACGTGGCGAAATAAGGAACTAACGTGAAATGTACCTATTGGATATTACATTTCCCAAGTTCATTCAAATCCATGTTGCACTATAGACAGACAACTGACCCGATCCGAGGCGGTGGTCATCGTGCCGTTCGGATCGACAACATCGCCGATCATCGTGACGGCGCGGCACTTCACGTCCGGGTTGTTCGCCATCTCAAACGCCAGATTTAAGTCCCGGACGACCAGCGTGTTGCCGAACACCATGTTAATGACTGACTGGTACTTCGGCTCGTATTTAAGTAGATCTTGCCCTAACTGTACGAAGTCTGGTCCGCCACCCTGACCGAACATATAAAAGTTTGTATAATACTTACAATATACTTACTACAATTTCGTTACGCGCTGCTGCTTTATGGCCATGTCATTGAACGAAACATGACAAACAAGTAAACCAGAAAAGATATGCAGTTTGGTAAAGTATGTGTTTTGTTATTAGCACGAACGTCGTGCCACAGTGTAAGCCCCCGAAAATAACCAAATACTTAAAAAATAAATAAAAAGAAAGCTGAGGGCCAATTGAAGTTTTTCAAATTACTTACTTACAACTACTTACCTAACTATTTTCCTTTTCAAAAAGACTGAAGAAAATCTAGAACGAAGCAGTCTAGCTCCTAATCTTTATGTCATGGATGGATGATCGTGATGAAGACCCGATGTTTCGCATTTTGGCCACCCATAATGCGACATATAATCGGGAAGTTGCTAAAGAGAGGCTTCGAATTTTTTGTTTGGTTCCTTTCACAGGCCACGCTGTATACTGTATACTCACTATTTGTTGGGCGCGTTCCACAACATTCCTATCGACACTTGGGGCGAACCTCAGATCCAACGGTATGAAGCTGGTGTGCCTTTCTAGGTTTCCGTTTCTAATTAGAAGCTGGGCGGTCTCCCTTGTGTCCACAACCACATTGTACAGCTGCAACAAAGGCGGGTACGTTTACAGTAGTAGGTACTTACCTCTGACAGCAGCAATCATTGCAATCTTTAAAAAATATACAGGAAAAGTTTTTATCCAGTGCGCAAACTGTAACCATGAATTCAGCATATCACTGCAATACCTACGCATGTATGGAACAGCTGATTTTTTTTTGTATAACCGACGAAATTTTTTTTCGCTGGGGGGTCTAGAATGGTATGCTGAATTCATGGTTAAAGTTTGCGCACTGAATAAAAACTTTTCCTGTATAATTCTTGTGTACACACGGCTACACATCAAGCTATACATTTCCAGTTTACGCTGATCTCGCACTGTACGGAAATCCTATACAATGCGAGATCAGCTTTACTGAAAATGTATAGCTTGATGTGTAGCCGAGTGTACGTGTGTATGTCACTGAACTCATCCTAAACGGCTGGATCGATTTTGATGAAAAGTTTTGTGTGTGTTTGATGTTTAGATATACAATTGGACCCGGTAGGGGGCGCTGCGTTCGGGCAGGACAACGGCTGTCGGCTGACTTTTGCCTTGTCATTGGCAGCAACCTTAAAGCAATGACTATAAAGAGCAGTGTGATTTCGACACTGATATAGATCAAAGGTAAAACTAAAATCACAATGTCAGTGGTGAAATTAAAGCAAGGCCTCCTTTACACGAGGAGAATAAAAATAAAATAACTACAGTGTTATACGAAGTCCTTCTAATGAAAAACAATTTCTAATTTATGTTTCTGTTTCGAGATGTCTTTGTTATATCTCGTTCCCAAAATATAATTTCTTCTATAATATTATAAATGCGAAAGTAACTCTGTCTGTCTAATACGCTTTCACGCCTAAACCGCTGAACCAATCGACATGAAATTTGGCAGAGATGTAGCCTGGGATATTATGGAGAAGGACATTGGTGCCGATTCTGTTGTACACCGAACTAAACTAACTAAACTATCACTAAAATTCCTTACTTTTGGCTATGAGAATCTTAAAGCTATTCTGCAAATAAAAATCTCTAAACTTAAAAAAATATTTTGACACAACTAAAATCGAATTTGACAATCGTGACTCCTGCAGGCTTAGCATGTCGCTTTCTATTTCTACTCTACTGTAGAATAGAAATCGCTTGTCTACATTTCTCGGTGAAAAACTGACAAGTGTCTACACGGAAACGTAATTTTTGTCTAGTCTTCCGTCGACAAAACGCTTCTCTACGGTTGTCGTGCTAAGCCTGCAGGTGGTATTTTTTTTTCTTTTGGCTTCGCAACGTGGTACTTGTGTGCCCTACGCAATGATTTTTTTAAGAAGAGCTGAATGAAGCGTGCGCAGGGGCCAGCCTCGACGTTTTTATATGGAATTTTTCACTTTTTGTATGAAAAAAAAAAATTACCTACATGTTGAGATTATAGGGCTTATGAGTTTATTAAAGGGGGTCCAAATTATCATCATTTTTGCGATAGGACACACCATTTTCGAGATATAAGCAAACGAAAAGAAAAAAAAAGATTCAATACTGTTTTTGCACCTGAAGTCGAAGTGTTGGTGTGAATTTTAGTTCATGACCACTAGTTTTATTCCACACGTTTTTAATCGCGATTAAAAATAGTCAGATTTAGTTAGAAAAATTAATATAGTCAAAATTTTTAGTGAAAAACGGCAAACTCAGAATAGCAAAATTACCATCTTCACTAAATTAATAATTCAGTGCAATCTTAGTGCTGTCAAACTAAATTATAGTTAGGTTGTGTCACTTTAGTCAATTTCAGAATGGGAAATCGTCGTTTGACAGGAATGAACTAAATTTTGGTGATTTTTAGTTTAGTTTAGAGAATTTTGTGCCAACAGAATCGGCACCAGTGGCTACTTTTTTACGCGATAACCGATATCCACGCGGTCCGAGCCGCAGGCAAAAGCTAGTTACTAATAAACTTATAGACGCCAAGTAAAATAATGGCAGCTTGACTGATCTGCAGCGTTGATTGTTTGTTTGGCGCCGCCTCAATTAAAGTTCGACTTTTAATTGTATTCAGGAATTTGACAGTTGAAGGGTCAGATTTTAACAAAAAAAGATAGATAGTGAGTTGGTGTGAGAATGAACGAAACTGAATGAACTTGAAAGAGTGTACTTACATGCAATTTTTTCATTTTATATTTAATAACTTGTCTTAAAAACATGATATGCACTATTAAAAATTGTAGAAAAAAGAAAAATGAAATGAATGAATTGTAGAAATTGTAGAATTTGTTGCCCTTTTAAGTCTGTGCTAAATAAATGTATTTTGTTTCTTTTCTTTATATATTTTGTTTTTCTGTAGTAAGGTAATTTAAAATAACATTGTCAGGACTAGAATACAACAGTGCACTTGATGATAAAGAATGATTATTGTAACTAACCTTTAAGATGGTGGGCTGTTCATTTTTGTAAAAATGTTGGTGCGCAATCCTTTGTATAGCAGAGAAAGTAAAATCGTCATATAATATTTATCTTTGAATTATAGTTTCGGGCCAGATTTTTTGGGACATTTTGGTGGATCAGGCTTGTTTTCTTTGTGTTCTTTCAAAACAGCATAAACAGTTCCCGAGGTGATTTCCAATATTTCAGGTAGGTACTTTGGCCACACATTTGATATTCAAATGATAAAAATGGTTTAATTTAAAATTTAACTATTTTTATCATTCGCTCTTTACACAAAATCGTTCACTATCCCAACACAATTAGTTTTAGTATGGTAACATTATTTTTTTTTTGAACTAACAAGTTACTGAATACAATTCTAACTATAGGAGCTAAGATAAGATAAGTTAAGATTTTATTTGTTTAAACAACAACAAGCTATGTTTTTTTGCTTTTCAGTTCCTTTTTATGTTAAACTATTGTTTATAGTTTTTTTTAGGACATGTATACGCCAATCATTAGGGGTGTCTTTATTTTATACTACTTTAATATAGATGAAAGTACCTCTTCTCCAACTGCACACTCCAGAGCATGGCAATATATCCGGTCAGGCACATCTATTAAGTTATAAACTGTACCTGGAACAACACATTCTAATGTCATTCCTACTTTTTTTATGAGTAACACGTGATCATAGCCATCACAAAAGGGGTGTTCGTGGCATACAACCATTGTTAAACAACAACTATAATATTTAAAATGATAATAATAATAATAAAACAAATAGCTATTTATATAATATGATAAAATAATTAAAGGGGTAATTTTTTGTCAAGTTATTAAAATAAATCTATTAAATCAAGATAAACCTTCAATAATATTGGGAAATAAAAAATGGAAGGGGGTTCTTCCTATTTTTATACAGTGCATGCAACATTTATACCAGTCAACTGTTATTCTGCGCCAGAATTGCGTATCCCACTAGAAAACTATCAATCACAACCTGAATCATTTTGACCGATATTGCTAATACTAATATTGCTTCTTAGGTTCCAAACATTTGTCTGTCCAATAACGTAAATAACGCAATGAAACAAAATGAAAAAAAAAACGCAAGGGAAAACTCGCAAAATGCTATTGGAGTTTTCTGTGATCTCTCCAAAGCCTTTGATTGCGTGCATCATGACACGCTTTTGCGTAAACTACGTTATTATAGTGTCCACAACGAAGCTTTAAACGTAATAAATTCTTACTTACAAATAGGTTCCAATGTGTCGAAATTAATGGTGAAAAATCATCCGGGCTACCAGTTGAGTTAGGTGTGCCTCAAGGCTCAATACTCGGCCCATTCTTGTTTTTCGTGTATATCAATGACTTACCATTCTATTTAAAGGGTATCTGTGGCATTGTACTGTTTGCTGATGATACCTCTCTTATCTTTAAAGTAGACAGGAATAGACAAGATTTTGACGACGTAAACAGTCCACTCTCAAGGGTTACGGATTGGTTTATCACGAATAATCTAGTTCTCAATGGCAAGAAAACGAAATGTATAAAGTTCGCTTTACCGAGTGTAAGAAATCTGGGACCGAACATCGTCTTAGGTAATGAGGTGCTTGAAACCGTAGACTGCAGTTTTTCTGGGCATAACAGTAGATGCCAAACTTCAGTGGGGATCACACATATCAAGCCTAGCGGGAAGGCTCAGTTCAGCCGCCTACGCCGTCAGAAAAGTAAGACAATACACTGACGTCGACACAGCTGGGTTAGTCTACTTTAGTTATTTTCACAGCGTTATGTCCTACGGTATTCTGCTGTGGGGCAAAGCCGCTGATATTCAAAATATTTTTGTCCTTCAAAAACGTGCTGTTCGTGTGTTATTTACTAGCTAGGTGCCAGGGTTTAAGGAAACCCAATAACACCAAAAGAATACCAATATCTTTGAAAAAGTCCCACAAGGGTGGGACTTTTTCAAAGATATTGGTATTCTCACGGTGGCATCACAATTCATATTGGCTAACATCTTATGTATTAGGCAAAATATACACTTGCACACTAAAAACAGTGATATTCACACCGTTAACACTAGAAATAAGGACAAACTACGTGCTCCCTTTCACCGGCTTCATAAGGTTCATAACTCATTTGTTGGGCTTGGTATAACCTTTTTTAATAAGCTTCCCTCTTCTTCGCTAGATTTGCCTTTTTATGCGTTTAAAGCTCAAGTAAAATCCATCCTTTGTTTAAAGGCTTACTATTCCATCAATTACTATTTAAATGACAAGAATAGTTGGCCTCTGTGATTAACTCAAGACAATGTTTGTATTCTTTCTCCAGAATTAGCATAACTAGTGACAGGTTATATGGGTTCACACAGCTGTGCTGTTGGGGAGTTTGTTCCGCTACTTCTTCTTCCCAGCTAAAGCACTAGAAAGTGGTGACGGGTGGGCGGTTTTGTGGGACTGTCTTATGTAGTTTGACGTTCGAAAAGTGGTGACTCTCAGCCTAATTTGAATAAATGACTTTTGATTTTCGTTTGATTTTGATTTTGAATGGGAAACATTTTCTGGCATTTCTTCTACATTATCAAACGTTAAAAACCTCCATCTTCTTAAGACTTCGCGATGTTAACTATGTAGGTCTTCTACTTGTCTCACATATAATGTAGAACAAAGCCCAGTGCTCTGAGGTAATGAATGCCACTCCTTCGAAAATAAACGTACCTATCTGACAAACTCTGCAACTACTATGCATATAGAGCAAATGAGATGTAGGTACCATTTGTTACACATATAAAAAATATAGAGGCTTGAAGTGTTACTGGCTTCCTTGTGATTTGTAAGGTACAACCTTCGTACAGCAGTCCAGCATACAGCGTTAACTGCAGCACCACGTTGTTGTTACTGGTGATATTGGAGGTAGTAGTGGTAGCGGTGGCGAAATTGTTGGGAAAGCCAGTTGTGGCGGCGGGGTTGGTGGTAGAGACAGTGGTGGCGGCGATGTTGACGATCCATGTTCCACGGATGGAATAATATCCTCTTGTAAGTTCCTTGATGACTCATGAATCAGGTGTCGATTCGCTCGAACCCAACAGGCTTGACATGCTTAAATTGTTACCATATCCTGAAAATATTATTGAAATACGTTTTATTACGTGACATAACATAGCTGGCAATTTGTGGGCTTTACTACCACGCCCTAATCCTTCGGGCATAGCTAGCATGATGTTATGTTTTTCCATGATAAACGTTCTGGTTGCGCCAACATTCGAAATGACACATGATTGACATCCGGTTTCCTAGACCAATCCCTAGCATATACCTCGCGAGTGAATGAGAAGATTCACCCTGCCATTTTTTTGTCGCGAGGGCCACTTCCGGATTGAACCGCACCGCGAACGCAATGGCGTCGGCAGCTCCGCTTGAAAATATTTATAACTTTGGAATAACCGCATTTTCACCAACCACAAACTTTTAATTATAAGACTTATTACAATAAGACTTATAATTAACAGTTTGTGTTTGTGTATAACGTGTGAGGACATTAACTTGAAGCCCAACTGCCCCCGAACCTGGAAAAGTGAACCGGTGCTGTGGCGACGACGCGAGCACGTGGCAAAAGTGAACCGGTGCTGTGGCGACGACGCGAGCACGTGGCAAAAGTGAACCGGTGCTGTGGCGACGACGCGAGCACGTGGCAAAAGTCCCTAAAAGGTTTATACTTCCTTCCCTAATTATCTCGGGTTCTATTCTTTTATAGTCTTTGCTTTGGTCCCTCTCACCGGATAGTTAGGTATTTGAATTACGCACCGCACCGCAGAAGACTGCGGTGCGGTGCTTTTATTCCGTATGGAATAAATACTAATGCAATAACTACAACAAATATGTACCTGTGTAATAAACACCAAATTGCGTTTGGTATAAGAATACCAAATGCAATTTGGTGTTTATTTCGCCGCAAATTGTTCATCTATTACCTACGTACGTACGCGATACCTACATACGTAGCTATAGATCGCTCGTATCTTGTTTATAATGTCTAATTATTTCGTTTGTATAAAGTACAGCACCGGTTTTTTCTACGACACAAATATTTGAAGAGGTGCTGCCTTTTATGATCCCCTTACAACAGATAATAGTAAATGTTTTGAAATGAGTGTTTCTTTGTGCATAATGTCGTTGGAGCTCATTGCGATTTCGGAGGCCTTGTCATTGTCATTATACTGGAACCACTGGTAACAGAAAAGTACTCATATACTTGGATAGAAAAGTGCTCTTCAGCATATAGCTCGATGCGCCTCTGGTCACAGAGGTACATCATTTTTTACTATAAATGATCCTGCATCTCACTCAATTATGTTGTGCGTGTAGACTAGCGTCTAACTGCTCATCACTGATACTATCTCAGTCGGACACGAAGCCTGGTGAGACCGGGTGATTTTTAGCCAGGCCCACCAGTGAGTTCGAGCCCGCGACTAGGTTCCCCTTAAGAACTGAAATGCAAGCAAAGACATCAGAAAATAACTACAATTCAAAATATTAGGTCTTTACCTATGAAATTGCCGTTTTGCAGTACTGGCCATTTCAAATCAAAATAATTTTTGTTTGGGTAAGAATTCTAATTTCAAATTAATTTTATTTTAAAAACATGGATTTTTTTTTCCAAAAGTAGTCATTTGTTTATTGATTAGTGTTACATTTTCATCGCATTTCAATCTTTTTCGTCATCATGGATACGTTAAAAATTCGAGTAATTATGGAATATGAGTACCGTCGTGGCAGCAACGCGGCACAAGCGGCACGCAACATCAACGACGTTTACGGAGCTAACACTACAAGCCAACGCACCACCTGTTATTGGTTTGCTCGCTTCCGTTCTGGAAATTTCGACCTGAAAAATGAACCTCGCGGTCGTCCGAAGACTTTGGTCGACAATGACGAATTAAAGGCGATTGTGGAAGCTGATGATACACAATCTACGGCTGAATTAGCAGCAGCTTTCGACGTTAGCGTCAAAACAATATTGGTCCATTTGCGTCAAATTGGCAAGGTAAAAAAGCTTGACAAATGGGTGCCCCACGAACTCAATGATCGTCAGCGCGAAGTACGCGTCGAGACGTGCCTTGCACTGCTCAACAGACACACAAATGAAGGAATTTTGAACCGCATTGTTACCTGCGATGAAAAATGGATTCTGTTTGATAACCGCAAGCGCTCAGCAAGTTGGTTGGATCCTGGTTCAGCACCTAAACAATGCCCTAAACGAAAACTTACCCCTAGAAAAGTGATGGTCACTGTTTGGTGGTCTAGCGCCGGTGTGATTCATCACAGCTTCTTACCAAACGGGGTGAGCATTACTGCAGATGTGTACTGTGAAGAACTGAACACAATGATGGAGAAGCTGGCACATCTCCAACCAGCATTGGTCAATCGCTCGTCTCCGCTGCTCCTGCACGACAACGCGCGACCTCATACTGCACAGCAGACGGTCTCCAAGTTGCAAGAACTGGGGTTGGAAGCTCTCCGTCATCCGCCCTACTCACCAGACCTTGCGCCTACAGACTACTACTTTTTCCAGAATTTGGATAACTTCTTGGCGGGAAAAAAATTCAATACCCGAGAGGCAGTACAAAATGCCTTTGAAGAATTTGTTGCCTCCCGTCCAGCTGATTTCTTTAAGAAGGGCATCAATAAACTGCCACTGCGATGGCAAAGATGCATTGATTGCATGGGTGATTACTTCGATTAATACAAATAAAAAATACATGAAAAAAATTCGTTTAAATTTTTTCATACAAAACGGCAATTTCATAGGTAAAGACCATATGTCAATGTCATGTCCATAAAGTATAGTATTAGATTAGCCATGTCAAAGAAATAATAAATACTTACCTTCATTTTAGAAAGTGGGTATTAAAAAAACACTTTTGATGTGCACACAATAATGTTTTTGTGAGAATGTCGTATTTTATACGCAATTAAGTTGATCCTTTGATCTAAAATAAGTAGCTTATAGTTATTGGTCAAACTCTTTAAATGTAATTACGAGATTTAAATGGAAAGTCATAAACCTTTTAGTACTTCCCATTCAAAATGGCAAGGCGGAAGCTGTGGTTAAGTATTGTTTTTTTGAGAATTATGTTAGGCAAGTAATATTGAATTAATAAATCCATAGTAATCTAGGTCTTAATTTTTAAATCTTATTGTAAAACCTTAAATCATGAACACTTGTCGATACCAGAGGGCTCAAACTGGACATGTCATTATGTCTTATTTTTAATTCACTTCGTGTAGCCTTCTGCAAAGTGTTGTGGTGTATGCTCCTCAACCCTTAGCTCTACTACAGTCTCATAAGACTTTTGGTAAATACAATTTAAAAATATCCAGAGGCGTCAGGTCTAGACTTCTTGCAGGTCATCTAATACAAACATTAAAATTACACCACCAATTGGAAGGGAATAAATTCAAAAAATAAGAATGAAGATAATAAAAAAAAAATTATAACTTTTTACTTTTAATTTAAAGGCTCATGTCTTATCAATGATAATGAAGAAAGTATAAATTCTGTTTATTTACTAATAGACCTGGCTGAAATATGTGATATTCAGTAAGTATATGTAAATATGCTGTTAAAATATTCGTATAATTTTGGATTTATTCCTTTCTTCCAATTTATCATATACTATATATAAAATAATTTGAAATAGTATACAATATAATGACAAAAACTATTTATTTATTAGAAAAATGTAAGGACACTCTTGTATTCATCTATTTCTTCACTTTCGGATCTTGTAGTTGGCCAGCACGCTTAGTATTGATTTTAATTCCGATCGATCGACATTGGAATTTTGACTTTTCGTATTCTTGAGTTCGATGCTAGCGCCACATTGCGTGTCCTTTTGAAGAACTAAGTGGAATCGGGATTGGGCTTGGCGTGCGGTAAACGCTATTCTTCAGTTTATTTGACAGCTGTGTATTGCTTCAATATTACGGTGGGATTGTTTGTAGACTGATTTTTCCAATAACAAAAGTGTAACTTTTTAGTTTATATTCTACGAACTTTTATTTTGTGTAGATATGTTGAATATTGGTGTTTTATATGGCTAAAGGGTACATAAGAAAGTTTATTTGGGTCAAATTATTAAGGATCAAGCTTACTTATATTTGAATAAATGCTCCAAAGATTTCAGCTTAGTGAAAATTACAAGAAGAAATGGGCTCTAAAAATGCGAACCTCTGTAAAGTAAAGTAGGCAGACATAAAAGGCGTGCTATTTGTCGGCACTTGGTGGAGTCTGCTACAGACCTCAATAATCCAATCTGATCTGAATCCGATTGCGACAGCTGCCCTCTACAGTCCCTCCCGCATTACTAGGATACGAAAAACGAGGCATACCAGATGCATTACTGACACCATTACAACTCTCCTTCAGGAGTGTGGTAAGTCCACCAGCACGCTAAATACATAAACACAGCCCGCCGTCCCTCCGTCCGTCGAGGCCCGCTGCGACAAGCAATTCCAGTTAAGCAACCGACCACCTCCTAGGTGATATGCGAGATACCATCTATAAAAAAAAATACCTATTCAGTCACATCACAGCGACAGAAGACGTGATTACTAGGAAGAAACTGAAATCTGCAAACAAGACTCAAGAAAAAATCAGCATTTTATTTCAACATTGCCTCCTCTTGGGCGCCGGACGCGCCCCTGTCGTCCGCTACATAAGTGCTTTACTTGTTGTTATTTATTTCATCACCATTACTTTCAATACGATGAAGTAAAACAGCGTGAGGAAACCGGCATGTCCCTGAAACAAAACTTCGAAAACATGTGACGTCTAACAATCCGCTCTAGGCCCGCGTGGTGCATAACGGCTCACTCCCTCTCACAGAGAGGAGGCTTATGTCCCAGCAGTGGGAACATTATCGGCTGATCATATCATCAGAAAAATATAAATGATGATAGTGTCTTCCAGAATCACTGTCACATTGCTTCTTGGTGGCAAAACATTTATTTTTGGGGTGTCACGCAACGGCGGTAAGAGGCGCGTGCTTAGAGATTGTGTTTTTATCCTATAGGATGAATGCACTATTGCAAATAGGAAAGCAGTAGAAGCTGTAAACAAAATCCAGCATGACATCTGCAGGAACCAAGACATGATTGGTGGTGTCGCAATTCTCTTTAGTGGTGATTTCCGGCAAAAACTTCCTGTGGTGACGAGAGGAACTAGGACTAACGAGATGAATGGTTCGTTGAAAAGGTCGACTCTATGTTCGCAAGCTTATAGACTGCGCTTGACCATCAACATCCGAGTTCAGCTTGGCGGGAATATACGTGCTGAAAAATTCTCCGATGTTCTTATAAAAGTCTGTTAAGGTATTCTACCAGAGGAGAGCTTAGAAGATCTGATTCATTTAGTTAATGGGGACAACAGTAGAATACCGAAAGTTTTATCAAATGTGGCTGTTATTATAGTACATTATGGTGTCTTATGAGTTTTACGCGGACGAAGTCGCGGGCAGAAGCTAGTTATTTAAACGAATTTATAGGAATAGCTCAATCAGAAGGAGGCTCAGCATCCAGAACGTTTGATGAGAATGATTTCGTGAGAAAGCACTTCGGAGATAGTGGTTAACCAATGTGTTATCACATATTATAATGTAGGTATACCAACTTATTTAAAACCCCTCATCTTAAAACGCTAGTTCTAAGGCCCAGATCTTAAGAAAAGCCACAATGTGTCGAAGTTAATTTTAAATAGCAGCCTTCTATTACTGTCATTACATTTTGATTTTTTACCTTTTTGTCAATCTACCATTGGTTGTGTTTTGGTTTACTTCATAATAAAGTATTTCGTATTTGATCAAATTCGATAAGCCAATTATTTGATTTGATTTTAGGATTACGAAAAAAGCATTAATATGAGACAATGACACATACCCATAACCTTGCTGTGGTCGAAATCCGGCACGGGCGGGTCGTATCTAAAGTCGCAGGCGTACACCTCCGCCGCCAGCCTGCCGCACGTGACCCGCTTGTGGTACACTTCCGATAGTAACTCATTGAGCTTCACCTGCTGCTCAAGATGAGCCCTGCTTTCGCCCGGTGGTCCCGCCTGTCGCAAAATAAACAAACATATGTTTTATGTTATAGCATTTAATTCAATTAAAAAGTACTTAATAATTAAAACTACGGTATACAAAATAAATACAAAAAACAAAAGGACACTTAGGCATCGAAGTGTTCCTCCGCATCGCTGTCATCAGGAAACGTGCCCAGAAGACTGGCAGCATTGCCACGTTGAATGGCAATGCTAATTCTTTGGCCAAAGAACGACCCAGCCCTCTGGTCACGTGAAGTGTCGACCAGCCGGCGAGAAATTTCCTTAAAAAGGAGACGTGCACTCGGGCCCCATGACCCGAGCGTTTCGACCCCAAACGGCTCAAAACTGTAGTTACCCATAAGGTTACAGTATTTACGCCGCTTGAGGGTCTCAGCAACAGCAGCAGCGGCGCCAGCACAGCCCGCCGTGCTAGGAACATGGGATGGCGCAAGGGTGTCGACACATGTTGCGTCCCACACCAGAGGTCTTCCCACCTTCCAAGGCAATAACGTCATGCCGTCTGGTCTCTTCCCATCGTCACGTACCAAGCCGTTTGGTTCTAATACCGCTGGTACGCCGGCGGTGACAAGGGCTCGACGAATAATATCGTTGATGCTGGCGTGGCGTGCTAAGCGACCTGCGCTCCTGCAGCAGGACAGGCCATGGTGCCCGAGGCTGTCAACAGCTTCACCGCAGTGACATCGATGCGGAGCAACACAAGGTGCGCCCAAGCGGAGACACGTAGCGAGCCGAAACGATGAGTCATCCATCATAGTGCCTATAGTGGATGACGGGAGCGCCTGAAGCCACAAGCCTGACTCCCATTCTCCCACAGCCAGCAGACGAGCACGCTCAACAGTATTAGGTGACGTATTTATCAGGGTATTCCGTATAATACTGCAGAGTGGCACGTCCCAACGTCTCTGGGAGGATGGGTTGTCAGGTAAAACCGTATTGGGACAAGCCATTTTCCAAGCGTTCAAAGCATCGGTCAAACACGGTACTTCAAAATCAACCAGTGAGGAAGATAAAATATTCCTGGTTAATTTATCTGTACTGTGGACCGAGGAGAGGAAGGCTGGTAAACTTATACTTGAAATTTTGCGGACACTTGTTTTATAGGACACATGATGTTTTTCCTCATTCTTCCCGCGGGTGTCGTAGAAGGCGATTTCTAACTAGAGAATGGGCAGCAGCGTTCTCTATGCATTTTACCAACAAACTGCGATCGCCAACTCGCCTGCCAAGCCTGGCGATTATGGCAAGTCCAACTATGAACGTCTTGCGGCTAAAATGATGATGATGTTTTTGTACGTAGGTACTTAGATATTTTATGACACTTTCAATTTGTCGATTAATACCTATTTTAAAACTACATCACAGGAAATATGAGGAACATTAAAAACTTCAGTTGGGCGCAGCGCACAGTGTTTTGAAGCGTAATATCTTTAGAGATTACAGCCCATAATAAGTTTTTGTTCTGTTCACTGATTTCTTGCTAGGTACTTTTGTGAATTTTGAGCATTATGGCGCGTCATCATTTAACGCTGGAAGACATGCTTAGGGCTGTTGGTAAGATGGAAGCAAGGCGCAGTCAACGTCACTGCGTTATAGAGCTAGAGATGTTCCTGAACGTCACCGGGGGAGATTCAGGGTCACTACTCAGAGACCAAATTCTGAAAAATTCTACGAGGAGGCAGCCTCAATTTACGGCTCCCAGTTGATAAGAACACTCCAGGGCCTCAAGTCTGCTATTACAATAGTGTCAGAATGGTCTATCATTGATTTCATAATTGTTGATTTTGACGAGTTTGGTAATCTACTAACAAAATGGCGTCATTATGACTTTCCAATGGTCAGCCACTGACACTCCATTGAAAGAAATGGCATTTATTGGTAATCTCGTACATCATGACCAATGAATGACTGACTTAATTTACGAATTTCCTACTACTTTAGATTGCATAAAACACTAATAAATAATATGTAAAAATATATATAAATGAAATCTGGCATTAATAAATGTTCAAATTTAGTAGTATTTTTTCGAAAAACTTTTCTACTAACGAGTTTTATAATAATGGCAATACGAAAATGCCATTATGACACAATTCTATTACGAGACCATTGACTGACCAATGATCGACCATTATGAATTTAGCAGATTACGAACTTTTAGCAAAATGACAAATGAATGACAATGGGATCGTGTTGGAATTACGAATTTATAAAAATAGCAGACTAAGGCCCCAGTTTCAGCACCAAGTGGTCATCAGTGACGAAAGCATCATCGCCCAGGAGAAGATTGCATTGTCTGCATTTAGTAAAATCTTCACGCTCGCTCGAATAGATACTGTATAGAGTTCAAACTCATCGACGCGAAAATCAAGGGCTTCGATTATTGTGGGTAATGCACATATTAGTCCGACACTCAGATGACTCATGGACTTTTCCTGATGTGTCGTGCTCCCGATTCAAGAAGATTGCGTGTTTGGCGAGTTCCCGATTGCCAGGTCGACTCCAAAATCGTCACGCTGTGTTATGAAATTGTTTTGCGTTTGTTTTGCTAAGATGATCGACATTTCAAAATTATTGAAAGTACTGACCAGCAATCTTACATTCATCAGATACACCAAAATTTCACTTAAGGCAAATTTTTCAATAGTGACATAACTTTTATCTGAGGAATAAATATGTCGACAGCTTTTGTATAGAAAATATGTTAAACTGTCGACAGCTTTTGTATAGAAAATATGTTAAACTGTCAGATTTATTCTTCAGATGAAAGTTATCCGACTATTGAAAAATCAGCCCTTTCTTTAATAAAAGTTTTTTCAGTGATTTGTTAATTGTTTAGTCTACATTTTCATTAAATGCACTAACAACACACACATATTTATATTATAACATACATTTAAACATACAACCTTGTTTTCATTTCGTCTAATAAAGTATACCTAATAGTAGATACTGTCTACAATTTGTCTCATTCACCACTCTATCTGTTTTCATAGGATTACTAAAATAATAATATCTCGGCTAAGATGAGGTAAGCAAATGAAGCAATATACAATTTTCGTTTTCCATTATTTGGTAGAAACTTTTTACTAAAAGTTAAGTACCTACACTAGACTTTCTGATATTCCTTTCGTCAAGTAGCTAGCCCACGTACCTACATACGTCAATGGACGTGAGGATTGAGGGATATCTCCAAATTGCGTCGATATTTCTGCTCCATTTTTTTACAAAACTTTTAATTAATATTCGGTAATATTCACTAAAATATTTATCTTTGTTGTGCGGACTGAGGGGTCACAGTTTAGTTATTATATTTTTTATTTAGTAAATAATATCCTTACAAATTCTCTACGAAATGTCTGTAAAATAAAATAAAAACTTTTATTTTCAAAATACTTTCCGAGATCTGGCAGCCTATGGTATGTGTGGACTTAGGAACCACACTTATTGAGCTGTAGTTTATTTAAGTGTACTTTTAATTATATGAATTAACATAATTTGATAAACACAAAGCAAAGCTATTATTATGTACAGGTATATAAAAAAGAAAATAATCATAATGCATCAAAAAATAAGTCCGCATCGTTGTCAACGGGAAGAGTGCCCAAAAGGCTGGCAGCATTGCCACGTTGTATGGCAATGCTGATTCTTTGGCCGAAATATAGGCCAGCCCTTTGGTCACGTGAAGAGTCAACCAACCGCTTGGAAATATCTCGGAAAAGTAAGTGGGCACTATCGAACCCCATGGCCCTAGAGTTTCAACCCCAAACGGCTCGAATATATAGGTTCCAGTAAGATTGGAATATTTGCGCCGTTTGAGGTTTTCCGCACCTGCAGCAGCCGCCCCAGCACAATTCGCCGTACTAGAAAGATGGGATGGCGCAAGGGTGTCGACACATTTAAGTGTACTTGTTTACAAATTCCCAGGTTCGTTCCACAATTGTTTTAAGACTAGGTAGGTACTACTAAATCCTAGGATTTTTATTTGGCGAATTCCCCGTGTGGCCCTCAGTTCACACGCACATGATAGAGAGCCGTCGCTAATGGTTTGAGAGGTCCAACAGAATATCAATAAAAACTTTTTCCAAAAAAAAACAACCGACTTCCAAAAAAACACTACAAAGTGAAAAATAACTTTAATTTCGGAAGTCGGTGTCTTTGAAGCTGTATTTTAATTTTTTGTCACCGCCTTCCGAAATTAAAGTTATTTTTCACTTTGTAGTGTTTTTTTGGAAGTCGGTTGTTTTATTTTGGAAAAAGTTTTTATTTTTCACTTTTTAGTGGTTCACATGTGCTTATCCCTTCACAGCATACCGGCGTGATGTTATGTTATGAACTGGTGTAAGCAATAGACAGAGATGACATATCAGCAATCCCAGTCCATTTGCTATCATTTATTGAGGAGTTCCGTTGCCTATCTCCAAAGTTCTTCATCAAATCTTCACCAAATTGAAATGAGACCACTACGAGAAAGTACTCTTCCAAAAAGTACCTAAATCGCTTTGTGTGCCTATAAAATTTGATGAGTTCTCTCTATTTCTCCAGGATCCCATCATCAGATCCTGACTTGATGATCATGGGACCACCTGGGAAGTATACCCTTTCAAACAAAAAAAACAAAATCCAAATCGGTCCAGCCATCTTCGAGCAATCGGGGAACATACATAAAAAAAAACCGACGAATTGATAACCTCCTCCTTTTTGAAGTCGGTTAAAAAGATCATAAGAATGCTATTTTTTCTTAAATGTTGTCTGGGTGTTCTTTTTTTAAATTCTACATAAAAATATTTTTTTTCGGTTTTCAGATTTTATATAAACTTTTTCGTGTTTGGTAGGTTATAATTATATTGATAGGATAAGTACTTACCATTACTTAGTATTACTACCATTTTTAATTTTCAGGTAAAAAATATTTTTTTAACTCACAATCTTTTTATTCAAACAAACAATTATACAATTAAAATCTGTCTTCAATTACATCTCTACTGATAAACATAAAATAATGATACTTAGCTACACACAAATTGTAATAAATAAAATAGTAACTATGATTAAGTACTCGATTATTGGGTTAATGGGATGTTCTATACAACCTACGAGCTGTAGGTCGTAGGTTCGAACGCTGACAGGCTGCTTTGTGTAAATTAGCTCCCAAAACGGTGAAGAAAAATATCGTTATCCCAACCAGCATGTGCTACAACCAAAAACTTGTAGACATTATTTGACTTCTACCAACCAGCACCCTAATTGCGTAACTCACGATTCATCATAATTTGTTTCGTTTTGAAACAGATGGCTAAACCATTGCTTCATATGTTCGAAAAAATGTGTCTGCTCAACAACGTAAATAACGCAATGAATATTGTGGAACTGTCAAAACGGCGTGGTCGATTACGGCCCACTCCTCACCGAGAGGAGGTCTGTTCCCAGGCTGAATATGATTAAATATGTTGCCTGTCACTGTCCTCTACTTTTGTCATTTAATATGACAAGTAGTTGTTTTTCAGATCAGAATTAGGCAGTGTTACATGAGCCTCACTGTCCTGAGTAGGAACAGGCCACGATACGTTTTGGTCGTACAGGTTTCTCGTTTCTGTCGGAATTAGAAATTCGTAGATTTTTTTTTTTACTTGGAGGACCTTTTTTCAGATTTGCCTTGTTATGCCGCAATTCTTTAGCTATCTCCATCTGTCTTCCATCTTCCTTCATTTTTGCATTTTTTTCTGAAACGAAAAAAAAACAAAATCAATATCTTGTTCTCTTGAATACTTGATTGGCGCCTCGAACATAAGTGCAATTATCCATCATACATGCATACATTTGTGCAACCTATCTACTTATATGAAAGCAATAACAAAACTAACATGCTGTTTAAACATAGCGGTCTTTTTTATAACAAATACACTTTCCACATTTTGTCCGCACAGCACAGAAGAAGGGAGGGTCGTGGAGGGTCGTGGGGGGCTTTCGGGTCCGGAACCGCGGTCCCGGATTCCACCTATATTATTTTTGAGTAGGTAGTAGGAAGTTGGGGACCACAAATAAAATAAACAAAGTTATGTCTTGGGAAAGTACGGTCAAACAATTATTTTTTAATCTATACAAATAAAACTATATTGTATATAATGGTAAAATATTTATTTACATTTCGAAAATGGCGCCCTTATATACTTAAACCAAAACAGTTTAATTGAAAACATTTATATGCTTATTGGGAGAGAGATAGCACTACGTGCGCGCAAATCATATTCTTCATACTTCTCTCTCTCTCTGCCTTCTCTTATACATGATTGTTAATATATTTTTATTTTATAGCTAGGTACAACTATCCTTTTATAAGTGTAACTAAATAATATTGCACTTTATTTACCAGAACTGATAATTCATTCAATTGTTGATTAAAAGGGTTGTTCCCATCAGTCCACGAGTCTAATTGTTCTCGAAAAAATCAAATTCATAACCATACTTCCCAACGGGGTTCCACGACATAAAAAAACATTATAATTTTCTTTCAAATCAGATCAAATTTTAAATATTTATTTGCCAGAATATGGTACTTAAGGTGTTACAGTGAATTTGTTTCAGCATATTCTGCCGTAACGAGCAAATGTATTCACAATTAGCAATTAATCTAATTTACAAATTACAGTTTTTATTGATTTGTCTTCTAAGTAGTCCTTGATAGTATAACATTTTTTACATCGCAATAGTTTGAAAAATATTTTTTACACATTGTCAGCGGTAAGTGTTGTAAACTACTTGGTAAATGATTGTTAATAATAATCAAATAAATAAATGATTGTTATAAATTTTAGTTTTATTGGTGGCAGTCGAAGTCTATCTTTATGCCGCGTTCGGCTATTTGGCCTGTCCGTGCTAGAAATAAATTGTAATTTCTCTTAACAAAAATACACATTTCAAAAATATGTAAACATGACAGAGGTCGATTTTTAAGTTTTTGAAAAAGTGGCTTACAGCTGTAATGCAATTGTATATCTGAAATTGTATTATGTTTGTTTTAGTTTTATTTATTTTTAAGTTATTTGTTTCTAGCCAAATGACTGCGTTATCCAGCTGGAGCTTGGATGATTTCCTTCTCAAAATGTTTGCTATTGTCACTCTTAATCATTATTGTAGTGTATCAGTGAATAGTATGCAATCTTTGCCTATCGCCTATGGATTGTCGTTGATGTAAACTAGAAAGATTAGTGGGGATACAATACAACTCTGTGGCGTGCCATAATCATCTTGTTTATATTCCGACCTATAGGTTTTTTTTTTTTTTATATTATTTTGTTATTTCCACGCATTGTACCCTTTCAGAAAGATAACTTTTGATCCAGTCGTTAGTTTTACCCCAGATTCCATAATGTTCAAGCTTTAACAGTAATGTTTTATGGCAAACAAAATCAAAGGCTTTTGTCATATCTAGGATCACGCAACTTATCTAAGATTTTTTAACTTCTTTTTTCTAGTGGTCCCAAAATACTACTCAAAAGCCCCACGACCCAAAAAGCCTCCGGTCCCGGTCCCAAAAGCCCCACGACCCGAATGGAAAGGCCCGATTACACTGGCTCAGAATCATTTCATTAAGTATATTAGTAAGAAGCTTATTCCCGCGGCTTCGCCCACGTGGAGGGTGGAACGGGATGCTTTCCACCCTCCACTGAACGTACGTAAACGTACTACCGGGATAAAAAGACGCAACCCAGGTCATGTTCTACCGATGTGCCAAATTTTATCCAAATTCAATCAGCTGAAGCGTAACACAAACTCACTTTCGCATTTATAATACTTGTTTGGATTTTATTTTAATATTTTGCTAGTTATTGCCGAGGCTATTGCTTCGTTTCCTTGCGTCCAGAAGTTAGAATTGGCAGTAGTGCACAGACGCCAGCGCTGTCTGAAATGTTGATTGAAGATTGGCAGTAGTGCACAGACGCCAGCGCTGTCTGAAATGTTGATTGAAGATTGGACTGATCACCAACAAACCAACTGGATTTACCAGCTGCCTCTTTGATATGATACCAATTTATAATGAAGGATCTGAATGCTGTTTGTTTTTGTTGGTGATGAAGCCTTTCCACTTCAACACGTTTGATGAGATCATACTCAGGCACCAGATAAGACGATTCTGCCCTGAAAGCCAATGGCGGTAAGATATAATTGCCGTCTATTCCAAATTCTATTTGTAACAAATATTTCTCATGTAACTATCCATTGATATATCACCAGAGATCGGATATTCGGATGCATATTCACCTAAAGTTGAGATGTTAGCTAACATGGAATGCGCCTTATATCGAAAAAATCTTAATTTAGGTAAGAAATTTGTGTATTTTTTGTTTTAACTAATACAAACCACCCCTCCTCCAGTACATACACATATTTGTATCGGGTTAAAAATAATTTTAAATTAATACACATCTGAATAGTTATGCAATCCAAGAATCCCGGGGTTTTTAATAAATCTTACAAATAATTTATAAAGCCGCTTCCGTATTTTCATAGCTAAAAATTATCTTTAGGTAAATATGCATACGAATATCCGATCTCTGTATGTCACTTATGGCTTTTGGATGCCAAGAACATTCCTAAACTTGGGTGCGCAAGTAGTCACCTATCTATCTATGTCATTAACTCCGGATTAACTAACAATTGGCAAAAATGGTGTTTACTAACACCAGTTTTGCAACAAAGGTGAATTTAAAAGCTTCCATTAGTGTACATTATTATGGCTATTGGACCTCAAGAATTCCTTAACTTCGGTGCCCAAGGTTAAGGCCATTAACTCCGAACTGACTAACAATTAGCAGAAGTCGTGTTAGAAGCAAGGATTCCACTTGAAAAGATTTTTCATTGGTATATATCTCATGGCTATTGGGCTTCAGGGCAGAAACCCATAGTTCGGTGTCCATTCTCCTTTACCTATCTATCAAACAAGGAAAACAGTTGAATTCCGTATTAGGTATACCAGATAAAGCAGAGATGTAATTGCGTAATACACTATCGGTAGGAATCTCTTTCATTTTGTCAGTTCCACAACATTCATTTTTCGAACATAATATGAAATAATGGATTTACAATAAACTTCCAAAAGATTCAGATTCTGATTAATAGTGTGTTACGTAATTAAGGTGCTGGCCGTTAGATAAAAAACTTAAACTGTGCGATTACAAGTGACATGCGACTCATGCTAATAAATTAGGTATTCAATAAATTACTACGTACATAATTATATTATGAGTATACATTTTGCGATGCTATCCTAAATAATACATTTGAAATAATGAAACTGTTACACATCACGTACTTACCCACATTAGAGCTCTTTCAAGCAGATTATGTATGCTCAGCTGCTTACGCAGTAAGAAAAAAAAGGCAGTTGACTGATGTAGCCACAGCTAGGTTAGTATACTTTGTTTATTTTCACAGTATTATGTCATAAGGCGTTCTGCTGTGGGGATCGGCAGCGGACGTAGATTCAATATTTATTTTACAAAAGAGGGCAAACCGCGCAATTTATAAAATGGTGCCTCGCGAGTCTCTTAGAAACAAATTCAACGAAATTGAAATACTTACTCTGCCTTCTCTTTATATTCTAGAAAATATCTTGTATGTTCGCAAAAACTTAGGTCTTTTCAAAAAAAGATGCGATTTCCATAATCTAAATACACGTAGTAAAGATGAAATTGTGATTCCAAAATTTAGATTAACTATAACTAGCAAGTCATTTCTAATAAACAGTATCCGCTTCTATAATAAGTTGCTAAAGTCGGTTACAGAACGTAGTGATGGAAAGTTTAAAACTCACATCAAACGTGTCCTTATCAAAAAAGCGTAATATAAGATAAAAGACTACGTTGAAGACAGGGAAGTTTGGCATTAATTCCTTCTGCACATGTGGCTTCCCTGGTACCTCATTCAGCAAAACTGTGTGAAAGTCTATTAACTGCTCCCAAATTACAATGTTAATTTTTATTATTTTTATTTTTTACAATTTCTGACATATTCTCATCATTATTTGACAATTATACATCAATTTTAATTTCGACTATTTAATAATAGTGATTGTCATGGAGATCATGTCACTTGGTTCAAATAGGTTCATTTTATATAGGTAGATTCTTTTACATATTGTGAATGAGAGAACGTTGTAGGCCTTAGAGACTAGATTTGTAGACGTTTTTCTATTCTGTATTTTCATTCCTCTAGTACCTGGTACCTATTGACAGGCCTGCACTGTCCTCCCATACCTATTATCACTGTAATTTGAAAACATTGTAAAAGCCAATTATTTATAAAAGAATAACCGTGGAGTTTCTTGCCGGCTCTTCTCCATAGGAAACGACAAATTGGAACCGTGCACCTAGCTTCTGACGTTTCATAAGTGCCCATGCAGGCTTATGTGAAATAAAATATAAATATTTTATTTCACATAAGCCTGCAAGAAGAAAAATAAAGGTAAAAATCAAAATCAAAATTTTGATTTTGTTTTTTTGATTTTTACCTTTATTTTTCTTCTCTACTCTCGACAGGCTTGCTCATTCCATGTACAAATTTTGATATAACTTGCCACAAAGCCGGGTTTATTAATATTAAAGCCCGGCTTCGTCAGAAGTTATTTCTGGATTGTTCCAAAGATTTGTCATACAACACCGGTCTTTTTTCCAATATTTATGTTTTAGTCACTTAAATTATTGTGGTGCGGGTTGTTCGAAAGAGATACCGCGGCCCCTGGCACACAGGCAACTAAGGGAACACGGGTGGGTTTTAGTCAGTAAAAGTCTGACACGCCCTCCCGCTCCACCCAGAGCGGGAGAAGTTATTTGATGATTTCACATCCAAAAAAAAAAAAAAATTGTAAGTAATCTACTGATGTAGTTTCTGAGTCGGACGACATAATACCTACATACATAGCACTGCACACAACGTCTTGCCGCTGCGCTCGCCAAGCTGATACTGAATCAAAAAACCGCAACCAAATCGGTTCACGTTTAAGAGCTACGGTGCCACAGACAGACACACATAGCGGCCAAACTTATAACACCCCTCTTTTTGCATCGGGGGTTAAAAACCGAGTGTGGTTGACAGCTGTGTGCTCAACCATACTATTATTTTATTATTATCTCACGAAGCGACGCGCCCTTTATTTGTGGTAGCAAAATACACAAACACGATGTGATGTGAATGAGATAATAGTTCTGTGTTTTGAAATGTAAAAAAAGGAAACACGTTCTCGAAGCGCTAGCCTCGGACCTATAAATAAGACGGACGTAATGTTACTCACACTAAAAAGATGTGGAGCATGCCAAGTCCTAAAATTTTGTTAGTTGTACATGACCTACACTACTAGGTCCAACCACCGCCGCCATTATGCACCGCGCGACAGCGCCAGTGATATGTAGGTGCCTACATAATCTGCATAAACAGAAAAAAATATGTCGTCTTGTGTGGCGAAATCGTGAAAAAACTACCAACATAGAAAATAGTTAAGAAGTCACAAAGTCACGCGTCAGTAATGATGATTCGTGAAAATATCCCAAAGATATTTTTTTACACGTATTTGCCCCTTCAGGGTGGGGAAATCTGCCCAAATTGTAGTCCGATCAGATTTCGTACGTTTTTTAGGGTTCCGTACTTTAAAAGGAAAATAATGGATCGGGCTAAGATGATAATCTTACTAGGGTTGGTAAGTGTTGAGTCAGAGATTACGGGCCATCCATGAATTACATCACAAATGTTAAAGGTGGCCGGGGTCAACTAAATGTGATATTGTGTGACCAGGGACAGGGTGGGTCAAAAGCTTTGTGACGTCACATGTTATAATCACCATTATCTTAAATATTTAATTTTATTAAAGATTATTTGAAAGTAATTTAAATAAAAAAATATTATATAAATATAAAATTGAAACTTATGCAACGTCACACAAGGGGGGAGGGGGTTTCACAAGTGTGACTACCTGTGACAAGGACGGGGTATTAAAACCATAAAATTTGTGTAACGTAATTTATGGATAGCCCCGTTTCGGTAAAACTATTTATTGCTGAAATCAAAAATAATAAATTTAGAGGTATGAGGAACAGAGAGTGTGCCAGATCGTTTTTATTTTCTCTTGACCTTGATCTCGCCTGATGGAAAGCGATTTCTTTAAAACATTAATTACAGCGATTAATTAAAAAACCAATTAAATTAAATTAAGACGGTAGCATCACACTCGAACCCAATGCTACTAACATGATTTAATTGTGCTGGATATAAAAAGTGGTTAAATTGATAGGTAATAATGATGGCCACTCTCAAAACAAGCACACATCAAAAGACGGCCGTTTGTATGTTTCACTTATCAAGTCCTGTTAAGCAGCCAACAGCCTCCACGGTTGACCAGCTAGATGACATTAAAAAAAAAAACACTCGAGATAAGAGGTTTTTTTTGTCGGGCATCTCGCAGTAGACCTTGAGAGGCCGTGACTGTTTAACCGGGCTTTCCTGGGGCTGCCATTAAGAGTTAACTTAACGCCTCCAGCCAGGGCTTAAAAACTAAAAACTTACATACTAAGCGACTGCACGCTGAGGGCACCCCCTGTGGGGTACGAACCTCGGCTCAGGGCGTCACTGTTAGGGGGACAGCTAGTGGGGACAGGCTGGATCAAAATATTGGCATTATTGTTATTAGTCGGGGAATTTAAAGCTACTGGCTCAGCTGCGGCGCGGGCTGGCGCTTCAACGAGCAAGGGTCGGTCTCGAGATAAGCTGAGGTTACGTCCGTCTTTTATTATAGGCCCGTGTCGCTAGCCAAATGTTGCAAATTACGCTGAAAAATTCGCTGGAGCAACGCAATACGTTACCTTTTTGGCAGTTTCAAATAAGAAGCATGCAGATAAAAGTGAAGGCAACACTCTAAATACCAAAGTGAAAACGACTGTGGGCCAGTGGCGTAGCCACCGGAGGGCTAGACGGGGCAGCGCCCCGGGGCCCCCAAGCTCAGGGGGCCCCTCGGACTCTGACTTACAAACTATAAATTGAACTAGTGAACATTTCTCCCACATTCGGAATATACCTAAATAAACCAGAACGCGACTTTAATAATGGCAACATATTTGAAAAAATACAGGGGAATTCCCAACAAGTCTCGAACATTTTTGTTTGAAACTTGCGGGAAACTCCCCTGTATTCTTAGGCTGGTTTCACAGTCGTGCTGTCGGACAGCGCGTTTCAACAGCACGCGCTTGAAGCAAGGCGGACCTATGAGAAACGTGGCGTGCTTCAACAGCGTGACTATAAAACGCTACTAGTGAATTTACAAGCGCGCGCGGATGGACGGCGTCGCTCGACGGCGCGTCTGTGAAACCAGCATTATATTGCACGCCGCGAAGCGGTGGTACTTATAGTAGACGGATTTTAATAACGATATTATACGCTCACTTTCATTAAATCATTATTTATTTATTTTGTCGCACACGGAAAGCCGTGGAAATATACGAAATTATAATAAACGGTCTATAAAAGTAATTTACTTAAATCCGTAATACTTTACTGCAACAAAAAACCTTTAGTTAGGGCCCTAGTTTATTTTTTGCCCCAGGGCCTTTGGTTACCTAGCTACGCCACTGCTGTGGGCTAACGCTCTCTTTTTAAATACACACATAAGAACGAGACAGTGATATATGTTTTCTCTCTCTTATGTACCTATGTATTTAGAAAGAGAGCGTTAGCCCACAGTCTTCTTCACTTTGGTATTTAGAGTGGTGCCTACTTTTATCTATTCTTAAGCTTCCGCTTGCCTTTAATCGCAGTGCGTGCTAAACCTTAAACATAACTAAAAACTAAAGGGACACATCAGCCCAACCTTACCTGGATTCACAACCATTCGGCAGGCTATCGTATCGAAAATGACACATCGCTATACCCTGATTTCCCATGCCTTCGACAGCAGACAGGTATCGGAAGAATAGCCACCTATTTATTACAAACCGTCTATTTGATTTAGACAGACAAAAGTTTAGGATTTTTCACCGACGAAAAAAAGGAAGAGGTTCTCAAATCGACCGTATTTAAAAAAAATATGTTCGTACATATACTATCAAGTTTTATATAAGTACATCATCATCATCTGCTCAGCCTTTTCCCAACTAGGTTGGGGTCGGCTTCCAGTCTAACCGGATGCTGCTGAATACCACTATTTTACATGGAGCGACTGCCTATCTGACCTCCACAACCCAGTTACTGAGTAATACGATAACCCTTGGTAAGACTGGTTGTCAGACTTTCAGGCTTCCGGCGACCCGTAACGACTGCCAAAAATCCCCAAATGACAATCAAATTGTATATAGGTACATAACATTTTTACTTTTTTTTATAATTTTTTTACTACTTTAAAGTAATTTTGAGTAGGCGCCAAATAATAAAATGAAATAAGATAAATATCTACTCAAGACTTAAAAGGAATAAGGTTTATTATTTTTTTGCTTTTTAGTTCTTTTTCGTCGATTTTATTTTTTGTTAAAACGTTTTTGGATTTGTTTACAGCGTTTATAGGACCTCCTACGACAATATTAATTGATGTACAGACGCCAGCACATCAAGCTACCTCAATCTGTCAAATTTTCCCAATCGAACATAAACCATATGTACTTATATGTAATAGAGTTGAAAATCCATCAAATAAATTTGACAGATTGGGGTAGCTTGATGTGCTGGCGTCTGTACATCAATTAATATTGTCGTAGGAGGTCCTATAAACGCTGTAAACAAATCCAAAAACGTTTCAACAATTCGATACGGAAGCATATCGAATGGTTGTGATTGAAAAGAACCAATTTTGGTAAAAAAGATGTGTTGCTAGACTATCTCCTACTACTATCTACTTACCTAGTTTGTTTTTGTTATATTGTTACAAAATAATCTAATTTACTAGTTGGAAAATAGCTTACCATGCTCTCTCTCAGATGAGTGGTTTTATAACTTGAAGAACAGAGGTCTACACACGTAGCAGGTACCTACAGCAGGTTATCCAGCTAGACACGATCCGCTGCTCAAAGGAATCTGGAAATTACATTGTAAATGCTGTTACTTGTGAAGGGCAAGGTTTTTGCGCCTAATACAAAAGGTTTTGATTAATGCCAGGCGGGACAACAGTTTACCCTCAATCTTACCTACTGAAAACATAGACCTAAACCACCCAAAACCTAATCTGGGCTTGTTTTCAGGGCCAAAATCTTTACTCAAGTGAATGTTAACTTTTGTTTTAGTCCAAATTCACATGACACCGATAAAATATCATGATTTCTGTGGCGCCAACCTTTCATGAGCGACTATCAAGTAAATTAATAAGTCACAACGTTTATCAGCTGTGAATGTCATGCATTCTAAAGCAATTTACCTAAATACGTTAATAAAAATAAAAATAAGTTTTTTTTTTAACATTGTATGTAAATTTTACAAAAGGTAAGGGACACCCTTATCTCGGGATCAGAGCGAGCGATTTCTTTTATAATATATCCTCACCCCACTAGTACTTGAAAATACCCTTTGAAATACATATATACTATATTTCAAGCACCAAGTATGTTTTTCTTTTTGTAGATGTAATGGGCACCTTGTTCTTTATTTTTTTTTAATTCGTGTTATTTGTTATCATTTAATTGTTTTTTTTGTGTGTAGTGTATGTCTTTTGTGTGTACTAAATAAAGGTTTTATCTATCTATCTATCTATCTATCTCATATAATATCGTACGTGCATCAGTATGACGGGTGTAGGACTATAAATGGTACTTTGATAACCAAACAAATTACCATTATGAGGGAACCGATTTCTGCAGCTACAAAACTTGCCGCCGGCCGGTTCCTTTCGCAAAAACGATACGTAGGTAGAACACACATAACGTTATACGTACAAACGAGATAGAAAGAAACTTGATTAAAAATTTCCAAACCGATTGGATATTCGGCAACTCATATTGCCGATATTGAGAAGTGTGAAATATATGGAGCAATTAGAAGCAATATTCCCGTAACAATCGCCGCATTTGATTGTTGGTCCTCAAGATTGCTCCACTAAATTGATCCAGATTGATTAATTAGTGTAGCCGAGCAATAATTGTTCAAAAAATTGCCCGTGTAAGAGCACCTTTATTAGACGTAGTGTGCCAGATTAATCGATGCCATAAATTAGGAGCGAGGTGTATTTATCGTAACAGTTAAATATAACAGGTATCTGATGATAACATACTGTAACTGTGACAAACAAACTGAAATAACAGCTACTGTTCCTCGAAATTAAAATCCCTTACACACGACAGTCACAAGCTTTTCTCTATTCATGCTTATGACAGTTACCTTAGTTAGAATGAGATAAAAACTGTTACTGTTACACCCTGTTACGTCGTCACAAGCTCTTTCCTTTTCTCGCATAGGTGTAGCACCTCAGTTAGAAAGAGAAGTACCTACTATGAACCTATATACCGACTATGGAACAGGAACAGGGGGCCGATTCTACTAATTTGCAACGTTACACGTTAAATTGTGTTTCCACAACAGTTCGATTTCGATCGCCGTTCGATAGTTACATAAAAAGTCATTCTACTATTTTATAAGCAAAATGGAAACTAAACTTAAAACGAATTGCAACTGAACTGTAGCGGGAACACAGCGGGTAACCCGCGTTACCAACATGCCAAAATAATATGTTTTATTAATACCACAAAGAAAAAAGTTGAATCTAAAAATGTTACTAAACACGAATATGTGGCACTAAAAGTATTTTCTATAATTAAAAGACATAATGATCATAATTTTATCATTAACTTTGTCCTATAGTAAACGTCACGCTCATGTTCGATTTTGTTAGTAGAATAGGTTTTGACATTGTTTCAATCGATCGTTGGCGTAACTAAAACGTAACCGCAGCTGTGTCGCAGCTGGACCGTTGTTCATTTTAGTAGAATGCGAAAACGCTTAAAAGTGGTGATTCGGTTGCGGTTCTATTGCGTTTTTTTAACAAATTTGTTAGTAGAATCGGCCCCCAGGCGGAACAGATATGCGATTATAGCTGTTACAACCCACGCCAGATGCTACGCCATATTTGTTTGTTGAAGTGTATCCTACTATGAAGTTGTCATTTTAGTCGGTGCTGACACCACAGAGTACATTTTATAGTGATGGGCCTAATCGTTATAAACAATGACACTGCTAAATGGTAAAATAATAATTAACACTTAGATGATCAGGCTAAGCGTGGACAAGATCTATATTAAAAAAAATACTTGCAATATAAAAACTACATAACTCAATGAAAGCAAATATTATAGTAAAGTTGTAGAAAGATACATTGTGCTTAGTTAAATAAGAAAAATAAAACTCAGAATAAATACTGTTCAAGCAGGCCGTTATTTTACACTACTGTAATTAAATAGCACAATTGTTCGGACATAACCGGGGGCTCTGTTTGCCATTAAGAAATTAAATTGAATTAAAGGTAAACATATTAACAATGATTATTTAAAAGCGGTTGTATATCGATACTCGGATCGAAATGATCCATTGCGAAGCAAAATATCGATACAAAGCAACCGATCGAGCATCTCTCTAAGCGATACAGTAGGAATTGCCAGGAAAAAATATGTTGAAATACTAATAATGTTTTTCATGGTTTTATTTTAAAACAATATAAATGAGTAAGTATAATCTTCTCATGCAGTATTGATCGGTAGATACTCGTTTTGAAAGAAACACTTTTTTGGGTTACCATAATATAATATATTATCTAATCGATTACAGACTGAAATTGATGTTTTATTTCCGTGCTGGTAACACTGTGTCTAACAAATGGCTATGCTTTTCAACTGGTGGATATAGTTTGAATACTTTTTATTTCGACTTTTTATAAGTGTACTATGTGATGTGCAAAAATATTTCTTGCAGAAATATATATAAATATTGTTTAGTAAAAATATTTTTTACCGGGCTTTTTGGCCACGCTTAGCCGAAACTGGTGATTCCCTTTAGTGGCTACTACATCAGCTCTTAAATTATAACAGACCATAAACACAGTGAAATTTAAATGGTGGTTTTCCCGCAGCAGAACAACTTGTAAGGAGTACTTTCGACGCATAGAGTAAAAGTAAAAAAATTAAGATGTTTTTTATTTTTATTAAAAAAATATTCATAAACTCGAAAACGTGAGAATCAATAGTAACACTAGAGGTAACTTGTAGGTACTACTCGAATCACACGCGCCGCCGACAATAGAAACACCGATCCATAAATGTTCAAAGCAAAATAAACTCTCGCACGTGGTGTCTTTTCACAATTTTTAGTCTGCCATTTTTTGTTTTTAATATTTTATTGAGACAAATTAAGACAAAACCATTTCGCTGCGGGAAAACAACCATCAAAATGTATCGGTGTATAGGTACTTAATTCACAATTCCGAACTCAGCAGTTAAATATATCAACTCGACTAAATAACTATCTGTCTCACTAAAGACTTATTAACAGTTGCTAAGTTCAGATAGAACATCATTGTGTCCTTTCCTTTGTTTTGTTTGCAGCCTCCTGCGGCCTGCAGTAATGGTATTATAAAACTAAAATGTGGAGCGTGCCGTTTAAAAAAAATCTAAAGACAAAAATAATAGTTAAATTCGTAAATCTGTTATTCCAATTGTGTCTGTGTTGGAGTGTGTAGGAGCGCTGACACATCAGTATTGTATTCGTTGTACGTGCGGCGCTCGGCGACAAGTAGTTCGCCCGTAACCACCGTAAACTGTGGACGCGCTCCCAACCTAATTAACTACTCATGTGTACTATTAATAACGAGTTATAAGTAAAGCAATAATAGAACTCCGCAGCATTTGATTTCTCTCCGTACACACAACCCTAAAGGCATAATTCACATAACACACTAAAAGTGAAACAACTGCACTGCACCACATTATTTTGTATGGGCGTGGCGTAGGGTAGCGCCGCGCAGGGTAGCTCCGCGCAGAGTAGGTACCTGACTGACGCCGCCGCCGCGCCATCGCGCCGACAGCCTGTTTTATTGATTAGTTAGGGTATTATTGTCCTCTGCGTTCATTAGTTTTAGTGAGTTGTGACTGCTATATCTCTTAATAACCACCTATCTCTGAATTTTTAACATGTCTTGACAAAAAAAAACTGCACTGTTAAATTTAGCAGATTAGTTAATAGACCCATCTCCAGTTTTATACACAGAACATAGAGCATCATCATTTTATTCTGAACTAGGGGTGAACGATATACATCGAGTTTGATGTTTTTTTAATTTGTCAATATCAAGTAAATATCGATGTTTTTTATTCGATGCATCGAATAGGCAAACCTGCTTTGAATAATTTGTAACAAGCTATAATCAAAATTAAAAATCTACGTAGGATGTGGTACATTAAATTGGGGCTTAATTCTCCCATTTACCATGCCAGCTGAGACGTCAAGCCGTAGAAAAAACTTGAAAATACAAAATGCAAATGGTCGTCAGTCTTCTGTCACTTGAGTTTATAACAAAAGAATTTCGTTAGTTTGTAAATTGAGGTTAGATCAGCGATTACTTTTTTAATGGTAGAAGAAATCAAGAATTATTATTGTAATTAAATGACTTTTAAATTTACTAACCATTTAATCGATTTTTGTTTATTAATTTTAGCTTTCTTAAATTCTATATACTTATTATAAAATAGTCAAGTTTCAAAATTGTAAAATTAATAAAGCTATTGATTTGTAAATTCTTTTTTTTATTATTAACGCCACATTCATATCTAGCTTTTGTTAAAAAAAAAAAAAAACATTCAAAAACACATGACAGCATGCTTCTTATTGCAGTCTCCGAAAAAGTTCCCTCATAGTGTCATATAACAATAGTCGCACCGCTGCTCTTGTTTGTGTTCCCATGCTGAATTTTGACCCTATCTTATAGATATTTACGTCCGGCTCGGGATACTGCAGCCGCTCGTACCTATACTAGGTATACCTAATGATGATCATCACTTATCTAATACCTATTCACCATTTCAATGAGCCCAAACAAAAAACTTTTGTAAAACTGTAATTTCCTCAAGAGTTAAGCACCAGTCAGGTGATGCTGCTGATTCATTATTCACATGAACATCCCTTCATCAACTTGAAAAGAGCTGATGATTCAATGGATTCGAACGACTGAAAGGAGGCCCCGAAATTGCATTGCCTGAGGGCCCTGACATGCTTAATCCGGCCCTGGTAACCAGGCGCTTAGACGGGAAGGGCAGGTTGTAGGAGTTGGTCAGATAAAAATATGAAGCTAGTTGCCCATGTCAAAGCATAGTAGGCACCTATGGAAAAGAGCAGGAAAGAAACTCCATAATCACTGTTTTAAATTGTTACAATATGTTACAAAATAAATTATGTAGTTAAAAGGTAAAATTATTAATTCAACTTTAATGTTGAATTTAAAATTATGATAATAAGTGAGTACGATGCCGATGTAAAAAAGGCGTGTACGTTCTTTGTCCTGAGTACTGCAAATAAAAATAAAAATAAAAATAAAACAATAAAAAAATAAGTTAAAATACACTCTGGTGGCAGCTAAAGGCTTCTCGAAACGATCAATCGCAATTGTCTTAAATTACGTCATTGATACACATTGATGCGCACGTGCGCAGATTGATCGTCTACCAAGTGCAATTGAAGCGATTCGACAATATTACTATAATTACAATTGATCAATCGCAAATTACCGTTTCAGGAGGCCTTTAGAGATTACCAGCATAAAAAGCTAATACCATGCGGGATGACCAGTCTCAACAATGGGCGCCAATGGGCGGAACCCAATCCTTTTCCAATTAGAGGTAGGCTCCAAATATAAATGTATTTGGAGCCTACAAATAAAGGTAAAAGTTTAGACTCACCAGAGTTCGGCTCACACGAATATTACAATTATTTAGTTAGCAGAAAGCAATTAAATTTACGAGGCGTCCATCGAAGCTCCGACAGTACAAAGTATTGATCGACTACGACGACCACTCGCCCAGTATTGCCAACCTTAAGTAAGCGCCTATTACTTAGTTACATTTTACAGTTCACAGGAAATCAAAAGATGCAATCTAAGTTAGAATTCGTCTAGTGTGATCACTAGCTTCCAATTTCCAATTATAGTTTGAAAAAAATTATACTTAATGTAATCATCACTTTACCAAACTTTATAGTCGCAAATTATCCCTTGGAATTAGTATGTGCCTATGTCTACACACGGCCTCACACGGCGACATTTAATAAATCAAATCTGACATGGCGCGCGGGTGGAACTGGTTTGTTATTTCATTGTAAGCGCTAAACATTAGTAAGGTTTATACAGCCTTACTGTCTTAGTAATAAAATTTACACACGTCTTATACGGGAGGTACAACGTTTAGCTACTCTACCATTAAAAGATATTTGACAGTTCGGTTGTACATCAAACACCTGTCAAATTTTCCCAGTAGAACATGAACCTTATACTTATGGTATAAAGTTGAAAATCTATCCAAAAAATTTGATAGATTGGGGTAGCTTGATGTGATGGCGTCTGTACACATCTGTTATAGCGGGAGTTTATGTTGTATGAGAAATTATGCAACTGTTATTCAGTCCTCAAAACTTGTTTAGTGATCGTGTAACCGTAGTAACCGGACTTCTGCCGGGAAAAACGGCGGGGTGTTTTTACTAAGTTTTAGGAACGTTCGCATTCAAATCTCAGTCTCTGATGGATTATTTGCATTCATCATCATAATTTCAGTCGAAACACGTATACACTGTTGGACATGGGCCTACTACAAGCTTCGCCACTTCGACCTATTCTGTGCTTCCCACATCCAGCGGATTCCTGAAGCCTTTACAAGGCCGTCGATACAACTTGTAGGAGGCCAGCGCGGTTACTCTTTATTTTAATTCTGATCGATCGACGTTGGAATTTTGACTTTTTGTGCTCTTGAGTTCGACGCTAGCGCCAAGTTGTGTTTAAATTGCGTGTCCTTTTGAAGAACTAAGTGGCATCGATCGGGCTTGGCGGGCGGTAAACGCTACTCGAGTTTATTTGACAACTGTGTATTGCGTCATTAATACGGTGGGATTGTTTGTAGATTGTGATTTTTCCATTATCAATAGTGTAACTTTTTAGAAATTGTGGTTCGTTTTATATGATTTTCAGTAACTTATATGAGTATAATATGGCACGATTAGCTGTAATATAAGTACATATACAGTGTTTTACATAATTCCCATAAAAAACAATGGAAACAAAGACAAATAAGGAATATTTGAAAATAATGTCAGGTTAAGTTGAAAATGAGATTTCTTATTTATGTTCAGTTTTTAATTATTTTTATTTTAAACGATACATCTACTTCTAAAACCATATTTCCAGTACGGATTTACGTAAATCGTACCACGGTTTCCAAAGATATTCAAGATTTTATGTAGGTAAGGAAAAAGGAACCACACTACATTTTCATTGTTTCTGTTCTAGAAAATTTGTATATAAAAAAAAAAAACTAACTAAAATCAATGAAAACAGCCACACTCAATATTGTTATTTCATGTATATGTAACAAAAATTGTAAAGATTAAGCGTGAAATAATTTTGAAATATTTCGGCTTAGTAAAAATTACACACGGTCAAAAAAATCGTAAACCTCTGTAAGGAAAAGGTGGCCGGTATAAAAGACGTGTTATTTGCCGGCACTAGTCAATCAGTCCGATCCAGTCGGTCTCTTCCTGCCCTCTAGGCTCTACCTGCGATGCCCTAAGCCGAGGTCCGTACCGCACAGGGGCAGGTCTTAGCGAGCAGTCGCTATAGTTTTAAGTTTTTATGCCCTAGCTGGTGACCTTAAATTTATTACGGTTACCAGCCAGCACCCTAATTTCGTAACATACGATTAATCATAATCTGTTTCATTTTGACAGTTCAACGATATTCATTGCGTTATTAACGTTGCGCGTTGTTGAGCCGACACATTTTTCGAACATGTGAAGCAATGGTTTAGCACTCTGTTTCAAAATGAAACAGAATAAATGATTAATCGTGAGTTACGCAATTAGGGTGCAGGTTGTCAGTCGTATTCGCCGACAGCTGTCATCGGACGTCAAATTGCTGGGTGAACGTAAAAAGGCGCGAATTTATGTGTTCTGACAAAAAAAAATTGAACAATTTGGCAAGCGAAGTTTTGTTTTTGTTGAAAAACTATTAATTTCTGGGGAGTAAATAATTATATGTTCCCTTTAACCTTCAATTAGTTAATTTTTTAGATGTGTTTCATCGAAAATGGTTCGGAATCGCAACGTCACGAGACGTCTAAAAAAGATATTTGGTCGTTATAGAATTTTCTGGAAAACAGAAAAGCAATATATTGGAAAATTATTGGCAAAAAATTAAGCAGATGATTAAGATGACAATTATCTCCGCAAAAGTGGTAAAGTTGATAATGTCATTTCGGTATTTTCCTTTAGATCCGGATCTTGTCTATATTTTCTCTCTCTTGTTTTATTTCATTTGATGTATAAATAATCTACTGTTTAAGTGTACCCCATCATGTTATACTGTAGGTAACCCTATGGCTGTTATATTGTACCCCACCCCCGGGCACACTATAAGAAATCGGTGATCTCAAAAAACTAAAAAAATAAGTACCTAGCTTTTCAGTATAATTTGACATAATTTCAAGCCTAATACCTATGAAGGTAAAAAATTGCTGATTCTATGGTATTAAATAATAATACGAAATAATCAACTTTTTTTTTATATATAATAGGTCTTTACCTATGAAATTGCCGTTTTGTATGAAAAAATTTAAACGATTTTTTTTCATGTTTTTTTTATTTGTATTAATCGAAGTAATCACCCATGCAATCAATGCATCTTTGCCATCGCAGTGGCAGTTTATTGATGCCCTTCTTAAAGAAATCAGCTGGACGGGAGGCAACAAATTCTTCAAAGGCATTTTGTACTGCCTCTCGGGTATTGATTTTTTTTCCCGCCAAGAAGTTATCCAAATTCTGGAAAAAGTAGTAGTCTGTAGGCGCAAGGTCTGGTGAGTAGGGCGGATGACGGAGAGCTTCCAACCCCAGTTCTTGCAACTTGGAGACCGTCTACTGTGCAGTATGAGGTCGCGCGTTGTCGTGCAGGAGCAGCGGAGACGAGCGATTGACCAATGCTGGTTGGAGATGTGCCAGCTTCTCCATCATTGTGTTCAGTTCTTCACAGTACACATCTGCAGTAATGCTCACCCCGTTTGGTAAGAAGCTGTGATGAATCACACTGGCGTTAGACCACCAAACAGTGACCATCACTTTTCTAGGGGTAAGTTTTCGTTTTGGGCATTGTTTAGGTGCTGAACCAGGATCCAACCAACTTGCTGAGCGCTTGCGGTTATCAAACAGAATCCATTTTTCATCGCAGGTAACAATGCGGTTCAAAATTCCTTCATTTGTGTGTCTGTTGAGCAGTGCAAGGCACGTCTCGACGCGTACTTCGCGCTGACGATCATTGAGTTCGTGGGGCACCCATTTGTCAAGCTTTTTTACCTTGCCAATTTGACGCAAATGGACCAATATTGTTTTGACGCTAACGTCGAAAGCTGCTGCTAATTCAGCCGTAGATTGTGTATCATCAGCTTCCACAATCGCCTTTAATTCGTCATTGTCGACCAAAGTCTTCGGACGACCGCGAGGTTCATTTTTCAGGTCGAAATTTCCAGAACGGAAGCGAGCAAACCAATAACAGGTGGTGCGTTGGTTTGTAGTGTTAGCTCCGTAAACGTCGTTGATGTTGCGTGCCGCTTGTGCCGCGTTGCTGCCACGACGGTACTCATATTCCATAATTACTCGAATTTTTAACGTATCCATGATGACGAAAAAGATTGAAATGCGATGAAAATGTAACACTAATCAATAAACAAATGACTACTTTTGGAAAAAAAAATCCATGTTTTTAAAATAAAATTAATTTGAAATTAGAATGCTTACCAAAACAAAAATTATTTTGATTTGAAATGGCCAGTACTGCAAAACGGCAATTTCATAGGTAAAGACCTAATATTACTTTTTTGTTACACTGTCCCCCTCTTGACCGTCGTGTGATACATAACGCGCACCTCATGTTTGAAGAGGTACAGCACAGTATTGGCTCAAATACAAGTCGTACCAAATTTCCGACCTCCGTTACCAGAGGGTAGAACAACCTCGACAACACTTCTGGAACCGGTGAGCGAAGGCATACATCACGCGAGCTGCAGGTGCGGAAAAAATGGACGGAAAATATGGACGAGCTCAAACCAAACTCCTTAGTGGGTTATAAAGGTCCATACCATTTGGGATATACGTCCCACCCCGTAGGATATCCTTTGCACTATCCCAGGAAAGGGTGGTATATAAGTATACCTCGGGTGGTTGAAACATATAGTTAATTGTGCTACGCCAAACAAGATTTACAGTGTATTTTATTTAGTTGACTTTACGTAGACCTACAAAATATTGCAAAATGTCATCAAATATGCTCACTTACTTCAAACTAAACATTGAACTGTCTATTTTGAAAATATAAAGTTTCATCTGCGTCGGTCTGCGGCTGTGGTTACTTATTATAACACCTACGATTGCGAAGCTTGATTTTCTTTGTGGTTTGGGCGTCCTTAAGTGGATTTATTGCACAGAAACATAAAAACGTTTTAGAAACGATGTTAACTAACATCCTTGGATTTTAAATGTATTTATAGATATTGGTTAATTGTACATAGAAATAAATCAAACTTTTTGCAAAAACAATTGTGATTGAGCAGTGTATTCAGGAAAATGCGAATCAGGCCGAAAGATCAAGAAAGATTTTTCAAGATAATAACTAAGCGATTGGAACGTCGACGATTAGCAGAACTATGTAAAGTACCCGAGCCTGCTGTGAATACATTGCTCAATACTTCTGATTAGTCGAATACTTGCTTCTTCCAGCTTTCGTCCTAATTAATTGTGCTGTAGTAGCACAGTATGGTCTATCTGGGAACTTTCCGAAGAGGCAGCCGAATCGAACAATTAAAAATATAAGATTAAGAAGCATTAGACGAGATCATACTCGACAAACAAGAGAAGTTAGGTACGAATACGGACTTTCATAACAGACTTATTTTTGTTCAAACCCATTTAACTACGGTCTTTGGAAACTTCCGTAAAAAAATAAGTGTAATGTCGACGCATGCTTTAGATTTATTAAGAGTTTAGCTTTATTTTAAGATTAAGTAGCTAGTTAGTTATTAAGTCATTTGTTGATACCTATGTTTGTACTTAAGTGCAGTACGTTTTACTTTTTGTATAAAAGAAGTCTTATAAATATGTAAAATAATATACCTATACATTAGAATCTCATTATGAAAAGCTTTTATTTCCAAGTCTGCAGCATTTCTGAGACAATAAAACTGAAATAATCAAGAAAATGTAAGTACCTATGTAATTTGTATTAAATTAAGTAAATATTGTGACAATGAAGCCCGCTCAATGCTGCCTGTAGGTATTGGACTGGTTGAAGAGACGCACTTGTCTGGTCCAGGGGGTTGCGGTACATAAGCTGAGATGAACTGCTTTTAGTACGTACTTACCTAACTGATGTGCTGACTAAGACTGGTTACTGTGACTCTTGGATTAGGTACTACATCCTAATCGTCAGGACTGACTAGCGGATAACTGAGTGATTGTATATTTCTCTATTCCAGAACATCAATGAACGCCCCGGTGGATCGTCGTACGTCAGAATGTCGTCATATAGTTTTGGTACGAAGTAAGAGACAAGAGACTCCAGTTTCTCCAAAGAAGTTCAATAATAGTGACACTGGCTGATTACTGTCACATTGCACATTTGTATGGTGGTTGTCTTCTGGATAAATGCTGTTCTGTGCTTCTGGATGTCAGGCTTGCCGAAGATGCAGGTACCTATTGTATAGGAGTACATCTTCCTTTATGTCAGTTGCTGCCGTTCGTTGTCGTACAGTCGTGGGCATGGCCACGACCATCTACTGCTATATTTCAGCATAAGCCTGATGATATTAAACCACTTACACTATTACCACTTCTGTTATACGCTATCCAGTGCCATTAAGTATATTTATTTCTTTATTAATTATCAAGTAGCTACGGACCCAGTCTAGAGAACTCACATCAAACGTGTCCTTATCAAAAAAGCATATTTTATGTTAAAAGACTACGTTGAAGACAGGGAAGTTTGGCATTCATTCCTTCTGCACATGTGGCTTCCCTGGTACCTCATTAACAGCATAACTAACTGAAAGTCATAAAAACTGCTCCCAAATTACGATGTTAATTTTTATTCACTTTATTTTTTTACAATGTCTGACATATTCTCGTCATTATTTGACATTATACATCAATTCTAATATCAACTATTTATTAGTGATTGTCATGGAAATCATGTCACTTGGTTTAAATAGGTTAATTTTATTTATGTAGATTATTTTTACATTTGGTGAATGAGAGAACGTTGTAGACCTTGCAGACTGTAGATTTGTAGAGGATTTTCTATTCTGTATTCTTTCCTCTAAGTACCTGGTACTTATTGACAGGCCTGCACTGTCCTCCCATACCTATTACCACTGTAATTTGAAAACATTGTAAAAGCCAATTATTTTTAAAAGAGTTTCTTGCCGGATCTTCTCCATAGGAAGTGACAAATTGGAACCGTGCACCTAGCTTCTGACGTTTCATAAGTGTTCATGCAGGTTTATGTAAAATAAATTATTTTGATTTTGATTTTGAGAGGCCTTAGAGCTTGGGGTTCTGAAACATATTAAAGGCAATAGGTAGGTACCTGTTAGTTTACACGGAGGCACGGCTTTTATCAAATGGAGGTCTATTCCAACAAAAACATTCCATCGAATTAAAGCTTTAGGATCATAAAAACGTACTATATAGGCACTTACAAAGGTAGGAAACCGATGCCTATAGCTCGAAGAATTAGCAAAATTAAATGGCAGTTGGTAGGGCACAATGTTTGAAAAACAGATTTATTTATTTTATTTATTAGCTCATAAAAAAGTGTTACAATAATGAGGTGTGAGTGGATCCCACACTAGATCCAGTGGGCCGATGGGGCCAAAAGGTTCTAGAGTGGCGACGGGGCGTACCGCAAGTCGTAGCTTTGGGTGGTCTCCAACAAGATGGACCGATGACCTGATGAAGGTCTCAGGAATCCGCTGGATGTGAGATGCACAGACCGGTAGAAGTGGCGATGCTTGGGGGAGGCCTTTGTGCATCAGTGGACGTGTTTTGGCTGAATAGATGATGATGATGATGCTGATAAAACTTACAAATTGAATGTTTTGATTTGACTTCAATAAGAAGGAGGTTAGAAATTCGACATGTTAATGTATATTTATTTTTTTAATTTATGTTCGGGGATAGCTAACTTCATCATGACAGACGGATTTGCAAAATTCGTTTTTTGTTCGAAAAGGGTTTATTCCAAACTGGTCCCATTATATTTCATATAGATCTGATGGTGCGTTTCGGAGACAGACCACGGAACTCTTAAAAAAATTACAACAAATCAACCGCGATTGCTGCTATTGCATAAATATGCATTGTTTTGAACCCAAGGATGATGAAATTTCGAATCGGTGTGGTGTAGGTACCTACTATAACTAAAAAGTGAATCAAAGTGAAATAAGCGAAATTAAAGTTCTTTTTCACTTGTTTTTCCGGTTTTTCCGGAGTTTTTCCGGAAATCAGTTGTTTTTTTTTTGGAAAACGTTTTTATTAAACTGAAAACCGACATTCTAATTTCAAATCGCCTTAAGATATCTTTAATTAAAAAAAAAACGGTTAATTAATATATTATTTGTATAACTCAAACTACGGCGATGTAGGTATTTTCAATAACAATTTAATGATGTTAAATACAGATGAATATTGTACTAAATCTTTTTAGAGAGTGATTTTGTACAAATTTAACCTGATCAGGGTTCGTTTTTATATTCATTAGATGGCTTTGTTTTAGCTAGATAAGTACATTACTTACTTAGTATGTGATCGTTAGCCATAGGTAGGTATGCTCTAATAATTGAGTGCCTATCTCATTCAATAATGTTTACGGGTATAAAACAAGTGGAAAGTTAAAATTAAAAACGCCAATAAACTTTCTGTATTTATTTATTTCACATTAAAACATTTTCAAGCTATCTTGATTTAACTATAATACAATTAACATGATCTTTTATTAAAACTAAACAAATAGTACTTAATAATAATTATAATATTAACAATAGAGTATAATAAGGTTGCTTTAAGCTAAAAATCATTTGCAGATAATATACCTAACCATTTAAAATCGATAAAACATCGAAATTAATAATAAACAGCTCTATAAAACATTAAGTTTAAGTTTTTGCTTTAAACGTCTTCAAAAATGGGTAAGTAAATAAACTAAGTAAAAATACTAGAAAAATATTCATATAAAAAAGCATTAATTTGGCACATTAGATAAATAATTTAAAAAAACCAACCAAGGGGAATGAATATGATATTTTTTTTAATAAGTTCATAATGTTTGTTAAAAACAACAAAATAAAAGACAATTCCATAATGTAAGATAAGTGATTTACATTTACGATGCTTAGTTTATTTTTTGAAAATATATTTTTGCTACAGTCATATTTTCTATTACAATGCCCATAAAAGTATAGTTATGCTCGAAAAAGCACAAATAATCATTTATTAGCAAATAAAATATAAAAAATTTGAGTGAAAATTGATTTCCGCAATAATGAAGTTCCAAGTGCATATGTAATTGTATTTGTGATTTTGCAACGAACTTTTAAAAAGCGCAAATATTTAGTTTGAATAACACATATCTATGATTAAATGTTCTAGAATCTATGTCTATTCCATCTTTCTAATGTAGATAATATATTTCGAGTCTAAAAATAAGGTTATTTTATACAACAATATTTTATAAGATTTTTTTTATTTTGCTAATTTTGACACACATACGCACATAATTGATAGAATTCTTGATTAGATTATGAGTGAATGCCTATAAATATCTAATATTAATGACGGTTGTAACTAAATGAGTAATTTTATTAAAAAAAATCTGTTAGAGAGAAGACGATTACATACGGACATATTAAAAAGTAATAATATGATATAATGTAATATGTAAGTTAGGAAAGTAGCCACGATTTTATTTTGATCAATTCTTATGCATTTAAATTAGTTAACTTTTTCTTATCACAGTCAATTTATATATTCCGAATATAAATATATTTTCTATTACGCGCCGTCAAGAATATTAAATAGTTTCTATAATTTAGTAGCAGGTAATTTTGTATCATTTGTTATTAATACAACTTACTGTTCGTTGTATCTGATGGTGTTTCAAGGAACCTTGAGTATAGGCCCGTTTTAACAAACCAATCTCAGTTGAGTGCTCTTTCGTTCTTGTTGTTCCTTTGCTAAAGATGCTGATTTTGAATTGAGAACTCGTCATGATAGTCTGTATGTCTAATAATCTCTAATAAAGTGCACTTTTTCAACATTCTTTGTTAGTGAACACTGAAATGAGAGCGGATCATTAACACGGACCTCGTACATTTCTACGATTTTTTTTAAATATCGTTGCTTACTTCCGAAAATATAGCGAATAGACAAGGATAGGAAAGAATTTTGGCACTCGGTATGGAAAGGTTTTCTAAGTGTTACTCGTTACAGTAATAAGAAATGTTAGGAGCTAAGTTAGAGGGTACCTACAGTTACACCTAAAAGTGATTTATATGTACATTGATAATTAGACAAGTTTCTATGAGTTCTGATCGTAGTAGGTATCATGAACTCATAGCACAAGACTGCCGTGCAAGATAGAACCGTGTTTACTTGATATAGCTACGATGGAATATTATTACTGGCTACACATTCAGTATAGTGATTAGGTAGGTACATTGTTTGAATATAAGTTAACAAGTACGGGTACCTATTTTTTTGTTTTTTTTTTTGTTGAACAATTAAAAATACTTTTTTTAATATCATTATTTCATTTTCCGTTAAACTTTTTCGAAAGTCGTTTGGGGAAAAAGCATGCGGGATTCTTACTTAATATCGGAGTAGGTATCAAAACGATATAACAAACCTAATGGAATTAGCTAATTATATTATAACATACAATAGGCAATAATACTAATTCAGTTAAATACTAACAATTGTGTATAAATAGGAGCCCCCGCGCATTAGGCAGTCAGTATTGAGCGATTTTACGATCGCTGATGCGTCATGAGTAGGTACGCGACCGGTCGGATTAAAGCCATTGGCCGCGTATCGCTACGGCTACTTACATTGTCGCGATAATGTGAACTATCTACACTTCGCATGCTGTCTTTTGTACAGCAAGACGTCGCACAGCCGTTATTAGCACGCTTGTATTCCACAATACTGCTAGCCCCGAGGAGCTGCGCTTGTGTCGCCTGCGCCTGATGCGCGCGAACTCTTAGACAGATATGAAGCATCGACTACAAGGTCACAGTATGTCAGTCTCGTAAACCTTATTAGTAGTGGCCACAGCTTCAGGCGGCTTGCCTATGTCGTTCGTTAATAGTCCGTCGACGTGATTGTCGGTGGCTAGGTGAGTCATGCTGCCAGATATCGCGGCGGGCGCCAGGTTCAAGTTCATTTTGGTCAGCAAGTTGGACTCGCTGCCGGTCTTCTTGAGGTCTGGCTGCGCGTTAGGTGGCAGCGTGGGGCCGCTCCGTTGGATCATTTGCAGGCGCGCATACTGTTCTTGCAGCGCCTTCTGCTTCTTCAGCAGTTCTTGGTGTCGTTGTTCGAGCGGCGTGTGTCGGCTGGTGGCCTTGTCGTCGTCGGAGGAGGGGTCGGAGGGGTGAGGTGGGAGGGCGGGGTCGGGGTGGCAGCGGGGCAGCGAGGCGGGCGAGGTGGGCGAGGCAAGCGGGGAGCGCGAGGTAGTGCGCGGCGGCGGCGGTGGCGGTGCGCGGCGCGCGGCCATGGCGAGCAACTCCGGGTGGCGCTCGGGCACGGGCGGCTTGGGCGGGTGCTGGCCGCGCGCGCGCACCGGCGGCGACGCGTCCGTGTCGCTGCCGCTCGGGTAGGAGTGCAGGCGCCGCAGAGGCCCGTCCCCCCGCCCGCCCCGCTCTGCCGGCTTCGCGAACGTCTGCAGCTCGTCTAGTAGCGCATCGAGGGCGTTTTCTGGCCGCAGGTCCGCTCCCCGGGCCGCATCGCCTCGCCCGGCGCACACGTCACCGGTGCCCTGCGCACCATTCCACGCACTTCTAGCTGTGCTCGCCGATCTCCAACAGACATTATAAAAGAGCGGTTGCAAGTAAGCCCCTAATACTTTATCGTCTATTTTTTTTTGCTTGTAACTAAAACTTGAAAGCATTATTGCAACCGCGCTTTTAATACATATATAATATATAGAGATATATAAACACTTATTTCAAACATTTAACACCGTTTCCAGTCCATTGAAGACACATAGAGTTGGACAAGACTATGTCTGAATGCGACCACAATCATTCAAAAATAATAAAATAGAAACGAAAAAGGCGAATGCCCCTCTTTTTTTGTCTTTGAATATTATAGAAAATTAACAGTAGAGACAAGATTCCTTCGGCGCTTACATAATATAGCAAAGTGTTGCAATGATCAATACTTTCTGTTTTCTATTTATTCAACAACAAAAAAGAAAAGGATGTGTAGACGAGCGGCCTATTTCTAGTGGAAAGTAAATCGAAACGTGGTGGAATAACGTTGGAATAACGTGTTATATAGAAGTAAGAATTAGAGAAGTAAGATTTGGTAATTATTAGAGATACATATGAACAGTTACATAAACATAGTTATTGGGTTTCGTGATATTAGATAGGTAGGTACTAAGCAGAACAATTTAATTTGGTGAATAGAGAATAGAATAGTATGTGTTTAAATTTTAGAGACGTATTCAGTCTTCTTAACAATTGTGATGATATTGCCATTAGTCAAAAAAATTATAAAGTGTATATAATAATGTTAGATACTATAAGTACTTATTTATTTCAACAGTATAGGTACTACTAAAGGAAGCTAATGTCAAAGTGACATTTTAATTAAAAACTAGTCTAAGAAAAGCTCAAAGTGGATAACCTACTGCAATCGCTACTATGATCAAAACATTATTGTCAATGTGCAAAGGTGTTATTATACATTTACATAACGACTGTACCTAAGAACTTATTTCAAAACAAATATAATTTTATTAAGTAATTACCTGTGCTCCGATGGTGTGTTAGTTTATTTTTTAATATAGTTTTATTGTTAATACTTGAGGGATAGATATATAATTGAAGGAGTTTGAAAGGAGCACAATGTATCTTCAATAATTAGAAATAATTAAGAATAAAGACATTGGTTTTTGTCCGATAGAAACAAGTAAATGATAGTTTATGAAGATTTGTCAAGACTGATAGAGTCTAATAGAACCAAGGAGTACGAAGTGTGAAGGAAGTCTGTTAAGGCAATTAATTAAGTTCCGGAAGTGTTGGGCTGTGAACGGCTCCTGATATCGACAATGCGCTGCAACAGAATAGAAAACAGCAAGATGCACAAACTATCGTTTTAAAAGCCACTACAAGAAATTACAACATGCTTGTTATTCAATGTATTGATAATGACGTTGTTTTCATATTTCGCCAACACAAACACACACACACATAAATTATTATAATTTAATGATTGAAACAGAAAACAAAGGAAATCATTGAAATAATAAAAAAAATAAAAAATATGAAAGAAATATGAACACACGTCTGAATAACTATGTGCTTCAGTTCAGTACCACTCTTTAATCGTGAATTAATGACGGTGATATTAAAAGTTCTTGCTTTTATTTAAACTTGGATGTAAGCACCACATCAGTTATTAAAATTATGTTGTTTGTCTAAAATGGCTGAGCCCGATCACAAACTATGCGAGTTTTAAGAATTAAGTTAGGTACCTACTGATGGAAAATTCTACAATAATAACTGAGGTTCTGCAGACAAACAAGTTTATGAACCGTTCTTTCCAATTTATTACACACTATCAAAATACACACACAACTGATCGCATGCACCGTGCGACACGATGTAACCTCCGATTCAGACAGAATCCCTGTAAGGGAGTCCCGGGATAGCTTGTCTTAATCTTTTGACTTAGAAATTGCGATGACTTCCAAATACCCTACAATCATGGTGCTCTCAACAGCCAGTAGTGCAAAAATTCGCAGGTACTTAAACTGCAGCCAAAAGAGATTTATCTATCAGTGACTCATCTCTGGATTTCCCAGGACGATATGTTTATAGATTAAAAGACTTGGAAATCAACAAGTGTTTTGAATCAATTAAATTGTTTGATACGTAAGGTGTTTCATTTATTAATACAAAGCACCAATTTATTAACTAAATGACATTCTTGCTATCCCAGGTCTTCCCTACATTTCATATTAAAGTAGGCCCAATTTAGTTATTACATTTTTAATCGTAAATAAAGTTAATTAATCATTTTGACAATAATTGAGTTGTAATATTGAAAGACTTTTTGCACAATCAACTTTCACCAGATCCATTAACTAAGTGAACACACAAAAGAGGTCTATGTCGGACAGTGGATCAGTTGAAAGTTGAATGTCATTGGCCCATGGTCATGGTCAGCTGTTAAAATTCAACTAATAACTAATAAAGCGGCGTGGTCTTTAAATTGTAAACAATGCTGTTTCAGAAATTACTAATTCACCGCTTCAAAGATACCATTGAATTTTAAAACAGAATTACAAGATTGATTTTATTATTTCAATTTCATACGATTTATTTAAAGTATTCTTTTAATAATATGTGAGCATGCGTACCGATTCTTTCAATACTGTTCGAACTGCAAAAATATGCAAAATGTCTATAAATCTTTCCAATATAATCTGTCAGTCAAGCGAATTTGGACTAACTTTATTTCTAAAGCGTAGGTAGTTAACAAAATCCAGTGCACCAACATGCCTACAGATATATAGCAAAAACTTGTGATAAGATTACATAAAAATAGACGTAAATATATTGAAAGTAAAATAATTATAATAAAGTAAAAATACGGATGTAGAATAAAAAATATAGAAATAAATAATTAAAACGTATATGAATAATAATGGATAATTATAGTATTATGAAGAGATTTTATTACTCGTTAACAACAATAGCTTCCTTGAAGTTAAGACTCTCTCTCCAGGCGAACTGCCGGGTACCATCACGGAAAAAAGACCATGAAATCCATCGTTAAAACAATTTGATAATAATGACACAACATAAAAATATCATAATGTAAGAGTTAGGTGGAAATGTGTGGCGTAGGTAATCTCTACTGCGACATGACTGCTGATCGTCCTGTTCCTGGTGCCTAAACGTAGGACTCTGCCGACGAATACTCCCTGATAGATGCATAGATACGTGTGATACAAAACATCTACAGTGAGGTGGTTCAACAAGGCGCTCTTTGACTCGCATGCGTTACTTCATTGGGTTTTGAGAATATTTGCAAGCCCTGTAGTCTGGAGTTCAATTACTGAAGACGTTACTATTTCCCCACAAATTCAATGAATTAAATATTTCTTCCAAAACTATTAAATTGAGAGTGTAGTAATTGTGGGAAACTAAACTTCAATCGGTAATAAATAGGATTTAAAATGTCCCACTTAATTGTATCATAAAAAACATTAGCAATATTTAAAAAAAAATACGATTAAAGTCTTTTGACTAGGGTAAGCGAAAGTGTCTCATCAATAAAAAAATCAACCGGGATATCATTAAAGCTTCATTAAATTCATTAGCTTTTGTCTTGACTATAATTCTTTCATTTCACTTTCCAAGTTAGGGTAACCGTTTAAGTGCGCTACTCATTATAATATTAACAAGCATTCCCTAAGGGTCAATATTATGCCCTATTTTATCAATAAAACTTTAAATTTATAAAAAAAAAATTGTGACAAATAAAGAATATGCGAGTCAAAAGACCTGGTCAAACCACATGATCATATTATATTGGAAACTTACAATGGGATCATAGCTACCTATTTCATCGGATACTTTTATATCTACAATCAAGTTTGGATGATACTTTTGGGCGTGGCAGTGAGTGGCAGGTCCTTCTATATATGTAGAATATGCTTGACATTTTTGTAAAAATTGGCATTATTTTCCGAAAGCAAGGATTATAAAATGCAACGTTTACGGATGGTGCATTGGTTGCAGGGATGTGTGCAAAATAATGTCAAGATTCGTTGTATTCTGTAATATTACGTCACACTCTATTTTATAATACTTACCGATATGTGGATTGATAGCTGCAATTCATTCGTTTTTATTTCTGTTCCACAATTGCTATTAACAATCTCTAATAGATCTTGCATTTCTAAGAGCTTGTCGTTATGATAATGTTTTACTTTTGCCCTTACTTTGTTTCGACCATCGATTTTTGGCATCTGATGCATATTCTTGGACACTTTTTGAGAAGCGCGTTGCTTGTGGGCATCAGTTTGTGTCTTGTATGGCACACTTGCGTCTTAGATTAACATTTTCGGTATTGGAAGTATTCGTATTTAGGTTTATAAAGCAGAACGTGCATACTTTGTGCAAGGATCTGTAGGTACTTGTGCTGTCTTTTAAGATACCGATACCGTTATAGGTAAGTAGTATTATCACCTACTTACAAATACCATTGTACTTACTACTTAATATTTACGTCTTGTTGTTCATGAACATACTTGAATCTAACCTTAAATTCTAATATAAGCACCAGGTTGGGCAAACAGGTTGGAAACCGCAAAACCAGCCCCCTGGATCTGGTGATGACACTGCGAACCTGCGAACCTTATAAACCAAGGACACTATAGTAATACAATTGATTAAAGAATATATACTACTATATTTGATTGTGTATCGTCCATTACTCATACCTTCCTGTTCATGACATGATAATGTGACCCATTTACACTGATTGAGCGCCCCATAAACCTCCTGGTAAAGAAACTGTTTGATGTTTTAAAACATTTGGATAAGTTCGTCGAAAGGATTGTTAAGGAATACCGGTGAAACGGAGCTACTTTCCACAGGTTTTGGCATACTATTGGTAATTACTTTTTTTAACAACCAAAATTAACGTTTTTTTTTATTCCAACAGAACAATTGGCTATTTGGCCTTTGGCTATCAAACTCATACTAATATAGAGCCCCACAGGTCCCCCAAACGTTTTTTTTTTTATAATGTCAAAGTTACGCGCGGAAGTGGGGTTTCTTTGACAAGGCATTAAAATGCAACTTATGTCAGAGATTTAAAATTTAGGGGTTACTTGAACATCATTTTGATTAAATAATTCAATACTGTATGCATTATACAAGAAATTTAAATAAAAACAACAAGTTTTAGAAATCAATAAGTCATTTTTATTATCACTTAAGTAGGTTACAAAATTATAGGCACTTAATCATCATAGACACACTTTTAAATAGTATTTTAGCGCACTGTTTAAGTAGCCCCATAAACTGTCAAAATTACCCCTACTGTTAAAGTAGCCCCGTTTTACGGTACCTTAACAATCCTTTGGACGAACTTATCTTTTAACTTATTATTAATTGGCCTTCATTGGTATTCTATTGGGTACCTAATAAGGTACCCAATATAATACCAATGAAGGCCAATTCGAGAGTTTACAGAAAAGTGATACTAACGATGAATCCTGGGAAATTCACAAAAATACATAAAAATATGCTTTCTCGAATCCCTCGAATCTTTGCCTAGGTTTTAATGGGGTGCTTAGTTATTGCAACTGAGTTACACTAACTCAGGCTGGAAGGAATACATTCAATTACAAGTCACATTGTATACCGATAAAGATCTTTATTGATACAGCTTTACCAAAGTTCGGAATGAATGGTAATGATAGGCAAAGTGTCATGTTGAGGTTGATTTTGTAGTGACTTCAAAATCATTAATAATAATTTTGCGTGGAAGGACAGTACATGAGTAGTGCCTTAGTAAATGAATCTTGAGAATAAGCTGATCAGTTACAAATACTGACTTGTATGTCAGATTGTATTTATAACAGGTAGGTACCGTAAAACGGGGCTACTTCAACAGTAAGGGTAATTTTGACAGTTTAAGGGGCTACTTAAACAGTGCGCTAAAATACTGTTTAAAAGTGTGTCTATGATGATTAAGTGCCTATAATTTTGTAACCTACTTAAGTGATAATAAAAATGACTTATTGATTTCTAAAACTTGTTGTTTTTATTTAAATTTCTTGTATAATGCATACAGTATTGAATTATTTAATCAAAATGATGTTCAAGTAACCCCTACATTTTAAATCTCTGACATAAGTTGCATTTTAATGCCTTGTCAAAGAAACCCCACTTCCGCGCGTAACTTTGACAATATAAAAAAATAAACTTTGGGGGACCTGTGGGGCTTTATATTAGTATGAGTTTGATAGCCAAAGGCCAAATAGCCAATTGTTCTGTTGGAATAAAAAAAAACGTTAATTTTGGGTGTTAAAAAAAGTAATTACCAATACTATGCCAAAACCTGTGGAAAGTAGCCCCGTTTCACCGGTACCTATGACGCAACGGGGTAGTGTCCGAAGTTTAATCTAATCCCAAAGGTCCCAAGTGAAGTATCGGAATCTTGTACTTGTCCAACTAAGTGAAATGTAGATACTGTTTAGGAAATTGACAAATTACGTCAATTATCCGTGTAACAGCCATTTGGTATAACTGTCAACGAATGGCAGTACCTAGTGATTTGAATATACGGACAATTTAAGTTTGTAATACATTTTATGAATAATTAAAACGCCTGATTTGACCATACCATAGTAAACTACGGATAAAACTATTCACGAAAGATTAGCTAAAATCTCGCCCGCCGAATGGGACAAGTCGAAATTGATTTTTCAAGACTTCTATTTCTGATACTACTTACATAGTTGACACAATCATCTCATTCAGATATCTAGTACCGAAACTATTTCCTAGATATATTTCGTGATTTAGTGTTGACAACGCGTAAGGCTTCAATTTGTGTATTCCCACTAAAGTCCCCGTCACGAGAAGCTATCAATTTTGTAAACACAAATTCAGGGGTTCAAATGTTTACATTCCATGAGTCAGACGCGTTCCAGTACCATAAAAAATTAGACGACAGCGCTTTATATCGCTAAAATATAACCCGACCAAGTGAAATTGCTCGTTAGTGTCATATTTCACGTATGTTAGTTGATTGAATTTGGGATTATTTGTAGTTGATGGAATTATCGCTGCGTAGCTTGGTAAAAGTTATTTATTTACAAAATTTGTAGCTTCTCGTGACGGGGACTTTACATATCTCAATTCTCTCTAGTACGGTACCATTTTAATAAATGTAAAAGTTATCTATTGCACTACGAAAAAAATCTATTTATTTAGGTATATCTTCTTCCGATTCGGACACGTTCAGTCCTCGAATCTTATCAGACAAGAGTGAATTCGTAAGATAAGATTAAACATCAATCGAATTAACCTAGTATATTAGTATATAAACTAGAGTGTGTCGTAATATTTTTGGATGCGAATTTTAATTTTGTATGCCAATTTAGTTTTTAGTTGAATTTTGATGAACACCACTTGCGTGAGGATAAATTTTGAGGCCAATTTTGATAATTTTGATAACACCCAGAATACACAGGACTACTACTTACTAAATAATTTATCGGATATCCAAAATGCGTAATGGATTAAAGTCTATAGGAAAAGATTTGACTATAAATAAAATAGAATAAGCCACTATAGTCAGCTCGTAACAGATGATGGTTAGGATACGCTAAAGAACAGGTGCACAAAACATGCTAATTCCTCGTGTCAGAAAAAAAATAGGGGCACATGCAGTATAAACGAAGCAGTCGTTGGTATAATGTTAGTTCGGGTGTGATACCTACGTGGTGACATGAAGAGCAAATAAACAAAACGAACACTTCGCAAATAAAACGAAGTGTTGGAAAAAAATGCAAATTTTATAACTCTTGGCAAACCTGCAATTGTTAAGCGCATAGTAATATATATTAATAAGTATGAGCATCAGGAACTGGAATTATCTTAATAAAGAGATATTCTGCGTAATCTATCTGCAAATAAGAAGTTTTAAGTACTTCATATAACTTTTAATGGGGAATTCAGGAAGATATACTTATATGTATTGTAATGCATTAGTAATACAAGGGGCCATAGCAATATTACTTATCTAATTAAGAGCGGAAACCAACCACCAACTATTTTATGTTATTTTTAATAAACCTATTCATTTTATTGTCTAGAGTTCAGAAGTGAATTGCTCTAAATACCTTGTTGTGAGCCATCGCATTGGGGCAGGTGCTATCGGACACGCACTCCTCTGAAGAGGGTCCGGCTGTGAAGCTGGAGCTCTGGGATGACACCGGCGACACGCGGCCGTCGGCCATCGGCAGGCGCTGCTCCTGCACGCACGCCAGGCTGCAACGTCAAAGTGAACTCATTTATTTCAATTTATAAGTATACTAGCAGCGCTCCACAGTTTCTCCCGCGTAGTTCCCGTTCCCGCGGCAATACCGGGGATAAAATATAGCCTATGTCACCCGGGGATAGTGTAGCTTCCCAACAGTGAAATAATTTTTCAAATCGGTTCAGTAGTTTCGGAGCCTATTCAATGCAAACAAAAAACGATCAAATCTTTCCTCTTTATAATATTAGTATAGATAATTTATTTGTTCAATTTTTATTTTTATTTTTTATTAGTATGGTGATACACTATGCACATTCTGGCCAGTCCATCGACGCTTAGGTGTCCTTTTGTGTTTCTATTTATTTATGCAGTTAGTTACCTAGTTCATTATTTAATTTAGGTAGTACAGTCACGAGCACTAATATGTGTACGCTTATCAACTTTTAACAGTGTTTTTCCCCTCTTGTACTGATTGTAATTTTTTGTTATTGTGAAAATAATATTTTGGAACCCACACTATACAAAACACCTAGGTTATCTCAAGGTTGCAATAGTTATTTAAGAGAAAATCACTTTTGAATTTGGCTATGTGTATACATATTAATAGTCGTGACTGTACCTAGTGTTAATAGGAAGTTGCGTTGTATATTATATGCATAAAGTATATTAGCTTTTCGGTCGCTATAAGTATCTATTAAGCATACAAAATATACATTTTAATGTGAAAATCCACAAGAAAAATTGAATGAATTCTAGTTGCCCTCTCTAAAAGGATGCGAATGGAGAAAAATGGGCATGAAATTCTGTAGTTAGGTATTAAAAGTTTTACAATATTTGAAAATGAATTAAAAACCGAAATTATATTAATTAATACGTGAAGCAAAATCTTTGTAACCCTTTTTGCAAAAATTACGCGAACGAAGAAGTATGAAATTTAGCACAGTTATATTTTATACGGAGAAGGATTGCAAAAAACTATTTTTTTTTTAAATTATGGTCAAATTTCGACCACTGAGTGGCCATTAAGTATTGATAATATGTGAAAAAAATGCACCTGGAATACAGTTACGTACTATACTAATACTTTAATAGGTATTAAAAGCTGCCGAAGGAAGGCAGTCGATAGAGATGACAGACCTCATATTTGGTATAATACAATATGTTGAAAGAAAGACAGTCACTCGAGGAACTTACCGACTTCAAATATAAGCGACAGCAAATTTTAATGCCATCAATGAGGAGTTTTATTACAAAAAAAAAACTGTTTTTTTGTCGGCAATTGAAAGGGTCAACCTTAGGGTTCAAATTACTCCAATAAAAATTGTACCTTATGGTGGATACGCTAAGGTAGCTCGAAAGAAACTGCAAATTTTGCAGGTCATTGTTGTAAAATAATTAAAATAAGATTTGCAAACATAAAAAATATGGCTCTAAAGAATTATTTATTCATTTAATACTTACTTACTATTTATTAGGTACTTACGCACAGAAATGTACAGAGGCGGACTTTTGGGTGATGCAGAGACAAACAGTGGTAGGTGCAATTACGTAAGTCGTGTTTTGAATATTTATTCAAATATAAGTAAATATATGTAGGTTATAATCATTCAAATCGTCAGTAAAACCTTCTAAGTTATTTTTGACCCCATTGTATAACAATTTCATGAAAAAGTCATTGAATGGGATTAAATGAACATCGAGTGTTGTATTAGTGATTCTAAAGATTACGTACTAGTAGTCGCCTATTGGTCGAAATTCGATCATAATTCAAAGAATTAGCACTGCCATTCAACGTGGCAATGCTGCCAGTCTTCTGGGCACGTTTCCGGATTACAGCGATGCGGACGAATACTTCGATGCCGAAGTCTCCTTTTGTTTTTGTATTTTTTTTTGGTTAAATAGTTTTTTTTTTTATCCAAATAAATAAGAATGCAATAATGCGATGCATTATTAAATGAAATTTTAGCTTTTTGCACTTCTTCTCCATATAAACTGTCAAATGTAGGTAACGTCAGGCGGGTTTGAAAGCGAAAAGTAATGTTCGTACCGTTTGAGCGTAACGAGAGTTCCAGTCAGTTTCTTGCAACGCCGCAAGGCGAGCTCCAGACGCTCAGGTTCTTCCTCCAACATCTTCTCCTTGCGGACCACCTGGAAGCGGCGGCAATTAATCATGAAAATTCGTCACTTAAGGTAAAAACTCTAAGATAAACAAATTAATGAAAACGTGAACTACAGCGCAAGAACAGCGGGGTGATTGCGAAAAACATTAACAGTAGGCATGGCTTTCATTTTGACAGTTCAGCGACATTTATTGCGTTATTTACGTTGTTGAGCAGACAATTTTTCGAACATATGAATCAATGGATTTTTATGCAATACCATTCAAAATGAATCATATTCTGATTGATAGTTTGTTACGGAATCAGGGTGCTGTAGGTGAACTGTGGGTACAATTATTATTATTATACCCACGCACGCGTGATTTTAGTTCTGATATATGTATGTGTGCAGAGCATACGCTTGTTTTTTGTACAAACCAAGCGTGTTACTTTTACTTGTACTTCCTCACAATAGACGACGAAACGGATAACTTTGAAGGTGGTCTGCGACAGAAGTTGTGCGCCCAACGCACTTTCAGTGCCAGGGTATTATTATAAGAATTGCCGTCTTTAGACGCTCTGGGTGTATAATTTCCCATGCGGGCCCAGTGCGGGTTGGTAGATATCACATGTCTTCGAATATTTTGGTTCTATGACATGCCTGCTTCCTCACGGTGTTTTCCGAGTAGTGGTGACAAAATATTTTATAAAACGTAAAGTGACTGTCTGGGTTCTCACCTACGACACACAACCCGTAAGTCGTGTCCGTTACCACTGAGCCGCCACCGCTAGGTGAGTGTATGTATGTGTTCGAAACTGTAACATTAACTGATTTTCTCACCTTCTCCATCTCAGCAGCGAGCTTAGCCTTCATGGTCTCCTGCAGAATTGGGAATTTGAGTTTCCAATCAGCCACAGTCTTACTGCTCTTCGACAGCACCATGGCGATGCGCTCTATGTCAGCCATATTCACGCGGGTCTCCCTGGAATCATATTAAATGCTATTTTGAGAAAAAAATATGTCAACGGTTCAAATTGATATCTAATAATTTAAGCCTGACTTCGCTACGCCGTGTCAATGCGTAATTTTCAGCTATGTCTCTGGGGACACGTATAGCTGGAAATTATTTTAACCCCTAGTGAGTATGGTACCGAGCGAAGTCATGCCTTAAGACTATAGGTACAAGGGTATTGCATTTTCTTTTTCACAACTCACATGATTCTTTAATAAACATGAATCTTCCAAGTATCATAATTTTTATCAGTGGTCTCGGAAAGTTTTGTTTGGTATACAGAATGCTTAAGTAAGGCCAGAAAGACCATCACTAAAACTAATCCTAGGTATTTAACGTCTTAAAATAATTGTGTAAAATATTTTAAGGGGACCATGAATATGAACTACAATGTGACCAACTATGAAATATTGAAATAAAAGAAATGTGTGGCAGCAGACCTTAAAATATTTTACGCTATTACCGAAAGACGTTAGATTAAAGATTACCTATACCTATTTGCCGCCTGGCCACGCAGGCGCTCGACGGTAGCTTCGAGCTCATACAGATCATTCTCCAGCAGCAGCATATCTTGGCGATAGATCTCTTCTTCGCGGCAGAGTTGCTGAAACCATCACAACGACCATTTTAATAATAACCATAATGGAGCCAGTATAGACCAGCTTTAGGATCATGCGACAAGAAAAGTGACGTATGAATCTGGTTAGCTAAAAGAGAAGATGATTTGTGTGAAAGATCGTATGGATATGGAAGTGATTACTGAGGTAATTTCTGTTAGAGATGTACCTAGGCTGGCAGAGATTAATGGTATACATACACACCAGAATATTTTTATGGCACTATCATAGTAAAAGAGTTGTATACGCACAGAGTTGGGATCAAGCTCGCAGAAGCTTTCAGCAATAGCTCCAATCTTGACGATAGCGTCGCCCATAAGTTGCCTCATCTGCATGGCGTGCGTCAGTGTCGACCGACGCATATTACAGGTCTGCGAATCAAATTATCATTTGATACTTAACACCAAACGTATAACAAAATCCAAGTGAAATATCGCATTTGCTAAAAATTTCGCCAAAAGCTTTTTGATTTCTCGCGTTAGTTCGCACCAGAGCAGTTATATTCTAATAAGTTCAACACACTGTTCAACATACCTCAATCCTCAGATCGTGACCTTGCTTCTGCAGTAAGCGCAGCTGGTTTTGGAACTCCGGAGTTACAGTGACGGTATAAGTCTTCTGAGGTATCAGAGACAGTTGCTGGCTGACCAGTCCAGCAGGTTTCGGCGGTGGAGCTGGCTTCAGGCGATCGCGCTCTGTAAGACAACGTTTAATTTTCCCATATATCAAACGATTACCAGGTTAACCCCTTTGGAGAAAGCTAGTTATAAAAGCATGATTTTTTAAATTGCATTAGCTTTACTCCAGCAAAGTGGTTTTCATTCAGAGGAACATCATTCAAAGCTGTTGCTAAGCTTTTGTCGAACAATGTTGCGTTGGTTAATGTTTACACCACAAGAGAAGGATACACTGAAGCAGCAATGTGCATAATTTATACATTTGAACTAAGTAATGGATGGATTTTTGTCGCCGTATTTCTGAATATCCTCCTCTCACCATCTACATCCGCCATCACGTATATATGTAATTGTTAAGTACTTATTTATACCGGCATACTCAAAGCTAATGGCATTAGTAGATAAACCTTTGTAATTTTATAAAAAAATACGATTATTCAAATATCAATGGATATCAAACAGTTACCTTGAGATGACGTCCTCGGCAAGGTCGAAGATTTGATAGCCGGTTTGGTGGGTTTGGAATCAGCTTGTTATGGCAAAGAAGTAAGCGGAAAGAAATCAAATACAAGAATTATGAACATGGTTATGATATTAACTACGACAGTGATTAGAAAAAAAAATGACCAGCAGAGGATTGTATCGACTTTGAGAATGGTGTGATCATATTAATCACGTTGCCAAAAGAAACAATTACATACACTTTCACTTCATTCTCGGAAGTTATTATAAATAATGTCAATGTGAGAGCCAAGGATGTGGCTCTATTGTCGATGATATTAATGATACTAACTGGTAAACAAACAAAAATAACCGACTTTATTATAAATGTATAATGTGGGGAATCATTACATCTCACACAAGGAATTTGATTGGCTGCTGGTATAGTTATCAAATAAAATGAAATATGATGTGTTGACTTGTGTGTAAAAGGCTCATCAAAAGGGTTGTCAATATAAACGTTTAAAATATATTAAAACCATACAATACAGGCAACACACGTTCTTCGTACAAAGCTCTGTATTCTCGTGACTATAGACTTGGTGAGGCAGTAGAGATACGCGACAAATACAAGGTACTTCTATATTATAACAACCACCACCGAGGGTTTATGCGATTCAATCACCATACTTTCTGCGCCCTTTACGTACCTAACTACTACATACTCGTAGACTACGAATGCAGTCAACTTGCAACAAGGGTTTTAAACTTAAATAAACAATGGTTGTATGCGTACCTGTGTGCTGTGGTGAGTGCTGCTTTGGTGAGCTCATATCGGGAGGGTCATCGCTAAATGATACGGATTTCTCAAAAGAGACAGACTTTTCTGAAATGATAAATGTTTATTTGGTCAGACAATAATAATAATTAACGGCAGAGTTTAATTGATCTCTGTCACGGTGTATCGATATTTTAAATCCTATAACAATAAAAGTACAGAGACAGTCTGTACACAAAATAAGAACGAATAAAAATACCCAATCAATAGCAGAGTGCACGAAATTGATTTTCAAAAATATTTTGGTGTATGGAATTAAGAATATAGTGGTCAGTTGAGTAGTCTTGAGTGGTGTAGAGTGTGCATAAGAAAAAAAATACATACCTAGTGCAATACTTATTCTACGTTAAAAGGGGATCATGTATGTGTTGGGATGAAAGTATCAAAATTTGTAATTCAAAAAACAAATTCAATTTGGTCATTCGGTATCCAATCGGGGAAATAAAGAGATAAAAAAATTATAGCACTGTACAATAAACATAAGTCAATATCCAAACATTACATACTAAAGACAAACAATATAACAGTACAACTTAGTATAACTTGCGACTTCTACAAAATTAACAAAACGAGATGTGACCAGTGAGTAAAGTTGATATTTGCGCATGTACCACGAAACGATGGCTACACTACGTTAACGAATTGGCGAACGTTATAGCCAAGTCAGCAATTATAATTTTCTACGTAACAAAGCCATTACTACCTTTTTACTCATAAAACTCATCATTTAGAATTCTAGATGATAAGAGTAGCAGTAATTTGGTCAAAATTCACAATGTACAATGAATTCAACTTGTTGGTTGTATCAGGTAGATGAGATGACGATAATTTCAGTACCTACGTAGATATAACAAAACAAATGCACTCGAGCCCAAAACAATGTTTTTTAGAAAGCTGAAGTAAGAACAATATCACTCGATTTAGCAAGCAAGCGTTCGGCGTGAAAATGATGTAGTTCGCTAAATGCATTGCGAATGTCATAGGTTTATAGGAGATTTGGTAAATTACGAGCCAAGCACATTGATGGCGTGAAAGTGACGCTTTCCCTGTCCCGCGTGCCAAGATGTGCGGAAGCATCTTTGCCGTCGCATTTACTCGGCTGGTAATGGAATGTGGTAGAACCTATCATTTGCGGTTTTGTTTTTCTCCACTGCCTACAGCTGTCAAGTGTGACGTCAAACGACCAGGTTGTAGTCCTCACTTTGGAAATAGTGAAGAAACCACAGTTAAGCGTCGTAACCTTTTAAATTATGAGCTTTTACTTAAAGGAATTGTTTCCTTGTAGCGGAGAATGATTGTCTTAATATTCGCCGGTCTTGGGAGTTGTGTTTTAATGGCATTGTTTCCACTTGACACTAGCAATGCATCAACGTTAACTTTTTAACCGCCTCCGATCACACTTACGAAATTTATCTCTGCCTAATTTAGGCGGTCTCTCGTTGCTGGTAAATCGTGCCGCATCTGAGTGCAGGAAAACGCAAACTACATTAACAGGACGAAGTTTTAAGTAAGAAGTAACTAAACCGTTTGGCAGAGCCACAGTAGATCAAAACAGTTATATGACTGGTTCCCAGGTGTCGAATTAGCTGAAACATCGTTAGACTGTCTTAACTGTTTTGCCCTTATTTAAATTTAATTAATGGCGGTCTGCGCAACATGTGTTTTTCATTCATACTTCTCTATTAGTCGTCATTTAGTCACCCCCTATCTAGCCTTATCATCTTTCTCACAGTCCCTCTATCGTTACTTTAGTCTTCCCCTACTCTTATAGCCATTGACATTCATAATCAAAACTTTCCTAACGATAATTTCCTTATAAGAAACTAAACTTTGTTGTACTGTGTCAACGAAGTGTTCGTTTGGCAACAGTTAACTTATTGTGCTAAATATTGGCACTTAAGTCTTAAACGTTTTAATTAATACATTTTGTGAAGGATTTATAATATTACTCATCAATAAAGTGTTATGTGCTATCCGGGTCTCTCACCTTGGGTGGCAGGTCGCACATGATAAGCCTGGTAGTCCTGCCGCGGGGCGGGAGCTGCTGGTGCGGCAGGCTGGTTAGGGACCTGCAAAGCTTTCTGCACGAGTCCCGTCAAGTTGGCTAGCTGCCGTTCCATCTTCTCAACGCGCAGGCGTTGCATGTCATCCAATTGCGGCCTATAAAATCATAATTAGAAATCCGATCTATGCTTGGATACACTTAATAAATATGTTGTATCTAGTGTTTTTGAGATACGCAGAAAAATCGCTTTTGGCCAAATTCGCACTGCTCTTGTTGGAGATACTAGCTAAATAGAAAACTGACTTTGTTTGTGATATTTGTATATTGTGGCCACAATATGCTCAGCACAATCTTCACTCGAACGCTAGGTTCGTTTAATCAGCAACAACGGGATGTCTGAATGGTGAAATTTAGCAAGCAATTTGTTGCAGATATTATTGAAACTCATTGAAATAGTAGAAATGCTATTTCTTGAAGTTACCTGGCGTCGTACGGCGGGCGAGGCATAGGCCGCGGGGCAGTGGTGATGGGATTGCCGTACATGCCGTACGCATCGTCTATGAGCCCAGCATCACTGTGACGGGAGAAGGCTTTGAAATTCTACATCATGGAAGAGGAATACATATTTCTAATAAATATTTTCACAGCTACTTCTTCTGTTTTGGTTTTTGCACCACGATGTAACTGAAAAAATAACTTCAAGTCAGATCTGAATTTCTTATGAATTATGACTTACTTGGTTTCCTCGTCGATTATAGGAGCGATGTTGGGCCTCCCCGCGGCCGTGCCGAGGTACTGCGTATAGTAGGGGTCTTCATACTGAGTCCTAGCAGCGCTGCGCTCCGGGGATGACATGTACCCCTCGGCATGACCTGGGCAAACATAGCTCATTAACAATAACCCTAACAACCCTTCACCGGCTGTAAGTAGCGATATAATTATTTCAAACTGTTGATATAATTTCATATAAATATCGAGTAATCGAAACTAGTATCCAATTATCATCAAAGCATGCGATTGTAAAAAAATATATAAGTTAAGTATTACAAAACGTGATTACGTGGGTCACACTGAAAGTTTTTAGAAAATAAAAAACGGAATGATGTAGAAGCCTGATAATATTTTTATTCGTTTTCGAAGTAGTCTCCGTTCCATTCTAAGCGCCGTCGCATGCATTGGACGAAGCAGTGGGCGCACTCTTCTTTACGGATCTCTTCCACCCTTTTTCAAATGCAGCAACGGCATCTTCAGGGTTCATAAAACGAATTCCTCTAAGTTTATCTTGAATTTTTGGAAATAAATAAAAGTCACAAGGTGCCAGGTCAGAACTGTAAAGAGGATAACTCACAAACTCCACACCTTTGTTAGACAAATATTCCATAGTTCGTCTGGCGGAGTAAGCTGCACCGTTGTCGTGGTGGAGGAAGATCCTGCTTCTTGGGCGCTGCTGTCTAACATTATCCAAGACAACTGGTAAATAATGACTGATATCCCAATCTGCAGTAACAGTCTAACACCAACTATTTTAGCTACTTCCACAGCATTATGTTGTATGGTTTACTGTGGGGTCGGGCTGCTGACATTGAATCCATCTTTATTTTGCAAAAGAGAGCTGTCAGAGCCATTTATCTACGTCGCCGCGAATCCCTCAGGGAACTATTTAAAAGGATAAATATTATGGCGGTACCTTGCCAATTCATATATGAAAATATCATGTGTGTAAGAAAAAATCTTTATCTTTTTAATAAAATATGTGATAGACATAGAAACAAAGACAAAATCGATCAACCATTTTTCAGATTAGCTAAAGTACATACATCTTTTATGGGGTACTGTGTTAAATGTTATAACAAAATACCTTGCTTGCATTATATATTGCAATTAAATGAAAGGAAATTTAAAATACCCAAATTAAAAGTAAACTTTGTAAACAAGCGTATTACAAATTAGAGGATTATATCCAAGATAAGAATGCTTGGAAACATGCTGGTCCTGCTCCATAGGAAAATCTAGAGTCAAAATCAGACTGGCTAATTGAATTGTATAATTAATTATATGACATTGATTTACACTCAGTGATTACTGTAACTCACACACTAACTTATTACTTGTTAATATTATAGGAAAATCGTATACTTACTTTTACAATGTTTGTAAATATGTGAGCACCATGTAGTATCATAAAATTAATTTATCTGTAATTGCTTAACTTTCATTCTTTTTACCTACCTACTTTGGTATGGTAATTTTATTCTGGGTGCATCGTTTTCACACTTAATTATATAAGGAATGTAAATATTGTACTTAAAACATTTTTAAAGTGTAACGGTGGAGTTTTTTGCCCATTCTTCTACTTACGAAACTAAATTTTGGAAGAGGCGACTAGAATCAATTTCATTTTACCATATGTAAATGTTGACGTTTAAAAGTGCCTTTTATGTGCCTATTTGAAATAAATGCTTTGACTTTGACACTCTTTTTTATCTTTTAGGACAATTATTGCCAAATTACCCGTCTGTCCAATGAATGAGGTAGTACCTGATCATCTTTTTCTCTTGACTTTTTGGCGCTCCTTCTTTTTCTCGGCGAATCTTCGAATGGAAACATCTGTTGCGCAGATTGACTTTTGGTTTCAGGTTCGTAACATATATTCAGCTTTTACCACCTGTGACGATAGCTTATAGCATTCGAGTCACCTCTGTCATACTTTTGAAGCATTGAGCGACACCCAATCTAAACGAGACGACATTTTTGATCTTCCGTCAAATTATGAGATTTCCATCTAGTGCAAAGCTCTCTGACGCCTGAATGTTCATGTAGGTAAGACTTTTCGTACTTGACTCATACCATTGCCTAAAGCTGCCCGAATCTGTTCATATGTCAGTCACCCTTCTATCAGTTTCTATCATTAGCCGCAAAGCACTAACGTTATCTTCAGTAGTCGCCGTAGAAGGACGTCGTTCTCGCGAATCATCAGTGACAATGCTTCGACCACGTTTAAACTCTTAAAACCACGTCTAAAAAGTGGTATGGGATGATGATGATCATGATGATGGGAATCCCTTTTCCGCACTTAGACTCCCATTCGGTCCGTTGTGTGTGTGGATTCTGGCTAACAGAGCCAGCCTAGCTCCACCCAAAAGCACAGAAGCTTCCTGGGTTGTTATGGAGTTCGGTCGACCTTTGGCGAATACACGCACGAAGTTGTGAGAAAGGCAGGGGGAGAAGTGGGTACGGGCCTAGCACTTTCATATCAGAGCCTCTCTTCGCAACTTCATCTGCGGTATCATTGCCTAAAGATCTACTGTGACCTTTGATCTACTGGAGGTTAATACGATTGGACGCCGATAAACTCTCCAGAGCTCAAAAATTAGTTTTTTGTTGGTTTGTTTGTTTTCTAAAGCTTTAAGCACAGATAGGCTGTCGGATAGGAATTTAATGCGGTAGTTCCGGATGCCTAAGCGCTTTACTGCTGTTGCAGCTTGTGTTAAGGCAACACAAGTTCTTACGCCACTTCCCAGTAAGACTTTTCGTACTTGACGCATACCAATGCCTAAAGCTGCCCGAATCTGTTGAAATGTCACCCTTCTATCAGCTTCTATCATTAGTCGCAAAGCACTGACGTTATCTTCCGTTGTCGCCGTAGAAGGACGTCGTGCTCGCGAATCATCAGTGAGAATGCTTCAACCACGTTTAAACTCATTAAACCAGTTCTAAAAAGTGGTACGGGATGGGGGTTCGTCATGAAATGCTAACCGAAGTCTATCGTAATATTTTTGTTGAGTAAGACCACAACCAAAGTTGTAATAAATCATTGAGCGAAAATTTTCTCAAGTCAAATCCATTTCGACGCACAACAGAATGCAAGACAGACACTTTTTAAATTAAATTTTTAAAAACAAACTACTTATGAATTTATTACACATTTACAGATTCCCAAAGAGTTCATGAAATTTAAATACATTTTTATTGGCTACTTTTCTTACTGGCCTATTCTAAAAACTTTCAGTGTTTACCTCGTGTAGTGCCCTTGTAAATGCAAAATGAGTAATAGCTCATACGATTGTCTTTTGATTCAATAGAATTCAGACCTCACAATTCGATTTGTAATTTTGTATCCAAAGAATAATGATTTGTGAAAAACACTTTTAGAGTGAATCAAAACATTACAAAGCACCTTAGGGTGTGAGGAATATGCAGAAATTTTTGAGAATATTACTTACTTTGGGATAGTTAACTATCTCGGGAAGTTAATTTTTGAAAATAGGTAAATATAGAATCCTATGGGGCAAGTAGAGACAGTTGATAAAAAATTTAATATCAAATAAATCAAAAGTGCGTTCATTAGCGCAATATTAAAGTTTATTAAGGTAAAGCATTAGCAAATTAAGAATTAGAAGCGAAAGTAACGTGTTTGTAGGACGAGGGCCTGGTTACCGGGGATCGTGTACAGTTGTTCGGCCCCCCGAGCGCAATCCGCCGCAGCGAACGGGAAACAGCGTTCTGACCCACTGCCAGGGATGTACGTGCGCAACGGCTTGGCCGGCGCTGTAGGACCTACAAACACCGCTTTCACCTAACTTAATAACCCCGGAACTGTCCCAGATCCTAACTGGATCCCGTATTTTAGTTTAGCAAATAAAATTCTTCTTAAAAACATTTTCAAGAAACGAATTTTCACTGAAGATGTCGGGGTGCGGAACACTTCCGACTTCTTGCAAATCTAATTGAAAGGGCAATGGTTTCATTTTGCTCGCTTCTTGATTCAACTACCGCGTAAATAAAAAGTGTCAGCCTTCTCCGCCTTTGGCTCTTTACTTAAGGTTTTATTAAATTTTAAGTTACGTGAGGAGCAGACCCTCACCTGAAGTGGAGTGTGTCTTGACGCGGTCGGCAGGCACGGGCGGGGCGGCGGGCGAATACGCGCGCAGCATAGAGCCCCCGCGTGGCAGGGTGTTCGGCTGCTGTCCCCCGATGTAATAAGCAGGCGCCTTCACCTGCTAAACAACACAACACAACAATGAACCTTTTTGTTTATCACAACGTCTGCTTAAAGGTTACACTGCCTAGGACAGTTGGATAGTTTATTAATAAGACATTGTTTCCAATCGGTTCCAAAACATCAATGACTAATAGTTCTTTCAACATTCTAACAAAATATTATTGTAACAGGTTCGCTCGTGTTTTCAATTAAACACTTTTACATTCCTAGCCTAAACGAAGTGAAATATTAATAGAAATACGCTTTGTGATGAGAATTAAGATAGGAATTTCGAACATTCTCAGGTATACAAACAATGTGTTTCTGCAAGATTATTATTTATTACTCATGGGCTAAATCAGCAAGTCGATGAGAGAGCGGTATGTTATTATCAGAATATAACCAATTATTTACTGAAGTGCAATCATAACAACAATGTATTGTAAGAAATAGCTTCGCGGTTTACAAACATTATGTCGCCGTTTGCCTATTGCCAGCCCCTCTGCAACGGGAAGTAGTCGTCAGTTAGCAATTCGTTTTTCAAAAGAAAGCACTCGTCGGCTTTCTAATAAATAGTTTGATTTAATAAACAGACGTTCGTTATTCTCGTTGTCAATCGTCGACGATAGTATCGTTTAGATTATGATTAGTTCTTGCTGCATACTTATGACCGTCTTTACATCTACGTTTATTTCCACTAATATTACTCCATTTAAATAATCAGTTTTATTTTTTATAATGCCGTGGTTCATTTTAATTGTGCTGTTGAGTGTCGCTTCAACTGGACTTTCAATTAATAGGCCTGTTTATAAAATTGTATTGAAACAGAAAGGATTTGCACAGGTTTGTATAAATTCGCCATCCATTAATAACATTGAGTAGACAGGTAAGTCTTAGATAGATGCGAATGTCATCGTAGCCCGAATCTGGTATGCCGCCTTTATTTTAACGAGTTGTTTTTATACCGACAAAATAACGTCGGCATAAAATTCCATTAATCAAGTACTGTAGTAATCGTGTTAAAACAAACGTACTTCCAATTCCAACGTAAGGAATGGTTTGTTTTGGTAGATTTAGGCGTGATAATTGATTTTAAGAATGTATTTCCAGTTTCTACAATATGATCTGGAGACGCCGCCGCTGAGAGAGTTTACATTTTGCACTTGGATTCGTATTTATGACCTGAGCGGAGACCAGAGCATATTCACATACGTCGGTAAGTGCCTTATAGCTGTTTCAACTATAGTTTTTTTATTATTTATTAAGGTCCGGCACAAAAGCTGTCGTGTCGTGAAAGTAAACCACTGCTGGTGAAACCACAAAATCAAAGTAATGAGCAAATAAAGATTGCGTGATTATAATTAAATTGACCCCCTTAAACCTGAACTTGCTTGCAGGCCCAGGTTTGCATAATTTTAGCCTTGGTACCTATATGGTTTGCTTTATTTTCAACACTCTTTAAGTGTGTGTTTGGCAAAAACAATAAACCGCAATCGCGAAATGTCTTTTTATGAATGTCACATAGTGATATTTTGGATACTTACCAATATTTTGTGAGGAACTTGAAGGTTCTGTTTCACAAACACTAGTTTTTTAAGCAGATATAGTAGAGCACTGGAGGGATGCGTGCTAGCGTAGTCCCTGGTTTCACAGGTCACACCACAGTAAACCGTATAGTGTGACCCGATTTTCAGTATTTTCATTCTCAGCTAGGCTTTTTGTTTATTTTTCTTAATAATGCGCTAATGCTTGTTTATGAGGATTTGAAAATTTGTAAAGTTTACTTGGAACTTGTACTTATTAGCATGCTAAAGGCCGTTACCGTTAATTATTTTTCTAATCTAATATACTGGCGTTAATAGGCTCAAACATTCTAAAATGTTCATGATAGTTAAGGAATTTCGTAACAGTCCCGCATTCACTGCGCGTGATTAGGGCTAATAAGGAGACATACATAATTTATTTGGTGCACTCGATATGCGCTTTCACGGCCCAATAAAGGTTTTTTTTAAACAACGTATTAATGCAACTATTTGATGAATGTTTTAGCGAACGGCAACAATCGCGTGGTAAGGCTGTGGTTGGACTCTGGAGGAAACCACATTAACGTGTCCATCAACGGGAAGGTGACGTCGAGTTCGCCCGTGGACATCACTAAGGACGTTTGGCGACACATCTGTTTGTCCTACCAATCGGACTTTGGCGCGTGGGCACTCTACGTCGACTCCCGCCTCCTGTCCTGTCAGGCATCACAAACCGTAAGCCAATTATTATCAGTAATGATCGATACAATAAGTTACAGCTGATAACTATAATTACTGTTTATAATAAATAAATAATTGAAATTACAAACATGGGCAAAATTGAAAATGCACGAACAAATTACTCAGCCAAAAGACAAATGGCCGCATAACTTTATCCGGATCTCTGAGGTCACTCCGGCCACGACTTAGCATACAGATAAACATGTGATAAATCGACATAGACAGTTCTTGCGAAACTATATCTCCAGACAAGGCTGTCGCGAGTATCCATAAAGAGATCCATTCCATCATAAAGTTACACGATTACCTGCGGCTAATCAATACCTTGACAATGTGTTGGGCAACATGAGCGAATTTTATAGCAAGGATACCTACACGATGTAGTACCTATTGGTTAATCAGCCGGTATATTTACATTGAATTTTACTGTCGACAATCTTTTAATAGTTGCGAAAATTTTTAATGTTTCAGCTCCTTGGATATGTACTGCCAGGTGGCGGCAGTGTCATTATAGGGTACGGCACAGCGGATGCAGGTAAGGCATTTTCTAAAACAAAAGCTAAAGTGACATTGAATTCAAATACATACTAGATTGCTTACTCATTCAAAATTACAGGTGCTCCAAACGGCTTAGACGGGGAAGTATTTGGCACAAACATGATATTGGTATCAACTATTGAAAGGAATTATACGATTCGAAGCGATCCATTTTATGAACAAAAAAGATTTCATAAAAACAAAATGAAAAGTAGCGGCAGTCACGCGAGTTATATTGTTTTAAACGATTTACAAACAGGAGAACTAAAAAATAATTTTGAGACAACCCAGCTTCCAACAACAAATGCAACTAAGAGTTTCATAAAATTAAAGACACCCCACAGCTATATCGAACATGCAGTTGGGTTAGAATTTTCTTCAAGAAAACCTTCTTTAGTGGATATGCCTAACGACTTTCGTAAAGAGTTTATGGGATTAGCGGTTACTGATAAACCTGACACATCAGATAGCCTCACCTTCTGGAATTTAAATAATAATGAACACATAGGTAGATATAAGGTTCCTGATAAAATGAAGAGCCCAAACAACGTTCCCACTACCAAAGCCCCACTTACACTATCTGAGTTTGAAACGCCGCCACCTGTGCCGGGATTTACGTCATTATTTGCGAGATCCTCGGATGTGCAGAAAGTTTTTCCAGATTTAAAGCTTAAATTTAAAATCACAACTGAACCCGTTAAAACTTCATTTAATAAAAAGTTTTCGGAGGAATTATCAGAAGTCGAAACACCGCCTCCCATAGAAAAGAATGCTAAGGTTTATGGTCAATGGACCAGCTCTAAATTTGCAGGCAGTGTTTTAAATTACCTAAAAAATATCCAGTTACGTTCCAGAGAGCAAAAAAAGGTCCCTCAAACTATTCCATTGACAAAAATATCGGACAGTTTTCCTTACGCATCTGATTTTAAAATTACTAAGGTTCGACCACCTTTTCAATTTCAACGTAGGAATTTAGTAGAAAAGCAGTTTGAAACTAGTAAACGAAGTCCTCAAATTAATGTTCAAATTTTAGAAGACGATATAAGAAATAGCATATTAAAATCTCATGCACAAACTCAACCTATACACGTTGAAGTAACAAACAGAGGAGTTAGAAAGAAAAAGCAAGAACACAGATTTTATAGAAACGTTGACAAACAGGATAGTAATGAAAGTTATGGAAGCTCCGAAAATATTATCAGAGTGAAACCTTTTTCTCCGGTTTATAAACCAAAACAGAAACATACAGCGGATTTAACTTTACAAACAAATAATTTGCTGTCTATACTTCCTTTTTTGAAGTCGTTCGAATATTTTGTGGAAAACTCAGATTTAGATAATACAGAGAAGGAGCAAGAAAAGAATGATATGTATACAAGAAGTCTGGCCAATGGTAACAAATGGCATAATGTGAAGTCCTATAGTAATGACTATACACCGCGCCAGGTAAAAATTAACACTGAACATGATCAAAGTGCTATAGAACAAACAATTGCCCAGTTGAACCAGAGACACCCAGCTATTCGACTTAACTACAAACATCAAGATCCAACTCTAGTAAAAAGTCGGGCGTTAGCTATGGAGGTATCTAATCAATCGGAATACGGCAAAAATTCGATATCCATTTTAAAATATAATCACGGATTTTTACCAGGACACAGCAAAACAATCAAACCGGCTGAAAAGCTCCAAGGGACAATGAAAGAAAAAAGCCAAAGTAGTCCAGAAAACTTCAATAAACAAGTAAAAATAGGGAATGCATTGAACGAACGTCACGTTATTGGCGTGAACGCAGAGCAAAATCAACAAAGCTTTGTTGGAGGAAACGAAAATATACCCGATATAAATAAATACAGATCTGAATTAGATAATATCGATACAACAGTACCAGGGTCTTTAGGTCCTAGAGTTTGCAAGAATTTAGATCTTCTAGATCGTGTACTATATGTCCAGCCCGACGAGAGTATCGACATGACGCACATAGTGTCACCGGTCAGACTGAAGAATGCCGGCATAGAGTTCATCATGCAGAACTATAAGAAATGTTCGCTTGCTGACTCTGACTTACGAGATAACCCGATGCTGTTCATAGATTGGAGCAGAACACCAGTGAGACTATTTGGTGGCTCTTTTCCGAAAACGACGACTGATTTATGTGGATTTTTTTAAAAGATAGTGAAATTGTATCACTATTACAGTGATTCGAACGTCGATCGTAACAGTTCGAGCTGGTCTACCGTAGTAAGGAGTTTAAACAAAACAGGTACTAGCTTATACTGGTTTGGTTGCCATATGCGACTTACTGGACTATTATTGTTTTCACTATTTTCTGAAGCTATTTGTAATTTGTTAAAAATAAAAGGCATGAGTTACTGTTTATCATTTTTTTAATACAACAAATAGGAATATCAAATGGAATACCATATAAATGTATATTCATTCGTATTTGTTCCAATAGTAAGGTTTGTGTAACAATCGCATGTGTTTCATCATCTCGTATCCAGTTATGAAAGTAAATGGACTGGTGGCTCAGAGTTTATTATATCTACTTGCGCATTGCTTGTGTCACTCACTGCATCGCTTGAACTCACACAATTATTTAAATTTATTATAACAACATGATCAATTCATCAATTATGACGGCAGTGCGTAGGTTTCCACTATGCCGTGAAATATTACCAATTAGATTCAACGGTAAACTCAACAAACTTATATTGCAATAGACTAAACTGTACCAATTTTCAAAGCGGTTAATTTATAACCACGAACTTCAATATTAATGTTGGGCTAATGGACGTTTGTTGACCCATTAAAATTTTACGCAGAAATGTGTTTCGTCGGTTTCAAAGGCAGTAGACTGAATAAGGGGAATAATTCAGTCTTATACAGCCTTTGAAACCGCCTAATGTTCTCGTAATACGAGTACTCACGCATAATACTCGCACGATGACATGACGACGTCACCGATTGATAAATACGACGATTTTTGCGCTAATTGTGTCCTTTATGATTTATAGTTTCATATATTACATATCGTTTTCTTACAATTACGAGCCGATATAAGGTGAAATCTGTTTTTGCATAGGTATTTGCAACAAATGTTCCTATGGATTCCGACACTGCTGTTGCCATTGTATTTGTCCAACACTAGACTAAATAGGCTCATTGCATTCCTTATGAAGTTAGCTTTCACCATTTACGATATATTTTAGTTCTGAGTATATTAACATCATATCAGCCGAGAGACGTCCACTGGTGGACATAAGCCTCCCCCAAAAGACTGCCATAATCGCCGCGGTTGGCAGGCGGATTGGCAATCGCAGTATGGTGGTCAAATGCATAGAGAGCGCTGCTGCGCATTCTCTAGTAAGTCCCTTAGTCGCCTTCTACGGCACCCACGGGAAGAAATGGGATGGTGCTATTCTTTTACGTCCGGCACCACACGGAATGGCTGATATGATGATGATGATGAGTAGATTTACACCCAATATGAGACAACATCTTAAACTGCTTTGCTATTTGCAACAGACTTTTTGAAGGCTTTTGACACTGCCGTAGCTATTGTATTTACTTGGCACTAGAATTTTTAGGCTTATTGGACTTTCTTTCAGTTTCAAGCTTTCCTCGATTGGGATTTCTTTCATTTCTGAGCAAATTTACGGTTGATATGAGACGATTTGCTTCAGTCAACTCCATATACATTTTTAACCTCATTTTAGCCAAAATTTTATTTGTGTCTCTTTAGGTCCTAGTAGTGCTTTGTCAACTGTTGACAACGATAGCAGAAAAACTGTTCCAACTAACCACGGTTTTGCGCTATACGAATTGAAATTTTAAGACATGCTGAAAAAAGAGGGTCGCGTGTATGCGCGTGCACACGCAGTGTGGCGTCCTATGAAAATTATGTCCAGCTTGAAAATTGTTATGAATATGAACTATCTTTTGAATGCTCAACCATTGCAGTTGTAGTTGTTAGTGGGTAATATCTTACAAGTTTTTGTCGGTCAGAAATATTGAACTTACCGTACCTTCCTGCCAGGGTTGCGGGTTGTTCGAAAGAGATACCGCGGCCCCTGGCACAAATGCAACTGAGGGAACAGGGGTGGGTTTCAGTCAGTAAAAGTCTGACACGCCCTCCCGCTCCACCCAGAGCGGGACAAGTTATTTGATGATTTTCCACCCAAAAAAAAAACCGTACCTTCATACACCGCGCGAAAAGACTTTTTCACGGCAATAATAGATTTTCATTTACTTTTTCGGCACGCTCAGATTTTTATACACTTTTCCGATGCGCACATTTGTACAATAATAGTACTTAATGACTTACATTCAACTCATAAAAAAAAAGTGTCAAAGTATTTTCCGGGCAGGTATATTATAAAGAAAATTCTTTAAAATGATATAATCTAAAAGAAAACAGTTTAGAGCCCGCATTGATAATGAATAATCAGAAACAGTACTAACTAGTTAAATAAATAGACACTAAATTGCTTCCTATGACTAAACAGCGGATGTTTTAGAGACAATTTGGAACTTGTAATGTAAAATTAGTGCAAGGCCTGCCTATTATAGAAATGAAATAGTGAGATGTAGCTGTATATCATTGACGGAACGAGTTACTAAAACCAGTTGGAAGGGAGGGACAAGAGTAGATAATTCAACAGAGACCGAACTGCATACAATCTTCCTTAATATTGGTTTACAGGTTATGGTGCGTAGAAAGCCGTCTCAGTGAGTGGTCAGTCAAGTCAAGTCTTGTGCAAAAAGCCGTTCCACTACAATCACATGAAGCTTACTGCAACGCCGAGATTTACATGAAAAAATGGGGAACCTGGGAGTTTGACTGACAGCTGTGTGGCTATGACAGAAATAACGCTTAGCCAAAGTAAGAGCTCAGTAACGACTCTCTGGTTGAACCTCTGCGCAACTTTAACCACACTTAATTATAACTTCAAGTTAGTCGTATTTTGCACCTTGTAACTTACTTGGTGTTTATTAAGTTTTTTTTTAATTGAAGCTCTTAAGGGGAACCGAGTCGCGTGCTCGAACTCACTGGTGGGCCTGGCTAAAAATCAAGCTATCTCACCACGTTTCATGTCCAACAGAGATCGTATCAGTGATGAGCAGCTAGACGCTAGTCTACACGCACAACGTTATTGAGTGAGATGCAGGATCATTTATAGTAAAAAATTCGCGAAAAAATTAAGAAAAGTCCTTTGGAAGATCGGGTTTTATGAAAAAGCCAATGCATAAATCAATGGCCAAAAAGTTTATTGAACTTTTCGATAATTGAACTATGTCCGTACCGATTTGGTTTTGGAGATTTTACACTTCTTTATTACTTAAACACGCCCAAAGTTAAGTAAAATTAGCAAGAAAAACTAATCTTTGCTGGCTCCTAACTTTTTAATGGGTTTTTATTTTAGTATTCTGTTTCGGTACCGACAATATTTATAATGAGACAAACGATATCATATTTTACTTTGGATGTGCCATGTCAGACAGTGGAGTAAAACACTCCCGAAGTTTGTATGCAAAAAATGTGGACTAGGTTCACCTTAATCTTTAGTAGGGTTGTGTTTCCTTTTTCAGTTTGCAAGCTATTGGATTTTCAAGCCTTTTTATTTAGGCTAGCCTAAATAAGTATTTAGGTGTCACTTCGCATTAGATGGCTTAGAATGGAACTTGGGAAGTGGTTAGTCATAGTTTTTGGCCAATTTGCAAGTTTTCAAACAACTTAATGTTGGTTGATGATCTTAGTTCCAACAGTAACAGTGGCTCGTAGAGCATGGAGCGGAAAAGAACTGAAGTAATCTGTCGGCCCATGTGCATAAAAGTAAAACCGTCTATCAATGTTCAAATCTTCCAGAATATGGGTGAAACCATCAAAACAACTAAAGTTGTTTTATCAAGACTCAAACAATATTATTTGAAGATGAAACAAGGTACGAAACAAAACAATTTAGGTCCACTTACAAAACAATTGCAACTCGTCATTATGTCTGGCGCCGCTTGCAATCTTTTACTCGACTAAATCACGAGGTGCTCTGTTTACACGACTTGCCAAATTAATGACTGTCCCTCACCGCTGGCTGTATAAATCGAGAAACGCAATGCTGTTTAACAGTGCTCAAGTTATTTAGGCCGCCATTAGGCTTAGAACGTCCTGCGAATCAATCTGAGCTTGTAACCTACTAAGAACGTTTCTTAAACTTGTTTAGCGTTGAATTAAGTAAGCTTAAACTCGGTGTTTATTAAAAGCAGGACCATAGTTAAAACAGCAGTAACAGTTACTTTTGCATTTACAATATTAGTAGGGATTATTATTTATCATTTAAGTATCTCTACGAATCTTTAACAGTCGTTACGGGTCGTCAGAACCCCGAAATTCTGACAATCATTCTTACCAAGGGGTATCGTACTACCCGAAGAAGTGAAGGTCAGATAGGCAGTTGCTCTATTCAGCTGCATCTGGTTAGACTGGAAGCCAACTGCAACATAGTTGTGAAAAGGCTAGGCGATTATAATAATCATTTACCTGTTTTACATTTTAAATGGATTGTAAGCTGCCATAAGCCATTTTTGTTATTTTCAGATAAGATTTAGATTGAGAACCACTGCTGCTTCTATTTCGTACTAACAGATAATAATTAATGTCATGTAAAGGATGCCAGATAGCGTTTGGTTGTTTTGAACGCAATAGATAATCACAGGAAAGCATAAATGGCCGGAAAACATTGTGAAGTAAATTTTATTAAAGACATTTTATACGTAGATTGACAGACGTGTTGCTCTAAATGCTCTAAATACATGTTTCGCTTTCACATGTTAATTAAAATTTATATTTGTCTGGTCAATTTTATAACCCGACCTCCAAAAACACGTCAGAGAAGGCCTGAGGAGGTTCTAAAGACGTGTATAATTGTTTTTAGTGGCATTCGTATTATAAAAACAACTGAGTCGTAATCCTTGGGAATTTTTGTGGCATTAAAAAATATATTTCATTTCTTTGTATTAAGAATATTAACTTATTTTTCTTCACTTGATGTACGAGACAGCCACTTTGTGTAAAGTTTTTCACCACCTCTACTCTCAAAGCGTTTAAGGATAACATTTTCCACCAACCCGCTCTGGCCCCACGTGGATTATAGCCTAGTCCATCTCACAGAGAACCCTTACCCACCTTTGGGACCATTATAGGCTGAATACCTATGCTTGATGAAAGTGGAAAGCACAGTTTTATGGGGCTGCTCTACCAGCGCAGGAAGAAAAAACTAAACTTTTAAATAAATGTCGTGTGAAATAGAAAAAGTTGCATTTATTTCGTTAATGTAATTAGAATCCTTGATTCCTTTTATATTAGAACTGGGTTTAAATGTACCTATGACAAATGTTTCATTTTAAAAACAACCCCCACAAAGAGTGCAGTTGACAAATTACGCAAAGTAAAGTGAATCAAGTTACTTATTTAAATATCAAAATGTGCGTCTCTGGATAAATAGTTATTATATTTTTACAGTAATATACCCATTGAATCATTATTCTATATCTGCAGACGTAATAATAATATTTAGCGTGTATTTATTTCACCTATACATAGATAAAGTTTTCGAAGATAAAAACAATAAAGATGCCTAATAAAGTTAATACACTAATCCCTTCTCTAGGATTTTACGTGACACAGTGAAATAGGAACAAGAGTTATAAATCAGTTAGTTACTTTAAGTTTATGAGTAAACAAATCTACTAAACAAAACTGTCTATAAATACGCAATATTTTGACTTTTGTATCTTTAGGTTCTTAATTTATTTATTTTCATCATCATCATCATCATTTCAGTCGAAAGACATCCACTGCTGGACATGGGCCTCCCCCAGGCTCCTCCACTCATTTCTTTTCATAGATAATTTCCGACCTGCACGCGGGCGAAGCCGCTAGCGAAAGCTATATGTCACGGTCGCCAGATGTTCAGCAAGCTCACGAACGCCCAGTGTCCGTCGCCGAATCTCTGGATGCTTTAATTATATTTCTTTAGTAATATTTAGGAATGGTCAATTAAAACATGGCGTTTCTTTGGGGTCGTTTCTAGAATAGGCCACCACCTCTCTTTAGTTTATTCAAAATCAATTTGACAACTGACGTTTCCTTCACAAACAAGGCCATGTAGTATTTTATAAAGCATGCCATTCTTAGCCTGTTCGATACCAATCTGTGATGCATAAGTAAATGTTGTGCAAGAAATACATAAATCTGTCCGCTAGAGGGTACGGCCAGACCGAGAAATCTGCAAAGCATATATCTACGGGCATGAATAAAGGGCACATTATAATATGTATTTAAAAAGCAGCTGCCTGGAGTTTAATTGATAATTTTCGCAGATATGATATTTGTCAATATACATGTAGATGTACATTGAGACAGATTAACATGGGACTTAAACATAAGATGTGGATTTTATGATTAAGTGCCATGTAAAAGGGGGCGAGCCTATTGCTATTACATATCACGGGCAGAAATCTAGACTTTGGACTGCTACAGGGAAATTAGATAAAAAATGTGAGTGAACAATCGATAAACCTCTGCCTTACCTTTTACGGAAAACAGACATGAGGTTATGTTGATGTCATTGTTCAATCTTGAAAACATCGAAACCTAGCTAGTAACACAAGTGAGCTTTTAAACTTCTAAGCACTTTCTAAGTTTATCTTGAGGACCACAGGCAGAAGCCTGAAGGTGAGAATAGTTCAGACAGAAGTCTGAACTATTCTCACTCTGTCAGACTCACGCAATTTAAGTAAGGGTAGTGGTCAAACGAAGCAGAGCAGCGCAATGGGAACAGTGGTGGCCCAGTGGTATTGGATCTGACTCACCGAAACAGTGAAGTAAAACATCGTGAGGAAACCGGCATGTCCTAGAAACAAAAAATGGAAGACATGTGACTATGTGACCAATCCACAAACTCGTGCTGGTCCCGCGTAGTGGATTATGACCCTCTCCCTCTCACAGAGAGGAGGCCTGTGTCCCAGCAGTGGGAAAGTTATAAACTTATTGTGAAAGAAAGAAAGAAAAGAAAGAAAAAGTATTTATTGGACTATCACAAAGTTAACTACAACTCAATACAATTATTGAACGAATAAAAAATAAAAACTAATACACTGCTACGCTACTTAATAAAATTAAAATTAGATTTAAACAATACAAAGAAAAAGGTAAACTAAAAAACAAAGTCCTGTACGAAGCCAAAAGGCCACTATCTCAGCATAATGCTACGACATTTAAAAAGTGTCGCAGCGCTGGTATTGTGAATTGATGAGTGTTCAAACTCTTGCTTTCTCTGTATGAAAAACTACATAAAAAACATAACAGCATAAAAGCAAATGTGTTCTAATATATCATCCAATTAACAGAATACTGATTTGCTTGGACATTTGATAGGCCCTTATACGTAGTTCAGTACCCACTGGTACATTACGGCCAACCATATCAAGTGACCACTAATTATTCAAAGCCCCCGCATGCGCCCACACATGTATAATATCGTTCATATAGCAAGGAATTGCAAGGACAACGACTAAAGTAGGCTTTAGCGTAATAGATTATAATTACACATAAAAACAGCAAAAACAACAACCTTTTGGGGAGCATATTTTTGGAGCACATGACAAGCTGTGTTTATTCCTTTTTGACTTTATTTTATGTCATTCATCTATATACTCTTTTATAACTAAAAGAACATTTCTAATTAAAACCAATAAAACTTTAATAATACTTAAAGAATAAGCACTTTGACGTCACCAGGCTGACAGGCTGGGAGTAAGTCCACCGCCACGGCCGCTGTTCGTATTTCTTATGTGACGTTTCCCGGCACCGGAAGGTCCTGTTCAAATAATGTCGTTTGTCGGTGACTTCCCGGTGATGGCGGCGGCGGCAGACAAATGCCCTTAGAACCCAATTTTATTGAACATAGAAAACGATAAAATAAACGCAATATTGAAAATAGGGACAAGGGCAAAGGACACAAAGTGAGCGGAATCGTGACCAAATGGAAAGCAGAGGGTTGAAATAATAATTTGAATAGAAGAATCAAATCGCTGGACTGTAAAGGTGCGTCTAGACTAGGCGAGTAGGCGAGCCAAGCACAAACTGAACCTGAATTTTATATGGTGCGGTTCCGTAGGGCAAGGGCAATATTACAATGACCGTAATTGCGTCATCATCATCTGCCTAGCCTATTCCCAAGTATGTTGGGGTTGGCTTCCAGTCTAACCTGATGAAGCTGAATACCAGTATTTTACGTGGAGCGACTGCTTATCTGACCTTCACGACCCAGTTACTGGGTAACACGACACCCCTTATTTTAGACGACCGACACCATTAATAGTATGTGAATATTGGTCATATTAAGACGACCCTGCGACGCTTACTTACCTACTTTACGAAGAATAAATCTGACAGTTTGGCATATTTTCTATACAAAAACTGTCAAACAGACATTTATTCCTCAGGTAAAGTTATCTATCAATTGAAAAATCAGCCCTTAGCCTAGTAAAGTTAAAGTGCGATCTGTGAATTTTGCTCTAAATCCGCCTACGCTACATAAATTCGTGTTCCGCTCGCCTATTGTAGACACAGCTTTAAGTCCCGTCAAAATCAAATCAGTACTACGGAAACTCGGAAAATGTTCAACCATTTTCGCACTACCTACTCAAAACGATTTCAGAAAATCTGGTAGCGCTGATTGAATTCTGGCTCTCCTGATATGATCAGGATTGTGCAAGACTGTTTTCTTTTTGAGTTGCAAATTGGGAGTTTCTTGGAGCAGCGTTTGTAGCACAAAGTTGTTTTCTTTTCATGAATTGAAAAACACGAAAGTTTGCTTGTCCTATTAACCTATCTCAACAGAAGTCTCCGGGAGACTGCAGCGAGTGTGGTCGCGAAATGTTACGGTTCTTCCTTAGTAATGACATCCGTAGGATCGATACGAAACCGTGCTGACGATGACAACCCCCCTCCTACCGTTACGGGAGGTTGCTCTGCCCACGTAATCATTTGATTCCTCGAAAATTGTTAATTGTCCTTGTGAACATAACACCCGCTACATTGTGTGACTGAATCGCAATCAAAGGGGTTTAATCGATTGCTTCATTTATGTTTGAAAACAAAGTCAAAATGAAAGGATTGTGAGGGTAGATATTGCCTTTATAAGACAATACTAGCAGTATCTTGTTTTACAACGTGCGAAAAATACTTAGGTATTTGCCTAAAAACTGAAACATTTTTGGTTCATAAATATAAACAAGATATGATAAATCTCCAGGCTCACCCATAAATAACAATGACATATTACAAACAATTTGTGTGAATAATGTTGTTTATATTGGCTGCCTTTTTTATGACTAATTTTAGCGACATAAATAACTTATCAAACGGACTCGACAGTTGTGCCGTATCTAAAATCTCTCTTTGTGATCTAGATAACAGTCATAAATTAATCTCCTTTTCGCCTAGCAAACTAACTGTATTCACGCAAAACATCCGTAAGTTAAACGCAGCAATTATGGACATTTTAAGAACAAATTCATAGTATTTTTGAAATTTCACCAATCCTGTGAAACTTTTAACACAATTTAAGTTGAAAGTTGCAAGTCCTGGGTTTATTCTATATTTCTGCTGTGCTTAATGTAAGATACGGCAATTCGTTTCAATTTAATGAAGTAATAAAACATTGTTTTTTAACCAGTAATGGACAGCAAAAATTAGTTATGGACACCCAGTAATGGACATGAAACTAGTCATAGATACCTAGTAATACACAAGCCTAGATGATGAATCCCTATCTTTGGATTAATTAGAATAATATTATTATTATTATAGGATTTTAATTAGAATAATACGAACTTTTATTTATAATCAACCTATATTGATACTACAGTTGTTTAACAACAATGATGCCCGTTTTCACCGACATCCCCTATACTACTTTATAACGTTTCGATGCTCGCAAGTCATTCAGTGTAATTATTCATGGCAGTGTACAACCGCACCCGAAGTGCAAACCGCATCATGAAAGCCCTAACTGCGTTAGCTTAGTTTCTGTCTCACGCGTTGAGTGGCCACCCCATCCAATATTATGTGCGAGTAGCTAGTACGGTTAATCAATTTTGAATTGTCGGTCGTGCCGTTGCTAGGTACCTATATAATGTATTTCATATTTAATCAGTTAAAATTGCACGTAAAACTGTAATTTTAACAACATTACGGTTTTAAAAGGAATTTTGAACGGTTAAACAACCGTTAATTATGAGACCAACTTCAAAGCTGTGAGCAAAACGCGCCGTAATTACCTGAGTTCCTAATTTCACTTGCCTAGGCAAGTGACAATCGCTTGGAGACTTCCATCACTTCTGATGTGCCTATCAATTTCTCACCTTTTCCTACGGCATTTCGGATTCATATAATTAAACATGGAAGTCATATAAACGACTAATAAAATAACGAAAGTCGTACCAACTAAACATTTATTGAATATGCACAAGCTACAAGCAACAAACACATCCGTGTGGAAATCTACTTCACCGCGAACCAGACGGTAAATGAAAACAGATTCAATATAATATTAATGACAATGCAAGTATAATTTATATGACTGGTTTATTAAATCATGCAGTTATATGGCTCGCTTGCATCTACATCTGCTTGTTATAGCATAAGCTTTAGCATAATCCGCTTACAACATTCCCACTGGTGGGAGCCAGGCTTCCTCTCTGTGAGAGGGAGTGAGCCATAATCCACCATGCGACCCCAGTGCTGGGTTGTCATATGAATCAGTCATATGACACGTTGGTCATAGCCATATTATTATGTTAGTTCAAGACAGTTAACCGCTTTATGCCTAAATGAATCTAACCATATCAACACAGATTTTTATATTTATGAAATGTAATAATGTTTGATGAAATCGTATTTGAAGATTTATGATAGGTTTGGGTTACGGGTACTTAATTACTTTAATAAAACAGCGGAGTGAAAACTAGAAACCACTAAATTTTAAATTTTAAAACTAGTAACCACTAAATTTTACGCGGCACACTAAATTTTAAAACTAGAAACCACAAAATTTTAAATTTTAAAACTAGAAACCACTAAATTTTAAATTTTAAAACTAGTAACCACTAAATTTTACGCAGCACACTAAATTTTAAAACTAGTAACCACTAAATTTTACGCGGCACACCAGAATATTGTGACATAAGTCTTTTGATATTGATATATTACCTTATAAATGTTGCCATTTGAAACAATATTATGGATAATGTTGCATTCATTATTTAACTTTATTTATTTCTGCAAGTAGATCTTAGAGTGATAAACTTACAATGAAACATCACATCGAGAAAGTTAGAAACAAAGATATCAGCTCTGACTGGTGTACTTAGAGGAAAAGTCCTATGTAGCGCATGATCAATTTTTATATCAGTAGGTACCTACCTAACTAAATTCCACATGTTCAGGTAGAAAGAACAATCATATTTATATTTTAAGAACTCGAGCACTCTTTACTTGGATTGCGAAGCAACTCGTCTTCAAGAGATTAATTTCACTTAGAGGTACCTACGATCAACGCTAAGTGATCATTTTAGCTGGAAAATCACAATGTAATTTGAGTTGATGTCAGATTAATCCTGGAGTTATATTGACAACTGTGAGATTATTTGGCACAGAGTATTCTGACTCGGCCGGGGCCATTTAACTTTAAGATTTGTATCTTTCGACGCTAAATCGGGAATAAATCACTAAAACGTAAATGTCTTTCAATTATTTCTGGGTTAAAACCTTAAAAAGCTTTTTTCTTTAACGCATTATATAAAAAAATAAAAATCATTTTTGTCACTGTCAATTATTCAGACAATTGCTTTTCTAACATACCTACTACTTATTGGAAAAATTAAGTAGCAAAAAGACTGCCATAAATCACGGAAAAATGGGTCATTAGAACACTCAAGCATACTTTCGATGTAATTAAATCTCGATAAAGTATACAATGTCAGTGTATTGAATCATAATTACACAGGTGTATGAAAAAAAAACTAATACGTTCATTCAACATTCAACGCAACGGCAACGGAAGAGAAAGTATAGATTTTTCTTCTTTTTAACTTTGCATATAAGACCTCGCAAAAGTATGATATAATTGTATCATTTTATTATTAAATAACTGTATGGTTGTGTAATTATGACTGAATGTAGGTACTGTAATAATGAAGTTACTATTCTAGTTAGTTACGTTGCAATTATACAGTTCGAATAACCATACTGTTGAATTATGTGCGATTTCTAAAGTATAAATATTTCAACTGTTGAGTTAAGTTGCCGTCGTGAGAATTTTGTAATAAATCAACTAACGACGTAATACTCGCTGTTATTATATACACAAGTATTGTACGCGACAGAGAAATAAGATTTTCTGGAACCTTCGTTGAAGCTTTCTTTGTATTGATAAGTTCCGGAAACTACGACTTATTGTAAAGCAAGGTTGATTTCCTGACCATTCAGACCCACGTTTGTAAAGGAGCCTTCGTTGCATTTCGAATTTTATTCCGACAACATTAAAGTTCTGAGAACTTAGTACTTACCGACTACGTTGTAAATTGTATAATAAATAACTGTATTTCATTCACAGTTACTTACGTTGAAACTTAAACTTAAAGCATTTATTTCAATTAGACAAACTACGGGTACTGTTTGGATTAGCAACGAAGCGGTCAGTGATAAAGATGAAGCTAGCCTATTCCAAAGCGTATTAGGCTCCTAAGGAGAAGAATGGGAAAAAGTCCATGGACACTCTTTTAAATCAAAATTAAAGGTTTTTTTTACCAACTGGCTCGATTGTTACAACCATTTCAAAAGTAAAACCTCATTTTGTAATAGGAATAAGGGTTGATTTTAATAGTTATACAGGTTGAAATTGAAAACATGCGACAAACCGTAATGGGACATTGTACTCGTCATTATGAACAACTTTTACTAAGGGACCAAAGATGCAATCGCAAAAAACAGGATCATCCGCTTTTAAGTTTTATCTTTTTGCCTATTCTGAACTAAGTAGATCTTAGGTCTGATTTTTCAAAAGCCAAATAACTTTAATCTGTAGAAAAAATCTGACAGTTTGGCTTATTTTCTATACAAAAGCTGTCAAACCGACATATTTATTCCTCAAATAAAAGTTATATATGTATACAGGTTGAAATTGAAAACATGCGACAAACCGAAATGGGACATTGTACTCATCATTATGAACAACTTTTACTAAGGGACTAAAGATGCAATCGCGAAAAAAAAAACAGCTGTTCCCTACATTTTGACGAGTCATGCGAACATAAATGCAGGGAACAGATGTTTTTTTTTTCGCGATTGCATCTTTAGTCCCTTAGTAAAAGTTGTTCATAATGATGAGTACAATGTCCCATTTCGGTTTGTCGCATGTTTTCAATTTCAACCTGTATACATATATAACTTTTATTTGAGGAATAAATATGTCGGTTTGACAGCTTTTGTATAGAAAATAAGCCAAACTGTCAGATTTTTTCTACAGATTAAAGTTATTTGGCTTTTGAAAAATCAGACCTAAGATCTACTTAGTTCAGAATAGGCAAAAAGATAAAACTTAAAAGCGGATGATCCGTTACTTAATCACAGCGCGCGGTCCTACTGAACCAAGTCCAATAGACACAGTGACACTCAGTCCCTCGCAAGGCTACAGTAACTGTAAGTATGCAAAAGAGATGTGCGAGTCTCATTGCATGTAGTTGGGCACCGAGCCCAGGTTTAGTGATTGCGATACTAGAGCGCAACGTATCATCTCCTATTAAGTTTATATAACAAAATCTGCTACATTTTCCATGCCCTATTACCTACTTATAAATTTCCAAGAATGAAAATAACATACAGATAATCCATTTCCAGCGAATCATTTGTAATCTGGGCAAAATATCTGGGCGGAATTTAAGCGCGCACTGGATTTCCAACTCTCGGTATGTAGCCGAGGGGTTTATAATCAAACAGAGAGTATCCAAGCGCGTCAAAAAAAAAAAAAAACTGTTGGGTTTTTAACTCTCAGTACGTTGAAAATCAAATTAGCGAAATATAATCGCGATGGATAAATATCGCCTGCGAACCTGGGCTAAGCGAATAATGAAGGAGTTAAGTCTGTTGTTCGATGGTTTTCCAGAGAACGAATTAGCATCTGCCTTAAGATGATTAGAGACGCCTAGAGCCGTCCTTGAGTCGAGTTAGAAATAAATTTGCAAATATTAGACGGTCGGGCTTTACTGCGACCTAGATGTAAAGGGTCCCCGAAACGATCAATTGCTATTGTTATTGTCAATCGTTTTAATTGCCATTTGGTAGACGATCAATTTCCGTATCAATGTGTTTCACGTATAATAACGTAAATATTGACAAATGCTTTTGATCGTTTCAGGAACCCAAAAAACACATGTTGTACACCTTTTGTATCTTGCAATAGTAAGTACCTATTTTTATTAATAGTTTCAACAGTCAGCGCTAAAATATACTTAAGTATGCTTTTATTTTAGTGACTCTTTCGCGAAAAATGTACAGTAACAAGCAGTCGCCCAGTAGTCGAAAATCGACCATAATTCATCAAAACTTTATGTATTTTTAATGCATTATTATAAAAAATATAAGCTTTATGCACTAAAAAAACCTAACTGTGCGAAATTCCACACCTCCGTTCGAGAAATGTTCGTAAAAAAGGATAGATATAAAGTTTTTACTGTACGTATTAATATATAGATGACTACATGATTTGATGTCTAAGTAATTACTAGTTATAATTAAATAACAAAATTAATTTTGATAGATCAGCCTAACCGTTGCATCATAATATCAAAAGTCATTATAATTTGACCGGCATTCGACGTAACAGTGGGCTTGGTTGAGGCATTGTTGACTCTAAATGTTGAAGAATTTTATTAGGTCCCTACATCAATAGATATTTGAGAGGTGCATATGTGCGACGCACACTTGACGGAACGCTACGGAGCGAATAGCCATACCTATCCACACAATTCGGCTAACTAGACCCACAGACTAAGCAATCGTAATGCCAACCAATTAATATTACTGCATTATAATTTATAATGCTGATTATTTTTACCAGCTAGTCTGTTCAGCTGTTGGCGCATATGAATAATAATAACTCATAAATATTTAACTTAAAATATAAATAGAATATTATGTAACGAGAATGTGGAAATGTAACCGGTGTTCTGTGTTTGCAACATCTAAGGAGGTTCACTAATTTGATTAGTGTAAGTCAGTAAGCAAACCAATACAACAAAAAAAAAAACGCTAAACTAAACTATTTTGATTTAGGCTTGTTTAGTCGAAAACCAATGACCATCGCATACGACGATCCTACCTAGCTGCAACAGATCATCTGCATTGTCTATGCCTGAGGGCCTATACAAACTACAAACGCTTTTAAAGCGTTTTGTATTTCTACAAAGATTCGCGTTACGGTGGCTAATATCAGCTCAATACATTTAATTAATTTTCCATCATTGTTTTCGCTGATAAAATGCCACTTTGTCTAGGACTCAGAAAGAGTCCGCACATTTAAAATAAGTGGAACTGACATGAGCTGTCAACTTCGTATATTTTTGAGGTTTCCATCATCGTTTTCGCTGATAGAATGCCACTTTGTCTAGGACTCAAAAGAGTCCTAGACAAAGTGGCACACAATCATCTCCTGAGTTCACCCAATTTAATAATCTATAAACTGTTTACACGATACATGTTGTTAATTGTTGCATAAGTAAGTAGCTGTCCCCATGACAACCATGAACAATGCACTTGGCAGTTTAATAAAGTGACTCAAATATATGTAATAAAATCATGCACTTTTACCGACGGACATCCGATAGAGACATGAATATAAATAACAATATTTAAGTGTAGAAAAAGTAAAAATCAGTCAATGTTAAGGCATCTTAAGAGCTAGTGAACGTGGAAGGCACAGACAGAGGACTTTTGTAAAAGATCTACATGGGCATTTATGCTGTAAGTATAATTTATTAGAAAAACTGAATCGACCGACAATAGTGATTGTTTACCGTGGTTTGGACCTCAAACCTTGAAACAGAAAGTATTCTGTTCTAAGGTTTGAGGTCTTTTAAGTACTTTTAAATTATTAACCTTCCCATGCCTTTACCATCCCTGAAGTTATATTTGGAAAAACTAATAAACATTTAATTACTGCCTCGTATGAAACTAGAAACATGGTAAAAATATGAGATCTCAATAGATATAAATGTAGAAATTTCACATAGCGTGGGACAGTGTTATGGGCTTAATATCAGAACTTGTTACGCACGGGATTCTTAAATTTCATTACTCAAGAAAAAATTCTCGGTATGGCAGTGTCTCACCTGTATGTAATATCTGGTATTACCGAGCTTTGCTCGTTTTGTTTTTGGTTTGACGTTTTCTAAAAATGAAACCTAGCTAGATCGATTTATCGCACCCGAAACACAATGCATACTAAATTTCATGAAAATCGTTGGAACCGTTTCCGATATTCAGATTATGTCGATATATTATGTGTCGTGGCCATATCGTATATTTGCTCACTTCATGAAATGCTCGAGAATTTCTTCTCGAGAAGACGGTCGACGTCAGGGGCACCCCGAGGTTCGGTTTAGTTAGGTTCCTTTAAACCCTGCAGACAGAAATAGCAGCCCCACGTAGTAGGGCTCGTCAACCTGACGTTGACCGAAGTTTGAAAGCCACCCAGTTGGTCATGTCGAGAATACCAAGAACTAATCAGTGTACCGTTATTTAAAGCAATCACATCGAGGAGGAATAATAATGTGCTCGCTAGATTTCAATGCGGGGTAACCAAGCAGAAACCTCTGATATCTGCAATGGCCAAATTAATTGGATTACATTTATAGCTTCCTGTCACAATCCCTATATTTAAGTAGTTGCAAAGCTGGACTTCAAAACATCTACATAATAATATACTCCCCGTGAAAATTCCGGGATAAAAGAATCCTATGTCCTAATCCAAGTCATGGCCTACCCATGTGCCAAATTTTATCCAAATCCGTTCAGTTCTTATAAAGTGAAATAACAAACCAACATATAAACATCGAACAAACATCATACAACATAAATCAAAACTTTTCTCTTAATAATATAAGTTTTAGATACGCTAATGCACTGAACCAGGTTAGAACTTTCAATTTCACAATTTTTGTAGGACCTTTAATGAAACTTTAAATAAATATTGAACTTGATAATTGATGGATCTATCTGACCTTTGAAAGCCAAACAATGTATAAATTTTCAAAGGTCATCATCGTGATTGACCGCTGTCTTGATGCTCTCGACATTAATGTGAGCTTCCCTAGAAGTAAGTAACCTTTACGTGTGCCTTAAAGAATTGGCTCCAAAATATCCGGTTCAATTCAATATTATTGTTAATCTTTAAATAGACCATTAATGTTGGCGTTGGCACTGACCTTTGGAGCTTAATATTAAAATTTTAGAGATATAAATGTACGTTTCACATCTGATGGGGCACATTGAAGCGGATCAAAGACGACTGTTGCAAGGAAGTCAATGGGGACGGAATGATTATTCACTTTAGTTAATTTATTTCCATGTTGATGTGTTTCTTACACATCAATCTAGCTTCATGGTACGTCCAAGTTTGCAGGAGAGAAAATGCAGCACTGGGGCAAATTTTGCACCAATCGCAGAGAGTTGGGGGTAGTAAGTCTTCTCACTGCCCTTTCAATCCTCCAGTGGTAAATCACTGAATGATCAGAACCGCGATATTTGAGTGCCGACTTCTGAATGTTACAAACATCCTAAAGGCATTAACAACGAACGCAACGGAATTCGTATAATACGAGGGATAGGTACTAAAACAATGCATAATTCGAAACTATTCGAGAATTTACAACTAAATTATAGAGCGTGCTAGCGATCAATCGTGACGTAAGGAGAAATTATTGCATTAGCCCGTGCCAAACTAATTGTATGGAAGTTTCGTAATTGTAACTACTACAAACTATGATTATCTGTACGATTATAGTAAACTTGCAGGCTTCCTTTCAAGCATTTTAGCAATGATTCAACTTTAAAAAGACAAACAAGGAAAATTATACATTTGGTTTTTAGACTTTTTATAATATTAACTAATGAAAAGAAACTTATGGGAACTTTAGAAAAAAAAACTCATGAGTTGAAGTACATTTTTGAAGGTAATTTTGAGAAAGCAAAATTTAATTCGAAATAAAAGATTTTAAAGACAACCACAAAGATGTACTTTGAAACTTTACATTCGACGCTTATTAACTTGACATTGCGGCAAGCCTTTTCGATACAGGCTGATTTTTAATTTGACGTATTCCTTCCGGGACGTGATAGTGAGACCTATTTACAATTAAGAATCCCATAAGGTCAAGGTGAAAATTCATCGAGAAAGCGCAATGTTAGATAATTATGTGCTATGAACATTTCTTAGAATTCGTTATTTTCTCGAAAGTCTCAAATTAAACGATCAGAGTAGACCGTGAGTCATGATAAAACTTAAAAGGCGCTCCGCGGTTGTGACCTGGTCGTGACGACCTGGGTGCCTAACGTGTAATGCACTGTTGCAGGTAAGAAATTAGTTGGCTGGCATCAACCAGTTTAATTTGATTATCACGATTTTTTTTAACGGACCAAAAAACGAAGGAGCTTATCAAGTCGACGCGTATATATTTTTTATGTATGACCAGGCATAACTTTTTACAGAGTAGTCCGATTTTGATCATTTTTTTATATTATAGTATACCTCGAACTTAGTCTCATATAAATTTGGATACCGCCGACTCAAAATTACTTAGGTATAGTATACTTACATTAGTTTAAGAACTTGGTTATTAAGGTTAAACAAAAAAGGTTTATAATTTTTTGCCTTTCAGTTTTTTCGGCGGTTTAATTTTTTGTTAAAAAGTTTTTAAATATTTAAACAATTTGAAATTCGGCCATTGCCAGCATTTTGGACTGTTTCATCAGCACCTGTTAGTATATTTTTTTTTACTTTTGTACCTCGTTAGATAGCTGATTAAATGGGAATTTCTTCGCCCTAATTTATAAACTTAATACTACATCCAAATTGAGATATTCGGTATCAAAGTTCATGTACGTAGATAATTTATGAAAATGATTACTAAACTTCTTCCTTTAACTTTTAACTGTTTGATGTTTTATAACATTTGGTTGCACCGAAAGGTTTCAAAAATACATAAGGTTTGTGTTTACTCTAAATTTTAGGATGAGCTTTATGGGGTGTTTAATTGTTCAAAATGGGTCACACTATCATGTCCTGAAAAGAATAGGTACGTCAAATTACAAGACTACAGGGTGGGTGACTTGTAATTTGATATATATATTGCAAGAAAGCACCTTTTTATCAGAACAGAATTTAATTTGTATGTTGTAGAAACAAAAATGCGAGGAAAAGTGACAGCCACCAACTGGGCCCACATGGTGGCTTATGGTCCACTCCTTCTAATAGTGAGGACACAGTGTGTCCCAGCAGTGGGACTATTGTAGGATGTTAATGATGTTCTATTTTAAAGTTTTGTCCTCACTAAATGTGTTGCAAAATTGGGATGCAGAAGAGATGTACACAAATTATAAATAATACATTCTGAAATCAAAGTTAACGGTAAGTTAACAGCGTTTATTTTCCATTTACCACCATCTGAAAACCCACAAGAATATTTCTTCGTTGATTGCATGTAGAATAAAAAGTTGTTTAAAATGTCAATCGGTTCTGTTTGAGAAATAATCCAATTAAAGTGCTGCAGCAATTAATCACTAGGGTGGCTGGCATACGTCGAAGGTATACAGGAACGGTTGGTAGGTTGTTAGTCCAAAGCCTTCGGGCAACTTGTCGCATGTTAAAATGTCTTGGAGTCTCTGACAGTCCTCGACACTTCGACGTTTATGTCTCTTGACTTTCCTGACATTAGTGTATTTGTAGGTTATTATTGTGAGGCAGAAATCATTAAAGGGGTTTAAATATTTATCGATAGCGTCAACCTCTCGACCTAAGTACTTATCTACAGTTTGGTCTTAAGTTTGCAGTTTTCAATCCGTCTAGTACCTTTTTGTAAATATTAATAATATATTTTTCCTACGGCCAGTGAACGTACAAAAATGGTCATTAAAAAACCATGACGACTCTAAAACATGTGGACGTCTTTACGTTAGTGTCCAGGTGAATCATCATAGTCCGGGCCTTATCTTTCATACTGTCTATTAGTCCATTAGTCGATTTCTATCCATTTCATCGTTCACACAATCGATTATTATTTTTTTGGTCTAACCCCACTCTTCTAGCCCTTTAACATTCATACTCAAAACTTTCTTAACGACATTTTCCTCGTTACCTATAGGCGAATATGCATGATTCTTATGTTGATATTTTCGCATTTTGGCACCTGTAGATAATATAATATCGCAATACTAACACCTATTTAGATTTCTATAAAAATATATTTGCTTTAGATCAGTCAGGTTGATAATTTAAATAGGGCCAAGTAGTTCAAATAAACGTAGGAGTACCTACTATAAACTCTCAGTGACGTTTCAATTATGCGTTTACACGTATGCCAATTGCTTCACTGCTTTATTATTATTGAAAGCTTTATTCATAGCCTTTACCGTGCCATTGCCCGAATGATTGAATTTAAAAAATGTACACACCGTACTTCGAATTGTTGATCTGTTTGTTTTGCACGTTAATAAAGCGATTTACATACGATTATACGATCGAGTTATTTTTGTATGAGAATTTAATGTATTGAAATATAATGCCTACTTTCCGGTAGTTCTTGATACTAACCTGTTTTGGACATCGTATCTCATTATCTCAGCAAGTTAACGGCAAGATCTCCCCACCAAAAATTGAGGTAGGTCTAAATTCTGTCTTGTCAGCGTTCATTTTGTCATGGAAAATGATGTACAAGACAAAGAATGCTTAATATGTGGCACTAAGTACTTTTTTAATAAGAGCTCACGTGTAATTGTAACCGTGTTGTTACAACAGCGTATTGTGACGCAACGCCACTGTCGCACAATCAGTGATCTCTAAAAATGGACTGTATTCGGAAGAAAGCCTTTAAGGTGGGGAACGTGCGCGTGCGCCTGCGGTCAGTGTGTGCGTAGCCGGCTTAGTAGAAGGCGATCGCGTGCGACCGTGTTTCAAGATTCCATTTCGAGACAGCTAAATCGTAAGTGTTCAATATTTAGTGCGATAAGTGTGTACGGTGCGTAATAAGGGTAATTTTGATTTTTCGCATTGCGATTATAAATTTTTTTGCTAATGCGATTTTTATTTATAATTTAAAAATTGGTGGGTTTTTAATTTGGTTCAATTTGTTTCAGTTCAATTTACTTTTTACTATTTGCTTATCTAATTTATTGTTTGTTTCTTTTTATACCTACAAACTAATATTGAAGACTAGTGAGATTTATGTACCATAGCCTACCAAATATAATAATATGTATTAGGTATATCCATGGTATAATTTGCTCAAAGATTTATTTGCCAGTAGGTAATAAAATGGGTGTTTTTTTGTATTACTATACAATTACTAGTGCTATAATAGAAAAAAAAATATGCCGTTTCTTTTTGAAAAAATAACTAAAAATGGATAATGCCGCGAAATTCTAGAATTAAAGTCTTTAAAAATAACCTTGTTGATGGTTATGTGGACCTTTTTAACTTTGACCATAATAATAAAACGTAAAATAACGCATTAGCATAAAACGCATCCTGAAGTTTATTTTCAAAACGTCATAATTTACAGCTATCTCAACTATTTCTTAAACGGATTTGATTACCAGGTCGGGCAAAGTTTTGTTGGGTTTCCCTGTCTGGAATATCTCAGTAGCTACCCGGAGTCTGTATTTGTGCACGGTTGATGGCATTAGGCTCGCCCCTATTACATGGGACTTCAACATAACTGGCGAAGTGTGACTGTACTATAAGTACTCCTCTGCCTATTATGTTATGTTACTAATATAATACATTACAGTACAAGTTAAAAAGTTTTCGTACCTAGATACAATTAGGTACAGACGCCAGTACATCAAGCTACCCCAAACTGTCAAATTTTCCCAATTGAACATGAACCTTATGCTTATGGAATCAAGTTGAAAATCTATCAAAGAAATTTGACAGATTGGTGTAGCTTGATGTGCTGAATGTTTCGGTGAGAACCACATTCGAGAATAAATTAATTTTATTACAAAAACTGAATGTTCGTTTCTCAATGCTTTGACAAGATACGCGGAATACAGCTTAAATTGCCATCACAATTTCACAATGAGTAGCAATGTAAGATTCTCACGACGAAATGCTGTGACTGTAATCTGAACGTACTTATCAAATACTATAATTATATTCATTATAATCATGTCTAGCCTAATAAATCTTAAGTAGGAACACTTGAAAGGAGAAAAAGCTGAGAATAAAAGGTGCATGTTTCTCGCTCAGGTATTATATCCTGTACAACTGGCATTTCATTTGCAATTCATGGGTAGGTAAACCGGTTAAGTGTGAGACTGACGGGCACTACACGATTATGCCACAGACTAAGCTAGGTTGACTAACCCAATCCAGCTGGTTAACCTGAGGATTTGTGATTAAGTAGACAGGTCACAATACGGAAACTGATTGTGGATTTAGGTCTTAAATTGGGTTGGAGCGGTCGTCCTGTGAATATTTGACTAATGTAATTTGAATTAAGTGTTTATTTTTTAAAGGTCTGTTAATTTTAAAAGCGATTTTACTGCTGCGTTTATATTATTAGATGGTGGTGACTACTGTCGAGCTGTATTTACCTAAATGTAATGAAAAATTACAAAATTTAATTAGCATATTTACCTACATAGTTTAATTAAGTATGTACAGTCGTCCATTTTTGGCAGTTTGTTGTTTAATTTTAGTACATGTCACAGTCGGATTTTTCCTGATGAATTTTTGTGTTTCAGTTTTGCATGGCGTACCTAAAAATAAGTTATTTTGATACTTGAAACATAAAATTTATCAAATACGTTCAAAATCGTATCTTCAAGCCCTTCATTTTGACAGCGTAAATTGACAATAAAAAAAAACTCGTACCTCGTAACTTCGTAAATTTTCATTTTAAAAATACTTTTATATCAGTAGGATCCAGTTTCTTTTTTAACCGACTTCAAAAAGGGGGTTATCAATTCGACATGTTTATATTTTTTTAATGTATGTTGAGGCATAACTCCGTCAAAATTCTGTTTTTGTTCGAATGGGGTTTATCCGAAATGGTCCCATTTCAATTTCATATAGATCTGATGATGAGTTTCGGAGACAGACCACGGAACTCTTAAAAAAATGACAGCAAATCAACCACGATTGCTGCTATCGCATAAATATGCATTGTTCTGACTCCAAGGATGATCAAATTTCGAATTGGTGTGGGATAGGTAATATCACTAAAAAGTAAAAAATATAAACCTTAAAAAAACCGACATCCGGGAAAACACTACCTACGAAGTGAAAAATAACTTTAATTTCGGAAGGCGGTGACAAAAAATTTTAATACATAGGTATCCAAATTCACCGACTTCCGAAATTAAAGTTATTTTTCTCCGGATGTCGTTTGTTTTTTTTATGGATTTTTTTTTTAATTTGCATAAACTCGATAGGCAAGACAAAACCAAATATTTTAAAAGCCCTAAAAAACTAAACATGAAACGCAACTTTAAAGTGTGATCTAATCAATCGAATCGATTATTTGATTCGATGTGGTTCCAATCGATGACAATGACATTCACTGGGTTATTGGGCCAATGAATTTCCATGACCGGAACTATTAATAAGAAGTCAAGTTAAAGGTCAAATGCTTTGTTAAAATGGGAGAAAAACGTTCTTTGTTTTGTAAAGTCTGGTTGGGGAAAGTTCTGCACTGGGTGCTGCGGCGCTATACCGGATGACTTTTTTAGAGTCTGGAAAAAAAGGGTGTAAGGTGAAAGGACGAAGGTCAGAAGAGTAAAAGAGTTAAGATATACGATTACTGACAACTGCTTGCACTGTCTTAGACACTTCTACTGTTATAATTATGTGTCAAAAGACTATTTCGGACACTAATCTACATGGTCCTTACAAGATCTGACCAAGATTTACGTCTGATATTTAATAAATAATAGTTTAAAAAACTAAAAACGCGCTTTAAAAACCAAACTAAAAAGAAGAAAATAATTTAATTCAATTAAAAAGCGTGGGGTGCTTTTTGAAGTATTTTTATTATCAATTAATGTCAAGCACCCCACGCTTTTTAATTGAATTAAATTATTTTCTTCTTTTTAGTTTGGTTTTTAAAGCGTGTTTTTAGTTTTTTAAACTATTATTTATTTTCAATTTTTTAGTTCTGCTAACTACAAAAACGTGTTTTTTTATATTTTTTTTTCCTTTTTTATTAAATTATTGAATTGTCATCGGTCCTCGATAAGTTTACAAAGTTTCAATGAAATCTGACTGTTTAGGGTGGGTCAAAATCGCGCTCTAAGGAGTCGGTTACATACAAACAAACATACAAGTGAAGCTAATATAAAGCGTGTAATTACCCACGGAGAGTTACATACTGACATACTGACATACAAGTGAAGCTAATATAAAGCGTGTAAAAAGAGACCGCGGCCGCCGAGTTTGTTTTGGTCGTTGTTCTCAGAGTGGTCAGATAGAAAACGCTGATTAACGATAGAACTACTTAAATGAGAGCATCTCAGTAGTTCTATCGTCAATTGGGAAGCCTTCGGCATTTTATATCATTTAATGGTTACTAACAGAACTCACCTTATTATTTTCCTGATGGTAAAAACGTTTATTTTTTTGGGTGGGAAATCATCAAATAACTTCTCCCGCTCTGGGTGGAGCGGGAGGGCGTGTCAGACTTTTACTGACTAAAACCCACCCGTGTTCCCTCAGTTGCCTGTGTGCCAGGGGCCGCGGTATCTCTTTCGAACAACCCGCACCCCTGGCAGGCATCGGCCCTTACGGACTCCACCAGTTGGTGCTGACATCTCTTTGAGGCGCGCGTGGAACACAACGCGCCGCCGACCCGGGCTTGGTCCTTACCGGACAGCGAGCTACCCATTACTCGCCGTCCGCAAGCCCGCGCCTACGATGGCCGGGAATCAGCCTGGGATTCCCGACGCCCAGGGCGTCTCCCGCGGCGACTAGGGCCGTGAGGGCGCATGTACTGCCTCTCCCTCACGTGCGCCGCCTCCCTCTTCGCGAGCATTACTGCTTCGTAGAAGGAGGTGACGGCTAACCATTCACTCTCGTTCCGTACCATGGCCTGCACCAGGGCCGGACGCGAGAGATCGCCGCCGCCGTTCGCCTCCTCCATCCTGTATTAAAAAGGGTCATAAGTACCATGATTGAGTGATGTTTTAAGCTGAGACCTAAAAAAACTAAAAGTAGCCCCTAGCGTAGAAATTTTTCGTCGGTTAAATCGAGAAACCTGTTGTTTCATAGAAAATTGCAATACCTACGCGCTCAAAATGTATGAAACAGATATTTTTGTTATACAGGGTGATTGGAAGATGGGTGCAAAGCTTTAAGGTGAAGATAGTATAGACAATTTAGAACCATTTAAGCCATGGTTGTCTTAGACGAAGTCTTACCAATTTTTTTTTTATAAGGTTTAAAAGACGTATTGTACAATTTTTTTATTTTTTCTGAGCTTTAAATGTCTGTAAAAAAAATGTCTAATGACACAGAAGCCTAAAACATGTTTTGCTTGACTGCTTACACATTACTTTAATTAAATAAATAAAAAATGAATTCATTTATCATTCAATTTGGCCATAATTATGCAGTTTACATAAAATTTTGAGAATTTCCGAAAAAAAACTTAAAAATTTGGTTAAAAATATTTGGTAAGACTTCGTCTAAGACAACCATGGCTTAAATGGTTTTAAATTGTCTGTACTATCTTCGCCTTAAAGCTTTGCACCCATCTTCCAATCACCCTGTATTACCGTGGGCAAATTTCAACGCCTCTTGGGGCTTCAGAATCATGTACTGATTCCATGCTAACAGGTTGCGTGCGAGATGTCCCTGCCACCATGTATAGTTAAAACAAAAACTCTATTTAAAATTATTACAACTGGAAAATTGCTTAGGTCATACCCATAATCTACAATTAAAATTATAATGCTGGTGTTAAAAATAAATCATTTCTTTTTTCTCAATACCTAACTATTAAATTCCAGTGCAGGCGAAATTAAATGTTTACTCCAAGATAAATATGGCTCTAACCAATTCAGGGAACTTTTATCAAAACATTTCTAGGATCCGTACTAGCAAATATGTTTTCAGTAAAGGTACACCATTCAATTTCCTTCAGAGATCAAAGGACGCGACCGGTGGCCGAAAAATGTCAAAATATTTTTCCGATTTTTAATACCTTTTAGTCGGCACTGGTTTTTGGCACTAGTAAAAACAAAAAAATCCCATCGCACTGTATCGTAAACTATCCATCCAGTATAGGTATATATTTAATCGTTTGTAGTACATAGCGTTCCGTGTGGTGCCGGACCTTCCGTTCACTTTCATAACTAAGTTTTGTTAACTGGTTAAGAAAAACCCTTTTTTATTATTGTTTTCACAACTGGTTTTTAAACAAGAATACGAAGTGTTCATTCATAACTGACAATCACAAATAGTTAAGAAACGAATAATTATGATTATGTTTTTATAACTAGCTACAGTCAGCAATAACATTTTTCCTTTAACCTTAAATCAAACACAAAATGTAATTTAGGTAAATTAACTTTTATAACACGACACCTTACGCCATCTACCTGATTGTGTGCACAACACTATGCCACCCGAGTAGATCGCAACACTTACAAGATCAATCAACGATAATACGATAACAGCTACAGTACCTACAGGCTACTAGCGACATCTAACAATCGACGTGTGAAGTATCCGTGACGTCAACGAAGGTTACAACTACATACAAGCATTGAGATGATGAAGACACACACTCTGTCAAAACCGACTATATAAACGATCAACCATGGAGGAACGATCACTCACTCGCTACTTAGAAGGCACAGTGGTCGATAGCCCCGCAGTCACCACTGTTGTCATAAGCTTAACCTGAGCGGAGGCCCCGTCGCCCTCAGGAATAGCTAGCTAGGAGGTGAAGGGATAGGATAGCCCCGCAGTCCATCCCTAGAGCCACTCATAGGTTTAACCTAAGTCTAACTTTGTTTGCTAAAATCTGTCAAGTATTTGAAGTTAAGTGAATAAACTCCCTATCTGTCATCCAACGTTGGTTTTATTCCACCGCCACCATTATATTGGCGCCCAACGAAATCTTCTTCTACCCGCAACAATTTTATCAGAGTACCCACATTTTTACCGGTGTACCCTCATATTGGCGGATAAACAGGAGCCTACCCTCAAGAGAATTTATATTATTTTGACAGTATTGACATGTCGGAAAAAAAACAAGAAATGGTGATGATGACTCAGGAACAGTTCACTGCACTCATATCAAAAGTGACAGAAGCGAATGAAAGTGGAAATAGACATTTTAAAAGTTTTGCTGCGTGCACAAAGCGTTACGACGGTGAACGCAATTTTGATAAAGTTGAAGAATTTGTGACCGGGATCTCAGTTTACAAAAAAATTGAGAAAATCAGTGACGAAGACGCCTTGGAAGGATTAACTTTGTTATTGTCTGGTGCTGCTGCCACGTGGTGGAACGGTGTAAAAAGCGACATTAAAAAGTGGACTCAAGCTCTCGACGCCATTAAGTCTGCGTTTGCGCCGAAAATGCAGCCACATGAAATTTATTTGGAACTGTACTCGAAGAAGCAAACTTCAGAAGAAATTGACGCGTTTGTTTGTGAAAAACGTGCCTTACTCGCTCAGTTACCAGCAAAACGACATAAGGAAGAGGAACACTTGGACTTTGTTTACGGACTTCTCAATGTAACCTACAAAAAGGAGATTGCTCGCGCGGAAGTAAAGACGTTTGCTGAACTTCTTGATCGTGGCCGTCATATTGAGAGTCTGCTCAAGGAAGCTGGTGATCGAACGACATCAACACCAATAAATCCTACTTCTATGTATTCTGTTGATCTTTATTTAAATCCCGATGAAGGAACCATACTTACAAACAATGAGCAAAAGATGTTCAATGAATTGTTATTTGAGCACAGCGACATCTTTGAGAAAAACACGGAACCAACTCCATTCACACAACATAGAATCGACACAGGCAACCATCCTCCTATTAGTGTTAAGCCTTATAGATTGTCACTAACAAGGCAAAAACAATTAAGAGAAAAGCTGGATGATATGATAAAAAATGACGTTATCGAGGAATGCGATTCCCCATGGTCAGCACCTGTAATTCTAGTTTCAAAAGGAGAAACCGATGTTCGAGTTTCCGTAGATTATCGACGACTCAACGAGATAACTAAACCTGACAGATATCCGTTGCCTCGTATTGACGATTTATTACATCAGGCAAAAGCGATGCCATACATGTCAACAATTGATTTACAGTCAAGTTACTGGCAGATTATGGTACATCCAGATGATTACGATAAAACAAGCTTTGTATCACCGTTTGGAACGTTCCGTTTCAAGCGAATGCCATTCGGTCTAAGAAACGCGCCAGCCACGTTCCAAAGATTAATGGACAAATTCATACAAGGATTGCACGCGGATTGTGTATTATGCTATTTAGATGATCTAATTATAAGATCTATTACTTTCAGTCAACATATAAAGGACTTAAGAGAAGTATTTATGAAACTGAGAGAATACAAGCTACGAGCTAACAGAAAGAAATGTAAATTTATGTGTTCAGAAATTAAATATCTAGGCCATATTATAGTGTCCGACGGCATCAAAACAGACCCAGAGAAAATCTCTGCTATTGCAAACCGTCAGGCGCCTAAAAACCTAAAACAATTAATTTCATTTCTACAAACTGCATCATGGTATCGGAGATTTATTCATAATTTTGCAGACATTGCTAAACCACTTACTAACTTAACGAAGAAGAAAATAAGCTGGAAGTGGGAACGAGAGCAACAACAAGCATTTATGAAATTAAAAAATGCCTTGACTACGTCACCAGTGTTAAAACAGGCAAGTAACGACTTACCCTTTGCTATCAAGACTGATGCCAGCCAATATGCCATTGGCGCAGCTTTAGTGCAGGGGGAGGGAGACAATGAGCACCCTGTTGAATACGCAAGTAGACTCTTAACACAAGCTGAATGCAATTACAGTGTTACAGAAAAGGAAGCACTAGCCATAGTATGGGCTATTTCAAAATTTCGTGGCTATATAGAAGGAACAAAGTTCATAACTGTTACAGATCATCAACCATTGAAATGGTTAATGAATCTTAAAAAACCGACTGGTCGCTTAGCACGATGGGCACTACAACTGCAACCATACGAGTTCAAAATACAATATACTCCAGGAAGAACGAATGTAGTAGCTGATACATTGTCACGACCACCGTGTGAGCAGCATGATGGAAAATGTTTCATATGCAGCACAGAATTAGAACTACCTAGACACAGTGAAAAACAGCTAAGAGATGAACAAATGAAAGATGAGACCCTTCAAACTATCATAAAAATATTAGAAGAAGGAAAAGAAATACCAAGTTATATAGAATACATTAGGAAAGGGTACCTAGTCCATAAAGGTGTCCTGTATCTTTACATACCGGAACAAGAAAACGACAACGCAAAGTTAGTAGTTCCACGTCATGAAATACAAAACGTACTGAACGCTTACCATGACTCACCTACTGCTGGTCATATGGGAGTAGAAAGAACAGTGCAACGTATAACAAATAATTTTTATTGGACGGGACTACGAAAAGATGTTATAAAATACATAAAAACATGTGTTGAATGCCAAAAATATAAGCCCTCTAATAAGAAACCAGCAGGCTTATATCAGTCCACCCCAAACTCTCAACGATTTGAGGTTTTGTCCATTGATCTTTTTGGACCTTTGCCAAAGGGACCATCAGGAGAAAAGTGGATTCTGATCATAGAAGATACTACTTCAAGATGGGTAGAATTATTCCCACTAAATGAAGCAACTAGTGAAAATTGTGCCAACATTTTACTCAATGAAATATTTCTACGGTATGGGTTGCCAAGGAAAATAATCAGCGATAATGGAGTACAATTTATATCAGCGATAATGCAAAAACTAGCATATTGCTTAGAAATTCAACAAATATTTACACCCGTATATCACCCTGAACCAAATGTGGTAGAAAGGAAAAATAGAGACATGAAGTCACAAATTGCAATTATGGTGAAAGACAAACATAAGAACTGGCCATCGACTTTGCCAACAATAAGATTCGCAATGAATACAGCTAAGTGTCAAACTACAGGCTTCTCACCATCTTACCTTACATTTGGGAGAGAATTGCGTACACCATATGAGTTGACACATGACCTAAGCTCGGTTGTAGAATCAGAAAACTTTGTCGCAGAAATAACCCCAAAGTTAAAACAACTGGCTCAAGATTTGGAGCTAGCAAAAGAAAACATAGAGTGTAACAAAGAAACGTCACGCCAAGTAGCAAATAGCAAGAGAAGACCTGACCCAGATTATGAAGTTGGAGACTTGGTCTTGGTAGAATCTCATCCCGTAAGCAACATCGATAAACAGTTTACTTCGAAATTTGCTCCTCGACGAGATGGACCGTATGTTATATTAAAGAAACATGGAACCTCCACTTACGAAATTGCTCACACAGAAACTCCAAACGTGCCTATTGGAAAGTATCATACGTCAGCAATAACGAAGTTCGAAAAGAGAAACAACGTGATATCCCAACCAACTTATCCGTTACGCCGAAGAGGAAGGCCGCGGAAACAAATTGGTGCTGGTACTCAGTCGGGACGACCATAGAGTACCAGAGGGGGAGAATATAACACGACACCTTACGCCATCTACCTGATTGTGTGCACAACACTATGCCACCCGAGTAGATCGCAACACTTACAAGATCAATCAACGATAATACGATAACAGCTACAGTACCTACAGGCTACTAGCGACATCTAACAATCGACGTGTGAAGTATCCGTGACGTCAACGAAGGTTACAACTACATACAAGCATTGAGATGATGAAGACACACACTCTGTCAAAACCGACTATATAAACGATCAACCATGGAGGAACGATCACTCACTCGCTACTTAGAAGGCACAGTGGTCGATAGCCCCGCAGTCACCACTGTTGTCATAAGCTTAACCTGAGCGGAGGCCCCGTCGCCCTCAGGAATAGCTAGCTAGGAGGTGAAGGGATAGGATAGCCCCGCAGTCCATCCCTAGAGCCACTCATAGGTTTAACCTAAGTCTAACTTTGTTTGCTAAAATCTGTCAAGTATTTGAAGTTAAGTGAATAAACTCCCTATCTGTCATCCAACGTTGGTTTTATTCCACCGCCACCATTATACTTTTACTTAATATTTAAATGGGGCAATTATTTCTAAACAATGTCCAACAGTGATAGACTTTTCCAACAGTGATAGACTTTTTGTTAAAAGATGTATAGTATCCGCAATTTCTTGGTCAATCTCTTGGTAATTTTTGTTCGATGTGTTTTTGTTTGTTTTGAACGACATTGAAATTTTTGTTTCTTTAATAAGAACATTCAGAATTGTTGCTAGCGACGCTTTTTGGCGTCCAACCATTCTATTAAGTCTTGCGTGCCAGCCTTCTAGATTGTTGGTGGTCCGAATTTCCTCGCCGTAGCAGCACCAAGTCTTGATAAAATTTACCTCGCTGAACCAGTAACGGTTTAGGTAATTGTTGAACTTTATCACTGCTTCAGTTTTCGGGGATTTGGTCATTGTATACTTGTAACCTGCCATTACATATCTCAATGGCAATCGGGCTAAGCCAGCACATCTCGCAATATGTCGTCTTTGTACTGTAGATTTAATCCCTAATCGTTTCGCCTTTTTAAAAAGGCTGGCACAAAAATGATAATAACATCCTTTCATTACTGCATTCGGAAAAATTTTACGTATTGCTTTCATTGCTGAGATTTCGTAATCCAGTGTCAATTTTACGGGGTTCCATTCAGGAATTTGTGACTTTATCATTTCAAATATAAGTTTGTAGGTATTTTCAGTTTTATTATGAATGAAACCAAAGAATAAAGGTACCATTTTTTTTGTTATTTTATGTAGTCCATGAATGGAATATATTTGTGTGAAAGGTTCAGGGCAAGACTTAAAAGTTCCATCCAGAAAGAAATGTTCGAAATTGTCCAAATACGTTTTTATATCAGAAGAAGAAAATATTAAAATCCTGTTGTTTGTGTCATTGTCGTTATAGTCAGCCAGGAGGAAGTTTTTATATTTTTTTGGTATTTCTACTTTAGTTGGTGATTCAAAATGGAGCTTAGAAACTCCTAATGCCTTATTTCTTGCTTTGTATAGACCACTTTTAATATTGTCAAATTTTGGTAAGTCAGCAACTAAGTGCACGCCATCGTCTTCCAGTTCGCATACTACTTCTTCAAACTGTTTTTGTATTGGATCGACATTAGCTACTATTTTAGTTTTCAAATCTTTCATTTTCTTCAAAACTAGATATTTTGCACTATTAGGTAAACAATCAATATCGTGCACGCCCTCTTTAACTATATGGTTTTCATTGCTTAATGTCACATTACCTTTACAACCGGTTTTATTGTAGCATTTCCAAAAAACATTTTCGTTCACATAAGTTTTAATTTTATGGTACTGACGGCCGTCGTATAGTAGTTTCTCGCGATCCCTTTTTGTCGTTATGAACTCCATGGTGGGCTTAGAAAGCGACATAGTTTATCACTTAAGTTTTCGGTTGCTATATATTTTATATAAATTGCACTCAATTGCAATAGAAAACTAAATAATACTAAAATGACAATGTCAATGTCATGTCATTGCAGTTTACATATCAATAATAGATAATAATTTATTGAGATAAGAACCTCATCCGTTTTCCGCATGCAATACTCTCGATAAAAACTCTAACTCTGTTGTTTTTATTTTGATTTAAGGTTAAAGGAAAAATGTTATTGCTGACTGTAGCTAGTTATAAAAACATAATCATAATTATTCGTTTCTTAACTATTTGTGATTGTCAGTTATGAATGAACACTTCGTATTCTTGTTTAAAAACCAGTTGTGAAAACAATAATAAAAAAGGGTTTTTCTTAACCAGTTAACAAAACTTAGTTATGAAAGTGAACGGAAGGGTGCCGGACGTAAAAGAATAGCACCGTCCCATTTCTTTCCGTGGGTGTCCTAGAAGGCGACTAAGGCAGAATGTACCGGGAATATATCTGAAACTAACATCATTATTGTAACACCTGCATTCTATACAAATAAAGAAATTTATTATTATTATTATTTCCTTTATTCCTTTCAATATACATATAAATTACATTTTTAAATATTAGTATAAAATTATATAAAAACATTTAAAAATATAAAAAATAGTGGCCCACCGGTATCGGGAACAAGGTCCAAGCTACCGGCGGTCAGGGCTCCAGAGAGAGGAACCTCCTGACAATGCGAGCCGTGTCCAGGAGTACCGCTTTCTGGATCAAGCCCTTGACCCAGCTGCCCAACGAGAGCCTCCTCAGATGTTGGTCGAGGCTCTTGGCTATCAAGCCATTGGCTGTAACGACTATCGGTACAATGATCGCTGAGTCCACATCCCACATGTCGACAACCTCGTGAGCCAAGTCAAGATACTTGATTTGTTTATCTTTCTCGGCTTTCACGAGGTTCCCGTCATGCGGGACCGTTATATCAACGATCATTGCACGCCGCTCTAGTCGATCCACCACCACTATATCAGGTTTATTGGCAACAATAGTCCTGTCAGTGATGATGGATCGATCCCAGTACAGTGTGACATGTCCATTTTCGAGAACTGGGTCGGGCACATACCTGTAGTACGGCACTTCTGATTCCACAAGGCTGTATTTCAGAGCAAGTTGCTGGTGGATAATCCTGGCTACTAGGTTGTGTCTATGCAAGTACTCCTCGTTAGCTAGACGAGAACACCCGGAGATTATGTGTCTGATTGATTCTCCCGGACGGTGACATGCCCGACAGATGTCAACCGTGCCATCTTTCACAATAAATCTCCGGTAATTGTTCGTCATCATAACTTCGTCCATAATTGCACAGACAAAACCTTCGGTTTCCCCAAATAGGTCACCGAAACGCAGCCAGGCTACGGACGCTAGAAGGTCTACATCGGGCCCATGTAGGGCCTGGAAAAAGCGTCCGTGAAGCTCCTTACTCTGCCATACCTCCATGCGATCTTTAGTGTCAAGCACTACAGGCTTGCGCCAGTTCTCTTTACCCAAGGAGAGCGGGGTGAGGCCCTTATCCACCGCGACCACATCTCGATGCATCCCCACGTCGGTTTCTAGGAAATAATCCCTGAGACTGCATATCTCGCGATTGTGGAGAGTCTTAGCATTTAAAAAGCCTCGACCTCCACATTTTCGCGGGATATACAGTCTCATTACCGATGACCGTGGGTGATGCATTCGATATGCAGTCAGCAACGTACGGACCCTCCTATCTATGGCGTCGAGTTCGGTCTGAGTCCATTTGAGTATGCCAAAAGAGTACATCAAGACCGGCATGACCCAACCGTTGAAGGCACGCACCTTGTTTCCGCCTGATAAAAGACTATTAAATACTTTTTTCAGGCGGCCAAAGAAGCGTTCCTTCAACGATTGTTTCATGTCAGTAACATTGATGCCCAAAGCTTCCGACATACCCAAATACTTATAGGTTTCGGCTGCGGAGAGGGCTCGAAGTTTTATGGAATCCGAGAGTTGGGTTCCCACGGATTCCACAATCTCCCCTCGCTTTACATGCATGACCGCACATTTGTCCACACCAAAATCCATTCTAATGGCGCTACTGAAAGTTTCAGTTACTTTCAGTAGCTCCATCAGTTGCAAATTGTTGGGGGCAAAGAGTTTTAGGTCATCCATGTAGAGGAGGTGAGATATAACCTGACCACCTCTCCTCAGTCGATAGCCTATACCTGAATCCTCCAGCAGTGTGCTTAGAGGATTCAGGGCTAGGCAGAACCAAAGCGGACTCAAACTGTCGCCCTGAAATATGCCTCGCTCGATCCTTATCGGTTCGCTATTCCTCTGAATATTTCGACATCCTGGATATCGAAGGACCGTCCTCCATTGCCCCATACATGACATCAGGAAGGTGCGCAGAGTTGTATCTACTTTATACAATTCCAGCACCCTCATGAGCCATGTATGTGGCACCGAGTCATAGGCCTTCTTGTAGTCTATCCAACATGTCGAAAGATCCTTTCGGGAACGACGAACCTGTTGGCTAATGGCCATATCAATGAGGAGCAGCTCCTTAGTACCGCGGGATCCGTTCCGACACCCATTTTGAGAGACAGACATGATGGAATTGGTGTCTACATGATTGTAAATTTTAGCTCTCAAAATGGATGTAAGAACCTTATAGACCGTCGGTAAACACGTGATCGGCCTATAATTTTTGGGTTCCGCGGTACTACCAGATTTATGGAGCAGGTGGGTAACTCCTGTCGTTAGGAACTGGGGTAGCGAACCAGACTCCAAAGCAGTCTGGTACTGAGCCGCCAAGCGAGCGTGCGATCCAATGAACCATTTGATCCAGAAGTTGTGCAGCCCGTCCGGCCCTGGAGATTTCCAATTTGGCAGCGGACGGACTGCACGAGCTACATCTTGGGGGCAGATGGTAATAGCCCCCATTTCTGGTATTGGATCGCAGGCTCGCTCGACTTCTCGAGTCCAATCACCTTCGGTGTGACTGACAGGCACCGACCAGATATTGCGCCAAAAAGAGCACATGGCATCATCATCCGGTAGGCGCGTATCAGCCACACCTTGATTCGGTCGTTCCCAAGCCCTATAAACCCACCTTTCATCACTCTGGAAGGTGCGGTTCTGAGTGTATCGGTCTACTCGCCGCTTATACCTACGGATACGGTTTGCCCATGCATACACTTTCTGCTTCAGGAAGTCTATGCGCTCTGTGACACGGGACATATAATCCTGAGGGCTGGTATCAGTCCCTAAGAATGCCCGCCTCACAAAGCGCATCACTCTAGGGCGAGTGTTGCCCTCCCTGAAGCAAATTAGTTTGCCGATGAGGGCTCTGGCCCCACCAATACGACGTTCAATCCTGCACTGCCAAGCTGGTACGGTTGGTTTCGGCCGTGTAGCTCTATACTCATTAGCAAATTTGACGTGAGCTACACGACATGCCGCTACAGCCGCGCAGTACAGAATCGAATGAGTATCGGCGAGGTCTTCGCAGTCATCAAAATAGTTTGACAACTGCGAATCCAGAGCCGCCACCAGCGCCCTATTTTTGTTATGCATGGGCAAACGAGGTAAGCGTGGCCTAAGTTCGGGCAACATGAACCGATATTCCCGAATCGCACCCTCCAAAGCACTCCTCAATTCCTCACTGCACTGGGTACTTACGTTTGTAGCCCTGTCAACAGTTCCCCCGTCAGTTTGATCTGTATTAACCTGTGATGGTACCACAACATTCTGTAACGGGGGAGCGATGACATGGCTACTCTGCATTTCATTTCGCAAGCGATCAAGTACAGTATCATCCAACATATGATTACGCTGGATGACCCGCACCTGATCCGATAGTCGTTGTGTCGAAACGTTGACATCTGGTTCAAGCACCTGAAAAAGAGTGAGCATCCGAACACGGTACGCGGTCAGATTGTTTCCTCCCTCTGTAGCCCCATAGTATGAGCGCATGACGTTTTCATTGATGGATCGTGTCCATCTCATGCGCTGCACACTTCCGCCGGGAGCTGGGACCCTATCAGAGACCGGTGGGCCTCGAGGTCCTAAACCGTCCGGCGGCCGGCGTCCTCTTCGTCGACGAGCAGGTGGTGGCGTCGTGGGCGGAGAGAAATACTCGTCGCTCGAGCTCGACGCAACTACCGCGGCCGGTGTCATCACAGCGCCCGCATTGGGGCTGGGTACCGGTGGCGGCGAGGCGGAGCTGAGCGACGAGTCCGGAGGTGGTGGGCGTGCTTTTCGTGCGGCAGATCTTGTCAACATTTTCTCATATTTTCTTATTCTTGTTCATTGTTGTTCGGAGGTGACATCTGTCATGTCACCTCCGATTCGGTATTTTTGATTATGTTTATTACATTTTAATACTTTACGGTCTGGTTTTTGGTTTTTCGTTGATGTTTAAGTTTCTGGTTTGGTTTGAAATTAAAAACTCTTGTGAAATTGAGTAAAAATTATTATAACTATTGAAAATGCAGAAAATTGAAAATCATGACGTTTTGTTGACACGGTGTTGCCAGTTATTATTATTATTTATAAGGGACTTACTAGAGAATGGGCAGCAGCGTTCTGTATGCATTTTACCACCATACTGCGATCGCCAACCCGCCTACCAAGCGTGGCGATTATGGCAAAAACCCCCTTTTGGGGGAGGCCTATATCCAGCAGTGGACGTCTTTAGGCTGAAATAATGATGATGAGTACATAGCGCGTACCGTCCATTTAAAACCATGTTGCAAAAACATTAAAAAGAAAAAAAAACCCGACCCAAACAATAACCTCAAAAAAGTAAAAAAAAAAATATTGGCCTTTTAAGTTGTAGGTAATACTTTGGTCAAAACATTGTCACGTCGTGGTGGATTACGGCCCACTTCCTCTCACGGAGAGGAGGCCTGTGTCCCAGCAGTGGGTACATTGTTGCATTATTATAGTTATGCCTTATGCAATGAAGTTATAGTCGTATGCTATTCTACGAGGATTCGTTTCCGATACGTATACGGCAAAATATCTGTTTTCTGTCTGCGTTAGATATCATAGCGGTCCGACGGATTTCCGTGGCGGGGTGTCACTAAATTGGCAGCCTGTCAAGTGTTCTGACTCATTCACAATGTCTCCGGAGCTTGCTGAGAGTCACCGAGATGGGCACGTTATGTTGTAAAATGTATGCGACACTGTAAAAGTTCCACCTTCAAGGGGAACTTTTCAATAACCTGCACCCTAATTGCGTAACTCACGATTAATCATAATCTGTTTCGTTTTGAAACAAATGGCTAAACCATTGCTTCATATGTTCGAAAAATGTGTCTGCTCAACAACGTAAATAACGCAATCAATATTGTTGAACTGTCAAAATGAAACTGATTATGATTAATCGCGTGTTACGCAATTAGGGTGCTGACCCATCCCGATTTCAATGTGTTAAAGAAAAAGAGGTTTTTTGATTACTATCAAAACGCCAAACAGTAGCAGCTACTTCAGCCCTGATGAAATCCATTAGCATTGCTTCCTTGTTCTTAAGCGTTCGCGGCTGATCACTAGTAGACGGTAAGGCATGCTAAATACTTGTTCGGGTGCGCGTGATATGAAGGCGTTCTGAAGTTATATAGTTCACGTAAGCCTTCGTGAATGCAATCTTTTATACCTAACACATCCACACAACAGATCAACTTTATCTTCTAACACAGGCTTACTTATCTGCTTAAAGGCGGCTCCAATTACAACCTAGTTGTTTAGTATTACTTGTTAAAATAATAAAACACCCAAACCCAATGTACCTAATAATAGATGAAGAATAGCCTTCAATCAAAAAGAATAATTGGATGCATTTAATAATCAAAATGCATCGCATGCGAGTGCTCGCTATAACAACCAATTTCCTCTATTTAAGACATTAAAAAAATATAACAATGAGATAAACAGAAATTCCTTAACAAACGATTCCACCAATCATCGAGTTAGCTTGTCAAGATAACCAACATAAAACGACAATGCTTGTTTGTTGCTTGATCTCTTTTGTGTTAGGTACCAATCGCGAGGAGGCCAACAACCCGGAGAATGCAACGTTGCAGATAGACAAAGGGTAATTATTATCTATTGTAGCTGTTCCACTTTTGCCTGTCCTGATCTTTCTAAACTCAAGAAGATACTTAGATAGTGTTTTGTTCTTGGAGAACTAATAGGTAGGGTTTATTTATAAACTTGCTTGAAAAGAGATGTTTTAACTAAATGAAATGACATTTACATTTTTCGTAACTAGTTTTTATGTAGCTTCGACTGTATCAAGAAAACGTACAAACGCAACACGATAACCTTTCATAAATCTGTACCCTCACTGCGTAACACTTTTAACAGAAATATGAGGGTTTTGAAGGAAATGCTTAATCCACTGTTTCATAGGATTGAATAATTCGTCTGCTCAACAGCGCCAATAACGTAATATGAAGTTGGCTGTACTGTCAAAATAAATTGTATAACAATCAATCGTCATGTGTGGTATGCAATTTACCCCATTGTAATAATATTTGAAATAAATGTTTTCAGTTTTGACCACGCTCTTTGTCAGGCTTTTTGACTTCTAACGTTATGACTGTTAAAGAGATCTTTCCAACGGCTTAACGTCATTTCAGAAGCAAAGAGTAGTCTCAAAAATTAATAAACGAACGATCACTCATCCAGGCCCTTCAATAAAAAACCTCTTCAATGTTGAGTAGCCTATAGCACTAAGTGGCAATCCGCTGTCATTTACTCACCGAACTCCCTATCTATCTAATAATAGGTCTTTACCTATGAAATTGCCGTTTTGTATGAAAAAATTTAAACGAATTTTTTTCATGTATTTTTTATTTGTATTAATCGAAGTAATCACCCATGCAATCAATGCATCTTTGCCATCGCAGTGGCAGTTTATTGATGCCCTTCTTAAAGAAATCAGCTGGACGGGAGGCAACAAATTCTTCAAAGGCATTTTGTACTGCCTCTCGGGTATTGAATTTTTTTCCCGCCAAGAAGTTATCCAAATTCTGGAAAAAGTAGTAGTCTGTAGGCGCAAGGTCTGGTGAGTAGGGCGGATGACGGAGAGCTTCCAACCCCAGTTCTTGCAACTTGGAGACCGTCTGCTGTGCAGTATGAGGTCGCGCGTTGTCGTGCAGGAGCAGCGGAGACGAGCGATTGACCAATGCTGGTTGGAGATGTGCCAGCTTCTCCATCATTGTGTTCAGTTCTTCACAGTACACATCTGCAGTAATGCTCACCCCGTTTGGTAAGAAGCTGTGATGAATCACACCGGCGCTAGACCACCAAACAGTGACCATCACTTTTCTAGGGGTAAGTTTTCGTTTAGGGCCATTGTTTAGGTGCTGAACCAGGATCCAACCAACTTGCTGAGCGCTTGCGGTTATCAAACAGAATCCATTTTTCATCGCAGGTAACAATGCGGTACAAAATTCCTTTATTTGTGTGTCTGTTGAGCAGTGCAAGGCACGTCTCGACGCGTACTTCGCGCTGACGATCATTGAGTTCGTGGGGCACCCATTTGTCAAGCTTTTTTACCTTGCCAATTTGACGCAAATGGACCAATATTGTTTTGACGCTAACGTCGAAAGCTGCTGCTAATTCAGCCGTAGATTGTGTATCATCAGCTTCCACAATCGCCTTTAATTCGTCATTGTCGACCAAAGTCTTCGGACGGCCGCGAGGTTCATTTTTCAGGTCGAAATTTCCAGAACGGAAGCGAGCAAACCAATAACAGGTGGTGCGTTGGTTTGTAGTGTTAGCTCCGTAAACGTCGTTGATGTTGCGTGCCGCTTGTGCCGCGTCGCTGCCACGACGGTACTCATATTCCATAATTACTCGAATTTTTAACGTATCCATGATGACGAAAAAGATTGAAATGCGATGAAAATGTAACACTAATCAATAAACAAATGACTACTTTTGGAAAAAAAAAATCCATGTTTTTAAAATAAAATTAATTTGAAATTAGAATTCTTACCCAAACAAAAATAATTTTGATTTGAAATGGCCAGTACTGCAAAACGGCAATTTCATAGGTAAAGACCTAATATCTACCTTTATACTAGCGATTCTTGTATATATGTATATAAAATATTTTCATAAAATTTAGTATGCAGGGGATTTCGGGGGCGATAGATCGATCTAGCTAGGTATTATTTTTAGAAAACGAAAAAAACATGTACCGAACAAAGCTCGGTCATCCAGATATTAGTAATTAATTACTCAGTAACGTTATCTAAAAAAATCTCAGGTTATTTTCAAATCGTTTTAAATTATTCGATAAAGGAGCTACTGGGAGCTAATGAGCTATTTTCTCACAAACAACTTCCCAGGAGTAGCCAGTATTAACGGACCTTGGGAAACTATTTCATCCTTGCCTCTTAAAGTGTATTTACTACTTTTTTTATTACATTAATGGGTAAACGCCAGGATAACCCGCTCAATAGCAGAAACGTAAGAAAATTTGTATTTCGCGGGGTACTTGAACGCATCCTCCTTAAGGTAAAGGAACTGTCTTTTTAGGGATTTGCGTAAGATACGACGTAGTATTCAACTTTATTGACTATCCTTGTCTTATTATAAAACACGAACTAGCTTAAAGCTCAGAGGCAGTTTTAGCATTTCGGTAATATTCATAATACAAAAATGACAATTTAGCACCGGACTAAGTTGTCTGTTTTGTAAAAAGAACTGTATTTCGGTTTCTGTTAGGTTCTTAATTCAAAAAAAGGCTCGATAGTTTAAACCGTCCTTAAAGAAAAACCTTGTTTTGTAATAACACCATTTGTGTCTATCTGTTTTATAGTGTTTGATTTGCGCACTTAGTCGTTCAGTTGGACCAATGTGTGGTTCTTATTTCAACCAGCCCAACCCCTCCAGAAGTTGATCACGTTTTTTGAGGGGCAATTCTCGTAATTTTATGAACGTTCACAGCCTGATCTCAGTCTCAATCTGTCAAAAATACCTCGAATTTCCATCCATTTTGACATTTGATTGTGGCTGAGTTGAGACTGAGACTAGATTTTGAACGTTTTCAATTACGAGAATTGGCCTTCTGATCTGTTAGGAATCTGTGTAAAATCTGGATGCCCCGAGGGTTTATGTCCGAATCTGAGTGACGGATGTGCATTCAAAGTGCACATTCACAACGGTTTCCTCAGCCATTATGCAAGCCCTGCATAGAGGATTGTCCGTTATGCATATTGCGTGGAAGTGCATGTTTAGCGAGCAGTATCCTGTGATGGTCCTCCTTACCCAGCGCAGGTCGTTCCTGGACCAGGCGTAATAAACGTTTGGTTAGCCTACCTTCTAAGTATGGCATAGCATCTCTAGACTGCCTGCAGTTTGGTGTCGAGGTCCGCAAGCGTTCCGCTTGTGTGTGGGTGAACTCTAGTAGCCACATGCGTAGCTGGTTGAAGGGGATGGGCACGAAAGGTTCGTGTCTACAGTCTGCTGGATGCTCTTCTAGACAGTTCGTCACCTGCGTCGTAACCTGCCGTGATCCGCTGTGTCTTTTTATCCGTCGTTGTGTCACTGTACGATGGTTAGATACCGTTACTCATTGTAGTGCACTGTAACATTCAAGACTTACTTAATTGCTTAATTTTAGGCAAACGGAAAAGTTAAGTTACCGATTAGAAACTAATAAAACGCCCACTTTTCATTAGAACGATACTTATTTATAATTCGATGAATGAAATCCACTATACGTATAAAATATATGTAAACAGTCATTAATAATCAGTCCAAATATTCATTTCCATAGGCTTTTTATGACATTATGGAATTGGAAAGCAATTCTATTAATGAGACATTTTCCATATTAATTATTTGGAAACTACGTTGTCAGCAACCTACAAAATATTTGATAATTATGTAGATATTATTACATTAACCATACATAATTTTAACGTTACAAAAACAAATAAGTGTTACGTGGTATTAACGAAAAACGCGCATTCCGATTCTACAATAAATCAAATGATTTCATAACTGTGTGATAGGTTTATTCGTCAAGCGTAACTTCATAAAACTAACAATTAATCAGTGCTAAGCAATTTTAAAACTTGTTTTTTATGAGCGCGAATCAAATGTAATCTTTGCAGTAAATCTCGTCAGTGCGAAAGACTTAAATTCGTTTCGCAATGGCGTTAGGTGACTTCACTATCAGTAAAACTGAATGTCGGTACCAGCGACAGAGGTGAGGTAGTTATCTATTTGATGAAAAATATAAGCACCGGGAGAATTCAATAGAATCAAAACAACTGGTCGGCCTACGAAACTTAGTGCCACACTTGAAAAAACATGCAATTTCTACTAAACTATAGAAGTTTGAGTTTTAATGTAAATAGCGTTATATAGCAAATGTCATGATTTTTTTTCGTAATTATAGTTAATGGTAATATTACGTTTTTTACGTTAAAAAATATAAAACCAAAAAAAAAGCCATTTTTAACTTACTAGCAAAAGAGTGAACCAACATTTTAAAGTATGTTTTACGCCTTAATTACATTTTAATAACTGGTATTGCCTCCTCGGGCCTGATTACAGCCTTGATTGAGCTGGTTTGGCATACTGAAGACGAGTTTTTGAAGGCGATGTTGGGGAATACTCTCCCATTATTCCATCAGGGCTTCTTTTAGGGCCCCTGGGTGATAGGAGGTGGTTTGCGACTTCTGACCAGTCTCCTGAGCTCATTCCAGGCGTGTTCAAAAGGGTTGAGATCAGGACTTCTTGATGACAATACCATCAACCACCTGAATGAGTACATTCGTACAAGAGTACTTGTACGACTGGAATGGTGTGTGGCCGGGCGTTATCCTACATCAGTATCGATCCATCACCCACATTTACTAAATATGACCCTGCATACTCATTAAGGATCTCTAGAGCATATCTTTCCCCAATCAGGGTGACATTTTCTATGGCCACTAGCTCAGTGCGATCTTCTGAAGAGTTTGGGGTTGCTTGCTGGTCTTTCAGGGTCCAGGTTTGCTGCAGCAAGTCTTCTTCTCGCTGTACTGTCACTAATGTAGTCACTTCGGGTCTGAAGACGCTGTTGCTGGACTTCAATTGCATTGAGGTGGCGATTTCTCAATACATTGGAGGCAATATAGCGGTCTTCTCGGGTGCTAGTGCACTTGGGTCTGCCATTACAATGACTCCTCAAATGGTTTTCTGTTTCTTCGTACTTTCGCTTCACCTTTCGTTCTTAATGTTGCAGCCACCATTCTTGCTGTGCGACGCATATTGATGTCTCGTTCCAGAACAGCCATGATTCTTGCACATTCTTCAGATGAAAGAGGCATGTTAAGTAAAGTTAACGTGTGTATACCTTGGCGTTTGAAAAAAAAAAAACATCGATCAAGAAATAAATGTGAAAACAGAAACAAAAAAGTAGAACAGCAATTTGTAAAGGAGTGTTTTTGTTTATAAAGTTTTTTCAGCAATTCCTGAAAAGAGTGTTATCCATATCGACTAAAAAGATTTTATATAAAATAAAATATATTTATACAGGTTGAAATTGAAAACATGCGACAAACCGAAATGGGAGATTGTACTCATCATTATGAACAACTTTTACTAAGGGACCAAAGATGCAATCGCGAAAAAAAAAACATCTGTTCCCTACATTTATGTTCGCATGACTCGTCAAAATGTAGGGAACAGCTGCTTTTTTTTTTGCGATTGCATCTTTGGTCCCTTAGTAAAAGTTGTTCATAATGATGAGTACAATCTCCCATTACGGTTTGTCGCATGTTTTCAATTTCAACCTGTATATTATGAAAATCGTTAAGTCTCCTTTGCCTAGCGTTTTCCCAACTATTTTGAGGTCGGCTTCCAGTCTAACCAGATGCAGCCGAATACCAGTATTTTACATGGAGCGACTGCCTATCTGACATGCACAACCCAGTTACTGGGTAGCGTCTGACGTCCCATATCGATTGTCAAAGAACTACCACAAATGACAGCCGGGATCAATAGCTTGACCTACTTTCCAAGGCACGGAGGGAGAGGGATCTTGAACGATCGACCCGTGTGGCTGTTATTACTTAGGCTCGTTCAGTCGATATGACGAATTTGGAATTGCTAGCGTGACAATTAAACACGTATCGTGAATTCATGATGTCCCTATGGCACGTGACAAGTACCTACATAACATGGCCTACGTGTACAGACCGGGCGGAATAGTTTAACACGTATATCTCTCTGGTGTGCATAAATAGTTATTAGTTGTCGACGAGCTGAGCGAGCACTTTACTGAGCGAGCACTTTACACGATTAAGTGACGGCTATCGAACACTTCGTGCAAAGCTTTTGCTCATCCTAATTTACATAGCAGCTGTTATAACAAGCTGTGACGAAGTAGAAGCAATATTTACTTGTCTCATGAAGATTATTGGCGAAAGGTTTACTATAGCATCACGAAACCCTTGAAAACTGTGGGTTATGTGTAGCAAATTTACCTAAAATACTCCTACCTACAATAAAGTAGGTGAGAAAAATCCAAACACAAATGGTGACTTTACGCTGCCAAGATATTACGTCAGCAGCCAATATTTGTCTTTGAGTGAGCCCTAATTAAACCTGAATACGATCCCTATTATGGACCTACATTATAAGTTACTTACATTAAATCTCAACGATCTTTTCGTTGTCACTATTTTTCCTAAGTACCTTAATCCAATATAAAAGAGTTCAAGGATGAAGGTTATCCGATATTAAGAGAAAAGGTTTTACAGAAACGTAATTTAAACATTACTTTTCAAGAGCATTCACCGAATAAAAGTTAAACTGTTTTATGTAACATGCTACTTTAGACACAACTAAAATGATTTTGGTACATAAGGTAATCACTTAGATGGAAGCGCAGGGAACAGAAAGCTACATTTATCGTAAGAAAAAAGCCGCGACCTGACTTACAATTTACTACACCCTTCGTGACACACTTAGAAAGTTAATTAAAAAAAGAAATCTTCAGTTCGGCCTCATCAGGCGACCTACCCATGGATAGGTCTGCATAGTCTACCTAAACCAGCGACTATCATAACGACGATCATATACTCACTATTAACTGATAATCTCCACATGAAGACACATTTTACCCGGCAGTGGTCAGTCCGTGATCAGCGGGTAGCTGACGATGTGGTCACGAGTGCTTTGACAAAAGTGACAACTCTCGCCTTCTATAACCTGTAAATGAGGTTTGACTCGGCCTTGCGGTGTTGGCCTGTCCGACCTAGACCTGTCCATACGGATTGACAGGCCAGTATTGAACGTCTTTTTTTGATGTGCCCTAACGTAGTTACTGTGATCTGACTAGTATAGTAACTCGCTCAGTTTACGGTCACAGTTCTAACCTAACTTTTAGCATGTAGTCGCCACTAGCTTACTCCGTCCAATTTGAAATTGAAGGTAGTAGGTACTGTATTGAGAGAATTTTTTCAATCGAAAAATCCCGACAAACATTATACAAACCTGGAGTAGACTCCAGGTTAGTCGTCAGATATGAAAGTAAAGATAAAATTATTAAATAAAGGGGAAGCAGGGAGTAAAAAACATATTTCTGGGTGGTTCCCGACAAAGGACAAAACCTGACGGAAAGAAACATTATCATGAAAGTCCTTGCAGCGTTACCATGTTTTACTATAATAAGAATTACACAAAAGCACAAAAGAGCACTAAAGTTCTAAATATCGATCGTGGTCATTTTTTATCCCCGTTAAGTTTATTTATAAGATAATTTAAGGCATCACCAAGTAGTCAGCAGCCCGGTTAATTCCTTTTTCGCCTTCGACATCGCTAATACTTGGAGCGTGTGACCAAAACTGGGATGTGTCATGAATAGAATCACAGGAAATGTTGCATTATTTTACACAAGGTTATGTTTTGCAAGCGTTTGGGCAACATTTAAAGCTTTCGGAATCGCAGTTTATAGTGTTTGAACCTCACAGGATTGTATTAATGTCCCCGCATTAAGAGCATTCAACATAACAAGACCCCTGACTAAAACCACGTCAGCGGTAATGATACAAGTACTGACATTATGTACTTGTAGTTTCCGTAGCCCATATATGAAAGCGAATGAGCCCCACATACGTATTCGCCCAGTTTCCCCGAAGGTCCCCGAATACCTATATGGGACTCTGATGTGATTTCGAATTTTTATCAGTCTGGACTAAGCAGTGTCACATTATGTAGTATGTAATGTAATGCACCGATCCCAGCGTGGCTTGACCAGACTCGATTAATCGAATGAACCCCAAGATTCGCACTAGCCCCTGGAGCCTCATTCTTCATGATGTTACAGAGGCCATTGCATATCAAGAAGTAGACCGGCACCCTAATTGCGTAACACGCGATTAATCGTAATCGGTTTCATTTGATAGTTCAACAATATTCATTGCGTTATTTTCGTTGTTGGGCAGACACATTATTCGAACATATGAAGCAATGGTTTAGCCATCGGTTTCAAAACGAAACAAATTATTATGAATCGTGAGTTACGCAATTAGGGTGCTGGAGGCGCGGTAATGATCAGGTAGACGTGCCCATAGGATAGAGTATTAAATACGTACGGACAATGATTGACAACACAATCGTTACTAAAGTATTTAAATTCACAATGGATATAGAGAAAGTGATCGGTTTATGTCGATTGTAATGTAAAACAGCGCGTACAGTTACTTTCACAGAATGAGATAAAATAGTCATGTGAGTAACAATTACATTTTAGAGTCAATAAAAAATAAAAGCGAGTGTTCACGTGAATTGCTGTGATTTTAATACGGCTGTTTATTTGTTTTAACCGACGTTGAATTATCATGTTTTTTTTTTTCGTTATTGTTATAAGTCCCGGCTCGGTGCAGTTACGTGCAATATCATATAGCTAACACATACAATTAAGGGTACTTGAAATCACTATATTACTCTTCTTCTTTTGTTTCATATAAAATTGTCACGAGGTAAAACATTGAATCCAAGAAATTAGGCACGACAGAAGTATACATTAAATACTCAGCCATCGTTTTTGAACAGTGTTAGGAGGCACAATAACAATTTAGGCTCTAGAAATATAAAATATGAATTTAATATAATAAATATAGGTATTTTTAAACTTTGAAATGTTATAGGTAGTGTCTAATTATTTGTTGACACATTTTTCCACGAAAGCATTTGCCATTCCCCCCCAGTGGGTTCCCGCATTGTCGTTGCGGGGGGGCTCAGTAGCCGTGGTCCGCTCCCACGGTGAAGCGAAGAGGAACCCCAAGGTGGGGCCGCTCGTCAGGGCTTTTGTCTCCAAGCCGACGACGTAGCGGCCAGAATGTAGGTTGCGGTGAGGTGCACCGCAACTGAGGCGGGCCGCGGTGTCGAATGGGAGGCATCGCGGCTGAAGATTACAGGCTGCGGAAGAGGAGGAGTGCCGGTACTTCTGAGTAGCGCTCTTCCCTTCCGTGGCCTGGACGGGGCCGCCACCGTTTGATGGCGGACGCGGTGGGGCCGCAGGGGAAGAGGAGTGTCGGTATAGCGTTGGCCGCTCTCCCTATCCCCTGCGGCCGAAAAGTGGTAGGCGGCGGGGCCACTGTGCTGACCCGTCGCAGGGGGACCAAGGGCACCAGACACGGGTACGTCTGGGGCCCTTTTGTTACTTGGTTCCTGGGGTGGTCACGGCGTGCCACGTGTCCTGGTGCGCCGAACTGGTGGGGTCCGCAAGGGCCGATGCCTGCCAGGGTTGCGGGTTGTTCGAAAGAGATACCGCGGCCCCTGGCACACAGGCAACTGAGGGAACACGGGTGGGTTTTAGTCAGTAAAAGTCTGACACGCCCTCCTGCTCCACCCAGAGCAGGAGAAGTTATTTGATGATTTCCCACCCTCAAAAAAAAAAAAAAAAGCATTTGCCATTTAATATTCTGAAAAGCATACTTCTGTACTCCACTTTTTCCGAAAGTTTAGAGTGCAGGTTTTCATTTTTAATAGGCTTTAATAAAACATCATGCTCAGGACATAAAGGAATTCCACAAGAACTAACCAAATCAGGTTTGTTTTTTTTTATTTTCTGTGCGTTCCGTTATTTAAATAATTCGCTGTGCGTTATAAGCACATAAGGCTGTGTAAATTAAAGGCACGCAAAATTGAATTTACTTACGTTTTTATAATTTGCTGCTCAATCATACATGGTAATAAAATAGTTAGACGCGACCGTAACAAATATGTAACCTATTTTGTGTAGGTACCTATTTTCAGAGTCATAATATTTGAAATCACCGTTACGACTCTCTTAGGTCCGTATTACAGAAGAAAACTCAAGCATTGATCTCTGTTTAAAACTAGTTTTGAGCCTGGTTTTAATTTTAGAACGTTCCTCAAGCACAGATTCACTGATCATAGTTTAGCTGAGTTTGGCTTTATTTTAGATCGTTACTCAGTTCGTGAATCGAACCCAAGCATTGATTGGATCTGTAATCACCCAAGTGTGGTCGAGACCGCGCTTGAGCATAGATTTTTATATATTATGTCAATTTCTGTTTCGTTATCGAGTTTTTAAATATTGTGATGACCTACCATTGCAGTCAGAGTCTATGCTGTCACGAACTTCTACAAAGAGAGCTGGAGATATCTCGGTTATGTTAGGATTTAAGTCAGCGAGACAGATCTAGTTCCTATTCCTACATTGCGTAGGTCTGTGACTTCACAGGCCACCGGTACTTAGGAGCGAATACCTATCTCGTTTTCTTGTTTTGGCGGCGGTTTCAAATTTTGGATAAGTTGAAAAGGTACGTAAAATGGACCCCATTACACATTGCACATGGGAGGCTTAAAAGGTACGTCAAATGTGTAAAATGTACGCTAACGGCAACGCTGCTGATCATGTATTTTAGTAGCGGTGCATTATTGACATTGACATACTAACCTTTTAAATAGCATACCTATTTACGGACTTAGTTAAGAGTCTTTTAAGCTAAACATTTTTGCATACAAAATGACCATAAGATACTTCAATAAATGGGGCATTTCATTGTACTGATTCTACTATTCGAGACCAGAAAAAATAACGCTAATTTCCTAAATAATTGGGTACTTAAAGTATATTTTATTATTTCTGATCCAGTGAAGAGACAGAACAAACTTGGTAATTTTTTTAAATCGTAAACGAAAACAGGCTGATGCATAGACAGTAGACATCTCTGCTTGAGGCTCGATTTGAGTCTCGATTTAACTGAGTATAGATTAATTACCGTTCTGGAATAAGAACGATGCTCAAGTATTGATTCTATACTTAAACTGTGATCGACTGATTGCAGATCAAACTGTACTTGAGGAACGTTCTGTAATACGGACCTTAGTTCTAATTGACCGCAAACGTCATTAAAAACTTATTCAATCTAGCAATTTGGACTCGAGAGTTATTCCTGCAAATTATAAACGTTAGAATTTCGAGGGCTACTCTAGCGCGTGCGTAACTCAATATAATTATAATAAATATTATTAATCATTTATCTAAGAGATAATGAAATCCAATTTGTTAGTAATTACACATCTTAATACCAAAACTTTGGTAATTAATACTAATAATGTCAAAATAATCAATAATAGTGTCAAAATCATTCATAATAATGTCAAAAATGGCCATTAATAACTCTAAAACTACCATAAATAATGTCAAAGTCATTAATAATGAAATCATCCAAATATAAAATAATAAAAAAATGCAACAGGTACAAGCAGCATTATGTAGGACGGTACTGATGGCAGGTACTTATCTACTTACATTTTATTTTTTTACGTGAACAACTAATAAGTCAAACTCAAAGCATTTATTTCAAATAAGCACTTAAAAGGCACTTTTGAACGTCAAAGTTTACATTAAAATAGAATTTATTCTAGTCACCCCTTCCAAAATGTAGTTTCGTATGGAGAAGAATGGGCAAGAAACTCCACCGTTACTCTTTTAAAATGTTTTAAGTACAATATTTTACATACATTCATTACTTATATAATTTTGTGTGAAAACGATACACCCAGAATAAAATTACCATACCACAATAGGTAAAAAGAATTAAAAATAAAGCCATAACAGATAAATTAATTGAATGATAGATAGGTAGACCATGTATCTCACGTATTTACCTACAAACATTAAAAAAGTAAGTATACGATTTTCCTAGAATATTAACAAGTAATAAGTCAGTGTGTGAGTATAAGAAATCACAGAGTGTAAATCAATGTTACAATAACGACGTTTAATAGTCATCTTATAATTATCGTCACGATACGTGTGTTTACACATCATAATTATTGTAATATATCTTCTAATACTAAAACGAAATCATTCATGATTATAATCAATCAATCAATCATTTTTTTTTTTTTTTTTTTTTTTTTTTTTTTTTTTTTTTTTAATTTTATAATGGACCTAGACTGATTGCTGCGAGGATCAGGTAGCTAGACAGTACCGGCGAAATCTAGTTATAAAATATTTTACTTGTAAACGTGTCTTAGAAGACCTACTCACGGAAATAAACATTTCATTTCGAAAGCCTTGGAAACTGGCAGGAAAAAGAACAATGGTTCTAAGTATTTCCTGGCGTTTTTCAAAGGCAGATCAGGGGGCCGATTCTACTAATTTGCAACGTTACACGTTAAATTGTGTTTCCACAACAGTTCGATTTCGATCGCCGTTCGATAGTTACATAAAAAGTCATTCTACTATTTTATAAGCAAAATGGAAACTAAACTTAAAACGAATTGCAACTGAACTGTAGCGGGAACACAGCGGGTAACCCGCGTTACCAACATGCCAAAATAATATGTTTTATTAATACCACAAAGAAAAAAGTTGAATCTAAAAATGTTACTAAACACGAATATGTGGCACTAAAAGTATTTTCTATAATTAAAAGACATAATGATCATAATTTTATCATTAACTTTGTCCTATAGTAAACGTCACGCTCATGTTCGATTTTGTTAGTAGAATAGGTTTTGACATTGTTTCAATCGATCGTTGGCGTAACTAAAACGTAACCGCAGCTGTGTCGCAGCTGGACCGTTGTTCATTTTAGTAGAATGCGAAAACGCTTAAAAGTGGTGATTCGGTTGCGGTTCTATTGCGTTTTTTTAACAAATTTGTTAGTAGAATCGGCCCCCTGGATTGCCTCAAAATATCTCTACTTGAGCGTAATCTTATGAAGTCGGTCTTCTAAGAACACTTGGCAGATATGAAATATGTAAAAAATATTGTAATATATTCAATCTTATGAATCTGCATCTAACATAAAATTTCACAATTTGTCAACATCATTACCCATTAATATTTTGAAATAAAATGTATCCTCTGTGTGTCTGTATGCGTTTTTCACTTACTAATTTATGTGATTTTTTTATTTGTAGGTATATTATGTACTTATGTTTTTTTTTTTATTAACTAAATCTTTTTCACGCGAGCAAGCCGCGTGGGGCACAGATAGTTTAAAATATTACATAAACGAATGGTCCCGTAAACGTTTGTTTAGTCACTGGATAGAGGTTAAGTACCTCATTATACCTAAATCTCATGCACAACTATAGTTTATTTCAGACAGAACAGTCGGAGAATATAATGATGTATGGATTCAAGTTACCGATTATTTCAACTACACTTCGTAATGCTTAACTCTAGGTGGTAGTCTGGTGCTGCCATCATGAGTTAGGCGCTTGCAAAAACGTAATAAAATTGGAATTTCGTGACTACTTTTATGAATTGCTCTATGCATCCACCTTAACATACAATCAAAACTAGTACCCCAAACACGGACGGCAATTACCTTGCTAAAACAAAAGGAGATGGAAAATTGTAGGTAGGCCCAAATGTAGCTATACCCCATTTATTATAGCTTTAGAAAAAAGAGGCTCGCAGAAGCAGGAGTGCAAAACATTTTATTTCAAAGTTAAGTTCTAACTTTTATAGGTAGATTTAAGACAATACTAAATACTGAGATAAACGAAGTAAAAGTAATGTTTATTTTAAATAATGTTCTATTTACAATAACATTTTCATCACACATTACAAACCTACCACAAAACGAATGAATGAAACAAACAATCACATGATGATTTAAATCTAATTAAGATTATAAGGAAACAAAATATATATTTTTAACAATACTGTATTTAAATAACAACTTACGACCCACAATACGTTGGTAAAACTTCGTCGTCATCAGCTAATTTAGTTACTCCTAATCGATTACTCAATTAAAAGTAATTAAATGCACTATAAATATCCCACAAGATAGACCGACGAAGCACAGAATCGGTCGGAGTGGTGGAGCTTGGGAGAGGCCGGTCCAGTAGTGGACGTCTTTCAACTGAAATGATGATGATGATGATGGCAGAATTTTCAGCGAAGAACTGATAAGATTGAATCTATTACTTCTGACCATTTTCATTTAATTACAGTTAGGCGCAAGATTGTATGTAAGCGTTTCAGTCTCCTTTATCTGCCTCTTTCTTTAGTCGCTTTTTATTGAAGGGTGAGCGATTATTTGTCTGGACTATTTCTACGAAACAATTAAATTACTTAGACAGTTTACTTAAATCCTTTGTTTTTTTTTAGAAAATCAGGATTATGAAATTCGAATCAATATCTCGATGGGTATAAAACAAAGGTTTCTTACCTGGTAACACCAATGTTTGATCCATATCTCCATGATTTGTTGATGAACGAAGCAATAAGTGTACAACAACAATAGTAAATACGTATTGGATAATACTTAATATTATATGTATTTAATAAATCATAAAAAACTTCGGCAATTTTTTTTTCTTTCATATAAAACTTCGAGTAAATCAGATAATTGCTTAAATTGATTTCACTTAAAGTTAATCTTGAATTACGCAAGAAGTCAGAAAGCATGGTAAACTAATATGAACGGATAGTCTCGTAAATTATAGATTTTACAAGAATTAGACCGCAGCGGTAAATGCCGGGCGAATTACCTACCTTTCCAGTGCCGTGTCTGTGAAGCAATCAGTGGTTGGCACAGAAGTCATAGGTGAAAAGCTTTAATAGACACGATACTAAAGTTTATTTTGCAATTCTTGCTTCGAAAGCAGAATACAACTTTATTGATGAACTACGTAATTAAAACCAGCTTGGTTTTGTTTTTAATAATAATTTATAATACGTTAAAAAGCTGGTCGTTAAGAAGACAACAATTTGTTGGAGCAGTCGGTATCAGTAATTGGAAAACTTATATACCTTTTATTTTGTATCCTATACATACTTAAGCTACCATCATCATCATCATAATTTCAGCCGAAAAACGTCCACTGCTGGACATAGGCCTCCCCCAAGCTCCGCCACTTTGACCGGTTACGCTACCATTTTACCATTATTCGAGTATTTCGAGACATCGCCAAGCGGTTGGTCGACTTTTCACATGACCAAAGGGCTGGCCTATTCTTAGCTTAAAGAATCAGCATTGCCATCCAACATGGCAACGCTGCCAGCCTTGTGGGTACTTTTCCCACTGACAGCGATGCGGACGAATTCTTTGATGCCCAGTGAGCTCTTCCCTTTTTTAATTTATATACTTGTTTCTAATGTCTAATTATTTAATGTGAATAAGCTACCATTATAGTGTGCCAATTCAGAAGTGTAGTTAATTAACAGGTCGTGAAATCAAAATAATTTACAACATATTAATATCCATGCCAATGATGAAGTTGGTAATAATAACATAATAAAAACAGACTCGCACTTTTTGATAAACTCGTACAAAAATCTCCATCAAAATGAATATTTTTGACCTAAAATCCAATACTCGCAATGAATGACAAAATTCAGAGTAGACTACCTAGACAGTAGAGATGATAGGTACAAATAATAAAATGGATTGGCAAATAGCTGATATTTGCCAATCAATTTTAGGTTTATATACACACTCTATTTCCAGTGATGCAGGGAACTAGAAATTTTAAATAATTCATGAAAAATTCAGGTAACAGTCTGGAATGTATCGGAATTGCCCGGATAACCGAGGGGTGTTTACATAGCACAACATCAGTATGAACGGCTTGCATTTTGACAGTTTAACCACACGTTATTTGCGCTGTTGAGCAGACAAATATTTTGGACATTTACGAACCATATCCTTCATAATAATTGAGATTTTCAATTAATAGTGTCTTACGTAACTAGGGTGCGGATTCAATCGTATTGGTACGATATTTATCGATGTATTACAGACACGTTGAGCAAAATGTAACATAAAGGATAAAACCAATTTGAAGCTAAGCAAAAGAGATTAAGATCATACTTCAACTACAGCTACTGAAATCTTCATCTTCCTGTCTTTGTCCTTTGTTACTTGCGGTCGGAGCAACAGGTTTTTTACATGCGTTTTTATTACAGCTACTGCAGCAAACTAAACTAACAACCTGGGGGCCGATTCTACTAACAAATTTGTTAAAAAAACGCAATAGAACCGCAACCGAATCACCACTTTTAAGCGTTTTCGCATTCTACTAAAATGAACAACGGTCCAGCTGCGACACAGCTGCGGTTACGTTTTAGTTACGCCAACGATCGATTGAAACAATGTCAAAACCTATTCTACTAACAAAATCGAACATGAGCGTGACGTTTACTATAGGACAAAGTTAATGATAAAATTATGATCATTATGTCTTTTAATTATAGAAAATACTTTTAGTGCCACATATTCGTGTTTAGTAACATTTTTAGATTCAACTTTTTGCTTTGTGGTATTAATAAAACATATTATTTTGGCATGTTGGTAACGCGAGTAATCCGCTGTGTTCCCGCTACAGTTCAGTTGTAATTCGTTTTAAGTTTAGTTTCCATTTTGCTTATAAAATAGTAGAATGACTTTTTATGTAACTATCGAACGGCGATCGAAATCGAACTGTTGTGGAAACACAATTTAACGTGTAACGTTGCAAATTAGTAGAATCGGCCCCCTGGTCGACGCGATCATCGTGTAGATTGGTGATTAAACTAAAGTGCATAATTCCGTAACGGCCAATAGAGTTTTTCCCTTCCGCGCAAATTACATAGAATTAGAGAATGTTCCGTGTTTCTCCGAGTTACAATCAATCGCCTGGCGTCTTTGATTGATGTTATCTCTATGTTTACACTACCGGTTTGTTATCGTACGTATTTTTATTACATGCTAAAGATTCACGGATTTACGACATTATAAATTAAGTCAGTCAGGCTTTCGACAGTTTAAAACGGTATCATCCGACTTTTATTTCATCACGTAACATGGTTCTTTAGTGATAGGCTCAGTTAATTGATTGATTAGTAAATTGTTTTGGAACTTTGATAACTACATGGTCGTTTATTTTGAAGAGTACAGAAGAGGCCGTAGCCCTTTATATTTTAGTATAATAATTCGCGATATGAAGTACCTTCGTAACCGTTCTTCCGACAGCTGTTTCATTGTGTTAGGGTACAAACTGATGCTAGAGGTAACAGTATAAAGTTTACAATGCGATATCGCCATGTAAACATTTTAGTCATTTCGGAACCGTGTCCACTTTGAGTGAGATTTGTATTAATGTGATGCAATCTGCATTAGTAGTTAGTACATAAATAATCATGTGGCAAATTCATTCAAGTGTTAGCCAAATAGGCGAATACTAAAATGCAAATCAATTTTCGATTAGTTATCAAGTTGCCGTTTTGTCGTTAAGTTATTATACGACTTTTGAGAAAGTCTAAAACTTGTTAGAATATTCGAGAGTTCTTCTAGTAAGCTGATTTCTTTTTGAATGCTATCATTATTTAAAAAAACATGCTTCTGTTGTTATATATTGCTCTAGTAACTTTGAAAATATGTTCTAGAAAATAGAGGCAAACAAATATTTAAAAACGAATGGTGATCAATTCTTGTTTCAATAGGGGAAATTGCTAATAGAAACTGAAGTAGCAAATGGCGAAACAAAGACTCTCAGATTGTATCAAGTATACCTTTGAGGTTTATTCATTCGTATAATCACGGGCAGCGTATGACAATTTGTTATGAAGCGAATTGGATCTCTACACACGACACACCACTTCACATTTGCGCTTAGGAATGGAAAATTAATTTGAAAATATCTGTAACTTGATGAAAATGGTCCTCAATTAAATTTAAGTTATTTTATTTAGCAACGGCCCTTATTGGATTTGGTTAAGATTAGGTGACACGAAATTTCGGAAATTTACAAGGAGTTGCAGTGCTACTGGTAAATGGTGGAATGTTAGGCTTGTTGCAGTAGCTCCACTTTAGATTGACCCAGCTTGTGCAATGTTCAAAACGATGTACAAAAAGTTGGTGACAAGCACCATAACGCCATTTATTAAAAAGTAAACGACCTGGACAAGGATTTCAAATTGGCATTATTATAACAGAGATAAGCCCCTAAAAACAAATAAAGAAAAATAATAATAACAGAGATATAAATATCGCGGGACTGTTGAATACATTATTATCATAAAACTTTACTCTGGACAATAATTATACCATTACCTTACCCTTCTCTACTTTCAAACTTCAAAATAATTAAAAAATCACATTGTACTCAAGAATTCAGTATGCATCTTGTAAGAAAATCAATTAGTTCAAAATCACAGCAATTTCGCATTCCTATTATGTACCGTGCATCGAATTCAATTTCAAAGTTTAAAAAAAAAAACAGAATGTAATATTATTGATTTATTATTCGATAGTTTTATTACAATACGATTAGTAACATCGTGCGCTAAAACTTATAATAATATTAGAATTATGAACAAGTATATAAAGTAAAAAGGGAAAAGCTCATTGGGCATCAAAGAATTCGTCCGCATCGCTGTCAGTGGGAAAAGTGCCCAAAAGGCTGACAGCGTTGCCACGTTGGCTGGCAACGCTGATTCTTTGAGCTAAGAATTGGCCAGTTAGTAAAACCCCAGAATTCTTGCAGGAAATTTATTTGCGGGCATATTGATTAGCCAACACTCTAAGCAATATTTGCACTCAGTAAATGTACTTTATTAAGTGTGAAAAAATATGATTCGACGACATTGAATAACTTTTTCAATAGTCATTCAATGGGATTATATATGTCACCGTAAAATTGTAAATACCGTTAGATTATAATCTATCTCGCGAGATTGTAAACTGTCGAAAGATTGTGAACCGTAACATACTGCTTACAATTTAACGCATAATTTTTCGGTAGATATTATATCGAAGTCAAACCGTCAAATTGGGAACTGGTATCAAGACGTATAGTACTTTGCGCTATTACTAAATAGTCAAGTAACTGCCACTAACTTGGAAGTAGCGCTCGCCGGCCACTGCCGCGGTTGGTCGCAGCTATTCGGTCGGTAAGCAGTATGGTGCAGTTCACAATTTATCGACAGTTTATAATCTCGCGACATAGATTATAAACTAACGGTGTTCACAATCATACGGTGACATCTATGAACTTAGGATGATTAGATTTACCTTTAAAAATACATACGTGTTATGGTAATTATATTTTGTTCAACATACAACCTGATACTGATTTGCAAACTAAAAACATAAGAAAATTGAAATTTCGCGAGCTACCCCGGCGTGCCCACTAACGGCACGGTGTGGCAAGGGATTTTTAAGCCACGAATAGAAATATAACTTAATAGTACGACAGTAAAATTGAAATTTCAACGGCAACGATGCCGCGGTATCCTTAGGCATGCCGCGACGTCCTTAGGTATCATCATTTGAATTTTATTGTCTTATATATGAGTTATTTATTGTCTTATATATAAGTTATTGTTATAATGACATATAAGTTATATTCCTATTCGTCGCATAAAAATGCCTTACTGTGCCGTGCCGTTAGTGGCCCTTAAGGCGTAGGTTTTTAACACGCCTATATCAGGTTCCCCTGTATTCCTGTTTGTTTGTAAGAGTACCAATCTTTTAAAATATTGTCACTTAGGTACTTACCTACAGTAGCAATGCCAATAATTTTATCAATTAAACCATAGGTATTCATTGCCTTATTTACAGACGAATTTATCAAACTTAGGAATCAAATGATTGTAAATTTCGTCTGAAGTGTTTCATTCGAAGTGTGATTCTGGGAGACGCAATTAGGGCGCGGGTCGTAATAATGCTTTATTTTATCAATTCAAAATGTTATATTTAAATACTTTACTAATTAATTCCTCGTAATACTTATTAAAATTTCCAAACGAAGCCAAACTATATCCCATTCACAATAAGAATAGACATTTAAACAAACCTTTCTTACAGTCCGTTCAACCGATTTTGACTTCTATTTCGCAAAAAAAAAGTGCGCAAGCAAAAAAGTGGTTAAAATACCAACTGTTTACTGCAGATGCCATTTATCATGTTACCAACGCAATAGAAGTCAAAATCAGTTGAACGGACTGTAAAAAAGGTTTATTTAAAAGTCTAATTTTATTTCAAATAGAGTATAAGGTACATGAAAATGCAGCACTGCGAGTTTCATTGTCATGTTTCACAACATTTAAATTTTGCTACAATTATGAAGTACATACAAGTTATTTTCCCGGTACACAGCAACAATACCTTTTTGTCAAAACAAAACTGTTGCAGATAATAAATACTGTAGGTTACCTAGAAACGTCACAAAGAGGAAAAATAGCGTATCTAACAGAACTCAATTTGCTTTTATAAAACCGCGGGGATTTTAAAAGTGAATGAAATACGAACTATTTTACAGTAATAAACCTACCTAGCTGCAAATATGTAACGACACTAAAATAACAGTTAAAAAAAACTAACAAACACGCAGTGAGGAGATTCCCTAGATGAGCTGATAAGGGAAAACAAACCAACTTAAAACTGAAAATCTCTATCTCTATATCCATCAGTATCTACTTTGCTCGACTAAACTTCGGAATGTCATCAACATATCCAGTGGAAAAGTTTGCTTCTCTAGGGATAACCCTAAGGGCCTGTCCCATATATTACAATGTGTCTAACAAGTTTGTGTATTATACCAAAGTACTTAGAAACTAACATTCGTCAATATGGAAGTTTGAACTTGTAAAGTCAGAAATAAAAGTGATCAAGTGTGTGTCGGACGCAGTATTTACCCATGTAGAACGATTATTTCATCGACAGCAAAAATAAGTGTGTAATTCTCAAAGAAACTGCTCGGCGAGATGCCGATTTTTTTTTACCGATCTCAACTTGTGATCTTAAAATATTTACATAATTTAAAAGCTAAGTCTTAATTATATATTTGTGTAACTACAAGTATATAAAGAAGAAAATAATTATCAAGAACAGGGAACGGAACGGGTACAAGTATATAAAGAAGAAAATAATTGTCATGAACAGTCAAAAAATTCGTCCGCATCGTTGTTAAGGCCCATAGTATCCTCATCTCCCGTCTGAATGCTAAAGCACGACTGCCGCCCGCGCCCGCGCAAGGCACCTCTGAGCCTTTATCTCAAAATGGGGATATTCCTTGGCAAATGTTGATTAATTTACAATTGTGCTCTAGCGATTCTGTAGTACCTCTAACTATCTATTTTTCAGTGTATTTTTTTTTCCAAATAACGAAGCCGTTTAATATGGAATAGAAGCCAAAATATTGCGTGTTGGAAAATATTTTTTTACAGCAAAAGTATTATACAAAAAAAGTACCCTCGGCAAAATGATCTATATGAATCTATAGCAAAATCATATATTTTTCAAATCTTCAAGACAAGCCGTTAATGAGCAGTACGGTTCACAAAGTGACCGTGTTACGCTACCAAACGGGACTTAGGCCCTTAAACAGGAAAGATGCAACGCTGGCAGCATTGCCACGTTGTATGGCAATGCTGATTCGTTGGCCAAGAAAAATGCCAGCCCTCTGGTCACGTGAAGAGTCGCCCAGCCGCTTGGTAATATCTCGAAAAACTAAGTGGGCACCGGACCCCATAACCCTAAAGTTTCAGCCCCAATCGGCTCGAACATATAATTTCTAATAAGATTAGAATATTTCTCATCTAATTGATTTCACCTTGTAATACTTACAAACCACAAATAAAACATTATGCGTAAAAAAGAACCCGTTATGATAATTTCTTAAAAATAATGCAATAAATCTCGTAGATCAATATATTGTAGTAGGTTTACTACGTACCTATTATAATGAAAAACCCGTGATGATGTCGACAGTAACGGAGTGACAGCGGTTAACGTTATGACATACCTACACATAGTTAAAACATGCATAACGATGACATAACCAAGTATTTCGTGTTAACCAACATTTGAACTGGCTTCAATTTTAACCAGAACAAGTTGTAAGTAGGTAGATCACTAATTATAGTTAGGTACCGATTTTTATTTTGACGTAGTTGTTGTCGAAAGCAACGGCGAAATTTGTTGATTCCTGTATGCAATTAGTCTGAAGCCCGATAAGGTTAGCTCAAGATTCGGCAGTCCGTAGTAATTAACTTAGGGCGTTCCGGTGACACCAGCATCCTGGGTAATACCTTATATCTATCTATCTACATAGCTGCATTACCTACCTACTGATACAATTATGAATGCCAACATAGGTTAGAATAATCCAGGCGAAAGAAAAACACACATTCATAGCGTGTTTGTACCTACACTTGTTCACCGCAAGTAAAGCGCGCGTCGCTTAGTGAGATAGGTAACAATATTGTACTTAGAAGCATACTATCCCTCTTATTTATAAACGCTGCTTAAAGTTAAGAGATGTTTAAACATCAAAAATGTATAGTTAAACAGTCGCTAATCATTACTTAACTTTGAGCAATGTTTATAAATAAGGGGGTAAATTAGCATGTGCAGACGAAAGTAGGTACTTATGATCGCTTTGCCCACACGGAGAGCTAATATAAATAATTTTTAATAGCATGTAAATTTAATTATTTTTCATAACTCACAAAGGAAACTGTAACACAGGATAGATATTACAAGAAAAAAATAATAGTTTAAAAAACTAAAAAACACGCTTTAAAAACCAAACAAAAAAGGAGAAAATAATTTAATTCAATTAAAAAGCGTGGGGTGCTTTTTGAGGTATTTTTATAATCACTTACTGTCAAGCACCCCACGCTTTTTAATTGAATTAAATTATTTTCTCCTTTTTTCGTTTGGTTTTTAAAGCGTGTTTTTTAGTTTTTTAAACTATTATTTATTTTCTATTTTTTAATTCTGCTAACTACAAAAACATGTTTTTTTTATTATTGATTTGTCATCGGTCCTCGACAAGTTTACAAAGTTTCAATGAAATCTGACCGTCAAAATCGCGCTCAAAGGAGTCGGTTACATACAAACATACAAACAAACATACAAGTGAAGCTAATATAAAGCGTGTAAAAAGATTGAATGATGCCTGACGGTTGACAGGGAAGAACGGTATAAGACAACGTTTTGCGCCGACCAACCCCAAGTAACACGGGACGAGGCAGGTGATAGTTATTTTCAAGGCCGATCAATAAGACGCCATAAACGACGAGTTCTTTCATAAAACATAGTTACGACTACAAGAAATAATATTCGCGTTGACTTTAAAAAAATTACACCATTTCATGATGTTAAACAAAAAGATGAAATGAAAGAAGCGACTCCGAAAATCATTAAACCGAATGAATCACAATCATCAAGTGGCTTATAAGTTAGTGAAAAACTTAATTAAAAACGAAACAATGGTTCGAAATTAACATAAAGGTAGGTACTTTATTAGTGCTGCTTTATCAAGCGAGATCGAAGTTGTGAGAGAACCTCCCCTTTCAAACAATGAAAGAAGTTACCTGGCTGTAAGCAGGGACTGTCTTGGTGCGGAACACAGCTCTCTGAAACTTTTACCAACTTCAATACTGATAGGCCTGCTATAATGTTTGTTTTGTGTACACGGAGGGAAATCCATTGTTAAGAAACTTGTCACCCTAAGACTATTTGCCGTGTTATAGCGATTTCGTACAACATCCAAAGAATTAGGTACATTTGTGATTTGAATATACGGTAAATTTAAGTTGGTAGTCAATTTGCTTACCAAATATTTTTCCTGACTTTACTAGGCCCGTCTGACAGGAACGTAAGGCGATCACGGAAACAGCATGGAATACAACTTTTCCTTCCGCAACTATAATTGGCGGACACAACCTAAAAAATCTACCGGTTCTGTAATAACTCGTTTATTCTGATTCGGGGAAGATTTTAAACGTTTCCATTTCCTTTGCTGTGGTATTGTATTCATTAATAAGTTAACCGTAGGTATAGTTCACACTTTAAACCAAACGCAACTACTATTATACATTTTTCATGAAAAAATAAATTATATATTATATCGAATACAAAATGATACGATGGTAATGAACGACGTGGATGTAACAAATATAGGTACCCTGTCAAGCCATGCTAATCTCAGTAACAACTTAATTACATTTAACACGTCTTTACGGCGTATTCGTGGATTTGCAGGAATACACACGCACACTTTCACATTTTAAAATAATACATTGTTTTCATTGGCGACTCGCACGAAGTAACTTTATTTGTGGGCGAATCCATTATTCCAGAAAAACCTATTAGGCAACTGGCACGTTTCGTATCTATTGCACTTTATTGCTGGTTGCACCTTTTTTTATAACTTTATTGCATAAAAATCTAAAATTCGCTAAATTTTGGCGACACAATTCATGTCAATCAACTACTAAGCCGTCTTCACAACTTAACACTTTCGACGTAGGTTTAAAGCTGCTATTTTGTTACAGAAAATGCGATTATTCGTCGTTATCGTGCTCTTCGGGGCTGCTGTGGCGAGGGAGAATGACTGGCATCCAATCGTACCCGAGTCTACCGTGATGTACTCCACCTACCACACTTCGGAGAGATCTTTGGACTCTAGGTAAATATTTCGCCTTTTCATATTACGAGAACGGCTACCGATTAGATGTTGTTTGTTAGATGTTCGTATTAGTACGAAAAAGGGTTTGACGGAAAGAAAAATGAGATGAGTTGCTGAGAGAAACTGGAAAATTCGGGTAAAACTTGAAATGTTTTTTTCCATGGTACTTATGCTTGTATGAAAATTATTGACATTTGGACAGGATAACGTCGGGTCAGCCTGTAATAGATAAAATTATGTAGGATAAGTTGAAGTAGAATGATATGCTGAATTCATGGTTACAGTTTGCGCACTGGTTAAAAACTTATCTTGTATTGTAAACTTTTAACAGCTGAATCTTTCATAGATCAGGTGGAGACTTCTGAGTCTGCAGTCTGTCTCTAAAACTGTTTTTCTTTCCAGCCCACAAATGAAGATACTGAACCGAAGGCCATTCCCATCACAATACGCTTCAGGCAACAAAGTAAGCTTGTCCAGTTCTCCGAGCCAGATGTCTGACACCTGCAGCATCCACAAGGTCTCCATGAACCAAGAACTGTTCTACCAGTACATGGAGTACGAGAAGGAAATACCAGACCTCAAGGAATTTACTCTTTGCATGTGGACTAAGTTCCACAACCATTCCAGTGATCATCCTCTTTTCTCTTATTCTAGTGAGTATTTTGTTTTTTGTTCCTACTTTCATCCATACTAATTCATCACCTAATGATGTGATCATGAAAAATGTGGATCAGCAGATACGGATCCGGATACGGATACGGATCTTAACTATAGGTGTCGGTGCGCCTGACGTTGAAACGATAGTTGACGCCACTTGCTTGACGCTTTGCGTGATAAAACATGTTTGGACTTGCGTTGCGCGCGTCTTTCTTTTGTTTTGTTTATAGTTTAGTGTGACACTGGGCACATAGATAACGTTTGAAAAAATGTCTACAAATCTTTTTTCTCCAGCGGATATCCGCGGAAATGGATACGGATACGGATATCCGGAACATCACTAATACTAATATTATAAATCAGACAGACTTAGGTACTTACGGTAAGTCTGTCTGACAGGATATAATTGGGCAAACTGATACTTAGCCCATTATTTTGGGTAGGACATAGGATACTTTGATCCCGGAAGTACGTTCCCGTGAGATAATTACCAACCTCCATGCGGGGTAAACCGAGGGCAAAAGCTTCGATATTGGGAAATGCTGAAACGCATAAAGCTGCTCAAAGTGAACATCAAATAGTTTGCGGTCTGTTTTCCGTATAGATTATTAATTTCGATTAAACCATAATTCAATTTATGTTCCCAACCTCAATAGCTTCAAAGCATTCCCTGCCAATATGTGTCCCAAAATTAATTATTTTGAGTGCAAACGCTGCTGACCTGCCGTGACATAGGTATATATTCATGAAACTAGAAGCAATGGTCCAGCCGTAATACATTCAGGCAATTATAATTATATTTTATATTCCTACTTTGACATAGATACTATTTGCAGGAAAATCTATTTTGCTTCTTTGAGATTTCAGTGACCTCAAAAAATACATATAATATCAAGTCTAATCATTCGCAGAAATGACTTCCAATCTGAATAAACTCTCGAGAGGATTTGCATCCGCATATCCGTCTCATCGTTCGTCTTTTTGTACGGATTGACATTCAGTCTCATTCAGCATTCACGTTCAACGGGAATCCCTTGATTGCCTGAATTCCGTACCTGATACCACCTCAAAAGATTTGTCCTAAACAAACTTGGTTCCAGCACTGAGGCGGCACGTTTGTTACTTCAGTTCGATGAGCCGAAAGATATGAATCTGCTCTATTTAAGTAACTACATAAAAAATGGTTGTTGCTAGGCCCGTTTTGCTTTCGCAAATTATCTATTGCTAAGTACAAAGGCACTAACTTCCGAAATTAGTAATATTTCAAATATAGTGTCTTTGGAAGTCGGTTGTTATTGTTTTAATTAAATTTTGAATACTTTACACGTAAGTATTATTTTATATTCGATTTTGGTTTGGTTGGTACTCAGTTGTAAAATCATGCCTATTCGAACATGTGTGTAGCACCTCTATCACAATTTTCGAGATCCTTGCACATACTGCAATTACAATTGGGAAACTATTTAATTGCTATGTTCTATTTACAAATACATTATGATCATCATACTACAATTTGTATTGCGTTTGACTGTCTTGTAATTTTGTGTCGGTGACTTGCAGTTTATGCATCTTAGAAGAGTCGCGAACGCGTTTGAGCGTGACTAGGTTAATTTAGGTGACATAATAAGTAGCTCGCCCCTATTACGTGGGACTTAAACATAACTGGCTAAATGGGGGTATACTATTAGGCGTGATGTTAGATTATGTAATAAGTAGCTAGCTTTAAAAATATATAGTAATTTTTTGTGCGTGCACCTCTTTATGACGCCACTCGCCAGATAATTAGGTCATTAGGAAACTCGATACGGATTTCCCAATACATAAAGTTATGTATTAACGAACTTAACGTAACGTATTGCTTGGCATAACATTAAAAGGGTCACTATGACATGCCTATTAATATTTCCACACAATTTCCATTGCAAGAAACTTGGTTTCCAAAAAATTTTAAATGAGTTATGGTTATTAATTCAGCTTAAGGTAAGGTAGTAAGTAAAAAAATAGGGCAAATCTTAATTTTATTTCAAAAGCGATTGCATTTAGCTTTTTACATTGAGATTTAGCAATCGTTTATGGGCGCGGTTGTGCTTACTTGGTTTTTTTTTACATATAAATTGCGTTTTTATGTTCAATAAGTAGGTAACACATGTTTTGAAAATTTTTTTCTACAGAGTAGGTACATTATGTATGTTCTAAACCACAGGTCATAGAGAAAAACGGTTAATAACATCAAAACTTTTTTATTTAAATTGTGTTTTTTATTCTTTTATGAAAAATCAGCAGATACGATTATAAAAAATAATAGTTTAAAACTAAAAAACACGCTTTAAAAACCAAACTAAATTAAAAAAGGAGAAAATAATTCAATTAAAAAGCGTGGGGTGCTTTTTGAGACCTTTTTATAATCAATTAATGTCAAGCGCCCCACGCTTTTTAATTGAATTATTTTCTCCTTTTTTTAATTTAGTTTGGTTTTTAAAGCGTGTTTTTTAGTTTTTTTTAACTATTATTTATTTACTATTTTTTAGTTCTGCTAACTACAAAAACGTTTTTTTTTTCTCATTTTTTTTTTTTAATTATTGAATTGTCATCGGTCCTCGACAAGTTTACAAAGTTTCAATGAAATCTGACCGTTTAAAGTGGGTCAAAATCGCGCCCAAAAGAGTCGGCTACACACAAACATACAAGTGAAGCTAATATAAAACGTGTAAAAAAAAGCAAGTAGATAACCAAGTAGGCACATGTTAAAGATCTAGAGAAACTTGATTTGGACAACTTTTGCTTGTCATAGTGCGATTCCTGTCGCCATATTGGATAAGATTATGTAATTACCATGCACATATCACACACTCAGTGTCGTAATCTGTCAAGAGGGGTAGATAAATGTACTGCGTGTACTCACGAGAGAAGTTTGTTAAAGGAACTTATTTATATTATGTAATGTAGGTGCAGCTTATAAAAGCATGATAACTACATATTATGTAAAATGGACCAAAATATACCTATGTATACATAACCAGCCCTAAATTATCCCACTGTTGGGACACAGGCTTCCTCTCTGCGAGAGAGAGTGGGCCATAATCCACCACGCGGATCCAGTGCGGGTTGGAGGACGTCACATGTCTTTGAATTGGCATGCTGGTATCCTTACGATGTTTTCCAGCACCGTTTTGAGAGCAGTGGTGATGAAATCAAGTAATGAAAGTGCCTTCTGCCTGCCTTCCTAGGTTCGAACTCACGACCTACATCTCGGAAGTCGGGGCGCATACCACTGAGCCACCACTGCCCCCACCTATGTATCATCATCCATACAGCCGAAAGACGTCCACTGCTGGACATAGGCCTCCCGCAAGCTCCACCACTTCGAACGGTTCTGTGCTTCCCGCATCCAGCGGATTCCTGCGGCCCTCAAAAGGTCATCGGTCCACCTTGTTGGAGGCCTTCCAACTTTACGTCTTCCGTATTTGTGCTTTACGGTTTGGCTCGGTCGGCCATTTGTTCTGCGTGCAATGTGCCCTAGCCACTGGCACTTAAGTTTTCCAATTCTTCGGGCTATGTCGGTTACCTTGGTTATCCAGCAGAACCCTTCATTCCTGATTCGATCACATAGAGAAACTCCAAGCATAGCCATCTCCAACACTCTTCGGGTGACTTTATCCTTCTAATAACCTATGTATGCTTTAACATAATCCTTCGTCATGTCGGTTTTTGTTAGCCTACTACTTCGCCACTTTCACGGTTAAACTTTATTTTACACAAGTAAAGCTGCTAACAACGTAAACCTATTTCTGAAATTCAATTAACAATTATTGTTTTCAAGCAACCGGTAGGTACTATGAATCCGAGCACTTACTTATAATAATTGCGTTGCATTTTCAACCATACTCAATTACCCTACTCCACTTAATTGCTACATGAGCTTGAGTTCTACAGTTAATTAAAAAACTACCATTGTAGCGTGCAGCAGAAGCTTAACAAATTCAAAAGAGAATCTCTTTTTACTCTGTTATTCTCTGGAATTTTTCATTCTAATAAATAGTGTACAGTTATAATATGTCAAGGTAAATAAAAAAATCAAAAGCAAGGTCAATTATTTACGATAGATACATAACATTATCTAAATGACATTAAATACGTGTTTCACATAAAACTAACATAAAATTTAAATCTTTTTTTGACATTAACTTAATATTCATACTTATGTATCGTCATATTAGTCATCGCATATTTAATTTTGTCGCGTTGCTGAGCATAGGGCACAAAAAAGATCGAGCTTCTCAATTCGGTTGCATTACCTCAAAACTCCGTCATTTATAAACCGACTAGCTTTTGGGTTCGCCCGCGCGGAACTTTCATCCTCTATTTAACTCCCTTAGGGGCTGAATTTCGAAAAATCCTTCCTTATTCCTTGTTTATATTATAAAGGGTACCACTGTGCAAAATTTCAGCTTTCTAGGTCCAAGGGTTTGGGATGGGCGTTGATGAGTCAGTCAGTCAGTCACGACTTTTCTTTTTATTCATTTTATAAACCGATTTCACCGAACTTCTTTGATTTGAATGGGTTACATTATATACTTCACAACAAGGACCCAAATAAATTTGATCAATTTCTGATTACTTAGTGGTTTTTCAGTTAGCTTCAATAATTCTTTTTTACCACATGTTGATGATGTTATAGTAATTTTCCTCTGAAGTCTCACTGTTATTTATGTAGGGTGGGTACCAAAACTAAAGTATTTATTGAAAGTTTTTTTTTTATTAAATAACTATTTTCCAGGGCAGGTTTGCCACAAAAGTTGCCATAGGAAGACGAACATTAAGTACAGACATATTTTCAAGATGACATGACCAAGTAATATTAACATAAGATAGAAATAGCTTGTTTTTTTAGGAACAGAAGACATTTATGTCAGCAAAGGCCAGTCTGCAATAGCCGGGTAGGTACTTAGAACAGAGCAGAGGGTCAGCCTGACTTGGCTCGGCTAACTCTTGTGATAAAACATAACATTATAATTATTATTTAAAATCATTAATTTAATTCATACTTCCCCCCCCCCTTCCCTTCCCTTCTTCCTACTTACTATAAATTCGAAAGCAAGTCTATTTACCTTTTCACGCCTAAACCACTGAACAGATTTCGATAAAATTTATTTCCCCACTAAGTTCATTTAATTCCATTGAAAAAGTCATTCAATGGAAAGAAATGAACTTACTGGGTTGTATTTATGATTTGATTGATTAACAGCTTTTGCCAGCGGTTTCGCCCGCGTGGTGGCTGGAGGTCGGTGTATTATACATATACCTAAACCTTCCTCTTAAATCACTCTGTCTAATTTTGGAAAAAGACAGAACACCATTTTTCAAAACTATTGAAATATTTTCATAGATACAAGATAAACAGCTTATACCTTTCTAAGGCGCTATCTCTACGGACCTTCCTGCCTTAGAATTATCGCTGCGATGATATCGCCGTGTGGAGATTGATTCATAGAGTTTCTATTGAATTTGATGCCATGGCGGGTGAGACGATCGCCGCGGTTTTGTCGCCCGAGGAGATGGCGCCTTAGAATAGTACATACCAGCTCGAGTTGAAGAACTTGAGAACACATAATGGTTGATTAAAGTTCAAACGATTTTTTCCCAGTTGGAGAAAGCCCAAAAGAGATTTCTGCGTGGATATCAAACACCGTGGAGGCCAGCTACTTCAGCATGGCCGTGCATGGACAGACCTTCTTCAGGCTAAACTATCCACTAAAGCTGAACGCGTAAGTATTCGGAACGCTTAAGGCCCATAGTACCCTCATCTCCCGTTTGTATGCTAAAGCACGACTGCCGCCCGCGCCCGCGCAGGGCACCTCTGAGCCTTTATCTCAAAATGGGGATATTCCTTGGCAAATACTGATTAATTTACAATTGTGCTTCGGCGATTCTGTGGTACCTCTAACTATCTATTTTTCAGTGTATTTTTTTTTCCAAATAACGAAGCCGTTTAGTAGGAGTATGGAATAGAAGTCAAAATATTGCGTGTTGGAAAATATATTTTTACAGCAAAAGTATTAACCATACAAAAAAAAGTACTTCGGGCAAAATGATCTATATGAATGTATAGCAAAATCATATATTTTTCAAATCTTCAAGACAAGCCGTTAATGAGCAGTACGGTTCATAAAGTGACCGTGTTACGCTACCAAACGGGACGTAGGCCCTTAAAAACCAGTTATGCAGCGAAAGATTGGAAGCTGTACAAATTCGGTGTTTGTAAATTTATTTACCGATTTTTTTGCAGTTTGTATTTCAGCTGACAGCATGTCCTAACTTTTACGTCATTTCCATTACCTAGGTTTCAAATGCTACGAAACAGAATGTTTTTATAAAAGTTTAGAAAGTCCTACTTTCTATACCAGGTAAGGTTACTGTGCAAATATACTGTATAATATACTGTATAATATACTGTATAATATACTGTATAATATACTGTATAATTCTCATCGCCGAGACAAGACAATAGTGCAATTAGGGGGGCGCGTGATTTCTACGCATCCGTGTGTCGCCATATTAAGACGGTGATTTCTTGAAAACGCTCAAAAACTTTTTTTTAAAACCATTGTATCTCTTTAACCGTAAATAACTTTGAAAGCAAAAAAATATATGACATTTTCAAGTCTTTTTTGCATACAGTGACGGAAATCAAAACATAATTAAACATACTTCAATGCATCAAAAAAATCATCAAAGTCACCTCTTAATTATCTTTAAAACCATTTTATATATATTATAATTATAATTAAAAATATACCATAAAATTCCAAATGCCAAACTGCATCCAGTGTTGGATTATTTATCATTAAATAGTTAATATCTAATTTTATAAGATTTTATTTGCATTTTTACGACAATGCTTGCTAATTTATTATTCGAATTTATTACAACAGATTTTAACCCGTATCGTATTGCAGTAAGAACTATTATCGCTCATAACGACAATACGACGAATACATTTAAAATGATCAGGGCCTTAACTCGCTCGTCACTCGCTACGCTCTGATTGGCTGCAACCTGCAACACACGCCAACTCATTAAGTACTTAAGCACCTGTACATTGACAGCCGTGATTAGCACGTCAAAGTAGTATGCGTGTTGAATAATTTCAGAAGTTAGGTGTGCCACTCGCATTGATTTATAACTATAATTGTATATAACTAGTTTTAGCCGCGGCTTAGCCCGCGTGAAAGTTGCCTACCCCGATACATCGCATCGCCTTTTACTTCGGTTTTGCTTAGTGTTCTTTTAGACTTTTTCTCCATTTTGCTCGGCTCCTAAGGGTCCCAGTGTGGCGTAAAGCCTTCCTCGAGATACTGGTTAGCAAATTAAAAAAAAAAAAAAATCCAACCGATAGTTTGCGCGTTCAATCAAACTCTTCAGCTTTCTTATTTGTAAGTACCTATAAATACTAGCTAGCCGCCCCTGCTCCGCACAGGTGCAATGTGAGTACTGATGTGGTAACAATATATTTATGTATACAACCCTAGCTTTAGTATATGCGAAAAACTATTTCTATGCAAAAAAGTTTATGTACAAAATTTCAAAACTGTGTCATGAAAAATCACAAAGAAGCTTGTTATGTTAGGTATACAAACATGGTCACCACACGGCGCTTCCGCGTCCCCCGCGCGTCCAGCGTCGTATTGTGCTCATTAATAATAATTAGGCAGTAGGAACCTAACCTAACCGTACACGCCCCGGGCGTAGGGAATCCCAGGCTTATTACCGGCCACCGTAGGCGCGGGTTTGCGGACGGCGAGTGATGGGTAGCTGTAGCTCGCTGTCCGGTAAGGACGAAGCTCGGGTCAACGGCAAGTTGTGTTTCACGCGCGCCTCAAAGAAATGTCAGCACCATCGGGTGAGAAGTTATTTGATGATTTCCCACACAAAAAAAAATTAAAATGTGATATTTCGTGCGTTTATGTTTCCTTGTAATACACGTTAGCAGAAACATCTTGTAGGTACCTAGTAAGTGAATGCTAGCTAAAGCTCTAAGCATGTTATTGTTGCTGTGGTGTATGATATTGTTGCTGTGGTGTATGATATTGTTGCTGTGGTGTATGATATTGTTACTGAAGTATTCGGTCTGTTTTATGGTCAGTCATTGGTCAGTACGAGGATAAATATGGCCGGATAAAATCGCGGACGAGTGCAATACTTAAATTTCAACTGTTTATGTAAGTCACAAGTTGCTATGAGAATATAACACAGTTTAAGTGGATACACTAAATATCTCTATAAGACCAACCAAGACCAACCCACGCTAGGCCCGCTTGTTGGAATATAAGTCGGCTCTTTCTCAAAGAGAGGGGGCCTGAGTCCCAGCTGTGGTTCTAATCAGCCTATGATGTACCGTCTGTGAGGACTCAGGCCTCTTTTCTGTAAGAATGAGCCCCGTATCGGTTCTCAACTTGATACAAAACTAATACAATCCAACCGTAATAATTATAATAAAAAAGATAGACTCTCGTAGATTTAAGTTTAGTATGTAAGCTTTAGAAATGTGTCCAATGTAGGAGCACTGTAATTGTAATGTAAAATAATAAAACCTATAAATAAATAAACTACGTAAAAAGGCGCGGACCACCATTCCTCACTAGTCGTACTCATAAAAAATAAAAAAAATAAACCCGGAGCTTCTACGACGATACGGTAAGTTCGGCTGGAGTAAACTTCTGGGACAAGCTTTGCGATAAGATAGGTTCTCAATAGTTTTAAACTTCAACGTGTTTGATGTACCTAAACAAGAAATGGATAGTCTAGTCTTTAACATTTCACTGAGAAGGGAAAATACGTTTAAGTTGAGAGTTTCCTTCCCATCGGACAAATTATAATTTTTAATGATGTAATTTCACGATGAATATTTAACTAACCAAATAGGGAAGCAAACACGAAAGATTACCGCTATATTTAAATGCACATGGTTATTATTGGAACCAGTAGAACAGAAGTTTACTACTAATTGTTGCGATAAACATCAGCCTTTCCCTGGATATTGAGTTACCCATCGTTTAGTTTAAGCACCGCTAACAAACATTTGATTCGCGTTTAGCCCGCTACGAGAATAGTTCAATCAATCAGAAGCGTTCTTTTACATTAAAGTTCATGCGCTATATTGTAAAGGTTCCAGCCAAGTTAGACAGCGAAATTCGTTTTTTTTTTGTTATTTGTAGGTCATTGTCAGGTTTTAAGTTGAACAAAATATTAATATAATACAGGATAAAATTTTATCCAGTGCGCAAACTGTAACCTTGAATTCAGCATATCATTCTAGAAATCTAGACCATAAGATTCTAGAAAAAAAAGTCAGCTGTTTCATAGAAAAGTGCAACACCTACGCAGCTGATTTTTTCTTTTGTATAACCGACGAAAAATGTATATGCTAGCGGGTCTAGAATGATATGCTGAACTCACGCTTACAATTTGCGCACTGGAAAAAAATGTACCTACCCTGTATAATTATGTAAATACACACTGGTTTTTTTTTACGGTACGGTCGCGAATTATATTTTCGCTCATACACCTTTATTTATTTATACTCAGGCTCGAGTGAGGCTCAATCTGTTTTTGGAAGTTTTTTTTTGTTGATAGTAAGTATGAAAACCACTGCTTTAGAAGTAAACGTTCTTAAGAAAAAAAAATCGTGAAAAGCCCTGCCCTTTATTTTTTGCCCACACTAGTATAATTTTTTAATCTACAAAGTCTTCAGGGGTAGATAAAATTGTTTGTGATTTCGAATTTATTAGTGTCGTAAACATGCGATTATGGCAAAACCCCTTTTGGGGGAGGCCTATGTCCAACAGTGGACATCTTTAAGCTGAAATGATGATGATACTAGATAGATAATAAAGTTTGACAACTAGTCTTAGAGATGATACCATGAGGTATAGTGTCTAATATCCTGTACCTGGATAAAGGTCAGATAGGCAGTCCCTCCATATAAAATACTGATACTCGGCAGCATCTGGTTAGTCTGGAAGCCAACCCCAAAATAGTTGTGAAAAGCTTAGGCAGATGATGACTAGGAAAATAATTGTTACATAATAAGCTATACATTTAACATAAATTTTAACCAAATAAACTTTCGGGTACTTAATTGAATTATTGAACATAATTAAAACTAATGAAAATCTCGGCTAAAAAAAATAAAGTAAAAAAATAATATTTATTGGCCTTTTAAGTTGTAGGTAATATTTTGATCAAGGCATTGTCACGTCGGGGGACGGCTAATGAAAATGCTAGTCCTCCTCCGGTTTGGAGTTTTTTTTTTGGGCTGGGCGTTTTTTAATTTTTAATAGAACTCTTATTTCCTGCTTTTTAAACTTAATGTCTCGCTTAAATCTGCGCAGCGTTGCTTATGTTTCCCACAGTGAAGTTTGTTACAAATTTATCTTCATTCCTCGTCCTGCACCCGAATTGCGTAACTCACGATTCATCATAATTTGTTTCGTTTTGAAACAGATGGCTAAACCATTGCTTCATATGTTCGAAAAATGTGTCTGCTCAACAACGTAAATAACGCAATGAATATTGTTCAACTGTCAAAATGAAACCGATTATGATTAATCGCGTGTTACGCAATTAGGGTGCTGATCACTATTTATCCATATCCTATTCATTGAGACCTTTTCAATGAGCCCAAATACGGTACTTCTGCTGTTTGTTGGTGAGTAACTTGGGTATCCTGGAAATTCCAGGTGATGCTCCAGCATCAGTTCAAGGTTACTTTGTTCTTCTAATATAATTGAAGTAATAGAAAATTTCGACTTGATCAGACCCGTGGAAGATGCTCAAATCCAGAAAAGAGCTGATAATCTTCAAACGGCTGAGCCGATTTTTATGTAACATATCTCAGAACACTCCCGACTAATTCAAATTTCAAACAAAAATAAACAAAATCAGTTCATCCGTTTGAGAGCTACGATACCTCAGACAGACACACACACACACACACAGACACGTCAAACTTATAACGCCCCGTCGTTTTTGCGTCGGGGATTAAAAATAATATTATTGTATAATTTTATTGAATTATTACGTACTTTATTAATTGAATCATCCGATTCAATTACGCATTAACTTAATTAGGAAGAAATGCAATCAATGCATTAATGTTTGGCTTAACCAAATGGTTATAGCAGTTACAAATACCTATGTAACGGCTTTAAATAAAAAAATAATTGTACCTTCATTCAATTAAATGACCGTGTCTTCCGATTAGTTGAATTAAAGCAAAAACACTTACTCCAGTTAGCGGACGATTCTAAATAAGGGCACGACCATCTGCACACCAAAAGTTTCTAAACAATTCACTGGAACGTCCTAATTGGTTGCTGTACAGACTTTCCCAATTATTGTTTGTTTTCCAATCAAACTTCGAATTCAGTTTGCGAAACGCCTCGCCCGTTGCAAAGCCAATTTTCGTTGACATTACAGACCTGCACCCTAATTGCGTTTACAACACACTATTAATCAGAATCTGAATCAAATTCAAGGATGCTCATCCATTCTTTGGAAAAAAATTGTATGCTTAACAACGTTAACAACGCCACGAATGTTGTGGAACTGTCGAAATGAAAGCGATTCCTATTCCTACTGTATGACGCAATTACCCTTCTGAAAACGGACATTTGAATTGTAGAAGCAATTTGGTAATTGTTGTTTGATCAACGGAGTTAAAATCAAATGGTATCTTCTGTTTGTGATACCAAAAAGACTGTGCAGATCACTTTAGGCTTATTAGTCAATTCGCACGAATTTACTCGCCCTAATTGTTGATTCGCCCATTTCGTGTGCGTAAGATCGCAAATTGACTAATAAACCCATTTTATACGATAGTGCAAATAATTGCATTTATTCGACGAGAAACACTGCTGGGATCCCCGTTTCCGTGTAACTTAATAGAAACGAGTTCTAAACTGGGTCATTTTTACTACTTGAAGACATCGTAACTTATGTAACGGATATTTATTATTAGTAGACAATATCGAAACGGTAAGTAATGTGTCGGAAAGTAATCGAAATGTAGTTGTCATTACATTGACTTTGATTGAACTAACCTACAAAATTGCGTCATGAAGAAATAGTTGCCTACATTTCTTTTTTAGAGCCAATTTGTAGGGGAGATCGGGGCTGGTTGCCTATAGAGGTAAGTAGACTGTCTGCCAAAAACTGGTCAGTAATAGAATTTGGGTCATCAAATCACACTTGAGACTCGCAGTCGCCTTTTAGTAGCGGTGACATTTTTTTTATTTATCATACCCAAATGTGAATCATTATTATCGAATACTTCTCGTTGTGATGCCTTAGATTTGAGGTGAATTACTTTAAAAAATGTTTACATAAGTGTCGTGTACCATATATCACAATGAATTTTGCAAATTCAAGCCATTCTTTAGGTTAGCCAGGTAATTAAAGAGTTGAGTAACTTTGGCGGGGTAAGTTGGTTTATAAAAAATGTTACAAAAAATATTTTTTTTTTTATGCAAAGGAAGCGTTAAAAGGCTAGCAAAAGCGTGTAATGTTCATCGCGTTTTCAAGAAAACGATACCACAAAAATGGGAATATCTATCAATGAAGTAGGTACCTACGTAAATAAAAATATCTAAGTATGGTTATTGTGAACTTTGGTATCGGTTTAAGCTGTGGGTGGGTGTGTTTACTTTTTTTGAGAATTACTGAAAAGATTATTGTTTCGTTATTAATCCCTTCTCATGATTTTACACTTAAAGTCATTTACTTAATTACTGTATAGTCAACTTACCTCAGGTGTATGGTTAGTAAAAATAGTTGCGTTAAATAATAATGATGAGATGAGATGTTTATCGTTTTATTAGGCAATAGGTGTCATTTTCATACCGTTAAATATTCTGTACTATCTGTTCCCCGCGACTATGTTCGCGTGGGATAGTTACTTCGGGCAGTATTTTTTTTAGTGTTCTTATTTTTCAGATAATACCCATACAAACTGTAGTTTACTGTAAATACCTTATTTTAATACATTTTTATAAACGTTTTTTGTTTTTTCATCATTTACTAAACAAACATTTTGCGGGTTTGATTCTCGTGAGCACGTCACATAGAGTTGCCCATGGGAAAAACAGTCTATTTCTAAATGTACACCTGCAACTTTAAGCGTCTGTCCTTGAGCGTGTTTCCGATAAATATACATATTATAGTAAACATAGACAGATTTGTTTGGCCTTCCATACGAACTTTCATCTCATTCCCATGTAGGTCGAAATTGCAAAAACGCTAGAACTAATATTTATTTACTTCTTATCGAGTGCCTGAATTCAAAGTTTCATTGTTCTATCTTCGATAATGACGAACGCCCATACAAACTTTCATCCCCTACTTCAACCCCTTGATGCCCTTTTTTACAACAAAAGGTAGCCTATATCCTTTCCCAAGGTCTAGTCTATTTTTGTACCAAATTTTATGCGTAACAGACAGACAGAGTTACTTTCGCATTTGTAATATTAGCTTTTGCCCGTGGCTCCGCCCGCGTAGATGACGGTTATCGCGTCTAAAAAGTAGCTTATGTCCTTCTCCATATCTCTGTCAAATTTCATGACGATAGGTTCAGCAGTTTAGGCGTGAAATCCTAACAGACAGACAGACAGTAGGGATTACCTCTATAGACCAATAAGTGGAAAGTTAGTCTACTAGTCCTGATTTCCCCTATAACTCTTATTTTAAGGCTTAAAAAAGGCCAGTACTGAATAATAACTTGCCATTTAGAACTATTAAAAATTGAAAGGTAGGTATATAAATATTTGAAACTTGCGATGACTAAGCAGATGTTTTTACTATTAAACCTTGCGCTAGTTTTGTTCAGGGGACATAGTTATACACACTATAAGTATTTTTTAATGACTGTGTACTTCCTTTGCAACAGTCTCTAAAACAAATGTAATAGGATGCTAATGGCAGCTTCTCGATTCCAAGGAAATATAATGAAATATCACATCCGGTAACACCTCCAATCAGCTAAAACAAGTTCTAGGATGACCAAAACTATGGGGAAACCGATTATCAATATTAAGAGGAACTGCGTTCTCCTGGACGTTTTAAACCGCATTAAAAAAAGTGTAGGTAGTTTTTTTCGTGTACGACGATCTGCTGAAGCAATCTGATTATTATGAACTGCATGCTCGCCAAACCGTTCTAGAAAATTGTGACATCTACTAATATTAGTCTTTACTCATATTTTGCAAGCTAAATGTTTACTGTTACGCTCTCTTTCACTTTTAGGTCAATAGACCTACACGTTAGCTACATAAGTTGAATGTCAGAATATTTCAATCTCCTTGAAGTATCACAAAGCATTATCTGTTTAAACTAAAGGCAGAGAAATTAATTATTTAACAAATTGATTTCCAAGTTAAATTGTCAGTAGGTACTTCATTTAAATAGGGTATTTTACTCATTATGAGAAAATTCTAAAAATATCTTCGATCAATGAAGAATTAAGTATATTTTATAACGAGGGAGACTAAACGAAGCCATAATATACCAGAGGTGGTTTGACTCCCGAGCGTGCGAGGGAGTCAATGAAACCGAGGGTATATTAAGTTGGCGTTTAGTCTCGAGGTGAAAACTGTACTTTTCACTTTGAGTGCGAGAAAAATAGTCGATTTAGTACAAAAACATGTACTTACCTAATAAATATTACTTAATAAAATAAAAATCACAATATCTATTAGGTATGTCTTTTGCTCTTTGCTCGACGTCAAACTCTTCACCAAGGACCAAAATATACCACTGTCACTGGACATTCTTAATAAATTTATTTAAAGCCGAACTTTACACTCGACAAAAATTCTGAAATTTTCGCGGTCAGTTTTTTCTTCTAAACCAGTCACAGATTAACAATTTAAAACACATGGTGCCACCTTGGCAAAAACCATGGAACTAAAACTCTCAACATTTTCGCAATGAAGATGGACAACACTCCACAGATAATAGTATATTTACTGGCTGTTTGAGTTTGTCTTAGATGTCACATGAAGGAAATTAAAAATCCCGCTTCGTAGGGCTATATTGGTGTCTTTTTAGAGCATGAGAAGTGAAAAATATATTATTAGATAGCTTAGGCAAAATGGAGTCGGATAATGTTAGTTTTAGTTCATGAAATAACAAAATAAATTTTAAAATTCAATTTAAAGATTTCAGTTTATTTAATCTGTTTTTGAACACCATGAAATGGTAGACGCCATGTTATTGCGTCATACGGCGTGTCAATTGAACAACCTTGTATTTTTATTATTTTCGTAACCAAAGTAATTTTTATTTAAATAATATTTTGCATTCAGAAACATCAAACCAACGATAAGTAGAATAATAACTCATTTTTTTAATTATAAACAAATATCAGCGCTATTAGGCGTCCACTGCGTCCAGCGTTTTCATCAAATTACGCGCGAAATTTGATTTTGATGCATTTTTACGGCACTAATCGACTAAATAAAAAAATTGAGTTTTTTTAGTAGTTTATAGTGTTAAATTTAGAATTAAAGTGCTAACTTTAGAATCTAATTAGGACACTTTTCAAAAATGGGTGTAATACCCTATTACAACACTGCAAACTGTCGTAATTAGTATCAAATTTGACAAACAAGTCATTCCCGAACTGCACCTTCTTCTTCGCCCAGTTGGATCACATCATCATAATCAGCCTGCCATATTTCCCACCGCTGGGACACAGGCCTCCTCTCTTCGCGTGGGAGTGGACAAGTGCAAGTGGTGACCACGCGGGCCCAATGCAGGTTGGTAGATGTCACATATCTTAGAATTTTTAGTACCGGTTTCCTCACGATGTTTCCTTCGCCGTTTTGAGAGCAGTGGTGATGAAATTATTTACACAAGTAAAGCATCTGCCTGGGACCGAGGTCACGACCACCACTGATCGGATAGATGAGATACAACGAGCAAATTGAATAATAATTACAAGGTCAAACAAGTGGCACAATGAACTAAACAAAATTAAGCAGTTTGGTGTGATGTGTAGGTATTATGGAAAGCTAATGATTATCTTTGAAGCGTTCAATAAAACCGACGGTAAACACAATAGGTAACTATATTATGAATATAACCCTTTTAGAAAAGGGGACTATTTGTAGAAATTTTCCGATCTCCGTGATTATACAGGATGGTGGGATATTGACACGCAAACTGCATGAATTCAGCACATGATTCTTGATCAACTAGAGCAGGAATTTTTAGTCGGTACTCAAACTCTGAAATATTCGATTATCTCATGATAATTGAATATTTCAGACCAATAAATTTTTCTTCAGAAATAAGCTAGGTACATTTTAATTAAACGTGTGATAAATGAGTGAGTTAACAGTTAATTTGACTGCTAACTTTTCGTTCGACAATCAAAAATAAACTCAGCAGATTAGAGTTGACACAAACATGATCAAAGACAGAAAATAGAGTAATTTGTTGAAAGGAAATAAAAAAACCAGACTCTTACATAAAAAAAAAACAAACATCGCAAAACCGATAAGAAATGTTGCATCGTACTCGTGATTTACCGGATTTCTCTGTATCCATTCAATTGACATCCATGTATTACATAAGACGATTAACAATGGCGACCACGCACGACAATTTCTTTTTTTTTCTGTGTACGAACTCGCGGTAACGGCAATGTGCACGCAATATGTGTAAGATCACTTTCTAACAGTCATCGAACTCTCGTATTTTTTGCAGACGGTGTTAAATATTGATTACTTCGTCATTGTTTCTATCTACTTCATCGATTCCAGGCCTACAACCAAAGATTTCCACGCAGGCCTTTTCACATGATTCATAGAAGTCTCTTTGTGGTTTCTTTTATTAATTAATGTATTTGAGGTCTATCAAAGATACCTTGCTTTTAGTTTTTCAGTCCTTAAGCCAGGAAATTTCTGCGAAATAAACTGAAAAAATAGACCTTTTCTGTCGAGAGCCTTAAGAAATTGCTTAATTAGCCTTAATTTTATATACAATGGCGGAATAATTATTTTTCTCTTGAAACTAAGGGTTTATTTATAACATTTCTTTCCCCAACAACAAGAGCATCTCTCATAGGCCAATTTTTTTGAGTCCAAAAACGTGATTTGGCTCGACTGTCCTTAAGACAAATAAAGCATGGGTATTTAGATTGTGTTCCGTGCGGTGCGGAACGTAAAGAATAGCACCATCCCACCTCTTCCCGTGGGTGTCGTAGGAGGCGACAAAGGGACTTAGTAGAGAATGGGCAGCAGCGTTCTCTATGCATTTTACCACCATAATGCGATCGCCTACCCGCCTGCCAAGCGTGGCGATTTACGCTGATCTTTCAGTATGGATTCACCACAAACATAACAAAATATATCAGGATCGTTAACACAAAATCTGGACGTACTAGCCATTATAAAAAAAAAAAAAAAAAATAGTTTTTAATGTAACAATGACAGTTTACGAATAAGACGATTATGAGACTTCTAAATAAGGGTAGTAGATAAACTAGAGCTGATGACTTAAAATGACATTTATGTCATTATACTGTATGTTACCTATTTTATTGGCCATAGACACAAACATAACTGAACCAAAAAAAATAAAAAAAATTGTGGGCATGTGAATTATGATTAAGAGCAAATCTTTCTTTAAGTAACATAATATTTTTATTTGCTACATAGTTTCGATTTTCATAAGTAAGCCGGCTTACCCTAATAACGTAACACAGTTTCAATGACAATCCGAGAGGTTTTAAGGTTTTTCTTGATCTTTATTATTAGTTTTTGATCCATTGCTTTATAGGTTTAATAAATTCCTCTGCTCAATAACGTAAATAACGCAATGAACCGGACTGAACTACCAAATGAGGAAAAATGCGAACTATTGTCATTTTATGGAAGTACGTTTTCCCTCTTTTTCCCTCTTTCTCACTCGTCTATTGATAGAAATTAGCAATGAAGGTACGAACCGGTACCCACCTAAGATAAATCTATAGCTACGGAATACACAATCTATTCAGGTATTAGTAGTGATCAACATAATGTTCTTTTAGAAAAAAAAATATCTTTCTAACCTGAAATCCTGGAATTTGAAACGCTTTAAAAGCGACAGTGCATGACAATGGAATGCGAACGAATAACAGCAACGCTAAGATGCTTGCCTATTGCTTCGATGGTGAGAATGTATATTTCACTGATCTAATTCTTGACTAAATACTTACTTATCAGTTATGTGCTATACCTATAAACTTAGTTACTTATACCTATGTCAGGAGTCTTGGTTTAAACATACCACTCCGCGTGTAGTGTTTGTCAAACAAAGGCAAAATCAGACGCAATGGCGTGGCATTTTCGCTTTGTTGAGTTAGATGCCGCGGGCATGTAGCTGCTGTGTGAAATTCCGAATCCATAGCTTAATATGTTTGAAAAATCGCCTACTTGACAACGTAAATAACGCAATGAATATTGTTGAACTCTCAAAATAAATGGGACTGCCATTGTTTCTGTGTTACAATTTTTTTTTTTTATTCAAATAAAATAAATAGGATTAAACAAATACTGTTTTCAAACTGTCGTGTGATCAAATGATTATCTAGTATTTCGAGCAATTCTATGCTGTGGGCCGAAAGGTTTTGGTGTGGCGAAAGCGTACTAAAAGACATAGCGTTGGAAGGCCTACCTCAAGGTAGACCGATGACCTGTTGAAGGCCACAGGAATCCGCTGGATGCGTGAAGCACGGCACCGGGCTAAGTGGCCGAGCTTGCAGGAGGCCTATATCCAGCGGTGGACCTCTTTCGGTGTTTGCCGTGTGACCGTAGGGCTCGGCTTAGAAAATCACCCCAACTTACGCTACTGCCAAAATAATCTCGAATACGAAACAAAATATCTACTTAGATACCTACTTACCATAAAAGCCGCAAATAAAAAAAAAGTAAACAAAACAGTAAATAGCATAGCAGCTATATCCGGCTTACATTCTTAAACAGCGGTTACATTGCAAATTACATTTTTAACACGTCATTCAATGAGTTTCTTAAACCGCCAACGTTATGCAAGTACTAGATGTTACCAAAACGGAACTGGATATGTTGTAATGTGGCGGGCATTGCGACCATAGTAAAATATTAAACGAGTGTGTCACAACCTTTTTATTCGCAAACTGTTAATAAATAAGAGCTTTAAAATAAACATTTCAATATTTTTATAAGAACCCTATATCACTTATACAATGTGCTACATAATTAACGTAATACCTTATACACCCCATTTAGAGTATTGAGTTACAAAGCATAATACAGTTTTTTTTAAGACTAACTATTATTGTTGAGAAAATTGTGTTTGTGCCTTACCATGAGATTTAATTTTCTTTGGGCCGACCAGCGATCAATGTGACAAAATACATAATTATTGGAAAAAATACCTATTTTAAAAGTTACTGAAATCGATTCAGTAGTCAATCATGAACAATCTGCTTTCAGGACTTGCGTTTATTATGTTACACCTTGTATATGTTTATCAGAGGTATTTTTAAACAGTATTTAGACAAAAGAAAATAAAAATAATTATTCATTGGCTATAGAATTACTAGGTACTATGAAGAAACAGAACATCTATTCGGAAGCGTTTCATGATCCCCAGTCACATTTACCACAGACACCACGCACATAAACACACACACCCCACTTACACATACACCCCATCCACACTTACAAGCAGTCTCCATAGATCGCAGCGGTAATTTATTTATTATTGTTTTTTTTCACTTGTGTTTTGTAAACCTACCTTTTAATGCATGCCATAAGTTTAACTTAAGTATCTCATTTTTGTCTATCTCGCTTCCATGTATATCATATATATTGAGAGGTCTGGCTGTTGTGATGCAGGAATTCCTAGTACAAGAGCCTTAACTACACTGTTGTTGTTAATTGACGTGAAAAAAATAATTAAATTATTATAGATTATTTTCTAGCCGTCTCCGTGTCTAAAGCTTGGGTTTCTTAGGAAATTGCGTGATCATTCCTAATAATAAATAAGCTTATCTGACTGCCTGAAAATACTGCGAAGGAAACTCAGACTCACATCTACGGATATGTTACAACATGGCGTTCAGCATTTAACCAAATTTAAGTATTTAAAAGAATGGCTTATTAACAACTATAAGATTGATGCCTACAGTTACAACGTAGTTAGGTAACCGAGATCAAAACTAATAAATTTTAACACGCTGATTGACACGCTGCAAAACTGGATTATTTAGGTACATATGATACGTACACTGCTTGCATAACTGTTATAATTTAATAAGCTCATATCATAATGTTCTGCAATATCGAATATTTCTGGAACCAATTTTGAGCTAGTTCGTAAAAAATTACAAAATTGAAAAATATCAGCCACAACAACATTTTATTCCGTGTGAATTATATGAGGAATAATTCCTTTTATTAGAAGAAAAGATCATTACAGCTATAACAACATTTGTGCACTAGGAAAGCTTATGGTTTCCGCCATATTTGGTGGACAATCTTAGGATACAGATGACTTGAATACTAATACAGTGACACAAGAACCTCTGGCATGTAATTGACCTGGCCGCGAGTGTTTTTGGTTTTCGGTATCTTCGTTAGCCTCCAGGGGTTTTGTGATTAAGATTGTGTTGAAAATATACTAAGTAAACTTTTAACCAGAGCGCAAACTGCAACTATGAATTCAGCATATCATTCTAGACATTTTTCGTAGAAATTTAGTTTCTAGCGTAGAAATTTTTCGACGGTTATACAAAAAATAATCAGCTGTTTCATATTAACGTCTGAAGGCCAATTCTCGTAATTTAAAACGTTCAAAATCTAGTCGCAGTCTCATCTCAGCGACAAGCAAATGTCAAAAATGTATGAAAAATCCAGGTATTTTTGACAGATTGACACTGAAATCAGACTGTGAACGTTCTTAAAATTACGAGAATTGCCCCTCAGAATAAAAATTTATCACATGATTATATTTATGTCCTATAACGGTGTTCCCAACCACCACAGTGATTCAGAAAATCAAAATTTGTTCTTCAGGTGGTATCACTCGTGCCAATCATGGAACGGTAAAACGGGCGAATGGCAGATATGGGTCAACGGCGAACGAGTTGGCAGAGGATTCAACAACAGAGTAAGCAATAATAAATTACCATTTTATTTCAACATGACTATGAATGATAGGCTGACGAATGATGTGATAAGACAACAACAGTGCGGTATAAAAGAAGATGTAATGACAAAAATTTCAAAGAATATGCTGAGATGCTTTAGTCATATTGAGAGGGTGAATGAAAGGAGACTAACAAAAGGTACAAGGTAGATATGAGTGGAAACGCCGGAATGGAATGTTCTCGGAGGACATACAACGTGAATTTTTAGTCACCGCTAAAATTTTTCAGCGTGATAGTATCCGTGAAATTGGACAACTTTCTCAAAGAAACATGTGTCGAACTATGAAAAAAAAAATCGGACTTCCCATACAAAATCGATCAGCTGATTGTTGATTTTGCATGGGAGGTCTGACTTTATTTTTTATTTAAACGGTGAAAAAAAAATCACCTTGTATAAATAGTAATTATTGGTGATGTTCTTCAGAGAGGTCAGGTGTGTAGTACTTGCAACCGGCGTTCGTCTATGATCAGATGAATGAACGTAAACGGGGCAAAAGGAGTAGGTATGTAAAGAACGTAGTTACTGGCGTTTTTTAGTTTCTGCCTATGGTAACAATGCGTGAGTTTATGTATGTTTGTTTCAACAGTTTGGCGCTAACGACATTTTCTCAATATATTCCAGCTCGTCGGCCACATCATAAAGGGAGGAGGTTTAGCCATATCCGGCCAGGATCAGTCACTGCTCTACAAAAAAGATAACATAGAACCAGTTGCAAGTGAGTGTTGGATCACGAAACGTGCCATTTCGCAAGTAGAACCTACTGCCATACTAATGTAATAACTGTTATAACGTAACCGTTTTGCAGGACAATCCGGATTGTTGGGCGAGATCACAATGCTGCAGTTGTACCACGTGGCCCTGACTGCAGGGAAAGCTCACAAAGACCACAAGCATCACCACGTACACCACTTCAGACACGACGGAACTCCAGTGGAGTCTTCTACAGAGGCAGTGACAGAGCCTCCTGCGCCACAGGCTACACCTCTTGGAAACGGAAACTTCTTAATCGGTGGCCAGCTTCAAAGAGCGCCTAATCTAAACTTGGCCGGAGCTCAGCAAATGGTCCCTGTCCAGCTGCCAAATGGTCTTCAACTCCAACAAGAATACATCAACGGGCAACTTGCCAATCGGCTTGTTTCCGAACAACTGTTGAACAGCGTACAGCCTGTTTCTGACCATTTAGGTGGCGGTAATCCTGGGCAACAAATATCTCTGGTCCCAGTTTCGTCATCTCTAGGACAGATTGGGCAGAGTCAAGGTTTTCCCAGGTCACCCCTTGGGCCATCGAAGGGTACTACCGTAGTATTATCTGGGTCCCTGTTGAACCCAGCTAATGTCAAATATATTGACGATACAGTGTCTCATAATTTGTTCAAGAGGAATTCCAAACGTGACAAGAGAGATAACCCAGAAAAAGACTTGAATGAAGAACTCGCAGCAACAGGTTTGTGAATATTACATTAATTACGTTAGCGTGTAGTTTCATGTATCTCGTGAAATCAAAATGTATGTAGCAGTAGTTGTATAATGCTATTGCAAACAAGATGTCAAAGTGAGTACATGCAAGAACCGAGTCAACTTTGAAATGTCCTACTTTGAGTTAAAGCGTATCAATTCCAGTACAGTAATTATGCAGCGACTGCAGAGTTTAATGTTATGGCTACAAAAGATAAATCAATAAGACTATAGTTACCAGTTACGTCTTGGGCAGACTATTTGTTTCGCATTGGGCGCACGAAAGGTACTGGCTTCACATAATAATGACGTTTCTTTTTCATCACACATTTGATTCTTTTTTGGCCCCGACTAACATTTGTTTCATTTATTTATTTCCTGATATTATTATGCCAATTGAAACCGGAGCTTCCAGTTTGTCATCAAACAAAGAAACATTTTGTATCTACATATTATGATAAATTAATCATTGACACCGATAATGAGTTATTGGGGCAATCCAAATTGAGGATATTCATAATTATGCGACTTTGCGGCTTTATCTATACTAATATTATAAAGAGGAAAGATTTGATTTTTTGTTTGCATTGAATAGGCTCCGCGGAACTACTAACTACTGAACCGATAAAAAAAAAAAATTTCACTGTTGGGAAGCTACACTATCCCCGGGTGACATAGGCTATATTTTATCTCCGTATTCCCACGGGAACGGGGACTACGCGGGTGAAACCGCGGAGTGCTGCTAGTACCAAACAAAAATATTTAAATTATATTACCGAATTCATAATTTTTCAGGAAAAAATGTGTCATAAGGTTGTAGGTGGTAGAAAAATGTTTTATAAACTATCATATCGTAAATTTCAAAACGAATTTATATTGACATACTTAAAAATATACCTACATGAAAAAATACTGAAATTAAAAAAAAGAATCATATTTTAACACTTTTTCTTCTTCAAAATATCAGCACAAACTATTTTTTTACTGAATGAGTTTCCATCAATAATTTTTTTCTAATGGAACGCAAAAGCGGGGCGTGCAATTTTTTATAGCATTTCAAAACTATTTCTTACTCTTTTAACTTTTGTTTTATCTCCGATCCCGATGAATAAGAGAAGATAAAGTAGTGTATGAAACTGCACATAACTAGGTATGCAATAGTTTCATAAAGTATCATTATTGTGTCTACTCTACCTACTGTTAGGTATGTCATTTCGCGGACTACTGTTGCAGATACGTTATAGAGCAGGTAACTGATAAGTGGTCCTGTCGTAAAATGTTTGTTGTGTTGCAACACCAACTACCCCATAAATAACATAACATTAACATTATTCATAGACACCTAAAGGAAGGTTACAATTTTTTTCTAAAACTAGCATTGTTTAGAACCCTTGCTTTAGGGGTTTCTTTTAGAAATTGATTTTGTTTTACAACTTAAAGTAGATACAAAGTGGAACTTCTTATCAGGCAACTACTAATTCATGATAGTATGAGTGAAAACCGAGTGGTACCTTTTGTATTATGGTCTAAGTATCAAAATATATGTGTCAACTTTCATGGTAATCAGTCAAGCGGTGTCGAAGTAGATTTTAATTAAATATCTTATATTAAGTTTCTTGAATACCTGTAATAGTTGAATACCTGTAACACCTATGACTTATTGGATGGAGATATTATTTCATGTCACAAAACACACAACAAATAATAAATGCTACCAAATAAGGACTTTCTATTTAGCTATATTTAGACATCCGCCGGTAACAAAGTAACAACTGTAAATAACTTTCTCCTAATCTATCCTTTATCCTCGTGAGATAATTCTCGCGAGTAACCTGTACCTTAGGATAATATCGTTCGTGTTACTATTTATTATCATCACAGGCCCAGTTCCCGTATTTTTAGGAACATCGTCCTCGAATTCTAATCTTAGTCTCATTCTGTCAAAAAATCTGATTATTGTGACAATGATTGTCGCTAAAGAGATTGCGACTTGAATTGGATCGTTTATAAACTACAGGACTACCACTTAAACCATGCTTGCAAAAAAATCGGATGAGTAATACTGTGATATGAGTAACTAGCTAAATGATTGGTGTTAAATGGTTTACAGGAAAGAAAGACAAACGGGGCTTAGTCGCTCTGTCCGATGGGTCCATTGTCGACGAAGCTCTTTTGAGCCCCGATCTGCTCGAGGACAACAAGGAAGACGAAGCCTTGTTCCAGCAGTCATTGTTGAATGGACTCGCTGGATTTGTCGGAAACCAGCCAGTGCAGAATTTACAAAAGGAAACAGTAAGTAGACAGTAGATTGCAGTCCTACATGATGTTCTCTTAATCGTGATCGGTTTTACGACAGCAAGTAGTTTTAAAATAGAACAACTTTTGACTGACTAAAACTGGTTGAACGATTTCTAGGTAACCCCTGTCGTTACTGAATTTTTTTTAGTTGGTAGGTTCTTAGAATAGAATAATTAAATTTAGTAAAACATAGGCAATTATGTAATTACCTATGTTTTGTATATACAAAGATTTAAGAAACGATCGAGTCGTTCGTGTCTTTTAGGTGACACTTAAATCTATCAATAGGTTGTTCCGTGTGGTACCGGACGTAAAGAATAGCACCATCCCATCTCTTCCCGTGGGTGACGTAAGAGGCGACAAAGGTACTTACTAGAGAATGGGCAGCAGCGTTCTCTATGCATTTTACCACCATACTGCTATCGCCAACTCGCCTGTCAAGCGTGGCGATTATGGCAAACCCCCCCAAATTGGGGAAGGCCTATGTCCAACAGTGGACGTCTTTTGGCTGAAATGATGATGATAGGTTGGCAGGGATATCGACGTGCAACATGTTACCATAGATTAACCACATGATTCTGGACAGCCCTGAGTATTTTTTTCGACAATTATAAAAACATAGCTGTTCATTACATGTTTACTGCGTAGCAAATAGCTTAGCATAATGCTGTTATGTTACGAGCAGATTTTTACCAGTCAACTGCAAGCCGCGTTATACAGCTTTGTTAAAGAACTTTGTTCTAATAATAATACAACGTGAGACTTAAAATAAAATAAAGAAATACAACGGCTTTGTTTTCTCAAAAGATGAGAGGATACCTACTTATCTCCGCATCATATAATATAATACAATAGACTCGCGCACTTTAATACAACCCCCTTTCAGTAACAATGTCGTTACTTCAGAACATAAGAATAGGGACAGCCAGGTGACCTGTTCGTTGTGTATTTCTATATCAAAGACTTTGTGTAATAATATCAGTCTCTAGCTTAAACTTTTGCAATATTACTTCGTAAGAAGTAGTAAATAAATAAGTCACATTTTGGAGCAGGCGTGTCATTTTGTTCCGACTCATTCTTTCATTTATAATCATCACCTGCCTAGTTGAAAACCTGTATTTCCTTTGTTGTTGTGAATTTTTTGAAACATTTTACAACTTTACAAGTTACCCTAGAAGTTCAAGTCAAGACTTGCAAGTTCAAGTTTGGAGTTTGATTGACTGTTTTACCTATCAGCATTATCATCATTTCAGCTGAGTAGACATCCACTGCTGGACATAGGCCTCCCCCAAGCTCCTCCACTTCGACCGGTCCCGCGCTTCTCGCATCCAGCGCATTAGCAATTTATTAAAGAGTATAATAATACTTATAATTTATAAGAAATGAGCTAGCAATCTACGTGAGAGCATCATAAAGTCAGTACAAAATAGTTAAGGAGATCACTATAAACCATGTGTAAAACTGAACCTTTAGTGCAAATATTTGCTTCGACTCTTAACCAAACAAAATATTCAATTCGCTGCTTTTTAAATGAAAACACGTTAAAGCCGCTGTAGGTTTTCCGTGAAAAAACAAAATAACACATGCATAAAAAAAAATAGTTTTCAGGTTTTTTGTGAAAACATTTCACTAAAGGCCGATTTTTCAATAATCAGATAACTTTTATCTGAGGAACAAATATTGCGGTTTCAGGGCTTTATAAAACATAAAAGTCATCTGAGATACCGTGGCCCCTGGCACACAGGCAACTGAGGGAACACGGGTGGGTTTTAGTCAGTAAAAGTGGAGCAGAAGGGCGTGTCAGACTTTTACTGACTAAACCCACCCATGTTCCTTCAGTTGCCTGTATGCCAGGGGCCACGGTATCTCAGATAACTTTTATGTTTTATAAAGCCCTCAAACCGCTCTTTCGAACAACCCACACCTAGGCTAAATAATGACAATAGAACATGGATAACGACATTATTACAATAGAAACCTTTTACTGGAAAGAGTTAAGAAGCTTCGTTTAAGAAAAGCTTGAACGTAAAAGAAAGGATTGATTGGCATTCCGACGCATTATGTTGTGTAAAACCAATTGACATGTAGGGGCAAAGCTTTGCCACCGGCCAAGAGGGACATTATACACTATCATAATAATAATATATTTTTCTTTGTTACATTTCTTTTTCTTCGCTTGAAGTTGCAATTTGTTAACGTTTGGTGAAAATGTTAACTTTAATTAACATTAAAGTATTAATTTTAAAGGGCTGTCAAGTAAAATTGCAGTCAAATTCATCTTGCCATGTGGTAGGAAAATAACACAATAACAAATTGAATAAGCACAAACAGTATTCAATAAGAATAATTTAATATTTCAGGTTGACGAGAGAGAGCCAGCCGAAGCAGAAGTTAAGGCCGTGATGCAAGTCTGCAGCGGCTGCGCTCCGGAGCCGTTCAAGAAGGCTCTAGTGATATCCTGGAGGTCTACACCCAAGAAACTGTACAGCGGTGCACATTACTATAAGGGCTTACCAATCTGCCGAGCTTTTTAAACTTAACCTGGATTTTAACTTTAATGTACAAAGACTAACCAACTTATTCATAAACGTTTTATAGCCATCTTGTACTTAACCCCTCGTATACGCCAAGATATAAAACATGTATTTTACATGTTGTGTCTACCTGTATCGTATATCACGTGCATCTTAACAAATTGTAAAGACTGGTTTTATACTAGTTAGAAAAAAAAAACAATAAGATGAACAAAGTAGTTAACTATACATATTTGAAACAACATCATTAAGTATCATATATATTTTTGAAGAGTTGCCGAAAACTTACTGTAACAATACTTGTTTAGGAGTAAACCTGGTAAATAGTCCTAGCGGAAATGGACTCAGGCGCAGGTGTATTGTCATCCCAATATATTCAATTATGTATTTTTTTCTTTCTTTCCATTTAATTTAGGGACTTTTCAATGATTTTAATGCTTATAAAACGTTTATAAATGTCAAGTTTGTATAAAGATAGGGTTATTGTATTATTAATCTTTTAAACGGCAGGAGGCAAGCTTTGTCTTCGACTAAACATTGATTTTTAAATGTCTTTCTTATATAAACGCCATTTATTTTAAGTGTTACTGATAAAAATATTTAATTTTATCAAAAGTACTACAATTAATTGATTTGAGGCTGCCAGATGACTTTGGTCTGGGATGTGTAAATTAGTCATTGGGTGTCGAAACACATCGGGTGTTAATATTATTTATTGTAGTTTTAAGAATGAATTAAATGGTTGCTCGATTTTTCTTTAGTTTTTAAGTAAATCTTACCAATTTGTTACCATTTTTTAAAATACATCATTAAAGTATAAAATTATTGTTTTATTTTCACACACGAGACACTAGATGATTTGCTATTGTGATCTGGATGGTGATAACATTTTTATGTTCACGCTATTAAACTAATAACAGTTCTGTTCCTAAATCCTCAAAAATCGTAATTTCTCAAGAAAATACTAGCGCCGGAATAATATTGAAGGTTCCAAAACACACTTACCTTTGATGGTGACCACGTTGGACGTGGACGTGTAACTCCAACTTACCTTGGTCTTATGCACGTGCTGATGATGGTACTCCGAATCGATCTCAGGCTCGCTGAAGTAGCTCTGATCCTATAAAAAAAGAAAATAGTCGATATTAAGCGGACTGATGGTATAATTGAGGCTTTAAAAATAAAACATTTATTAACAGGCAACTAAGGCCCATAGATAAAATACACAAAATAATCTTAAAAAATAATAATAAACTAATATATATTAAGAAATTTATTAAAACTATAACGGAGATGTTTGCGCAAGCTCGTACCGACGGTTTTCACGCGATTGTGCGCAAGAAAACCGCTTCGCTACTGAGTCGAGTGAGAGGCAGTCGCAACCGCATCCTGAGAACTGTAGCGGAGAGTTTCGGTTCTCCAATTGTGAAGCAGTTTGTGCAGCGGGTGATTGGTACTAACACTAGATAATAAGTTGTTTTAATATTATGTTACTAACACTCTATGGATTCTTTTTCCGAAATAAAAATAAATATTATTATATTATAACTATACACGTAAAGTGGTCGGCGTCGTGTATCGCTGCGAGGTGTCGCGTAACCGTCCTCTGAAACGTCGATATACGATACTTTTCGGCCAAAAGTCCACTTTTAAGCATGTCTGTAGAAGCTGGGTGGGAACTCGTACCACGAATGACTTAAAGTTGATGTCGTGGCGCGATTCCAACCTTTTGACCCTCAGAGTCCAGTTACTTACGATAGATGGACTGTGTGAAAGATGATATGGCTAGAAGGTGACTGCGCCGACCCCAAATAAATCGTGTCCGTATGAATTGAGGAGCCATGTCTCAGATTTAAACGAGGGTACTACCAATATTTAGTAGTAAATTAGCCAAATTTGTAGCCCCGATCCCGGAATTTGTAGTAAAACCCATCAAAAGTTACAGGACGTTGAAGGTGGCTCCTCAATTCAGGCATCTGGATTGAGGAGCCACCTCAGAACTCGAAAACTAGCCAATGGATATTTCTGAAACTTTGGTAGGAATTAGTAGTGTTTACGCTTAATTTGTACACAAAAAATGGGTTTTGTACGGCTGAATTTGAGGCAGCTACAATGCTTTGATTTATCTGAAAAATCCATAAATTTCCCCGTGCTGTATCTCAGAAACTAATGAAGCAATTAAAACAGATTTTTAGTATTATTTAGTAGTAAGTTTGTTTTAATTTGTAGTATAAAAATAAATCGCAAAGGATTCATAGCTTCGGAAATACAACACATTTTATGTGGCTCCTCAATCCTGACGGTCTATAAAAAACAAATGCACGTAGCTACTAAAGTAGTTGACCAACTCGAAGTTTGATTACGCCATTATTTAGTAGAAATTTCTACTAAATATTGGCGTAATCAAAATTCCTCTACATTCAGTATTTCAAAAGATATTAATAATTTTAACATTCCTTAAGAATTTTCTGTGTAGGGTGACCATAAATAATTCAAACTGTGTTCATAAACAGAACTTTATTTACACATGATTCATTCTTCACCAAATCAGTACTTAAATAAAGAAACACAACATATTAAACACAAAGAATGAAAAAGAAAAACAAACTAAAAGTCTACTAGATCAAATTACCAGTTTTAAAATTTATAATCTCTAAATATTATCTCTATATTCCCTTATTCTATCATTAATTATTAGCCTTCTCTAATCTTTATTTTAAAATATATTTTCTAAACAAAGTCGCTTATTTTGACTGTCGGAGCGACCGCGCTGTCCTTCTAAAATACATAACGGATTTTGATGCGGTTTTCACCATCATTTGTAGAATTTATTCCACGAGGTTGTTTTATATGTAATACGTTTACATTTAACGTAAACGCATACAGACGCGTGGAAAGTGGTGGCCCAGTAGTAACGGCCGCGACTTACGAGTTGGTCGTAGGTTCAAACCCAGACAGGCGCTTTACTTTTTGTGAGTTATTTAATCACCACCGGTCTCAAAACGTTGAAGGAAACTTAAAATAAAAAAATAATAAAAAAACATTTTTTATTCATTAAAATTAATACTTAAACGTAGATAGACTTAAACCGTATTCCCTCCGTCCAACCTGAGAGCAGTTGCTTTTTGAAAAAAAAAAAAAGTTATACACAGTTCCGTTTTTTGATTTATAGGAATCTTATCTGATCGATTTTAATACCCTTCCAAAAACCTGTGAACTTTAAATTTAGAAGGACAGCGCGGTCGCTCCGACAGTCTAAATAAGCGACTTTGTTTAGAAAATATATTTTAAAATAAAGATTAGAGAAGGCTAATAATTAATGATAGAATAAGGGAATATAGAGATAATATTTAGAGATTATAAATTTTTAAACAGGTAATTTGATCTAGTAGATTTTTAGTTTGTTTTTCTTTTTCATTCTTTGTGTTTAATATGTTGTGTTTCTTTATTTAAGTACTGATTTGGTGAAGAATGAATCATGTGTAAATAAAGTTCTGTTTATGAACACAGTTTGAATTATTTATGGTCACTCTACACAGAAAATTCTTAAGGAATGTTAAAATTATTAATATCTTTTGAAATACTGAATGTAGAGGAATTTTGATTACGCCAATATTTAGTAGAAATTTCTACTAAATATTGGCGTAATCAAACTTCGAGTTGATCAACTACTTTAGTAGCTACGTGCATTTGTTTTTTATAGACCGTCAGGATTGAGGAGCCACATAAAATGTGTTGTATTTCCGAAGCTATGAATCCTTTGCGATTTATTTTTATACTACAAATTAAAACAAACTTACTACTAAATAATACTAAAAATCTGTTTTAATTGCTTCATTAGTTACTGAGATACAGCACGGGGAAATTTATGGATTTTTCAGAAAAATCAAAGCATTGTAGCTGCCTCAAATTCAGCCGTACAAAACCCATTTTTTGTGTACAAATTAAGCGTAAACACTACTAATTCCTACCAAAGTTTCAGAAATATCCATTGGCTAGTTTTCGAGTTCTGAGGTGGCTCCTCAATCCAGATGCCTGAATTGAGGAGCCACCTTCAACGTCCTGTAACTTTTGATGGGTTTTACTACAAATTCCAGGATCGGGGCTACAAATTTGGCTAATTTACTACTAAATATTGGTAGTACCCTCGTTTAAATCTGAGACATGGCTCCTCAATTCATACGGACACAATAAATCGAGATAAGGGACAAGAGATTGACGATTAAGTTGACTAATAAAAAGCACCCTGATTTTTTGGATAAAGTTATAAGGGATATTGTATACAGCTAAACTGAAACTAATTGTGGTTCTAGACACAATGGGGTAAAAAATTACCGTCGGTGATAAAAAAAGGGTGCGACGGCACGGTTGGCGCAGTGGTTAAGCGATTGACTGCTGCGCTGCGTGTCGCGGGTTGGATTCCCGCACGGAGCTAATATTTAAATGACCTACAAGTAGTTGTTCCGGGTCTGGCTCTTTGTGTATGTGAGTTTAAATGTTTGTAAACGCACCCACAATACAGTAGAAATTCCTAGTGTGGGGAAACTTTAAAAAAAAAAATAAGACAGCTTCTTATAAATGTAATTCTCGTCGTGTAAATTTATGATTTTCCTTCTACTGTTATTACACGCGTTGTCTACATCTCTCTTATCTTCTCTCCTAGGCGCAGGTGTGCTGGAAGAGATTTCTGTAGAAATAAGCATTACCTATGTACGTATTTTTCTGTTCCTTTCTTCTTGTCTGTTTATATGTGTGTGCATAAATGGTTAAATAAACAAATAAATATATTTAGTTCTCTAATGAATTAATAGGTCAGCGACGAACTTTTAGCGTCTAATAAATTCTTTTCAAGCGACCATAATTATACCTAATATTGTAAAACAAACTACATACTGTTAATATGACGCAGCAACGTGATTATTTTTAAGCACCTAAATTTGTGATATGTACAAGCATTGCCAGCTTCTAATAAGTGTATCAACTGCATCTATAAAATAATTTCAAGGAACTGTAAATTAATTTATTCACCTATATTTTTATACATTATCATAAGTATAATTGGATGGTGAATGTAGGTACTATAGTTGAACATAAAATTACCTTATTATTGTCATCTAATAATGGTCAATGAAAGCTCTAATTGCATGTAGTCACCTAGCTATTTTTGATCCTTACTAATATTCTATACACAAAAGTTTGTTTGTACATCCATATGTATGGATGTATGATTTTTACTCTTTCACGCAAAAACGGCCGAACGGATTTCGATGAAATTTGGCATACAGCTATCTGTATGCCAAATTTCATCGAAATCCGTTCGGCCGTTTTTGTATCCTAGTAGTATCCTATGTGTTAATCTAGGTTATAATCTATATTATAACCTAGACTAACACATAGGATACTTTTATCCCGATAGTACGTTCTCGAGGATAATAGCTTAAAATATAAAAAAACAAGAAATGTTTACTTAAAAAAAAAAAAAAAAACAAAAAAAAAGGTTCCGACGAATTGATAACCTCCTCCTTTTTGAAGTCGGTTAAAAATATGAATTAGATCATCGAAGTATCATAAGCCATAAGTATTATTTTACCAAACAATATTTCGCGGATTTACAAAATAACTTTTTGCTATTGGCCGAAGCCTCTTTTCAACTTTTTTTCATTTGCCAAACGATTTATTTTCCATATTTGCACCACATCGAAACAAAATTTTACGGAATATTATTTGTTCGCAAATAGGATACTTTTTATCGTAGTACGTTCCCGCGGGATAATTTCTGACGTCCACGCGGGCGAAGCTGCGGGTGGAAGCTAGTGTTACCATAATTAATTGATGAATTGACTATTACCTATACCTACCCATCGAACGGGTGTGTAATAAACATATGGCATAATAACAGATTGTATAATGTCACTTGAAATAACGTTAACATTATATAATTTTCATATGCAATAAAAACCTAATTTCATGTGATCTAATGTTATGTTATATTCTTTTGCTCTAGTAACATTTAGTATAGATAACGTTCGTTTCATATAATTTTCAGTTTGTGTAATGCTCTTTTTATAGAACGATCGGTTGACCTAATTTTCAAATTTACTCATTTCTAGACAAAATTCTGTAATGAATAAGTATATCAGGAAACATCATACTTTTATAACCCCATCTAACCCAAATGATTCACCAATAATAGAGGGACCTGACGCTCCGCGGCCGCTGCTGCGGCACGAAAAAAGAATATGATTTATTAGTTTAGTTGTTGGGTAAAGAAGTTTGATGGCTAATTTTGAGGCAGTAATTTAATTCTATTAGCAGAAAGATGTTGAATCTCTAAAATATTTAAACTTGCCCATTTACAACATAAGTCACTAAGTTATCAATTCAGAAGTAAATATATTTATTGGTAGCTCTGAGTCACATTAATTTACGTTCGTAAATTGGCGCTGGTTTTTTGATATTCTTTTGGAATAGTGAAGACGATGAATTAATATAATGGAAGCTATTCTACTAACTTGTTGCCTACTTACAAAAAAATCGTTAGGTTGCAGGTGCTAAAGAAAACTTTTGTTGCTGCACTTATAATTTCCCAAAAGAAAATCTACTGAGCAAAAGAGAATCTGTCGGGTAAATCGTCACATTTAAATAATATAATATTTTCTATAGGCGACACCCACGAAGTTAATTTATTTGCGGGGGAATCGACAAATATTCGTATTAGGCACTTGGCATGTTTCAGTTATGTTACTGTATATACCTACCTGTGACCAATAACTCTACATCCAAGCTGGTCGCATTTACTAACCTTGGGAACATCACAAGAAGGGATCAGTGAGTATATGAGCGTATCAAATTAGTATTTTTAGCTGCGATACGATTTTAGAATATTTTCTATTTTCGATCGATATTATACGTGACGTCAATAATGCGTTTATTTAGCCAAATATAAGTTATCATAATTCTACTAATAGTAGGATTTCCTCGTAACCACATAATTTTACTCCATTTTATAATAACATAATATCCAAGTTTATATCCCTGGATATTTACCTTGGAAACAAATACAGCCTTGAATATAGGTAAGTTTTCCGCAATCGACTGATCTGAACTTTTATATGAATGGTGAAATTGATCTGCTTCATTGGATAACAATTTATTTAATTAATTTCAATTAACTTGTTTCGCCATTCCTCAATTACAGAGCTAAGCGACAATTTGATCATGTCTACTTTCCATACATGCTTTAAACTGCTCCACCACACTGTGGTGCTGGCGTGATTCATTGGGCAGTAGCTACATGTGTCTGTTGTTGTTGACCGGTTAGTACTACTTGTTTGAAACTTTCCAATACGCTCGATGTACTGAACTTTAAGGAAAATTCGTTGACTTCGCAGCACACTGACTTTAAAATCGAAATACGTGCTATAAAACACAATATCCATTATTCTTGGCATTCAAACTTAAGCATCCAGATCTTTACGAGATCTTAAACTTATATAAATATGGGACTGCAAGATGATACGTACTTGATCCCAGCTCGGTGGTCCAGAGCAAGGAGGTGCAGCAGCAGCAGGCATGGCAAGGGAACCCACGCCGACAGCACCGGGAAAGGCACCTCCTCCAATATCCGTAGCCTCAAACAGACGCAGGACAGAGCGGTCTCGGATATCCCGAAGATGAGCTCTGCAAAAGAAAAAAGCACGGACTGGAGTACTTATCTCGAAGTTACGATAGAAGTTTTTATGCAGCAGTTTGCTGTAAGGTTGTTACAAATCCGTGATAATTTTTTTAGCTCTTGGCTGTCATATGTTCTTACAAGTAAGGCTGTAGAAACTTAGGCGAACTAAAATTTCGGTTACGTGTTTTAGACAAATTATATCGTGTGGGCATTTGAAGTCTTAAAGAAACAAACGCCTGTTGTTGCAATTTCTAATGATGCCAATTATCTTCTAGCCGCAAGCTAGGTTCAATATTTCGGGGAAATCTTCCATTTCATAATGGTAGCACAATGACCATGAGCTGGACAAGCGTAGTACCTACTGAGTTACAATAGAATAAGAGGTTTATACTGGTTTTGTAGCAGGCTCTTCAAGAATCGTAATCTCATCTCAAGTGAAAAATTCATTCTAAGTACAGCGGATGTCGTCAGTGTAAATCAAAAGCTTTTTATTTTATTGGCTGATAGCACTTTTCAAAATTAATAAGATTGAATAAAACACTTTACTAATGGAAAAAAATGATGCCTAAAATGGTGTCAGAAATAAATATTAAAATAACCAAGAGGAAATGTTACTTATAGTATTTCTCAACGTTTCAGTAGCATTGCAGTTGATTTATTAGATAAGCAAATTATTAACTGACACAACTGCAATACTATCTGATTCTGATATTACAGCCGCGGGGTTCTTTTTTAACGATCGACATTATATCAATTCAAAGATGTCATTATGTAGTTAGCATGATTGAAAAGATTTCTTAATTTTTTAAGGTTCTTTGTCGTTTTCTATAGGGTACTAAACTACCAACTAAATGGTAGCCGAGAAATTGGGTTTAATTTTTTTCACCATTTTAATTTTCGAGAACTATGAAAATGGCACCTAAACTTGACGACTAGATTGATGTTAATATCGATCGTAAAAAAGTATCATGCTTGCACTGCAGGTTCTACAGTAGGCCGTTTTACCGAACTTAGTACGTATTTTCTGCTACTCGAAATACAATGAAACACAAACAACAGCCCTCTCTAATCAACCAATGCTTACTGAACTCCAATTAATGAATTGTCCCTTTAACAAAAAAAACTGATGTAAGAAGGTATTTGTATTCTTCAAAGACTTTAATTTGTTTTTTACAACAACAGTTAACGCTAAATGAAATTTAACAGTCCATTGTTTTACCAAAAGATCTTGTTTCATTACGCCGGCAGCCGGCAACTACCTACCTGTTGCGCTCTGTCTGATTAGTGATTAGGGTTTCGTAGTTGGGATAATTTAACCCAAGAACAAAACTTAACATTCTAGTTGAAAAACATGTTCTCCCATACATGAATATGGGAGCGAATGCGAAGAAAAAGAATAAAGACTATATTCAATGATATAGCTTGACATACTTCCTCGAGTTTATTTTTTTCTTTTTCACAATATGGCGTCTGATCGTCGCCCAATTGAATTTTGATTACTGCCATGTCTTTAGTGACACTCGTAAGATTATCACAAATCTATTGCCATAAGGATCATCATAATCGGGCCACGCGTTTGGTTCTCTATTGCCACAACAGAAAAAAAATACATACACACATACTACTACGTCTGTACGTAGGCTGGTACGGAGCCTTTGCGTCACGCAGTAGGGTACAAGTTCTTCTGTTTCCTACAAAAAGCAATACCTGCGCGGTCAAAACGTATAGCGCCCCATTTTTTTGCGTCTATGTCACCTGCCACCACACGGTGCGAAGAAAAAAATCACGTTTCCAATCTACAAACAAAAATTCAATCAAATATACACTCCCGGACTCCCATATCGTGCCACCGTGAAACTGAACCGTGAACTGTTCTTGCTAACTGCAAGAACAGAGCGCGCGCGATCCGTTGTTAAATTAATGAAAAAAGAATAATGCAAGGTGGAAGTGGTTTTTTTTGTTTGTGGGTAACTAAATTAAATTACAGCTGATGGTGTATTATTCTTGTTAGGTACTCAATATTCTATTGGAGGTAATAAAATTAGGGTCAATAAGATAGATAAGAAAAATATAGTTATTTAGGGAAAGTTGTTTGTTATGATGAGTACAATCATGTGTTTAAATATCAGTCATTAATACCAGTCACCTCATATATTAATATATGAAGCAAAAACTTTGTACTCCTTTTTACGAAAATTACGCGGACGGAGGAGTATGAAAGAAAGTTAAAGTTGATATGGAGGAGTGCAGAAAGCTAATATTTTTATATAATAATGCATTAGAAATACATTACATATTTTTTTTTAAATCATGACCGAATTTCGACCGCTAGGCGACCACTAGTGTTATTAAAAACAAACCTAGGTCTATACGATGTCACATTATCCTCCATAGTAGCCGTTTTCGGGGCACCTGGGCGTGGTTCATCAAAAACCGACGTGCGACCACGCTGAAATTCTTTAAACCAATTTTTGACGGTCGCCATCGAAGGAGAAGAGTCACCGTACACAGCATCCAAGCGCTCTTTGATTTCGCTGCGCGATTTCCCTTCCAAAAACAAGAATCGAATTACCGACCGATATTGTTTTTTTCCATTTTCCTAAAATCCGCGGACACGCTTGCTTCCAAACGCTTTCAAAACAAAACTACGAGTCCGTTTCGGCTAAAATTTCTATAGTAGCCGTCTATGAGAATGCACTACACGATAGTACATTTTTCTTGCGATAGTGACGCCATGGGGCGGTGAGGCTAAGTACTTGTCGGACAGCCCTCGTACATACATTCAGAATTTGGAAATGTTTTTGGTTATATGCAGGGTAAATTAACCAGTGCGCAAACTGTATCCATGAATTCAGCATATCATTCTAGACCCCCTAGGGTAGAAATTCGTCGGTTATACAAAAAAAAATCAGCGGAAAGTGCAATACCTACGTGGTCAAAATGTATGGAACAGCTGATTTTGTTTTTTGTATAACTGACGAAAAATTTCTAGTACTATCAGGATAAAAAGTATCCTATGTGTTATTCCAGGTTACAAAATATCTGTGTGCCAAATTTCACCCAAATCCGTTCAGCTGTTTTTGCGTGATTGAGTAACAAACATCCAAACATCTAAACCTACAAACTTCACATTTATGATATAAGTAGGAAGTACGATAATGGAAAAAGACAGAGAAATAGTCGCATAGAGGAGGGATTTTTGCTTTTCCGTCATGAGACGATTTCTCCCAGTCAACTACTACCGCAACCCTATAGAACTTCGTTAAATTGATAAAGATGACATTATTAGTTTTTAAAACTATAATTTTATTATCTCAAAGAGGATTTAGGCGGGGTTCAAGTTTGTAGGGAAGAATCTGAACGCGCCCCGATTTATTTGAAATTAAAACGCATGTACTAATAATCTTGAAAACAAAAAAGAAGAAATGTAGTACACATGTTTTTGTATTATTTGAAAATAAACCTTTAGCTGGTACCTCAGTCTAGCTAATCAACTTAGTATGGAAGGAATTTATCGCATGCTGTGATGACTTGACTCAAAAGTTGGCATAAAAGTCAAATAAGAACCGAATGAAAATACATCAAGCCATTTATGCCCATCTGCCTTCCCTATTACATATGAATAAGTACTAAACTCTCTGTTACTCCTTCGGGGTTTACAAGTGTGACTATATTTTAAGAGAAAATAAGAGGGTCAAGTATAATAACCACAATTCCAGCCGCAACATGTTATTTTTCCTAAATTTAGGGCACATTCTACTTTTTTGAATTGTGTTTTGTTTACAAAATAGATTTCAGTATTGAATTGCTAGCATGTAAAAATGTAATAATGTCATCTTTAATCCAAGATGGCGAACCGAGACGTCATTCAGGGCCGAAACCCGAAACAGGGTTGAGACTTTTCTTCTAAATTCAGATCTACCCGATCAAAATAAACGAAATAATAATATTCTTTATTGTTCTCTCATATTCACAAACACAGTAAAAAGTCAAGGTAACACTTAATAGAGACTGGTGTCTGTTGTAGGTAAAACCTGTATTACAGATCACCAGGCTTACCCTCCCTAGAGGACAACCCACTTATGACTAATGACTGTTTAAGTAAACATACCGGTTACATATAATAAAAACACTATTACAAATTAATAATAACAAACGTAAAACAAAATGAAAAATTTAAACTAAAGTAAAACAATTCTGATGGCATAAGTGGCATAATATTAATCTGGGGTGAGTAAGTGTGGGTGTGTGTGAGAGTTTAGATGGTGTGGTGGGTATGTGTGTGTTAATTGTATTTTGTTCCATTTTAATAGATGTTCTGTTGCATTGTAATCAATGCCTTGAAGCCACAAACAAACCTTTTTCTTGCATTCTGCCCTAGAAAGAGGATAGATTGTTCATATTGTTATATAAATATGGTAAACCGTAAAAATTATGTGCCAGACTGAACTTATATCTATTTGTCGTGCAGACTTCGGTGGTTCTTCTCTTACCGGAGATTGTTTTGGGTTCGTAAGAAAGTTCCGAATGCTTTTTAGTAACTGTCAATAGAATAAAAAGTTGTCTAACGGTCTGTACCTTACAGCGCTGGTATAAATCAATAGTATCGAAAGGAATAAACTTTTAATATTGCTCTTTGGGCTCTCTCCAGTTTCAGTAGGTAAGTTTTAGCGGCTACACCCCAAGAAGTTATATACTACGACACTAAGGATTGGCACAATGCGAGGTAAACAGTTTTAATTATGGAAGTATCAGCAATAAGACGAAGAGATTTAAATAAGTATATAAATAAGTTTCCAAATTCTGGGAACCATGGCCTCAATGTGGTGTTGGAAATTTATTCGGTTATCTATTCAACACCCAAATATTTGATGGTGTTAGTTTTTGTCATACACGTACAGTTACAAGAATTGTGCGAAGGTAAGTTGCAATTGTGTGAGATGATGGGAAGGATGGGTAGGTCTTGCTTTCTAAGTGTATATAGGTCATGACCTATACACTCAGAATATAGCTACTTAGTTTTATCTACATTTAAGGTTAGGATGTTGTGTTTAAGCCACGTGACACTTGATTGAAACCATTTTGAGCGTGTTTATAAACTTCCTCCCACGTGTCACCATAAAAAGTAATGCAGTATCATCAGCAAATGAAATTATTTTCCCATTAGTCAAATCTGTGTTGCAAAGGTTTTTTATATAAACTAAAAAGAAGGTCGGGCCGAGAATACTGCCTTATGGAATATTCTATCCTGCCTTATTCTATCGGCAGTTCATCACTGTCCCAACCCGTCACTCTAACAACCTGTGTTCTATGCTTCAGGCAACTAGTAAACAACTCTAGTGCCAAATATTAAGCCCAAGCCCTAGCCCAAGTATTTAAGTTTGTTGATCAAGATGGGAAGAGACACAGTGTCAAATGCTGTGGCTAAATCCAGATAGATGATCAAGGTCTTTTTCTTGTTATCCAGCTTAGAGATTATAAATTCCGTTAATTGGTGAACAGCATCAGACGTTGATTTATATGGCCGGAATCCAAATTGAGATGAAGAAAATAGTTGATTTGTTTCCAGAAACTTAACAAGTCTGATGTTCATTAGGCGTTCCAATAATTTAGATAGGGTTGGAAGGATGGAAATGGGTCTATAACTGTTGACACAGCATCTGTCCCCACTTTTGGAAATGGGAACTATTTGAGACTTTTTAAAAGCAGAATATACCCGTAGAAAATGCTAAATTGCAAATCATAGTTAGAGGAGGAACAATGACGTCAGTAAATTGTTTTAAGAAGCTTCCTAATATTTTATGTACCCCTACTGCAAAATCAGTCTTAAGGTTAAACAACAATGATTTTATTTTGAATTCGTCTGTAGGCATAGTACTATTGAATTAGCGAAAGCGTTCGTTGATGGAGTCAATTCTATCAATAAAGCTAATACACCATACACCGCTAGCCCAAGGCTTTTATTTAGATTGGAAGTTCTGTTTACGTTTTATTTTAATTTTCAATTATTTTTAGTTTTCAATTTTTGATGGTATATTGGCGTGTGCTAGCTGACATAAATGGCAAATTTTATGTTTTTTTTTTTGTGTTTCGTAATTTTTATTGCCTATTATTGTATAGAATCAACTTAACAGACAGCTGTGCTGCTGGGGAGTTTGTTCCGCTACTTCTTCTTCCCAGCTAAAGCACTAGGAAGTGGTGAAGGGCGGGCGTTTTTGGGGTGACTGTCTTATGTAATTTTATTTTGACGTTCAAAAAGAGCTGACTCTCAGCCTAGTTTGAATAAATGACTTTTGATTTTGATTTTGATTTAGTGGTGTTTGGTGTATTAGCTTTATTCGTTGTATTTTTTTTTGCCAACGACCAACACCTGCAAAAAACGAGTTTATATCATTGATCGAAACTAACGGATTTTCTGCGTTGATTAATTGTGTTGGTTTGTCCCTTTTCTTTGAGGTGTATGTTATGTTTTTAATAGTTTTCCACAGTTTCTTATTTTTATTTCCTGACTTCCTAATCATATGCTTTTCATAGTCAATCTTAGCTTTCTTTAGAATATTATTACAAAAATTCCTGTATCTTCGATATGTGCATTGAATAATATAATTACCTGGATTTTTTTTTTGATTTTGTATAAAGTTTGTCGCGGTTTCGCATACATTTTAAAAGTCCCTTTGTTATCTAGGGCTAAATAATTATTTTGCGTCCGGTGTTTGTTTATGCTGTGTGTGTTATTATCTATGGCTTTAGAGTATGACCCTGTAAAACATCTGTTGCTAAGTTAACGTCAGTCATGTTATATATAGGACTGAAATCAATATTTCTCACGCTTTCGTTTAAACCTTCAGAATTTATGCGACTGTATGTTTTTAAATTGGTTGTTTATATTTAGTGTCCATGAATAGTATGACTGAATCATGATCAGTAATAGATGTATGTGCAACGTAGCAATGAGCATTCAGTCTTGTTTTCAATGTCACATGGTCTAAACATGTACTACTGTGAGATGGGATTTTGTGGGCTGGAAGCATGGCGTAAAATACAATCATATCAAGATAGGCGGCGGATCTCTAGTCTCAGGTAACGGTAACGATGACTTGGGAGTGCAATATCGATATTGATATCACCAACCAAGATAACATTCTTAAAAGACGAGTATTTAAGACGGCATTCATTGAGCGAAATTAAAAAAAATACAATATTTATATTGCTTGGTGGACGATAACTGGCAATAAAAATCATGTCTGAGTTTCAGTACAAGAATATACGCATATGAAGATTCTGGTTCATAAATCGTAGACTGACCAGTGTTCTTACAGTAAATCACCACACCTTCATTTTGCGTATGGTTGCAAGTAGTGGAAAAAGATGTGTATCCGCCAATAAAAGGTATGCTAATATTAAGTGTCAGCCAAACCCAGTCAACACAATAATATCCCACTCTATAATAGATCTACATTAGATGACCTATAATAATATGAAATAAATCCCTATTTAGAAAATAAGTAACTAAATTCAAGTAATTTAACTGTACACATTAACGGCATTCCAACTGGCAACACTGTTAGTCAACCGCACATCAGTATTACAAGTCTATTTTGACAGCACCTAAAACTCGTAGCAGTAAGGGTCATTTTTGTAGTGCTTATAACCACTGATGTGCAATTCACTGTACCATATATGCACGAACCATCCAAACAAACGAATGATTGTTAAACAATCTATGAAGAACACAACCACAGCCGTCATAACGTCACGATTCCATAAAAATCACGTGATCGACACATTATTACCAATATTACACCACTTTGAAAAAATCACTGTTTAATATGGATAGCTTAACAAAAACCCTTTCAACAAAATAAACACAACTCGTAGGGAACGGTTTAAAAATAGAACAGGCTACAATATCGGAACTTGTACATTGGTAAACCAAAACAATAAGTAATTAAGGCACTTACGGGCAGCGGTAGTCGTGAACGTGGCTAAAACTTCGACTAGGCCTCATCCTGAAGCGCGAAATAAGAATGTATGGATGGGCCAAAGTCGGGTGGAACACTGATTGCGAGCCTCCGCGTCGAGGGTGATCTCCCCGCGCAAACTCTGTCCGCTTCGCTCCCGCCAAAACAATTGAGGACAGTTTCTCGCGTTAAGGCTGTTTTCCAGCGGTTAGATAATGTTTATAAACAACATTACGCCTGTAACGCCCGAAGGGTTGAACAGATGTGTAACTTTTAGTACACTTTTGGCTAGTAGGTCCCATGTAATAGGAACATATCTCATATTTGACACGTCTATCTTTAATTACTGTGGTTTGACATATTTTCGTTACATAAACTGTCAAACCACAATATTTATTCCTCCGATAAAAGTTAAGTGACGATTGAAAAATCTACCATTATTGTATAAAATAATAGTATAATTTCTGCCGTTATAAACATAATCATTCTGGAATTACGTAAGGGGGGCTACTCTCTAACTCCGCCAACGAAAATACGGGCCCGTCCGAAAATAGTTCGAAACTTCGATGTGACGGAGACAGCTGATTAATTAACTTTTTTGGACGGGTAAAAAATATAGTGAGTAGCCACAACTGTCAAATCATGTAGTAATTCATTCTTAGTTTGGGCCCCAAACTAATCATAGGTCCGTAAGTGATACGGAGTAGGAAACGCCTGTAACTTTGACCGAGATTACGGATTTCGTGCTTAGTAGGCCCCCAGGTTTTCAAGAGAAACATAACTAGGTTTTGTTATTAACCGACTTCAAAAAGCACGTGGTGCTCAATTCGTCTGTACTTTTTTTGCAAGTGTTCCGCGATATCTCTGGCAATTGTGGATCGATTTCGAAAATATTTTTTTTAGTGGAAAGGTATGGTCCCATATAAACACTTCACATCGTTTGGGTACATTTTGCGTTAGCTACAATAATACGTATTGAATTAATTTTGTGTATCTTGATGATGTTCTAGAAGTTCCTGTCACTGTAGTTTACACATCAATTCGATAGGTACCACATTCGAATTGATGTTGGATAGGTACACACAGCGTCAGTATGTGCTGACCCCTCCAGTTTTAAAATGTTACACTGCTACAACATTGAATTCGTTACGAATAATCTATATAATACTTCAAAAAGAATTTAAAGTTTCGATTTGGATTCGAACCATCGCATCACCGAACGTCGCCGCGTCGACGTACTCATATTTGACGAACTAGCCAGCGAGCCCATATGAATTGCGATGAAATTGTTATCGGCTATCGTCCGAGTCATTTAACTGTTCTCACAGCATGGTGTACAAAAAATGCAAAAAAAGTCGATAAAAACTTTAAAAAAAAATTAGATTTTTTTATGGTACTGTATCGAGAATCACTAGCCCTATCACCCGTCTTCGTTTTCGGAAGCATTTCCCTTACACCCTGTAGAATAATGCAATTAAACTTTTACTACCACGAGACACTGATTATACCGAGGCCGTGGACGACCACCAATAACTTGGCTATGAACAGTATAAAAATAAATATTAGCGAGAAACACAACAAAAGACACAACCCACAACCGTACAGTGTAGCGCAGAAGTAGGTACTAGGAGGGCTGACCCCAAATAAATTGGGATGATAGCCAGAAGAAAAAGAGATATTTGTACAACATTTTGTATCAGGGTATTTAGTTCGTAACTTCCCACTGGTGGGAAAAGGTCTCTCTTCCCTTCCCTAGACGTCTGTCTACTACCATTGCGGTCTAATTCTTTCGGCAGGGTTCTCCTGCGATGGAGATGGTAATAAGATGGAGGGACAAAATGTTGTAGGTAACTAGTAGGTAATATCACATTTATTTTTAAAACTACCGCTTTAAAAAATAATTTTAAATAAAATGAGAAGTCGGTTGAATAATTTTGTTTAAGTATTTTTTTTTACACTTTTTTCGTTTTGGTACCATCCCGAGTCCCGACACAAATTCGTTTAACACCAGTGACAGGAAATTACTTTACTACGTTTGCTTTTCCTTCGACTATTGAACTAGTCATATAATAATAGTTTAAAAAACTAAAAAACACGCTTTAAAAACCAAACTAAAAAAGGGGAATTCAATTAAACAGCGTGGGGTGCTTTTTGAGGTATTTTTATAATCAATTAATGTCAAGCACCCCACACTTTTTAATTGAATTAAATTATTTTCTCCTTTTTTAAAGCGTGTTTTTTAGTTTTTTAAACTATTATTTATTTTCTATTTTTTAGTTCTGCTAATTACAAAAACGTGTTTTTTTTTCTCAATTTTTTTTTAAATTATTGAATTGTCATCGGTCCTCGACCAGTTTACAAAGTTTCAATGAAATCTGACCGTTTAAAGTGGGTCAAAATCGCGTTCAAAGGAGTCGGTTACATACAAACAAACAAACAAACATACAAGTGAAGCTAATATAAAGCGTGTAAAAAATAATAGAAGATAATTTGTCGACTTACAAAAACTATTATGGAAAACGAACGAACGCATAGTTAATAACTACTTTAATTAATGATGTTCCAAAAAAAATAAATCGGAAATAAAAAATAGTAATTATAAAATTGAAATAACAAATAGTTATTATAAAATTTATAAAAAAAATACTTGAATTCTCTTTGAAAATGCATCATCCTGTTTAAATTTCATCAGTGTAATTAATTAGCTTAAATGGAATGCCTGACCCGCGCTGTTTTCGTTTTTGTACTATTTTAGTTATTACTTACAAACTACCTTACAATGTTTTATTTTAATTTTATAAATTATGTGTTAACCATAAATTCATAGATAATTATTACCTATTCCGTTAGTATTCGTTTTAAGATTACTGATAGGTACCTACCTATCAGTAATCATAAAACGAATCCGGATGTCCGAGTCGGAGTCCGGATGTCGAAACACTTACCTAAGTGTTTCGACATCCGGACAAACCTATTGAGGTTTTTGTGATGTTTCTGTTTATATTTTGCGTGTTCCTATACCAATATTAAAAAAAAAAACTGAGGTATGCAAAAACGACCAATACAATCCATGCACCTAGCTTCATGTAGTTGCATAATATTATGTGAAATAAAATATATTGAATTACATTATTTTATCCTTGCAAAATACAATAGGATTACTATACCTATATATTTTATTTCCAAAATGCAGTAAAGTGCTGTACTGTTTTTTTTTTACTCTGCTAAATTATTTATTTATTTATTCAGAGAAGAACCAACAGCTATAATGTAAAGATAACAATTGTTTATGTAACATTAAGCCAATTACAGGTTCCCACGGATAAAAACAGAAAAAAGAAATAGAAATCTTAAGATCACTAACAAGCACGATAAAAAAGAATACAATATATAAGGTACAATAAGCACTATGCTTTTTTGAAAAAGCCAGCGTTCAGCCGAGTGCGAACAGAATAGGTTTTGGTGGTAAATGGGTCAAATGAGAACTCTTTAGAGAGAATATTGAAGTCCTTACTCGCTCGCACCATGTAACCATTATGTAAACGTATCTCTCTCAATTCAGCATCCGTCATGGCAAAGGCTTCCACTAACTGTCTCTGCTGATTTTTATGACGAGCCACTCTCGGATCCTCCAGTTAGGGCCTGCTGTAAGTTTATCTGGTCCTCCCATCTCCTTTTCTTATTTTCTTTTTACTATTTCTGGTACCTATACCAATTAATTATTAATTTACACAATTTTTCATGTTTTCCTCTCATAATGTGTCTGCCTGCCTTCCTGTCTGCTATCGGAGAACTTGGATAGTTGGTTTCAGAGTTCCGACATGCTGCCTACTAGAGGTACCTACCTAGTGAATGTCTTTAGGTCTATAGGTAACCGAAACAACAAAGTTAATGATCGTTTAAAGAAAGATTTAGTCAAATTTTCTCCTTAGGGCTGCCTGTCCATTGGAGCGAAGAGGAGCGGAGCTGTGCTTGTATTAACCAATAGCATTCAAACACTGCTCCGCTCCGTATAGATGGAAAACGTTCTTTTAGTTAATATAGGCACAGCTCCGATTCTTTTCGCTCTTCTCCGCTTCAATGGACAGGCAGCCTTAAAAGCACTATGCATTGATATTATCTTCGAAAAGGCTATTTGGATTCAAGAACATTCCTAAACTCCGGTGCTCAAGTAGTCATATACATATTTAGGTCATTACCTCCGAATTGGCTTATATACCTACAATTGTAAAAAGTCGTGTTAGGAGCAAAGATTCTCATTAAAAAGATTTTTCCATTGGTATATAATTATCTTAAGGCTATTGGGCGCCAAAAAAATCGTTAACTTCGGTACCCGAGTACTGAGTAGTGACCTAATTCGGTCATAAACTTTAAACTGACTAACATTTGGCAAAAGACGTATTAGTAGCAAAGTTTCTTCATGGAAAACTCTTTCCATATATTATTATTATTGGGCTTTAAAGCAGCAAATCCATAATTCTTTGCACATTCTTCTTTTATAGCTTGGAAGTAAAAATATCTTTTAACTTACATTTCTGAGGGACTTTAAAAACAATTTCTCTGGGAAAATTTTTGTTACACAAGTCAATTTCAAAGTAACTTAATGTGAGAATGGGTGTTGTTCACTTAAACCAATTAGGTAAGCCACTTAGCAGCTATTCTCATTAAAAAATCTCTCCGGAAAATCGGCGGGAATATAATTTTTCCATCGAAAATCCGGGTACCTACCATGATAGGTGGCGGGTTTTTCGGTATTTTTCGGTATAAACTTCGAAAAACAATGTATACTTTTGAAATTGAATGCGCTTCCTAATTTCATTTTTCTTCCACGGAAAAGCTTTCTCGTAAACAAACACAATTCACTCTGGTTGGATAGAGCCTGCCTCAACAAAGGCAAATTTCTGTTTACTGCGTGTCTAAAGAGATGGCGTTGTTACAAAGTCTCACGTGGAACTTTAGTTTGTAATGTGACGGGGAGATGGCGTAAGAGTGCCAACCTCCTGTGATGCTTGAAGCTATTTTCCATAGCGAAAATTATTCGAGTTTTATTTGTTTTACTATTACGTTTATATATTTTACTAACACGTTTCGTTTATTAGTATGCTAAGAAATACGGATAGCGTTAAAAAAGGGATAAAACTTTTTAGGGAACGTGCACGAACTATAGATGGCAGTACAAACCGACACGAGCGCCGCGGTGTGGTAAAAAAAAACTTTTCAGTGTCATCGTGCTGCCGTCAATGTTTATGTTAGTGTTTTCATTAAATTTACATCGCTTTTAATGATTAAAATGGTAAAATATGGATTCCAGCCGATTAATAATGATCGTCAGCGTGGACAGAATATGTCAAAAGCCCAAAAACTCTTCGAGTCCGGGCATGTCTTAGATGTAGAAGAAACAGTTAGGAATCATGAAAATGCAGTAATAACTGGCAAAATTGTAGCTCAAACGACGATTTCTAACGTTTATGATGTCAAAATAACTGTAAAGTATTTTCTGATCTCATTTTTCACGTAATTATATGTCTATAATATTATTTATGTTCATGTCGCCTTGTTTACAGCGTGATTGCAATAGAAATATTAGAAGAGAAAATTGCAAATGTAAGGCAAGCCTATCTGAAAAATGTAAGCATATCTGTGCTTTAATTTATTTTATACATTCTCCAGATATCCTATAAGGAAAACTAGGTAACTAAAATTATTTATGGTTATGTTTACTCATAGATTGTTTGCTTAACGTGCTTTCCGAGGCAGAGAGGTCTTGGTATATAAAGATGGTCATCCATCCAAGGACCAACCGCGGCAAGCGAAGCTTAACCTGGGCGATCGACCCGTACTCCTGTTAATACTAGTTTAGCCAAAAGGTTGACTCATATGCCATTGCAAAATGACTTTCAATTTGAGTACTTTAATTTGAATTGGACATAAATCTAGGTACATAAGTATTTTAATGAAAAAGTATCTATCGATATCGATAAAGTAATACAAAATTCAATGTGTTCTGCACTGGTGTGACCTTGGTTGAGTAGCACTAGATATCGACCTATGACGCGAATGTCGACCTTATGGTTATCACAATTAAATTTAAAATTGCAACCACTGAGAATACTGCCATCTATGGTCGAGTACCGGAATTTACTCGCCAATCGAATCTGGTTTGAATCTGCCAATTATTTTTAGAAGAGTAACCGTGGAGTTTCTTGCCGGCTCTTCTCCATAGGAAGCGACAAATTGGCGCCTAGCTTCTGACGTTTCATAAGTGCCCATGCAGGTTTATGTGAAATAAAATATTTTGATTTTTTTGATTTTGAATTTGTTTCACAATTAAATTCCTTGACCTAACCACTCTTTTGTAATATTAGTGTCATGTCTTGCATTGGCACAATCGTTAATAATAATTACGAGTGAGTAAAACCTCTCTGTTTCACTCCCGCTTCAATTTCAAATTTTCAACATTTCTTTAATTAGGTTGCCTTCTGTAACATAATAGCTTCGACACGAATGTTGTCGGCATAGAATTGAACTCACGTTAGGTTTCGAAACAATTAGCAAATCCTGCCGCTAAAAGCCATATTCAATATATTATTAATATACCCACTACTACCTAAACTAAGGGGTTACAAATGCACGTGCCAGAGTAGTATTATTCATAACTTAGGTATAGTCGATTTAGTACCTTTGTAATTGCTTTATCATTCTAAATGTTGCTTGCACGTCAATAAATGTCAAGATCAATTTGTGTATTTTTTTGGGAATTGCTGTCAAAAGTGGTAAGTATATCAATTACAAGGTCGACTGAGCACCATTTTTTTTTTTGGGTGGGATATCATCAAATAATATCTCCAGCTCTGGGTGGAGCGGGAGGGCGTGTCAGACTTTTACTGACTAAAACCCACCCGTGTTCCCTCACTTGCCTGTGTGCCAGGGGCCGCGGTATCTCTTCCGAACAACCCGCACCCGTGGCAGGCAACGGCCCTTGCGGACCCCACCAGTTGGGGCTGACATCTCTTTGAGGCGCGCGTGGAACACAACGCGCCGTCGACCCGGGCTTGGTCCTTACCGGACAGCGAGCTGCCCATTACTCGCCGTCCGCAAGCCCGCGCCTACGGTGGCCGTGAATGAGCCTGGAATTCCCGACGCCTAGGTCGTCTCCCGCGGGGGCTACGGCCGTGAGGGCGCATATACTGCCTTACATCATTTAACCTGAAAATTATTCAGTTAAAGTTAAGTCTACTAACCTGTCATCTTCTAATTCATAGAACATATCCTTCGAAGAGTCATGGATGTAGATCTTGACCAGCGGGCTGTCCATGTATTGCATCGTCAGCTGTTTCGGAAAACTTCTTACAAATAGCGCTTTCACAGTATCTATGGAAGTTATTTCGTTCGGCAGCAAGGCTCGTTTGGTTTCATTCCGGTATTGAAGGAACACTAAGCCTGTAACAAAATGTTTAGTTTTAGCTGATGCTTGACAGTAAGACATTCACAAGGATAAGTAGTTATCTTAAAGTTCAGCGCATCCGATTCGTATAATATAGAAGTTCATAAATGAGACAATAAATACCGCCTAATCATTTAAATGAGACAAACTTGTAGCTAAGTACTAAACAGCTGCACGGTTCGATCGATCAGGTTAAGCTCTGCTTATCGCGGTTGGTCCGTAGATGGGTACATATCAATACCACTCCGTGCCTCGGAAAGCTTGCACTGTCATTCGTGGATCTTTGACAGTTGTTTCGGGTATAACAGAAGCCCGAAAGTTTAACAACCAGCCTTTTCAAGGGTTCTCGTTGCAGTCGCATCCATGTGAAATACTGGTATTCAGCTGTACCCGGTTAGACTGGAAGCCGACCCCAAAATAGTTGGGAGAAGGCAGGCAGATGATGATGAAATGGCACCAAATATTTTGCACACCATACCAAAATGGCGAAATATGTAGCTAATTTGTTATTTAAAATACCTTCATTATTCACCCATGCTTTATAAAGGAAAAAATCGAGAGGTGTCGCGGTACTCCCGCTTCGAACGAAGCTCCTTTCGCTGTACCTATATTATATAGATATACTTACATCAGGTATAACAAAACAAAGTATCAGCATTTCGGAGTAAGTAACATAATGAAAAAACGAGAGGAGAGGAGTTTGGAACGAAGTTCCTTACGCTGTTTTTTTTTTAATTTTTTGTTGTCACCGTACGTAAATATAAAAACTAGATAACTCCCGACGAGTATAAAATATTACAATAAGCTTCGCTTGTGCGTCACAGAGTGCTGTCAAGGTGTTGATTGTGGATGTCTATATAAATTTGTATAATGAAACACAACTCTCTCAGGCAGTCTATCCGTAAATGCGCTTACAATTAAGTCTAAAATCCATCAAGTCCTATGATTCGATCCGATCTACGTGATTGATAAGTTAGGTACCTAATACTATTGTGTGGCCAGGTTTCAGTATGTAGATACCATAACACGGGAAACAAATTAACCAGTGCGCAAACTAACCATGAATTCAACATATATTATAGTTCTAAACTCCCTACCTAAAGAAAGAAATCGTCGATTATTTAAAGCAAAATCTGTGGTTTTAATATGTATGGAATAGCATTTTTTTTATAACAAACTCAAATTAGGTACTTCGTTTCGTCATTCCTAAAATACGAGCGTGCCGTTTGGCTCAATCGTACATCAGCTGTTCAGCTGTTAGCTGCTTTGGAATTATAATATGAGACGCGTTCCGGTTTTCAAACAATGCTGACGAGCCGTGAGCCTGGTTTGTCAGCTCCATTATAAACCTCGACAGTGAACGAGGTTACGTAAACGCATTATTTCAATCTTTTTTTTAAATCCTGAAGTTAATTTATTAAGCAATGCTTAAGCGTTACAAAATAAAATAGGTATTGTACAGAGATCTGCATGCTATTCCGCTAATGGCGAACAAATTTCAAATAGGTAGGATATGACATTACAAACACAACAAAGCTGCTTCCTGCTGTTGATAATAGGTATATCAGAATGCTTTTACCGGCCTGCGGTTCATGCCTATCCATTCTACGTCTAATGTGCCTGTGGCTTCCGAAGCACAATGGAGCTCCAAACCCTACACAAACAATGTCTTTATGTTTATTTATCTATCGGTATTACTGATGTTCACAGCAATTTTTGCCACTTTTCAATTATAGTTATTGAGTGAATCGCGAGCGAATTATTATCTCTTGTGTTTAGTGTTTTTATTTGTAAAGATATGACTTTTACAACTGCAAGGATATGCACCTTACTGTCAAAATGGCGTCACCTTTTCCCCAGACTTCTTGGGGTCGGCTTCCAGTCTCATCGGATGCAGCGGAATACCAGTATTTTACATAGACCGACTGCCTAACTGACCTCAACAACCCTACGGGGGCGCTTGGTACCACGATACCCGTGTTACCCAGTTACTGGGTTGGCAAGGCTGGTTGACAGACTTTGGGGCTTCAGACTATCCGTAGCGACTGTCAAAGATGTACGAATAACAACCGGGACCAACGGCTTAACGTTCTTTCCGAAGCACGGAGGGGTCTCGACACGTAACGACCGCGGCTAGCGTGGCTTAACCTTCGATCAACCCATGCAGCTGTTATTATTTAGCCACGAACCCCTCGATGCACCTTATTCTTATGTACATTTTTACGCCATTCCTTTTTGTATAATCGAATGCTAGTAGGTAATCCATCTAAGTAGTACTTATAGTTTAAAATTCTTAGGAATGAAAATACAACTGCAGTAAACTTTAATATAAAAATGATTGCGAATAAAGACACTTAGTTACTAATATTCACAGAGAAAAATTGCGACGTCAAAGCATACCACTAATTATCTATACCTACTGATGAGCCAAACTTGAATAAACTACAAACGATTTCTACAGGATTAAAGCCAAAGTAGATGCCAAAGGAAAACAACGCATTTTCTCACAAACTGATCTGGACGCTATAAGTACAATTAAACGCAGCAATTAATCTTATATTATATATACAAGATGTAACTTAAATAGCGCACAACCTGTTAAGGGGTTATTGTGCTCATCATTATCAACAACTTTTACTATGGGACCAAACCTCAAATCGCGAAAAAAAATCAGCTGTTCCATACACTTGTATTCGCATAACTTGTCAAAATGTAAGGAACAGCTGATTTTTTTTTTACGATTTCAGGTTTGGTCCCATAGTAAAAGTGGTCGATAATGATGAGTAAAATGACCCCTTAAGAGGTTGTGCGTTATTTAAGTTACACCTTGTATATATAAATAAAAGTCCTGACTGACTGACTGACTGATTCATCAACGCCCAGCCCAAACCCTTGGACTTAGAAAACTGAAATTTTGCACAGAGGTTCCCTTTATAATGTAGATGTATGTATTCCTTGGAATAAGGAAGGATTTTTCGAAATTCAACCCCTAAGGGAGTTAAATAGGGGATGAAAGTTCCGCGCGGGCGAAGCCGCTAGCAAAAGCTAGTGTGGAATAATTATATAGATGTCAGTAAGCGACCTTCATCAAGAGACGTAGCTATTCCATGTTTCATGAATCTGTAAAGTTACAGGTATTTAATCTAAAGACCAATTCCTGTAAAAAAAAAAACTTGAGAGGTGTCAAGGGACACCCGGATGGAACGAAGTTAAAAAAATAATAATAAATAATATAAAAGACGAAATGAAAATATCTGGCTTGCTTTCTATAAGAGAGAGAGAGAGACAGACAGAGAAACATGCGCACGCCGCACGGCTTACAATAGCTTACTATAGCAAAAAGTGTCGTTACAACTTTTCGTTTTTTCCGTCTAGCGGGGTTCACAACGCGCGATAAGGAACTTCGTTCCAAAAACATCCAAAATCTAGTCGTAGTTTATATCAGCGGCAATCAATGTCATAACTTGACAAAAATGTCTCTACAACTGGTTTTCACTCACCTAATCAATTCAATAGTTAGACAAACATTGGCGTGTAATAATAAGTGTGCTATTACACTCGCGAATGTTTATTATAAATTATAATTAAATTCGGAAATTGAACCAAGTTATTGCGTTCTGCCAGGGGTGCGGGTTGTTCGAAAGAAATACCGCGGCCCCTGGCACACAGACAACTGAGGAAACACAGGTGGGTTTTAGTCAGTAAAAGTCTGACACGCCCTCCTGCTCCACCCAGAGCGGGAGAAGTTATTTGATGATTTCCCACCCAAAAAAAAACAAGTTATTTAAAAAGCCTTTTGCATACACACAGTATGTATTGTATAAGGCTTTTCAAATAACTGAGTTCCATTTCCGGCGTAATCCTTGCATCAAAGGTTTTAGTTAAGAGTCTCCCAGAATTTTAGATTGCTTTGCAGGATAGAGCTTCGCAAATGAAACCCGCTCCTTCGCCCGCTCACCCGCCATGTAGGCTCCACAATTTATTCGGTGACAGTTTCGCTACACATTCGCTAGTGTGATTTATTCGGTGACATGAATCACTCTAGAATGGCATATATATACGCTTTCAGAATACTTTTGTTAGTTTTATTTGTCACTGAACGTATTTAAGAAACGGACCTACTTAAAACTAAGTGCTTGTTGTATTGTTCATTTTCATGAGTACAGTGGGCCGCACGTCTGTGGTGACACTTTGATCTTGAGCTGGCCTAGCAAAGTACGGAGTTCTAATAGAATACTACGCTCCCACATATAGCTCCCCCTTTTGTGTTTAACATAACTGTATACTATTCATGACTGAATCTTCTAAATTAACTTATCTAATTACATAGGTATGCCGCGACTGTAGGCCCTGTGAAACTAATTTTATTATTGATCGACGTTGTTAATATTTTCTTCTGATAAATTATTATTTGCCACAAAAATACCAGGACAACAGATTTTCAGACGGTTTTTGTTTGAAATGGTTTTCAAATTTTCTAAAAACGGGACGCATTCAACAAATTTATCATTCCAAAAATTTGAAGATTATTATATGATACGGTTCAGTAATCAAACCTATCAATTTTATAAGGTCTTGGTCGCATTTACCTATACCTATGTATCGAACGCGCATGTCACACTTATATCTTGGGTTTCATACAGCTAGACTCTACACCTTAACCTTGAGGAGCATAATTGACACTTTTAATGCACACTTCACGTATCTAGTAACTGATTGAATACTTTTCCATTTTTTGCATTATGATAGTTCGTGAAGCAAAAATTATGTATCCCTTTTAACGAAAAATACGCGGACGGTGTAGTATGAAAGTTGAAGTTTATATGGAGAAAGAGCGGAGACCGCCAAAAAAATATGGTCCTATTTCGTATTTTTTTATATTGCTCGAATTTCGGCCAGTGGGCGACCACTAGTAATTTTAATTTTATTATAGAGAATCCTGTAAAGGTCAACACAGATTTTACTTCTTGGGAGTGCTTCTTACTTCGAAAGACCAAGAATAAAATGGAGTTTATCTTCGAAAAATTAATTTTATGAACAGCTTCAAGAAAAAAACATGTCAATTTCTAAACCCAAAGTCGCAACCTGTGTTTAAACGCAGCTTAGCCTAGTAGCTTAACTAATTGCACGTAGTAAGACCGAAAAGCTGTACAAATTATTGCGTACTACTGTTCGATGTTTGCGGAACATCGGTGAATAGTTCCTGTAGTGTATCAAATTATTGCGTACCTACTTCATTGTTCGCGGAAAACCAAAGTTTGTTGATCCATGCTACTTATGGAAATATTGAAAGTTTTGTTGTAAGTACCTATTTATTTAAAATAATATTTTTATGTGGTTTCGGTCAATCATAGTAGCGTCATAAACCTTTAAGTTTACTTTAATAAAACCCCAGTTTTTTACGTTAAGCCTTTCTCTGTACAACAACATTGTTGTTTTTAAGAGGATATAACAGAAAAACCTTCTAGACCCGAAATAAAATATTAGTTAGCAAATGCTAAAAGAATTTTGACTGAGCGATCAAAAGTTTGTTTATCGGTTAAGAGTTTTGACTGTGTTGTTTGGCGTTCAAAAAGTGCTGGCTCTCAGATTTTGTGCCATAAAATTACCTACGATTCAATTGCCACCTAATTTTGGTCTTAATATGCCGTCAGAAGGCACCCTCTATGCAGTTCAGTTTTCATGACAGCCTTTGTTTATCAAATAACTAACTGACCGGTTTAACTAGCTACCACGAAACCTAATTTAATTAGCTTACCTAGCTAATGACAGGTTATATCTGTTTTTTTTTGCTCTAATAAGTCATTTTATTTGAATTATGTTTTCTATATCAATTATTTATTTTAATTATATTTTTGAAATGAGTTGTATATATTATATGCTATATGTGGTTAGCTAGCGACCTCGACGTTTAATCATATTATTCTTGTCTGAGCAAGCGGCAGTTAGTGGACTACTATGTATCCTACTAATATAATAATATGTGGTAAAGATGAAAATAAAACTAAGTAAGTAAACTAACGCATCCCTAACCGGAGAGCGAGTAGACCTACTGAAAATAGTTTGATCAAAATGAACTTAGACATTTTAAATGACGAGCCGACGACGTTTTGCCAGAAGAAAAATATTAAAATAAATTACCATATTAAGATATCCTGTAAGAATAATAAACCAATAGTATACTCGATATACCTAAAACGCATGAATTTTCATAAGTTGCCAGTAAGTGAGCTGGTACTTTACAATTTTTTTTTGCTGTATATTTCTGTTTTTAGTCTGTGCTAAATAAATGTATTTTCTTTCTTTCCGTTTCTTTTCTTTTTCTGGATTCCCCCTAGTTGTCTACGTTCTTGTCGCCTTGTAGACCTATTTAAATACACAGTAATGTCCAGCTGTTGATACGAACCTAATGGGCGTTCCAAGGTTTTGCTTGGAGTGCGTACCACGGGGAGTGAAGATCGTTGTTTGCCTCCTCGTCGAAATCCAGTTGAGGCGGTTTCAACTTCGGACATGATGCCAGGATCGTCATCGAAGAGCAGGTTGTTTGTTGGTGGCCCATAGCGACCAATGGGGGGCTAAAACAAAAACAAATGTTCAATAAAACATGCAAAGGTGTTCCAAAGACACGGAACTTCTGGACGATAACAAAACAAAAAAAAAGTTACACAGTATTAAAATTTGTTACCCCACCAATCTCAGGTGCAAAAAATCAGTAACAAATTCAGTAATTTATCAAACTGGCACCCTGTTAAAACTGAAATATTACATTAGATGTGAATTTTTGAAGACAATCTCGACGTTCATAGACTCCGCTCTTTCTTTTATAGCGGTCGTTGCTGAAAGGTTATTTTTGTTCTACTGTGGATTTATGAAATATTAAAAAAATGCTAATTACTGATTTATAATTGATTTTAGTTAGCTGTTTTTTTTTTCCTAGTCATCGGTTACTTATTATTATGAAACAAGCCGTGCGCACGATGGGATTTCATAAATGTCCGATTTCTACACAAACTTTCATCCCTTATTTACTTATTAAAGATTAAGGATGGATGTTCAAAAATCCCTCCTGCTTGTTGCTCCACCAGTTTAGACTACCTATAAGTTTTCTGTCAGTGAATTAATTCTCATATCAATCATTCTCTACCCCGGATTCCTCTGAAAAACGTACCTATAAATTAGCTGTTGGTACCTACTTGGAGCAGTGTTTTCCAGCGATTGTACAGTTGGTTCGCGAATACTTCAGTGCGTGCAAACAAATACCCAGTGCTAACAATTCTCCCAAAATCAAAACCGTTTAATTCCTCTACAGTACATATCATACGTCACCTACGTGAGTGCTGAGTGCAGCTATGAACCAAAGCTGTACTAAAATTACGTTTACGAAACGGTATTTTCCTGGTATATACATACAGCCACACAGGGTGGAAAGTTAAGGCGAGCTCTGGAGGGAAATTCGGTACCCCACATAATGATGTTATGAATTTGAACTGAAGGAAAACGTTCGTTTTGTTTTTCAAAACTAAATAAAACATTTTTGAAAAGTCGTTTTATTGCCCAGGAAAAATTACACCTGTGTCTTACCGAGTTAAAATAAATTCGAACGCAAAATAAAGATGATAACAGAAGTACAAGAATAATATCAGACTATTATGTTCCCACTGCTGGGATACAGGCCCATTCTCGGTTTCATCACGATCTTTTTCTCACCGTTATCATTGCAGTGGTGATGAGATAATTACACAAAGTAAAGTGCCTGCTTGAGATCGTACCCACGACCTTCTCACCATTGAAGGTCCCGCAAATAGTGTAAGATCTTCTAAATAGAGCTCTTCTGTTTTTATCCTTACCCGACTCACTGGCGAACGATCTAAGGAGAGGGTAAGCCTTTAGCGAGATGGCGCTTCGTGGTAGCACGTATTCGTTCCACCGGCTCGCACCATCTCGCACCGGCACCCTAATTGCGTAACTCACGATTAATCATAATCTGTTCCGTTTTGAAACAGATGGCTAAACCATTGCTTCCTATGTTCGAAAAATATGTCTGCTTAACAACGTAAATAACGCAATGAATATTGTTGAACTGTCAAAATGAAACCGATTATGATTAATCGTGTGTTATGCAATTAGGGTGCAGGGCATGAGTTGCTTTGGGTTTACTGGAAGCTTTTAAATAGACTCCGGACTCAGGAAGGCCGAAGCGCGAATTTGCTCAGCTGGAGATTCACAGATGACTCCGCCCTTGAGTGCAAATGTGGTGCTGTCCCACAAACAATGGGGCATTTAATATCTTGTCCAGCGTGTCCTGCTGTCTGCACGCTACAGGAGTTGACTGACGGACGCTGCTGAAAGTGCCAAGCTCGTAGCGAAATTCTGGGCTGACTGTATTTAGATTGCTATTGACACGCTAAGAACAAGATCCTTATTAGAGTTCGGATTTAAATTTCATTAAAATATTTCGTACCGGGCTACCTTTTGTTGTTGACTGTACTTTTCAAAAAAAAAATAACACAAATAAGCTGTGAGAAATTTACGCTAGGAAGAATAAGTACCAGAGAGCGACTTACGAGTTGTAGGTCGTGCGTTCGAACCCAGCCAGGCGCATTAGTATGTGTAAGTAATTTAATCACCACTGCTCTCAAACGGTGAAGGAAAACATCGTGAGGAAACCGGCATTTCCTAGAACCAAAAATTCGTAGACATGTGACATCTATCAACCCGCACTGGGCCCGCGTGGTTGATTACGGCCTACTTCCTCTCACGGAGAGAAGGCCTGTGTCCCAGCTGTGGGAACGTTATAGGCTGAATATGTAACAATAAGTACCTGTGACCAAGACATATTTTTAAATTGATAACTAAGTTACAGTTTGACTAAATCACAAGAAAGTAGTAGGTACTTATTTAATTGTTATTATTATGTTACATTGATTTATAATGTTCATTATTACAAAATAAAATCTGTTTATACTAAACGCACGTGAAGCAAGGCATTGCAGAAAAAGCAAACTTAAGTTTATTTAATATTCGAGGTACTGAAATAAAACCATAACCTGAAACTATACTTAATTTTAAATGGTTAATTTGTAGAAAATGAGAAATAAATACAACATAAAAAGCGAAATTGAATGTTAGTTTGTTGTGACCAAGGTATTATTGCTCTATTATTATTATTGCTTTATTATTAAAGCTGAGCAGGGAAGCAAGAACTTGAAATTGCTTGATAATGGAAAATTGCTCAATGCACACCGTCTAATTACCACTACTTTTGGGTTAAGTAGAAACATCGAAATAATTAGTGATAGCAGCACACCAATTGTGTAAATTCCTAAATTATACCTTCTTGATCATGATCTTGCCTGGTGTGTGATCGCGGAGCTTGCAGATAGTGGCATACTCTGGTGGATTCATCGGAAGAGCAGAACTGGGCTAGTAAAAAATGCAAAAGAAAAAATAAAACAAAAATAAAGGATAACCTGGCCAACTTTGGAGAGAAAATAACTTATGTTTTAATATGTAGGTATTAAAAAAATATATAAAACATAGCAGAAACTGAAATACTAAGTCAGTTTCCCTAAGAGTTGTTTATTGTTAACTTCTAAGTAAAGCAGATCTGTATTTTGCAAAAAAAAGTATTAGCACGGTTTTTTTTGGTTAGGAATCTTCTCCCGCACTAAAACCCACCCGTGTTCCTTCAGTTGCCTGTGTGTAAGCTGAAACTGAGCTATCTGATTTTTTCCTGAGCTGAATGAATGGTAAGTAGTTTCCTCTTTATGTATCTTTTTACGGAGTACCTAAGCTTTACACTATCACACAGTCTAAGCTCGTATTATGATATCATTCCTCCATTGAAAAACATTGGAAGACCCATTTGACATGTTTATAACCGCCTTCAAAAAGAAGGAGTTTTTTTTTTAATGTTTATTCGGGCATAACTCCGTCATATATAGACGGATTTGCACAATTCTTCTTTTGTTCGAAAGGGGTTTATTCCGAAATGGCCCCATTAAAATTTCATATACATCCGATGATGGATTTCGGAGACAGACCACGGAACTCTTCCAAAAAATTACAGCAATTAAACCGTGATCGTTGACATCGCATAAATATGCATTTTTTTGATTTGATTGACTTTGAGAATACCCCAAGGATGATGAAATTTTAAATTGGTGTAGGGTAAGAACCATAACAATAAAAATACAACTTCTGAAAAAACACTACAAAGTGAAAAATTGCTTTAATTTCGGAAGGCGGTGACAAACAATTAAAATACATATATGCAATGACACCGACTTCCGAAATTAAAGCAATTTTTCACTTTGTAGTGTTTTTTCAGAAGTCGTTTTTTTTTTGTTTTTATTTAAAAAGTTTTTATTTACTGGATTATTCATTTAGGAGATGAAGCAGGGTTCTATTAAAGTCACGGGCGCTTTATGGAATCCCAAACGTAACGCACGAAGTTTTATAAAGCAACATTAGTTAGAAACATGCCCGTAAATTCGGGAAAATTATCTTGTCTCTATTAAATTGCGTAATTTCATTATTTTATTCGTAGATGCGTAGATGCCTACCAAAACCTATGAAATGTACTTCAATAAATATGGTAATATATATGGTCGAGTTGTACTTATAAAACATGTTTTTGTTGGTAAACATTAACAAACTAATTTTTTGTTGAAGTTCCAAATCACATTAGTGACCAACGGGTCATAAAAAAATTCAGTACAATAGTAATATTGTACTGAATACAAAGCAATTCATTAAAGCTCCAGGGCAATAATGCCCTGGAGCTTTAATGAATTGCTTTGACATATAAGTTAATTGACATTATTGCAAGTAGCAATAAGGTGTGCAAAGAGTTGAGAGTAGGCATATAATTTTTTAGTGTTGTTCTTTTCACAGGATTAGAAATATCAACAGCTAACAACCTAATTACTTAGGAAATCAGCGGTATAACTTCGGTCTAGAATAGTACAATCCCCCATTTTGTAGTACCTAAAGCATGAGAAAAAATGTGGCTGTTATTTTTGTAAATTGTGCACTTCCACCGTCCCACGTGAACGAAGTCGCGAGTAGAATTAGTGTTTATATCCTTGCGGGTACGTCCCGCCGCTGGGTTGCCTCCTTCCCATATGAAACACTTGTGTGTATTTTCACTAACACTAAGTAACATCTAAATGTAATGCGTTGAGCAGCCAATTAGCCCAGAAATAAAATCATTACCTAACCATTATGTGATCACTAAAGTTGAGACACCGATTCGCCGTTGAGTTAGTTACTTAGACTACTCTTGCGGGTTGCCAAACAATAGATTTTTAATAACATTGAAGGACTTAAAAAACCATTAACGTAAAGAAATAAAATATAATTCAACTCAGCGCCGGGATATACCAGAAATGTACATTTCGAAGCTAACGAGTTAAGTACTTGTGTGACAAGAATTGTGAACCAAGAGGGTTTGCTTAAGGGTCTGCTTACGTTGGACATTACCAAACTAGATGTTGCTATATTTGGCGTTAGTGAAAATGGTCAGTATCATCTTATCGTTCAGTAAGTACTTTTTGAGTTTATCGCGAACAAACAGACAGACAGACGCGGCGGGGGACTTTATTTTTATAAAACGACTGAGACATTTATTGACGATAATTATCAGGAGAACTTAGAGTTTTTATGTTTATATGACAGCACCTAGTAGGTAATCATAAAGACATTTGTACGGCGTAGCCACCGATCCCGTGACACTGCCCACCGGATGTTCCCTTCCTTTTTGCAAGAGCAGTTGACTTACTTCGATTGCCACATGCTCGGGAGTGTGGTGTGGGTAGAGAAGGAGCTGGTTGCCGGCGAGGGTGTGGCGCCGGGGATCGTCGCGACGTGAGCTGCGCCCACGGAATGGCACACGACCAGCCTCGCCGTCAGAAGCGCCCCCTGTATAACAATTAGAAAACAACCTGTCAGCACACACAAAAAACCAAAAACGACGAAAAAAATCATTAACGTTTGTGGGACACTATAAGTGTTACGTACGACGTCTATATGCGTTGAGTATCCCACTACGTGTTTATGATTAGGTACCAATTTGGCTGACCCACGTTACGCTAGTCCTGTGGGCCCAGCACGGAACGCGCAAAGTAAAACGTGCCGTAAATGTGAACGATTGTAACATTGAAAATATTTATTCGTTTCGCAAATGTATTATAGTTATTTATTTAGTTTTAGAACTCTATTTATATCTATGTTGATACTTTCGCAATAATTTAAATCAAAATTTTACATGAATATAATTTTAGTTGATTTTTTTTTTTTTCAAAAAATCCTTTGGTTTGTACCTACGTTACGTTTACGTCCCGCGTCGGGTACTTAGGTGATTACAACATTATTTTTAGTATATGCGAAACCTGAATATATTTGTTAAAAATAAGTAACTGAATCGATTTCAATTTTTTTTAACAACCTGTTAAATTTTTTCCTAAAAAAGTTTAGCAAATGTGATGGAAAATGTTATCACCACTTGTACCTACTGCCTAATTTATTATCAATGAGTACAATACGACGCTAGACGCGTGGGGGACGCGGCGGGCCGCGTGGTGACCAGGTTTGTGTAGACAACTAGGTAACATAACAAGTTTATAGCTTTGTGATTTTCCATGATACAGTGTTGAAATTTTGTACATGATTCTTTACATACCATCTTTTGATGCTATGCCTAAAAATTATATAGATGACCTATTAAAAAAAATGCATATTTATCAATAACCTCTGTTACTGCATCATTAAGTACTAGATTTAAGTTATGAGCAGCACAGTGATTTCCTTCTTCTGATGTTTTATGAATTTTTAAACTCCACGGCTCCACCTTATGTGCCTTTCATTGTGTAAGCGCCATCATATCCTTGTCCTTGGCACTTATTTCGAGGATGACCTTTATTATTTAAGGAATTAATTTTTTTTTTAAGGAATTAATTTTTTTTTAAGGATTTTTTTTTTTTTTTTGGGAAATCATGAAATAACTTCTCCCGCTCTGGGTGGAGCGGGAGGGCGTGTCAGACTTTTACTGACTAAAACCCACCCGTGTTCCCTCAGTTGCCTGTGGTTAGACATTGATAAAGCAGTTTGGTCCTTAACTTCATGAAATCCTAAAAATGATTATTTCATGACGAGCGCGTTTGGGATTTCATTTTCATCTTTATCGATCATACAATAACGGTAAAGTTCACACATTTTATCTGTTTTTGAAATAATTATTTTGAGTCGCATCGATTATGGTAGAATAAAAGGTTGCGGTGTTCATTTATATGAGTGCATTCTCTACTTTTAGAACTAAAACAGAAATTAGCTCATTGTATATTTTTGGACTTAAGTATTTTATCTGGCCCTTTGGTTTACTTAACAATCCTTGTAATATTGAATCGTATTTTGCTAATAACTCAACAATAGGTACTCAAAAAGTTATCACGGGAACTTATATCTACTCTGTGGCCACGAAAGGCTAAATTACAGGTTTTTTTTTTTTTGGGTGGGAAATCATCAAATAACTTCTCCCGCTCTGGGTGGAGCGGGAGGGCGTGTCAGACTTTTACTGACTAAAACCCACCCGTGTTCCCTCAGTTGCCTGTGTGCCAGGGGCCGCGGTATCTCTTTCGAACAACCCGCACCCCTGGCAGGCATCGGTCCTTGCGGACCCCACCTATTGGTGCTGACATCTCTTTGAGGCGCGCGTGGAACACAACGCGCCGTCGACCCGGGCTTGGTCCTTACCGGATAGCGAGCTACCCATTACTCGCCGTCCGCAAGCCCGCGCCTACGGTGGCCGGGAATCAGCCTGGGATTCCCGACGCCCAGGGCTTCTCCCGCGGCGACTACGGCCGTGAGGGCGCATATACTGCCTCTCCCTCACGTGCGCCGCCTTCCTCTTTGCGAGCATTACTGCTTCGCAGAAGGAGGTGACGGCTAACCATTCACTCTCGCTCCGTACCATTGCCTGCACCAGGGCCGGACGCGAGAGATCGCCGCCGCCGATCGCCTCCACGAGGACACAGCGGTGCTCCGCCCAAGCCGGGCAGACCGCTACCGTATGCTCCACCGTGTCCTCAGGGCGATCTTCGCAATTGAAGCACCCGGGCGTTTCCTCCCGCCTTATACGAAACAGGAACCTCCCGAAACAACCGTGTCCAGTGAGGACCTGCGTCAGGCGGAAGGTGAGGACGCCATGCCGCCTCTCAAGCCACTCCTCAAAGAGGGGACTTACCGCCGCTATCGTGGCGTGCCCAGCACTGGGTTGCGACAATCGCGCTCTCCATGTCGCCATGAGATCCCGCCGGAGGTGAAGGTCACGTTGAAGGTGTTAGAATCTTAGAATAATATCGAGGGGTCTTTGTATTTGGCGCTTAAAAGATTTTTCTTTCTTGAGCATGGTCTCTTGCTCTTCACCTAGTGTTCCATGTAGCCGCCATTGTTGTTACGAAAGACAAGAATCAGGTAAATTTTCGATGTCTCGTGTCTCTTTCTATGGCGTCTACAATATGTTTCAAAAATTATTTTATTTTTTTACTAGTTTTTGTAAAAAATGTTCGATTACGTCGTGCCGGGGGCCCCTGTCAAGCTGGAGGCGTTTGCACGTGCATGCGTGCGACCCACTATGTGATGATGAATTTTGAACGGGAAGTACTAAAAGATTTTTGACGTCCCATTTAAATCCCGTAATTACATTTAAAGAGTGCGAACAATAAAACTGAAAGCCGTTTATTTTAGATCAAAGGAATTTAACAACGTAATTGCGTAGGTATCACGAGGTAGGTATAAAATACGACAATATCTAATCATTAATTTAAAGTTTACACATCAAAAGTGTTTTTTTCACCATCACTTCCTAAAATGAAGGTAAGTATTTATTCTTTTTTGACATGACATTCACATATAATTTTGAATTGACCAGTTATTTTCTGCTGGCTTTACTTGCATTGCAGCATAGATAAAACTAAAGAATTGCAGTTCCTAAGTTGCTTTCCTAACTTACTGTGCGATTATTTTGTAGTACTTATTAATATTTTATTTGTCCGCGTCGAATAGCAATAACGAGCATTGCTATTCTACACGGACAAATAAAATATCATCTATACCTACATCATCTATAAATGATTACAATTTGCTTGACATGATCATAATAAACCGTATTTTAATAGTATTTTCAGGATAGGGCAACATGTCAAGCCTGTTGGGTTCGAGTGAATCGACACAGACCTGATCCATGAGTCATCAAGAGACTTAAGGTGGAAGCGCCAAGGTAGCCCGCGAAATTCAAATTTTGTTACGTTTTTTGCAATTTCCAGGTCACTGTCAGGTTGTATGGTGATCTAAATATGATTCGCGACCGTATCAAATATGGCTTTACAGAATCATAATCATTAGAATCAGCAATACCTCTCTATAAGTTCATATTACTCTAAAGAATGACTATTTCATGAAATTATGACATTTGAGTGCAATTCTAACTTATGGAGTTGTATTGCTGATTCTAATGATTATGATTCTGAATAGCCTTATTTGATACGGTCGCGAATCATATTTACATCACCATACAACCTGATACTGACCTGCAAATTGCAAAAAACCAAACAAAATTTGAATTTCGCGGGCTACCCTGGCGCTTCCACCTTAAGAGGTTATTGTTCTATCCGTTGAACCACCGCCGTCACCATTGTCTCTACCACCAACGCCACCGCCACAACTGGCTGTCCCACTAATATCGCCGCCGCTACTGTTACTAAGTACCTCCAATATCACCAGTAGTACAACGTGGTGCTGCAGCTAATGCTGCATGCAGGAGTCAGGAAGTTACGTACCTAAAATGGTCAAAATAAGATTTATACGCCGGGGATTTTTCTTAGTTTTATTTATTATAACGCCATCTATGAGCAAACTCAGGTACTAAATGGTGGTATGCCTTTGTGAGGTTAGTAAAACATTTCAATATTTTGTTGGTCTGAGATCAGATTCTGCATGTTTTTTTTGATATTTCTATTCGTGTAACAAAATATTGTAAAGCACAAATATAACCAGTTTAACTACCTATAGAGGTATGAGGAATAGGGTGTAAAGTTCACTCATACTCTATTGGTAAATGGAGGATCCTCCGACCAGACGGGTGTTGTGTCTGGTGGGCAACTGCCCGACGGTTGATGTCGGGATGTTGTACCTATCCAAATCGCGCGGTAAACTTTAACTGCGCGATCTAGGCTTTCTATGACGTGCGTCTTTGCGTAGTTCGCCTGTGGCGTTGTAGATGTCGCCACTTCTCTTTTTGTATTTCTACATATTGTTGCGAAGTGTTTTTCTGTAGTGTCGCTACATACCTATACCATTTTCAATCTAATTCTTTGTTGTAGGTACCTACAGATGAAAACACATAAAATAATATATGCATCATCTTTATTTCCGTATTTCGGTTTCTATCTTCAATACCCATATTACAATTTATATTTTTTGGTACCGAATAGGGATTATAAAATAAATAAAACTATGTATTTATTGCCAAACAAACAGTTTTACTGTCGGTACATACCGAAATAAAATGATAGAAAATGACGAAATAGGTTAAAAAAGTTCTTTCGAAAAAAGGAAATGCCCTGTTGGCCGAAGTAAATCAAATAATCTTGACAGTCGTTTGGATATGTCACCTGTCCTTTTTTTCTTTGTAACCGACTTCAAAAAGGAGGAGGTTATCAATTCGTCGGAACCTTTTTTTTTTTTTATGTATGTTCCCCGATTACTCGAAGATGGCTGGACCGATTTGGATTTTGTTTTTTTTGTTTGAAAGGGTATACTTCCCAGGTAGTCCCATGATCATCAAGTCAGGATCTGATGATGGGATCCTGGAGAAATAGAGAGAACTCTTCAAATTTTATAGGCACACAAAGCGATTTAGGTAGTTTTTGGAAGAGTACTTTTTCGTAGTGGTCTCATTTCAATTTGGTGAAGATTTGATGAGGAACTTTGGAGATAGGCAACGGAACTCCTCAATAAATGATAGCAAATGGACTGGGATTGCTGAAATCTCATCTCTGTCTATTGCTTACGCCAGTTCATAACATAACATCACGCCGGTATGCTGTGAAGGGGTAAGCACATGTGAACCACTAAAAAGTGAAAAATAAAAACTTTTTCCAAAAAAAAACAACCGACTTCCAAAAAACACTACTAAGTGAAAAATAACTTTAATTCCGGAAGGCGGTGGCAAAAAATTTAAATACAGCTCCAAAGACACCGACTTCCGAAATTAAAGTTATTTTTCACTTAGTAGTGTTTTTTGGAAGTCGGTTGTTTTTTTTTTGGACAAAGTTTTTATTTGAGTAGGAAATCATCAAATAACTTCTCCCGCTCTGGGTGGAGAAGGAGGGCGTGTCAGACTTTTACTGACTAAAACCCACCCGTGTTCCCTCAGTTGCCTGTGTGCCAGGGGCCGCGGTATCTCTTTCGAACCACCCGCACCACAGGCAGACCTGTCCTTGATTTCATTCAATACAGTGCTAAACCTGTTTACGGTTGCATATAATAAAGAGAAATTATAAGTGCAACATCAAAAGTTTTCTTTAGCACCTGCAACCTAACATCTTTTTTTGTAAGTAGGCAACAAGTTAGTAGAACAGCTTCTATTATATTAATTCACCGTCTTTACTATTCCAATAGAATATCAATAAACCAGCGTCAATTTACGAACGTCAATTAATATGACTGAGAGCTACTGTTATATATATTAACTTCTGAATTGATAACTCAGCGGCTAATGTTGTAAGTGGGCTTACTAGACCCTAAACTAAACTATATATAAAGTACAACAATTATATAATATAACAATTAATTACCGAACATTGGCTTTGACTACCTAGACCGCCCATTGCGCCACCAGACATGTCCTTTTTTATATTGTGGGAGACTGGTGCCTAAGCTGGGCGTAATAAGGCCTGTATTTAGGTAGTGGAAGGTCTCCACTCCTTCAAAAGCTGTTACATTTATTATTCACTCGTACACAAATGCGGTAAGCTTTATATAACCAAAAGAAGGACAGATTACATCCTAGATTATTACATATTATTCTATTATTAGTATGTGCATGTATGTGTGTTTGTGTGTGTGTAATGTAGAACTAACTTATCAAGAACAGAGGTTGTTAGCACCAAATAGGAAATAATCTGTAGGTATAGCCTTTTTAGCAATAAATTGTATTTATAACCTATTTTAACAGGAGATTATTCGCTTTGAAAAGACTAATACTACGTACTGTCAATTACACATATTATATACAGGTATATTCTGTACTACGATGACTGTAGTAGGTGCACCTTAATTCCGCCTGAAAGAAGACTGGTCAAAACCTTCTTCAGGCGACCGAAAAAGTGCTCCTTCAACGATTGCTTCCTGTCAGCAACGTGCACCTGATGCCTATTACGCTCCCGACATCCTAGCCTGCCTAGCTGACTTCAACTATGTTGAAGTCAGCTTCCAGTCTAACCCGATACAGCTGGATACCAGTATTTTACATGGAGCGACTGCCCTTCTGACCTACACAACCCAGTTACTGGGTAATACGATACCTTTTGGTGAGACTATCGGGCTTCTGACGCCCCGTAATGACAAAGATCGAGGAATGGCAGCAGTGTCGTGCTTTCCGAGGCATGGAGCGGTCTTAGTATGTAAAGTTGGTCACCCATCCACGGACCAACCGAGGCAAGAGTAGTTTAACCTGATCAATTGTCCCGTGCGACTGTTATTATTTACCTACAAACCCGTCGAGCTCCCTTGTTTGATATAACTATACTATTTAGTAAAAATGTGTCTTTGTTATGCATCATTTATTTGTAAGGCCAAGGCCAACGTATTAACTTCAGTAATTTAATCGTAAAGTTCCTAAACGGATTAAAGATCGACCCAATTCTTTTCAACGAATCAGTTCGAGTTACTAAGGCCCTGTCGCACTGCGATATTTCACCGCGTGATTTTTAGTCTCGCGCACTGCGAATAAAATTTTCCTGACTGAGACAAACGTCTCAAATGAACAATAAAATAATTGTAATTCGTTTTTAAGTTCCCCCGGGCTTCAAAACCGAGACCGCTTGTTACTGATTAGACCAGAGGTTCCCAACTTATTTCATCTGCCCCCCAATTAGAAAATCAATAATTTTTGAGAACCCCATGTTTTTTACTTTACCACATGATAAAAACCATATATCTAGTCTGGTCTAGTAGTTTAAACTTATATTCTAAACGAGACCTTTTTACCAGTGAGATTAGAACCCTCGCAAGAACAGCACGCGAAGCATGCTTTACCAAAACGAGGGGAGCGAGCTTAACCGCCCCACGAGTAGGTGGATCACACTTCTACATCCCTAGAGTGAGCGAAGCGAGCCCCTATTAGAAGAAAACCGAGTTTAGCGAGCCCACTTTAACAACGAGCAAACGAAGCGTGTACGCTTTAGAAAATAGTGGATGCCACCTACTGCGCCGTCACTCGTGGCGTAGGTAGGCTCACTTCGCACGCTGGTCTCGCGAGAAATCTTCCTCCTCTCACTCTTGTAGAGAACGCTCGCTCTGCTCGCTTGTCTGGATTGAAAGCTGACGTTTGGAGTAGGTTGGCACGCTTCGCTTCGCTCGCTCATTGGTTGAATAAGTGCTCTGCTCAGTCGTGTTATCTGTGGGCTCGCTTCGGTCGCACGTCACGAAACCGCTCTCTACCAGTGTAGCGAGCGGTTTCGTGACTAATCTGACTCAACGATGGGATTCTCTAACTCAGCCACTGAGCTGAGTTAGAGAATCCCATTGTTGAGTCAGATTAGTTTGATGTCATTGTGCCTGGCATAAATAACTATGGATTATTATGGGAAGTTTCTTACTAGGTTAGGTCAGGTTACCGCTGTGACAGAACGTTTTCACGAACAAACGGCGCGGACTCGAACTTCATATTTCCCTAAAGTAATATCACCAAATTAATCAAAACAGTGAAATATTTGACAGCTATTTGCAACGTTGCCCATTTTCAGAATAAACGCTCTTAATGTGATGAGGTTGTTGCATAATTTTATGTCTTTGTGTTCCAAGAAATCTATCACAGAGCCAAACAGATTGTAAAACCATATCAGACAACTGCCTCTTGATAGCCAACGCACTTCTATGTGAAGAGCAATCGGTTGAAATCTTCAACATTAGCAACACAAAGCTGATTAAATAATCTATCTGTGCAAGTCTGCACTAAGCTTTTTGGACATTTTACCTTTTTGATACATTTTCTCTATGTTTTTGCTATTTTTTGCTTATAATTTCTGATTGACAGAAATATACTTTTGTTTTACAACTACCAAGAACCAGCGCCTATTATTTCGGTAGTTAATACTATCATTTATAGAGCTGTTTCGGATTTTAATGACTGCTTTGTTGACAAATGTTGCAGTGATTAAAACAGTCGTTCACTTAGAACTTCTAGCAACCAAATGCTATCGATGAATGACACAATGTACAGCGAGCACATCTGGAATTTTAGGTACGCTATGAAGCCTATATCCTGCTATGATAGATGTCATCCGTAGCAGCTGATATACTCGGAATATTCTTCATTCTTTCTCATCACAAAACTTTTCCAGTACGAATGAATGAATGAAATGCACCGATCCCAGCGTGACTTGACCAGACTCGATTAATGAAATGAACCCCAAGATTTACACTAGCCCCTGAAGTCTCAAGCTTCATGTGTTACAGAGGCCATTGCATATCAAGAAGTAGACCGGGGGGCGTGGTAATGGTCAGGTAGACGTGGATAGGAATAGATTGCGAAGCTACCGGATATGCATCCTTGAGTAAGCATTGGACTAGTAGAGAGAAGGGTGGTATTTTTATTTGATATTTATTTACGACGTCGCCGGCATGTTGATTCAGGTTGAGTTTCTTGGGTGGGTTCAATTATTTTCTTAACTCTTTTCTATACCGTTGCTTTGCTATGTTTTGTGTTGTTGTTTTCATAGTCGTTCTCGAGTCGAGTTCTCGTTGCTAACAGTTTCTATTTTTGTAGATATCGCTAGCTGCTTTCTTGATCATGTTTCTGTCTCCAGCCATGTCCTTTCAAAACGTGATTCCCATGTCGAAGTATTTCATGTCTTATTTTAGGTTGTCGTTCCATGTCTAAATAGGTCGTCCGACCTTCTTAGATTTAGCCTTACACTGCATTGCTGCATGCAATGGGTGTGGTTTATCCCGTCTGAAGACGTGTGCAAGTAGCACATCCTGTGGTTCTGATGCGTTTTGTTAGTTCTTGGTTTATTCCTGGCGTGGTTTAACCAAAACTTTTCCAGTGTACTAATATTTCTAAAGTTTGGACGCTTTGTTCGTTCGTAGTTAAAGTAGGTTCGCTAAACTCAGTTTTTTTGTGTGCTAAACCCACTCGTGGCGCGGTTAAGCTCGCTCCGCTCGCTCTATAGGTTTGATAATGGGCATGCTTCACATGCTGGTTTTGTGAGGGGCTCGCTTCGCTCGCTCACCCCATGTAAAATCATACACTACCCACTAGCAGGGTAGTTCAGCTCGATCCACTCGCTCGTTTTGGATTTGGGTTTGCTTCACATGCTGGTCTTGTGCGGGACCATCGTTTTGCTCACATGTCAATGCGTTCGGCTCATTCCTCTCGCTCATTACTTAAGTAAGCGCGCTCTGTTCAGCCGTAGCGCAAATGGGCTGGCTTTACTCGCTCGGAAATAAACTGAGTTCGCTTCATTAAGTTTTTTTTTGTAAGAAAGACTGCTTTGCTCGCTCTTGTTGTGTGTACGCGCGTTCAGCTTACTTCTGTAGAGGATGGGCTCGCTACGCTCGCTAGTATTAAGTATTAAGTGTCTGATCATCTGGTCAGTAAGCGCGCTCTCCTCGTTTGTGTCACTCGCTATCTCATGTGAGCGCTCGGTTAGCTCGCTCTTCTGTTTGGTAAGCGCGCTCAACTTGCTCGGCTCGTAAGAAGTTTTCACAGTTCAAACCTAACCTGTCTTACCAAGGACTGGTATTAGCGAGGTATAATAATCCCTGGCTGTGTCAGCCTTTCACCGTCAACTACCGTGATATGCTCGCTTCGCTTACTTAGATCTCTGCACTCGATGTTACAGTTCCAAGCCGTCACCTATATACACCGAGGGGTCCTCTTATTCTGTCTACTGTTATTGAAACTTCCTAATGTTTTCTTTGCTCACGCATCACTTGCAAGAGGACACGGCGCCACCGAAATATGTATGTGAGTAAATATGACGTTTTTGTTTTTTTTTTAATTTGTTTTAATTTTAAGCTTATTGTGTTCTTTTTTTATGTAACTTTCTTCGAGCAGATTTACAGCCGATATGAAGCGAAATACGGCTAGTAAGTAAGTTGGGCTTGTGGCTAGGTAAAAATAAATGCACGGATCGATCGATCAGGTTAAGATACGCTTGCCACGGTCAGTCTTGGTATATTAAGATGGTTACGATGGTGACCATCTTAATATAGGTACCAAGACCCCTCTGTGCCTCAGAAAGCACACTAACATGTTTTTTGCGCTATACAGATTGGAAATTAGACTCTTAGTGAAAAATAGAGGGTCACGCGTAAGCTCATGCACGCAGTGTAACGTCAGGCAAACTATGTCCCGTTTAAAAATTGTTATAAATATGACCTATCTTTTGAATATCTAATAAAACTCTCGTAGTTATTATCGGTTGATATCTTCCATGTTTTTTGTCGGACAGAAAAATTGAACTTATATTAAACTTAATGGCGTCAAGTGAAAAAAATATGGAGCTGAAGTTAATGTTAACTGCAATAGAGACTGATAAAAATCGTTTGTGGCAAGACTCGATAAGAGATTTACAGCTCTAAAAATCACGGTTTTGAACGATTAATTTCGGTTCAAAACCTAGATCATTAACTGAAACATAAAATAGAACGTCCATTTCAAATAATGAGTAACGAATATGTCGACATTATAGACCTTGATAACATTAGGAGATTATAAACATCTGAAGACATTGAGAAGTATACGCGTTGTGATAAAAGCAGTTTTATTAGTGGGTACAAAAGCAAACGTGACTAGGTTCTAATACGTGCTTATTTTCGCTTGTAGTCGTAACGAAATAAAAAAATTACGGAATTGTAAAAAATGCCTCCACAATTTTTTTTCGTCTTGTAGCAATACAAGTAATTATCATTAAAGACATAATAGTACGTAAGCAGTAATGCTCGCGAAGAGGGAGGCTGCGCACGAGAGCGAGAGGCAGTATATGCGCCCTCACGGCCGTAGTCGCCGCGGGAGACGCCCTGGGCGTCGGGAATCCCAGGCTGATTCCCGGCACCGTAGGCGCGGGCTTGCGGACGGCGAGTAATGGGTAGCTCGCTGTCCGGTAAGGAACAAGCCCGGGTCGACGGCGCGTTGTGTTCCACGCGCGCCTTAAAGAGATGTCAGCACCAACTGGTGGGGTCCGCAAGGGCCGATGCCAGCCAGGGGTGCGGGTTGTTCGAAAGAGATACCGCGGCCCCTGGCACACAGGCAACTGAGGGAACACGGGTGGGTTTTAGTCAGTAAAAATCTGACACGCCCTCCCGCTCCACCCAGAGCGGGAGAAGTTATTTGATGATTTCCCAACTAAAAAAATAATAATTATGTACTTATTTTTATCGAGAAAATTTTAATATTCCGTGTTTCTGGTCCACAAAAAGTTTGAAAATATTATGTAATTCAATTTCGTGAAAAATCAAATTGATAGGCAATTTTGGTTTATACCTCTTAACAAGTGTACTTATAAATACGCTGATCTCATGACCGTATTTGGAACGTGCCCTAGGGCCAAGTGCCAATTGAGATTGTAAACGAAATAGATGATTGATGATGATGTTGACAGTGTTGTTTAGTTTGTTTAAATAGGTTCTCGGTTCATTCGGTCAGACTATATAGAAAATTTCCCAGAATTCGTCACTGAATATCACTTTTGTCCTCATTGCTATTCCATTGGGTAGGTAGTACATAATACTTTTACAAACCTTTCGATGTATTAGAAATTTCTAAAACATCAAACAGTTAAAAAAGTAGGTAAGGATGAAGTTTATGAACCGTTTTCAAACGTTTATAACATGAACTTTAACACCATTTATCTCAAAAATTTACAACGACATTATGCGTACAAATTACGAGTAAGATAACTGCATTTAATCAGCTAACTAACAAGGTACAAAAGTTGAAAAAATATTTAGAGGTGTCGATGAAACAGTCGAAAATGATGGAAAATTTGCAAATTGTTCAAATATTCAAAAAAATTGTGATAATCGATTTAATTAAATAGTTTATGCAATCCCACTACTTGCTATCCTCTCAACAATCTATCACACGTTAGACATCCAGGTCTTCATGACCAGATAACATGTAGCGGTGTGGCTTTTAAGGTGAACCTAGTCCACATGTTTTGCATACAAACTTCGGGAGTGTTTTACTCCACTGTCTGACATGGCACATCCAAAGTAAAATATGATATCGTCTTGTTTCATTATTAATATTGTCTATACGGAAATAGAATACTAAAATAAAAACCAATTAAAAAGTCAGGAGCCAACAAAGATTCGTTTTACTTGCTAATTTTACTTAACTTTGGGCGTGTCTAAGTAATAAAAGAAGTGTAAAATCTCCAAAACCAAGTTAATACCGACAAAGTTCAATTATCAAAGACTTCAATAAATTTTATTGGTCATTGATTTATGCATTGGCTTTTTCATAAAACCCGGTCTTCCAAAGGACTTTTCTTAATTTTTTCGCAAATTGTTTACTATAAATGATCCTGCATCTCACTCAATAACGTTGTGCATGTAGACTAGCGTCTAGCTGCTCATCACTGATACTATATCTGTCGGATACGAAACCTGGTGAGACAGCGTGATTTTTAGCCAGGCCCACCAGTGAGTTCGAGCCCGCGATTAGCTTCCCCTTAAGTTTTCAACATGACTCACGGTCTACCCGCTGGTGTCGTACAGTTATTGCTTAGTTTGCGTATATTCAAACATACAGACCAGTGCCTGCAGTAGTATTACTAGAGCAAAGAAATAATACATGCAGCACAAAATTGAATTATCTCATCAGAGTTCAAGGGACCGAGGATTGGACGAGCAGAAACTGTGCCGGAATTTTGCAACACATGAGGACGTGTGCATCGCAGGATGACTGAGTCGGATCCGGACATTAGCACGGGCACCAAACGAATCGCAAGCGCATAACTAGTGATATCACGTGATATATGCCTACACTAACAGCACGTTTCTACATTCGCGGTTTTAAAGCTTCGGCGAGGAAGACTTAATTATTTAGTTCTAGACTGAAGATCTGAGCCTGTTTTAGATTTGCAACTCTATTTTGATTTAGGCAACGTTCTTAATATAAAATTAACAACTTAGCACCGGACTAAGTTGTCAGTTGCGTATAAAGAGCTGTTATTTCTATAACTATTGGGTTCTTAATGCTTAACCTGGTTTGGTGGTTTAACCTGATCTTAAGAAAAATCTTGTTTTGTGATAAGGAGGATTGTGAACTGTAATTTAAATGCAGTTAATCGCACCCAGTGTGTTTTCATTGCATGAAACCTGGCCACATGATGTCTTAATCTAACAGAGTAAATCCTGACGATCCTACATAACATATCAAGTGCAAATTGGGATGATAAAAACTATACGGCAAGGGTTTTCAAATACTATATAATTATACATATTAGGAACGCATGAGAAATTGCAGTAGGTAATTACATGTATGAAAACAAACACTCGCGAATCTCCGCAGTTTAGACTCGTTTGATCTCGTCGATTTAACCTAATATTAGCAAGTAACGTGAAAAGATGACACAGATGACACGGTGAAACGTTTGTTGTGATTTGAATTCAATAAACTTACGAAACCAAAAATTCGGTATGAATTCTTCGAGTAATTTCTTTTGAGCCTGAAACTTTGTATAAAAATGATGATTCTATACCTGATCAGACCTAATGTAATCTACACTCGTTTTGGATAAATATACCCTTTACGTTACACGTCGTATATGATATTATAATATCCCCCCCCACATGCCTATTATTGCACTGTTAATATAGGTACACGAACTGTCATACATTGAGATACGTAACAACAGGAAATATAAAAGCATTTAATGTAATGGCTATAAAGTATAAACCAATTGCAAAAACTGCAGCTGCGCTGGAAATGAATCATAAAGGAAATAGTGTTTAGATATGAATTATAATCCTGCTTCAACCAATTGACTTTGTTAATCTGTGGAAGAAACTCGCAGTTGTAATACCTCTATTCATAAATAGTATTAGATGAAATAGCGACATGAATAGAGCAAACGGGATTAGGAATATATCATAATTAATAATTTTTACATATTTTCTCTATTCTCTATACTATACATTCAAATAGTAATGAAGCTGGACAAATATTTAAGAACGATTTATTAAACTGCTCCAGAGTTGTTTTATAAGAAACTTAGACTAAATAAATCACATTAATGTGAAGTGCGTAAAGAAAAAAAGCAATTAAATATTTTTAAACTAAAATTAATTGTTAGTAGCATGTCCACGGCTTTTGATTACTGCTTTACACCGCCACCGTCATTGATTCTATCAATTTTTGACATTTCGCAAGAGAGATAGAGTTCCATTCTTCAAAGAAAACGTCGTACAGCTCTCATAAATGTTGACATCCAAAAGTGCCTTTTAAGTGCCTATTTGAAATGCTTTGACTTTGACATTGACTTAAATTGCCACACTGTCGATTTGAAACCTTTTTCTTGACTTCCCACCACAGATGCTCTATTGGGTTTAGGTCTGGGCTGTTAGCTGGCCAATCTAAGACAGAAACTGATTGCGAATTGAAAAATACGTTAACGGTGCGTCTGGAATGTACGTATGCTTTGGATCATTGTCGTGCTGGAATGTCCAAATACCCGGAAGCACGTCTTCAGCATAAGGTAACATTGTTTCTTCCAGTATATTCTTGTATTGGAATTGATCCATGTTTCCATCTATCAGTTTAACAGGTCCAATACCATGTCCAGAAAAGCATCCTCAGATTTTCACATTACCCCCACCACCATACTTTAAGGCGGTTTCCCGAGCAAAAAACCTTGAGCATTCGTTCCCTCTTTGCCGTGCCTCACCTTTACAATACTTCGTAAACTTTATTGGCGCCATCTGGCGAACAACTTATGAATGCACGTAAAAATCACATGTACTTCACAGAAACTTAGAACTCACAAACGAGGTATTCAATAAAAATAAATAAAATAACTTTTGTAAGAAAAAAAAAAAAACGGAAACGTGATTTTTATTTATTTATTTTGGGGTGCTTTTTGTGGTATTTTTTATAATCAATTAATGTCGTCAAGCACCGCACGCTTTTTAATTGAATTAAATTATTTTCTCCTTTTTTCGTTTGGTTTTTAAAGCGTGTTTTTTTAGTTTTTTAAACTATTATTTATTTTCAATTTTTTAGTTCTGCTAACTTCAAAAACGTGATTTTTTTATATTTTTTTTGATTTCCTTTTTTCATTTTTCTCAATTTTTTTTTTCATTATTGAGTTGTCATCAGTCCTCGATAAGTTTACAAAGTTTCAATGAAATCTGACCATTTAAAGTGGGTCAAAATCGCGCTCTAAGGAGTCGGTTACATCTTCTTCTTCAACCCTTGGCCACCCAATGCTGAGTGACTGGAAATTTATCAAATTTACCTACAAATAACTTATTTAATGAATTTTATAACCAGGATCTTCCACCAACCACCTACAGAATCTAAGCCGTGGTTCGTAATCAGTGGGGATTAGTTCTTGTACGCTTAAAAAATGGTACGGGTGCTGGCTTTCTTCGTGTAGTACTCTCTCCACGCATAACTAAAGTGATTTATTCCTAATTCCCCTGTGGGGTGGTCGTTGAAGTAGTCCAACCCTCGTTCTTCAACGTTACTGGAGAGATGTGGTGTGAATTTGTTTGACGAGGGCGAAACTGGCCATGGTCCAATAAACGCTAGTAGACCTCCAGGGAGGTGTGGATAGAAGGCGTTCGTCGTTAGTTCACGGTCCGTTTACGTGCTGCAGGTAAAATTTCACCGGTCGTGAAGTAATACACTATTTTATGTAAATACTCGCGATTTGTATACGTAAACGGCATTATGGTGGGTAGAGGTACCTACCTAATTTACGAAACAGTGCGAGTGCACGTAAGTTGCGAAATGACACTTGGCGACACACCCTTACTGTGCAACAGATAACGGGCGACTGAAGTTGAAGTTCTTGGGTAAATGGGTATTATGTATTCTGTGGACTGAAGCGGACAGGAAGGGGTAGCGGGAGTCGCGCAGCGGTCACAGCTGCGGTGGCGCAAGGTCACGCCTAGTCGCGGGCGTAGCCCTGTGTACAGTCATACGCAAAAATATTTTACTAAATTGTTTTTGTGTGTGAAAAATTTAAATCGCTAAAATTTTTGCAATATATTAGTTTTTGATACCGAGCAAGTACACGAAATTCTTAAAGTTTTTTTTTAACACGTTATATAAAAATTAACCCCTATTTTCCTTGGTCACGGCATCACACGTGAACGACTGGACCAATTTTTTGTTGTGTTTTTTATTGTCAGGAGAAGGTTCATATGAAAGAAAAAATGAAGAAAGTTGCGCGTAATATATACATATTATAATGTATAATATACTAGCTGACCCGACAGCCGTTGTCCTATATTTCGTTTTCATCCCTACTCTGACTCTACGGGGTGAGAAGTGACCGGTAGACGCCTGGCGGTAATAACTGATCGAGTGGTAACTTATGAATTATCGACCGCCGCCGAGAGTAAATTATTAAAGTACTAATATCACTATAAAAAAATAGGGGTTGGTGGTAGTAGGGTGAAAATTTTGGGTTGTATGTATTTTTGAATGCCAAATTATAAAAAATTAAAATAAATTTGTTTGTGCCAAAAGTTAAAAAAAAAATGGGGTAGACCACCCTTATTACTTAGGTGTATGAAAATAGTTTACGTCCTATTCTCAGACCTACTGAATATACACACAAAATTTCATAAGAATCGGTCAAGCCGTTTCGGAGGAGTTTTGGTACAAACACTGTGACGCGAGAATTTTATATATTAGATGTGCAAAATGCGAATTCAATATTCATAAGACAGGACATCTGTCGGGTCACCTAGTTAAAAATAAATATGACAATATGATTACATGAATAAAAACATAATTTAATAATAACGAAAATACTTTTAAGAATTTCATAATGATTAGGTACCTATTATTCTTATGAAACACATAAAATTTAAATGTCTAAGTAATGTAATATACCTATATATACAAACCCTATTACATATCTAATGTAAGTAATCATTTATATTGAATAGAATTACTTGAAATTCTACGTCATTTTTCTATTTCATTCTCTATCCTAATTTTGCTGAGCCCGACAGGGTCCATATTGATATCTTACTGTTATACCATCTGTGTAATACATATGGAATACAATAAAGAATTCAGTATTGAGTAATAAAGAACGAAGACATTCCATTGCTAATGTAACTAACTCGTAGCCAAGTTCTGGACAGATTTGATGTAGAATTCTACTGACACTCTAAGAAGTAGAATGCTAATTATGTACCTACCGGTAAAACCTTTTATTTATTCATGATGTTTAAGAGGAACCAGTTGCAAGCGTAAAAATTGGATTATTGAATCAAAATTAGATCAATCGACCAACGAGTCGAAAATCAAATTGGCACAGAAGAAGTAGCAGGAACTATAAATTTATGAATTGATTTAAAATTTTACCTGCAACGGTTTTATCAACATTTAGTCTTGTTCTCTAAAACCCTCGTACAGTTCAGGCTCAGGCAATCCGTAAGAATAGTCGTAAGCTATTATGGAAAATGAATTAAGAAACACTTAACACTCTGTTTACACAATATTCACATGTAAAAATGTATATATGGAAATCGCTATGAATGAATGACACCACAGTTATTTTTCACAACAGGGATTCACTTGAACTCGTATTATATAGACACAGGCAGTGATACTACTATTGTAGCTTAATCCGGAGTTACATGTAAATACACGTGTCAACGATGACGATGTAGCACGCGCACCGTTTGTCTAAAACTACTAATCGTCGTGTTATGATCAACCAACGACTGAAGGAAACGCGCTGATTGTACCGCCCGTAAAACAAACCCAGATGTACGGCAGTGCGTAGCTAGAAATCAACACGAGTTGCTAAAAATAAACCATCTACACTAACGCAACGGTGTCAAGAGTCGAGCGTCCCTAGTAACTGATAAAAGTCAGTTTCTTTGACCGTCCATCGCGAAAAGTGTGAATAAAAATGGTTAAGACACTACCGTATGATTTTCTTTTTAAGATTATAATTATTATTACTTCCTTGATAAGGTTTCTGTTCTACATCGGTGCTTTTGAGCTTACTGTTACATGGTCCCATTTTCAGAAAAAGTTCTGAACTTTTGAACTCGTTCCTCAATCAAATTATTATTCAGACAACTACTGCCGCGGCAGAAAACATAGGCTGTTTGCTGTGCCTCCATGTCGCACCGTTGCACGTACTAAGTCCCCAGTACCACGTATTCTGGCCGCTCTTAATGATCTCTTGGACACTAACCCAACAAACGATCTGTTGGCGGACGAATGGACGAAGATTTTATCGGCATGTCAGAAGTACTGTGAGGGGGATTTATGAAAGTGTTGTTAAGTTTTTTTTTTTTTTACTTTGTCTTAATATTTGTATTATTTTCTCTTATGTGGAAATGTTTTTTTTTTGTTTGTGCAACCTGTAATCTTTAATTTTTGTAATTGGTTTTAAACCGTTTTAAATAAAGAAAGAAATAAATAAATAACATTTATCTTACTTAATTTACCGCAATTTGAGTCTCTGTTCGTGCTCTTTTTTATTCGTTTGATTGGTTATGTTTTCTATTAGCTAAAATAGTTTTTTTCAATGAACTGCTTTACATTCATCATTCATCATCAATTGATGCATGTGAAAATTAGCGCCAGGCACTAGTTGTCTGCCATTCATGCTGAGCTGGTTCTACTTAGCTAAGAAGTTAGGCACACAACAAATGTTAAAAATTTAATTAATATTTTTTTTTGGTTTTCCGCCAGTTAGATGTTTATTTTTTTGTTTCTTTGAGGTGTCGTCATGGTTAGAGTGGTCATGCTCATGTTGAGATTGCTTAGATTGCAATAGAGGGTGATATATATTATTTTCGACTTATATAGCATCGTTTCCGATAAGCTTCGACTTTTTATCTTTTGTCAGTTCAAAAAAAATTGTATGGTTCGTTAGGTTATTTACGGACGGGCACATACACTTTTATAAATTGTATCACATTCCATGAATTGAACCGCGCTATGAGCTTTTTACCCTTGCCTGTAGTAGAAATCACGATAAATAAATTAGGCAAACACGACATGAACTTGGTCTGTAAGCCGAAGCTACGAAATTTCTCATTAGTGGTGGACATTTAGACCACTTTTTCCCATTGTCTTTTTACATTCTTCAAGCATGTGAACGTCTCAGCATATCACTTTGAACAGACAGGGTTTTTTAACCACTTATCATGTTGTGTTAAACGGAGGCAGGTAATTTTATTAGTTGCTATGACTTACCATCCATTCGTCCGTCGCCATGCCAGTCTTCTTCTGAAACAAATTTTCGTTGTTTTAGTACATAATATTCTTATTTTTAACCGACTTCAAAAAAGAGGAGGTTATCCATTCGGTATTATTTTTTTATGTATGTTCGGGCATAACTCCGTCATATTCAAGAAAAGTTTTGATTCAGTGCGCAAACTGTAACCATGAATTCAGCATACCATTCTAAACCCCCAGCGAAGAAATTTTGGAAAGGTCTAGAATGATATGCTGAATTCATGGTTACAGTTTGCGCGCTGGATAAAAACTTTTCTTGTATAGACAGATTTGCATAATTTTAACTTTTTTAGTTCGAAAGGGGTTTATGCCAAAACGGTCTCATTTAAATTTCATATAGATCTGATGACGAGTTTTGGAGACAGTCAACGGAACTCTTCAAAAAGTTACAGCAAATCAACCGCGATTGCTGCTATCGCATAAATATGCCTTGTTTTAATTTAATTGACTTTGAGAATACCCCAAGGATCATGAAATTTCGAATTGGTGTGGGGTAGGTACGCACGGCTACACATCAAGCTGTACACTTCCAGTTTATGCTGATGTCGCGCTTTAAGGAAATCCTATACAATGCGAGATCAGCTTATACTGGAAATGCTGAATAGCTTGATGTGTAGCCTTGGGTGCTATAACTAAAAACCGGCCAAGTGCAGGGTTCCGTACCATTATCTATAAAAACGGCCAAAAATCACTTTTGTTGTATGGGAGCCCCCCTTAAACATTTGTTTTATTTTAATTTAATTATTTCTTTTTAAAGTGAATATATAACTAAATATTCTGTGAATATTTCAAGCGTCTACCTGTTGCCGTTCGATCGAGCAAAAACGATAAAAAAAATCACGTTTTCTGTATGGGATCCTTAAATATTTATTTTATTCTGTTTTTTAGTATTTTTTGTTATAGCGGCAACAGAAATACATCATCTGTGAAAATTTCAACTGTCTAACTATCACGGTTTATGCATATAGGCCTATGAGGGAAATTTAGGGAAAGCAGCACCTGCAGACTGCACGCTGGAAACACTCAATTTCTATCTTATGGGTTTTTCCAGCACCACACCCATGCACAAATACCATAGCTCAAAACACGGAGATACAAGGCTATAAACGTTTCTATAAGCAGTGTATGGCTGGCAATAGTGGCAACATATCTCCTGAGATATGTTGCCACATATCTGCAAAGATATTCAAAACCCTGGTTTTGAATATCTTTTAAAAAAAAGGCTATAAAGACACCCTGCATGAAACTAATGTTGCAGAGATGTACAACGGGGGAAAGAAGTCTGTGATTATAATTAATTTTCACTATAGAAACGTGGCCAGTGACAAAATTCAAAGAATTTATATCGAATAGACACTAAAAAAGGCACTTTTAAACGTCCACATTTACATTAAAATAGAATTGATTCTAGTCAGCCGTTCCAAAATGTAGTTTCGTATGGAGACGAATGGGCAAGAACCACCACCGTTGTTACTCTTTTAAAATGTTTGACAATATTTCATATATATTATATAATGTGTGAAAACGATGCACCTAGAATAAAATTACCATACCACAGTAGGTAAAAAGAATTAAAAATTAAGCAATGACAGATAAATTAATTATATGATAGAAACATGGTGCTCACATATTTACAAACATTGTAAACGTAAGTAAGTATACGATTTTCCTAGAATATTAACAAGTAATAACTCAGTGTGTGTGTATAAGGAATCACAGTGCGTAAATCAATGTCATAAATTTAATAAATTATACAATAGGGTATTTTTCTCTATGTGAGAAAAAATCTAAAAATATATTATTGAGACAGCTTAGGCAAAATGCAGTCGGAAAATATTAGTTTTAGTTTATGAAATAACAAAATAAATATTAAAAATCAATTCAAAGATTTCAGGTTTTTAAATCTGTTTTTGAACACTATGAAATAGTAGTCGCCTTGTTATTACGTCATACGGCATGTCAATTGAACGACTTTGTACTTTTATTATTTTCGTAACCAAAGTAATTTTTATTTAATTAATATTTTGCATTCAGGAACGGAAAACCAACGATAAGTAGAATAATAACTTTTTTTTCAATTACAAACAATTATCATACAAAATATCAGCGTATTTGTTTACTTAGCAAACTGACGTCATACCCACAGACGTTATGACCCACGGAAGTATGAAAAATAAATACCTAAGTTTATGTATTTTTATTTTTTATTTTGATTTTCTTTATCTGAAACATAACTGGCGACCGTGTTACTGTGTTTCTATATATATTAATTATTGTAAAAACTAAGTGTGAATTGTATATAGTCTAAATAAACCTTTTCATGTTGATCCATATAACTCGAGAAACCTTGATCCCTGGCATACAGAATCTCCCAGTTCAGAAGTCGAGACTTTATGGATGTAACGTGTACTAAAGTTTGGAAATTTATTACAATTACTATCATCGACAGCTGTTTTCGTCTCACTCCAATTCTACACACATGAACACAAAGCTAGTAGTTATTCATGTATTGAAACAAAACTTTATAGAATTTATTAAAGCATCCTGAAAATGCAAAGTTTTTATACTCTAGCAGGAAATCAAATGAAAATCTGAGTTTATATTTTAAAAGGACATTTATGGAAAAAGTTAACATGGTGCAAATACTAAAACTGATTATTTTGGTGATCTTTAATCAAAAAAAGAAAGAAAGAAAGAAAGAAAAGAACGAAAAGAAATAAAACGATATTTTTTTTTAAGTAATTGGAATTAATAATCCGTATATTCGTACTCAAAATGGGGTTATCAATTACTCCATGTAATTGTGTATGGTCCTAGGTTCAACGAAGAAACCTATATGAAATAAAAGTTAAATGAAACATTTAAAAAACCCCCGACCTAAACAAAAACTCTAAAAAGTAAAAATATATATTTATTGGACTTTTAAGTTGTAGGTAATATTTTGATCAAGGCATTGTCAAGTCGGGGGATGGTCAATGAAAACGCCAAACAGACGAGGTCTAGCCTTTTCACTAACCGTCCTCCGACTTGACAATGCCTTGATCAAAATATTACCTACAACTTAAAAGACCAATAAATATTTTTTTTTACTTTTTGGAGATTTTGTTTGGGTCAATGGTTTTTTAAATTTTAATTGTGATAAAGTCGCTAGATTTGCGTGGAATTCAATCTGTAGGAAGACGGTGGATTACTCTGCGATCGGCAGGTTTGATTTTATTATTTTTTGACAGGGTTGAACTCATCAGATTTGGAAAGGGTCCTATGGCCCTTCACAAAGTCTTACAACGCTCAAAAATATGGAACTTAGAAACACTATTATTGCTCCATATCACATTTTGTTTTATTTGTATCCATTTTTGAGACTAGCTTGTATGTAATTGCTTTCCATGTCCTTTACAAGTCAGTGAAGACATTTACTACGAAGCGTTAATATCAATTGAGGACATGTGCTTGATGATGTCAAACAAAGCATTATCTCAATTAGCCCTGGCCGCGCCCAATTGCCCAATGCCAGATGCTTTTAATCAAGAGTGCAACGCAAATTCTGTACGATCTTGATGCTTTAATAGAATCAGTTTGAATAAAACTTCCGCTGTTGAACCAACAACAAAAGTATGAAATGGATACTCTTATGAAAGTTGTAAATGATGGAACTGGAGGGATTTAGTTTTTGGCTGCACCCGGTTGTAGAAACATGAAAACTTTTGGATTTCATTGATTTTACCATGATTTCGATCACACACACAAAATCGCCCGCACTTGCTTCATCAGGCATTGCACCTATATTGTTGGAAGGCGGTCGAAAAGCCCATTCAGCGCTAAAATTGCTTTTGAATATGCAAAGCAACGAATCTACGATCTACAGCATTTCGATGAACTCTGCAATGGCAAAGGTTTTCCTTCGCTATTAAAGTGGGATGAATGCACGATGGCACATAAAGTCTTTGGAGGCATTAGAACGAACCATGCAAGATCTGCGGAACATTCAAAACCGACTTGGTGGTGAGAAAATTTTGTTAGCAGAAGATTTTCGACAAAAATTGCCAGTGATTCTATGGTCAACGGCAGCTATTGAAAGCGTTTATCAATCAGTATTTTGGTAATTTACGCTTAAATTTTGAAAATGGAAGGGTTTTTTTTGTAGGTACTTGAAATTTTATTATATAATTTGATAGCTATTTTTGGGTGAGTGTGAGATTCATATTGGGTCGATACAACTTGTAGTATTCTGAGATCGAGCGGCGGTCGAGCGGCGTGACGTTTGTGGATTAAAATCTTATGTTTGAAAACAAATAAACATGATTCCAAGATCTGCACCCTAATTGCGTAATACACTAATAATAATTATCTGTATAATTTTGAAGGTTAGGTAATGCTAATTCATTCTTTCATGTGTTTGAAAAAAAATCCTGTTAAGCTACGTAATCAACGCCATGAATGTTGTAGAACTAACAAAATGAAAGCGATTCCTACTGACAGCGTATTATGCAATTACCATTACGAATACACGGTAAAGTAAGTATCTTAAATAAGCCGTACTTCCTTGGTACACAATCCATATAGATGCCACAGGCAAAAGTGGCAAAAATGATCTAAAAGTATACGTGTTTGTGGTGGTATGTGCTTTCGCTAACTATGAGTTACGTAGGTATTCTCTAAGAATTAACGTAATACTGAGAGCACAATTTTCAATCTAAAATAGTCCATATCACTTTTCAGAAGCGTACCTATATACGCGGAACAAGGTAGGTATTTCAAGATTTTAAAGCTTTTGTAACAGTCACAGTATCCAACTACACTTGATATCAACCGGCTCTTGTCGCGCTAGTGGTCAAGGAGAGCAGATAATGAGTACCTTCAACAGCATGCTGACTGTTGTTGAGTTTAGTCCTACTCGGTCCTGGCAAGATCCAATAGATGATGTTTAGCTGTCTATAAATAGCACTATTCAAAGACTAACCAGGTCCACTAGAGTTACTGGGCAGAGTATCTAGACCTCTAAATTTATTAACTGTAGACGATCATGAGGTTGAAGTACATGTAGAGGAAATTAGAGAACAAGCTGATAGGATAATGAAAAAATTACGCGTTGTAGCGAGTTGATAATAATAATTATGGTAGTCTAAGAGGGCGAGGTGGCCATTTAGACGCTGTTAATATGAATTGTCTAAACGGCGAGGTAGCCATTTAAGCGATAACCGGGACGGTGGCTGTTCTATAGGATTAAGAATTCAGATTTCATGAGTGAAGAAGCATTAGTCGTTTGTAGTTTGCTGTAAGGCTCTACCTATATATAACATATTTTGGATGGAGTTATTGCGCAGAAAAGATAACAAACACATTTTTACTTGTTAGGAGTGGCCGAAACATTAGTCATTATTCAATCTCTTTCGTTTTGTTATTACAGATAACGATGATGTTCGTCCCGCAATATCACACGAGGGCGTGTAAAACATCAGGGCTGGCACCAGCTTATTCGGAACCGACTTGATTGTTGGTTTAGAAACATGAGAATGAAATATTAATTTAATTGCATTTCAGTTTGTTTCATTGCGTCTTCAGTCTGCGCATGACCGCGGTCGCGAAAATGGCTTCCAAAAGATTAAAATGTGCGAACTCCAATATAGTTATTTGCGAAGTGTTATTGTTTATTAGTAGTAAACTTGATATTATGGACGAGGAAAGTTTTGTTCTTATTTGTGAAAGTGTTTTTAGTGCGGAGGAGATCGAAGAAGCGAAGTCGTTACTTTTTGAATCTTTGCAAAAAAGTTAGAAAGCGTCAAGAGAAAACCCAACGCCACTTAAACGATGTTATCGTGTTACTGAAAAGGACTGACTCTGAAAGAATATCAATATTTGTCGCCAGAGATTTGGAAAAATTACCGCCTGCGATCTTTGATCACATTGACCTAATTCCGTTTGCTCAAGAAAATCCTTATAATGCAGGAATCTATTAACGGCCTTATTCATAAAAGTTATCGAACATCTTGCTAAAGTCTGGTTTTTCATAGAGACACCATACTTTAGCAACTGTTTAGATGTTCGATAACTTTTATGAATAAGGCCGTAAGAATATTCGACAGAATTATGTCTAAAGTGGAATTACAGGATCAATGTAATTTTATGCAGAATTTCTACGGGACTTTAACGTCAAATGAAAATAGAAATGTAAATACTGTTCCAAGATGCCTCACAACTTTTAAAAATGTTAGATAGCGGTCCAATGGCGTAATCGCTGAACTTGGGCAGTAATATACCTACTGTCACTCAAAACCCTCCCACTAACAGTCCATCTGTCGGTATGAATAGTGATGGTGTAGCTAAAACTAAGAAAGGTATGCAAAGCAAGTAAATTTACAGCGAAGGTACTAGCGTGAGCGAGACATCAAATACTTGTACTGTACGCAGTAGCGAAACAAAGTTATCATTAAACGGTGATTACATCAAAATAATGTGCAATCAGGACCTACTGTCTTTCGCTGAAAAAGCCAATTCCGGTAAAAAGTGGTTTAATCTACAAAGAGGCAGATAGAAAAATAATTTCTACACCAAGAGAGGGAATGCAGTTGCAGAACCAGAAATCCCGAAAAATTTAAAGCAACCGATACTAATATTACTATATTATTATATTAATACTACCGATTACCTTGTTCATTTCAAATGTGTACAAACAAGTCTCGGAAAATGACATTACCGACTACGTTTACAAAAAGACAGGCGAGACAGTTTCCTTAGTTAAATTAAAATGAGAAAGGATAAGTACTTAAATGCATGCAAAGTGTTGTTGTCAAATATTAAATAGACTTATTTTTAGACGATAAGTTATGGCTGTCACCCGTCGTTTAGACGGTTCATAAACTTTCGAGAAAGTCGAGAAAAACAAGTAAATGAGTAAATGAGGATTATGTGGTAATGACTGATAACAAGCTTAATGGATAACAGTGACAGTAAATTAATTAGCTTCAACTGCAAGTTTATCAAGAGATCGATAGGTATTAGGGCGCCGTGTCAACAAACGGATATAGTAGCCTTGCAGAATACGTGGTTACTACCGCCCGAGCTGCCACTGCTGAGTACAATTTTACGACGGCTTCGGTGCTACGGGCACGTCCGCCGTTGATACAGCGGCTGGCTAACTAACGGGCAGGCCGTACGGGGGAGTCGCGTTGTTATGGAGAAAAAGTACGTTTCAATCAGTGTGTCTGTGATAACGTAAGGACTGCTGCAATAAAGCTAACTGTAAATAGTAGATCAGCATATCGAGTCTGTAACCATCTCACCGCGTGAAGTGAGCGTGGAGTGACCTGTCAGTGTCATCCCACTGATGCTAGGGATCGTAGACAGAGAATGTTATAGACAATTGATGCCTTTAGTCGCATTCACACAAGAAAAAGAGCAACTTACGCCGATGTCGTGTAAGGAAATGAGACAGAACGATTATATGTTTTGTTTCACGGCGCGTGCCAAATTTTTGAAGGTTTAGCAAAGTACTTTGCTAAACAAAGTTTGACAGTTAACGTGCAGATAGCTAGCGTCTTCTTGTAAAATTCAGTTTTTATGTGCTCTATGTTTAGTAATATATGTTATTTTATTTTGTGAACATATTAGACGTAAAATTTCAACTATTAAAAAACAAAACATGGTAAGGTGTAGCGTTTTAAGGTGTAAAAGTGATAGTGGAACGAAAATACCAGACTTGTCCTTTCATTCGTAAGTATAGCACTTTTTATCTGTAACTAGGCTATCAATAACATTTTATTGTGTTCATACATTATGTATAAAGCACCCTAGACGTAAATTCATCGATAAAAAGCACAAAAATATCAATGATTAAATTCTAACCTAAGAATTTTGGTGTTGCCAACTTTTCCATAAATTATTACCCGCTATTACGGGAAATATGTATTCTGCAGTGTATTTCCAATCCAAATTCCATGATTCCAGATCGATCTTGCTGTTGCCCTACTGCCGTCGACTAGTGGTCAAAACCCAGTTGAAGAAGTCTACCCTCCAGATTCGAAACAACCATCAATAGTAGGTATCACAACCAATAAAAATTGTGTATGTAACAAAGTTGTAATTATTAAGCAATTTTTTTTATACATATTCTTGGACACGACTCCAGATTACACTCGTACCTTGCAAAAGAAATGGAAATACTCGGAAAAATTATCATCCAAGCGACTGAAAAAACTAAAGGCTCTTCGAGAAAAGTAGGCGTTTAACGAGAAATGTTGCTAAACTAGAAAATGTGAATGCGGAATTTAAAACAAAGTCTTTTATAAGTGAAGAAGATGGGAATTTATTGGAATCTATTTACCCTGCCAATAGACCTCTTGAAAAAAAATTTGAGCCCCGCTTCCAGTAGTAGAAAATATTCACGAGCTTTACGCAAATTCGCTATTTGCTTGCAGTTTATAAGGTTTTGAAAAAAAATGGTTTGGTACCCAAGCAAAAAATTTAAATATTCATACGAAGCTTATTTTATATAAAGGACAATAACGTGTAAAATCAATAAAAGCTAATTAAAAATAAACTTTTTGTATTATTTACTCAGAAAGCCAGATACTACTATCACATAAGAAATGGTACTTATTTAGAATCTCATCATCATCGTCATCCATCGTCATTCTCTCCTGCTCTCAACGCAATTTAATTGAGTTCCGGAGCATATCTTCATCCATACATCACATGCCTATACCGATGATAATCGATTTATTAGTGTCACTTTCGCTTTCTCTCGTTTTCCACTTTCACAACATGTGGGGTCAATTTTTTCTCGCACAGTAACCCTAAAGAAATGTGACGGATTTTTTTTTTGTCCCTTTCTGCGACACGCTTTGCAGGCATCTATAGCATTCTCTGTCTACGCTAGGGATTGACCAAGCATTAGGTGGAATCCGTGGAATGAAACTGACAGCTCACTGCACGCGGTGAGATGGTTACAGAATAGCAATGCTGTAGTGATATTTAGTGTCTATACCTATGCCTACTAACTGCATTGAGAACATTCCAGTATTTACCGAGTGCCTCAGTACCATACAATCTATTATAGCGGTAGAAGAGAACTGTGGTGTCGAGGCTTTCTACATTTTGGTGGATTTAAATGCCCGCCCCCATGAAATATTTTAAAAATCACTGTCGGTTTTCTCTTGGTGTTGTGAAAATGTACAATTGTTACGAATGGAATTGAATACACACACTTTTCGTAGTGACGCTCATCGACGTGAAAGATCACTGCATAGTCACACAGTCCGCCCTGACGGCGATTAATAAAATATGGGTACAGCATGACGTGTATTGGTCCGATCACTTTCCTCTGATAATTGAATGCAACCTTAATAAACTTAATGCAAAATTTGAACCCATGACATGTGCTGCAGATGTTTCAAATAAATGTACCATTTGGGGTGATAGACAAATGGAACAAATAACAATTATCACACATTGTGTCATTCTAAACTTCGAAATACAGGGTGATTGGAAGATGGGTGCAAAGCTTTAAGGCGAAGATAGTACAGACAATTTAGAACCATTTAAGCCATGGTTGTCTTAGCCGAAGTCTTACCAAATATTTTTAACCAAATTTTTAAGTTTTTTTTCGGAAATTCTCAAAATTTAATGTAAACTGCATAATTATGGCCAAATTGAATGATAAATGAATTCATTTTTTATTTATTTAATTAAAGTAATGTGTAAGCAATCAAGCAAAACATGTTTTAGGCTTCTGTGTCATTAGACATTTTTTTTACAGACATTTAAAGCTCAGAAAAAATAAAAAAATTGTACAATACGTCTTTTAAACCTTATTAAAAAAAAAAAATTGGTAAGACTTCGTCTAAGACAACCATGGCTTAAATGGTTCTAAATTGTCTATACTATCTTCACCTTAAAGCTTTGCACCCTTCTTCCAATCACCCTGTATAAATTTGCCTTTAGTGTTAGGACAATGTTATGATTCTGTGTGTCGTAGTAGTGATAATTTTTTATTCAATAAAAATGTATAATGACGTCATAAATATTTATTTATTTCACGTAATAGGTTATTTTACTCTATATGAGGAAAAATCTAAAAATATACTATTGAGATAGCTTAAGCAAAATGCAGTCGGAAAATGTTAGTTTTAGTTAATGAAATAACAAAATAAATTTGAAAATTCAATTTAAAGATTTGAGTTTTTTTAATCTGTTACTGAACACAATGAATTAGTAGCCGCCATGTCATACGGCATGTCAATTGAACAACTTTGCACTTTTATTATTTACGTAACCAAAGTAATTTTTATTTAAATAATATTTTGCATTCAGGAACAGAAAACCAACGATAAGTAGAATAATAACATTTTTTTTCAATTACAAACCATTATCATACAAAATATCAACGCATTTGTGCAAGAAAAATGTGCGTGCTAAGTAACGTTAAATTTACATCAGTCTATAAATTTTTTAGCAAACATCAAACTATGAAGTTGACAAATATAATATATCGTAATAGTCGTTGATGGAATACAAACTTCGAATTTTACTTGAGCTTTAAACGTATCAAAAGGCAAATCCAGCAGAGATGGGAGAAAATTGTTACATAAGGTTATACCAAGCCCAACAAATGAGTTATGAACATTATGACGGTGTGTTTATCACTGTTTTTAGTGTACAAGTGTATATTTTACCTAATATATAAGATGTCGGCGTCGATGAATTGTAATACCACCGTGAGAATACCGATATCTTTAAAAAAACGCCCTCAAGGACACTCTGGCACCTAGCTAGTAAATTGCTCTAACAGCACGTTTTTGAAGGACAAACATAATATATTTTGAATATCAGCTGCTCTACCCCACAATAGAATACCGTAGGACATAACGCTGTGAAAACAACTAAAGTAGACTAACCGAGCTGTATCAACGTCGCGTCGGTGTATTGTCAACCACCCCATTGTTCAACACTCATTATATTAAATAACTAGCTTCTGCCCGTAACTCGTAACGCTCCACAATTTACTAAAATGACAGCGACATTTTACAAAACTTTTCTATATAGGATGCCGACGTGCGCTCTCTACTATCTGGGTCGAGTGGCGGGGAAGAGGAGGTAATGTTAAAATAAAATGCAGATTTGTTACTTGAGTTTTGTTCGTTAATTCCAGTTTTATGCTAGTTGTTGCCTCGTCGGTGACTGTAATGCGACCATGCTATGGCAACTAGGAGTAAAATCAGAATTCCGTTTTTTTATTGAAAACAGCGCCATCTATCATAACGTTAAGGGAAAAAAATATTCAATGATTGCGGTGTTGCTATGGCTAAATATATCTTTCCTATGCTGGGAGTTTCCTTTCCAATGAAACAATATAAATCAAGAAATAAAATTGTGATCACATGTTATTCTTGTAGTTAATCTTGAGAAATACCAGAATATATAAATTCGACCCTAAAGAGGTTTTTATTAGCAGCACAATAATACAGAAGTTATGTTTTGGTATATAAAACGTGTAAAATTTTGTTTTTGTATGGGCACACTTAAATTGCAAATGGCTGGCTGCGTGTGAGTGTTTAATTGCTCGTGCGCATTTATTTTCCTTTTGCAAATGCAATAAAGTTCTTGTTGTTTTGCAACTTATACATCTGCTATCCACGTTAAGGTCAGCTACCGTTCGTCCGTGTTGCTGTGCCACGTTACAAATCGTTCGTTCGCTCGTGTTGTGAACACCGTATTGTAAACAATATCCAGAATTTGTGAAGTTACTGTGGACTCTACGCGTATGCACTCTTTAGAGTTTGGACTTGTAATTATTGCGAATAGTGAACAGTGAACTTCAACCATATCACAAAATTCTTGCTGTGTACCCAAAGACTAGAATAGTGTGTGTACCTGAATGTGCTGTGGTTAGGAGAGACAGTTAATCGACACTACCTAAAGCATAAAGGGAGAAAAAGGAGAACACAAAATCGTGTACTAAATGTGTATTTTTTGTAATAATAAATATAATTTTATACAACTATGTATTGTGTTTTAGAATTCCTTTAAAATTCTTCCCATAAGCGCCACATGACATATAAGTACGTACGTACCTAATATGCAACGTACAGTACAGTAGCTATATTACACAGCGACTTACCTATCTATACATACATATTTATATTCATTAGTTCCGTTAACGAAAAACTAGATGGCGCTACGTTTGACACTTCCTAATATTAAAAAAAGTTGCGAGCTGCCTGTCTATTGCCAGTATACTATTGTAGTCTTTGAATGCGACAGACCCAAGTACCTTTTTTGTTGGGGTTGGCATCTCGTGGATTACCGCTGTGCGCAGATTTAAGTGAGGCATTAAGTTTAAAAAGCAGGAAAAAAAAGATGTCGTGGGACGGTCAATGAAAACGCCAAACAGAGGAGGCCTAGCATTTTCATTAGCCGTCCCCCGACTTGACAATGCCTTGAACAAAATATTACCTGCAACTTAAAAGGCCAATTTTTTTTATTTTTTTTTTTACTTTTTTGTGTTTTTGTTTAGGTTGGCGGTTTTTTAAATTTTTTAATGTAACTTTTATGTATGAAGTTTTACGCAGCAGAGGTATCTAAGCCTCGAGCGGGGTCGAGCAGCCATTTTGACTGTTTCCGAGCATGCGCGCCCGGCACGTTGGCAGAGCGGGAACATTTGACGTTTTGATAAATCGAGTTGGATTGCCCATAATTTTAAAAGAGTAATATTTTGGGTGGCAAAATAAAATTGGTGTCGCGAACCCGCTGCTTGCACTTAATTATATTTTTGTCTGAATAACGTTTTTATTTATAATTGCAAAGTTCAGAGACTCTAAGTTAACTATGGTAAATTTTTCATTAAATTATATGCAATAGTGAATGCTTCACCAACATGTCTTAGATTTGATGGAACAAAACTCAGCTTTAGCAGTCTTGTCCTATAATAGTCCTCCAAAAAAAAGTTTGTAAAAACTCTCAATAGTTTAAACGTGCTAATTAGCACAATTATAGAATTAGAAATACCATATCCTGGTGAGTATGGTAACTCACAGGTTCTGCTTTTTAATAATGCAAATAATTGCAATTTTTATTTTTTTAAATCGTTACTACAGTTTAATAAAAATATGCTACTTAATAGATACATAGTAAAGCCCGGTTAAGTACTGTTTCTTAGACCTACTTTCATTCAAGAACGCTTCTGAAACTAAGCGACACATCTGCCTTTCTTCTTTAAAGGTCCCAATAAGGTAACAGAATTGTGCTTTTTTATTAAAATCTAGTTCAATAAAAATAAAAATATGTGACTGTGGATCCACATCCAATCGTTAGGAATTGACATATCCTCTGGTTCGGAATCTGATTCGTCCGTCTTTATGAATTTAATTTAGAATAAGACAAATAACTTTTGAAACTATTCATGTATTCATTCTAAGAGGTTATTAAAATTAGTTTTAAGACCAACAGTCTTGAGGTCGCGAGCGCGGTTGCTGAACGTAGGGTCCTGGGTTCGATTCTCGAGTTGGTAGGGTGTTATTAGATTTTTCCATTATGGTGTTATTAACAACATCTGCCTACATTTTTCCAACTATTATTGGGTTCGGCATGGGACTAAAATTGTCAACAAATCTAAGCATCTATGTATGTCTTCGTTCACAACGATCTGATTTCATAATGCTGTGAAGACATGTCTTCAATCTGCGCAAGGTGGATAAAGGTCACTTGGCAATGCTGCTTGACACAGAAAACGTGCATGAACGAAATTAATGTATTAAAGCGTTATCGTAATTATCTCCCAGTTTTTTTATTTAGTTTTACCGTTTAGGGGTGGTACGCATGCTTTCAGATTTTTTTTTACAAAATATCAAATCATTTATCGACCGCATGGGGTACCGGAAGGCTCAGCGTGGGTTCACCCTACACGATGGATCGATAGCGCGGTGAAGTGCGCGGGTTTTAGCTGGATGCGGGTAGCGCAGACAGGGCCGATCGATGTAGCGACGCTTAGGGGGCTTTACCAAGCAGCGGATGTATAATGATGATGAATTAAGTTATCGAAGGAGCATAGGATACAAGCGTCAATCATTTTGTAAATCTGCCCAACAAGTAAAAGCTGGTTGTGTTAGTCTCCTCCTCTGTATTTTCATATTTGGTTTTCGTTCTCTCATGGCAACAAACTTTGAAATTGTATTTACTTTAGCTAACGACTGAGCTTCATTAAAGCGGTTTATTTTTCCCAGCTCTGGCGCTAATTAATTTTTGTCTCAGATTATAATATAGTAAGAAGAGTAGTTATTAAACATATAAATAGGTACATACTTATAATAATTAATATAATTATCACTCATCACATATTTTTGTAAAACTGTCAATTTTAGTGATTAACTAGGGAACAGGGAAGGGGACAATTGTATCACTTATTGGGGAATTCTTCAGTTCTCACGGTACTACTGTACTATTGACTCCATTGCCGCATGGTGTCCAAATGCAAAATCAAATAATTATGCTGCTTCTCGATTTTATTATTTAAACTAATCATCTATGTATATACCTTATACCTACACGAATTTACTTATGAATAAAATACCTTCAATTAAAACGGTACCTACGTACGTAAGTTAAGTAATGGTATTGACTTAGTGTACGAATTATTTTAGTACAACTGGTAGCTCTATAAAGCAGAAATTTGTTTTATCCGCAAGGGCCGATGCCTGCCAGGGATGCGGGTTGTTCGAAAGAGATACCGCGGCCCCTGGTACACAGGCAACTGAAGGAACACGGTTAGGTTTTAGTAAGTAAAAGCCGGACACGCCCTTCCGCTCCACCCAGAGCGGGATAAATAATTTGACGATTTCCCATCCTCAAAAAACATACCTTAGCTAGTTAATTGGATTTACTTCAATAGCAGAATTACGAGTATTAGGTAATCTTCAGTGTTTATTTGTGTGTTAAACTTTCTTAAAGGGCTTCTAAACTGTCCGTTACGAAAAACAAGTATATTTTTGCTGAGTGTACGAATAAACGCCGACATACTGAACACCGACAAGACTTTATTTCGATTGGACTCTTCGCCGACAGGGCACTTCGCCGACAGGACTCTTCGCCAATAAGGCTCATCCTTGTGATATTAGTAAATAGTCAAGTAACTGCCACTAACATGGAGGTAGCGCTCGCTCGGCTCGCGCGCGGTTGGTCCCAATTCTAACCTAACCTAACCTATTACCTACCTGATGAGCCCTGTCGGCGCAGTGTCCTGTCGGCGTTTAAGTAGTCGTACACTGATGTTTGCTTAGTAGTGAACTAATTTGTTTATACGTACAACTGGATTTTGAGAAAGTATGTGAGGATATGATTACAAAGTTGCCCATGGCATTAAACGTCAACAATGTGGTGCACCATTTTTATTTTAAGGGGGTTATTTGGACGAATTTCTATGTAAGATTTTTCTCAATGGCTCACGGCGTTGCAGTTCTTTTTTTGTGGTATACATGTTAAAAATAAAACAAGAGTCGTTTTTAAAAACTGGCATCATGCGGATGTACATCACAGCCTACCTCTTTGGTAAATTGCCATTTTTATCTTAAAAATAAGATTTAGATTTTGGCTGTCCTGCTCCTTATAATCATAACCAGAGATCGGATATTCGGATGCATATTTACCTAAAGATAATATTTAGCTATGAAAGTATGGAAGCGGCTTTATAAATTATTTGTAATATTTATTAAAAACCCCGGGATTCTTGATTGCATAACTACTCAGATGTGTATTAATTTAAAATTAATGTTTAACCCGATACAAATATGTATATGTATTGGAGGAGTGGTGGTTTGTATTAGTTAAAACAAAAAATAAACAAATTACTTACCTAAATTAAGATGTTTTCGATACAAAAGCGCATTCCATGTTAGCCAACATCTCAACTTTAGTATTATAAGTAATGGTTTTTTCAGTTATCCTTTATTTCAATGTAAAATTATATTCTCTATACGCATCACTCCATTTTTGTAAATAAAATACGTAAAATAAAATAAAAAACCTGAAATGGATGTTGAAATACTTTAACGAAAGACGCGCGAAATCAGCTGTTCACTTTCTGCCTAGCCACCGAAGCCTCGCTGCGCTACCATTCTATTTTGCCACGGAAACGATACGTTTTTTCCGAGATAGTAAAAAAATCAGGTTCACTGGATTCCCATGTTTCTGAAATAATTTCATGCACTGGTCATCTTTATTATAAATTGAATTAACTGAATTAACCCCATCAGTCTGCTGAGGGCTGTCCCTTACAACCTGTATATAAAAAAGACCCACTCGCGTTAACCAATTTACATAAAACCTTAAAAAATTATATACCTAAACCTTCCTCATGAATCATCCTGTCTATTGGTCAAATCGCATGAAAATCCGTCCAGTAGTTTTTGAGTTTATCGCGAACAACAGACGCGACAGGGGGACATTGTTTTATAATATGTAGTGATAAGGTACATTTTGGTGTTCATCCGCCTGTTGCCAGTTTTTAAAGACGGCTCTTTGTAAATTTGCAAATAACTACATTCATTTTAATACCGCTCCGTGGACGCGACAACGACGGCGGCGGTGCATAAAATTAACCAATTGTGTGCAACTAGGAAGATGCACGCAGTATTTGCCCATCATGGCCCATGCCGCCGGTATCGTGAACACGAAGCAAAATAATAAACAACTGCTTACCATTATCCCGTCCTTTTCTTTTCTTCTTTCCACTAGAACTAGATGACTTTGATGTCTTTTCAGACTTATCTTTACTTTTCCAACGACTTAACATGGTTACTTATTCACAATATGGAGCACATCAGATCTTACACAACACATTTTTCTATTTTATACTATACACTATAACGCATTACACTTTTTAGTTTATGACTAACTTTCGCACTCACTACACCACACTGATGAGTATATTCGCACATCTTCATAAAAATGCTTCAAAATTCACTTAACTTTTTATAAATGAGATCCTAAGGTTTTTTTTAATAAGATATGTATGTATTCGTTTGTTTCAATTCCGGTTTTGTTGTCGTTGAACTTTTACTATAATTATATGAAAATTAGTCTTTGATTATTGTATAAATTACTTGTTATTTTTAAACTGTTTCACTGTTTTAAAGCTGATTAGGTATTTGAAAATTATCATGTGTTTTTTCTCACTATGCCTGGATAATAGAAAATCAGAAACTTGTAGTTAATCTTGAGTGGATTCTGAGGGCTCTTATTCGTGGTGTAAGAGACCGTATACGATTTTTTTCCGATTTCGCTGATTTACGTGATTTTACAGCTGCAATTTTACAGTTTAAATACTGTATTTCTATAAGTTTTAATGCAGCATAGGAAAGATCATTTCAATAATGATATAAAAAAAAAAAAAATTAGCAATTGTTTAACTTTAAGAAATTATTTTGGTTAATCGACCTTAAACAGGCGACTGTTTTGTGATTTTTCCGTAAGAGGTTTAGAATAACACCTATTTACGAATCGGTTTAACCTCTACACGGTATGAACAAATTACAATATATTGATGTGAAAGTCATCTTTACAATGCCTGAATAACTTTTTACCACTTTCATATAAAAAAAACAAAGATTTTTTATATGGGCAATGAATTGGTTTTGATTGTGGGTAGGTACTTAGAACTCTCGTTCAAAAAATTAAAACTACAGTAATAAACTTCGGTTCAAGATGAATAAATTTCCCGAAAAAAAAAGAAGTTTTTAAGAAGAATAAGTTGGCAGTCAAAAATCTTTCAAAACAACCTAAATCACGCAGTATAATTCTCGACTAAATAAAAAAGGAGCTTATTAATTAGATAATTATTGAAACGAGCTTTCATGAGGTGTTTTAAAACTTATGGAAATGCAGTCCTTGAACTATAAAAGTACGTACGTCTTTAAAATTAAGTAAATAAGCGAAACCAACAAAATTTCGTATGCGGTCTCTTAACGGTACTGTCACACAGTATTATGGACAGTAAACACATAACAGTCTTATGTCTTATGGCGTTCTGCTGTGGGGATCGGCAGATGACGTAGCTTCAATTTTTATTTTACAAAAGAGGGCAATACGCGCAATCTATAAAATGGGGCCTCGCGAGTCTCTTAGAAACAAATTCAACGAAATTGATATACTAACTCTGCCTTATATCTTAGGGAATATCTTGTATGTTCGTGAAAACTTGGGATTTTTCAAAAAAAGATGCGTACCTATTCCATAATCTAAATGCACGTAGTAAAGATGAAATTGTGATTCCAAAATTTAGATTTACTAAAACTAGCAAGTCATTTCTAACAACCGTTTGTATAACAAGTTGCCAAAGTCGGTTACAGAACTTAGTGATGGAAAGTTTATAACTCACATCAAACGTTTCCTTATCAAAAAAAGCATATTATAAGATAAAAAACTACGTTGAAGACAGGGAGGGAAGTTTGGCATTAATTCCTTCTGCACATGTGGCTTCCCTGGTACCTACCTCATTAACAGCATAACCATGAGAAAGTCTATTAACTGCTCCCAAATTACAATGTTAAATTTTATTCTGTTAATTTTTTACAATGTCTGACATATTCTCGTCATTATTTGACATTATACATCAATTCTAATATCGACTATTTATTAGTGATTATCATGGATATCATGTCACTTGGTTTAAACATGTTCATTTTATTTATGTTGATTATTTTACATATTGTGAATGAGAAAACGTTGTAGGCCTTAGAGATTAGATTTTTAGACGATTTTCTGTTTCTTCTATTCTGTTTTTTTTTTCAATCCTTTAAGTACCTGGTACTTATTGACAGGCCTGTACTGTCTCCCATACATATTATCACTGTAATTTGAAAACATTGTAAAAGCCAATTATTTTGAACCATTGAGTTTCTTGCCGGGTCTTCTCCATAACAAGCGACAAATTGGAACCGTGCACCTAGCTTCTGACGTTTCGTAAGTGCCCATGAAGGTTTATGTGAAATAAAATATTTTGACTTTGATTTTGAACGATTCATCGAAGAAAAAAATATAGAAAAGTATTTATATTCCCGTAGTGACTACTCGTTACGGTTATCATTACTGGCATAGAAAATAGATACTCATATTATTTGTGTCCTTATTTTATATTCGATGTTCAAAATTTACTAGTACTTCGCCATGATTATGATACAAACTAACTAATAGCAGTAAATAGCCTAAAATTACCTTCAAATGGCCACCACGCCCAAGTGGTAACGACACGATTTCCGCGTTGTAGGTTTTAGGTTCAAACCCAGACAGGCGTTTTACTTTGTGACATCGCGAGGAAACCGGCATAACCCAGAATTAAATAATTCGATGACCTGTGACATCTACCAACCCGCACTGGACCCGTGTGGTGAATTACCTTTTACTCCCTCTCACTGACAGGAGGACTGTGTTCCAGTAGTGGGAATATTATAGGCTGATTATGCCGTTATTACGTAAAGTACAAATTGCCACAATAATTACCTACAGTCAAATTATATAAATCCAATTAAATATTTTTAAAGACCACTCCCGAAAGCTCTCAAAGCTGAAATAGAAACCTTATTTGTGATATTGATTATTATGCACCTGTAGTTTATAAAACATAGCATAGCATATGTGTGAGCACTATGTTCCTACTATATGGCTAACATTTACATTGTACGTCTTTCATTGACTTGAATGTGCCCTGGCAGCTGAGAGTATGTCATGTCTCGCTGGTGGTGGCGAGTGTGTTGGATCATTAAGTTCCCTTCAAAATGGTTGAGCTGAATGGTGCTGATCCATACGTCATGTTCGTGAACGGGCGCCGCCAGTAGGGACTGGTCATCTCTTAGCTCCCACGGCTTATTTTAATTTCTAAATTGTTATTTTATTTTTGTTTTAATTACGGACGCTTATAATGTGCACGTCTTTTTACATCGTTCTCACATTGATAATTTCAACATAATGATGTAACCAACTTTTTGTAACATTATCATGATTTTAAAAGAGTGTCCATGGAGTTTCTTGCCCGTTCTTCTCCATAGGTACCTACGCTTTGGAATGGGCAACTAGCTTCATCTTTCTACCTCACCGACCTTGACAATTCAAAAATGCCTGTAATTGGTTTATTTTAAATAAATGCTTTGAGTTTGAATCTTAACATAGGTCCTTCAAAGGAACTGCTCTCAGGTTTTTTTATTGTGGTCTTCAGTTAAATTATGAACAATTAAACGGTTTCGAAAAGAAAAATGTGTTTCAACGGCTAGTTTCGAATTAAGGAAGACATAATTTTTTCACACGCCCTAAACCTGTAAATAACAGGTCTATTAATATCCAATAAATCCTTATCTTTAACAAAACCCATTGCATGGCTCAAGAGACAAAACTACTTTTAATAATCAAATAGACAGCGAGTGAGCTAAAAACGCCGCTTAAATTATTCACCAGTACAGGTAAGCAAACAAAACACCATTAGTGGTACTTCTCGGACAGCATCCATTTATTTGGAGAGGTAAGAGGATCCCTGACGTAGGCAGACACGCTCCAAAAATGAGAAGTTTATTTGATCAAATAGGGTCATAAAAAGCCATATAAATATTTATATGGCTTTTGTACTAACTACTAACAATAGATAGTTCACGCATACTCTAGAGTGTTCGTGAACTTAGTATCTATTACCTATCTAAAGCCTAAAAATCAATAAGTAGGCAACAGATGAATGATAGAGGCGTTGAGGCGTTTTTGACAGTAAATCTCAACGCCTTAGATTCTAGGCCATTAAAGTAATTGTCAAAAACTTATCCTGTAGGTACCTACTTTCCTAGAAGTAAATCTAGAAGATGATTTCTCATGAATTCTTATAGAAGAAATAAACGCTGTTGATTTATGTGCAAAAGATACCAATACCACTGAAGATAGTACTACTGACATTAGTACAACTACATTAAGAACCACAGAACACACTACAGAACCCACACAGAACCCCCCCCCCCCACACAACCCCCTTACAGAACTTACTACCCGTAGACTGCAGAAATATGATAAGGTAATTTAAGACGGACATATCGTGGGATATTTTTTTACACAAGACATACGAAAAGATTGATGGATTTCATGAAAGACGACGTGGCTAGAAAGGAGTGAACGTCTAAAAGTGTCATAAAATGTATGGTTAAGCGAACGTTACTTTTTATTTTACTTCAAGCAACGCTTAGGGTGCCATAATGACATGTCAAACTTCGAGATTCCTGTGCTTATTAATCTAAGTTAAATATCAATCAATTGTTGTCATAAACCCTCCGGAATGATCTATTTTTACGCTCTAAAAGTATCGAAAACTGCATCAAAATCGAGTGCATAGCTTAGAAGATCTAAACGGATACACAGATAGACACGAAAAGTGGCTTTGTTTTAAACTATGTAGAGTTATACCTTTAAGATGGAAAATAACTAAACCAGAGTTGCCAATCTTTTCCACGTGTCGCCCTTCAGAAACCCGCGCGTAGGGGCCATGCGCGAGTTCAAAGGCTCAAACCATGGAAATAATATACAGGGTGATTGGAAGATGGGTGCAAAGCTTTAAGGTGAAGATAGTATAGACAATTTAGAACCATTTAAGCCATGGTTGTCTTAGACGAAGTCTTACCAATATTTTTTTTTTAATCCTTATTAAAAAAAAAATTGGTAAGACTTCGTCTTAAACCTTTTTAAAAGACGTATTGTACAATTTTTTTATTTTTTCTGAGCTTTAAATGTCTGTAAAAAAAATGTAAAATGACACAGAAGCCTAAAACATGTTTTGCTTGATTGCTTACACATTACTTTAATTAAATAAATAAAAATGAATTCATTTATCATTCAATTTGGCCATAATTATGCAGTTTACATTAAATTTTGAGAATTTCGGAAAAAAAACTTAAATATTAAAACTTAAAAGACTTCGTCTAAGACAACCATGGCTTAAATGGTTCTAAATTGTCTGTACTATCTTCGCCTTAAAGCTTTGCACCCATCTTCCAATCACCCTGTATATCGCAGTAGCAAAAAACACTGACCGCACAGTCGAGCGTTCTGTAGTCTGGACTGTCGGGATGAATAATTTGGCATGCACAATGCAAATTGACTTTATCGCAACAATATGCTTGTAAAAATGTACATAGTTCATAATGTTTTTCAAAGAAACGGTTAAAAACGAAGTTATTTCTGTAGTTGCTAAACTAAAACCACTGTTATTTATTGTAGGTATTCCATGCCGGTCTGAAAACTACACGACATAATTCTATTATCTTAAAAAAAAATCTAAAAAAATCTATTTTTTTTGCATATACTTTGTCAATTTTTACATCTACTTACCTACAAATTTACAAAACTCAAGTTCACTATTTTAATTTATTTATTTCAAGTTTCTTTTTGACGTTTACCTACCTTAATTTAACATCTGCTGTACCTTGCTTTGTTGTCTCATTCTGCTACAAAAATATTGATTTAGTTACAAGTGTGCAAGTTAGTTTGTAAGTGCACTTACAGAGAACGACGAAAACTAGGTCACCGTAATACAGTTTAAACTGCATAGTACAGAGACCATCAGATACGTCATAGCAACATGTAATAATTATGTCTGTTGTAAGAAAAAAACAAAATTGAAATTATTTTTTCAGAAACTTGGGAATATTGTGAAAAAAAAACCCAATGAGTAAGCCATTCATTTACTGAGTAATAGTCTTTTCAGCCTCTGAAATAGTAATATCTTCGTAAGAGCTAACAAAATATTAGCAAAAGTCATTAATATAATGTTTTCTTCTAACAGAAAAGACCTACAAATGTAAAGGAGTACCTCATGAGGAACATTATACATACAACAAACGCACAAGTGTTATCATGTCAGCTCGGTACAAAACACAGTACGGTATCATCAAAAATAAACCCAGGATCGAATACCCTCGTCGGTCCCACAGACAAATTATCGCCAAATACGGCCACAAGCGCTACTCCTGTTTGCGCCCTAGAATAAACGTAGCAACAAATCAGGCAGCTTACAGGAAATACAAAATAACAGCATTTAAGAAAAAAGAAAAATCACGTTCAGTGCAGTTTTTGCCTGTGAGAAAGAGGCAGTGTTTTATCTATGAAGCAGGCTCGACTTTATGGTTATTATTGATTTTGCTAAACAGATAAGCTGGCATTTGGAGTTCTTCATTGTGCGTTCATACGTTGTAAAAATGAAACAAAACTAATTAGCGAAGAAACAGTGTAGTGCGAGTGTAGAAAAAAGACAGTACTTTGTTGTGTTCGTATGGATTGCAATGGTCACTTAGCTGGCTCATAATGAGTAAAATTCCGCGATATATGTATGGTGGGTCGGATCGATACCGATTACAACGTGGTACGACGAACTTATAAACTATTTTGTTTTCTCTACGATGTAACTCTGATTTTATTCAAGTGCAACAAACATTTACTACCCAAGTGAAGTGATTGTGCAACGTATTTAATGGTCGACTAACAGGTAATTTATGCGAAAAGAAAATGGTTCTGTACTATAAAACTTATAGGAATTTTGTAAGTACCAATAATGATTGCATATGACAAAGTCGAGCTAGGATTTCATCAAACAATGTGAATTCATGCTGTTTCTAAACCTAATGTGGCTATTGTTTACTGAAAGTTTGTTTAACTGTAGGCAATTACAGTCACATAATACTGCATGTCTGCATTTATTTTGAGATGACTATCTATTGTTTTTAGACCATTTAATATTATTTTGAAAAAACAAAAAAATACTCAAAGCGACACTGAATTTAGCTGTAAAGGCATGTCTGATAAACGGATTAGGTTGGCTTTTCATCTTGTCAAATTGTTGTTTTAATTTTTATTAATTAAATATTCCTACATTTTAGCTACGTATGTACTTACTTATGATAACCTATAAACATTAAGTGTGAACTTAATCTAAATTCTTAGTACGCAAAGAGATTTAAAGTAAATAATTTAATATATGTCCTTGTTAGGAAGGGACTTGGTTAATTCATTTCAGTTAAATTATTTCGTTAAAACTAAGTTTAGATTGCATTTTGTTCATACAAAAATGGTTGAGTAAGAACCTTGATGAATTTAATATTTGAAATGCAAGGCATATCCGCCATTTTGAACGTGAAGAGTGGGGTTACTCTTTCAAATGCTACACGTTAGCTAAGTATGTTGCTAGTCTCCCTACCTTTTAAATAAATTGAATTACTTACCTACTCATATAAAGTAAGTAGGTAACCCATCTGATAACTTTTTTATGAATACTAAGGAGGCTTTTTATAATAATCATTAAATATAAAAATGAATCCGACTGGACCAATTTTACCAATATATTTTTTGGTGGGTTTGGAATTTTCAGGAAAAGGTTCTTATGAAAGAAAAATAAGAAACATATATATATAAAATGCGAATTCAATATTCATAGTTAAGCCAGGGCAACGACTGTAAGGTCAGCTAGTATATATATTTTTAGGTAAGTAATCAGTCATTTGAATTTTCTATTATCTACCATACCCATACCTTCATAATTACCATAAAATATGAATCAAATATGTAGGTACGTATATTTTAGTAAACTTTTTAAATTAGATTCGTGAAATTAGACAACAAATACTCAAAACTGAATGTAGACTAGGAAAATAGGTACCATCGCAAAATATTTTAATAAAGCAAAATAAATTGCTTCACTATATTAAATATAGTGAAGCAATTTATTTTGCTTTAATTTTGATAAAATTTTTATCTTTGGTGAATGTAATTTTAATTTATTAGGTCATAATTTTCAATCAACATCTGAAACAAAGCAGATAACTTTTTTATTGTTTCCAAAACAACATGTAACTAATATCCATTTATTAATTAGTCGACCCGTAATTGTTTTAACCCTCTGACTAAAATCAAGTTAGTGGGAACTTCACTAAGATTGAATCTATCTACTTGCCAAATTGGTCTTTAAGCAAAAATAAACCTTGCCGTTTTATATCCTGCAAGTGCCTGAAAGCTCAGGTAAAGCTTTTTTAAGGTCGACTATACCTACTATCAATTTTAATATAAAGGGTAGCAGGGATATTGATGCGCAATCTGTTAACCACTAATTTAGTATATGATTCTGAATTACTCTGCGTTATAATATTTCGCCGGTTATTGACCGCGTAGGTTTGCACTTTTCTATCAAAACTCTATATTTTTAATCTAGTCTAGAGTCATGTGCTGAATTCATGTCCCTGCCAGCCTTTTTTATGTGGCTAGTATTATATTGTAGTTATGTCAGCTAATTTTGCATGACTGTAAACATTGATACGTTTGTCAAGTAAATAGGGTTATAATATTTGTGTTAAGTAATGTAAAAGTAGCGATTACTTTTCTAAATAGGTAGGAAGGTTTAGTCGACCTCAGAATTGAAATATAACCTACTTTTGTCAACAATTTCCCGTTAGAAAAAAAATTAACCTTTGAAAACCATCGGTCTAAATCAAAATCAAAATCCAAATCAAAAGTCATTTATTCAAACTAGGCTGAGAGTCAGCTCTTTTTGAACGTCAAAATAAAATTACATAAGACAGTCCCCCCAACACGCCCGCCCTTTACCACTTCCTAGTGCTTTCTAAAGTAGGTATCTAACCGGCTCACAGATATAAACGATGTCGACAAAACAATGGAATGTCTTTAACTGAATGTCAATCACTTTTATCTGCTTTTTAATTGCGCCCGAGAAACCGCTCTAGTGATGTAGTACCTCTCTATTGAATTATGTGTATTCTTCATCCCCTGAGTCTATTTTGTTCCCATATACCTACCTACTTAGGTATTATACCGTATATTTTAGCTACAAGGGATACCTATGACAAAATACAGAAATAATGATTTAAAACCAATAGCTGAAAAGAACGCATTCATAGCTGTGGGTAAAAGTAGTTCATAGATAAACTATGTCCAACAAATGATAATGAAAGCAACAATTGATGACTGGGTACTTAGGTAGTAACAGATTTTAGTATTGCGATGGTCAAAAAAACAAGCAGGAAATCTAGTAATTCTAATATTCTGTTTACCTATTCTGTAGTGCCTATCTTTTTAATTTTATTTTCCTAAATATCACAATACTGTTTAAGTACATAACTAAATACAAAAATATCACTATTTGTTATGAAGATCACCATTTAAAGCAGGTATTTTCTTCTTTTTCTAAAGAGATAGGTATGTAAAAGCAGAATTTTGAGTCCAGAGTATTATTACTCAAAGCTACTCCACAATGAAAACTAGACCATGCACGATTACAGTTAGTTTTTTTTTAAACCTACTTACTAATTCGGCACCCTCATTGCGTAACTCAGAATCTGAGACATTTTGAAGTTTATTGCTAATCCATTGCTTTATATGCTCGAAAAATTTGTCTGCTTCAACGTAAATAACGCAATTAGGTAATGTTGTTGAACTGTCAAAATTAAAAACATTCCTACTGTTTCTGTGTTACGCAATAACACCCCAGGCATCCAGGATGTAAACATCGACAAAGTTTCACTCTATTGTCTACATAAATATACAAACTTTGTTCCAAAATGTTGCATCAATGTTTAGCCACACAGCATAAAATACATTAGGTAGGTACTTACACATTGATACAGTCTCATGGAAAATCAAATGAATTCTTGTCATCTTTTTCAGGCTGACTGTAGTACCTAACTACCACTACTTATTTTGAAGTTTATTCTGGCAAAATAAAGCTTTAACAGTCAGTATTATCAGTTTTCACGAATTACTCATTTGTCTTGTTTTTTCGTGGTGTTATCCATTGAAAATCTTTAATCCTCAATTCCCTCTTGTATTTTCTTCTTTTTCAAAGAATTATGCTTTAAAGTAAGCATAAATTGGGACAATATTGTGCTTTTAAATGTTTCTGCCATATAAACTAAATATTATTTTTAACCCCCGACGCAAAAAGAGGGGTGTTATAAGTTTGACCGCTATGTGTGTCTCTGTCTGTGGTACTGTAGCACTTATATGGGTGAACCGATTTGGATGCAGTTACTTTTATTTAAAAGAAGGTTTTCTAGCGGTGGTTCTTAGACATATTTAATCAAAATTGGTTTAGCCATTTGAAGATTATGAGCCCTTTTCTGATTGATGAAGGGATTTGAACATTATCCACGGGTCTGATCAAGTCGAAATTTGGTATTATATTACTTCAATGATATTAGACGAACAACGTAACCTAGAAGTGTTCAAGATTTTCCTGATAGAGGGCGCTTTTCAGTCCTCTTTCAAACTAGCTTGCACCAATTTTATTTTAATGCTATTATAGTAACTATATTTTGGGTTAGTTGAAGTAAAACCCTTTTAATTGATTTGGTTTTGCAAGTTGATTTTATTTGGTTTTTAGTACAGCTCCATCTATTCTAAAGATAAAGGGTGAGTGCATTACATTTGCAGTTTCAGCGAGTTGTGAGGTGAAAGCTCAAAAGTTAGCCGAATGAAAGCCAGGTGGCGTGACTTCCGCTTCCTAAAAACATTGAGCTTTACAAAAATGAATGTGCTTATTTGATGTCCCCTATTATTTTCTTTTTATGATTTCCTATTTCTGTTTTATTTACAAACCACTTAAAGTTATTTCTGTGCAAGCGAAAATGCATAAATCGTCAGACCAAATTAGCACCCCTTGCATTTGCGCTAGCGAATTTAGCGCCATCTAACGGTGTAGCCCATTATTATTGAGGAGGCTGGTCTAGGAGACGAGTCTAGTTTGTGCCGTCACAAAACGTGGTTCTAGTAAGCACAGACAGGTGGTGCTGGTGAAGGGTGTCAATTGAAAAAGGGTTGAATGACGTAACGTATGTATCGTTTTAACATAACTGGTACTGTTCTGATATGTGGGACTGGGACTATTTGTTTGTTTTATAAAAAATAACAACCTACATAAATACTATGGCGGAATGTAGCAAACGGCTAGTATAGAGAATCTTATGTGTCGTGTACTTTAACGATAACGTTACGTTTAGTTCAGTAAATTCTTAACGTGGTGTCTGGTACTTAGGACATAATCTTAGCTGTTCTTCAAAATCCACAGCAATCAACATCCTCGTATTTTTTTTCTGTGTCATAATTAGAGATCGGACAAACGGATGCATATTTACCTGTACCAGTTAATTTTTAGATATGAAATTATGGAAGCGGCTTCTTAAAAAAAAATCTTGTATAAAATCCCGGGATGTCAGGAAGACCGGAAATGCATAACTAGTCAGGTGTATAGTATGGAAGCGACTTCTAAATTATTAGCACTGCATAACTATTCAAACGAATATTTATTTAAAATTAACCCAATGCAAATATGTGTATACAGGGTGTTAAAAAATAGCGTGCCATAGCTTAGGGGTAGGTTCAGTATCGCTAAAGGAACCCAGGATATTTTTCTTTCAAACATAAAAATTTTTTGCAAGATCAACCTAATTTAGTAGGTACCTACTAACTTAAAATAGCAATCGTTTAGAGTTAAAATTATTTTATTTGTTTAAATGCTTTAATTATTTACAGTAGGTAAATAATTATAGCATTTAAACAAATAAAATCGAACGCGTTGTCATTTTGTCCTTCACTTCTCGCATCCGAATATTAATTAAGAGCATTACTTTCTACTGAAAACGGCTCGCAACAAATGGCGCAAATGGCGGCGCACCTAATTTTCAAAATCGGACTATTCTGTAAAAAGTTAAACCTGGTCATAGTCACATTAAAAAAAATATAATTATGAAGAATACAACTTTTTCAACCATTATATCCCAGAAACGGTGACGTTGAAAAATTGTGTGGAGACAATTTTTAAAGATAATTGCAATAATCTACAATTTTTGTCTGACCTATTTTTTTGATAAAACTTACCGTTTGGCTAAAAAACGCAAAAATCCCATATTTGCGAACTTTGACCTTGAATATTATTTTTTTGCAAGTGTGAGATCGATGGGGGACTTTTTACATTTAATTTATAATGGTGTTCCGAACATTCGTACCAATTTTCAGCTCTATGCGAATTTTTGTTAACCTACGCCTATTTTTTGGGCTAACTTGACCGGACTATAATATAAGTATTTGAACGGTTTGAATGAAAAGCATGGTACAAAAAAATACACAATCAAATTAAAATAAAGTCCCCTAGTAAACTCTAATTTCAGTCTATGAGAACATCTAATAATTGACGCGCGGGGGCTATAAATGGCTCATGTCGTCCAAAAACAAGGTACCATAATAAAGAAACTTTAAATGATTAGTAGTCACTGGATACCGTAAATGGGTTGCCGTTGTAAGACGATTAAAATACTACGGTGTTATAGGACTATCTATTTTATTGATCATTATATTTTTTCTGTTTCTGCCCTTGACATTACATCGGGCTCTATCAGAATACCAGCCCTGCGACACTTTTTTTAAAAAGGAGCTTCTTGGCCTCGTACAGGACTTTTAATTTTTTATTTTCAAGATAATTTTGATTTTCATAGTATTTTATGATTGTGTTTGGTTTATTATGCGATATTCCTGCGCGAGTTACATTAATTATTTTTGTTTCTTTCAGTGTCTTTTATGTTGACAATTCAATAATCATTGCGATATTTACTTATTTGAGCTGACATTTTCTTCAAGCTTATGAATCTTTGTATTATGAATTTGTTCAGAACGTTTTGGATTGTGTTGTGATAGAAAGTGTGATACGCAATTGGGGTCAGTAGGCGACCAGCAATTGAGACTTAACGTAACACGCTAAGGGATTCGTTTAGAAACTGAAAATTGGAGCACACATACCGAGCGGCGAGCGGCTCGGGTACCTACTGATACGAATGCTCACATCGTTACGTGTAACGGGGATTTGCCATAATCGCCACGCTTGGCGGGCGGGTTGGCGATCACAACATGGTGGTAAAATACATAAAGAACGCTGCTACCTATTATATATATGTGTGGTGATTCTGTACACTCTGAACAAAGAATGGTTAAAAAAAAAAAATATCCAAACGGCATATTCTATTAGTGACAGGGGGGGGGGGGCTCCTCACACAATTACAGCCCTGGCAATTGACATCGATACTAAATAATATAATATTATAGTATTTTGGAAAGCTCAAATAACAATATAAGTCAAAAACATTTTAAAATGCGCCAATTATATAATTATCCCTCATTTTGAGTAAATAACGGATAAAAAATGGTAAAAACGAGTATTTGTCCATTTTTGATCAGTCGCTTTAGCTTTCATTTTGATAGTTCAAGAACATTTATTGTGATATTTACATTGGATAATTACGTTATAGAGCAGACACATTTTACGAACATATCAAGCAATGAATGAGCAATTTCCTTCAGAATTATTCAAATTGTGATTGAAAGTGTTTTGATCAATTAGAGTGATAGTCAGTCGCTAGGTAGTTTATCTGAATTTTCTTTCTGGCTGTTGGTATCATAGCTATCCGCATGACCATTCGAATGCCACGTTCAAACCCTTATAACTTTTTAGCCATAACTTTGACAAATGTATAGTTTTGGGATTCAAATTTTACAAAAAATTTACAAATTATTGGCAATGTTTTTTTAAATATCGCCGTGGCCGCACCATTGAAACGCACACAATGGACGAGGCGTAAAGAAAAGCTTCAGATTACTTCGTCCCCGCAAGAAAATAACTCCTTGCACAAAGCATAACTTTGTTAATCTTGCCATTTTATTCAGGCATCCCTATTTCCTATCGCGAACATTGCACTAATAGTAGGTATTAATATATCTATCTATATTTATAAATTAATCCCTATTACCCTTAGTCATGGCATCACACGTGAACGGCTGGACCAATTTTGCTAATTCTTTTTTTTTGTGTTTGTTATTGTCAAGAGAAGGTCAATAAAATCTAAATAATTTAAGATTTTGTCCCTATTTTTAAAACATAATTAACCCATACATCCACTTAGAGCAGGTACCTAATGCGTTAAAAGCACAATGACCAATTTTTTTTCAAAGCAATCTATTATTATTGATGAAATACCGTTTACCCAACACTTTATGTTTTATTCATTTAAAATTGAGTCTTATTACCTTAGTATAAGATTTAATATTGATTTAATGTTCATTGTCAAAATAGTAATTTAAAAAAAACCTATTCAAATTCAGTTAAAAATCGATTCAGTAGTCTATTAACAAATTACTTACAGGACTTGTGCGCTTATTCTGTTACACCTTATATAATTAATTTATTACCACTAGTAAGGCCGATAGCTGAGCAAGTCAACGACACTCCGACTGAGCACGGTCTGCGGCAACGTGTGTGGAAACGTAAAGCTCCGGCCTTGAACGTAGGACGACAGGAACCCCCTGTTTCCCCGCAGTGTCACTCGGTACAAGCTACTCGTAGCCCGGGGCGCCGATAACACGTGTGTCATTAGTTGTGATGTTTTATTCATGCGTATAATTTCAGGAATTTCTCGGAATAAAAGGAAGGGCATTCAATAAGTACTGCACCCTAATTGCGTAATACACTATTTATCAGAATCCGAATAATATATAAGTTTAATGCTACTCTATTCTTTCATATGTTCGAAAATCACGAACGAACGATGTTTACATCGTTAGCAAAGTGAACATTTAGACAATATTTTCCACACCGACAGTTCCACAACATTCATGGCGTTGTTTGTGTTGTGGAACTGTCAAAATGACAGCGATTCGTACTGATAGTGTTAGGTACGAAATTAATCCTCTGTTCACAGTGACGAAATCAGTAGCATTGATATTCCACACAATATGAAAATTTAGATAAATTATATCAATCATGTCTCTTAAAATTCAAATAGATAGATGAAAAAAAAATATTTTTGAAACATATTAACAACCAACCAAAGACTTTCTTTTCCTTGGGGAAATTGGGCAAATTTTGGTAAAGTAGGTACTCGTGGGGAAATTCCAAAGACCAACGCTAAAAATCAAATAAAAGCTTTTTTTTGCAGGTAGATGTATTTTTCAATAATTTCAATTGAAATAACAAATTATGGTTCATTGAGCACATTTTATTTAAATTAGGTTTTTAGTAAGTGCTTACCATAAATAACTGCAATTGTGTCTAAAAAAAAACAATATTTTTTATGTATTTATGATTATAATAATAGTCGATGCGAAAACTTGTTTTTTGTTTAAAGCAATTTTTAATTGATACTATTTTAAAAATAATCACATGTACAATCAACGCACCACGATTGGTCGCCATGTTTGTGACGTCATATCTAATGTTAAAGGAATTTCTCGATAGCAGTGTCAACGGCTTCTACGTGTTAATTGCTCAAAAATATCCGAAATTTAGTGCAAAAGCATATTTATAATTATATAATATAGTATTTTTTTAGTTTGTAGTTGAAGTCAGATTTTTTTATCGAATTATATTTATTCAAGTTATACATTTACATAAATATTTATTAATTACTATATTATTTCAAAATATTTACATCAAAATGATCTTCATACCAAAAAAATACAGATGTTGTTTTGGGATTAGGTCATCGCACTGCTTAAAACAATTTATTTCAACGTTTAACATCTTGTGGAACATTAAAAAAAAATCGGGGAGTTGTTTTTGTAGTATTCGTACACAATGGTACGAAACAAGCACGATAACTCTTAAGGTTTGTCATTTTAGATATAAGTATTTATTTATCAATAATAATGACGATAATAAGAAAAAAAAAACAAAACACTGTATCAGCTGTGTGCTACGATGAGTAGAAATTAACATTGTGACGTCACACGCGCTCGGGTTTGTTCGGGAACCGTGGAATGTTTTCGGTACTGGGTTCAAAAAATTATTTTATATTTAATATATATTTTTAATTAGAGGGAAAAAATAACTAAAAATAGTTTTGTCATAAAACGTATAAGTGATCTTTACATTTACAACAATTTTTTTTTTTTCAAAAACCCAATTACCTACCTTCTATCGTGCCCAAGTAAGATCATACCTATTAAACAGGTAGTATTTAAAAAATCCGGCCATGTGCAAGTGCTCGCACATGGCTGGTTTTTTTAAGTAGGTCACGGGTTCCGTACCACCGCACAGTATTTACATACATTCTATATCTACAAGAAACCTTTTATAAATAAAATGAAACTATGTAAAAAATCTAAGACAGACCTTTTGAATATTAGTTGATTTAATTTTTATTATTTGTTGTTACAGCGGAAAAATACAAATACTCAGTAAAAATTGTCTACCTATTGCGGTTTATGAGATGCAACCCGTTGACAGACAGATGGGGTGGACAGCGGAGGCGTAGTAATAGGGTTCCGTTGGCACCCTTGAGGTAAGGAACCCTAAAAACTACAGTCACTTTTTCCATGAGAACAATGCCAATTGAACGATTCAAGATTCGCCCAGCCTGTGAAATGTTATTCTTACGTATTTCGAAATCAGCAGCTCAATTGACCTATAAAATTTTATGGCACCTAAAACAAGATGCAACAGTAACGAACAGAAAAAAGAATTATAATAATATCGTCGTCCCTATCTTACGATTCTATGGGATAATTTATCGAAATGTTTTTAGGGACCTCCATGCGGATGAAGCCATGGCCATAAAACTATTTTTGACCTTCATCAAAATATCAACGTAATATTAGCTATGTTGTTTCATTTTTCTTACCATAATTTTTTCTACCATTACGTCAGTGAAATCAAAACATAGGTACAGGAAAAGTTTTTTATCCAGTGCGCAAACTGTAACCATGAAATTCGGCATACCGTTCTAGACCCCCCAGCAAATAAATATTTCGTCAGTTTTACAAAAAAAAATCAGTTGTTTCATAGAAAAGTGCAATACCTTCGCGGTCAAAATGTATGGAACAGCTGTTTTTTTTTTGTATAACCTATAACCTTTTCTGCGCTGGGGGGTTTAGAATGATATGCTGAATTCATGGTTAAAGTTTGCGCACTGAATAAAAACTTTTCCTGTACGTAACAAAAAGTTAATATTTACTTTTACAAAATTAAAACACACCTAATGTTGAATTACAAAAAATAATACCGATAATCATGGCGAAGACCAAATTAGGACTAACTTATAAATTCACTTTAGCTTGACTTTCTATAGTATATTTTCATTAAAAAAATAACGCGATATTTGCATTTATTTTAGTCTGTTAATTTAAATGTATCGTTGCTTAAAACTCTACTCCAATAAAATACAATACTAGAGAAGAATTAAAAATGACGTTCACGTTCACGTAAGTAATCAAAAACATCACGACAAACTTCTACACGAGATCGGCAATTACTATACTGTTAAAATTACACGATTAAATGATGTGAATTCATCAATTAAATAAATTAAATGTCTGAGATATTTAAGTAATAACTACAATTTAAATGTTAACACTACAACAACAAGCCGTTTTCTTAGCCGTAGCTACGAGAACTCACTTCACCACAAAACACGAAAAAAATCCGCACTCAACTCACTTGAACTAAACAAATGAACCTGTATAACCGCACATGTTTTTTTCTCTCATAAACTTTTCGAAAACATTCTCGTCAAACGTAACTTTACTCCAAGAACCGCTCGGAACGGGGACAAATCCGAACTGATAGCATGCGGATTATTCACACAGGCGAATGGGCAAGCGGAATGAAAAGGAACCCCCCGCTGTCCTCCCGCTTTGGGTGCGAGCGTGTGTGCAGGAGAAAGACTGTGTATTATGAGGTAAAAACTTTTCTGAAGATTTTCAACTTACTGCTCGGAAAATTAAAGCCGCCTAGTCAGGTACAGAAATGTTCGTAGTATTTATTTTTGTTGGGGTCTGGAATATTGCAGTTTTGATCATTGAAGAAAAAATATCTTTTAAGTTCCTACAATATTAGGCAAATACCTAATATATTTGGTATTATAAAAGTAAATATTCTGTGCAAAATAAAATTAACTTAAAATTCCTATCAAAAATACAGGTAATTTTTTCTCCAACAAATATGCCTGTCTGAATTTAAACTTTCATTTCAAATAGTAATAGTTATTCTAAGTATATTAGGTCTTTACCTATGAAATTGCCGTTTTGCAGTACTGGCCATTTCAAATCAAAATAATTTTTGTTTGGGTAAGAATTCTAATTTCAAATTATTATTTTTTTTAAAACATGGATTTTTTTTTTCAAAAGTAGTCATTTGTTTATTGATTAGTGTTACATTTTCATCGCATTTCAATCTTTTTCGTCATCATGGATACGTTAAAAATTCGAGTAATTATGGAATATGAGTACCGTCGTGGCAGCAACGCGGCACAAGCGGCACGCAACATCAACGACGTTTACGGAGCTAACACTACAAACCAACGCACCACCTGTTATTGGTTTGCTCGCTTCCGTTCTGGAAATTTCGACCTGAAAAATGAACCTCGCGGTCGTCCGAAGACTTTGGTCGACAATGACGAATTAAAGGCGATTGTGGAAGCTGATGATACACAATCTACGGCTGAATTAGCAGCAGCTTTCGACGTTAGCGTCAAAACAATATTGGTCCATTTGCGTCAAATTGGCATGGTAAAAAAGCTTGACAAATGGGTGCCCCACGAACTCAATGATCGTCAGCGCGAAGTACGCGTCGAGACGTGCCTTGCACTGCTCAACAAACACACAAATGAAGGAATTTTGAACCGCATTGTTACCTGCGATGAAAAATGGATTCTGTTTGATAACCCCAAGCGCTCAGCAAGTTGGTTGGATCCTGGTTCAGCACCTAAACAATGCCCTAAACGAAAACTTACCCCTAGAAAAGTGATGGTCACTGTTTGGTGGTCTAGCGCCGGTGTGATTCATCACAGCTTCTTACCAAACGGGGTGAGCATTACTGCAGATGTGTACTGTGAAGAACTGAACACAATGATGGAGAAGCTGGCACATCTCCAACCAGCATTGGTCAATCGCTCGTCTCCGCTGCTCCTGCACGACAACGCGCGGCCTCATACTGCACAGCAGACGGTCTCCAAGTTGCAAGAACTGGGGTTGGAAGCTCTCCGTCATCCGCCCTACTCACCAGACCTTGCGCCTACAGACTACTACTTTTTCCAGAATTTGGATAACTTCTTGGCGGGAAAAAAATTCAATACCCGAGAGGCAGTACAAAATGCCTTTGAAGAATTTATTGCCTCCCGTCCAGCTGATTTCTGTATGAAGGGCATCAATAAACTGCCACTGCGATGGCAAAGATGCATTGATTGCATGGGTGATTACTTCGATTAATACAAATAAAAAATACATGAAAAAAATTCGTTTAAATTTTTTCATACAAAACGGCAATTTCATAGGTAAAGACCTATTATTAATCAGATGGTATAACCAACTCAATATCCAAGAACAACAAGTTATAAAGTTAACCACACACTAACGATTTTCTAATGCGAAACTAAGATGAACAGACAAGTTACTAACAAGTGACGGGATAGTAGTCCGGGAGGTAGCGTTGATAATACAAAAGTGATAGTAAGCCGGCTGATGTTGACATCGATAGTTGACAAAAATTATTTATCTCTTAAAAGTGCTAAAGTGCCGTTAGAATTGAACGGTTTTTTAAATACCATTTGAAGTGTTTTAGAAATATATTCTTTTTTGACGAATCTCTAATATAGAAAGTACATTTTTGTACAGTTAAATATATTCATGTTTTTTTTTGCCATAGAACTGTTGAATCTTCGACATATTTCCACTTGCGTCCATTCTTTAAAAGAGTACAACAGAAACTGATCACGTACGACAAAGAGACACGCAAACACAGATATTGCTTTGAAAGATCAGGGGGAGAGGCATAGGTAGCCCGAAGGTCGTGTTATGGACAGGCAGCTCCAGAATCTATCTCGTTATACTCGTATGTGTTTAATAGGAAACAGCATAGTAGCAATGCTCTAACATTTTTAATCCTTACTGCGGCAGCTTTCGGCGGTCTTTCCACCGTTACCCACGCAGCTGATTGTTGTTTTGGTACTTTTATTTATTTAAACAGTCATCTAATTAATTTCTATCCACCGTACTATAATTTTATTTCACGTGTTTTTTTTACAAGTTCAAGCGAACTGCTGCCGCATATTCTCCCCATCCATGCTGCAGTTGCAATTTTTTTATCAGTTCAGTATGATGTCAACTATTTCTGGAAAAAGTTTCAGCCAACATAATATAACTTACTTTTTTTGCCACTTTAACCTTTCAATTATACACCCACCGTGGGTGCGTCAGCTGACGCATGGTTCACTTATTAGTTAATCGAGATCTATAAATTAAAATAGATGGCAATCGATCGGTGTACAATCACAAGCTAAACTGCAACGCTACCTCCCGGACTATAGCGATAAACAAAGCTTATAGCAATGCTTCTCACTTAGTCGACGTAGACACACACGGACGTAATAAAATCGCGGCGGGATTTTTTAGCGCATTTGATCTTCATTGCACTGTTTAGCGCCGAGAATCTAAAATCGAACGTAAAACACATTGTTCGATTTTAGACGCGCTGAGAAGCAATCTGTTGGATTGTTGAATCTGTTGAAAATCCAATGCGCGACGAAATCCCGCCCCGATTTTATTACGTCCGTGTGAACGTCGATTTATAACGTAAAGTGGCTCGGAAACATGCTGGTCCTGCTCCATAGGACAATATAGATTCTATACAAAATCAAAGTGATTGGTAATTACCAATCGGATTTTCGAAGTATCCATCTTTACGTCTAAGCTGAATAAAAAAAAAAATTGAAAGTCGAAAATCGAATGTTGCACATTTTTTAAAAGAAGGACCTCAAACTGCTCCCAAATTACAATGTTATATTTTATCCTTTTTATTTTTTACAATGTCTGACATATTCTCGTCATTATTTGACGTTGTATATCAATAAATCTGACAGGAACCATTTATTTAAAATATTCAAATCATTTTGAGCTTCTATCACGATGTCAGTTAAGTTGTGACCAAAGTAAAATAGACAAGTGTTATCTGCGTATATTGTGATACTGCCCGATGTTTTAACATTGTTTATATTGTTAATATAAATAAAAAATAACAACGGTCCTAGAATAGATCCCTGTGGGATTTCGTATGTTAATTTGGCAGGTGAACTTTAGTACTTTACAATTTTAACTGTTTGTTTCCGACTTTTTAGGTACGATGTAAGAATTTTATTTGCGGGACCTGATATCCCTACGTCAGTTAACTTACTTAAGGGCCAACGTCCCGTTTGGTAGCGTAACACGGTCACTTTATGAACCCTACTGCTCATTAACGGCTTGTCTTGAAGATTTGAAAAATATATGAGTTTGCTATAGATTCATATAGATCATTTTGCCCGAAGTACTTTTTTGTATGGTTAATACTTTTGCTGTAAAAATATATTTTCCAACACGCAATATTTTGGCTTCTATTCCATACTCCTACTAAACGGCTTCGTTATTTGGAAAATAAAATACACTAAAAAATAGATAGTTAGAGGTACCACAGAATCGCCGAAGCACAATTGTAAATTAATCAAAGGAACATCCCCATTTTGAGATAAAGGCTCAGAGGTGCCCTGCGCGGGCGCGGGCGGCAGTCGTGCTTTAGCATACAAACGGGAGATGAGGATACTATGGGCCTTAAAAGAAAATTATGACTAATTGTGTCAAATGCCTTTTTTAGGTCTATCAAGACACCTAGAGCATATTGTCTTTGGTCTATATCATTTTTTATTTTAGTATTAGATCTATGTTAATATTTTGAGTCATATTTAAACTACCGATTTATTAGCTAATAGGCAAGATTGTAATTGAAATTAAGTGTCACCCACTTTATACATAAAAAAGCTACACAGACAAGGTTTTCGCATGATATAACTATCGAAAATCAGCCAAAATTCGGTCGGGAGATCATTTTCTGTATCCACCTGATTACCTGGGAAGCAAAATTACCTACCGTTTCCAACCGAGTTCAGTTACAAGAGGTAATTTTGCTTGCCTTGGTAATCATAGTTTTCTTTGACGTAGTTAGTAGGTAGCACTCAAAAAAGCTCTTTCACAACATATTCAATCATGTTTTTTCTTGCCTGCCAGGGGTGTGGGTTGTTCGAAAGAGATACCGCGGCCCCTGGCACACAGGCAACTGAGGGAACACGGGTGGGTTTTAGTCAGTAAAAGTGTGACACGCCCTGAGAAGTTATTTGATGATTACCCAACCAAAAAAAAAAACGAATTATTTTTGGTTTTTGTTTGGTGATCTATGTGCAAGCCATTGCAGAGATCTCGATAAAACCTTTGTGATAGACTTATACAAAAACTAGGCTAAAGGTTGCATTATCCGTTTGACGTAGGAAATTGGTACCCACTAAATAACAGTTTGTTATTGGTTAAAAAATAAGAAACAAAAGTATTTTACTAAGCATATTCAACGCACAAAAAAACACCTACCTATACAAAGTAATTTAACGTACTTCTTTAATATAGGGCTCCAAAAGCATGTTGCATTGAAAAATTTGAGCGACACGTCGACGAACACAATTGAGTCGCGTTATACCTACACAGAGACAATCTTGCTAATGGCGAGGGGAGATTTGTAGGGCACCATTGATCGTTCCAACGCCCTTGGTATTGGGGAATGGTCAGCCCGACGCGAATTTTATTCCACTTGCCTGTTGTCGCTGCATGAAGATAACACGTACCTCAACCAGAACATTTCAAAAGTCACACTCTAACGGGAGTTAGGGTTGCTAACCAAACTTTTAATTAAAAAAAACTCTACACGTATAAAATGTAACCACTTATTTCGAAACGGTAGCCCCGACTAGCTCATGAGTCATGCATGCCTAACTGTTTTATTTATTTAGATTTAACCATTTGTTTCCAGTTCAAATACTGCATGTTACTAATTTGTTGTGCCCTACCATATGTTCTCAGAAAATTTACGAAATGAGCTTACACGTACAAAATACGTCTACATGGAACCAAACGACGCTGTCCGTTTTATTTGAAACTTCACCGTAGCATGTTCGGATACCGGGCATTAGGTTAAACCTTTCCCACCATGCAGAAGTTACTGATCTAAGTCTATGTCTTAGAGAAACTGTGCAGCTGGAAAGTTTGTTGCTTCTTCTGAGCTAAAGTAACAAATGGTGAAAGGCGGGCGTTTTTGGAGACTGCCTTCTGTCTGTTATTTTGACGTTCGCAAAATGCTGATGCTATAAATAAATGTTTTTTTTTTTGAGCCTAATGAACGGCCCGGACATAATGATGGGACTCCCTTTTCCGCACATAGACTCACAATCGGTCCGTTGTGCGTGGTAACGGCCCGGGCATTGTGACTGCTATTTTTCTTCCTACATTTATAAGAATAGCAATAGGACTCCTCCAACCATGGGCCACCTGCATTTGTGCTTGGAAAACATACAACAATAGCAGTAGATAATATGAAGAGAAGTAGTTAAATTAATCCCTTCTACCATTACAGGTATTCAAACGCCTAAGCGTTGTGATCAGGAAAACTTCATAACTACACAAATGTTTGGTTTAATCCGTTAAGCTATTATCGTAATTAATTGCACCTCATGTACACACAAGTATGGCAGTATTAAGTTACATGTATGATGAATAGCAGGTTTCCAATTCGACGTCTCTTTACCATAGAAATTCATAGCGGTGTGTGTTTGTTATCTAACATCAAAGCTATTGGAAAATATCCTGGACGGTCTGCTGGAGTTGACAAGCTATTTGATTCAAAGAAAATCTCATTAATAAAGTTTTATAACTGGCATATTCATGCTCATCTCTATCAATAAACTGTGGCTGAAACTTTACAGCTGAATGACTTTGCAGGTTTTTTACCTATATTTTTGTAGGGATCATTCGGAAATATTTGGTCAGTGGTAACAAAACTAGTTTAAGCTGAGCTCTTATTTTATAGAAATACTATAACTCCTTAGCTAGTTCAAGGTTAAAGTGTACCCACAGACGAGTGGGAAGGGAACATGGATCTATAATCTATAATCTATTACTCTAGTAGGAGCAGTCGACCCTACTACTTGTCTTACACGCGTGTGGCGTATCGTTGCATAAGCCTTGAAAAATAATAACGATCCTAATTATAATTATTTTTCCTGACATTTTGTAAGATATGCCTCCTGTCCTATGAGAAGATTGTCGTCGTAAGATTTACTTAAGTTGTTAAAAATATTTATTCTTCAAAATTCAACATTAATATCATTTACATTTATTAAATTAAATTATACTTAATTTCAGACTAAGGTCCATATTTTTGTTAGTTTTTAGGTGTTAGTAACTTAGTGCTTAGATAGATAGGTTGATATTGTTAGTTTTCACAAAATTAATTATTTATTATTTCCTGAGACTGTCGCCACCATTAGTCGCCAACCAATGTCCCTGAAATAGATAAACTATAAATTTCCACGCTAGGGGATTTAGAATCATTTGCTGAATTCAATAGTGTTCTTTGTCTTTGCCCGGAACCTCAGTTTAATAAAATTTCTGCTCAGTAGCTAAGCTCACATATTCTCCAGCTACACAAAGGTCATATTATTATTTCATGTAACAAAGATAGGAAATGAAACTGGAAATTCCATTAGCTCAATGTATTGTCGATATTTTCTTTTTGTTGTTTTAAGATTTCAAATATTCACATTCAATATTCACGCCTTTACCAATTAACAGAAGCTTAGGGCAAATGTGTATGGTACATTTCGCCAGCTATGGGATGGGGAGATTCCGGTTTGCTTTATTTCCATAACACTATTCACGACCAGTGGGATAATTGCATAACACACTAACAGTAGAAATAGCTTTCATTTTGACAGTTCAACAACATTTGTTGCGTTATTTACATTGCAGCAAACAAAGGACATTGTTCGGCGTCCATACATCGTTTTCCTACGAACCAACAGAGACGTGAATTAACTTTCTATATTCTACATAATTATATTCGATTGAAACTAAATCAAAATTACGGACATCTCTGAGAATTGTACAAAATTCGAAACATTTTCGGATTTTGAGGTTATAATTAGGCCAATAGAAACACGGTAATAACTTTAATTAGTAAAAAAAAAAAAGAAAAAAAAAACAGTAGCACTCCGGAAGAGCCGACAGAAGTGAAAACTTGATCAATTACGTGTGTATTTTTTGAATCGTCAATACAGGATTTCACATTATTCATAATCATAATTTTGGTCATATCTTCTAAACGTGTTATCCGATTTTCATAATTACAATTGGAATATTAGTTCTGGACCTAAGCCTTTCTTTTGCGACTTAAATTATTGAAATACCTAAATAATCTACTAAAAAACAGAGGTGTCGGTAACGGTGTCGCGAGTTCAATTGTTTTTTCCCATCTCCAAAATAGCCCAACGCGCTTAAAGTTTTCACTTGAAACAAATCTTTTTTATTAAACAGGCTTTTATTAATACATGTTAATAAAACGAACAAAAAGTTAAAAATAATTTAATCACAATTATTTAAATAAAAGCGTGTTACATTTTGATGGTAGGAAAAATAAAGAACATTTATTAGCACGTTACACCTATTTCTAACCGTCAATATGTAACACGCTTTTATTTAAATAATTGTGATTAAATTATTTTTAACGTTTTGTACTTTTTATTAACATGTATTAATAAAAGCCTGTTTAAAAAAAAGATTTGTTTGAAGCGAAAACTTTAAGCGCGTTGGGCATTTTTTTAAACCAACGAGGCAGTCATTGATAATGCAGTTAATTAGTTACCGTAACGAATTCGAAAGCATATTAATATGCGGAAATAATAATGGTTCAGCCGTAAATGTCCACTAATGTAATGAATGCACTACTATGTTTATGATGGCGATCTGTAAAAGTAAATAAATATCGAGCTTGTATTGTTAAGTATCGGAGAACTACTATGTGATGTTATTAGACATCACACCTTACCACGAATTAATCATTCTAGCTTTCAAAGAAGCAAAGAAATGAATTAAATCGGACTTTTTCACGATAGTCATGAAAGTGTAAGAGTATTTCGGTGTGATTTTTGTAACAGATTTGTACTTTGTTAGTTAAAGAAAGAAAGAAAGAAAACTACTTTATTTGACCCAGGTTTAAGGGAACACAATATTTGAAAGTTAAAGTTAAGAAAAGATTCTAAACAAGTAAAGAACATAGCTTTCAGAATTTTGTTGACACGATAGAGTTATGATTTGATTGTATTATGTTTGTCAATTGCTCCGGCGGGATCTTATGGCGACATGGAGAGTGCGATTGTCGCAACCCAGTGCTGGGCACGCCACGATAGCGGCGGTAAGTCCCCTCTTTGAGGAGTGGCTTGAGAGGCAGCATGGCGTCCTCACCTTCCGCTTAACGCAGGTCCTCACCGGACACGGTTGTTTCGGGAAGTTCCTGTTTCGAATGAGGCGGGAGGAAACGCCCGGGTCTTTCCACTGCGAAGATCGCCCTGAGGACACGGTGGAGTATACGGTGGAGGTCTGCCCGGCTTGAGCGGAGCACCGCCGTGTCCTTGTGGAGGCGATCGGCGGCGGCGATCTCTCGCGTCCGGCCCTGGTCCAGGCCATGGTACGGCTACCGTCACTTCCTTCTGCGAAGTAGTAATGCTCGCGAAGAGGGGAGGCGGCGCACGTGAGGGAGAGGCAGTATATGCGCCCTCACGGCCGTAGCCGCCGTGGGAGACGCCCTGGGCGTCGGGAATCCCAGGCTGATTCCCGGCCACCGTAGGCGCGGGCTTGCGGACAGCGAGTAATGGGTAGCTCGCTGTCCGGTAAGGACCAAGCCCGGGTCAACGGCGCGTTGTGTTCCACGCGCGCCTCAAAGAGATGTCAGCACGAACTGGTAGGGTACGCAAGGGCCGATGCCTGCCAGGGGTGCGGGTTGTTCGAAAGAGATACCGCGGCCTCTGGCACACAAGCAACTGAGGGAACTCGGGTGGGGTTTAGTCAGTAAAAGTCTGACACCTGCTCCACCCAGAGCGGGAGAAGTTATTTGATGATTTCCCAACCAAAAAAATCAAAATTAAATTTATGTCTAGGATTCAGGTTAACAAGTTTGTATATATATAAACCAATTAATACCCAATAGTTAGACGGAAGCGAGCCTTAATCTCGATTTTCAGCTGCCAATTTAGACGTTATCTGCAGCCAAAGATCACGTCTGATTTGATTGGCTATTAGTTTGCGCTTACCAATCACTGCAGCAGACGTGGGATTTGAACCTGGATTTAGATTCATTAATTAATGAATTCGACTGTCAGAAACCGAATGAATCTTTGTATTTATTAATTAACCAACTTTAAATTTTGTTAAGTTCCCAAAAATGCATAGTACTTTTAATATAATGCAAGATAGGGTTTTAAGTATTCTTTCAAAATATTTAATACTTACTTTTCTACGAAACAGTAATATCGTTGTTTAAGAAAAAACATGCGAGCGTGATGTTTTTTTTATTAAAAAGTAAAAAATATTATTTTGCTTGGATTTACGAATATTGGGGTTTACAATTATAAAATAAATATAGAGAGCTATGGATGAAATACAACTTATGGACGGCCATTCTTCAAATAAACTTTGTTTAAATGCCCATATTATTATCAGTAAAATATCGAATGGTTTGAAAACTGACAATGGGAATCCTTTCAAAGCCTTAAAAATTGAATAATTTTAGTATGAATAGACGATTATATAGTCTGTGGCCGGAGATTGCGGGTGCTCAGAACAATCGTCTGGCACACAATGGTCGCGGCTGCCACGAGTGATAACGAGAGAATACCAAGCAATTAGTTCGCCTCCTAGACACACTGAATGACTGAACGTAGAGTTCCAAATTGACAGAATCAATTTCCTGTTTTCTGTAAAATCAGTACTTGGCTAAGCGGTACTAACTCAATGTTCACCACCACCGTAAAGTTTTCATAATTAAGTTAAAGTTTAAAACACAGTTTGCATATTCGAGGTGCTATGCGGTTTACGTGAACCGAGTTGTTTGAATTTCATTTCAACCAAAATAGTTTTCTGAGGATTTAATATCATATCTGTAATAATAATTTCAGAGTACAGATTAAGTTAAAATGTGGTCGATGAGAGTTACAGACTCTGGTCATTGTTTGGATTATACGTAATACAAGAACATGGCATAAAAAATCATTCGTCGGTTATACAAAAAAAAATCAGTTGTTCCATATATTTTGACCGCGTAACACCTGATTATTTTTTGTAAACCGGACGACAATTTTTTTCGCTGGGCGTTCTAGAATGGCATACTGAATTTATGGTTACAGTTTGCGCATTGGATAAATACTTTTCCTGTATAGGGCATGTTGTTACCGAATTTCTGCTTGATGACACAGACATTGTGATAATGCGGAGAGCATTGTCGGTGCGTGCTAACATGTTGGCGCATAGGTTGTCGAGGTATACAGCTTAGGTAAAGATAACTTTATTCAGAGCATACTGCCAAAGTTTTTACATGCAGTAGGCCTACAATGCTCTCAGAGTACCTACAGTATAACAAAGTCTTTAGGATTCTGGTGCGACTACCTCGATTTTGCAGTGCCTCGGGCATGTTTGCCGACGCGAGGGTGGATGACTTTTACACTATAATGCGCAAAAAGTCAGCCTTACTAATTCGCCAGACTCGAGGGAATTGCAACGGAATCTTAAGGATGCTTGCAGACAGACCAGTATCGGCAGCTATGAGAAGGCTCATCGTGCTGCATGTTACCTGATTCTTTGTTTTATATTTAATTTTAATAAATTATTACAATGTTTATCATAATTACAACTACTTTAAATTTCAGTTTTATATTAATCTATATTTACTTATATTTGAATAAATATTCAAAACACGAGTAATTGCACCTACCACTGTTTGTCTCTGCATCACCCAAAGGTCGACTGGTAGAAAATGCCTTTGGCATTAAGTCCGCCTCTGTACATTTCTGTGCGTGAAGTATTATATAAATAAATAAATAAATAATAAATATTGTAGCACTTGATAGGTAATTTAGTAAAACCCCAGATGATAGTAAATTGTATGTATTGTTATGATAATTATGTACAGACTTAAAGCTATAATTCTTAACAGGTAGTGTGGCTTTGCATATAACTTGAACAAATGAACCAATAGGCGATCAGTAACAAATATCATAGTTTAGTTCAATCAGTTCTTAACCCTTAATTGGGCACGCTTAAAAAGTTGCATAAGTGGTCGTGGTAAAATAACATACGAAATAAATACAAAAACAGACTTTTGTTAATGAGAACATTTGAACATAGTTATCAATCAACATTTAAACCTCTTTAATATAATTAATAAAAATATATTTTATTAAAAAAATTATAAATACCTATTAGTTTTCCTCGTTACAATTTTGGCACACTATAATAATATTGTCATTGCACACATTTTCATGGCACTTAGAGCATTCAGTCTTTGTTTTCCTGTCCTTGGTTCTCGGACATATTTATATGGCACCTTTTGTATGAAGGCGATCGGCCTGCTCCAGAAACAGATTCTTGGTCCTGACTTTCATTATGTATGTTTAACCGTTTTTGCAGCGGTCGAGATAGTGTGGGTAAGCCGGCTCTTGATATTTGGTGAGATTTGACTAAATTGACCGCCAGTTGCTTGAGAAATACTCCTTGGGGTAGGTATATTAGAATCAATTTTAGATTTTTTCAGATGCCTTATCATTTGCTTCTGCTTTCTCCAATAGCTGCGCAATTTGCCGAACGTTTAGTTCCCGTGGCTTTTTACTGCTAAACTAAAACAAAAAAAAAAAAAAAACACAAAATAATCTCAAAAATGCCAAAATGTTATAATTCAACTTATTCAATATCACTGAAACTTATTATTTGACAAATTACAATGCTTTAAAGTATAAATAACCAAATTAAACAGTATTCACTTACCCGTAATTTAGACCACACAACAGTCACCTGCAGGCTTAGCACGAGAACCATAGACAAGTGTTTTTTCGTCGGAAGAGTAGACAAAAATGACGTTTCCGTATAGACAGTTGATCGTTTTTCACCGTGAAATGTAGACAAGCGATTTCTATTCTACACTAGAGTAGAAATAAAAAGCGTCATGCTAAGCCTGCTGGGGTATCGTACACCCCAAATACGCTCTCCAAGCCCAACCATTCACGACCGAGTGCCGCTTGCAACTGAATTGTGAATGTCACACGCGTTTCCGAAGCTAACTAGAAGACCAGCACGGTAATTTATTTTTTAATTTATGATCCTGGGAACATGCGTTGGGGTGTCTGACACCCCACGCGACTAATTAAGTGTTAATCTATCCGCGTGCATGACGCGCGATGATAACGATGCGGTGCTGGCGCGCTTTGTCACACGTATAAATATTTCGCGACTCCGCCCGAGCATCGTCCCACCCGACCCTTGCTCGACGAACTGCCAGACTGCGCCATATTGAGCTTGTAGTTTTAAATTGCTCTGCTAATAATAATTATTCAGTCCAGCACCCTAATTGCGTAACACGCGATTAATCATAATCGGTTTCATTTTGACAGTTCAACAATATTCATTGCGTTAATTATGTTGTTGAGCAGACACATTTTTCGAACATATGAAGCAATGGTTTAGCCATCTGTTTCAAAACGAAACAAATTATGATGAATCGTGAGTTACGCAATTAGGGTGCTGTCCAGCCTGTTCTATCTTGCTGTCCTCCCCCAAGCGACGCCCTAAGCCAAGGTTCGTACCCCACAGGGGGTGCCCTTAGCGTGCATTCGCTTAGTTTTGTAAGGGATTCGCGCCTGGCTGGCCTTGAGTTTGCTTAAGGAAGCCACAGGATAGCCTGGTTAAGTAGTCACGACCTCTGAAGGTCAACTACGAGATGCCCCCTAGGCTGTTTGGCAAACTCATTGACCAACAATAAAAAATTAATTGTGATAATTACTTGACAATTGAAGGTATAAATATACAAAAAAAAAACAATCGTCATAAGAGAGTGGTTCGCTGACATTCGCTGTGCCCGCGTACGGTTGTGTTGATGTTTGCAACTAGCAGCAATATCAATTTAATTTTAATTTCTTTCAATTAATATAGTTTAATTCTAATTACATATTTCAATTTCATTTTAATTTACCTATTTCAATTTCATTTACTTATTTTAATTTTATTTTGATTTATTTTCTATTAACAATTTAGTTTTTTTATGTTCCTTATAAACACATGAATTTTATTTTATTAGAAATTATAAAGACAACAAGGAAAAACATTAAGTTTAAAATCAATTATGGTCGAATTTCGACCACTGGGCGACCACTAGTATTAATAAAAAAAAACTTGTGTGGTTTTATGAAACCACCGTAAAAGTGAAACTTTTTTTTTCACATTATAGACATTTAACTAAAAACTACACGGTCAGCTGATGCGAACTATAGGCGCCGCCATATTGGCCTCGGCTGCTCTGACGAGCGCCTTTCACTTTATCCCTACTCCGCGGCCGACCGTCACGCGACACGTCACGCGACATGCAACACACAGACGAAAAAGTTTGAGACGATGTAATAAAAGTTTCACTTTAAAATCAGGATGTTTTTTCTGAGCGTATAACTTAAAATCAATTTCTTGAAATTACAGTTTTGTGAAATGTTCCTAAAACTTACGAGTACAAATAGTATTAATATCAGCCTAGCCTTTTCCCAACTATGTTGAGGTAGGCCTCTAGTCTAACCGGATTTAGGTGCATAGCTGTTTTATACATGAAACGACTGCCTATCTAACTTCCACAACCTAGTTACTGAGTAACGGGTATCCCCTTTGGCAAGCCGTGGTCAAACTTTCAGGCTTCTGTCTACACATAACGACTATTAAATAAGAAATAAGATCACAATAAAAGCGTAAAAAAAATAGTTCACTCTAAATATTAGTTAGCAAGCGACATGGTAATCTAAACCACAGTGTTGTTATTTACTTGGGGAAACCTGCACTGGTCCGAACTCAATAAAAACCCGACGTGTCGTTTTAAACTCTCATTGCGGGAACTTTCTATAAAACAAAGTAAAGTTACTTGCTGCGGTTGCGGCGACGCGCACACGCCAGAGCATGTTCGACAAAATAAATATATGGACAGTGGCAAAACTACGAACAAGCAGTCGAAACGTTACACACACACAGACGCGCGCATCGACTAGGCGTCTCGGCGAATGTCCCGGTGTGCTCAGTGGCTAGTGCCGTGTCGAAACGGGTGGTCGATTTTATTTTTCATTATCTCTTACGCCACGCGGACCTTCCGCGATCTATTTAAAAATTCTACCAGCGTATTGCATATTTCGTAATAAAATGCTGCCTCATGCATACAATAAATGCAGAAAAAATCAGATAAAACGGCCTTCAAGCGGCGATTCTTTATCCTACTAACCGGATGACACACAAAACGTTCGGATAATTTAAGCTTGTTCTTTATTATGTATTAATATTGCAGTAATTCTTAATATTAAATAATTATAAAGTTTTAGATTGATTTATGTTTAAAATACGTGTGCGATCGATTTGGAGACCACCGTTATGAATAAAGTTCCTTCTGACGTATGATTTAAAACAAAAAGAAAATTTTTCGCAAGCACCATATTGAATTTACATTTTGATCAAAGACGAAAGTCTCATGACGGGGGCATAACATGTATGAACGCTTTTTCGCGTGACGATTTCTACCAGTCAACTCTTATCACAAACTGCGTCAAAGAATTTGGTTCCAATAAAACAATATTCAATTTTACAAACACTAAGACTGACAAACCTAACGCTCCGCTGGAAAGCGGGTAATTATTTCAAAAAATAGGCCTAGTTTCTACACTGTCCATATTTACACTGTGCTCGCGACGACGACCCGCGTGGCATACGCGAAAGTGTGCCGCGGAATCCTTTATTGCGTGCTCGAACTTTTTTCAACTCTTTTTCAATTGTTTCTTTAGTTTAAGCATCTTGCTGTGCTGTCTGCTCTAACTCCTTTCGTTGATTTGTAAACAAACTGTGAAGAATATCGCGGTCTCTTTCAATAACTCCTGGACAATTCAAAAATTCACGGTGGCTTGTGAAACGCGTTTGTGGCAAAGTTCGCCCGTAGGGTCTAAACAAGTGGCAATCGCTTTCTAAGCTTGTCGTATTTTTACAACTTCTTTCGACGGGATTGACATATCTATGGTTTTCTGTAGAATCGGTTGCATATGTCGGACTTCTATACTATATTTCTGACTTTTTCAACATCGTGATCGTTATTAGAATGACATTTTGTCTAGGTCTACCGTACCAAAAAGCGAGTCTGTTCTTTGTGGCAGAACGTTGAACATACGAAAATGGTAGATAGGTAGGGTCATCTGCTACTTACTCAGCCCTAATTTATTTGGCCCTAGCCCCATGGATATTTAAAACTTTTTTTTTTGCTTTCTTCTAGTTTCACCACTTTCTTAACTTTAAAGTGTATTTTTTATTAAAAATGGCTTATTTTTTTTAATGCAATTTGACATTAAGTTTTAAGTATTTTTTCATCTTTCTGTAAGTTTGAGGACTCATATTTTTTTCTAGCTAACATCTGAATAAAGCAATAATTTTATAAGACTCTGCCAACATTAAAAATTTCAAAAAAATAAAATAAAAATTGTTTGTTTTACCCATTTTTTTGAAAAAAAAAACACTTTAAAGTTAAGAAAGTGGTGAAAATAGAAGAAAGCAAAAAAAAAAATATCCACGGGCCAGGGCCAACTAAATTAGGGCTGAGTAAGTAGCAGATGACCCCACCTATCCACCATTTTCGTATGTTCAACGTTCTGCCAAACACCCTGTATATATATTTATATAGTATTCATAATCTATAAAAATGACTTCATAGAATCAATAATCTCAATCCATCTCAGTATGTCTCGCGCCCCACCTCTTTTATACATTTTGTATGAAATATCAAAGAAGTGGCGCCGCGCTCGCGCTGCACCCGCGCCACACCCGCGCCTCACCTCCGCCCCACTTGTATTTGTCCCTCGCCTAAGAATCCAATAAAAGACTGGAGAGAAAAATTGCATTCCATTTTCACATTGTTTTTAACGTGAGCTTCGGACATTTGAAGTATTTAATATTGTAGGTTTCTGTACTGACCGAAATGAAAATTTAAAAGAAACCGGTCAAGTGTCGGGCTCTTACTACACAGACATGTAGTGTAGCGCGGCTTTGTCCACTCGTAAATAGATATATGGCTTAGGGTATTTTAGAATTGAAAATCGTAGAAATGATTACTCAGTAATTACTTTTAACCGTATTACATTATCCTACTAATATGTATTATAATTGCGAAAGTCTGTATATTTAAATGTTTGGATGTTTGTTACTCAATCACGCAAAAACGGCAAAACAGATTTTGATAAAATTTGGCAGACATATAGTTTATAGCATATAAAATACTTTTCAACCCGGTAGTACGTTTAGTAATTTCCGACCCCACGCGGGCGTAGCCGCTGGCGAAATGTTCGAATCACGCAAAAGTGGCTGAACGGATTTCGATGAAATTTGGCAAGCAGATAGTTTAGAACGTGGATTACCACATGAAATACTTTTATTCCGGTAGTAGGTTCCCGGGAGATAATTTCCGATATCTACCCGGACGAAGCCACTAGTTAAGGTGGAAGCGCCAAGGTAGCCCGCGAAATTCAAATTTTGTTACGTTTTTTGCAATTTGCAGGTCAGTATCAGGTTGTAGGTGATCTAAATATGATTCGCGACCGTATCAAATAAGGCTTTTCAGAATCATAATCATTAGAATCAGCAATACAACTCCATAAGTTAGAATTGCCCTCAAATGTCATAATTTCATGAAATAGTCATTCTTTAGAGTAATATGAACTTATAGAGATGTATTGCTGATTCTAATGATTATGATTCTATAAAGCCATATTTGATACAGTCGCGAATCATATTTAGATCACACACAGTGACCTGACCTGACAGTGACCTGGAAATTGCAAAAAACGTAACAAAATTTGAATTTCGCGGGCTACCTTGGCGCTTCCACCTTAAAGTTAGATTCGTATAAATATCTCCGATTTGGTTAATGGTTGAGTGCCTCTTCCTATCCTATTTTCTACTACACTACTAATATTATAAATATGAAAGTTTGGACGTTTGTTACTCAATCGCGCGAAGACGGCTCATCGGATTTGGATAATTTTTGGCACACAGATAGTTTATAAACCGGATTAATAGGATATTTTTTTTAATCTCGGTATTAGGTTCGCGGGAGGCGATTCCTGACATCTACACGGGTGAAGCCATTTTTGTAACTCAGTCACGTAAAAATGGCTGAACGTATTCGGATTTGGTTGCTGAAGTATATCGAGTAACCAAAGTTTCACATCATCTACAATTGCCTACGTACATTTAGACGTCATTCATCAATTGTTAAGTCTATGCAGATGACGTCGAGGGCAGAACCATAACTTTAAATGCGGAATTAACTCTGTCTGTTATATTTTCACACCTTACTGACGAATTTGGAGGAAAGCTTAAGGCCATGACCTGTGTTAGGACAAAGGATGGGTACTTTTTATTCCGTTAGTACGTCCCCTTGAGAAAATTACTAACATCCACGCAGGCGAAGTCGCGGGCTAAAGCTAGTGTGTGTATAAATATCGTATATAGGTTCCGCGAACACCACCAGTCGGTTCACCTTGTAGGCTTGTATAAAATGCTCGCTTGGACATTCATTTCAAAAAGTTTGAAAGGAAAAAGGGGACGAAGAGCTGTCTCTTTCTAACCCACGTAGAAATAAAATGTAGAAAAGTTGGACCCACTGAAGTCGATTCGGATCCGTCCTCGCTTTTGTTGTATAATTTATGAGCTTGTAACAAAAGGGAGGAGCAGAAGAGATGATCCGCAGTGACATTGTACTGGCGACCGCGCCGGATAACAATCAAATATTTAACCAGTTGACCCACATTGCTGTATCTCATCTGTTTTATAAGTAGGTAGTTTAAGTCCGGGCTGGAGGCCTCAAATACGTCAGGCCCCAAGAAAACCCTGTTAAGTCCGGTTAACCTTAAGGTGTACTATGAGATGGCATACCTAAATGCAATAAATATATGAAAAACTGTTGGTGTTAGTTGAAGCTTAACTCACATATTGCCCGTTTAGACACAACTAGCTATTTACCGAACTAAACATAACAATACGAACAACTCGCTACCTAACTAATGCAAATACAAATCAACCTTTAGTACTAGTTATGAGCTTACTAGTAGCCGAAACGTTATCTAGATGGCATACCTAGATGCAATAAATATATGAAAAACTGTTGGTGTTAGTTGAAGCTTAACTCACATATTGCCCGTTTAGACACAACTAGTTATTTACCGAACTAAACATAACAATACGAACAACTCGCTACCTAACTAATGCAAATACAAATCAACCTTTAGTACTAGTTATGAGCTTACTAGTAGCCGAAACGTTATCTATCTACTTACGTAACATAATTAACGCAAGACCTCATACCCTAAATTAGAGTATTGAGTTAAAAGTATAATACAATGAACAAAACAGTTTATTTTTTAAAGCTACATGTTATTATTGAGAGAATCATGTTGACCCTAGCATTACATTATCCATGAATTTCGAAACTGTATGAAGGTTTTAGCGCAATAATAAATTACTCTAATTGGGGTATACAGGTTGAAATTGAAAACATGCGACAAACCGAAATGGGAGATTGTACTCATCATTATGAACAACTTTTACTAAGGGACCAATGATGCAATCGCGAAAAAAAAAAAAAACATCTGTTCCCTACATTTATGTTCGCATAACTCGTCAAAATGTAGGGAACAGCTGTTTTTTTTTGCGATTGCATCTTTGGTCCCTCAGTAAAAGTTGTTCATAATGATGAGTACAATCTCCCATTACGGTTTGTCGCATGTTTTCAATTTCAACCTGTATATGCACCTTGTGTTAATTATGTTACACATTGTATAATTTAAACTTAAATCGGTACAGTTTTGAATAATTGTTTCATAGAAGCTCGTAAAGAAGTAGATGATGAAGCGTTATTGTTAGTACAACTTACTTACTAACTTATTCGCTAAAATATGATTACATTAAATCAATGTATAATACTGATTATTTATTTATACTGTAACTGCCCATGACATCACATCGCTCGGGCTCTATCAGAATACCAGCGCTGCGACACTTTTTAAATGTCGCAGCATCATGCTGAGGTAGGAGCCTTTTGGCCTCGTGTAGGACTTTCTACTTCCAAGTTTGTTTTATATAATTTTTGTACGATTGATTGTTTAGTTTAGTACCTATATGATCTTCCTGTCCGAGTCACACTAAATATTTTTTCTTTCTTTCTACAACCACTTTAATTAACAGGCTTTTCCAAGGTAGTCCTATTTGTAAATGTAAAGTTTAAAGTATCTTATTTTTGAACACCTAGGATATGACGTAAGAATTTATTATAATTAGCTAAAACATGTTTATCGGCATGAAAGAGAGTGCTGGAAGCTTTTTACCAAGTACAGAGTTTTATAGAGACAATTTCTCCGAGACTAACTAATCCGAGGCTTGAGGTACCAAGGTCTTAGTCAAGACTTAACCTGTGTCTGCAGTATCAGCGCTGGTGACGCTTTAAACGGCACAAACTGTTTCTTAAAAACATCTGCGTCATGAATTTGGTCCTACTAGTAAATACAATTCACTAACACTAACGTATTAATGACATTTTCCATTTATTTCGCGTTTGCGTTTTGCGAGCGTTTCGAAGCGTTTCGAATGAAATACTGTTAAAGTGTTTGGTTTGTCTGAAATCACCGTAGCATCGTGTCGATAATTGCATAACCGCACGTGAATTTGGAATAAATTACTGCGTTCTTCTAATATGATTTATAATCATAATACAATACATTACCGTTAAACTTTAACACTTTTGAAATGGACGTTGAGTTTTGTAAATTTAAATCATACATCCATTTGCATGTTAAGGTATATGTACCTTAACATGCAAATGTATGTATGATTTAAATATATTTTATCGTAATATGCAAATGGATGAGACCTGTAAAACGACGTTGATTATACAAGCACTCAATCTAATAAAATGTTTAAAATAAACCGAGTTGGTCCGGCCATGTTCCTTTTTGCGGAATGTAGACGATAAAACGTGGTTCTTTTAAAGTGTTTCGACCTACACGTACGACGAATAACCTAGTCTTTACCCTGTATTTTTATTTTTTACAACGGAAAACTGGAATACAATGTTCAGTCTAGACTTTTCGCTGTAAATTGACTAACTACCCTCACTGCAACGTTGACAAAAGGCTATTTATGTAAGCTAAACCACAACAAGATAACTAGCACTTAGGTATTGACGTTAAGGAAATACTTTAACGTTTATTTTATACTTCGGCTCGGGTTCTTAGTTAGTTTTTGTCAAGAAAGTCGAGCCAAAGTATAAAATAAACCTTTTTTTATTTATTAATAGAAAGCCTATGTTTAGTATCAAGCAGAACTTATCAATTTTCTTTCGGTTCATAATTTGCAATTGGGTCCCGCCTGCTACTAAACTCAATGCGGGTATTTAACTTACAATACAATACAATATGATTTATTTCTTGCCACAAATTACAGAGAAAGTTCTTAAATAGTCTACAGACATAATTTAATCATTAATTTGTGGAAGACTGGTACCTAAACTAAGTTTTTTTACAAAACCTGTATGTCTCAGGTCACCAGGCCCCCTGCACAAAAATATACATTATTATGTTATAGGTACTGGAGACGAAGGATTTCAGCTCATAATATTGTCTGTTAACCGATGTAGAGTATACTTTGTTTTTATTGTTAATTGTTTTCTATTCCAAATCTTGTTTCAATCGTTTTAGTGCATTACAAATTGTCTGTTTTTAAATTATTTATTTTATTTTACACTTTCTAGTGTCGCAGCACACTCTTATGAACAAACACTGTAAAATCTAGAGATGATTGATTGCATGCATTTGCATTTTAAAAGAGTAACGGTGGAGTTTCTTGCCCATTCTTCTCCATACGAAACTCCATTTTGGAAGGGGCGACTAGAATCAATTCTATTTTAATGTCAATGTTGACGTTCAAAAGTGCCTTTTAAGTGCCTATTTGAAATAAATGCTTTGACTTTGACTTTGATGCCAAACAAAACAGACAAATGAAAATTACTATAATACGTTAGAGAGATTTTGGTCGTGTGGTTGATGTAGTAACTTTCTAGGATCTAGAAAACTAATATATATTTTTGTAATTCCCTTTTAATTTCTTTTATTTTGATACCCTACTCGATAGGTTTGGTAATTTTTTTTTTAATCAACGTATTACAATTTCCCGCCAAAAATCAGCCTTTTTGTTTTTTATTTTAAACACCCTATCTAACGACACTTGGGTCTTTGATACGAATATAACGATACCTTGACTGTCGAAATCCATTTAACCGTTTGATAGATACGGACAAGATATGCGTCAAAAATATAACCCTTCCTTGGATTCGGGTAAAAATAGCCGCGCTATAAATAAAATTCGTATCGTAAACCTTAGCGTAAATTTATTTTTAATCGTAGCCAAAAACCATGCCTTCACCTGACGTATTCACTTAGACATAACTTAATTATTTCTCGGAATAAATCTGAAGTGTCTCTCTTAGAACAGTAACTTAGATAATGATATATATTTGCTTTATCCAGGTTCTGGGGTCAAATAATAATAACTTAAAAAAAAAACAGTTGCCTTTTGTAAGATGTTAGGAAAATTGTCTACGGATGCAAATAACTTCTCAAACGAATTCACTGGTTTTATTTCAAAACATACGTAAAGGAAAAATAAATACAACAAAGGACAGATACATAAACAAATTAACCAATTCCGCGATCTTTAATTTTAACACCAGATATACACCGCCCAGCACTAAATTAAACTAGATGTATTTCGAACCGGTACAAAATTACTTGGATCAACATGCCCTGCTGACTTTTGTCCAATATTGACATTCGGCCCCTGCTGACACTTGTCCAATATTGACATTCAGCTTCGTAGCCAATGTCAATATTGAAACCAATGTCATCGTAGCATAGCTCGTAGCGTTTTCGTAGCTTGTAGGCATGAAGCCTACGAGCTACGAGCATGCTACGAGACTAATCGACTACGCTTATATTTTACTAGCTTCCGCCCGCGGCTTCGCCCGCATGAAAGTCGGAAATTATCCCGCGGGAACGTACTACCGGGATAAAAAGTATCCTATATGTTAATCTAGGTTATAATTTAACTGTGTGCCAAATTTAATCCAATTCCATTCAGGAGTTTTTGCGTGAAAGAGTAACAAACATCCATCCATACTTACAAACTTTCTCGTTTATAATATTAGTAGGATTATTGCTGCTAAAAACTTTTGACTTAACGCTTGTTCAAAATTAACACATTTCACATTCTAATTACTTCTCCGTATTCACGTAATACCATTAGGTACTGAAAGTAATGAATAATTTCTTGTGCATGAAAACATGAAGCATCAGTTCAGTAACTCATTTATATTGCAGCAGCTCATTTGCTTAACGGAGGTGTCCGCAATATGCTTGAAGCCTCGCACATTCATTAGTGTACTCGGTGAAAGCTTATTAGAATTATTCAGAACTTGTGTTTGCTTGATTTCAATGTTGTCTCAAGGTGTTGGTTTAAACTAAGTGCAGTGCATTATTAATTGCTATGATTAGCAGGGGCGTTCCTTTCACTAAAGCCTGGCTTTCAATTCAAACGTGAGACAATAGAAAAAAATACACAATGTAGTCGCAAGAATTGATAAGAATAAGGGCCTTTTTATTGTCATGTGTGTTTGCGCCCGTGTGCAGGCCAGACACGCATGCGTGCTGCGGGCCGCACGCAGAGCATTATTTTCGCCACGCCGGCGGCGGCGTGTCAACCTGCGTGCGACCCGCTTGACAGTAAAAACAACACTGACTCTCAAGGTTCGCCACACACACACGGGCGGCACGCATCCATGCGAGTCACCTATTTTTTTTTTGGCGGACTTAATGCCTAAGGCATTAAGTCCGCCTTTGTACCTTTTTTGTGTGCGAGAAGTTTAAATAAATAAATAAATAAATATCATCATATAACTTCTCCCGCTCTGGGTGGAGCGGGAAGGCGTGTCAGACTTTTACTGACTAAAACCCACCCGTGTTCCCTCAGTTGCCTGTGTGCCAGGGGCCGCGGTATCTCTTTCGAACAACCCGCACCCCTGGCAGGCATCGGCCCTTGCGGACCCCCCCATTGGTGCTGACATCGCGCCGTCGACCCGGGCTTGGTCCTTACCGGACAGCGAGCTACCCATTACTCGCCGTCCGCAAGCCCGCGCCTACGGTGGCCGGGAATCAGCCTGGGATTCCCGACGCCCAGGGCGTCTCCCGCGGCGACTACGGGCGTGAGGGCGCAATACTGCCTATGCGAGCCACCTGCGATCCGCGTGCGTGTGTCGCGCCTGACAATAAAAACATGTATGATACGATAGGTTGCGGGCAGCACGCATGCGTGCCTGGCCTGCACGCGGGCGCAAACAGGCATGACAATAAAAAGGCCCTAATAACATTCAAACTCCGCGCGTCGCCCCGCGTATAGCCGGCCGCACGCTAAACGTAGGTAGGTCCGATGCGACGATGCGAGATTCACCTTTACGCGAGATACTCATAGAATAATTTATTTTAATTTTGCGCGGTTTTCATCATTACACACAATGCTACCAGACCACTAGGCTGCAGTTGCGATCTCGCTCTAATGCTGTAGCGTAAAGCAGGATGCGAGATCGTATCGGTATGAAAACAAGTGACAAATTTATATAGGTCTCGCTCGCACATTAGGGCTTGCAATTCGGCTTCTGGATTTCTTAAATTTGCGAAGAAATTACTAACGTTTTTCATAACATTAGTATGTACTCATATTGCAAATTGTTCTGATTTGACTTGGCTTTTGAATCTTTATGAATGGATGATGCGCGTGAGCAGTATAATAATAGTACTCTGCGCAACGCGTGGTTTTCGACAGAATGAATGATGCAATTTCACATTAGCTAGGTACGATTTGTTTTGAACGTTTACGCGCCTTTTTACACGCTTTATTAATTAGCTTCACTTGTATGTTTGTTTGTTTGTATGTAACCGACTCCTTAGAGCGTGATTTTGACCCACTTTAAACGGTCAGATTTCATTGAAACTTTGTAAACTTGTCGAGGACCAATGACAATTCAATATTTATTTTTTTTAATTGAGAAAAAAAAATCACGTTTTTGTAGTTAGCAGAACTAAAAAATAGAAAATAAATAATAGTTTAAAAAACTAAAAACCACGCTTTAAAAACCAAACTAAAAAAAACTTTTTCCAAAAAAAAAACAACCGACTTCCAAAAAAACACTACAAAGTGAAAAATAACTTTAATTTCGGAACTCGGTGTCTTTGGAGCTGTATTTGAATTTTTTGTCACCGCCTTCCGAAATTAAAGTTATTTTTCACTTTGTAGTGTTTTTTTGGAAGTCGGTTGTTTTTTTTTTGGAAAAAGTTTTTATTTTTCACTTTTTAGTGGTTCACATGTGCTTACCCCTTCATAGCATACCGGCGTGATGTTATGTTATGAACTGGTGTAAGCAATAGACAGACATGAGATTTCAGCAATCCCAGTCCATTTGCTATCATTTATTGAGGAGTTCCGTTGCCTATCTCCAAAGTTCTTCATCAGATCTTCACCAAATTGAAATGAGACCACTACGAGAAAGTACTCTTCCAAAAAATACCTAAATCGCTTCGTGTGCCTATAAAATTTGAAGAGTTTTCTCTATTTCTCCAGGATCCCATCATCAGATCCTGATTTGATGATCATGGGACCACCTGGGAAGTATACCCTTTCAAACAAAAAAAACAAAATCCAAATCGGTCCAGCCATCTTCGAGTAATCGGGGAACATACATAAAAAAAAAAAAAAAGGTTCCGATTAATTGATAACCTCCTCCTTTTTGAAGTCGGTTAAAAAGGAGAAAATAATTTAATTCAATTAAAAAGCGTGGGGTGCTTGACATTAATTGATTATAAAAATACCTCAAAAACTTTTTCCAAAAAAAAAACAACCGACTTCCAAAAAAACACTACAAAGTGAAAAATAACTTTAATTTCGGAAGTCGGTGTCTTTGGAGCTGTATTTTAATTTTTTGTCACCGCCTTCCGAAATTAAAGTTATTTTTCATTTTGTAGTGTTTTTTTGGAAGTCGGTTGTTTTTTTTTTGGAAAAAGTTTTTATTTTTCACTTTTTAGTGGTTCACATGTGCTTACCCCTTCATAGCATACCGGCGTGATGTTATGTTATGAACTGGTGTAAGCAATAGACAGACATGAGATTTCAGCAATCCCAGTCCATTTGCTATCATTTATTGAGGAGTTCCGTTGCCTATCTCCAAAGTTCTTCATCAGATCTTCACCAAATTGAAATGAGACCACTGCGAGAAAGTACTCTTCCAAAAAATTGCAAAATCGCTTCGTGTGCCTATAAAATTTGAAGAATTCTCTCTATTTCTCCAGGATCCCATCATCAGATCCTGACTTGATGATCATGGGACCACCTGGGAAGTATACCCTTTCAAACAAAAAAAACAAAATCCAAATCGGTCCAGCCATCTTCGAGTAATCGGGGAACATACATAAAAAAAAAGAAAAAAAAAAAAAGGTTCCGACGAATTGATAACCTCCTCCTTTTTGAAGTCGGTTAAAAAGAACCCCACGCTTTTTAATTGAATTAAATTATTTTCTCCTTTTTAGTTTATTTTTTTCATTTTTATTTATTTATTGTCTGTGGAGTGTTGTGATTAATTTTTTCTGTGATTACCTTTCTGTTGAAGTGACTATAGTTTTATTGTCATTCAAATTAAACCGGAAACGCATGCAATTGTTATTGTAAAGGATTAAAGTGTGTGCGTATTGGAGTGTGTTTTACAGACAAATATGATCTCGTTACTTCTTCCAAACCTAAATCAGAGGAAATTGAGTATTTCTTAGAAATATAAATAGCAATAGGCATTTTAGCTGACCAGCATAAATGACTCATTGGATTGCAGGCTGCTATAATTTCCACAAATTACTTTTGCTTTACTACCTAGATGTATGTATCTGTAGATCTATCTAGTAAAGCCTTCAGAGTGCTTTCATGTTTGTCATCTGTTTGTGGTAAAAAAGCGAAGAATGAAGAGTTCTAACTATGCCTGTTCACACTGTGAGTAATTATACATTTTATCATCATTGTAAACAATGTGTAGTTAGAAATTAATCAATGTATTTGTGCGCCATCTAGTGGCCAGATTGTACTGTTTTGCCTTTAGTGACTTGCAAGCGAGTGAAATATGAATACCTTACTAGAAGAGCTCTGTAATATTGTGCCAATCATGATAATGATACATAGATGGCTCTTATACGTCGTATCATATTTTACACGAAACTGAGAAATTGAAAATGAATGAGTCGCGATTTTGCTGAGGATAACTCGTTACTCTTTGTATTTAATTTATATTTAAGGGTAACATCACGCCACGCGCCTGTATTCACCGCAGGGTTAGGCAGAGGCGTAGTACCTACTTAGCCAAGCTACAACAAAAATTTTACAGTCGTGTTTTTTGTTGTTGTTAAAACATATTTAAATATGGACATGATTTAAAAAAATTGGTGCTATCAAAAATACATTTTAACAGGCAATAGCAATATTACTCAGGTACTATTATAAAATAAGAACCTTGACAAGTACTGCGATACGGTAAATAGTGTTTTTTTTTTATAAGTATGTCGGCTTGCCCTATATTTGACCCTTATGCACGCCATTGATTAGGTAGTATAAATAGTGGAAGCTTCTAAACGCAGCAGCGGACTTTTACCAGCTTTTAATATAAGAAAGATATGAATAAGAGAGATTTCCTTATTAGATTTTAGAGTGTAAACCGTTGAACACTTTTAGATTTTTATCGTACCTTTTCAATACAAATTTCATAATGTTGTTGGTAGCAAATTTATTTTGAATATTTATCTAAGTTATAAGTGTTCACGTGTTAAAATTAAATAAATGTGCTAACTTATGAAGACCTTTTGATCTATGTGGAATTAATCCTTATGAAATCCTCATGACGTGCAGTCTTTTTTTGGGTTCCAACCGTAAAAGTTAAAACAGAATCTTTATATGATCACTTTTTTGTCCGTCTGTCACAGAGTTTGTTTCGAGATCACTGCCATGTAGGAATTTCAATTCTGACATAATGTAAGGTCTCACCATCTCACGTAGGTACGTAGATCGCCTCAACCATATATATTTTTTAAAGAAAATATTGTTTTTTGATAAACGTATCGTATTGGATATAATTCAAAACAATTTTGTCCTAGGATGGTGAAAATATATTTTTATAATATTTGGTGTAGTGATTTTTAAGAAATTGCTCAATAATTGCAGATATTACCCCTATTTATCTCTTAGGTTTCCAGACTAAAATTTTTATTATTTGTAAAATTGACATCTGAACTATACAAATCATGAAAATGTTAGGTCTGGGAACAGCGAGTTTAAAGCTATTTATTGACTGTCGTTGTTTGGTGGGGAACGCTAATTGTGCAAGGCCGACTCGCTTTATATTTTATCCTACCGCGATTAGTAATAAAGAAACTCTTCGTCGAGAGGCTTAGTCGGTAGGGAGATGAATGTGCAAAGTTACAAACTAGTCTCGTTGGAGAGAACCAAAAGGTAATTTTCGTTTTTTTTTTGTTTTTACAGGCGTTTTTCTCAATCTGCGATTACTATTTTTAACGAATCAGGTTTTTAGCTGGTTCCGGAACATCCAAGTTGTTCGCAGTAAATAAATTAGGGCAACACGATCAATGGATTAGGTTAAGTTATAACTGCAACGCCGGAAGCCGCAGGCCACACTCGACTGGAGACAGCGAAGTTTTGCGGTGGGAACCGTACGCTAGCGGGTGCCCTGGTGACCCCTAGATCGAAATTAGTCGCCGTAATTGGATGAGAGGTTTTGCAAATCTGTGGGATAATTCTGTAGAACTTTCTATTGACATTGTACCACCCACTTTACCACATATCTTTAACAATTGTATCGACTGTGGGGAGTTTCTTAACCATATTAAAAACAGTAAAATGATACCTTTGTTTAATCAGGTACGATTTTTACTATTGTTATATGTTTTATATTTCTTTTATCTATCTATCTATATATAAATAAAAAGAAAAGTCCTGACTGACTGACTCATCAACGCCCAGCCCAAACCCTTGGATCTAGAAAACTGAATTTTCATAGAGGTACCCTATATAATGTAGACAAGGAATAAGGAAAGATTTTTCAAAATTCAACCCCTAAGGGAGTTAAATAGGGGATGAAAGCTCCGCGCGGGCGAAGCCGCTGGCAATAGCTATAGTAAATAATAACCAAGCATTTTTTTATGCATTAGTGACTAAAGCAGCAAAATCCTTCATAAAAAATTTAATGTAATCACAATGATTAAATTAACAATGTATGTACCGTAACATACATAGTATAAAATAAAGTTAAAACTAAATTAAGCTTTCATGTTTTAGAAAGTTAAATAACGACATTTTTTTTTATTAATTGCTAATTCAATACAAAGTATGACGGCCTCTGTTGTTTAAAACTTGTCAGCAACGATTTTTCATTGAATTCATAGATTTGTTTATCTGATCCTGCGGCAATTGTTCCCAATGAAATGATATGAAAAATAAATATTTTTATGCGTGTTTATTGATGACGGAACTGAAAGTTAAAAATATACATTTTATATATATCTTTTTAATTAAAAGTCAATAGAATAATATTGGTTCTTCAAAGTAATGAAACACTACCTTCCTTACATATGATAGGTTTTTTTTTTTTTTTTCAGGGTGGGAAATCATCAAATGACTTCTCCCGCTCTGGGTGGAGCAGGAGGGCGTGTCAGACTTTTACTGACTAAAACCCACCCGTGTTCCCTCAGTTGCCTGTGTGCCAGGGGCGACGGTATCTCTTTCGAACAACCCGCACCCCTGGCAGGCATCGGCCCTTGCGGACCCCACCAGTCCGGCGCACCAGGACACATGGCACGCCGTGACCACCCCAGGAACCAAGTAGCACAAGGGCCCTAGACTACCCTGGCACCCTTGGCACCCTTGGTCCCCCTGCGACGGGTCAGCGCAGTGGCCCCGCCGCCTACCACTTCTCGGCCGCAGAGGATAGGGAGAGCGGCCAACGCTATACCGACACTCCTCTTCCCCTGCGGCCCCACCGCGTCTGATAGGTTTACAGCATACAAGAAACAATAAATATATGTTTTCAAAATAATGCTTATTTTATTCATTTAACATACACAAAACATCACGCTTGTAATCCCTGAAGGGTGATAGGCAGAGTTATACCTATAGTGCACCCACATTGTGCCAGTTACGTTTGAGCCCCATGTTAGTACATTCACATTAGCCTCTTGCCATCAATAAGGCACGTGTCCAGACTCTGGGTTGCTACTGAGAAATTATTGTATATTAATAAGGTAATTTAAAATATATTTTGACATATTTTTGTGACATTTACGATAAACTTTCTGTTATTATAGACACACGCACAGCTATACCAGATCTAACAATTATAATTATATTTGACACCTTATGCTTACAACACATTAGATCAGCACCCTAATTGCGTAACACGCGATTAATCATAATCGGTTTCATTTTGATAGTTCAACAATATTCACTGCGTTATTTACGTTGCTGGGCAGACACATTTTTCGAACACATGAAGCAATGGTTTAGCCATCGGTTTCAAAACGAAACAAATTATTATGAATCGTGAGTTACGCAATTAGGGTGCAGTTCTCAGTTTAGGATAGCAGTGGTAGCCCAGTGGGAAAGGCTCTGACTTACCGAGTTGTAGGTCATGAGTTCGAACCCAGGCGGGCACTTCATTTTATGTATCTAATTTCATCACGATTGCTCTCAAAACGGTAAAGGAAATTTCTTCATCTGTCCTAGAGTCAAAGAATTCGTAGATATTTGGCATATACCGCACTGCACCCGCGCGGTGGATTACGGCCCACTCCCTCTCACAGAAAAGAGGCCGGTGTCCCACTCCCAGCAATGGGAATATTTTATGCTGATTAGGTATGCTATATCGGTGCTAGTAATACGATGCGTCTATATTACTAGATAAATCGAACGTGGTCAATAAAAAAGGAGTACCTACCTACGTAGGTAAGGGTCTTAGGAGGGGACGGGAGGTTCTGCCTACCCCCATGGGAAAAGTAGTGAGTTTTTTTTTTTTTTAACGTTGCCCCACACTTGGAATTTCTCCTGTATTGTGGGTGCGTTTACAAATATTTAAACTCACATACACAAACAGCCAGACCCGGAAAAACTACTTGTAGGTCTTACAAATATTTTTTCCGTGCGGGAATCGAATCCGCGACACGCAGCGCAGCAGTCAATCGCTTAACCACTGCGCCACTGTGCTGTGCTGTGCTATTTATGTATGTTTGTTAGCATATTATGGCTAGGTACGTATGTTACGGGATTTATGTCAATTGTCATGATAAAGTCAGGACATGTCTTTTATGAATGACATGCCCATTTAAGACAGTCGTGTGTAAGTTCTTTTGGCTCGCGTCTTGAATGTTTACTTGTGGTGTTGTATGACGAACTCTTGGCTTTGTTACTGGATATATGTTGTTTCTGCTCTTCCGATAGACCCCCGCTTGCACCGACTTAGCATCTTCTCATTTCGATTTACCTTGGCTACGTGCACTGATTTTGTCCTATTTTTGATGGGGAACCGGTGCTGCACTACTGTGGTATTTCTTCCTCAAGGTAGCCAGGTAGGTAGGTTCTACCTTACGAACAATTTAATTTGGCAGTTAATTTGATTTACTATTGATTTCTCTAACTTTACTTACATACATGGAAGATTGATCACCAATCATTGAGTAATCTGTTCGCAAAGATTATGCTGTCTACTACTCCTTTACATTATACTACAGTAGCCAATTTTTTTTGTCCATGTTGAATGGTCTGAATCAGGTACTGAACATCTATACATTCAAATAAATCAAATTAGAGGGTCTGTTTTTAATTTCAAAATAACAACTTTTTACTAAATGCAAATGCAGGTAGGTAGGTTAGGTAAATGTGTCGGGTACTTATAACATTTTTTTAAATAGTTATAATTTTTGTTTCTCAGTCTGTTTGATCCCTGAACATCTATACATTCAAATAAATCAAACTAAAGGGTCTGTTTTTAATTTCAAAAATAACTTTTTAGTAAATGCAAATGCAGGTAGGTATATATGTCGGGTACTTATAACATTTTTTAATATACAGGGTGAAATTGAAAACATGCGACAAACCGAAATGGGAGATTGTACTCATCATTATGAACAACTTTTACTAAGGGACCAAAGATGCAATCGCGAAAAAAAAAACATCTGTTCCCTACATTTATGTTCGCATGACTCGTCAAAATGTAGGGAACAGCTGTTTTTTTTTTGCGATTGCGTCTTTGGTCCCTTAGTAAAAGTTGTTCATAATGATGAGTACAATCTCCCATTACGGTTTGTCGCATGTTTTGAATTTCAACCTGTATAATTTTTGTTTCTCAGTCTATTTGATCCGGTTAATCTCCTCAACCGACGCGGTGGACCGATTATGGCGGGACTTTCACTGGCTGATGAGATCGCTGATGTTACAAGGAGTAACATAGGTTACTAAAAAAAACAATTTGGACTTCCCGCGGGAAAGTTTCCGAAACCCACGCGGGCGAAGCCGTAGGCACAGTACCTAATTCCTAATAAATATGGTTAGTTTTAAAAATTAAGTGAATCAAAGACACGTAAAAGAGACGCTACGCTGAGTCTGACTGTCATTGGGTACCGTCATCGAAATGAACACAAAGCTAATGTATTACCGTAGTTAATCGTAAAAAGAAACGTTTCCTTATGTACAGACGCCAGCACATCGAGCTACCCCAAACTGTCAAATTTTCCCAATTGAACATGAACCTTATGACTATGTAATAAAGTTGAAAATCTATCAAAGGAATTTGACAAATTGGGGTAGCTTGATGTGATGGCGTCTGTACATAATTTATTTTTCCTTTGCTCATGAACAGTACTAGACTATTTTTGTCTTTTAAGGCTACATTAAAATAGTAACCATTTTAATAAAGCCTTTAAAGACAAAATAAAATCTAATATATTTTATGAGTAAGCAAAATGTTTTTTTGTAACTATTGTATTAAATAATTGTTACTCTTCTTACTACTTACCTTAAATATCGATATTCACAATCTTAGCACTAATAGCAAGAAAGCACAAATACTAATAGGTATTGTTATTAACTTTATTTTTTAAAAAAAACGAGAGAAAATCAACTAAATTATGTAAATATTTTTTGTCGTCACTGTTTACAATATTTGAATTTTTTTATATATTTTATTTTGTAACGTCATTCACGTGGCGTGGGTGCCTTCTCTCCGTGTTAGGGGGCGTCCATTAATTACGTGAGTAAATTTTGGCGACTTTTCGACCCCCACCCCCGCTCTTGTGAGATATCGTGAGATTTGGCTCGACCCTCCCCCCCTCCCCATAATCTCACGTGAGATATTTCAAATACGTGGTTTTAGTGTAAAAACGTTAATCTGTGCTTATTTGCGTTGGATTTATGCGTTGCATTTGGCTGACATGGCTGGGCGGTGGCGGTTTAACCACCGAGGAAGTACTGTGCTACTTTGTGGCGTTCGCATAACTGCGATAAATATTATTTTGTAAGATTTTGCCATATGGGTGGAAAAACATGTTTCACATAATTTAACCCGGTTATCTCGTAATGTTACATTGTTTCTTTGCGGGAAAAAATATAAATTACGTGATATTTACCAAGACCCCCCTCTACCCCACGTGAGATTGGGTGAGATTCGACTCGACCCCCTCCCACCCCTAAACGCCTCACGTAATTAATGGACGCCCCCTTATCGGTGGCGTGCTGCGGGGCTCACGGCTCGAAGTGATAGCGTTGTTTACTATACATTGTACGCTCCAAATAAAACACACGCTTAGAATAGCTTAAAGTTGTTGATATTTATAGAAGTGGCAGTGTTCGATAAAACAGGTATAAATAGAATAGTAAAGAATACATAAACGAACAAAAATGTCAGTAATAACTGTCGCGTTGCCTTGATACTCAGGGACAACGGTTACCAATGGTGATGTTTACATTCAAGTTATGAAACTTTAGGGCATTGTACAGGGTGATTGGAAGATGGGTGCAAAGCTTTAAGGTGAAGATAGTATAGACAATTTAGAACCATTTAAGCCATGGTTGTCTTACAGCCCCACTCAGAGACCCCTAACGGTTACTTAGGGTGCTACTTAGTAAAAATTAAAAAAAGTTCACTCCCAGAGTCAGTTAACGGTTCATTAGTGGCCCTTAATGAAAATTAAAGTTAAGTACAGCAAGACCTTTACTTAACTTGTTAATGATTGATTTTTACAGTTACGATTGAGGTTATATATTTATTTTTACCAGTGAATTTGCTTTTGCATTTATTTAAAAGCAATAATGACTGATTTAGCGACTTCATTGAGTTTGTGGACTATGCCAGAAGATATAGAGAAGTAGGACCAAGGCGGTATTTTCGAGATTATTCTGATCCCTTTACTAAATACTCTATTCAAGAATGGTTTTACAGTAATGGTTTTACAGTGCGACAAGCCTTGGTTGAAAGGTTTTTACTTAAATATTGTTTCCTTTATAAATAAAAATGCATATATTAATCAAATAATAATACTTTTATTTTATGTTTCACCAAAAAGTGTCGAAAGTGTTAGGATGACGGTTTTTCAACAGATTTTTTGGGTCTTTTGGGTCGGTTGTTGTTTATTTGAAATCTATAGAAACACATCTTGTGCCGATAACAATACCTGCAGAAACTGTTATTACAAACTATTAAAAGTATTAATAAAGAACTAAAAGGGAACACCAATATATTTATCAATAGGCGCCGACAAAGATCTTCGTGCACGTTAATAACAAAACATTACGGAAATAATTAAACAATTAATTCTATTACTAGGCTCAAGCAATAAACAAATACCAAAAAATCCCGAGTTGCTGTGAACATCTGGATACTTTCTAAAATGCTCAGGTACTATATAAATGGTAGGTGCCAATTTTTTCCCAAGATCTTAATTATCACGTATATATAATTTAAAATTCACAACACAAAACGTTCTCGCCTGGTGAATGAAACACAAACGAAAACAAAACAATAATAAAATATTCCCTGATTTGACATTGGCAGATGGTAATGATGCCATACCAAAAAGGTGGCAAACGCTTTAACTTATATAAATAAAAATAATTGTTTTGCTTTGTATTTTAGTCAAAAATTACAGTTAAAGAACTGATTATCACTTATATTACTACGAATAATAGTTTTCAACGTTTTTATATAAACTTTTTTGTCGTTTAATATCAACTGTTTTTAAATATGGCTACACCAAGGCTTTATCGACATGATATCGATATGACGATTTGGAGATGCTTCGCCCTACGGATACTTAAATCTGTCATTTGCTAATGGACGCTTAAATTATGTCTCTGGGATGTACCATTGATTAACGGATTTAATGCTAATTAGTTAAGTACTCATTAGGACTAATTTAATGTGGCTTTCTGAGTGTGGCTGTTAGACGAAGTCTTACCAATTTTTTTTTTTTTAATAAGGTTTAAAAGACGTATTGTACAATTTTTTTATTTTTTCTGAGCTTTAAATGTCTGTAAAAAAAATGTCTAATGACACAGAAGCCTAAAACATGTTTTGCTTGATTGCTTACACATTACTTTAATTAAATAAATAAAAAATGAATTCATTTATCATTCAATTTGGCCATAATTATGCAGTTTACATTAAATTTTGAGAATTTCCGAAAAAAAACTTTAAAATTTGGTTAAAAATATTTGGTAAGACTTCGTCTAAGACAACCATGGCTTAAATGGTTCTAAATTGTCTGTACTATCTTCGCATTAAAGCTTTGCACCCATCTTCCAATCACCCTGTATAACTAGACGATTATTGTTCCTTTAAGTTACCTCTACGGGTGGCTACGGATGGCTTAGGTATAGAACCTTATTGATATAACGATGTTGTTATTAAAATAAATAACAGTTTAAAAAACTAAAAAACACGCTTTAAAAACCAAACTAAAAAAGGAGAAAATAATTTTATTCAATTAAAAAGCGTGGGGTGCTTTTTGAGGTATTTTTATAATCAATTAATGTCAAGCACCCCACGTTTTTTAATTGAATTAAATTATTTTCTCCTTTTATAGTTTGGTTTTTAAAGCGTGTTTTTTTAGTTTTTTAAACTATTATTTATTTTCTATTTTTTAGTTTTTGTTTTTGTTTTTTTTTATTATTTTTTTTTCATTTTTTTTTTTATTTTTATTATTGAATTGTCATCGGTCCTCGATAAGTTTACAAAGTTTCAATGAAATCTGACCGTTTAAAGTGAGTCAAAATCGCGTTTAAAGGAGTCAGTTACAAACATACATACAAGTGAAGCTAAAATAAAGCGTGTAAAAAGATGTAGCGCAGGATGTAACGTCTCGTCTCTAAATGTCTCGTTATAGGTATGTGCCTTAAAGTGTCAGGTTGCTGAGATATTTAGGGGACAAGGTCGTAATATTATCCTTTGGTAACGTTTACATACATTACATTTTTGTAACGTTTAAGTATCCTGTACGGGTGACTACTACGAGTGACTATTCCAGATCCCATTGATAAATTAATGTTCTAACCCTTAGCTCGTCATGAAAGAATTAAATTGCTTTTATTCGGAGTTATTCCATGTTTTTAAGGGTGTAAATGATTTAGTAAATTAAAAAATAAAAAAATAAAAAAATCTCAGTAAATAAAAATAAAACTTCAATTTATATCCATCAGCAGACTGCCATCTGGTTGTACTTATCCCAATTTATTTGTAAACATGTCCATCTTTATCACCTGTTATCTCAGTGTTCACTCATTCCTACCTACATCATCTTTACACAGTCCATGCATACACCTATTCATCCACATTCACAATAAAAACTATATTGATACCATTTCCTATATTGATAAATATTGGATACCATAACAACCGATTTCACCAGCTACAACTATACATGGCTACATGCTTTTTTTCTATTTCTGACTTTCGAAATATGTTATAAATATTTAACTGGAAAAAGTTTTTCATGATCGGAACGAAAGTGTCTACAGCACAAAGAATTTCACTTTAAAATGTTTGAAAGTCGGCTGAAAGTCGGTCAAATTTTCGCGGGAACAACATAATAGCTAAGCGAATACGCTGCTACGAGCGGCTACGAAACGTATTTTCGTATTCAAATAAAATTACATACTAGCCTGATTTTTGCAATAATTCTGATAATAATACGATTTTTTTTCCAAATAATCCGAACGTTTGCAATTATTGATCCTAGTATTTTCGCAAATTTCCAATTTTTACAATTATTTTGAGAGATGTACAGATCTGTACAATTTAATAGAAAGAAATAGAATATAAAATCTGCCTGTTCCTCAGAAGCATTAAAAGTGACATAAGGCAATATATGATTTATGCTTTGTAGGTATTTGACGAATTTTTTTTTTTTATGATTTACTAGCAATTTACCGTCTTATAAATTCGGAGCGCTGATTTTAAATATGTCGTCATTCTAATGCTTAATTTTCATAAGAATCGGTGCACGCGTTTATGTCGTTTGTTCCGAAAACCGGATGACCCATATTACAGCTAAAGGTTACAGTACACAACCCAAAGCCAATCCTGGCTATACCCGGATATACCATACCGTATACCAGGTTACATAAACTGTAGTTTTAACTGTATTATAATATCGTATGCCATCTTGAACTATGCTTTCACAGCATAGCAAAAAAATCCCTACTTACTAATAAATACTAAAATCTTACCTAATATTTTCTGCCGTAGGTCGGTTCTTTAATTAGTATAATTTCAAGGCTACTTTAATATGTAATAATAATTTCTCCTAAAAAAAGCTTGCCGATTTTATAAACCATTTTCCTTATTTATTTTTAGGAGCAATGGAGCGGTAAATAAAGTATTTTTTTCAGAGTTTGTAATATAATAGTCTCACAAAAAATACTTTATTTATCGCTTTTTTATTCTTATAAGCTTGTGTAAACAAGATATTAACAAAGCTTTTCATTGTGTAGGCTTGATAAAAGAAGGTATTACAGTACGTTTGCGCACTGAAATATTTTCTATATTCCAAAAGTGTATTTACATTACATTATTGTATTCTTGATTTCTTTGTTACGGTATAAGAAAATATTTTACCTTAATTCAGTATCATTCCTTAAACACATTTTACGGATACAATCAGTAGGTGTGTACTAAATACAATTTGCTCACATTTGCACTCATCTGACACGTTTTGCAAACTATACTTCATGATTGATGATAATTAATGCATGAATGTGTGATTAATAATAATCATGAATGATTTCTTTTAATTTCAGTTTTGTTAATTTTCTTTCTTCCATATTGGCCGTAAGTATGTGGAAAGATATTATAGCATATAATAGTGTACAGCTATGTAATCGAAACATGCTTAAGTTCATGAATGAAACCTAAAATGTTCCATATTTACAGGTGTTTCCCGCCGTAGTAGCGGATGAATGAAAAGCGTGACGCACATGCTCGCCGGTGAACTGAGTCGTAGTAAATTTGAACTGTCTTGCTTATATAATGGGGATATGTACACCGTGCATCGAGTGATTTATGAAACGGCATAAATGCTCGACCTAAATGTCGACCGTAAGGCCTTTGTTTTAAGGTAGATTTCAGTCGACCGTTACGGTCACGCTGCAAGCGAATATAGAGCTTAAACTCGGGAAATGCACTGCGCAGGATCAGATGCATCGCCGACCTCGTGGTGGCAAGGTGTCGAGCGTAGTAATAGATCACGTGGCCTCCCCTCCACGCTCCCTACGGCAGCCACGCTTCGTGAGAAGAAGTCATTAAACCACACCCACGAATAACCGGAAAATATTGGGAGTTTTCTGGAGAATTACTATATTAATGGAGGTATTTCTTAGTAGTGTTGTGTGTACCTAACTATTATTTTGGAGTTTTTTTTATCACAGTTACGAATTATTTGGAGCGACTGATGCGCGGTCGGCGTTCTTTCGCCAGAACAAGGTCGGGGGCGCCGTCTGCGCCCACAGACGCCCTCTTTGAAACTAAACATTCTGAGTAGCTTGTGTTTGTCGTAGGATCGTTCAAGCAATACGTACCTACCGAGGCAGTTATATGTTGGATCGTGCGGGGACAGCATGGAGGGGCGCTGCGGCACTTGCGCACACTAGGCTTGTCGCCAACGATCGATGCGGGCAACGACCTTGCGCGGTGGTATACCAAAACGTCTCTCTCAGCCACATCTTTACACCAAAAATTTAGTAAATACCTACACGGGAAGAAACCCGCGAGGCGAGCTAAACGCAGCCCGTAACCGCGCGGGGCGCCCGCCCGCCACGGTGCGCCCGGCCGCCACGGTGCGCCCGCCCGCCTCTCCGCTCCGTGTAAACACCCCGCTGAATGCATCGCAGACAAAATACCCACCCACCCTTCAATACATTGCATCGGGGACGCCACCGACAATAGTACTGCACAGGCGATAAATGCATCGTCCTGAAGCGATTTTAAATTCCTGGAAATGGGGTGAATCGACCGCCGAGCGTCGAAAGCCGTGACGTTAGCGCCCCCTCCCCCCCCCCTTTTTACACGAGGTTGTGGGTTCGAATCCGGGGATTTATAAAATATTTTTTTCACTTTTAGCTATTAACTAAACAAATACTGGTTGAGTTGAGGGTTGAAAATCCAACAGAGTGCATGGAAAATGGAAAAACCCCCAACCCATACAAAAAATCTAAAAAGTAAAAAAAAAATATTGGCCTCGCGGGTTGTGTAGCGGGTTTAAAAAAAAATTAATTAAACTTTTTTTCCTGCTTTTTAAACTCAATGTCTCTCTTAAATCTGCGCAGCGTTGCGTATGTTTCCCACAGTGAAGTTTGTGACTAATTTATCCTCATTCCTCGTCCTGATCACCATTTATCCATAACCTATTCATTGAGACCTTTTCAATGAACCCAAACACGATACTTCTGCTGTTTATTGGTGAGTGACTTGGGTATCCTGGACATTCCAGGTGTTGCTCCAGCATCAGTTCAAGGTTACTTTGTTCGTCTAATATCATTGAAATAATAGATAGATAATGGATCAGACCCGTGGAAGATGCTCAAATCCCTTCATCAACCAGAAAAGAGCTGATAATTTTCAAACGGCAGAACCGATTTTGATAAAACATGTCTAAGAACACTCCCGACTAATTTACCTTTCAAACACAAAAACAAAATCAAAATCGGTTCATCTTTTCGGGAGCTACGATGCCACAGACACACACAATCACACACACACACAATCACACACACACACAGACACGTCAAACTTATAACACCCCGTTGTTTTTGCGTCGGGGGTTAATAAATAGTGTGTTTCGAATTTCAACTCTCCGTGCTAAGCAGTGTGTTGAAGATCCAGAGCGCAAGAAAGTCCCGTCGCGATTTTATTACGTCCGTGTGAACGTCGATTGAGAGACCAGTTTTCATTGATTTTGTTTCATCACGCACTACTTAGCGCCGAGAGATGAAAATCACACTGTTCGATTTTCAACGTGCTGCGATACATTGTGTCGGATTCTCAACCCTCGGCTCAATACCGAGAGTTCAAAATCTAGTACTCGAAAAAAATCCCACGACAATTTTTACTACGTTCTTGTGTATGTTGACTTATATTTTATTTATTTTCTTTTTATCTGTTTTCGACATTAAGTGTAATTTATTTATCGAGGTCACAGATATGAAAATAAAAAATCCAAGATAGCGACTGCGAAAATTTCGAATTTTCCATCATAGATGTCGTTTTTATGATTGTCGAGGGTGCTAAAGCCGACGGTGGGGTCAAAATTAAAATCTAAGATAACGGCTGCGATTTACTTGTCACAGAAACTCGTGCATTTAAAAAGATGACATAGCATTTTTAAAAAACATGATAACAACACAGATATTTATACATAGACATATAGAACATAAATAGTCGACAGCAGCACGCCGTGACTGTGACAAGAAGGCTTCCACTCAGCATGATGCTGTTATAGGGACCCATGGCAGAGCGCTGATTTTCAGTGGACACCCGAAAACAACGTACCTGCTGGAAACTGGGGACGGTCATTATGTTGCCCAAGCCCGGGAAAAACATCTTGAAGCCGGAAAGTTACCGGCCGATTACGCTCTGTCTACCACCTCCAAGGTGTTTGAAACGCTCCTGGTGCGGTACTTGACACCACATGTCACGCCGCGTCTGGAACAGTTCGGGTGCCGGGCCGAGCATAGCACGACACTCCAGCTGTCGAGGGTACCGCATCTCCTCACGGTGGCCGTAAACAGGCGGGAATACGCTGCAGCAGTATTCCTCGATATCGAAAAGGCATTCGACCGGGTCTGGCACGCCAGCCTATTATACAGGCTCTCGCTAACCAGAGCGCCCCGTCGCTTGATACCGGTGGTTTCCTCGTTCCTCCAGGACTGGACAATCAAGGTCTCGAAGGAGGATGAGCTCTCCAGCGCACGCCCTGTCACCGCGGGGGTGCCGCAGGGGAGCTGTATCTCACCTGCGCTTTACTCTGTGTACACCGATAACATACCATGATGACACGAACACAGCAAGACTCGCGCTGTACGCTGATGATGCCGCGTACATCAGAACTTTACTGTCGGCCGACCACGCGGCCATCAAGATGCAGCGCGCACTGGATGACTTCCCCGACTGGCTTAGCAACTGGAGACTGTCGGTGAAAGCAGGTAAAACGCAGGCAAAAATGTATATACATATTGGCAGGTAAAGCCCAGACATTTGATAAAATATATTTTTTTAAATGATTGATTTTCTTTTCTTATTTTCAAAATAGAAGTCATTTGTTTTCGTCGTGTCGGAGCGTGGTACGCAAAATGGATAAAATTGAAATTCGCGCCGTAATAAAATATCTCTGCCTGAAAAAAATTACTACTGAGCAAGTAAATCTAGACTTGAAAAGAACATTAGGGGTTAAAGCTCCTCCGTATTCTACGGTTGCGCGGTGGTGTGCCGAGTTTAAGAGAGGAAGAACTTTAAGTTAAGACAACCCGCGCTCGGGACGCCCTACGACGGCAGTTACCGAGCAAATGATAAAAAAGTTGAAAAAATTGTTTTGGCAGATCGTGTTACTGTTCGTTTTGTAGCTGAAGAACTAAAGATTTCGATAGGAAGTATCCAAGTATCCATAGTACATGAACATTTGGGCATGAAAAAAGTAACAACGCGCTGGGTGCCTAGAATGCTTACAGACGAGCAAACAAGACAAACAAGACTGTGGATTTCTCAAATCAATTTGGAATTGATACAACAAGATCCTAACCGATTTTTGGCTCGCTTCGTAACTATGGACGAAACATGGCTCCACCATTATGATTCTGAAACGAAACAATAGTCCATGACTTGGAAGAGGCCGTCATCTCCAACGCCTATGAAGTTTAAGGCAATTCCATCCGCCGGCAAGATTATGGGCTCTCTTTTCTGGGCCAGCCAGGGGGTGATTGCCCGCCTCACACAAATGATTGAATATCTCAATTATGGAGCCGTACGACTTGCTGTGGCACAAACTATCGAATGATACTTCACTGGATAGAGAAGTTTTAGCAATTCTACGGTTTGGGTATAACGATCAGACCATTTGTGTGAGGCGGGCAGGCTCGTTATCGGATGTGTATGGGTTGGAATCTGAGGTGAGGCAAGGTGGCCTAACCTCCCCTCGGCTCTTCAATCTGTAGGTACATAAATAGGTTGATCGAAGAGCTCAGCAAGGCCTATAAGACCTATCAGGGTTGTTATGTAGACGGAGTATGTGTCAACAATATTAGCTATGCTGATGACATGGTGTTGCTGAGCCCTTCGATTAACGCAATGATAAGCCTGATTACGACATGTGAGAGGTACGCGGAGGCTCATGGGCTCATATATAATGTCAAGAAAAGTCAGGTACTAACCTTTAAGGTGGGAACTAGAAACTTCCTCGGTGAAAAGTTTGCTGAAGCTCCTAAGAGCAAGTCACACCGGAACACCGCGCGTAATTTTGTTCCAAAAATATACACCACTAAAGTACGCAAATTATGTTTTTGAGATCGAAATTACGGTCACGGTCGTGAAACTGTCACGCTTTGTACTTCGCTTTTTATCTGCAATATTTTACCATTTTTCTCGACTAATTACAATTTCGTGGAAAACGGTAGAAGAATACGGGACATAACGCAATATTTATAATCCTAGGGGGATTAGAAATATTGCATGATGTCCGTAATCTACCGCGCAGTTTAGCAAGTAGCTTGGTAAAAATATAATGCTTAATTTATGTGTTGATTAGATTTTTACCTGTCTAAAGGAGATGTTTCAAAATGGGCCAGGTCTATGTACAGCAACTCAAAAAAAAGAGAAAAATCCGTAGAATTTGGGAAAAATGCAGATAATTCAATTAAATGTATACTGTTGTGGTAGTGAATTGATGTTTATCAATTATTTTTATCGACTTTCAACATGGCGTCTCACCGATTTAGTTACTCTGTGCTTAAAAACAATGACAGTAAACCATAGAGAACTGTCAGCTGGCACAACAGTGTCACTTCAGTGTCAGTCACTTTCGTCTCGTCGTCGGTCGTGGGTCGTGATTGCGTTCGTTTTGTTTTGAGTTTCTGAAGTTCTTTTTAATAACCTTGGTTTAGTTTTTTGGATTTAATACCGTTTCTTTCCCATCTGTTTACCTGGTTTTTGTTTTTGGACTGTTACAAAGCGGCTTAAGACTCTCGGGATCAACCTTCAACCCACAGCTTAGATAGAAAATACTATTTAATATGATTAATTAATTACTATTTATTATTAATTCTCTGTCTACGACCCACTAAGTACTTTTATGCTTCAACCTGCACAGAAATAAACATGTCAAACGTCATTAATCAATCAAAATGACAGCTTACCGCCATGACGGGTTTTTGTTGTGTGTTGCAATTTCAAGTGTAATTTCTTGTGTTTACCAGCAAACCAAGCCATTTTAAAGTAATTGGACAGTTTAGAACGGTTTTAAATGAATTTCCCTATTTTTGAGTATAGTGTACAAGGACCTGTCCCAGGCTCCATACATTTTGGAACATCTTCTTTGAACAGAATCCATTCAGCAGTTTTTGAGGAAACCTGGAACATACCAGGCCACTCAGAAATGTATGTATTGCGAAAAAAAAAATGTATGAGAGACTAGCCAGTTATACCTAATCTATTTTGGAAATATGATTATTTGTAAGTAAAAATAGGAACGTTCCGATTTCAAAATTTCCCTCCACATTGTTTGCGAGCTAATTTAAATTATCGCTTCTCATAAAAAAAACTGGATCTGCGCCGGAAAAATTTTCGCGCTATGATTTTTTACGATTTCAAGTGTCGCCTGAAACCCGACGAATCGTACGATAGACTTCAAATGGTATTTACGGATGAAGGCCCTTCTAAAGCAACCGTGTATCGTTGGTATAACGAATTCAAGTGCGGTCGACTAACTTTAGGGGATGAAGAAAGAAGTGGTCGCCCTTTGACGGCTGAGGAAGAAAACGTGCTAGCAGTGAAAAATGTAATCCATGACAATAGACGGGTTACGTATCTTGATACGTAACCCGTCTATTGTCATGGATTACATTTTTCTGAATCTCTTGAGATTCAGCACAAACTGCAGGTTGAATCGGGAAGCCTTTACAAAATTCTACACGTGCATCTTCGCGTGAGAAGGATAGTTTCACGCTGGGTGCCGCACAACCTCACCGATGCTCAGAAGCAGGCCTGGGTCACCGGGTGGAATGGTGCCGTGATTTATAAACAAAATTGAAGAAGGCTCGTATCGGCGTGTTTACGACGTCATTACAGGTGATAAGTCTCGGATCCTGTCTGATTTGAATCTTGTCTTGAATTTATCAATACGATCCAGAAACGAAGCGCCAGTCGACGGATTGGGTGTTTCAAAACGAATCAACGCCTACCAAAGTGAAGCGATCTAGCAGCAGAGGGAAGATTTTGATCGCGAGCTTTTTCAATTTGACTGGCTACTTGGTGTCAATTCCTTTACGGAATCAAAGAAGCATCAACGCTGAATGGTATACTAACAAATGCTTGGAAGAAGTTTTCTCTGTTGTGAGCAACGAGCGACCAAACACGGCTCTGCGGGCAACTGCTCCACCACGGCAACGCACCTTCGCACACCGCGCTCAAAACGAGGGACTTCCTGGACAGCACGCCGGTCAAAGTCCTGGGTCTGTAATGGATAAAGCTTATAAGATACTAGTGCTATAGCTGGGAAGAAGAAGTGGCGCAACAAACTCCCCAGCAGCACAGCTGTCTCTTAAGTCAGAAGAACTTGATTCTATACAATAATAGGTAAGTAATTAACATTACTAAACACAAAACATAAAATTTAATTAATTGCCATAGTCAGCTAGCACACGCCAATATACCAACAAAACATAGTAATTAAACTTAAGCAGAAACAAGTAAATAATAAAAGTAAACAGAACTCAATACCCACATAAAAACTCCAGGCATAAAGGGTGTGCCCGCTTACATAATATGCAATGCTGCATTATGTTCATTTAGATTTAACTTGTAGTAACAAATGTTAAGCTTCGACCTTCGGAGTAAAATAAATAAACAGTACTAATAACAATAACAAAACCATAGTCAGCAAGACGATCAGTCACCACAAGCAGCACCCGTTCACGAGCATAACTGGATGCTTAGGCCGGTAGTTAATTGAACTAGAATCATTCAACGTTTTAAAACTTGGCATATTGCAAGTCCGTCTTTTGAAGATGACTGACCAAGACTCAGCCAAGTAATTCAAATTTAGTTCAGTGTTTTCCACTGCGGCGTTAGTAGTCACCAAACAAATTTGGCGTCAATACGCAAACGGTGAATTTTATTTTTCTTCTTGTGAATATTTATTTATTTAAAAACATTTCACTATTACTAGTTACTTAGTGGTAGGTATTAGTAAAAACTAGTCGTACATAATTTGTGAACTCATCGTCACCCTGACCAAACACCACAACATCAATATCCAATTTAACAAAACGACTACAAGAGATTCAGGCATCTGGTAAAACGATGCACTCAATTACTTGGCTAGTTGTCCTTCAGCTATTTAATAGGATTAGGCGTCCAATTAGCTGGCTAATTTAACCAGATGGCTGCGACATATACACAGAGTAAATAAACAAGAAAACATGAAATTCATTAAAAATATGAATGAAATAATATTTATTATTATTTTATAAAAAAAACTATCTTGTAGAAAGTATAGTAGTAGTAGTAGATGTATAGTAGAAAATATCGATAAGTTCATAGACGAGTCAGTCACTATTATCGAAAACAAAACGTCACATAGATATTTCCCCTAGTCATAGATAAAATCTGTGCCCTAGTTAGGTGGTAAAATAATGGTAAAACGAAAAATGTAGGGGCTAGTTTGGGTAAGCTTTTAAACTAAAGATCCCATACGTAGGTGGTAGTATAAGGGATGTCGGTGAAAATGGGCATTAGAAACGTAAAATGTATCTTAAATATTATGATAGTATCTAACGGCGAAACAAAACATCATAGGGCAATCTGGCAACTCACTTAGAAGCGGTGAAGAATCACATACTTCCTTCTCTTCGTTGCTAAACAACTTGCTCCTTTTGAGCAATGCAATGACATGTTTAACTATTCTGCCAATAATTTGGCAAATAACAATGACATTGATCTTCATTTAAATTAGAAATTAAGACAACAGAGGCAACCTCTTGCAAAAATGTAAGGATGGCAAATCATAAAAGAATTACATATGGTGCATCAAAACATTCAAGGGTTTTTGAACAAAGATTTAGAAGTCGATTTATTCCTTAACTTTAACAATATAGATATTCTTTGTATGACAGAACATTGGCTTAAAAGCCACCAGTACATGTTTAATTTTAATAATCACCAGGTTGGTAGTTCGTTCAGCAGAGTAAATGCTATACATGGTGGCTCATTAATTTTAGTAAGTAACCTGTTAAAATTTAAAGAACGTAAGGATATTGTGAGCCTCTCTGTTGAGCGGACAGTTGAAATAGCCTGTTTAGAATTGGAGCAGTTTTTTGTATTAAGTGTGTACAGACCACCTTCAGGATTGTATGACTGCTTTGAAACGATAATGGATGAAGTATTAAACAACATTTGTAACGCGAACAAGTCCATTATTGTTTGCGGTGATTTTAATGTTAATTTATTGGATAACTCAGGTTATTGTAGATAATATTAAAGTTTATTTCAGTCCTACAATCTTGTAAACCTATTTATGGAGCCCACAAGAATACAGATGTTATACCGAGCCACAAAGAAATGATTAATTTACTAGATTCAGATAATTTCGGGCAACGGATTACCAATCAAAATCAAAATAAAAAATGACTGAAAAGGATATCATTGCTAACCCCAAAACTGCATTTCCCCTAGAAGCCTTTAAAGTTAAACTCGTTAATAAATTACCAGTTTTGTCTACAAATGCGGATCCTAATCATCTATATGATGATTTTTTAAAGATATATTGTAAACAATTTAATTCCACTTTTATTCCCAAGACTGAAATAAATGATGTATTACTGCTGAATTTCACATTTATGTTAGAAATTATTCTATTTTTGTTTTAAGTTTGTTGGATGGCCAAGTCGCGTTATTTGAGTTCAAAGGTAACAACAAGGTTCAACAGTAGTAATGTAATTAAAACGACTTGGAATATTATTAATAGTGAAACGGGAAGGGCTAGTAACCGAAATACTGACTACAGCCTGTATAACAATGACAAAATAATAACATCAGACTCACAAGTCGCTGCGGCTTTTGAAAATTTATTTACAGATATTCCCGTTTCAACTACACAATCTCTAAACTCATCACCTTCTGTTGCTGAGTCTTTGCTTAAGGAAAATGTAAATGTTTGTGATTCAGAAATAAATTTTGAACATATTAGCTGTAGAGATATAATTAAAACCATTCACACTTTGAATGTAAAAAAGACTGCAGATCTATGGGGTAATTCTGTAGAAGTCGCTAAGTCTATTATTGACATTGTAGCACCTACTTTGGCTCTTATATTTAATAATTGTATCGACTGTGGGGAGTTTCCTAACATAATGAAGAGTAGTAAAATAATACCTTTTGTAAATCAGGTAGTACATCAGACTCCTCTAATTATAGACCTATTTGAGTAATACCTACCTTTAGTAAATTATTTGAGAAATTAATTTTAGACCAACTGCAAAAAAAAATATAAACAATTTATTACACAGCAAACAGTTTGGTTTTACAAGGGGTCGTTAAACTACCGATGCCGGTGTTGAACTCTTAGGGCATATTTACAACTCTTAGGGCATGGGAAAATAAATACGATGCCTTGGGCATCTTTTGTGATCTTTTGTATCTAAAGCATTCGATTGCGTGCTTCATGAAACTTTAATCAGCAAACTCCGCCACTACGGGATCCGGAACACCGCTCTGGATCATCTTATTTCATACTTGTGTAATAGGATTCACTGTTTTGATGTACATAAATGGAAAAAGATCTTCCGGATCCTTAGTATCAATGGGAGTCCCACAGGGCTCAATTCTTGGTCTTTTCTTGTTTCTTATTTATATTAATGACTTGCCTTACCTCATAAAGGATAATCATGAAATAGTGTTGTTTGCGGATGACACTTAACTTTTGTTTAAACTTAAACATCAGCTGGTTGATGACGATGTAAATAGCGCAATCAAAAAGTAGTTCACTGGTTCAATATTAATAATTTATTTCTTAATGAAAAAAAAAAACCAAATGCATTAAGTTTACGCTACCTCACGTTAGGCAGGTGAAAACTAATGTGTTGATAAAGGGTGAAGAATTGAATACTGAAGATAGCACTGTATTCTTGGGCTTAACCTTGGATGCCAAGGTTCAGTGGGGCCCACATGTAGATAAATTGTCGAAAAAGCTAAGCTCTGCAGCATACGCTGTTAGAAAAATTCGTAATTTAACTGATATAGAGACAGCCCGTTTAGTGTACTTCAGCTATTTTCATAGTGTAATGTCGTATGGTATTCTGTTGTGGGGAAATGCCGCCGATATTCAAACTATCTTTGTGTTGCAGAAAAGAGCTGTCCGATCAATTTATAAATTAAGTCCGAGACACTCTCTCAGAGAGAAATTTAAGGAGATTAATGTAATGACTGTGCCTTCACAATACTTGTTTGAAAATCTTTTATATACCCTTAAAAATATTAAATTGTGTAAAAAATACAGTGATATCCATAATGTAAATACTAGAAACAAACACACATTTGTTGTACCATCAACAAGGCTCAAAAAAATAGGTGGGTCATTCAGATGTCAATGTATACGCTTTTATAACAAACTTCCAAGCCTTGTTCAAGATCTAAGTCTCAATAAATTTAAATCATTAATTAAACGTAAGTTGTGCCTGAAAGCCTTTTATACTATTAAGGATTACATTGAGGACAAAAAATCTTGGGATTGACCTGCTCTAATTTCTGAATGTTGTATTTTTTTTTGCAAACTTATACTCTTCGACATTTGATTATTATTATATACACTTTGACATGAATATTTACTTTGAGAAGTATAATATTATTATTGTTTTAATAATTGTGAATGTGAGGACTGTGTGGGTCATGTTTTGTTTTTTTTTCGCGCTTTGTTTGTTTGTTTTATGTTTCATCTCTTTCTCAGTTAGTTTTAATGTTAATCTGGCAGTTTAAGTAATTTATGCGGCCTACCCAAATGTCCTTTCTTTGGTATTGTTCGTCAAATCTTTGAGCTCCTCAAGTTCTGAGTTGAGCTGCATGATTACTGATAAATGCGTGCACTGATTGGACAGGTCCACTCAATCTGTGTGGTTCTTTCCTCAAAAGACCATTTCAGACACCAATCCACATGGCTTTCACATGATCAGACCAAGATTATGTCTGGACTTTAAAAGAGACTGTGACCTCTGAGTTTGTTTCCGCCTTTCTTCTCAGAGTAGTCAGATAGGAAACGCCGACCTCATCTAGTTTAAAAAAATATGATTGACTTGTAAAAGTGTTTGTACAAACCTACTTACAGAAATAAAATCATTTATCATTTATCAAGGCGAAAAGGCCGTTGCCCTGCAATGGCGCAATTTTTCAGGCTGTATTTACGGTTAAAGTCTAGTAAGGCTATCCTGAAAACTTAATTAGGTACTACCTTGCTCACATATTCAAACTAAGTTGCCTCTAAAACAAGAAAACGCCATGTTTGACGTAGGTAGGTAAACAAATAAACTTTTCGACAAACGTGAAATGAAAAAGTTACTAAAAACCCTGTAAATATCGTTTTCTCAAGAGCCTAACTTACTCCGCTCGAAATCCAACCACGACTGTAGTTATATATTCGCCACGTAGGTTGCGCCAAAATTTTTTTCTGGATAGAAAGTTCCATTTGAGTCTTAGGAAACCAGCGCTTATAAGGAACAGAACAAAAATGTTGCAGCTAATTGAGATTGCAGCTCGTAGATGACAACTATTTTCACGGTACGCGTGTAGATATTTTCATTTCACCACTTAAATCACAACGTAAATCGGTTTCAAAAAACTAACATCTGTATCCAAAAACAGTATGAAGGTTTTACATTAATTCATTGAGACTAATTGCATTGCGCGGTAGGTAGGTAAAACATCAGGGGGCTGAGTGTTAGCTTATAGACCTGAGCCTTTGGTAGAAGCCGTAACTGCATTGTCTCTAGTAGAATTTCGTAGTCTAATTTCAAGTACATTACAGGGTTACGGACGTTGATTATTCAGTTTGCTGATGTAATTACACTGAATATAGAGACCTTGTTAGCATAAACTTTGAATACGTAGACTCGTAGAGAACAGGTATACGTGCATGCCTGCTGTATAAAGTTATGTCGAATGTTAGGGGTGAAACTAATGACAGCAGAGGATATTAAAATTAATCCATACTAATACTTTAAATGAAAAAGTAACGCTCTGTTCTTCTAGTCTGTATATCTATTTACCCTTTCACGCATTAGCAGCTGCATATAATTAAATGAAATGCACGCATTTACACTGTGGCCTGAGTGAAGACATATAGACATATATAATTCTTTTAAGCCCCGACGGTCCTTTATTTATCCATTAGCCGTCCCCCGAAGCGCAACACGACGATGCTTCGATTTAAATATTACCTACAACTTCATATTAATCTTAAAGAGCCGATACAAATTTTCTTTTTACTTTTAAGAATTTGGTTTGTGTCGGGGCTTTTTAAAATGTAACTTTTATTATCTCAATAGTACGTTCCTACGGGATAATTTCAGCACTGCACGCAGACAACGCCACGGGTAAACGGGGAGGTATAAACCTAGCACAAAATATAGCTGGTCGGGACGCCGTCGGCTTTCTTCGTCAGGCGTCGGGTGGCTGTGTGGCCGACGGCGCGGGCGGCTACGCGGGTCAAGGAGTGGGGCCAAGGGACCAGCGCACTTCACTAGCGAGAGCAAACGACGACATACGCGCGCCTTCTATTTCTAATACTGTACAATTCTTTTGGATATAATATCTCAACAGTTTATACAGTCCACTGCTTTTATTTCAAAGTCCATTTTAAGACCCTTACAAAAGCTTCTCAACGATCTCAAGAGTATCATGTCGGTTTTATTATGGATTTTGGTGAATAATAGGGTCAGGAATGATATGGTAACTTGGTAAAACAACGGTGCGGTTTAAAAGAAAGATGCAGTAGTAGGAACGTACAACCGGGATTAAAACTACCCTTTGTATTAATCCGTTTTTGCGCCAATCAGGAACATACATCCAGACAAACGAACAAATCTTATTCGTTACTATTTTATTATATGAATAGATAACTATTATGTGATCCATGCAACAAGAGATGGCACATATTGCTCAATAAACTAATAAGACACAACAGTACACAAGAGTTTTAGCGCTCGATTAGTCAAATGTCGAGCTACGAGTAGCAAGAGGCCACGTACACGATCCCTATGTCAATTGTATATACACTAGAACAATAGGTTAACTGTACAGGTTAATGGGGATGAAGTTGTGCCTGTTACTGACCCTTGGTATGGCGGAAGGTCGTTCACCTAGAAAGTCAATATACCCATGTTAGAACACATAAGACACATGAAGGACCTTCATGTAATGGGGTTGTTATAGGACTTTTCACACCGTAAATGTATCAGGGCCTGAATTCACTATGACTACTTAACGATTCCTTACTCGTAACCACGTCAATCACACACGAAATCTGCTAATATCATATTAATAATATCGACAAATTGTCTTGGAACATACAGAATATGACATTTCGCTTCCTTACCGTTACATTGGTTTCTAAAAAACACGATATTGACGTAGTTTGAACGTAGTAAGATTCCGCGGGGAAACATTAAAACCATACAGAATTGGGGCCCTGTTTAGATGTTGTTGTTATCACATAACTCATGGTTTTGAGGGATCGCTTTGGCTATATATTCATTTGAAATTAAAATATAATTTTTGCCGAGTTTCGTAAGTTTATGAAAAAAAAACACGGAAATCATTTTATACAGCTAGGGCAATTTTACGCACGATTCCTAACAAGATCCTGACAAGTCGTAAGGGGACCAAGGGTGCCAGACACGGGGTCGTCTGGGGCCCTTATGCTACTTGGTTCCTGGGGTGGTCACGGCGTGCCATGTGTCCTGGTGCGCCGAACTGGGGGGTCCACAAGGGCCGATGCCTGCCAAGGGTGCGGGTTGTTCGAAAGAGATACCGTCGCCCCTGGCACACAGGCAACTGAGGGAACACGGGTGGGTTTTAGTCAGTAAAAGTCTGACACGCCCTCCTGCTCCACCCAGAGCAGGAGAAATTATTTGATGATTTCCCAACCTCAAAAAAAATAAAAAAATAATAATCATATACAGAGATCGGTTATTCGGATGCATATTTACCTAAAGATAATTTTTGGCTATGAAAGTATGGAAGCGGCTTTATAAATTATTTGTAATATTTATTAAAAACCCCGGGATTCTTGGATTGCTATTTAGATGTGTATTAATTTAAAATTAATGTTTAACCCGATACAAATATGTGTATGTACTGGAGGAGGGGTGGTTTGTATTAGTTAAAACAAAAAATAAACAAATTACATACCTAAAAAAGACTTTTTCGATACAAAAGCGCATTCCATGTTAGCCAACATCTCAACTTTAGGTGAATATGCATCTGAATATCCGATCTGTGGTCATAATAATATCAACTGTGGCTGTTTGGCATTTCATGGTTAGCTTATCGGATTTACTTTAGGTACAAAATAAACAGTGTTAATTACTGTTTGCCATTGTTGACTCCATGAGTAATTTACTTTACTGCATGGTAAAATTACCACGTCACAATTAAAAGCAAGCAGCGGAGTATTTGCGTAGCACACAAACAGTAGGAATGGCTTTCATGTTAACAGTTTAACAACATTCACTGCGTTATTTACATTGTTCAGCAGACTAATTTCATAAATGAAAATAGTTTATTTCTCACCATTACAAGCTTAGTTACAATTAGGGTGCAGGTAGGTATTGTAAATAAATCAGGCAAAGCCGATGGTACAGTCAGCCCCAAAAAATATTTATATGGACGAGAAACTTTCTTGTCTACCACCATTGTTGCATATCGCATTCACCCATCGTCCAGATCCACAACTTAGTATACAATTTATTTATTTTACGAAAACCAAAGTAAAATATTTGCCAGTTTTTTTTTTGGTTATAATCATAACAAGGTGAAGTCTATAAGCTCAATAAGTCTCACAAATTTGTATACAGGGTGGGTAAAAAATCGTGGAGCAAACGAAACATGGCGATAGATGAGGTAATTTTGCAGTAAAAAATATCTACGTGGCAGAGCTCTCTCTTGATCTTCTTAAAAGTTATGTCTATTTGAGTGTTTTTGAAGAAAATACCAAAACTTGTAATAAATAGGCAATGGGTATCTATTTTAAAACAATAAATGATGTATACTCGTAGTTGCTTCTAAGAAATGTATTATCACTTTAAAACCTTACTGCAAAAAATGTACTGTTTTTTTTTTTACTTCAAATAAACTCAAATATCGCCTTTTTTCGTTTGATCCACGATTTTTAACCCACCCTGTATAGTAATCGTTCAATAACAAGGTAAACAAATCTAAAAGTGTAGGTATTAAATTCAAAAGTTCAACTTTGAGAGGAGTCATTGGAAATGAGTTGTCAAACTGACACAATATTATTGTTATGACAAGGATCATAATATCATAATGTAGTCACTCACCGGGGGCATTTGCGTATAATTTAACAATTCAAATTCGCGTATTTCATGTGTGAATGCGTCCAGGCGAGCATTACAGTGCGTACCTACCGTTATTATAGAATTCGTAACATCACAGCAGTGACTGCGGAAAACCAAGCATTAGATATACCTGAATCGATGTTACATATACGAATACCTACTCATAATTTCGAGGGCTTACCAAAACGAATGCTTCGTGGTCAGTGCGTGAATCTGGCGAAGTATTGTAACACAATGTTTAAAATTAAATCATGGAATGTTATTTACAAGCGAATCTCCGGTGAATGACCACCTTAAAAAGCCTAAGAGCCATTCATTATGAACATTCTTTAATTACATATTTTTTACGTCTTTACAATCTAAAAACAAATGATACGTAAGTGACATCATGATAAAATTAAGAACACAAAAATTAAATTATTATTTTTCTATTAAACGAAGTTAAAGTTGTCAGTCTTGTTTACCTTGTTCTGTAATTTTCACGGCATACATTGTTTTGGTCGTAGGGTGTAGGTATAGATGTTTTTGCCCTAAATGTTTACTTACTTTGTTTTGGTAAAATGAATTGTATACGATGTTTTCTACCTCTACGGTGAATACAATGTAATTTAACAAAAATAATCCTACTAATATTATAAACGCGAAAGTTTGTAAGTATGGATGGATGGATGGATGTTTGTTACTCTTTCACGTAAAAACTACTGAATGGATTTGGATGAAATTTGGCACACAGATAGATTATGACCTTGATTAACATATAGGATACTTTTTATCTCGGTAGTACGTTCCTGCGGAATAATTTCCGACTTCCACGCGGGCGAAGCCGCGGGCGGAAGCTAGTTGACAATAAATGGTTTCCAGTCCGTGTGTGGATCTTTTTGGGGCTAACTGAACGTATTTTTAAATGATCAGTATCTATAGCTATACGACCACGTTGATAACGGTTAATCTGTCATTAGGTACTGGGGGCAATTAGCACATACATTTAAAACACACCACGTCAGACTGACCGCTTGCTATTCGACCCAGCGGAATTGTTGTGGGCTGGGCAGGTGTTATAAAAAAAAATTACCACCTCTAGGTTCGTTCGTTAGCATGCTATGTGCTCTTGCATTGCCGACAAGTCTTCGCAATAAGTCAGATTTGGAGTCTTCGAAGTACTTTTCAGCTGATCAACGTCAGTCTGAAGTGTATTTAACTTCTGACCGGTGGTACTATTAGGTATTTTAAGGTTTGTTATTTCGGTTCTTAGGATTTCATGCTGCTGAACTATTATTAGTAGTCGACTTAATGTCTTTTAACTGTTCATTTATAGAGGCAACATCATCACTTATTTTTAAATTCATTTCCTTCTGTTCAGTAGTGAAATTCATCAGCAATGTTGAAATTTGGTCCTGAAACTTTTGGAATTGTAATTATAGTAATATTTTGTAACTCATCCTCATTTAGCTTTGACAGCTCCGGTTAGGAACGTCCCTTAGCTTCATTTCTGCTGCCGCCAATAGTTGGAGATCGTATTAAACTCATTTTATAAGTTAATTGATTGCGTATTAGTTTTTCAACTCATTGCGTGCATTATGATAGTTCCACTAAGTTATATCACAATTGTCGTGGTAAACAAAGCGTTAATAAGTTAACCAAGATTCCAAATTAATAGAAACTAGTTTTTTGTAAGAAATGCGACATTCCAAGCTAATGCCGCCTTCGTCGCTGCGTAAATAATTACGTTGGCCTAGGTCAGGGATTCACTTTATGTAATGGCCGGTGGATACGTAACAGTTTTATTTCGTCTCAAATTCTATTTATCACACTGTTTTTATTATTGCTTCAGGGTTTATAGCACTCCACTCACTTAAAACTGTTTTTTTTTACAGTTGTTACAACTTTTAACAAAGTATTTCTAATTAAAAACAATTATTCTCGTGTAGCAAAATGATATGCGTCGCGCGCGGTTTTTTGATTATGTTTTGCTTATGTGATTAAGATTAGATAGGCTACTTCCATATTAGTATAAATAAATTGTTAAAAAATTAGTCAACTTTTAGTTCGTTGCCTATTAAACACTTACAGAGTCATTATTAGAACTAACAAGACTGGAGAAGTTTAAGTAACCGAGCGAACCCGCGGAACAAAACATGAAGTAATTCTCTACAACAAACTACCAGCGTAATGAGATTTTTTTCTGAAATATTTTTATATATTTCCGACTCTAATCTCGTAATACCGTTTAAACTGCTTGTTAAAATTGTATTCAAAACCGTTCCTATAGGATAATTTCAGAACAGAACAGTAGCTGTAGCCGTAAGCCCTTCCACACACATGACACTACCAACCGTTCCATATCTGCGTATAATCACGGCTCTGTCCCGAGGATTAATGGTCAAGATAACAATAAGCCGCTAAAGTGCACGGAACCATTATAATAGCGTTTTCGTATGCAGTTACTGGAGTTGAGCTAAATCCTTCAATCTGCATGTAGGTATTACCTGATATTCGAATTTAATAAATCACGGACGTCTTGTTCAGGTATAACGTCTGTGATTTTTAAACAGAAGCAAGGGATTTGGAAGTGTGGCCAGCCACTTTTTATCAATTGTAAAATATTCTCATCATCAAAACTACTTTTACTTTATCCAACGTTATTTTAGTAAAATAACCTTCCCTATTAAAAAATTAAAATTAAAAATTAAAATTCATTTATTTCAGGTACCACATAACCCATAATTGACAGCATCTTTAAAATAAATTATTCAATAATATATACAAAAACACACAAAAATACACAAAAATTAAATACAATATAAATACAACATCATCACTATTGAAGTTTAGTGCCTCAGCAACTGTAATGGAAATTTATGTAAAATGAGCAAAACAATGAATTTTGGTCCAGTTTGTGCTCAAGAAAATTGGGGAAAGTAGTTATTTATGATGAGCGTTTGCTAGATTAACGTGCAACTTGATTTTCTTTTAAAGACTTTTATATTTAATAATGTCTGACATTTAGTTAATAGTCGTCCTTATATTGTTTCGTGTTGAAATCTGAAATACGGAATCTTGGGAACCACTGAAATTACTCCCAGCACCTACGTTCTATACGTGTATTACAGCCATTGCACTCCAATTCAGTGATAAACATCTATTTTGTCTGTGCTAAATATTTATTCGTCGAATTTAGAGACCGGGCAGACAGATGGACACCGAATTATTTCCATTAGTGTACCATGTTCCCAATTTAGCACAAAATAAGATACAACGATGTTTATATTATCCCATTCAACCATTTAGTTTTGATTTAACCGTTTATTTGTATTTCAAAACACAAAGACGAAAAGTTACACAAAGCCCTTTTGTATCGCAACTGGCGAATTTCGTGGTACAGACTTGTTTGGAACAAACATTTTGAGATGATATTTCAGTTTTTGCTTCCAGTGTATTCGAATTTTCATTCGTAAAATGGTTCGGATGGTCGTCCACTTTAAATACTGTTTGGCTGCATTGAGGTGGAGTAAATGGCGACGGTTAGGCTTTTTTTTACACGACTTAAATTAGCTTCACTTGTATGTTTGTTTGTATGTAACCGACTCCTTAGAGCGCGATTTTGACCCACCTACCTTTTGAGCGCCAGGGTCACAAATACGTGACAAGCGAAAACTGTCCCTGAGCGCCAACGACACAAATATGTGACAAAAACAGCGGTACATTAAAACACGAAATAAACTATTTAAACATTACTTTAATGCCTATTTATTTATATACCTGTAAAATAGAAGGTCCAAAATTTATTTATTTCCATAAAACTAATTAAATTGCATTATAAATATTGAGAAATTTTACGTTAAAAAGAAAGAAATAAACTCTGAAAAAAGAATGTCCTCACACGCCAGAGTCATAACTGCGTGACCGCTAGTGATGTAGCGCATGTTGGATAATATCATTATTTCAAATCAAAGATCGATTCGAAACTTTCCTCTGGAATATATTATTTTAGGTATAATTTGGTACTAGGATAAAGCAGCATTAATTTTATAAAACCAGTCTTAAAAATCATTCAATAAGCTACATAGTCAAAAATAAAATTTGGTTGGGTCGAATTTCGATATTCACTAATCCCAACTCAAGCGCATCCCTAACGCAACCCGAATTATCAGTACCCTGTACGCCATGGTCACGACTAGACGACAATATCGTGACGCGCGGCGACCAGAAATTAGTGAAGTGAATGAATAATATTTATGATTAATTTACTTGTGATATCGAGTTCAAGATTTATATTAAGTGACTATTATAATGAGTGGGAATTTAATGACTACGGAAGAACTTCTTCGCATATTAGAAGGAGTCTCAGATGAATTTGTTACTTTTTTATGCCTGATAACACATGGCTTACTATTCGCTGGGTGCGCGATGACAGCGCCAACTAGCGGTCGGCGGACTCGGCGGACCTTGGTACGTCAAATAGTTGACTGTCATTGTCTTTACGAGGAGTAAGCAGTGAATAAAGCATGAAGGTGTAGGTAAAGATGGAGTACACAGTACACACTTGAAATACCTACTTGAATTTTTATTTCTCTTCTACTGTCTGAGGTCAGTTTGTTTCAATTTCTGTAGTACACTAGAAAAAGAGATCAGACCTCAGTTTGCCTCAGAGAATAGGAGCGAGAGTATTTGACTCGAAACTTTTATTCTAAGTGTGGGCTCCATATTTACCTATAACTTCGTGGAATAAAGTCTGCCAAAAGTTCCTTTTTTAGCCACGGTGCGCGCTGAGATCGATTTCACTGTCCCCACCACCCACTTTGCACCCAGCGAATTAGATGATCAGAATGCAGGTTGCATTGTAGATTTTGTATAATTTTGTTCTATTATTCAAAAGATTTATTAGTATAAGACTGATTGGTAATTGTGATAATTATATATAATCGTTAATTGTTTTAATTTGTTACTTTTTATGCCAGGTTTATAGAACTTAATATTTAAAAACATGTATACATAGTACATACTGTATAACATTTTATTAAAATTTTCTATTTTTTCATAGTTTTTATTTACCTTCTTAACCTATTTCAATCATATATTTTTAAGTACCTGTTACATTCGGAATTATAAATCTGATTTAAAAAACGTGTTTCATTTATTATAAAATAATATTGTACTAGAACATCGATAAACGAGATATTACGTTGCCACATCCTTATTTCGGAAGCGAAGTAGTTATTAAAATGGCGGGCCGTCCACGCCATGGTCACAATATGAAGACAGCAGATCAAGAATAGTGTTGTACCTACAGTTATTATATTTAAATATATTGTAGTCTCATATCTGTTATTACGGTATTATACAAGTCTGTAAATAGTGTATAACTATTACTTTAATAGGAAGAAATGTAATGTTGAATTAAATTTCAATGTTATAAGGACATTATATTTCGAAATTAAAGACGAAAATGAAAATAAAATTGATTATCGATGAAGTTTTGGAATCCCTATTTTTTTCGTAGGTATTTGCGGTGAATTTGTGGCCTGGCGTTGAGGGCAAGTTCATGCGTTTTTGCTCTGGCGTTCAAAAGGTTAAACGGTCAGATTTCATTGAAACTTTGTAAACGTATCGAGGACCGATGATAATTCAATAATTTAAAAAAAACAATTGAGAAAAATGAAAAAAAAAGGAAAAAAAAACACGTTTTTGAAGTTAGCAGAACTAAAAATAGAAAATAAATAATAGTTTAGAAAACTAAAAAACACGCTTTAAAAACCAAACTAAAAAGGAGAAAATAATTTAATTCAATTAAAAAGCGTGGGGCGCTTGACATTAATTGATTATAAAAATACCTCAAAAAGCCCCCACGCTTTTGAATTGAATTAAATTATTTTCTCCTTTTTTAGTTTGGTTTTTAAAGCGTGTTTTTTTAGTTTTTATAACTATTATTGTTTTTTCTATTGCTCTTCATTAATTTTGTATGTTTCATGGACGTTTTTAGCAAACAAATAGGAACAGAATTTCACTTGAATCATCCGGACATAAGCAGTTACTGTGATGCAGTCACAATAAGCGAAGAGTATTAGGTGATTGCTACGAAATAGGTGCTCAACGGAAATACACAGTCGAATCTGTATTCATCTACTTATGAAAACAGAATCGCATACTCGTCTGCTTGATGTCATTGCTTGGAACTGATTAAAAGAAGGTGTAGTTTTATTTTGTAGTAAGTTTAGAATAAATGGTGGATACGCCCGAGAAAATCCGGCCAAGTGCGCATCGGACTCGCACACGAAGGATTCCGTACCACCGTACAATATTTAACACAAAAAAAAAATTAACACTTTTTTTGTTTATGGCCCCTTTTGATTTTTAATTTGATTTTATTTCAATTACTTGTTGTTATGGCGGCAATAAAAATACACACTCGGTGAAAATGTCTGCTTTCTGTACTTATTACTTTTAATGAGATAAAGCTCGCTGACAGACAGACGGATGGACGGACGTTGTCACTATTCGGGTACGGAACCCTAAAAAGCTCCTTACACCTTTTTGTTTTACCTAAGCTTTAGGCTAACGGCACCACTCGGTCAATCGAACTTACAGACAACGCCAACATAATCTCCACTGCTGAACTCAATATTACCTGAAACAAAATTATAATGTAGTAAAGTTATTCACTCTACATAGCCATGGAATGTAGTTGTATAGGGGGTCGGTCATCAAGGTATAAACACATTAAAATTTGTTATTTGTTCTCTTACGGAGAATTATACACATATTTTTACTCCCTCGTAATCGCAGATTCAGCTGACTTACTTACTGTCCACCTGATGTATCCAGAAAATAAAAAGACATAGATGTTTCGTGCATTACAGAACACTTTATTATGCTTGGCCATGAGAAATTATTAAACACTAGATTTTGCCAGCGGCTTTGCTTGCGTGGAGGTTGAAAAAAATCCCACGGGAACGTATACCTGGGATAAAAAATGTGTGTTACTCCAGGTTATAATCTATCAGTGTGCCAAATTTCATCCAAATCCTTTCACCCGTTGTGGCGTGATTAAGTAACTAACATCGAAACATCTAAATATCCAAACATACAAACTTTCAAATCTATAATATAAGTAGGATTACAAAATCATTTTGGATTTTTCAACTTTATAATAGTCGTACATAATGGTTTAAATTTTATTAAAGAGGACTAATAGTAAATCAGTGACCAAATAGTTATACAGCAGAGTTCGATAACACCGATTGCTCACCAAGACACCAATGAAGCATACCTAATTAAAAACATTGGAATGCTAGCCAATTTTTAGTCGCCAACTATTGCGGGTGTCCGATGCGAACTAGTAGTTGCACCTATCTCCTACACGCCATGAGCGCTTAAAGCAATTGCGCACATGGTCAATAGTTTGATAGGCCTCCTTAAAATACAAATCCTATTGTTTTGCATATAAGGTTCTAAATTGACTGAGCTAAAAAGTTTAAACCCCTTTGCAAGGCCTAACAATAGTGTTTCCACGTCGGAATCCATTTAGTTATTTACTGTATCGAAACCACTAGAGCGCGTGAGTCACGGCGCCTACACGATGCTACACAATTGCTACGCGGCTTCGTAGCGGTGCTACGTGGCATCGACGCAGCTTCAAGGCCTACGCTAGACAAGAGCCCGTAGCATAGACACATTAGCTTTAGGCCTACTGCCCGCGGAGGCGCTTACATACTAATGTGTGCGGAAAGACGAAAGCATCAGCATATAACACACGACTTCGCCATTGTCTCGGACGGTACCGAGAGCAACCCAAGCGTATATATGCGTATGTGTTTGTCACACACAAGTCTATGAAGCTACGTGTAGTTAGACAGTAGGCCTTTAGAAACTTCGTACTGCTATCATGGCCGTAACGAGGAAATAGAAGTTTTCCCGTCGAAAATATCTTCAACATAAACAAAAACCGTTTGACTTCGTTACTCAACCAATATTTGCTCCCTGTGGACAGTCAGGGAAGTTTCGAAAACCAACTAGGATCATTTTTACGCTTCGTTTTTAACCGCTCGCGCCATTTCGTCAATTTTTCACATTTTAGTTCACGCTTTGGTTTTTTTCATGTGCTTTTAACTAAAATTGAGCTGGAGCTGGCTTTTAACTTGACTTCCATATTTTTCCTAGCTGAATTTTGCTTTGGTAAAATATTTTTACATAAGGCCAAAACGTGATAGTCAAGAAAGTAATTTTACGCCGTAATCAATTCAACTCAAATATCTTTTTGCGGAGGTAAATATTGTTCTACAACGTTCAGACATAAAACTTCTGAAGTTTTCTCCGATTGCAAATATTTCTGCAACACATTTCTCATTGTAGCTTCTGCAACTTAAAACCTATTTTTTTAGTTTGCTGTTCATTGTAGACGTACCTTGTAAGTACTAGACGTACGGTCTAATAACTTATTTATGTTTTGTTTTTCACAATATTCTGTTTTATTAGAAGGACACGTAATAAATAAACACGCTGAGAGAAATCCTCCGTGTAAAGCTCATTCGAATTAAAACCTTCGTGACTTCTATTCCAAAATGTGAAAAAGTATGTTTAGAGTCATTGTTCGGGAACACGACGTGCACAATTTATTACAAGCTTCTGAAGACTGCATGAAACGTCAAAAAAACTCGTTTGTTAAGTGCTGCAAGCGCGGCGATCCCATCAATCATAACACAGATTTAATTAAGGCTACGATGTCGTGACTTACGATGTAGCTTGTCTAAGCGAAGTAATGTTAGAAAGTGACTCAGATTTAAATCTCTACAATGGTACAATACATCAGTGTTTAATTTCCAAGTAGCACCAATTCTGTGTCGTAATAATGTTAATAAACATGCAAACAAGCCGCAGTTGACCCACTCGTTTGTGTGTTAGTATAGCGCACATAGCTTCGGGCGGCTGTAGTAGGTACAGGCACGGGCGCGACGCTCGAAGCGAAGTCAGACACCCTTTGGGCCCACCCCCAGGCTGGCACTCACCCCCACTTGCTCCCATCTACACCCGCCACGTCAAAAATTTCATTCAAAATACGAACTACTACAAATAGTGAGCACGTGGTGGCGGAGAGGCGGAATAACACGACAAGCGACGGAATAACACGAAGGTCAATTTATAAAATGTAGGTATACAATTTCTTTTGTTTTAGCGGGCTAAATCAAACTTCGATCCCTGTTTACCCCTTAGAAAATGTTACATCAAAAATATTGAATTTCTAGAACATCCATTTTTATTATTTATTTATTAACATTTATAACACCTCAACAGATTTATTAAAGGTGATGTTATAAGTCACAATGGATAGATCACTCAAATTTACAACAACAAAAAAACTTATGGAAAACAATAACAAACAACAATTTGAGAACCTACATTTATCAAACTAAAATATGTACACAGGAGCGAGCGTCAACCAAACAAAACAAGGTTAACAAGTCACTTTAAACTATTTCAGTATAGTATAACAACTGGGTCGGAAAGCACCCTCCTAATCCGTAAACTTGGAAATTTATCGACTAATCAAAATTCTATTATAAGTTACAGTACTTACATTCTGAGGGTTCCGTTGAGATTGTAGAGCATTCACATGGAAAACTCTCGCATTGTCAGCGGTTTGACACACACGAATCGAAAAAAAAAAAAAACTGTTAGTTGCAAAGCGCTATTATTGCACAGACATATAAAACAGTAGTATTATTAAATTAAGCACAATAGTGCATTTCACAATTTATTAAAACCTATTTGATTTGAAGATTAGGACGAAATATGTAACAGAAAAATAAAAATAAATAGATTTTTGTACTATCCATTTTCTCAATTCAAAACGGTTTCAATCAAATTAATTTTCGTTGTTTTGAATTAACCGCCATTACGCTCCTTACGATGACTTTTTTATTACGTGACCACATGTGACGTCAACTTTGTGTCAACCAAAGTAATTGTACCTAACCAAGTGAATTCCAAACTCGACATTCACTTGGTTTTTTTTTTTTGGGTGGGAAATCATCAAATAACTTTTCTCGCTCTGGGTGGAGCGGGAGGGCGTGTCAGATTTTTACTGACTAAAACCCAACCCTATTCCTTCAGTTGCTTGTGCGCCTGGGGCCACGGTATCTCTTTCGACAACCCGCATCCCTGGCAGGCATCGGCTCTTGGGGACCCCACCAGTTGCTGCTGACATCTCTTTGAGGCGCGCGTGGAACACAACGCGCCGTCGATCCGGGCTTGGTCCTTACCTGACAGCGAGCTAACGATTACTCACCGTCCGCAAGCCCGCGCCTACGGTGGCCGGAAATCAGCCTGGGATTCCCGACGCCCAGGGCATCTCCCGCGGCAACTACGGCCGTGAGAGCGCATAATATTGCCTCTCCCTCACGTGGGACGCCTCCCTCTTCGCGAGCATTACTGCTTCGCAGAAAGAGGTGATGGCTAACCATGCACTCTCGCTCCGCACTATGGGCTGGACCAGGGCCGGACGCAAGGGATCGCCGCCGCCGATCGCCTCCGCGAGGACACGGCGGTGCTCCGCCCAAGCCGGGCAGAACTCCACCGTATGCTCCACCGTGTCCTCCGGGCGACCTACGCAGAAGTAACACCCGGGCGTTTGCTCCCGCCTTATCCGAAACAGGAACCCTCTGAAATAACTGTGTTCGTTGAGGACCTGCGTCAGACGGAAGGTGAGGACGCCGTGGCGCCTCTTAATCCACTCCTCAAAGACCTCCTCCTCTCTACACATCCACTTACCAACGCAATTGTGGTGTGCCCAGCACTGTGTTGCGACAATCGCACTCTCCAGGAGATCCCGCCGGAGCTCTGTCCGCTGTGCCACGATTTGTCACGGCACAGCGGAATTACGCCCCGGCGTTTTGCCTCCTCGCGCCACTCCTATTTGTGCGCAAGGACCTTTGCCTCCGTAACCTATGGTGGCAATCCGGCAAGAAGGCCCGCTGCCAAACCGGACATCGTGCGGATCATCCGGATGGCCATGACCCTATGGGACGCGTTCAACCGGCAGGCTGGTCGGCGCCTCAATGAAGGCGCCCACACCGGTGCTTGAGGATTTTGGGGTTAGCTCACGATAGAGTATATATTTTTGAAATGTATCTTTTTATTTATGTTATGACTTTATGTCTTCTAGAGGGCGCCACATTTAATTTAATTTGACGTCACATAGCCTATACAGCGAACGATCATGTTGCTTCCTACAATATCTCATTTGTAAAATTCTGATACCTAAGAAGTTTAAAAGTTATGAGGGATCAGATAAACATACAAAATACGTACCGGTCAAAATCATAACCTTCCTCTTTGCTTCACCGTAGTCGGGTAACAATTTTCATGAATAGGTAAGTAAATAAACTTCAAAGTGGAAAATGGGTTTCAATAGTTCAAATACACACAGAAACAAATGTACAAATAAACTCAGTTGTTCATCTAGGTTTAATTAATAGGTAAAAGCTTTATTTGAATTGCAAATATCATTGCAAGCATTTTATGCCAAGCACAATACTTTTCCGAAACCGTTTTAATGTAAAACGGTAAAAGGATTTTCGTGTCGCTTCGTGTTATTTCAACATCGCGTGCCACAATATTTTAAAAATAGTTTCTTTTAAAATGTTTCTTTTAGTATCAGGATTGTGAGAAAATGTGCGTTGGGATGTTAATTAAATTTACAAAGACCAAAAAAAGAGATTTAAAATTCCGTACCGAAAATCACAAGCGCTCAAATTCAATCAAATAAGTTGCAAAATATGATGGTGAAGTTATCAGTGCAAGAGCTGTGTTGTACTGTATCGACCTAGGCAAAATTTTGGAAGAGGTCAGACCAACAGAAGATTTTTAGAGTTAATTAATAACTGGTATGACGTGATCATGGCTAATAATTTTTTTTAAGCAATGAAAATTCTTAGCAGTATGCAAGTGGTCGAAAAATGTATTTAATGGTGTAAGTAATGAAGGAAAAATCGACCTGGCTGAAGGAAAGTTTCGGAAGGGGGTATTATATACGTATTGATATTGTTTTGGGGTGGATAATGTATTTTTGCGATTTGCAGCTAAACTATGCATTCTATTGAAAAATAATATTAACATTTTCGGGACATAGGTGGAAGGTATTCTGCTTGTCTCCTCTTACGTGTATCGTGTTGGAGGTGAGGTTGTGGTCGTAGAGCGGAAGAGAAACCCTAAACTCAAACTCAAACTCAAAGCATTTATTTCAAATAAACCAATTACAGGCACTTTTGCAACTGAGGGAACACGGGTGGGTTTTAGTCAGTAAAAGTCTGACACGCCCTCCCGCTCCACCCAGAGCGGGAGAAGTTATTTGATGATTTCCCATCCAAAAAAATTTTTTTTTTTTTTTTTAAGACAAGGCGTAAAAGTTTCGTGATAAAACGTTTTTAACCACGACTTAATTAAACTTTATTTTTTTGTACTAGACTCACAATATTAATTATTGGTTTTGTGACTGCAATCAATAGCATAGTTATTTAGGATTACATTTAAAAAAAAAAACACTGAGAAATTTGTGATCACAGTACCTAAATATCTGATCTAGGGTGTTGGTTTTCAACATTTTCAAAAGAATACCTATTATCACTTAACCAAGTAACATTGAGTTTATTTTTTATTTTTGCTAGAACCGGTACAACCTAGCTTATTGCCCCGTACCCGCTTGACGTTGAGTTTCGGGACATCCTGTATATTCTATGTTCTATGTTAAGGGTTTTGGTTTCCGCACTTAGTCCTTCAAGTGGACCATTGTGCGTGATCCTGTATATTAATACGTGAAGCAAAATCATTATACCCCTTTTTACGAAAATTACGCGGACGCAGGAGTATGTAGTTTGGCACAGTTGAACAGAGTGTAGAAAGCTAATATTTGTATTTATTAATGCATTAGATCAAACTTAAAATTGAAATGAATTATGGTCTGGTATTTCGACCACTGGGCGACCACTACAATAAAGTTTGGAATCAGATACACTATTTAGCAGTCATAAAACGAATTAAACTATTATGGCTAGTTTTACAGAAATCAACCGTAACGTAATCAGAAAAGGATAGAAAAAGAGCAAACTTCTAGTAGGTTTTTTTTTTGGGTGGGAAATCATCAAATAACTTCTCCCGCTCTGGGTGGAGCGGGAGGGCGTGTCAGACTTTTACTGACTAAAACCCACCCGTGTTCCCTCAGTTGCCTGTGTGCCAGGGGCCGCGGTATCTCTTTCGAACAACCCGCACCCCTGGCAGGAACTTCTAGTAGGTGAATATAACTGTAGATAATTAGCGATGTACAATCTAAATTGCACTTTATTGTGTCGTAATTAATTTAAATAATTATGCGGAGTTAATCTTCTGTACTTGTTATGTTATGTTTTCTGTAGTAATATTGAAATCACCAAAACTAAACAGGCCGTATTCTAGTCACGACAGCTGAGCGATAATTGAGACTGAGACCCTAACTTTTCGCCACGACAAGAATGGTTTTAGATTTACGCATATTGGGAGGTAAATCTTGAAAAAACAACAAAAAGAAAAATTAATCCATCAAGAAACAAAGAATAACAGAAATAATTAGCTTTTCTTTTTTGCATTTAAAACAAAACCCTAATTACATTTCTTGTTTGGCAACGAGCGTAAAAATTTGGCGTTTAAATCCTAGTACAGTTATGTATGCATTCCTTTTATAGCTTATCTGAGGGCACGTTAGTGTCCCCGCCAAGACAAGCCAAGCAGAACGCAAGGGCACTACCTACCTTTTCTCAAAGCGCTTCGTCGTTTTTTTGAACCCTTATAACTTGGGTTTGGATTATACTAGAGAAAATATGTTGTCAATAGCAGACTTATTAAATATATAAAGTTATAGTTGCATAGCTCTTATACAAAAACCCTGATTTCGTCACTGACTCACTGATGATCATCAAAATTCTTAGAGTACTTCCTAATGTCCTAGAAAGCTGAAATTTGGTATTTACATACCTACCTAGCTAGAATTAGTACACAACCAACAAAAAAAAAAAAGTTCCAGGTTCCAAATTTCCAACCCCTAGTTTAAGAACTAGGGGATGGAAATTTGTATGAGACTTCCGCAATTTTGACGCTAGAGGTCTGAAAATGTATATAAGGACACCTTGTAAATAATAATAAAAAATGTATGAAATAATAATGTATATATAGGTACAATTTTTTTTTTTTTACAAACAACTTACAAAAAGAAGTGAAATCCCACCAAAACCATATTCATGTAATATGTTGCCAAGACGAGACCATATGACTCGCACTGTCAAATAGTTATCAGATCTCATGTAGAGTCAAGCTTCTAACTCTACACGCCCTAACTCTACAAGGCTTAACTTCAGAAACACTAAACCCTAGTCAAAATATGTGGCTTGGCCCTTTCGTTACATTCACATGGGCGTAAGGTGAAAAATTTACCCACTGGTCATTACTTTCCTGTTATACAATAGTTCTTGTAGTAACGACACGGCCAAGCCACATATTTTGAATTTCACATTCCATCTCCAATTTGTTCACACTTCTGTGTACACCGCTTCCCCCCGCAACATTCATTTGCCACCAGTCACCCACACGGACATTCAAACTGGAAACAATAGCATACCGAGTGTGTACCACAATTAGAGTGCTTTTTCGTGTTCCATTCTGTTTTAGTTCCAATTTGCAAGTCTAACTTTTAGCATTGTTTTCACGCTAACAATGGAATTGTTGAAATAATCCTATAAAATCTCACCCTTTTTTGTATATAAAAAGAAACATTAAAAACACAAATTTTCGTTGCGAGCCGCCTACTTGGAAATTTGAAGTTGTTTTAGGTTCTGATTTTAATTATTTTAAGCTTAGACAAAGGATAATATTGTTAGCATTGTGTTTCTGCGGACATCTCGGTGGAATAACAGTAGGTTTATCGTTAAGTCATAATTCTTTTTATGTTCGAGAAAATTGTTCAAATGCATTTATTTTGCAGGAAATATGTACAGACGCTAGCACATTAAGCAATCCCAAACTGTCAAATTTCTTTAATAGATTTTCAACTTTATCAAATAAGTATAAGGTACATAATCAATTGGGAAAATTTGACAGTGTGGGGTAACTTGATGTGCTGGCGTCTGTACACTAAGGTTTTAATAAAATAAAATAAAACAAATATAATCATAACTTAACTAAACTTAACAAATTAAAAAATGGCGTCGAATAATTCATCCGCTTCGCTGTCGACCGGTAATGTTCCCAAAAGACTGGTGGCATTACCATGTTGTTTGGCAATGCTTAGCCGCTGGCCAAGGTAGAAACCAGCCCTTGGGTCACGGGAAGTGTCAATCAGCCGTTTCGAGATTTCCTTGAAGAGACCATAAGCTTCCTTAGCCGCAGCGGCAGCGCCAGCACAGCACACCGAGCCAGGAAGATGGGATGGCGCAAGGGTATCGACACACGTTGCACATGCCATACTAAAGGCCTATTACCCATCTTCCATGGAAATAAAGACATGCCGTCCGGTCTCTTGCCATCGTCACGAGCTCGTCGAATGATTTAGTTAATGTTCGCGTGCCTCGCTAAGCAGTCCGCGCTTCGGCTGCAAGATAGGCCGTGGTGTCAAAGACTGTTGACAACTTGGCCGCAGTGACAGCGATGAGGAGAACAATAAGGAGCTCCCAGTCGTAGGGAAGCAGCGAGGTGGAAAGTAGTGTCGTCGAACAAAGTGCCAATGTTCGACGACGGTAGTGCATAGAGCCACAGACCCGACTCCCAGTTACCCACAGCCAACAGGCGCGAACGCTCCGCAGCAGTAACAGACGAGTTAAGTAGATTATCTTGTATTACTCTGCAGAGTGGCTCATATCAACGTCTCTGGGAAAATGGATTATCGGGTAGATCAGAGTTCGGGCAAGCTAGTCTCCAAGCATCCATAGCCTCAGTGACGTCAAAATTAATCAGCTAGGATTTTCCTGATTAATTTATCAGTGCCGTGGATCGAGGATATGAAAGCCGCTAAACTAATACTAGAAAATTTGCGGACGCCGAGACCTCCCATACGAATAGGAAGAGTAGCTTGTGCCCATCTCGGTTGTCCATGGCCACATTTAAGATCGAAGTTAATGTTTGCCGGATAATTTTGTCCATTCTGTCTAATAGGTGAGTGTGCTTCCATAAATGGGAAGCGCGAAGGAATATGCTAATTTGGGACCGAAACAGCAATAGTGAATTAAGGTGATGGCCGAATGCATGTCAATTTGGAACAATCTTCCTGAAACGTGAAATTTTTAAGTTTTCCTCAATAAAAACGGGAAAAGAATTCTCAAAGATTGGACACTCAAGTAGACGAAGAGAGCTTTATTCAATAATTTTAATATCTGGAGCTATTACGTTAAATTTGGAATGTGTCAGATGTCTGTCAGTACGGTCCGTTATGTAAAGTTCACATTTCAAAAGGTTAAGATCAAGGCCAATCGAATGAAGTTCATTATTTAAGAATTTTAAGTCATCACCGTCTCCCAAAGTTCCATCATCAAGATACCAAACAGGGATTTAGCTGTCGAATAATTGGATGAATGGCTTAACTGAAAATCACTGGCCTGACCTTGTTAGCAGCCAACAGCATATTCTAAAAGGTTGTCTTGATACAGTAATTATGATGGGTGTCTGTAATATTGCCAAACGAAACTATAGATTTGGGGTATTTCTTTTTTAGTTTCTGCCAGCAAGGTGTAGGTACCTATTACCTGATTTTTTTCTTCTTTTTCTTTTTTAAAAAACGTTGCCCCACACTAGGAATTTCTCCTGTATTGTGCGTTTACAAACATTTAACCTCACATGCACAAACACCCAGACCCGGAACAACTACTTGTAGGTCATACAAATATTTGTTCCGTGCGGGAATCGAACCCGCGACACGCAGCGTAGCAGCCATTCGCTTAACCACTGCGCCAACCGTGCCGGTAGGAATTGAAGGCATTCTTGATGTAAACCTTCAGGAAGACCTCTCTTGCCGGAATTTAGGTAGGTGGACAAGGCGTGTACGGCAGCGTCACAGCCCCTTTGGAACCGTAACCTAGCTGCAGGGGCTGAAATTTTTCCGAAACCACCTCACGGTGGATGATTATCATAGTTTGATAAAAGTTGTTGCTGATACGCGAAATCTATGAAAATGAAGCTTTAGAAAAGGGGATAGTACTTTTTTGTACGAAGACTGGCCTCATCCCGGTTCGCCTTTTTGATTATTTTTCAAATTCCGTCGTACGATAATACCCACATATCTGGATAGGCATATAGACAAACAAAAAATGTCGGTGATATAATTTCCTAAGCCGTCACATTACCTAGATAATTAAAGTTAAAAATGGCCATGATGAGCGCAAATATTTCATTTCATTCATATCAAAAGCGGGCATTCAAGCTACAAAGCGCTTTTTACTGTTGAAAATGTCATGTGATGTGATTATCTTAATGAAAAGTAATTTAAAATCAATGTTAAGTGTATTCGATTTGTAGTAAAAAATTAAGGTGTTGCATAGACAAAGTCAACATGTTTTTATTCCATAGATTCTCCCTTTCTAAGTCCTACCACCTTAAGATAACTACTAAATACTTAATAATACCTAATATTTCTTTCAATGTGATTACATTGGTAACTCAAGTAATAATAATCATCAATTTATTCTAACACATCATTTATCATCTGACGAAGCGATTTAGTGTTTTTAATATACTGAGAAGAAAATATTTGGACTCATTAAAGTTATTAACTCTATTTATCTCGGTAATGTGACACTTTAAGATATCATGTTCTGGCATTTTTTGTTACGTTACGTTACATTTTTTGTTATGTTACGTTAAAAAAATCGTAAACGAAAACAGGCTGATTTATAGACAATACTTACTCATCTTCGCTTGAGGATCGATTTGAGACTCGCTTCAGCTGAGTATAAATTGATTACCATTCTGGAATAAGAACGATGGTCACGTACTGATTCTATACTTAAACATTGATCGACTGATTGACGATCATTCTGGACTTGAGGAATTTTCTATAATACGGATCTTAGACCGGAGACTTTCTTATATTTGACATGCGAACTAAATCGGACACGTTAAAGTTTCAACTTAAACATTTCGTAACATTTTGTATCAAGCTGTTTGACGTGTTGTCTATACAAATCCGTTCCTAAAACACTGCAATGCCTAATTTTGAGAGACAAATTTCAACGATGCCCGAAGTGTAATTTTAATCTGTGACCACGTGTCGCATTTAAAAGCGTTTGTCGCGCGAATAAGCGATCGTTATCACTTTTTGTTCGGAAAACTGGAAAGCGCTGTCGGCGCGACAACGGTTTCAGGTTCACCGAACAAAAAGTACCATAAGACCGCAACAATTGCGTATTCACGCGATGATCGCTTTTAATACAAGGTGAATTTTTAGTGACCGTTTAAGTTTTTCAATGTGATAGTAGTACCCGTGAAATTGAACAACTTTCTCCAAGGAACATGGGTCGAAAAAAAAATCAGGCCTCCCAGGTCTCCCAGGCCTCCCAGGTCAGCTGATTGATTTTGTATGAGAATTCCGATTTTATTTATTATTATTTAAAAAGGCTTTGTAGATGGTCAGTAAGTATTGGACAACGCGAAACTAATAGAAATATGGGGTTCTTTTTAATACAGAACCCTGAAAAATATCGAGTACTCGCAGGCTATCGCACAGCTTGAAATTTTTGCTTCGAGAAATCAATTAAGCAGAGAATTTATTTCGCAGTTGCAACATTTTTTAAAGTTCTTACCTTTATGTGCATTGTCCTGCATTATCCTCTGTATTTCGCCAGCTTCAGAACCACTTTCCGACTCTGAGCACAGTGAATATCCACCACTGGTTTCGTGTATAATGTTTTTATTATGTCCTATTTTTTTCCCGCCTCCCACACTGGTGGTCCGAACAGGGGGTCTCGGCGGCACTCGCGACGATAATTCACTAACTTTATTATTGTTCGGTGGCTGTTTGTTTTGCACTTTATAATCGTTCACTCTTAATTCACTATCACTTTTACCACCACTTCCAGTTTTTCCATATCGTTCTTCAAAACTGACGCGTTTCGATTGACCTAAATTCCGATTATCTTGAGGTATAGTCCCACGGTAATAAATAGGCTGTTTTCGTTCTTGGAACACAGGTGACATTGTCCTTATAATAAGTTTCTCCGGGTGGCGGTAAATAATTTCTGGATCATCAAAAGAAGTTCGAGATTTAATGAACGTGTCTGTTCGCCTCTCAGGAGCACCTCTAGCAAACGGCATTGAGGTATGAATTGGCTGATTCATAGAGTAACTTTTAAGGTCATTACCACGCGGCAGACTACTACTCTTAGGCTCCATTACGTATGAGAAAGAGTTCGGTGTACTGCAATTGGTGGTGGCGGAGGTTTTTAATCTTACTGGACTTTTTAAAGAAGAGTTCAGAGACTGTCTGATTAAATATTCATCTTCCTTTTGTTTCAATTCTTTTAACTTCTGCCAGTAGAATGCTTCGACTTTTTGCCTGGTTTGTTCTTTATCAGCTGAATCTTGTTTTAAATTTTCTTGTAGGGTTGGTGTAATTCTTTGACCGTACTCGGATCTAGGAGAAGGTGTCGATTTATTGCGGAGACTCGTTCTACTCAACGAATTTCTTTTCTCCTCTGTCTCAATCATAGCCTTTCTTACGTGTTCATATGGGGAAACAGTTTTTGGCATGTTCGGTATTTTGTGACTAATTGGCATTGGTGACGTTGGAGCTGAATAGTTGTAAGGTTTTGTAATACTTTCTTGTTTTTTGTTCGAATTCGATTTCTTTATGTCTTGCTCATTTCCTTTATTATTATCAAAAGACAAACTGCGAGCTCTCGTAGGCTGGATCGTCCGTACTTCTGCTTCTTTTTTCGGCGATATTAGAAATTTTGTACTCACTCGTTTTATCTCCGCTCCTACTGAAGCTGGATTGGCTTGTGCTTGTGATGCTCTATAAATTTCAATTTCGTCGAGTGGTGATATTTTATCTATCAGTTTCTCCAAAGAATGATAGTAAACGTCTGGAAATTCTGTGTTATCATAATTATTTACTTGATTATTTCGATTCGGTGAGTGCGGTAAGTGTGGCATTTCATTGATCGGTTTCGGTGGTACTTGAGGTCTTGCTGCGTAGTTCGTGTAAGCAAAACTTTCTACTTCCGAAATTTCGTTGGTGTCAATCGATTTATTTTTCGTACTCTCCGAAACAAGTGTGCTGCTGGACGAGTGATGGCTTGATATATCGTTGCTTTGCGTTTCGTTATCACTCTGAGGACGATGTGTTGTTAAATTTTCATATATACGTTCACTATCTTCCAATCCTTGACCATTTTTATTATCAGATTTTATCGAACGAGGATTCTGATATTGATTACCTTTAGAAGATTCTGTGGCACTTTTTGCATTTGAATCTTTATTTACATTTTTCTCTTTAGACTTATGAGAAAAAAAAAGATTTGGAAATAGTTTGCGGAAACTACCAGCCCGTTTCTTATTGTTTTCAGCCATTGTGTCAAGGCTTCGGTGTATTACTCCGTCTGAAAGATTTGATTCCTTTTTACCTGAAACAAATGAAAATACTTTATTACTTTTTGGAATTCCATATTTATAGAATACCTAACTTTTGAGTCAAGATTTGAGTCAAACTTTTGTTCAGCAATGACTTATTTTGAAACTACACATTATTTAACCTTCAGACTGTGAAAGGGTTTTTATCAACTCAATCAGTGATTTATTTTGATTGCTACAGCAAGGCCCAAACACGTAGGACCACGAAAAAACGCTCAGTTTTGTGTCGCACAGTAAGGCGTCTTGGTAATATTACAAGCCAGATTTTTTTGTCAAATATTTAAAAAATACTTCCTTTTCAAAAATAAAATAGTAAAAAGATAAAACAGAGCTCAACATTTTTTTTCGTCGCATTAACCTCAAAATATTGAGCGTAAACTAATTTATGTCGGTACCTAATAATATTACACGGAATTCAATCAACTAAATAAATCCCTTTAAATGATTCCGCTGAGCCGTGCATTTATTTGCAAAATCATGTTTAGTTTGGTGGTCATTTTACAACAAACATCAAAAGCGTCGCCATTTTGAACCTTATTGGTTGCTGCGATATTGATAAATACCTAAACAAATGCTTCTTACCGCGTGTTAATAAACGTATCTAAAGTTGCACTAAACTTACTAATAATAACTTATATTTTATAGTTGAAAATAGTGTCTAAATTTACACGAATGAAGGTGAAAACACAAGCCAGAGTTTAGAATATAGAGAGGTACGGGTACATAAATCGATGTCCAATCATGGTTTGGAAGCATGCCAACTTAATTTTCAATACACCATTAGACTTGCGGGGATATTCCGGAAACTGGGGAGATTCTGGAACCCAGGTACCTAATAGATATATATGTGTGTATATTTTTTGCAGTTTACGCTACTCTTTAGTTATATGATAACTATTTTAAAACTTTTGCCACGATAATCTAGCACCCTTATTCAAGTTATTTCCTACACTCTACTGCACATCGACTCCGCCTCCACCAGTGACGTTGACATTTAAAACTTTATGTAAATAGTCATAAAAATCCTCGACTTGAGTTTTCCTATAGCAATGGTTTCCTAGATAAAAATTATGTTAATAAAAAACAAACGACGTCCAAAAACAAACAGTACCTACCTACAAAGTGAAAAATAACTTTAACTTCGGAAGTCGGTCTCTTTGGGTCTGTATTTTAGTTTTTCAACGCTGAATACGTCATAAAAATCCTCGACTCATATCAGAGGCAAAACTTCGAGGTACCTCCAAATACACACACGTCAAGGAATACCATATTTAGAAGGTGATCATGCGGCGCTTGGTCATGGCGACCTGAGTCGAAAAAGTTATTCACTAACACTAACGTATTAACGACATTTTCCATTTATAAACGTTTCGAATAAATACTGTCAAGGTGTTTGGTGTGTCTGAAATCAACGTAGCATCGTGTCGAAAATGTAGAAATGATTTCAGTTCCGTCTTCGCAATAATTTCATAACCGCACGTGTATTTGAGATAAATTACTGCGTTCTAATATGGTTTGTAACCATAATACATTACATTACCGTTAAACTTTGACACTTTTTAAATCGATGATGACTTTTGTAAATTTTGTAACGGTACATATTAGGTACTTACCGTACCATGCAAATGGATGAGACCGTAAAACGACGTTGACTATACAAGCACTCAATCTAATAAAATGTTTATAGTAAACCGAGTTGGTTCGGCCATGTTCCCTTTGGCGGACTGTAGACGATAAAGCGTGCTTCTTTTATAGTGCTGCGGGACGAATAACCTAGTCCTTACACTGTATTTTTATTTCTTACAACGGAAAACTGTAATACAATGTTAATTCTAGCCTTTTCGCTGTTAATTGAGTAAACACGCCCGCTGCAACGTTGACAAAGGGCTGTTTATGTAAGCTCGACAACGATGAGACATTCATAACTAGCACTTTAAAGTTAATACTTAAAGTATTTATTAAATACATTGGCTCGAGTTCTTGGTTCATATTTGTCAAAAAACTCGAGCCAAGGAATGACTTCTTTACTAAGAATGACAAAAACTTAACTTTAGAATTCTTATGCTGTACTAAGCATTGTGTGTCATGTTGGTTTACACAATGCAACCACCCAGCTTTTTCCATAGAAACTATACCTACCCCTTCACAAATATTTTCTACATAATTAAATTAGTATCGTAAAGTCCAAGGTGAGAACTATGTACTTATTGTGATGATTTTCAAATATTAATAAGATTTGTAGTGATTTTAAATAATATTGATCAAATTGAAAGTATCACAGGCAAATAAATATATATGCAGCTGTAGGTAATATTTAAGCTACTCATTATGTCGTCTCAACTCGTTGTTAACCTATGTATGCTTACTGTATTACCTGGACATTCAATATTTTTCTATTTTCTATCTTAATTTCCTTCAAATAATTTTGTATCAGTGTAATGATATAATTCTAACTAAGCATAAAACTCTATCGTTCAACCCACAGAAGATAAAAGGCAGAAGGAAAAACACGGTTGCTCCCACTGTCTCAGTTAAGTCTACATTCGCGAAAAGACAATATCCTAGGCAATCATCCCATTTATACAATCTTCTTAATAAAGTACTTGGCATATACCTACTCACTTATCGCGAATGCAAAAAGGCTTTGTCGATATGGCTTAAGTCAAAGACCTACGACGAAGTAGAAAATATGGTGCAATCAATGATACTATAATTAAATAAATATAATATACTACACCATGATATTTCTGCTGCTAATGGAAGATAATGTCCTAGGAACATTATCTTCCGATCCCAAGACCAGTTCGTAGGGTTAGTCAGCAATTATAAATTATAAAAATCAAATAATTCTGCAGTTTAACTCCAATTTAGTAGATTATAATAAATCCTCACAATGTATAATGAGTAGGCCCAAACCTCACTCCTACACCTACACCCACTACTCACATGCACACAACACCACCACTACCTCCACACCATCTCCACACATAACCACACACGTTCCAGCGCGCTTTTTGATGTTTTTTTTTTCTTTTCATTCTTTTGTTATTGGTTTAAGTTTATATAATACGTATAAATTATTTTGTACTGGCTCAAAAACTTAATAGAAAATAAATAACCAGGGGAAGGGCGGAGTATCCTAACACAAGCAAACTATTTGCTTAACAGGATTCTCCCCATTGTAACTAGAATAAGTTATTTGAGTTGATGCAATAAACATTTTTATTTTTATTTTATTTTTTATTAATGACGTTTAAAAAGTATCTCATTTAACAGTTACTGTTATCGAAAAATAACTAGTTTTTTAACGGAACGAAATGGAAATATGATGTTGGGGGATTCGCCTAGTTTGCTAAGTTAGTTCTCTCCGAGCGTCGAAATTAGAAGGTTCTCCCAAGAAGTATATATATTGTTATTATGTTGAAAACCCAGTTTTAGACTTTCATATGTATTGCTATATACCAGGTTCCGTGTAGTGCCTGACGTAAAAGAATAGCACCATCCCATCGCTAGTCGACAAATTAATACAGTTTAATTATATTTCTCTCGTGTAGTGTGTAAATAATTGGCACACACGTGTAATTAGATAGCGTTGTCCAACATAAAACCTTTAGTAGATCGTCTAGTTTGCGGTCCGTCTGGGGTTACACAAACGGACCCAAAAATACATATATGTTTCTAAGTGAGAGTTATGACTGAAAATGCATATAGAACGATTCTAGGCACAATGCTACCGTAGAACACGTACGTGCCTTGCATCGTTTAGCGTGTTTAAGTAATGTTTACCTACCGTATTTCATATTAATAATGGCGACTTCTAGAATTTCAAAACAATTTGAATATTATAATGTTAGTCTCAGTATCTGCCTACTGCTATTTACATTGACTTTAATTTCTTAGAATATCCATAATAGTAGTAATCTTCCTGTGTGTTCTTCGGCCAAGTGGGCCATAAGTTATCGAATTTGTTCATAACGTACGTTTGTATTATTACATAATCATAAATGCCGCCATTATTGAGTAAGTATTGTGGTTTTTATCAATGCATTCCATAATTTTTATCATATCAATATGTGACTGTGTATTTACATACATATATTTTGTGGTATATCTGCTTGCGACTCTCTTTATGTTCACTCCTTGTAGAGAGTTTTCCGTAGATGCAATCAAAGACTTGAAGAACTCGTACACTAATTAAAATGTAAAATAAAGTTACTTTGAAAATACACGAGCGCAGCCATCAAGCGGTCACATTGACGAATAATCAAGTCATTCTCAATTCGAAGTAAACTACTCGTACAACAGTAGTACAGAATTAAAAAAAAAACACAAATCAAACAGAGACTGCACAAAGAAGGTCAACATTCAACACTTTAACTTCCGGAAAAGACTTTGAAACTTCACGCGCTTATTTCAGTTAGAATAAAATAGTGAAGGTTACAGCTGTGTGCTTTTATAAACACATCTCTGTTAGAGAAATCATATTTTTATGATTGCCCATTTCTAATGACGCTATAAAAATACAGAATGTTCTTTTCCGCATTTTTGTTAGTTGGAATCCACGTTCACGCAAGCGCCTTTATATCAATTTTTGAATACAGTATAACAAACATTTGAAAAACATATGGAATGTTTTTTACAAACTATTGATAGCAAAACTGTAGGGAATTTACACACACACTGGCAAAAGTAGAGAAACACAAAAAGGTATCTTTTTTAACCAACTTCAAAAAGGAGGAGGTTCTCTATTCGTCTAAAATAAAAACCGTTTTTGTTTTGGTATGTTTGTTACGTGATATCTCCGCCAATTGTGAATGGATTTCGATAATTTTTATTTTAATAGATAAGGTATGCTTCAGGGGTGGTCCCATATTTTATTAACTTTGCTTCGGTAGTTTTTGCGTTAGCCTCTACCATTATTTCAAAAGATAGGGACCTTTGAACAAAAATATGCAGAGTGGCTCGATTCAAGCGTCCATCAGTATATTTGAAAACCGATAGGGTCTGGTTATGCAGCAGAAGTACGAAGTCGAAGAATTCTAACACAAAGTTGAATGCATAGGTACCATTATGTATTTTAAATATCTCAGCCTGCATGGGGTTGTGTCCGTCATACTGGCTTGGGATATTTTGCTCTAGGTATGTAAAGTTGGATATGCTCGAGCAATACCAACTCTGTTAAGAATGCAGATCTCAGCCGATAAATAAAATGTTACTGTCGATAGGTTAGGTGTATCTATTATATTATTCTTCCTACCTACTTCAGTTAAGTCAGGGAAATGAATTGCTAAGAAATGAACTATAATAGGTACGAACTACAAAACTTTTTCCAAAAAAAAAAACAACCGTCTTCCGGAAAATCACTATCTACAAAGTGAAAAATAACTCTAATTTCGGAAGGCGGTGACAAAAAATTAAAATACATATCCAAAGTCACCGACTTCCGAAATTAAAGTTGCTTTTCACTTTGTAATGTTTTTCCGGAAGTCGGTTGTTGTTTTTTTTGGTAAAAGTTTTATTTATAGTACCTAGCCCACACCAATTCGAAATTTCATCATCCTTGGGGTCAAAACAATGCATATTTATGCGATAGCAGCAATCGCGGTTGATTTGCTGTCAATTTTGAAAAGTTCCGTAGTCTGTCTCCGAAACGCATCATCAGATCTATATGAAATTTAAATGGGACCATTTTGGAGTCGGTTAAAAATGGTCCGGCTCTAAATTCAAGACACAACTGTCATTATTTGGCAGTTGTTTGAACTGGCGATAACAAGACAAATTGACGTAGGGTGTGTTTTTTTTTCTGTTCAAATCCAACGCGATTTTTTATACTACGTATGTATGTGTATGTACTATACATAGTGTATGAAAAACGCGATTGGTATTTTTTTGTATGCATTTCTGCTCGTATCGCCACAATCTGTATAGACCGTGCACTGATAAGAAATATGTATCTACTGCTTTATCTGAGACCAAGGCGTGGCGGATATTCTGATCAAATAAGGTCACCACTGTTACAAAACTTTATCTGTTATTTTTTAGTTTGTACGTCGAACTGTTTACCCGGTATCCGAACTCGCAGTTAATAATATAATATTTTCAATTCATTAGTGAATCCGTGGGTTCAATGCGTATTGCGTAGCATACTTTGCACACAATGGTAATACCATTCATTTTGACAATTCATCAACATTGATTGCATTATTTACGCTGTCGGGCTGACAATTTTTTTCAGCATACATAGGTATTACAAAGTCTGGATATTAGAGGAAGTTCCTCACATGTAGGTACAGTAAGGAAATTTCTAAAACAGCAAAAATTGTGATAGAAAGCACATATTATGCAATTGTAGCTTAGCGTAAAAGGTAACTTGGCTTTGAGACGGATATTACCTAAATGGAAACTGTATTTTTCAGAGATGGGCCGAATGTGGTTTGAACCGAATCCGAACTTCGGCCGAACATTCGGTTAAAATGAAAAGTTCGGCCGAAGTTCGGCCAAACTTCGGTTCAATACCCTTTAATTGTAATATTTTTATTACAATTAAAGGGTATTGAACCGAAGTTATATAATACTTGATGTGAATGTATAGTTTGTGAACCAAAAACGTGTTTTTTCTTTTTCAATTTACGAATTGTATTCAGATGTTTGTTAGAAGAATACTAAGCTTATTTCATTTTTGTAATAGTATATATCTAATTAATTAGGCAGAGATTTTCAAGAATAATAAGAAGAACTGATTTAATTTATGGTTTACATTTACAATGTTCCTAACTAAAATAAATGACCATGGATGAGTAAAAGACATAATTTTATTTTACAAAAGCGGGCAATCCGCGCAATCTATAAAATGGGGCCTCGGGAAACAAATTCAACGAAATTGATATACTAACTGTGCCTTCTCTTTATATCCTAGAAAATATCTTGTATATTCGCAAAAACTTAGGTCTTTTCAAAAAAAGATGCGATTTCTATAATCTAAATACACGTAGTAAAGATGAAATTGTGATTTCAAAATTTAGATTAACTAAAACTAGCCAGTCATTTCTAATAAACAGTATCCGCTTCTATAACAAGTTGCCAAAGTCGGTTACAGAACTTAGCGATGGGAAGTTTAAAACTCACATCAAACGTGTCCTTATCAAAAAAGCATATTATAAGATAAAAGACTACTTTGAAGACAGGGAAGTTTGGCATTAATTCCTTCTGCACATGTGGCTTCCCTGGTACCTCATTAACAGCAAAACTATGTGAAGTCTAATAACTGCTCCCAAATTACGGTACAATGTTAATTTTAATTCTTTTTATTTTTTACAATGTCTGACATATTCTCGTCATTATTTGACATTATACAACAATTTTAATTTCGACTATTTATTCAGAATCAGAATAAGAACTTTATTTGCTATGAATGTAGGTACAGGTATAAGATGATGTATTAGTGATTGTCATGGAAATCATGTCACTCAAATAGATTCATATTATATAGGTAGATTCTTTTACATATTGTGAATGAGAGAACGTTGTAGGCCTTAGAGATTAGATTTGTTGACGATTTTCTATTCTGTATTTTCATTCCTCTAAGTACCTGGTACTTATTGACAGGCCTGCACTGTCCTCCCATACGTATTATCACTGTAATTTGAAAATATTGTAAAAGCCAATTATTTTTAAAAGAGTAACCGTGGAGTTTTTTGCCGGCTCTTCTCCATAGGAAACGACAAATTGGAACCGTACACCTAGCTTCTGACGTTTCATAAGTGCCCATGCAGGCTTATGTGAAATAAAATATTTTGATTTGATTTGATTCCTTGAACGACTAATGGAGCTTTGGAGCTCCAAAGCTAGCTAGCCATCGGCGTAATTGCGTAACACACACATGACACACAACCGGACAATTTGATCGCAATGCATTTTGGCATTTCAGCTATGTTCATTGCGTATTTAAAATGTCGAATAGACAATAGGATTAGGAATTTCCTTCAAAACCCTCGGGTTGTGGTTGACAGTGTGTTCTTTGCTTTCCGTGATTTATCGATAATTTTTGCGCGAACAAGAAATGCCTAGATTGGCTTATAATCAACAGAGAGTTATTCCAAACTAATAGTATCTCTACGCACTCTTGTGAAGTTTGGTAGGTGTGGAGGTCCGGATGCGGAATGATGACAGAGATGTAATCCTTAAGGTTGGTCCTTTTGGGCATGCATCGATAGCGGCGGTAAGACCCCTCTTTCAGGAGTGGCTTGAGAGACGGCATGGCGTCCTCACCTTCCGCCTGACGCAGGTCCTCACCGGACACGGTTGTTTCGGGAGGTTCCTGTTTCGCATAAGGCAACAGGCACACAGGCAATTGAGGGAACACGGGTGGGTTTCAGTCAGTAAAAGCCTGACACGCCCTCCCGCTCCACCCAGAGCGGGAGAAGTTATTTGATGATTTCCCACCCAAAAAAAAAAAGAAAAGAGGTTGGCCCTTTTAAATGGTGTCTATAACATACAGGATGTTGTATTGCATTAGTGTTGGTTCAATCCCCTGTTCAGGCAGTCGAAACAGTTTCCCTAAAATAACTTGCATTTTCCTGTCCTCTGTCCACAGCACTGAAAAGTTGTGCTGGAAAATGTTAGACCCTTCTCTGCTTATTTCTGTAGTACAGTGCTTGACCGATTTGGTGAATGCCTGCAAAATGGTTTGCATGGATACAGATCGGCCCGTGAAGTCATCTTCCCAGAGACAATGGGATGAGCCGCTCTGCACGTTGGTACAGAATAATCTTATTAGTATGTCCACCAATACCGCTGATCGTGCCCGCCTTCTGTGGGCGAGTGTAAGTCAGGCGTCTGGCCTTAGGCACTACTGTCACCCAACATGAGCTCTATGCTGAGTAATACCACCTTCTGGGTTGCTACTTGCCTGCGACTGGGCGTTTCTTTCGTGGCTTTGCATCGTTGCCAATCCGGTGAACGTGTCGACTACCTTGAACACCACGGCCTATCATGCAGTAGGAGAGCTGGCCAGATAGCACGGCACGCCAGCATCAATGACAATCATCCGTCGTACCTACTCATGTCACCGCCAGGGTGCCAGCTGTTCTAGAACGCGAGGTCCGAGTGCTCTCATATTTATCTCGGCTAGTCGACTCTTCACGTGACCAGACGGCTGGCCAATTTTTTTCCCCAAAGTATCAACATTGCCATACAACGTGGCAATACTGCCAGACTTTTGGGCACCTTTCCTATTAACAACAATGCGGACGAATTTTTCGATGCCCTATTATTCTTTTCCTTTTTTATATACTTGTACATATTATTATTTTAAGACTTAGCTTTGAAGTATGTAGATATTTTCAGTTTTAATTACCTATACTAAAATATAAGTTTCCTTTATGTATAATTGGCATCAAAATTTAGGATACGGAAGTATCCTAAATTTTCCGCATGGAAATGCGGGCAGCAAATTGCAGTTGGTAGAATAGAATAGAAAACATTTATTCGACACAGACACAACACAACAGCAACAAACATATAAAAAAAAGAAAGAAGAATAAACATAACAATAAAATTGCAGTTAAATTGTGCTGAGCGTGCCCATACTGAAAGGGTTACCATCTCAGCATTAGACACCCAGCGCTGGTTTTCAGTTGGCACCCCGCAGTAACACACGGACGCAGGTAAATAAAATAGAAACATACTTGAATATTAGTAGTAAAACTGTTTATGAATACGTAAATAAATAATGTAAAATACTTTTTTGTGTGCTACTCAGTTCAGAGAGAGAGCTATCTGAAGGCAATTTAAAGTTTCACTAATTCCATTAGGATTTTAATTGGAAAATGTAACCATGCAGTCATGTATGTTATGGCGAAGGGGGATTATTAAAACCGAAGGCATCAAACTTTCGAATTATGGAAATTTGAGACCGAAATGTAGACTATCGCTACCGCATTTCAATATTAGATCACCCTTTCTGACAATACCTAAGCATTACACCTAAGACGTTGTGTTACAAACGGCTGAAAACAAATGCTCTATCGCCAAAAATGTAGGATTCACTCCAAATGGCATCACTTCAAATAATTAAGTCTTAGAAATTGAAATGTGACTCTACTTCAATTATTATGAGAAACAAATTGGAATAAGTAACGAATTGAATTGATAGCATGAGGCCGTGGATTCACGTCCTGGCCAAAATTTTACTTCATGATTATGCCAGCTGATCTTGAATTTGTATTTTTAGCATCAATGTGGTTGACATGAAGCAGACATGACTCGAGGGAATTAATTAGAGGATCCCTACATTTTCAGCCACGAATCGCCGACAAAGTCTTTGACATTGAACACATTCGGACCGCATGAGGCCAATCCGCGGCTGAGACAATTAATTCGACAAGAACGATACAAGAACGATTATAGGGTAAATGCATGCATAATCAGCCTTAAATGTTCCCACTGCCTCCCTGCAGGCCTCCTCTCCCTGAGAGGAGGTAATTAAACCCGCCAAAATTATAAATTCTATTCAGCCATGCCTTACCTAACAAGTTACCTCCGAGATTCAAACAAGCTTATGCAATATATACAAACAAGACAACAGTTAAATTGACCTGTAAACACATAGCAGCGAGCCGTAGCGCTAGTGGCTACTTAATTTATTCAAAGTTCTATAAACGGTTTGAAATTTAAACTGTATTATTCTGTACGGTACTCATTCTAGGCTTGGGGATTAAGACAGTTTGTGCGCGAACAACCCGCTTCGCAAAGGAGCAAAGGACACAAAGGAGCAATAAATAAATAACGACAATCTGAAAGTGGCAGTTCAAAGGGCGTATAAATGGACGCAATTCAGACGGTATACACCAATGAAGGGTTCCGTAGTTGTAGTAGCAGTAAAAAAAATGTAAAACTGTTGTTTATTATTTTAGTGTTAGTTTGTATATTGTATTAAGATTTCTTCTTAAATAAAAATTCCTTCCGAGCATCAGAGAGGTTGTGCGGCGCCCAGCTTTAAACTATCCTCGTCACGCGAAGATGCACGTGTAGAATTACGTGAAGGCTTTCCAATCCAACCTGCAGTATGTGCTGAATCTCTTGATACGTAACTGCTAGCACGTTTTCTTCCATAACAGCCGGCCGTCAAAGGGCAACCACTTCTTTCTTTATCTCCCAAAGTTAGTCGACCGCGCTTGAATTCGTTATACCAACGATACACGGTTGCCTTAGAAGGGCCTTCATCCATTAATGTCATTTGAAATCTATTGTACGATTCGTCTGATTTGGAGGCGACACTTGAAATCGTAAAAAATGTTCCCGGCGCAGATCCATTTTTTTATGAGACACGATAATTTAAATTAGCTCGCAAACAATGCGGAGGGAAATTGGAACGTACCTATTTTACACGCTTATTAGCTTCACTTGTATGTTTGTATGTAACCGACTCCTTAGAACGCGATTTTGACCCACTTTAAACGGTCAGATTTCATTAAAACTTTGTAAACTTATCGCGGACCGATGACAATTCAATAATTTAAAAAAAAAATTGAGAAAAATGAAAAAAAGGAAAAAAAAATGATGTTTTTGTAGTTAGTAGAACTAAAAAATAGAAAATAAATAATAGTTTAAAAAAAACTAAAAAATACGCTTTATAAACCAAATTAAAAATTTTTAAAATAATTTAATTCAATTAAAATGCGTGGGGTGCTTGACATTAATTGATTATAAAAATACATCAAAAAGCACCCCACGCTTTTTAATTGAATTAAATTATTTTCTAATTTTTTAGTTTGGTTTTTAAAGCGTGTTTTTTAGTTTTTTAAACTATTATTTTTTACTTATAAATAATCATATTTCCTGCTGTGTATTGCTGATTCTAATGATTATGATTCTGTAAAGCCATATTTGATACGGTCGCGAATCATATTTAGATCACCATACAACCTGACAGTGACCTGGAAATTGCAAAAACCGAAACAAAATTTGAATTTCGCGGGCTACCTTGGCGCTTCCACCTTAATAAAAACCGAATGCTGAAAGTTGACAACAACATCCCGCCGAGTTAGCTGATGTGTTAAATGTCAAAATCTAGTCGAGCAGAGAAGGTTAAATTAATCCCAAGCCTTTTTGTCATCCAAGTAATCTGTAACTTTATTGAAACCTTTTTGACAGAGTTTCTGTTAAATAAATTATTTAAAATAATTGAGGCTTAGTTCTGTAACATGGTTTGGGTTTTGTTGTAGAAATGTTTTCATACTTTGGCACTATTTTTTTGGAACGTAGTCGTGGGTGCAATAAGTAGCAGTAGTAGTAGTTGCTTATATAGAATTGTATTTGTTTTACATATTATTTCTGGTTCTTTGATATAGGTACCTACAGTGGTAGTCATATAATTAAGAACGCTTATTCAAAGGGAAGATTTTTTCAAACTAACAAGTATCGCCTACCTACTCTCGGTATCGCAAAACTTTTCCATACTAGCGGTACACTCGTTGATAAACATGATTGGCTAAAAAATAAATAATACTTTATACATTAGATCTAAACCTAGTATTACTACTACTGGCTGGTCACATATTCAAGAACACTGAATGGTTTATTTTTTTATTCAAATTTACATACAGAACACTCTGTGGCTCTGTTGTTGTAGGTCAGTATTCATATAATTTTGGCGCCATTGAGTGCTGTAAAAGTCTTAAAGGTGATTGCTTCACATGTAAACAATAGGAAAAAAATTAAGTTGTGATAAATCTGAAGTATTCCCGTTTGAGCACCAATTTTTTTGAGCACCTATGCATTGAGCATCAAAGGTATTCCCATTTGGGCGCCAATCAATATTTTAACTTAAAAAAGAAGTGAAATCCTACCAAAAACATTTTCATGTAAAATGTTGCCAATCAATCAATCATTTATTTTGTTAAACATAGGTATGGTTACAGTTAGTATTTTGGAGACCATATGACTCGCACTGTCAAAAAGTTATCAGATCTCATGTAGAGCCAAGCTTCTAACTCTACACGCCCTAATTCTACAAGGCTTAACTTCATAAACTCTACACCTTAGTCAAAATATGTGGCTTGGCGGTTTCGTTACAACATGAAGGAACTATTTGTATAACAGAAAAGTAATGATCAGTGGATACATTTTTCACCCATGTGAACGTAGCGAAATGGCCTCGGCCGAAACCAATTCTTAATCATGTTACTTTAAAATTGGCTTTTTTGCAGTCGTGTTTTTTTTATTTTTATTTATTTTTTTATTTAATATTGACCTAACCTCAAACCATTAGAAATTTGCCTATTAAGCCCTATCATTGGAATCCAAACACCATAATCAGCCTATAATGTTCCCAGTTCCCCACTGCTGGGACTCAGGCTCCTCTCGGTGACAGAGAGTGGGCTGTAGTCCACCACGCGGGCCCAGTGTGGGTTGGTAGATGTCACATGTCTTCGAATTTCTGGATCTAGGACATGCCGGTTTCCTCACGATGTTTTCCTTCACCGTTTTGAGAGCAGTGGTGATGATATAATTTACACAAAATAAAGCACCTGCTTGGGAAGTCACGACTCGTAAGTCGAGGCCGGTACCACTGGGGCAACACTGCTCCAAAAACCATACACGGCATCATTAAAAAAACGTTCATGTTGGCAGCTCCGTGGAGCGAGCGCCATCTGTTATTGGCGACCGGAACTACAAACACCGCCTAGCTAGCCATGACGCAAACATCGGACCATCGCTGCTCGTGGTGGAGAGGAGACCGGCTCGCTCGGCGCGTCCAGAGTTTCCTCCTTCTTATTTGGGCCTCCCGACGGAACACTCACCTTTTTAAGTTCCATTATTTGGAACAGATTATTGTTATTTATTCTGAAAGATTTTGTTTTACTATGTTTGCTAAGAGTTCACTTAATAGTTTGATTTAATTGCTCAATAATAGTTAAAGTGCATAACATTTAAAATACCTACATCTTCGTATTAATAAATTGATAATTGTGTTTTAATATTGTATTTCATTCAATCATTCATGTCCTGAGGGCGCCATAAACAATTTATGGTGACTTCACAGTCAATCATCATTTGTCAAATTATGAAAAGTAGTTTAGAACAGAACAATAACCGGCAGACACAAAGCTTCGTACTAACGCCGTGCGTAGGTCCACCACTACACGCACAGCTATGTGTGCGTGACGTGTCACTGACAACACAACATATACCCGAGCAGAATGAAAAGCTTCCTAACAGAGCTTAAAATTCTTACCTACTTTTATAGGGCTGTCACTCTAACAGAGTGCAATAAAACAAACCGGGCAAGTGCTAGTCGAGATTCGACAATGAGAACGGACAGACGGACAGACACTGTGACTTAGGTGATTCCTCAGTTTCCAGTTTTGTCATAAACGAACTACGAACATAAAAAATAGTGAAGTTTAGACGAAATGGGCAGTTTGTTTAAAATTAAGTAGGTACAATAGCAAAGTAAGTTAATTCCTTTTGATCGTAAGATAAATTCTAAAACCAATACTATAACTTTTTTTAAATAATCATAATAATAAGGTTTTCCTCCCATTGTTTGTGCCGCCGCCGCTCCACCGACGCTGTCTGCACCGCTCTGAGTCGTGTACCTCAACAATCATTCACCCGTACATTTGTTTATGTTCATGCCGCGTACCGCACCACGCGCCGCTGCCGCGAACCGCTTGGCGAATACCTACCGTTGACCTTGCCGCTGCGTGCGGCGGCGGTGCCTCATAACATGAATCATAAATTTCTGTGTAATTGATTTTCCCGCTCGCCGCCCCGCGCTAAGCTTTCGCTGATAGCGGTAAAATCGTGGCCAGGCCGTAAGGTAGGAAACCTTCCCTACCTTCCTTGTTTTACTATTTCACGAACGTAAGAAGTATCTTATAAAAAAAGGTCTAAAGGAATCTTGCTAAGACGTGCCTTCACACATACTTTAGTACTTACCTACAAACCTACTAAAACAGAAATACGAAACAAATAAGTTGGCGACGAACAATATTACGCCAATACAAGTGGAAGGTAAACCATAAAAATAATAAATAATCATTCTTATGGGAAAACCTTAACGAAAGATTTCGAGGGCAATGCCACGAACGCCAATTTTTTCCATCTTGTCAATTAATTTAGGGACAGAAACGGTGTCGAAAGCCTTCGAGAGATCCAGGAACACACCAATAGGCTTCTGCTTATAATTGAGGTGTTCGACGACTGTATTTGTGAGATTGAGGGTAGCGTCTTCTATTGATTTTCCCGCTCTAAAACCGTATTGATTTCCGGCCAAGATGCGAGGAATTTTACAGGCCTCGTGTTGATAACTTTCTCGAAAATTTTCGAGATAATTGTAAGGACGGATATAGGCCTGTTGAAAACATCAAGAAAAATAGCAGAGGATAGGGAGGGATTAAAAATGTGGACAAGGAGAGATACCTGAGGATAACTGTATCTTTTAAGGCCTTGATAATTGTGGAAGGGATTCCGTTACAGCCGACAGCACATGCATCTTTAAGATTTAGAATGATGCTTTCAACTTCAGCGACATCAACATCAGACATGACCATCGATTCCAACGGGGCTGTCGTGCAAGAGTTCGATACCTGGGGTGGCAAGTGTAAGTCTGAACAGTTATTTTGTGACGGATAATTAGAAAACTTTGATGCGAGGGTACTGCCCACATTTGCAAAGTAACGGTTTACCATATTATCTGAGGGTCTTCTTTACATTTCAATAGCTCGGAAGAAAATGTTTTACCCTTGTCCATACAAGATATTTCCCTGATGACTGTCCAGGTTGCCCTAGGATTCTTCCCGGCCCTCTGAAATTCTGTCCTTTCGTATTCCCGTTTAACCTTTTTTAATAAGTTTTTGCAAAATGTACGATAGCGCAGGTAAATAGTTTTATGAGTCTCATTTTCTGGGTGTTTTTTGGACGTTTTATATAATTTATCTCTTTGGAGGACCAGAAGACCAGAGGTAATCCAAGGCTTGAAGATGCGCCGTCTGCTAGGAATGACCGAAGAACTTGTATGCGGAACGGAAGCAGATAGAAGAGATAGGATAGTTTCGGCGGCAAAGTTTGGGTCATTGGATATTAGTATATCAGAAAAATCTGTGTTCTCGAAGTCAGATTTCACTTTTGCAATATCAATTTTTGTGACCAGCCGATATTCTTGAACTAAATGAAAAGAAATTTAAATTATGCATTAAACGCACACTATGTAGACAAGCATATTATAAGTTAGATGATTACATTGTTGATAAAAATGCTTGGCTTAATGCTGGTCCGACTCCACAGGCACCTGGGCTTGCTATTTAAAATTTTCATATTTGGAAGAGATGCTTCCCTTTTTTGTTTTCTGACATTATGAACATTTCTGTTCCTATTATTTTTATTTTCTGACATTACGAATAAGTTTTTATTTTGACTGAATTAAGTATTATTTATAAAAAATTCAAAAGATATTAATTATTTTTCTTTCTTTTTGGAAATCAAATTTGATTAATTTCTCAAATACATTGCAAACTATATTTTTGTATAATTTAGAAGCATTTTGTTTAAACTTTGTAAATGTGAGTACCATGCATCCGTATAATAATTATATTGTTTTGATGTACGTTGACTTGAAAAAGCGTGGCAGTTGAGAGTATGTCATGCTCACTTAAATGTCTCGCTGATGGTGGCGCGTGTGTTGGATCATTCGGTTCCCTACAAAATGGTTGAGCTAGATGGTGCTGATCCACGCGTCAAGTTCGTGAACGGGCGCCGTCGGTTGAGACTGGTCATCTCCTAACTTCCATGGCTAATTTTAAATTTTATATTTAGAATTGTTTTTTTTTACATTGTCTCACATATAGAAGCAACAAGAATAATGTTCCCAAGTTTTGTAATACATAACATAATTAAAAAGAGTGTCCATGGAGTTTCTTGCCCGTTCTTCTCCATAGAGATCTACGTTTTGGAATGGGCAACTAGCTTCAACTTTCCAACTGGTCGACTTTTTGACAATTCAAAAGTGCCTGTAAATGGTTTAATTGAAATAAATGCTTTGAGTTTGAGTTTGAGTTGAGTTTGACTGAAACCTTTGGTGTATTTGTTGTAACATTAGGGTTGCAAAAAAGGATAACCGGATAATGATCTGTAATGTCGCATTCTAGCACCAAGGTTATAGCAGTGTTTGTCGACTTTAGCAAAACATGGTCAAGACAATTAGTAAGCCTGGTAGGAAAAGAATGTGCGGGAAGCATAGCATGTGATGCAATTATACTTAAATATTCATCACTGTTTGGATCTACACTCGTCGGTGCAATGTTAATATTTATGTCTCCGATAAGAGAGATGGTTTTGAATTTCCGTAAGTGGTGGGGCAACGTATCTAGACCGTTTAGAATATATTTGGGTCTTTAAACGAGGGTGACCTGTATACCGCGACAACTGCAAACTTATCAGAGAATTTCAGCAACAGACAGTTTGCGTCTTAACCGAGGGAGTTACAAATGAGTATAGCAAATCCTTTCTGACATAAGCAACTGCTCCATCATTCTGGTTTTTAAAAGAAGTGGTGCATGTATTGTAGCCTGATAAGGGGGAACATTTGGACATTTGCTCAGCCAACGTTCATATAACAAAATAACATCTAGTGTATAACTCAATCTACCTAATAATAATAATATTTTATCAAAGTTACAGTTAATGCTACGAATATTGACATGTATGATTTTAATTGTAGACTCTGGTTTTCTAAGAAACTTAGCACTGGATTCTGGAGAGCAGACAAAACATTCTGAGACCGACAGATTTTCGATCTCGGGATTAATTGCGTTTAGGTCATCCATTATGATTATAAAAAACGAAAAAGTGAAGGTACTTGTAGGTTCAGCTCAAGACTAATATCTGAGAAGTCCATAGATTTAAATGGTGATATTTTTCTGCAGTGAAGAGCAAAACTATGTGTGATATAATTGAAAAACTTGCGGTATATGAGATAAAGTGATATTTCTTGAGTGCAGTAGTGGAGTTGTGTGTCAAGTAATGAGATAGTGTACACTGTGTACAATACATTGTTAGTGAAGAAAATGAAGCTAAATAATGAAAACATAGAGACATACAGGTGATAATAGTAACTCAAAAACAAAAAACTGGTGAAACAGATACCGGTTATAAATAGTAAACAACAAGCAAGTAACATGTTTAGGAAATGAGAAACTGGGTATAATCAAACAGACTTCACAATGGCAGATAATACTTATGGGATCACCTCAGTCCACAGAGTAATGAAAAAGCGGAGATGCCGCAAGGCAATTGGGCCGATCACCTTCAGTACGGCCATGACGTCACAATGGGTGTAGCCGAAAACCTTAGTTTTGAATGAATCGTCATCGCGCTATGTCTGTTGTATTTTGATAGTTTTTAATTGTTTTAATAATTAATTGAGAGCGGATTTGTAGATGGCATATGACTTTGAATTTTTGGTTCTTGGACATGCCGGTTTCCTCACGAATTTCCTTCTCCGTTTTGAGATCAATAGTGATGAAATTAACTTAAGGTGAATGCGCAGTTGTAGAGCGCGAAATTCAAATTTTGTTACGTTTTTTGCAATTTTCAGGTGAGTGTCAGCTTGTTACTTGATCAAAATATGATTTGCGACTATAACATGTACGTATTTACAGATTTATAATCATTAGAATCAATAATACATCTTTCTAAGTTAGATTTGTTCCATAAGAACAAATTTCATAAGGAAAAGTGCTTGTGGAAGAAATCTAACTTATAAGAGATATATTAGACATTCTAATGACTAAATTCTGTAAACACGTACCTGTTATATTCGCAAATCACATTTTGATCAGGATACAACCTGATACTGACCTGAAAATTGCAAAAACGTAAGGAAATTTGAATTTCGCGGTCTACCACTGCGCATTCACCTTAAAGTAAAGCACGTAACTGGGTTCGAACGCACGACCTACAACTCGTAAGTCGCGGCCGTTACTACTGGGTCACCACTGCTGCTGTGTTGTTTAGCGGCCAATATTGTTTAGTTGTAATCTGTGGAGAACGTAGTGGGTAGCATAATTGTTAAAATGTAATATTTAAGATAATTTATGTATATCTCTTATTGTGCTACTGTTTGTTTTTCCTTAAATAAATAATAAATATTGTCCAATAAATGTTGCTGATATGAACAACTTTTTGATTTAACTACCTACCCGATAGCCAATACGACACTATTAAGAAAACAATTTCAAACATGGAAAACATTTCCGTTTCAGTTGGGTAGTAAATAATGTGTTCCCGCCATACTAACGTAAGTACATAGAATGTTCTGGAACAAAGCGACATACTTTGTAAAGCCATAGTGGCCAGTGGGCAAACTAATATGACAAACAGCTAGTTCAGCTTTATTGTCATAATTCCCTTCACCGCTAGATGGACTTACAAAATATGGGCGGGTACGTCGTACCCCATCCCCCTCTCACCCGCATTCAGGCGACGCTACTTTTTAAAGAGATTTTGCTTTGCGGCATTTCCGCTTCTTTCATTACTCCGTGCGTCGAATCTCGACTTGCACTTGCCTGGTTTTTATTTGCACTAACCGAGTGACAACCCTTTAAAGTAAATTTTGAGCTCTTTTAGGAAGCTTTCAATCTGCTCGGGTTGTATGTTCTGTGGTTTAGAAATTACGAAGGAATAGATAAACGTACACACACATACCCACAAACATACATACCGGTCAAAATCATAACACTCTTTGTGGGATGTTTTATAAGTTAGTGTAAACGCGGGGTAATGACGTAATAAAATACACATTGAAAGTTCCATATTCCTATTCTCTATCTAAAACACAGCCAAGAATAATCGTCTGGAGTGCTAATTTCCTAGCAGACGAACGTGTTCTAACTTTGTAAACTTGCATAATATGATCCTAGAGTTCGCGAACTCACTACAATAAGGCCGCTTATACACGCTCCGGCGGCGGCGCGGTGCGGCGGGCGGCGCGACTGCGACAAAGTCAGCTGCACGAAAAAAACGGCGTGGTGAATTTTTAGGCAATTTGGGTAAGACATGATTGAAAACTTTAATTACCGATGCCACTGGGCTAACTACCTACGAGTGATCATAAATGATTTAAATGTTTTGTAAGTATCTCCGTGCTGATTTGTCGCGCTTCTGACAGTGTGCACAGTTACTGTGGAATTTAGACACGACTTTCTGAGAAAAGCCAACAAAAGTTTCAGAGTATAAAACAAAGTCACTTTTCGTGTTTGTACGCTTAGATAAACGGATTTTAATGCGGTTTTGATTAATAGACAGTGATTCAAGAGCAAGGTTTTTATGTACAATACACCAATCTCCACTCGGGCGAAGCCGCTGGGATTAGCCAGTAACAATATAAAATATCAGCTGACTATTCTCGCTGACGACGACGCGACGCGTACGTGGAGACGCGGCCGATGCATCGCATGATGGTCTGAAAATCAAGCTCCATACTCAATGAAAATTAAAATCAGGAATAAAAGTAAGTGGAGCAATCTGGAGCAACAACAATAAATTGTTTCGGAAATATTGCTTCTGATTGCTCCATATATTTCATATTTCTTAATGTCGCCAATATGAGTTGCCGAATATCCAATTGGTTTGGATTTTTTTAGTAAATTTTCTTTCTGTCTGCTTTGTTGTCCTACGCCTCGTTTTTGGGAGAGGAACTGGGGCCCAAGTCTGCTATTTTTATAAATTCGTCATTCTAACACGATCCCATTGTCATTCATTTGTCATTTTGCTAAAAGTTCGTAATCTGCTAAATTCATAATGGTCGATCATTGGTCGGTCAATGGTCTCGTAATAGAATTGTGTCATATTGGCATTTTCGTTTTGCCATTATTATAAAACTCGTTAGTAGAAATGATTTTCGATAAACTACTACTAAATTTGAACATTTATTCATGCCAGATTTCATTTATATATATTTTTACATATTATTTATTAGTGTTATAAGCAATCTAAAGTAGTAGGAAGTTCGTAAATTAAGTCAGTCATTCATTTGTCATGATGTACAAGATTACCAATAAATGCCATTTCTTTCAATGGAAAGTCAGTGGCTGACCATTGGAAAGTCATAATGACGCCATTTTATTAGTAGATTACTAAACTTGTCAAAATCAACAATTATGAAATCAATGATAGACCATTCTGACACTATTGTAATAGCAGACTTGAGACCCTGGCCGGCGGCGGAGGCGACGGGGGGGGCGTATTGCCTAGTTTTTTAAGTCGCTCCATATTGCATAATATTGTGTGGCCATATTTCTGGCAACAGGTTGCTACATGTTGCCATTGCCATAAATTGCTGGATGTAGTCATGACGTCATAGTTGAAGAGTATTGACCAGCATGGAGCAATTTTTATTGGTCGTGTAAGCGCAGTAAATCGATCAGCAACTTCATTTTATTTTAACCACGTCAAAGATTTGAAGAAATACATATAACTTGTGTGATCACCAGCTAGGGTTCCCAACCCTCCCGGATTTCCCGGGAGACTCCGGTAATAATGGTTAGCCTCCCGACAGGCAATAATTTCTCCTGTTTTTCGAAAATTATATGCATCCGTCGCTCGCATGTCGCCGCTGCCGGTTTAAGCCTGTTCATCTCGTCGACATCAAATATTAGATGCTGCTCGAAAGCAAAGTAATATAAATTTAAAAACTAATAAATGATTGAGACTTCCTTTCAACTCACCCCCCCCACTCGATTTTTTTAACTCTCCCGGGTTGGTCCTTTAGAGATTTGGCAACCCTATCACCATTTATGCACAGATTACCAGATGTATCACTCGATACAAAATTTTCAATACCTACTGCTATAATAGCCTACAACCTTCGAGTCGCTAGACGCTGCGAACGAAAATGCGCCTTACAAGCGTTAAGTGAGTTTTGCTTTCAGACTGCGCGCCGCGCGCCGCCGCGTGGTTATTGTGAATTGCCAGGGCTGCCTCCTTCGATAAAGATGTCAGTAGGTATTTGTAGTACACTTAATGAAACAAAATAAAATTGCTTTTAAGTACCGGAACCACTCCGCATGGCCACGAATACGATTAGTAAAAATAGTCAAAATACGATTAGTAATTGATCTTTTCGTTAATTTATACAATTCGCGTAATAGTTAACTACTATGCTTGTATACTAGAAACTTTTCTAACACTTGTACGCTTTTAAATAAGTAAATAACAATAACAAGATATTAACGATTATAAATATAATTCAAAATTAATTGCACAAAGTACATTTTTGCAAATGACTGTTGACAAATGGAGGGCATTGACCTTTCTATTTTTAGCTCAAACGTATAGTAAAAGCACAGATTACGAGGTAGAAGGAATTAAGTACCTACCAATAAAAGACAAAACACGAAACATACAAGTTAAAAAATTCACCTATTTAAAAAACTATACTAAACAAATTAGATACTGGTGCCGATTCTGTTGTCACAAAATTCTCTAAACTAAACTAAAAATCACCAAAGGAGATGTTTCAAAATGGGCCAGGTCTATGTACAGTAACTCAAAAAACAGAGAAAAATCCGTATAATTCGGGAAAAATACAGATAATTCAATTAAATGTATACTGTTGTGGTAGTGAATTTATATTTATCAATTATTTTTATCGACTTTCAACATGGCGTCTCACCGATTTAGTTACTCTGTGCTTAAAAACAATGACAGTAAACCATAGATCATAGAAAGAGAACTGTTAGCTGTCACAACACTGAACTGTCAGCCACTTTCGTCTCGTCGTCTCTCTTCAACCCACAGCGAAGACAGAGAATGTTATTTAATATTATTAATTAATTACTATTTATTATTAATTCTCTGTCTACGACCCACAAAGTACTTTTATGCTTCAACCTCCACAGAAATAAACATGTCAAACGTCATTAATCAATCAAAATGACAGCTTGCCGCCATGACGGGTTTTTGTTGTGTGTTGCAATTTCAAGTGTAATTTCTTGTGTTTACCAGCAAACCAAGCCATTTTAAAGTAATTGGACAGTTTAGAACTGTTTTAAATGAATTTCCCTATTTTTAAGTATAGTGTACAAGGACCTGGCCCAGGCTCCATACATTTTGGAACATCTCCTTTTATTTAGTCCTGTCAAACGACGATTTCCCATTCTGAAATTGACTAAAGTGACACAACTTAACTATAATTTTAGTTTGACAGCACTAAGATTGCACTGCATTATTAATTTAGTGAAGATGGTAATTTTGCTATTCTGAGTTTGCCGTTTTTCACCAAAAATGTTGACTATATTAATTTTTCTAACTAAATCTGACTAATTTTAATCGCGATTAAAAAAGTGTGGAATAAAACTAGTGGTCATGAACTAAAATTCACACCAACACTTCGACTTCAGATGCAAAAACAGTACTGTATCTTTTTTTTTTTTCGTTTGCTTATATCTCGAAAATGGTGTGTCCTATCGCAAAAATGATGATAATATGGACCCCCTTTAATAAACCCATAAGCCCCATAATCTCATCATGTAGGTAATTTTTTTTTTTCTATACAATTGTGAAAAAATCATTGTGTGAGAAGCGTTTTGTCAACGGAAGACTAGACAAAAATGACGTTTCCGTGTAGACAGTTGGCAGTTTTTCACCGAGAAATGTAGACAAGCGATTTCTATTCTACAGAAGAGTAGAAATAGAAAGCGTCATGCTAAGCCTGCAAGAGTCGCGATTGTCAAATTCGATTTTAGTTATGTCAAAATTATTTTTAAGTTTAGAGATTTTATTTTGCAGAATAGCTTTAAGATTCTCATAGCCAAAAGTAAGGAATTTTAGTGATAGTTTAGTTAGTTTAGTTCGGTGTACAACAGAATCGGCACCAATTTGTGAATGCGTCTAGGTGTTGTATAGCCACATCTAAGTGCATGTTTTTGCTTTGCCACATTTTACTTATTATAACATTTATCTTTGTTAGAATGTCATACCATATTACAAGTGAAACTACAAATTCGTAGGTAGTTATTTCCTTTTCTATAGAATGGCAATCACTGACCAACTGACAATCTGTTGTATTTGGCTTACTCAATACTTCAAATACTATAATTTACATTTTTACAGCTCAATAAGTACTTTAAAGACTAGTACGTAATATTCAATAAAATTTAAAGATAAGTACCTACCTACGGTTGTTTTTTTTTGGGTGGGAAATCACTTTTCCCGCTCTGGGTGAAGCAGGAGGGCGGGACATTTCTCGCCGTCCGCAAGCCCGCGCCTACGGTGGCCGGGAATCAGCCTGGGATTCCCGACGCCCAGGGCGTCTCCCGCGGCAACTACGGCCGTGAGGGCGCATATACTGCCTCTCCCTCGCGTGGGACGCCTCCCTCTTCGCGAGCATTACTGCTTCGCAGAAAGAGGTGATGGCTAAACATGCACTCTCGCTCCGTACCATGGCTTGTACCAGAGCCGGATGCGAGAGATCGCCGCCGCCGATCGTCTCCACGAGGACACGGCGGTGCAGGTGCTCTGCCCAAGCCAGGCAGACCTCCACCGTATGCTGCACCGTGTTCTCAGGGTGATCTTCGTAGGAAACACCCGGGCGTGTCCTCCCGCCTTCTGCGAAACAGGAACCTCCCGAAACAACCGTGTCCGGTGAGGACCTGCGTTAGGCGGAAGGTGAACACGCCGTGCCGCCTCTCAAGCCACTCCTTAAAGAGGGGACTTACCGCCGCTATCGTGGCGTGCCCAAGATATGTACGGTACAGTGACATTCATGACATTCATTCAAAACATACTGAATTTTTCAATTATGTTTTGAATGAATGAATTACTTAACTAACTTTATTTTAATTTACCATTATGTTATAACTTTAATAAGGGTCAAAATCAAAAGTTTTAAATTAAAAAAAAAATAGTTTAAAAAATCTAAGTATATATTTTTTTATTTGCTTGGGTTGTTGCGCGAGGCCTCTGCAAGAGCGGGGCCCCGAGCGATTGCCCTGATCGCCACCCCCTAAGGCCGCCGCAAGCAAGGCTACATCAACGGCTAACGTCCATCATCGCGATAATCCACGGCGTTTCTCGTTGGTGTGGCCCCGGCATAATGGGCTAATTATTGTCTTGTCAGCTAATCGGTAAGTAGGTAACTACGAATGTTGTGCATTTGTTGACCTTGTGCCGATTCACATGCGCATCTTTCTATTTTTACTGTTTCAAAATCGAATATCAATGTCATAGTAATTACAACTCATAACTAATACACTATTAAATATCACTTGGTAGGTATGTACTCTTGTAAAACTCTTACATAATTCTCATTGAACAGATGTTACATTAGCGGAAGTGTATTCATGTAAACGATACCTAGGTACCTGCTATTTAGCTAACATCATAATGAATACCAAATAACCACAGACCTACATAGGTACGTATCTTTTACTTAATGGAAGACAATTTTGTTTCGTCCAACTAGACACCGGTCGACCTCGAAACTATTGAATGTTTGGTAATCATACGAAATACTCGTATACCAAATCCTATTATTTGAAAATAAATAAATTACTACTTAATCGTTACCTATTTCTACGTGTATCGAATATCATGTGCTTGCCTAGGTAGATACCTAAGTGAGTAGCTACTCGTAGGTAGTAATAACTTTGACTCATACAAGTTACAGCACAAATATACCTACGCTCGTAAACTAGTGATAAATTAAGTTAGTGCCTAGTGGGGGGAGGTAACTAGTGTAGTTATTTACTTTTGTAATGACACCACTCATCATTTTAAATAGGTACCTAAGTATGTACGTTTGTCACACGAGTAACTCACGAACGTCTAGTTAGGCACCTATTTACTAATTATGTACAGTTTGAGTTTGTTTTACACATAATAATATCGTAGGTACGTAATATCAGGACAAATAGCAGTATATAATCCGCAAATAGTCAAAGGCGTTTGCATAAAAACAAAAGTTTTGACTTACCTACTTTTTTAACGTTTTGAATTTCGTTACCGTTGGAATAACATTCAGAAAACTTTGTCCCATTGACCAGCAATTGCAAGATGTAGTTATATTAACACAAGTTCATGTTAAAACAACAGAAACCATTGTTATCCGGATCATGACTCATACTAGAAAATTATTCCTGTAACAACCACTCACGAACACTTGAATTTGCCGCAAATATGTCATGCAAAGAAATTCTCTTGAAACATAACTTTATATGTTAATCTAACTGTCATTCACAACAAATAACACTTTATCAATCATTCATATCCAAAATATATTAGAAACTCGAACGAAACGACACTGCACTCAAGTAAATCACAACTTGGACTAAACTTTGCCAACTTAGAATAAAATACGTAACTTTCAACAGTGGATTTAACAACTTCATAGTAACTTCATAATAAAATTAATACTAAAGTGAATTATTAGGTAGGTAATATTAAATTCAACTATTGGCCGGAAATCGTCTGACTGCCGAGTAACAATAAAAAAATAACCTTTTACGTTTACCTATTCTACATCGTAGCTAAAGCATTTTTTGTAAAATTGAAGGTCATAACTCGTGTTGTAGTTTATGCCTTTGTACAACACGATAGAGTTGCTTTTGGTAATTGTTTTTTACGCCTTTTACTGCGTTCTGTTTTACAGGGTTCCAGTTGGAATCCAGCGCCGCGGTTACAGATAAAATATTATCATACATTTTTGACATCTCAAGTGTTGAATTATTTCTTGCTAAATGGAAGAAAACTAGACCACACCCACATCTTCTAAATATTCTATTTTCAAAACCGCAGAGACATTTTTTTACCACGGTATTTTATATTCCAAATACAATATCAAGAATATTTCATAAAAATTTAGATTAAGCGTTGCAGACGATGTTTTTACCCACATTATTTTTATATTCTAATTATTTGCCCTTAACCAACATAATTGTACATTCCTCTTGTGCACAACAACAGAACGAAACATAATGGTACGAAGTATGTTAAAATCATGGCAGATGGCGCTAGATTAATTTCTAGATAAACAAGATTTACAAAGGTGCTTACTTGGATTTGTCGCTGTGCACTCACACCGCACTGCCCCTAAATATATACGTAGTGTTGTCTAGTATATTATATTATCTAGACCAAGGAAAATATTACACTTACTTAGATGCTTCATTATTTCGTGTTCTCAGCTTATCTTAAACACACAATTCAATATTTTTTATCCAACAATCCCAACTTGCAAAAACAAGGTAGCAAGCACCACAAATAAAGAAAAAATTCGAAAAAATTAAAAAGTTGAAAATTAAGGTAAATTTTGTTACTACATACAAAAACTTACGAGTTTTCGCGAAAATCTAAATTTGCCCATATCTTTTTTAAGGTGGTATATTGGGTAGGTACGGAACCCTCGGCGCACGAGTTCGACTCGCACTTGACCGGTTCTTTTTCCGTTACTTTTTAATGAAAATTTGCAATACTAATCGGTTTGCCAATCAAATGTTATAATCACCGAAATCATCATTCACCGATGCTTTACGTCACTATTCTCACAATAAGCCAATTGGGATAAAAACTGCCACTAGATGTTTTCAGATGTCGCTGCTGCCAGCGTGCAAGAATTTGACAGCTTGCAGTCACTATTTTATTGTATTTTTTGTGAAAACCGACTTCCAAGTCTTGAGTTTTTGGCCATATTACCCCATTTTGCAAACCATTTTTGAGGTACTTTTAATTAATTTGAATCTAGATTTCCATCGTAGTCGCTAGTAGCGCCAAAGTGGCTGCCAGAATCTTTGTCTCATTGTGGTTGTTAGATCCCCAGTGGCACGAGGCGGGCGCGGGCGGGGGCGATCAGACTCGCTGCGTGTGTATCTAGCATTATGCTATGCTCGTTCTGACTGAGACTTGTCATGTTGTCAAGCCATGTCAAAGCACACGTGGACGAATGACAACTTTATAAGGTCTCTCTTTCTAATTGGTTTTGAGTAAAGAGGATAGATAGCTGTATCAATTAAGCTGTTCGACCTTGATTTGATTTTGAATTGATTGAAAAATGGTTCAGCTACTAATTTTTGTCTAAGTATTCAAGCTTATGTCAAGTGTGGTGGTGGACGTTGAGGTTTCGCAAAATAAAACTTCTAAAGATTTATTTTTGCCGAACCGATTCTTAGATAAAGGTATTTAAGTTAGTAGTTATTAAAAACCTACGGTAAAAATATGAAGTAATTTGTGATTTTTGATCCACTATTGTGTTTTAATAATAAAAATATATCTTTACTTACAGCCGCTGCGTGGCACAATTCTGTCGGCGAAATGACTAAAAGCCGCAGTGAGTTTAGGTTTCTAGTGTATGCGGGCGCAATATTCGTATGCTATTTCATTTATGGTATGCTACAAGAGAAAATAACGCGGGGTAAATATGGTGAAAATAATGAAAAGTTTACGTGTACGCTATCGCTGGTCCTAATACAGTGCGTGGTGAATTACATCTTCATGCAAATTGTAATGGTAAGCTCAACCTCAAAGCATTTATTTCAATTAAACCATTTAGAGGCACCTTTGAACTATAAAAAAGTCGGGAAGTTATTCCGAAAGTAGAAGCTAAACAAGGAAAAGTAACTCCAAGAATATCTTTAATCAAAATTTACAAAATCCTGGGTACATTGTTCTTGTTGCTTCTATATGTTTGTATTTTCTGTATGTATAAATTTTCTTATCCTAAGCTTTTGGGCTTACCAGACCAGTTAAATCCCTTAGTAAAGGAATACTTAATTGTAATGGGGCAGAAAACTACCATAGGAGTATTTATGTTCTTTTACAATTAAATTCCTTATTTGTCAAAATTACGTAAGTAATTTACAAATTTTAGTTTATTTGATGAACAAGATATCTTCATTCAAGAGTATTTCTTGGCTTTCTATATTATGCAGTATTGCATTTGCTGTATCGGTTTACCTTATCATTTTACTATGTCAAGTACATGTAGATGTGAGGCAATTTATCAAGTAACGCATCATACCTATCTTGGATTAGTTGTGGACAATCGCTTCAGCTGGACTTTTCACGTGAACTCAGTCTGTGACAAGGTGCGGGCTATACTGGCAAAGTTCTACATTTTAAAATCTAAAGTTCCTTTCAAATTGCTTCTCAACATGTACATTGCTTTAGCAGAATCAATTGTAGCATACGGACTTAAGAGCCACGGGTGAACATTTAAAACATATTCTGAAAAAAAAAAACAATCTACAAGTAAGACTACTAAAACTCATCATACCCAGATAAATAAAACACAAATATAAAATAATGTTATTGAACTATTTAAATATTGTAAAAAAATTCCAGTACAGACCAGACTCAAAATGGCCCTCTTGATTGCGCAGTTTCAAAACAAAAGCACTCAAATACCTATATCACATAAAATAATCACAAGAAGTATCACCCAAAATAAATTAACAGTACCTCAGGTTAGAAATGATTATGGCAGGCGAACAATATTTTTTTAAATTCCCACCATAATGAATGAAATACCAAAGTCTATTAAAACCGAAATAAACCTGAAAAAGATTAAGCAAAAATACTATTATAGCTACATATTAAACACAAGTAACTTAGTCTAAATAATTCATAAAATTAAATTAAAGTAAACCCTAAACAAAAATAAAAAGCAACCTGTGTAGGAATTTTGAGATTGACTAGAACCATTCTTTTATGACCAAATTCTATAAACATTGCATGTGGCTCACGTAGGTAAGGAACTTACTGATAGATGTTTACAGCTATCGTAGTTTCGCATAGTTACGTGCAAATTAGTTTGGACGTACCTACATTATTTACTTAAATGAGTGAATTAACCCATTAGTGATAGCAGTGTTATCGATTTAATGAATGTGAGTATCAATACAAACCATCTCTGGTTAAATGATACAAATAAACAAACTTGTATTAAGACTATATCTAAGAATAGATAAATAATAATAAATATTTATATTTAGTTTTAGGCCCACTTGTACCACAAATCACTAACACCTTTAACTCCAAACATTTGTCTAAAACATTGCACTGTCTATTTTTTATCTTTGTTCTTCGTTATCTTCAAGCAATTGACAGAAACAGAACAGTGTTTTGAAATTTGTTTATCCCTTATCATGGTGTGGTGCAAACGGGCCTTAAATAAATTCTTTTTGCCAAAATCAAACCGTATTATACTGATCAATAAGCTGTGGTTCTGGTGGTATGCCTGTATTGGGAAATTATAACTTTTGATAAATTCTGGTTTTCTTTGACCACTCACTGTCATTATTATTATTTCTTAAATGAATATATGACAAATAGTATTGAAATAATCTCCTGTTTTATATTCTCTTAAACTTACATACTTACCTATAATAGTAATCTATTTCGATTAAAAAGTGTTGATCGTTGTTATCTATCTCATTCCAGTTATCACGAAAGAGGGAATCAGACACAACCAAAAAAGTATATTATTTCTCATCAGCCCTGACATACCTTCTCGGTATGGTCTGTTCAAACATGGCTCTGCAATGGATCAACTACCCAACACAGGTAAGATCTTTAATACCTACTATATGTTGTTTGTCATAACATAAACCCACTACCTGAACAAAATCACTGTACTGGTATCACAACATTATATATAGAGTTAGCAATTTAATAGATAAAAAAGGAGAAGATATTGGAGAACAATGTTTATGCAAAAAACGCAATAGTTTAAGTGAAGCATAGGTCTACACATAATTTCCCTAGCCTGTTCTCATATCGGTTGGGTCCTAGTAACCGGATGCAGCTGAATATCAGTGTTTTACTGCCTTATCTGACTTCCACAACTTAGCTACTGACGGTCAACATGATACCCCTTGGAGAGACTGTTTGTCACTCACAGGCTCCTGTCTATGTAGGAACTATCAAAGATCTGGAACCAACAGTTACCCCTTCGAAAGACAGGTAGTCGGACTCACAGGCTCCTGTCTATGTAGCAACTTTCAACAATCTGGGACCATCAGTTTAACATGATTTCTGATGCACAGAGAAGTCTTGATAATAATGTAATGTATTGTGACCCATCCACAGGCTAACTTCTGCGAGTGTACATTCTCATCCCAATTTGTATTTGATTTGTTGATAAAAAATTGCAGGTGGTTGGCAAAGCAGCAAAGCCAATACCAGTGATGATACTTGGTGTTCTCATTGGTCATAAATCCTACCCAGTTAAGAAGTATCTATTTGTACTGTTGATAGTACTTGGTGTAGTCATGTTTATGTACAAAGACCAAGGTAAGAAAACTGTGGATGAGTCTTCTGGGATTGGAATTGGGGAAATCCTGCTTTTACTATCACTGACCATGGATGGGCTTACTGGTGCTGTACAGGTAAGCTTTATTTTCTTTGGAGTAATTTTAATATGCCATAGTACTTCTATAGAAAGAACCAACCAAGCTGGCAATCTAGTCAGAAGCTTAACATTACATAATTAGCAATTTGTGCACTACATGTACTGGCCAAGTAAATACGGCATCTGGTGCTATTATTACTACTAGCTGACCCGCCAGACGTTGTCCTGTCTTAACTATAAGTATTTAAAAGTACCACTTTCCTATTTTTGTCTTTCATAAAAACCTTCTCCTGACAATAACAAACACAACAAAAAAAGAATTAGCAAAACTGATTCAGCCGTTCACGTGTGATGCCGTGACCATGGGAAATAGGGATTCATTTTTATATAATAGACTAGCTGGCCCTACAGACGTTGTCCTGCCTTAACTATGAATATAGTATGTTACGCGCAACTTTATTTTTTTTTCTTTCTTATGAACCTTCTCCTGACAATAACAAACACAACAAAAAAAGAATTATCAAAATTGGTCCAGCCATTCACGTGTGATGCCGTGACCAAGGGAAATAGGGATTCATTTTTATATATAAGATTAATGTGAAAACATTCTGACTTCTCAATCTTCTCAATTTCAAGCTATAGTTAGACAGAAAATCGATTACAATATTCGCTAAATGTGTGCATTTATGCTTTTCATTTTACAAGGCTGTCAATGTTTTAGGATTGTGTTATTTGCTACTAATTACCCACTAAAATATGCAGCGGCTGTGATGTTAAGATATCATACACTTAAATGTAAAATGTAAGCTTTCCATATTAAAAATCTGTTGGTTCCCCAGTCATGGCAAAAGGTGAAACGATTTAATAACACTACATTAAAATAAACTGGGTTCACTAAATATCACTGAAATTGCTAGTGTTGAGGAGCTCTATTTTGAGAGCGCAGTTAGGTCATGATAGGTTTCTGACCTAATTTACTCAACATACCACACAGTCATTTATTTTTTAAATATAGCTTCGAAATTTCGAATCGGAGGACCTAATCAGTGCTAGAAAGAGTTGTAATGTGAGGGGAATGTTTTCTTGAAAACATATTATTGCAATATAAATTTTCTTGTGATATGCTGAAATTAGCTGCTGTTCTCATCTTCATAACTCATTACTATCATTTGTCTCTTCCATATTCTGCCTAGGTTTTTCCCAATTATGTTGTGGTCGCGTTTCAGTCTAACCGGATGCAGCTGTATCCCAGTATTTTACATGGAGCGATGGCCTATCTGACCTTCACAACCCGATTTTGGGTAATACCCCGTAATAAAACTGCTTGTCAGGCTGTGTCTTCGTTGAGATCAATATATTGCCACGAGACTGCTGTGTGTACTGTCATTAAAGGCAGTAGTATTTTAAAAATTCAACTACAACTGTCCACTATTCCTTTGTAGGAAATAAAATAAAAGCCATAGTATTCTAAAAAAAAAATTAACTGTTTTCAGGAGCGCATAAAGAGCGAGTCGTCACCTTCTGCATATGCTATGATGCTGAATACGAACTGGTGGTATGTTGTGTCAATTTAATTTTTTTTATTGAAATAATATGACTGCTGGGCGGATCAAACCAAAGCATTATGTTTAATGCCTACTATTTTGAACAATATGGAGATGAGTTAAACTTCATGCGTTTTGCGAAATTTATATCAATCTTGCTCATGCTAGCTCTGCTTGTGCTGTGCCCAAAACTTCGCTTGCGCAGACCAAATATGCACCTGCCAGCAAAGAAATATCGATACTAATCTTAAAATAGCAGTGCTTGCGGCGTCGCTCATCCAAGTTGATGGAACATGAATTGTTCAAAATATTCTCTATAACATCAGATATTTCATGATCTCCCCTGGGTCCGAACGTTAAAGTCGTTCAAATTCACTTCTCTGAGAACTTGATCAGCTGATTAAAGAACAAACGTGAGATAATTAAAAAAAAACTCCTAAGAGAATATTGCTGACTTGACCTGAATCGCTTAAATTAAAGTTAATTGCGTAAAAGGTATGTACTATTTTTAGAGGTTGCCAGCGGCTACCGGAATTTATGAAATTCGAATTTTTCCTTAACGGTTTGTAGATACCCGGAGACTGGATTTTAGATGCTAAGCTTAGCATTGTTTGTTTTGCCCCTTACCTGGAACGAAAACATATCTGGCGAAAGGCAGATGTACTATAAATACTAAGCACATTTCCGTATAGTAGTGGTCTAAAAATTCTTACCACCAATTTTTTTACAAGTTTACAATTGCATGCACGCATAGGTCACAAGATCGATAATATATGTGATTGGATTAGGTTTAGAGCATACATTTCATTAATTTACACGTCATTTAGGATAGATATAGGCAACCTTTTTGTATAAACAAACGATACAATTTTAATTGACATTTAAACAAATGATATGGACATTAACCAAGCGAGGTCGAACTTATTACTGAAAATGCAAAAATAGGAAGATATTATTGAAATAGAAATTCAAAACATTAGTAATAATTTATGGTTTTAATAACGTATAGCCACCATCAGCAGCTATGACGGCACGTAGTCTATCTCACATAGATGTGACAAGCCGCGCACATAAATCAGTCCCTTTGATATCATCCTGGACCCTTGCACAATGTGATCTAAGAGCTTCAGGATTTCGTTCGTTCTGACAATCCGCGTTCCCACGGCCCGTTACCTGACAGGTCGCGCCATATGCTGCTACGTTTATCGACGCCTGTGGCGGTCCGTACAGGCTGCGTCAGGCGGCGCCACGCCGCGTCATGCCGCCACTTTAAACTTACCAACTCCCGACGTATCGGACGGGTGGCGACGGGATGCCGCAGGCCTCATCGGATGCAACGGTTCCCACGGCCTGTAGACTAAGTCGTCTTTTCCCCTCCACATAGTGCCACAGGACATTTGTTGCCAGTAAAAGCTACCTTCTCATGAGTGGCGTCCTGGTTAAGAAACGTTGTAGCTGGGTCAAGGCCAGGCTGCTTTGCAAGGACGCCCAATATCTTACCATGACCACCTCTAACATGATATGGGTGGCAGTCGACATTTATAGTGATGTACCATTCATCTCCCGTGACTGTCCTCGTAGAATGAGAATTTTAACCAATATCCTGCTCGGGAACAGGCTAAAACAGAACGGAATTTAGATTTATTTTGTAAAAATTGTCAATGTTTGAAGAGCAGTTCAGTCAAGTCAGTCAAGATTCGTGCCGGTTACTGTACCTATCTCAGTTCTTTTTTGTACATACATAGCTACGGCTCAAAGAGTAGCAAATTTTGTATACTTTAAATATGTATACGGTGACTTACACGTAGGATACACCATTTAGAATTTTTAAGTCAAAAAATGTAAGGAGTCCGAAAATTACGAGGTTTATTTGAGCACCACGCCACGCTATTTAATACCGAATATATAAATAATGAGTATATAATATATTTTCTATCTTAACAACATCAAAAAAACAGGGCAATTTTTTTGCGACTTAACGAGTGTTTTTGTGACCACAATATTGAAATGCAGACAGGCAAAGGTCTCGATACCATTCTGCTATGTATGTTACTAATTTATTGGACAGCTGATGTTAAGCCTTTGTAAAGCTTAGATGCCACAAATTTTGCCTGTTCTGCATAAGTAACTAGAGATAACAAAAAAAAATACACGTTTCAGGTCATCGCTGATTTTGTCAGTGGGCGTGCTCTTGAGCGGTGAAATATTCAAGTTCGTCGTGTTTATGTCGACGTATCCTGAAGTAATAATATTTCTCGTGGGACTAGCCATCGTCGGCGCTTTGGGACAATTGTTCATATTCTATATGGTAAGAGTGGAATCCAATAGTTAATTTTCTATTTATTTAGGGTCTGCAACAAAAGTTATACACAGTTCATGACGTATAAGATATGGACACCATCAGGTAGTAAGCAGGTGTACTCCTTCACTAATAGGAGTTCACAGCACACATACTAAAGTTAATAGCTAAGCTAACAAAGATAAAATAGTAATAATACACTCCCGGACACCTGAATCAAGCCACCCTGCATATTTTTTGCTTAAACATCTCTATCATTTCAAATAATGGTAGTAGAAAGAAAATAAACTTTGGTGCTTTGAAGCTGGTGACTCACTATAATTTCTGTTTTTCATCATCCTGCTCGCTCATAAAAGTGTGTTAGCCATTTTTGACTCAACTTACTTGTTGAGATTAACTGAACGATCCCAAACACTATCCCCTTATTTATAAACGTTGCTTAAAGTTAAGTTGTTATTACCGACTGTTTAACCATACATTTTTGATGTTTAAACATCTGTTAACTTTAAGCAGCGTTTATGAATAAGGGGGTTTATAGTATGTCTGGTGGGCTGCAGTAGCAGACCAATATTACCACAGTATTACAGTGTTAAGAATTTTAAACATTGTGGACAATTATATGTTGAAGTTATTTTACCTCTGACAGCAGCAATCCAACAGCAACCTTATTGTAACAAGGACAAAGATCACTTTGGTTTTGGCGGTGACGCAAAATCATAGGTAAAATAAGTGTGAAAGGACTGTAACATGGTCTTCGGCAGCATCTGCTTTAATCAGAAACTTGATCCGCGGGGTAATTGCTAAACGCACTTACAATGCCAATGCAATAATATTCATTTTAACTATTCAAGAATCATTGAGTTATCGACGTTGTCGAACAGACGACTCTTTAAAACATATTATTATGAATGAATAACATAACTAACATAACGCCTTATTTCCCCGTAGGATTAGGCAGAGGTGTACCTGAAGTAGACCCTCATTCCCCAGTTATGTTAAGTCCCATGAATTAATGGATATTTCCTTTAAAATCCTTCAGATTGTGTTTTGAAAGTGTGGTATGTAATTGGGGTACGGATTTGCATGTCTGGGTGTCTATTTTGCAAGCTGGTTTTGGGGGTTAACCTGGACAGTTAAAACGTAACTAGAGATCGTGCGTTCCATTTGCTGACCCTTATCAAGCTGCAATAAAAATCATAACAAAATCATGCTCATAGCAAGCTGAGTAGTCATAAACTGCAAAGATCTTCTAATATTTTAAGTTATTTTTGAGCTGATTAATTAAGTAAATTTAAGTCACTTTCTTACCCAGTTATCCAGGTTTTCCTGTTGGTAGTTAAGGATAAGATAGGTATAGAATATTTCAAACAAATTTTAATAGGACTGAGTTGTACGTGTCGTAGGTCGTGGGTTCGAACCCCAGCAAGCACATTACTATCATCATATCAGCCGAAAGACGTCCACTGCTGGACATAAGCCTCCCCAAAAGGGGGGGATTTGCTATAATTGCCACGCTTGGCAGGCGAGTTGGCGATCGCAGTATGGTGGTAAAATGTATAGAGAACGCTGCTGCCCATTCTCTAGAAGTCCCTTAGTCGCCTTCTAGGACACCCACGGGAAGAAATGGGATGGTGCTATTCTTTTACGTCTGGCACCACACGGAGTTTACACTGAAGCACATTACTATAGTGTAATTTATTTCATCACCACTGCTCTCACAACGTTGAAGAAAACTACCTAAAGAAACCGACATGTCCTAGAACTAAAAATCTAAAATTCTACATTTACCAAAACGGACTTTGCCAGCGTGGTGGTTTTGTCCCGCTGCTCACAGAGAAAAGGTCTATGTCCCAGCAGAGGGAACACAATAGGCTAATTATGCTTAATAGGATAAACAAAACAGGAACATAAGGATAAAGCAACTCACAACATAAACTCAAACTCAAAGCATTTATTTCAAATAAACCAATTACAGGCACTTTTGAATTGTCAAGGTCGGTGAGGTAGAAAGATGAAGCTAGTTGCCCATTCCAAAGCGTAGGTACCTATGGAGAAGAACGGGCAAGAAACTCCATGGACACTCTTTTAAATTACATTACATAATTCCAGGTGGCAGAGTACGGTCCACTCCCATGCTCTGTGGTGACGACGACGAGGAAGTTCTTCACGGTGCTGATGTCCGTCATCATATTCGGCAATGTGTTGCTGCCGCGACAGTGGTTCGGAGCGATCCTAGTATTCTCAGGTATGACTTTATGATAATAATATCTCCCCGACTTCGGTCACGGCGCCCAATCTCAACGGAGGCTAGCCATAAACATCGGGGATGAGGTGCAGTCTCTGTTCGTGTAATATCATAATCCGATCCGATGGGATGGCAATACGACACGACCGGGGGGAGATCGGGCGCAGGTTTACATGCCTTCTGAGGCACGGGGCTGTCATACCACCTACTTCCGGACTCTGGGCTGCTATTGAGAATCATGTGACGGAAAAACCCAGAAACACTTTACCCGACTAAGACCTGAGTTCACCAACTACAACATAACCATTGATTACGTAACCGTCCTGTTAGCATTAAACATAATGTTTAAACAAACAGCGTTTTTTTCGAGTTCACTATTCAATTCTACCCAACGGTTAAATAACCGAACGTTTTTGAATTACTGAGTCGAAAATGACCGAATGATCGAATGGTTTAACATTACTTTGTGAGAGACGCTACGACAAATGCCGAAAAAAATGGGGTCGGATGCATCTGGCTGACAAATTTAATGCTTTCGGCAGTCACTGCAAACGTGTTTGGCTATTCAAACTTCTTTTCAATTAACTCAAGTAATTCCAGAGCACTAACTACGTTTGTATGTACGAAATCTTGTACCAAATACTTTCTAGTCATATTCCTCGAAATTAATGTGCCGTGTTTGGAATATACGGGGAGTGCGCAAAATTATATATTATCTTCAAAATCATCTAACACATTATCCTCATCAAATAAGAAGTAACTCAAAGCGTCTTGCATTTTTATTTTGTAACTAAAAGTGATTCACAATGCAAAACTTCAAACCAGAAAGCATAAACCAACGGTTAAACTGAGTTGGCCACGTCGTTTAAGTTAACCATCCGATTACAGTGCTTAACCAATGGTTAGTGCGTGGTGAACAGCAAAATATTGTTAATCAGCCGGTTATGATTTAACCGGTTGTTTTAAATTTAACCATGTGTTGGTGAACTCGGGTCTTAGGAATCGAACTCAATAAAATTTAATTTTTAAGAACAGTTTCTTTCTTTAATTACTTTAAATCCTGCGAAACTGAAGATGTCAGTTTCCAGCATCCATTGCCTTTCCGTCTTCGATCGCGATTAGCCTATTCCCGATACTCACCCGCTGTTTTGTTTTGGCGAATACAAGTATGACTACTTAACCCGATATGTTTGCCTTTCATTCGACATCTTTCACACGCAGTGAAACGTCTGAATACAAAATCATAATGAAAAATTAATTAATTACGTAGTGAACGTACCCAACGATTTTGGTATTTTGCACTCGGCATCTGTGAGTCGCCTACGGAATTATCAAAAATTGAAATGAAAAGAACAGATACGTTCATTGCTACATAATATCGGTATCGTGTCAACGTGAAATGAAACAAAAATAAACCTTCAGTCAAGAGAGCGTAAGCTATGAGCGTAAACTATAGCTTCATATTTCTGACTAACTGACCGACTCTTTGGCAGTTCAAAAGTGCCTGTAAATGGTTTAATTGAAATAAGTGCTTTGAGTTTGCGTTAACTTCGTGGTCATTAATTCTGTTTTTCTTTTGTTTTCAGGGTTATTCTTAGACATGTTCTACAGCAAAGGCAAGCAATCGCAGAAGAGAGTGGCGGGGAAATGATGGCAGATAAAACACAGTATAGAGGCTAGCAAATTTAAATTAAGAGATAAATAATGGACTCGGGCGTTTCTAAATGAAATTACAAAAATAATGTCAGGGGATTCCAACCTACTCTTGGAATATCTTAAACAAAGGCGTGTCGCAATGCCTCAAGCGCGGTTCCCAATTTTTCTTTGCATACGCCACATTAAAGGTACTGTTAGACTGCGTTTCAAAATGCGTATAGGTACTTTAAAACTTTTGACTTTTTATCATCACGGCCGTATCATTCAAGGTTTACACAAGGTTTTTACAATAAACGCGAAAGTTGCAGCATGCCTTTAAGTGTCGTTGGTGCGCCTTATTATATAAATAAGAAGCATTTAGAACACAAACTATGAAAACTTATTAATGTTTGTGTTAGTCCTTTGACACCGTCAAAATGCTAACTCAATTGTTTAATTGAGTTAGGATTTTGTGTTAGCATGTGTATTTACACATAATTATGTACATTCCTCCCATATTTACTCGTAGGTAGTAACTATGACTAAATAAAAATATTTTATTTATTCTTCTAGCTAGATATTGTGAATTGAGTTCGTAAATGCAACGATTATTATCAAATATTTTACGGTACAAGATTTTTATAAGGTTTCAAATAACGAAATTAAAAATGTTCAACATTTTTACCTCAAAACCATTCCGCAAAACCAAATTCATAAGGTATTTTGCTTAGTCTCAACTACTTTATTCTTTTTTTCCATTTTTAAGTAAACTCGTAAGTTCTTCAACATATTTGCTAAGTAGCAAAAAACTATTTGTACTTATTGTTAAGTAGATTTTTTTACAAGTCTATATAAGTTGCACGGCTTTCTTATTAAAAAAATGTTTGAAAATAAAATGTTATACTTCTTAGCTCTAATGTATGCATTTATATAATACATATAGGCAATTAAATTTTTAACTTTTATAAATTTGCAACGCAGACGGCGGACTGTTCGTGAAATCCACTGTGGACCACAAATTAAATGATCTATCTATAACACGGACGGACACACGTCTGTTTGCGCGTCGTGTCGTGTTGTTTTACGTGTTCGTTCTTTATTGACAGACAACAAAAATGTGTCCTCAGATTAACACACACGCTAAGGCCTGAAGCAAGGACAGATCCTTGCTTCAGGCCTTAACGTGTGTGGTTTTTGTATGAAAATAATAATTATATTTTATACATATTTATCTACAGTTTAGAGCATATTCTTTTCTTATAAGCTTAAAGTATTGTGCGCCCTTTTCTGACCGTTTACTGTATAAGGTCCCATGTGACAGTGGGTGAACTTATTTTATTCAGGGGTACACTTAGTTGCTAAAGCTAATCTTGAATTAAGATTACTTTATATAAAATTAATTTTGACAATTTTGTATAAGTAATATTTATTATTTTGTATAATATTTATTATTTTGTATAATATTTATTTTGACAATTTTTTATAATATGAATTTTGACGATTTAAGCAGTATTTAATTTGTAATATTTTTTTTTTCATAATATTTATTTTGACAAAATAATGATTTAATTGGTTTTTTTCTAAACCTAGTTGAACATTGTCGCCTGTTCGTATTTCTCATAAAATTGACACACAATTTGCATGTCTTTTTGCATTCAAAAATCCCTCCAGGGTACTTTACATGATTAATTTGATGCATTGAAAGATTTTTGTTTCTCATAATGTAATTGTAATTAATCCAAAGACAACATTCAGGAACTATAATTAGTTTATGAATGTTCAGCAAGTATGTATATCCATTACCGTTCGTAAAGTCTAGCTTCGTGTTTAGTCTCTCTTTGAAGAAGTACACTTTTACTCCTTGTTTATGAAAACGGGAAATCGTGAAGTGTTGAGCCATCAGCTATTACGAGTATATACTCGTAATAGCTGATGATGATGTTCACTTTCACTTTACGACATTTTAATCAAAAATCACTTACATACGATCAGCATATATATGCTGATCGTATGTAAGTGATTTTTGATTAAAATGTTTATTACAATGAATTAAACGAAATAAGCATAATATATGAATGAGAGCAGTGGTGGCCGAGTGGTAACGGTCCTGACTTACTAGTTTGTAGGTTCGAACCCAAAGCAGGTGCTTTACTTTATGTAAATAACTTCATTCCCACTGCTCTCAAAACGGTGAAAGAAAACATCGTGAGGAAACCGGCATGTCCTAGAACCCACAATAATAAAATTCGAAGTCATGTGACGTCTACCAACCCGCACGGGGCCCGCGTGGTACATTATAGCCCAATCCCTCTCGAAGGGAAGAGGTCTGTGTCTTAGCCGTGGGAATATTATAGGCTGATTATGTAAACAAAATAATTAATTTGTAAAGGAGATGACACTAGGGACTGATTTCATGAAGGTTTTAACAGGGTTTTGGATAAGTGTTATTTATAATTAAACTCTGTTTTGTATAACAGGGTATTACACTCATTTTTGAAAAGTGTCCTAATTAGATTCTAAAGTGCAATAAACCACAAAAAAAACAACATTTTTATTTAATCGATTTGCGCCGCATTTAAATTTATAATTTTCAAATTTCGCGCGTAATTTGACGAAAACGCTGGACGCAGTGGACGCCATATTGGTCTGTGGGTATGACGTCAGCTTACTAAGTAACAAATGCCCTGATATTTTTTATGATGATTGTTTGTAATTGAAAAAAATAGTTATTAGTCTAGATGGCTCAGGCGCAAAACGTCTCTTTCGCAAAATGTCCCCTGGTCGTAAAACGTCTCTTTCGCAGAATGTCTCTTTCGTAAAATGTCTCTTTCGCAGAATGTCTCTTTCGTAGAATGTCTCTTTCGCAGAATGTCTCTTTCGTAGAATGCCTCTTTCGCAAAATGTCGCGCCAGGGACTTAAGAATAAAATTTTGATTTTCAAAACAAAAAATCATTTATTAAAATTATAGTGCAATTGGCATGCCGTATGATGTAATAACATGGCGGCTACCTATTTCATGGTGTTCAAAAACAGATTAAAAAAACCTGAAATATTCGAATTGAATTTTAAAATTTATTTTGTTATTTCATTAACTAAAACTAACATTTTCCGACTGCATTTTGCCTAAGCTATCTTTTTAAAAACTTTTATAAAATCCTTTTAAAGCTACAACCCTGTTAATCGTTATAAATATGCTTGAAATCGTCGACACTCCACATAACTTGAACTTCTTTTTTCTGAATCATAGTAATGTTAACAGGAAGTAGCCAATTTATTCAATTTGAAAGCGTGCTAAATACTACTAAATAATAATACAGGTTGTAAGGGGAACGCTTCCGACGCCAGAACGTAAGTTATATGTCACCGTATGATTGTGAATACCGTCAGATTATAATCTATCTCGCGAGATTGTGAACTGTCGAAAGATTGTGAACCGTAACATACTGCCTGCAATATAACGCATTATTTTTCAGTAGATTTTTATAACCTATCGAAGTGAAACCGTCAAATTGTGAACTTGTATCAAGACGGATAGTACCTTGCACTATTACGAAATAGTCAAGTAAATGCCACTAAAATCATCAGCCCCATACGTTGACCGACCATCGAGTCTGATGGCCGGTTTCTTCGAGTGGTGGACGAATTCCCGTTTGACCATACATGAGCATTTCTCATGTTCCACATTTCCTGAGTCGCCGGCCGCGCTGCTCTCGGCAAGTGCGGTTATGCATTAGCTGTTTTTTATTCGTGAATACATTGCTTGCCAGAGTTGAAAAAAAAATGTTTTTAAATGTGTTTAATCTCAAATAATGGTTCATTTAACTGTTCTCACAGCAGTGTCCAAAAAATGCTTAAAAAATCGTTAAATTTGTAAAAAAAAAGATTTTTTGGCGGTATCGTATCGAGAATCACTAGCCCTATCACCTGTCTTCGTTTTCGGAAGCGTGTCCCTTACACTCTGTATAGTCTTGCAATATTGTTTAAACTAAGTAATATAGCTATACACACATCAAAACCGTCTAGGGATATTTCGGAGTTGCTCAATTAACTCAATATTTGCTATAAATAGCATGTACATATATATTTTTATAAAACTCATTTATCAGCCTAGACTTCAGAATCAAACTAAAATATTATTTTTGCGAAAATAACATTATATTTCAATAAAGTCGAAGTGAAATAATGATATAAACTAACTATGAATGTGTTTTTCAAGAATAAGTGAAAAAATAAGCGAAGTTATTCCGGTTTTTGCATTTATGTGAAAAATCAGTCGTCAGTTAAAACACCCATGACGTTAACAACGGTCCTGCAAGGGTTTTTCATGCTTTGAACCAAGTTATCAAAGTCTTGCTGCGGGAGATTGTCCCAGGTCCAGCTAAGATGCTTAAAAACTCGCTCTTCAGTCATAATGTTTGTAGGAAAATTCTTCACAGCCCTTCTTTGGAGCATGTCCCATGCGCACTCTATAGGGTTTAGGTCTGGTGATTGCGCAGGCCAGTCCAAGACCGATACGTCATGTTTCTGCAGCCAGCCGGTTACCACTCGCGCTGTGTGCCGACGGGCGTTGTCGTGCATGAGCGTGGTGATTCTTGGCCCATTTTTAGTCGATGGGGGTAGACTATTGGTACTAGCGCCTGGCTACGGTATTTTACAGCGGTCATGGTGTTTCTGATCCAAAAGTGGTATTTTCTTCCACTAACACGAATTCTCGCCCAATTAACTATAATTGTCCCGCCGTGGTATGGATGGACTTCCTGAGGGTGTTACAGACTGCTCTCATGAACAGGAACTCGCCAAACGCATACTCTTCGTGAATCGGAATGGAAACCGATTCGGGTCTCATCGGTAAACAGCACTACAGACCACTGGTTATCTTCCCAGAGCAAATGTCCACGAGCCCACTGTAATTTACGTCCACGATTTCCTCGGCATAGTGCTGGAGTATGAAGCGGTCTGCGAGCATGAAGGTTAGCTACATGCAGTGTTCTCACAGTTTGGTCACTCACAAGCAACTGGTGCTCTGACTGGAGCCGTTGAACCAACTGCATGGCGTAACATTTGCTTGTTTTCTCGCGGCGTCTTGCAAAAATCGGTCTTGTCGTTGGGTGGTTACGCGCTTCCTGCCTGGGTGTCTTTCAGCCACTTCACCAGTAGCACGATAATGTGACCATAACCTTGATATCACGTTTTGTTTTGTTCCAATCTTTTCAGAAACACTCCGTTGGGTAAACCCGGGTTGGAGCTTGCCTACTGCCCTTAACATTTCCTTTCTCGTTAAATGGCGCCGCTGCCTGATGCATACGGTGGCATAAATTCGAAATTAACTGCTAATTTGTTTTAAAACTTTAATTTGACACCAAAAAAAGTAATATTGTAAATTGAAACCTTCGAACTTCGGTAAAATTATGCCGCGCAAATCTTTTGTCTTTAACTATTTTTATCAAAAACAAATTTGGAATCATCCAAAAAGGCCTACAAAATAAGCTTTCTTCCAAAGATTTTAAAACCAGCCAGTATTTTTTGAGTTTAGGAATTTATTAAACAAAATATCCTTAGACGGTGTTCGTTTGCGAATCACACACGTTTTTAGGCCGTCAAAAATTAAGGCCGTGTCTACACACGGTCATCAGTATGGATCTACTCACGGAAGAGAAAAAACATGGAATTGCTAAGTAGGCGTGGCACGCGTGCCACAATTAAGCGTTGTTACGCTAACTTGGTCCCAGTCGTGTTCTAACATCGCGTCGAGTCGCTAGTCTCGCGACAAATTTATTTTTCCGTAGCTATACCGTATTGTTCCATTTTGTAGCGCAAAAATGATAGTAGGAGAATAAATCTTAAAAATTGAGGTGTTTCGTACCATCGATATGTACGGTTTTATTTGTTTTCTAATAAAATCTTAGTTAATTTCAATTTACTAATAATTTAATATAACGTCTGGTTAAAATCAACCTTACATGATTAAAATAAAGTTTATTTTAGATTGATTGTATTCTCTATTTCATTCTGGAAAGTACTTCGCTACTCAATTAGTGATGCAGTCGGGTCGGATGTTGGTTTTATCGATGGATATCGATAAAAGAAAATTAGTCATTTAATATTTATTGCAAAATAACATTACAATACCACTATAGGTCGCTTAACATTCATACACGAAATTTATTTTAAGAAGTGTATTATGTTGCATAGATGCTTTATAGCAAAAATGTAATCAAACTTTTACATAATAACGTAATTATTATAATTTTAATGATGCCTGAGACGTTGCATTGCATTGACTAATCGGTCATTTCGGTGTGTAAGATCATTCAGTCATCAAACCGCCTCAATGACAGTACAACAAATATTTCAACGCCACTCCAGTGCCACTGAACAGTTCACCGTTTTCGAAAATCATTAAGTTTTTTAATCAAGTCAGTTATCATGTTTTATTATTATCACTTAAAAATATGGATTGAATTGAAATTAAATTAAACACAGTAATATTTTTTTCTCCTGTTCATTGTTTTATTGGTATTGTTTTCAATAGTATTATTTTTATTTCAGTTATTTATTTTATTTTCAAATAACATTACGTTATTGTTCCTACAGTTTTATTACTGAACTCTCAACAAGACACCCAATTTTTTGTTTAATTCAAAAAAAATATCTATCGATATCGATAATGTAATTAAAATTCAATGCATGTGCGGCATTGATCGAGTAGCAATAGATACCGACCTATGACGCGAATGTCGACCTTATTTTTATGCTAATTAAGTTTAAAATTGGGACTACTGAAAATACTGCCATCTATGGTCGAGTAGCGGAATTTACTCGGCAATCGAATCTAATTTGACTTTAGATTACAAAACGTTGTAAATACTTTCTGAGCTAAAGTAAAATAAATCCTATCTACAGAGCCTGAAGGTTTATTTCCAGATGTAGGATCTATGGCTTATGCTAGTTTTGACTAAAACTAAAACGACAAATCAAACGAATTGTTTATTTGTAGTGCAATATATGATTATCGGATTATGTGTGTGAGTTTGGCGACAACGGTTCCTATAGTAATTTTGTTGCATTGCAGTTCCACCTGTTTTTTCTTTTCCGTGGATCTACTAGGGCACCCTGTGGACGGCTACGGCCGGGCGGATGAGTCTTCATTTCACCAAAAAAATGTTCGTCAACAAGAGGCTTTTTTAAGTTACAATAATTAAAGCCTAATATTGGTAGGTTTTTGTAGTGTCTGAGTTTTATTGAACGCGTCTGCAACACGCGTTCATTGTACATGAGCCAATGTATGCAACATTCTTGCGCGTTCTTTTTTATTCTAAACATGAGATATTATGGTTTTTTGTATGCCAATCAGACAGGCACTGGCGACAATTTGGCTCAAACATGCATTTGTGTAATAATACTAAAAACATAAATGTATAAGCGAATTATTAGTAATGTAGTATTGTGTATTGTAAGCAAATATCGAGTAAGATTTAAGGTAGTATGTATTTTATTAATTGAGCATGCATAAACGAAACTCCAAAGATAAATCAGAAAAAAAAGTCGAATTGTAATGTTACATAATTATGCTGCACGAAATATAAGCATGTGATGCGGGCGACCCACGTTGAGGATCAGCCGGACGGACCTGGTCTAAAGCCACAACCATCTTTCCCCGGAGGTGTGTAGGCGCGAAGGCCCTCTTAATATTATAGTTTATTTTGGGATTTATTGCTACTAACGATGAGTTTGTACTGACGGATTTGACCGGTCTAACCAGGGCCCTACTGAAACCGACAGGCGACAGGTGAAAATCCGACAAATTTTACAACAATTCTTTACACATTTTCTGCTTTATAAAACAGCTACATTCGTCAAAATGGGAATATTTTGACAAATATGTTAAACATGTCATACACAACATGAAAAAATATGTCATAGTCAGTTACATTAAATATGGCCCTGGATCTCACGGGCGCGCGGCGGTCTCGATGTGTGTAGTCCGCACAAGTTATAAGTTAATTAAGAGTAGCTTCTTATCTCACGAAGAGGCTTACTTTCTACTGTGTTATGATGATGCTGAATGGACGTCGCATTTAATTAAGATTTCTATTGAAAAAAAAATGTGAAATATGTAATATAATATAATTTTTGACATGTACAAACTCATTGTGTTCTTTTATTCTCACTGACCTTTAATAGTTTGGACGTAGTGCTTTTTTATTTTAGTAAGTTTCATAACAACTGTTTTGTAGGAATGCAAAACAGTCACTTCCACACTCAGACTTTCAGACTTTCTGGGAACTATTTAATAACTGTCTACAGTTTCGAAACTTCTGACGTCATAGATATTAAAATTTGACAAATAATTTGAAATCGTAACTCGCTTAAAAATTGGCATTTGTTGACACAATATTTGTACGTCAAATAGTCAAATGTCATTTTATTTGTAATCAGCTGCTGAATAGTCTGCCATTTTTCCCTAAAATACCTACTGTTAAAGTAGGGGTCTGGCTTCTATAACTTTATAGTAGGGTTATAGAACATATAGAGGCTAAAATGAGTTTATGAATAACACTTTTTGACAACCAGACTTTAGCAAGGTTTTAGATGTTCGATAACTTTTTATGAATAAGACTTTTTATAAATTGCAAACAAAACAAATTTATGGTACTTAAATATATTTATTTTGAATACTTTTTCATTTCAAAATAATAATAAAAACTACTCAAAATCAAAATCAAAAGTCATTTATTCAAACTAGGCTGAGAGTCAGCTCTTTTTGAACGTCAAAATAAAATTACATAAGACAGTCCCCCCAAAACGCCCGCCCTTCACTACTTCCTAGTGCTTTAGGTGGGAAGAAGAAGTAGCGCAACAAACTCCCCAGCAGCATAGCTGTCTGTTAAGTAAGAAGAACTTGATTCTATACAATAATAGGTAATTCAAATTACGAAACACAAAAAAAAAAAACATTAAATTTGCCATATGTCAGCTAGCACACGCCAATATACCATCAAAAATTGAAAACTAAAAATAATAAAAAATTAAAATAAAACGTAAACAGAACTTCCTATCTAAATAATAGCCTCCAGGCATAAAGGGCATGCCCGCTTACTGCAATTCTGCATTATGCAAATATAGCTATAACTTAAAGTAACAACAGTTAAACCAGGACCTCTGGTCTAAAATTAATAAAAACGTAATGCAATTAACAATAACAAAACCATGGTCAGCAAGACGACCAGTCACCACGAGCAGCACCCGTTCACGAGCATAACGCAAAGATCAGCCATTACCCCCCTCGCCATATTTGAGGGAAGGAGGCAACCCGACCCCCAACGCTACCGCAAGCAGTGACATCTAAGGGAGCATGACGAACTTGCTGCCGGTTGCACTGGCAAGAATAATCATGAATTGTCGAGGTCGCTAACTAACTACATATTGCAATACTACTAATTTAAAGAAAAATTGAATTATACAGTCAGATAAAAACGCCATTATATGAAATAACATAATGATATAACCTGTCAGTGGGTAAGCTAATTCTGGTGAAAGAACACAAACATTGTCTTGAGTTAATCACAGCGACCAACAATTCTTATCATTTAAGTAGTCGTTGATAGAATTGTATACCTTTGAACAAAGGGTGGATTTTACTTTAGCTTTAAACGCACTAAAATGCAAATCTAGCAAGGAAGAGGGTAGCTTGTTATAGAAGGTTATACCCAGACCAACAAATGAGTTATGAACCTTATTTAGCCGGTGAAAAGGAACACGTAGTTTGTCTTTATTTCTAGTGTTAATATTATGAATATCACTGTTTTTAGTGTACAAGTGTATATTTTGCCTAATATATAAGATGTTGGTAGAGATGAATTGCGATGCCACCGTGAGAATCCCAACCTCTTTTAAAAAATCTCTCAGAGAAACTCTAGAACCTAGTTGGTAAATTGCTCGAACAGCTCATTTTTGAAGAACAAAAATATTTTGAATGTCAGCGGCTTTGTCCCACAGCAGAATGCCGTAGGACATAACGCTATGAAAATAACTAAAATAAACTAACCGAGCTGTATCAACGTCAGTGTATTGTCTTACTTTCCTGACGGCGTAGGCGGCCGAACTGAGCCTTCCCGCTAGGCTTGATATATGTAATCCCCACTGAAGTTTGGCATCTACTGTTAAGCCTAGAAAAACTGCTGAGTCTACAGTTTCAAGCACCTCATTATCTAAGACGATGTTGGGTCCTAGATTCCTAACATTCGGTAAGGCGAACTTGATACATTTAGTTTTCTTGGCATTGAGAACTAGGTTATTTACGGTAAACCAACCCGTAATCATTGAGAGTGCACTGTTTATGTCGTCAAAATCTTGTCTGTTCCTGTCTTCTTTATAGATAAGAGAGGTATCATCAGCAAACAGTACAACGTTACAGATACCCTTTAAATAGAATGGTAAGTCATTAATATACACTAAGAATAAGAATGGACTTAGTATTGAGCCTTGAGGTACCTCAAGGCTCAATACTAGGTCCATTCTTATTCTTAGTGTATATGTAGGTGTGTGTGTGTAGGTGTACACCTAACTGAACTGGTCGCCCGGATGATTTCACACCATTAACATCTACACATTGGTGCCTATTTTGCAAATAAGAGCTTATTACGTTAAGAGCTTCGTTTTGAACACCGTAACTGATCTTAAATTAAAGTATATAAAAAAGAAAATAATCATAAGGCATAAAAAAATACTTTCGCATCGTTGTCAAAGGGAAAAGTGTCCAAAAGGCTGGTAGCATTGCCATGTTGTATGGCAATGCTGATTCTTTGGCTGAAAAAAAGGCCAGCCCTCTGGTCACGTGAAGAGTCGACCAACCGCTTGGAGATGTCTCGGAAAACTAAGTGGGCACTCGGACCCCATGGCCCTAGAGTTTCGACCACAAACGGCTTGAAAATATAAGTTCCAATAGATTGGAATATTTGCGCCGTTTGAGGTTTTCCCGCATCTGCAGCAGCCGCCCCAGCACAACCCGCCGTAGGTACTTGAAACATGGGGTGGCGCAAAATGTATTGAGAAAAACACTCGTCCAAAATTAGGGAACCTAGAAGGTGCGGTGAGCTTTTTCTAGATTTTTGATTTGTGGGGCTAGTCCATTATATTTTTCTAAGTTCAATTGTCTGTCGGTGACGTCAGAAAGATACATTTCACATTTGGTCCAGGCCAATGGATTTAAATTATTGATTGAGGAGTTGTAGGTCTTTCAAAACGGTGTCTACATCACCTAGCGTTCCATCATCTAAATACCATACGTTAAATTTTGAATAGTTTCTGGATAATGGGATGAATAGCTAAGCTGACAATGACAGGCCCGAGAGGGTCACCCTGTTGGCATCCTACTGCAGATTCTAAAACATTGTCCTTGTATAATAATTTGGAAGGGTACCTACGTGTAACATTGCTATAAAAAACCATAAATATCGGGTAGTTCTTTTTGACTTCAGCTAACAGTGTCCCTGTGTAGGTACATATGTACATACATAAATAATTAACAAATATAATTAAGTAACCCATTTAATGACGAAAAACAAACACAGTTACTTATAGCTAGAGACTCTGATTAGAGAGATTTTCCTTTGCAAAAACAATTTTTGGAATGCACTGAGACTGCAAAAAACTCAAGAACTAAGAAGTAAGTACATACATTCTTTATTTCTATTAAATAAGTAGTTAATGTTCCTATTCCTAATAATATAATCGCGAAAGTTTTGGTAGTTTTTACACAAAAGCTCTGAATGGATTTTGAATGATGAAAATAATACATTTATAATGTTTTTTTTTTATAACGTTTATACATTTGTTTGTATATATCTACTGACTAAACTACCAAATAAACTGCGTAGATACCTACTTTAAAACAGTTATTATTTTAATGAGATTTTTAAAGACACAGAGAAAAAAAATGCTACCTATTTTAAAAACGTATATCTACTTTAAAAGAGTTATAATTTTTATTCGATTTTTCTGGAAAATATATTTTGTTCTTTGCAGTTTTCCTAGCGTCAGGCAAAACAATGCGTCCAGTAATGCCAAAAGCAATCAATCCCGTGTAACCATTTGTTTCTCGCAACAATATGCATAATTCACAATCGGTATTAGTTGTTTACGAAACTGATTACGTAAGACATTACATTATAGGTATCAACGAAGACATCACAACATGTATCTAATACGTATAGAATGCTCCAAATAATACTACAACTACATACATCTATAATATTTTTATAACATTTTTTCCTATGTATATCACATAAAAACTATCACATAAAGACTTTAAAACTTGCATTGCCTGACGGAAAGTGAGTAACAGATTTAAACATCCTCCGTTTCTTTAGGAGCAGAAACTCTTGGCCCAGTCACACAAAAACTCTGAATGGATTCTGAATGATGAAAATATTACATTTATAATGTTTTTTTATAACGTTTAAACATTTGTTTGTATACATATATCTACTGAATAAACTACCAACCAACTACGTAGATACCTACTAAAACAGTTATTATTTTAATTAGATTTTTAAAGACACAGAGAAAAAAAATGCTACCTATTTTAAAAACGTAGAACTGTTAATGTATCTACTTTAAAAGAGTTATAATTTTTATTCGATTTTTCTGGAAAATATATTTTGTTCTTTGCAGTTTTCCTAGCGTCAGGCAAAACAATGCGTCCAGTAATGCCAAAAGCAATCTATCCCGTGTAACCATTTGTTTCTCGCAACAATATGCATAATTCACAATCGGTATTAGTTGTTTACGAAACTGATTACGTAAGACATTACATTATAGGTATCAACGAAGACATCACAACATGTATCTAATACGTATAGAATGCTCAAAATAATACTACAACTACATACATCTATAATATTTTTATAACATTTTTTCCTATGTATATCACATAAAAACTATCACATAAAGACTTTAAAACTTGCATTGCCTGACGGAAAGTGAGTAACAGATTTAAACATCCTCCGTTTCTTTAGGAGCAGAAACTCTTGGCCCAGTCACACAAAAGCTCTGAATGGATTCTGAATGATGAAAATATTACATTTATAATGTTTTTTTATAACGTTTAAACATTTGTTTGTATACATATATCTACTGAATAAACTACCAACCAACTACGTAGATACCTACTAAAACAGTTATTATTTTAATTAGATTTTTAAAGACACAGAGAAAAAAAAATGCTACCTATTTTAAAAACGTAGAACTGTTAATGTATCTACTTTAAAAGAGTTATAATTTTTATTCGATTTTTCTGGAAAATATATTTTGTTCTTTGCAGTTTTCCTAGCGTCAGGCAAAACAATGCGTCCAGTAATGCCAAAAGCAATCTATCCCGTGTAACCATTTGTTTCTCGCAACAATATGCATAATTCACAATCGGTATTAGTTGTTTACGAAACTGATTACGTAAGACATTACAATAAAACTATCCACGAAGACATCACAACATGTATCTAATACATATAGAATGCTAAAAATAATACTACAACTACATACATCTATAATATTTTTGTAAGTAACATGTTTTCCTATGTATATCACATAAAAACTATCACATAAAGACTTTAAAACTTGCATTGCCTGACGGAAAGCGAGTAACAGATTTAAACACCCTCCGTTTCTTTAGCAGAAACTTTTGGCCCGGTCACGCAACAGCGATTCGCGCGTGACCAAACCAGGCCTGACGAAAGGGCGAGACCGACGACGTGGTGTTGAGTGTGTAGAAAAGCAGCCGGTTGTCCTAAAAGAAAGGTATATCACATTATCTATAAGTTTTAATCTTCAACTTATTTATTTCCGAGCACTGTTTGTGGTATAAGATAGGTACTTACTGGCTGTGCTCGGCGTGAGTGCCGCGGGATGGACCCGCCCAAATTGACGCCCTTGGCGTATCCTCTCTTGAGCGCCTGAAAAGTGTTTACTTTTCGGTTATGGGGGTAAGTAAGTAAGTATATGTTTTATTATACTATACCGTTCTTTGGAATTTTTTTTTCATCAATATCTGGAATCCAGGTAAGGTCATTATGGTACTCACCACTGCTGCACTAGGTACCTAGTATCTACCTTATTGACGGTACATAGGGCCATCACACGACGCGTGCTTAAAATACTTAGTACCTGGAAGTTTAGAGGGCGCCACCAGCGGAGAGGCAAAGGAAATGCTGGCAATAGGCTGAACAGAGATGGATTCCGGATATTGATGAAAAAATAATAGGTACCTAAGTTTTATTTTATGTAAAACTTGTTAGTATTAACTGATTTTAACGAAACCTATTTTGTGACATGACGGATGCCATTTTATTTTACACGATCTATGTCTTCAGTTTTTTGATTCATGGTTTGTACAATTCTGTTTTCAACAAGCATATCGTTTTAATCGTTACAAACTGTTTTCTCTCTGCTGAAATATCCAACACCTCACTATTTTGATTATTTCTCATACTTCAAAATCATACATAACTCTATTTAACAAAACCTTAGCATAGCTAGTTTGTAAAGTACTCTAGCTGCATCAGAAAGTGGCACAGCTAGAACACAGGGCATGCTGTTTTTTGTGTGAATGTAGTATCTGACTGTAATACGGGTGACATAGATAAACTTGCGGTAGGTGCTTGCGTAACTGGAACTGTCTCATTTTAAGGTGTAAGTGTCTGCCTTTTGACGTCTGTATAGGAGGAGGTACATACATATCTAATGCTTTTCGGTAAGAAATATTATTCTCACTTTTAATACTACGTATTTGCCTTTCCTTAATGTACACTGGGCAAGTTTTGTCCACTGCCATGTGATTCTTTGTGCAATTCACAGACGTAAAAGAAATTCTTTCACAGTTATCGTGTCTACCTCCGCATTTTGGACATACAATTCTTGTTGTTGGACACATTTTAGCTGAGTAACCGTATCTCCGGCACCTGAAGCATTGCCTAACAGGGAAAATTTAAGATTCTATCATTACTCTAATTTCGTAAATGAGTACATAAGAGGGCAATGATGGTCCTTCAAATCCCATTCTCCATGTTTCGCTTTCGGTCCAACTGGTTGCTTCTCTGTCTCTTCGTTGTAGGCGTCTCACATTCACGACTTTGCATGTACTTGATAGACATGAAATAAGTTCAAGTTGGGCCGCCGTCGGGAACGGTCACGTTTGCCCGCGCGCAGCAGATGTTTGCCTGACTTCGAAACCAAACTGAGTTTTTGTGTGTCCCCGTCTGTGTCGCAATTTGTAATATCGGGTAGTAATATAAAACAAGGGAGCAAAAGTGACATAAGTGCGCTTCAGCCTTTGGTGGGGACGGGATGCTGGAGGACGAGTGACCCCTGGCGGTTGACCTGGTGAGATCGTTCCTAATATTTCAGTGATTGGTTTGCTAAAACGGCCTACGACCGGCCTTATTTTGACGCGCGCGCGCACAACCAACATCATCTCAAGCAATCGTAGTGGGCCAGTATGCTAACACTAACTAATAGGGCGGGATAAACTAATTTACGCTATTAAACACGGTATCATAATCAAAGATTTTGTTATTGTAACATTGTAACGCCACAGTTACCGGAATTTGAGTCGGCTAAAGGGCCCACGTGTCCTGAAGTGTACAAAAAAAGGTACGTACCTTAACTCTTAAGGTGAACCTAGTCCACATTTTTTGCATACAAACTTCGGGAGTGTTTTACTCCTCTGTCTGACATGGCACATCCAAAGTAAAATATGATATCGTTTTGTCTCATTATTAATATTGTCTCTACGGAAACAGAATACTAGAATAAAAACCCATTAAAAAGTTAGGAGCCAACAAAGATTCGTTTTTCTTGCTAATTTTATTTAAATTTGGGCGTGTTTAAGTAATAAAAGAAGTGTAAAATCTCCAAAACCAAGTCAATACCAATAAAGTTCAATTATCGAAAAGTTCAATAAACTTTTTTGGTCATTGATTTATGTATTGGCTTTTTCATAAAACCCGATCTTCCAAAAGACTTTTCTTAATTTTTTCGCGATTTTTTTACTATAAATGATCCTGCATCTCACTCAATAACGTAGTGTGTGTAGACTAGCGTCTAACTGCTCATCACTGATACTATCTCTGTCGGACACGAAGCCTGGTGACACAGCGTGATTTTTAGCCAGGCCCACCAGTGAGTTCGAGCCCGCGACTAGGTTCCCCTAGGACCGACGGTAGAAGAAGTAATGGTAATCATTAATAAAATGCGAAACGTGCCCCCTGTGCTCGCGCCTTTTACATTGGTCATCGATGAGGTCCTTAGAACCCGTGAAGACTTAATCAAACTAGATCAGGACCGCGAAATTTCACGCCTCCTGGGATCATAATTTGCGGACGACTTTATCCTCATTACAAATGATCTAGAAGGACTAGAGCGCATCTTATACCACATTAAACCCTTACTAAATAGCGTAGCTTACCAAATAAACGAAACAAAAACAAAACTTCTAATTAGGGACCCCATAACATCACAGCAAACAACCATCGTGAACCTCAACGGAATACATAACTTCTGCATTAAGCAGAAAAAGCGCAATTAGAAAACGTTGCCAATAGGCCACGAGAAACGTCAAATCATTACTACCATTCATACTAAACTCAAAGATGGACTGGAAGTTAGCTAGACTTATGTATCGAATAGTTATCGTACTTTGTATGATATATTATGGCTTAAAAATATCGATGCTCACCAAGGCAAACAGATCAAGACTCAGAAAGTATGAACGAGTTATCATGAGAGACTTGATTAATCACGCCAGGAATAAACCAAGAATTAAGAAAATGCACCAAATCTTAGACGGAAAAACCATAACAAAACACATCAAGAACCACAGGATATGCTACTTAGCACACGTCTTCAGACGGGATAAACCACACCTATTGCATGCAGCAATGCAGTATAAGGATAAATCTAAGAAGGTCGGACGACCTATTTACACATGGAACGACAACCTAAAACAGGACATGAAATACTTCGACATGGGTATCAAGTTTTGGAAGGACATGGCTGGAGACAAAAATAAGATCAAGAAAGCGGCTAGCGATATCAACAAAAAACCAGAAACTGATAGCAGCGAGAACTCATTAGACGACTATAAAAAAAACAACACAGAACATAGCGAAGCAACGGCATAGAAAAAAGCTGAGAAAACAGTTGAACCTACCCAAGAAGCTCGACCTGAATCGTCATGCCGGCGACGTCGTGAAAAGATCCTTTAAATAAATACCACTCGTTTCTCCACTAGTCCAATGCTTACTCAAGAATGCATATCCGGTAGGCTCGCAATCCTTTCCTATCCTAAGGGCACGTCTCCCGACCAATACAGCGCCCCTCGGTGTACTTCTTGATATGCAATGACCTCTGTAACACCATGAAGCATGAGGGTCCAGGGGCTAGTGCAAATCTTGGGGTTCATTCGATTAATCGAGTCTGGTCAAGCTACGCTAGGATTGGTGCACTGTGACTCGTAATTCCGTAATCCCTCGTACAAGTCTCGTACTGGTTTTATTATCCCTAACCTCGGTCCAATCATCATCTTCCTCTTTCTCTTTTCGTAGGTCGCATTCCATCTATTCATGTCTCATTACCCTCAATCTCAAATAATTGTATTACGTCTTCTAAATGTGTATTTTCTTCGTCCTTCATAGTAATTGCACTTATTAATTCTTCATTATGATTCTCACCTGTACTCATTACGCATAAGGTGTAGATTCGCGCGAGCGATAACCGATTCAGCCGAGCGGCCGTCCGTTTAGTGCACAATAGATAACGAGGTATTTTACCAAATTACTGCAGAAAACACGTCTAAGCAACACAACAACCGTACGCGCTTCGACACTCTGCACTTGACGTGGTAACAGTTACGAATTCGTCATCTATTAGTGACTCAAATTCACTCAACTGATGTAAGCCTTTCTTAATGATGTTGAGGTAATACTACATCGAGCTGCTATTAAACAGTATTGTGCCAAACAAACTGAGAAAACCTAGTCTTCTACATCCGCAACCTTCATACGCCTTTTTTAGGTTATGCCATGTTTCATAAGCAGTTTTTGCAGAGTGAATGTATGGAATGACTGCTAGTTGAACCTTTAGGGCACTTCGTGCCAACGCGTTTTCCGTCTTCTTTTTGTGGTCATCTTTTTCAACAAATTCCCATAGTTCTTAATGAATTAAGAGCATTCGCCTCAAGAACTTCCAACTTTAATCATTTTCAGACCCCTTGCGTTTCTCGATGGAATTCTTAAAATGTGTTGATGAAGCCATTTTGCCGGTAACGTGATACTTTTTGGCATAAGGTAGGTACTTACTGACTTGGCTCGTAGAAAGTGTGGTAGGATGGATTGGGCAAACTTGATCTTCTTGCCGTACCCCCCCTGGATCTTCTGAAAAGTTTACATAATATTATTATCCATACCGATCTTAGGAATTTTTTCATCAGTATTGGCAGACCATCGTTTGACAATTACCATGCTTGTATCTATGCCTAAATTTAGAGAACCGAAGTTCATTGAGTCGATTGATAATAACACTAGTTTACAAAATTTAACTTTTTGTCTGTTGCCGCGAATTTTGTGGTTGATAATGTTCACTTATGACTTGTTTTTGTCAAATCTACCCTCAATTTTTTTTTAACTGCTCGAGTTACTTTATTTTTTATTTTTATCATTAAAGCGTATATATTCATAGATAACAGGTGTATTTGACGGTGTTAAAATTAGTATCTGAAGTTTTTGCGTCATCAGTAGTTCAAGGAGACGTTGTTTAAACAATCCAGATCATTTTTGCTATATATGCGGAGAATATGTGTTTATAGATTGTAGAAAAGTTAATCAGAGTTGGTGAAAAATACCTATTTTGAGTATTTTGGGATGCTCTTGGATAAAAATGAGAAGTCTTAGGCTCCCAATTGTGTTTGTAAATCGTGTGTGGAATATTTAAGATTATGGAAAAGTGGTAAAAGAAGTGCCTTTAAATTTGGAACTCCGACAATTTGGCGAGAACCACGAAATCATCTCGAAGACTGTTATTTTTGTAGCGTTAACGTAAACGGTTTAATCACTAAAAATCGATCTAAATGGCAGTACCCAAGTACTAGTTGTGTACAACGACCAGTGCAGCGTTCACCTGACTCTTCAGTGCCTAAAAATATATCTGAACCCTTAGAAGAAGACATTGAAGGACCAAGCTCATCACAAAATGATGCAGATTTTGAAGGTATGTCAAATGTGCCAAATTGCTTTTCCCAAAATGAGTTAGATGATCTTGTAAGAGATTTAAATCTTTCTAAACAAGCTTCAGAAGTGTTAGCATCAAGACTGAGAGTAAATATGGAGCCTGGAAAGCAAAACATCGTCCAGAATTCATTCGTAGCTCGTGACAAAATTATTCTTCCACCATTACATATAAAACTGGGCATCATGAAACAATTTGTTATTAGTCACTAGATAAAGTCGGGAACTGCTTTTCTTACATTTGCCAAAAATTTCCTCAGCTCACTATGGAAAAGATTAAAGCTGGTATTTTTGATGGCCCCAAATTAGACAACTTATGAAAGATACTCAATTTAGAAATTCAATGACTGAGTTAGAGCGAAATACTTGGACAGCTTTCGTCTCTGTGATGCATGAGCGAAGAGCAGGGAGAGCGTATGCATCAGGACTTACGCATCATGGAAGAGCGCTATCAGGGTTTCTGGGAAACGAATATGATGTCTGACTATTGTTGGTCTCTGATACGTCATTTTCCAAAGTCTACACATCAGAGAAGAGCTTTAAAACGTAGTTTTTTAGAACTCAATGATTAATTATTTTTTCAGTAAAAGTTTTTCTTAGTATGTACGTGTTTTTTTCTGTTTTATACCTACATAGCAGAAACTCAGAAACTAGAGCTGATAAAAATCTTTTGATAATATTTTTGAAAAGAGCATATTATATGTAGTCAGCAACAGTTAAAATTTATTCGGCAACAGATGTACTGTAAACTAGTGTAATAAATGAAAAACAATCTTAGCTTGCACCGAATGGGAAATGATAGATGAATTAGACTGCGCAAACGATATACAGGGCGTCCCACGGATATGTCACATGGAGGAAAAGTACCTTGAATATTGTAGATGGAACATTTTACTGAAAGAAGACATTATTTTAATTTAAAAAACAATTTAAACTGCATTCATAGATATTTAAATAATTACATGGTTGAACTGGAAATCGAACCCGTTACACGAAAAAATAATCACCCTGTAGCTTTATCATACCGATCGAAAGGCTTCATCATAAGGATTATTTTTTGCTAAATAACATAGTATCAAAAATAAAAGGAAGACCATGTATTTTAACATTTTTAATAAAACTTAATCAATTTATCAAATGCTCAAAATGAGTCCCTTCCTGTTGAATACAAAGTCGCACTCTTGATTATTTCGCTCCCTGTCGATTTTTTGATCTTGTTGTGGTGGATATTTAGAAAAATCTGTCTAAGTTCTGCTTGTAGCTCGTGGACACTTTCATACTGGTTCTTGTAAACTATTTTTTTTACATAACCCCATAAAAAAAATCAAATGGGGTTAGATCTGGGGATTTCGGCGGCTATCTTATTTGTCCCAATCCAGAGATGAAAGTGTTCATTGAGATAGTCCCTTGTTCTATGACTGTTATGAGCCGGAGCCCCATCTTGCTGAAAAGTAAGGTTTTGTCGTTCTGCAACCGGAAGGTTATTTATCTCATTTCTCAAAATCTCAAATATTTCTAAATACCTTTCCGTATTCAAATGCCCTTCGTAAAAATGGACTAAGAGGACCCGGTTTTTTACAATCCCACACCAACAGTTGAACGAAAAATGTACTTGATTATTAGTCTCGCGGATACGTATGGGATTCTTCCTGGACCAAATGCGATTATTGTGTCGGTTCTACATACCAATATTGCTGAAGTTTGTCTCATCTGACCAGATAATATTATTCACATCAAATGTTGAAATTCATGGTCTTCCTTTTATTTGTGACACTATGTTATTTAGCAAAAAATAATCCCTATGATGAAGCCTTTCGATCGGTATGATAAAGCTACAGGGTGATTATTTTTCTCGTGTAACGGGTTCGATTCCCGGTTCAACCATGTAATTATTTAAATATCTATGAATGTATTTTAAATTGTTTTTTAAATTCAAATAATGTCTTCTTTCAGTAAAATGTTCTATCTACAATATTCAAAGTACTTTTCCTCCATGTGGCATATCCGTGGGACGCCCTGTATATAAGTACATAAAAGAAAATTTTGTAAAGTGCTACAATGAATGCAAATATATTAAAAAGGTAAATAACTCTAGCAAAAGAAATTGTGAAAAATGGATTAACAATAAAATAAAGATAAGTTGTGCCAATAAAGACAAACTGTTTTGTACGGTGAACGTACATGGGTTTTAAAATATATTTATTACAATAAGTTAGCCAGTAGGCTCGCGTATTTGCACTTTGAACGCGACCTACATTTGGCAGTGCATTGACACTGACATATTGCATTGTTCTATGCATTTTATGTATATTACATTTTTAGTGTTCAATTAGACGTGGTTTGAGTCGGACAACTTGCATTTTTATTTAGATTCATCCCGTTGAGCATTCACTGACATTTTCTGCATTTAAGTTTAAATTTGACATTTTACATTTGCATTGACATTACTTATGTTAGGGAACCAACCTACATAGTTTTTGGTCCTTCGTAACTATTGCAAGTACCATACAGTCCGATACGTCGGTCGATAAGTCGCCGCGCGGGATCTGTGTCGTGTCGTGTCATACCGTGCCACGTGTGTTGCCGTGCAGGAGCATTCGGGGAGGTGGCAGCGATCCAGGTTCCAGAGCGTCACATTGCATTGCATTGCATACAGGGAGAGTTCCTGAATCTCAAGTAAGATCGTTCATTATTTATCTTACGGCTTTATAATGGAGGGTTTAATCGTGCGTCAAGCTGAGATCCTCGAGGAAGTGAAGGGAATCCATTCTAATTTTAAGAAGGATTCAGCGAGCAGGAAGACCACCGATTACATTCGTAAAAGGCTTGAGAGGTTAGATATACTATGGGCGGAATGTGAAGAGAAGAACCGGGAGCTGAGTGCAGTAGAGGAGAAAGATCATCAATATTTCACCGGTAACATTTATGAGGTCATTAAAAGCTGGTACCATGGAACGCGTCAGGAGATTGCAGCGTTCGAGATGAAGACTCTTGCTGGACCCAGTAACGCCGGCCATAGTAAGTTAAACGTTGAGTTTGACAAAACCATGTTCGAGACATCTGTAGGAGCAGAGGACAAGCTACTCGAGTTACAGCAGTTGCAACAAGCTAACTTCCGTGCATTCACTAGGTTAGTAAATCGAAGCCTACACGAGGTTAAGGAGAAATGGGAAATTGAGGATATGCTTAAGACTGTAGAGTTTCGGTGGACTGCGATTGACAAATTACATTTACAAATTGATGGCATATTAGAGGGGAATTCACAGGACTACTATGACGAGTTCTGTCGTCACGAAAAGGCATTTACAAATATGAAACGGGCGTTGAACACGAAATTAAACGCTTCTCTACATCAACAGCAAACATTGCCTAAAATTGACATACCTATCTTTAACGGCAACTATACTTTATGGCCTACTTTTATGGATCTCTACGTAGAAGCGATTCATAATAATTCGGCGATCGCAAAAACACAAAAAATGCAACATCTAAAGGGTAGACTTCGCGGTGAAGCGGAAAAGCTCGTGCAGCATTTACACATTGCACCCGAAAATTATGACACGTGTTGGGAAATTTTGAACCATAGATATAATAATAAGTTTCTGTTATTTACCAGAAATTTCCAGGCATTTATGCGTCAACCTAATTTGCAAAAACAATCTGCATTCGACCTCAAGCGGTTATATGACACTAGCAACGAAACCATAAACGCCATACACAACTTGGGCGTTGATACAAGCTCATGGGATCCGATTCTAGTTTACGTGTTATGCGAAAAATTAGACTCCGAAACGTATACGGAATACATGCAGTCCAGGTCGGATCCGCGCGAGATACCAACATACAATCATTTTATGGATTTCGTCGAAAACAAGTTTATGGCATTATAACCATTGCACAGGAAAAAGCCAGAAAATTTTGATAAACCTGCATCAAAACCACATTTTAAGACGCAACACCTGTTCGGCAATAATCCCAAGTCATCAAATTCACAACCCAATAAAGGTTCAGCAAACTATTCTCGCAATTTTCATGCGTCAAACGCTGGACAATACAGCAAGACTATTTGTCCATTGTGCAATACGAATCATGCATTATTTCAATGTTCTAAATTCGCTGACATGCTGAGTCCGGAAAAAATAGCATTTATAGAAAACAATCAAATATGCAAAAATTGTTTGTATGTGCATACTAAGGGTTACTGTGCGTCGCAGAAAAGATGCAGAGATTGCAACGAACAACATAACACACTTCTGCACAGCGATATTGTAAAGTCAGCGCAAACGCCCTCAGCAACACAAACAGCACCTAAACCGTCGTCATCGACTTCATCTAGGTCAAATAAAAATATGCAAAACAACTTCGCGTCAAATAATAATGATGAAATATTATTACCAACAGCATTACTGCAAGTAGCCACAGCTGGAGGTGACTACATTACACTAAGGGCTCTAGTTGATCAAGGCTCACAAATTACGTTGATCACGGAGAATGCAGCTCAAAGATTGGGCATAAAGCATCAACAGCTGAATGCAAACATAAGTGGCATCGGTACTTTATCCAACAGGAGTAAAGGAAAGGTCCATTTATCCTGCAAGTCCTTATATAACGATTTCCAGTTTACAACGGAAGCGTTAATCATGACACGGGTAGTAAACAGTCTGCCTAACGTCACATTTGCAAAGAAACCGTGGGCTCATGTGACAGACATCACACTAGCCGACCCAGATTACAACTTATCTAGGCCCATTGACATACTTCTGGATGCACACGTATTTTCCGAAATACTCATGAATGGCTTAGTCAAAGGGGAGGTTAATGAACCCATGGCTCAACAAACACGGTTGGGGTGGATATTGTCAGGCAATGTCATCAAAACATTTAATTGCAGCGTCGTAGTTAATGAAGTTAACGACTTGACAAAATACTGGGAAATTGAAGACATCAATGGAGATGCATGCAATTCTATGACGTCAGAGGAACGATATTGTGAGGAGCTCTACACTGCAACAACCAAGCGATTAGGTAATGGCAGATATGCAGTTCGTTTGCCAATGAAGCCTAATTTTAATCAGCTGCTGGGCAAGTCAAAGCCACGAGCGGTAGCACAGTTTATGCAATTAGAAAGGAGATTAGGCAGGGATGACAAATTATCAGATAGTTACATCAAATTTATGCAAGAGTACCTGGAAATGGGACATATGAAGGAGAGCAAACCTGACTGCAACACGGCATGCTACTTACCTCATCATGGAGTCCTAAAACAGGACTCAGTGACATCAAAATTGAGGGTGGTTTTTAATGCCTCCCAGAAAACTGACACAGGTTACAGCCTGAATGACTTGATGGAGTGTGGCCCTAAGCTACATCAAGACCTATTGACATTATTATTAGGATGGCGGCTATACAAGTACGTCTTTACTGCAGATTGTGAGAAGATGTACCGCATGATCCTTGTCCATGACGAAGACCAACGCTTGCAAAAGATCCTGTGGAGAGAATCCAACCAAGGTCCTTTAAAGGAGTTCCAGTTATGCACAGTGACGTATGGAACCAAGGCAGCACCATTTCTAGCTCTCCGAACGCTGAAACAGCTTGCAGAGGATGATGCACAGAAATATCCGTTAGCAGCGGATGTCATCGCTAACGAAATGTACGTTGATGATGTCCTAAGTGGCAGCAACTCCGTCGCACGAGCACAAGAAATTCAAAAGCAACTCATTGACATGCTGAGTGGAGCTGGCCTTACACTACGGAAGTGGTCAAGCAACGACCAGACCTTGATTGAAAGCTTATTTTCTTCAGATCTTAACCAAACGACAATGCATTTTACAAACGATGGCATGACAAAAGCCCTGGGGGTCCAGTGGAATCCTACAACTGACACATTTTCATTTACAAACAAAATACAATTTGACAATAAAAACCAATTGACAAAAAGGAAGCTACTATCGGAAATCTCGAAAATTTTCGACCCGCTGGGCTGGCTGACACCTTTGACAGTAAAAGCAAAACTGCTGTTCCAAAGCGTCTGGCTATCGGGATGCGAGTGGGATGAAACCTTACCTGACAGCGTGCAAGAGGAATGGAAGCAGTTTACTAGCGACTTACACAACATAACCGAATACCAAATACCAAGGTGGCTGGGAGATATTACTAAACCATTCCAAGTACATGGGTTCTGCGATGCATCCGAAAAGGCCTACGCATGCGCTATATACCTGCTGACAACAAATGACAAAAACGAGCCTACGATTAGACTTATCGCTGCAAAGTCGAGGTTATCGCCAATCAACAAAAAATTGACACTACCGCGACTCGAATTATGTGGAGCGCTACTACTTTCACGGCTTATGAAAAAGGTCCTGACAGCCTTTAAATGGGACAATGTGCACAAAAATACATACGCCTGGACGGACTCTATGATTGTATTAGGCTGGCTGCACGGGGACGTCACAAAATGGAAGTCGTTCGTCAGCAACAGAGTACAGCAAGTGCATGACGTAATCCCAAAACAGCACTGGAGTTATGTCAAGTCCGAGGAAAATGCTGCAGACTGCGCGTCACGCGGAATCAGTTGTTCCCAACTATTGCAACATCCTTTGTGGTGGCAAGGCCCCTACTGGATGAAAAATTACAGTGAAGATACCTTTGACAAAATTACAATTACACCGACAACATGCGAATCAAAACAAAAACAAATGCAAACGTATGTTGTGAAATGTGAACCGTCTTCAATAGTAATTGAGTTATTAGACAGACACAGCGATTTGACTCGTATTACAAGGGTCATTGCTTGGATGAAACGTTTCATTAACAGCTGTTCGAACACCGACACTCATCGTACTACTACTTACTTGACATCTACGGAACTAAAAGGCGCTGAAAACCTAATAATGAAACATATTCAACTGCATGCTTTCAATGACGAGATTATGAGATTGAAGGAAAACAAAGGTTTGAGCACAAAAAGTAACCTTTTGAGTTTAAATCCATTCCTTGACAAAAATGACATTCTGCGAGTGGGTGGAAGGTTACGTAACTCAAGCCTACCCGAAGACACTAAACATCCAATTCTACTACCACATGACAACAAACTGACAGAGTTATTAATTTGGCAAGCTCACAGAAGAACATTACACGGAGGTCCTAAGTTAACCCTGACACATCTTCGACAAAGAGTTTGGATCGTAGGAGGACATCGCGCCGTCAAAAAGGTCTTACACAAATGCGTAACATGTCGCCGATTTAATGCTAAACAAACAAACCAGATTATGGCGGACCTACCAGAGCCGAGAGTGACAGTATCTCGCCCTTTTACACATACAGGTGTCGATTTTACTGGACACGTTGAGATCCAGGCAAGTAAAGGCCGAGGCGTCAGAACATTGCTGGCGTACGTTGCAGTATTTGTTTGTCTAGCAACAAAAGCCATCCATCTAGAACTGGTTTCAGAACTATCCAGTACAGCATTCCTATCGGCTTTCAAGCGCTTCTGCGCACGTCGAGGTACACCACGGGACATGTACAGCGACAACGGCACGAACTTTGTGGGTGCAAATCGGATCCTATTGCAACAATACAAATGCATTGTAGAAAACATTGACAACTTCTTCTTGGGGAAAATATCAGAGATGGGAGTTCAATGGCACTTCAATGCCCCGGTCTGGCCAAGCGCAGGCGGACTGTGGGAAGCAGCTGTGAAGAGCATGAAATATCATCTCAAACGGGTCATTGGAGACCAACGTCTAACATACGAAGAATTTACCACTCTGCTATGTCAGATAGAAGCTTACTTGAACTCACGACCACTATGCACTGTTTCAGAGAACGCCGAAGAGATTAACTGTTTAACTCCAGGACATTTCTTAACCGGCACATCACTCATGACAATTCCAGAACCCGACATGGACAATACGTACCGTTTAAACACGAGATGGCAAATTGTACAACAACTTAGCAAGGATTTCTGGAAGAAGTGGTCGCAAGAGTACCTCCAACAACTACAAGCAAGACTAAAGTGGAAACGACAGAATACTGACATAAAGAAAAATGACATTGTATGCATTAAAGATGAAAGGTTACCTGCAGGAAAATGGGCACTGGGTCGTGTAGCGGATTTACACCCTGGAAAAGACGGCCACACTAGAGTTGTGACATTACAAACTGCAAAAGGCGAAACTAAACGACCTATTACAAAACTGGTACCACTAGTGGAGGCTGAGGAAAAAACCAACACTGACACTGACAAACTACCCAAAAACAGGCGAAACCGAGCTAAAGGGCTTACCTGGAACAGCTTGGTATGTTATATGCTGATGCTAGTTATGACATTAATAACACCCACTGTTCAGCAAGATATGAAATTTGCTCAACTGACAAAAAATCAAACAGTTTTCTTTGACAAGATTGCAGATCTACAAGAAATTAGAGATGAATGGAAACTGGTATTCTATTACAATATGATAAATTATTGGCGCAACGTGGACACTCTGCAAGCATTCGTATCGCATATAAAGCAAGCTCGTTGCGAAGAGTGGTTGATGTAATTTCATGTTCTGATTAACCAACTTGAACAAAGCACGAGTGAACTAAATTATTACAACGAATTACTGAGGTCCCAGCGGATAATTCAACACAGGTCCAAAAGAGGAATGATCGACGGAGTAGGGTATGTTGCAAATTCGTTATTTGGAGTGTTAGATCAACATTTTGCAGAAAAATATGAACAGGATATCGACACAATCCAACACAATGAAAATCACCTATTCCAACTGCTTAAAAACCAGACAAGTGTTCTGGAAACCGAGAACAACATTGTACAGCGTAACGAAGCAACAATGGTGAAGCAGTTCACTTTTATCAACGATCACCTCACGTCCCTAGAAAACAAGACGCTCAAAGATAAACTTGAGAGTTCAAATGCATTCTACATCATTACATCGGCCATAGCTGCAGACAGAATGGCCCAAAACTTAAAAGATATCCAAGAATCACTCATCAACACACTGACAAATATGTACCAAGGACATATGGACGTACATCTATTATCACCAACCCAAATGCAAAGCGAACTAGATAGAGTAGCTCGACTACTACCTCGCGACTCTACACTACCTGAAGTTCGTAATGACATAAGAGACATCTACAGGCTGTTCAGAATACATGCACGCATAACACAACACTACCTGTTGATGGAAATAAAAGTACCGATCTTGAGTGATGCCCTATACGAACTTAACAGACTTATCAGCATTCCTCAACGTATTGACATAAATCGGGTAATGTACGTTATTCCCAACTCTGCATTAATAGCATTTAATGCCAACCAATACTCATTTATACCCCTAGAACAATATGACATTAACGAATGCCAAAAATTACATGACCAAACTCTACTGTGCAAACTAAATCACCCTATATACAACACCGGTGATCGTCACAAATCTATTTGCGATGTACAGCTGATTCGAGACAACGAAGAACACAGCGTTTATTGCCATACGGAAATAAAATTATGCGCCGACAAATGGGTCAAATTACATAAACAAAACACCTGGTTTTATTATTGTTGTGACACGTGCGAAGTACAATTAGTGTGCGGCACTCAAATGACATCGGAGACGATACGTCACTCGGGTCTGATAACGCTGAAACAAGGATGCAACTTGCAAGGCGACTCATTCACACTGCACGCATATATGGAACATACAAGTGACATTTTAGTCAATGTACCATATGCGATGATCGTGCCCACGATCTCTCCAATCAACAACATAATCAATACCTCGATTCGTAACTCAACGTTGCATATTGAAACGCACGAAGAGACGTTCAAGAAGATTGACACGCAACTACGCTCTATAGAAGCACAGTCTAAGCTAGACACCTTATCCTCTCACGACGTTCATCACTACATTGCAATTTATGTGGTTGTTGCGATTAGCATTGCACTGTTTGTAACATCGGTGTACTTTTGGCGAAAGATGGCAACCCAAAGACAGGGGGAGGGTCCGCAAGACGCGAGAAGTAGAAGCAGACGAGAAGAAGATCATGACATCGAGGACAGGAACAGCAAGATCGACAAACGGGACTCAAAAGTGAATAAAGTGTCGTGTGCTAACCCTACCTCAAGTGAAGTGAAATTTGACACTGAAAAACATAGTGATGTGTGCTAATTTATTATTATGGTGACATTCTATTTATAGACTTTAGTTATATTTCTTCATAGTAGTCGTAGATCAATCATATTTACATTGGAGTCCTTCATTTTTACATTGTTTTTTACATTCTTATTTTAGTTTTTTTACATATTTTGGTATTGTTATTTAATTATTCTCTTTCTGTGTTGTGGCAATATGTACGGTGAACGTACATGGGTTTTAAAATATATTTATTACAATAAGTTAGCCAGTAGGCTCGCGTATTTGCACTTTGAACGCGACCTACATTTGGCAGTGCATTGACACTGACATATTGCATTGTTCTATGCATTTTATGTATATTACATTTTTAGTGTTCAATTAGACGTGGTTTGAGTCGGACAACTTGCATTTTTATTTAGATTCATCCCGTTGAGCATTCACTGACATTTTCTGCATTTAAGTTTAAATTTGACATTTTACATTTGCATTGACATTACTTATGTTAGGGAACCAACCTACATGTTTATCAAATGGAAAAACGACCCTAACAATAAAACTCTTAAGTTAGAATATAATAGAACTAGAAATAAAGTAAATCTCATTATACTAAACACGAGATTCAATTATTACAGAAAAGAAATAGCAGGGAATAAAAATAATCCCAAAATATTGTGGGGAATATTGAATAAACTTACCGGCAAAATATTCAAGGCAGTAGATGAGGTAATAACGAGCGCCCTCTTAAATAATTCAAATAATAAAATGATTATCGCTATTGACTACGCAATGGAATTTGAAATGAGTGTGTCTAATATTGTGCCTGGGTGTGACAGACCCTTGCTGGATGAATCTGAATACATGGGATCACTAGACAAATCTTTATTCAAAAAGCTATATCCAATAAAATTCTTAAAATCATAAACAACTTAAACACTAAGAAATCAGCTGGAGTCATAGATATTAAAATGATAGGAAATAAAATTGTGAATGCAATAGTGAAACTAATCAATACGAGTATCCATCAAGGTAATTATCCGTCTGAATTAAAAACCGGTATAGTTAGACCCATTCATAAAAAAGGTAAATTCAATGAATTAGCAAATTAAAGACCCATGACGATATTACCAGTCATTAATAAAATAATTGAAAAATATATCTGTGACCAGTTACACTCGTTTTATCGTAACAATGACATAAATTCCAAAGCATAATATGGCTTCCAAAGTAAAAAATCCACAGCTAATTACTTTCCAATTTTACCGATGAAGTTAACAACCACCTAGACGAGAAAAAGCATGTGGTGCTATTGTTCGCTGATTTCAGCAAGGCGTTTGACACACTCAGATACAATATGCTATTAAAAACTCTAGAAAATTCCGGGATAAGAGGAAAATTACTAGAATGGTGTACAGAATCTCTTTGTAGCCGAAGTTATCACGTCAAAGTTGGCCCCAGCCTAAGCAGACTTGTTAACATTATCCAAGGTACAGCCCAAGGGTCAGTGACGGGGAACCTCCATTATCTAGCCTACGTCAATGACCTGGAAAATATTTTATAATACTGTTGCCTCTACTAATATGCTGATGACACTTGTATACTCTCTGCTAATAAAGATCTTAATATGGCCGCCGAATGTTTGCAAGCGGATTTTACTACTATGACCAAGTGGGCCCATGACTTGGGACTTTTTATGAATCCACAGAAAACCAAATTAATACATGTACATTCAAGCCATATAAATACCTCCCATTCTTTTCAAATTAAAGCTCATACCCAGGATTGTTTGCATAAAAATGTAACAGATTGCCAATGTTCGTCTATTGAGGAAGTTCCTTATCATACCTACTTGGTTCTTATAATAATTGATAATCGCTTCAACTGGAGAGGAGTTATCAGTGGAATCCGTTTGCGGTAAGTTGCGTGGAACACTCACTAAATTTTCCATAATAAAGCAGAATATACCGTACAAAACCCTCCTACAAATAAATGTACACAGCTCTTGCTGAGTCCATAATCTCTTATGGACTCACCAGCTATGGACGCACTTTTAAAACTTACCTCGATAAAATTCATCATCTGCAAACACGTCTGCTGAAACTGGTGGTACCAAAGTATTTAAGAAATAAATACCGCGAGAATTATACAGGTCTATTTAAACATTGCAATGTATTACCAGTTCTAGCCCGCGATGCGTACTTGTTTCTCATTGAACATTTTGACAACATTGAGATCCAGATTCCAGTGAACTATGATGTGAATACCCGCCAGTCAAAAGTAAAATCACTTAAAGTGCCACGTAAAAATATTTTTTATGGTAGGCGCACAATATCCGTCTTATTAAACCAAATATCTGTAGACATTCGCGACTCAATGAACAGGAAAAACGTAAAACACAAGCTCAAAGAATATTACCACTCCATTTTATCATAATTTCACAGTAACGCGTTGAGTAATTCCAGACCATGGCATGCTAAAACAGACCCCAGAGGTCTAATAGTGTGCCTTGTTTAATTACAAGGACAAAAACTTGTGTTTAAAAAACAAAAAAAAAGGTAAGGTCCACCATGAGTTCCATAATGGCGGTAAATCTGGCCATCACCCAAGTGTGCTTAAAATACGTACCTAGTACCTACGGAAAGTATAGAAGGCGCCACCAGCGAAGAGGCAAAGGAAATTTTGACCATAGGCTGAATTACAGGATGGATTCCGGATATTGATGAAAAAATAATAGGTACACACAGCTCCATTAAGTGGTTACCCCTCCAAAGGACATGTGCGTTCAAATCCATGCTAGGCCTAAGTTACTTTTTGTATTTGGCTAAAACATTTTATTATGATTACTGTATTGTTTTACTAAATATGCTGAACATTTACGGAATGTTATTCAACATCTAATTAGACCGGAGGTTTCAAGACCGCTTGCCTTCATAAAATTGGAGGTTGAAATCCTAGGCACGAAACGTGATTTTGTCATGCAATTTTTTTTGTTTTAGTTCTATTTATAAAGAATTTAAAAATAAAGAATAATTAAATACTCTCTTATTTATTATTAGTATTATGAAATTATCATAATACTAATTATTGCTAGTATTTAACAAAGCGCGACGCACCCCTTCGCCGGAAGACAAAAAAAGGTTTATTATTTTTTGTTTTTCAGTTTTTTCGATGGTTTTTTTTAAACGTTTCTCCACACTAGGAATTTCTTCTGTATTGTGGATGCGTTTACAAACATTTAAACTCACAAACACAAACATCCAGACCCGGACCAACTACTTGTAGGTCATACAAATATTTGTTCCGTGCGGGAATCGAACCCGCGACTCGCAGCGCAGCCGTGCCGTCAATATAACTTGAGGGTAGGGATAAACTTTATAAAAGAAACGTAAGTAAGTTGAATTAATAGATATCCTTAAATAACATAGTCTATCGATTAGACAGAGACCTAAACATAAAGTGACTCGGACGATAGTAGATAACAATTTCATCGTAATTCATATAGGCTCGCTGGCTAGTTCGTCAAACTGCCATGCCGGTATGAGTATGACGACGTTCGGTGATGCGATTGTTCGAATCCAAGTCGAAATAATAAACTATTTTTGAAGTATTATTTAGATTATTCGTAACGACATCGATGCAATCGCAAAAAAAAAAACAGCTGTTCCCTACATTTTGACGAGTTATGCGAACATAAATGTAGGGAACAGATGTTTTTTTTTTCGCGATTGCATCATTGGTCCCTTAGTAAAAGTTGTTCATAATGATGAGTACAATCTCCCATTTCGGTTTGTCGCATGTTTTCAATTTCAACCTGTATATTATGCTGATTTTAAACGCAACCTATTTTGTGACATGACGGATGTCATTTGATTTTGACACGAAATCTATTTGTTCCGTTTTTTGGTTCGTGGTTCGCACAATTCTGTTCTACTTGTTTTCACTATTGATATTCCGTTTATTAATCGTTACAAACTGTTTTCTTTGTGCTAAAATATCCAACACGGTAGCAGAACATGGTTACTAATATTCAAAAATGCTCATATTTTGGACAGATTGAAGAAGAAATCCTATAACTTTAATAATACTTAGTAGATATCACGTCACCGGCAAACGTTGCAAAACGGCTTCTTCAACACATATTAGGTATATGAATTCCATCGAGAAACTCAAGGGGTCAGAAAATTATTCTACTTGTCTTTTTCAACAAATTGCCATAGCTCTTCATGAATTACGTAACAGCATTCGCATCGAGAACTTCAAAGTCGAATAAATTTCGGACCCCTTGCCTTTCTCGATGGAATTCATATTAAATGTATTGAAGAAGCCATTTTGCAACTATTGCCCGTAACGTGATACTTTTTGGTATACGGTAGGTACTTACTGATAGGGATCTGCGGAAGCGCAGCATGTTAAACCGGCCCAAAGTGACGCTCTGGATAATCTGAAAAGTATACGTATAATATATACCGTTCTTTGGAGTTTTTTCATCAACAACTGGAATTCACGTAAGGTCTACCCGGTGCATCATGAGTTCCATACTGACGGTAAAATGGACCATCACCCGATTCGCGCTTAAAATACCTAATACCTACGGTAAGTATAGAGGGCGCCACCAGCGGAGAGGCTAAGGAAATGCTGACAATAGGCTGAAATACAGGAGCTTGACTCAAGATGGATTGCGGATATTGATGAAAAAATAATACATATCTATTTTTATTTTATGTAAAACTGACGGCGAGAGACCGACTGTTCTGTAAATACAGAACAGTCTGTCTCTTTTAGCGCGTTAAAGTCGTCAATCGCTTAAATTGACACTTATCGATTTACAAACCCACTCAGAAAATTAATTAATTGGATAAGTACCGGAGTTACCGACATAGCTTGTAGGGCAAACATGCTGAAGTGGCAGGAGGGGTGGCAATTTTTGTAGAACGAACGATGGCTGGTGGAGCATACGAGTCTTACGCCCACGAGCTATCTAGGGGGTGTACCTCTCTTCCGTCAACAAGGTACCTACAAGGCTCACCCACGACTCAAGAAAATAATATGTGGACACAAAATAGGGCGACAAGGCACAAATAAAAATGAAACAGGTTTTGTTTGCTCATATTTAGTAAATTATTATTTTATACCTAAGTAAGTTTAACATTTGTGGTATATTTTTAATAAACCATTTATTTTAAAATTTCATAAACATCAACGATTCACAAAAATATAGTATCTAAGAGACTTTGTGTCTCCAGAGACAATATCCATTAGAAAAAAAAAGCAAAGAATATGTACCTAGGTTTTGTGAAAGATAAAAATTGTTACGAATTATAACTAAGTATAGTAATATAGTTATAATGCGTGTAATATATTTTTTAGGATAAGGAAACAATTTTTAGAGTAGTAGTAATACTATTCTCTGTCTCTTTATTACCTACTTTAATAGAGTTGCAGTTGCGGTTTTCCTAGCGTCAGGCAATGACAAAAGCAATCAATCTTATGTAACCATTAGTTTCTCGCAACAATATGTATAAATTACAATCGGTATTGGTTGTTTACGAAACTGATTACCTACGTTAGACATTACATTATACGTATCAACGAAGACATCACAAAATGTATCTAGAATGCTAAAAGTAGAACTACAACTACACAAACATCTATAATATATTTTTAACATGTTCACCTATGTATATTACATAAAAAATATGACTTAGAAATTGCATTGCCTGACGGAAATCGAATAACAGATTTAAACGTCTTCCGTTTCTTTAGAAGCAGGAACTCTTGGCCCGGACACGCAAATGCGATTCGCGCTTGACCAAATCAGGCCTGACAAAAGGGCAAGACCCACTACGTGGTGTTGAGTGCGTAGAAAAGCAGCCGGTTGTCCTAAAAGAAAGGTATATCACATTATCTATAAGTTTTAATCTTCAACTTATTTATTTCCGAGCACTGTGTGTGGTATAAGATAGGTACTTACTGACTGTGCTCGGCGTGAGTGTCGCGGGATGGACCCGCCCAAATTCGCATTATTGCCCTATTCTCGCTGGATCTTCTGAAAAGTTTACATATTATCAATACCGTTCTTTGAAATCCTAAAAAGAGGAGTTCAAAGTACGTGTACCTAATAGGTAATTTACAAGAATATGTAACCTACAATTATTTCTGAAGACTAGATTTGTTGGTGTTCCACTTACGGCCCGTTATCTTCAAGTCGCTCGCGGCATTGCCGATTCAATTCGGCGATCTCAATAGTCACTCGTTTCTCTGCTTCCCTGAGGGCTGATCTGTAAAAATAGGTACTCAATAAAATTACTATCACAAATACCTAATCGTTCTTTGATATGCTTATAGGGGGGATGCTTAATGTTTAATACGATACAACATTACTTCTTAAGCACGAAATCCGTTGTTTTGACTCAAGTTACGGGCGTTTCCTACTCCATAACACTTACGGACACGTGACTAATACCTAAATAATATCATCGCACGAAGTATTAGTAAAAAAGGGTAATATAATGTTCTATGTATAGGTACTTATAATATTGTAGCATCTACAATTCAACATTTAATTCACCTCGACAGACACAGCCAAGGACTCAATCCTGTGTGGCTAGACCACCAACATGCTCAAACTGAGAGTTGTACAAGTCACAGTGAACGGAAACTGACGACACTCCATCAACCGAAATTGGGTTAGAACTACCCCTCTCCACTCCCCACTCTCTCCACTCTTTTAGGGAATACAGCTGAATTGTACAACACATACCAACTACATTACTACAAAACCCAGCATATCCATGTGGCAGCGCAAATGACTGTTCGGCAGGAAATGGGAGATTAGCCCCAAAGTCACTTATTGGATATGCACCACAGTCATCCGACCAATTATCACATACGGCTCACTAGTCTGGTGACAGGCTACAGGTCTATCACCAGACCAGTCGGTGTTAGTCGGTCAGTGTCAGGTGTATTGATAATTTGGCATTGGTAGTGATTGCTCCAAAAACTGCAGCACTTGTTGCAGTTTACATGTGTAAGACTTTAAATGCATAAATATATTTATACTGAAAAAGGTGTATTCATTTCACGAGTAGGTAATTGCAGACACAATTACAAAATGTTTTGTGCATGCTAGCTAGCCGTTTCTGCAAATTTTCAAATTTACCATAGCAACTGAAGAGTCGAATAATATACCATTGGCACAGTTTGCTACAATTTCGTCGGTGGGAAAAAACGTTCCGTATTGGGAATCTTTCGTTATACTTAACTGATAAATTAATTATTGATAGCTTGGTTACATCAGGCTGATGAAGAAGAGGACGGGAAGAGAATTGCAATATGGATAAGATTCCTACAAGCAAGGAAGCGTTGTGCGCTGTAACAATACTTAAGAGATATTGTGTACCTATTTGGTGAAGGAAAATACAATATAGACATTAAAGATGTTCTGAAAATGGAACGTACGCTACATTGTAAGCTTAGCACAGCAATCTAACCTAAAACAATGCAAATTTACCGATTTTTTTAGAGAAGATCCTAGGATCTTCTCGAAAAAAATCGGTGTCAATGATCAAGATGTACATCCTGATCATTGACACCTAGTTTGATGTATCTAATAACACACATCAAAGGTGTCTAAGGATCAAGATTGAGATTCAGGCTAGTACGCCGAGTTCCAAACGTCGAGATACGAAGACGTAGGTACGTAGGTCTTCGAGATCGGAAAGCGTACTACGGAGCTCAAGTGGAGATGAGCAGGACACATGACAAGGGTTTGACAGAGTGGCGTTCAAGGACTAAAGACAAGATGTCGGTCGTCCGGCGGATGATGATGATGATCTTGTCTGCGTAAGGTGATGTGAGCTCATCCTCTATGTCGCTCTGTCACGTTGCCAGTGATGCGGTAACGTGCGCAAAGTCGATTGATTCCACTCAGAAGTATGACAGAAAATTCACTGATTTGGCCTCAATAAGCAAATTAAGCAAATTTTGTAGCAATAAGGACGACTTGACAGAAGATTAATCTTTTGACCGTAAATGAAAAACTATTCCCTTTTCAAATGACGTTTACAAGTAACCAAAGGAGTTACGGAAAAACAAAAAAACTGATTTTTAGAAGCTAGCAAATCATGCTTGAGCCCAAAAACTTTTGATGTGTGCATTTAGTAGACATTAGGCGATATATTAAATATTGTTCTCTTGTATTATTTCTTGCTTTACTTAGATGGAATTATAGTGGTCCCATCATCGTCGTTATAAACGAAATCCACTTTGTGTAACATTAATGTTTTGTATTTTTGAAATGTTGATTTCAATTGTTAAGTAGTTGTGTTTTCAAAAGAACTTTAAATTTAAGTTTTGCCATTTAATTGCAAGCGACTTGTTAACACGAAGGCAATTACTAAAAGCAAGTTTTGCCTCGTCTAAACACAGAGTTGCACATCCTTGGACAATTGATTTAATTATTGCTCGTATTTGCGCAGCACAATTATACTACATCTTTTTTTATTACTGAACGTGTTCACTAGATTTTATTGTACGTGCTGTTTACAATTATGCCAGCAAAGAACGGCAACTGACTTGCCCGTATCGTGCAACAATTATACGTGTTGTTTAGACGGTGCCAGTGAATAATTGTTGCTTATATTTTACGGTATGCCTTACTCGATAAAGCATCGTGTTAAAGTAACATTAAGGCTTCTTGAAACAGGCGCGCCGCGACAGCGCGAGACGACACTTGTACACAACTTGCAACAATTTTCATGAAGTTTTCATAGAAATTGTTCTACGAGTGTCGCGTCACACCTGTTTGAAGAAGCCTTTAATCTCTACTTACGGGGAACCATAGCCGCGCTGTTGTTCTTGAGTGTTTGCGATTGGCTGCCTTCTGAAGAAATGTACAAAACAATTATAAGTACTAGTGACCGCCCAGTAGTCGAAATTCGACTATAATTCATTTAAATCAAAAGTATTATTTTTCTGCACGCCTTCTCCATTTAAACTTTAATTAGGTATGCCAAAGGACATTGCTCTGCGTCCATAAATTGTTCGCCCTGGTACCAAGAGCATCGGATCGAATTACCTATGTGTTGTGTTGTCGATTATTAGTAAATTCCTACATGATGTTATTTTTATAGCGGACTAGCTGCAGAATAGATATATATATATATATAAAGTATCAGATTCAGAGGTTATAATCGAACCACAGATATTATGGTTTTTCATAACTCCGTGACTCCGCATGATTTTTAAGAAACTGAAAAAAATATCCTAATGTATTTAGCTATTTATAGTACCTGTCTAGATAACTAGGTATGCAATTTTTGTTCTAAAGCCGAAGAGTATGTGGGTAAGTGCAACGTATATTGGTATGCATAGAATCCAATTAACATACTTACCTACCTGCTTTCTTAGCATTGGTATTGATTGGCAAGAGATAAAATGTATGTGTCTATCAAAAAAGAGGCAATTGTGAGAAGTCTCTCCTATTTCAGAATCCATGCTTGTCAGTCGATAAGCATGGATTCTGACAAGACTATTTAGTGACGTCAAAAATAGGGGTGCCAAATACGATACGGTAAAAACGATATTTCCTATGATTTAATATAGCCATACGTTACAAACAGTATTAAGTACATCAACTTTTGTCATACGATAATATTAATATCATTACAAATATTTTTTCTGAGCTATCACAATTTCATAATTTAATTTGTTATTATTTTATTAGATTTTTTGTACATGCGCAGAATGTGCGAGGTTTTGAAAATGTTGACACGGGACTCTGAGCGCGAGCCGATTTAGCCCAATTTACTATTTTTGAATTTGTTAAAAAAAAAAACTATTAAACTGAAAAAATCAACTGTTAAATTCCCTCCTAACTACGATTCCCTCATCGTACATGCAATTTTCACATTATTTTGTGCTTTTATTAGGAAATGAGATGGAAAATGGTTTTGAAATCTACCCTGGTTCGGATTTTTTTTGATCGAGTAAATTACAATTAATCGTGTTTTGAAGTGTTAATTTCCCTCAAACAAGGATGTATCTATGGCATTTTTTTAAGGGCCTAAATACACTAATTTGACTATTTAATGTTGATTCTGAAACAGGTAAATTTTGGATAAACCCCCGTTAATAAAATAAACAATTAATTATCGTGTACATGTCCGATGCTTTTAATGCAGAGGGCGACTTTTCACATTGTCCTTTCATACTTTTTCGTATATATAATAGTGATCAATACTTACGGGCCGCGTACGACGCCGAGCTTCTGAGCTTGTTCTAAAGTAATGGGCATGTCCTCATAGGCCCGCATTCTGAAAGTTACACAATACGATTAGGTACTATATTATAATACGAGCTATTAATAACCGAGTAAATAAATATAAGTGGATATTCTTAAAACTTAGGGAGATACCCTGTTTTAAGAATATCGACGATATGTGAATCATGGGCCATAGCCCATACTTACCCAAAAGACATGTTATTCCTAGAATAATGGAATTGTGGTCGGGTCTGAGTAGGGCTTATCGTTCTGAAAAGTAACACAGTAGGTATAACAACACATTTGGGTTGGCTTGGTTGAGAAATTACGAAAGGAAAATTGAATGGGGTTGCCATGTGAGTTCCTTTCGTAATATCTTAGTTTAAAACTATTTTCATCGCTGTTGTTGGTACTTCTAGCTGTAGAGGCGTGTCGTGTAGTTCATGTTCAATTTCCCAACAGCGAAAGAGCTCCACGACCAAAACCAGCCGTAGCAGCTTGGCAGTGCAGGATTGAGCGTCGGTAACGGATTAATTCTAGAGTTGAAACGGATATCCGGTAACTACCACGTATCTGGCCTATTTGGCCTAAATTACTATCCAGCCGGATACTGGATAACAAGCGCCTATACGGCCGGATAGTGGATAAAATAAAAACAGAATTTAAAATTTAGGTAAGTACTTTGTTTAATTTTCATTTTACAACTTTTACTATCCAGCCGGATACTGGATAACAAGCGCCTATACGGCCGGATAGTGGATAAAATAAAAACAGAATTTAAAATTTAGGTAAGTACTTTGTTTAATTTTTATTTTACAACTTCGAAAATTAATTAGTACTGCACTAAGGGCACATAATGGTGAATGATTACTAATTTATCTGCATTTAGAGGTAACAAGCAGCTTCGCGATTTTGGCAAACTTTGATAAATTTGGATGTTGTATAACATTAGCTGCCCACCGAATAGTCGTAATAGATCGCGGTCGATTCTAACTGGTTTTAGATTAGAATTAAACTCAAATGTAATCGCGTTTCTTTCATTGTGAGTCTGGCTAAGTATACTTTTCTGCTACCTCATTATAAGCACCAAACGGCAATATTTGGCCGGATAATCGGCTATCCGGGTATTGTTATCTCTCATAGAATGAGTTATTAAAAAAATATTATATATGCTTTCATTGAGCTCAAGGCGTACTTTTCTTGAAACTACATTTTTGTATGACATAAGCAATAACTCGAATAATTGTTTAGACATTGTTAACAAGTTGTGTTACATAGTTCCCAGAATATGCCAAGGATGCGAGGTGCGCGCACTACCTCCAGTCGTACAAATGCCGGCTTACGTGCGCCTCTTCGTCTTCTTTTGTTTTTTTTTTGTTTGGCATCTCGCAGTTGACCTTGAGAGGCCCTGAGCCCTGACTGCTTAACCGGTCTTTCCTGGGGCTGCCATTAAGAATTAACTTAACGCCTCCAGCCAGGGCTTAAAAACTACTTAAATTACTAGGCGACTGCACGCTGAGGGCACCCCCTGCGGGGTACGGGCCTCGGCTCAAGGCGTCACTGTTAGGGGGACAGCAAGTGGGGACAGGCTGGATCAAAACATTGGGGAATTTAGCTCAGCTGCGGCGCGGGCTGGCGCTTCAACGAGCAAGGGTCGGTCGGGGGTCTCGACGTTATGCGCCGTTACTCGGGGTCTCAGCGGGGCGCGAGGACCTCGGCGGCGAGGTCGGAATGAGCCTCTTCGTCGCCTTACGAGCAATTTTAATAAGAATTTCTGCAGTTTGGATCTATTTGCCTTACCGCATAGAAAGTTTCGACTCATGAAAAATTAAGGTGCACTGTTGTTCTACTTATGCGGCACTATGTTTATGTTTTGACAGCTTTATGTTTTGTTGATACTAAATTTACTATTTACATTCCTCTTTTTTATACATATTTAAGAACGCTAGTCTTAATATTTACCAAATTGTCTCACTGTGTATCTGTGGAGAACGTGGTTGATTTCACATTAGTATCATTTCTGTATCCTATCTTTTTGTAATTCTTAGTGTGTAATTGTTTGTTTTCCCCAATAAATAAAATAAAATAAGGTTGGCCGAAGATCCGGTACCCGGCCAATCAGCTATCCGTTTCATCTCTAATTGAAACCATCAAACCTTTAATAACTATTTTGTTTTAATTAACAAGAACTTAATTTTCTTTAAAATCTTGGTTAGTTATGTATTGTTTTTTTTATTTCAATTTGATAAAGGGTCATTGACGATTAAATAACAGCATTTTTTTTTAATACAGCAATATTTGTAGGTACAGTTAGCAAAATACAAGGTGTAAAAGTTTTAGTTTAAAAAAAAAATGCCATTTATTTTTTTAAATACCCAGAGGGGATTTATTTTTTTATTTTTGTGGTGACCCTTGTGACCACCCCTATCACCCCCCTCCCCAGATACGTAACCTTTTGCGACACCCTCTATACGTACCTATCTAATATTATAAAATACTTACGGAGAGTCGCGGATATCTTCGAGAGCTTTCAAACGGGCAAGTTCCTTAACACGTTCTTCTTTGTAGCGTGTACCAATCGAGTATAACCTGAAAAGTGAAATTCAATGATAAAACAATCGCTACAGATGTGTGTATTGCTTTTGTCGCCAGTATGTTTTTATAAAAATTAAGTAATAGGGCCTTATAGCCCCAGCGGGAAAAATGGAAAACGAATAGTAGATGCCTAATCATTGTAATGTGAGAATATGTGAACGTAAATTGTGTACAAATATTGAATTACATATTCAAATTATAAGGATGTACCTATTTGCATGGAATTTTATATAAGATATATGGTCATACACTTATTTTGTTACTTTCAGCTTAAATCAAAACCGCCTTGTATAAAGCGCTTGGGCCTGCAAAGCCCCTCGCGCGGCCTCTCTGGGTGCACAATGTACAATGCGCACATTTTCCAAACAAAAATAAACTAATAGGTTGGTACTTCTTTCTGACTTTGCCTTGTGGTCAGGGGCTTAAGAAATAATTGCTGTGTTTCTTTCAGAGCGGCAATGATCTTTGGCGCGTATGTAACGTGTGTAAAAAGACGCATTACGAAACTGAGTCACTTGTACCTACCTGATTGTGTTTTTTTTGTACTGGGCCATACCTGGGAACATTTAGGTTACGGAGATATTGAAAGTACTTTTCACTTTTTCATCTTTTATTTACGAAATCAATTTTGTGATTTCCCACCTTGCTTCCCCGAAGGGTTGAGCAGAATAGTACAGCCACATTTCGCCAGGTATGTTTCAGTCCTGTGTAACAGTAGGCTTGTAAAATGTTATAACTTATCTTACAATTCCCCCACAACTTCTGTACTGTTGTACCTATGCACCCATGAGCACAATGTTTTGCGTGCCAAACTCAGTTTGATGTGTATTTTATAATGGTTATGTGATGGGTCTTTTTCCCCGACTGCACCAGAGGGTTATGTTTCTCGAGTGTATGTATGTAGATTTCTTTGGCACGCTCTAGCCTATACGGCTTGATGAATTTTGGCGCCAACTTATTAATAACAATTTATCTACTTATTTATGACATGGAGTCACTATGGGTGAAATGTATTTGTGTGCAATGTACAATGCCTGAAAAAAAATGATTTGATTTGATTTTGATTTTTGATTGTGTTTTTTCTCAAAACCTATCGATTGGGGTATCAAATAAAGGGTTTCTAGTCTTAAAGTCAAAAATAATTATGTAAATTAACTAAAACGTGTAAATAAAAAACTTAATTTTAAAATCAATAACCCGACTGCGTAACTTTGATTCAGTAGTAGTTAGAGAATACAATCCCGAGCATGTTTTTCAATCCCGGGCTTACGGGATTTTTGAAGCCTTTTCCCGGGATCCCGGGCCTATCCCGGGATTAGACTATGTGGTTTCTAATTGAGCTAAAATTTAAAAAAACGAGTAATAAAAAAAAAATTCTTTAATGTCTTTGCACAACACAAATCAGAACAATAATAAGAAAAGAAAAAACACAAACCAAAAAATACAATACTTTTGCAAGAAATTAAAAAACAGCACAAAATAACTATTTAGAATTTCGAAAATATAGTCGCAGAAATATCAAAGCATCCAATGTTTGACTTCCGAGCCTGCTTCGTAGTTTATTGCCAACATAAGCAGCAGCTGAAAACGCTCGTTCAGGTTCTACGCTGGTTGGAGGAATAGACAATAGATACTTATATGCTGTTTCTAAGTGATATCCACGAACTCCTCCATTTTCGAACAGGCTCATTTCACGTCTAATACTATTTGCCAACCCCAATTCATTTTGTACTTGTACTTCAGGATCTGGGGATTTCATACTCTTGTTAATTTCCAGCTGTAACTTTTCCTTTAATGTCAATTGGGGTTGGGAGGTTTCTGACCTTAGCTCATCATCTGTTTGTGATCCTGACCTTGCTTCTTCTTCCGTGTTATCTCGACTATTAAGTCTTTTAACAATACTCTTTATTTGCTTCCTCACTAAAGCCTGTGTCGGAACTGGAAATAAGTCGTGCCATTCCAAATCCGATAATAACTGATTTTCATCATCCATTCGTGGATTTTGTAAATAATTTAACACGCCAGTTAAATCATCACTTCGTCGTTGCTTTATACGTTCCACTAAGGATGTTTTAATTTTTTTGGCAAGTGCTGAGTTTTTGCTAGACAGTTGTTTTATAAGAAATTTCAGAGCGGCATCAGCTGTGCATAAATTAGCATCTCGCCGACAGATTGCTTCTACTGTCAATTTAATTGGGGTCAGCACATCAACAATTTTATTTACCAATTCAAAATCAACATCTTCTAAACGAATTGGATGATTGAGATCTATAAGAGCTTTTTGAATGCATGCTTTTAAAAGATAAAATCGCTCCAGCATTGTTAAAAGACTATTCCACCTGGTTTTACAGTCCAAAAGAAGTGACAGCTCTTTTCCATGTTCAATTTTCACATATTTTTGAAGTACTGTTTCATTTTTCAATGGAGATCTTTTGAAATACACTACAACTTTGCGGATTTTCTTTATCAGCTCATTAATATTTTCATATTGTGTTAACTCTGGTACGTGTTCTGGCACTTCTGGCGCAAGATCATTTTGTGACATTACGATTAAACCTGATTCTGGACAGTCTAAGTCTTCTAAATGGTGTTCATCATCGCTGTCGTCCATATAATCAACATTCACAGCTGGTTCATTTATACTATCATCTGAGGTAGGGCTATCTTGCAAATTATTATGTTTTTCATAAAGCACATCACAGACCGCCAAATTGATACCATGTGCGAGACACAGTTGTTGTTCAGTGCAAACAAGCCGCCCCACCTTTATCATAACATTCGGTCCATCGGTTACAATAGCCACGATGTCAGTTTCTAGGGAAATGTCAAATTTACTTAGACGCTCTTGCAATATACGAAGACAATTTTCAGCTGTCATACTTCCGTAAATAGGAACAAGTCCTAAGTTCCAAAATTTTTTATATGAATGAACGTTGACCGCCATGTATCGTTTATTGGAAGTTGAAGTCCACTCGTCGAAAGAAAGACTAAATCTTTCACCTGCACTTTTCAAATGTTGTAATTCTGCAGTTACTTGCTTTCTGATTTTTTCACTGTAATTCATAACACGTTTTCGAACAGTGACGGCTGACTTTGGTAAATCCGTGTATTTTGCTAAGAGCAATTTTCTCAAATCATCTGAGGTTATGAATACACTGAATGGAAATCCATCTAATGCAATCATTCTTGCCAAGATATCATCCAGGCTATCGTCGGCACTTTTAGTAAAATAATCATCTAACTTTCGCTTGGCTGGCGGCGGTGCTGTGTTCAGATTTTCAGAATCTTGACTTGTTGAAGCTGATATAACCTTGATATTATGTTTTGATAACAAATGTGTATGTAATCCCTTAGTTGATCCACCCAAAGTCTTGAGGATGGCTGGGCATCGCTTACATTTAGCACTATTCCCGTCCTTCGCAACTAAATAATAACTCCACACTGACGTCGTATCACTGTCTTTTTTATGTTTAACAAAGTCTCCCGCCATTTGAAATACTTAATTTCAGATAATTGACTTTTAAATTTTAATGGCGTAGCCTACGTAACCCGTCACTGACAGAACAATAAATGAAAAAAATAAAACCTGATTTGCATATTTATACTTTCGTACAGGGAATCCCCGACGGGAAATACCCGCAACAATATTATGATATGAGATGATCGGGTGATTCCCCTGTTGGTCCGTTGGGGAATTACAATTTAGTACCTTAAGAGTATTGTATTAAAGTATTCCGAGTGGGGAAGTCCCTTCTAAGTTCAACGACAAACATATTATTAGGACTGTACCTGTGTAGTAAATAGTGGGTACCTACCTACGTATTGTACGAGTTGCTTTTTGTCGTAATGTATTAAAATAATCTAGGCAAGGTTATTTTCAAGACGCAACGGACTACGGAATACAAACTAGACTTGTTTGTGGCAATCCCGAAAATCCCGAGATTAGCCAAGTACAGTCCCGGGATTTTCGGGGCCAGAAAACGGTCGGGATCCCGGGATCCCGAGATTTGGGATCCCGGGATTGTATTCTCTAGTAGTAGTCCATAAACGTCTTTATTGTTAAGGCCCTGGTAACTTTAAATATTGTCGTTATGAGCGATAATAGTTCTTATTGCAATCCAATACGGGTTAAAATCTGTTGTAATAACTTCTAATAATAAATGAGCAAGCATTGTCGTAAAAATGCAAATAAAATCGTATAAAATTAGATATTAACTGTTTAATAATACATAATCCATCACTGGATGCAGTTTGGCATTTTGGATTTTATGGTATATTTTTAATTATAATTATAATTGTTATTGAAGGGATTAACTGGTTTTAAAGATAACTAAGAGGTGACATCGATGATTTTTTTGATGCATTAAAGTAAGTTTAATGATGTTTTGATTTCCATCACTTTATGCAAAAAAGACTTAAAAATATCGTATATTTTTTTGCTTTCAAAATTATTTACGGTTAAAGACATACACTGGTTTAAAAAAACCACGTTTTTGAGCGTTTTCAAGAAATCACCGCCTTTAATTTAGGATGATGCCTCCGGCTGCATGAGATTGCTTATATTATTCAGTTTAATAATCAACCTTTTAAAATACAAGTTTCTTGTTTCCATATTTTTAAATTAAACTTCAAATTTACGCAGGCGGGTTTTTGGTTTTAAATTTTGTTTTTACTCCTTGTATATCAGGAGAACTCACTTTATCGGGTGCACAGTGTCAGAATCTCTTAGATTTTTAGCAGATTTGGTCGGCATGGATCTGAAATAAGGCATTTTAATAGTAATTATATTCAATACACATAAGAAATTTAAACGAATAAAGCAGGAGTACTTACCGATTCGGCTGTACAGTTTCAATTTTTTTTAAGGAAGTAGCTGATTCCGTAGACGAAGAACTAAAATAATGCATTTTAATCGTAATGATATTCGTTACACGTTCGTTACAATAATATTACAATAAATTAAATATTAATTAAATATTTGGCTGGGAGTAACAAGGGCGATCGGAATCCTGACCCAGATTTACACAATGCAGTTGGTATTGTTTGTAGGTACTAATAAAAAAATTAAGCTAATAAATACTTACAAAGAGCTGTCTGACTGCCTTCTGGTATTTGATTCCGGGAAGGTAATTGCTGAGGAGCGCCGATAGCGAAGTAAGCGCAAACTGAAATTCAATAATAAAACATTCGTATCAGATGTGTAGTGCTTTTATCATAGTGTCGGATCCCCAAAAGCCGCGCAGCACTAGCGCAGTATATTTATTTAAGGGGGATGCAGTAAGGTATCCTTCGAAAGTCAAATGTTCTTACTTTTTTTGAATTTTTTTAGTGTCAGATTGTATGTTGATTAAAACATTATTCATGACGGTAACAATTATGTATTTACAGAATTATAATGATCGAATCATCAATACTCTCCTCTAAGTTCGTATAATCCTATGATTATATTTCTGTAGGTATACATATACTTGTTATTGTCGCAAATCATATTTTGTTCAGCAAACAGCCTGACACTGCCTTACAAATTGTAAAAAATTAAGAAAATTTGACTTTTGCAGGGTACCTTGCCGCATCCCCCTATGTCACTAAACTGTTCGTAGGTATTTTTTATGAGGACTGATTTTTTTATCATGTGTCATGGTGACAGAACTATATTAAAAACGTAATAGCAAAAAGGTTGACGTTCCTAAAAAAATAAAATGACTAACAATCACTTTTTTGCCTTATTAAACAGTTCAAAGAGTTACATAATATATTATTATAACTTATAGTTAATAATAATAATATAATTTAAAACTTTATTTCGGGTGACTTTGACCCATAGAAACCTTAACCTAAACACATTTTTAAAACAACAAGCTACAAGTTTACTTGCCGTTACTCGCCACACCTACACAACACATGATACACTGATTTTGAAAAGGACATTTAAAACGTAAAGCTATTGCGTTCAGAAAGCCGTTGTTGCTACCCCGTATACGGGCTAGCAGGGAAGCTGTTTTTTTGCGCATGATGGCCTGAAAGCCATCAGTGCGCGCTTCAGCAAACATGCCAGACGCGTTGCACCGCCACTGCAGACCCAACAACCTCCTGAACGCATTTTTGTACAGCGTGCGCGAGGCTCTGTAGGCTCGCAGCGCTGCGTATTATATCTCACCCACAGGCCGCTTGAGTAGAATCATTGGCAATAAGCTTTGAATTGCGTAACTATTACTTCTCTCGTACATCGTGCGAATCTGTGTGTGAGCATATTAGCTCTCACCACCAGAGCCCTGCTCTCCCGTTCAACATCCTCATCGTCCATGAGCTGAGGTCACTAGTCACAATGTGACCCAGATATTTAAAAGCTTGAACCTGCTTTAGAGTTTATGTAATGTTTTATTGTTATGATAAACTTGTAACTGCAAACCATGTTTTTTATAAAATTAAAATGAAATTTATATAACGCATATAAAAGTGTATGCAAATTATATTTCGCATCTTTAGAATAATAGAGACCTAATGCGAAATTAGCCGCAACCAAAATTGGTCTCTATAATTCTAATAATTCTAAATAATTTTGCTTGCGGCTAATTTCGCATTAGGTCTCTATTATTCTAAAGATGCGATTTATACACTGAAATACCTACTCATTTTTGAGGAAGATAATTATGGTAACAACATTTTACACGGCGCCGTTTTTTTTTTCGTCTTATACAGTTGGCTTTTTCGCGGTGTTATAGGCAACAATATTACCTATGTATGATGGCGTCGATGTCTCGCGAACTTCGCTTTCTGAAAATTTACACAGACAGGGAGGCGGGGCTTTGCGACGAAAAGAGATAGCAATAAATGCGAAGTGAGTCGCAAAACGTCGTATCATCGCGGTCGCGCTCTTTCGGCAGCTATTTTAGTGACTCCTTATAGACGTGTGAGAGTGGTTGTCGCTTGGTGGTATTTAATTGTTACGTAAACATACTGAAACTTTTTCTTCTATGTCAATTTTACTGCATTTTAAGTTTGACTTGAAATTATCGGTTGGTAAAACTCCTTTGTTTTGAATAGCACAGTCATTGTAGAATTTAGTGCATGCGTCACCTGCGTGATTTAGCACTAACTTCTGGGTTGATATTTGGTTTTATACTATGGATTCTCTATGGATTCTAGTTATGGATTGTTTTTGGTTTACGATCTCTGATTTAATTATACGAAATAATATTGTTTAGCCGGTACAGTACCGCTGGCCCAGTTCAGGGGCAATAATTACAATAGATAATTAATTGGGTCTCAATAGCCGGTAGTTAACCGGAGCTAAATTGGTTAAGGCACTTAATATAATGATGAAATGGTAAATATGAGTAGGCTAAATTAGCACTACGATAGTTTGATTGGGTTTGGTTTAAGTTACGCAATTGGTAGTTGAACACGTACTAATAGTTGCGATAAATGCATTTATGGAAAGGCACGCAGGCAAAAGTGCTAATTTGTTCATTTGCAAATATTATACCGAACAGTTCTTTTTGTTACTTGTCTGCTTTTGCATTTGATATTACTTAAAAAAAATGGATTTAGGGTGTAAAATTCCGATTGCGGGCTGGTAGGTACTACCGCGGAACAATCCATTGCATCCACTTTAATGTTATAAATTAACTACTGTGGTCCACCAAAGTAGCTAATTTATAACATTAAGATTCTTCATTTCTTCTTTGTAACATTATCTGTCGTCCAGTGCGCGCATCTATGTTGATTCAGATCAGCTCTGTATTTTTTGGTCTAAATAAATCAAAACGGCAATATTTTGTAGTGAAAAACGCCGTACATTACTATAATTAGTTAACAAGGAAACGGTGCAGGTGTGGGCAAAAACCAGTTCTAAAAGTGACACACTTTAACTAAACTTTTAAATAGTGCCTAAACAAGTGTCGAAAAATCGAACTAAAATCACTACATTTAAACTGCGACTCAGTTAAAACAATGGACGTCTATACAAAAATACTTCAATCTAGTCTATTAAACCGTGAAGCTTACAAAAAACTTAAATGCATCCCATTGGCTGCCGCTTGGGTGTACAAAAAAAAAAAGTCTACTCAAATAGCCGGTAGACCGACCGCCGCATAGCACTAACGCCGACTTGATTATGGATACTTAATGAACATCCCTAAAGTCAATTGAAATTACATCTGCCAACAATGAAAAACTATTCGGTAATAGTTCGGTGATCAAATACAATGTCACAAAAGGTGAAAAAAGGACCTCCTCTAAACACAAACGACATCAAGATTAAAGGAGCCCCTAGGAATATTTATGTGTCTGATTCTCAGACAGTAAGCCACAATAACTATTTTACATGCCCAGACAATTTGCAAAACTCGAGGTCTTCATGGATATTGGATCTCTTTTGATAGAATATATTTACGACAGAATGAGGGTGACTCATCCATTCATATTAAAAATACCGAAGACTGAATAATATGTTTTTAGTTAAAACTTTTGCTATTGTTTTTAATATGAAGTGTCTAAAATTTAACGATAATACACTATACATTATAGATGCCTTAATTGTATTCCTATGCTCATCAAAAAAAATAGAAACACAAATGTACACAAACAACACATACACGCGCATCCATACAAACATAAAATCATGTTTTGTTTTCGTGGAGATAAACAAAAATTACAAAGGGTTGCCTGGTTTAATTCCTGTACATTACTTTGGCTCAATCTAGATTCATATTTACCTTACGTTAATTCTGAGTCCTATCCAACAGATATCTTATCCTTGCAAAAATACAATACTTACAAAAAAAAATCCTCCTAATATTTCTTGGTCCTTCTCAAATTGTCCTACGAAATTATTATAATATTTATGATAACATTCGTAATGGTAAATTATAATTTATTAAATAATAGATCAATTTCATATGTCTGTATCAATAAGCTGTAACCCTGAAAATGGTGCCAAATACATTCGAGCTGCTTCCGACTATTTAAAAATTGTACGACAGAATATACATAGTATCAATCGTTATTTCGATGAACTTTCTGTGCTTCTGAGGAGGTTCAGCTTTAAGCGCGACGTGATTGTTTTGCCTGAATGCTGGCTTCGACAAGTATCAGATCTCCCTACGATAATTGGATATAACTCTGATAAAACCAACCGAACCTTCAACTAAAATGATGGAGTTGTTGTCATGGTCAGTAATGAGCACAGTTACACAGTGGAAGAGCCACTTTTCATTGAATGTAACTATTTGCTAATTAAATTTAGGTTGTCCAACACAGCTATAGTGGCAATCACCAAGTCACCGTCATTTAAAAATTTTGATATTTTTCTGCAATCTCTTCATAATATTCTTGAACAATTACAAGCATTCGAAAATATAGTGATAGTGGGTGACATTAATGTAAATTTATTGAGTGCTGATTCTAATTTTTTATCTTATCTTATCTAGACATTACTTCATTCTACGGTCTACTTCCAGCACATTACCTTCCTACTAGAAGAAATAGTTGCCTGACCATGTTTTAGTTAAGAGCAAAAAAAAAAATCAGCTGTTCCCTACATTTTGACGATTTATGCGAATACAAGTGTATGGAACAGCTGATTTTTTTTTACGATTTCAGGTTTGGTCCCATAGTAAAGCTTGTTGATAATGATGAGTACAATGACCCCTTAAGAGGTTGTGCGCTATTTAAGTTACATCTTGTATATGAGTTGAGGCAACTTAATTTTCAAAACTACAAAATAATATCATATTATGCAGACGATACAACTCTTACCTTTACTGGCAAATCTTGGGAAGAAACTTATTACCTAGGACAATCAGGTCTGAACACGCTCACACTTAATGCGGATAAAACTAAATACATTGCTTTTGCAATAAGGAGCGCAGAATTCTTCTTACAAGATAAGCCTCCCATGTACGTTACCCAGTGCTTATTTCCACTATTAAGTCAATGTAGCTGCTCTACTATACAGCTTTTTACAGCAGTAACTCAATAGTTACTGCTGTAAAAAGCTGTATAGTAGAGCAATAGTAGAGCAAAATAATGAATGTTTTCGTCAAAAGACAATCTTTTATCAATATAAAAGATTGTCTTTTGACGAAAACATTCATAATTTATCTAAAAGAGTAAAGAAACTAACTTATATCTTCAAACAACTAAGAACTACAAGTTAAGAACTACCTGAGAGATTTGGTTCAAATTTTGCACACATATTCCCTATAACTCTGTGCAGGCCGTAAGGTATAAATTATCACGCTATTTGCTATGGGAGATAAGCAATATTGCAATATAATTTTATTCTTCTAAAGTTTACCGCAAATTATAAAAAGACGAGCCAAAAGGTTAGAATATTGCAGATAGTTACAGATGTACTAATGGCCTAAACTTCAGTCGTTTTAGACAATGGTAATGTGAAAGCGACTCTTCGACAATAGAGACAGACTTATTAGTCAACAGTGAAATATTTAAATTAGACCATCAAGTAACGAGCGAAATAGTAAGAGAACTGTCAACAAACGATGACGGAACTTTTACCGTGCAGTGCAACCAGGGGGCCGATTCTACTAACAAATTTGTTAAAAAAACGCAATAGAACCGCAACCGAATCACCACTTTTAAGCGTTTTCGCATTCTACTAAAATGAACAACGGTCCAGCTGCGACACAGCTGCGGTTACGTTTTAGTTACGCCAACGATCGATTGAAACAATGTCAAAACCTATTCTACTAACAAAATCGAACATGAGCGTGACGTTTACTATAGGACAAAGTTAATGATAAAATTATGATCATTATTTCTTTTAATTATAGAAAATACTTTTAGTGCCACATATTCGTGTTTAGTAACATTTTTAGATTCAACTTTTTTCTTTGTGGTATTAATAAAACATATTATTTTGGTATGTTGGTAACGCGGGTTACCCGCTGTGTTCCCGCTACAGTTCAGTTGCAATTCGTTTTAAGTTTAGTTTCCATTTTGCTTATAAAATAGTAGAATGACTTTTTATGTAACTATCAAACGGCGATCGAAATCGAACTGTTGTGGAAACACAATTTAACGTGTAACGTTGCAAATTAGTAGAATCGGCCCCCTGAAGAATTTTATCATATTTTTTTTAGAATGGGCAAATGGACAATCTAAAATAAAAAAATGAAATGCAAAAAATGCATCAGAACCAGTGTAATAAAGATTTGTATGTTCGTGAACCATCGTCACAGGAACGGCAAGTTTATACCAGACCTTTACAGTAAAATCTACTCGTGTATAAATATACGGTAGCATGAAGTGTGACCCATAACTGTGAGGAATGCGAAAAACAAAGATATATTAAAGCAATACCGCAAACTACGTTCACATCTCAAGAGGAATACGTTTATAACTGCTTAAAAATAAATAAAGTTCAGATTAAATCTAACGAACTAAGCCTAACAACTAAGTAAAATACTACACGGAAACGAATCAAAGTTCCTATAACACCCACGGCGCGCGGCGGTGGCTGATGCAATACTGACTCAAAATTGGTCTAAATAGAAGGAAAATATAAAATTTCAAAGTAAATTTATTTCCAAGATTATTTAACGATGAAAATAACATGAAGTATACTTACTTAATATTTATGTGAAATATATGTATATTTTAAATAATTTTGTTTCTAAATAGTAATACATAATTAGTATGTATTTTGCTTAGTACCCCTTATTTGTTTTAGTGAAATACTGTGAGTCGGTGGGTGAAAAGATATGTGGAAGGGAGTAGCCTTGCCCGTCGAAAGCAAAGTGGAAGACCTCAGCTCATAAAAAAGAGGCGCAGCAACAGCACATGTTCAGCGAATATGAAACAAGTGGTTTCAAAACGACAAGACATTTTGCTAAATTATTCGACACGTCTTTACGAACCGTGCGCCGTGAACTCCACGCAGAAGGTTTGCATCATCGAAAACCAGCTCAAATGCCATATTTAACGGAAAAAATTAAAATTAAGTTATAAATTACAAATATTTATTGATTTTGGTAACATTCAAATAATATTGTGTCATATCCGTAATATGGATTATTTTGAGGTTTAGTTTCAATCTTCTTTTCGTAATGAAAATGAATATTTGATCTATAACCTCAATGAGTCCTATTAAATACGGTTTGTTAACTTTGAGGTTTGAGATAGAACGAAGTCACTCGCAGTAGAAAAAAAGTAGTATTACTGAGTCATTTATTTGAATTGTGACAACGCGTCTGCATTTCTTATATTTACGTGGGTAGATTTGCGTCGATTATTGTGGTTTCTTTAGAGTACCCACTCACAGTAGTAATTACAGCGCAATATTAGCGTGAATTTTAGCAATGGTATGAACCGAACAAGGTATTACGTACTTTGTGCGACGGTATGTTGTTTGTTTCATTCGACGCCAGTGTGTGAGTTCTGAGGTGTGCGTTCTGTGTTGATACATCACTTATACACACAGCTGTATACCCCATTTATTATAGCTTTAGAAAAAAGAGGCTCGTACAACCAGGAGTGCAAAACATTTTATTTCAAAGTTAAGTTCTAACTTTTTTAGGTAGATTTAAGACAGTAGGTACTAAATACTGAGATAAACGAAGTAAAAGTAATTTTTATTTTAAATAATGTTCTATTTATAATAACATCTTCATCACATATTACAAACCTACAACAAAACGAATGAATTAAACAAACAATCACATGATGATTTAAATCTAATTAAGATTATAAGGATTTTTTTTTAGAATACTTTATTTTAATAACAACTTACGACCCACAATACGTTGGTAAAACTTTGTGATCATCAGCTAATTTAGTTACTCGGTGTTGTTCACTCCTGCTTCTTTTAGGTTTTTAGCATTGACACTTTAATTTTTTTGGCATTAATCGTAACTGCAACACGTTTAATGTAATTTTGTTACGAAGTGTATATTAAAAAGAACCTTTTTTAACTTCTGTCTAATGCTATTGTAAATGGAGTATAGGTACGGCCTGGACCGCGAGTTTATAGCAATATAACCCTTAGTATGGTGGTGCACTTATGACTCCTTACTGTACCAACTTCTCCAGCTATAAATTATCGAATCTATTATTTTAGGACATCAAAATTAATTTAATACCTATTTATTTTTTATCCGTCCCCGGTCTTGTCGGATTACCGATCAATTGAACTAATTCCTAATAAAAAAAATTGCCATAGATGCAAGTATATGGCTTATATACGATACGTCATTGACGAACATGATTGGGAACATGAGCACCGATTTCCTAGCGCATAACCAGACTGCGGTCACACGGCGCTATTTTTAAACTTTTCAAGCACGTTAAGATATTTTATCGTAAACAACAGTGACAGTGACTTTTGGTTTTCAAAACTGGAAGTTGTTCACTCAGAGCCAATATGATTTAATCACGTATTCGAGTTCTTCATTACATTTTTATCGTGTTCCATACATTTGGTTGTGTTAGTACCAACAGCATTTTGTTTGAAACAGCATTTTTTTTTTCTAATTTTCACTATTAATGTAAGTCAAAGTCAAAGCATTTATTCCAAATAGGCACTTAAAAGGCACTTTTGAACGTCAACATTAAAATAAAATTGACTTTAGTCGCCCAAATGTAGTTTCGTATGGCGAAGAAACCCCACCATTACTCTTTTAAAATGTTTTCAGTACAAAATTTAACATACATTCATTATATAATTATGTGTGAAAACGATGCATGCACCCAGAGTAAAATTACCATACCAAAATAGGTAAACAGAATGAAAGTGAAGCAATTACAAATAAATTATTTTTATGATAGATACATAGTACTCACATATTTACAAAACTGTAACAGTAGGTATTCAATTTTCCTAGAATTTTAACAAGTAGTAAGCAACATGGTCACGACACAGGATTGGGACATAGCAACTCTGCGTGCTATTTCTCTCGTGGTGTATCCTTCTTCCCTCGAAATTGCTATTCTTGCTCGTAAAACTTCTGATAATCCTCTTGGCATTTTTTCAATCACAACTTTCCGCGAAAAAGTATTTTAAATCCATTAAAATTGACTAAATCAGATTTCTGAATGAGCGTAAGCTAGGACTGAAAGCCTTTTTATAAGGAAAAATAATTGAATTGTTTTATTGTTTTATATTCAAAGTCTATATTTTTAAATAAAGAATCTAAAAAGAAGAAGACATCATAATATAATCTACCGTAACAAAAATTATTTAGTTTTTTCAAAGTGATCGCAAACTTTTTTTGATGTGTGTACGTTGGCCCCTTAATATGACTTTCATGTTTCTAATTTGTCTATCTAGCTTTATTTTGTCATTCGTTTTTATTTTAGAATCTAATCAGACTGATGAAAGTAAGTTTATGGGTTTTTTTTTTGTGAAATAATACCAAGTCGTATAATTTACATACCTTCAAAAAAAATTTTTTTAATGTATGCAATTTGATTATTTATTATAGTTTCAAAGGTTACAATTATCTATTATTCCTCCCGGGAAATATCTGAATTATGAGCCCTCAATATCCCTCATTGGACGACCACTAAAAAGGGTCGCCCGATTTAAATATTTGGGACACTATGTCACCGAGGATCTCAAAGATCAGGGGGCCGATTCTACTAACAAATTTGTTAAAAAAACGCAATAGAACCGCAACCGAATCACCACTTTTAAGCGTTTTCGCATTCTACTAAAATGAACAACGGTCCAGCTGCGACACAGCTGCGGTTACGTTTTAGTTACGCCAACGATCGATTGAAACAATGTCAAAACCTATTCTACTAACAAAATCGAACATGAGCGTGACGTTTACTATAGGACAAAGTTAATGATAAAACTATGATCATTATGTCTTTTAATTATAGAAAATACTTTTAGTGCCACATATTCGTGTTTAGTAACATTTTTAGATTCAACTTTTTTCTTTTTGGTATTAATAAAACATATTATTTTGGCATGTTGGTAACGCGGGTTACCCGCTGTGTTCCCGCTACAGTTCAGTTGCAATTCGTTTTAAGTTTAGTTTCCATTTTGCTTATAAAATAGTAGAATGACTTTTTATGTAACTATCGAACGGCGATCGAAATCGAACTGTTGTGGAAACACAGTTTAACGTGTAACGTTGCAAATTAGTAGAATCGGCCCCCAGGTATACATGGATCGTGAACGGAACGCACTAGCAGCCAGATACAACATGTTGGCTCACAGATCCGCTCGTTGTAGTAACGAGGTTAAAAAAACTCTGTTTAAAGCTTATTGTCAAGCGTTCTACACGGGCAATTTGTGGGTCAACTATACGCGGAGGGCTCTAGATGCCCTGCGTGTGCAATATAATAATGGCTTCAGAGTACTGCTGGGGTTGCCCCGGTTCTGCAGCGCGTCTAACATGTTTGCTGTAGCACGAATTGACGACTTTTATGCCATTGTGAGGAAGAAGACCGCATCCTTAATAAGCAGAATGAGGGCAACAGCAACAGTATTTTGATAACCCTAGCTGAACAACACAATGCACCAATACTAAGACACGCTTTTCGGTTTCATCTGCAGCAACGATAAACATGATGTGTACCTATTAATGTATTAATGCTAACCCTTTTTTTGGGTGGGATATCGTCAAATAACTACTCTGGGTGGAGCAGGAGGGCGTTTCAGACTTTTACTGACTAAAACCCACCCGTGTTCCTTCAGTTGCCTGTGTGCCAGGGGCTGCGGTATCTCTTTCAAACAACCCGCACCCCTGGCAGGAATCGGGTCTTGCAGACCCCACCAGTTGATGCTGACATCTCTTTGACGCGCGCGTGGATCACAACGCGTCGTCGACTCTGGCTTGGTCCTTACCGGACAGCGAGCTAGCCATTACTCGCCGTCCTCAAGCCTGGGATTCCCGACGCCCAGGGCGTCTCTTGCGGCGACTAAGGCCGTGAGGGTGCATATATTGCCTCTCTGTAAAGTAAAGTAGGCTCGCATAAAAGGCGTGCCATTTGTCGGCACTTGGTGGAGTCTGCTCCAAACCTCAATAATCCAATCCGATCTGAATCCGATTGCGACAGCCGGCCGCTACAGTCCCTCCCTCCCGCATTAGCAGGATTCGAAAACCGAGGCATACCGGATCCATTACCGACAACGCTACAACTCTCCTCCAGGAGTGTAGCAAGTCCAACAGCACGCTAAATACATAAACACAGACCGCCGTCCTTCCGTCCGTCGAGGCCCGCTGCGACATCCCAATCGATGTCCGCCCCGACCCTTGCTTGAGTCAGCCCGCGCCACTGAGCTGCACCCCCCCCCCCCCAGCGTCGCCCTAAGCCATGGTTCATGCCCCATAGGGAGTACCCTAAGCGTGTTAGTTTAAAGTTTTTTAAGCCCTGGCTGGAGGCCTACATATATAGAGGCAGCCACAAGCAAGTCCAGTTAAGCAACCGATAACCTCTTAGGTGATACGCGAGATGCAATCTTCAAAAAAAACCTGGTTATTCAGTCACAACACAGCCACTGAAGATGCGATTACAAGGAAAAACAGCATGAGGAAACCGGCATGTCCTTGAAACAAAACTTCAAAAACATGTGACATCTAACAATTCGCACTAGGCCCGCGTGGTGCATAACGGCTCACTCCCTCTCACAGAGAGGAGGCCTATGTCCCAGCAGAGGGAACATTATCGGCTGATCATACCATTAGCAAAATTTAAATGACGATAGTGTCTTCCAGAATCACTGTCACATTGCTTCTTGGTGGAAAAACAGCGCACGCCATTTTTTATAGTGTGGCAACGAAACACCTGTTTTTAGGGTCTCATGCAACAGTGGCAAGAGTGCTTAGGGATTGCGTATTCATCCTATAGGATGAATGCACTATGGCAAATAGGAAAGCAGTGGAAGCTGTAAACGAAATCCAGCATGACATCTGCAGGAACCAAGACATGATTGGTGGTGTCACAATTCTCTTTAGTGGCGATTTCCGGCAAAAAAACACTAACACGGATACACACTAACACACTCACACCTTATTTTTGATTTCCAAACATTTTATTTTTATTATTGATAGTTTAATATTTGTTCTAGATTGTTTAACATTTAATTTTTGATTGTTTACTTGTTCACTTTACTTTAAATTGTTTAATATTTTAGTTTTATGCGTTGCTTAGTACAAATTAAGCTTTATTTTTTATTTGTTATATGTATAATTTACGATTTAAGTTTCACTCTCACTTTGATCTCAATTTTCATTTAATTTAGTTTTGTATAATCGTTTGCAATTACGTACCCATGTCACCTTAAACTCCAGTGGTAAATAGCACTATGTCTCAATACTCTGGTCCCCAAGATACAGGCACCGCCTAGTTTGGGGTCCGCCGTAAAGACGAAAACGAAAATCACTAATAGTTACGTACCAACACATTGGTTCAATAAATTTATTTTCACTTCTCATGCTCGAAAAGTACGCCAATATAGCCCTACGAAGCGGGACTAAAGTGACCACTTTAGTCCCTAGGGAGTAAAAAGTAATTTGTTTTTAATTTCCTTCATGTGACATAGACAAACTCAAACAGCCAGTAAATATACCTACTAGTATCTGTAGAGTGTGGACCATCTTCATTGCGCAAATGTTGGGAGTTTTAGTTCCGTGGTTTTTGCCAGGGTGGCGCAATGTGTTTTAAATTGTTAATCTGTGACTGGTTTAGAAGAAAAAACTGACCGCGAAAATTTCAGAATTTTTGTCGAGTGTAAATTTGTTCGGTTTTAAATAAATTTAGTTGTGGTATATATATGTTCCTTGGTGAAGAGTTTGACGTCGAGCAAAGAGCAAAAGACATACATAATAGATATTGTGATTTTTATTTTATTAAGTAATATTGAATTTATACATGTTTTTGTACTAAATTGACTATTTTTCTCGCACTCAAAGTGAAAAGTACAGTTTGCACCTCGAGACTAAACGCCAACTTAATGTACCCTCGGTTTCATTGACTCGCACGCTCGGGAGTCAAACCACCTCTGGTATATTATGGCTTCGTTTAGTCCCTCGATATAAAATATACTATATTATTATTACTTCCTGTGGTGACGCGAGGAACTAGGACTGACGAGGTGAATGGTTCGTTGAAAAGGTCGACTCTATGGTCGCAAGTTCATAGACTGCGGTTGACCATCAACATCCGAGTTCAGCTTGGCGGGAATATACGTGTTTAAGAATTCTCCGACGTTCTTATAAAAGTTGGTTAAGGTATTCTACCAAAGAATGTGGTTGTTATAGTACATTATGGGGTCTTACAACTTTTACGCGGAAGAAGTCGCAGGCAGAAGCTTGTTAATAAATAAAATTAAAGTGAAAGTTAGAAACTAGAAACACTTACGCCTGTGCCTCAATCACCGCTTGATCGATGTGAAAGCGAACTACGGGTTCCCTGAAAAGGAAATTGCAATGATAAAATAATGACTAAAGATGTGTGTATTGTGGTTAAAGAATTTTTATTTACTCAAAAGAAGTTTACCACAAATTTCACTTATTGAGAAATATTTTAACTATAATATAATAATGATGACATTCGTGAGCAGAGCTAGTATGACACGCACAAAACAAGTACCTAACAAATTAAGACAACAATTTTATTAACGTACATAACAAGACATTGAAGGTAGCAGCAAAAGATTCATGCGAAACAAAAATTTCTAAATTTAATAAATAAAAATCTATTACTTTTGTCATACTCTCGCGGGTCATCAAAAGTCCCTGCGTAGTGTATTCGAGTTTATAATGTTAGTATAGATTGTATAAATGCGAGGACGTTGTAAGCCTTGTAGACTAGATTTATAGATATTTTTTTTTTTGTTAAGTACTTGTTGATAGGCCTACATTGTCCCCCCATACCAATCTTCACTGTAATTTGAAAACCAGGGCTTTACATTGCCGCCTCGAATAAAGCGCTTGCGCCTTCTAAGCCCCGCGCGGTGTACTGGGCGCATGACGGTAGGTATAGTGCGCACATTTTCAAACCGAAAATAAACGAAAGGGTAGTTACTTATTTCATGATTTATGCATTGTGGTCAGGAGGCTTACATAATTATTGTTTCTTTCAGAGCGGCAATGATCTTTGGCGCATACGTAAGGGTGTGTCTAGACCTGGCGAATGCGCCGCTCGCGAGCCGCTTGCGAACTGCGCGCGTGCTGCTCGCGTGCGGTTACAGCCTACGTTATGTGCGCCGCTCTAGTGCAACTCCGGCAAGGCCTAAGTTGGGCGCGTGTGCAGCGCGCGCGCTGCTCGTGCGCACATAGCTTCTTTCGCGTTTGAACTAAATATGGGGGCGAGGTAGGTGCACCGCGGGCGGCACGCGCGCTCCTCCTGCGCCGCTCGAGTACGGCGCGTAGCTTGCGCGCGAGCGGCGCGCGGACGGCGCATTTGCCAGGTCTGGGGGCCGATTCTACTAACAAATTTGTTAAAAAAACGCAATAGAACCGCAACCGAATCACCACTTTTAAGCGTTTTCGCATTCTACTAAAATGAACAACGGTCCAGCTGCGACACAGCTGCGGTTACGTTTTAGTTACGCCAACGATCGATTGAAACAATGTCAAAACCTATTCTACTAACAAAATCGAACATGAGCGTGACGTTTACTATAGGACAAAGTTAATGATAAAACTATGATCATTATGTCTTTTAATTATAGAAAATACTTTTAGTGCCACATATTCGTGTTTAGTAACATTTTTAGATTCAACTTTTTTCTTTGTGGTATTAATAAAACATATTATTTTGGCATGTTGGTAACACGGGTTACCCGCTGTGTTCCCGCTACAGTTCAGTTGCAATTCGTTTTAAGTTTAGTTTCCATTTTGCTTATAAAATAGTAGAATGACTTTTTATGTAACTATCGAACGGCGATCGAAATCGAACTGTTGTGGAAACACAATTTAACGTGTAACGTTGAAAATTAGTAGAATCGGCCCCCTGGACGCATGCTACGGATGAAAAAGACGCGTCACGTAGCTGAGGGTCACTTGTAACTACTTCTAGTTTTTGTGGTATTTATTTTTTGTGCTGGACCATACCTAGGAACTTAACGGTTACGGAGATATTGAAGGTTGTTCTTACTTTTTTATCTTTTATTTACGAAACAAGTTTTATATCACACCTTGTTTCCCCAAATTCCCCAATGTTTAAGTTCCATTAGGGATAAGTACCCGATTTTTTGCTTTGAATCGATCTTCTGGATCGTAATGGATCGTAACCTCGTGAATCGATTCACGAGCTTAATCGTATTGTATTCAATCGATCTTACTCGATCTCGGAAGATCAAGAGTGCGGCAAGGGGACCCTCTGTCACCCAAAATTTTTATTGCGGTACTAGAAGCCGTCATAAGCAAACTTGACTGGAACAACAAAGGTTTGTCTATACAAGGCAAATATTTAAACCACCTTAGATTCGCAGATGACCTAGTGCTGCTCTCAGAAACTGCTTCTCAACTACAAGGTATGATGGAATCTCTTCACAATGCTAGCAGACAGGTAGGCCTCGAAATGAATATAATTATCAAAAACAAAAACTATGTCAAACCACATAAAGACAAGCATAAAAATAGATGGAAAACCTTTAGAATACGTAGAACAATATATTTATTTGGGAAAACTGATAGGATTTAACAAAAATGGGAATAACCTAGAAGTAGAGAGGCGAGTCAAGAAAACCTGGAACAAATACTGGAGTTGTAAAGAAATATTCAAGAATACCTGGAACAAATACTGGAGTTGTAAAGAAATATTCAAGAATACCTGGAACAAATACTGGAGTTGTAAAGAAATATTCAAAAGCGCTATGCCCATAAAACTAAAACAGAAGGTAATGGACTCATGTCTTATCCCTTGCTTAACATACGCATGTCAAACATGGAAATTCACAAAAAAAATAAGGAATAAAATAATTACATGCCAAAGAGGAATGGAACGCAGCATGATGAATGTAAAAAAAACACAAAATACGACACACAAAAATAAGAGCTAAGACAAAAACAATAGATGCTCTAAACCACGCTTTAAAATTAAAATTAAAATGGGCTGGTCACGTGGCGCGTCTCAAAGACCACAGATGGACCAAAACGGTTACAATAATGGAAAGGCCCACAGGGCAATCGTTACAAAGGAAGACCTTACGCACGGTGGGAGGACGATATAAAGAAAATAGCTGGACAACAATGGCCACTTATAGCTAAAGACCGGGAAAAATGGCAAACTTTGGAAGAGGCCTTCACCTTGAGGGGAGTTCCTGTTACCCAAGAAACTTAAAAATATTTATTTAGGTAAAACTTATTTTGTAAATAATTTATAGGAAATAAAAGGCTTTTTTATTTTTATTTTATTTTTATTTTTTATTATACGTTAGAATATAAATACTTGAAGTATTGGGTCCAACAAGGGCGATGAGCAGCCTGAGCCACTTCTCATATTACCTACTTATTGCATTCAATAAATCACAATGCCACAATGGACTGATAGCTATATTTTAGACAGTTTCGCTGCGTTCTTGTTGCATGGCAGTGGCGAGGGGTAGAATTATCGTCAGGGTAAGCCGTTCCAAAAAAAAAACTCTAACCATATTATGATGCAAGCTAAGTTTTCTCAGAGGATAAAACCCCACTTTCACTCATACTGAGTTGGAATTAGAGAATTTTGTACGGAAGATAATTGGTTTTCTTTGCTTGAAGCCAATTTTAGTAGAACTTAGAAACACATAAAAATTTATTGCAGGTACTTTGAAATAATGAATGGTGGATCGGCGGGAGGTGGGATTTATTAAAGGTAAGCCGATGGGAATCGGTTTGTATTGACCCTTCGCCACTGCTAAGAACCACCGCTAGAAAATCTACTTTTAAATAAAACAAATCGCACCCAAATCGGTTCACCCGTTTAAAGCGGACCTAGTCGTGGGCTTGAACTTACAGGTGGGCCTGGCTAAAAATCACGCTGTCGCACCAGGCTTCGTGTCCAACAGAGATAGTATCAGTGATGAGCAGTTAGACGCTAGTCTACACGCACAACGTTATTGAGTGAGAAGCAGGATCATTTATAGTAAAAAAATAGCGAAAAAATTAAGAAAAGTCCTTTGGAAGATCGGGTTTTATGGAAAAACCAATGCATAAATCAATGACCAATAAAGTTTATTGAATTTTTTGATAATTGAACTTTTTCGGTAACGACTTGGTTTTGGAGATTTTTCACTTCTTTTATAACTTAAACACGCCCAAAGTTAAGTAAAATTTGCAAGAAGAACGAATCTTTGTTGGCTCCTTACTTTTTAATGGGTTTTTATTTTAGTATTTTGTTTCTGTACAGACAACATTAATAATGAGACAAAGCGATATCATAGTTTACTTTGGATGTGCCATGTCAGACAGTGGAGTAAAACACTCCTGAAGTTTGTATGCAAAAAATGTGGACTAGGTTCACCTTAAGAGCTACGGTGCCACAGACAGACATACATAACGGTAAAACTTATAACACCCCTCTTTTTGCGTTGGGGGTTAATAACGAATAAAACAACATACCAAGTTTTCATAAGGGCTTTTGGGTAAGTAGGTACAAGTGTACCTATTTTCCAAGTGCCCTTGAAGGTACTCAAAACATATCCAATTAGTAAAGCAATTTGAAATAATTGCTACAATGTTGGGAGCTCTTGCATGGATTTCTAATATGCGTTATCATATACAAAACGGTATGCCCTTCAGCTTCCGACAGTTTATTTTTCGACTACGGTAAAGCCAAAGGAATCAAATCGATGCTATCTACCTCTAAAGTAATTAATTAAATGAAAAAAGCAAGTTAGAAACCGAAATATACTTACGAAGAGCTGCGTGTCCGTGTAATGCCTCGCAAGCCAGCTTGTGCGGTGTCAATGGTGCCGCCGGCCTGTGCGAAGTATCCCGTGCCGCCCTGTGCAGTATTACGGTTGTGGTAGCGGCCCATATCTTGTGAACGCATCTGTGCGCTGTCTAGCGAACTGGCCCATGCGGTGTCAATGGTGCCGCCGGCCTGTGCGAAGTATCCCGTGCCGCCCTGTGCAGTATTACGGTTGGGGTAGCGGCCCATGTCTTGTGAACGCGTCTGTGCGCTGTCTAGCGAACTGGCCCATGCGGTGTCACTCTTGCCAGTCTGTGCGTAGTATCTCGTGCCACCATGTGCAGCATTACACATGTGGTAATGTCCCAAGTCGCATGAGCACGCCTGTGCGCTGTCTAGCGAGCATGACCGTGCGGTGTATCTTGTACCGGTCTGTGCGTAGTATCCCGTGCCCCCATGTGCAGCATTACGGATGTGGTGCTGTCCCGAGTCGCGTGAGCGCGCCTGTGAGCTGTCTAGCGAGGAAGACCGTGCGGTGTCACTTTGGCCAGTCTGTGCGAAGTATCGCGTGCCGCCCTGTGCAGTATTACGGGTGTAATAGCGTGCAATTCGTGAGCGCGCCTGTGCGCTGTTTAGCGTGCCGCCCTGTGCGTTGGCTCGCGTGCCGCCTTGTGCGGTATCTCGCGTGCCTGGCTGTGCCGAGGTAGAGGGTTGAGGGTTGACGCCATATTGTGGTGTCCTGAAAAGTGAAATGCCATGTAAAAACAATCGCTACAGATGTGTGTACCTATTGCTTTTGTGATACTCTCGCGGATCAACAAAAGCCGCGCAGCACTTGCACAGCATATTCAATTGGTAATCACCATTACACTGAGACGAAAAATTCACAACATTTTTGATATAGTACAATCGTACCATATTAAAAATGTTGTGATTTTTTTGTTGTGAATAATTGTAATCAAATATTACATGTACATTACAATCTTATGTTACATAATTTTTCAACACTTATGGCAACGCATTTAGGTTAATAATTCAGCTTATTAAACATTTGTGTTTTTACTTGACCGCGGGCATGAAAGACGATGACGATATTGAGCGAGAGCGAAGGGCGCTGTCGGTTAGGGCAAATATGATAGCTCGTAAATTTGCACGTTGCGTATGGGGTGTTAAAATAACCTTGTTTCGTGCATATTGCACTTCTTTTTACACGTGCAGTCTGTGGGCCGATTATACGCAAAAATCGTACAGCGTCCTTCGCGTTCAGTATAACAATGCGTTCAGGATATTAATGGGGTTGCCCCGCTTCTGTAGTGCATCAGGGATGTTTGCTGAAGCTCGAGTCGACTGTTTTTATACAACGATGAGAAAACGATGCGCCTCCCTGGTGCGCCGCGCGCGGGCCAGCTCCTACCTTATTTTGCGCTGTGTGGCGAGCAGACTAGATTGTTTACATGTGTTTTCATAAGGGCTTTTGGGTAAGTAGGTACAAGTGTACCTATTTTCCAAATGCCCTTGAAGGTACTCAAAACATGTCCAATTAGTGAAGCTTATAGTCTTTGAAATAATTGCTACAATGTTGGGAGCTCTTGCATGGATTTCTAATATGCGTTATCATATACAAAACGTTATGCCCTTCAGCTTCCGACAGTTTATTTTTCGACTACGGTAAAGCCAAAGGAATCAAATCGATGCTATTTACCTCTAAAGTAATTAATTAAATGAAAAAAGCAAGTTAGAAACCGAAATATACTTACGAAGAGCTGCGTGTCCGTGTAATGCTTCGCAAGCCAGCTTGTGCGGTGTCAATGGTGCCGCCGGCCTGTGCGAAGTATCCCGTGCCGCCCTGTGCAGTATTACGGTTGTGGTAGCGGCCCATGTCTTGTGAACGCATCTGTGCGCTGTCTAGCGAACTGGCCCATGCGGTGTCAATGGTGCCGCCGGCCTGTGCGAAGTATCCCGTGCCGCCCTGTGCAGTATTACGGTTGGGGTAGCGGCCCATGTCTTGTGAACGCGTCTGTGCGCTGTCTAGCGAACTGGCCCATGCGGTGTCACTCTTGCCAGTCTGTGCGTAGTATCTCGTGCCACCATGTGCAGCATTACACATGTGGTAATGTCCCAAGTCGCATGAGCACGCCTGTGCGCTGTCTAGCGAGCATGACCGTGCGGTGTATCTTGTACCGGTCTGTGCGTAGTATCCCGTGCCCCCATGTGCAGCATTACGAATGTGGTACTGTCCCGAGTCGCGTGAGCGCGCCTGTGAGCTGTCTAGCGAGGAGGACCGTGCGGTGTCACTTTGGCCAGTCTGTGCGAAGTATCGCGTGCCGCCCTGTGCAGTATTACGGGTGTAATAGCGTGCAATTCGTGAGCGCGCCTGTGCGCTGTTTAGCGTGCCGCCCTGTGCGTTGGCTCGCGTGCCGCCTTGTGCGGTATCTCGCGTGCCTGGCTGTGCCGAGGTAGAGGGTTGAGGGTTGACGCCATATTGTGGTGTCCTGAAAAGTGAAATGCCATGTAAAAACAATCGCTACAGATGTGTGTACCTATTGCTTTTGTGATACTCTCGCGGATCAACAAAAGCCGCGCAGCACTTGCACAGCATATTCAATTGGTAATCACCATTACACTGAGACGAAAAATTCACAACATTTTTGATATAGTACAATCGTACCATATTAAAAATGTTGTGATTTTTTTGTTGTGAATAATTGTAATCAAATATTACATGTACATTACAATCTTATGTTACATAATTTTTCAACACTTATGGCAACGCATTTAGGTTAATAATTCAGCTTATTAAACATTTGTGTTTTTACTTGACCGCGGGCATGAAAGACGATGACGATATTGAGCGAGAGCGAAGGGCGCTGTCGGTTAGGGCAAATATGATAGCTCGTAAATTTGCACGTTGCGTATGGGGTGTTAAAATAACCTTGTTTCGTGCATATTGCACTTCTTTTTACACGTGCAGTCTGTGGGCCGATTATACGCAAAAATCGTACAGCGTCCTTCGCGTTCAGTATAACAATGCGTTCAGGATATTAATGGGGTTGCCCCGCTTCTGTAGTGCATCAGGGATGTTTGCTGAAGCTCGAGTCGACTGTTTTTATACAACGATGAGAAAACGATGCGCCTCCCTGGTGCGCCGCGCGCGGGCCAGCTCCTACCTTATTTTGCGCTGTGTGGCGAGCAGAGTAGATTGTTTACATGTGTTTTCATAAGGGCTTTTGGGTAAGTAGGTACAAGTGTACCTATTTTCCAAATGCCCTTGAAGGTACTCAAAACATATCCAATTAGTGAAGCTTATAGTCTTTGAAATAATTGCTACAATGTTGGGAGCTCTTGCATGGATTTCTAATATGCGTTATCATATACAAAACGTTATGCCCTTCAGCTTCCGACAGTTTATTTTTCGACTACGGTAAAGCCAAAGGAATCAAATCGATGCTATTTACCTCTAAAGTAATTAATTAAATGAAAAAAGCAAGTTAGAAACCGAAATATACTTACGAAGAGCTGCGTCTCCGTGTAATGCCTCGCAAGCCAGCTTGTGCGGTGTCAATGGTGCCGCCGGCCTGTGCGAAGTATCCCGTGCCGCCCTGTGCAGTATTACGGTTGTGGTAGCGGCCCATGTCTTGTGAACGCGTCTGTGCGCTGTCTAGCGAACTGGCCCATGCGGTGTCAATGGTGCCGCCGGCCTGTGCGAAGTATCCCGTGCCGCCCTGTGCAGTATTACGGTTGGGGTAGCGGCCCATGTCTTGTGAACGCGTCTGTGCGCTGTCTAGCGAACTGGCCCATGCGGTGTCAATGGTGCCGCCGGCCTGTGCGAAGTATCCCGTGCCGCCCTGTGCAGTATTACGGTTGGGGTAGCGGCCCATGTCTTGTGAACGCGTCTGTGCGCTGTCTAGCGAACTGGCCCATGCGGTGTCAATGGTGCCGCCGGCCTGTGCGAAGTATCCCGTGCCGCCATGTGCAGCATTACAGTTGTGGTAGAGTCCCAAGTCGCGTGAGCACGCCTGTGCGCTGTCTAGCGAACTAGACCGTGCGGTGTCTCTTGTTCCGGTCTGTGCGTAGTATCCCGTGCCCCCATGTGCAGCATTACGGATGTGGTATTGTCCCGGGTCGCGTGAGCGCGCCTGTGAGCTGTCTAGCGAGGAAGACCGTGCGGTGTCACTTTGGCCAGTCTGTGCGAAGTATCGCGTGCCGCCCTGTGCAGTATTACGGGTGTAATAGCGTGCAATTCGTGAGCGCGCCTGTGCGCTGTTTAGCGTGCCGCCCTGTGCGTTGGCTCGCGTGCCGCCTTGTGCGGTATCTTGCGTGCCTGCCTGTGCCGAGGTAGAGGGTTGAGGGTTGACGCCATATTGTCGTGTCCTGAAAAGTGAAATGCCATGTAAAAACAATCGCTACAGATGTGTGTACCTATTGCTTTTGTGATACTCTCGCGGATCAACAAAAGCCGCGCAGCACTTGCTCAGCATATTCAATTAATGTCGCTAAAATTTTCGTCTTCATACATGTGTAGTGTTTTTTTGAAACAGAGTCATAATAGTAATCACCATAATTACTCTGAGACGAAAAATTCACAACATTTTTTATATGGTTCAATCGTACTATATTAAAAATGTTGTGAATAATTGTAATCAAATAGTACATGTACATTACAATCTTATGTTACATAATTTTTCAACACTTATGGCAACGCATTTAGGTTAATAATTCAGCTTATTAAACATTTGTGTTTTTACTTGACCGCGGGCATGAAAGACGATGACGATATTGAGCGAGAGCGAAGGGCGCTGTCGGTTAGGGCAAATATGATAGCTCGTAAATTTGCACGTTGCACATGGGGTGTTAAAATAACCTTGTTTCGTGCATATTGCACTTCTTTTTACACGTGCAGTCTGTGGGCCGATTATACGCAAAAATCGTACAGCGTCCTTCGCGTTCAGTATAACAATGCGTTCAGGATATTAATGGGGTTGCCCCGCTTCTGTAGTGCATCAGGGATGTTTGCTGAAGCTCGAGTCGACTGTTTTTATACAACGATGAGAAAACGATGCGCCTCCCTGGTGCGCCGCGCGCGGGCCAGCTCCAACCTTATTTTGCGCTGTGTGGCAAGCAGACTAGATTGTTTACATGTGGGTCGCTGCTGCAAGCTTTCCAACTCGGTGTTACGCGTGTGGCAGTGATTCACATGTATTCATGGTTTTAGGTTAAGTGATTAGAATAGGAATACTAACATAGGGGTAAGGAATATTGTTACTAACACAGTTGAGTCATGTTACTTGTTCAATAAAGATATTAATATATTATTATTACTAGACAAGTGTTTTTTACTTTTATTTTTTCTAATATTTTTATATAGGGTGTTTCGCGGTTTTACCAGTGCCATTATGTTTACCTGCACACGCATCGCTAACGCGGCGCGCAGCAAAACTCTAACCAGCGCGCCGATTCCATAAATATTAGGGATGGGCCGAAATTCGGTTCACATTCGGTTCAACCGAATTTCGGCAGGTTGAACCGAACTTCGGCATTCGGCCGAAATTCGGTTCAGATGCCGAACATTCGGCACGAGAAAAATAATACCTACTTGCACTATATTGACTGAAATTTAATAGAATTACGGTCTTATTCATAAAAAGTTATCGAACATCTAAACAGTTGCTAAAGTCTGGTTTCTTTTTGAAAACCAGACTTTAGCAACTTACTGTTTAGATGTTCAATAAGACCGTTTGAGTATAGCATTATTGTAAAATAAAATTATGTCTTTTACTCATCCATGGTCATTTATTTTAGTTAGGAACATTGTAAATGTAAACCATAAATTAAATCAGTTCTTCTTATTATTCTTGAAAATCTCTGCCTAAATAATTAGACATACTATTACAAAAATGAAATAAGCTTAGTATTCTTCTAACAAACATATGAATACAATTCGTAAATTGAAAAAAAAAAACACGTTTTTGGTTGACAAACTAAACATTCATTTACATCAAGTATTTTTTATTACAATTAAAGGGTATTGATCCGAAGTTCGGCCGAACTTTTCATTTTAACCGAATGTTTGGCCAAAGTTCGGATTCGGTTCAAACCACATTCGGCCCATCTCTGATAAATATTTGCGAAGGTTTTAGTTGTACGGTTAATTATTATAATAAATAACAACTCCACGTAGGAAAGAAAAGCAACTGACAATAAAGGTTTGCCTTTTCCTCGCAAGTGTATTGAAAAGCGTCGTATGAAATGTTTGTGCAATGATAATTACATGCTCGGCTCCCTTATCGCCTACGGCCGGCACGGCGCACACTGGTCCCAAATTAAAAAAAAGTGGACATTGATAGTAGACCGCTGATATTTTTTTTTATTGTCGATACAATGATAACAGATAAGGCAAAAAAATATTATTGTCCTACTTCAAATACTTTTCTGTAAAAAAAAATTTCTTTTTTTTTGTATGGGAGTGATTACATTTTATTCAATTTCTCAAAAACCTTAAGCGATGTCGAGATAGCAGTAGTGTTTCTCTAAAATACAGACACCTCTCAGCAAAATTTCAAGTTTATAAACCCATTGGTCCGGATGTTCTGAGTTACGGAGCAATTTTCTGGGGAAACTCCACCGATAAAAATGATGTTTTCATTGCTCAGAAAAAATGTGTACGCCCAATATGCAACTTGCGCTCAAGGGACAGTTGAAAGCTATATTTTAAATCATGAAAGCTTTTAACATTACCGTCAATATACATCTACGAAGTGGCGGTATTTGTTAAAACATACACATGCCTTTTTGAAATTAGGCCCCAAACTCACGTTTGAGAAAAAGGGAATCTAACATTCTCAGTGCTGGCCGCAGTCGAACCGTTCTTTTCCGCAAAAATATTTATGAAATGGCTCCAGTATTATACAATAAAATTCCGCGAGAAATAAAGAATCTTGATTTATTTGTTTTAAATAAAAACGTACTGAAACAATTTTTAATTAATAAATGTTATTTACTCAATCATTGAATTTATGGAGGATTGTTGTTGACAGTGATATTTTAAATTTTGACATAATTGTATTTATATTTTATGGTTTGACATTTTAATTATACCTACAGATATTTAAAAATAAAATGTAATATTATATTTCATTATTCTTGTGTGTAATATTTGTATGCTTGCGAGTAGAATGCAGCGCACTAACATTATCATCATAAGACCTAATATAAACGATGTACCTGCATTGTGACAAATAAAATGATTTGATTTGATTTGTAAGTACAAATTTTAGTTCAAATTTTTTTTTATAACGCATATATTTTTATAAAAAATACACCAAAAAATGTCAAATAATTTGTAGAACGGCCATCTGTAAGGATATATCAGTCAAGACAGCGGTTTTCGGACAGCGGATTTATTACTTTGGCGCCATACAAAATTTTCAATTTTATTTTTTAATCATTTAGTTTAGGTACCTATGAAATGATATTTCTTGTATGAAATTATGACTGCACAAATTTAAAAAAAGCGAAAAGAATTTAAATGCCTTTGAAACTCGATTTACAGCCCACAGTGCGGCGCGGCGGCAGCGTGGCGGTAACGATACCGCCATGAGTGTAATGTCCAACATAGCACACTTGTATCATAATGTAGGTGCAGTTACTGATAATCGTTCATCAGAAATAATCTGAAACACCGACTGAGGCATTGTTGTGTATTAATGAACGCGTTCGTTCCTGCATAGTTACCTAACTATGCAGGAACGAACGCGTTCATTAATTCACTAAAACCTGACAAGCAAAAGGAAATTCCTGTACCTACTTCGCAAGCACAGCCACAACACACTCGAGGCTGAGTTATGAAATAGACCTAGACCAGGGAGGGTACCCTTTAAAAATGGTAAAAAGTGAAAAAAAAATAGTAGGTTGAAACCCTTTGGAAAAGGAAGAGAATATAACAAAAATTAAAGAAATAATTTACGGGCGATCTGAGGTCGGGAAGTGGATGGTGGTGAGTTTTTAAGGGTAAAAAACGGTTTACCTCGATTGCCGGCAAAACTACAAGTCCTATGGAAAAAAGTTACATAGCAAAGTTGTAGGTAATAAAAAGATCTACAACTTCTAAACGCGGAAGTGAGCCTGTATATCTTTATTGATAAGGATGAAATTAGCCGAAAAATATTTAAAAAAAAAATCTAATATATTTCCTGCGGGCTTTTGTTTGCTCAGTTTGTGTGGTGTCTATGTGGCGCTTGTTTTTAACTTTGCTTAGTTTTCTTTAGATTATTCAGCAAACCTCAAAAACAAAAAGAAACTGTATTATGTCGCAATGGATTTAAAATCCATCCCTCTTACTTATAAACACAGGATAATTGGTGAAGCGTCAATGCCTTTTCAATATAAAAAATAAAATAACAATAATTTAGGATTTCTCCATATAATAGAATATGTTACTATTTCATATTAGATATTTTTAACTTTTCAATTGATGAATCCTCGCACTACCTTATTGACGCAGCGCCCATATATCTTAAACTTTCTTGAGTTTTCTCGCAAGGGCCAATAGATGGCGTTAGCGAGGGCGGACAGCTTCCTGTGATCGTTCGAAGAAGCGGGTGTGTGCGCCTCAGCGCTCCGCTTTAAAAAATTCCGTTTTTGGTGAAATCTTGACGATACTCGTAAAATAAATGGACCTGCATCTGTGCTTCATTGGGAACTTATAGTGCAGTGTCGATTTTTGGAGTTTCAACCATCCCACCGGTGGATTTAAGAAGATTTGGCTCGCCGGCCGGCAGCCCGTACCTGCAAGTGATCATGCGCGCATGAACGAGGTATCTCCCCATCTCCCTGGGTCTGAGTGGGATCTCTGGATTGCCAAGGTACGTGGGCATGGTTTGCTGCAAATAATTCTCCGGTATTGGTTTGTCGAGGATTCATCAATAGGGAATTGAATTATTTTGAGGTCCGCCATTACACATAAAACATAGGTTCTTATTGTTAAATTCTCATAAAGCCTTCTCAAAGGTGCAGGCTATTTACACGCCTCACCATAATTTTTGGTCCTTCAGATACCGGATTAATACCCGTTACCTAGATTTTTGCGTAATTTATTGTTTGGTGAAAATCGTATAGGTTCAATAACGCACAATAGGTATTTAGTTTACGTAAACCATTGGTAAATTATTGCCCTATAAAACGCAGCATAATTGACAATAGATTTTACGTAGTTGTTGGTAAATCTGTTCAATTATTTGTTAGTTTACATAGAACGACATTACGTATTTATTGGTAAAGTTCATTCTATGTAGGTATCCGCATTTAAAAATTCGCTTTGATATTAATAAAATAAGTAGGTAGTTACCAACGCATCTCGGCTTTGTGCGTAATAATAATTAGATAGATACCCACTCATAGTTGATAGGTGCGATAATATTGCAAACCGTCAGGTTGGTATTTTTCTGTTTTGTCTTCGTTTGTTATTTATCGAAATGACGGATAAACAACTGAAGCCGGAAGATTTTCTAACGATTCTTCATGAAAAGAAAGGATTGTTATTTAAACGCATTAATCGATTGTATGATTTATCAAAAAAAAAATATCGTCGTTCGATTCGAGGAAAAATTAAAGTTTTATGACTGAGTCGGAGACAATTGATGACATTCGAGATAAATTTGAATCTTTTGTTGAACAAATTAATCACATAAACATTAGTATAAAACCTGGAGCAAGTGTCGATTATGCTTGTTTAGAGTCCTTTGAAGATTTGTACATTCATATTAAACGTGTTAGGAATAAAATAAACAGTAATCAATCGCCATCTACACCCAGTAGTAACTCAAAGACTCTTTTTGAACCGTTTAAAATAAAGTTGCCTCCTATCGCGCTGCCGTCTTTCGACGGGAAAAACTGAGAATTGGCCTGTTTTCTACGAGTCGTTCAAGTCGAATATTCATGATAATGATCAGCTGACTGACTCGCAGCGTGTGCAGTACTTGGTAGGTAGACTTACGCACAACGCATTGAAGGTTACCGCTGGAATTGTGCCTACGGGTGATACTTACAAGTTCTTATGGGACAGTTTAGTTAAAAAATATCAAGAGAAGCGCTCACTAGGTACGTATTATTTAAATAATACATTGGATTTAAAAAGTTGTTCATTTAACGCTAACAGTCTCGATTCTTTCATAGAATCATTTAGTGCATCTATTTCTGCCCTGAAACAACTTAGGATTACGGATCTTGCTGATTTTATTCTTTTGCACTGTGCAATGAGAAAAATCGATTCACAGACTATTCAATCGTTTGAACTTTCCATTCGAGATATTGAAATTCCCACAGCGAAATTATTGATAAGCTTCGTTCAAGATCAGGCAAAGATATTGGCACGCTGGAATGTGTCTCAATCGAACGCGAGAAATTATAGTAGAATCCCCGCTTCCGCACCTCGCGAGTCACGCACACAGACAAAAGCGTTTGTTGACAGCGAGTCAGCTGACTCGTCCGCTTGTTGACCCGCAGTTGCGGTTCCGTGCTGCGCGTACTGCAATGATAACGCTCACGTTCATTTGTACAACTGCGCTAAGTATAAATCCGCGTTGACTCCTAGAACAAGGTTCGAGTTTATTAAATCCAAACGTGGGTGTGCGAATTGTCTGAGCACATTGCACGGATTGAGTAACTGCAAGTCAACATCAGTCTGTGACTTATGTAAAAAAACGCCATCATACATTATTACATTTTGATAAAGAAAATAAACCGCAAACAGCTGATGTGAAAGCGATGAATTGCAAAGTAGTCGTCGCGTCGCCTCCTGCGCCGCTATCTGTCGCGCCTCCCTCGCCCCTCTCGACCCCCGGTACGTCTTTGTCTGCCCCGGTTTCCGTCGCGGTGCCGCGCTCTTATGTTCATAGTAATAAGGTCGATATTTCCGCACGTCTGATTCGTGTTATGTGACGCCAGCGTCTGCGGCTCACAACTCGGCCGTGTTATTAGCAGCTGATGCAGCGAGGGCTAAGACGATAGTGCTGTTATCGACAGCTCAGGTTTATGCTCGAGCTAAGAGTGACAGTGCGGGTCACAAAACAATAGTGAGGTGCTTAATTGACAATGGCTCGCAGAATAATTTAATAACTACAGCTTGTTGTAGAAAACTTAACTTACTGATAATTCCTTTGAGTAATTCTTTTGTCAAAGGAGTTGGTTCTGTATCGCGACCGATAATAGGATACGTACATTTAGATATCGAGTCTCGTGTATATCCGGATCAAAAATATACTATTCACGCGTTAGTAGTTGAGTGCATTACGGACCAGCTACCATCGCACCATGTTAATTGGGATAGCCATGTAGACTTCCACGCGCTTCCGCTCGCTGATTTAAGCTGGAATATTCCAGGGGATATTGACCTAGTGTTGGGCGCTCAACTGTTTCCGTACATTTATTTGGGGAATAGGATCGATTTTGGTTCACGCGCCCCACCTGCATTATTGACCACATTCGGGTATGTCTTTATGGGTGATTTTCCGCATAATAGTGATAATTTAAATTTACTTAACTCCTCTCCTTTCACGGCATTGGCTCTCAATGATTTATTACAAAAGTTTTGGGAATTGGAAGAAGTTGAGAATAAACGTTTTTTATCTCCTGAGGAAACCGAATGTGAGAATATTTTTTCCTCGACCGTGTCACGGGACGATGTGGGACGTTATACCGTCGCGTTACCTTTTAGTAAGGATCCCGCCGAGTTGGTTAACTCCCGCACCGCCGCGTACCGTCGACTTGTTGCGCTTGAAAGGAAACTCCGCCAATCGCCGTTGTTGCGGAAAAATTATAATGCAGTGCTCAAAGAGTACATTGACCGTGGTTACTTAAGTCAAGTCTACGAATCTGCCATTTCTGATGACGGGTACTATATCCCTCATCACGCTGTCGTTCGGCCAGACAAACCGATGCCACGTATTGTATTGGATGCTAGCGCTTGGACTCATACAGGATTATCTTTAAATGATGTACTCCATATTGGTCCAAAATTTACAAACAGATTTATTTATTCTTTTAATAAATTTTAGATTATTTCCCATCGCTATAAATGCGGATATTAAACAAATGTATTTACGTGTTGGTGTACCCGTTGACCAGCGTAAATACTTACACATTTTGTTTCGATTTGATGAGCACGAACCTGTGCTAACCTTCGCTTTTAATCGCTTACCTTTCGGACTTAAGTCAAGTCCATATATAGCTATGCGCGTTGTGCGACAGCTGGCCTCTGACAGTCCGCATTATCCCGAAGCTGCTAAAGTAGCAGAGACCAGTCTCTATATGGACGATCTGGTGTATTCTGTGAATAATGAAGATACCGCCATGCAGCTATCGCATGATATTATAAAGATGTTTAAATCGGGCGATTTTGACCTTATTAAATGGTGTAGCAATTCACCCGTTCTTTTAAACAGTCTTCCTGACTCGCATCGTAAGTCCCTCGATTTTCACGCGGGGAGTGATGTGTCTAAGGTTCTAGGCCTTTCGTGGGAACCTTCTCAGGATAATTTCTTCTTCACTTCCGCTCAAGTGGCTGAGAAATGTACTAAGAGAAATATACTCTCGATAGTCGCACGCTTATTTGATGTTCTCGGTTTGGTCGCCCCCGTGATCTTTTATGCCAAGTTACTCATCAAAGAGTTATGGCTGAGCAATATTGGTTGGGATGATCCCGCTCCTGGCGACATTTTTAAACGTTTTTCCATTCTCATGCATGAGTTTCCATTGCTAGATACATTACGCATACCACGCCATGTGGGTGTTACTGATGATTGTTCCGTTCGTATAGTCGCGTTTGCTGATGCTAGTATGGGTGGGTACGGGTGTGTGATTTATATACACTCTACTGGTCCATCTGGTGTCATAGTCCGCTTACTTTGTGCGAAATCAAAGGTTTCACACACCAAAGTCACAACTCTTGCACGTCTGGAGCTATGTGCCGCCGTGCTCATGTCAAAATTGGTAAAAACTGTCCGCGATACTTACGCTTTACGTATTCCTATTGCAGGAATTTACGCCTTTTCGGATTCCACGATAGCCTTATCTTGGATACACTCTTCTCCGCACCGCTGGTCAGGCTTTGTCAGCAATAGAGTCGCTCAATGTCAGGAGAACTTGGGTTCTCAACATTTTTACCATGTGGCAGGTGTTGAGAATCCAAGCGACTGTCTATCTCGTGGCATCCTTCCTTCCCAGTTAATGTCACATGAACTCTGGTGGGACGGCCCCTCTTGGCTTCGTTGTGCTCCTGAGGATTGGCCCGTCAAACCGTTCTCTCCTATTAATGGTGGGGAACTTCCCGAGCATAAGGCAAATGTCTTAACAGTGACCACGCAAGTAGAACAACCCCTTCTATATCAACTTGATCAACGTACCTCATCATGGGATAAATTGTTGCGCATTGTTTCCTATATATTGAAATTCGCCAGACCAAAGGTTCATGGTGAACCTCGTTCTGTTCAGGGCTTGTCAACTGCGGAACGAGCGATAGTCTGTGCTGTGCAATCTATGCATTTTGCAAATGATATTAAGCTCCTCAAATCTGGGAAATTGCTTTCAAAGAGACTCCAAAGTTTAGCTGTCTTTTTGGATAAAGAGGGAATATTACGCATTGGCGGAAGGCTTTCGAAGTCGAACCTTCCATTTGACGCTAAGCATCCCTTTTTACTTCCCAAACATGACCATATTGTGGATCTAATAATCCGTCATTACCATGTGATGAATTGTCACACTGGACCGGGACTACTCATGTCCATTCTAAGACAGCGATTTTGGATACTGGATGCCAGGACTGTCATTAGGTCCAAGTTGCGACAATGCAACACATGTTTTCGGGTAAATCCGACGCATCCCATTCCAGTGATGGCAGACTTGCCTGAATACCGAGTATCGGAAGCAAAGGCGTTTGTCCACACTGGAGTGGATTATGCTGGTCCCATACGCATAATCCTCACTCGTCGCAGAGGCCAACACGCCCAGAAGGCGTACATCTGTTTATTCGTGTGCTTGGTAACCAAGGCCGTCCATGTAGAGTTCGTCTCTGATTTAACCTCTGATGCCTTTTTAGCCGCGTTTAAACGCTTTATCTTATCTTTACTCGGACAACGCTACCAACTTCGTTGGTGCTAAGGCCCAATTAGATGAGCTTTATAGATTCTTATTAAATTCAAGTTTCAATTCGTCTCTTTTACATGAGTTATCAACCCGCCGCATAATGTGGAAAATGATTCCACCTCGCTCCCCACATTTTGGCGCCATGTGGGAAGCGAATGTTAAAACACTAAAAACGCATCTTTATCGCGTGATCGGTAGTCAGCTTCTCACTTATGAGGAGTTACAAACTGTACTCATTCAAATAGAGTGCATTATGAACTCGCGCCCTCTGAGCGTTTTGTCTTCCGATCCCCATCCCGAAGTTATTACTCCCGCTCACTTTTGATGTCGACTCCATTGCAGCACTTGCCGGCAGCTGATTTGTCTGGTCAGCGCATTAATTTATCACAGCGCAAACAGTTGTTAGATAGTATGGTCCAATCCTTCTGGAAGAAATGGCACCTAGAGTATCTGCATACGCTGCAAGTCAGGCAAAAATGGGCAACTCCGGACAAACCCGTAGAAGTTGGAACTGTCGTACTCGTGGGACAGGATAATTCAGCTCCTCTAAGTTGGCCACTAGGAGTTATAACTGAGGTTTATAAGGGCACGGACAATGTCGTTCGTGTTGCAATGGTAAAAACAAAGTTCGGTAACTTTAAACGTACCGTCGCTAAATTATATCCTATTCCAACGCAATAAACTTTTAACTCTTTTAAGTAACTCATAGTCTTAAGGTTTAGGAAATATATTAAATAATTTATATATCATTTGTATCTCGCATTCAGTCGTAAAGCTTAATTTTTTCTGATCATAATTTAGGTCAGTAAATACTTATAATTTTTTCACTTTCTTTCTGAAAGCACTTGCGTCCTTCCAAAGCCCCCGAGCATGGTGAAGCGTCAATGCCTTTTCAATATAAAAAATAAAATAACAATAATTTAGGATTTCTCCATATAATAGAATATGTTAGTATTTCAAATTAGATATTTTTAACTTTTCAATTGATGAATCCTCGCACTACCTTATTGACGCAGCGCCCATATATCTTAAACTTTCTTGAGTTTTCTCGCAAGGGCCAATAGATGGCGTTAGCGAGGGCGGACAGCTTCCTGTGATCGTTCGAAGAAGCGGGTGTGTGCGCCTCAGCGCTCCGCTTTAAAAAATTCCGTTTTTGGTGAAATCTTGACGATACTCGTAAAATAAATGGACCTGCATCTGTGCTTCATTGGGAACTTATAGTGCAGTGTCGATTTTTGGAGTTTCAACCATCCCACCGGTGGATTTAAGAAGATTTGGCTCGCCGGCCGGCAGCCCGTACCTGCAAGTGATCACGCGGGCATGAACGAGGTATCTCCCCATCTCCCTGGGTCTGAGTGGGATCTCTGGATTGCCAAGGTACGTGGGCATGGTTTGCTGCAAATAATTCTCCGGTATTGGTTTGTCGAGGATTCATCAATAGGGAATTGAATTATTTTGAGGTCCGCCATTACACATAAAACATAGGTTCTTATTGTTAAATTCTCATAAAGCCTTCTCAAAGGTGCAGGCTATTTACACGCCTCACCATATATTGTAAAAATAATAATTAATAAGTCGCAAGGGCAATAGTAATTGCTATTGATTACCTACGTAGTTATAAAAAAATGACTGCTATAATTCTTAAGTTAGTATATTGTTGATTATATTTTATTTTTAAACGATGGGACTTTTTGTCCACTAATCGCCATTGACGTCTCACAGAGGTCACAGAGGTCATGATGGGGATTTTCAATGGGGATAAATGGAAGAACCCGATTGGAGGGGCATAACGCTGTTTCGTTACTTGACGATATCAACAAGTTTACTCCTACTGCGGTAGGAGTAAACTTCTTGATATCGTCAAGTCAAGCTGCGCTAAAGAACTTATTTCCAAACACCACACTACAGACCAAATAATGATGATAAAAGAAGATGGACGCCTTCTGAAGACTGTATAAAAGAGCTCAAAATAGAAAACGTGGAGCAGGCAGCAACACGTGGAAGAATTTAAGCTTTTAATATTACCTAATCTACTTTTATGTGAGATTTGTAAGATTAACTGACTGAGAAACAACGCGCAGCTTCGGCTTCAGAAGTGATAGTCATACGACACTAAAAAAATGGTCTCTTCAGAAAGACTCTTAAGCCAGGCAAATGACTGTTGAGTTTGTTTGTGAACTAAATTGTGGGCTTGTCTATATTGAACCGCTAGCTCAGATTTTCGCTTTGAAAGCTGCATTTAGTGCAAATTTTTATTACAAAATTGCCTGGCGAGTATTTATTACATACTGACTCTAGCTCCCCACATTAACAGTTTCACCGCCACGACCAAAAATTTCCGTCAATTCAAAAACTCCGCCTGTGTCAGTGTCGTTGAGCGGCGTAGAAATTCACCGAATTTTATTCAAACAATACTGAAATCAACACATGTTATTAATAACAATTTCACGTTAACTGTGTAAAATATTCATTTATACTAAGAGCGTGCTTCAAATTGTATGGATTTACCTGAATATGGAATTTTGAAATAATATTATGGTTATACATTCAGTCAACAAAGTATCAGGAATGGATAATTAGTTTATGGTTCGATATATTTTTTTTTAGATTGGTACAACTCTTTTCCATTTTGGCTCGGAGTTTGAGTTGCATCTGTTATTAAGATTAAATACAGTGCTGTTTTTAGTTAGATCATATCTAGAGTGTATTGGGAATTTCATAGAGAATGGACAAAAACATCGAACAAAGAGTTTGTCTTAAATTTTGCATCGCCAATGGAATTTCGTGTTCGGAGTCCCTGAAAATATTACAGAAGGCTTACGGTGAATGGACTTTATCAAAAACATGTGCTTATGAGTGGTACAAAGCGGTCGAGATGTGATGGAAGATTTGCCTCGCTCTGGTAGGCCATCAACGTCTTCAACTGAAGTTAACATCGCAACAGTGAAGGAAATAGTGACTGAAAATCCTCATTCAAGTTTGAAAGAGATAGCCACTGAACTTTCTGTGTCTCACGAGTCAATCCGTACCATTTTAAATAATCAATTGGGTATGAAACATGTTGCTGCTTGGCTAGTCCCAAAAGACCTGAATTTTCTCCAAAAACTCAATCGCATAAGAGTTACTGAGGACATGCTAGAACGAGTCAATTCCGACCCAACATGAATAAAACGCATTGGTACTGGTGCTGAGACATGGGTTTACGAGTTTGACATGCAAACTAGTCAACAAGCTTCAAAGTGGCGCCTTCCAACTGAACCGAAACTGAAAAAACCACGCCAAAGTCGATTAAAAGTAAAAGTCATGTTGACTGTTTTCTTTGACTATCGCAGTGTTGTACACTCGGAATTCTTGCCGGAAGGTCAAACGGTAAATAAAGCATATTATTTGAGTATTATGCGGCGTTTAAGAGAGCAAACGCGATGCCAGATTTGTGGAAAGAAAATTCTTGGCTTTTGCACCACGACGATGTGCCTTCGCACAAGGCCATCAGTTTGAACGAATTTTTGACCAAAAACTCAACAAATAGCATCGAGCAACCACCTTATTCACCAGATATGGCTCCAATTTTTATCTTTTTCCTAAACTCTAATTACCACTTCGTGGCGCCCGTTTTCATTCGGTAGAAGACCTATAGGAGAATTCGCGGCGAGAACTGAACTCAATTCCGGAAAAAACGTTTAAAAATGTTACAATGATTGGAATATTCGTTGGCGTAAGTGTATCGTTTCTGAAGGAGCATACTTTGAAGGCGATAAAATAAATTTGGATGAAAAACTAACATTTTGTGTATTATTTATCCTTTCCCCGTACTTTCTTGACAGAGTAGTACAACTATTTAACAGTTAATTTGCCTGAAAAGGTCGTGGTGATCAAAGGGTTAACCGCTTGGGCCAGCAAAACCCAGCGTGACGCACGAATTGCATATAGTATATTATGTTACGGTGAGTGTGATTAAAACCCAGCGTGACGCACGAATTGCATATAGTATATCATAATATACTAACATAACCGAATCATAAATACTAACATAATATACTAACATATACCGTAACATAACGGTAAGTGTGATTAAAACCCAGCGTGACGCACGAATTGCATATAGTATATTATGTAACGGTAAGTGTGATTAAATAAAAATTATTACTAATTTTCTATCATTATTATCTAATAATTCCCAAAAGTCGAGATAAAGTATGAAATTAATCACAATCATCGGTGATTATTATTAATAATGTAACCTTAGTACCGATAGATGTAATAAATTTTCTGATTTTTTAAATAAATATCTGTAAGAATGTGCCCGCAAACACGCAAATTTTGGATGACAAGGCTTTGAACACTGCAATTGTACTGGCGGGTGCAACTCCAACCGCGCTGTTAATGCATGTTCTTTGCCATTCTACTCGTAAGTGCCACAAATCTTTCTTGCAAATAAATATATTAGTAAAGTTATTAGGATTTTTATTATTTTAGTTCAATACCATATGTATTGTGGTACCTACTAATATGATAAATGTGAAAGTTTGTATGCGTGGATGTTTGTTACATTAATCACGCAAAAATGGCTGAACGGATTTCGATGAAATTTGGCACACAGGTAGACTATAGCCTGGATTAACACTTTAAATGCTTTTTATTCCGGTAATACGTTCCTGTAGGATTATTTTCGATATCCACGCGGGTGAAGCGCTGGCAAAACCTAGGTATGAATAAATACTATTGAAAAAGAAATAGAAGAAAGGTTTAAATTTTTAATGTTGAATTTACAGAGTTTATGATTGTATAGTTTTTATTTTGTTTGTTCTTGTTTGAATTAAGCAAAACCAAAGAATAAACGATTTTGCATGTAAGTTTCTTTTGGTTTTGTATTTGTAAGTAAATACCTACTGGACAAATAATTCGAGTCTTATTTTATGTTATTACTTTTACCAACGATAGTAGTGAATTATTAATAACAACTGGGAAAAGTGATGAATTTCAATTCTTTCACATTTACCAAATCATGAGGTAATTATTAATAATTTTCAATTAGACACACTAACCGTGACAAAAATAATGTAGGTATATGTAATAAAACTAATAGTAAACTTAGGTAGGTAAGTACTTATTTCTTGACGTTTGCCAGCAAAAAATTTAATTAAGAGTCCGTTTACGAAATTTTTCAGATTTCGCTGATTTATGTGATGACTGATGAGACAATAGAGGTCTTTATTGTTAATTTTAAGAAGATGGCTCCAACTGCATGAGATTGCATAAAGTACTCAGTTTAATAAAAATAAAAAAGTTTATTTCAGACTATTAAAGTGCACATATTTTGTTAGTATAACATCTTAAAAACTATGTCAGTCGTGAGGAGATTAATTGTATTTAAATTAAATTGAAATAAATTAGAATAAAATTAAAACAAATTGAAATAAATTAAGATAAAATTGAAATAGTCAGTTGTACATACATAAGTAAAACAAAAATGGAAATAAATAATAGTCAACCTCTTAAAACAAAAGTTTCTTGTTTCCATCTTCTTTAAAGATCAGTCAGTTTTTCCGAATAATGTTTTTATTATTTGATTTTGATTTATCGCCCTAGACTGTTTTGAGAATTTTGCTGTTAGAGTTTTAGTATCATATTTTTACGAATCGTTTTAATGTATGAAACAATTATAGGTAATGTAATTTTGTGAAAGTAATCTATACAATAAATGAATCACTTTTTACAACTTTCAGTTTAAAACATAGTAAAAAAATATTACACTTAGTAAAATTTTTGACAAAATGGGCAATGAATTGATTTTGATTTCGGCTACTCAGAACTCTGGTACAAAAAAATTAAAACAAAAGAAAAAAAATTCAGTTCAATATCAACAGATTTCCCGAAAAAGATGAATAAATTAAAAAGAACTGGCAGTTAATAATGTTTCAAAACCACTTAAATCACACATTACAATTTTCGACAAAAATAAAAAAAGGAACTCATCTCCGCTTTGGAGGTCCCTTGTTAAATCAATCATATAAGTATACATAATTTTCACTTTAATTTTATGAATTTTAATTAACTAAATTTTATTTGACTTTCTTAATTTTAACATTAATTTTTATTTAATGCATTTTAATGTTTGCAATTAAAAAAAAACCAAATCCTGATATCTGAAATAAAAAGTTTTTATTTTTATTATTTTAGTAGATAATAATTAGAACGATCTTTCATGTTGTGCATTAACACTTATGGAAATGCAGTATTTTAACTGCAAAAGTACGTCTTAAAAATCAAATAGCGAAATCGTCTAAATTTCGTATACGGCCACTTAAATGTTACTCAGTTTGGTGTAAATTTGTATAGATAACGGCCATGTGATGGATTTTTTGACAAGGTGTTAAAAAACTCATCACATTATGTATATCAAATACTCTTTACTCAAAGACAGCGTTCTCTTCGATGCCACGCCGCCACATGCTTGGAAGAAAGCTATCCTACTTAAGAAAGGAGACCATTCAAACCTTAGCAACTACCCACATCTCACCTTTCTCGAATTTATAAGCTGTTTGCCAAAACTATATGCAACCGTCTGACCCACCAACTAGACGATTGCAAGCCTGTTGAATAAGCCGGTTCTCGGAGTGGTTTCGCCAACATTAACCACATCCACACCGGAAAACAGATAATGGAGAAGAGTTGGTGATGTTAGGCGCCCCGGATGACTCAATTTCAGCTGTTATGGTTGGAAACAAGCGTCTGGAGATGGTTGACCAGTACGTTTATTTGGGAGATGTTCTATCTTTTGACAAGAAGCTTCCCAATAATGATATTTCCAGGAGATTACAGCTTGGGTTATGGTTTTAAAATATGTATACCTACCATATAAATATGTAATGTGTCCTGTCAACAATTACCTACGGTGCCGAGTCACGGACGCACATAAAGCCTGGGCCTTGGTCTGTCAAAGAAACCAGGGCCGTCCAAAGGTGCGTTGGGTTGACGATATCGTAAAAGTCGCGGGAAATACATGGATGAGAGACGCACAGAACCGAGAAGTATGGCGAAAAAAAAGGGAGCCCTACACCCACCAGTGGGGGATTCTGGGCTGAGAGGATACGTAATGAGTAAAAACTTTATTCCGTTCAGAACAAACACAGTGCCTATTTAAATAAAAAATGCTAGTTATAATTTGAAGCCTTAGGTGCTAGATGTTAATAAATGCCCTGGACCCCACACTAGGATTCCCTGTGTTGTGAGGTCCAGTCTCTTCCCAAGTAATGCAAACATTTCTATTTATTTATGTATACAGGGTGTCCGGTAATTAATGGATAACCTTGAAATGGTTCATGGTAGAATTAATGGCCATTCAGAAAAAATCTTTTTTGTTTGTATTTAATCTGTAAAAATAAATTTAAAATAACAACCGACTTCCGAAAAAACACTACAAAGTGAAAAATAACTTTAATTTCGGAAGGCGGTGACAAAAAATTTAAATAGGTACATACCTATCCAAAGACACCGACTTTCGAAATTAAAGTTATTTTTCATTTTGTAGCGTTTTTTCGGAAGTTGGTTGTTTTTTTAATTTATTTTTTACAGATTAAATACAAATAAAAAACGTTTTTTTTGAATGGCCATTAGTTCTACCATGAACCATTTCAAGGTTATCCATTAATTACCGGACACCCTGTATAGAAGTAATTAATATATTTAGAAAAACACAAACATAGAAATTTATGATTGCAAACTAATGACAAGAGGATCAGGTGCTTTTGGGTGTGAGAGTGTGTATATGAGGGTGTATTTAGTGAAAATGGGTAGTTTGGTGCGTGCATATCAAGTACTCACCAGTTCGGCAGAGTATCGTCAACCACCCTTGGTTTCGGAGTAGGTAAGTATCTTTTTTTACCGATCGGCATTTTTGATTTGGTTTGAGTGTTCGCTGAAGCTCTGAAATAAAACATTTTAATCTTATTATTCGTTACATATAAGAAACTTAATTTTTGAAGCACTGGGAGCAACAAGGGCGATTTGCACCCTCGGCCGGTTTTCATATTATCTACTTATTGCATCAAATAATGATTTATTATTTTGTTTTATTATTATTTATTAATTTATTTTTATTTATTTATTATTTATTTATTATTATTCAGTGCCATTTTGTTTCACGTGTCAAAAGCTCATTTTGATCCATTGACTCTAGTTTGACTGATAACTATTTTTTGAAACAGTTTCGCTGCATTCTTGTTTCATGGTTTACTGACCACACTGATATGAATACAGTAAAATTTTCAACACGTAATGCCCTTCAGCTTGCTCTAACTACGGCAAAGCCAAAGTAGGTTTATGATTACACTTCTTTCTGAAAATATTCATTTATCTATTTCAATAATTATGTTTCACTCTGTTTTCAATAACACTAACATTCTACAAGAATGTTTTCTAACAATTTTTTTAACATTTTCTAATTAGCAAATCAAATGTATCAAACCGCAAAATAATTAAAATAAAAACACATATAATCACCTTGTTCACCCGAAGGGTTGGGCAGACATGTACCTATAGAACACCCACATGGCGCCAGTTATGTTTGAAGTCCCAAGTAATCATTGAGAAATTTCACATAGAAAAAATCCAATATTACTTTGTCCGACCTGGGTGTCGAACCCAGGACCTTATGCTAAGCAGTAGCACTTGCGACCACTAAACCAACGAGGCAATCAAAACCCGAAAACAATAAAAATAAAAAGAATATTAAAAATAGGTGCTGTCCCACAAACAATGGGGCACTTATATCGTAACCAGTCTGCACGTTACGCAGGAACTGATGGCACCTTCAGCAGCGACGGAAGGTGCCAAGCTCGTAGCCAAATTCTGAGCTCACTTAATTTAGATTGCCATCGACACGCTAAAAGGAACATAGTAGGTACATAAAAAATCAGAACTTCAGCTGTCTCAAGCCGAGCAGACTTCCACCGTGTGCCCTACCGTGTCCTCTGGGCGATCTACGCAGTGGAAACACCCGTGCGTTTCCTCCAGCCTTATCCAAAAAGGAACCTTCCGAAACAACCGTGTCCGGTGAGGACTTGCGTCAGGTGGAAGGTGAGGACGCCGTGGCGCCTCTCAATCTACTCCTCAAAGAGGGGACTTACCGCCGCAATTGTGGTGTGCCCAGCACTGGGTTGCGACAATCACACTCCCCATGTCGCCATGAGATCCCGCTAGAGCTCTGTCCGCTGTGCCGTGATTTCTCGCGGCAGTGGAGTTACGCCGTTTGGCGTTTTGCCTCCTCGCGCCACTCCCATGTATGCGCGAGGACGTTTTTCTGCAGATCCCATGGCGGCAATCCGGCAAGGAGGCCCACAGCCTCACCGGAGATCGTGCGGTATCCCCGTATCATACGGATCCGTCAAATAGGCCTCGACCACACGACAGAGGCAGATCGGCATCCGGTGATCGGTATCACGGACTAGGCACTCCGGTGAGTGCCTCCCCTATGGGTCGCATTCAACCGGCGGGCCGGTTGGCGCGTCAATGTAGGCGCTCATACTGGTGCCCCGTATAGGGCTATGGATCGCACTACCCCCGCGTAGAGCCTCCGGCAGGAGGCGTTTGTCCCCCCTAGATTGGGCAGCAGCCGCTTCAAGGCAGCCCCGGTCTGGTCCAGTCTGGGAGCCAAACGTCGGAAATGCTCCGCAAAGTTCCACCGTCTGTCGAGGACGAGTTCCAGCTACTTCATCGTCGACTCGACGCCGATGTAAACCCCTCTTGCCGTTATCTGGGAACCCGTCAGTGGCGCATTCCAAGGACCATGAAAACACATGGCCTCGGACTTGTGCTTGCAAAGAGGGAGGCGGCGCACGTGAGAGTGAGGCAGTATATGCGCCCTATCGGCCCTAGTCGCCGAAGAAGACGCCCTGGGCATTTGGAATTCCAGGCTGATTCCCGGCCACCGTAGGCGCGGGGTCCGCAAAGGCCGATGCCTTCCAGGGGTGCGGGTTGTTCGAAAGAGATACCCCGGCCCCTGGCACACAGGTAACTGAGGGAACACGGGTGGGTTTTAGTCAGTAAAAGTCTGACACGCTCTCCTGCTCCACCCAGAGCGGGAAAAGTTATTTGATGATTTCCCACCCAAAAAGAAAAAACAACCATCGGCTTTGTATACAAGAACCCTGAAAATGACACCCATGATGAAAAATCCGCCATCTTGAATTTTCATTATTACCCAACTATTGGCTTTAGATCCCCCAAAAAATCTGAAAACGACCACCCATGATGGAAAATTCGAAAATTATCTTGGCCGCCATCTTGGATTTTCATTTGGACCCCACCATTGGCTTTATTACCCCCAAAAACCCTGAATACGACACCTATGATGGAAAATTCGAAAATTTTCTTGGCCGCTATCTTGAATATTCATTTTGACCCCACCATTGGCTTTAGGTCCCCCAAAAACCATGAAAATGACACCCATGATGGAAAATACAAAAATATAGGTAGGTTAGCTACCTAATAAAGAAAAAAAATGTGGTATAAAAAAACTACGACGATCACTACTGACGTCTAATTGGACTGTCTATTTCTAGTCTGCTACATCCCTGCTCAACCCTTTGATAGAATACAAGCGTGATGTTATGAAGAAATTTAATTTCCGCAACATTTTCGCGCATGTGTCTTTCGCGCATATGTCTGTTCGCGCAAAAGTCCGTTCGCGCAAAAGTCCATGCGCGGAAATGTCTTTTTGTGCAAAGTGTTTTTCCGCGCAAATGTCTTTCGCGCAAGTGTCCCAGATCCTTGAATTTTTGCACATGCATAGAGTATTAAATAAGGGTTTCGAAAAAGTTCAGATGCTATCATTTTATAAAAGTATAAATATAAAAAAATATAAAAAGCTTTTACAAATGGTCTTTATTTATTTCCTTAGGGACAACACTATTTATATTGTAAATAAAAATTTATAATTACATTCGTTTATTATAAAACAATAGTAATAAAACTCTTTAGGATTTATATAAGTATGTATTTAAAATTATGATTACAAATATTTATCTCATAAAATATTTAAAGTTACGAAATTTCTTAGTAAAATGAATACTAGAAAAATTAAGTATATTAATATAAAGCATAATGTACACTTGCTCAATTATATTTGGTGAACTTCGGGATCCAAAATGTGTTCGTTAAATTTTAAAAGATCGAGGGTATCTTTATCAAGTGACTTTACACTTCTGCTCAATGTTTTTCTAAGACTGGAAATGTAAGGATCTGATGTGTACCTACAGAAAAGTATGAAATACATTCTCATTTGTAGCCGTACGAGAGCACTTCCTGGCATGATGTAGCCGAATTTCTTGATAATGCTTATTGCAGGATTCTTGTGCATCTTCTGATAGTTGACCAATAGGAAGCACAGCCAAAAGGCTTAATGACGCTTTCACCATGAATTAAAATTTTATGTAATGAAGATGGCACGTAGTATCATGTAGTATCATCATAATTGTTCAAATAGATTCTGGCAAGTTCCATGGCATGTTCTTGATCCGTTAGCATTGTAATCTAGCTTGCGTTATCTAAGAGATTAAAATATAGAGACTTTGGATCACTATCAGCAAGCCTTAGTTTTTCCACGAGATTTGCTTCTATTCCTTCTCCTATTGAACGTAGTCCCTGAACAAAGGCATTGTAGATGTGTTCAAAGCCATATTCACTAAGCAGTGCAGTATGTTTTTCTTTTTTTGGTTGATTCTGACGAGTCCCCATAAGAGACACAGGGTCTTCCGCGTTTCCCAGAGAAGTAGATGGAGTCAAATCAGGCGTAACTTCATCCGAGTTTGGTAAACTTACCAAATATTCTGAATCCAACCACTGTTCTTTTTAATAATGAACCCTTTTTAATCGACGCCCATCGTCTATTAAAGATGGGAATAAGATTCCTTTGAATATCACTGATAATTAAACAGATGTTTTCTTCAGAAACATGGTGGTTTTCATTTAAAACTGTTGTTAATGCTTCAAGATTTTTCCTTCTTCGATTTTTTTTTTAATTCAGCGAAGGTACGTAACAGTCAAACTTCTGTTTACTTTTATTACGAATTTGTAATAGCGATATTAAGTGAATCCACTCTTTATATATTATTTGATAAATAAGGGTAGTGTGTATTTTGTCCATTACAGTTGTACTGCAAAATGAGTGCAAACTGTAGATAGTACGCCCTATAATAATTAATATTATCAATAAATAATTAATATTTAAATAAAATATACCGCAAACTAATCAGTACACTATTCATATTAGAAACCGCAAAAAATAGAGGTTTTCTGTTCCCTCGACGTGTGTCATACTTTTCACGATAACTTCAGAAACCGCACGTATCCGCAGCAAATGTTTATAAAAGTTATATAAGAATCTACGCTACAAAATAACATCAAATGAAAAGCATCGGGAGACATCGGTAACTGTCAAAAGTCTCGATGAAGTTAAAAAACTGTATTTTTTTCCGTCACTTATTGTTAAGCTTATTTTTATAGAAATATAATCATAAAACCTACAACATTATAATTGCAGTGTCCAGCATACTACAATGAATGGCTGGAGTACTTATAATTATATTATGTGTATAGCTGACGTGTACTAAAAATACATAATCAAACATTTCCTGAACGTTATTACTGTCACAGCAGACGTTTCTTTGTAAAAACAAAGAAACGACTGTTACCGTGCTACAAATCGAGCAAAATAATAAAAAAAAATGCTACCAAACAGTTTTTTTTGACCAATTGTGATAAAATTCACAGTCATTTTGAGAAGTGCTCATTTTGAGAAGTGCACATTTTTCGAAGTGCAGATTCTGCGTCGAACTCGTTATCGCGAACACATTATGCGAAAAACTTCTTGAATATTACGCTAGTATGAAATCCACTGTTGCGTTAATTTGTTTGGGAATCAAACTATCGAAATCGCGACCCCGTGATTACCGAGAACTACCAACGCTACGAACTGAACTAGTTGTCTATACAACTTAGATTTGATTTTGATTATTAATTAAAACCTCACACACGTCACATGGCAAAATCCTAGTATCACGAATGCAACCCTAGTTTCCACCTAAATTGTCGTCCGCTGAACGGAATAATAAATTTGCGTCTTTCGCGAACTCAAAATAGGATGCCGACCCTCCAGAACCGCTTCTTATGCACACGGCAGCCCCTTTCTACCTTCGCACTGAGAATCTCCATCTAGATTTCAAACTTTCCACCGTCCAGCAGAACATGAAACGCCTATCAAAGCATTTCTTTGACTCTGATTTAAAGCACGGCAAACCCGTGATTGCGACGGCCGCCCGTAACACTCCCGCAATAGTAAGTTTCGCGATCCTGATGACGGTATAACCCTGCTAGTACCGTTTGCATGTAGAGAAATAGACCGCCGTCCTTCCGTCCTCGCCGATGAGGCCCCAGTCCATGCTCGCCCCGTAGTTAGTAGTTGTCGTGCTATGGTAGTTTTTACCCATAAAATACATGCACGTTTGCCTGCTTGTATGTTTAGTTTCAGCATTAAATCTTCTCTAAAGTCGCGTTTTACTATTTTACCGAACTTACCGAGCTCTGATTATGCTATCAGTAAATGTTTGCTATTCTGCCAATGTTCACTCAAAACAAAAAGGATCTGCTTTCACTACAACGAGAAAACCACAGACATAAGAAAACGAACACTAGTTCTAAACAAACGCTCGTTCTGAACAGTTGATTCTTCTTCTCTGCTCCTTCACCTGAATGCTGCAACTGAGATTAAGATCTTTCACGCCGATAAGAAGCAGTTAATGATGCAATCTTCTTCTTGGTTTCCAATGGTGTGCATCTCATACAATTTGCATGTGTTTCAAAGCCTCCCTTTTTGCGCTATTTTTGTGATCTTTGGTTTCTGGGTCCCTTAAGCATCGATGGGTTCTATAAATTTTAATTAGTTACAAAGCTTTTTCTTGATTCCATTCCACCAACAAGAGCAAGTCGAGCGATTGCACATAGCAATTGCTCGTTCACCGTTGACTTCGTTTTTACTGATCCACTAAACCGATAATTCGATTAATTTGCTTAGGTGTTTGCTTTCACTGCGAGCGCGAGCTTTTCAGAACGCAGAGCGAAACCGCGAAACCGCACCTTTAGGCGTATTCAACTCGGATAAGTGAACAATTGAAACTCTGTAAAAACGTGCAATCTTAGCTTGTTGCATGATTTCCTTGCTGCTTGTGTGTCTATTGCTTCGTCTTCCTCTTCCATCCTCTTTTTCTTATCAGATTTATTCCGACGGCACATTCTTTTTAACATACAATTTTACAACTTCAAGTACACTTTAAATTATATAAACGTAGGTAATTAATTAGGTAAACGGAAATTAATTAGGAAAACATAGGTAGGTAATTAATTTGAAATTAAAATAGAAAAAAATACAGAGATGCGACGGTGTCGTTTCAGGGCCCAATCTGCCGGTGGTAGGGCTCCAGAAACAGGTTTATTTGATTTAGCAAAAAAAAAAAACAAAATAAATACTTTGTCATACGTTTAAAAAAAAGGTTATTAATAACGAACGAATTAATTAAGTACTATTCACTTGTATTTAATTATCCTAGTTACTTACGATCACTGGCCGTAAAGAACTTTTGAATACCAGAAAACTCAAACAGAGCTCGCGCGCGCTGAGTATCCCGTAGCGGTGGGATCCGCGCGGCACAGTGGGCTTCGAAGAGACGACTACCACGAGCCACGACCGCCCTGTGCAGCGCGCTTCTCATTGGCCCAATGCGCCACCCTACCCCACCTCACTAGCCCGCTACATAAAATAGATAATTACAGAAGGTTCAGCTTCAGACCTTGATTTAGTTATAGACCATCATACCTAGTGCTAGCAGTAACCTTCGTTAAAATGCATTGTAGGTTAATTGTGGGCACAGTAATCATCATGTACTTGCTCAATGGTCCAAGACCTCGACAGCTTTCAGCTTTGTCTTGATGCCGTACCTACGTCATTGCAACTTTGGGATCTCACAAAATATTATATTTTTAATTCCGAGCTGGTTACCCACAAACTAGAAATAGCATTGGTGAACTAGAATAAAACATTCTGTACAAATACGCGATTATATCAAATGCCTAGAACGTTTACAATAAAAATAGACTTTAGGTGATTGAAATTGTATGTTTGCGTTGCAGCCAATACCTAACCTAAAATAACTTACCTTGTAATCACCTCGTTATCATTACCTATAGCCAATTATTAATAAGGTTTTCAATATGTATTTTAATTAAAAAAATGCCTTCTTCCTGAAATTAAGGACGAAATTACGTTGTATATTTCATATTGGCTCTGACGTAAGTAATTGTTGTAAGCAAAATAATTACATATTGGGCCTTGTGGCTAATTAATAAAAGTCGCAAGTTCGTTCGATCTGATTTAGCTATGCTTACCGCGGTTAGGCCGTGGATGGGTGTCCATCTTTACATACCAAGACCCCTCCGTGCCTCGGAAAGCACGTTAAATCATTGGTCACGGCTGTCATTCGTAATCTTTGACAGACGTTACGTGTCGTCAGAAGCCTGAAAGTCTGATAACCAGTCGTATCAAGGAGTATCGTATTACCCAGTAACTGGGTTGTGGTGGTCAGATAGGCAGGCGTTCCATGTTAAGTACTGGTATTAAGGTGCATCTGGTTATACTGGAAGCCGAACCCTTGGGAAAAAGCTAGGCAGTCATCAGATGATGATGAGATGTCATGATGAGATGTATTACTTACTGTAATCCTAATTCAGTAGAAACAAATAAGTAGTTAGAGAGATACCTAAATCAAAATGGGTAGGTATTGAGGAATGAAATCGAGTTATGGAACCAAAGATGTCATTCAAAATATAAATACAATACAACTAAATGCTTCGTTAACAATAAACAAATGTTAACCAAACACACAAAGTTTATAAAAAGTTTCACAGTAGTACCAACGATTAGTACCTATGTTCACTCATAGATGGCGTTATATACAGCGTTTGATCAGTTTCCGAAGTTCCTGACTCCCAACGCTAATAAAGCGGTTTTAAAATTACGCAACCTTTATTGAACATCCATTTTTACAAAAGAGAAACTACGTAGGCAATCGTTAATAGCCCCACTAGACATGTCCTTTGTGAGTTTGCACGTTGTTTGTTCGAACTCGAATTTATTCAACAAGTGCAGCTTTTCAAACAACTACTTTGGTAGGGTTTACGCGGGGCCGCGTTGTGTTGGTAAAACATTATCTCGCGTTCACGTTCACCAGTACACTTACACTAAACTTTGTTGTGCACGTACCTATACGATAATAACCGGCCAAGTGCGAGTCGGATTCGCGGACGAAGGGTTCCGTACCATTATCTATAAAAACGCCTAAAAAGTCATGTCTGTTGTATGGGAGCCCCCTAAATATTTATTTTATTCTGGTTTTTAGTATTTTTTATTATAGCGGCAACAGAAATACATCATCTGTGAAACTCAACTGTCTGACTATCACGGTTCATGAGATACAGCCTGGTGACAGACGGACATACAGACAGACGCATGGACAGCGGAGTCTTAGTAATAGGGTCCTGTTTTACCCTTTAGGTACGGAACCATAAAAAAAAATATAATCGTATTTATTTCTATAAATTGGATTAAAAAAAAAAAAAATTATACGTTAAATTAAATATGTGTTTTTAAACTATATGAGGTCAGTTTTTCCTATACGACTCCTCTAACATACCGAAATACAATCTCGAAATATCGAATCAAACAGAGGTCTGTCTTTTAAAGTCCAGACATAATCTTGGGCAGGCCATAGTATGAGTACCTACCATGCAGATTAGAGTCTGAGATGAGGATAATGTACCTACTGATATACCTATTCCTTGGCCACTATTATAGGAAAAAGAGGCCTTTTGTCTGTAGGGGGACGACACAGGCTGATATGTTTATTGTTTGTTTGTTTGTTATTAACCACCAGTAAAAACGTGAAGGGCGTTTTAACCGACTTCAAAAAGAAGGAGGTTATCAATTCGACATGTTTATATATATATATTTATGTATGTTCGGGCATAACTCTGTCATGTATAAACGTCTGTCTGTGTAAACAGATTTGCAAAATAATTTTTTTGCTCGAAAGGGGTTTATTACGACATGGACCCATTTAAATGGATCATAATTCATATGGAATTCATATGGATCTGATGATGCGTTTCGGAGACAGACAACGGAACTCTTAAAAAAATTACAGCAAATGGACCACGATTGCTGCTATCGCATAAATATGCATTGTTTTGACCGCAAGGCTGATGAAATTTCAAATTGGTGTGGGGTAGGTACTAAAACTAAAAAGAAAAAAAAGCAACCGACGTCCGGATAAACACTACAAAGTCAAAAATAACTTTAATTTCGGAAGTCGGTGACATTGGTTATTTATGTATAATATTACATTTTTTTGTCACCACCTTTTGAAATTAAAGTTATTTTTGACCTTGTAGTGTTTTTTCCGGAAGTCAGTTGTATTTTTTTTGGAAAAGGTTTTATTATCTGTATAGTTCTCGTCTTTGAAACCATTGCCGCATTGAAGTTAGCAACAACAACCCCGCAAAGCCTTATTTACGCCCCACATTTCTAGTTATCAGTTATTTCGGTACATGTTGTGAAATCCGATCTGAAAAAACAACAATTAACAAGAAAGCAAAACAAAGAGCTCTTCCAAAAAAATATTCTGTTGTGTCTTGCGGACTTGGGGTTACGACATGGAGGTAGAGACCGATCGAAATTTGTTTTTTTTTTCGATCGACAACGTAATGCTGGAAAAGCAAACATAATTCGCCCCACTGTTCGAAAACGGAAACATTTTTTTTTGAAATATCGTGAGGTTTTCGTCCCTTGACCAAAAAACAGCCGAAATTACGGCCATTCGGCTGGTAATTCATTCTACACGGCGTCTGTTTTTGTCAAAACAGCAGTTGGGTGCATACTATTTATTGTCAAGAAGTAGGTACTTACTCAGCATAGCTTGAACCGGCTTCAATATCAGAATCCATATGGGTAGATGGGGCGCGAGTCCAGGTCCGTATGGGCATCGGGACCAGCTCAATGTTTTCATTACCTATGGCACTGAAACAAGGTTTCGTCATCATAATGATATTCATGGTACAAGAAATAAATACTCATTGTTTCCGGTGAAGTTGACATTTATTCTGTACAGAACCATCTATAATCGGTAAACAATTTGTTTTTTCTGTAGTATGTTTTGGCGCAGCCGGGCGGAAATATACATACAGGCTGTACGGGTAAACACCGTTATTCTTGAAACCAGTGGTTTGGTTTCGTTTATAGAACGTAAAATCAATGAAAACCAACACCCTTTTTTAAAGAAAATCTGCTTTTTTCCACAAGAATATTTCACCCTATGCGCGAGGATAACAAACTTGCGTCTCAATAAAGGAGGGGGTGCGGGGCGCGGAGACCAAGCCGCGTGGCCCGACTCCAACGCACGGTTCGCGAACCCGGTCTAGCTGTCAGTCTCGCTAGCTAGCGCACGTAACGCCGCGTCGGTGTCGTACCGTCTCTCATTTCTCGCGCGTAATATTTTTTTATGCTCGTTCGTTTTTTTTTATATTAAGGTAAACTACCCATCGTTTAAGTGACAACGGTGTTTACCCTTACATCCTGTATATTTATTCGATTTCGCCGCCGCCTGTCTTGCATCATGTTGACCCGAACAAGTTTAGTGTGTAGCCCCTTACATTTTAGATGCATTGCAGGCTATATCCCCGACTGACTTCTAGTGAATCATCATTATCATTTCAGCCGAGAGACATCCACAGCTGGACATAGGCCTTTGCTCCCTTAAGCGTCGTATTATTGACCGGTCCTGTGCTTCCCGCATCCAGCGGATTCCTGTCTTCACAAGGTTGCAAGTGCATGCGTACTTACAAGGCGGGCTCTCCCCGCGGTTGAGCGGGCGGGATTGCTCTTCGGCGCCTCTCATTCCATCCGAACCTGCACCACGTTCGTCTCTCACATTTCTTCCTTATCGCTTTTCTAACCTAAATGTGATATTCCAGTCAATTACGATATACTTAATGTTTTCAAACAAAAATTTGTTAACATAATTTGTCACAAGCACAAATATGTGTACACTGTGCGATTAGTTGTTTAGCATTCAACGCATACAGATGTGCTAATAAATGCACAATATCAGTAAATAAATCAACGCTTAAATAATCAGTGACCCATATTGATAGCGTGTAATATCAACAAACGTTATAGGCATAAGTTATAATAATGGACTGACGATATTAAATTCTTACTACTTGTACATTTATATGGAAGGCAGCCCCTTTAATCGCAGTGCGATGGTACGATGTAGCCCTGCTCTCCACCGACTCCGACTCCGGTATCTTATCAACACCGGCACGGACGCCGCCCCAACAACCAAGACAGGACCAAGATGAGACAGTTGAAGTTGTGTCCAATCCGGAGATTCAGAACTGGATCGGGTCCATTGAGCAGTGTCTAAATGAGGTTGTTGCTATTGCTTCTAAGGGAAAACTAAACACTGATCAGAAGCTGAAAATAAGCAATCTCTGCCGTAAATTGGACGTGGAGTTTCGCAAATGGCTGTTCAATCCAGTCACTAAAAAAAGCAATCCAAACCCATACCTCCCTTAAAACCATGACCGAAGTCCGAGACCTATCAGATTGCCTAATGGAAATGAACCGAACGATTCAAAAGTCGTGCACGAGGCGGGAAGCAACTTCTTCATCTTCTGCAGATATGGTCAAGAAGGGGACCAACATCGTTGTCTGTCCTAATAATTTTCTTTCTGTAGCTTTTTGGACAACTAAAAGCCTCTGGTCTTTGAGTTGTGCAAAAATGATATATCCTGGAGTAATAATGAAGTTCGAGGCGTACGAAAAATTGGAAAAAGAGAACTCTAATAAGCAGAGACTAAAAATGACCTAGATAGGCTCAAGCAAACAGTCTAACTCTCTTCGTCAGGGCTCATCGTCGACGAACCTAAAAAGCGCAAACCTCGCATAATAGTAATAGGAGTTCCCACATAGATGGCTAAAAATGAGGTTTGTGAATGGATTCAAGGTCGTGTATTAATAAATTTGACGTCAAGCACGGTATGAGACTTCACACTAGTAAAGAAATGTTCCAAGTACGGTCATGCTCATGCAGCCAAAACATGCAAAATTGCTACTTCTACATGTGGACATTGCGGTGAAGACAGATATATATTATAAGACAACGCAAACAGCCGAAGCATCTAAGGCCGTGGACACATGTCTACGGTACGGCACCGGCCACCGTGTAACGGCACGACGCCGCTACCGGGAGACGACACGGCATCGTGCCGTGGCACGGTGCCGTGTACGGTGCACCGCGGTGGCATACGGCGAGAGAGAGAGACGGCCGGGGACGCAGATTGTCCAGTCAAAAAAGCTGCCGAAAACAGGTGCATCAACTCGATCGATTATGTAGGCGCTTAAGAGTTATATTTTATATTTCAGCCGTAATTTTTATTGTTATTTCTTTATAATAATAATAATATTTTTAACTGTGTCGAAAACATGTGAAGTTGAGGATTGCAGACGATGTATTTTCGATTATCAATGGTCACTAAGTATACTGATCCAAAACATTCGTGTTATTTATAAGAACACTAGCTGACCCGACCAACGTCGTCCTGTTTTAACTTTGAATATTTAATTCGCATTGGTGTAATAATAGGAAAGTTAATCGCATTGGTGTAATATTAGATAAGTTTTCTTAAATTTTCTAATGTTACGCGCAACTTTTTATTTTTTTCTTTCATAAGAACCTTCTCCTGACAATAATAAACACAACAAAAAAAGAATTAGCAAAATTGGTCCAGCTGTTCACGTGTGATGCCGTGACCAAGGGAAATAGGGATTCATTTTTATATATATAGATCTATATAAATAAATTAAATTAATCCCTATTTAAAAGCAAAATTTTAAAGCAATTCATCTATATGAATAGCTTTAAAATTTTCCTTCAAAGACTTAAATTTGTTGTGATTTAATTGTGGTAACCGAGTGTTGACTAGCCGCATAGATAACCTCTCAGTAATACCTGGGTATAACTCATTAGTCATTACTTACCGCAATAAACCGCAATCGAAATGATGGTATGGTAGTTTTCACTAAAGACTGTTTAAAGGTCAAAGTCGAAGAAACCTACTTTACAAGACTGTATGAGTAATTGCTTAGTTATCAAAATTGGCGTAACTACAGCGAGAATTGCTATGTATAAGTTAACTTCAACTAGAAACTTACATTGTTTTCACAATTATTTAAATCAGATTTTTCAAGCACTAATCTCGTATATGAATGTTATACTAACAGGTGATTTAAACAAAAATATTGGCGCCGAAAACTGCGATGAAGAGACCGAAAATTACCTTAATATCTATTCATACCATTAAACTGCTTATTTTGTTTTATTGTTCTTAATAAAACATGTCCAACCAGCAATATTACGTAACACGACAGTTTCTACAGTGGATAAGAATAATATGAATCCTTGGATGAATCCTGGACTTATTCCATGTATAAGACACAGAGATAAACTGCATCAGAGAACAAAGAGATACCTTGATAATTTTAAAAATATAAACCACCTTTAAAGGTACAGGAATGTCTACAACAATCTGTTAAAGTATTTAAAAAATAATTACGATAGAAACGAATTAAATAGAGCAGGGTAACAATAGAGCATGCTAGTTTCGAGAATATAATTATTTAACACGCTTTTTATAAGCTTTTGTTAGTAGTTTTTAACACCTAGTTAAGTTTGCACTGCGCTCTCTTTTTGTAAATGATCAAAACCCATATATTTTGAAGTAACTTTGAAGTTACCGGGCTATGTCAAAGGGCAAAAGTCTCAGATCGCACTTTGTCTTTACTTTGCCAAGTGGTCAAGTCTCTTGGCAGGATAAAATTCACAGAACCCACTTCATAATCATAATCGTTTATTTGAGTTGAAAGTTGGCACATAAAATAAAAATGGTTACAAAACCTGTGATCTCTGTTCAATCTACCTTAAATTATTCTGAGCATTTTATTCTTCCCAAAGACTACTACTTAACACATCCTGGAAGCGCATGCTAGACTGCTATGTCTACCTCTATGATCTTCATACAAATAAAAAATAAGTAATAACGTTCTAAATAATACAATATACGTTATAATAGGTACGTTAAAATTGTATTAAGCGCTAATTGTAAAAAAAAACACGTAACTGTGTAATCGGCCTTATCCCTTTAAACATAATAAACAACTAGAATTGTCTATGTATGGCATACTATACTCCATAGGTTTAGGTAGTTAAATAAAAGTAAACAAAAAAAAACACGTGACTCATAGATACGAAATCTTTTATTTCAAATGTTAAAATCATATTATTTAAAGTCATATAAATAAAGCCTCTATTCTGAATCTGAATCAGAATTAGATGAACTATCTGTCACATTAATAATAAATCGTTCCTTGTATCGTAAATTATTTTGCTAGCTATAATAACACAATAATAACAAAGTCGAAACGCACTCACAAAATCGTAAATGTCGATTATTGAGAGCGCTTTCAAAGGCGTCTGGTTAAACGACTAAACGTAATACCTGCCACTTCAGTTGCTATACTACTTACATCACAGTTGTGCTTTTCAATTTAGCAATTCGTTGTATTTTCTAAAAGGTTTAAGAACCTGTCTATTTGGGCTCTTTACAATAGGCAGATTACAAAATATTATATAGGTAAATCTAACTAAAACATTGTGCTCAAGTAGTTGCATCTAGGAAAAGTATTTTAAGAATAAATGTTAAAGTTAATACATTAATAAAAGAGGAAATTATTGTATTAATCGAAAATACATTTGATTTTGTTACACCGTATTTTTAAACAAAAAAGTGTCAATTATAAAAAAAAACACTTTTTACGATATTTTTACCTTTATTTAACTAGGTATTTACCTAAACCTATGGACTATAGGCAATAATAATATGAGGACAAAGAATAATCTTTGTCCTCATATTTCATTGTTATGGAAACAGCAAAGAATAAATTGACCTAGATAATGATATCTAGGTCAATTTATTCTTTGCTGTGAATAAGCATGAGCTTATTCACAGAAAGTAGTTTCTCAGAAAACTTATAAAACTACCTGTCTGTAAACACGAGGAAAATTTCTATCACTGGCAGATATAAGCGGAACCAGGCGAAGGAGTATTTTCTTCTCGAAACTTGAACTTTTGAGCTTCGTTTTATTTCTCGTTTGCATTCGCTCGTACGCTGCTTTGTGCGTAGAGTTCCGAGAAGCGTGCAAACGGCTGCAGTAAGTACATGGCATCCTTTGTGACTCTTTCAGAACTTCATGCACATTCCCTTTGATCGAGAATTTGAGCAATTTTTACTGAAATTTCTACAGCCAGATTATGGATTGTTTCCGGTCGAGATACTTCTAGTTAGCGCTAGCCGTAATTAATTGAAATGAAAATTTGCAGCATTGTAGTACCTACATTACAGATTACATTGTAGTACATTACAGATTACATTGGCTCCGACTTACGAGTTGTAGGTCGTAGGTTTGAACTCAGACAAGCGCTTTCTTGTGTAAGTTATTTCATCACCACTGCTCTCAAAGCGGTGAAGGAAAACATCATGAGGAAAACGGCATGAACTAGAACCAAAAACTTCGAAGATGTTGTGACATCTACCAACCCGCAGCTCAGTCTCAGCAGTGAGAACTTTATAGAATGATTATGATGACAGATTACAGATCGTCGGGGTTTTAACAGTACTTGAAACAAATTGCTAAAACTAGCATGCAAAATTATTGATAGCATAAATAATTATTTTTACAGCGTTATTACGGTATTCTGCTGTGGGGCAAAGCTGCCGATATTCAAAATATTTTTGTCTTTTAAAAACAAAACGTGCTGTTCGTGCAATTTATCAGCTAGTGTCAGAGTTTCCTTGAAGGATTTTTTTTAAAGATATTCGTATTTTCATGGTGGCATCACAATTCATACTCGCTAACATCTTATACAGAGCCCTATTGCTATCCTTAAACACTAAAGATAACAGCTGGTACCTATAGAATCACGATACATGGTTTCGGCTCAAAATCAACTCTAAGAATTGATACCAAATTTTCGGTTTCATATGTTTCTTATATTCAAATCATAAAAAAACGTGTCACCGCACTACGTAGGTCAATAACTTTCCACGTTACTTGCCAATATCACGATAAATCTCTTCCGAGTGATGTGTTTATTTCAATTTGATAAGTTCGGTTTCTGGTATCAATGTATTAAAAATTCTCATAACTTCCGAACATGTAGAGATACGATTAAAAAACCCTTCCAATATTGTTTGATCTCATCCAAAGAAGCCGTGCTCTTGGTATGTATACACCCTTTCCGTTACACGTTGTTTAATAGGCAAAATATACACTTGTATACCTTAAACAGTGATATTCACACCGTTAACACCAGAAATAAGGACAAACTACGTTCTCCCTTTTACCGGCTTCATAAGGTTCACAATTCATTTGTTGGGCTTGGTATAACCTTATTTATCAAGCTTCCCTGTTCTTTGCTAGATTTGCCTTTTCATGCGTTTAAAGCTCAAGTAAAATCCATCCTTTGTATAAAGGCTTACTATTCCATCAACGACTATTTATATGATTAGAATAGTTGGTCGCTGTGACTAACTCAAGACAATGTTTATGCTCTTTCTCCAGAATTAGCGAACCTAGTGACAGGTTATATTATGGGTTCATATAATTATTTATATATATTTTTTATTGACTGTCTAAATATTTTTTATTATTATTAACTATTATAGATATCATTAGTTATTGACATGATCTACCGATAACAATATTTTTTATGATGAGTTGTATTGCATTATGTGGTTAGCTAGCGACCTCGACCATAAAATTTATCAATCTACTTGCCTGAGCCACAGATTACTGAATAGTTACTACGTAACAGATACTTCACTCAGTAGAAAATTTCCAATACCTATTACGATAATTGCCTACTCCCTCGCGTCAACAACCACTGTATGCTAAAATGCGCCTAAATGCTCAAGCGTACAGCAGTGATTGCTTCGCACCGCGCGGTTCCACAGTAATCGCAGGGCTGCCTCTTCGATAAAATTAAATTAACATAACTTTTTATCTATGTTATTGAGAACTGTGAATATGTTCTGACTTTTATGTGGCAGTTAAAATTTTTATCATTTATAAAATATTTAACCAACTTAAAAAAAAGGAGGTGATCAGACACAGGAGGACATACAGGCCAAACTGAGAAGTTTGACTTGTATGGTTTGTAGGTATGTATGTTTGTGCGCGATAATCTCGCGTTTGGCTAAACCGATATCGATGCGGTTTTCAGAAAAGGATTTGTTACATTTAGGAGAACGTTTTAAAATAAGTATAATATTTTAAATCTTATAGGTTTAGTGTTTTGAAGTCGGTTCTCTTTTTTAAAGTTTGTTTTATTATATTTGTAAGTTTGTTTTGTTTTATATATTGGTGCTGACTGTGGAAGAAACCTAGATAAAACATAATTATAGACATCAGTGTGTAGGTAAAATAATCCCTTCTTTTGCTTGATTTACACCCATCTACAGCACATAAGGCACCACACGGCATCGTAATACGCGTACGAACGAACAGCACTATTAAAATTGAACGGCGTGCGCGCGCTTCGCTTGCGAAAACCGCACTGAATTTGATCCGCCGGCGGACCGAGACCGATCGGCTGGGCGGTAGGCACTTATAGCGCGCAAGTGCATGGAGTGACGGAGGCCTGCCTGAGCAACCGGCAGCAAGTTCGTCAAGCTCCCGTAGATGTCACTGCTTGCGGTAGCGTCGCCGGTCGGGTTACCTCCTTCCCTCAAATATGGCGAGGGGGGTAGTGACTGATCTTTGCGTTATGCTCGTGAACGGGTACTGCTTGTGGTGACTGGTTGTCTTGCTGACCATGATTTTTTTATTGTTACTAATAATTACCTACCTGTTTATTTATTTTACGTCGATGGTCCGAGGTTATCATTTGTGGCCTCAAGTTGTAACTCGGGTCGTAACAGCTATGTGAACATAATTAATGATTAAACGAACTTACCTGTACGTGAAGTTCTATCATAATTATACGAGCGCCGAGTCCGAAGAGATTAGTAATTTACACATGTAGTTACGCCTAGTTGTCACCACTCATGCACTTAGTTGAGAAAAGAATATTATATTAAATTTTTCTTTATCTATGGCAATTCAATTTGACATACCCACAAGTTTCTTTTTATTTATTTTTTTATTTTTTATTCTTGTGGGTACCTCGTCCAGTTCCGCTCTCAGACTCTGTCGCCAATCATTTAGTTTAGAGTAAAAGATCCTGTGTTTCATTGATGATTTCCGAGACACTATAGATAATAAATTTGGGACGTGTATGTACAGTACTGGGAGGGAGGGATTACTAATCTCTTCGGACTCGGCGCTCGTATAATTATGATAGAACTTCACGTACAGGTAAGTTCGTTTAATCATTAATTATACTCGCGCCTCGTCCTCGAGATTAGTAATTTACACATGTAGACTTTGAGAGTATTATGGGAATATCATCAATGAATGATATGTTTCTAAGAATCAAAATAATTTTATTATTATGCATTTTGGAACAATCAATAAACAGAAAGAACAATATTATACTTAGGATTAACAATAATTAAGCGGTTTCTTTGAGTATTTACTCAAACGGTAAAATGAATCACAAACAAATGAATAATTATGTAATTATCTAACTAAGGAATAATTATTCTTATAATAGCTATCACAGTTAGTTGTAGGCAATTATTTATAATGACAATAAACTAATTATGAATGAATGATAAACTGATAAGTGCGAGATTTAAACTGGTCGTAATATAATAATTAAGATGAATTTTGGTTGATTATTTATTCTGCTAAGGTAGTACTATCGTCATCAATAATATCTCTTTGATAAAATTTTGCAAAGGTTGTGGAGTTTCTACTCCAGCCTGCCGTTTTACGGATAGTAACTAGACTAACGCCCAGTGAGCGCGCGCGCGATGATGCTGCATGTCTCGTGCTGTGTGCACTGAACACGCTCGTGTCGACCCCACACTCTGCCTTATCCAACGGCTAAGCGTTTGCGTTCCCACTGGTTTATGAGGTTTCCTAATTCCGACAAATAAATCATCAGACGTTCTTAATAATGAGGTGCGTTCTATGTAACAGAGTAATGTAGTGGCTGGGCATATGTATATTTTATCCTTAAAGAAAGGTAAATGAATAATATCGCAGATTTTAATTGTGATACGCTGAGAAAGGTTTTGAACATTGCTAACTTGGATCTTCGAGAGAGTTCGAACTCTGTGCGCGGTTGACAGAGCCAGTAAGGAAATGATTTTATTTGTAAGCTTATATAAGGATAATTCCTCATTAGAATGCCATGAACTCAATTTATCCAATACTAGGTTGGTATCCCAGGTCACTTCATATTTAGGTCTTGGTGGTTTTAGTGTAAAAACCCCTTTGAGGAATCTTTTTATTCTATCATCACTAATTAGAACCGGGCTCAGCACCAGGGAAAGAGCAGATCTGCATGAATTGAGTGTACCATATTGGGAACCGTCATTAAAAATTTGAGTTAATGAGGCGTCATAAATATTTAACGAATTAATTTTACAGAAATCCCAACATTTCTTCAATTAAACGTCGTATTGTTTCATGGAGTTAGGTGCCAATGATGCTAACATTATGTCAAGTGATGATTCTGGTAAGTTATTCCTTAAAAATGCTTCCCGGATAATACGCCTGCCACCAGGGTAATCGACTCGTGTATCCGACGCGAGCTGGAATGAGACAGTAAGGCATGGCTTTTAGGAGAAAATATAACAGTTTCGAAATAAGGAGGGATCTAAACAAGGGGTACCATGGCTGTGTTGGCCAAAAAGGTACGACCATGATACCCCGTGCCTTGTCTGTTATTTTTTTTTAAGAATTTTAAGTATGACTGAAAATGGCGGGAATGCATAGAAATCATAACTTGCCCATGAGACCGTAAAAGAGTCTATGGCGAGTGCGTCTGGGTCTCGGTGCCAGGATATGTATGTGGTACATTTGTTATTTATGCGACTAGCAAACAAATCAATTTTTGGATGACCGAATGCACGGGTGAGACTGTCAAAGGCCCAATCGGACAGTACTCATTCTATGTCCGGATGAGTTCTTCGTGATTCGTAATCTGCAATAATGTTATCACTAGATTTTATGTACGTAGCAAAGACAAAAGCTTTTTGCTTTCGCACCAGTTCCAAATATCACGAGTTATTATTTTTGTGAGATGTGGGTATTGTATACCCCCCATTTTATTTATATATGCTACTGCTGTTGAGTCGTCAACGCGTAGTAATATTTGGCAATTAAATAGGTCTTTAGCAAAAACTTTTAAGGCAAGAATTGCGGCAAGCAGTTCTAGATAATTTATGTGTCGTTCTCGTTCGGTATTCGACCACTGCCCGCTCGCAGACCTTCCTTCACAGGCGGCCCCCCACCCCGTAGTTGAGGCGTCAGAGAACATTTCAACTTGGTAGACATCAATTTTTATTCGATAGACAGAATGTTCTATTTTATTTAGCCACCAGTCAAATTCAGGTTGTAGAGATTCAGGTAAATTCATAGATTTGTTATAATCATCATGACCTTTCAAGTTGAGATTTTTGCATCTTTCCATTTCTTTAGTGTGCACTCATCCGTATTCGATCGCTGGACAAGAAGAAACTAATAAGCCTAATAACTGAGCAAAAGTCCTAATTTTACAACGCTTTAATTTTGAAAACATTTCAAGCTGCGCTTTTATTCGTAACCGTTTATCTGTTGGTAAACTAATCTGAAACTCGTGTGAATCAATAATCATACTTAAAAATCTGCATTTGGTCGAAGGAAAAAATGCTCTTTTTTCTACATTAATTATGAAACCAAATGAAGTTAACAATCTTTTACTTAGATCTATGTTAGTTAGGCATTCCAGATGGGAATATCCAAACAGCAACCAATCGTCTAAATAAACAGTGGACAGAAGGCCCGCAGAGTACAATAACTTAGCTATAGGTTTACATATTTTTATGAAAACGTATGGGGCTGTACTTAAGCCAAATGGCAAAACATTAAATTCGAATAATTTACCTTCAAAACAGAATCTCAAATAATTCCGAGATTTTTTAGGCATTTTATTTAAGAAATATGCATCCTTGAGGTCAATTGATGCCATTTGACGATTATAGGTTACAATTTTTATTGCAGTTAATATTAATATTAATACTAGAAATAAGGACAAACTACGTGTTCCCTTTCACCGGCTACATAAGGTTCATAACTCATTTGTAGGTCTGGGTATAACCTTCTATAATAAGCTACCCTCTTCCTTGCTAGATTTGCATTTTAGTGCGTTTATAGCTAAAGTAAAATCCACCCTTTGTTCAAAGGCATACTATTCCATTAACGACTACTTAAATGATAAGAATTGTTGGTCGCTGTGATTAACTCAAGACAATGTTTGTGTTCTTTCACCAGAATTAGCTTACCCACTGACAGGTTATATCATTATGTTATTTCATATAATTGCTTTTTTTTATCTGACTGTATAATTCAGGTTTTCCTTTTTTTTATCATTTATTTATGACTTAATCTACTCATTACAATGTTTTTTTTTTTAATGAGTAGTATTGCAATATGTAGTTAGCTAGCGACCTCGACAATTCATGATTATTCTTGCCAGTGCAACCGGCAGCAAGTTCGTCATGCTCCCTTAGATGTCACTGCTTGCGGTAGCGTCGGGGGTCGGGTTGCCTCCTTCCCTCAAATATGGCGAGGGGGGTAATGGCTGATCTTTGCGTTATGCTCGTGAACGGGTGCTGCTCGTGGTGACTGGTCGTCTTGCTGACCATGGTTTTGTTATTGTTAATTGTATTAAGTTTTTATTAATTTTAGTCCAGAGGTCCTAGTTTAACTTTTGTTACTTTAAGTTACTTATAGCTATATTTGCATAATGCAGAATTGCATATGTAAGCGGGCATGCCCTTTATGCCTAGAGGCTTTTATTTAGATTGGAAGTTCTGTTTACGTTTTATTTTAATTTTCTATTATTTTTAGTTTTCAATCTTTGATGGTATATTGGCGTGTGCTAGCTGACATATGGCAAATTTTATGTTTTTTTTTTTGTGTTTCGTAATTTTTATTACCTATTATTGTATAGAAACAAGTTCTTCTAACTTAACAGACAGCTGTGCTGCTGGGGAGTTTGTTCCGCTACTTCTTCTTCCCAGCTAAAGCACTAGGAAGTGGTGAAGGGCGGGCGTTTTTGGGGGGACTGTCTTATGTAATTTTATTTTGACGTTCAAAAAGTGCTGACTCTCAGCCTAGTTTGAATAAATGACTTTTGATTTTGATTTTGATTTTGAGTTCTTAAATCCTCTAACTTAAAATGATCTGTTATAACGAATTTATTAAAGTTTTTTTTTTAAATTTAGAATAAATCTCATCTTGCCATTTGGTTTGGCTACCAAGAAAATATTTGAGACAAATTGATTTTCACATGGAGAACATTCTGAAATTGCGCCTGAGTAAGATGTTCTAGCAGGTGGGAGTGTATGTTGTACAACAGGTGATGTTAATGGTATTTTATAACCCTTATCCAAGACAGTATAGTCTGATCGTTCGTGATTGCGGTCCATTGTTTATAGAATTTAGATAAGCGGCCTGCATACTTAACTGCCTCTAGAAGCGGCGACGGGGATACGTCGACTGATGGCCCCGCGATGAGTACTGCATCTGTGGTGGGGGAAACTGCGCGCGCGGCGCAGCAAGCTCGCGGCTCCTCGGCGCTAGCGCCGGCCCCGAGGGCGGCCTGCGCGCCTGGGGTCCAGCTCTGCGGTTTAAAGCTCTCGATGCTGGTCCTTTATAATAAGTATTCGAAGTTTTGTTGCTAGATTCGGCTTTTAGTTCGATTCCTGATTTATTAACAGCTTTTGCTGATTTTAATGTCTCTGCTAAATTTTCACCGAACAGATACGTGTCTATCTTGGTGTTTTTAAGGTGTTTCTTTATGTCATTTTTGAGGGCAAATAAAATGAAGTTTCTACATGTGATCGAATCCGCATGTTGTAAATCCGCATGTTGTAAATCCGCATGTTGTAAATCCGCATGTTGTAAATCCGCATGTTGTAAATCGCATAAAATTCTGCTTACGTCTATTAATTTTTGCAGCACGCCATTAGTTATTGTTTTTGACTGTAAATGGGAATTTATGATTTCGGCTAAAGAAGCAATTGCACTAGACATTTGTTTCTGTTTGTTTTCTATGCTTTTATCGCGTTTAAGTGCAGTATCAGCAATAGCCGCCTTAATTTCCAGATTTATTTTAGGGGCATCGACTTGGATTCAATTTTTAGGTAATAGATATTTTGAGATCATTTTTTTTTTTTGATTTTCCTTACATAAGCCGTCTTTAACAATATGTAATAAACGATTTGCAACTTCGTTGCGTACTTTGGGCCCGTATTGGTCTCTGTTAGTAGGGTCATCGCCTAAAATTTCTAGAATTTCAGTATCCAGATCAGGGATATTAACATCATGCGTAATAGGCTCTTCGAGGAGTACATCCGTGGAAGTACTAGGTCCTGGCTGAGGTTCACAGGTGTTATTCGAGTCATGAACGGCATCATCTTCAGGTGGCCATTCTAATAACCAATCATCTGGTCGCAGTGCGGGGGTATTTGAAAATTATCATAGACATGATAATTTTTTAATTGTAAGTTAAATAACTTACCTAACCATAAGTGGACCTAAATAAGTCCATGACTAATATTTATTAATATCATAACTTTTTATCTTTATGCTTATAAAGAGTTTAGTCTTAGTCATAACAATAATTTAGGTTAGGTTACAATCCCCAGCGGAAGGAACGCCAACCGTATTTTAAATGCGTTGAAACAGCCCCAGTGACTGTTCAGGTTGCATTAAATTAATTTAAATACGTAGATACGTACACAGAGTGGTGAGATAGTTATCACTTTAGAATTAATATTTAGGTAAATACCTGGTCCAATATCCTCATCGTGTTGAACAACCGATTCCTCCAAGTCTGAAACACTTTCCGAAGCACTAATTTGTCTATCACGAATTTTGCGTTCTAACTTCCTTATTTTTATAATGGTTGATGTCTTCTTCACGAGACCTAGAATTCTTACGTTTCGGCATTTTTATAGTAAACTGTGCGAAGACGCGCAATAGATGTTGAGTGGTTGAGCACTAGAATGCGAAATGATTGGCGACAGAGTCTGAGAGCGGGAACTGGACGAGGTACCCACAAGAATAAAAAAAAAAAAAAAAAAAAACTTGTGGGTATGTCAAATTGAATTGCCATAGATAAAGAAAAATTTAATATAATATTCTTTTCTCAACTAAGTGCATGAGTGGTGACAACTAGGCGTAACTACATGTGTAAATTACTAATCTCGAGGACGAGGCGCGAGTATAATCAAGCATGGCATATGTAAGCTATCACGCCCTCTAAACCCTTTATACGCTTTTGTTTCGGTATTATAATATGCTTTATTTACATTTTTTTTATCTGTTGGCTGCTAACAAGGTGACCCCCTCGGGCCAGTGATTTTTAGTTAATAATACATTCAATAAAGCAATACTTTCAATTATACGACAGCTAAATTTAAAATTTTACGTTTGTTATCTTGATGATAACTAAAACGGTTTTAAATGACCTAAAATTCTTTAAAAAATTAACTTCATTCCATTGGCCTTTCGAAATGTGAACTTTACTTAGCGGACAGTAATGACAGACATCTGACACTTTCCAAATTTAACGCAATAGCTTCAGATATTAAAATTATTGAAGAAATTGTCTCCTTGGGTCTCCAAAATTCTTTTCTCGTTTATGAGGAAAAAATTCAAAATTTGCTGTTTCGGTACAATGCTCATATTAAGTAATAATACCAATAATTATTTTTGTTTTTTTATTAAGAAATGTAAAGCTTTGCATGCCCATGTGACGGTAAAATATGCAGAACTTTATTATAAAAACATCTATGTATTATACCCATGTTTGCAAAGAAATAAATGATTTCATTTGATTTGATATCTAAGATCTCGATTAATAAGACTTGTATTGTGGTGGGTTGTCTGTGTATCGATCGCTTTTGCACCTAAAGGCATACACGAACTTAAAGGCCTGTTTTTTCTTTTTTTTTGAGCTTGGGAAATCATCAAATATCTTATCCCGCTCTGGGTGGAGCAGGAGGGCGTGTCAGTATTTTACTGACTAAAACCCACCCGTGTTCCCCCAGTTACCTGTGTGCCAGGGGCCACGGTATCTTTTTCAAACAACCTGCACCCCTGGCAGGCATCGGCTTTTGCGGACCCCACCACTTGGTGATGACATCTCTTTGAGGCGCGTATGGATCACTATGCGCCGTCGACCCGGGTTTAGTCCTTACCGGACAGCGAGCTACCCAACACTCGCCATCCCCATGTCCACGCCTACGGTGGCCGGGAATCAGCCTGGGATTCCCGATGCTCAGGGCGTCTCCTGCGACGACTAGGGCCGTGAGGGCTCATATACTGCCTCACCCTCACGTGCGCCCCCTCCCTCTTGGAGAGCATTACTGCTCCGCAGAAAGAGGTGACGGTCACCCATGCACTCTCGCTGCGTACCATGGCCTGGACCACGGCCGGACCTAGAGATCGCCACCGCCGATCACCTCCACAAGGAATGCATCACACGGTTATACTTATTTTATAGTATTATAAATGTGAAAGTTTGCATGTTTGGATATTGGTTACTAAATCACGCAAAAACGATTTGTATGAAATTTGGAATACAGATAGTTTATAACCTGCACCCTAATTGCGTAACTCACGATTAATCATAATTTGTTTCGTTTTGAAACAGTTGGCTAAACCATTGCTTCATATGTTCGAAAAATGTGTCTGCTCAACAACGTTAATATCGTAATGAATATCGTCGACCGTAAGTTCAATTGAGGTAAGGGACAAAATACCCAAAATGAGTTGAGTATACAGTTTTGTTCAGAATTTTTCGCTCTATCGAATGGTGAATATGAAAAAAATCTAGCTTAAGAAAAATGTCCCTTACCCTAATGATTTTTGGATCCAAATTTCGAATCAGCCCCATAATAACAATGTATCTGAAAAACTATGCAATATAGGACTTGAAATAGTGTAATTATCGCCGCCAATCCACTTAAAATAAGGTAAGGGTCTTCCCAATCAATGAATTGTCAAAAGTTGCATACTTCATTTTCTGTCAAAAATCTCTTTACACTGTATTTTTTTCATAAATGTTTTCAACAAGTCCTTTACACAATTATTTCATTGATAGATTGGATCCAACGTAGAGGTCAATTTAATGTAAGGGACGGGACTACAAGATACTTGGTCAGTAAGGGACATTACTAACAAAATACGTTGTTGTAAGAGACATCTATTTTCTTAAATAGCTAACTTATTAAAATAAATGTTACACGTGTAGATAGAGCACTAAAATACAAGATAATGTCTGAAATCAGACCCGAAAAAGGTTAATAACAAAAAAAGTTATGGGCGATTTAGTCCGAGAAAAAACTTTGTCAGCCTCTCCTGAAAAATCGTATTTTGTCCCTTACCTCAATTGAACCTACGGTCGACGATATTGTTGAACTGTCAAAATGAAACCGATTAAGATTAATCGCGTGTTACGCAATTAGGGTGCTGGATTAACACAAATTATACTTTTTATCTCGGTAGTAGTACGTTCCCGTAGGATAATAACCGTCCTCCACGTGGGTTGCAAAATCTAGTATTTATTAAATACTAGTAGATAGTGCCCGCAAATTCGTTCGCGTGTATGTCGTAAAATAATAATGTGTCGCATATATGGTATAGGTACCACCAGTCCTGCACTGAAACTCCCCGTAATTTGCGTCTTCAAAGGTTTGTTGCAAGTTTTTACTATCTAAGAAGAATATAGAGGATATATTATGAAACTAAGGGCTGTGACGATTTATTTTTCATTAATCAATATTAGTATTTACAGTCACGGGTATATTTTTTTTACTATGGAGAGCTCACTTCAGCAGTCAGGTCTTTATGATGCTAAAGTGATGTCAGTTTTTTATTCACAACGAGGTATCACATTCTTCTGAATTTAACTGAGTAGGCAGATATTTATATGGCAAACATGTCCAATATTATTACATTCTATGAGGTGGAACATCTTTTTGAAACTGATTTATGACCCTATAATTTGGCTCATTAGATAAATTTGGTGTTCCTTAGATGTCACGTGTTTGTTCTGCCATTTAAATAAGGGACGGAAAATATGTGTTATCATTTGGAAGGCATTACATATGTATATAATGAAGATCAGATCTCATCTTAAAGATGAATCAAGAAAACGAGCCGAGATTATTGTCAAGCTGTAGTATTATTCGTCGATTATGTGGCGCCGGACGACCGCTGCCACCAGGAACTGATTTACGGCTCGGCGGTCACTCTGCCCCCGCATTTAAAATCTCTGATACCTCCAAAGATATTCATTTTAATGATATGCTGCAAGGAGCAATTTTGAAATACATTAAATGCATAGCATACCTAATGTGTTTAACTGGATAAGGAAGTTTTTTTTTTGTTATATATGTTACCGGAAATGTATGAAACCTAGGAATTGTACACAATTCCTAGGAAATATATGCACTTCCGAGCCTACTTAGGAAATGTGTAAAATAATGTTTCAAAGATTCTTTAATACACACATTTCCTGTGAAATGTATGTATTTCCTAGGAATTTTATGCAATTCCGAGAACATACTAGGAAATATATAAAAAGTAATGCTTTCTTGAATTGCTCGCATGGTTTCTGTCACTGCTCCGGCGCTGCGGGTCTCCGGCGGTCCCACGCGAGCTTTTAGTCGCAGATGGTATTCACGGTCACCACCGACGAGCGTTAAAACCACCTGCGGGCCACCTCGCCCCTTTGCGCCTACTCGGATTTTAATTACACTCTAGGGGTAGGGCAAACAAGAATACGTTGAGTCGGTTTTGCAGCGATTCGTTTCTGTCACTAACTTTTAATACATTTCCGATTGCTATTTAGGACATGCATAAATTTCCTAGGAAAAGTGTATGTTACAAATTATATCATAGATTTCCTATCTCTTTTAGGAATTGTACACATTTCCTAGGAATTGTATACAATGACGGATTACACACTTTTCCGTTAACATAATTAAAATATAAAAATGTTTACTGTGGGTTATCATTTGAAGATTGACATTTAAGTAACATTGCGGACTTTTTTGTAGTACTTTTAAAGATAATCATAAAATTCCGTAGTACATTATATTATAAATTATCGGGATTAGTAAGCGTTTGCAATGTACGCGTGCAAAAATATGTTTTCAACACATTTGCTCAGAAATGCATTTACGAGGCCTGTATACATTGTTCGAAAGTTAAAAATTACGTACCATACAACGGAACGTGCGGTAAAATAGGTACTCTGACCTAAGTACATATTTTACCACATACACCGTTGTATAGCACCGTGCGAATTCTTTACGGTTTTTTTTTATTTCCATAAAAAAATATTATAAGAATTCCACCAAGGAGTTTCATATTACGAGCATAAATAAGCTGACTGATCGAACCTCCTTGGAAGCGCTTTTGCTCAATACATTTGTCTCACTTGAATATTAAAGAGTAAATGACACGAAAGATGTAGTTCTAATTTTCACCACGTGCATGTGGCGCCATTTGCAAATTCGCGCCATTTTCGTAGTAGAAACGTTAAAGATTGTTGCCACTTTCCGACTGATATTTATAAACAAAATAATGAGTTCAAGCGAGGAATCTGATATTAATATGGAATCTACTCCACCTAATATTTTGAATGAGGTGCAAATTGCAGAAAACGGTCTGTTGCCGCCAAAATCGCGAAAGCGCTATTTAAAGATTTACAATAATTTTATAGCATGGAAGACAAAGTTTGTTTCATTACATATTGTACTGTTTTCTCGCAAAAGTGTTGAAAAACATTGTATGACACACGGGCAGATATTGGTATTTACAAACTCGTGACTATGGTAAGCCCTCGACTTCGTCTCGGGCTTACATTCGTCTACTCGTTTGTAAAAACCAACTTACCGCACTAGTATCATAAATAATGTATACAGGCTTCGTAAACGCATTTTTTGAGCAAATGTGTTGAACATAACTATTTTTACGATATCACATGCAATTCTTTGAAATTTTCGCCATTTCTCTACTTTATGCATGAATTATACAAAAACCTTCCTCTTGAATCACGGTCTGTTGATGAAAATCGCATTAATTCGTTGCGTAGTTTAGAAGATCTAAGCGTACGTACACACGCGGGAAGCGACTTGGTTTTATACTATGTAGAGACAGAGATACCTACCGACGAAAAATAATAGTTTAAAAAACTAAAAAACACGCTTTAAAAACCAAACTAAAAAAGGAGAAAATAATTTAATTCAATTAAAAAGCGTGGGGTGCTTTTTGAGGTATTTTTATAATCAATTAATGTCAAGCACCCCACGCTTTTTAATTGAATTAAATAATTTTCTCCTTTTTTAGTTTGGTTTTTAAAGCGTGTTTTCTAGTTTTTTAAACTATTATTTATTTTCTATTTTTTAGTTCTGCTAACTACAAAACGTGTTTTTTTTTTCTCTCAATTTTTTTTAAATTATTAAATTGTCATCGGTCCTCGACAAGTTTACAAAGTTTCAATGAAATCTGACCGTTTAAAGTGGGTCAAAATCGCGCTCAAAGATTCCGTTACATACATACATACATAGGTACATACAACCCGAGCTAATAAAAGCGTGTTAAAAAGCCAAATGTAACAGTAAAACTGTCAAACCCACGGTAACAGGATGTACGTCGATGTCCCTGCCACCCCGTATGTATTGATTAATGCTCTTGACTGCAGGCACATTCACGAGAATACAGGATAATTTTTTATCTACTGCGCAAACTGTAACCATGAATTCAGCATATCATTCTAGATCCCTTAGCGTAGAAATTTTTCGTCGGCTATACAAAAACAAAAAAATTGCTGTTTCATAGAAAAGTGCAATACCTACGCGGTCAAAATGTATGGAATAGCTAATTTCTTTTTGTATAACCGACAAAAAAAAATCTACGCCAAGGGGTCTAGAATGATATGCTGAATTCATGGTTACAGTTTGCGCTCTGGATAAACATTTACCCCGTATTATATCTAAAGCATGGATATGTAAGTCAATAAATTACAAACAAACACACTTACCTCTCCATTTAAGAAACAATAGATAAAAGAAATGAAAACTCCTTGGAACGATCGAAAGAAGTGCGTAAAGTAGGCCCAGATTGCGAAACCAGTGGAAGATCCATCCAGGGGGTAGTCAAACAAGTTAAATATGTTTATTATGCCCAACAGTGGCAGCAGGATAAGTGTGGCACGAATCGCTTTCCTGTTGGATAATATTAATATTACTTTTGATACAGTATTTCTTTTTCTGTAAGTATTTTTGTACAAACACTTTTACACGACAATCATATTTTTTTAAACTAGATGAGGTCGGCGTTTCCTATCTACTACTCTGAGAAGAAAGGCCGACACAAACTCAGAGGTAACAGTCTCTTTTAATGTCCAGACATAATCTTGGTCAGATCATGTGAAGACAATGTGGATTGGTGTCTGAAATGGTCTTTTGAGGAAAGAAACACACAGGTTGATAACAGATAACTGGTTCCGAGTGGTGCCGGTCATAAAGAATAGCACCTTTCCATTTATTCCCGTGGGTGTCAGCGTCAGTCTATATGCATTTTACCACCATACTGCGCTTGCCAACTTGCTTGCCACGCGTGGCGATTATAGCGAACCCGCCCCCAAATTGGGGAAGGCCTATGTCCAGTAGTGGACGATTTGATATCATAAATATAATAATACATATAAGAACAAGAGATGCTATATACGTGAGTGGTTAAAATTATAAACGTGAACTTACTGTATTTTCCTGAGTTCAGAGTCATTTGTACGACGCAGTTTCATGACAACAACGCTCATTATGATTCCCAAAAATAACATGTTGATCTGCAACAAGTAACATGTATAGTGACGATCATTTAAAATACCCAGCACTTACGCAAGATTTAAAAATGTTTTTTTTCCAAAAGTATTGATGATTATTTTATACTGTTACGAATCAAGACCATTATAACAATAGAATAGATCTCTACTTAAAGTTGCAATTGTTATTTCATGAGATCAACGGTTTTGAATTTTTGTCACGACTGCAGCACTGTAACGTTAGCATAAAGTGTAGATACATTGTAGACTGACGAAATAAAGTCCTAAGTTCACCGACAGCGACAATGAACTGACTGTTGCCAGGTTGTTGCAAGTTCAGTAACACTAAGACATGACATATAGATGACACAACATGACATGAACCTTGTAGATTCAAAGTAACTAAACAAAGTGGTGATTGTAGTTGTGATTATCTTGGTGCACAAATACCTTTTGAATACACGGCTCGATCAAAACTACGCAATGTTAACGTAACGTAATTCTATAGACATCCTAATATCAAAGTATTTATTTAAAATTAAAAAACCCCAACTCAAACAAAAACCACATAAAAATAAAAATAAAAATATTTATTGGCCTTTTAAGTTGTAGGTAATATTTTGATTCAAAGCATTGTCACGTCGGGGGACGGCTATTGAAAATGTTATCCTTTCTACAATAGCATAGTTACATTCATTAATCCGGGGTATTGTCTGTTTGGCATTTTCATTGACCGTCCCCCGACGTGACAATGCTTTGATCAAAATATTACCTACAACTAAAATAAATAAAAAAATAATTTAAAAAAATCAAAGCCCAAACACGATATTTTTGCTGTTTGTTTGTGAGTAACTTGGGTATCCTGGAAATTCCAGGTGATGCTCCAGCATTAGTTGAAGATAATTTTGTTCGTCTAAAAGTGCTGATAATCTTCAAACGGCTAAACCGATTTTCATAAAACATACCTAAGAACACTTCCGACTAATTCACCTTTCAAATAAAAACATAATCAAAATCGGTTCATTCGTTCAGGAGCTACGATGCCACAGACAGACACACACACACAGACACGTCAAAGTTATTTCACCCCGTCGTTTTTGCGTCGGGGGTTAAAAATAACCTATTAACAGGTACTTTTGAAGTAAGGGCGTCGTGGCTTAATAATAACAGCGGCACGGGTCGATCGAAGGTTAAGCCACAGCCTTCCGCGGTCGGTTCGTGAATGAGTGACCATCTATTACATATCGAGCCCCCTCCGTGCCTCGGATAGCACGTTAAGCCGCTGATCTCGGCTGTCATTCGTAGATATTTGACAGTCGTTACGAGTAGTCAGAAGCCCTAGTCTGACAACCATTCTTGCCAAGGGGTAGCGTGGTACCCAGTAACTGGGTTGTAGGTAACAGACAGACAGTCGCTCCATGTAAAATATTGGTTTTCAGCTGCATCCAGTTAGACTGGAAGCCCAGTTTTGTACCCAGTTTTATAGCGTGTTATGTCAATACTTTATAGTGATAAGTTAAAATAATGGACTGACGGTATTAAATTCTTATTACTTGTATATGGAAGGCAGCCCCTTTAATCGCAGCGTGATCATAGGACTCCGACTCCAGTACCAACACCGGCACGGACACCGCCCGCATCCCAACAACCAAGATAGGACCAAGATAAGACAGTTGAAGTTGTGTTCAGTCCAGAGATTCAGAACTGGATGGGGTCCATTGAGCAGTATCTAAATGAGGTTGTTGCTATTGCTTCTGAGGGAAAGCTTAACGCTGATCAGAAGCTGAAAATAAGCAATTTCTGCCGGAAAGTTGGACATGGAGCTTCGCAAATGGCAGTTCATTACCAGTCGCTAAAACAGAAAGCAATCCAAATCCATACCTCCCTTAAAACCATGACTGAAGCCCGAGACATATCACATTGACTTATAGAAATGAACCGGACGATTCAGGAGTCCTGCACGAAGCGAGAAGCAACTTCTTCATCTTTTGCAGATATGGTTAAGAAGGGGGATCCCACACCTTTGTTCGTCCTAATAATTTTAGCTCCGTGGCCATTTATCCCAGTGACATCTCAAAAACCAGTGACGAAACTAAGAACATGGTCCTAAAAATCATATGCCTTGGAGAAATTAAGCTGAAAGCGAAGCGTACGAAAAATTGGAAAAAGAGGACTCATAATAAGCACTGAGACTAAAGATGACCTAGATAAGCTCAAGCAAACAGTCTAACTCGCTTCGTCAGAGCTCACCGTCGACGAACCTAAAAGGCGCAAACCTCTTATAATAGTAATAGGAGTTCCCACATTAATGGCTGAAAATGAGGTTTATAAATGTATTTATGAACAAAACTTGGCCGACAAACTGCCTACTATATCCTTATATTAATTTTTGACCTCAATTAAACTAAGCCACAAATCTGGCAGGAAAGAAGGTGAACACTGCAACCATATTATAGAAGTTCCAGCCGTCGTACGCAAGGCTCTCATCACACAAGACCCTGTTTTCATAAATTGGACGTCCTGCCCGGTACGAAACTTCATACTAGTAATGACATGTTACAAGTGCCAGCAGTACGGTCATGCAGCCAAAACATGCAAAATTGCTGCTTCTACGTGTGGGCGTTGTGGTGAAGAAGGACACCAATATAGGACTGCGGAAAAAAAGCCGAAATGCCTAAATGTGCTATATGTTTGCGTTTTAAAAAACAGGCCAACCACAAGACGGGAGACGCAGATTGTCCGGCCAAAAAAGCTGCCGAAAACAGGTACATCAACTCGATCGATTATGTAGGCGCCTAAGAGCGCCACATACATCCTTGTTTACATTTTAAACGTTTAGGTTTTAGAATTTTTATTGTTATTTATTTTAATTTAGTATGGATATTAACTTATTTACCAATATACATCGTTCATTTTTAACTGGGTCGAAAACATGTGAAGTTGACGATTGCAGGCATTATCTTTCCGATTATCAAAAGTCACTAACTATACTGACCCAAAACATTCGTAGTATGTATAAGAACATAGATAGCTTTAACATTTTCCTTCATAGACTTAACTTTGATAAACTCACATCAAACGTATCCTTATCAAAAAAGCATATTATAACATTGTAAAATACTACGTTGAAGACAGGGAAGTTTGGCATTAATTCTTTCTGCACATGTGGCTTTCCTGGTACCTCATTAACATCATAACTATGTGAAAGTCTATTAACTGCTCCCAAATTACAATGTAAATTTTAATTCTTTTTATTTTAAAATAAAAAGAATTAAAATTTCAAACAATGACGAGAATATGTCATACATTTAAATGTATGACATATTCTCGTCATTGTTTGACATTTTACATCAATTTTAATATAATATCTACTATGTATTAGTGATTGTCATGGAAATCATGTCACTTGGTTCAAAAAGGTTCATTTTATATAGGTAGATTCTTTTACATATTGTGAATGAGAGAACGTTGTAGGCCTTACAGACTAGATTTGTAGACGATTTTTTATTCTGTATTTTCATTCCTCTAAATACCTGATACTTATTGACAGGCCTGCACTGTCCTCCCATACCTATTATCACTGTAATTTGAAAACATTGTAAAAGCCAATTATTTAAAAAAAAGTAACCGTTGATTTTCTTGCCGGCTCTTCTCCATAGGAAGCGACAAATTGGAACCGTGCACCTGGCTTCTGACGTTTCATAAGTGCCCATGCAGGTTTATGTGAAATAAAATATTTTGATTTTGATATAATTGTACTAAATGAGTGTTTATTATTACATTGAGTATTGATGCACTTCATAGCCTGAAACACAGGTTCAATCTAGTTCAGGCAATAAGCAACTGTGTTCTATTGTAATTGTTGAGATACTTTGTAAATTAGTAAATGTGTTTAAAATACCAATGCCATTAAGTTCGCCTCTGTACATTTCTGTGCGTGAAGTATTTTATAAATAAATAATTTTAAACTTACCAAGACAATGGCCAATATAGGACCCTGTATGATGTAATATGAAGGCAAGTAGTTGTATCCATACCAGCAACTGAAACCATATTTAAATGTGAGTATGTATTTTCAATAATCCCCCGTATTCCTAAGTCTGTATTTGTGCCCGGTTGATGACGTTAGGCTGGCTCCCTATTACACGGGATTCAAACATAACTGGCGAAATATGGGTACATTGTAGGTACACCGCTAAAGTTTCTGTATTTTCGTTAGATTTTTAAAGAGAGAGAACCCTTTGTTGAGCCACATAGTGAAAACAAATGGAAAAAGGTATTAATTGACACAATTGAATAAGTAGGTAAACTAATTTAAATATTGCTAGTAAAAGCTCTGAAAATTGCCGCGACGCGACTCTAGTAGAACAATTCCTAAAAAAAAAATGGAAATTGATCTACTACAGTATGTCACACTGTCGCGTCGCATCGGTCTGCGGGAGCGTTTGATAGTTTTAAAGCCGCAGGTAGGCTTACGTCATTGGAAAAAAACTTATCTATAGGTAACTCAGAAAATAAATAAATAAAAAAGAGTTAATAACTAACGTGTTTAGAGGCTCCTTCGCATAGTGTCTACCCACTACAGTTCCCCAAATTGCTATAACGATAGCAGGCACACCCCACCCGCCTGTATAGAAGTAGTTGATAGGAATCTCATTGCGAAGGGTGTTGGCAGAGACCAGGGTGTTCAAGAATATTCCTTCTATGAACATCCAGCCATACACCACTAGACGCGAGTACTCTAGGAGAACGTAAGCCCCCTCGCAAACATAAGGCTGAAACAATGATATAATTAAGGTTTCTGTTTAACAGTAATAGGTACTAATAAAGAAAATTCAAAACGCTGAGATTCAGTACTTTTCAAACGTCAAAATAACATAAGACAGTCCCCAAAACCCTAAACCCTCCCTTCACCATTTCCTAGTGCTTTACCTGGGAAGAAGAAATGGCGCAACAAACTCCCAAATAGCGCAACCGTCTGTTCAGTTAGATAAACTTGATTCTATACAATAGTAGGGTATATATTACGAGACACAGAAAAGTAAATTAAATCATTTGCCTTAAGGTGAATCTAGTCGATATTTTGCCATACAAAGTTCGGGAGTGGATTACTTCACTGTTCGGCAATGTACATAAAAATTAAACATAGTATGGTTTTGTCTCATTAATAATAATTATTTTTTGTGTGGAAACAGAAACCTGAAATGAAAAAAACCAATAAAAAGTTATGAGCCAACAAAGATTCGTGTTTCTTGCTAATTTAACCTAACTTTGGTTGTAAGTAATAAAAGAAGTGTAAAATCTCCAATACCAAGTCGGTACCGATGAAGCTCGAATATCGAAGAGTTCTTTAAACATTATTAGTAATTGATTTATGCAGTGGTTTTTCATAAGACCCGATCTTCCGAAAGGCTTTTCTTAATTTTTACGTGCCTGTTTTACTATAAATGATCCTGCATCTCACTTAATAACATTTTGCGTGTAGACTAGCGTCTAACTGCTTATCACTGATACTATCTCTGTTGGACACGATACCTGATGAAACAGTGTGCTTTTTAGCCAGGGCCACCAGAGAGTTCGAGCCCGCGACTAGATTCCCCTTAAGTCAGTCATGCTAATATATCAACGCATACAATAAAAACACAATTAAGCAAAAAAGGAATGTAAATAAAATGTATTAATAAATAAAAGGCTCTAGGCATCTCAGTCAGTCGGTACGGTACCGTACCGCCAGAAAAACCCAATTCAAGCATGTCTGGTATGATACCGTACCACCCCGATGCAGGCGGTTTTTATCTTTATTCTAAATATAAATAAGGTTTTATATCGTCTGCGATAATTTAACATTGTTGCCACTTAAATATTCTCGTCGACTAAATAATTCAAAAACAAAAAATACTATCTGTGAACAGAAAAAAAAAGTTAAATGTGACGTTTCGAAGATGGCGTAAAACATGGCGTTTCCGTGGCTTGCGCTCGTAGTTATTTATGTTTTTTCTTATTTTTTGTGCGTTTTCGACATTAAAGTGGATACATAGTCATTTAAAAGTAGTATTACCGTTTCAGATAATTATTTGCATTAAATAGCGTCATAAAAACTTTATTTTCGACAAAACATGATCCTCGGTCCTTGAAGTGTTCAGTGCTAAGTGAATTATGATTGTTTTAGTGTTTTATAGTGAAATAAAGTGTATACAGGCGGAAATATGGGTTTTTTTTTGGGAAGGTAATCATCAAATTACTTCTCCCGCTCTGGGTGGAGCGGGAAGGGCGTGTCAGACTTTTACTGACTAAAACCCACCCGTGTTCCCTCAGTTGCCTGTATGCCAGGGGCCGCGGTATCTCTTTCGAAAAACCCGCACCCCTGGCAGGCATCGGCCCTTGCGGTCCCCACCAGTTGGTGCTGACATCTCTTTGAGACGCGCGTGGAACACAACGCGCCGTCTACCCGGGCGTGGTCCTTACCGGACAGCGAGCTACCCATTACTCGCCATCCGCAAGCCCGCGCCTACGGTGGCCAATCAGCCTGGGATTCCCGAAGCCCAGGGCGTCTCCCGCGGCGACTACGGCCGTGAGGGCGCATATACTGCCTCTCCCTCACGTGCGCCGCCTCCCTCTTCGCGAGTATTACTGCTTCGCAGAAGGAGGTGACGGCTATCCATGCACTCTCGCTCCGTACCATGGCCTGCACCAGGGCCGGCCGCGAGAGATCGCCGCTGCCGATCGCCTCCACGAGGAAATGGCGGTGCTCTGCCCAAGCCGGGCAAACCTCCACCGTATGCTCCACCGTGTCCTTAGGGCGATCTTCTCAATGGAAACACCCAGGCGTTTCCTCCCGCCTTATGCAAAACAGGAACCTCCCAAAACAACCGTGTCCGGTGAGGACCTGCGTCAGGCGGAAGGTGAGGACACCATGCCGCCTCTCAAGCCACTCCTCAAAGAGGGGACTTACCGTCGCTATCGTGGCATGCCCAGCACTGGGTTGCGACAATCGCACTCTCCATGTCACCATGAGATCCCGCCGGAGCTCTGTACGCTGCACCTCGATTTCTCGCGGCAGCGGAGTAACGCCCCGGCGTTTGACATCCTCGCACCACTCCCAGATGTGCGCGAGGACCTTTGCCTCCAGATCCCATGGCAGTAATCCGGCAAGGAGGCCCGCCGCTTCACTGGAGATCGTGCGGTATCCCCGGATCTTCCGAATTGCCATGACCCAATGGGGCGGCCTCAAGCTTTCGGGCCGGTTGGCGCCTCAAAGTAGGCGCCCACACCGGCGCCCCGTATAGGGCCATGGACCGCACGACCACCGCGTAGAGTCCCCGGCAGGAGGCGTTTAGCCCCCCTAGATTGGGCAGGGGCCGCTTCAAGGCAGCCCCGGCCCGCTCCAGTCTGGGAACCAAACGTCGGAAATGCTCCGCGAAGTTCCACCGGCTGTCGAGGACGAGTCCCAAGTACTTCATCGTCGACTCGACGCCGATGTGAACCCCTTCTGCCGTCATCTGGGAACCCCCCGGTGGCGCATTCTGAGGACCATGAAACCACATGGCCTCGGACTTGTGCAAGGCCACGTCGAGTCCCAGTTGCCGGATCCTATCCACGATTGTCGCAACCCTGTGTGTCGCTAAGTTGGCCGCTGCCTGGTACGAGCTCTCTTGCGCCAGGACCAGCGTGTCGTCAGCGTAGCAAACTACGCTGACGCCGCTAGGGAGGTGGGCGCGTAGCACCCAGTCGTACCCGATGTCCCACAGATGCGGCCCCAGGACCGATCCCTGCGGGACACCGCACGACATCTCTCACCGGTTCCACTCTCCTTGGTGACCGAGGTAGATGACGGCCCTGTCCGTCAAGTAGGCCTCGACCACACGAGAGAGGTAGGTCGGCATCCAGCGATACCGGAGTGCCTCCCTGATGCTACTCCAGGGCAAGGTGTTGAAAGCATTGGCGATGTCTAGAGACACCGCCAAGACGACCCCACCCCGGGCCACAGCATCCCCCGTCGTGAAGGCTCGCACGCGCATGATGGCATCCACCGTGGAGCGCCCCCTGCGGAAACCAAACTGGCTCTCCGCCAAATCCGGCCCCACCCGAACCAGCCGCCCAACGAGGCGGTCTGCAATTACTCTTTCAAAGAGCTTGCGGAAATAAGGGTAAGTCATTAAATTTAAGAAATATTAAACAAAAATTCTACCCAGATTTCATACGATAACTAGTTTTATAAATCCTTTGAATGTTCGAGTGCACAAATGGCCGCTGACCTCCGCGCGACATGAAGTTTGAGTTTCAATATTATAAAATGTTACGTAGGATTCCCATAAAATAACTGCTGTTCGATTATAAGTCTATTCAATAAGTAAACTTCAAAATTTCGAGAAAATTGAGATGGTAGTTTTGTGAGATATAGAGTCTATAATCTCATAAAACTACTATCTCAAAGGGGATTGTCCAATTTGTATAGGACTTTGGCCACTCGTAAACAAACAGTTCAGCTAATAATATGTGATTGATTTAATAGCTCATATTAGTTAGAATGAGGATATAAACCTAGTTTTGTATCAAGATGTATATTTCGATATTTTTCAAACATTTTTTGAAATGTTGTACAATTGACCGCACATCCATTAGAATAAAACTGTGTCTCCTACTTTGGAATAAATAAATCGCTAAATCGCTTCAGCAATTCACACATCGCTGTGTTGTCTCTTCATTCGTCATCAGATCAATGTGAGGTAACACGGGATCCATGTCAGCATTCAAGCCGGGGTAATCGTTAGGGCGATGTCCATAGTTGTGCCAGGTTCAACATAAATACAAGGTTCGGGGTCCATAGAAGTGCCGGGGTCGCCAAGAAGGGAAGAATCGGAATCCATTTTAAATAAAACAAAGTAGTCGCTATTAAACTCTAAAATACTCGTACAACAGTCACGATGCAAAGAAACAAAGCGGATGTTAGCTCTCATTTTGACAAATTGACACAACATTTTTTAAGCATCGTGTTGCCATTATAATAAAAACAATTCCATATCGATCTTTTTGAAATCATTCAAAATGTTATAATTCTTCAGAAATAATGTATAAAACGCCAGTTTATGATTTTTTATGTCCTAAATCATTTATATCATTTATTATTATTTATGCATTTTTAATTATGTGATTAACGAAAAATATAGGTATTTACTACATTTTTCGTTCTTACTGCAGAAATTGCACTGTATTTTAAATCGATTCGAATTTGTTGTTTTATGGGGGTTGGGTTTGGCAACACTGAAACCAAATCCAAAGCCGGTTCATGTGTAGCATCAAATCAGATACTAAAAAAATATGTTTTTTTACAGTGCTAATTGATACAAAGTTATTTGCATCAGTTATTTACTAAAATAGAATTTAAAATATTGGTAAATATGTTTTGTGTATAGCATCGTGTTAAAAAATGGCTAAGTTTAGATAATGCCCTTTGTGTGTGTTTTTGTTACTGTGTTATGTCTATATTATAGACATAACACAGTAACAAAAACACTTTCAGCCATTGTCTGTTATCTCCATTGTTTATCATTAAAATACAACGTAAGACGAGAACTAATTAGCACTAATATAATGGTTTGTTTAGTTATGAAACCATAAAACAAAACTTGAAGTACCAATAAAAACTCGAGCCGACCTTATTCTGTGAACTACGTCGCAAAAAATTCTTCTGTCAAAACGCCGTGGGGATTGAGGTAATGACAAGTCATAAATCTTAGGCATATCGAAGTACGACAGCGGTTTTTTTTTTTTTGGGTGGGAAATCATCAAATAACTTCTATGCAATGATTTAATAAGTTCACATAGCTGTTACGACCCGAGTTACAATTTGTGGCTACAAATGATAAACTAGGAGCATCGAAGTAAAATAAACAAACTTATGGCTAGGTTGTTCGGGCCTGTGCTGTGGGCCTTTGAAACGCTACCTCCACCTCCCCGAAATGCAGTGCAACGTATTTATTTACGATGAAATGTCAACCATTACGATTTTTTTTCCTTTGTTTTAGATACTTTATTTTTATGGTAGAACTAAAATTATTACTTAAAATGCCCTGTGTAGAGTAAGTGTCCTATAAGGTACCGATTGGGTGTTTTCGTATTATCAGATATCTACACCAACCCGATACCGATATGTTATACCGATATGCTATAGGTACCCATACCGATTCAGAATCAGAATGCTTTATTTGTAAACATAGGTCAAATTACAATAGTTTGCGAGATGTTACAGATAGGTAGATCCTCCATGTTTTGCCCAAAGGCGTACAAATATATTTAATTAACATTGCCGAATTTATTTAAAATCAATATTAATAGGTACATGCATATCAATACAAATTGCAGAAAATAGAATCAATTTCATTACATGTCAAATAGAATAGTTCCGATACCGATATAAATTAATATCGGCCCGATGATATTGGTGAATATCGGTGACCATCACGACTCACTTATCGACCACAATACAGTACATAACATGTATTGACACGACGTCTCGAAGTCGGCAGTGCGAATAAGTGTGTTCATGTGAAATAATGGCCAGTTCTCTCACGCCGCACTGCATCTTCGCTGGTAGATATCGTGCTGATATCGGTGACCGTCACTGTTTGCGGAGACATAAATTGCAATAATCTACTGTAAACTAGAGTACTAAACGCTACTAAACGTATGCGAAAATCTAAACGCCAATTTTGTGGCGGTGTCGGAATCGGCTAATATGCTGTGTTGTAATTTAATTTAATTGTTGATGGTATGTTATCTACTAGTTTCATTAATGAAACAAAAGCAGAAATGTATTTTCATTCAAAACTAGCTTTTGCCTGAGGCTGGTAGTTCCAGAGATAGCGCGTTCAAACATAAAAAAACGACCTCAGGTCGAGCTGCTTCTCACGCGGACAACTGTATGTCGCTTGCTCCCGCGTCACCAGTCCTGTTCTCTTTATATATTTCGGCAGTTGAGAGCAAAACTACAAAGTAACACGTTGTGTACCGGAAAGTTTTATTTAATGTGGCTGCTGTACAACATACTTTAGTATATTGTGGTGTCTTACGACATGCACGCGAACGATCTCAGGAGCAGAAGCTAGTTACAGATACACATGGTTTTGCGGTTGTAAGGTGAAAATAAAAAAAATGAAATGGTTTTCCATAGACAGCAAGAGACAAGCAATATGCCCGACGGTATTTCTTTTCGACAAAAATGGTAGATTTCTACATACAAAAATATTCAATGATTTCAGATTTTTAGTAAGTAGAATGGGATAAAAATGGTCGTACTGTGTCACTTTTATTGTTATATTATAACCATATTCTTTTTTTTTTGTCGAGTTTTGTCTTCGCACGTTTTGTGCATTTCCAGCAGGCGGCCACAGCAGCCCAGTGTGAAAGGCTCGCTACGTTTGATTCAGAGTTGTTTTTGATGTCTGCCACCGCTCATAAAGAACCGTAAATATTGTTAGCCACATAATATGAAGGAACAATTGCCGTACTTTATTGTCTAGTGACGTACCAACTGCTCCAGCTATAATTTATCGAATCTAGATATTATTTTAGGAAATCAAAATTAATTTAGTATATAATTTTTTATTCGTCCGCGGTCTTGTCGGATTACCGATCCATTGGACTATTTACCAAAACAAAAGTGGCATATATGCAAGTATATGGCATAGATACGATACACTCTGTCATTGACGAACTTGATTAGGAACATGAGCACCGAGTTACCAGCGCATAACCAGACCGAGTTCACACGGCGTTATTTTTCATGCACGTTATGATATTCAAAACTGAAAGTTGTTCACTCAGAGCCAGATAAAATCACGGATTCGAGTTCAACATTACAGTTTTTATCGTGTTCCATACATTTGGTTGTGTTAGTACCAATAGCATTTTGTTTGAAACATCAATTTTTTTGCTAATTTTCACTGTTGGTGACAGAGTAGAAGTTATTTATATTATTAAGATACTACCGACAACCGGACACATTGTTTACCATATGATGTTTAATATAGGATATGATAGTAGCGAAGACAGTATGATAGTGGAGAGTAAATGTCATAGTTGATATGGATAAATCTGATTTTAAAAATCTTAGAAAAATGTGTTTTGTACAAACTTTTTCATAAACGACGATAAATATCATATACCACCACTTGACTATAATTTTATCAATAGTAATCTATCTAACACTATTTTAAGATGTCAATTATACGTCATCATATTGCCTAGATATAATCACATTTCAAAAACAATTTTATGAATTAAAACAATAATATAATTACAATACATTTTTACTGAGCCGTCGCAATTTCATAAATTAATATAATAAAAAAAAAAAAAAAAAAAAAGTGTTTATTCACAGAAAATACATTTTTGTTGGTTACATTTACTTCCGCCAAACTGCATAGCAGTTTGTTGGCAGACGTAGCTCCATTTTTGAAAATTCCTACTTATTAAGTTTTTTTAAGAAACTTCGATACTGTTATGGGGTTTTTTTTAGTGTGGGAAATCATCAAATAACTTCTCCCGCTCTGGGTGGAGCAGGCTGGGTGGGCATGTCATACTTTTTCTGACTAAAACCCACCCGTGTTCCTTCAGTTGCCTGTGTGCCAGGAGCCACGGTATCTCTTTCAAACAACCCACACCTGGCAGGAATCAAAATCAAAAGTCATTTATTCAAACTTGGCTGAGAGTCAGCTCTTTTTGAACGTCAAAATTACATAAGACAGTCCCCCCAAAACACTCGCCTTTCACCACTTCTTAGTGCTTTAGCTGGGAAGAAGAATTAGCGCAACAAACTCTCCAGCAGCACAGCTGTCTGTTAAGTCAGAAGAACTTGATTAAATACAATAGTAGGTAATTAATATTACGAAATATAAAAAAAAAATGATAGTTGATAAATCCTTACCAGTTTGTTCTATTTATTGTGACATGTCACAAGCATTCGATTATGTAGACCACAATATTCTGCTAGATAAACTTGAGGCTTATGGTGTAAGAGGTAATGTCCTAGAGTTGATAAAATCATATTTATCAGACCGCCAACAAATAACCCAAATATCAAAATTTGATATTAAAACTAAAAGGGAACAAATTTTCTTCTCTGATAAACGATACAACACATATGGTGTTCCGCAAGAAAGTGTACTGGGCCCCCCTTTGTTTCTACTATACATTAATGATCTACCAAATGCAACTAAGGAACCCATATCATTGTTCGCTGACGACAGTACTGTGACCATAGCACCAAAAAATTTGATCAACTACCGTTCTGATTCTAGTGATTCTTTGAATTCTATAATTACGTGGCTTAATAATAATAATTTGAAAATTAATCTTGGTAAAACAAACATAATGCATTTTAGACAACGGGAAAAGTTACATAATCCATCAAAATTTAACTTAGTATACCAAGATGATATAATACAAAAAGTTGAAACAGCCCGATTTTTGGGATTAATCATTGACAAGCAACTAAATTGGAAAACTCACATTATTGAACTTTGTAAAAAAAAATGTACTTCGTCATATGCTCTTTATAAGTTAGCACCAACTGTCAGCACAGATACTTTACTTGCTGCATATTACGGGATGACTGAATCAGTATTAAGATTTGGAATAATTTTCTGGGGCAATTCAACTCAAAAGGACACTGCGTTCAAAGCAAATTAAGCGTTGTTTACGGGCTATGTTGGTGTGGTTACAATCTACTGACACTTGCAAACCAATATTTTTGCAGCACAGAATTCTAACACTTCCGTCAACCAATCCTCACTTGTTTCCCCTTCTGACAAATAATTCAGGTAGAAATAGACGTAAAAAGTACAGACTTTGGGTACAATCACTCTCTGCCAAAACAGCATTTCTAAGCAAAAGTGTGATATGCATGGCCCCATTAATATACAATAAAATTCCTAATGCCCTTAAGATAATGAATGTTGATTCCTTTAAGAGAGAACTGAAAAAAATGCTAATTAGTAAGGGATACTATAATATTACGGAGTTTTTGAATGACAAATTTTGAATTTAGATAATTTAATAAGTATTTTAATTTTAGTAATTTTATTGTTTCAATTATTTATTATTATCTTTTGACTTTATTTTTGCATTGACCGATTATGTATTTGAAATTGATTGGATTTTGACTATTATTAAAAGCATTCTCATTTATAATTTTAAGCTAAATATTATAAACTATTTTGTACGCCGAATATGGCGAAACATGTTGAACCAGCAATTTTAAACGAATTTCCATCCATATGTGCACATTTATGTATCATTTTACACATGTTTTTACAAATAAATGCATCTTTATCTTTATCGTTAAAAAATTGCCATAATATGTCAGCTAGCACTCGCAAATATACCATCAAAACATTGAAAACTATAGGTAGGTACTCAAGCAGAAATAAAAAATAAAAATAAAACTTAAACAGAACTTACAATCGAAATAAAAGCCTCCAGGCATAAAGGGCATGCCAGCTTACATATGCAATTCTGCATTATGTAAATATAGCTATAACTTGAAGTAACAAAAGTTAAACTAGGACCTTTGGACTAAAATTAATAAAATTTATAAAACTAACAATAACAAAACCATGGTCAGCAAGACGACCAGTCACCACGAGCAGCACCCGTTCACGAGCATAACGCAAAGAGCAGCCATTACCCCCCTCGCCATATTTGAGGGAAGGAGGCAACCTGACACCCGACGCTACCGCAAGCAGTGACATCTAAGGGAGCATGACGAGCTTGCTGCCGGTTGCACTGGCAAGAATAATATGAATTGTCGAGGTCACTAGCTAACTACATATTGCAATAGTAGTATTGCAAATGAGTAGTCATTTCACCGATGAAATGAGTAGTATTGCAATATGTCCACGCGCGCCTCAAAGAGATCTCAGCATCAACTGGTGGGGTCCGCAAGAGCCGACTCTTGCGTACCCCACCAGTTGATGCTGAGATCTCATTGAGGCGCGCGTGGAACAGAATGCACCGTTGACCCGTCTTTATGTAGGTACAGTCAACATACAATATTAAAACCTTTCTCATATCTTACTTGCCTCTTATAGGCGCTGTCAAAGTCAATTTTATTGTATCCAGAAACATGTGGGCGACTATACCTTTTTCGAGACAAGAATATTTCGTTTTATAGAAATATTCGATAGCAGCTAATTTGAGCCATTATTATCAATTTGAGCCACCCTGTTAGTCTGCAGAACAGAAAAAATGGTGCCGATTTTCTGTCACAAATTCCACTAAACTAGATTAAAAAAATATATCACCAAAATTTTGTTTATTTCTGTCAACGAGGATTTCACATTCTGAAATTGACTAACGTGACACAACTTAATTATATTTTAGTTTTACAGCACTACGCTGGCACTGAGTGAGAATTTAATGAAAATGGAAATTTTGCTATTCTGAATTTACCGTTTTTGAACATAACATTACGATTGTCTAACTAAATCTGACAATTTTTAATCGCGATTAAAAAGGTGTGGAATAAAATTAGTTGTCATAAACTAAACTTCACACCAATACCTCGACTTTAAGGCGGGAGGAAACGACCGGGTGTTACTACTACGTAGATGGCCCGGAGGACACGGTGGGGCATACGGTGGAGGTCTGCCCGCCCGGCTTGGACAGAGCACCGCCGCCCGTGTTCTCGTGGAAGCGATCGGTGGCGGCGATCTCTCGCGTCCGGCCCAGTGGGTCTACTCTCTAACTCCGTCAACTAAGATACGGGCCCGTCCGAAAGTAGTTCGAAACTTCATAGTGAATCCTACAGCCAATTAACTAACTTTTATGGACGGGGAAAAACATATCGGGATTAGGGACACCTGTCTAATCGTGTTGTCATTCAATCTTAGTTAGGGCTCCAAACTAATCTTCTGTCCGTGAGTGATACGGAGTTGGAAACGCCCGCCCGTTACTTCGACCGAAACGACGGACTTCGTGCTTAGGGAGCCTCCTGGTCCGAGCCATGGTTCGGAGCGAGAGTACATGGGTAGCCGTCACCTCCTTCTGCGAAGCAATAATGCTCGCAAAGAGGGAGGCGGCGCATGTGAGGGAAAGGCAATCTATGCGCCCTCAGGGCCCTAGTCGCCGCAGGAGACGGCCCTAGGCGTCGCGAATCCTAGGCAAAAAGTGTTTGTACAAACCGATTTATAAAAATAAAATCATTTATCATTTAAAGTAGTAGTAAAGAATAACAATTTTACAATCTACGTAGAAGCAACCTTTATAAAAAAAGTACTTACTTACCCGTTTGCTAGTCAGGAAGTAACTCACAGAACGGTAGTTTCGTAAGTTCAATCGTACAGAAATACTACGTTTATTTAACCAAATATTAGTTAATTGTAAAAAAAATAACATTCGAATTACACAAAAATGGTTGTATTTTAATGCTTTGTTTTGGGTATTTGGGTAATAGGTAATTAAGTGTAAATATATAAGGAATTAGTCCACTAACAGTTAATGCACTGCAATCCAAGGTATATATTATAAGTACGTGCGCATTAAGACGCGTGCGGCGTACACAAGCCCGATTTGCCAATATACGATGACAAAAATATAATTTTGCGATGTCCAGAAACTTAACAAAACTACTTTGTTTAGCTTCTTCAATAAACGAACAATAGGATCATATAGCAATAAAACTGACTAAAGTAACACAAAAGGCTGTGTAAGCGCGCTTTGTGTACCTTTTTCTCGCACGGCAAACGTGAGTCAGTTCCAGGGGGTATCAACTTTGTATTGGCCAATGTAGGACAGGTATCCGGGGCAGAAATATGACATTGCCAACATTAAAAATATTGTGAAGGACCCAAAAAATTAGGTCTCTAATAATACTTTATTTTTAAGTTGTAACACAGTTGCATTGTGTTTGTCTCGTTTTTTTTTTCTTTCTAAATAGTAGTTTTTAGACAGAAAATTTGCCAACGAAATATAAATATTTATCACGTTTGTTTAGTGCTGCAGTGTATAAAAATTGCGAGTTTTTAACATGGAGATTGAAGCGTCAGGTGTGTACTCATAATATGTTTAGTTGACAATTTTTTTAATAAATCGAGCAGTAGTATAACTTTACGTGGAAGACAAATTTTATACATAAGTCTTTCAGATTCACTTGAGTTTATAAACATTTAAAAAATGTTCCACATAGTTCCATTATATTTTATAATTCCTTAGAAACTACGACCTGTAAGGATTCAAAACAAGTAAAGAACTCGTCCCCGTATCGCTCCCTTTGATAAATTGAGCCCTTTGTTTCCAGGTAGTCGCGTTGATCCCGTTTCACAGGAGAGGAAGCTGTATAGAAATGAACTGTTTTTATTGTTAAGAGATGAACGTTTTTTTTGTTTTTCGTCATAAGTAGGTACAAGTGTAATGAACAATTAACACGATTCATAATGCACCAGTTTAACATAGTGGACCCGTCTCAGCCACACTCAGAAAGCCACATTAAATTAGTCCTAATGAGTACTTAACTAATTAGCATTAAATCCGTTAATCAATGGTACATCCCAGAGACATAATTTAAGCGTCCATTAGCAAATGACAGATTTAAGTATCCGTAGGGCGAAGCATCTCCAAATCGTCATATCGATATCATGTCGATAAAGCCTTGGTGTAGCCATATTTAAAAACAGTTGATATTAAACGACAAAAAAGTTTATATAAACACGTTGAAAACTATTATTCGTAGTAATATAAGTGATAATCAGTTCTTTAACTGTAATTTTTGACTAAAATACAAAGCGAAACAATTATTTTTATTTAAATAAGTTAAAGCGTTTGCCACCTTTTTGGTATGGCATCATTACCATCTGCCAATGTCAAATCAGGGAATATTTTATTATTGTTTAGTTTTCGTTTGTGTTTCATTCACCAGGCGAGAACGTTTTGTGTTGTGAATTTTAAATTATATATACGTGATAATTAAGATCTTGGGAAAAAATTGGCACCTACCATTTATATAGTACCTGAGCATTTTAGAAAGTATCCAGATGTTCACAGCAACTCGGGATTTTTTGGTATTTGTTTATTGCTTGAGCCTAGTAATAGAATTAATTGTTTAATTATTTCCGTAATGTTTTGTTATTAACGTGCACGAAGATCTTTGTCGGCGCCTATTGATAAATATATTGGTGTTCCCTTTTAGTTCTTTATTAATACTTTTAATAGTTTGTAATAACAGTTTCTGCAGGTATTGTTATCGGCACAAGATGTGTTTCTATAGATTTCAAATAAACAACAACCGACCCGAAACACCCAAAAAATCTGTTGAAAAACCGTCATCCTAACACTTTCGACACTTTTTGGTGAAACATAAAATAAAAGTATGTATTATTATTTGATTAATATATGCATTTTTATTTATAAAGGAAACAATATTTAAGTAAAAAACCTTTCAACCAAGGCTTGTCGCACTGTAAAACCATTACTGTAAAACCATTCTTGAATAGAGTATTTAGTAAAGGGATCAGAATAATCTCGAAAATACCGCCTTGGTCCTACTTCTCTATATCTTCTGGCATAGTCCACAAACTCAATGAAGTCGCTAAATCAGTCATTATTGCTTTTAAATAAATGCAAAAGCGAATTCACTGGTAAAAATAAAAATATAACCTCAATCGTAACTGTAAAAATCAATCATTAACAAGTTAAGTAAAGGTCTTGCTGTACTTAACTTTAATTTTCATTAAGGGCCACTAATGAACCGTTAACTGACTCTGGGAGTGAACTTTTTTTAATTTTTACTAAGTAGCACCCTAAGTAACCGTTAGGGGTCTCTGAGTGGGGCTGAGACTTTGATAAAACAGTTAAAAGATGTCGTTAAAGTGTTTGTGACAAAGCTTTTAGCTAAATGGCGTGAATGTAAATATTAGGTCTTTACCTATGAAATTGCCGTTTTGCAGTACTGGCCATTTCAAATCAAAATAATTTTTGTTTGGGTAAGAATTCTAATTTCAAATTAATTTTATTTTAAAAACATGGATTTTTTTTTCCAAAAGTAGTCATTTGTTTATTGATTAGTGTTACATTTTCATCGCATTTCAATCTTTTTCGTCATCATGGATACGTTAAAAATTCGAGTAATTATGGAATATGAGTACCGTCGTGGCAGCAACTCGGCACAAGCGGCACGCAACATCAACGACGTTTACGGAGCTAACACTACAAACCAACGCACCACCTGTTATTGGTTTGCTCGCTTCCGTTCTGGAAATTTCGACCTGAAAAATGAACCTCGCGGTCGTCCGAAGACTTTGGTCAACAATGACGAATTAAAGGCGATTGTGGAAGCTGATGATACACAATCTACGGCTGAATTAGCAGCAGCTTTCGACGTTAGCGTCAAAACAATATTGGTCCATTTGCGTCAAATTGGCAAGGTAAAAAAGCTTGACAAATGGGTGCCCCACGAACTCAATGATCGTCAGCGCGAAGTACGCGTCGAGACGTGCCTTGCACTGCTCAACAGACACACAAATGAAGGAATTTTGAACCGCATTGTTACCTGCGATGAAAAATGGATTCTGTTTGATAACCGCAAGCGCTCAGCAAGTTGGTTGGATCCTGGTTCAGCACCTAAACAATGCCCTAAACGAAATCTTACCCCTAGAAAAGTGATGGTCACTGTTTGGTGGTCTAGCGCCGGTGTGATTCATCACAGCTTCTTACCAAACGGGGTGAGCATTACTGCAGATGTGTACTGTGAAGAACTGAATACAATGATGGAGAAGCTGGCACATCTCCAACCAGCATTGGTCAATCGCTCGTCTCCGCTGCTCCTGCACGACAACGCGCGACCTCATACTGCACAGCAGACGGTCTCCAAGTTGCAAGAACTGGGGTTGGAAGCTCTCCGTCATCCGCCCTACTCACCAGACCTTGCGCCTACAGACTACTACTTTTTCCAGAATTTGGATAACTTCTTGGCGGGAAAAAAATTCAATACCCGAGAGGCAGTACAAAATGCCTTTGAAGAATTTGTTGCCTCCCGTCCAGCTGATTTCTTTAAGAAGGGCATTAATAAACTGCCACTGCGATGGCAAAGATGCATTGATTGCATGGGTGATTACTTCGATTAATACAAATAAAAAATACATGAAAAAAATTCGTTTAAATTTTTTCATACAAAACGGCAATTTCATAGGTAAAGACCTATTATATGTTCGACCGTTTTAAAGTTGAGCATGCCAATTGGCTCAGTGAAGAATTTAAGCTTCCGGAGATACAATTAACAACTTCACAACAACCTACTTCTTCGGAGAAGAAGCGAGGTCGGCCAAAAAAGTTGTTTGAAGTCAGCTCTGAACGCAGCAAAAAGAGAAAACTTAAGTCTCTTGTCTCGCGTTTTACTCCTGAAAAGCTTTGTTTAGCGACTGAAACGAGTCTGGTGAAATCTGGGAAAAGAAAGGTAGCTAACGTTCTAAAATTTGCGATAAATTCCAATCCGAAAAGGTTGAAAAGGTTCACTCATCGTGTTCTGTAAATATTATGCAGTATAGTGCTGAAGAAGCTTTAGGTCTTATAGTGGACCTTAATTTAACCAAAAAAGAATACGGGACGATGCGTCTAAGTGCAAAGAAAAGAGGTGCTGATTTATATCCCTCTTACCATGTGGTGGCTGATGCAAAAATGAAGTGTTATCCGCTTAGTTTAAGAGTTACTGAAAATGAAGCTGTGGTGCCTTTACAAGAGCTTTTAGACCACACCATACGGAGACTAGCACACGTACAGACAGAAGTAATTTTATCCAACATTGACCACAATAACGACACTCTGGAAGTCTATTATAAGTGGGGCCTAGATGGTAGTGGAGGTCACAGTATATATAAGCAAAACTTTTCGAACGATTCAATTTACGCTGATTCAAACATAATATTATGTACAATTGTGCCCCTGGAGATATCGGAAATGAAAGAAAGGAAGAAAATAATTTATTGGAGAAATCAGACTCCATCTTCCACCAGACACTGTCGTCCAATTTCGTTTAAATTAAAAAAAGAAAATGACCAGAACACTAAAGATGAGTACCACAAGATTGAGCAGCAAATAAGGCAGTTGCAGTACACAAACATTACTCTAGGAGACAGAAGGATACATTTTATACATATGCCTATTTGCACAATACTGGATGGTAAAACAGTGAATGTTTTAACAGAAACCAAAAGTTCACAAGCTTGTAACGTCTGTAAAGCTACACCCACACATATGAATGACTTAGATAATATTAAAAAAAGAGTATGTAACGAAGACACATACAAATTTGGTATTTCTATTTTACATGCTCATCTCCGATGCTACGAATATTTATTGCATATTGCATATAAATTGGAGTTGCAGCAGTGGCAAGCTAGAGGCAAAGAATCACAGGAAAAAGTGAAAGTGCGAAAAAACAAAATCTGCAAAGATTTTTACAAAGAAATGGGACTTGTTGTTGACCAACCAAAACAAGGAGGGGGCAACAGTAATGACGGGAATACAGCAAGAAAGATTTTTAAGAACCCGGATATGGTTTCTCAAATTACAGGTGTGTCCAAAGAACTGATTTAAACATTTGCCAATATCTTGTGTGTCATTTCCTGCGGACATTACATAGACGAAGAAAAATTTAGGACATATTGCATCGGCACAGCTGAAATGGCGGTCACTTTATATAAATGGTACAAAATGAGTGCGAGTGTACATAAACTTTTAATTCACGGTGCTGACAGTATTAACTCTCTGGCTTTGCCCGTAGGTCAGTTATCAGAAGATGTGATAGAAGCAGGTCACAAAAATTACAAAAAATTGCGACAATATCACTCCCGGAAAACGTCCAGAATAAACACAAATATGGATATTCTTCACTGGATGCTTGTATCTTCGGATCCTGTCGTGACTACAGGGAAAAACCTAAGAAACGAGGAGAGGTATACAATGATGTTGTTATAGGAATGTTACGGATGCCTACATATCTTTGTAGCGAAGAGGTTGAAAACATAGATAATGAAGATTCCGGTAATGATGTGGATGACGATGAGCAGTAGGTAACACAGAACCTAATTTAAGGACCTTTTTTCATGCGTAATACTTTAAATAAAGCTTATTTTCTTTTTAACTTTTTTTGTTTTTTGTTGACAGTACATCTAAATTTTATTTCTACCTTTAACACATAAAATATATAATTACCAAGTCAGAAAGTAACTAAAAACCTACACTTTATTTTTGTCATCTTAAATTGGCAATCTGGCCCTGTGTGCGGCGATTACCTATGTGACGGGATCAATCGCAAATCAACAATATTAGTTATCACACCTGCGCAGTCGTTTTGGCGGCTCCGGGTGGGGTTCATATTCGTATTTTTGCTAATGAGAGAGAGTGGGACGGAGTGAGTGCCTTAGACTATTGTTATTGCTACTTGTGAAGAAGTATTATTTGATGTTTATTTACTATTCGTCTCGCGCTGTACTGCGCTTTAAGATTTTGATACTTTAAGACTTATTAGCATTTATTTAGTATTTATTTTAAAATTAATTAATATTTTTAATATTAATTTGTAATAATAGACTTTTGCAGTATGAGTTAATATATTTTTAAGGTTTTCCATACTTGCATTAATAACATTTTTGATTTACGTAATAGTAGCCCTAATGCAAATAGTATCATGAGTAGTCTTAGTTAAAATAAATCAGTTGATCTAGCTATAGTCGTTCCTATTTAGACTACTTCTTTTTTAATTTTCTGCGATTATTGTGGTGGTAAAAACGTATTAAAGTGAAAAAAAATATATGGGACTATGAAATTTTTATGGTGTCATTATGGGGATGACTATATTATCTTTAATTTTATACCATAATTGCCTCGCAGTTGCGATTCCTCTTCATGTAATTGGTACCAGAAAACCAGCGGTATTTGCAGAAAAATGTGATAGCGTCCTTAATAGTGCTATCTGTTACTGTATCAGATTATTCCTATTAATTGATTACGTGCAAGTTCATCCGATCGGCCTCTGAACAAGTAACTTGAGAGACCTTCAGGAATCAACGGAACCTTGCTGCCTCCGATTCTTCCTTCGGCCACGACATATAGAACCCGTAAAATCCTAGGCACAAGAGCACTCGTCGCGGACCACAGTACTATTAAATCACAGTAACGTCTCTGAGGAGAATATGCCAATGTTCCAATATGTAGGTACAATTGAATTGAACGTAAGAAAAATATATACTTAACAAAGTGTGATCCACTGACCACATCCAATAAGTAACTTTTTCTTATTTATATTATGGGTTAATGAAGGCTGTTTAACATTGGGAAGATCAGGATGAGATTATACCAGAGCGCCGTAAACCAATTTTTAATTTAGAAAGCAACCCCTTTGCCGCCACCACCACGTACAGGCATAAGTGGCGGTATGTGCTTAAGCTTGTATCAAGGCACAGTAAGCGCTCAGTCGTTCTCACCCTTCCGTAACCTAATTTCGCTGGTTGCCATGATATCCACAGCATAACGATGCTGTGATTTATGTGGCCAACATGTGTGATTTTTAAAATAAATAATTATCCTCATTAGTCCCCAAAACGCCCGCCCGCATTCAGTAGACCGAACTTAATAAAGTCATTTGCATTTGTCATCTATGTTACGACTGTTTGTCTTGTGTATCTGTATATTTATATTGAGTATGAGTTAATTTAGGTAGGAACTATGTAAAACAATGGCTGCAATCAGGTTTGAGGACCATTTATGTGAGAATGGGGAGAATACACATGCCCATAATTCTCCGTTTGCGCGCTAAAACCAAGATCACGGACGTTATCCAGAAAGCCGCTTAAATTAAATGAGACTGGGCCGGACATGTCTGTCGAATGTGAAATGAGAAATGGGCTAAGACAATCTCTAACTGGGTACCACTAGAATCCGAGACGATGATGGCGGGAAGAACTTGAAGCCCTACCGTAAGGACCCTGTCTTTCGGTAGGGCTCTAGTTCTTCCCGCCATCAATTCTGTCTTTTGCTAGTGTTGGCACTAGCAAAAAACAGAATTGGGTGGAAAAGGGAGAGAGAAACCTTACCCTGCAGTGGGGCAAATATAAAATTAAGGAGTAATCAGGCTGTTTCATTGACAAGTCCAAATTTCCAGGATATGTCTTCATCGGTGCGGATTCTTCGGGTGGGGTCACATTGGGCTTCCTCCTGGCAAAAATGCAGCCGCATATGGTTCACACACATCTTCAATCAAATAAGTATTATTGGGCCGGGCCGGACATACAAATTCATTTGTTAATTTTGTAAAAATAGAGTAAAATTATATCTACAGATCATCATCTGCCTAGTCTTGTCCCAACTATATTGGGGTCGGCTTGCAGTCTAACCGGATGCAGCTGAATACCAGTTTATATGGAGCGACTGCCTGTCTGACCTCCACAATCCAGTTACTGGGTAACATGATACCCTTTGGTAAGACTGGTCGCCAGACTTTCGGGCTTCTGACGACCCGTAACGACTGTCAAAGACCCACGGAGGGTCGCGTATGTCCATCCACGGACCAACCGCGGCAAGCGTAACTTAACCTGATCGATTGACCCGTGCGGCTGTTATTACTTAGCCACAAGCCCGAGTAAAATTATACAGACGTTATATCATCATTCATCATTTCAGCCGGAAGACGTCCACTGCTGGACATAGGCCTCCCCCAATTTGGGGGGCTTGCCATAATCGCCACGCTTGGCAGGCGGGTTGGCGATCGCAGTATGGTGGTAAAATGCATAGAGAACGCTGCTGCCCATTCTCTAGTAAGTCCCTTAGTCGCCTTCTACGACACCCACGGGAAGGGATGGGATGGCGCTATTTTTTACGTCCGGCACCACACGGAACAAACGTTATATAAAATAATAATATGTATTTGTCGTTACTATGACCCGCCAGAAGCCATACAAAATAGGGTAGGTAATCGAATTTCAATTAACAAAATAAAAAAAGTCAATAGGTGATCGCGACGATAGGACGTGGTGAAGCAAAAATGAAAATATAGTGGACTGTATAACACTGGATAATGAATGATTTATGAAATAAGAAACGGTTAAATGGTCGGTTAAAAATGCAAACAAGATAATATGAACGTTAGTAGGTGCAAGTGCAGCCGTACGTGGAGGCGTACAATAGCTGACTGTCGTGATGCGGGGCACAGAATATATACTCGAGCAGAATGAAAGCTTTCTAACAGAGCTCAAAATTCTTACCTACGGTTAATAAGGCTGTCACTCGGTTAGTGTAAATAAAAAACCGGGCAAGTGGGAGTCGAAATTCAACAATGAGAAAGGACAGACGGACAGACGGACGGACGGACTGACACTGTGACTGAGGTGATCCCATAAGTATTCGGTTTTCCAGTTTTGTCATAAACGAACGACGAACAAAAAAATGTGTAGCTTTGAAATACCAAATGGTTTAATAATGGACACTTTTGAGGTGTTTGAGTAAAACAACGTGTCGCTAGTAACGCGGTTTATTGTCCACTGAATGACAGGCACATACTCATAGGCACGCATACAACCTACCCTACATTACACCTCCACCCTTAATCTAAAACCCCTTCATATTTAAGTGTTCACTTTAATCAAAAATTTTATGTACTGAATTTACACATTTTATTTAAAAAAATATATATAACTAAAATAAAATAATAAAATTGACGGATGGGACGAGACTGGGGCGGCTCAGGAGTAAGCGAAGGCCGTATCGGGCTCTAATCTGACTGTTCTACACAGTCTTCAAACGTCTCTGGATCGCCTTTATGCTGCGTGTCCGCTGCGGCCGAGACGTCGCTCCCAAGACCGCTTGGACCGGGCGTCTCCTGTTCACGTGCGACCGTCAGCGACTCCGACTTCTCACAAAAAGGGCTAGAAGGACAGATTAATGAACTCCGTATCCGTGGCTTTAGCTGATCAACATGTTATGGAACATCTTATGGGATTATTTTCCAAAAGCATTCAATACCCTATAATCGGCGGTTCCCATCTTTTCTGTTACCTTCCCAGATACCCATTTATCCTGTCCCCTATATTGACGTAGCCAGACTTCGTCTCCCGGGGATAGTTGACGAGACCCCGTTGCGCCATATGTCTGCTGTCGCCTCTGAGCATCCCTAACTTTACTGTCAATATTAGGTCTTAGGGCATCGAATTTAGTACGCAACCTACGGCCAAACATGAGAGGCCGGTGTTTCTCCTGTCGTACAATGTTCTGTATTTCTATAGTACAGTAGAAAATTATTTAAAAATAAATGTATGTTTAAATTATCTCTAAGTGCTTTCTTAATCGCACGTTTTACTGTGTGCACAGCTTTCTCAGCTGCACCGTTTGAGGCGGGGTGGTATGGTGCTGAGAATATATGTTCAATGCCATTTGTATTAAGAAATTGTGAGAACTCGTGACTTGTAAACGGCGGCCCGTTGTCGGAGACTATTTGTCTAGGTAACCCAAAACGTGCAAACACGTCACTTAAAACGTTGATTGTATAAGTAGCCGCAGTACTAGGCACCTGACTAACTTCTAGCCACTTAGTTCTGGCGTCAACCATCACTAAAAACATTCGGCCAGTGATTGGGCGTAAGAAATCAACGTGTACACGGGCCCACGGTTTATCTGGCCACGGCCAAGGACAGGGCATGTGTCGCGGCGGCTCCTCATTTTCCACGGCACAGACACGACAACCACGGCATGTTTTTTCAATCTCTTTGTCCATACCTGGCCACCAAACATAACTCCTAGCAAAAGCTTTAGTTTTCACTATCCCCATGTGGGCTTCATGTAAATCGAATAAAACTTTATTCCTACAGGCTCCCTGTACAACCACCCTATGTCCCCACATCACACACCCTAACTCTTCATATAGTTCCTTCTTACGATTAAAATACGGCTGGAGCGATATTATTTCACTATCTGACGGCCATTCGTCGCGAATATACCTTAAAACACGGCCTAATAACTGGTCTCGGCTCGTCTGTCTTTTATTTACATTGTAATCTAATAACATTGCATTTTGTGCAAAGTGTAAATGTGATTGTTCCGGAATTGTACTAGCTTGTTTACGTGTAGGAAGTGCGGGCCACCGAGACAACCCGTCTGCGCCGTTCTGCTTTGATGTAACATACTCGATGTCGTATGTGTAAGCTGCTAACTTAATAGCCCACCTTTGCAACCGACTGGCTGCCATCGATGGAATTCCCTGCTTAGGGCCAAAAATAGTAACTAACGGCTTGTGGTCCGTGCGCAGTGTGAAACGTCGCCCGTATAAGTATTGGTGTAATTTTTCTAGACAAAAAACAATAGCTAAAGCTTAGCTCGATCTGTGAATAATGTTTCTCCGCTGAGTTTAGCGCGCGTGACTCATACACCACCGGCCGCTTCCGCGCTCCAACTGCGCCCGCGCCGCGATTATCCTGTTCGCACGTCTGACTTAGCACGCCGCCTATACCTTTCGAGCTCGCATCACAAGTTAAAAACAAAGGTCTGCCTGGGTCATAATGAGCAAGGACGTCTGCACTAATTAATATAGTTTTAATTTTTTTAAATGCCGACTCACTCGCTGTCCCACTTCCACAACACCCCTTTCTTCAATAACCTATATAACGGCGCCAGTAAAGTGCTCAAGTTGTTCACAAATTTAGCATAGTAATTAATTGTTCCTAAAAAGGCTCTTAAATCGGTAATGTTATCTGGCCGGGGTATATTTAGTATGCCTTCCACTTTTTTGGGGTCTGCTTTGACTCCATCGGCCGAAATAATGAATCCCAAATATTCTACTGAATTAGTCATGAATTTACACTTTTCTTTTTTTAGTTCCGCGTTTCTATGTAACCGCTCCAAAACTCTCTCTAAAGTAAGTAAATGCTCATTAATTTTGGGAGAACCTATTATTATGTCGTCGAGAAATACTTCCACATTCGGAATGTCGTTTAAAAGATTTGCCATAATTCGTTGGAATATACCCGGGCTCGACGACAGGCCGTATACTAACCGTTTAAAGGCCCTTGTGTGTATTAATAACCGTATAATTATCCGGATCTTCCAATTCAATCTGGTTGTAGGCTTGTGTCAAATCAATTTTTGAAAATATTTTAGCCCCGTTTAATTTAACAAGCAAGTCGTTTATACGTGGTAAAGGATATTTGTCGACTAATAATACTGGATTTAAAGTTATTTTGTAATCAGCCTGACGCACCGGTACGAGCGGAGTAGCCCAGTCCGCGCTGTCCACAGGCTCGACGACGCGACGCCAGCGCGCAGCATGCCCTCGAGCTCTGCTTCGACGCGCTCGCGGAGTGCGTACGGTACAGGCCGTGCGCGGCAGAACACGGGTGTGGCTCCTTCGCGTAACAATTCCAATTGTTTAGAATTATTTCCATGTTTGATTAATGGCCTAATTATTGGTTGGTTTTATTGACGTACCGTCATAAAATCTAAATACTAAATTAGAATTATATAAGGGTCTATAACTAAACAGTTTGTCATACATCGTTTTACTAATGCATGACACTAATGACCCCGTATCAATCTCCATCGATAGTTGGGTTTCATCCACCCATAAAGTTAAGCTCACCGGTTTATAGCTATTTAAACTGAGTTGATGTAATTCTTCTACTGCCCCCCAGTCCTCGATATCTGACCACGACGGCTCGTCCTCTCCTGACTGGTCCCAGGAATTTATCTGGTTGGCCGGTCCGCTCGCTGCATGCAAATGTGCCACCAGGTTGTTGGTGTCGCGTCCATCTTGTGGCTGTCTCCCTCCGACATGCATCGGGCAAACCCGACGTAGATGCCCTTTCTGCCTACATCTACCACAGAGAAATCGACTGTATCTACACCCTTCACTCTGATGATCCGACCCTTCCGTTCACTTTCATAACTAAGTTTTGTTAACTGGTTAAGAAAAACCCTTTTTTATTATTGTTTTCACAACTGGTTTTTAAACAAGAATACGAAGTGTTCATTCATAACTGACAATCACAAATAGTTAAGAAACGAATAATTATGATTATGTTTTTATAACTAGCTACAGTCAGCAATAACATTTTTCCTTTAACCTTAAATCAAAATAAAAACAACAGAGTTAGAGTTTTTATCGAGAGTATTGCATGCGGAAAACGGATGAGGTTCTTATCTCAATAAATTATTATCTATTATTGATATGTAAACTGCAATGACATGACATTGACATTGTCATTTTAGTATTATTTAGTTTTCTATTGCAATTGAGTGCAATTTATATAAAATATATAGCAACCGAAAACTTAAGTGATAAACTATGTCGCTTTCTAAGCCCACCATGGAGTTCATAACGACAAAAAGGGATCGCGAGAAACTACTATACGACGGCCGTCAGTACCATAAAATTAAAACTTATGTGAACGAAAATGTTTTTTGGAAATGCTACAATAAAACCGGTTGTAAAGGTAATGTGACATTAAGCAATGAAAACCATATAGTTAAAGAGGGCGTGCACGATATTGATTGTTTACCTAATAGTGCAAAATATCTAGTTTTGAAGAAAATGAAAGATTTGAAAACTAAAATAGTAGCTAATGTCGATCCAATACAAAAACAGTTTGAAGAAGTAGTATGCGAACTGGAAGACGATGGCGTGCACTTAGTTGCTGACTTACCAAAATTTGACAATATTAAAAGTGGTCTATACAAAGCAAGAAATAAGGCATTAGGAGTTTCTAAGCTCCATTTTGAATCACCAACTAAAGTAGAAATACCAAAAAAATATAAAAACTTCCTCCTGGCTGACTATAACGACAATGACACAAACAACAGGATTTTAATATTTTCTTCTTCTGATATAAAAACGTATTTGGACAATTTCGAACATTTCTTTCTGGATGGAACTTTTAAGTCTTGCCCTGAACCTTTCACACAAATATATTCCATTCATGGACTACATAAAATAACAAAAAAAATGGTACCTTTATTCTTTGGTTTCATTCATAATAAAACTGAAAATACCTACAAACTTATATTTGAAATGATAAAGTCACAAATTCCTGAATGGAACCCCGTAAAATTGACACTGGATTACGAAATCTCAGCAATGAAAGCAATACGTAAAATTTTTCCGAATGCAGTAATGAAAGGATGTTATTATCATTTTTGTGCCAGCCTTTTTAAAAAGGCGAAACGATTAGGGATTAAATCTACAGTACAAAGACGACATATTGCGAGATGTGCTGGCTTAGCCCGATTGCCATTGAGATATGTAATGGCAGGTTACAAGTATACAATGACCAAATCCCCGAAAACTGAAGCAGTGATAAAGTTCAACAATTACCTAAACCGTTACTGGTTCAGCGAGGTAAATTTTATCAAGACTTGGTGCTGCTACGGCGAGGAAATTCGGACCACCAACAATCTAGAAGGCTGGCACGCAAGACTTAATAGAATGGTTGGACGCCAAAAAGCGTCGCTAGCAACAATTCTGAATGTTCTTATTAAAGAAACAAAAATTTCAATGTCGTTCAAAACAAACAAAAACACATCGAACAAAAATTACCAAGAGATTGACCAAGAAATTGCGGATACTATACATCTTTTAACAAAAAGTCTATCACTGTTGGAAAAGTCTATCACTGTTGGACATTGTTTAGAAATAATTGCCCCATTTAAATATTAAGTAAAAGTTAATTTACCTAAATTACATTTTGTGTTTGATTTAAGGTTAAAGGAAAAATGTTATTGCTGACTGTAGCTAGTTATAAAAACATAATCATAATTATTCGTTTCTTAACTATTTGTGATTGTCAGTTATGAATGAACACTTCGTATTCTTGTTTAAAAACCAGTTGTGAAAACAATAATAAAAAAGGGTTTTTCTTAACCAGTTAACAAAACTTAGTTATTAAAGTGAACGGAAGGGATGAAGCATACGAACTGTTAAGTAATTTAACAAGTCCGGACAAACCTAGTGCGAAAACTTATGCGGAGGTAGTGGAAGTCATGAAGCACCACTTGCAACCAAAGCCGTCGTTCATGGCAGAGAGGTATCGTTTTCGTCAGAGAAGACAAATGGAGGTTGAATCGATTTTGCAATACATTTCAGAATTGAAGAAAATGTCCAAATTTTGAGAATTCAAGGCCGTTTTGGAGGGGAACTTACGTGATCAATTAGTTTGCGGGCTGCGCAGCGAGTCAATCAGGCAACGACTGTTTCCAGAAGAAAATCTGCAATATGCAAATGCCGTGAAAATTTCATGTGCAACGGAAGCGGCGGATAGAGATGCAGCAGCAGTGGATCAGACAATTGCGAATAATAGTGAGTCGAGAGGAAGCGGTGAGGCAGCGGCCGGAGCGCTGCACGCGGTGGCGACGGCGCAGGCGGGCAGCCGCGCCGGCCGGGGCCGTGGCGGCCTGTGCGGGCTGGCGGGCGGCGGCGGGGCGCACGCGCCGCACCACCACCAACGATTCAAAAAGCAATTGTTCGGCTTGTGGGGCGTCGGATCCCTTCCGTTCACTTTAATAACTAAGTTTTGTTAACTGGTTAAGAAAAACCCTTTTTTATTATTGTTTTCACAACTGGTTTTTAAACAAGAATACGAAGTGTTCATTCATAACTGACAATCACAAATAGTTAAGAAACGAATAATTATGATTATGTTTTTATAACTAGCTACAGTCAGCAATAACATTTTTCCTTTAACCTTAAATCAAACACAAAATGTAATTTAGGTAAATTAACTTTTACTTAATATTTAAATGGGGCAATTATTTCTAAACAATGTCCAACAGTGATAGACTTTTCCAACAGTGATAGACTTTTTGTTAAAAGATGTATAGTATCCGCAATTTCTTGGTCAATCTCTTGGTAATTTTTGTTCGATGTGTTTTTGTTTGTTTTGAACGACATTGAAATTTTTGTTTCTTTAATAAGAACATTCAGAATTGTTGCTAGCGACGCTTTTTGGCGTCCAACCATTCTATTAAGTCTTGCGTGCCAGCCTTCTAGATTGTTGGTGGTCCGAATTTCCTCGCCGTAGCAGCACCAAGTCTTGATAAAATTTACCTCGCTGAACCAGTAACGGTTTAGGTAATTGTTGAACTTTATCACTGCTTCAGTTTTCGGGGATTTGGTCATTGTATACTTGTAACCTGCCATTACATATCTCAATGGCAATCGGGCTAAGCCAGCACATCTCGCAATATGTCGTCTTTGTACTGTAGATTTAATCCCTAATCGTTTCGCCTTTTTAAAAAGGCTGGCACAAAAATGATAATAACATCCTTTCATTACTGCATTCGGAAAAATTTTACGTATTGCTTTCATTGCTGAGATTTCGTAATCCAGTGTCAATTTTACGGGGTTCCATTCAGGAATTTGTGACTTTATCATTTCAAATATAAGTTTGTAGGTATTTTCAGTTTTATTATGAATGAAACCAAAGAATAAAGGTACCATTTTTTTTGTTATTTTATGTAGTCCATGAATGGAATATATTTGTGTGAAAGGTTCAGGGCAAGACTTAAAAGTTCCATCCAGAAAGAAATGTTCGAAATTGTCCAAATACGTTTTTATATCAGAAGAAGAAAATATTAAAATCCTGTTGTTTGTGTCATTGTCGTTATAGTCAGCCAGGAGGAAGTTTTTATATTTTTTTGGTATTTCTACTTTAGTTGGTGATTCAAAATGGAGCTTAGAAACTCCTAATGCCTTATTTCTTGCTTTGTATAGACCACTTTTAATATTGTCAAATTTTGGTAAGTCAGCAACTAAGTGCACGCCATCGTCTTCCAGTTCGCATACTACTTCTTCAAACTGTTTTTGTATTGGATCGACATTAGCTACTATTTTAGTTTTCAAATCTTTCATTTTCTTCAAAACTAGATATTTTGCACTATTAGGTAAACAATCAATATCGTGCACGCCCTCTTTAACTATATGGTTTTCATTGCTTAATGTCACATTACCTTTACAACCGGTTTTATTGTAGCATTTCCAAAAAACATTTTCGTTCACATAAGTTTTAATTTTATGGTACTGACGGCCGTCGTATAGTAGTTTCTCGCGATCCCTTTTTGTCGTTATGAACTCCATGGTGGGCTTAGAAAGCGACATAGTTTATCACTTAAGTTTTCGGTTGCTATATATTTTATATAAATTGCACTCAATTGCAATAGAAAACTAAATAATACTAAAATGACAATGTCAATGTCATGTCATTGCAGTTTACATATCAATAATAGATAATAATTTATTGAGATAAGAACCTCATCCGTTTTCCGCATGCAATACTCTCGATAAAAACTCTAACTCTGTTGTTTTTATTTTGATTTAAGGTTAAAGGAAAAATGTTATTGCTGACTGTAGCTAGTTATAAAAACATAATCATAATTATTCGTTTCTTAACTATTTGTGATTGTCAGTTATGAATGAACACTTCGTATTCTTGTTTAAAAACCAGTTGTGAAAACAATAATAAAAAAGGGTTTTTCTTAACCAGTTAACAAAACTTAGTTATGAAAGTGAACGGAAGGGCTTCATCACCCATGGCCGCAATCATTGTGGGTAACCAAAGTTCGTTTTTCACACTGTTCACTTTGAAAAACATTTCCATGCGTTCCACATACATTGTCCAATTCCCCGATCTTACATTAAACTCGGTTAACTTCCCGATCGACATTTTGTATAGGTAGAAATACGCTTATAATTTTAATCCTCGTCGCCACTGAGGTGTTTGAGTAAAACAACGTGTCGCTAGTAACGCGGTTTATTGTCCACTGAATGACAGGCACATACTCTTAGGCACGCATACATCCTACCCTACATTACAACTTTGTTTGAAATTAAGTAGGTACAATACCAAAGTAAGTTACATAAGTTAGGTAAGAAAGGAAAGAAAGGTAGGAAACCTTCTTCCCTACCTTCCTTGTTTTACTATTTCACGAACGTAAGAAGTATCTAATACGAAAGGTCAAACGGAATCTTGCCAAGACGACCTACACACATACTTTAGTACTCACCTACAAACCTATTAAAACAAAAATACGAAACAAATAAGTTGGCGATGAACAATAATACATCAATAAAGGGTGTAAAGGAAACGCTTCCCAAAACGAAGACAGGCCATAAGGGCTAGTGATTCTTGATACAGTACCTTATTTTTTTTTTTTTAAATTTTGCTTGTTTAACTTCGTCCACTACGCAACTTTCAAACCAGTTTGTATACGAGCGGGCGCCGGTGTTTGCCCCCGCGCCTTGTCGGTGACATGTCACGCACACATAGCTGTGCGTGTAGTAGTGTACCGAAGCACGGCGATAGTATGAAGCTATATTTCTACTCGGGTATATATTCTGTGGCGGAGGCCCGCGCTCGGCTGTCTGCCGGCTGACGAGTCGCTGTCCCCGCACCCCTCTTTCACTGCCGCGGCGTTGTTGAGATGGGTGGACTCAACAATAGTTAAGATGTCACAATTTCTTTCGAAACACTAATAATTTCTAAGTATGGCTAGAGTTTGTGAGTATGGATGGATGGATGGATGTTTGTTACTCTTTCACGCAAAAACGGCTGAACAGATTTGGATGAAATTTGGCACACAGCTAGATTATAACCTAGATTAACACATAGGAAAAAAGTATCCTATGTAAAAGTATATTCCGGTAGTACGTTCCCGCGGGATAATTTCCGACATCCACGCGGGCGAAGCCGCGGGCGGAAGCTAGTCTTCTTATATATAAAAATGAATCCCTATTTCCCTTGGTCACGGCATCACACGTGAACGGCTGGACCAATTTTGATAATTCTTTGTTTGTTGTGTGTGTTACTGTCAGGAGAAGGTTCTTATGAAAAAAAAAACACGCTTTAAAAACCAAACTAAAAAAGGAGAAAATAAAAAGCGTGGGGTGCTTTTTGAGGTATTTTTATAATCAATTAATGTCAAGCACCCCACGCTTTTTAATTGAATTAAATTATTTTCTCCTTTTTTAGTTTGGTTTTTAAAGCGTGTTTTTTAGTTTTTTAAACTATTATTTATTTTCTATTTTGTCTATGTTTTTTTTTTCGTGTTTGTTTTTTTTTTAATTATTAAATTGTCATCGGTCCTCGACAAGTTTACAAAGTTCTCTCTGACCGTTTAAAGTGGGTCAAAATCGCGCTCAAAGGAGTCGGTTACATACAAACATACAAACAAACAAACATACAAGTGAAGCTAATATAAAGCGTGTAAAAAATGTTGCGCGTAATATTATATTCATATTTAAGACAGGACAACGTCTGTCGGGTCATCTAGTATGTCAAAAAATTAAGACACACATACAATATTTAATCACAATTTCGTATATAATAATAAAATTTGATCAGGTAATTTGTTATAAGGTTTTAGAGCCGTTGCATAAATACTATTGTTAATTAATTTGGTTTTAGTGCATATAAGGTGCAACTTTTTTGAGCGCCGTTGATGGTATAGTCAGTATTGTAAAGTTTTGCTAATGTGGCTTGCATGAATCTATTGGTTTAATTTTACATATAGGTCGCATACATTTCTTCTGTGCTATTAATGAAACATGTTATGGTCAGCTGTCGTCGCACCACGTCCCACTCGCGCGCTCGCTAGCAATTCATCGCACAGATCACGATGCACCAGGCGCATTACAATGGCGCACGGGCGTTTTTGTCATCGAGCTCGCGCTTTTGTTCCTCTACGGTTTTGTCTACTACACGGTATTCGCTGGACCTGAAAAAGCCTGCCACTCCAAGGCGTCCCTGGCCTCTAGGCCATCGATACGCGTGTTTTAGGTCTTTATAAAGGTTTTAAACTCCATCATCTCCATATCAACCTCCTTGCGAAAGACTTGGATCTCCACACGCACCACTCTCAGTTCCTCTATGATTAACTTTTATGTGGAAGCCGGCGATCAGTGATATTTGCCGAGCCACGACATCGACTATAGAGACATTATACCGTGGGGGAGTGGCATCATCATTTAGAACAGGTGTCAGAGGAATTAGGGCTTGTTATACGAGTGGGTTCCGTGTGGTGCCGGACGTAAAAGAATAGCACCATCCCATTTCTTCCCATGGGTGTCGTAGAAGGCGGCTAAGGGGCTTACTAGATAATGGGCAGCAGCGTTCTCTATGCATTTGACTACCATACTGCGATCGCCAACCCAATTGCCAAGCGTGCCAATTATGGCAAATCCCCCCTTTTGGGGGAGGGTTATGTCCAGCAGTGGACGTCTTTCGGCTGATATGATGATATGGGGGTTACTGCTTAAGTTTCAGCAGGGCCTCTGACTAAGTCTCAGACCTGTTATCCTTAACGAGGTTAATTTTACACTCGGGGCAACGTCAGCTTGCAGTTACATATAATTGTTTTCGTAGGAATGCCTACACACTTCGTGTAGTATTGAACCGTTTTAACCACGCCTAGCGCTTTTTACTATTTAAACGACTGCATACTCCACACTTGACACACATGAGACACATGTTACCTACGTGAGTGGGTCTAGGATCACACGCTAGATGGCGTTAAATCGATAGCCACGAAAGATAGATCGCTCATTTTAATGATAAAAATGAGATAAAATACTAGGTAGGTATAGCGCGTAAGAGCTGCAATTAATTCTTGTCATTAGTGGGTAAGGAGCTGAGTATGCCAAGTCTCTGTGTCATTGTTTTGATGATTCTTATTTAAGGGTACTATTTATTATTCACTCCAATAGGTCACAGTATGTTGTACTAAGTTTACTATTGTAATTTATGTTAACACTGAAACTTGTGTTTTATATTATATCTGCTATACAACAATATAGACAGGGCTACACCGACACAGACGTCAAACGTCGCTCCAACGTTCATTCAGTTTTCAACCGTTTAATTAAATTTAATGAAACGCTTGAAAACCGTTGAAACCGAAACAAACATTGGTCGCTTATTAAAAGCGACGGCTTTATAAAGCTAAAACCACGATTAAAATTGAATTGCAAAAGCTAAAAGATAACAGGATTACTTACAAAGTACTCGATGCCTTTCCGTGCGTTTTCCTCAAGTGGGTCTATGCCATCAAAAGAGTATGACTGTTGCGTGTACAGCACCATGCGCACTGTCACTTCCATAAGTAAAGCGTAAAATAAGTGTCTATGTATCACAGTCCGTCTATTGTGCAGGCTACTGTAAAAAATAAACATCAACATAAAAAATAACATTACGGTTTGATGTATCAGTACATACTCGTAAGTATGCATCATCAACCTCGCAAAAAAAATCACCCTCGCAAAGAAATTTCCCGCTACGTCTGTGTTTTTTTTTAATGGCAGCTGCCATTAAAAAAAAACACAGAATAGCTATTACAAGACAAGACAGCCAACATACTCCACAAGGCGAGATCGTGGTCAAGTGCACTGGGGCCAATTCTGAAAAATTCTCATCGTGAAAACTTGAAGTTGAAGTTAGCTTAAAGTGAACTGTCATGACACCTGACACTATTGGATTGACATAATACGCCTGGTGGATTGACAGAATAGGGTTAAAAATTGAAACTCTTCATAGGTGGCAGCACTGTTGTGCGTCTACAAACCGCCATTATTTTATTTATGTTTGCTTTTGTATCGATCAAAACAATAATATAAATATATATACAATAATAGTATGTACTCGTATGCTACTTAGAGTGTAGCACTATTAAAAGAGGAGCTAAAAAAAGGGAAGAGTCCACCATACACTAAAAGAAAAAAAGTTTAGTGGAAAAATTTATAAATAGTAATATTTTTATAATTTATAGGTTATTTTGTGTTTGTTACATTATTATTCTGATCGGAGTTGAAAATTAACTCGAGTATGATCTTCCTGACTAGAATGCTTCAGAGATTTCAATTCTAGCACGGATCTATCTGTGCCATGAGAGTGTAATTATACACAGTATCCCCAACCTGCGACTGTAATGAAATTGAAAATAAGCTTAATTATATTGGGAGCGTCATCTTTAAACGAATTTCTTACATAAAAGTCTACAGATTTAAAAAGGATAACACATAGTCTCGACGAAATATCAGGGGACCATTTGTTTTCGGACTGCTTTGTCCTTCAGTTTTCGTCTTCGTCGGTTTGCCCCGTTTTTTTTTGCTGGCAACAGCCGAGCAACGGGGCATTTGATTAAATTATGCGTAAAGAAGTCGCTACAAATGAATGGATAAAGACCGCTTGGTGCCAAATTCTTAGACACGGGATAGTAGTGACATCTGAAGTAAACAAATGGCAGTCTTTATCCCTATTGACAGCTCACTTCACTTAAGTTTTCACGGTGAGATTTTTACAGGACAGACCGGACCAATACTTAAAAAATGTAAAGAAAATGCTGCCATATCATTGAAGCGTATCTTCAGACAAAACTTACGACACATAAAAAAAGTTCAAAAATATTCATAAGCTAGTTGAGGACTTAAGGCCCTCTAAAACCGTTGTCACAGTTTGACACATTAGATTCGCCAGGGCGATTCGTGAGTGTGTCATAAGGCCGTATAAATTGATGGGCCACGGCCCACGACAGAAAACAAAGACGATTCGACAAATCACGAACCGGTAAAAACGACGACGCCCTTGCGTGAATTCGCTGTTACTGGAATATTAATAATACAAAGTAAATTTCAAATCGTATGTAATAATAAAAATATTAATTTTTCACAAGTTCAATTGAAATGATAAATGTAGTATTGCAGGTACTAACTGGTCTGTAGGTACCTACCTACTAGTTAATAATTTCCTATATACTTTTCAGTCCGGCCGTTATGATCTGAGCAGGTCATATTTAATTCTTTTTTTATATATCCGTCTGTAGGTAAGTGTAGCGAAAGAATATCGATGAATTGTTACGATGTAATTTTTGACTAGTAAGTAAGTAAGTAAGTAAGTAATTTATTTGCCAAAATGTAGGTGTACAAAGTAGGAAGAAGGGTTCTGTAGGCATAGACAATTTAAGGCTCCTATAGAGAGGCACGACGCGACAGCGCGACTCGACTGTAGTAGTACAATTTCTTTGAAAACTTCGTAGAAATTGTTCTATTAGAATCGCGTCGCACCGTTTGTCAAGCCTGGCCGTGGGAAACCTTAGCTGATTTTATATAAGATGTATTTATGATGTTAAACAAAAACTTTAAGAATTTCGTCTACTTGCTTGGTAACGAATATATTGAAAAAAAAAAGAGCGATTTTAATTTTTCACATACAAAAACGATTTAGTAAAATGCGATCCGAGTTGAGCTTTCTTCGCAAGCGGTCGCCTTTGCTCGCGCGCACCAGATGTTGACTTACCCGTCTGGCTTCGAAATAAACTCGACCTGAATCAAAATGCCGGCAAGGACGTGAAAAGATGTCCTATATATAAATACCGCCCGTCTTTCCACTAGTCCAATGCTTACTCAAGGATGCATTACCGGTAGGCTCGCAATCCTTTCCTATCCTAAGGGCACGTCTCCCTGACCTTTACAATGCCCCCCGGTCTACTTCCAGACATGCAATGGCTTCTGTAGCACCATAAAACATGAGGCTCTAAGGGCTAGTACAAATCTTGGGGTTCATTCGAATAATCGAGGTTGGTCAAGCCACGCTGGAATCGGTGCATTTCATTCATTCATTAATACAAAAACGATTTAGTAAAATATTTTTACGTACACTATAGGTACACAGGGCTGCGCACACGACTCGGCGGGACCTTACACCACCGCAGTGCGGCTCCCGCTACCCCTTCCCATTCGATTCAGTCGCCCGTTATCTGTCGCGCGGTAAGGAAGTGCTGCCCTGTCATTTCGCAACTTACGTGCACTCGCGCTGTTTCGTAAATTAGGTACTTCTACCTACAATAATGCCGTTTACATATACAAATCGCGACTATTTAGATATGATGGTGTGTTTCTTCACGACCGGTGAAGGTTTAGCCGCAGCACGTAATAGGTACCGTGAACTGTATGGTGACCAACGACGAACGCCTTCTATCCTCAAATTCATGGAGGTCTACCAAAATCAAAAGTCATTTATTCAAACTAGGCTGAGAGTCAGCTCTTTTTGAACGTCAAAATTACATAAGACAGTCCCCCCAAAACGCCCGCCCTTCACCACTTCCTAGTGCTTTAGCTGGGAAGAAGAAGAAGTTTATTGGACCATGGCCAGTTTCACCCTCGTCAAACATGCACGCCACAGCTCTCCGGTAACGTTGAAGAACGAGTGTTGGCCTACTTCAAGGACAATCCACACGGGACTCCGGAATAAATAACGTTAGTTACACGTGGAGAGTACTACACGAAGAAGGTCAGCACGCGTACCATTTTTTAAGAGTACAAGAACTAATCCCCACTGATTACGAACCACGGCTTAGATTCTGTAGGTGGTTGGTGGAAGAACCTGGTCGTAAAATTAATTAAACAAGCTATTTGTAGGTAAATTCGATAAATTGCCAGTCCAAATTCAAAAAAATGTGATGGTAAAATTAGGATCAGCTGTTTACGTAGGTATTGACAACGTGCTCGACTGGCTCGCGCGACTGCCTGTGCCTACACGGTACGGTGCGCATGTTCATATTTAATTATTAGCGCGTAGTGAAAATATTGAATATCTTTGGAACGGATTGTTGTAGATAAATAATGTTTTCGTTATTATTTTTAGAATGTCATTTTAATATCTCCTTAAATTTCTTAAGTTAAATTTTTTAACACCTTATAAAATGAAGGTTTATAATACTCATTACGTGTATGGACCCGCGCGTCAACAGGTATCAAACTATCAATATGTCGCGTGTCGTAGCCAACATTCCTATTGTTACTGACTTGTAACTACCAGGAGACTCGATTAATAACGGCCGTACTGTCGTATCGTACCTGATTCTGAAGGTGAAAGAAGTAGCTGGGTCCACACCGGATGATCCATATTTGGATCGTGGATCCGAGATCCTTTTGCACGATCCGTTTTTAGGAAACCCACGATCCTGCTGCGCGCTCCAGTGCTGATCCTTATTTCAGCTAGATTAAGTTCTATTGAACACACGCTTGGTATGGATTGCCTGCTTGCCCGATACACTCAGAACGAACGCGCCATACGACTGAAGCGTCTTAGAGCATTGTCAAAAAACATTTTTGACAAACGCATTTGGATCATGCTCCTGTGGAATTCGATCGAACGCACTGAATCGCTAGTGTGGACCCAGCTTAAATCAAGGCTCATATTATCTCCAAACAATTCTTAAAAATTAAAAAAAAATGTGTCAATACATACGGAAAAGCGTTGAAAATAAATATAGCTGCACAAATGGTTAGGAAAGATAAAACAATTCCAACCATTTCAATTGTGCGGGTGTTGACGGCCGTATCGAATTTAAACTGAAACAAATGAAATAATAAGCATATGGACTCGGTGCAAAAAACCATAATCAATAGACAGCCTAGAGGTAAAATCAGGGAAAATATTATTATTATTAAACAAATTTATTACCATCTCAAATAGTTCGTTTATTGAAATCACAACTAAACTAAAACCGCAAAACCCCGGCAAATTGACGGTGGGTGTCAATTTACTTAACAATATTACTTTTCCTGATCGAGAAGTCTATAATGATTGATCCGTCGAGGTGTGTCAGTACTATCCGGACTTTCAGTGTCAGGACTATTCTGAAAGTATAAAAGTAGTTCTAAGGAACGACGTCGTCAATTTCAGCACTCAAAAATGAATTAAAATTAATTTTACTACAATAATCGATCCCTGTTTACCTTACATTAAAAAGTGGTAATTGATAGTGTCGACTGCAAGGATTCCATTTAAATAGTATTAATTAGATAAGTCTTTCCACAACTGTACAAAGTTATTAAGAGTTTTTTTTACCATGCTTTAGTTGACGTTCACGCAGCGTAAAAATAAAAAAATACCGACGATTTTAATTATGTTGGACTAACTATATTATGTCGACGTACAACCGGACGTAACATTATTGCGGCGGGATTTTTATGCACACTGGACTTTCAATGTACGGCTGAGCGCATAGAGTTGAAAACCAAACAATGTGCTTTTACAACGCGGTGAGATGCACTGAAAGATGATAAACCAGTGAGCGAGTTTATTTGTACGATTTTTATTGCTTGTAACATGAAATACTCCAAAATACTGACTTCCATGTTATTTATTGAACCGGAAATACAAGTATTAACTAGGTTAACTTACAAGGCGCTAAGCTAGGTTCTTACGTTCATTGCAATTTGCAGGTCACAAATATGATTTTACAAAATTATAATCATTAAAATCGTCAATTGAATGACTTTTTCATGAAATAGTCATTCAATGTGGGATATTCGTTAAATGGCCTAAGATGATGATGATGAACAATTATCGATTGATATTTGCGTGGACGGTTACTAGGTTTTATTAAGTTAAGGCCTGAATGATGCAACGTACCTGTGCTTCACCTTCATCCTCGTTTACTTTATCAAGTATTTTTTGTACCAGCGTGGGGAAACAGGGCGTATAGTTGGTCCACCCTTTAGGCGAAGTGTCGTTTAGATGGCGCCCGAGCCACAGCCCCTCGGAGCCGCATCGCCTAAACGCGCACACTTTAAAAGGAAATGAAAGAAAAAATATTAATAAAAAAAATAAAAAATAAAAAAATGAGTTTTTTTTAGGGAAGTAGCAGTGAATAATACAAAGGCAAGCAGAAAAAAGCCTCAGTAAAATTAGTGAAGACCGTAAGTAAGGAAAAATTGTAAGGAGAGTCAAAAAAAATTCTTAATCTGACTTCATCATTCGTTTGTCTATATTTGTTAAAGCCTTATAAGTGGTATTTCATAAGCTGTTTTTATTATTAATAAACTTGTGTTTTTATTTATAATAAACTTATGTTTTCGTTATAAAACATTAATTTTAAAAAACAACCTAAACTCTGATTCAATTCTGATCTTATTATAAATTAAGGGAATTTATAATAAGATCATAATTGAATCAGAGTATGATCAGGGTATGATCTTATTATAAATTAAGGGAATTTATAATAAGATCATAATTGAATCAGAGTCTAGGTTTAAAAAAAAACTATTTTTTCCTAAGTTATTAGTAGCTAGCACAAATGACGTAGGGACTCCAAACACAACATGCAAAAATGTAGATGATGTGGTTAAAACATGAGTCACAATCTCCCATAGATTCCGAGTGGTTCTGGAAGAACCTATGTATGTGCACAGTGCCTAGGTACCTGCCCATACAGACATGAATTTATTTCAATAAAGTAAATAATTGTAAACTAATATAAAAGTCGTCAAAAAGATTCTAAATTCTACTTACATTGATGTGGGGCTGAAGTAGGTACTCTTATAATATTGCCGAAGTAAAAGGAAAACGAAAATAATGGCGACCTGTAATGTTACAGCCCTGATGAACAATTTCCTTGAAAAAAGCAAAATAAACAGTAGGTTTTTATTGACAGATCCTTCTCTCCTGATTTTATTTCTGTAGCAGTCGTTCATGGCAAAATTGAATATAAAATTCAGTCAAAGATACATCACTAACCTTTGTCGTCTTAATGATGCACAATCTATGGTAAGTATAAGTGTGACACTATTTTAAGATCTGAGTGGGATTTGTTACGTTCACTCTTGTAATATAAATGACTAAAACCGTCGACATAGATGACGACCTGAAGACCAGACGAAATTAGTAATCAATAAAATATACGTCAGGTAGGTAGAACAACACGGGGCGCGGGGGAGATATGGATTTGACGTGTACACATGGGCGTATGATATTGACAGCTGCAAACCATGCGTGCGATGCTGCTAGGTGTCTATACTTACTTTTCTGGTTACTCAGCAAACCTTTGGGGCAATTTTGATACAAGGTTTCTCCGGCAAGAGTAGGAGGCCAGCAGAGGTAACCATCACAGGTTGCGTTGCAGTAAATGTCATCTGAGGAATATCACGTTAATTACAGACAGAGCGGACTGCTTTCCTCCTTAAATTTAAAAAATGGCGTGGGTAATTTGGAAACATGCATTTACTGTGAAGCAATGTAGCTCTAGCTTTTCTCGGGATAGTTAAACGAGTTAAACAACCGTACCATATTCGGAAGCTAAAACACCGTGCAGCTTTTGTTTTTTTTTTATAAATTTCAAAAGAGTTGACCGTACTGGGAATCTTAGTACTGCACTATTGATGCATTTTGACCGCTGGATAGGACATTCGAGGTGGTTGAGTCTCTACCAACAAGTCTATGTAGACGACAAAAATAGCAATCAGCGTTGAGTTTTAAGTAGCTATACAGGATGGTAGGACATCGGCGGCTTGTAATGGAGTCAGTACATTATTCTGAAACCCCCGTGTTGGATTATATCAAAGGTATAAAAAAAATTGCTGATACCCGGTAAAAAATTACAAACATTTTGGAGGGGTTGTAATTTTTAACCGGTGATTTAAAAAAAAGGTGTTCCATACATTTTGACCGCGTACGTCTTTACTTTTCTATAATCAGCAGATGTTTTTTTTTTATTGGTAAAAACTGAAATATTTCTACGCTAGGGGTCTTAAATCATATTGTGCTGAATTCAAGGTTACAGTTTACGCATCGATGTTCCTGCCACTCTGTAGGTATATTTGCACGAACCTGAACTACTTAGGTACCTAATCCTCCAATTTCTTTAATTACATACTTTTATTTATTTATTTTTCCATTTCTACGCCCCAAGCAATGAGTCGGTAATCTATCCACTCAAATTTTACAAGACAAATCTTCTTCTGTATTTTTTTTTAGTATCTTTTCAATTTTATTAGTCAGACTATTGTGGTAATTGATTTAACAAACAACAGCATTTTTTTGTTAAATTCAATTAGTTACGTCAACATTTAATTATGATAATGATGAATAATATTAATAATGTAATTATTGCAGTGAATTTGTTAAAATATTAATATGGCAAATTACTATACGGATTTTTCCAACGTTATTTCTTATGTTAAAGACCATTCGTAATTTACCGTTACGATGTTATTGTGGTTATTTTAAGAAATTGACACAGTAACTAACAGTATCGTTACACAAAGCATTGTTGTCGTCGAAAACGGGACCGAGGACACATATTTAATGATCAATTATTTACTTTAAAATGCTTGTTACATCCCATTACGCTTTGATCTTACTCAAAACAATTTGACAACAACAACTTTCTAGCATCAACCAAGAATTCCACGAAGTTCATTTACGCCAATAAGTTGGCAATAAGTTGGCAATAGCAACTTCCCAAAATTTAATACTCAAAACACTTTTGTACTGTTACGTAAAAATACTTCACGCGTCATAATTTAGTTTTTTTATTATTGAAAGTTATTATAGGTATATACCTATATAGGTGTATAGGTAGGTTATAGGCGTGGCGATTATGGCATACCACCTCCTTTTGGGGGAGGCCTATGTCCAGCAGTGGACGTCTTTCGGCTGAAATGATGATAATGATGATGATGATGATGATTATAGGTACTTAAAAGAGCTTCGTAAATATTACTTGTGAAATAAATTACTAAGATGTATCCTACCATTCCTACCCCACAGGTGCCGATATTGACATAATAACTTTACTAAAAGTCCATGATAACAGCTTGACTTATCGTTGCAGTTATGATTATAACTATTGACGGCACGGTTGGCGCAGCGGTTAAGGCCCATAGTATCCTCATCTCCCGTTTGTATGCTAAAGCACGACTGCCGCCCGCGCCCGCACAGGGCACCTCTGAGCCTTTATCTCAAAATGGGGATATTCCTTGGCAAATGTTGATTAATTTACAATTGTGCTCTAGCGATTCTGTGGTACCTCTAACTATCTATTTTTCAGTGCATTTTTTTCCCAAATAACGAAGCCGTTTAGTAGGAGTATGGAATAGAAGCCAAAATATTGCGTGTTGGAAAATATTTTTTTTACAGCAAAAGTATTAACCATAAAAAAGTACACTCGGCAAAATGATCTATATGAATCTATAGCAAAATCATATATTTTTCAAATCTTCAAGACAAGCCGTTAATGAGCAGTACGGTTCATAAAGTGACCGTGTTACGCTACCAAACGGGACGTAGGCCCTTAAGCGATCGACTGCTGCGCTGCGTGTCGCGGGTTCGATTCCCGCACGGAACAAATATTTGTATGATCTGCAAGTAGTTGTTCTGGGTCTGGTTGTTTCAGTTTAAATGTTTGTAAACGCACTCACGATACACGACAAATTCCTAGGGGCAACGTTTTAAAAAAAAAAAAACTGTTTGACGCGATATTACGTATACCGACCTCCGTGACGTTTGTAATATTTTTGTAACTTATAAAGTCTTTAATTTTATTTATCTCATTTACTTTAAATACACTGCATAGGACTTTCATGTGTTGTTAATAAAGATTATAATTGTTTCAATGATTCAAAACAACACGGCAAAACAACAAAAGTTTTAAAAAAGCTTTTTTGTTGTTCCATATGTTTATGGAGGTTTGTATTTAGTAAATTTCCCGACCTATGAATGGTATTTAAGTTTTTTAATAATCTGTAAGCTTTCTTTAACTCATAATAAACTATCGTACAGTGTTTGCGGCGGAGGTATAACTATAAAATGTATTTTTATATATAAAGCGGCCGACCGGCGACCACCCATAATGCAGCAAGCGATTACAATTTTAAATCTGTTAAAATCCTAGATATTCATTTTAATGAGATACTGTGAAGGACAATTTTGCTCTACATTAAAAGCACAATGTATATAACGTATTTTATTAGACTAGTATTAAATTAGTAACATAGTATTGTCAAAACAGCTTCGTAAATAACCAATTAGATAATAGTAATATTTAAAAGATAACAAATTGTTACTGTGTCCGTAGGTGTTAGACATATACCATCGCTAATTTTGTAAACCTATTTAATATAATATACAATTAGGTAGTAAATTATTTTGATCGCTATGATATTTGTTTTGTTTGTATTGATTTTTGTTTCGCCATTTCTTTCTCTGGCATCTCGTAGTTGACCTTGAGAGGCCGTGACTACTTAACCGGGCTTTCCTGGGGCTGCCATTAAGAATTAACTTAACGTGGAGGCGTTAAGTTAATTCTTAATGGGGCCAGGGCTTAAATACTAGGCGACTGCACGCTGAGGGCACCCCCTGCGGGGTACGGGCCTCGGCTCAGGCCGTCACTGATAGGGGGACAGCAAGTGGGGACAGGCTGGATCAAAATATTGGCATTATTATTAGAAGGGAAATTTAACTCTACTGGCTCAACTGCGGCGCGGGCTGGCGCTTCAACGAGCAAGGGTCGGTCGGGGATTTGTTTCGCCAGCCCATCGTTAGCAATATAAGCGCCAAAAAAAAATGCTTTTTTACGACATCATTACAAATCTTTGAAATTCACGGCTTTTCTCTACTGCGTATTATAATGCATGTAGGTATTATAAAAAACCTTTCAGAAGAGATTCTGTAAATTATAGTGAGCGGTGGAGGAGGAGTGCCGGTACTTCTGAGTAGCGCTCTTCCTTCTATGGCCTGGACGGGGCCGCCACCGTTTGATGGCGAACGCGGTGGGGCCGCAGGGGAAGAGGAGTGTCGGTTTAGCGTTGGCCGCTCTCCCTATCCCCTGCGGCCGAGAAGTGGTAGGCGGCGGGGCGACTGCGCTGACCCGTCGCAGGGGGACCAAGGGTGCCAAGGTTGCCAGGGTAGTCTGGGGCCCTTGTGCTGCTTGGTTCCTGGGGTGGTCACGGCGTGCCATGTGTCCTGGTGCGCCGGACTGGTGGGGTCCGCAAAGCCGATGCCTGCCAGGGGTGCGGGTTGTTCGAAAGAGATACCGTCGCCCCTGGCACACAGGCAGCTGAGGGAACACGGGTGGGTTTTAGTCAGTAAAAGTCTGACACGCCCTCCTGCTCCATCCACCTAGAGCGGGAGAAGTTATTTGATGATTTCCCATACTCAAAAAAAAAACATAGCGTGGTTTAAAAGAAGTTAGAGTGGAAACAGATGAACGAAAACAGCGACTCTGTACTATTTAGACACTAGAGAAGAGATAAACGTAAAATTAGCTTTGGCAGGAAGGTATACTAACATAAGTAATAAAACGATTATGGTAAATTTTTCTTTCAGTTTAGCTACTAGTACCATACGTGAGTAGTCTGGTAGCGAAACAAACACAGTCTCGATAGTCAAACGAATCTGCGCAAAAAAGCGACTAAAACTCGTTTTCCGGTCACTTCCTTTCAACATCAAAAGAGTGTTTTACTTTGTCTGAGTGTTTTACTCGACTCTGTTATTTTTGCTGACCTGACATGTCGACGTGTTTACAACCGTGTCATTTTAGTGTTGGATGTATAATAATAAAAACACTGTTCAGTTTAGCCTATTAAATTAACACTTATTTATTTATTTAATACTTTAAGCACACAATTTATTATAGGTACATTCAGAGGCGCACTTTATGTTAACAGGCATTTTAAAAACTATAAATCTAATATATAAAATTCTCGTGTCGCGGTGTTTGTTCCCAAACTCCTCCGAAACGGCTGAACCGATTTTTGTAAAATTTCGTGTGCTTATCGGGTAGGTCTGAGAATCGGCCAACATCTATTTTTAATACCCCTAAATGTTAAGGGTGGTTCACGCCATTTTTTTTTATAATACGAACTCAACATTCATAGTTAAGACAGGACAACGTCTGTCGGGGGTATTCAGTGCGCAAACTTTAACCATGAATACTCAGCATACCATTCTAGACCCCTCAGCGAATAAATTTTTCGACGGTTTTTCAAAAAGAAATCAGCTGTTTCATAGAAAAGTACAATACCTACGCGGTCAAAATGTATAGAACAGCTGTTTTCTTTTGTATAACCGACGAAAAATTTCTGCGCTGGGGGGTCCAGAATGATGTCGTCGTTGATAGTCCAATACCGTGTAACTAACATTATCCAAACCCGCGGATGTACAAAAAAAGCAAAAATGAGATTTCGCGGTTGTAGGTAACTGATTGTGATTGGCGTCGACCCGTCTGACAATTTTTTGAATCGTCCTACAGAAAGATGAGAATATCAAAAATAACAATACCGCGGATCTTTCGACGAACAAGTTATGACACGAAAGCCGCGTATCTGCGCCAATTTCTATTTGTTTGTTCAGTGCTTATGTGATGTTCCGGGTAAAAATGGTTTTTAAATGTAATTACTGGATTATTTTAACATTTAACATTTCTCTCTACACTATTGGCTATATAGGAAATAGAAATCAAAGACAGCTTAATACCGAAAATTCAAATATTTCGCTTAGCATTGAGACTAAAAGACATTCTTTAAAAAGTTAACTGAATAATTTACCTAAGTACCATCACACTACTGTCGTCAGTCTAGCTCAAAACAATATCTAGAACTTATCATTCCATCTAATTCTGAGCTTTACAGAATGTACGTAGAATACTGTACAGCATCAAACTCCGTGCCGGACGCATCACGAAAGCTCTTTAACGATGTCTTTGAAGAGGAGAATATAGGGCTATACCAACCAAAAAAAGACGTTTGTGATTTCTGTTCCTCCTATAAGGCAGATAATGTAGAAGAAGAAGCCTACCAACAGCATATCGAAGCAAAAATTATCACACGAAGAAAAGAAAAGAGATAAAGAGAAGGCAAAACTATGAATAATCCACGCTATTACTGCTGACTTGCAGCGGTGAAGTTATGCCCTCCTTTGAATGCTAGTGCGTTGTAGTTTAAAACAAAATTAGCAGTACATAACTTTACTGTTTAGGACCTTGGAACAGACCGAATAGACCATGTTGATTGTTAGTGGGTTGACGAGACAGCGTGTGATCGTAAAGCTACCACGTATGCATCTTTTTATGCTGATTATAATTATAACAAACACACTCCTATTAGCAATGGAGAAGAACGTGACTATAACCCAAAAGTATTTAGAAAAAGGCCACACGCAGATGGAGGTGGACTCAGTACACTCATAACAAAAGAAGCTAGGAGATGACCATTTCCATACACCGTCATCCAACCAGACTACACGTTCTTTAAAGATTACAGCGCTAAAATGTACCAAATATACGAATCAATAAGACCTGGACGAGTATTTGGTGACGGCTGTGTTGTTGATCTGCGCGTGTTAAAGTACAACCCTAATGGAAGAATCGAATACAAAAATCATATTCAAGCTAATTTTAGCCCCCTACTTCGGAGGCCTAAAAATATTTCTTCTCCTTTATTCAGCATTCCTCTACTTTATTCAACGAAATTACCTATTCAGAAAGCAAAATATGAATACTTGCAACAACTGACAAATGTCATACCCGTGATTGTCATGCATCTTAAGATAATTTGCCGTTTAAAAAGAAATAGTGATTTTAGCAACGTTTTTGTTTTGTTGGGATGATTGTAAGTTTAATTAGTTTTAGGGCCGATTTTTCAATCCTCAGTTAAACAGACAGATAGGGTTTATTCGATAGATAGCAAAAAAGTCGGTTGTTCAATCGTCAGATAGGCTTTATTGGTCGAATAATTCACTTAACTGAGGAATAAATCTATTTGCCTCTTTGACGGCCAGTTAACCGCTTATTCCATTGTTAAATGACTTTGACGTTACTAAATTTGAGGCTAGTCTTCGTGGTTTATAATAAATATTAAGAAATGGATATTTTAGATAGTATTAACGACATGGCAATTGAGGAAGAAGCCATAATAAATGAATATGTTAATCCAAGTGAAAGAAAAGAAAGAATTGTAAGACCGAGGGTCGAACAGTTTAACGCGTGGGATTTAACAGAATTCCATCGTCGATTCAGACTTACCAAAGTATCAGTGCAATATTTGCTGTTGTTGGTAAAAGATAAAATCAAGAGCAAGACACAAAGATCAGTTTTTATAAGCTTGAACACATATGTTTATTGGTATTGACTTGCACAACGTAATTAAATAAGCACGGTACCTTACCTACTAAAAAAATACATTTTGTTTCAGAAACAAGTGTATTTGTGTTGTCTTTTAATTTTATATTATTTTCTTAAACCTCTCTACTAAACTCACAAATAATTGAACCTCAGCATTATTAAAGTTTGCTGAACGCTCCCTCTTTTTGTTTTCCATTATTATCAATTCAGAAATCACAAATAAAAACACCACACAGTCAAATTTACAACCTCGTAACGTTTTGAAAAGTGAAATGACGCTGCCATCTGTTTGAATCACGTTTAGTCCGTCCTGTTCTAACATTCGCTTATTCTGTATATTTGTTTCACCTCCCTGAAGTTAGCGTTTTCACAGATGAGATATTCGGTCGGTTAGTTATTGCTTGGTTAAATATCATTTGAAAAATTGACAACCACTTAACCGACGAATAAAGAGTCTAATAACTTTACTCTCTAGTTAGCTATTGGTACTTTTATCTGAGGATTGAAAAATCGGCCCTAACTTAATTACAATGATATTAGATCTAAATTACTAAGTCAATTTGTTAACTACAAAGAAAATTATTATAGAAGATAAGACTTTATAGACTGTTTTTAGTTCTAAATGTTTAAAGTTGTGATTATTTTGGGATTGTTTGATCTGTTCCTAAATGATAATGACATCAGTTCATTCTTAGTTGCAAGTGCCTAGATGGCCCTACATTTGATAATTATTAAATAAATGATTGATTGAGGTTGTGGCATTATTTTATTTCATTGAAAATTTCGCGTAAGTACTGTCTATGAACCAGAATCGTTTGAAACTAAACAGCGTAAGTGATTTCGTAAGTAAACTATTGGGAATATTGACTTTATAAATAGTATATTGGATTAAGGAGAACGAAACGATCCTATATTCAAGTTCGTTCAAAAATCGGCCTATTAGTTTTGTAGAAATTTAGTTTTTTGACCCCCATGTAAAATTAGCGGAAGTGTACATTCGCGGTATTTAACAACGTTAGTTACGCGGAATACTATCAACGACGATATGCTGAATTCATGGTTACAGTTTGCGCACTTAATAAAAACTTCTTCCAAATCCTTACTAATTTTAAACGCGAAAGTTTGTATGTATGGATGTTTTTTACTCTTTCACGCAAAAACGGCTGAACGGATTTGGATGAAATTTGGCACATAGATAGATTATAACCTAGATTAACACAAAGGATGCTTTTTATCCTGGTGGTACGTTCCCGCGGGATAATTTCCAACTTCCACGCGGGCAAAGCCGCGGGCGGAAGTTAGTTTAAAAATAATTTCGACACAACTAAAATCGAATTTGACATGTGGATTTTTTGACTTCGCAACGTGGTACTTGATTGCCCTACCCCGTGATTTTTTTTAGAACCGGAGGCGCGCAGTACGTCAGCCTCGACGTGTTTTATATGGAATTTTTCACTATTTGTATGGAAAATATGATAAATGATTACCAGAGGTCGGAGTAGGTAGATTGATTTAATATACTTGCGTCAAGATATTATAATATGGACATGCCATTTTATCCATAATGTGCGGGAAGTACCGGAAAAAGTTCCGGAATTGGAATTATGGAATAAAATAAAATAAAAAACATACAGATAGGCTAACAAAATCGTTTATTATATGAATGATTGACTGAATTCAATGAACAATTATTTTTAATTAAACAAAAACATAAATAAATTATTTTTAATCCTCATGGGATAAGAAACAAAAGGCCCTGTCTAAGTTTTGTCTCATACTGTCAAGCGTTATTTCTAATTCAACAGTAAGGGACAAAATACGGTGTAAGTATTCCAAGGTATTTTTGTATAAAATAAAATACTGATTTCTTTCACCATTAGCTAACACTGGTAGCGTAGATTGATATTATTAATACGTTTTTCCCTTAAACACAAATTCGTGCTAATTTCAAAATTCCGGAACAAATATCACAATAAATATGAAGTTCCGGTATTTTGGAGGCATATCCATATTATCCTCTACGTTTGACGTCAACGACCTTAAATCAATCTACCTACTCCGACCTCTGATGATTACCTACATGTTACCTATCAGAGGTATATCGTGTCTTTAGAGGTTCGAAATTTTCATTATTTTTGCGGTAGGACACACCATTTTCGAGGTATAAGCAAAGGAACAGAAAAAAGATACAGTACCTACTGTTTTTGCACCAGCAGACTTAGCACGAGAACCATAGTCAAGTGTTTTGTCGTCGGAAGACTAGACAAAAACGACGTTTCCGTAAAGACAGTTGACAGTTTTTCACCGAGAAATGTAAACAAGCGATTTCTATTCTACAGTAGAGTAGAAATAAAAAGCGTCATGCTAAGCCTGCTGATGTCGAAGTGTGGTGTGAATTTTAGTTCTTGTAATTCGATGCCACACCTTTTTAATCGCGATTAAAAATAGTCAGATTTTCGCAGTAATTAACACAAATATTAAATAACACAAAAAACTATAACCAAAACAAATGTCAATAACAAACTTATCAGTCTTATATTATTTTCTACTGATAATGTGACGTGGGCGAGCATGTGCGCTTGCGACCAGACGACGCGGTGACAAAACGACACGGGCTCCACACTCAAGGCCTTACGGCAGACTAAATCTCGATACGGGCCCTTTTTTTTTTTTTTGTTGGGCATCTCGCAGTTGGCCTTGAGAGGCCGTGACTGCTCAACCGGGCTTTCCTGGGGCTGCCATTAAGATTTTACACTTAATGCCTCCAGCCAGGGCTTACAAACTAAAATTTAAAAACTAAGCGACTGCACGCTGAGGGCACCCCCTGTGGGGTACGGACCTCGGCTCAGGGCGTCACTGATAGGGGGACAGCTATCACTATTGGGGACAGGCTGGATCGAAATTGGCATATTATTATTATAGGGGGAATTTAAAGCTACTGGCTCAGCTGCGGCGCGGGCTGGCGCTTCAACGAGCAAGGGTCGGTCGGGGGTCTCGACGTTAGGCGCCGATACTACTAGGGGTCTTCGCGGGGCGCGAGGACCTCGGCGGCGAGGTCGGAAGGACGATTTTGTGCGGTGTGTGCGAACTGTACTGGTGGCCCTATTGCTTTCCTGGAGGAGAGTAATGTGGTCGTCTGGGTCGGTGAGGACATGTCTCAGCCGTCGGACAGAGCTAATCCTACTGGGGACATAAGTGGCGGCCTTCACAATCAAGGGATTGCGGTGAATTTCGGCTTTATCGAAGAAACGCTTCGCGGTGCGTTTCATGAATTGACTGACCGTGGGGATTTTCAGATCGAGATGGAGGATCTCGTTCCGAACGAACCAAGGGGCGCCTGTGGCTTGCCGGAGGAATCGGTTCTGTAGGGTCTGCATCCTATGGATGAATCGGGGGTTCGCGTGCGCAAAGATTGCACACGCATACATCATGATGGGCCTTATACACGCCGTGTAAATCCGCAACTTGCACTTTAGTGACAACTTGCTACGTGCATTTAGAACAGAATGTAACCTGCCGAGAGCGAAGGCGGCGCGTGAGCGCGCCTTCTTTATGTGCTCTGCGAAGGAGAGATGCTGATCCATGGTCACACCAAGGTATTTGGCTTGCTTCTCCCAAGGGATAGGCTTGCCGAACAAGGAGATGGGACGGGGGGGGCTCAGGTCTAATGCGTCGCGGTCTCGTAAAGAGGACTGCTTGGCTTTTATCCGGATTTATGTCGATCCGCCACTTTCGAAACCACGCGCCAAGGACGTTGACGGTGGTTTGGAGAGTGGCGGCTATCGCGTCCTGACTTTTCCCAGTGTAGTAGATGGCTGTGTCGTCTGCGAACAGTGCCAACTGTGCCTTTCTACTTTTTGGGATATCGCTCGTGAATAGAGTGAATATGAGCGGGGACAACACCGCGCCCTGAGGGACGCCGGCGCGAATGGGATGGGGAGACGAGATCGTCCCTTCGATGCGATAGCGAAAGGTGCGGTTCGACAGAAAATCTCGTAAGATGAGCACGAGACGGTCAGGCACACCGAGACGGTACAGCTTGTAAATCAAGGCATTGTGCCAGACCTTGTCGAAGGCTTTCGCTATGTCGAAAAATACTGCACCGGTTATCGTACCGCGCTGGAAGCCGGCGCTTATATGTTCTACGATACGGTGGACCTGTTGCACACAACAATGTTGGTTACGGAAACCGAACTGTTCGTTGGGTATGAGGCCTTTTGTCTCGGCGTAATTTCTGAGTCGCTTATAAATAAGTCTCTCATAGATCTTGCCGAGACTACTCAGTAAACTGATGGGGCGGTAGCTCGTGGGCTCGGATTTGGGCTTGCCCGGCTTCGGGATACCGATAACCGTGGCCTGCTTCCATGCATCGGGGAATATATTATTACTCAAGGCACCATTGAAGATGGTGGTCAAGAGCATGATCAGGTGGGCGGGCAGCATCTGGAGCACCTTATTGGTGATTCCGTCAGCGCCGGGGGATACGGGCCCATGAATACAGTAGTATATATACACCCAGATGTTAGAATAAAATCGTTGTAAAATCAAAATTTGGTTTTTATAAAAAAACCTACTTGCATATTGTTCATTATTAAATTGTCTATCTATTAGTGTCAGTAAAATAACTAAAATAATGCTTACTTCACGAGGAGATGCATGTTATTAATCATTGTGACTCATTTCTGTGGTATCGTTGCAAGGAGATTTGTTAAACAAAATACTAATTTAAAAAAAAAAACGAAAACAACCATTGTGGAATCAAGATAATGTAGGATTTTAATGTATTTTTTAAAGTTGATATTTCATTTAAATAACGAGTAGATAGCTCCAAAAAACTGCCCAAAACACGACTGGCGCGAAGTTTTGGTAGGACACGCGCCTTAAGGCCCATAGTATCCTCATCTCCCGTCTGAATACTAAAGCACGAATGCCGCGCCGCCCGCGCCCGCGCAGGGCACCTATGAGCCTTTATCTCAAAATGAGAATATTCCTTGGCAAATGTTGATTAATTTACAATTGTGCTCTAGCGATTCTGTGGTACCTCTAACTATCTATTTTTCAGTGTATTTTTTTTTCCAAATAACGAAGCCGTTTAGTAGGAGTATGGAATAGAAGCCAAAATATTGCGTGTTGCAAAATATTTTTTTACAGCAAAAGTATTAACCATACAAAAAAAGTACCCTCGGCAAAATGATCTATATGAATCTATAGCATCATATATTTTTCAAATCTTCAAGACAAGCCGTTAATGAGCAGTACGGTTCATAAAGTGACCGTGTTACGCTACCAAACGGGACTTAGGCCCTTAACCGCAGTTGCTTAAAGCGACAGGTCTCAATTCAATTTTGACTTTATTTCAATTCAAATACAATTTAAGTTTTAAATATTTAATTTGGACCTTCCAAATTAAATATTTTATTTGGAAAAAATAAATGTTTCTTGGCCCAATAGATGCTTGGGAAGTAAACAAAATAATTAGAAACCTAAAAAACAAAAGTAGTCACGGGATTGACGAAATACCACCAAAGCTTCTAAGACAATGCGCAGATGAACTTACCCTACCGTTTTACCTGCTTCTGAACCAGTCATTTGACGAAGGTATCTTCCCTGATTTATTAAAAATATCTATAATTAAACCAATCCACAAAAAAAGTACGAAAACAGACCCAAACAACTATCGTCCAATAGCTCTCTTACCATCAGCTTCAAAAATCTTTGAAAAAGCCATGTGTGACCGCATTTATACGTTTTGCGAAAAATACACGATATTTGATGAATGCCAGAACGGCTTTCGAAAAAACCGTTCCACCACCTTAGCAGTCTATAAGTATATCCAGGAAGCCCTTAATATTATTAATAATAAAAAATACGCAATAGGAATTTTATTGTTTGCGGATGATATATCCATATTAGTCTCATGCCAAAACAACATGGATATAGAAGAAACTCTCAATTCCATACTTACCAAAACATGCAACTGGATGAACGAACATAACCTTGGGATAAACTACTCCAAAACCAAGTTAATAACTTTCCACCCTTACCAAAAAACACCTTTGACCTTAGATTTTATTTTCAACGACTTTAAATTAGAAACTGTTAACGAATTTACCTTACTCGGACTAGTTATAGACACACATATAAACTGGAAATCACACATACAGAAAACTCACTCAAAAATTTCTACATTCTCTTATGCCCTTCGTGAAATAAAAAAGACTACCAATTTACAAACAGCTCTCACCACCTACTATGCTTATGCCTATGCATGGCTTAGCTATGGTGTCACCCTTTGGGGAAACAGCACAGGTGCACAAACACTCTTCACCCTGCAAAAGAAATTGGTCAGAATCCTGGTAAACATTGAGCAAACAGATAGTTGCAAACCTTTCTTTCAAAAACATTAAATTTTAACACTTCCTTGTATTTACATTTTAGAAACATGCAAATTTGTGCGAAAACATCAAGAATTTTATTCAAAACGTGAAGACATTCAGACACGCTATCTACTCAGACACCGATCTAGGCTAAACATACCAAGTTCTCGATTAAAAATGCACTCTACAAGTCCCTATGTGATGTCCATTAAAATATATAATAAACTACCTGCTCCAATAAAAAAAGAAGGGAAAATTAATGTATTTTTAAAAAAACTAACACAATTTTTGCTAAACAAAAGCTATTACTCTGTTAACGAATATTTAAGTGATAGACTCATAAAGTCATAATATGTACTCGCAGCTTTAAATTTTAATTTTAATTTGACCTATTAATTATTATTGCATCTCATATTATTACCTGTTTTATATTATATTTTATTTTATATTAATTGATTGTATTTTAGATTTAATAAACCAGTAAATACTTACATAGTAGTTTTAGTTTTGCTAAATGTTTAATATTTAACAATTAATGCTTCCTCTCTATCTTACTTATTTTGCTGTGCCCGACAGGGTCCATATGATCTAATATAAGTTTACCACCTAAGAATACCTACATGTGGAATGCAATAAAGTTTTGAGTATTGAGTATTGAGTAAATATTTTACTGAAATTCTACTTTTCAACAAGGAACCCATATCCAGCTGTCCGTCTGTCCGTCTGCCCGCTGCTAATCTTAGAGATAGCACTAGAAAGCTGTAACTTAGCATGGATATGCATAGATATTAGTCATGGCGACTAAGTGGTTTAATAAAATCTTGACAAAAAAAATATAGATTTATTGTAGATACTTCTTTGACCGATGACCTTGTGAGGGCCGCAGGAGTCCGCTGGATGCGGAAAGCACAGAACCGGTCAAAGTGGCGGAGCTTGGGGGAGGCCTATGTCCAGCAGTGGACGTCTTTCGGCTGAAATGATTATGATGATGACCTCTTTGTCGGGTCACTTTTTAAGGCTTCCCGCAAACATGCGCGAAGCGACAGCGCGATGCGACTCTCGTAGAAAAAATCTTTGAAAACTTCATGCAAATTGTTCTACAAGTGTCGCATCACGCTGGCCGCGCTTGTTTGAGGAAGCCTTTAGGGTACAGGTGAAGTGGGGATGTTTTGTCTTTTGGGTCTTATTTTTCAATTAAGAGATCCGTTTATGAATTAAATGTTTTTTTTTGGATAATTTATGTGAAAAAAATCACGGCAGTAGTACCTATACAAGGTGTAACAGAATGGACGCAAGACCTGAAAGTAGTTTGTTCCTAATTGACTACTGAATCGATTTCAGTAACTTTTACTATAAGTATTTCTTTTTATCATGTATTTTGCCATACCTACCACTGATTGAGCCAAAGAAAATTCAATCTTATGCGACAAAAAATAAGAATCAATTTTAAATATATAAAGTAATGCTTGGGTCTACACGATTTTCTTAATAATATCAGTTAGCTTTAAAAAAATAGTTTTGGTCATCGTATTAGGCTTTTAACGCAATACTCTAATTGGGGTGTACGAGGTCTTGAGTTAATTATGTTACTCGTTGTGTAACTTAGTTATAAGTAAAACTATCACAGCTCAGTAGGCTTTACAAGTTAACGAGTAAAAGTCGATCAACTTCCATTTGCAGTTGGAATGTATGCTGGAATATGTTTTTTTGATAAACTATATAACCTACTCGATATATTCCCTTGGTCAATAGGTACGATAACAACTTAGCATATCCACAGCGTTATTAAAGTACCTATCGATACAAATATTGACTTAGTCAGTACAAAGCTATCTAAAAAGCGTTCCCACAACGTGCATGTTAACATCGTTCGCAGGTTGAAATTAATTTAGTTGAATAGTACACACCTATGTATGAGCTATGAGCACCTACGTTACCGGTAAAGCTTCCAGCTAGCCTATCGCTGTCAGCACGAGCCGTCCTGTATCAGATGTCGTCCTGTATTCATAGATGCCAATCAGTTTGTGTCTTAGCATAAACTATTGTGTTATGGTAACGTTAGAGGCATGACATGGTAATTTAATATTGAAGTTAGATGATAGATCTAGCATTAGACGCCATTCTGAACGAGTTTGTGATGTAAAGCCTCGTAAAACCATACCAGCACGTCGTGTACTCACATGAGCTCAAAAATATATATTTTTAGTAGTAATATATAGTTTGGTAGAATAAATACGAATATTTAAATAAAGTTATCATAGCGATATTTTAAATAATTAATTAGAAATTAAATGTTAAAAGTTTTTAAATATTTAAAATAACTGTATTTAATCAATGACGTATTATATATAGACACGTTATCAACCAACATCTCGGCGCTTAAAAACGGCGAAAATACTAGATAACTACTTATACGCGTAAAGAAAGGGAAAGAAAATATGACACCGTACGGCGGGATGCCTGTTGCTAGAGGGAGATAAATAAAGATCCTCAGTTACGTCACAGGATAAGTAATAGTCAAATTACATGCTCATTGGTCGAGCGCATGAGTGACGTAGCTATCAGAGGCATATGGGGAAAAAAGGACACTCGATTTTCTAGAGTTAATAAAATAATTGATAATTGTACCGTGTTACCTACTTTACGAATAAAGTAATACCAATATTATATCTTATAAATGTTAATGGTGTATTCCGCAACAGTAATTATTGTTACATATTAAATTTAAAAATAAAACAAAATATCTTTATAAACATAAAAAAGCCTTTATTTAATAATGTAAAAAATATTAACATATTGATAGGCAATCAAACACTATGGTAATCGAAGTCATATATTATCGACTTATGTTGTAGATACATATTTTATCAGCCCATCTTCATACTTCATACTTTTCTTTTATCAGCCCATCTGTAGGCAATCTAAAATGAAACGGAAAACAATAATGTATATTCATAACATAACAAGTGCATTCAAACAATATTATAAATTCTAACAACCAAAAAAAACTTGTGTAATAGTGTCCCAACCTCCCCTAACGTCACGTGACTACTAACTTCATGCGCCGGCCGCCATTAGACGCAGCGTCGTACAAAATAAAATAAAATAATGTAGTTTTGTAAACTTACGCGTGAAATGACACATTTTTGTCTTTAACTTTTGGGGTATAATTTGTACATCCTCTGAAAACACACGACGGCATGTTTTCTTTATGTTTTGCACTGGTTTTCACACACGATATAAATTAAAAACAAACGTCACGTCGCGCGACAGGTTGGTGCGTGACTGAGCGCAATGTGGCCAATTGGCTTCATTTCATGTTGCCATTTTAGAGTGCGGACAACGTATCTATAGTTTTATACATCATTGTATTTAATACATCTATTCTGTTACCAGGTAATATTCTAAGAAAAAACTAGACATTTTACTAAAATCTTTTTACGTTTGATGCAACAGAACATTTAGTTTGTTTTTGACATTAACTTAAATTCATAGTGATAAGAGTGATAGTTAAACCAATAAACAGTGGTGAATATGAGCCTAGTATAGAAAACCGTAAGTACCACCCCTGCAAACCTCATTTAAGTGGGCTTATATAGCCGTAATTATAGCCTTCTAGTGTGTCCTGGTAACCTAGTACCGAGACCTAGCCCTGGACCTAACTTTTAATAACGTAAAATTAATATAAAACCCACTTAAATTAAGTTTGTATGTCGTGTTGCTTTAGTTAAGTAATTCTTAAGATTTGTGTTTTTGTTAACCCTCTTTCAGGGCGCGTCACGCCCTGAAAATCATATTTGTGAAGTTTAAAAAATCAAATTGTTTTAGGTCTATGAACCAGACTATAATTAGTCTATAATTGGATTTAAAATCATTTCAGTCGTTTTCGAGGAAAACCACTTATAAAATAATATTTAGTGGCATTTTTCTGAATTTTTCGGTTTTCTTCGAAATATTCTTTCATTATGGAAAGATATAGTGAATATGGATATCTCAGCAGATGGAGAATTTCATGGGGAATTCACGGATATGTAACATGCCATATTTACTTCAATAAATTCATGTGTTTCATGCTTATTTCCGATATAACTGTAATGAAATATATGTAGATCAAATAAAACTTTAAAACAGGAAGCAATTCGCGGTCCTCGTTACGATAAAGATCCATAGTACCTCATTAAACGTAATTTTGAGTAATTTGTAGTCATCAGCAAGGTTCTTATTTAATTCATTAATTAACTTAATTTAAAGCTATAGTCAAAGTAGTGTTCCGAATTTGCTTCCTGAAGACTTATGAAACTTGTGTTATTAATCAGGTAAAGTACCCCCTACCAGAAGTTGTTAAAAACACTCCTTTCCTAGACGAAAGTCTGGAAACTGTTTCTTGGGGGGAGATGTCATAAACGTTGGTATATATGGTAACGACATGAAGAACGGAAGAAGGTAGCCAATCTGAAGATATCTGGAATCTATAGGTGCAGGACGTCAGTGCCGCGTGGACTGGGAGACCTAAACACACACTGGGATAAAACTTGGATAGGTATACACCCTACACACCCTTCGCATCCATGCGATCACGCCCGTCCGGCACAAAATATGTGGATGGAATTCCGGTATTGGATCGCTACCAACAACATATCTTAAGGAAGCTGAGCACGAAGAATGAATATTATGATGGCAATGTGGTGGATTGCAGAGGTAGCTTCTAACGTCGGGACTATCATCGACGCCGATTGCATGGTAGTTTCAGAATGTAACTTACGAGAGGTATCTCCAACGCAGGGATTCTTTGCTATACTGTCTGTCATCGGGAACCTGTCTCCGGAACGCGCTAACGGATTTCGTTTTGTAATAGGTTTAATAAGGCTACTGCGGGTAGTGACAGCGTATAGGAACGCTCACCAGATTGGGCATCTGCGCATTGATTTGTTGCTTTCGTCGCAGCGGCGGCGCCAGAACTACCCCCTAAGGTGGATGTTATGTATAGAATCAAGCTGTGCTGCTGGGGAGTTTGTTTCGCTAATTATTCTTCCCAGTCCCAGCTAAAGCACTACGAAGTGGTCACGGGTGGGCGTTTTTGGGGGGACTGTCTTATGTATTTTGACGTTCGAAAAGTGCTGATTCTCAGCCTAATTTGAATAAATGACTTTTGATTTGATATGCTAACTATGCCTTGCAAGACTTGATTTTCCAATAAGTCTACTAGTTCTAGTAATCTACGTGTATTAACGTCACTATTGGCGAAGCAAAAATGAGGGTTATGATTTCGATCGGCATATATGGAAGTTCAACTGTTCCCTCATAACTTCTAAGCTACATAATTATCATAATTTGACAAATGAGGTATCGTTGAAAGTGTCTTGATCGTCAGAATAAACTAAATATGGCGCCCTCTAGAAGACATAAAGACATGAATTAAAAAAACTAAAATACATTCTCGGCTATTTAATGATTCCGTGATGGATTGAAAGGGTGGGGCGTAACGGGTACGCGAGGCAAGACGGGGCCACCTACAGTTACGCATACGCAGACTTGCTAACGATGTCCTTTATTTAATAACAAACGGCCATTTTTTTTTGAACGTTCAAGACGGAAGTAACCGAACGCCAGAGGGCACGCGTCCATTTAGTACGACAATAATGGTTTTTACGTTCGATGTAATTTTATGGTGTTATTTTTAAAATTGTAAAAAGGATTGATCGTATTATTTTTATTTCTTTCATTCTTTTGTGCCAATCTATAGGTATTGGTACTGGATTTACGAGTACTCCGGTGAAACTCGTATGTTAAATAAATAAATCATTTATTTGGACCAAACACTGTCGGCAGGATTAGCGCTCGTTTTAAACATTTGGTATCAACAATTTATTTTAATATCTAAGTAGGTCGATAGAGTCTTACAGCTAATTTAAAAGGATGGTAAGAATACCATACTTACCTACAGCAGCGCAGATCGCCGCGCCGTCCGCCGCCGCCGGCACACACGCCAACGACGGCTAACACCGCTCATGCTTATACATAAATAGGTATATGTAGGTGAGTATAGTCGTTCTACCTCACGTGCACTACTTGTGACGTAGCCACAAACACGATTCTTATCAATGATTAATGCTTGAACGTGATGTTCATCAACAGGTGCACAAGAAGATTAACTATGGAGAGTGGGACACTATTTATGTAACAGAAAAATTTAAATAAATTGATTTATATCCATTTTCGCAATAAAAAACGATTTAAATCAAATTTATTTTTCGTTGTTTTAAATTTACCGCCAAAACCCTTCTTCCGATGACTTTTTATCACGTGACTACTCGTGACGTCATCTTTGTGTATACTAAAGTAGTTGTACACAAGTGGATAGAGAGTGGTATTACTGGAGTGCGGTGCCTCTGTGCAAAAATATTTCTAAAACTGCGCCACACAAGGTATTTGTTTTGGTGCCGTTTACACAATGCTGACGACGTCACGCAGGTCCTCACCGGACACGGTTGTTTCGGGAGTTCCTGTTTTGTATATGGCGGGAGAGGAAACGCCCGGGGGTTTACACTGCGTAGATTGCCCGGAGGACACGGTGTAGCATACGGTGGAGGTCTGCCCGACTTGGGTGGAGCACCGCCGTGTCCTAGTGGAGGCGATCGGTGGCAGCGATCTCTCGCATCCAGCCCTGGTCCAGGCCATGGTACGGAGCGAGAGTGCATGGATAGCCGTCACCTCCTTCTGCGAAAGCGGTAATGCTCACCAAGAGAGAGGCGGCGCACGTGAGGAAGAGGCAGTATATGCGCCACGGCCTTAGTCACCGCAGGAAACGCCCTGGGCGTCGGGAGTCCCAGGCTGATTCCTGGTCACCTGGCATGTAGGCAACTGAGGGAACACGGGTGGGTTTTAGTCAGTATAAGTCTGACACGTCCTCCTGCTCCACCCAGAGCGCGAGAAGTTATTTGAATTCCCACCCAAAAAAAAAGCCAATAAAAGTGTTTTAAAAAGAACTAAGAAGTAAAAAAAACCCAATGCAGAAAATTAAGATGCTTAAGATGCTTTATGCCTTTATTGTGAAGACTTTAACAACACATACCTCAAATCTACAGAGGGTTGGGTAGGTTGCCCGCTTTGTGAGTGTTGGTTACATAACCTGAGCTGGTGTAGATGACGACGATTCCGACGAAATACACAGATGTGTAATTCTTCGGAATCGTCACTACACTCGCAGTGTTGGCAGATCCCTACACTGTGAGTCTAAATAGTTATTATGGCCACCATAGGTGCGAGCTTCCGGACGGCGAGTAATGGGTAGCTCGCCGTCCGGTAAGGTTCAAGCCCGGGTCAACGGCGGGTTATGTTCCACGCGTGCCTCAAAGAGATGTCAGCACCAACTGGTGGGGTCCGCAAGGGCCGATACCTGCCGGGTGTGGGTTGTTTGAAAGAGATACCGTGGCCCTTGGCACACAGGCAACTGAACATACCCATGTTTTTAGTCAGTAAAAGTCTGACATGAAGAGCGGGAGAAGTTATTTTATGATTTCCCATCCTGAATAAAAATCCCCTATTGCCCCATTTCAGGAAGCCCATACTGGGGGCAGTATGTAGTACCCGTAGTAGGGGTAGGGGTACCCGGAGCATAATGGGGTTTACAAAAAAGAAACGTCGAAAGTCGATTTCTTGATTATCGTACCAAAAAAATTACAAATAGTAGATTTATAACATAAAAGTGCTATAATAAATTACTAAAAGGTATATTTTATACTGTTGAATTTCCTTAGCACCACATATTTTGTCAACTAACCCCAAAATAATAACAATACCTACATTCTAACAGTAGTAAGCGATCACAAGCTTTAGGGCAAAGTGATGGTAAAGTGGCATTCACCACGGCTTTTAGATGAGAATATTTTCTTGTTTCATACGTAATCAGGTTTTTGTTTACAGTCGAATTATGTTTTAAGCTTGAGGAGGGATAGATTTCACTTCTCATAATTCCCATTTTTTTAAAGGCGTATTCCTACCTTTGTCACTGACTGACTCTGTAAGTCATCTTGTTGTAACCAAAAATAAAGAGCAGAACAATTGTCACAATAGTTGTATTTCTGTAAGTTATTATTGAATAATTTAATTTTATACTACGATATACAAAATAAATACAAAAACAAAATGACACTTAGGCGTCGAAGTATTCCTCCGCATCGCTGTCATAAGGAAACGTGCCCAGAAGACTGGCAGCATTGCCACGTTGAATGGCAATGCTAATTCTTTGGCCAAAGACCGACCCAGCCCTCTGGTCACGTGAAGTATCGACCAGCCGGCGAGAAATTCCTTAAAGAGGAGACGTGCATTCGGGCCCCATGATCCAAGCGTTTCGACCCCAAACGGCTTAAAACTGTAGTTACCCATAAGGTTACAGTCTCTACGCCGCTTGAGGGTCTCAGCAACAGCCGCAGCGGCGCCAGCACTGCCCGCCGTGCTAGGAACATGGGATGGCGCAAGGGTATCGACACATGTTGCGTCCCACACCAGAGGTCTTCCCATCTTCCAAGGCAACAACGTCATGCCGTCTGGTCTCTTCCCATCGTCACGTACCAAGTTGTTTGGTTCTAATACCGCTGGTACGCTGGCGGTGACAAGGGCTCGACGAATAACATCGTTGATGCTGGCGTGGCGTGCTATGCGACCTGCGCTCCTGCAGCAGGACAGGCCATGGTGCCCGAGAGTGTCGACAGCTTCACTGCAGTGACACCAAAACAAGGTGCGCCCAAGCGGAGACACGTAGCGAGCCGAAACGATGAGTCATCCATCATAGTGCCTATGGTGGGTTCCTGGTTAATTTATCTGTACTGTGGACCGAGGAGACGAAGGCCGGTAAACTTATACTTGAAATTTTGCGGACGCCGAGACCACCCAGGCGAATGGGAAGTGTGGCTTGCTGCCACGCTCGGTCGTCCAGGGCCACATTTAGGATTGATTGAAGTGTATTTCTAATAATTTGGTCTACTTTTCTAAAAGTTGTGGATGCTTCCAAAGATGGGAGGAGCGACGGCTATATGTAAATTTTGGTCCAAAGCAACAGTATCGAATGAGCGTGAAGGCCGAATGAATATTAATTTGGAAAAGTCGTTCCGAGACATCATTGAAATTTTTAATTTTCGCCTCAATAGTTCACAATGGTTTTTGGAATTTCAATTACAGTAGTGCACGTAGCGTACAGTTATTTTCTGTTAATCCCTCACAAAAGTTATTGCAAAGCCGAACATATTTACACAACCAATGCCACTGAAGTCCAACTGTCCGAATTGTAAATACATTCACACAAAATGTTTCAGTCACATGATACGTGATTTAAACATCCTGTGAAATATAAATGGTTGAGTTAAACACACCTTTTCCAGTAGTCTCTGTATATAATTTATCGCACAAATACAAACGTTGTTTGCAGCAAATATTCAATAAACTACTCAACATAATTATCAACAAAGACAAGATAACCTGTTGATTTTGAAGCTCGTAGTAAGCTCGAGAACTGCCTAGAAAACTACGCGATGTTCAAAACATTTTATAATTAAAGTATTTAAAATCAATATAAATCTTATTAACATTTGGAAATCATGACAAAATATATACTTAAACAGGATAAGTTTTTAACCAGTGCGCAAATTGTAACCATGAATTCAGCATATCATTCTAGACCCCCCCAGCGCAGAAATATTTCGTCGGTTAAACAAAAATAGGTATAGCAGCTGTTCCTATGGAACAGCGGTCAAAATGTATGCATTTTGACCACGTAGTTATTAGGTATTGCGCTTTTCTATGAAACAGCTGATTTTTTTGTATAACCGACGAAAAATTTCTGCGTTGCGGGGTGTAGAATAATATGCTAAATTCATGGTTACAATTTGCGCACTGGTTAAAAATCGAGAAGGTAGACTTGTTGCACAGCAAAAAATGTCACAACGCGATCGTCGAGCTTTAAGGCTTCTTCAAACAGGGGCGACGCGACACTTGTAGAACAATTTCCATGAAGTTTTCAGAGAAATAATTGTTCTTCGAGTGTCGCGTCGCGCCTGTTTGAAGAAGCCTTTATCAAGAAGAAATTAAATAAATCAAAAAGAATTTATAAAGAAAAAAAGCAACCAAAAGGCTCGCAAGAGAAGCTGAATCAAATACGTCGCCCCAAAATGTACTTTGTGACAGCAATTCTCAACAAGACATCTTACCTCTAATTGTAGAGTTGTTGATGTGCACGACCCTCTTGCAAGTAGCACAACGAGATCTTCATGATTTAATAATGAGAGCACGCATCAACATACTTGGGTTAATAGAAATTTACGTCCTCGAACCTGTCTTGATTGCAACAGGCCAGACACTCCCACCAGAAGTTACAATCAAACGAATTCGCAATGTCAATACTCCAACAGCTTAAAACCGACCTCAACTTATGCTAACCCACAACCAAGTAAGTCACGAAATCTTCGCACAAGTAGCCCTGTTGAACTTAGGGCACTGGCGCCCCCTACATGTCCGTGCGTCGGCAGCATTGAAATTTCTACTATTCCTATGGTATGCCCCAGTGATATGCCCTAATAGTCCAACATCAAATTTATCAATTACTCCAGTGGACTTGAAAAGTGATTTTATGAATTCTCGACGATATCAAAAAGGTAAAGCCAAAGAGATAGAGTTATTACGAAGAATTTCATAACTTAGAAGAGAGAACACTTCCTATAGGAAACAGGAACTAATATTAGGAAATGTTGATAAAATACTGAAGACCAAAATTGTTAAGGTTTTTTAGTGACCTGCAACCTTTAACCAAAGCTTTGATGAAATAGTCTTGATCTGTTGGCTATTCCACTGTATCTTTACCTTGGATTTAATATTGTATTTTGTTATTGTTTTTTTTTTTTAAATCATGTTTTATTTTAGGGTATATTATGTTTTTTCTTAGTTTTGTTTGGAAAACTTTTGTAGTTACTTGTTGGCAAGTAATTTTGTTTACAATGAAAAGGTTAATGTTTTTTCGCTTACGTGTCATAAACTCATAATGAGTTTATCAGAAAAATAATAATACACATTTTTAATAATAGAGAGTTTTATTAACCGATGAAAGTTATTGATGATTCCCGATTAGTTGAGCATTATTAGTAAGATTGAGGTTTGTGACAGAGAAATCGAATTTTGGTGCTAATGATTTGAAATTTTGGTGAGTACTTTCTATTTTGGGGGACGAATTTCAAATTTCGTGGCCATACTAGACTTTGACCTAAAATAACTAAAAAACTTATCGAGATATTCTCAATCCTATTAAAGATCCTTGTAGCTTGGAGTTTCTATTTTTATACCAGGTCATTATTTTTCATGAAAACTGAAGAAAAATTTTCGCCACCAAAATTGAAAAAGAATGCACTTTGTTGACATTGACTATCTGATGATGAACTTTGGAGATAAGTCATTAAATGGCTTATGACTTATCTCCAATTTTTCTCATTTTTCTCCAAATTTGGGTCGGACTTTTACTGACTAAAACCTATCCATGTTCCCTCAGCTGCCAGTGTGCCAAGGGCCATATTTCTTTCGAACAACCCGCACCCCTGCCAGGCATCAGCCCTTGCGAACCCCACCAGTTACTGCTGACATCTCTTTAAGGCGCGCGTGGAACACAACGCGTCGTCGACCCGGGCTTGGTCCTTACCGGACAGCGAGCTACCCATTACTCGCCGTCCGCAACCCCGTGCCTACGGTGGCCGGAAATCAGCCTGGGATTCCTGATGCCCAGGGCATCTCCCGCGGTCACTAAGGCCGTGAGGGCGCATATACTGCCTCTCCCTCACGTGCGCCGCCTCACTCTTTGTGAGCTTGCTTCGCAGAAGGAGGTGACGGCTACCCATGCACTCTCGCTCTGTACCATGGCCTGAACCAGGGCCGTACACGAGAGATCGCCGCCGCCGATCGTCTCCACGAGGACACGGTGGTGCTCCGCCCAAGCCGGGCAGACCTCCACCGTATGCTTAACCGTGTCCTCAGAGCGATATTCGCAGTGGAAACATCCGGGCGTTTCCTCCCGCCTTATCCGAAACAGGAACCTCCCGAAACAACCGTGTCCGGTGAGGACCTGCGACAGGCGGAAGGTGAGGACACCGTGCCGCCCCTCAAGCCACTCCTCAAAAAGAGGACTTACCGCCGCTATCGTGGCGTGCCCAATACTAGGACTGTTGAGTGAAGTTTTAAGACAAATTAAATCAAAATCACAATATAATGCTCCCTTTATTTAGTTACTTAAACAACAAAAACAAATCAATAAACTCGTTTACTTGCCAATAATCCGATATCCCATCCTTTTTACCGTTCTTGACGTAAAATTGTTTCAATTTTTCCACGAAAAATTCGTTATTTTCGACGTACATGCAATGACCTGACCAAGCGACGCGCGACGCGATACTATTTTACACCTGCGCACAATTTTACATATTACACTCTATTTATGCGGACGGTTTTGAGACGGTGATTGTATATCCTCGGTTTTAGTATATTAATGATTTCACCGTATCAATTGTTGACACTTAACAGTTACTAACATTGATAGAAGTTGCTTTGGTAATAACTACTCAAGATTAAGTATTACTATTAAAATTTAGTATGAAAACTTTTATTGCAGGCAATTTCCATTCCAAATGAAATTGCGGTTGCAATCTGTTTCCACGACTACCTTCTCATTTAATTCACTTCGAGTGTTAATTTGAGAGCAGGTATCGAGTTCCACGATATCTTTTTCCTCGATGTCGTAATAACATCGAGGAAAAAGATATTGTGGAACTGGAATCCACGAGGCCTGCACAACCTCCACCTATTTATAGGAATCTTTTCAAAGCTGGAATTAATTGGTTACCGTTTCAATTGATACGGAATCGCGTCACGTGTGTGGGTTGACTAATACCCATATTGACAGCGAAGTGAGCTTGTATAACATCTGACAAAGTCAACACGTGCTCAAAAGGACCTGTGTAAGAGGTAATACCATAGACACGCTGATTAATTTGACAGGCATTTAGTTCCCAAAAATTGAAGTGAAGAAGAAGCTGTTTTCTTATGGGAAATGATTACATTCTAACAATTACAATATACAAAACATTAATCAATAATTTATTACATTATTTCATTACGAACGGAAGCGGAGGGCGTTGTCAGTTAGAGCGAACATACTGGCTCGCAGGTTCGCACGTTGCTCACTTCCTGTTAAAACCACGCTCTATCGAGCCTACTGTACTGTTTTTTACACGTGCAGCCTGTGGGCTAGATATTCGCCAAAGATCGTACAGCGCTCTCCGCGTTCAATTAAAATTAATCAATGCATTTAGGATACCGGCTGCCCTGTTTGTGTAGTGCATCAGGGATGTTCGCAGTTGATTGCTTTTACGTGATGCGTAAAAGGTGCACTTCCCTGGAGGTAATCTTATTTCACGTATGCCATGTGTGACGTTGCCTTATACGGGATCGTCACACATACAGAATTTAAATTTATCTGATCCTAAGTTTTATCTTCCACGATCAGTGGAATTGCTTCTAGGTGCGGATAAAATATCTCAAGTTCTATTAGGTCACGTGATCAAGGGTTCAACCGGTTCACCGATGGCTATGAACAGTATCTTTGGTAATTTATTGATGGATGATATTTCATGCAACAAAAATACACCTACTACGTGTCTCAGTAGTTTTAGCTCATCATACGATGACGGCATTAATCTTATCTGAGACGATTCTGGGAAATAGAGTCTCTTCCGGAAAAGAGAATCCTAAGTCCCGACGAAGCCCTTTTTACACGCTTTATATTAGCTTCACTTGTATGTTTGTTTGTATGTAACCGACTCCTTAGAGCGCGATTTTGACCCACTTTAAACGGTCAGATTTCATTGAAACTTTGTAAACTTATCGAGGACCGATGACAATAGGGTATTTTACTCTATACGAGAAAAAATCTAAAAATATATTATTGAGATAGCCTAGCCTAGAAAATAATTTAATTCAATTAAAAAGCGTGGGGTGCTTTTTGAGGTATTTTTATAATCAATTAATGCCAAGCACCCCACGCTTTTTAATTGAGTTAAATTATTTTCTCCTTTTTTAGTTTGGTTTTTAAAGCGTGTTTTATAGTTTTTTAAACTATAATTTTTTTGAAGAATCTTGTTTAAAATTGGTCTAAAATTTATTGAAAAAAGAACCACATGATTTTCTCTCGGAAACAAAGTATACTTGAAGCAGAACAGAACCAATAGCAATAACAAATATTACATATAAAGCAAAACCGAATCACAGCACAACGGTACTCGATTGTTCAAACAAATAGACGATATTACTACCATGTCATTTTATACAAAACAGATCCAGCCATACTTAGTACCATTATACATTACACATTATTTCTGTTACTACAGATTATTTTTAATACACCAAATGGAGCCAAGTTTCTGTGGTAAATTCATAATTTAATTGCTAATTTTTTTTTTTGCAAAATGGAACCAGGTCCATTTGGTTCTATCATTTATAAATAAATATTGTAAAACAGTAGAACCACTAATTTGTGATTCCATTATGCAAATAACGTTTTGAAACCCATCATCGCTCAAAGGTACCAACTGACATGACTTGTTACATGCCTCTCATCTTTAAACAACGAAATATTTGCTATAATTAATTGAATTTATGGCTCAAAGTGCAATAACTCGAAGTTTCAAAGTAAAATGTCAAACATCTGTTAAAATAGGTGACATACAACGAAGTAGTTCGAATGCGTGACGACTGTTTTATTTTTCAGCGAAGAAACTTCTATTGATTTTGTTCATTTCTTTTAAAATTAAGTGTGTAAATGTTGAATAGAGGCAAGCAATAGGTAAATAAAGCATTGGAGATGAACACCGAAGATATTAATGAAGATACAATAGGTAATAGTAGTTTTATTGAATGCATTTAAATACTTAATTAATTTAAGATGTACGCTTTTATCCACATTTGATTAATTCCCGATTATGGAGTGATTTGAAAAAGATTTTGCTACAACTTATTTTGTTACAATTCATCTGCCTTTGTGAGATTAAACTACTATACCGTATTTTTAAATATTGGACTGTCGGAATTACCGACGCGGTTCGATCGAAATATTTTTTTTTTTTGAACTGTCGATGGTTTACCAGTAGGTACTGTTGTGGATCAGCTTATTATCCGTGGTTTACTCCGGTGCCGGGACAGCTATTTAATTATTTGTTTGATTTTAAAACTTGCGAGGCCACTGTTTTGCGCGGAACAAGGTGGATTGCTACGCCCTAGCCCACGATATTCAAAATCTTAACAAGCTCATTGATTTTTTTTTTGCTGGGTTCGGTCACTGTTGCGCATGATTTTGGAACATGGCGCATGTACAAAATACTTTCTGAAGTAACTTAAAGCCGCGTCCACATTAGGCGACATTTGCCCCATGTTGCACGATGTCTCATCTCCGTCTGGCAACGTTGTCACCCGATGTCTCCGGGGACACTCGTTGCTCAACAAATGTCGCCAAGTGGGGGACACGGCTTTATAAGAACTAATAATATTTTGCTGTCGCCATATACATAATAAAACCATGCGTTTTTTTTTGTTGTGATTTTAAAGTATATTTTATTTTATTACAGCAGATGGTAGCGAAGAACCTGGTAGAAGAAGAAGAATAATTCGATGATAACATCGAATAATAGTGTATTTTATATCGATGGACTAAACGAAGCCATAATATACCAGAGGTGGTTTGACTCCCGAGCGTGCGATCCCGAGTCAATGAAACCGAGGGTATATTAAGTTAGCGTTTAGTCTCGAGGTGCAAACTGTACTTTTCACTTTGAGTGCGAGAAAAATAGTCAATTTAGTACAACAACATTTAATAAATATCACTTAATAAAATAAAAATCACAATATCTATTATGTCTTTTGCTCTTTGCTCGACGTCAAATTCTTCACCAAGGAACATAATATTATATACCACAACTGTCACTGGACATTCTTAATAAATTTATTTACACTCGACAAAAATTCTGAAATTTTCGCGGTCTTTTTTTTCTTCTAAACCAGTCAGATTAACAATCTAAAACACATGGCGCCACCTTGGCAAAAACCATGGAACTAAAACTCACAATATTTTCGCAATGAAGATGGTCCACACTCCACAGTTAATATTTACTGGCAGTTTGAGTTGCTCTAAGTCACATGAAGGAAATTAAAAAACGAATTACTTTTCACTCCTTAAAGACTAAAGTGGTCACTTTAGTCCCGCTTCGTAGGGCTATATTGGCGCACTTTTAGAGCATGAGAAGTGAAAACGCTCTTTTTATGTATTCCTAATTCCTAGGTTGTGGTTCTTTTTTGTATCTGCGAAACCCATCAATTAGTAAATGTTAAAAGGAACCACATGCACATTTTCTTAATTATCTAGAAATTTTAAGAGCATTCAGAGTAAATTTATATACACATACATAGATAAGAAATTTATTAATGAATTTGAATAAAATAAACAGTAATTTTACTTCATCTAACTGAGCACAGCATGTTATTGTAAATCTTGTGATATCTCAGAAGTGCGTGTTTGCTGGGTGGTTCCTTTTTGCATAAATACGGACGTTATTCCAGTTCTTTAGGTAGAGTATCATGCGTGCTTCCAGGAATACTTGGAACTCGGTCACATGGAGCCAGTTGATAGACCTACTTCGTTAGCTACTAGCTATTACATTCCGCTCTACTGCGTGGTCAAAGAGTATATTGAGACTACGCGCACTCGCGTCGTCTTTGACGCGGGTTGTAAAACTTCAAATGGAATTTCACTTAATGATGTTCTACTGACTGCTCCGAAATTGCACTAGGCTATAGTAAACGTTTTATTAGGTTTCCGTATCCATGCTATTGCTGTCAATGCCGACATTAAGCAGATGTGCAGAAACATTAAATGACAACAATGCGATTGCGATTTTCAACGCATTGTGTGGCGTAAATCACCAACAGAGCCGTTGCTTGATTATCGATTGCGAACCGTCACCTGTGGTGTCAGCTCATCACCGTAGTTTAGCCCTTCGTACTATTCAACAGTTGGCTCAGGACGAAGCCGCTAACTTCTTGCTAGGTTCTAAGGTTCGCCAAGGCCAGTTTTTCGTTGATGAAATCGTCACCGGAGCAGACGACGTAAAAAATGAACTGGTTCTACAGCGTGAGTTAGTAGGTATTTGTCCGTCAGCCGATTTCGACCTACGGAAGTGGCAAAGCAATTCGCCAGTGTTACTCGCTGCTTTACAAATGTCAGTCTGTCAGGGCGAGCGGCCTGATAACGTTTCTTTTGCTCTGATGGAGAACGACAAACAAATAAAAAGTTTTAGGACTTTAGTGGAAACTTATATCTGATACTTTCACTTTCAGCGTTCTATTACTGGTAAAATTACAAAACGGTCTATACTATCACAAATAGCTAATATTTATGACCCTATGCGATGGTTTTCTCCTGTAACTATTCACGCGAAACATCTCATTCAGTTGTTATGGATATCAGGGATCGACTGAGAGGAGTCACCTCCTGTAGGTATTACAAATGCTTGGTTTAATTTTCTTAACGAGTTACCATTATTATCAATTATTAAAATTCCACGTTTCGTTTTTGAAAACGTGAACGTCATTCAAATTCACGGGTTTTCCGATGCTTCCGACCGGGCTTATGCTGCGTGTGTTTACGCCCGTATATCCGATAATAATGATAACGTTATAATATTTATTCTTCTCGCAAAAACGCGTGTAGCACCTATACCGGTTCTTACGATCTCGCTACTTGAGTTGTACGCGGCTGTCTTGTTATCACAGTTGATTGATAAAGTTAGAATAGGGTATTACACTCATTTTTGAAAAGTGTCTTAATTAGATTCTAGAGTGCTAATAAACCTCTAAAAAAATCACAACATTTTTATTTAATCGAATAGTGCCATAAAAATGCATTTAGATTTTTCATTTTCAAATTTCGCGCGTAATCTGACGAAAACGCTGGACGCAGTAGACGCCTTATTGGTCTGTGGGTATGACGTCAGTTTGCTAAAAACAAATGCGCTGATATTTTGTACGACAATTGTTTATATTTTAAAAAATCGTAATTTTTCTACTTATCGGTTTGCTGTTCCTGAATGCAAAATATTATTTAAACAAAAATTACTTAGGTTACGAAAATAATAAAAGTACAAAGTTGCTCAGTTGACATGCCGCATGACGAAATAACATGGTGGCTACTATTTCATGGTGTTCAAAAACAGATTACAAAAACTGAAATCTTTAAATTGTATTTTAAAATTTATTTTGTTTTTCATGAACTAAAACTCACATTTTCTGAGTGCATTTCGGCTAAGCTATCTCAATAATATAGTTTTAGATTTTTTCTCGTATAGAGTAAAATAGCCTATTGTGTATGTTAAACACATAAACTGTGACCATGTGTATGCGTGGACCGATCCATCCATCGTGTTAGCGTGGCTTCGTTCTCCAACGCACGAGTGGAAAATATTCGTTTCTAATCGCACTAGTGAAATCTTATCCCTGCTTCCAGCCAATAGTTGGAGACATGTTCCATCTGCTGACAATCCAGCTGACGCACCTTCTCGAAGAATGCTTCCTACAAGTTTTATACAAAATGAGATGTGGCTCCATGGGCCCTTGCAGGTCGCGCGTGATTCTAGTTTTTGGCCAAGTCCCAAGAAAATACCAGAAGTCACTGAAGACAAACGTAATCTACCGTTGTCTATAGTATCAAACTCTTCCACCTCAGCACCACCTGATGTGGTCGAGTATATTACAAGATTTTCTACTCTAGGCAAACTTGTTAGAATAACAGCACTGTTATTCAGATTATTAAATGTATGAAGATTTACATTTCCTATCCAAAATACTTAACTGTGTCCGAGTTTAAGAATAAGTATGGACCTAGTATTGAGCCTTGAGGTACAACCTAACTGAACTGGTAGCTTGGATGATTTCACATCATTAACATCTACACGTTGGTGCCTATTTTGCAAATAAGAACCTATTACGTTAAGAGCTTAGTATTGAACACCGTAATGACGTAGTTTACGCAAAAGCGTGTCATGGTGCACGCAATCAAAGGCTTTGGACAGATCACAGAAAACTCCAATAGCATTTTGCGAGTTTTCCCAACGCGTTAAAAATGTGTTTCAGCAGAGCGACACCCGCATCTGTAGTCGAACAAACTTTTGTAAAGCCTATTAGGGGGCTATTTAAATTAAAATGTCTTAGCAACTGCTTGAGTATTAACTTTTCAAATATTTTACTAAATGCAGGTAAGATAGAAATAGGCCTGAAATTGCCAACGTTATTTTTATTACCTGATTTAAATAATGGTATGACTTTACTACTCTTCATGAGGTCAGGAAAAGACCCTAAATCAACACATTCATTAAAAGTAACAGCTAGATAGGGGGCTACCATGTCGATTATATTACTTAAAAGCTTAATGAAGATGCCCCAGTAATCTCCAGTGTTTTTAGACTGGAGGACTGTTCAGAGATGTACGAGTATAGTGTGAAACCCCTATGCGGCGTGCACTCGGGTAAAGCTACGCAGGTGGACTGTTCAGAGATGTAAGAGTATACTGTGAGACCCCTGTGCGGCATGCACTTGGGTTCAGCCACGCAGGTGGACTGTTCATAAATGTACGAGTATAGTGTGAGACCCCTATGCGGCGTGCACTCGAGTTCAGCCACGCAGGTGGACTGTTCAGAGATGTACGAGTATAGTGTGAGACCCCTATGTGACGTGCACTCGGGTACAGCCACGCAGGTGGACTGTTCAGAGATGTACGAGTATAGTCTAAAGTTCTAAGCGCCAGCTCGTCACTTCGTAAGCCATATAGATGAGCTTCATGGAGATGTATGCGTATAATTTATTGCAGCCATGTAGATGAATAGATTCAGATTTATGAGTATAGTTTAGAGTTACATGCGGCTTACACTCTAATTCAGTCACATGTAGGTGAGGTTCTTGAAAATTTATGCGTATAGTTTATTTCAGCCAAGTGGGTGTGCTGCAATTCAAAGCAGGAACTTATATGATGAGGATTAAAATTAAAATAAAATAACAATAACAACATTCACAACAAATACAATGGAACGAATACTTAAGGCGTAATTAAAATTAAGTTCTATGGTAGAAACCTTGTTTCGGTACATAATACGGACTCATCGTCCTCAATTCTTTTTGCAGATTACCTACATCTATTAAAGTAAAATAATAATGATATCTCATGCAGCCTTGTGAGTGAGATGTAGTTCTGAGATAAACGTAGGCACTAATGTGATCTAACGCAGCCATATAGGTGAGCTGTAGTTCAGAGCTAAAGGTAAGCAAGTTGATCTTAGGCAGTCATGTATGTGTGGTGTTAGCAAAACATGTAGGTGTTTTGTGAAGGTGACGAAATGACAGCTTTACCCCAGCGAGATGAGAGCTTCATACCAGAACGAGAAAAAGTTTCACTTCAGAACTCCCTAAAAGGCGTCGCTGAAGAACCTTTTCGAGTGGTTCTGAAGATACCTGTGAAGTTGAAGCGGAAGGACTGACTGCAGATGATCTCCTGAAAATCATCGCAGCAATACAAGGCTCAAGTAAGACTATTCCAAACATTAATGTAGTCCCAGATTTTGACCCTCATAGTAAATCCCAAGATATTGAGCGATAGCTAAGCGCTTATTACATTATACGTTTTCTCGGGCCTTGCCTGGCAGGGGCAGGGTAGTGTAGATGAAAACAGAGGGACAGGGTCCCTAACGCCTGGCGCACACTACCGTTCGTTTTTTTGCCGCATTATCTGAAGTATGTAATGTTATGGAGGTCCGCGGTAGCCATAAACAAGACGTACACGTACCCATGTTTATTAAAAGTTTGAACTTGTGATGCGTCTATCTAGGTGTGTGGCGTCTCGTAACTATGTCTTGCGTTAATTGTTTCTTTTGATTTCAGTAACTTTGTTTTTCACCATAACGTGATATAAAAAAAAACTATTCTGATAGCAGAATAGTTTTTTTTTAATTGAATTTTAATTGACTCAATTGGTGGTAGGTATAGACCTACCACCAATTGAGTCAAATAAAATTCAATCTTATTTCAAGATAAAACGACTCAATTTTAAATTCCGAAAGTAATGCTAGGGTCAACATGATTTTCTTAATATTATTTGTTAACTTTTGCTTGTGAAAGATCAATTCTTGAGCCAATATTTATGATTAGAATGAAGAAAACAAACAATCAGTTGATAAAGAAAGTGAAAGTAAGTCGGTTTTCGGGTCTGTACGCGTAAATCTTTTAAAGTACGGATTTTAAAGCAGTTTTCATCAATAGACTGAGTGATTCAACAAGACCTGGCGAAGCCGCTGGAAAAAGCTTGTTAAGAATAAGGCAGTTAATTTCGATAGACTTCTCATTTTCACTTCTCATCTTGTCTTACCGTTTTTGTTACTGATACTAGTGATCAGTTTTTAAGAATATTTGTGTCAACAGAACTATAACCAATATTCAAATTGGACAAAACATTGATCAGACAACTTTCGAAAAACTTAATAAACATTTTGGAAATGGTTACCCTCGCAAAATATATCAGAGATAATTATGTCATGTCTAAGATTAATAAGGATAGGTTAATAAAATAATGTACATAGATGTTTTAATATTTAATGTTGGCTTAAATTACATGTAGTTTTGTATCGTGACTTATTATTTAAACACACTTTAAATGTATTTAGAAAGTGTGTCAGGTCTATGGGCCATTGTAGGTTGATAAATATAGGTACATGTATTATCATTATTATTTCTTTTTTAATATTGTTTTTTTTTTAAATAAAGGAATTTAGCTTTGCTATTTAATACGTTGCTCCAGTGTGCGTGATTATTGCGTGGTTCGGAGTTAGCACGCTGTCGGATGGCCGAGTTTCGTGATTTCATTGATTTCGTTTGAAAAAAGTGTATTTTTTTATACCGAATTACAATATTCACTTTGGTAGCAATGTTTAGTTATTATCATGAATTGTTACGGTCTTTTTAGATATGTTTGTATTATGACAACTTAGGCAGTTGAATGTATTATTGCACGTTGGCAACAGTTAGAAATAACGGCTAGGTGACGTTAGTTTTGGGTGGGGACAAAAATGTAATTTGATTATGGTAAAATGGGATGCGGGTCATTCATTGTTCAACAGTCGAAGAGAAAAGTGTAAGTAAGTTGTAAGCAAAAAGTATAAGCAAGTTGTAAGTATCGTATTCTTTACATGAATTGGTTTAATTGAAATAAGTGCTTTGAGTTTGGTGTCTTACGACTTCTACGCGGACGAAGTCGCGGGCAGAAGCTAGTCGTATATCGTTTGTATTTTTTCTGACATTATAACCATTTTTGTTCCTAATAATATAATTTTTGTGACATTACGAATATGTTTTTATTTTTACTGAAACAAGTGTTATTTATTGAATACTTCAATATACAGGGTGTGCCGTAAATAGTGGTCCATCGTTAAGGATTCGATATACCAGATAATTTACCATAAATATTACAATTTTAACCATTTTTACCCAAGGATTCCGAAAATATAAATTTTTTGTTTTTTATTTACGAAATTTCTACCTTTTGTAAGCAAAGAAAAAATGAAAAAATATGGATTTTATTGAAACTATTGTAACTTTTAGCTGGAAAAGTTTTATTAAATTCCTGGCATACTATAATAAAAACATACCACAGATTACTTTCAATCACAATCCGAAGTAATTTCCAATGCATTGCGTCATACTCGTATGTTTAAAAATAAATACCAATATGAATGTTGTAAATGTTCCATATGTGTTCGCGCAAGCAATCAAAAGAGGTTTTGGGGCAAGTCACTTTTTTTTTACTATGGTTACACTGGACGCGCCCGCCAGTGCGCTTTTAGATCTATATGTCAAGAAGAAGGTTCGATACTGCGGAATATCTACGGGTGTTTCTCCGGGTAGACCGCAGTTTGTCAGTGTTTCTATAACCTTAATTAAATTTAAACTCTTCAATTCGCAAAGTTCAGTTATCAATTCCATCCATTCGTCGAAATCGATTTCCGATTTGCTGAAAAAAAATAAAGATAAGTAAGAAAACCATGATTGTTGTAGGTACCAGTTGTCAAGTAGCTCTTTCGTTGGCTGCGAGTATGTACATAAAGGATGCATTCAGTAAGCGACCTACTGATTAGTGATTGGAAGAGGCAAGCCAGCCAGTTTATTTTGTGTAGTTGTACTCATAATTAACTGCCGTCGTTATTTTAACACGTTGGAGTCGTTTCTCAATTTAAATTAAAGTGAATCTTATCCAGGAAGAGAAACCAAAACACTTTTAAACAAACAAAAATATTTGACTTAAAAAAAAACACTATGTCCAAAAACAGATATTCAAAGACTTCCGAAGTTAAAGTAAATTTTCAATTAGTTTCTAGTGGTTTTTTGGAAGTCAGTTGTTTTTTGTAATGATGTTTTTATTTTTTACTTTTTAGCTGACCCATACAAATTTGTATCCTAGAGTCAGAAGTTTTATAAAATAATCGACGTATACCTATACCTAGTGGTTTTAATACGTATTATTGAAGTGAACTCCTAAAAAATACTACACAAGCAAAGTTAAAAAAAAAGTAAATGGGACTATCTCAGAAAATACACTTTAATTAAAAAAAATATGATCGCGCTGAAAAAAAAATTAGTACAGAAGTACATAGAATCTCCTCCTGTTTTGAAGTCGGTTGAATGTGATCTTGGAGGAAAGTATTATTTAGCAGTGATTTGACGCTCATTACAAAAACTTGTAAAAAATAGAAAAAAAATACCCGTATTTATTAAATATTATTCCGGTATCAGTCATTGTAATCTTCCTGTCATCGATGAGGTTCGCTTGTCGTAACCAATAGTCGCTGTGCCACAGGGTGATGGTCTCACCAGATCTCGTCTTAGCTTCGAAAAGTTTGGCAAAGGCAACAAACTGGCTATCAATTGTGGCCTGTTCTTCATCCATCGTAAGATTTAAGACTATAAAAAAGATATGGTATTCTCTTAGATTTTATGTAATTTTGAAAAATTGGTACGATCTTTGGTTGTTGTAATGTTTAACATTCATGTGTGTGTCCATTTACAAAATGAATTTGTTTTTAGTTTGACAGTTTGAATAAATGCGGCCACAAACTCAGTCACATAGACAGTTTGTAATGACATAAAACTCATTATCAGAGCCGATGATACGCTTGCATGGTCAATCAAAATATTTGAAAACATTAAGCTTCGTTCGAATAGCCCAGCGCTCGCTCTTCTGTATTTGATTTCAATGGAATTTTTTTTCTGAAATTGATGAACATCATCCCGGTATGTCAATTATTCTAGTGTAGGTATATATATATATTACGTTAACTTAATTAAAAACATTAGAGAAGCAATTTCCGAATTTTTAACTACGTTTTGCATTTTGCATCTCAGTCTCAATTTAAAAATACCTTCCAATTATTATCTTGTCGCTAAAAAGAGGTTACGACTAGATACGAAGGTGTTGTACAGGAATTGGCCTAGAGTGTGTATACTTTTGCTGCGAAACAGAATAACAATAGTTCGATTGAATACTTAAAAGCAAATCGTCGAGTAGGCGTCAAGTTATTTAAACAGATAGTTAAACTCACTGCTTGAGGGTATTAACAGAGGCGGCGGCACGTGAACTTGCAGTTATTTCTGGGTTGTGTATAATTGTGCACAATTTTTTTTAACTCAATACTAAATTCAAGGCCCAGTGAGTTAGATGTATTATTTCGTTTGCTGTATAGTCATACGAGCCACTTAAGTGGGTTAGAATAAGCTCTGTTATCTCTTGTAATCTTTTAAAATAGTCTAGTGGAGTAGGTATCTACGTATCCGTCGGAAAACCAAATGTATAAAATTAATGAGAATTTTAATCTTCGTTTGCGGAATTTCCAAAAGGGGAATTATAACACACGAGTATTGGTGGTCAAAGCGGAATCACACGAATTTACATCGGGATTAGTAACTGAAGCTTTGCTAGTTTGAACAGCGTGTTGGTGTATTCATTTCTGATAAATCCATACAAACTAGTGGTCAGCCAGAGATCGATATTCAAGCGTAATTAATCTAAATAGAAATACATCTATCTATATAATATATAAAAATGAATCCCTATTTCCCTTGGTCACGGCATCACACGTGAACGGCTGGACTAATTTTGCTAATTCTTTTATTGTTGTGTTTGTTATTGTCAGGAGAAGGTTCTTATGAAAGAAAAAAATAAGAAAAATGCGCGACACATTAGAAGATTTAAGAAAACTTATTGACCATATTAACTTTTCTTATTCATCGTTAAGACAGAACGACGTCTGTCAGGTCAGCTAGTATAAATATATAAATGAATCCCTATTTCCCTTGGTCACGGCATCACACGTGAACGGCTGGACCAATTTTGCTAATTCTTTTCTTGTTGTGTTTGTTATTGTCAGGAGATTCAAAGTTGCGCGTAACATATACAAATTGCATAATCGACGAAAAATTTCCGCGCTGGGGGTCTAGAATGATATGCTAAATTCATGGTTACAGTTTGCGCACTGAATAAAAAGTTATCCTGTTTATATAATGCGAATTCAATATTCATAGTTCAGACAGGACAATATATGTCGGGGCCAGCTAGTTATTTATAAAAATATCAGCTAACTGCTCTCCTCCTCCATATAAACTTTAACTGTGCCTAGTTTCACAGTCTTCAATCCGCGTAATTTTTGTACAAAAGTTTTTGCTTCCCGTTTTAACATACATAATTAAAGATAATGGCTCAGCACAGGCAAAACGACCATGTACTTACTGTTTGTGTTTTAAATAGTCGTACGCAACATGTCCCACCAAACACCCAATTAGAATAAAATGCTATAATCAGCAGTGGAAATGTTCCCATTGTTGGGACACAGGTTATTATGCTAATGTTGTTTTGTCTACACAGAGATAATATTAATAGGTGGCTAACGCATTGGCAAAATATAGCTGGAAGACTTGGATTCCTAATTTTTTTTTAAGATTTTAGGAATCTTAGAGAAACTCACTGACCAACATGGCGATAGTGAGTCGTCTAAGGGAGCGGAATTAAAGTCATCATCGGCTGCGTTCTTCTGATGAATTAAATTGAGTAATTATCAAAGTCGCCAAGATTTTCAGTTTCTTATTTTACCGGTAGGTACCTACGGACACGAGACAAGTTTTCTGTTTTCCTCGTGTTTATTTTCCCGTAGATCTAAAAATACAATCACAATATTTAGCTTTAGCGTTTAGCGTTCCCACTGCTGTGACCCAGGCCTCTTCTCTGTGAGAGGGAGTGAGCCATAATCCACTACGCGGGCCCACTGCGGATTGGTGGATGTCACATGACTTCGAATTTTTGGTTCTAGGACATGTCGGTTTCCTCACGATGTTTTCCTTCACCGTTTTGAGAGCAGTGGTGATGATATTATTGATGCAAAGTAAAGCGCCTGCCTGGGTTTGAACCTACGACCTACAACTCGTAAGTCGGGGCTGTTAATAAAGGGCCCACTGCTCATCACAATTATACTTAACCGAATTTAAGTGAAAATTATGAAATATGTATTTTTGGAGGTAAAGATTATTGTACTTTTAGCTTTCCTGGGGTGTCCCTAAACCTTCCCTACAATGACAGAACGATGGGAATATAATCTAAGATAACCTTGGAATGTTTAATAATAATACTCACCTAAAATAAAGAAACAAAACTATGAACACAAAATTGCGCGACTCATGTATTGACCAAGCGAGTTGGTTGACAGAATCCTTCACATTGATGTTTTGATTTAGTTGCCAGTATAAAAAACCTTTTCTACTTTCACTTAAGAAGGTTTTTATGCATGTTTATGGGTTTTATGTATATCAATGATGTTTAATTTACGGTAAATCTCAATGTGAATATAGCTTAAAACTGCGTCAAAATGGAAATTGTATTTCAAACCCTGCAATTTTTCATTCCTTTTCATTTATGATGGCAAAATATATTATTTATATTTTTCTTTGTTAAATTTTGAACGAAAAGCTGCAAAAGGATTTTTTTGTATTCAATTTTATTGCCATAATAATCTTTCCACGGTAGTGGGTAGCATGGGATGAATAAAAATGGATATTTCAACCGAAATAAAATTCCATCGAACTCAAATGTTTACGAATTCGACAAAAAGCGTCCATGAAAAGTTCGCAAAATGAATGCGACTCTTAACTCGTCTGCATAAAACAATTCACAGAACTCGTCTACTGTACATTGCGATGCAGCCCAGATTGGAGTGACAATCGATACTCCAGCTAGGTAGATGAAAACGAATTTTTAATGTGGATATTGGAGCGTTTTACTTCCAGTAAAATAGACATTCATGTGATTTATTTAGTAAACCATCTTTAGTTTCTACACTGGCACCCCCATGCTACAGTGTCGTCCCCATTCATTTCTGAAAAGTTATGTTTATTGAGAACCATGGTTTCCATGGAAAACAACAAAAGATAATGGAAACGCGTTGCTAAAGTTGACGAAAAAGTCAAATGTAACACTAATATTATTGGGATAAAGTTCAAAATAGCTAAAGGTAACTTAAGTTAGAATTGGTAAAGGGCCACCGCACCGACTAGGTAATAATAATAGACTGGCCAGCTGTCAGTTACGACAGTTAGCGCAACATCGCTGCAAGCATGGCTGCGCGCTAACTGACAGCTGAATCCTATGCTAATAACTGTCAATGGGGATTTAACTCAGCTCGGAGTGGTGGCTTTAAGCTATACCGTGATAGAAAACGTCTGTAATATTAACTTCTACTAAATGTACAAAGTATCGATTATGGCAGCCGGAGCCGGAATCTTATCTTAACCTTTTCATCGAAACCCGTTTAACGGACGATAGAGAATTGGTAATATTATTGAATGCAATTATGTAGAACGCTCTGTAGTTCACTAAAATATTAATTGTGAATTACAATATTATATAAAAACATCAACAATGTGAAGTTAGCCAAACTGTCAAAAAGAAATGACAGATCCAAGGTAACATCGTTCGACACTCTCTTTTGCTCGAGATAGCTCTGCGGACGGGCGCACTGCTTACGTATCGCATACAATTAATATTAAGTTGTAAAGCGTGCAAGACACTTCAAGAAGACCGAAATCAATAATCATTGTAATAAAATTCTAGTTTAATAATTTTTATTATTTTTGTAAAGAAAATTGTTTTATTTGCTTTTAATAATAAATGTCGTAACGTTGTTTATTTTGTTTTACCAAAAATTAGTAAATTTGACCCCAGTACAAACTGTTTGAAAATTGTTTAATTGACTAAATTCTACCGTCCAGATATTTATTCCCATTTATTGCAATGATACCTAAGTGAAACCATTAAGCAAATTGGTACATTTTAATAATCTAGAACACAAATTGTATAAAAAAACATTTACCTAACTGGCTAAACACTGATGATGTCCAGATATTATTTTTTATTAATTGAAATGTTCCATTTTGGGGGAGGTGTTTTCATGAATAGCACCCTAATTCCGTAACACAATATTAATCAGATTCCGCATCATTTTGAAGGTTATCACTAATCCATTATTTCATGTGTTCGAGAAAATTTGTCTGCTTAGCAACGTAGACAACGCCATGAATGTTCTGGAACTGTCAAAATGAAAGCGATTTCTATACTGATAGCGTATTACGCAATTTTTTACCCCTCTGATCGCCGCTAGCGGAGTTTTTTCGAGCCTTTGGAATCATTTATATCATTCCTTGTAAACGTAAAAATTATTTAATGTATTGTTCTATTTTCTGGATTTTTAATATAACTTAAATAAAAACTGACGCGTACTCAAATCTCCTTTAATTGCGTAACACATTCAAAATGTCAATGCTTTAGGTACATTTTGAAAAATCTACAACATTAATTACGTTGTTTACATTGTTGAGCAGGTCATTTTTACTTTGCAGTTCTTCAGTTGGTAATGAAATCTTTGAGAAAGTTCTCTGTCTATTCATTCTTGGCAGTTAGCTTATTAATGAAGCCTTGCAAGTTGTTGGAAGATTCATCCTTGTGGAATACGAAGGAAATCCAACTATTGTATAGTAATAGGTAGGTAATGTAGTTATGAAGGTCAGAGTGGATCGATACAAGCTACCGCCCGGCGCATTTCAAAATACTTCGTCACAAACAAACGTGAGCCTTCTATTCAATCATCAGTAATGCAATACAACTTTTACTGAGGGACCAAAGATGCAATCGCAAAAAAAAACAGCTGTTCCCTACATTTTGACGAGTTATGCGAACATAAATGTAGGGAACAGATGTTTTTTTTTCGCGATTGCATCATTGGTCCCTTTCGTAAAAGTTGTTCATAATGATGAGTACAATCTCCCATTTCGGTTTGTCGCATGTTTTCAATTTCAACCTGTATATTTTTCGCGCACAATAAAACTTTGCGGCTTCATTTTTCCCGTAGTTCGAACTGCATGTAAAATATTTTTATTATTTGATTAATGGTCATCAAAATTCACATGAATTGGATAAAGTAATGCACAGTTTCCTGTAGGGCGCAATAATGTAAATATAATATGCAATGAAATGTTTGTATTGTTCCGCTTCATAATTTTTTTTAACGACTTTGCTAATAATGACTGAGAGAATTGTCGCTGAGGTAGTTTCTCAGCACTTTTTTTAGCAGTGCTAAAGTAGCGATAGAAATCCTATTCGGGAATCATCGTCTATATAGCCTGTCCCCCATATGAAAAAGACTAAGCAATATTCTTCAGGTCCAAGGTTGGTTTACGGTAAATAATTTGGTACTAAATGGCACAAAAACCAAATGCATTGGATTTAAATGACCAAATGTTAGAAGTAGCGAATGTGACATCATATTGAATGGAGAAAAACTGGAATTTGTTAATCAAACGGTGTTCCTGGGAATCACGCTAGACGAGAAATTACAATGGGGAGCTCATATAACATCTCTTGCGGGGCGGCTAAGCTCGGCCGCTTATGCTGTTAGAAAGATCAGACAGTTAACAGATGTAGAAACCGCGCGATTGGTCTATTTTAGCTACTTCCACAGCATTATGTCGTATGGCATTTTACTGTGGGGTCGGGCCGCTGACATTGAATCCATCTTTATTTTGCAAAAGAGAGCTGTCAGAGCCATTTATAATCTACGTCGCCGCGAATCCCTCAGGGAACTGTTTAAAAGGATTAATATTATGACGGTACCTTGCCAATTCATTTATGAAAATATGTATTATGTATGTAAGAAAAAATCTACATCTTTTTAATAAAATAAGTGATAGACATAATTTTAATACTAGAAACAAAGACAAAATAGATCAACCATTTTTCAGATTAGCTAAAGTACATACATCTTTTATGGGGTACTGTGTTAAATGTTACAACAAAATACCTTGTGATATATTGCAATTAAATGAAAGGAAATTTAAAGCTCACATTAAAAGTAAACTTTGTAAACTAGCGTATTACAAATTAGAGGATTATATCCAAGATAAGAATGCTTGGAAACATGCTGGTCCTGCTCCATAGGACAATCTAGAGTCTAGACAAAATCAAACTGGTTGCTAATTGAATTGTACATATAATTAATTATATTTATGACATTGATTTACACTCAGTAATTATTTTAACTCACACACTGACTCATTACTTGTTAATATTGTAGGAAAATCATACCTATACTTACTTTTACAATGTTTGTAAATGTGTGAACACCATGTATCTATCACAGAATTAATTTATCTGTATTGCTTCAATTTGATTCTTTTTACCCATTTTGGTATGGTAATTTTATTCTGGGTGCATCGTTTTCACACATAATCATATAATGAATGTAAATATTGTACTTGAAACATTTTAAAAGAGTAACCGTGGAGTTTCTTGCCCATTCTTCTCCATACGAAACTACATTTTGGAAGGGGCGACTAGAATCAATTCTATTTTAATGTAAATGTTGACGTTCAAAAGTGCCTTTTAAGTGCCTATTTGAAATAAATGCTTTGACTTTGACTTTTGACTTCTTCAATAATTAAGTATAATAATAATACATAATTATAAGAAATAGGTATTTAATTGATTTAACAAAAAAATCGGTTGAATCAAACGATTTTTCATTTCAATAATTTTCTTGTGTCGAAATACAAGAGAATTCCTGAGCTTCCTACAGGTTTGATGCGTGTTTGAAAAGAGGGAACGCTGCAGAAAAAAAAAATCGTGTTTGAAGTGACCCCATGCTGACGGCGCAGTTTCACCCTATGAAAGGTGGAGTAGTCCTTAAGCATTTTGCAACGGCTTAAAATAAGGCCGTTCTGCTCTCAGATTGATAACCAAGTAGCTATTTTGAGTATGTCAAGTTCAGTAGCTGATAAACTAACTTTAGCAGGTTGCACATTATTCTCGAAATGTATTGTATCATTGGCGACATTCATGTGACACTGTTGTTGCAAACCAATCGGATAGTTTATGTTACTATGCACACCGCGAACGCAAATTGATAGAAGCTGCCTTGTTAGATAGAAGCTCCCTAGTTTGATACAACCTTGAATTTCTGCTTATTAATAATAACATTGCTCCAAGACATTTCTATCTGGAGCCCTAACCACCTGCACCGGTAGTTTGGACCTTTCATCTTAAACCGGCACTTTTTTTAAACGTTTAAAAAAAAAAGTTTTTTTTTAGATATTTAAAAATACAGATAAATAATTAATAGACGACACAATACCTGCTATTGAGTGTAAAATTATCAGATTCGAAAGTTATATTGAAAATCATAAAACGAATAACAGATTTTTATTTGAGTACCTACCTTAGTATTTGCAAGCTACCATAGAAATTGTAAGTGTTAGGTATATTGTAAGCAACCCAATTATCCTTAACCGATTTAAGAGCAATGGTAATGAAATTAAATACATAAAGTAAACTGCCTACCTAGGTTCGAACTCACGACCTGTACAACGTTAGTCAGGGCCTTTCCCACTAGGCTACCACTGCTATCATGCACTGACAACTGATACATGGTGTTGTAAACATAAGGTGTCAACTGACTTGACACTTGACACCTTATGTTGAAAATGCTAAAGCTGTGCGTGTGTCTATTACACCAGAAAGTACCTATATCGTAAATGTCACAAAAATATATGATGATGATATATGATATGTTTTTTTTTTTTTTTTTTTTTTTTTTTTTTTTTTTTTTTTTTTTTTTTTTTTTTTTTTTTTTTTTGGGTGGGAAATCATCAAATAACTTCTCCCGCTCTGGGTGGAGCGGGAGGGCGTGTCAGACTTTTACTGACTAAAACCCACCCGTGTTCCCTCAGTTGCCTGTGTGCCAGGGGCCGCGGTATCTCTTTCGAACAACCCGCACCCCTGGATATATGATATGATCAGATGTATGTTTTTATACATGTAGCTAGGTACGTGTATGACGGGATTTATGTCAATTTTCATGACAAAGTCAAGACATGTCTTTTATGAACGTGACAATTTAAGTCATTCGTGCCAGTATATAAATAATACATGCTATTTGTAACAGATCGCCGTAGCCGTAGCGATTGTTTTTGCACAGAACTTATTGTTTTATATTGATGGCTTTTGATGCAAGCTTTCTTCGATTAGGATTTTTTTCGTTTCTGACCATATTTACGACAGATATGAGACGCTAAATGGAGTTATTTTGCTATTATCAACTTCATATTAATTTTTGATCTTATTTTAGTCAATATTTTCCTGGTTTCTCTTTATGTCCTAGCCAGTCCCTATTCAACTATTGACAACGACACCAGAAGACGTGTTCAAACTAAAAACGTTTTTGCACTATATCAATTGGAATTTCGACACATAGTGAAAAATAGAGGGTCACGCGCATGGGTGTGTGTATGGGATCACACGCAGTGTAACCTCATACGCAAATAATGTCTTCATAATAATGTCTTCTTCTTCTCTTTTGAATGCTCAACCGTAACACTTGCACTAAAACTCTCGTAGTTATAAGCGGTTGAAATGTAAAAAAAATTAGCTAAAAAATCTTGGTAAGGGACAAAAAAAAAATATAAAGGTTCCGTTTTCCTTTTTAAGTTCGGAATCCTAAAAATATTGCTACTGGCTCAAATAGAATACGTAGTTTTACAAAACGTCAAATAATATAAACAAGTGTCAAACGAGACACTGTTGTTATAGGTACATTGAAGGTATTTCTTCTGTAAAACCCACTAATCAAGAGTTAAAGTTGGAAACTCTACCAAGGTATGTTTACGATTAGAAAAATATGTTGATGTGGGTAGGCATGTAAAAATCATGCGTTAAATTGTCACTAAAAACGTATTATCATCATTGTTGTGTATTCATTAATTTATTGTAGTATTAATGCATTAAAATATTTCGAGTGCCAATGTTTACTTTGAGATGAAGCAATTTTCATCCAAAGTAGCTTTGAAACACATTATGGTTGTGAGCGATAAAATCAATACAGTGATGAAAAAAAACTAACTGACTCGTTGAGCATAAAACACGCGACAAGCATTATGAGGAACATCCTCACTCAGATTCCCTAACAACCGTTACCTTGGTTATTACATCCTCGCTGCGAGAGGAATATCGTTATCCTTGTAATTACGGAATAAGAAAACAAAGTTTTGTTTCAGTTTGATATAGATGTAGGTACATAATGTAAAATTAACCTAAATAGGTCACATCATGTTTTAGGAACTAAAACCTGTAGGCTAAATAATGTTTACCAAAGAAAGACGACACATGGCAAGGATGCTACTACATTCCAACTAGCCCAGCTTTTGAAAATGTTTATCCTAGAAAATTAGTTTTCCTGGAAAACGCGGGATGTAAGTCTCATATAGTACTTAAACCACCTTAGATTTAATCCTAGGTTTCTGTGGAAGTCGGACATTACACGTTAATTAGTAAATGTACATTTTCTTTCAACGTAATTACTAATGTTTCTAGGAATGGAATTGAATTGGTTATGTCGCACAAAACAGCCAAACTAGGAATTGGAACGCAGCGGGAGCGGAACAAACCAAACGGGAACGGGAACAAATTAACAAACCGTTCTAAATAGAAAACTAAACTCGAAACTAGCGAACTAGTGCCTCGAGTTTCAATGACGTATCTAAATTTTATTGTCGAAATTATTTTAAGCGATTGTTCTTTTTTGTGTTTATTATTAAGTTACTCTGTATGGTTGTCTCATATTCGTGAATAAAGATTAGGTATTATGATTATGAATATTGATATAATGTTACGAGCAACTCGCTAATCTTTTTCTTTCTTATAAACCTTCTCCTGACAATAACAAACACAACAAAAAAAGAATTAGCAAAAACTGGTCCAGCTGTTCACGTGTGATGCCGTGAAGATAGAATTTCAATTCTAAGCGTTATAACTTGGAAGCTTGGAAAATTACTTGGAACTGTCTGTAGTGCTTGCCAAGCACTACAGACAGTTCTTTACAATATTTTACAGAAAATTTCCATGTAGCAAGAAGGCCTTGCTTTTTACACGAGATATTTTCACAGCGTCATTACACTAATTACTGCAAGAACTTGAAAAGTGGATTTTTTTATTTTTTAGTAAGTACGTCAAATTATTTTAATTGTACTCAATCGCCACTACCTAATTACCTGCCTAACTAAAATTTATAGATAAATATAATAAAGTCATTTGGGAAATAAAATTTACTGCACACATAATCACTTCGCATACCTATTCAGTCTGCAAGCGGCAACAATGTTTGATATTATAATTACATTTAGACTGACTACAAAGTGTCTCTTCAGGTTGATGTTTTCTCCAAATGAATACACTGTGAACTGAACAATTCTATTACCGCAGAGCCAGACAATTGCATTGATTGAGATTTCTGCAAGTGACAGTGATCCGCCCGGTGAGGCCATTGTTCGCTATATTTAAAGGGAAGCACCAGGGCGTCTCCTGCAGTGGCTAGGGGCGCGAGGGCGCAAAGATTGCCTCTCCCTCACGCTCTCCGCCTCGTGCTTCACAGAAGGAGGTGAAGGCTTCCCATGTACTCTCGCTCCGTGCCATGGCCTGGCCCAGGGCCGGACGGGAGAAATCGCCGCCGCCAGTCGCCTCCGTGAGGACACGGCGCTGCTCCTGCCAGGCAGGACAGACCTCCACCGTATGCTCCGCCATGAGATCCCGCAGGAGCTCTGTCCGCTGTGCCGTGATTTCTCGCGGCAGCGTAGTTACGCCCCGGCGTTTTGCCTCCTCGCACCACTGCCACATATACGCGAGGACTTTTGCCTCCAGATCCAAGGCGGCAACCCGGCAAGGAGGCTCGCCACCTCACTGGAGACCATGCGATATCCCCGGACTAGCTGGATGGCCATGACCCTCTGGGGCGTGCACAACCGACTGGCTGGTCACTGCCCCAAGGAGCGCGCCCACACCGGTGCCCCGTAAAGCTCTTTCCCCTAAAGTTCACTTTAAAAGATTTGCTTCAACTTGTAAGTTTATGGAAAGGGGCAATAAGTAAGAGGAAATAATGTATTTTCTTTCCCTTGCTACAGAAACTAGATATGGTAGCAAGTTTATTGAGTTTGAGAAAACTTTCCGGAGTAAAGGAGTTGACCAGTAATCATTTTAATAGCCTTCGGGTTCTGGACCAAGTGCAGGATTACAGTTGTAACACTAAGATTTAATTTATCATGGTTATATTATTCCGGCTAAGCCAAGGTTGAAATGTCAGAAAAATAATATTTTTATTGCTTCCGCTTTTCTCATATACCTATGCATATCCTAATTTTGACGTTCCATTGTATACATAATAATCTACACATAATAAGGGAACAATAAATTAAGATCGAGTTATTTTATGATAAAGTAATCTTTTTAATGACATTGCACATCAAGCTACCCCAAACAGTCCCCAATTGAGCATGAACAAATTCAAATCAGAAGTTTTTGGCGGGATCGCGTTGGAACATGTCGCACGAATTTTCATTTTCATGAAATTTAGTGAAATAGCGAATTAAATTGTATTATTTAGGTAGTGAATTATTCAATTTAGTAAGGTGTGAGTGCACAAGTGTAGTGAAGGTGAAAATATGTGACTAACGTGGACTTTTCGTGTTCCCCCCAAAAACTCCTACTAGGTTGTTGTAAAGTTACTACCGCTTTACAATAACTTTGATTTGACTAACTAAAGACGACTATGACTGTTTTGTAACTTCGTGCCCGATATCGGGTCATATACTTGATCGAAAAGAAAATTTACTTGACACTGGCTAAATGCACAAACCGTGCGAAGCCAAAACCCAAAAAAAAAAAAAAAAAATTCAAATCAAAGAAGTTTGACAGATTGGGGTAGCTTGATGTGCTGGCGTCTGTACCTTTTGTTAATAATTAATTTTATTCGAGTCGCCCACAGGTTGGGTTAGATTTTTATTGACACGTTTATATTCATAAATCAAAGCTCACCTTTTTTTTAATAATCACTGCGTTTAGGGGAGTGTTATTTCTTTGACAATGCATCTGACAATGCATCTGACAATAGTGGCAGAAACCTGTGTCAATCAGTGGGCAGCCATCTTTTTTTATAGAATCATTAATTTATGCAATTTTAGTCTAAACATGAAAAATCGGTTCACAAAAAAACGAGTTTAAAATAGATTTTTGAATTTTTGTTTTATGAACCGTTTTTAACTGTGTTTAATTAATTATGAGTATTGGTTTATTCGTAGTTATGTAAATATTAAGATTTATTTTGAATTAGGCAATCTATATTTTGTCATTTTAGTAGTAAAAGTGAGAGATTTTCACACATAAACTTCCTAAGGCCTAAAAATGTAGTTCTACCATTGAGTTGTTATCTAAGAAAAATGTGATTTCTATTTTAGTGTGTTCGATTCGATTAAAACCCATCATCGATTTATAGATTTCAGATTATCGATTCAGATACCTACTTGCATATCCCATCTTGGTGCGATGGCGTCATGTCAAGTTTCATTGCAGTTCCCGATTCACGTTGTGTTTTCACGTTCGTTGTGTACATATTGTTCGATAATTGTTTTCTATGTCTAACGACCAAAGTCAAAGTCAAAGCATTTATTTTAAATAGGCACTTAAAAGGCACTTTTGAACGTCAAAATTGAGATTCTAGTTGCCCCTTCCAAAATGTTGTTTCGTATGGAGAAGAATAGGCAAGAAACCACCATACCATTGCTTTTCTTTACGGACTGAAATCTTCAAAACCCTATAACTATTGCTATTCATAATGGATTTATCTGTTTTGCTCTACGATTCTGTTAAATAGATATTATGATGAGGTGCTTAACTGTGGCATATCTGTATCTATACTTCTATACCTACATAATAATATTATAAAGACTAATGATTTGTTTGTTTGTTTGTAGCGAAAGTACTGGCCGGATTTTAACCAATTTTTCACCAACAGAAAGCTAAGTTATTATTAAGTAACATAATAGTGCTTTCATTTTTTATAAAAAAAAAAATTAGACCCTTAAGAAACTTGCAGTACCTAATGTAACCCAAAGCAGCATAATTTTGACTATCACTATCATCACTGGTCCCGCAGCCGGACAGCTCGCACACATTCCGCGTATTCTAGTGATACCAACGGATTTGCTTAAATCATAAAATATCATTTAAACGCAAAATTAATAAGTCCCAGGGACAAACATTTTGACTGGTCGGCATCGACTTAAGAAAAGGGTGATTTCTCCCATAGGCAACCACACGGTAGCCTATCTTGCGTGGGATCTCCGGAAAATCAATTTATTTTGAGTCAAACGAATAGGACATCAAATATAGTTTACAGATAACCCTTGCAATGATTCTTTATAGGTTTTTTTTTTAGCAGTGATGGCCCAGTGGTGACGGCCGCAACTTACGAGTTGTAGGTCGTGCGTTCGAACCCAGTCAGGCGCATTACTTTGTGTAAATAATTTCATCACTGCTGCTCTCAAAAACGGTGAAGGAAAACATCGTGAGGAAACCGGCAGGTCCTAGAACCAAAAATTCGAAGACATGTGACATCTACCAACCCGCACTGGGCCCGCGTGGTGGATTAGGGCCCACTCCCTCTCACGGAGAGGAGGCCTGGGTCCCAGCAGTGGGAACGTTATTGGCTGAGTATGTATGTAGGTATTTAAATTTCAATCTTATTTTATTTCTTTTTACCCGACTGCGACAAGGTTATATTTTCCATTTTTGTTTCCTCCATCCAATATGCTTAGGTAAGTGTGTATTGTTGAGAGCAATGGTGGCCCAATGGTAACGGTCCCGACTTACGAGTTATAGGTCGTGGGTTCGAACCCGGGCAGGCGGTTTACTTTGCTTTCCTTTACCCTTGCTCTCAAAACGGTGAAGGAAAACATCGTGAGGAAACCGGCTTGTCTTCGAACAAAACTTCGATGATATAGGACATCTACTAAACCGCACTGGGCCCGCGTGTTGGATTATGGCCCACTCCCCTTCACAGAGAGCCTGTGTCCCAGCACAATGTTCCAACGAACATTATTGGCTGATTATGCAATATGTACTAGTAAATGAAATATTCGCTGTGAAAGATTTTATTACTGTGTCTCCATTAATAAAATCCTACTCTAATTGTGAAAAGTTGTGTTAGTAAGTATGTACGTATTTATGTTTATTTCACGCAAAAACGAATAAACCGATTGCGGTGGAACTTGATAGGTACTTAGTTGTTACTTATACTTACATGTTACTTTTTAACCCGATGTTCCCACGGAATCAAAACTTACGCGGGTGAAACCGCGAGCATCAGCTAGTTATCCATAAGGCGACATCAAAGGGATATATTATTACAACAATAACCTAATAATCTCTGCAAGCGAGATTTGACCGATGTTTGAACAGTCAGGTATGTACCTATACTACATTCAAATATTACTATTTAGCACCAAAACAGCTATAAAGTCTGACATAGTGGTTTGATTACACGTGAGCCAGCACGTTTATTTAATGGTTTACATGACCCAGGGCTATGAATACTGTATCTATTATATTATTCGCATATTTCTAGATAGTGTTGTCACTATTAGTAAAATGTATATACACACAAATCTGTAGTTTAATAAAATTTCATATAAAAGGTTGAGGTTTAACAGTTAGAATAAAATTATCTTTTTATTTTTCAGCTGCCAATCCAATCGTCAGTTAATCAGTGAATCTATTTTTCATCAAGGGGATTGCGAGAGAAAGTGGTGTCCATTGAAGAGCATTTATCATTTTTGTAACATTAAAGAATTACTTGAGTAGGTCTCAAAACTGAGACCACATGTTAGTGATTAGACGAGAATTGTACTTTGATTATAGAGTTTGTCTTTCTTACATATTTCTTTTTACTGTATGAACATTAAAATTATTCATGAGTTCACAAATAATATGAGCCTTATTTTTCTTGCTCGAGTCCCGTAGAGTTGTAGTCAACAGCTGACTGTGTAGCTCGTAATTGGGTTCGCTCGACCGAGGACATTCCACGCTCTCCAACATTATGTTGCTGCGCTTCTAATGGTGAGTTTGTGCAAGATTTTGAGAATCTCCAGCATCCTCCTTGAAAAACAACGCTCGCCGCACTCGCTCCACAAATGTCACCTTCACTCACACACTGCTCTGCCGTGTTATTCTGTAACCATCTCACCGAGTGAAGTGAACCGAGTGAGCGTGGAGTGAGCTGTCAGTGTCATCCCACTGATGCTAGGGATTGACCAAGCATTACATTCACAATCATAATCTACATTAAATCTCGATTATGGTGACTAGTCCTTATATTGCGTGACGCGCTCGCGCCTCAGGCAATATGAGGACTAGTCGAGGAAAAAATTGACAGAAACAACATTGAGTTTCTGACTGAGTTTTTCTTTTGCTACTTTATTTCAAAAACCTCCCAAAATGATGCACACTTAAATACTAGATAGCGAAATTATAATAAAATGATCACTAGAATCAGCATAAAAAATATTATTTAAATCTCGATTATGATTGTAAATGTAATGCTTGGGCATCCCTAGCATTAGGTGGAGTGACACTGACAGCTCATTCCACGATCACTTCAACCGGTGAGATGGTTACTGAATAACATAGCTAAATTAGGTACTCACATACATCTACTAGTCTGACACTTCACGCAAGATGAACACTCACACATCGTCTCACAACATGACTCAATAACTTCTGCAGAGTGATAGTTAGGTAATTTTTATTGTTATTTTATTTGTGTTAAGCACATTATTTAACTCTAACTTAGTTTTTATTTTGTTACGCATATTGTTTAACCTCGAGTCTTGCACGGTATCTCTGTAAAACCTAATGCAAGCCGTGGAACTTGGTGACTTGTAACACAGATTTTTTTCGCACCGGTGTCTCACAAGGGTGGTATACAGCTGACACATTTTTTTGTACGCATTAACTTTAAGTCAGCTTTGTGAAGAGAGATTATTTTTTATTTTTTTATTATAGCAATGGAGTTATGAATGTTTATGGGCGGCGGTGGTTGCTTAACATCAGGTGATGTTTACATGATCGTTTGTCCCCTTGATGTTATAAAAAAAGAAATAGGGGCTAAGTTTTTTATTATAACGTCAAGGAGGCGTCTATGGCGTGTTAAATAGAAAATGACTTTAAACTCGATAACCACAACGCCAAGCGCCATTTCATATCGAAAAACAGAGTTATTTAGTGAAAACGTATTTTTATTTTTCTCATGTTCCTTACCGTTTAGACTCGTGAAACTTTTGTTGAACTTTCTTACGGAATACAAAAATTGCTAAAATAAATAGTTATTGGTTCTGCAAGGCTGCAAAGTTGTTTTTAGGGACGAGTACTTGTATTGAAAGCTGAGCAGGCGAAGGATTGTAGGATTGAACCATGAGCGAAGCGAATGGTTCAAATATTGAATCCTGAGCGTAGCGAGGATTTAAAATGTACGAGACGCAAAATATTATACCTAAAACCTTTGCTGCCGGGAAACACACAATTTTTCACCTTTCAAGAAAAAGAGCCTCAATAATGTATTAAATTAGTGCAGTTGGTGTGTAGCATCATGATGCATTGTAGTCTTCGAAAACGCCTTCACAAGCCTTTAGAATATCTCCATACATTCAACAAATTAAAGAAAAAGAGCCTCAATAATGTATTAAATTAGTGCAGTTGGTGTGTAGCATCATGATGCATTGTAGTCTTCGAAAACGCCTTCACAAGCCTTTAGAATATCTCCATACATTCAACAAATTATTGTACGCTCTTATGTAATTTTCGCGCGATTTTTCCGGCAGATAGCTCAATTCGGCAATATGTACGACTTGCACTAACTCTGCAGTTGTTAAATTGATATCGTCATCGTTGCTGGACTCACTCATATTTTATGATTTCTTACGATCTTATCAAAAAACAAACCGAAATGATTGAAAGCGAATTGAATAGAGACGATTATTTTTAAAGTTATTTTTTTATGCAGTTGTCCTGCTGGATGGGGTTGGCGCGCTGGCACGATACTGATAATATAATGATATTGATTTTGATGACTTGGCTGGGGCCCATCGTATTACTGGTCATAATCTTTTTACACGATTTAAACGATTATACCATAATATACAATATGGTATAAGTTTGGGACAAGACAACATGGAAATGTCAAAGAGTTACACTTTTGCAATATTTTGGGAGGTCCAAGAACAGGATCTTTGCAATTCGAGTCAAATATTGACTGCAATTTCTACATATTCGTGAAACATGTTCGAGTAAGTGTTATGTATTAAAATTTGGAACATGAAAAATAAAAGGATATTATTTCAGTATTGATTGACAACATTATAGAGAACCATTGCCAAACCAAGGATTAATCTGCATTAATTTTAAACAAATGGACGGATTCATTGAATACTTCTAAAATAAGTACATAATTATTGCGAAATTTGCTTTCATACGGTTTAATAATCAAATGCATCAATAATTTTGGAAATTCTAGGTAATATTTAAATTAATACATCACCTATTACATCGGCGTCGGGTCGCAGCGTATTGTATTTCGCTACAAAATGTCTGTGTGAGTTTGATGGCTCATAGAAAATGTAGGAAAGTGACAGAGGATTTTTTCAATTTTGTGCGGCCCGACTAATTCTGCGCCAGCCTTGAGTAGGCATGACATAAGTTTGCAGTAGTCAGTTATTTAATTAAATTTATTAGTCGTGGCCCAGTGGTAACGGCTGCTAATTACGAGTTGTAGGTCGTGCGTTCGAACCCAGCCAGGCGTATTACTTTGTGTGAATAATTTCATCACCACTGCTCTCAAAACGGTGAAGGAAAACATCGTGAGGAAACCGGCATGTCCTAGAACCAAAAATTCGAAGACATGTGACATCAACCAACGCGCACTGGGCTCGCGTGGTGGATTACGGCCCACTCCCTCTCACGGAGAGGAGGCCTGAGTCCCAGCAGTGGGAACGTTATAGGCTGAGTATGTAGGTGCCTATTACTTTTGTAGTACAGAAAATTATTTTGTAGTTATCTACTTAACTTTTTTTTCACTGCGTCGGTGGTCTAAGGGTCGCATGCGCTACTGCTTATTCTGAGATCCTGGGTCAGATTACCAGGTCGGGAAAGTGTTGGGTTCTTATATCTGGAAATTCTCAGTAGCAGCTCGATGTCTGCTGACTTGAGCCGGGTTGATGACACTAGGGTCGCCTCATATTACACAGGACTTAAACATAACTGGCGAAATGTGGGTGTTAACAACGCCCAATCAGTTTGTACACTCGTAAGTCTCTTTAGTACCCCTCAGCAACATTTTTTTCATTCAATGTATATTGTGCAAGATATGGCAAGCTAAAAAGCACTGTTTAACTTTTTTTTTTTTTTGGGAAACCATCATAATTATAACTTCTCCCGGTCTGGGTGGAGCAGGAGGGCGTGTCAGACTTTTACTGACTAAAACTCACCCGTGTTCCCTCAGTTGCCTGTCAAAATTAAATTAAGGTTTAAACAAGCTAAAAAACTGTAACAAAGCTTACAGTATCACACATGTGGTTTTCAAAAGTTACAATATATTGTATTGGCGGTATAGGTACTATCGAGGACTAACATCTATACACCGTAAGGACTATTATTGCTTGCAGCGCTCAGCCGCCATAGTAACGCTTGCTAACCGACGTGGTTATTGTGTGCACGGGATTTTATTTTCAAATTAAATAATAATAATAAAAAGTGTTTATTTCTCACCTCAAGCCAAAAAATACAAACAATATTTACACACAGGAAGTAGCTAACGATCTTTGGCTGTGGATCGCTGTGCCTGTGGTAGGTTAACACCTGTGATGCAGGTCACCAGGGGCCCAAGTCTGCTATTTTTATAAATTCGTCATTCCAACACGATCCCATTGTCATTTTGCTAAAAGTTCGTAATCTGCTAAATTCATAATGGTCGATCATTGGTGTCGTAATAGAATTGTGTCATAATGGCATTTTCGCATTGCCATTATTATAAAACTCGTTAGTAGAAATGATTTTCGAAAAACTACTACAAAATTTGAACAATTTATTCATGCCAGATTTCATTTGTCTATATTTTTACATATTATTTATTAGTGTTTTAAGCAATCTAAAGTAGTAGGAAGTTCGTAAATTAAGTCAGTCATTTATTTGTCATTATGTATGAGATTACCAATACCTAAATGCCATTTCTTTCAATGGAGTGTCAGTGACTGACCATTGGAAAGTCATAATGACGCCATTTTATTAGTAGATTACCAAACTTGTCAAAATCAACAATTATGAAATCAATGATAGACCATTCTGACACTATTGTAATAGCAGACTTGAGACCCAGGACCAGGACCCCACCTGTTCATAGTTACATGTTTGAAAGCTGGCATGATATCACAGAAAGTAACAAAAATTTCAAACAGTAGTGAGCTTATTACAGAGAGAGGCAGTAGAGTATTAGAGTAAAATAAATAACTTAAAACGATTATTGAAGTCGGTTAAAAACTAAAAGTATGTTGGGAGTTTTTTATGAGTGTAAGTTTGTGTGTGTGTATGAGAGAGTGTTAGTGGATGAGCCAAATTGGTCAGATGTGAGTTTCCTCGATAGTACACCTCTGCCCAAACCTTCGGGAAAACAAGGCATGACATGATATTATTTTAAGTAGACTAAAGGCTCCTACACACTATGCCGGCCGGACAGCCGGTGGGCATGATGCCAACAAGGCCAGCGGCAAACTCGGTTTCTGCAGCAAGTGCCGGCGGCCTAATAACACCGTAGTATACCCGCAAGGCAAAAACCCGCCAGTTGTGCCGCCGGCATAGTGTGTAGGAGCCTTTACTTTGAGATCGAATTTATCAATTTAAAACGACCCGTCGGGTATTATAGGCGCTGTTCACATTTATACTCTGCCCTAAGTGTATACTTTACTTATGTAAAGGGTTAATTCACAATTAATTTGTGTAGATTATCAACCATGGAAGATGAGGAAGTACAAGCGACGTTAGAAGGGCAATTCACAGTCTTTGCCAAGTTCATGGACATCGGTCGCAATGGGACGACCATTGGTTTGTATCGGAGCGACTATTGGTTGCGGCAAAGCAAAGTCTTGGACGATAGAAATCTAACTATGACCGACACAGGGCTCGCGTGGATGCAATTCGGGTAACTAGTCGTACTTATTAACTATAACTATACAGGGTGATTGGAAGATGGGTGCAAAGCTTTAAGGCGAAGATAGTACAGACAATTTAGAACCATTTAAGCCATGGTTGTCTTAGACGAAGTCTTACCAACTTTTTTTTTTAAATAAGGTTTAAAAGACGTATTGTACAATTTTTTTATTTTTTCTGAGCTTTAAATGTCTGTAAAAAAAAATTCTAATGACACAGAAGCCTAAAACATGTTTTGCTTGATTGCTTACACATTACTTTAATTAAATAAATAAAAAATGAATTCATTTATCACTCAATTTGGCCATAATTATGCAGTTTACATTAAATTTTGAGAATTTCCGAAATAAAAATAAAAAATTTGGTTAAAAATATTTGGTAAGACTTCGTCTAAGACAACCATGGCTTAAATGGTTCTAAATTGTCTGTACTATCTTCGCCTTAAAGCTTTGCACCCATCTTCCAATCTCCCTGTATAATTATATTAAATTTAACTATATTAAAATTATAATAATATTGATTCCAGTCAAATCTGCTTGTAGTTGTAAAAGATAACGCCAATTAATACTCGACCAAATAAGGCAAGACCGTATAACAACTGTGTTCGACCTGGAATCGGACCCCATGTTCAGCATTCGCACCTTCGACCACGAGACCTTAATCCTTTCTTAACAAGCGTTTTCCTTTTCAACTAATTATTTACATCTCATACCATTTCAGCAAAACGGAACTCACTTACGGTGAATGGTATGAGTTCCTAACAGAAATTTGTTACCTCAAAGACATGAACCAAGTGGAAGTCGAGGGAAATTTGACCATTTGTGGCTTACCGGGATTTGTTCAGGTGATCGTTCCACAGTATAGAGACTTCTTTATTACTTGCAAACAACCAAATAAATTGATAAACTAGAAATGGTTCTGTTTCATCTTCAGAAACTGGAGTGAGCTTCGTGGATTTTTTTTTGCCGCGATCACAAACCTTTTTTTCAAATTCTTTAGTGAAACATTTTTTTGTATCATGGCAGCAGCGGAACTGTTTTTAAGGGTCAAAAGTTTCATTGTTTACACTGTTGGTGCGCTAGTGGGGTGTGATGTGATGTGATTTTAATTGTTTTAATTTAGCTGCAACGTCGAAAAGGTTGAACGTTATTTTGAAGTCCACCTTGTTTTTATATGGTTTTGTTTTATCCTCTAGCTTTAACATTTAATAAGTATTAAGGTAAGCATTTAATGGAATAAATGTAGTGAATTATCCACCGTTCATTAATATGTTCAAATCGGTTATCGATGCAGATAGTCGGTTAGGTTTATGTGAAAAACTGCATTATATGCGAATTGCTGGGGAGGCTCTAGATATAATAAAAAAAAAATAATGATGACAATTATAATGTTGCATTAGAACGGCTAAATAACAGATATAACAATAAATAATTTATCGTTGATCATCATGTTATTAACATTCTAGAGTTGCCCGTACTCAAAAAATGCACAGCTCAAAGGTCTCTTGTTTCAGTAATTTTAAACAATGCAGCACTAAAGAATTTGAAGCAGCCAGTGGAGCACTGGGACACTTTTATGATTAATATAGTGTTCAAAAGGGTAGATAAATACCTACCCCAACAGTGGTTTCTATCAAGTCTTATTAGTTTTTTCATGTTTTATATTTCACAGTGTTTTTTTTACAATGTGATAAATTACGAAAATATTATTTACGAAAAATAAATTATACTTCAGCGCAGCTGAAAATTTATGCGCAGTCCTCTCCTCTCAACAGAGCGACGGCGACTGATTTGTGAAACAAAAATATAATACTATGCTTGAAATTCCCGTAACGTGCAACGGAGGGTGACTTTTTCCTCAAACTCGTACAGAACATCGTAAGTACAAATAGCTTGTAGTCGTAATAAAATCTAAAATAAAAGGAATTTCAAAAACGCTTCCACAAAAATTTTCGCATTGTAGTAATATAAATAATCATCACATTTTTAATCTATTAGTAACTAGCTGTGCCCGCGACTTCGTCCGCGTGGAATAGTGACTTTTTGGGCAGCATATTTTGAATTACATAATAATATACCGTCGTTTGGGTAGCAAAAAATTTACTTTACAGTAATGCTTCTCTGTATACGATATTTGACGTATGGCCATCGGGGATGAATGATTAACAAATGTTCGCCGTGATTCTTTAAATTGACTTACCTTTTTTATTTATGAACCGATTGACATGAAATAAACACTAAATGTTAAGTGAAGCTTACTACAATATATTAGTGAAAACCGCATCTAAATCGAATAAGCCGTTTCTGATATTAGCGTGCACAAACACACAGACAAACAGACAAACAGACAAAAAAAAATTAATTACAATCTCGGGTTCAGCATCGATATAATAACAACCCCTGCTACTTTTTTTTTATATATTTCGATTGTACAGACACCACTTTTCTACAATTTTATTATATGTATAGATTAGCATATTCTATAAAAAAATAAAATACGTGAAAATGAGAGGTACCTTCCTGATGCTTTTTTTTATTCGAGAAAATTTTAATATTTCGTGTTTCTGTTCCACCAAAAGTTAGAAAATATCATGTAGTTACTTGTATAATTTTTACTTAAATCTAAGTCTTATCAATTTCATGAATAATCAAATTGAAAATAGGCAATTTTGGTATATATACCCCTCTTAAAGACTTTGTTTAATAGGCCAGAAACGCCCCCAGTATGTTCGTATCCGAACATAGATTTTATTTTATTTTGTATTTATTTTTATACTTACCATTTGTTAACCGGTCAACTACGGCTTTTGATTCTAGGTAGCCTTCCGATTGATTTTTATTCCCGACTGTCAATCAAATTATCTACGTTGCGAAGCTATTCTTTATTTAGTTTTAATATAATGTGATTGCACTAAATTTGCGTGTCATTTAGAAGAAGAGAACAGCAGCAATAGCACCCTAAAAACTGGCCAAATGCGAATCGGACACGCACCAGAAGGGTTCCGTACATCAATGCAAAAACGCTGACAAAAACGCGTTTCTTGTATGGACCTCTTTAGTTTTTAACTTTTTTTTGTAATTTATTTTTATTCGGTTACTTCTGGATGGCCTATATATGACATCAAAACCTGTAGACTCCGACAGTCCCCGGCCGATATCTGACAGCTGACATGTTTATGACCTTGCTCACAAAAAAGGTCCATTCAAGTTTTTTATTGTTTCTATCCACTTAAAGTAAACTGTTTTTCGTTTTTGAATAAACAGACCATACTATAAAATGTAAACAGTATTCGTATTACGAGAGTTGTATTTAAAAACAAATGATGATAACAGAGAATGGCTGAAAGTGTGTTAGTTCCCGTGTTATGTTGATTTTTCATAAAACTACTATCTCAATTTGCTCGAAATTTTGGATTTTACTTAAATAATAGACTAATAATCGAATAGCAGTTTTTTTTTGGGAATCCTGCTTAACATTCTCATAATATTGAGACTAAAACTTCATATCGCGCGGAGGTCAACGTCCGTTTTGACACTCGAACATGCAAAAAGTTTATTTAAATAGTATCGTATGAAATATACCACGATTGACAAATACTAATAGGGTTATTAATAACTTAAGAACTCAATCTCAAACTCAAAGCATTTATTTCAATAAAACTATTTGCAGGCACTTTTGAATTGTCAAAAAGTCGATCAGTTGGAAAGTTGAAGCTAGTTGCCCATTCCAAAACGTAGATCTCTATGGAGAAGAACGGGCAAGAAACTCCAAGGACACTCTTTTAAATCATGTTAGGTTAGGTTTAAATCATGTTACGCGTGGATCAGCAACATCCAGCTCAACCGTTTTGTAGGGAACCGAATGTTCCAACACACGCGCCACCATCAGTGAGACATTTAAGTGAGCATGACATATTCTCAACTACCACGCCTTTTCAAGTCAATGTACATCAAAACAACATAATTATTATACGGATGCATGGTACACACATTTCCAAAATTTAAACAAAATGCTTCTAAATTATACAAAACTATAGTTTGCAATGTATTTGAGAAATTAATAAAGTTTAATTTCCAAAAAGAAATAAAAATATTTTATATCTATTGAAATTTTCATAAATAATACTCGTTCAGTAAAAAAATAAAAACTTATTTGTAATGTCAGAAAATAATAATAATGTTCGTAATGTCAGGAAACATAAAAAGGGAAGCATCTCTTCCAAATATGAAAATTTTAACTAGTAAGCCCATAAGTGGCTGTGGAGCCGGACCAGTATTAAGCCAAGCATTTTTATCTACGATATAATCATCTAACTTATAATATGCTTGTCTACATAGTGTGCGTTTAATGCATGATATTAATTTATTTTCATTTAGTTCAAGAAGTTGTCATGCTCACTTGTATTTTATTATAACATTTTACACAGTACCCCATAAAAGAAGTGTGTACTTTAGACACTCTGAAAAGTGGTTGATCTAATTTGACCCTATTTCTAGTGTTAAAATTGTGCCTGTCAATTATCTTGCTAAAAATATGTAGGTTTTACGAAGATACGTAATGTTTTCATAGATATATTGACAAGGTACCGTCATGATGTTAATTGTTTTGAGCAGTTCCCTTATTCGCGTCTGCGGAGGTTGTAGATGGCTCTGAAAGCCCCCTTTTGCAGAATAAAGATCGACTCAACATCCGCAGCCCGTCCCCATAGCAAAATACCGTAAGACATGATGCTATGAAAGTAACTAAAATAAACCAGTCTCGCGGTATCCACGTCTGTTAATTGGCGGATCTTCCAATCAACGTAAGTGGGAGAACTTAGCTGCCCTGCAAGTGATGTTAAGTGAGAACCCCACTGTAGCTTAGAGTCAAGCGTGATCCCCAGGAAAACCATCTGTTCGACGAATTCTAGTATCTCCTAATTCAATACAACGTGACATTCACTACTTCTAACATTCGGTAACGTGAATCTTATGCATTTAGTTTTCTTTCCATTTAATACCAAATTATTTACAGTACACCAATTATGGACCCTAACTATAGTGTTATTTACGTCTTCAAGCTCCTGTGCTTGTCTCTTATTTAAAAAATCAGTGATGTGTCATCACTCAGCAAAGAGCTTTACAAACCTTAAAGATACACTCAAATCACTGTGAAACACTCAAAACAATCAAAATTCACAAACAGTGAGGAATTTGAGGAACATTTTTTTTCGAAAAAAAAGTTTTTTTGATGGTATTTGATGCAAATGTAAATGTAAAACGATGTAATAACTACTTTTAAATGAATATTTAAAGCGGCACCAGAAATACACATTCTGTGAAAGTTTCAACTGTCTACTATTACGGATCATGAGATACAGCCCGCTGACAGACAAACGGACGGACGGACAGCGGAGCTAAAACAATCAACTTCCAAAAAAACACTACAATCTGAAAATAAAATTAAAATGTATTTTCAGGTGTTTTTGTATTTTCGTTTTATTGCCACCGACTTCCGAAATTAAAGTTATTTTTCACTTAATAGTGTTTTTTTTAGGAAGATTATTGTTTTTTTAATAAACATTTTGTTTTTACTTTTTATTTTGGGGTACCTAACTCACACAGATTAATATACTTTCACTTTCTAAGAAAATATTAGTGCCATGAAATTAGTTTCATCACCTACATACACTAAGTAGAAAATATACGTGTTATTTAAACTAACCCAAAAAACACTAACTAGAACTTGACCAAATAAACGAAATGAAGAACTTGGCAAAGTAAATGGGACGGGGTATTCTCTGAGTACCCCGATCCCCGAGGCCCCCGTCCCGGAGGACCCCGATTTATTTTTATATAATTTTTATAATATAATTTTTATACCCTTTCAAACGACAGAAGAATTTTTAAATGACGTAGTTCTGAGGTAACAAACATAAACAAGATACAATTGAATTGAGAACCTGCTCCTTTTTTGAAGTTGTTTAATAAAGTACACAGTCCATTTAAAAGGCACTGTGTTTGGATGCTCGTGAATGTGTGTTAGGATAAATCTTTTTTAGTTGTTTTACATAGCTTTTAAAAGTTTACTAACATAGTTTTTAAGTCTTTGTTACTAGGTAATACTAGATGGATTGTGTGTACTTGTAGTCCGGAATACAGAATAAATAAATGTATTAGTCAGTCTGTATTTTCAAAGGATTTATCCAATTCCGAAATAAGCTTAAAGGGTAGTCTGTTTGTGAGTTTCAAGCAAATTCGACCAATTTACTACATAATAAGCTTGGTTTACGTGGGGTGGTGCGGGGAGCTTCTGCCCGGGCTCGCAGCTGCATCTGGGCTGCGTTACCTGCAACCTTGAGCGCACTTCCACCCTCTACCACCCACTACCGCCCAGTCACCCGCTTTCAGCCCCCGCACTCCCCGCCGCCCACGCAACCCCCCCACCCGCCACTAACTGCAATCCTATGCAGAAGGTTTGCGCTGCACACAGTTTTCAATATTGTGAACGAAAATTATCTTTTTACTTTATCATGTTGTCCAAGTAGGAACGAACATGAGCGTATATCTCTATTGAAATTAAGGTTTCGTCGGTGGAAACAATTTGATGTGTGATAATTAATCATTAAAATATTATTAAGTTACGCCTATGTAATGTCTTGGTGCTGGTGGACTATCAATCAGTGCCCAGCCAACCAGTGCCAGTAAGGGAACTCTTCGAATTGTTTATAGTGAGTGACCTTAGACCAAATACAAAAAAAAAAACACGGACATCACACGGACCGAACGGACAACAGGCGACAAAAAAATCTGAGGAACTGCGAAGGATTTGGGTCATTGCAACAACAAAACCAACAGATATAAAAAACTAAAAAACACGCTTTATAAACCAATTACCAAACTAAAAAAAGAGGAAATAATTTAATTAAATTAAAAAGCGTGGGGTGCTTGACATTAATTGATTATAAAAATACCTCAAAAAGCACCCCACGCTTTTTAGTTGGATTAATTTATTTTCTATTTTTTTAGTTCTGGTAACTACAAAAACGTGTTTTTTTTTCTATTTTTTTTTAATTATTGAATTGTCATCGGTCCTCGACAAGTTTACAAAGTTTCAATGAAATCTGACCGTTTAAAGTGGGTCAAAATCGCGCTCAAAGGAGTCGGTTACATACAAACATACAAACAAACATACAAGTGAAGCTAATATAAAGCGTGTAAAAAGGGAACGTTGGGCGCTGATAGTCCGGACTAATCTGTTGATCCGTAAGTTTGCAAAGTGTTCTAGTGGGGTACAAACTCTGTTTAACCAAGCGCAGCGCCTTACTTGTCTAATTCAGTCGAATACAACATCGTGTACAGAGACACGTTGTTGCGGTGCTGCCACAACATTGCAGCGCAACAGGGATGCCCGCATCAACCATGCATTCATGCGAAAGCGCGTCGCTTCCCTGATTTCTACAATATTGTTAATTAATGTATCTTCCATCGTGTACCTACTTTAGGTATATATAAACACTATTTTTGTTTTGTTTTTATTATGTAAGTGAACACGTGACGTGACGTGAAAAGTGACCTTAAAGGCTCTTCAGATAGGTCAGGTGCGTAGTACTGGCGTTCGTTGTAAATGTTTGACCAGATATACCTATGTATGTATGAAAGTAACCGGGGCAAAAGTAACCGGGGCAAAAGGAGTATGTCAGGATTGTACCAGATGGCGTTCTATAGTTTCTGCTTACCCCCACAAGAAAAAGGCATGAGTTTATATAATTATGTATGTATATTATGTATTATTTTACTAAGATATTACAAATGGATTGTGATGGATTTAAGTTTTACATAGGTACTCACGCTCCTCATCTACATTCAATACAAAAGGAGGTCCCCACTCTAATTTACTTCATTTCACTTTATTTGGATTTTTATTTTACTAGTTGATCTAAAAATAACGAAATATGTGGGTATATAATCAAAGCAGAACTTGTAAGCTTTTAAATGTATATTCTAAGGAAGACCGCTGTTGTCTGAGTTACAGATATTTATTTATCTAGTTCAGACACACATTTATTGTCGAATTTCTGTTTAGTATATGCTCATTAAAGATATGTTATATTGTACTATCTTATTTGAATTTGAAATAAATAAATAAACTTATTATTGTATATTCTGAAATAAGCGATAATTATTATTGTAAATTTCTTTGACATGTTTGGCACCTTGGGGTCCTGGACCTTTGGAAGCCGTTAGAAGGGAAGAAGCGAACTCGCCGACGCCCGTTAGACACCCAATTAAATGAGATAATATTATTACTCAACCACGGTGTGCCGTGTGCCGAAGCTCATCGTTATCAACATGCATGGTATTTAGTTCAGGAATGCTTTGAGGTCACCATTAATCAGATTAAAACGCTTTTCGTTAAATGAACACATAGTTCACGTATGAATGTAACGTTATTATAAATAGGTACACTGGTTTATGTTTTGAATTAAGGATTATTTAGATAGTATTATTTGTTAAGCCGTATGATGCTGCACGTGCAGACGGAACGTAGCCTCCGGGCTATACAGAAGTCTCTAAAAAGACGGTTGTTGCGCAGTTCGCGAGGCTGAGATTGAATTGATTCTTAAGTGAGTGAGTAAATATACAGGAAAAGTTTTTATTCAGTGCGCAAACTGTAACCATGAATACAGCATATCATTCTATAGAGCCCACAGCGCAGAAATTTTTCGTCGGTTATACAAAAAAAAAACAGCTGGTCCGACGATACGAAACCGACGAAAAATATCTGCGCTGGGGGCTCTAGAATGATATGCTGAATTCGTGGTTACAGTTTGCGCACTGGATAAAAACTTTTCCTGTATAAGCTCTAGGAGCCTAAAAAGCAAATACTTAAAACACTTTGTACGCCTTTTTACGAAAATTATGCGGACGGAGTAATATTTTTTTATTTATTTATTTATTTCCAACTTACAACTATCATTACAGGATTGCACCTAATGCGATAGTGTGTACATCTAAATTCTTATCTTAACTTATTACTAACTTATAATTATTTTTATAATATTTAAATTTTGTAACATATTACAAATAATGCATTTTTTGTGAACTCACTCAGAGAACAACCGAAAAGGTCTGAGTCACTAGCTATGAGGTTGAGAGTGCGGAGTGCACGCGTCAGTGGCGCCTCACTCAAAAGATTGGTCCGAGCGCGCGGCTCCGCCAGCAGCCGTGGCTGTCGTCGGCGCCACACGTACCTGTCCGGAACACACAAACCTATCTGCCCTAAAATGTCCGCATTATGTACCTTCCCTCTAAGTACCTTGAATATGTACGAGACGAGTGCGAGATCCCTCCTGACCCTCAGTTCGTTATATCCAACCATACCCAAAATAAATAAAGTTGGGTACATAAGCGGATAAAATGGGTATACACCGTACAAGCGGTGGTACAAGTACCTCACAAACTTGTTTTGTACTCTCTCCAGCATGAGTCTATATTTAGATTCATGTGGAGCCCAAATGACTGCGTTACATTCTAATTGACTTCTGACTAAACTATTATATAAGGCGATAATCGCTTTAATGTTTTTAAAGCCCCGCACCATACGGAGCATAAAACCCAAATTACGGTAGGCTTTTCTGCAGCAGCTTGTGATGTGATCACGAAACGTTAGCCCCGTGTTGAATTTCACCCCTAAGTCCCTAACTTCCGTAGCCCTAGCCATTGGCAACCCGTCTATCTTATACGTATATGGAATAGGAGTACGCGCGCGAGAGAAAGTGATTGTAACGCATGTTTGGCACAGTAAAATATATGGAGAACGAGTGCAGCAGCAGAAAACGAATTATACTAACTTTTTATATAATAGGTAATGCATGAAAAATACATTAAGTTTAACCACTAATTAACTTAAATCAGTAAGCAATCGGATTATATTGATCTAATCAAAGTCGAAACATGTAGTCAGATGCGGTACCTAACATATTAGTTACCATTTCCCATATTGGTAAATGTGCACTGGGACAATATTCGCGGATCTTAATGAGAGCCACTACGACATTTACCGTCCAATAAAGGTTTATCGTTTCCCAAACCAAAATACACAATACACCAGTACTTAATCAGTATTTGCCTACTTGCAAAACAGTTTCTACAAAGCCATCTGCCCTTTAACCATCAATGGCGCAGGCCGCCCACGGCTACCGGCTGGCCGCCGCATCCGGCGTCGTCGCACATCAAACACACGGCCGCCGCACCGAGCCGTGTCGTCGCACAACGGTAGCTCACACGGCTATCGGCTGGCCTCCACACCCTGCCGTCTAGTTGCAGATCCGTCACTCACTCGTTGAACTAATACAAAACGCGAGCTGTAAATGCAACGCAAAATCGAACTAAAACAGAATAGAGAATACGTTCGTGAAACACAAATATCGACCCTGAAATTCCCTTTAGTGAGAGTTTATGTCTTTACGTATTTTTTCGTTTAGGTATTTCATTGTATATTATTCAATACATTTTAATTATTTATTTTTTAGAACTAGGTTTTGTCTGCGGCTCCGCCCGCGTGGATGTCGGTTATCGCGTAAAAAAGTAGGCTATGTCCTTTTCCATATCCCAGGCTAAATCTTTCATGCCTTTCATGACGATTGGTTGGATCGGTTCAGTGGTTTAGGCGTGAAAGCGTAACAGACAGATAGACCGAGTTACTACAATATACACGTATATATGTAATGGACTCATGTTATTGACTTAACCAGACCCTTTATTATGTTACTATTACATAGCAAATAAACCATACTTTTAATCATTTATAGAATAATTTATTGATACAGTTTGTTAATGTGCACCATTAATAAAATGTCAAAGACTCAAAATCGAAATCTTTATAATCATAAATGAAATTAGGGAATTTTTTTGAACGCCATCCAAAATCCAAACAAGCGAGCAAACCTTGTTTGGATGTTGAAACTAAGTGCACACAGGTGCCCTTTCAAGATTCAAATAGAATCACTAGCCGATATTCGTGACGGAAATAGACTGAGCGGGTTACATGAATAGGGACTGCTAACAGTTTCTACTAAGTTCACGGACGAAATATTAATAGGACAAGAGGCAATAAAAGATAAAGGAACTGTGTATTGCCAAACATAAAGTTCAGACATAATTATGATGTGTTTCATATGCTCGGAGCACGATGGGACACGACGACCTATGTGTAGCTTAATGTATAAAATGGACTACTCGTGCCAATTTTCCCTTCAGTTGGTTGTAATTATTGGTACGATTCATTTCGCCATCTTTTATGTCGTATTGGTAACAGCTTATACTCTATGGTTAAATGTCATGGGGTCGGTATAAACAGAGCCAGCCTGCTTTTTACACGCTTTATATTAGCTTCACTTGTATGTTTGTATGTAACCGACTCCTTTGAGCGCGATTTTGACCCACTTTAATCGGTCAGATTTCATTGAAACTTTGTAAACTTGTCGAGGACCGATGACAATTCAATAATTTAAAAAAAGAGAAAAAAATACACGTTTTTGTAGTTAGCAGAACTAAAAAATAGAAAATAAATAATAGTTTAAAAAACTAAAAAACACGCTTTAAAAAACAAACTAAAAAAGGAGAAAATAATTTAATTCAATTAAAAAGCGTGGGGTGCTTCACATTAATTGATTATAAAAATACCTCAAAAAGCACCCCACGCTTTTTAATTGAATTAAATTATTTTCTCCTTTTTTAGTTTGGTTTTTAAAGCGTGTTTTTTAGTTTTTTTAAATATTTATAAAACAGCAAGTAATTTTATTAAACAGCATTTTTCAGGCGAAACCCAATGTTTAATAATTATTATTAAACATTGGGTTTTGCCTGAAAAATGCTGTTTATATGATTACCTTTTATCTAAATTTGACTTTACGAAGTCTAAATGCGACACCGATTGCGATTAACGGAGTCCTACCATTCTTCTGACTTTCCAAATGCCGAGAATTCTTTGACTATGGAGTTTAGAATCTGATACGGCTATAATTTTCCTATAGGTACATAAATACATATAGCTGTTATATAAACGTAATAAGCCATATTCTTGCATGGCTGAATATCAAATAAGACCGTTAAATCTACTGATTTAACGGTCTAGATTTTAATTCAACGACAGAGGCTTTATTATCTCCTAGTTTTCTAAAGCTAGGTACTCCTAGCTTTAGAAAACTAGGAGATAATAAAGCCTTCGTTGAATTAAAATCTCTGTGACAGACGAACCAAAACGTGATTTCATAAAGTTCCGTTTTTCGATGAACGATCGGAACTAAAATCCTACAAATATCTAGTGTCATGATTTTCAACCATGCGAGAGGCATGGAGCACGTTCGAATATAATGGAAACATTGGAATTCGCTCCGACAACACTGAGCTGTCCATGAAATGTAATAGAGCTTTGTGAATCTTGTTTTACAGAGAAATGTTTACAGTTCGAAAATCTGGTTGGACAAAATTATGTGAAATAAATGAAAAGGCTATTCTGGAATGGTTTCAAAATAACAAACCAGTTGGGCAGAATAATGTTGATTCATGATGAGATCATATTTAACATAAAATGAAATCTGAATCTTATTAATAAGCATCATAAACTTTATGATCGCTTACTATTGTGGAAATGGAGATATTGTTTAGGTGGCCATACAACCATTGGTTTTCTGTTAGGTACGTTTAGAAATAGTGACAGTGGATTTTAATATTTTAATAGCAGATTTTTTTCTCCAGATAAATTGTTCCCGCAGTTATATTGTGATTTTTAACTAGGTGTCCATCTTATAAACTTACATAGAAACTTATGCATATTCATTTTATAACCTAAACTTTTTTGAAAATCAATTTCAGTAAAAATATCTGAAAATCATTTATTTTGCACAAATTTTATCTATACTCGATAGGTGTAGGTTGTTTAAATTAAGGTAAACAAAAAACAAACTCGTGACTCATTGATGCGAAACCTTTTATTTCAAATTTTAAAATCATAATATTATTTATAATGATATTATAATAGGCTCCATTCTGAATCTGAATCAGAATCTGATGAACTATCTGTCACATCACCACATATTATAAAACAAAGTCCTCCGCCGCGTCTGTCTGTCTGTCTGTTCGCGATAAACTCAAAAACTGCTGCACCGATTTTCATGCTGTGTTCTCGAGGAAGATTTTAGTATAGGTATAATTTGTCAAGTTTTTGTAAGTATACATTGGCTAAAAAATAATGATATTTGTTGGAGGTGTCGGAAAAAAATAAGCCGTTTGGGAGCTTTCAACGAAAACGCTGCCTCTTTTAGATATAACAAAATTATGTATGGTGGAATTGTGTATCTTGTATGGGTATACAGAAAAGTCCGCGATGGCATATGTCTATCTCTTAAGGATAACATACTATATCCATTTTAATCATAGATATCCAGAGATATGCCTTCATTGCGGAATAGTAAGGAATCCTAGTGTCGCCGCTTATCTCCCACCCAAATAATTACTTACACTACTACTACTACACACACACACACACACACACTTACACTCACACACACACACACACTCTCACACTCCCACTCACACTCTCACTCTTACACTTACTTGTACTTACGACACACACTTAAAATTTGAACACGCACACTAAGAAGAAAGCAGCTACACTAAATCAATTTCTAATAGCACACATACATAGAATGGGCGGAGCATTCACTTGTAAACACTTACTTTTTGCGAACATCCAATGCACAAGCATGCAATTAGGGAGTCGAAAGCGATGGTCGTTAATTTTTATCGATATTTAATTTTAGCACATGCTTGTATTATAATAACTTCGTTTAATTTTCTACTAATCATTTATTTTTTATTCACCTATCCGAAAATACAGTTTATTTCTACTAAAATAAAATGAGAATATTTTTTGTATTGTATTACTGGTTAAAGGGAACGCTCTTTGTTAAATATCATGCTATGTAATTATATTAAATATTACTTAATCTTAAAAAAAAAAAATATTTTAATCAAAAATACCTACCTACATTCAGGTTTGGTTTAATTCAGTTAGGTTAATGTTATACTCATATGCAAACTCAAAAATAATTGGATGAAATATAATATTTATTTATCATATTACTTATCAGTTATCAATTTCTCATATTGTATTATAAATTAAATACTGTTCATTTGTCAAATCTTTAGGCATAGATTAACTTTTAGACACTTCACGAGTAACTGTATTGGAATAACAATGTCTTAATTTGGTTCAAACAACATTAAATTAATAACTAATTTAAATCTTTTACTATACGTGTAATACGAGAATATCCATTGAGTTCTGTAAAAAATATTCAACTGCAATAATACGCATATCGATAAAATCAGCCGCACACAAACGATTGCACTTCTCTAAATTCAAAACGTGCATTGAATTCGGAAAGATTCGGGCTAGTTCGGGTTAGTTCGTGTCGCTCCGGACGTAAGTTAGTGAATCATTTAAAAATTGATTTAAAATATAAAACAGTGACTTAATTGTTTACTTAATGGTGGTAGGGCAAGCCATTTGTCTTCAGGTTGATGGTATTTGGCCTATTTTTACAAATAATTACTGCACAACTCGGCATTTTGGTTTTTTACGCATCAATAGTGCACTGTACGCAGTTGCAAAGCGACTGAATGAAGCGTACAGCTGCCGTTCGAACATACTATCAATTTGATAGTATCGAGGCGGCACGAGCCACGCCCCCAAGGCATATCTCTCGAATATCCGTGATTTTAATACTTAAAAAATGGGCAATTATAAAGCAGTAATTGGAAAGCTATGTACACAAATACGGTATTAATCCTTATCATATTAAATAGGTTAGAGGCTTTATTTCCGACTTCTTAATAGGACTGGAACACCAACTTTCAACCTTAACTTATGGGAAGGCACTCTTAAAAATTCTAAAGAGTTGAGAAACTCTATAGGGTACGATATGACTTGTGCAGTGTCCATTACATTATCTACTGAGGGGTATTCGACAACATCCCCCTCCACGTCTGACATGATGACATGATGTTCCATCAGAATAGCTCTAATATTTTGTCTCCTGTCGCAAACTTATAAAACATTCACATAAACCTTACATATTTCCATACAAACTTTCATCCCCTATTCCCTATTGTTATTTTACACCCTTGAGGGTAAAACTTTTACAAACTTTGAATGTCATAATTATTTATATCGAATCAACAGCCTAAAATATAAGTTTCAGGCTTCTAGCTCTAAAAATGACGATACTTCCATGCAACTTTTCAACCCCCCCCCCATTTCAACCCCTTTTTTCGCATTAAAAAGTTGTTTATGTCTTTTCTCAGGTTTTAGACTACCTGTGTACCAAATTTCATTTAAATCGGTTCTGTAGTTTTGGCGTGAAAGCGCGACAGAGACAGACAGAGTTACTTTCGTATTCATAATACTAAAAATAATATAATTATAATTATGATAAGTAAGGATAATTTACTCATGCATTAAAATAGTTAAAAAATCATCTTCATAGAAATCTCGCTCATAATTATAATGGAGATGTTAAGTGGCAAGCAATAACCTCGGGTTGTTAAACAATTTGCAAACAATTTTACTGAAATCTCCGCGCGCCAATTTTCGTTCGATATTATCGCGATCTCACTCGCTTGCATTTTACTTGCATTGCGTTGGATGAAACAACAAGCTTTTCAACCATACTCGCGTTGACAACAGATGGACCGGCCTTCTCCTTCGTATATTTTAGTTTCACGGTGATAACAAGCATTTTATTAGGTACTTTAAAATTATCCAAGGAAGATCAAAGTAACGATGGATGGACTTTGTGAAAGATAAAATGTATACCTAGATAGAAAGAAAGAAAAATACGTTTATGGGCATAAACACAGCTTAAAAAACCTTAAAACTATAAATAAAACACAACAATGTTATTAATGCCAAAAGGGCCTCAGCTCAGCATAATCAATCAAAAAAAAAAAATCAAAAAAAAAATATTTTATTTCACATAAGCCTGCATGGGCACTTATGAAACGTCAGAAGCTAGGTGCACGGTTCCAATTTGTCGTTTCCTATGGAGAAGAGCCGGCAAGAAACTCCACGGTTACTCTTTTAAAAATAATTGGCTTTTACAATGTTTTCAAATTACAGTGATAATAGGTATGGGAGGACAGTGCAGGCCAGTCAATAAGTACCAGGTACTTAGAGGAATGAAAATACAGAATAGAAAAACGTCTACAAATCTAGTCTCTAAGGCCTACAACGTTCTCTCATTCACAATATGTAAAAGAATCTACCTATATAAAATGAATCTATTTGAACCAAGTGACATGTCAGATGATAATGTCAGATGGCAACACAGTAGGTATGCACAACCTGACGCTGATTTTCAGCTGCAACCCACGAGTGCCATACGCTCGAAAAATAAATAAACAGATAGGTGAAACTTGTACCGAGATAGCGACTAATAGAGAAGTATAAATGAAAAATACTTGCTGCGCCGACTGAGTTATTAATTTAGTGAAAATGGCAATTTTACTATTCTGTTGTTGTCGATTTCATTATTCTATTCAACCTAAATTTTTCATTGTCTATGTAACTAAATCTGACTATTTTTTATCGCGATTAAAAAGGTGTGGAATAAAATTAGTTGTCAAAAACTAAAATTCACACCAACAACTCCAGTTCAGATGCAAAAACAGTACTGTATCTTTTTTTCTTTCCTTTTACTTATATTATCTCGAAAATGGTGTGTCACTGCTACTGCTCAAAGAGCGGACTTACCGCTGCAATCGCGGCGTGCCCATCGTTTAGTTAGTTTAGTTCGGGGTACAAAAGAATCGGCACCAGTGTCCAACTTTGTTTATCTACTTCGCGATTTAAAACATACACAGGATGTTAAGATGTTATAGAAGATACGAGTAAAAGTCATCGCACATAATATTTTGTGTTATCATTATTTATATCTTTTTCATCATTTTGCCTCATTGGCTCGTCAGCTAAACTGTGTAAATATTACTTCCTGAATACGTTGTATTGCTGCCAGGTACATTGCAAACCCGTTTACAGGATTTTGCGGTTCAGTAACTCAATCACGGTATCATATTTTTTTTAAATCCAGCACGGCAAGCGTTCGGCGGAATGAATGAATTAACTAAACCGTTTACAATGCATGATTGGGTTAAAGGAGAAACTGGTGCATCAATCAACCTGCCGAGTCTTTTCCCAACTATGTTGAGGTCGGCTTCCAGCCTTCGGAAACAGCTGAATCCAATAATCCTGACTCCTACAACCAAGTTACTGGGTAATACGATACCCTGTGGGTAAGACTGGTTGTCAGAATTTCGAGTTTTGACGACCTCTGTAACGACTGTCAAAGTTCCATGAATGACAGTCGGGACCAACGCCTTAGCGTGCTTTCCGGGAAGCGGAGGGGCTTCGGTATGTAAAGATGATCCACTGACCACACGCGGCAAGCCTACGAGTTTTACATATCTATAGGTATGGAAACCCTATTGAAAAACCGTTTAATGGCTAACCGAAATGGTCCTTGATTGCTGCTCTTATAGGTACATTCGTTAGCAATGGAAAGATTTCACCGACGGATAGTACCGTTATTGTTTGTTGTGCTGTGAATAATTTTATAGGCAAGCGATTTCACTAAAAATTCATATTATAAAACCAAGCACAAACACATAGTTCCGTACCAGAAAAAAAAAAACACTGAAAAACGTTTCTAGAATGGGGATCCCCTTTAATTTTTAACTTTATTTATTACTGCGGCCATAGAATACACTCTTTAATACGATACAGTATTACGATACAGCCTTGTGACAGATGGATGACTGGATCCCGTTGGCACTCTGGGTATGGAACCCTAAACACAGATATTACTTACAAGTACCTATAGCTATACAGAATTTGCTGTGTTATGCTATAAAAGTTTAACTTGAAAGTTATTACGTGTATATGTAGGTATGTACCTACCTATACATTATACAATTGAGGTGATTGACCTACCTCAAATAAAGGATTTGATTTCCTACACGCGATTTATGAAGAATTTATGAACCTATTTTTGATGTTTTAGTTTTTAGGTCATTTTGTATTTTTGGGCTTCTTGTTTTATATTTTGTAATAATTTTAATTAAAAATACTGAAGTAGATTTGCCTCTTGAATGTGTTGGAACTTCATGTTGTTTTGAATTGTGTGTACACATTGTAGGTACTGATGGCCTAAATAGAGATGACATTTACTCACACATGCTAAAGTGACAATGTCCTCGCTATTAAGTATGATTTGTGTTCATAGAGGTGTGAGGAATAGTGTGGAAAGTTCTTCATCCTCCATGGAAAAACCTCCGACCAGACGGGAGTTTCCTGGTGGGCTACTGCCCCATGATATATACTGAAACGTTGTATATATGCTAATAGCGCGGTTAATTTTGCTTGCGCGATGCAAGGTTTTGCGTACCGTCAATATGTGATGTGTATTTCACATTTAATTTTGGCGTTGTAGAAGCCAGTACATGTTCACTGATTGATTCGCCGCTAGTAATATCGAAAATAATTAATGATTTCGCAGGTAATTTGGTGACAGGTACTGCTGTTATTACTGTACAAACGATTTCTATGCGTGTTTGTTTACATAATGAAACCAGTTGTTTATCAAGCGTATCTAATGAGGTTACGAGAAAATGCTTACTGGCGCTAGATTTACGGAGTTTGTTGTCAATTATTCTGTAGGACGTGAAGGACAGGCGTTTTGTGGAACTGTCCCATGTTATGTTGACGGTCAAAAAGTGCTGATTCTTAGGTTATTTTGAATAAATGACTTATGATTTAATTTGATTGGAAAACCTAAACAGAAATGTAGGTACGTTTTTGAACACTGAGCTCGAATACTTTGGCGGACTTATTGAGCATGGATCAGGTACGGTCGAGCTCAAGTAAGACTGATGCTTTAGTTAAGTCCCCAAAACCATTGAATGTAAGTGGTTTGTCAGTTCTTACGATTGGCGAGCTACTTTCGTAAGTACATTGCAGGCTATGCCTCAAAAGCCGTTTTTAACACGGTTTTTATTGCTAAGTTGCTCTGGAAAAGTGAGCCCTTCAAATGGGCTGCGGAACAACACGTAGAACGTAGTTGTGTAATTAAAAGCCTAACCGAAGCACTCGTTTTAGTAATTTTCGATCCTCATCTGATCACTCAGCTACATACCGACGCCAGTACGGATAGTACTGTGAGAGGTGTGTAGTGGGTCAAGCCCCACTACACACACACACCTCTCGTTTAAATCTTTGATAAGGTTAAATACTTCTTCCTCGTCAGGGGGGAGCATGATACAATAATTAATCAAAAGGGGGATCAGATAAAACGTCATTTGAGGTTGTTATATTCTGCGTTGAATTGGTAGTATGTTCCGCAAGCTTTCTACCCACATTCGCAAAGAAATTATTAACGCTATTGATGTCTTTATCGAATGTAATGAGACAGGAAGAGGGGACAATTAGTTTGCTTGAGCCACTTATCTTTTTAATTGCATCCCATATCAGCTTTATATTACCTTTTGCATTTTCAACCTTGCTTTTGTAATATAATAGTTTCGTTTATCTTTTTAATATAATAGAGTTACAAAAAATTTGGTAACTTTTATAAGTTAGTATAAGCATCTCATTTGCCGGATCTTGTTTAAGTTTTTTATGTAGGTTACCCTTGTTTCTCATGCAACCCTTTGGTGATCCACGGTTTACTGACTCGTTGTCTATTAGGAATTATGATTAGACTAGAGTGGTTTGCCATCGCAGTGGAAAGGCACGTGACAAGTAGGTCGGTTGCGGTGTTAGCATCACTGCTTTCAAGAATAGGCTGAAAGGGAGTACTCTTTATTGTAACATCGAGAGATTCAAAGTCGATTGAGTGAGCCGTTTTTCGCCGCTGGTTCAGAATAATGGCAACAGTTTTGTTATCTGTAATTTTTTTTTTTTTGGGCTTTGGCTTCGCACGGTTTGTGCATTTAGCCAGTGTCAAGTAATTTTTCTTTTCGATCAAGTAAATGGCCCGATATCAGGCACGAAGTTACAAAAAAGTCATAGTCGTCTTTAGTCAGTCAAGTCCAGTCGAGTCAAAGTTATTGTAAAGCGGTAGCAACTTTACAACAACCTAACATGAGTTTTTGGGGGAACACGAAAAGTCCACGTTAGTCACTTATTTTCACCTTCACTACACTTGTGCACACACATGTAACTAAATTGAATAATTCACTACCAAAATTATACAATTCAATTCGCTATTTCACTAAATTTCATGAAAATGAAAATTCGTGCGACATGTTCCAACCCGATCCCGCCAAAAACTCCCCGCGGACTCCTTATCTGTAATTGAAGACTCGAACACGAAACAGTTGGCATCTAATTTTGTGTTAAGCATTATGTGGTCCAGACAGGCAAGTCCATGCATAGGTGCAGTATAAGCTGGGAGCAAACAGTGACTATTGTGCTAATAGCACAATACTGAGCAAAAATTTGTCCTAAAAATTAAATGGAAAAAACAACAAAATACCTTGGTATTACAATAGATGAAACACTTTCGTTCAAACAACATATAGAAGCTTTAAATAGTAGAATTCGCAAGTTGATATTTGTTTTTTTTTAATACGCTATATTGCTGATCCAAAAGTTGTTGAACAAGTTTACTTTGCTTTAAGTCAATCGATATTAACGTACGGTATTACCACATGGGATGGTGCGGGTAAAACACTGTTAATAACCACCGAAAGAGCTCAGAGGGCGATTCTCAAAGTGTCTACTTACCGCCCTTTCCTTTTTCCTACTAACCTGCTATACAAATCTTGTGAAATTTTAACAGTTCGACAACTTTTTTATAATGGGCATTGTATTAAAACAACACACAGCTCTTCCTTCTAGTACTGAATATACTAATAAAAGACGTAAAGATATCGTCGGTCCACAAAATATAACTAAACATGCTTTTATATCAAAATTTTATCTGTACCTCGGTCCTCGCCTTTATAATAGACTTAACTCGAAAGCAAACATTTATTCCCTGAGCTACACAAATTGCATGAGAACTCTCAATTATGCTCTCCAAAGTAGGTCTTACGAAGAAATAGAGAATTTACTGAGTTAAAGTAAATGTAAGTGAATATTTACGTTAAGTATTTATCAAATTTAGAAACTAAGAGTTAAGCTACTCAACATTTACAAAATTATTTGTCTATTTTCAACTTGTGGTTATTTATTAAATTTATAAAACTATTTTAGCTCTTTTTGCCTGAAATACAGGATTACCCAGTTTAGGCACGTAGTTCTTAGAAATAATATTTATTATATAAATATAATAAATATTATTTCTAAGAACTACGTGCTACGTGAAAATATAAAGCTTAAAAATATGTACAGTTTTGCTTAAAAGCAAAACTGTACATATTTTTAAGCTTTATATTTTTTTTATAAATATATTATTATATGTATTATTATTATAAGTAGGCTTTTCTGCCTGCTGAGCCACTTTAGTTTTTTTCAAAGAGATGTTTTATAAAAAAAATATTACATTCCCGATACTGACTTTGCAAGACTATGATTTTATGGATGTTTGGCGTTTAGGCAATAGACGAATGAAGCACAAGATGAATAGAATAGAATAACGTTTATTGTCTGCAGCGCAGTAGTAGGTACACTTATACACAAAACTATAAATACTGGAAGCAAAAGGTTTAAGCGTCAGCATTATGCTTAGGTCTTAGCGAGTTGCTAAGCGCTGGTTTTCAGCTTAAACTCTTGACTCCTGTTTACAAAAAAAAAGAGTTAGATTTGGCAACAACGCATAAAAAATGTAAATAAAAAAAAAACATTATGTTAATATAAGATAATCACACATTAATAAAAATTAATTATGAAAAAAAAGTGAGTGGTGGTTAGAAATGTAGATGGAGATGTAAAGATTATTATGAATTTTTAAACAATAAGCCTACCTATGCACAGAATGAAGTGGGTACGTACAGCTATTTGCTATATTTTGAACGCGTTCCTTCATTTTGTGCCACCACGACATCCTTGCAAGTGCTGTTTTAGCTACAGATTAGACAAAATGGAAAACCCAGGTGAGTACAACGCAAAACTAACTCTTAATACCGTTAATACTGTAAATGTTCCTCGAACGGGTTAAGACGCAGGTACCACCTAGCTCAGGAGTCAGGGCTTCAATTGAAATTGTCACACCTTCTTTATGTCTATAAAACATTTTTATTATTTTTATTGCTACATTTATGTAATAATCCCAAATAAGGATGCCAACTGTAGATGTCAATTACATGATACAGATTGACTGCATAGAACAGAAGCAGATACAAACTACGAGTACATTGAAGAAGTTTAAAAATATAACAGATTAGTTTGGCAGACCAAGGTTATTAATACGAGTCACACAGCTGAGCGCAAGTTACTTCCGATCCAGCCCGTCCCGTGCTGCCCTCAGATGCGCCCTTAGCGTGGAGCCGCTTCGTTTGAAGGTTCTAGAACCTCTAAAGCCCTAGCTGGAAACGTTAATATGTTGAACCAGCCACAGGCAAGCCGACAACCTCATAGCTTGACCTACGAGATTCCAATTAAACGACGTTCCATTGTGATGGTGTCTGCTTCGGATATTCTATTGAAAGATGGCTTCAGGCGATTAATGGATGTTGCTGTTTCTCATCCTGGCTGTTGTAAGGTGAACGTTTTGTTATATTTGCGTAATACTGTGTATGGACCAACGTACGGAGGCTTTAATGGTTTCTCACTGCATCGATTCGCACGAAAACTTGCTTACATATTTGTAGGTCACGGTGTACAAACACAGGGTAATTGTGTTATGCGATTGTGTGTGTACCGAATGAATATTGTTGATGGAAGTTCTCAGCTTTTCGACGTAATTACAGTCCATGGTGTGCGCTGGTATTTTCACGAGAAAATCACCAGGTAGCCGTAGATTCTGACCGTATGGTAGCTCGGCTGCGCTTACATCTGTGTCGGTTCTGATTGCAGTGCGCAGTTCCAAGCAATACGGTGATTCTTCAATCCAACTATGTTTACTGAGACGAGCATTGAGAGCAGCCTTCATAAAACGATGCCAACGTTCTATTATGTCGTTGATCTAGGAATGATACGGCGTAGTTTGTATCTTCTTAACAGCATAATCTGGTCAGCGCTTTGAATCGTTGGTGAATGCCAAATCGCCGGTCTTGATCTCTTGTCATCCTAGCCGGACAGCCATATCTTGCAATGCAAGTCATCCTTCATATATCGCCTTGGCAACGGTCTACGCAGTCATATCACACACAGCGTGTGGCTCGGTCGAACGTTGTTATCACATAACAGTGACCATTAGGCGATTTTCGTACGGTCCGACGATATCTGATCTACGTGAACGTGTTTGAAGCGATGTTAGTTTTCGAACGTAGCTGTGGCATTTGGATTTTGGAGCGTTAAGAGATGACGCATGTTTGAACCTATATCTTGAGATCTCGATTTATGGATGGGCAAAAATATATTCTCTGCATTTAGATTCCTCGTACTTCGTACACCCGGGTGGCTGAGTCAGTGGATGGCATTAAATGCGGTAAAATAAAACTCTTGAGGTGCGTATGGACGAACGTTGTGTGTTGAAGTTTCGTAGTATATTTGCTGACATGAGCCGGGTAACATTATTCTCTTCAATCGGACATTCGATTGCTGCTTAATTTGGCTATGTACTTATCCTTGGTTGTGTTTGAGCGACTGCCTCTTAAACGATCAGATACGAACAGGTGATTACATGGACGCGTAATAGTACGTCTGCAACTATATAATATTGCTAAAATTGATTGACGAATAATAATTGTTATCTTCATCGGCGTGGAGCCTCAGAATCCGCATACGCGAGCGGTTTGTGGTCAGTGAATATAATGAGTCCACGTCCCTGAAATGCCTGACAGCCGTGTAGATGTTGAAGTTCTCTCTCGAACATAGAGTAATTTTGATGAGCCGGTGTTAACTTCTATAAAAAATAGCCAAGTCGTTGGCATTTTCCTTTGACTTGCTACTGAAAAACAAAGTCAAAGTCAAAGTCAAAGTCAAAGCATTTATTTCAAATAGGCACTTAAAAGGCACTTTTGAACGTCAACATTTACATTGAAATAGAATTGATTCTAGTCGCCCCTTCCAAAATGTAGTTTCGTATGGAGAAGAATGGGCAAGAAACTCCACCGTTACTCTTTTAAAATGTTTCAAGTACAATATTTACATTCATTATATGATTATGTGTGAAAACGATGCACCCAGAATAAAATTACCATACCAAAATGGGTAAAAAGAATCAAATTGAAGCAATCAGATAAATTAATTCTGTGATAGATACATGGTGTTCACACATTTACAAACATTGTAAAAGTAAGTATAGGTATGATTTTCCTACAATATTAACAAGTAATGAGTCAGTGTGTGAGTTAAAATAATTACTGAGTGTAAATCAATGTCATAAATATAATTAATTATATGTACAATTCAATTAGCAACCAGTTTGATTTTGTCTAGACTCTAGATTGTCCTATGGAGCAGGACCAGCATGTTTCCAAGCATTCTTATCTTGGATATAATCCTCTAATTTGTAATACGCTAGTTTACAAAGTTTACTTTTAATGTAAGCTTTAAATTTCCTTTCATTTAATTGCAATATATCACAAGGTATTTTGTTGTAACATATAACACAGTACCCCATAAAAGATGTATGTACTTTAGCTAATCTGAAAAATGGTTGATCTATTTTGTCTTTGTTTCTAGTATTAAAATTATGTCTATCACTTATTTTATTAAAAAGATGTAGATTTTTTCTTACATACATAATATTTTCATAAATGAATTGGCAAGGTACCGTCATAATATTAATCCTTTTAAACAGTTCCCTGAGGGATTTGCGGCGACGTAGATTATAAATGGCTCTGACAGCTCTCTTTTGCAAAATAAAGATGGATTCAATGTCAGCGGCCCGACCCCACAGTAAAATGCCATACGACATAATGCTGTGGAAGTAGCTAAAATAGACCAATCGCACGGTTTCTACATCTGTTAACTGTCTGATCTTTCTAACAGCATAAGCGGCCGAGCTTAGCCGCCCCGCAAGAGATGTTATATGAGCTCCCCATTGTAATTTCTCGTCTAGCGTGATTCCCAGGAACACCGTTTGATTAACAAATTCCAGTTTTTCTCCATTCAATATGATGTCACATTCGCTACTTCTAACATTTGGTAATTTAAATCTAATGCATTTGGTTTTTGTGCCATTTAGTACCAAATTATTTACCGTAAACCAATCTTGGACCTGAAGAATAGAGTTATTAACGTCGTCAAGATTTTGTGAACGTCGGTCTATTTTAAATATCAATGATGTGTCATCTGCAAATAACACCATCTTCGGTTGATTTAGAAGTAAATAGGGTAAATCATTAATGTAAACTAAAAAGAGGAATGGACCCAATATTGAACCTTGAGGAACGCCCATTGCCATTTCAGACCCTAATGAGTTTACGCCGTTTACTTGAACTTTAACTTTTCTGTCTTTCAGGTATGATCTTAGTAAATTAAGAGCTGTATTTCTAACCCCATAGTGCTCCAGTTTCAGCAGAAGTGTCTCATGATTTACGCAATCGAACGCCTTGGAGAGGTCGCAAAAGATTCCAATGGCATCTTTTGCTTCTTCCCAGGCAGCGCCAGTAGACCGATCGGATGCTTCACACACCACACCAAGTGAAACTGGATGATGTGGGTGCGCCAGGTTTCTTTAATACATTTATTGCCGTTTTCAAATGCTTGAGATGTACTCGTATCTTCATTCCACTGTATTAATGTTTTATCTATGTCGGTGACGAGACCCTACCCAAGCTATAGAACGCACAAGTAAGTAGCGGCAGGGGTACAGGCGCCAGCACATCAAGCTACCTCAAACTGCCAATTTTCCTAATTGAACATAAACCTTATGCTTATGAAATAAAGATGAAAATCTAACAAAGAAATTTGTCAGATTGGGGTAGCTTGATGAGCTGGCGTCAGTACTACGCGCGCACTCTCACCACAGAATATATACCCAAGCAGAAATAAAGCTTCATACTAACGCCATGCGTAGGTACACTACTACACGCACAGCTAAGTGTGTGTGACGTGTCACCGACAAGGCGCGGGGGGCGAGCACCGGCGCCCGCTCGCGTACAAACTGGTTTGAACTAGCTCAGTAAGAGGACGAAGTTAAGGGCTGCTAGTGGCAGCGATACGCGGACGTTTATAATAGTTTTTAATTGTTGTTCAATATGCCAAGCTGCTGTACTGTGTGCACAAATAATGGGAGGAAAACCAAGGAGATTTCTTATTTTGAGTATCCAAAGGAACTTTTCAGGTAAATGACTCTATCTACCTATTTATACCTTCACATTTTTAATTCTTATAAAAGAAGTATTTAGTAACGCGATAGGTACATAGTATCCAAAATAATTAAGATGGCGATAAGGTTTTCGCATAAGAATGATTATTTATTATTCTTATGGTTTACCTACCACCTATATTGGCGTATTATTGTTCGTCGCCAACTTATTTGTTTCGTATTTTTGTTTTAGTAGGTTTGTAGGTCCTTTTGACCTTTTTGTATTTTAAATACTTCTTACGTTCCTGAAATAGTAAAATAAAGAAAGTAGGGAAGCTTTCCTACCTTACGGCCTGGCTACGACCTTGTCGCTACCAGCGAAAGTTTAGCGGGAGGGGGTAAGCGAGAAAAACAAATACACAAAAATGTATGATTAATGCTACGAGGCGCCGCCACCGCACGCAGTGGCAACGTCAGCGGTATTCAGCGAGCGGTTCGTGGCAGCAGCGCGCGGCACGGGGCGCGGCTTGAACATGAACAAAAATGTACGATGTACGGGCGACTGAGTGATTGTTGAGGTGCACGACTCAGAACGGTGCGGACAGCAGCAGTGAAGCGGCGGACTGAGCGGCAGCTTGCCGATTAAAATATTTTAGACGATTTTGTAAGGGAAATGAACTCTGACGCATTTATAACAGAAATTTTAAATCGTTCGCCTATATCGATTTTTATTTAGGCTAAATAATTTAATTCAGAAATTAAGCAAGTATTTGCCGCGTGGGTAGATTATGTTATCGCTATTACATATTTTGCTTTCGTGTTTTGCTTCAGGCGACACAACTGGCTTAAAGCTGTTGGTCGAGGAGATCTAATTGAGGGAATTGGAGATTTTAGGATTTGTAAACAGCATTTTGAAAGAAAGTTTATCATATTTTCAAAGTACAGAGTAAAAAAATATTTACTTAAGAGATGATACATTTCCTTCACTAAATATTCCATCTCTCGACTCGCACTTGCCCGGTTTTATTTGCACTAACCGAGTGACAGACCTAGCAAATTGTCGCATGTCTTGCAGCAAGAGTCTCGCAAGTCTTACAATTACCTATTAGCCTATTGCTATTTATTGAAGATGTTAGTTTAGATCTTAGAACAACGTAATAGAGTAGCATTTTGAGCTTAAATTGACATAGGCATGAACCACCTTTAAAGACATTGTCTTTCAAGATAGATAGACCTGGTTTGTCGTTCTGTCAGAATTAAAACTGCCCTGGCAAGTCGAAACTATCTGCACCTGAGTGGCCGGCTTTATAATGCAATTAACAAAGCATGTAACATATACCCCCTTCCAAAATTCAAGTGTAAGATTGCAGTAAAACAATACCTTCAGGGTCTTACTTACGACGACACTGAAAGACTGTTCGCCAGGGTATCATAAATAGTAAGCGCAAAACACACACACACACACACACACACACCCCACACACATTTCCTTGCATGCCATAAAAATAAAAATAAAATTAATATTATTATTTTTTCAATCTAAATTATATTCAATTCAATTCAGTTTTTGTTCCAATAGGTATCTATGCTTATTTGTACCAGAAATATATGTTTTTTTGTATTGTTACTAGGTATATGAAAACATTATGCCTCGGTTTAGCTTGTTACTTAAGGCTGTTGGAGGAAGGCGCCGGTGTCTGTCACACAGTTTATACTAGCACAGACATCGTCGTTTACTCTATCTTTTTAATACCCGTATCTATGTACATTGTGTTTTTGTTTATGATAGATAAGTTGTATCCACATTTGTTACAAATAAATTATTATATTATTATTATTTCGTTTATTTAATTAATTACATATTATAATATATTTTTAAATATTTTTATAAAATAACCTAACAAAAAACATTTAAAAATATAAAAAATAGTCGTCCACCGGTATCGGGAGCAGGGTCCAAGCTACCGGTGGTTAGGGCTCCAGAGACAGGAACCTCCTCACGATGCGAGCCGTATCGAGGAGTACTGCCTTCTGAATCAGGCCTTTGACCCAACCGCCTAACGAGAGCCTCGAGAGATGTTGATCGAGGCTTTCGGCCATCAGTCCATTGGCTGATACGACAATCGGCACAATGACAGCCGAGTCCACATTCCACATGTCAACAACCTCGTGTGCTAAGTCGAGATATTTAATCTGTTTCTCTTTCTCAGCTTTCACGAGGTTCCCGTCATGTGGAATGGTAACATCGATTATCATTGCGCGGCGCGCTAACCGGTCTATCACCACTATATCAGGCTTATTGGCTACAATAGTCCTGTCAGTAATGATAGACCGGTCCCAGTACAACGTGACATGGTCATTTTCGAGAACTGGGTCGGGCACATACTTGTAATACGGTACCTCAGAATCCACAAGTTTATATTGCAAAGCAAGTTGCTGGTGAATAATCCTGGCTACTTGGTTATGCCTGTGCAAGTATTCGCCATTAGCCAGACGAGAACAACCAGAGATAATATGTCTGATAGACTCACCCGGACGGTGACATGCCCGACACACGTCAACCGTCCCGTCTTTCATAATATGTCTCCGGTAGTTATTCGTCAAGATAACTTCGTCCATAATTGCACAGACGAAACCTTCAGTTTCCCCGAAAAGATCACCGAAACGTAGCCAGGATACGGACGCTATGAAATCTACACCGGGCTCATGAAGAGCCCGATAGAAGCGCCCGTGAAGCTCCTTGTTTCGCCATACTTCCTTGCGGTCATCGATAGTTAGTATTACAGGTTTGCGCCAGTTCTCTTTAGCCATGGACAACGGGGTGAGCCCCTTGTCCACTGCGACTACATCACGGTGCATACCCATTTCGGCTTTTAAAAAATATTCCCTGAGACTGCACACCTCGCGGTTGTGGAGAGTCTTCGTATTTAAAAAGCCTCGACCCCCGCACTTCCGCGGGATGTACAGCCTCATCACCGATGATCGTGGGTGATGCATCCGGTTTGCAGTCAGCAGTTTACGGACCCGTCGATCCAGGGCTCCCAGTTCAGTCTGAGTCCATTTGAGTATGCCGAAAGAGTACATCAAAACCGGCATGACCCAACCGTTGAAGGCGCGCACCTTGTTTCCGCCTGAAAGAAGACTAATTAATACCTTCTTCAGGCGGCCAAAGAAACGCTCCTTCAACGATTGTTTCATGTCAGCAGCGTTGATGCCTAACGCTTCCGACATACCCAAATACTTATAGCTTTCGGATGAGGAGAGGGATCTGAGCTGTATGGAATCCGAAAGTTGAATTCCCTCGGACTCCATAATCTCACCTCGCTTTACATGCATGACTGCACATTTGTCCACACCAAATTCCATCCTGATGGCGCTACTAAAAGTTTCAGTTACCTTCAGTAGCTCCATCAGTTGTAACTTGTTGGGGGCAAAGAGTTTAAGGTCATCCATGTATAGGAGGTGAGATATAACCTCACCACCTCTTCTCAGCCGATAGCCTAGACCTGAATCCCTTAGCAGTGTGCTTAGAGGATTCAGGGCTAAGCAGAACCAAAGTGGACTCAAGCTGTCGCCCTGAAATATTCCCCGTTTGATTCATATAGGTTCATCATTCCCCTGGATCTGTGGACATCCCAGATAGCGAAGAACTGTCCTCCATTGCCCCATACACGACTCAAGGAAGGTGCGTAGAGTTGCATCAATCTTGTACAACTCCAGCACCTTCATGAGCCATGTATGTGGCACCGAGTCGTAGGCCTTCTTATAATCTATCCAGCATGTCGACAGATCCTTGCGGGATCGTCGAACCTGTTGGCTTATGGCCATGTCAATGAGGAGTAGCTCCTTAGTCCCGCGAGACCCGTTCCTACACCCATTTTGAGAGGGAGACATAATCGAGTTATACTCAATGTGCGTATTAATTTTCATTCTCAAAATGGATGTAAGAAGTTTATAAACCGTCGACAAACATGTGATCGGTCTATAATTCTTGGGTTCCGCGGGACTACCTGACTTGTGGAGCAGGTGGGTTACGCCTGTTGTTAAGAACTGCGGTAGCGACCCAGACTCTAAGAATGACTGGAGTTGAGACGCCAGGCGAGTGTGTGAACTACTTAGCCATTTTAACCAAAAGTTATGCAGTCCGTCCGGTCCCGGTGATTTCCAATTGGGTAACGGACGGACTGCTCTGGCTACATCTAATGGCGTAATTAAAATCGGTTCCATTTCTGGTATAGTTTCACACACTCGTTCGACATCCCGCATCCAACCAGCCTCAGCGTGACAGACGGGCACCGACCAGAGGCTGCGCCAGAATGCATTCGTGGTGGCATCATCCGGGCGGCACACGTCCGTCACATTTTGTTCGGGTCGCTCCCAGGCTCTATACACCCACCTCTCATCGCTCTGGAACATGCGATTCTGCGTGTACCGGTTAACCCGCCGTTTATACCGCCGAATACGGCTCGCCCATGCACAGACTTTCTGCTTCAGGAAGTCGATGCGCTCTGTGACACGGGACATGTATTCTGAAGGACTAATTCCAGTCCCCGAGAAAGCCCGTCTCACAAAGCGCATCACTCGTGGTCGTGTATTGCCCTCCCTGAAGCAGTATAGTTTGCCGATGAGTACCCTGGCCCCATCGATACGACGCTCGATCCTGCATTGCCAGGCTGGTGCGGTTGGTTTCGGTCGAGAAGCTCCGTCATAGCTTGAAAACTTGACGTTCGCTAAACGACATGCCGCAACAGCCGCGCAATACAGGATCGAGTGTGTATCAACGAGATCCTCGCTGCTCTCGAAGAAATTCTTGAGCTGCGAGTCCAAGGCACACACCAGCGCCCTATTTTTCTTGTGCATAGGTAGCCGTGGTAATCGGGGTCTAAGTTCGGTCGGAGTGGATCGATACTCGCGAAACGCATCCTCCAGTGCGCTCCTCAGTCTGGCGTTGTACTGGCTACTTACTGTGGCAACCCTATCATCTTCTTCAACATGATTGGACCGCGGCGAGATTGCATCGATATTTGACGCATGTCCCGCGGTCTGTGTCGGAGTAGAGACGATATGGTTGCTCAGCACTTCTGAGCGTAGCCTATCAAGTGCGGTATCGTCCAACCTGTGATTGCGTTGGATGACCCGCACTTGATCCGACAGTCGTTGGCTCGATACGTTGACAGTTGGTTCTAGTACCTGGAACAGAGACAGCATCCTTTCGCGGTACGCAGTGAGGTTAGTTCCCCCCTCTGTAGACCCGTAATATGCGCGCATGACGTTCTCGTTCATAGACTGAGTCCATCTCATGCGCTGCACACAACCACCGGCAGCGAGGACCCTGCTCGGAGCCGGATGGCCCCTAAGTCCTAAGCTCTTCGGTGGCCGGCCTCTCCCCTGCCGACGTACTGGTGTTGACGACGTCGCGTCGGCGGGGAAAAATATTCATCGCTCGAGCTCGACGCAACTGCCACGGCCGGTGTCACAGCACTCTCGATGGGGCTGGGTTCCGGCGGCGGCGGGGCGGAGCTGAGCGACGAGTCCGGGGATGGTGGGCGTGCACGGTGAGCTGCAGCTGATCTTGTCAACATAGTATGTTTTTCATTTTCCAAAAGTGTTTTTATCACAGAAGGCTGAATTTGACAGCCGTCAATCTCGGGTATTGTGTAGTTTCTATTCGTTTTTTCATTTTATTGATGTTTTTTATTGTAAATTTTATTTTTGGATTTATTCTGAAGGTTTCGTTGTGATTTTTGTACTTCGGGTTCACGGGAATTAATAGAAACAGAAAATAGGAAATATGAAAAAAAATTGACATGTGTGACGTACCTATCAGTGTTGTGTTGTTGTTATTATTATAATTATTATATTATAGTTATAAGCCCTTACCTTATATGGAATGGGATGGAAGAGTTGTAGAATAAAGATAATCTATGCAATTCACCATTTATTCAAATAAAAAATAGGACACAAATTAAATTACAGTACAAACAGTACACAATAGCATTAAAATATGGTTACTTTATTTTAATTCTTTTGACCAAGAATTCGGCGGCGACCATGAAACACATGAGAGCGTCGCGGGCGTCATGAACATTCAATTGAACAAACCTGCGCTCTAGCGCCATATTGTGACGTCATACATGCTTTTATAATACTTGCACGCTTTTAAATAAAAAATAATCATATGAAAATAACATTAGCAAGATAAAAACGATAATAAAGATTATTGAACATTAATTTGCACAAAGTAGATTTTTGCGATACCTACGTAATTTTCAAATGACAGTTGACAAATGGAGGTCATTGACTTTTCTATTCTTATCTCAGACGCATAGTAGAAGTAACACATTCATAAACATCGACCGACCAATGGTTTATTCGCGTAGAGATAGACCGTACCATAATACCTCGTTTACATTCAGCCATTGCAATTGCTATTCGCGTGGCCGGAAATATTTCCCTAAATATTGCTGTGGCAACGTCAAGGGAAATTTGTGTTTACATTGCCGCTTCATAGGTCTTTCAACACAAACACTATTCCCATTCACCCTTTCATGTCAGCCAAAAATCCGCCAATATGGGGATCGCCGGGCAAGGCAAGCTGCAAACATAAACCTACATAACGTACCAACCTACAAACGTTAGATCTGCACATAAAACTTACAAACATATTATACAATATGTAATAACAAAAACCCTGTCCGATCCAATAAAGGCGTAGGTACTTATTCCTGCTGTCCTGCACTCTAATTGCGTAACTCACGATTAAACATAATCTCTTTCGTTTTGAAACAGAGTGCTAAACCATTGCTTCATATGTTCGAAAAATGTGTCTGCCTAACAACGTTAAGGGGCTGCTAACAGAGAAATAGCCTTGTTTCAAACAAGTTTCTAGCCAAATCTATACAGTTTGTGACGGCGGGAAAAATATATGTTAATTTTGAACATATTTCTGAGAACCCTGTTGTATTCAAAACACGTTTTTGAAAAGTTTTCTCGATATAAAAAAATGGTAAACTAACCTCTTAAAATTATCTTCTAACAAAAATATCTGTATTACAGAACAACGTACGTTGGTAAAATTAATAACAGTAACGTATCATATTTAAATACAGAACTTGGTTGTTTTTTTTTTCGATTACTAAACTTATTTTGAAGTAATTAATTGTTTTACGGTTTGTAAAACGTTACGAGCGCCGCGTCATCGCGCTTCTCTTTCTTTTTTATGCAATCCGACAGTGATCGCATAGACGCGCTGCTAGACGGACGTGTGTCGCTTTGTCTCGCTATCCGTTCATTACGTATTTTGTTGTTTGACAATTTCAAAAACATGTAAATTAGTACATATTTTATTTTGTTTCTAAAACTACGATAAGTTGTAAAAAGATTGGCACGTACAGATTTTATATTATACAGATTTTTTATTATGCAGTCCGGTAATCCCGGGATTTTTTATTTCAAATAAATTATTTTCAATAGCCGCCTCCATACTTTTTAACCGACTTCAAAAAGAAGAAGGTTATCATCAATTCGACGTGTTTATATTTTATTTTATTTTTTATTGTGTATGTTCGGGCATAACTCCGTCATATACAGGAAAAGTTTTTATCCAGTGCGTAAACTGTAACCATGAATTCAGTATATCATTTTAGACACCCTAGCACAGAATTTTTTTGTCGGTCGTACAAAAAAATATAAGCTGTTCCATACATTTTAACCGCGTAGGTATTGCACTTTTCTATGTAACAGCTGATTTTTTTTTTGTATAACCGACGAAAAGTTTCTGAGCGCTGAGGGTCTAGAATGATATGCTGAATTCGGCAGGGGGTGACAAAAAATTAAAATACATATCCAAAATCACGGACTTGACATGAAAGTTATTTTTCACTTGAAGTGTTTTTTGTAGCTATGCATTCGATTAGTTATCCAATCCCGTGATGCCGGGATTTTTTATCAAATAAATTATTTTCAGTAGCCGCTTCCATACGTTCGTAACGAAAAATTTACGTAAATATGCATCCGATTATCTGATCTCAGTAAGTGTGTGATAAAAGATAGGATATAATATAAAGATAATAAATAAAATAAAAAGATAATGAAATAAATATCTAATAAATGGATTTAATTTCTTATAAAGTTTTACCTGTTCCGATGGAGTAAGATTTTGTTCTATTCAATTACAGAGAACCCAGGGATTCTCAGAGTAATAGCTCCGCCACATTACCAACACCTCTAACTGCAGTTAATCCAACCTTGACAGATACAGGAACTACGCAAGAACGAAATGATGGGTATTAGACATGGGCGAAGTAGCTCACTGAAAAGAAAAAGAGCGATTAGCTCTTTCACTCTAAAGAGCTATATCACTCTTCTAGCTCACTAGCTCTTCTATAGCTCAGTGACACAGACGCCGAGACGCCGACTGTTAGCTCAATTGACTCACGCCGCACGCGCGTCGAAGGAGACGGGTCGGCTCGCTCAATAGTGAGTAGCTCTTTGGAAGTTTGGACTCTTTATTACTCACTAGCTCTTCTATAGCTCAGTGATTCAGACGCCGACTGTTAGTTCATTTGACTCACGCTGCACGCGTGTTGAAGGAAACGACTCGGCCCGCTCAATAGTCATTGTCAATAGCTCTTTGGACGTTTGGAGTTGTTAAGTTAAATAAGTGCTTCTGTTTATTTATATAATGTTATGACTTAATGTAAATAACACGCAAAAAAATAAACAATGCAATACCAAAGTATTTTCTACTTTAAAGCTATGGCCATAAAGATAGATTTACAGTGATTTATGTCGTATGATAGTCTACAATGACGTATTGTATCGAAGAGCTATTGTTGGAAGAACGAACTATGCGATCCAAAATATTCCGAAGCGAACCGAATGAGCCGTTCGGCCGCTGACTTCGGTCGGTCATCGGTGTCTTGCTGAAGTATTGAGAGTCTAAGAGCTAACTGAGCTGGTGAGCTACTTAGCGAACGGGTGAGTGAGCGAGAGCGACGTCCATCAAAAAGAGCTAGCTCTTTTCTATCACTCGCTCACGAGCTACCCATGTCTAATGGGTATGTATCATACATATGGTATTTTATAATGACATGGTTTATCTTCGTACTATCAGTTTAGCCGTTTCAGCGTAACTGACGCACAAAAACATTTACTTTTGCATATTACTAAGATAACCCATTAATGTTTTTTTTTTAGAGAAACCACCGAAGACGAGCCTTTCCTTACTGAAACTTGTTCTTCTCAAGAAGATTCATATCTACCAATACAGGGTCGAAGATTAGTAAATATGATGTATTTCATTCAGCAACTTCAAGAAAATTCCAGTCATATTTCTTTGTTTGATTGCAATTTCAAAGATATGGCACTGATAGGAGAAAGCAGAAATGGTTTGATTTCTAAATATAAATTTAAATGTAATATGTGTAAAAAATATTTTATAATCACATATGAAGATCAAGCAAGCAAATTTACTTACCTACCAACATACCTATCTACCTACCCTACCTACACCTATCTACCTACCTAAGTACCCTACCTAAATATCTTCCTACCTATCTACCCTACCTAAATATCTTCCTACCTATCTATTTACATACCTATCTACATACCTACCTACTTACATGCCTATCTACCTACCTACCTGCACCTACCTATCATATATTATATTTATACAAACCTAATACAAATGATTAATCAAAAGCAAAATTTATTTTGAAAAACCCGGGATTAACAATTCTTAGCGGTGACCTGGGGGCCGATTCTACTAACAAATTTGTTAAAAAAACGCAATAGAACCGCAACCGAATCACCACTTTTAAGCGTTTTCGCATTCTACTAAAATGAACAACGGTCCAGCTGCGACACAGCTGCGGTTACGTTTTAGTTACGCCAACGATCGATTGAAACAATGTCAAAACCTATTCTACTAACAAAATCGAACATGAGCGTGACGTTTACTATAGGACAAAGTTAATGATAAAATTATGATCATTATGTCTTTTAATTATAGAAAATACTTTTAGTGCCACATATTCGTGTTTAGTAACATTTTTAGATTCAACTTTTTTCTTTGTGGTATTAATAAAACATATTATTTTGGCATGTTGGTAACGCGAGTAATCCGCTGTGTTCCCGCTACAGTTCAGTTGCAATTCGTTTTAAGTTTAGTTTCCATTTTGCTTATAAAATAGTAGAATGACTTTTTATGTAACTATCGAACGGCGATCGAAATCGAACTGTTGTGGAAACACAATTTAACGTGAAACGTTGCAAATTAGTAGAATCGGCCCCCAGAATAAGGCCGCGCGCTGCCGTGAACGCGGGCGAAGGGGTAGTGGGCGGAGCTACGTCTCCGCTTCCCCTGCTTCACCCCCTGTAATACCTAAAGATTTGCTTATTACCGCGCCTTAATAACCAGAGATCAGATATTCGGATGCATATTTACCTAAATATAATTTTAGCTATGAAAGTATGGAAGCGGCTTTATAAATTATTTGTAATATTTATTAAAAACCCCGGGGTTCTTGGATTGCATAACTATTCAGATGTGTATTAATTTAAAATTATTTTTTAGCCCGATACAAATATGTGTATGTACTGGAGGAGGGGTGGTTTGTATTAGTTAAAACAAAAAATAAACAAATTAATTACCTAAATTAAGACTTTTTCGATACAAAAGCGCATTCTATGTTAGCCAACAGCTGAACTTTAGGTGAATATGCATCCGAATATCCGATCTCTGTTAATAACGCAATGAATATTGATGAACTGCCAAAATGAAACAGATTATGATTAATCATATGTTACGCAATTAGGGTGCCTGTTCAACATACCTACGTACTAGAAAAAAATGTTATAAAAATGTAACTGATAAAAAACAAAAGTAAGTGATTATTTATTTTTATAATCCATGCGAAATGTAACACTGAATATGGCAAATTTTCATAAGTTGACAACACTCCACCCGCCGGCAATTTTTTTTTATTTTTACCTATTTTTATTTCAAAGAACACCGCCCTTCACTACCGCTTTGTGCCTCCTATCGTTTCGCGAACAATGTCGTATTTTATTTGATCAGGAATATTTTAATATGTTGATGTGCTTAGGCAAAACAAGACCGACTGTAATTATGCAGCTGCGCGTAGAACGCAAATTTAGTGAAAAGGTGTCGAATGTGTGTGTGTGTGTGTGTTGGAGGTGGACATGTGGAGCACGATCGCCGAAATATGCAACAAAAACAAGTGAATGTTTACCTGTAGTCGGTAAAAAAATTGGCCAAAGCACATCACATTTAAAAAAAGCTACCTAATCAAGGCTACATTTAATTCAATTACTTGTTTTTTGTTAAACAATTAGGTCTGAAATCCGGATCACTATGTCTGCGAAACAATATCAGCTGATACCTACGCGTAGGCATACTTAACATAAGACGTAGCGTAGGTTTCTTTTGTTATATTAGGTCTTTACCTATGAAATTGCCGTTTTGCAGTACTGGCCATTTCAAATCAAAATAATTTTTGTTTGGGTAAGAATTCTAATTTCAAATTAATTTTATTTTAAAAACATGGATTTTTTTTTCCAAAAGTAGTCATTTGTTTATTGATTAGTGATACATTTTCATCGCATTTCAATCTTTTTCGTCATCATGGATACGTTAAAAATTCGAGTAATTATGGAATATGAGTACCGTCGTGGCAGCAACGCGGCACAAGCGGCACGCAACATCAACGACGTTTACGGAGCTAACACTACAAACCAACGCACCACCTGTTATTGGTTTGCTCGCTTCCGTTCTGGAAATTTCGACCTGAAAAATGAACCTCGCGGTCGTCCGAAGACTTTGGTCGACAATGACGAATTAAAGGCGATTGTGGAAGCTGATGATACACAATCTACGGCTGAATTAGCAGCAGCTTTCGACGTTAGCGTCAAAACAATATTGGTCCATTTGCGTCAAATTGGCAAGGTAAAAAAGCTTGACAAATGGGTGCCCCACGAACTCAATGATCGTCAGCGCGAAGTACGCGTCGAGACGTGCCTTGCACTGCTCAACAGACACACAAATGAAGGAATTTTGAACCGCATTGTTACCTGCGATGAAAAATGGATTCTGTTTGATAACCGCAAGCGCTCAGCAAGTTGGTTGGATCCTGGTTCAGCACCTAAACAATGCCCTAAACGAAAACTTACCCCTAGAAAAGTGATGGTCACTGTTTGGTGGTCTAGCGCCGGTGTGATTCATCACAGCTTCTTACCAAACGGGGTGAGCATTACTGCAGATGTGTACTGTGAAGAACTGAACACAATGATGGAGAAGCTGGCACATCTCCAACCAGCATTGGTCAATCGCTCGTCTCCGCTGCTCCTGCACGACAACGCGCGACCTCATACTGCACAGCAGACGGTCTCCAAGTTGCAAGAACTGGGGTTGGAAGCTCTCCGTCATCCGCCCTACTCACCAGACCTTGCACCTACAGACTACTACTTTTTCCAGAATTTGGATAACTTCTTGGCGGGAAAAAAATTCAATACCCGAGAGGCAGTACAAAATGCCTTTGAAGAATTTGTTGCCTCCCGTCCAGCTGATTTCTTTAAGAAGGGCATCAATAAACTGCCACTGCGATGGCAAAGATGCATTGATTGCATGGGTGATTACTTCGATTAATACAAATAAAAAATACATGAAAAAAATTCGTTTAAATTTTTTCATACAAAACGGCAATTTCATAGGTAAAGACCTATTATTATGCTATTGCTTATTGCTATTTATTTTATGATAGGTAAGTACATTTTTATCACATGGTAAAATATTTGGGAGTAACACGCTAAGTACTTATTAAATAGTCTAATTAAAATGATCAATATAATGTCTTTTAGTGTTATACCGATATGGTTTTGATGCTGATACTGGGGAACGTCTATCAACATCGGTATTGAAACCAAATACCTACTTAATGACGCCCAAATCTCAGTTTGACTGAACTGCGAGACGCAAGCGTCTCGCAGGCGTAGTCTTATTCTTGCTCAAATCTTGCAGGGTCAGTCTTGGTCTTGCTATAATAAGTTGGTCTTGGTCTTGCGAAAATGCAAGAACAAGACCAAAACTGCAAGTCTAAGACCAATTTTGGGCAATTATAGTACCAACCGATGTAAACCCAGCGGATTACATTTCACGAGGAGTAGATCAAATAAATGATTCAGTGCAGATATTATGGTGGAATAGGCCATCCTTTCTATCATTACCAGAGACTGATTAGCCAAAGGTAGATAAGAATAAATTAAAAACTGTACAGTTACCAGAAGTAAAACTCGTAGGCACATTGGGAGCAAGTTTAATTATAGAAAATGGTTTAATCGAATTCGCACGTTATTCTAAGCTTTAGAGATTACAAAATACAATTGTCTACGTACTTAGATTTGTTAAGAATGTTAGAATTAAGAATTGTGAGCATAGACTTACTTCTAGTTATTTAAGTGTTGATGAACTAAATCATAGCACGTTTTATTTAGTTAAATTATTGCAGTTAGATTCATTTAGTAATGAGTATCATCAGCTATTAACAAATAAGCATCTAAGTAATAAAAGTAAATTATTATCTCTTAGCCCGTTTTTGGAGGTAATCCCACCACCTCCACCTCCACCCCACCACCACCTCCACCTCTTCCCTATGATAAAAGGCATCCCTTTCTTTTGGATTCAAATCACCGATTGTCAAAGCTTATTTTTGAGAACGAATATATTAGGTTATTTCACGGTGGATGTCAATTAATGGTATCAGCTGTTCGTGAAAAATATTGGGTAATTAACGCTCGTAAAATAGCTTGGAGCGTAGCTAATAGTTGTATAGTATGTAAGATATTTAGATATAAGTCAATATAGTGCCCATTATGGGAAACTTACCCAAGCAGCGTTTGAATCCAGGGACACCTTTTGAAACTTCTGGAGTCGACTTAGCTGGTCCTTATCTCATAACGGATAGAAAGGAACGCGGTTGTAAGATCAGTAAATGTTACATGTGTTTATTTATTTGATTTACAACTAAGGCTCTGCATTTAGAAGTTGTCAGTGACTTAAGTACTGATGCATTTTTTGGGGAGAGGAGATTCATTTCGCGGTGTTCAGAACCTAAAACACTATATTGCGACCAATTTTTTAGGTGCTAGTAATGAACTTAATAATTTTTTATTAGTAAATAAAGGAGACATAAATAATTTTTGTTCAGATGAAGGTATGAAATTCGCCTTCATACCACCATATGCCCCGCATTTTGGAGGATTGTGGGAGGCAGGGGTAAAATCTGCCAAATTTCATATTAAAAGAGTTTTAGGAAACTGGCACTTGACGTATGAAGAACTTTCTACATGATTTGTTCAAGTGGAGGCTATTTTGAATTCCCGGCCTTTATTTCCCATGTCATCCGATCCTAATGATTTCCAACCCCTGACTCCTGGGCATTTTCTCGACGGTAAACCACTGATAGCTCTTCCCTCTCCTGACTTGTCAAATATTAATTGCAATCGACTCCACAGATACGAACAATTAGAACAGATGAGACAATGTTTTTGAATGAGATGGCAGCATGATTACGTCACTGAGCTCCAGCATCGTATCAAATGGCGTAAGGCGGACATAAAACTTAAAATTGGAAATTTGGTCATTATCAAGGATACCAACTTGCCTCCCTTATGATGGAAATAAGAACGAATACAGGCTTTGCACGTGGGCAATGATAATGTGGCCAGAGTAGCAGACGTGAGGACAGCGAATGGTATCATCCGTCGTGCAGTAAATTGTTTGTGCCCTTTGTTCGACACCAACATATGTTTGAAGGTGTTACCTTCAAGGGGGGAGGATGTTGATGCCTAGCCCTGCGCTGCGCGGGGGATCTTCTCCCCCCTACTGCACGAACCTGAGCCTATATAAAACTGTGCACCGGATCATTTTAGGACGAAGACCACGCGAACGACACCTAGTTTATATTCATTCGGCATATAGAACAAACTCAATATTTAAAATTTAAAAGTAATAAAAGAAAAGTATTTTGGCATCCAGTTTCTTTTCAGCTCCGCACACTTACCTGATACACCAAACATAAGGTCTAGCCCTAGAAAGTTGCTATACTGGTTTGGTAACCTTTGTAGGTTACCTACGGAAGGACTATTTGCCTGAATCAATGTTATGTAATACACGAATAAAAATGGCAGGGGTAACTTGCACACTCAATAATGGGCCTCAAAATCGGTCACTATGTGCCTACCTGTGTGTGTACTTCCTGAGGTGCTTGAAGAGTGAAGAGGTTTTCCACAGCTGTCAGTACAATCCTGGAAATACGGTCAAGATACCTACCAGCATTTTACTGGAGTACTTTTCCGAGCACGTTTGCTCTTGCAAATCTCAACTCATTTATTTAAAAGAAGCAATAAAATTAATATAAAAATTAGGTTCTCTGTTTTCCTACTACTGTATATATAATTTAGTCTTGACTGATGATTGAAAAGCTTTGCAAACCGATTACCGATAACCGATTAGCTCTATTGTGTGTACAAAGTACTTAACTACTATACAGGTTGAAATTGAAAACATGCGACAAACCGTAATGGGACATTGTACTCATCATTATGAACAACTTTTACTAAGGGACCAAAGATGCAATCGCGAAAAAAAAAACATCTGTTCCCTACATTTATGTTCGCATGACTCGTCAAAATGTAGGGAACAGCTGTTTTTTTTTGCGATTGCATCTTTAGTCCCTTAGTAAAAGTTGTACATAATGATGAGTACAATCTCCCATTACGGTTTGTCGCATATTTTCAATTTCAACCTGTATATAGGGAGCCTGCGCAGCCGCATTTTATGGTGTTTTTTTTTTATGAGAAATCATCAGATAACTTCTCTCGCTCTGGGTGGAGCAGGAGGGCGTGTCAGACTTTGACTGACTATAACCCACCCGTGTTCCCTCAGTTGCCTGTGTGCCAGGGCCACGGTATCTCTTTCGAACAAACCGCACCCGCAAAATAGAAAATTGTTAAGTAGGTATTTTCATACAAAGTTAAGAAACACAAGGGTATAAGTTACAGCCATAAAACACAAGTTACTATTCATTTTCGCGGTGAGCCTCAAACTAGACGGTTCGTTTAACAATAGCTGTAATAGAACGCGCTCGACAAGTTTAAGAAAACAGTTGCGCTGACTATATCTAACAGGTGGTGAGAACGATCGGCTGGCAGAACTTCGCTGGTCCAATCAACATGGACCCAGCGATGGCAACAGGTTGCCCATTGTGTGGGAACAAAAAAAAAAACGATTTTCTATTTGGAACCCAAGAGACTCATAGTCTCGATACTTTCGATAAACGATCAGGGTTAAAATGAATATTTTTCTAAACTTTGATAAGTGTGAGCAGCTACCTGATCATTAGGAACTAACAGTGCAGTCGTAATTATTTGATATGTTATCTTTTTAGCAGAACTTTCGTTTCGCTTCGTTTGGAACCTGGACATAAAATGACAGCCCGGTAGAACGCCGTACTGACTAAAGATCTAGCTTCAAACACCGGTCAGACGTCATTTATTGATTTTAATAGTTTGAATTCTGTGAGATCTAGTCACACAATTCTCTCTCAACTCTAGTGTAGTCTCAAGACCCAAGCATATACTCGTATTACCTTTATAGATACTCTGTCAAACGCTTAGGCTAACTCTACATTTTGTTGACTATGTGATACAAAAAGTTATGGATGGCGTCAGCTGTTGATCTGCCAGACCGACAACTAAACTATGTGTCCGGATAGGATGGATGCATTTTCGGTCTAGATAATATGTTGGTTAGTTGTTCTTAACCGTTCTAAAACTTTCGACTACGTTAGCAGTATGTCGTAAATCGTCTAACATACATACCTACTGCCAAACTTGTCGAAAGTTGAAAATTGCGATATACGAGTATATGATACTAAACCTACCATAGTTTTAATCAAACCTATTCATATCAATCAATAAAGCGCTGGGTTTATTTGCGATTTTAGATTTGTTTTTCTTTTTAACCGTTGCAGTTGAGAAACTGCGTGATATCAAACGTGACTTATTCGATCGCGACCATACGTTTAATACATATAAGCGATTATTGATCGCCTATTTGCACTTTCTATTAGAACAGGGCACAAGAGAAGGGCAGTATTTTCTTGCTGATAAATCAAGAAACAAGTAAAAAACGACAGGTCAGCAATGACTGAATTATATTTGCATTGTACACGCTATGTGTTTAGTTCAAGTAGCAAGTTATGTGTCTAAAAGTAACATCGAAAATGTCAGTTTTTCATTGTGAAGTGTCAGATATAGGCGTCAAGTGATATAACTTGTTCTAAATCCTTACGTACTAACAATCAAGAGAAGTCGTCGTAATAACAAACATTCTTCTTGATGCGATCTTTGTACTGGTATGTATTTTAACGCTTTTAGACTCCAGGGTAGATTCGACAAAAGTTCTAGCACTTTTATCAAGAATGAAACTTGTAGTAGTAGTAGTAGAGATAAACCACTCTAAAACTGAACGCCCCTCCACTAAAATTTCTATACAAACATTTGAAACTTGTATTCAACAAGCAGTGGAGAGGGCATTAATTTTTAGAGTGGTTTATCTCTTCTAACATATTCTGAGGTGCTGTAGGAGAGGAGAGGTATTCCACGGCTATCAGGACAATACCAGAATCAGCATTTTACTGGAATATTTCCTTCCTCCGAACACGTTTGGTTTTTATTTTTTATTTTTTTTTGTTGTTGTATTAACCACTGATTTTTTAAGTATTCCTTCCCCACGGTGTAAAAAACTGTGTGAAAATCGGGGGAATTTCCAAAAATCCAATATCTACAAATATATATTCAGAGACTGATAAAGTCACAAACTAAACGAAAATGAACAGCAGTCTATTTTATTCTTTGCATCTTAAGTTTTAAATCAACTGAAGGGCTACCTACTTTACATTTATTAAAGGGTAGGGCAGGTACATACAGTTTATAGCAAAGTCAAAAAATCACTGGAGGAGAAAGAATACTGTTGCTCTGCCGTCTTTCTGGACATACAAAACGCCTTTTATAATGTCTGGCACTGAGAGCTATTGTTTAAAATCAAGCAGTCGGTACCCCATACATATTTTGAAATTATAAGCTCATATCTTTCAGACAAAATATTTCAAGTAAGGAAAGAAGATTGCACATTTCCATTCTATCATATCACGGCAGATGTGTCCCAGGGATCAATGTTTGGCCTAATTACTCCACATCTGCTTTTAGTTGACTGACTGATTGCAGATCAAAATAGTAAAAAAAAAAAAAACATAAAAAACAGTATGCTTACATTCTCTGAAGGATATGTACATGTATTCTACAAATTAATTTCGGCTAGAGAAGTAAAAATACCTCATCAACATCTTCGCGTTTTCCCGGTTGCATCCGGTCCACTTTCCTTATTTTATTTATTGGAACGTAGTTCCTTATCGCGCGTTGTGAAAGGGGGCTAGACGGAAAAAAATCTTACGAAAAGTTGTCACGACACTTTTTGCTATAGTAAGCTATTATTGTATGCCGTGCGGCGTGCGCATGTTTCTGTCTGTCTCTCTCTCTCTCACTTATAGAAAGCAAGCCAGACTGGCGGCAAGTACTGGCGGCAAGTACTGGAACTTCGTTCCATCCGGGTGTCCGGGTGTCCCTTGACACCTCTCAAGTTTTTTTAAACATTAAAAACCAAAAGACTAGAACCATGTGTAAATTCATAGTTTCAGTATACGCGTCTTTGTCCCTGCCAGCCAGTATATAATACGTCATACGGCGTGTCAACTGAACAACTTTGTTCTTTTATTATTTTCGTAACCAAAGTAATTTTTGTTTATATAATATTTTGCATTCAGAAACAGCAAAGCAATGATAAGTAGAATAACTAACTGTTTTTATTATAAAAAAAATATCATATAAAATATCAGCGCATTTGTTTACACAGCAAACTGACGTTATGACGTCAGTATGGGTATGCCCACAGAACAAAATGGCATCCACTGCGTTCAGCGGTTTCGTCAAATTACGTACGAAATTTGAAATTAAGACACTTTTCAAAATGGGTGTAATACCCTATTGGCCATTAGTCACGAATTCCTAACAAGCAACGTTGCTTTAGTGTTGTCACCTAATTAGGTCATTGTCTCCAAACTGACTATTAATTGTCAAAAGTCGTGTTAGTAGCAAAGGGTCTACTTGAAAAGCTCTTTCTGTTGGTTTAGATCATAAGGCTAGGGCTGCAGGGCAGAAATCGGTTCGGTGCCCATTCTTTCTCCTTAGTCTATTAGTCGTATGCTCATGACAGTTTTTGTGTCATAGCAAACTATCTATAGTGTGGACATTAAACATCCTTTCCGTCGTTTTTGTGGAAGGTAACATTTTCTTTTAAAAAATATACAATCACAGGTGGAAATACATCGAGTTGTACCTATTTGTACAGATAAAATTGCTCCAGAGAATTTTACCTTCGCAGTCGGTTCAATACGCTGAACATCTGGTATAATATTTTACGCATTTAATTCTTCCAATGTTATTACAAGTGTTCACATAAAGAAAGATAGCCTACGCAGTAGATATATTGTATATTGAAGATAGAACGATAACTTGGAACTTCGAATTCGAAGAGATAATTTTAGTTTAGGTAAGATGTTCTATATCACGAAAACGGGCTAGTCGTGTCTGTGATTTGTTGATGAACGTACTATTGTTTCAGTTTGCGTAAATAGAGCTCGGCTAATTCGGAGCGCTCCCGAGCTTTCGCGCATAGAAATAATTTGTATGTGCATCAAACAAACACAGTTGAATGACTGTGCTCACTGCAAGCATTTGTTTCGTGAATTTGCCATGCAAACACTCGTGGTGAGCACGGTCCTCTTCTCATCAGAATATGTTTTATTTCTGTTTAGGCAGATGACTTAATTTTATAATAAAACATTCCCATATCGAGTATCACAAGATGTTTTTGTTTAAATACAGATCTCTCGTAGTACTTACTGCAGGGATAAATTGCTTGATTGGTAAATCAGCTTTAAAATTGAGCATTGCATATTTATTTGGCGTTTTAATTTTATGTTTGTGATGCCAAGTGGTGTTAAAAGTTTTTTTTTTTTTTTTTTTTCCTTTATTAATAAGAACGAAAGTTCTTAGTAATTTATTACAATCTAGCCTAATAGACTAATAAGCAATTTAACTCTAACTTAATATTTTACGTGGTAGATTACGTTATAACTAAGAATAGTGTCATTTTGCAAAAGTTAAAAGTAATGTTAGTAGGTGTTAAAAGTAAAAATAATATTATTCTTAGTTATAAATGTAATCCGCATTATTGTTTTTGTTTGCTTATTCCTCTCCTATAAGAAACTAGAGTAGGCTCTTTCAAAGGGGTTGCGTTTCTATCCTAATTTGTAAATGAGCCTTGTGGTTCAAATAAAATTCTTTACTTCAAAATCATTATATTGTGCATAGATTTTAACTAGTCGGCCACTATTGTTTTTCGTGACCATTTTCTTAAGTAGTTAGCGACCTAGGACTATCATTATGATTGACATAATTTACTTACAATTCTTATTTTTAGGCTAAAATCACTTGCTTACCTGTTGTAGGCGTAGGATTGAAATCGCGAAATCACTTACCTCGAGTTCTAGGCGTAGGACTGATCGGACGTGGCGAGGAGCTAGTTCCAACTAGCTTACTTGATGTTTTGCATGACATACTAAGCTAATCAAATAAGCAATAATATCTTATTTTCTAATAAATATGTTATTTGAAGTATTGACTACGTTGGATCTAATTTGGTAGTTAGTATTTTTAATTACAATGATCATGTTGTTACGGAAGGTTATATAGTTAGTTATAAACCTATGTGTACTGAACTAGTCTAAAAAGAAATAAATATTTTGTTGCCAACACGAGAGCAACTAGAAAATCGTGCCGTTATTGATTTGTGGGCAAAAAAGGTACGCAACAGGGAGGGACAGGCCAAGCTAACTAGAGGTGACGCTACCCTCGCTGCTAACTATGCTGACTGTGTATTGAAAGTTTTCAAGGCTACTAACTTCTAGCCTTGCCGCTAAAAATTTGTTCCCTTTTTTTAGGAGTAAGTAAGGTTTCGAACTTTAATCTTTCTGCTCAGCCATTTTGCAAATCGGTTTCCACTCTAACCGAATGGAACTAGTATTTTACATGCGCGATTTGACAATTAAACAAACAACAGCGACGATGCGGCACCTACCCAAATAGATTGGTAGACTACATACATTACAAAGCCTTCACAAAGCTTCAAAAGCTATCAGACGAGAGCGCTTCGCCCTCGTCTGAGAATTTTTATAAAGATCTTTGAAAAATCTCAACTTTATTATTTCTTTGTTAAATCTTTATTTTATATTATGGTTTTAGTTTAGCCGCATTGTTTCATTACATTCGATTTATTTTTGTTTATAAAGCCAGGGATATTAATTGTTTAGCAAATTGTTTGCCTACTTAAATTGCCCGTATATTCAAATAAAAATTGTTATTCTTTGACAGTTGTATGAAATGACTACCTAACTCGGCAGATTGTCACAGTGTAGCTACAAAATGTAGTATGTCTACATTTATTATCTTTAGTAAACTACGTGTCAGGCATCATTTTATTACTAGAAAAAAAAAATCGGTAAACCACGTTGCGCACACTATGGGGCAGGTATTTAATAGTGTAATCGGATTATTATATCTTAGGTAAAAATCCTTGCTGCCACGTGGGCTTTCTAATAAAGGGGGGGGGGGGGGGGGGGGTTGGTTGAAATGCCTTTTATTTTTGATTTTATTACGACTACAAGCTATTTGCGCTTACGACGTTCTTAGTTTGAGAAAGAATTCATCTTCCGTCGCAGGGTACGGGAACTTCAAGCATAATCATATTTCTGTTTCAAAAATTAGTCACCGTCGCTCTGTTGAGACGAGATAGATAAATTTTCAGCTGCGCTGAGGTATAGTTTAGTTTCGTAAATAATATTTTCGTAATTTATGACATTGTAGAAAAGACTGTGAAATATAAAACATGATAAAACTGATAAAACCACTCCCGAAACGGTTATTAAAAACGTTAAGAATGGAAAAACTGAATAATTGCCGAGGGTAAACTACAAATATTATTTATCATTTATCGTACTTTTAATTATTAAGTACTTTTCATAAAAATCATAAGTCAAGTGTCCGTTCCACGACGGCTATTGAGTTTAATTAGGTACCCACAAAATATTATATTTAGAGTAAGACGCACTATAATATCACTAATTGTGTTGTTGATATTTATAAACTCAAAATGACACTTTTGATTTGATTGATTTTTTACTGGTATAAATGGAAGTAGTAAATACTATAAAGCAACTAGCACTTTTGCTCAGCATTTCGGTCAATTTCCTTTGCGGCAACAATTTATCACATAGGTCACTAGCCAATTAGAGATCTTATTGTTATTAAGGCCCATAGTACCCTCATCTCCCGTTTGTATGCTAAAGCACGACTGCCGCCCGCGCCCGCGCAGGGCACCTCTGAGCCTTTATCTCAAAATGGGGATATTCCTTTGATTAATTTACAATTGTGCTTCGGCGATTCTGTGGTACCTCTAACTATCTATTTTTCAGTGTATTTTTTTTCCAAATAACGAAGCCGTTTAGTAGGAGTATGGAATAGAAGCCAAAATATTGCGTGTTGGAAAATATTTTTTTACAGCAAAAGTATTAACCATACAAAAAAAGTACTTCCGGCAAAATGATCTATATGAATCTATAGCAAAATGATATATTTTTCAAATCTTCAAGACAAGCCGTTAATGAGCAGTACGGTTCATAAAGTGACCGTGTTACGCTACCAAACGGGACGTAGGCCCTTAAGTAAGGATCCAAATTCGTTTACTCGCGGATCCAACTATTCAAAGGTACTGAGAGTTAAGTTTGGTGAAGCACACCAGTTTTTTACCGTACACGAAACATTTGCTTTTGCATATCCCCTAAATCAAAATAAAGAAAAACTGAAAATAACTTTATAAGCTAAATAAGACATATATATATAGGCATAATATATAATAGCTTTAAAAGACATAGACAGCTACGGAACAGCGCGTGAGTTTATGTATGTCTGAATGAGTAAAGGAAGTAGTAGTGTACCCGATTCGCGCGGTTGTATGAAGCTTTGCCTCTGTTCCATTTAGTTACTCATGTGTTACTACGCCCCCTTTATTTTTTATTATTTGCCTTACTCTTGCCTTTTTACTTTTTTTATAACTATATTCCATTTGAAATAAGATTAGACATTTAACTAAACCTTTTTTACAGTCCGATCAACCGATTTTGACTTCTATTGCGTTGGTGGCATGACAAATGGCAGCTGCAGTAAACAGTAGGTATTGTAACCACTTTTTTGCTTTTAATGCCAGCCTTATGCCTACGGTATAGAAGTCAGAATTGGTTGAACGGACTGTAAAAAGGTTTGTTTAAATGTCTAATCTTATTTCAAATGGAGTATATACGAACTTAACTTTTATTTATTTCTTACTAGCTTTTACCAGCAGCTTCGCCCGCGGGGAAGTTGAAAATAATCCCACGTGAACGTACGATCGGGATAAAGAGTATCCTATGTGTTATTCCAGGTTATAAACTATCGGTGTGCGAAATTTCATCCATATCCGTTAAGCCGTTTTTGCGTGATTAGGTAACAAACATCCAAGCATTTAAACATCTAAATATCCAAACATCTAAACATACAAACATTCGCATTTATAATATTATACAAATATTATGTAGAATCAAGATGTAATTGTTGAAAACTGCAATAGATATTAATGTTTTTCTTTCTTTTTGGTTATACAATGGAGACAATTTTTTTTTAGGCCCGCTAGTAAACGGTAACGTATATTAATAATACCGGCTTTAAATGCGTTTAAAGAGAATATAGGTACAGTGAACTTGTTTTAAATGCTGTTATTAACCGGTTAACAAAAATATCGCGTAAAGTACTTTGAAAATCACCGTGGATCAAAACGTAATTAATAAGTCCGTTGCAGATGCTCTGTGGCCCTTTGTTTATCAGATTCAATCAGTTTGAGACTGATAGAAGTGACAGGCAATATTATTGTTTCCGATTTTTTCTTGCTAGTTGTTTATATAAATAGCCCAGAATACCAAAGCATACAAATATACAATAAATTACCTGAAAATATACGGTCCTTGAGGACACTATGTGTATTTAAAGCGAGGTTAAAGGCATTGCTCTTAGAAAAATGTTATTATCGCATCCTAGAATTTATGGAAGATAAAATGTTAGAATAGAGTTTAACTTATCCGTGTGTTTATTACAATAGGTATACATATATTCTTTTTTATGTATAAAGCTAGATATAAGCTTTAATATAACATTTTAAATGTGGAAGTACCTAATCTACGTAATATTAGATCTCACAGTAATAAGTATATTAGTTTTAGTTATCTTGCTGCGCCCTAACAGGGTCATGTACTCACTAGTTTTAAGCCTAGCTTATTAATATGGTTGTATTGTGCATTTAACAAATAAATAAATGAAAGTATTTCATATCTTCTTGTCGTATTTTTTTTTTTTTTTTAATGAAAATGGCATCTGTCGGTACAGTGCGTAATCCACAAAGCTGTTGGTGTTTTTATTTCCTTGATGTTGTTGGACCATACCGCAGCTGCAACAGAGGCAGATACTTCTATACAATGGTCAGATCGTTTACTGATAGTAGTCCACTGCGAGGGTTTTTCAGAGAAAACGACATTTTCTTTCTTGATAGAGGTTTGGGATGCAATTCCATTGTTAAAACAACACGGTTACATGCCTAAATCTTAACAGGCTGGTGAATACCAATTATCGACCATTGCAGAAGTCCCGTTGTGTGACCTTTCTGTACGTGGGCGGCGGTTAAAGTCGTAAATGGCAGTCTTAAACGGGACTTCACGGGACGTCAGGAACACTTAAATACAGCATCATCCCACCTCACAGCAGTATCTTAGCATATAAGCCTATACCGTTCCCACTGCTGGGCCACAGGCCTCCTCTTAGCGAGAGGTAGTGGGCCGTAATCAACCATGCGGGCCCACTGCGGGTTGGTAGATGTCACATGTCTTCGAAGTTTTGGTTTTCCCTCAACGTTCTGAGAGCAGTGCTGATGAAGCAATTTACACAAAGTAAAGGGCTGCGCCTGTCTGGGTTCGATCCAACGACCTTCAACTCGATGTCGCGGTTGTTACCACTGGGCCACAACAGAACTGCTCTCAATATGGCCCGGCGCCCATTATCGGCATCGGCAAGGAAAAGGATCCTTCGGCATCCTACATGCAAGCGCACACTATCGGCAATTATGCTTTGGCATGCTGCAACGTTCTTAGGGATGACGAAGCGTCCTTAAGGATGCCGCACCGTCCTGTAGCTTGCTCCCACGCATTATGTTTCATGTGTTGGTCACTGTAGTGACGCGATTTTATATTGTATAAACACTCATGTAGACGAACTAAATTAATAAGCTTTTCTTCCGCCATGACATTCGATGTGACAGCAAACAACCAGTACACACAGCGATTACCTCGATTGTGTTGTGTGAGTCAAATGATGCAAATGGCGGATGCCTCCCCTCGCCCCGCACGGCAAACTATCCCCCGAGTGTTGCCTCGACGCCGGCGGCGTACCGAAGGTTGCCGAAGGATGCCGAAGCATCCCGAAGCATTCTCAAGGCTGCCGATACACCAGCCTCAAGCATACCGAAGCGGTATTTTTGTTATTACGACCACATATCACGGAAATTTCTACTTTATTGCCATTATGTTATAGTATATTGCTATTTGCCACCTAAAATCCTCAGTCGTACCGATGCCGATAATGGGCGCCGGGCCTATATCGACCTTTCGAAATTCCTACCTTACACTTGACTTTAAAATATCTGCTGCATTAATGAATCTATTTCATACGTTAATACGTATTTCCCTCAGTTGACATTCCAGGACCTAATTCTATTTGCTCTAGGAATTTATCAAATCAAACAATCTCGTTCGTACTTTTGAGAGCATTTCAGGGTCTCCGGACAATTCAAAATCGAGGTATACCGACAACATGTCCATGATTTTGGTCAAAATATTTATCTTCTACGAGGTATAAGGCGCACAAGTAGAAACACTTATCATATTTATATACTAGCTGACACCGCCCCATGAATAACTAACACTAGGGCTGCTCTTGCTGGATACTGTTGTAATTGTTTAGTGGGCAGACGCACTGTCGGCTGCTGTGTACATGTATGCTAAGTAAATAAAAACATGTCCTGTCATTACCGATGTCACACGAACTCAACCGAAAGCAATGATCGGCTTGGCCGACTAGACGGCCGATTAGTCGGCCATTTTACAGCCGATTAGTCGGCTAGTCGGCTAGTCGGCCAAAGTCATAGTTGGCCCATCTCTACTACATTACAAACTAAAGTTTTGTGTAATTTCTGTTTCTTTTTTAATTGCATAAATGCGAGGTCATGGATGGATGGATCCATGGAGCCGTTTATTAAATTAATATGATGTTCGTTAACTTGAAAGAGCATAGCAATCAAAAGTATGTTATGCTCACTTAAATGTGTGACTGATAATGGCGCGTGTTTTGGATCGGTTCCTTACAAAATGGTTGGGCTGGATGGCTGCTCCGGGTCATAATCGTGAACGAACGCCGTCGGTTGAGACTGATCGTCTCCTTACTGCCAGGGCCAATTTTAAATCTCATATTTAGAATTGATTCTTCTTTTTATTTTTAGTGGATACAGAAGCAACAAGAATAATGTCCCCTGTATTTTGCAACATTTTGATTTAAATATGGAATTTCTAGCTTTAACTTTCTAATTAACTGACTGACTTTTTGAGAAGCCAAAAGTGCCTGTAAACGGTTTAATTGAAATAAAAGCATTGAGATTAAGTTGGTCAAATTGATAAGCAATTAATATCCCTTACTGCAAATAAATAAGGGTTTGTGAACTTTTAGGATATACATTTGACTTTCACTTTTCTCGAGATTTCCCGTAGACCTATGAGTAGTGGGTATTACTGTTAGTGACAGAACATTAATTTTAGAAAAAATGCCCTACAGCCTCGGTAGCCAAGATTCCTTGGGTTTAATATTTTATAATAAGTACTTACTGGGTCCAATACGTTGATTCTGTCGGTCGGTCCACTCGTCAAAAGTGAAGTTGATTTTATTGTTTTCATTGTAACTCTTGCAAAGATGTTTTTCGTAAGTGGAGGTACTACGGCTAGAATTGCCTCCGTCACAGCCAGTTGGAAGCAAACCCAAAAAACCGCCATCATCTGCAAAAAAAAACCCGTAATTAGATTCATTTACTACGGTACAGCCACGAGCAATATATTGATCTTAACTGCTCGACCGCCCACCGAATTTAATTAATTATACCTTTAATCATATTCATTGGATTGCATTTCACAAGGAAAAACAAAGATGTGCAAAAGGCTAAGAGCTAAGAGCCGTTGTAGACCCTGTTAGGGCACAGAAAAAGATATTTATATACATTGTCACATTTCCTAAAATATCTTAACTTCTACCATTCAAAAAATATTTGTACGACAATCTTATCTGAATTTCCTACCCATCAAACTGTGTCATAACTGGGTAAACATTGGTTTCACAGTAATAATCTCTTATACATATATAAAATTCTCGTATCACAATGTTAGTTACCTTACTCCTCCGAAACGGCTGAACCGATTTTGATAAAATTTTGTGTGCTTATCGGGTAGGTCTGAGAATCGGCCAACATCTATTTTTCATACCCCTAAATGTTAAGGGTGGTCCACCCCAATTTTTTTTTTATAATGCGAACTCGATATTCATAGTTAAGACAGGACAACGTCTGTCGGGTCAGCTGGTAAAATTATAAACGAAATAAAAACAGTAAGACTTTTACACTTCGTTTTAGTTTCGTCCTATAACTATTGAGCTATTACGAGTATTGTAATGTAATGTAATGCACCGATCCCAGCGTGGCCTGTACCAGACTCAATTAATCGAATGAACCCCAAGATTCACACTAGCCCTTGGAGCCTCATGCTTCATGGTCTTACAGAGGCCATTGCATATCAAGAAGTAGACCGGGGGGCGCGGACTAAAAAAGAAGAAAATAATTTAATTCAATTAAAAAATGCGTGGGGTGCTTGACATTAATTGATTATAAAAATACCTCAAAAAGCACCCCACGCTTTTTAATTGAATTAAATTATTTTCTCCTTTTTTAGTTTGGTTTTTAAAGCGTGTTTTTTCGTTTTTTAAACTATTATTTTTTAAATGTGAAGGTAGTTAGTTTTGACACAATTCGACGTGTACATAATTATTGGACACAGTTAGTATTCTTATTTTTGCGATTTAATGTCGCCATATGAGCTTGAATTTTAAAGGCGTTTCTATACTCGTGACTGTACCACATTATTAAATACCTACCTCAGCGGTCAAAGGTAACGTCAACAGTTTGTCAGCTCTTTGAGCTCAAATCTATACCGAGAAAACACCCATCTGTGCCCCTACACGACCCAAATGGGCGCAGCAAAATGCCCGTTTGTTTGTGTTTGTAACATAAATATATCCAGCCCGCTGGGAATGTTACCGACTACCAGTGATGAAGTTTGTGAGCATTATACAAGCGGTTTACGCCATAGAAGTCAGGAGAATTACAGACACCCATATACATATGCTGGAGAGTATTCGCTTAAAAGTGTCACCATATACGTATACTTTCCAGTATCAACAACGCCTCCATTCCTCAACCCTTAGGGAAACCAAATATTACCTGGAGACTTGTTAGTCTAGAATGTCACAATGCACTAGAACAAGTGATGGTATCATATTTAAATTACAAAAAAAATATATTTAAGACCATTACAATAAGCCATTTCAGTCAGAATTACATTGTTATGACCGAAGTTAAATGAAAGAGCGTAGGGTAGTTTGTAAAAAAAATATTTTATATTATCTAGTTTGCGCCCCAAAACTGATCCCCATACTCAAAATACATTTATTTATACTACACGTTCGTCTTTGGGTCACACTTTCAACTTTAGTAACTAGTCTAACTTAGTACTTCTGCGATGCTAAGTGCCTAAATAACCTAACCTAAGATACAGACACTGTTTAGTTTGGGGCTCATTGGCAAATATTAACATACTGCAACCTAGCTATAGGTAATATTTTAAGCTACTCATGTCGTCGCAACTTGTTATTATTATTAACCAGTGATTAACAGTTTTGAATGATTGTCCAGGTAGTAAGCAGGTTCACAGGCTGCTTATTACCTGGACAATATATCAAAACTGTTCATGGCACGGTTGGCGCAGTGGTTAAGCGATTGACAGCTGCGCTGCGTATCGCGGGTTCGGTTCCCGCACGGAACAAATATTTGTATGACCTGCAAGTACTTGTTCCGGGTCTGGCTGTTTGTGTAAGTGAGTTTAAATGTTTGTAAACGCCCCGCTATACAGGAGAAATTCTTAGTGTGTGGGGCAAAGTTAAAAAAAAAACAATAATTCTGATTTCTAAGCGTTCCTCTAGAATTAGGCTATGAAGTTTAGTGTATCTGTATTATTTTTCTAAATCCAATTGGTAGTTCCAAAGATTAACGCGTCCAAACTAGACATGGGTAGCTCGTGAGTGAGTGATAGAAAAGAGCTAGCTCTTTTTGATGGACATCGCTCTCGCTCACTCACTCGTTTGCTAAGTAGCTCACTAGCTCAGTTAGCTCTCAGACTCTCAGTACTTCAGCGAGACATAGATGACCGACCTAAGTCAGCGGCCGAACGGCTCATTCGGTTCGCTTCGGAATATTTCCGATCGCATCGTTCGTTTTCCCAACAATAGTTCTTCGATACAATACGTCATTGTAGACTATCATACGACATAAATCACTGTAAATCTATCTTTATGGCCATAACTTTAAAGTAGAAAATACTTTGTCACATTCTAAAAGGTTCCTTTTTATAACGTGCCAAAGTATTTTCTGCATTGTTTATTTTTTCCGTGATATTTACGTATAGTCATAACATTATATAAACAAACAGAAAAACTTATTTAACTTAACTCCAAACTTCCAAAGAGCTATTGACAACGACTATTGATCGAGCCGAGCCATTTCCTTGCGACACGCGTGCAGCGTCAGTCAAATGAACTAACAGTCGACGTCTATATCACGGAGCTATAGAAGAGCTAGTGAGTAATAAAGAGTCCAAACTTCCAAAGAGCTACTCACTATTGAGCGAGCCGACCCGTCTCCTTCGACGCGCGTGCGGCGTGAGTCAATTGAGCTAACAGTCGGAGTCTCGGCGTCTGTGTCACTGAGCTATAGAAGAGCTAGTGAGCTACAAGAGTGATATAGTTCTTTAGAGTGAAAGAGCTAATCGCTCTTTTTCTTTTCAGTGAGCTATTTCGCCCATGCCTAGTCCAAACAAACTCTTCACGATGCTATCTCATTTTTTAATCACTCAAGTTTAGATATTTGAGTAGCAACACGCGCATGCACACATTGAAACCATTGTGCGCTCGATTTTATACAGTAGTTAATTAGTCTTGCTAAAAAAATTGCAAAAAAAAAAAATAGGTTCAAGACTTATTTTTATTTATTTTACTAGAATTGTTGAACGAAGTTAGTAGTAAAGTAACTTCATGCATTTAGTAACAGTAACTAAGTTTTGTCAGCATGATCATCATTATTTTTGAATAAGTACAAAAAAATTAAGCCATTATAGGAAAAACCGAAGAAGTGTAAGTAGGACTCGCGCTCTGAGGTCTAATAATAAAATACTTTAATAATATTATTGGTTATTAAACAAATATGCCGATCGGTAATCGTAGACTATGGTTGTAATCGTTGCAAATAAACAGAATATTAATTCCCTGAGGAAAGCTAAGCAAAAAATGTGTGACACCCGAATCCTACCTTTGAGATAGGAGCGCCTGTTCAGAATTTTTAATAAACACAAAAGTTAATTAAATTAAATATTATTGATTATATTAAAGCGGATGTAATCTTTAGATGAAAATTCGACACGGGATCAATTACTCACTACCAAATATCCAAAATTGATAATCAGTATGGTTATGGATGGTACTTTTCATAAAAATCTACACCCGCTGTTTGAATAAAATATGAATAAAAATTCGTAAATACTATCCTAAAAATCCCTAAAATTGTCACCATTTTATGAAAAAAAAAATCCCTCATCTTGAATGAAAAAACGTGCGGGGTCGGGGACGCTTTTTCATCAACGATGATACATTTGATAATTTTTGCAGCCGCCATCGTGGATTTATTTTTGAGCTCACTATTGTTTTCAGCACTCTCAAAAACCATGAAAACGATAGCCATAGTAAAAAAAAAAATTGCAACGGCCATTTTGGATTTTCATATTGACCTCACAGTCAGCTGCAACATACGTAATTATACTCCATCAACTTCCGTGTGGTGTCGGACATAAAAGAGTAGCACCATCCAATTTCTTCCCGTGGGTGTCGTAAGAGGCGACTAAGGGACTTGCCAGAGAATGGACGGCAGCGTCCTCTATGCATCTTACCACCATACTGCGATCGCCAACCCGCCTGCCAAGCGTGGCTATTATGGCAAAACCCCTCCATTGGGGGAGGCCTATGTCCAGTAGTGGACGCCTTTTGGCTGAAATGATGATGATCATGATACGTCATTATTATTACCACACTAAAAAGGGATCTTCATCCGCCATCTTGTATTGGTGTAAACTGATTCCATATTATCAATTATAATCCTTATTAGACAGATTTCTTTGAACTTCTATACGAACTTTCTTCCCCTATTTCATCCCCATGTAGGTCGAAATTTCAAAAACGCTTGTACTAACTATTATTTAATTCTTAGCAACAGCCTAAATACAAAGTTTCATGGTTTTATCTTCGATAATGACGAACTCCCATACAATCCCCTACTTCAACCCTTTCAAACCTTTTTTGCGATAAAAGGTGGCCTATATGCCAAATCTCAAAATCGGTTCAGTGGCTTAGGGCGAATTTCACCAAACTTTTATACCTAGAATAAGTCTTATCCTGAGAATAAATTTTGAATTTTTGACAGATTTTCCATAGTAGAACTGTCAGACGTAAATTTTATTCCACGGATAAAAGATATCTGACTTTGGTAAAATTAGCCCTTAGGCGTGAAAGCGTAAGAGACAGACAGAGTTGCTTTCGCATTTATAATATTAGTAGGGATTAAGAAAACATTATTTTGTTCCGCCATTTAGAATTTGATTTATTTATTTCTAAAGGTAATAAGTTTTGTACTCATACCACAGATTACTGAATAGTTACTACTCATACTTTTGGTCTGAAAAGTATCAACTTTTTCCAACCACAGTATACAGCATGGTATTCACTTTATTATTATTTTGGTCGTACATGTTTATATTTTACAAGAAAGCAATACCCCCGTGTTTCCTAGGGCGCGTCTGAACACGGAATGTAGGGATGAAACGATACAAGTATATACACGATACTTTAATTTTCTCGGATACCAAGTAAGTACTTTTATGATCGATACTTTGAAATGAAGTATCGAGTAGGTATCGGTCAAAACTACTCATATCAGTTTGCCAATGTCACTAATTTTATCTGATAAAAAAATTACACATCTTAAATTGAAGTTTTCGAACGCATCCTAGTTAGTCTTAGTTTTGTGTAGTTAGCAAGATTGTTTGTTTATGCCCGAAAAAAAAACCGGTCAGCGCTGGCCGCCGCCATATTTTGCCGTCTTTGTTTTCGTTCGTTCCGTGTCCCTCCCACGTTCGAATTCGAATCCTAAGTAATTAATCCTAACCTTTGACAGTAGTCGGTGTTTCTTTTGTGTTTAAAGCATTTTAACTTTTTTACCAAGATTTTATTGTAAGTACATACGACATTTATATTTATCTACAATTATCAAGTACATAGATACCCACATCTTTTTTTTTTTTGGTTGGGAAATCATCAAATAACTTCTCCCGCTCTGGGTGGAGCGGGAGGTGTCAGACTTTTACTGACTAAAACACACCCGTGTTCCCTCAGTTGCCTGTGTGCCAGGGGCCGCGGTATCTCTTTCGAACAATCCGCACACCTGGCAGGCATCGGCCCTTGCGGACCCCACCAGTGTGTGCTGACATCTCTTTGAGGCGCGCGTGGAACACAACGCGCCGTCAACCCGGGCTTGGTCCTTATCGGACAGCGAGCTACCCATTCCTCGCCGTCCGCAAGCCCGCGCCTACGGTGGCCGGGAATCAGCCTGGGATTCCTGACCCTCAGGGCGTCTCCCGCGGCGACTACGGCCGTGAGGGCGCATATAATGCCTCTCCCTCACGTGCGCCGCCTCCCTCTTCGCGAGCATTACTGCTTCGCAGAAGGAGGTGACGGCTAACCATTCACTCTCGCTCCGTACCATGGCCTGCACCAGGGCCGGACGCGACAGATCGCCGCCGCGGATCGCCTCCACGAGGACACGGCGGTGCTCCGCCCAAGCCGGGCAGACCGCCACCGTATGCTCCACCGTGTCCTCAGGACGATCTTCGCAGTGGAAACACCCGGGCGTTTCCTCCCGCCTTATGCGAAACAGGAACCTCCCGAAACAACCGTGTCCGGTGAGGACCTGCGTCAGGCGGAAGGTGAGGACGCCATGCCGCCTCTCAAGCCACTCCTCAAAGAGGGGACTTACAGCCGCTATCGTGGCGTGCCCAAAGTACACACAGCTTCACATCAAGCTTAAAATTTTCAGTTTACGCTGGTCATGCACTGTACGGAAATCCTATATAATGCGAGATCAGCTTAAACTGGAAATGTATAGCTTGATGTGTAGCCGTGTGTGCCTACACTACACTACTCTTAATCGACAGCAACACATAATATTTTATTTACCTTGTGGTATCGAAGTAAATAGTAAATAGTAGCACTGATGTTATGAAGTTTAAGTGAGTAGGTAAGTCTATTTCAATTATTTTTAGGAGAAAGAAAAAGGAAACTGATCATATCGCAGAAGTTGGAAGTCAAAATAAAGAAATAGTTCCTGATTCTCCTGTAGCCTCGACATTGACATCTACTAAGTGTAATAATAATACATAGTCTGACTCTGATCTGCATCTAAAGCCGACGACGTAGCGGCCAAAAACTAGGTTGCGGTGAGGTGCACCGTAACTGAGGCGGGTCGCAATGTCGAATGGGAGGCATCGCGGCTGAGGGTTACAGGCTGCGGCGGAGGAGGAGTGCCGGTACTTCTGAGTAGCGCTCTTCCCTTCCGTGGCCTGGACGGGGCCGCCACCGTTTGATGGCGGACGCGGTGGGGCCGCAGGGGAAGAGGAGTGTCGGTATAGCGTTGGCCGCTTTCCTTATCCCCTACGTCCGAAAAGTGGTAGGCGGCGGGGCCACTGCGCTGACCCGCCACAGCCGTGCCAGACGTGGGGTCGTCTGGGGCCCTTATGTTACTTGGTTCCTGGGGTGGTCAAGGCGTGCCATGGGTCCTGGTGCGCCGAACTGGTGGGGTCCGCAAGGGCCGATGCCTGCCAGCGGTGCGGGTTGTTCCAAAGACATACCGTCGCCCCTGGCACATAGGGTACTGAGCGAACACAGGTGGGTTTTAGTCAGTAAAAGTTTGACACGCCCTCCTGCTCCACCCAGAGCGGGAGAAGTTATTTGATGATTTCCCAGCCTCAAAAAAAAATGCGTGGTGATAAAACATTAAAATATATGTGCGAAAACATTGCTTCACAAAAAAGTAAGTAGTCAAAATTGCTGCACAACTATGACTCGATGCTACAGACAGTCCTGAATTGGTGACTGGACATGAAATTGAAATATTTAAATAATTGATACCGTTGTTACAAACTTTCTAATTTGTTACAAGAGAATCATCAGGCCAGAATAACGTTACCATATCCAAAATAATACCCATGATTAATTGTCTCACATCGCAGCTAACGAAATTGTCATCATCAATAGAATGTGTTACTCAGTTGCAAACAAAACTACTGGCTGAATGTAATAAAATATTTGGTCTCATTGAATTTAACACTCTTGCAGCGTTGGCAACAATTTTAGACCCACGGTTCAAAAACATCCATTTTCAAGACGCAAATGCATGTGGGAGGTCAATACAAAAATTAAAAAAAGAACATTATTATAGACGATGAAAACCAGTGAGTCTGAAGATGAAACCGCCAACGAAGATTTAGATTTTTGGTCACATCACAAACCACTCGCAGTTGGTCAGAAGCGGAGGCGTGCTTCCAAAAAAGCCGATGAGATGTCAATTTATTTAGCTAATCCAGTCTGCGCTTTGAAAGCCAACTCATTAGAGGAATGGGAGGATTTAAAGCCCGTATTCCCAGCGTTAAATAAACAAGCACGCATATATTTGAGCATTGTAGGTACCTCTGTACCTTGCGAAAGGCTGTTTTCAAAAGCTGACGAAACTATTACTGCTTCCAGAAATCGCCTAACAGGCAAACAATTGGAAAAATTAATATTTTTGGGAAGCCCAACAAAAACAGACTTTTATTCATGAAAAAAGTCTGTTTTTGTTGTGCTAAATTCTTATATTTAACACACTTTTATTAGCTTCACCTGTATGTTTGTTTGTAAGCATGTTTGTAACCGACTCGATTTTGATCCACTGCAAACGGTCAGATTTCATTTAAACTTTGTAGACTTATCGAGGACCGATAACAATTCAATAATTTCATAAATTGTTTCCTTAATGTTAATAAAAGTAAAAAAAAACTCGCTTTTGTAGTTAGCAGAACAAAAAATAGATAATCATTATTAGATGAAAAAAACTAAAATACACTCTTAAAAATCAAACTAAAAAAGCATAAAATAATTTCAAAAAAGCGTGGGGTGCTTGACATTAATTGATTGTAAAAATACCTCAAAAACCACTTCACGCTTTTTTGAAATTATTTTCTGCTTTTTTAGTTTGGTTTTTAAAGCGTGTTTTTTATTTAAACTATTCTTTTTTTGTAATTATCAATAAAGAATACCAAGACTTGTTACGGTTTTTACTCTAAATTTTCCAAAAACGATTCGATACGAATAAGTTTCGATACTTAACGACCGATACAGTATCGAGAAAAAATATCGATAGGTACCTCAATGGTATCGTTTCATCCCTAGCGGAATGACAAACCGCGAGAAGATAATGTATAAAGAAATTTGAAAACGTTTTTTTTATTTTTTTCTTATATAAAAAGTTATTTATTTAACTACAATTTTTTATACTGGTTCCTACTCAGACCCCTTTTTTCATTTTCTTCGATTATTGTGTAGGTGAAAACGTGAAATTTTATCTTTAATTTAAGACCATAATTATCTCGTGGTTGTGATTCATCTTCATGTACGTAATTGGTACCAAAAAAACAGCAGTATTTGTAGAAAAATGTGATAGCGTCCTTATGAGGGCTTTTACAAAATAATCGTAGTGCTAAATTTTAGGAAAATTTAACGGCGCGTGGTAGCCGATCGCGCGTGTCTAGTGAAGTATGCACACATGTTAACCGCTATGCGTCGGACGCCCAGGAACACACCGGCGCGGACTAAAGCTAAATCCCGCGCGTCCCGAGATTTATTACTGATTTACAGCGTTGCATTTAACAATAGTTTAAAAATACTAGTTTTACTTTAAATAGACGGTTTTTTTTTCAAGCAAGCTGACCTAGTAACATTAGTTATTAAATACTTCTTGTTTGAATTTCGATTAAATATACATAGATAAAAAAAAAAATTCAGACGAAAAATTATCATAAATTCTCCGTTTTACGGAATTATTTTTGGTGTTTTAGGTACTGTACCTACGAAAAATAAAAAAAAATTGAGCATTCCAAAGAACAAGGTACAGTCCTACCATGGATAGGTATTTTTTATAAATTACATCTATTATTTATGTTCCATGTAATTTAAAACATTATTTTCCAAGATAAGGTTTTTATTGACTTATGTAAACAAATTAAAATATTGTTTAAGAACACTCCCCAGACCAAGAACGATTTTTTCTAAGACATATTTTTTTTAATTTTTGGCTAAATCTAAGCCATAATATTCCATCAAACGCCGGTAACTCGGCAAACTCAGTAGTGCCAGTTTAGTGAGCTTAGTCATACAGACACACACACATCATTACACACATTTACGGCACCTACATCGCACAGATACACGCATACACACACTTTAAATATTAATAATTATGTCACTCTCTGTTTCTTTCTTATTTTATGAGTACTTTGTAATTGGCGTAATGTTTAGAATAATTAATAATGTTATACTTTTTGTCAGCTGTGAAGATACCTTATAGAAAATAAATAAATAAATAATCCACTAATCAAATCTCGAGCAAACGTTCAAATTCAAGAAAAAATGTGAAAGCGCCTTTAACCTTTATTATTGGTATATACTTACAGGGTTATTTTAATTTGGCTAGCTAAACTCCGTAACGTGATGGGTACCGATATCTAAACATGATAAAACGAAAAGGAAATTATTTTGGTGTTTTTTTGTAAACTAAAATTATTATTGTAGTCACTTGAAATATCAGTTTATAAATTCTTGTTAAAAAAATATTATTATTAAATTTATAAAATCTATCTGTTGCTTTTTGTTTAAACTTCACAGACGTGATGGGTATCGAAATCTAAACACGATAAAACATATAAAAAAGGTTTTCTCAACGCTAACTTCAAAAAACAAAACTAACTCCCAGTTTCACAATGACAAACATGAATGCCACATTACGTAATGGATTAACGCATTAACGACGTTAACGACATTGACGCTAATGATTTCATGTTAATAATGTTGCACAAAGCAACTTTAGCATTAATTAATATCTTATCATCTAAAGTCGTTTTTAAACAATGTTTTTGTAATATTGGGTGAAAATAGTGAGCACGAGTGAAGATTACCTTGTATTTTTTATAAACCTAGCAACACTCCTTGATAAAATAACATGTTTGACAATTTTGACATTAGATAAGTTTTGTTAGTTGTGAGATTGCTGTATTCAAAGTGCTTCAAGATATTTAGTTTGTGTTGTTTGTATGATTTATAAATTACGGTTGGGGAGAATTTTAAAGTTTCCTTCTGTTCAATCCGAAAAATCGTAGTGTCATTGTGGCAATAATTTCAGGCAAATTACTAGTTGGGTTTTACCGTCGATGGCCTTATTTTTTTTTGGGTAATTGGCTCCAAATCAAGCTGGTTACATATTTGAGTACCTGCTTCTTTCGGTTTCTTTTTAACAGAGATGAAAATCTTCATTGTATTTTAAGACAAAAAAGAAGTCGTAGTTTGAAGAAATATATCTTCTCTGACATTCCCCCTCGACGCCCCCAGTTCCCTGAAGACGTCCCCCCTCATCGCCGTCATTTCGCTACGGGAACGGGTGACGAGGGGGAACGTCTTCTCCTGCAATGATGACAGCCTCGTCAAAGACATGTTGGTTAATTAACTGCAGTGATTGCCTATATTGTTATGAAATAAATTACTTATGACTTATAAACAATAACTGAAAATTCGCACACACATGACTATACATTAACCACGAACTTCAATATTAATGTTGTGCTAATAGACGTTTGTGGACCCATTAAAGTTTAAAACCAGAAATGTCTATTTTAAGGTCCTAGACGCCGATGTTGTTTTGTGCAAGAAAAAAATGTGACATTCGTTACTTATAGTAAAAAAAGAACCGTTAAAACCGTCGCTGGTAGTCGCAAAATTATTGTTTTTTTTTCTATTTATATGCCTAAAAACTCATCGGAAAACCTGCCTTTGTTTACCGAGGTTTTAAGTGAGGTAAGCAATAATTGCCACACATGATGTTGAAAATATATATAATAATGGGTGATTTTAATGCACATTCGCAAGAATTATTTTATGTTGAGCTAATTCGTTTTTGTAATGATCCATCTTGGTTCTGTGGTGATACAATGAAATTAGGACACGATCAAAATCACTACACCTTCATTAGCGAGGCTCACGGCTATAGGAGCTGGTTAGATCACTGCGTAGTCTCTTCGTCTGCCTGGCAGACAGTTGTTAGTGTAGGTATTGATGAAGATGTGTATGTGTCTGATCACTTACCTATATAATATTATTGTAACTTAGATGTAGTTAGGCCAAAGTTGACGATAAGATTGAAACAGAGATTAATTAACAGAAATTATCATGGAATGTGTTCTGATAAACAGCGGGATAGGACTTGCTACAGGAGTTTATGGTGTGCAGTCGTGGGTCATGCAACTTGGATGAACACAAACTTGTCCTTGATAACCTGTACCAGAATATAGTTGGTGTCCTTTGTGAAGCAGCGAGGGAATCTAATGAAGGGTACAAAAGACGTAAGCGGGATCCTCCGGTATGTGGATGAAACAAACATGTTTGAGACGCTCACCGAGAGGCCAGGTTTAGATTCCAATCCTAGTTTTCGGCTGATCGACCAACCTCTGGGACTGTTTACGACCAAATGTACGAGACAAGTAAAATTTTCAAAAGCCGCCTAAAGTACTGTCAAAATAGGCAAGATCAAATTAAAATGGACTTAGTAGCTGATCAACGAGCTCCAAATAATTTCTGTGCATTTTGGAAGTCTACAGGTAAGTTGGAGGCTAGGCCGGGTCCGGCGGCAGATGTGGGAGGGGTTACTGAGCGTGAGGACATTGCCAATTTATTTAGAGATCATTTTAAAGTGAGGTCTCCACTTGGCCCTTCAGTGTCGGGAACTGGCTTTGTGTCTCATGTCCGGGGAGAGGAGCCCTTACTACACTTCACTACGAAGCAAGTCAGATTAGTGATAAATAGTATGAGTAGGGGAAAATCCCCTGGGCATGATGGGCTTAGCATAGAACATCTAAAACATCCAGGCGTGCATCTGCCAAGGGTCCTGTCCTTATTCTACTCGATTGTCTCACTCATTCGTATTTACCGGCAAACCACCAAGACCACTGTGGTACCCATCGTGAAGTATTCACGACGAAGTATTCTATTGGACAGGAGACATCTCGAGCATAAGCAACTATCGCCCGATCTCTCTTGCAAATGTTACGGCCAAGGTGTTGGACAGTATGCTTGACTCTTATTTGGCAAAGTTTGTCCAGTTACACGATGCACAGTTTGGGTTTTGTCCTGGACTATCAACCGAAAGACTAAACCAAACCGACTATCAATCTTTAGTGTCAAGCATACTGTCAAATACTACACTGACTGTAAGACGTGTACGCCTGCTTTCTTGATCTCTCCAAGGCTTTCGATCTCGTTTCTTATGACGTGCTTTGGATTAAATTGTGGAGTGCAGTTCCTCCGGTACACCCCTATGTACCGGAAGAACTGCTCATTGTATTGCAGTTTTGGTATCGTAGCCAGAAAAACCGTGTAAAACGGGCAAATGTGCGCTCGAACTCCTATGGGTTGGAGTGTGGGGTGAGGCAGGGTCCCCCCGGCTCTTTAATCTATATGTTAATGATCTCATTGCCGAGCTCAGCAGCATGCGTGTCAGATGCACGATAAAAGGTGTAAATTGCAACAACATCAGTTATACCGATGACATGGTGCTGCTGGGTCCGTCACCGGGGACGATCAAAATCAAAATCAAGTCATTTATTCAATCTAGGCTGAGAGTCAGCTCTTTTTGAACGTCAAAATTACATAAGACAGTCCCCCAAAACGCCCGCCCTTCACCACTTCCTAGTGGTTTAGCTGTTAAGAAGAAGTAGCGCAACAAACTCCCCAGCAGCACAGCTGTCTGTTAAGTTAGAAGAACTTGATTCTATAAAATAGTAGGTAATTAAAATAACAAAACACAAAAAAAAATTGTCATATGTCAGCTAGCCATCAAAACATTGAAAACTAAAAATAATAAAAAAATAAAATAAAACGTAAACGGAACTTACAATCTAAACAAAAGCCTCCAGGCATAAAGGTCATGCCCGCTTACATATATGCAATTCTGCATTATGTAAATATAGCTATATCAAGAAGTAACAAAAGTTAAACTAGGACCTCTGGACTAAAATTAATAAAAAAACTTAATACAATTAACAATAACAAAACCATGGTCAGCAAGACGACTAGTCACCACGAGCAGCATCCGTTCACAAGCATATCGCAAAGATCTGCCATTACCCCCTCGCCATATTTGCGGGAAGGAAGCAACCCGACCCCCGACGCTACCGCAAGCAGTGACATCTAAGGGAGCCTGACGAGCTTGCTGCCGGTTGCACTGGCAAGAATAATATGAATTGTCGAGGTCGCTAGCTAACTACTGCAATACTACTCATTTAAAAAAAACATTGTAATGAATAAGTCAACAATAAATGAAAATAAACTGAATTATACAGTCAAATAAAATAAGCAATGATATTAACTAACATAATTATATAACCTGTTAATAAGTAAGCTAATTCTGGTGAAAAAACACAAACATTGTTTTGAGTTAATTACAGCGACCAACAATTCTTATCATTTAAGTAGTCGTTGATAGAATAGTATGCCTTTGAACAAAGGGTGGATTTTACTTTAGCTTTAAACGCACTAAAATGCAAATCTAGCAAGGAAGAGGGTAGCTTGTTATAGAAGGTTATACCCAGACCAACAAATGAGTTATGAACTTTATGAAGCCGGTGAAAGGGAACACGTAGTTTGTCCTTATTTCTAGTATTAATAGTATGAATATTACGGTTTTTAGTGTACAAGTGTATATTTTGCCTAATATAAAAGATGTTGGCGAAGATGAATTGCGATGCCACCTTGAGAATCCCAATATCTTAAAAATAATCTCTCAGAGAAACTCTAGAACCTAGTTGGTAAATAGCTCGAACAGCACGTTTTTGAAGAACAAAAATATATCGTGTAGCTGCTGCATGTATGTGAGACCTACGCTGCTTCACATGGATAATATTTTTAGGATAATGTTGCGACTCCCTCGTTTTTGTAGTGCCTCAAAAATGTTTGCTGTAAACCATACCGATGGATTTTATGCCATAATCTGTAAAAAAAATGGCCTCACTCCTGAGCAGATTATGAGGCAGTTAGAATAGCATCCTGAAGGCTGTGGTGGCTGACAATTCTTCCGCCATAATAAGCCATTTTGTGAGAAGACTTATACCTTAGTGGCCATTTGTCGGTATGTTTAGTTGTTGGGTGGTCTTCTTAGTCATTTGTCTTTAGATAAAGTAACTAACAATAGTTTTTTAAGCAAATCAGTTACTAACAATTTATGGGTTTTAGCTGTCCGAAATATAATGATTGATGACGAATTTTTTTATTTCCACTACATAAAGCTTTAGCATCAACATCAATTTTAGGCAACAAAGATACCTAATTGTCAGCAACTGAGACCCAGTTTTTCGCGGTTTGCGATCGAATCAATTGGTCTATGCCAGTGCGTCGCGACCTATAGTTTGCGAAATGCTTAGATTATTCTGAAGTTCAAATTGGCATACCAGATAAAGAACCTACAAACATTGAGATTGAATTAAATATCCCGGAAACGTTCTCTGCTAGCAACGCTCAAGAACAAACAGTTAAAAACACTAAAGGTGGACTGACTACACCAGAAATGTATAGGTACTGCAAGAAATTTCCAAGTAAGTGCCAATTCTACAAATTATACCATTGTGGGAAGCTTTCAATCTGGCGGATCCCTCATCAGATGGAGGCCCATACTTAGTAGTGCACAAAGGACATGGATTGTCATAATGATGACGAAAACCTTTGTCCGAAAGTTTTTGATTTTGTGTATTAAAACCTAAATTCATTGTTACTTGTTCAAAAAAATCCTACACTAACTTTATTTATTTTGTACTATGATTAAAGTTGGCTGGCTTTGTTTTCTATTTAGATCATTTTACCTATATGTCAAACATGCGCCACTCCTGGGGCCTTAGTCTGCAATTTTTATAAATTCGTCATTCCAATACGATCCCATTGTCATTCATTTGTCATTTTGCTAAAAGTTCGTAATCTGCTAAATCTATAATGGTCGATCATTGGTCGGTCAATGGTGTCGTAATAGAATTGTGTTATAATGGCATTATCGTTTGAGTATCGTATATTCGTAACGAATTAATAGCAATGACTGCACAATGACGTTCTAAGGGTAGGTCACTAATCAAAGGAACTGTCAAAGTTTTAACAGATCACCGCCTAGTCATTCATTTATCATTATGTACGAGATTACCAATAAATGCCATTTCTTTCAATGGAGGGTCAGTGGCTGACCATTGGAAAATCATAATGACGCCATTTTATTAGTAGATTACCAAACTTGTCAAAATCAACAATTATGAAATCAATGATAGAACATTCTGACACTATTGTAATAGCAGACTTGAGGCCGTGGATGCGTAATTTTTCTTCAAACACAATAATAAAATAATCGGGTTAGTTAATTTTAATTGTTTTATAATTAAATTTTGAAGTCGGTAAGTAACTGTTTATGATTTTGATGAATTTATTACTAACCGACACTATTTCATCACTTAATGAGAAAGTTCATAATCTTTAAATGCCAGTTTATTAAGCCTTTAAACTGCATTTAGAATTAAGTAGTTATGACAAATAAGCGATTTTTACGTTTTTTTATTCAAAAATAAATACTTTAAAATGCTCTACCTACTGTAAAATTGTCGACATGTCGTTTGGTAAATATTGCCTTATAAGCGTTAATATATTTGCACATACGATTGGAAAATATACCGTATTTAATATTAAACATAATATTTGCCAAATACGTAATTATATTGATGAATGAATCACGAAGCCAGATATTATGGCTGAGCTGCCCAGTGTCCATTATTATATAATTATACTCGTGAATTATTATATAATTATACTCGTGAATTTACGTAGAAGGCTTATTAGTCGATTCGCATGAATTCACTTGTAAATATAATATTATTTACTGTAAGCGATTCGCATGCAGTTAATTTATTTGTGGGCGAATCGACCACTCCAGCAATACGTTTTAGGCAATTGGCTCGTTTTCAGTTTTATGCAAAATTTATAAGAATAGTTATTTGTTATGCAAGGTTGCAAACTTGCTTTTTGGCGCGAGCACTTGTATTGAAACCTGAGCAATCGAAGGATTCAAATATAGAATCCTGACCGTAGCGAGGGTTTCAAAGGTACGAGACGCAGAATATCTTTGCTGCCGAGCAAAACACACAATTTTTCACCTCACTACAGCGACGAAAATGCTAGGTACAAGAAAAACAGCCTAAAAAATATATTAAAATAATGTAGTTCAATGAAGTACTATTTTAATATATTATTTACATCCATTTTATATAAATACCTCAGGAAGATTAATTAATTATTTTTAATTTCAAGTTGTAAATAATTATTAAGTGTTTATTTATATTTTTGAAGTGAAAACTTCTTTAGCGGCGTTGTGCACTTTTTTTGTAATGGGTAAAAAATGTTAAACTCGCGTCAGGACACGTGACCTGATCGAAAATTCGTAAGACGTGTGCACTTTTTTGTAATGGGTAAAAAATGTTAAACTCGCGTCAGGACACGTGACCTGATCGAAAATTCGTAAGACGGACGGAGAGTAGACAGCCGGCGCGGCGTAGGAGAGGAAGTACCCCCCTCTCTTTCTACGGCGCGGCGAAAATGTATGCCTGCGCCTGCTGTTTCGTTTAGGCGGCGCAGGACGCTTGCGCGAATGTTCGTGTGTGTTTATGTTACAGCGTGCCACGCGCATCCATGGATGGTGACAGCTAATGGCTCTGTAGTTGCCACACTGTTGTGTATTCGTAAAATTCGTGTCTATAAAGTGTTTATGCACAACGTTAATATTCAAGTTTTCACTTCTGCCGGCACTCCCGGAGTGCAACCCATCGTTTTTTTTTAATTACCAAATGGGCCTGCTCTTGACCTCGATCACGCCTGATCGATAGCGATTGATGAGGTCTATGATGGATCGAGCGTGCCCAGAAAATGCCCGTTCACTCTTGTTTTGAAGATAGACGGGGTAGGAAGAGAACACAGACGCAGGCAGAGAGTTCCACACTTAAGTCGTTTATTAAATATTTTATATTATTTGTTTATTTCATAGTTGGCTATGTGCAAAAATTTCATACACCGAGATAATCAACGTTACTTTGCATGCACGTTTTTCTTAAAATGTTTCCGTCTCATCTTTTTTTTTTATTTTGACAGTTGTGCGACAGTGATAAGAATAATGCTTAGCCAAAACCCATGCTAAATAAGTACAGTTTTTAATTTCGGTCAGTGATTTCCTTAGTTCCAATATTGGCCACTGGTAAGGTAAGTAGGATAAGTTTGTGGCGGTGACGTGTCACCGACCACCGAAGACGGATCTACCACTCCCCGCGTGTGGGATAATTTAGCCACGCCCAACAAACTATTGTTAATTTTCATGGTACGGCCTTAACGCTATTACAACGAATATTTTTGTTGAAATGACAACAATTACTACGCTCTCAGTAAGTACACACTACTGTGCTTTGTGAATTCTTTAAACTACACCAGAATCATCATTCTGGATGAACTCGATATTGCGTTACATTATTCGAAGTTCAACACATAGTGAAGCAGAGAAAGTCGCGCGAATGCTTCAGTACATGTGAGGTGACGTCATAGGCAAATGAAATCCAGCTTCAAAATAAGTACACATATTGCCTATATTTTTAAAAATCAACCATTACTAGAGAATTACAAGTGTTGTAGTTATAAGCGATAGAAATGTTACACTATCGTGAACGGAACATGTCTTTTCGCTCGGTGTACTGGTGGACATTTTCACGTCAAAAAACTTATCCTAAAAAGGTACCGTTTTACTTTTTAGGAACACTAAAAACGCAAATTATTTTTGTTGGAAACAGTGCAATTAGTTGATACATTAGTTTTTACTGTTAGAATGTTGCACGTTATTCAAATTGATAAAAGCTTTAACATGTTATACGTATCAACGTATCAGGTATCCTGTTTGAGATTGATTAATCACTAACTTTCCTTTGCTGGATTACAGAACTATAGACCCGCGCGACTGACATTTTGGAAAACGACTAGTCAAAAGCTATTCATTCACATGCCACAAAAGACAAAAACAGATTGGAAACGTTTGGTGGGTCTGAGTTTCTGGACCAGAATTCTATGTATCAACAAATTTCATGTATTTTCATTTAGAAATCCTGAATTCTACCTTCCTTGAAGCCTATTTAGATCTTTTGCTTGGCATAGGATGGAATAATATTTAAGAAAAGTTTTTATTAAATATTATTGCGTCCATGACTGTCAAATAAAATAGTGAAGTTTCCTACCAAATTGAACATCATTGATCTCAGCATCACCTTCAGCAATGTTGATTTCAGCATCTTGAAAGATTTCTTCTTTCTTTCTCCTCTTTTCTGTAACAAGATTGTACATACTTCAGCGAGGTAACTTTATAATACACACAATCATGGCAATGACATTCATTTTGACAGTTCAACAATTTCCAATGCGTTATCTACGCTGTGGAGCAGTAATGATTAAAAAAAGTTTAGCAAACTTTTCAAAATCTTTCTAATTTTCATTGAATGGGCGTTACCCAATTAGGACTACGATATGCATTCAGGAATCTAGCTAGCGGTAGGTTAGGCGGTTAGGTAAAATAGATAAAATAATGAAATATACCATTTTGAAATCGGCCTGAAGCACATTGTTTTCTTTAAATTATTGGTCGCTTTGTATCGATACTTTTTTTAAATACTACGCATGGTCTAACTTTACCGAAATCAATATTTTTACAATTTTTTTCTCTAGAACAATAATTCAAGTCATAGCTACTATTTAATGTTTATCTATCAACTTAGTAAACGTGAATTACTATAACAATAAAAAAACCGCGGGAATTGATCAATTTGTGATATTGGTTTAAGTGTACAAGAATGTAAAACAAGGTAACAAAAAACATCGATTTATTATAAAACAAAACATAATTACTTTGGTATTACTTTTTTTATGAATGTCCATTAGTTCTACCATGACCCATTTCAACGACATCCATTAACTACCGCATACCCGTAAATATTTAGTAAATTTCAAGCGTAAATTATGTATGTTAATATTGTCTCAGTGACTATTTTCATAACAATATTTGTATACTCATCATATCAGCCGAAAGACGTTTACTGCTGGACATAAGCTCCCAAGCTCCGCCACTTCAACCGGTTCTGAGCTTCCCTCATCCTGCGGATTCCAGTGGCCTTCACAAGGACATCGGTCCACCTTGTGGGAGGCCTTCCAACTCTACGTCTTCCGGTTCGCGATCGCAACTCCAGAATCTTTCGGCCCCAATGGCCATCTGTTCAACGAGCAATAAGCCCTGCCCACTGCCACTTAAGTTTGGCAATTCTCCGTGCTATGTCGGTTGCCTTGGTTCTCCTGCGGATCTCTTCATTCCTGCTTCGATCACGTAGGGAAACTCCAAGCATATCCCTCTCCTTTGCCCTTTGGGTGACTTTTAGCCTTGTAATAAGGTCCATTGTGAGCGAACACGTTTCAGAGCCATAGATCATCACTGGCAACACGCACAGGTCAAGGGATTTTGTCTTAAGACAATGTGGTAATTGGGATGAGAAGATATTGCGTAGCTTCCCGAACGCTGCCCAGCCGAGTCGAATTCGACGATTGACCTCTTTCTCGAAGTTGGATCTACCTAACTGGACAGTTTATCCTAGGTAGACATATTCGTCCACAACGAAGAGAATAAATGGAATGGTGTGCTCAGAGAGGTACAAGTAAATATGGGTGGTGAGGGAAATTAGCATGGATGAAGTAAGAAAGGCAGTTCATAGTATGAAAAATGTAAAGACTATGGGCCCAGATGATATACCAGTCGAAGTATGGAAATGTTTAAAAGAAGATGGATGTATGTGGCTGACTTTATTCTTCAATAAGTTGTTGCACGAAGGAAGGATCCCACAAGAATGGTGCAATAGTTCACTAGTGCTGTACAGGACTGCAACAACTATCGAGGTATAAAGCTCATGTCACATAGTATGAAGGTATAGGAGAAAGTAATAGAGAAAAGACTGCAAGAGGAGTGAGATTACCTTAAACCAGTTTGGGTTTATGCCAGGTCAAGGAACAATGCATGCCACTTTTTCACTCCGCCAATTGTGCGAGAAGTACAGACGTACGGTAAAGCACAGAATTAACACTGGATGGATGAAATAGCAGTAGGTCACGGGAACAATCTGTGACTCCCACATTCTCCTTAAACTTAAGGGGAAGATATATAAAACCATGGTAAGACCTACCGTCTTGTACGGGTCAGAATGTTGGGTCACAAAAGAGATAGATGAAAGGCGATTTCATGTAGCTGAGATGAGAATATAAAGAGGGATATATGGTGTTACACAGATGGATAGAATAAGAAATGAGGACATAAGAGGAAGCCTGAAAGTGACACCGATAACTGAAAAGTTGTGTGGTAATCGGTTGTCATGGTGTGGGCATGTGATACGGATGAATGAGAAAAACGTCATGATGAAAGTTTTGAGTATGAATGTCGATAGCTATAAGAGTAGGGGGAGACCAAAGAAACGATGGATGGACTGTGTGAATGATGATATGGTTAGAAAGGGTGTAACTACGGAGATGACGAATAATAGAGAAGTGTGGGGGGGTGTGTGGGGGTTTGGAAATATTTAAATATTAGTGTCATCGCCACGTCATCACATAAAACTGCGTAGTAAAGTCAGAGAAATTAATAAGTTACCAAATTTACTATCAACAAAAGTGTCCGTATATTCGAATATGTATGACAGTTATTTGACGTAGTGAGTCAATTTGATAAAGAAACATTGCCAAATGGTTGGTTGATTCTTCTCTTGATCAGAGGACTTGGCAAATAATTTGCAGCATTGCCTTTTAACGTGGTAATAGTGCGAACCTTTTGGGCACTATTATTGTTGACAGGGATGCATTTTGATGTACTAATATTTTTTACCCTCCTTTGTTTACAAAGGAAGGTATATACCTACATACTACTACTGTACTTTTAGCATCTAAGTATAGTCTTACCTGATCACCGAAAGCTTCGTTATTTGCTTGGCTTGAGTCGTAGGCGTATTCGTCAAAAAACTGAAACAAAAACGATATGCACTGAATTACTTTGTAACCGATAGAGATAAATTAACTGCTAGATTCTTTCAAAAATGGAAAAGGTGTCATAGCATCTTTTGTACCATTTTTTAACATATTACATTATGCTGAAGAAATGGAATGAAATTGTTTGACCAGAAAAAGGGATATCGTAATCACTTTTACTTTACACGAAACATTACTAAAAAAAATAAGCTAGATGGAGACGACATTTCACATCTGTTTACCCCTCAAAAGAAATGGCGAAACCAACTCAAGGGTCAAAGTCTCTTATATAGTCCAGACATAACCTTGTTTAGAAAATGTGAGGATGGACAGTGTAGATTAGTGATTGAATGGTCTTTTGGAGAAAGAACCAAATATTTAAGTAGACCAGTCCAGTAGATTACTGACAGAAATTATATTTTAAGGAAACACAGATTTGAGGAAACCAGTCCAAGCAATTGCAAGCAATTGTCAGTAGGTAATCGTGTAGCTCAACTCAAAAGTTAAGGAGCTCAATGACTCGACGAACAGTATATGCGGTGGTTGGTCGAGCAGTTATACGCCAAACGGCCAATTGTTTTGGATCGGCGTGGCATAAGGAAAGGTGCTTTCGGCGAAAACAGTTCTCTGTAAAAGATTATTTAATTCAAGCGTGTTCATCGGCCAACCATTCATTATTTGAAGCGTTATTCGGCGAAATGTGTTTTCGCTAAATAATGGTATCGACTAAAAGTTTTTTCGTACCTAGTACTGTTCGACGGTGAACCATGCTTTCTGTAAACAATTATATCGTTCAAGGGTAATTCGGTAAACCGTACGGGACTCGTTCCAGAGATAGCGATTTCAAACATATATAATTATAAAAACAAACTCTTCAGCTTTACTATTGTTATGATTGCTACGGGTTTCGAACTCAGGACTAGCTGCTTCTCACACGGACAACTGTACGTCAATTGCTTCCTCGACACCAGTCCTGTTCTCTTTGTATATGGCTCTTGAGAGCAAAACTACAAATGTGACGTTGTTGTGTACAGGGAAGTTTTATATAATGTGGCTGTCGTACAATATACTTTATTATAATGTGGTGTCTTACGACTTGCACGCGAACGAAGTTGCGAGCAGAAGCTAGTTACAGATACATATGGTGATGCGGTTGTAAGGTGAAAATTATTCAATCTATGTATTACTTGTTTTGATTAATTAATTGTGTGTAATTATATCTGCGCCTAATGTAGTGCATGCGGTGCTTTTCTATAAGTAATGAGGCACTTAGACTTAATATTGTAATTGAGATTAATATTGTAGTTGAGAAGCATAATAAATAAATTAAATTAAATGATAAAATGTTTTGGTTTTACCATTGCAATAGGAACCCTTGTGCAATTTGTTCTTTGAGAAAATAAATGTCTTTAAATCGAATTCATGCTTCCAGACCTTTCAACCGGAGACTTTCCAGACAAGTGTTAGTTGTCAGTAAATTTAAGAATTTGAATTTGAACTAAAAGAGCACGGGTGGGTTCTAGTCAGTAAAAGTCACGCTCCGCCCAGAGCGGGGGAAGTCATTTGATGATTTCCCATCCAAAACAAAAAAAAAACCCTTGTGCAATTTGTTCTTTGGGAAAATAATTGTCTTTAAATCGAAATCATGCTTCCACACCCAGAGGTTAAGGCTAAGCGTAAGTTGTCAGTCAATTTAATAATTTTATTAAGTAGACAAGCCGTGTGCTCAATGGTATTTCTCTTCGTCAAGATGGTAGATTTCCATACAAATTTTCTTCCACTATTTTATTTACATCTTTAGTGGCAGAATTTTCAAAGATCCTGAATTTCAGATTTTTATTTAGTACAATTAGCTAAATTGGTCGTACTATTTAGCTTACACTCTAACCATATTCTTTTGTTTTTGGTGTTTGCCATCGCTTAGAAAGAACCGTAAATATTGTGAGCTACATAGGTAGGAACAATTGCCGTACTTTATTGTCTAGTGACGTACCTACTGCCCCAACTATAATTGATCGAAACTATTATTTTAGGATATCATAATGAATTTTGTCTGTATTTTTTATCCGTCCCAAGTCTTGTTGGATTACCGACGCATTGGACTAATTACCAAAACAAAAGTGTCATAGATGCAGGTATATGACATAGATACGAACTTGATTGGGAACATGAGCACCGAGATACTGCAGTGCTATTCTGTAAAAATCTCACCGAGGTTACTTGGGTAAAGTGAGCTTAAAGTGAGCTATCATTAGCATCAATCCCTAATATCCGATGGAATGACAGCTCACTCCACCTAATTTCTCACGGTGAGATTTTAACAGAATAGATCGGCTGTTGGCGTATAACATGACTGCGTCCGCATGGTGCTATTTTTAAAGGACCCTAAAATATTTTATCGTATACAATAGTGACCTTTGTATTCAAAGTTGAAAGCCAATATGTTAAAATTACGGATTCGATAAGAAATCATGTATTGCTAGGTCCGCTATTCGAGAAATATCATTACAGTTTTTATGGTGTTCCTTACATTTGGTCCTGTTAGTACCTCACTTTTGTTTGAGCAATTTTTTTATAATTTTGCTCCGTTGGTGTCAGAGTGAAAGTTGTTTATATTATTAGTATACAACCGAAAAACAAGACACATTGTATACATGTAATATTAATGTAGGATAAGAACTATCTTATCCTACATTAATATTACAGACATGCGAAGACAGTTCGGAGGAGAGGAAATATCATAGTTGAAATGGATGAATCTAATTAAAAGACATATTTTATCGATAATAATTTGTAATGTGTCAACACTATTTTAAGATGACAATTAAATGAAATCATATTGCCTAGAAATAATCACATTTTCGAAAACAATTTTATTTAACTACAATAATTTATAATAAATTAAAATATTTTTTTTGCTGAGCTATCACAATTTCATAAGTTAATTTGTTATTATTTTATTAGATTTTTTTGTACAGGCGCAGGATGAGCGAGTTTTTGAAAATTTTGACATAGGTCCAACCTCAATGATGTCCCGCAGGACTCTGAGTGCGAGCCGATTTAGTCTGATTTAGATATCGAGTTTATAAAAAAAACTACTTAATTAAAAGAAAAAAACAACTGTTAAATTCCCTCCTAAATACGATTCCCTCATCGTACATGCAATTTACACATTATTTTGTAGGTACTGTTATTAGGAAATGACACGGAAAGTCGTTTTGAAATCGACCCTGTTTCGGATTTTTTTTTCATCGAGCAAATCACTTTCCCTCAAAAAGTGATGTATCCATGACATATTTTTTTCAGGGCCTAAATACACTAATTTAACCATTTAATGTTTATTCTGAAACAGGCAAATTCGGATAATCCCCTGTTAAGACTAACAGAGAAACACGGAGATCTCGTGTTACATCGAGAGACTTGGGATGTGGTTCGACTAAAAGCCGACACAGGCCTGCGCAACGTGAGCCACTGGCTGAGAGCTAACCTACTGCCCTTAATCCTTGCAAAATCGACCCAAATCAAATGGAAATGCTCATTGGCCACACATAAAAATGCTTGAAATGAACAACAATGAAATATATTATGCTACATTGCACTATAAATCGTAGGGAACCCATTACAATTTCAATAATTTTCAAAAATGTAGGTAGAAGCCAGTTCCAATAATTTTTAGGTTATGTCAAGGTTAGGTTAGGTTAGTTATCTAAGGCCGTGTACAAAAATGGGTAACGTGTGCAGAAGTAAAACCAAAATCCTTAAAAATGGCCACAGTCATCGTTAAATATCCTCTAAAGTTAAGTCGCAAATACAAAACCATGAATCAATCAATTCAAGTAAACAATCGAAAGACTGAAATGTAGTAATGTCAAACTGTCAGTAAGGTAAATGACATGTGATGCATACAGCCTACGATACGTTTTCTATATTGAACATAATTTGATTTTAATTAATATTGACATGTTTATATTATTCTAATTAGATTTACAGTACCTATAAATAAGTCGAATTATATAAAATTAATGACAACTATGCACTAATTGTATAAAATAGTTGGTTATGGATTATTTGACGATTCCTGTTTGGCTGAATGTTGATAACTCATACCAACTAAACAAGTTCAATAAAAATAAGAATGAATTAGATGGATATCATGTTAAATATTTTAATTATTGTTATATTTTGACCCTAGTTAAACAAACTTTAAAAGATTAAAGTTGAGCATTTTGTTATAAAGTCAATGCATAATTATTTAAAATTGAACTGTCGGTACTTGAGCGCATCGTCTGAACACTGCATGATCATTTCACGCCTTTCCTCCATCAGCTGCAGAGTAGGATCAGAGAGTTTCTTTTTGCCATTAGTAAGACGAGTCTTGAAGACCTTAGACCCACCGTATGGACAGTTTCAACAAACCCATTGCTATGATCGTCCACGGCGCGGCGTTCCCTAGGCACCCGAAACGATTCCGCAGTTCGAGCTGAAAGCTCTCGGGGTTTTGGACTTAGATCGGTGCTGGACGGAGCGTAGACTTCATCAACCGACATCTTTCCAGCTTGATGTTGATATTCAATGTACCTCTTACCATGCGGTAATCGCTTCTGGTTTTCACCGCGTTGATCACAGAGACATCATTGAATATTTGTTCTTCGTCGACATAATGAAGTCAATCTCGTTTTTTAGTTGAACCATCAGGGCTCTGCCAGGTCCACTTTCAGTGCTCACGTTTTATGAATAAGAAGTTCATCATAAAGAAGCCTTTCTTTTCCATGAAACTGGCCAGTAAGTGATCCCGGTGGTTCCGACGCAGTGGCGTAGCGTGCCTTGACAGGGCCCCGTATAAAAATTTGTTTGGGAGCCCTTATGAAGGATAAAGATTTCTCACAAGAGAAAAAAATGTTTGCAAAAAATTTAAACTAAATACATTTTATTCATCATAATTATCTATCTGTCACTTTTTCCAAATTTTGTACAAACAATTCAAATTATATAAACACTCTCCTTGCCTTTTGTCCTTGTCTTTTGTTTGACTTTTGTCATTTCTGAAAAAAAAAATGGAAAGTTTTTATTAAGTTTTGCACGTCGGGGGCCCCCGTGGCCCGGGGGCCCCGTATAATTGATACGGCAGATACGGCCGTAGCTACGCCCCTGTTCCGACGTCCAACTGCAAATTGCCCCACTCTCACCTCATTATCGTCCCGTTTGCCCAGATTCGCGTTGAAGTCCTCCATGACAACGGTGAAATGAGTTTTAGAGCCATGCATGGCTTTGGATTTATCCTTATACATGGTCTCCACCTCATCGTCGATATATGACGAGGCCGGGGCGTGTAGACCTGTATGACCTTCAACGAATATATACGCCACCCTGGTCGATACACTCTCGATCTTCACCAGGTTACTCACAAGGGACTTATGGACAATAAACTCGACACCACCTTGGGACTGTTGGTCGCCTTCCTGGAAATAGAGCAGGTTACCGGATTTGAGGATTATCGAGTCCTTCCCCTCTCTTCGGACTTCAGATAACCCTAGTATACCCCACCGTAACCTGCTCAATTCTTCCTCGAGTTTGGTAATCTTCTCGTCAGTCCGGAATGTACGCATGTTGTAAGTTAACAGGTGTAGTTTTCGTTTGTTGTGGTAGCCAGATCTCTTCCGGAGATTCTTAGCATCCTTTGCCTCACCATAACCTTGGCCGCTACCGTAGCTAAGGGTAGGCGGGCCGCCGGGAACTAGGGGCCGTTTTGCAAGGCTGCTGAAAATTTTTGGGGTGGGTTTGCCATAATCGCCACGCTTGGTAGGTGGGTTAGCGATCGTAGTATGGTGGTAAATTGCATAGAGAACGCTGCTACCCATTCCCCGGTAAGTCCCTTAGTCACCTTCTACGACACCCATGGAAAGAAATGGGAAGGTGCTATTCTTTTAACTTCCGGCACCACACGGAACTATAATATGTCTTTTATAAAAAAAAATACACTTAAAAATATATTTGCAAAACTTTTGAACCTAACTGTACGTCAGCTACCCTTTTACAGTAATACGGTACATATTTAAATGAGCTTTTTAATTAAATTGCGGTGGAGTACTTTGAGAACATTTTAATATTATCATGGTGCAGAATTAAACCTTATTTAAAAATATTATATTTTTTATAGAGTACTTTGGGAACTCTTTTTGGAGTACTTTGGAAATAAGCCGGACCGTATGGACTAGTGAAATAAAATAGCAAGGGTTTATTTTTGAATTTTTAGGTGGTACGATTCCCAGCTAAGCTAAACTTGTCGAGAAATTTGTGAATGCAGTTTTGTTTCTTTTTAAAATGATAGGAATATTTTCCATTCAGGACCCATTGATTTTTTCCATCCTGTATAAATATTGAAGTTCAACAAGATCACACATCACCTACGTACACACCCTCTCATTAAACTCCACTCACACACTATCTCAATTCACACATCAACTTATTAAGAGAGGGCAGTAAAACAAATATTTTTATGAAATGCCTGTCTTCAATTTGTTTTTTTATTTTATTGATAAGACTTTAATATAAAAAGGAAGGACTTTTATATGAGGGACATATACTTTTATACAGGTTGTACGGGTAAACACCGTTATCTGTGAAACCAGTGGTTTGGTTTCGTGTATAGTACGTAAAATCAATGAAAAAAACAACCTTGTTTTTAAAGAAATTCTGCTTTTACCACAAGCACATTTCACCCTACGCGCGAGGGTTATAAAGCGCGGGGCGCAGGGACCACGCCGCGTGGCCCGACTCCGACGCACGGGTCGCAACCCCGGTCAGTCAGCTGTCAGTCTCGCTAGCGAGCACTCGTAACGCCGCGTCGTAGCGTCGCTCATTTCTCGCGAGTATTTTTTTTTTAACTTGATCGTTTATTTTATATTTAAGTAAACTATCCATGGTTTAAGTGACAAGGGTGTTTACCCTTACATCCTGTATATATGTATATTTGAGAGATAGGGGGAGGGGGAGATTCTCTTTCCCAAAGTGGGTAGTTTAGGAATGCATAGTTTTTTTTTTGTCTAACGTGTAGTATTTTTTTAAATGATGACATGATTTATGAGGGGAGGGATGAGGGAGTGGGGGAGGGAAGAAACCCCTCTGAGTTGTAGCCGCCGGAACTACTATGGCATACCTTTTTTTATCCATACGCATAAAATATTTTTTTATAATCAGCAAGCATTACATTGCTATAACCTCATCTAACCCATCCAAATGATTCACCAATAATAGCGGGGTTTTAGCGCTTGGCGTCCGTTGCAGCGGCACTGTGCCAAATTACAAAAATAATATAAGTGCGCGTCAACTTATTTTTGCAAAATTAAAAGTCGTTACTAGAACTCTTTACTATAGCAACACCTTTTGTCGAAATTACGTAAAAGCAATAAAATAGTACTAAGTTGAAGTTATTTTATTTTCAACAAATATTTATGGAAAATGGCGCACTGGTTCTATTTTTGCCGCGCTAGTAATGCCCGCGCAGATGTTATTAAAAGCACTGGCAAAACCGCTAACCTTTATAAAAACTTTATGCGGAGATTGAAAAATAAATGTAAAGTAAAATAACACAAGTGCGGTATGTCATAAACTCATAACCTGAGGTCGGAATTAGGTAGAGTTATTTATGTACTTGCATCGAAATGTTGATATTAATATGGATCTTCCCGGGATTTCTACTTTACAATCCCGTGTGACCAACAATATTACATATAAATAATAATAAAAACCTCAGAGATAGAAATTTGGCAACGTCGCGCGTGCAGTGGTTTAAATTGTGCAAGGGTCTCCCCACATTTATCGACCCGGAATCGGCTTAACCGGTGAACTACTTCATTTCCTGTGATTTATGTATACAAAGTCCGGTTAGGCCCGCGGCGTTTAGACAAAAGAATTTTTTGCGACGCACTTCAGAAAAAAAGGTCGGCTCGAGTTTTTGTTGCTTCTTGGTACTTAAAGTTTTGTTTTATGGTTTCTTAACTAAACAAACCATGTGTTAAGGCTAATTAGTTCTCGTCTTACGTAGAATTTTAATTATAAACAATGGAGATAAGAAACAATGGCCGAAAGTGTTTATGTTACTGTATTATGTCGCTAACTCATAAAAGTACCGTCTCAATTTTCTCTAAATTTTGGAGTTTACTTATTGAATAGACTTATAATCGATCAGCAGTTATTTTATGGGAATCCTACGTAACATTTTCATAATCTTGAAACTCAAACTTCATGTCGCGCGGAGGTCAGCGGCCATTTGTGCACTCGAACATTCAAAGGATTTATAAAACAATTTTTAGGTTAAATTTGCTAGTTTTTTTTTTATAATATAGTTACTAGAACTAATAACTTACCATTATTTCCATCTGGATACCACTTTTTGCACTGTAAAACACTAAAACAATCACATTTCACAACACAAGGAACACTTCCACGAATGGTTTGTTTACATACCACGTTTTGTCGAAAATAAAGTTTTTATGACGCTATTTTATGCAAATAACTACCTTCAACGATGTAATAACTACTTTAAATGAATATTTAAGCCGAGTGCGTTTCAGTCGGAAACGTTCCGCTAGATTCAGTTTCGCCGTCGGCCCGTCCGAGCCGAGCCGATGCGAATGGTATTAGTAACACCCTTATTACGTAGACATAAAGGCTTTTTTGACCGGTGCTAGCCGATTCCGCGTCGATAAATGTGGGAAGACCCTAAAAGTAAATAACTTTTTATATTTTAGATCACGGGATTTTTTTGCTCTTCAAAATTAATCCCGGGATTTGAGACATATCCACTTTATTCTTTCGTTGTATGAAATCAGTGTAAGTACATAAATAACGAATTCCGACCTCTGCTCATAACATACCGCACTACACTATACGCACTACTTTTTTTACATATAAAAAAAACACGAGTGTATAACAAGATGAAGTATTATGAACCTAAATGGCTTGCCATAACAATTTAGAAACTTTAGAAGCCTAGTTTTAAAAGTTCTGTTTTCAATTAATACTCGCAGATTCATTATGTTAGCTTATAATAACAGTAACTACCAGCAAACGACATACCTGTACAATATACTCAGCTAGATCGCCAGCAGAAGAGAATGCGCAGTGGCAGTGGAACAGGCAGTGGTCGCAGCCACATAACTCTTAATCACACAAGACAGCTGCGTTCAGGGAAAGTTTTAGATACGCCACATCCGAATGCAATATTCCCCCGCCGACAAGGAATTTTTGACTTTGTACTTTCAGATATGGCTGCCATAGTTTCTTTTCGAATCGCAGAAAAATGTGGGTGTGACTCCTTCTAACACGTCCATAATATAACTGGCTGTCGATGTCGTGTTAAGCAAAACTCATGGTCACAAACTTGTACACAAGAGGGTACATAATAGATTGTGATCTTATGTTTATTCGCCTATTTTTACTCATTTTAAACAAAATTTAGCAAAGTCGCATAGTTTATTATACAGGGTGTAAGGGGAACGCTTCCGAAGCCAGAACGTAGGTTATATATACAACCTAAATGCAAACGGATACCAATAACCTTTCGCCTTAAATTGGTTATTTTGCATGAATTTAAAACGTTTGACGCTTCTGTAATGTTTCCACTTATTTTATTTTGGCGACGCTTTACAAAGGATACCTAAAGCTCAAGTCGCCGCCTAGACTTGGGCGGTTCAATCAACTTGTAGGGGTGCTTGCTAGAGTTATCAAAAAAAAAAATGTTTTAAATGTGTTTAATCTCAAATAATGGTTCATTTAAATGCAAAAAAATAGTTAAAAAAAACAATAAGATTAGTCATTTATACATTATCAAATCTAACTAGCTTGTATTGTCCTACTGCATGGCAAAGACGTCCCTCTCCCATTTCCATTTATACATTTATATACAATCAAATAATAGAGCATCCCACCCATTTGTTTAATTAAAAGTGTCGTAATAAAAACCACATTTTTTTTTAACGATTAATGCAATAAAAATGCATTAAAATTTTACATTATCATATGAAAACTTTTCCCACTGACAGCGATGCGGACGAATTCTTTGATGCCCAGTGAGCTTTTCCCTTTTTACTTTATATACTTGTTCATAATTCTAATTTTATTATAAGTTTTAGCATCTTTTGTATAATTATCATTGTTATTAAAGTGCCTGAAAACTTGAACAATTACCTACGTAGGGTATTTTTTAATCGTCAGATCAAACAACGTTCAACGTTGTTCATTCGTGTTGTCAGTGGTGTCGCGAGTTCAATTGTTTTTTCCTTTTTAAAAAAAAGCCCAACGCGCCTAAAGAAGTTTTCACTTCATTCATTTAAATATGAATGTAGCATAAACATATCACGTAAATCAGCCAAATATCGTATATGGCCTTTTAAGTTGCGGGTTAACTTATATAATTATAGACTGCGCATCACTTAATATGTCACAATACCAATTTATTTGGTCTAGTCGACTTCCGTATGTCTGTGCAGGGATCCAGCAGAATATAAGCGTCAGGTATGACACATGCTGAGCTGAACTCCTATTCCAAAATTTAGATTAACTAAAACTAGCAAGTCATTTCTAATAAACAGTATCCGCTTCTATAACAAGTTGCCAAAGTCGGTTACAGAACTTAGCGATGGAAAGTTTAAAACTCACATCAAACGTGTCCTTATCAAAAAAGCATATTATAAGACAAAAGACTACGTTGAAGACAGGGAAGTTTGGCATTCATTCCTTCTGCACATGTGGCTTCCCTGGTACCTCATTAACAGCAAAACTGTGTGAAAGTCTATTAACTGCTCCCAAATTGCTATGTTAATTTTTATTCATTTTTTTTTTTTTACAATGTCTGACATATTCCCGTCATTATTTGACATTATACATCAATTTTACTACTATTTATTATTAGTGATTGTCATCGAAATCATGTCACTTTGTTCAAATAGATTCATTTTATATAGGTAGATTCTTTTACATAATATATATTGTGAATGAGAGAACGTTGTAGGCCTTAGAGACTAGATTTGTAGACGTTTTTCTATTCTGTATTTTCATTCCTCTAAGTACCTGGTACTTATTGACTGGCCTGCACTGTCCTCCCATACCTATTATCACTGTAATTTGAAAACATTGTAAAAGCCAATTATTTTTAAAAGAGTAACCGTGGAGTTTCTTGCCGGCTCTTCTCCATAGGAAACGAAAAATTGGAACCGTGCACCTAGCTTCTGACGTTTCATAAGTGCCCATGCAGGCTTATGTGAAATAAAATATTTTGATTTTGATTTTTGATTTTATTTGGTGCAACCTTGAGAAGCACCCCACCACACCTTGTCGTTTGATTCGATTTTATGTCATAGTGTCACTATATTTTAAGTATGTTTTCTTTTTGTAGATTTATTGGCACCTTGTTATCATTTAATTGTACTTTTGTGTGAACCATTTTTTTTTACTTATATAAAACTGCATGATTTACTTATCTCATATGATAAGTGAACTGTTTTGTGTTCTTTATGGGAATTCATTCTTTAATCCGATGTTTTACTAACATAAAATGGTAGCTACAAGTGATCTAATTGACTTCTAGAAGTGGCTAAATTAGGGATCGGACACATCTATATCTTTGGAAATATTACACCAAAGCCAAAACAATTCGTAAAAAAAATCACATCAATTCCTATAACAGAGTCACTCCGTGGATTTATCAGTGTTGAGCAACATTCAAATAAATCCGAGATATACCAGACGAGGCGGAATTACCTCCCCCGGATACATTTAACTCTCTTCTTAGGTTACGTCACTCCCACGATATGTCAAGCGGATATGAGTAGTATGATAAGTATCGGATATGTATTCATTTATTTAAGTGAGGGGTCCTCAAAGAAGTCAAGGGTTCCTTCGGCCACTTGTACGCTCCATGGATGGCAATACCAGTGTGAATATCAAAGAACTGACATGGCGATATACACACCGAATAACATGATGACGGAAATACATCTGAGCTTCTAAAATCGAGCAGGGCGGCAGCCCTTAGAGACTTTGTGAGTCTTTTAAATTCCGTCATAGAAAAAGGCAGGCAAAAAGCCCGAGGCGTAGAATCGAAGTTCGGTGTACCTGCTTGCGTTGTAAGAAATCTCCGCCGCTGTTAATTCTGAGGAACCTTTGAACTGATTTCGAGAGTCGTCACAAAGGATCTTGTCAAGAAGCTAGTTGTTTTGTTGTGGCAGATCTTGGGAGATACCAATGTCCACTATAGGTTTAGTATGGCTAGACTGCGGTACTAAACTAAAATGCTTATTATCTAACTGGTACGTACCTACTTGTTTCCGATAATTTTAGTAAACTGAGCGTAAAACTATTTTTACTGTAAAGCCTCATCAATGTGATCGGCTGTCCTGCATAGTAACAGTTAATTCGAGGAAATCGGCCGAATATGAAATTACAGAATTTGAATCGTGAAATGAAACATGAATGGCATTTATGATGGCATTTATGATGGCATTAATGCCACTCACTGTGTGGGTCGGAAAATGATCCATGTATTACAAATACAGTAGGGAATTCCAGGAACGAATGATTTGAACACGAATTGCTATACGGTGTGTTTGTGTCCTTGCGACCAGAAACCAAATTAAACGAATACTAGTTTCAATATGGAAATGCAAAATGGTAATATAGAATTGCAATTCTTTGTACTTTTTAGAAGAAAATCACTTTATTTTAAAAACTAGCGACCTGCCCTTGCTTCACAGGGTTTTTACTTAATATCTTCTTTATTTAATATTTTTTACCGACTTCAAAAAGGAGGAGGTTCTCAATTCGTCAGAACCTTTATTTTTAATTTTTTTATGTATGTTCCCTGATTACTCGAAGATGGCTGGACCGATTTGGATTTTTTTGTTGTTTGAAAGAGTATAAGTACTTCCCAGGTGGTCCCATGATCATCAAGCTAGGATCTGATGATGGGATCCTGGAGAAATAGAGAGAACTCTTCAAATTTTATAGGCACACGAAGCGATTTAGGTATTTTTTGGAATAATACTTTCTCGGAGTGGTCTCATTTCAATTTGGTGAAGATCTGATGAAGAACTTTGGAGATAGGCAACGGAACTCAAATGGACTGGGATTGCTGAAATCTCATGTCTGTTTATTGCTTACGCCAGTTCATAACATAACATCACGCCGGTATGCTGTGAAGGGGTAAGCACATGAGAACCACTTCCGAAATTAAAGTTATTTTTCACTTTTTAGTGTTTTTTTGGAAGTCAGTTGTTTTTTTTTTTGGAAAAAGTTATTTGTTAAATAAGAACCTAATATATTGTCGTCGTCTGATCGTAATAATGCCCTATAGAGTGATCTGGTTGGCCATTTCACGATACGCTGCCATCCATGTCATAATGTGACCATTTAATATCAGCCCTATCTTTCAACGCTCAGCGTTCGAGCATTTTCCTGCGATACTTGGGCATATCGATCCAGATTTGCCCAAGTATCGCAACTTGAACCTAACCCCAACCCTCTCTTTGCTATCGCGCAGTTGGGTTATAATTCCTATTTGACCTATTTCCACTCGAGTATTTTATTTATTTATAAATTTCTAGTTTAGTGTTCTAAAAATAATGAATTGCCAAGTAACTGCGACAAATTTGAATGTAGCGCTCGCTCGGCTAGGACGCGGTTTGCCGCAGTTCAAACCTAACCAAACCCATTCGTTCAGTGTGCAACAAGCGGCGTGAAAAATAACCAGTTAGTAATAATCAGGCGCATCGAGATATAACCAGCTAAATCATGTAAAGGCGACATATCGTGAAGTGACCAGGCAGATAACGATATGACCATTTTTACGGTCGGACGATGACACACAATAAACCTTCCGGAATAAAATCAGTAATTATTTTGAAACCAAACCGCATCAAAATCCGTTGCGTAACTTAGAAAAACCACGCGTTCCAGAAAATCGACTTTATTTTAAATACTAGGTGTTCTTTTCTATAGTGGTTTTTCAAACTAGTCCTTAACTTTCCAGGCAACCCTTTTTGAAAACCGAATGACTGTATTAAACGGAGAACTAAACTGTTAGACAATGTCCGCGTCCCCCTGACGCGAACAATACGCACTAAATGTGGTTGCCGACAGAATTTATCTTTTCTCATGTTCACTGAGCGAGTTCGCAAGGGTAACGCTACACGTGTTATGTTTTGTATGCGACTTGGATATTTATGGTGTAAATTATTGCATGAATTGTTAACTACGACGACATTACGATACTGTAATGGTAGCGTAAGTATGTGTGTAAATGTAAAAAAAAAAATCTCATCCGATTAGATTGGCTTGGCTTATTATGAAATTTCTTGTCGCCCTTCATACTTATTTCTGTGGAATTTGCAGTCTGCCTGTACTCGTGACTGGTCGCTAAATAATAACTGCCACACGGATCGATCAAAATCAAGTCATTTATTCAAATTAAGCTGAGAATCAGCACTTTTCGAACGTCAAAATACATAAGACATCAGTCCCCCCAAAAACGCCTACTCGTTACCACTTTCTAGTGCTTTAGCTGGTAAGAAGAAGTAGCGGAACAAACTCCTCAGCAGCACGGCTGTCTGTTTAATCAGATAGACTTGATTCTATACATACATAGACAAAGTAATATAAACATTACGAGACACAGAACATTAATTAAATAATTTGTCATACATATGTCAGCCAGCCATGCCAATATACCAACAAATAAAATGACACAAAGAACAAAAATGTAAATAAAGCATAATACTAAAATAAGAGCTTCCTGGTATTAAGGGCGTAATAGCTTACAGATCGGAGGTCAACCTACGCTTGCCGCGGTCGATCCGTGGATGGGTAACTATCCATTTCATATCCAGACCCCTCTGTACTTCGGAAAGCACATTAAGGCCCCTTGCCCACGGTGACTTTTTGTAGCGATGACAGCATCACTACTATCGCACGTTAATCGCGTTTGCAACGTGTGACAGAAACGATCGCGCGGCTGTTTCGAAACATTGATACAGCTGAAAGAAGCCCAATAAGCCCAATACGACTTCACGACTGAAGCGCGACAGCATCGCGATAGTAGCGATACAGAATCTGGGCAATGTACACAGTCAGCGACAGCATTGCGGCTGTTTCGATACACATGCACGACAGCATCGCGATGGTAGCGATACAGAATCTGGGCAAAGTACACAGTCAGCGACAGCATTGCGGCTGTTTCGATACACATGCGCGACAGCATCGCGATGGTAGCGATACAGAATCTGGGCGAAGTACACAGTCAGCGACAGCATTGCGGCTGTTTCGATACACATGCGCGATAGCATCGCGATGGTAGCGATACAGAATCTGGGCGAAGTACACAGTCAGCGACAGCATTGCGGCTGTTTCGATACACATGCGCGACAGCATCGCGATGGTAGCGATACAGAATCTGAGCGAAGTACACAGTCAGCGACAGCATTGCGGCTGTTTCGATACACATGCGCGACAGCATCGCGATGGTAGCGATACAGAATCTGGGCGAAGTACACAGTCAGCGACAGCATTGCGGCTGTTTCGATACAAAAAGTCGCCATGGGCGAGCCTCGCCATTCTGTCGTGCAGGCCCTAAAACGCAGTAACAGGTTTTATTACGTTTTTTAGTTGAATATTGAATTTTAACGGGCATGCTAAAAGGAACACATTGGAGTAACCTAGTTTTGATTCGATGATTTACACGATGATAAAACCAAATTTGTGAAAGCAGTAACTCAACATCGCATGTCAAAATAATTACTGTAATACTAACTAAAATACAGTTAAAGCAGTTACGTCTACAACGACCCGTCCGTACACGTCAATTCACAAATTTAAATTAGTGAATTGACGTGTACGGACGGGACGCAGTAAATGTCTTTATTACTGCAAAAAATCTGTCATCTACACCTAAAAAAAATTATAGGCATATAACTAAATCACAGTAAGCTGTTTTAGTACTAAAAATGTTAATACTGCATGGTTGAACCCTGATTTATTTATTACGATCTACATATTAAAATGCAGCAAAATGCTTTAATATAGTACTTTATTTCATTTCATACTAGTCAAGTAGGTTTATTTAGTGAAAACCAACTAAATTACAGTACGTTCATTATTTACTGCAATAAAGTCGGTATTCTTCTAAAGCTGAAAAATAACTAAATGCTAGTTAAATAGCAGTATGAGTCACTGTTACTGCATTATAATTAGTAACTCGAACAATGAGACTAAATTTCACTGCAGTCGAATTCATTCTTTACTGCGTTTTAATCAGGATAATTATGTGTCTGAAAAGATGCATGCCCTAAGGGATATCCTTTACGAGAAAGCAAAATATAATTAAAAGCTTGGGACCATTTCTGCTACAAAATAGATTGGTATTCTGAAAAAGTTTACCCATGTCGGCTGCAGAAACCGAAGATGCACCAGAAGCATTTCTTTTTGGGAAGTTATAAGTACAGCTACAAAATGTTTTCTCTAGCATCTGCAACCTAACGTCTTTTTGTGTAAGTAAGCAACGAGTTAATAGAACAGCTTCTATTATATTATTTCGTCGTCTTTACTATTCCAACAGAATATCAAATAACCAGCATAAATTTACGAACGTTAACTCACTACTCAGAGCTACCGATAAATATGTTAACTTCTGAATTGATAACTCAGCGAATAATGTTGTAATTGGGTAACTTTATATATTTTAGAGATTCAACATGTCTGCTCATATGCTCATGCACTCGTCTGTAGACACTTAGACGCACAGTACGCGCCGCTCAAAAGAAATAGATCGCCAACCTTTTTACGTCTTCAGTTCAGTTTAAATTTATATAATTTGGAAAATGAAATCGTGCGCAGTTTGTAACGTGCAGTTCAACGATGGCGTCCAGTGTGGCAGTTGCAAAAAACACCTAGATTTTGGATGTGCAAACATCTCAGAAACCGGATGGAGAAAGCTGGGTGCCAATAGGATGGCTCAATGGAAATGCCCCACTTGCAGAACCTCATCACCAGTTGTGCTTACCTCTGAACCTGCGTCGCTGGATACCATATTAAGCGAGATACGCGACATGAAGCGGCAGCTACTTAACTTGCCGACCTTAGTAGACGATATTCGCGTGATCAAGGAGGAGTTAGCTGAGCTTAAGTTGACATGTGAGGGCACTGTTGGGAGACTCGACGATTTTGACACAAGACTCGTGGAAGTTGAAGCAAAAGTGTCTGAATTTGATAAGCTTCAGGAATCAGTGAAATGTTTACAGACCGACTTGGCGAGCACAAAGTATCTACTCTCGAGTTATGAACAGAGATCCAGGCTGAACAACGTTGAAATTAAGGGGGTTCCTATAAAGAAGGATGAGAATTTGTACTCAATTATCGACGCTATCGGCCGTACAGTTAACTACAGCTGTCCCAAAATCCAGGTGAATTATATTTCAAGGGTCCCTATTTTCGGTTCCAATGAAAAGCTAATAATAGTGAGTTTTTTAAACCTATATGTAAAGGAAGATTTCATTGCGGCGGCACGCGCCAAGAAGGACCTATCCACTTGCGACATCGGGTTTCAAGGCTCATCTCAGCGTGTATATATTAATGATCATCTAAGCGTGGAGTATAAAAAAGCTTTTAACCAAAGTTAAAAGCATTGCTAAGGAAAAACATTATGAGTACGTATGGGTTAAACATGGTAAAATTCATATACTTAAAAATCATTATTCGAAAGTTTTTACTATAAGAAAGGAGACAGATTTAAACAAAATTGTCTAATGTGCTTCATAATTGTAATACTTACTTTCCTATTTTGCTATAATACTATACTTCAATGGCTCAAAATGCTTAATACCATTTGGGTCACAACAACTTTTTGCAAAATGTTTAACACCTCTGCCGCACTAATGAGTCCGACGACACCTCTCTTTTGTTTAGTTACTTGTATGCTTTGTGTTCCTTATCGCGCTGTTTGCTATAAAGCTTTACCGCACGTTAATATGTTTTACTCTCTCGCACTTGCACGCACCACGCACTATTGCTTGCTTTTCGCACGGCTATTTACTACTTAACATCGTATGATTCATGCGCTTGCGCAAATCTTATTGACTTTTACCTTCATTATACTTTTTTAACAAAATTATACCTTATTTTGCAATGTTATTTGATGAAATGCTTTATTTTAATAGATTATACTGATTTATACTCAATTTTTAGTATTAGCTGTTAATGGCTCCTAAGTTAAACATATTTTATCAAAACGTTCGCGGGCTTAGAACCAAAAGTGATACTTTTTATCGTCAAATGTTGCTAAACTCATATGATATTATTGTTCTTACAGAGACATGGTTATTGGATGGAATTTTAAATTCCGAATTCTTTGATGAACGGTACATTGTGTGGCGTCGTGATCGAGATTATGCTTTGACCGGGCAATCGCGTGGTGGGGGTGTGCTTATTGCTATACGTAGGGAACTTTCAGTAATATGCCAACCTACCTTCTATTCTACAGCAGAGGATTTATGGCTCAGCATACGACTGAAAAATTCAAATACACGTAAATATATTACCTTAAATATTTGTGTTGTTTATTTATGTCAGCAAAACTTAGTCCTTTCTTTTTCTTTACAACTGCGCAATTACCTCACAAAATTAAACCAAATAGTTATGAGTAACTCTTCTGATACCTTTCTCATCATTGGTGATTTTAACATGAGCGGTATTAACTGGGTCCTATCTGACAATCTATCGCTCGTCCCAAAGAACCCGAATGGTCCTGACGAAGTTTTACTTGGTGACGAATTATGTACCCTAGATTTTGATCAATATAATGGTGTTCTTAATAAGTATGGTAAGATTTTAGATTTGGTACTTTCTAACCAATTAGTTACTGTGGGTGAATGTTCAAGTCCGCTTGTACCCATTGACGTCTATCATCCAGCACTACTAATTAATATGGATTTCGTTGAAGCTCCTCTATTAGAATGCGCGTCACGGACGCAATATCTGTTCGACAAGGGTGACTATGAATCTATCAACAAAGAAATTTCCACAACTGACTGGGAATCCGAGTTTGCGACACGATCAATTGATGATTCATTAAAGTTTTTCAATCATCTTATTCACAAGTTACACTCAAAATACATTCCTCGAAAATTACATCGTAGCAAAAAAATATCCAACTTGGTACAATTCGGCGTTAATTAAAACAATAAAAGAAAAATACAAATATTTTCAAAAATTTAAGAGGTACGGCAATATAGCAGATGAGTCAACATTTAAGCTTCTTCGTGAAAGGGTAAAGTTACTAGAATCGCAATGTTATGAAAATTATTTGAATTTAACGGAAAAATCCATTAAAGAAAATCCTAAGTATTTTTGGACCTTCGTTAAAAAACGACACAACTCAAATGCAGTTCCGAGCACCTTAAACTATAATAACGAAGCGTTGCGTACCGGAGAAACAATATGCGAAGCGTTTTCTACGTACTTTCATACTACATTTCTGGATTCAAGCCCTAGTCATGGAATTTCTTCACCCCCTATTTTTACTGAATCTTCCAGCCTATCTGATATATGTAGCATTGCAGTGAACGTTGAAGAAGTTTCTAACTTGCTTCGCAAGCTGGATACTTCTAAAGCGGCTGGCCCAGATAATATTTCATCCAAATTTCTTGTACGATGTTCGACTTCGATTGCCCGACCTGTCTCGATTCTCTTCAGGAAATCCTTGGATACTTGCGTTGTACCTGAACTTTGGAAATCGGCTTTCATAACACCTATTCACAAAAAAGGAGTCAAAACCGAGATTGTAAACTACAGGCCGATATCCAAGCTCTGTATTGTGGCGAAAATATTCGAAAGGATCATCTATAACCAGGTGTATAGTGCTCTTAAAAATTCGTTTAGTTCCTTTCAACATGGTTTTTTGAAAGGAAGGTCATACCGTCAGCAACCTAATTCTGCTCAATGATTTTATTACTGACGCTATGGATAACGGTAAGCAGGTTGATGTCGTTTATACTGATTATAGTAAAGCTTTTGATCGGATTGACCATGAGATCTTACTATCAAAGTTATATGGTATGGGAATACGAGGTGATCTACTCAGATGGTTTTCTTCTTATCTGGAGAACAGGTCCCAAGCAGTAGTATTAAGCAATTATATGTCTGGTTGGGTGCCTGTCCGCAGTGGAGTCCCCCAGGGTTCATTGCTCGGCCCATTACTTTTTATTATCTATATTAACGACATCAACTCTTGCTTGATTTCATCCAAATTGCTGTGTTTTGCTGACGACATGAAAATCTATGCCACAATATCATCACAAGTGGACGTGATTGCACTTCAGGATGATTTACGTCGTCTGGAGGCTTATTGTCGTGGGAGTAAGCTTGATCTTAACCCTGCTAAATGTTCGGTTCTAACATATTCTCGAAAGCGCGCAATTATACCCTCATCGTATGTTTTGGGCGATCAAGTACTACCTAGAACGAATTGCATCCGTGATCTGGGGGTATATCACGATTCCAAGCTTACGTTTGAATTTCATGTTGATGCCATAGTCGCTAAAGCATCTAAAACACTTGGTTTCATAATGCGGCTGTCCAGGTGCTTCAATCAAGCCAAAACTTTAAAAATTCTCTACTGTACCTTTGTTAGAAGCCACCTGGAATACGCGTCTGAAATCTGGAATCCATGTTATCATAAGTACATTGATCGTATAGAGAGACAAACTCGAACATACTTAAATATATTCCGGTAAAACCATGTGATTTATTTTTTTTGCTCCGAAGTAGCAACCTTTAGATTAAACGAAAAAGAATCTGTATTTTTTTATTCACTAACAATTATAATTAAAATTGTTTAATTATTTTTCCTGTTGGCAGTATTTCATTTTCGGCATTATAATTGGTGTTACTTTGTAATTACGCAATAAAATCGGGGGGTATCAAAGTAACTCTTCATCCAAAGTATAACTTTGATCAGTCAGTTTATTTTTTCTCAAAATTGTGCAATATTTTGTCACGTATTATTACAGTAATCGAGAGTTATATGAAAACCTGAAAAATTTGTTATAGGACATTTTTTGTATTTTTATATAACCACAAATTTAAGAAATAAGAACGTTCAAAGTTAAATATTGATTAAAGTAACTCCGGTTTACCGGTATTGAGTTATCCTTCTAGGAAAAGTTGCGTCTTTAACATACAACTTTGCCTACGTGTTTGAGTACTTGTAATTCAGAAGAACAGCATGAACTAAAAAGATTTGGGTTCTACCAGGTAAGATATAAGGTCTTTTTTCCATCTTAAACTCACTTGGAGTTATAATAATAAATAGGTTCAGAGATACGAACAAAATACTTCAAAATCCAGGCAAAGTTGCACATTCTACGGTATATGTGGAAACTTGTAATTGCCTTTCTTATACCAGGCCACTCAGAAAGTATTTTGATTTTTTTTTATGTATGAGAGACTGGTCAGTTATTTTAATCTATTTTGAAAATATAATTATTTGTAAGTAAAAATATGCTCCAATTCCAAAATTTCCCTCCACATTGTTTGCGAGCTAAATTAACGTGTTTCATAAAAAAATGGATTTGCGTCGGGAACATTTTCACGCTATGGTTTTTTACGATTTCAAGTGTCACCTGAAACCAGACGTATCGTACGATAGACTTCAAATGGCATTCATGGATGCAGGCCCTTCTAAGGCAATCGTGTATCGTTGGTATATTGAATTCAAGCGCGGTTGACTAACTTTGGGGGATGAAGAAAGATGTGGTCGCCGTTTGACGGCTGTTATGGAAGAAAACGTGCTAGCAGTAAAAAAAAAACCATGACAATAGGCGAGGTACGTATCATAGTGCAGGTTGGATCGGGAATCCTTCATGAAATTCTACACGTGCATCTTCGCGTCAGGAGGATAGTTTCACGCTGGGTGCCGCACAACCTCACCGATGCTCAGAAGCAGGCCTGGGTTGAATGGTGCCGTGATATGATAAACAAAAATAAAAAATCAGCTCAAAGGGATACAATTTTCGTCGCTGGAAGATGCGCTGTCATCTTTTGAGCAGGCTGTAAACGAGGTGTCTGCGGGGGACTGGAAAAGTGTTACGAAAACTGGTTAAGACACATGAAACTTTGTATACAGGCTGGTGGAGAGTACTTTGAAAAGATTTAATAAAAAAATATTTACATAAAGAACATTAATTTTTATTTTCGCAAAACTTTCTAAGTGTCCCACGTACACATGTTACCTCTGAATACTCGAATGTATTAGCTATAAGTTTTCTTAAAATTAATAAAATAAAATAAAAATAACTAATATAAAATACCTTATACACAAACCTAATAATATATATATATATATATAATTATACACCTAATTAAACACATCTAATCATTTTTAATAATATTGAATTGCCTGAATTTCTACTTAGCCCTCTTCCTCTCTCCTAATTTTGCTGTGCCCAACACTCATATTGATCTTTTACTTTGTGATACCATGTATATAATTCAAATGGAATGCAATAATGGGTTGAGTATTGTATCTGACACTGACGAAATTAATTTGAATTTTACGGGCTACTTTGGCGCATCCCCCCCATAAGTTTCTAATTTTATTTTGTACACAGACATCAGGATTTGTTGCGCATTCTTTTGATAAAAACTCGCATCGAAGCTTGTCTAAAGAAAAATAGACTGCATTATGACCGAGATAATGTAGTCTATTTTTCTTAAAATGTGGTGGTACCGCTTACAAAGCGCTACAACAACTAGCCTTTTGACCTCTTTATCTAGGTACCTTTTCATGTCTGGTTTTAATTGCATGTCTCGCTACTCGTATTTTCTATTTTATTTTCTTAAAAATTTAAAAATTTGTCAGCATTGGTGAGGATAAAATAAAAATTCAAGATAGCGGAAGCGAAACATTTTCAAACTAGAATTTTCAAGAAAATACCTTGTGATGGTATTTTTCACAAGGTATTTTCTTGAAAATTCTAATTTGAAAATGTTTCGCTTCCGCTATCTTGAATTTTTTTCATTTAAAGTTGTTTTGGCTTTTTCATAAATAATATTATCTAATATCGTCTTAATTTTTTAATTAATTCGGGTATTTTGCTATAATTTTTAATGGACATAACATAGGTAGGTACTTGTAGAATTGCAAGATGCTTTTTCACAAACTGTACTTTTAGTAGGAACAGTAAAATTTTAAACTCTTATACATATAAATACTTATATGTATAAGAGTTTAAAATTTGTTTGTTTGTTTGTTTTTGTTTTTGTGCAATAATTACAGATTAAACGAATATTTTTCGATAATATAAGTGTTAATAAATCTTAATAGGTAAGTAGGCATTAGTGCAGATAGCTATGTTTAGCATATTTATATTTAAAAATTACGTACCTATAAATTTTAGATGTGGTTCAGAAGACCGATAAACTAAGTTTTTCAAATCTTCTAGGAGAAGCTTTGAGAAACATGTTGTTGTGCTCGACAGGGTCTACAATGATGACATATAATTTTTGGGCTTCGCGGAGCGACTTCACTGTTCCGAGGATTTCTTCACGTTGAGAAGCCAAGGCCTCGCGTTCCAGGATGACGTTGGCGGCTGATTCCTCGGCGTCAAGGCAGCCTCTGCAAAGCGGGCTGACTGTGGCGCCTATATTATAAAGATGTTTGTTAAGAGGGTTATGGCCCGTAATTGTTCCTATGATTATTCTAAGGTTATTTCTACTCAGCCTAAGAAGATTTTTGTTGATCTTGGGTGTACAATTGGTAAAGTCAATTTTGACTGTCTATGTCTACAGTCTGTTGCCCCTGACCATATGTTGTTATGAAGTTCGGTTGATCTTTGGCGAATCCACGCATGAAGTTGTGAGAAAGGCAGGGGGCGAAGTGGGTATGGGCCTAGCACTTTCATATCCGAGCCTCTCTTTGCAAGTTCATCTGCGGCATCATTACCTAAGGATCCACTATGCCCCTTGATCCACTGGAGGGTAATATGATTGGACGTCGATAAACTCTCCAGAGCTAGACGGTACTCAAAGTTTAGTTTGTTGTTGTTTTGTTTGTTTGCTAAAGCTATGAGCACAGATAGGCTGTGGGACACGAATGTATTTATTACGTTATACATTATAAATACGATAAGAGAAATAGAGATAAAGATAATGTTTAGAAATTAGAGATTTTAAAAACGGTAATTTGGGATAATCCGCTTTTAGTTTATTTTATATTTATTATTTCTGTTTAATATATTGTATTCTTCATTTTTGTACGGATTGGTGAAGAATGATTCATGTCTAAATAAAGTTCTGTTTATGAACACAAAACAAACTTACTACTAAATTATACTAAAAATCTGTTTAAATTGCTTCATTTGTTTCCGAGAAATAACTCGGCGATATTTATGGATTTTTAAGATAAATCAAAACATTGTAGTTATTTCAAATTCAGCCGTACAAAACCCATTTTTGGACATCTGGATTGAGGAGCCACTTTAAACTACCTGTAACTTTGAAAGGGTTTTACTACAAATTCCAGGATCGGGCCTGCAAATTCGGGTAATTTATTAGTAAGTATTGGTAGTACCCGCGTTTAAATATGAGTCACGGCTCCTCAATCCATACGGACACAACTTTGTACCCCTATTTACGAATATTACTCGGACTGATGAGTATGAATGAAAGCATCGTTACCAATTCTCAAAAAATATTTCCCCCTAATGTTGAAGTAAAAAACCCTAAAATTTGCACATTTATTTGAAAATCCCCCAAAATTGAATTAAACTAAACATGTAAACAATAACCAACGTATTCGTAATTTCCAGTAACATAAATAAAGTAACCACAGACTAATCACCACAGAGTAGATGTAACATAAATAAAAAGTAAATACAAAATCTATTGACAGAAAAATTAAAATCCTTTTGTATTGGTTAACACTAGCGATGGTTGTCTTTTTCTAAAATATATGGTATTGATGATTGAATTGAAATAGAAATAATATTTATTTGCTTAGAACATGGTACCTGTATATAGTTGTTTTAAGGTACATTATAGAGAATACATGTTTAGCTTATATCATAGCATGCAAATATTGTTGGTTACGTTTAAAAATGTTACCCGTCAGTAAATTCTTTAATCCTGTAAGAGTTATTCGTTTTTAACCATTCATATAGTTCTTTTTTTCAACAATCTAAGGTCTAAAGTTGTAAGTTCCTTGGAATTTTATTGTACACTCGAACACACAATGGCTAAACAGCAGCTAGTTAAGTGTCAAAATTATCAAAACTTATCAACAAAAATAGATCCTGATTCCTCATTGGTTAAGATTAACAAATTAAAATTCTAATTTATTAATTAAACTCTGAATTCTTAGTAAAAGTAAATTACTCTAGACGTCATGATGTGTCGCTAGATCCATAAATGAATATGATCAGCTGGATTGGGTTATCTCAGGATCTATACTTGTAAATAAAGAAGCCCCTAGAAAAACCTCTAAACCAAAAAGGCCCTAAAAATCCCATCCAGCGCTATGGGATTTTTAGGGGTTTTTTTGTAAATAAGTGTATTTACTCCCTACATTTGGGGGAAAACCCTTAAGTTGGGAATCTTGTAAGAAAGGCACAGTTAAAATTTATTTAGTGAAGAATTGTATTTTCGAAATGTATTTAAAATTCGAAGTCCTGACTGATATATCAACGCACAGCCCAAACCGCTGGATCTAGAGACTTGAAACTTTGCACATACCTTACACAGTGTAGGCATCCACTAAGGAAGGATTTTCTGAATAGGGGTTTCAATAGGGGATGAAAGTTTGTATGAAAGTCCGTCAGTATCAAAGTTTGGTAAATAAAATTTCGTGTGTAAGCGGACAATAGAAAATATTTTTTTTACATGTCTCAGCGTTTTTAATAATGCCACCCCCGAAAATCTGAAAAGGGGGATGAAGTTGTTTATGGAAAGTCCTTCATGTTTAAAGTTCAACTTCACTTAATTTATTAGCATATCGGTGTTGTTGGAATTTCCACCTTTACCTAATGGGGTCAACATGGGGATGAAATTTCGTATTTAAGTTGTTCATTCACAAAATTCTATCACTAAGCCTCTACTGCGGCCCGTCTGTCTTTCTGTCTGCCACAAGCAAATATGTCAACTATCTGTCCTTCATTTTCAAATTAAAATCACAAAAATTTGTAACCGACTTCAAAAAGTAGGAGGTTCTCAATTCGTCGGAACCATTTTTTATTTTTTTTTATGTATGTTCCCCGATTACTCGAAGATGGCTGGACTGATTTGGATTTTTTTTTTGTTTGAAAGGGTATACTTCCCAGGTGGTCCCATGTTCATCAAGTCGGAATCTGATGATGGGATCCTGGAGAAATAAAGAGAACTCTTCAAATTTTATAGGCACACGAAGCGATTTGGGTATTTTTTGGAAGAGTACTTTCTCGGAGTGGTCCCATTTCAATTTGGTGAAGATCTGATGAAGAACTTCGGAGATAGGCAACGGAACTCCTCAATAAATGATAGCAAATGGACTGAGATTGCTGAAATCTCATGTCTGTCTATTGCTTACACCAGTTCATAACATAACATCACGCCGGTATGCTGTGAAGGGGTAAGCACATGTGAACCACTAAAAAGTGAAAAAACAACTTTTTCCAAAAAAAAACAACCGACTTCCAAAAAAACACTACAAAGAGAAAAAGAACTTTAATTTCGGAAGGCGGTGACAAAAAATTAAAATACAGCTCCAAAGCCACCGACTTCCGAAATTAAAGTTATTTTTCACTTTGTAGTGTTTTTTTGGAAGTCGGTTGTTTTTTTTTTTTGGAAAAAGTTTTTCATGCTAATGTTTGGAAACTAACGAAACGTATATCGGTGTTGTTGGAATATTGTTACCTGTCTGCCACGAGAAAATTTCTGGAGCTATCTGGAAATGATTGAGGAACTTGTGGATAAGTCTCAATGCGTTACTACGCCAACTGTGTAATATTATAAATGTGAAAGTTTGTGAGAATGTATGAATGTATGGATGTTTGTTACTCTTTCACGCAAGAACGACTGAACGGATTTGAAAGAAATTTGCACACAGTAGTTTAAAACCTGGATTAACATACTTTTTATCTCAGTAGCACGTTCCCGCGGAATAATTTTCAACATCCACGCGGGCGAAGCCACTGGTAAATGTTAGATTCATATAAATATGTTCGATTTTGTTAATGATTGAGTGTCTCTTCCTATCCTACTAGTACCTATTATAAATGTAAAAAATGTATGTTTGGACGTTTGTTACTCAGTCACGCAAAGCCGGTTGAACGGATTTGATTTTAAAATGTGGAATTAACTCTGTCTGTGAAATTTTCACGCCTTAACTGCTGAACGGATTTAGACATAATTTTTATTCCGGTAGTACGTCCCCAAACGAAAATTTTCGACATCAACGCAGGCGAAGCCGCGGGCAAAAGCAAGTATTCCAATAATGCATTAGTAAAGTTCTAATTTAAAAGAACTATGGTCGAATATCGAGCACTGGGCGATCACAAGTAGGAATACATAAATGTTTGATAAACGGTTTTTATTTGTTTCATTGATTTTAAAAAAATCCACCCAAAAACATATTTACGATCAAATAAAAGTATAAATATTTGTTTAGAACACACACTTATAAATAAATTTTACAAACTCTTTAAAGTGAACTTTATAAAAGATGGAAATAAGAAAACGATATTTCAACAGTTTATCGTTATATTATTATATTATAACCTGCGTATAATACAGAATCTCATGCAGTCGGCGGCATCTTCTTAAAAATAATTAAAACTTATATTGCCGCAGATATCTTAATTTTTCTTTTTTTTAGCCTTCTTAGGCATAGGAGTAGGCCACGCTAATAGCAGTGAAAGTCAAGATCTTTAGATCGTCAAAAGTGGTGTGTATCCACTTAATCATATGCGTAATCAGCCTATAGCATTCCCACTGCTGGGACACAAGCCCAATCTCTGGGAGAGGGAGTACGTCATAAGCCGTAACCCACTAAACGGGCGCAGTACGGGTTTTTACATGTATTGTGTCTGTTGACACAGCTTAAAAAGCGTAATGGTGTCAAGTGATTTCTTTAAATAAGGGTGGATCTTTTGTCAGTAAGGGGACCTGACACGACCGCTATTGTCAGCCGTGTGGATACTTCTTACATACTTTCTTTTCTTATTTGAGTGTTTAGTTTAAGCAATCATTTGTTTGTGTATACAGTTAGTTTTTTAAGGTTTTCGTAGTGTGGCTTGTGGGTCATTTTATTTGAGTCTTAGTACAGAATGTTTTTAGAGTTATTTAGTAAATCATTTTATAAAGGACATTGCTCTGCGCCCATAAATTATTCGCCCTGGAACCAAAAGCATCGGAAAATGATGTGTTGCATTGTCGATCATTAGTAAGGGGGCTTTTGGCTAAATAATAAACAGCCGTACGGGTTGATCGATCAAGTTAAGTTACCGCTTGACGCGGTTGGTCCGTGGATGGGTGACCATCTTTACATGCGAAGACCCCTCCGTGCCTCGAAAAGCACGTTAAGCCGTTGGTCCCGGCTGTCATTTGTGGATCTTTGACAGTCGTTACGGGTCGTCAGAAGCCTGAAAGTCTGGCAACCACTCTTAGCAAGGAGTATCGTATTACCCATTACCTACAGTTACTGGGTAATTTTACTGGGTAATACGTAATCATTCAATTGTGCTCTTGTGTGTTGTGCTATGTCTTTTGTGTGCCCTAAATAAATGGTTTATCTATATATGGACCAGCACAAATCACAACACAATGAATTCTCAATAATGAAAAGATAAAGCTTAAGCTATTACTCTTTAGTTCAAGCGACGATATTATCTGAGTCACACAATAATAAAATATGCAGCCCATGCCTTGCAAAAAGCGTCAATTACATTCACTAACATAATGACTGCCCATGAGAGCAGACGCATCGCGTTGCGTCGTTCGTAAATCTGTTTATGTTGTTAAGGGCCTACGTCCCGTTTGGTAGCGTAACACGGTCACTTTATGAACCGTACTGCTCATTAACGGCTTGTCTTGAAGATATGAAAAATATATGATTTTGCTATAGATTCATATAGATCATTTTGCCGGGGTACTTTTTTTGTATGGTTAATACTTTTGCTGTAAAAATATATTTTGCAACACGCAATATTTTGGCTTCTATTCCATACTCCTACTAAACGGCTTCGTTATTTGGAAAAAAAAATACACTGAAAAATAGATAGTTAGAGGTACCACAGAATCGCTAGAGCACAATTGTAAATTAATTAACATTTGCCAAGGAATATCCCCATTTTGAGATAAAGGCTCAGAGGTGCCTTGCGCGGGCGCGGGCGGCAGTCGTGCTTTAGCCTTCAGATGGGAGATGAGGATACTATGGGCCTTAACCCAGTGGTTGTGGATGTCAGGATAGTTGCTCCATGTAAAATACTGGTATCCAGCTGCATCAGGTTAGACTGGAAGCCGACCTTAACATAGTTGGGAAAAAACTAAGCATATGATTGATGATGATCATTAGTAAATTCCCATTTGGATGTTATTTTTACAGCGGACTAGCTGCAGAATAGATATATTTCAAAAAAAGTATCAGATTTTGAGGTTATAATCGAACCACTGAATATCATGGTTTTTCATAACTCCATGACTCCGAGTGTTTTTAAAAAAAACAATATAGATAATTAGGTACTGATGCAGTTTTTGCAATTGCAGTTCTAAAACCTTACGGCCTTATTCATGAAAAGTTATCGAACATCTAAACAGTTGCTAATGTCTGGTTTCTCTTTGAAAACCAAACCGTTAGTGTATGTAATGCATATAATTTTATTGGGACATATTACATTGTCAATAATATCACGATATCGTGGTAATATTGATGATATAATAGTCTGTATCGCGGTATCGTGATAATATCACAAGTTATTCGGAAATCTTTAAATCCGCGATAATCAGGGGGCGTGGTATGAATATTATTGAAATGCAAGCGCTTCGAGATATTTTTTTCGTTCAGTATTCACTAGCAACCATGATGTAACCACGTCCGAGTAGTGACGATGACGAATTACGCTCCGTCGTTGACGGTAACGAAGGAAAAAATTACCTGAAAGAGTTTATTCTTCTATATGAAACGTGCCCGTCTTTACGTCTACACTATCCCCGGGTAACTTAGGCTATATTTTATCCACGTATTCCCACGGTAACGGGAACTACGTGGATGAAACCGCGGAGCGCTGCTAGTTTATAATAAAATTGTAAGACCTGAAACATTTGCAAAAAAAAAAATGTTTTTGTGACGGAAACGAATCCCTGGAAATCCGGCTCCACGCAGTCTTGTCTGCCGTAACCCTAGAGTGTAATTTAGAAACGCGTAGGCGCGGTGGGGCGAGGCGGCCCGCGACTCGAGGAGCAGGTTCGTATTTGCTGGCCGGCTTCGCTGGCCTGCCTCTACCGTGGCCGTGTGCGTTATAACCATCTGCGACGATAAGCTTGCGTGGGACCGCCAGCGCCCCGCAGCGCTGGAGCCGTGACAGAAACCACGCCTGCTGCATGTTGCATGCTTGCTTGCATGCTGCATGCATGTTGTATGCTTGGTTGCATACTACATGCTTGCTGCAGGCACGGTGTATGCTTGCTTACATGCTTCATGCTTGTATGCTCACTTGCATGCTTGCTTTCAGGCTACATGTTGCATGCTCGCTTGCATGCTGCATGCTCGATTGCATGCAGCTTCCTTGCTTACATGCTGCATACTTGCTGCATGCATGGTGTAGGCTTGTTTGCATACTTCTTACAGGGAACTACACACCAAGTAACTATCTCAAAACCAGTCGTTAGAAGAAAAAAATATTGCCTGCTATACATTTACCTAACTCGTATCTACGTAACGCCTGAAAGAAGTTCATAGCAAAAGCTTTGTAATAAAAGGGCATATTGTATTTCAATTTTGTGGCAAGTTATAATATAATGACATTAAGTTCGGGCAAGTTATCATTCGGACAAATGATGATTAGGACATAAAAAAATATATATTACTTTAGATTATAGAAAAAAAAATTAGGGAACACAATAGAGAACCATATATTTATTTTAACAAAGTAAATTTTACAATTTACAAGTAGCAGTAAACTGTTTTTCTTCATTACGCTACAGAACCTACTACCGGGACAAAAAGTATCAGTCCAGTAAATGTCTAAACATACAAACTTTCATATTAAAAATATCAGTAGGATATGAAATGTAAATATCTTGTATAGTAGGATAGTAGGATTATTTACTAGCGACCAGCCCCGGCTTTGCACTGGCGTACAGAGTATGAGTAGTATGACGTAGGTCGTATAACTTTAGAAGCTACATAAGGTTCATAACTCATTTGTAGGTCTGGGTATAACCTTCTATAACAAGCTACCCTCTTCCTTGCTAGATCTGCATTTTAGTGCGTTTAAAGCTAAAGTAAAATCCACCCTTTGTTCAAAGGCATACTATTCTATTAACGACTACTTAAATGATAAGAATTGTTGGTCGCTGTGATTAACTCAAGACAATGTTTGTGTTCTTTCACCAGAATTAGCTTACCCACTGACAGGTTCATTATGTTATTTCATATAATTGCTTTTTTTTTATCTGACTGTATAATTCAGGTTTTACTTTTTTATCATTTATTTATGACTTAATCTACTCATTACAATGTTTTTTTTTTTAAATGAGTAGTATTGCAATATGTAGTTAGCTAGCGACCTCGACAATTCATGATTATTCTTGCCAGTGCAACCGGCAGCAAGTTCGTCATGCTCCCTTAGATGTCACTGCTTGCGGTAGCGTCGGGGGTCGGGTTGCCTCCTTCCCTCAAATATGGCGAGGGGGGTAATGGCTGATCTTTGCGTTATTCTCGTGAACGGGTGCTGCTCGTGGTGACTGGTCGTCTTGCTGACCATGGTTTTGTTATTGTTAATTGTATTAAGTTTTTAATAATTTTAGTCCAGAGGTCCTAGTTTAACTTTTGTTATAAGTTACTTATAGCTATATTTGCATAATGCAGAATTACATATGTAAACGGGCATGCCCTTTATGCCTAGAGGCTTTTATTTAGATTGGAAGTTCTGTTTACGTTTTATTTTAATTTTCTATTATTTTTAGTTTTAAATTTTTGATGGTATATTGGCGTGTGCTAGCTGACATATGGCAAATTTTATGTTTTTTTTTTGTTTCGTAATTTTTATTACGTATTATTGTATAGAAACAAGTTCTTCTAACTTAACAGACAGCTGTGCTGCTGGGGAGTTTGTTCCGCTACTTCTTCTTCCCAGCTAAAGCACTAGGAAGTGGTGAAGGGCGGGCGTTTTTGGGGGGACTGTCTTATGTAATTTTATTTTGACGTTCAAAAAGAGCTGACTCTCAGCCTAGTTTGAATAAATGACTTTTGATTTTGATTTTGAATGTCTTTTACAATGTTTTTCGTCCGACCTCTCGTTTCGCTGAGAGTGAATTTTTTAATATGTGATATTCATTTGAATGATGTACTTTTAGGAGCAATTTAGATCTACAGTACATGTACAACGTTATTAACGTATTTAACTGAATAAAGATGAATACTGTATGGTTTAAAATAGCTTTGTAAATTAACCATTATTTTTAGTAATATTATGAAAAGACAAAAATTGTTATCCTTCTGTGATAGACATGAACCATACATACGCACTTTATTTTATTTTATTGTATTTGTGTGGCTTACAGCTAACAATAAAAAAGTAGTAGTAAGGTAATTTACGACAACTCATTTACAAGGCTCCACAGATAGCAATAGAGTATTGTTTTAAGAGTTATAAACTATGTTTAAGTTAAATAATTAATTATGTAAGTGATTAACTTAGTAAACACATAGGCGGAAATGCATGCTCAACCACTATTTGGGTTCATCAGAAACTACCGTTTTTAGATAAAATGGTGCTAATAGACGCCAAGCAGCTTGCAAACAAATCGATTGAGGGGTGTTCATTCTTGGATAAAGCGGGAGGAAGCGCCCGGGTATTTCCACTGCAAAGATCGCCTTGAGGACGGTGGAGCATACGGTGGAAGTCTGCCCGGCTAGGGCAGAACACCGCTGGGTCCTTGTGGAGGTGATCGGTGGCGGCGATATTTCGCGTCTGGCCCTGCTCCAGGCCATGGTACGGAGCGAGAGTGCATGAGTAGCCGTCGCCTCCTTCTGCGAAGCAGTTATGATCGCGAAGAGGGAGGCGGTGCACGTGAGGGAGATGCAGTATATGCGCCCTCACGGCCGTAGTCGCCGCGGGAGACGCCCTGGGCGTCGGGAATCCCAGGCTGATTCCCGGCCACCGTAGGCGCGGGCTTGCGGACGGCGAGTAATGGGTAGCTCGCTGTCCGGTAAGGACCAAGCCCGGGTCGACGGCGCGTTGTGTTCCACGTGCGCCTCAAAGAGATGTCAGCACCAAATGAAGGGTCCCGCAAGGGCTGATGTCTGCCAGAGGTGCGGGTTGTTCGAAAGAGATACCGTGGCACCTGGCACACAGGCAACTGAGGGAACACGGGTGGGTTTTAGTCAGTAAAAGTCTGACACGCCCTCCTGCTCCACCCAGAGCTGGAGAAGTTATTTGATGATATCCCCACCCTCAAAAAAAAATAAAGAAAAAATGGGTTGTTCATTCTTTACAATTCTGTTGAATGCTTTGACTGAGCGAATCATAAAGGAATTACTTCGTATAAATTCTGTGAGAGTATGGAGCATGAAGGAAATTTCTCAAACGAGAGTGTCGAGGTGGAACATTCCGAGATAGTTTAGAAACAATTTCAGGACATTCAAACCTTAATTGTGCTATTTTCACTAAAAATTGTATGTCGGACATATTTCTCCGAGTTATAAGTGGGAGTAAGTGGAGGCGAGCACATCGTTCATTGTAACTCAGATCAAAGGATTTTAAATTTAACTATGTCGTGAATTTTCTATGTATTCGTTCCAATCTGTCTGAATGCACTGCATAATTCGGATTCCAACTTTGACTGGATACAGACGTTCTAAAGTTTTCATTTTGTTAAACGAACTGGAATTACGAATAATGAACCCCAGGGCTTTGGGTGCTTTTTAGCGATATGATCGACTTGGCACTCAAGACTGAGTTTACTATCCTGGAGATTTCCAAAATCTCTGGTGACATGACTTCGAGATAAAGTCTAATTTGCAATTGAGTAGATGAAAATTACTGAAAAATTAAAATGGGTGAAGGTTAGACTAAGCATTTAATTAGTTTTCCCAAATAAATATATTGTTCTACGTATTCTAAAGGTTTTCCATCTATTTTTATGCTTTTTTGTTTTTGATATGTTCATTTCGAGGCTTACCTGTCTGCTAGCATTGTGAAGAGATTCCATCATACCTTGTAGTTGAGAAGCAGTTTCTGAGAGCAGCACTAGGTCATCTGCGAATCTAAGGTGGTTTAAATATTTGCCTTGTATAGACACACCTTTGTTGTTCCAGTCAAGTTTGCTTATGACGGATTCTAGTACCGCAATAAAAATTTTGGGTGACAGAGGGTCCCCTTGCCGCACTCCTCTTTTCACTGGAAAACTTGGACCAATGGTTTCTAGCTTAACTCTACTAGTACACTTGTTGTATATATTTTTCAGTATATCGCACCTACGGTGCAATAACGTCACTTATGCAATTTTTGTCAAAACTTAACTGATTATGAGAAAATACTCCAAATCCACCTCTTTACTTGGTGCGTTATTGTCATTTGTATAGTACGCAAACTTTCCAAGTGACGTTATTGCACCGTAGGTGCGATATCTATGTATGTTTTCTCTACGTTTTGAGCTTCCAATGTTTCCCAGATGCTTTCGTGTGAAACGGTGTCAAAGGCTTTTTGATAATCAATGAATGCAATATACAGAGGTCTACGGTATTCCAGGTGTTTTTTAATTATTAACTCTAAAGTATGTATGTGGTCTATACCAGCTTGTTCAATGGGCTGCTTTTGCTCTAGTGAAGTACATATTCTGTGGTTTATTATTGTAGAAAAGAGTTTATATATAGTTGGCAGTAGGCTTATTGGTCTGTAATTTATTGCCGATGTCTTTAGGATCTCCTTTTTTATAGAGCAGGATAATGTTGGATTCAAACCACTGTGAAGGTGTTTCTGCGGTTTCCAAAATCAGGTTAAATAGGTTTATCAAAGGCGCGGCGAGAATGGCGTGGGCCGTCTTTATAGCATCATTTGTAATATTATCCGATCCTGGGCTTTTTTCGGGTTTTAGTTTTTGTATTGCCTCTATAACTTCCTTGCAGTCTATTGGCTCTACCTTGTAAGCATTATTTTCGCATGTTAAGGTTATGAACTCGCTCGGGTAAGGAACAACACTACGATTCTGTGTGGTAGATTTGTATAGATTTTTGTAGAAGTCCGTTGCAATGTTTATGATGCCGTTGCGGCTGTATTTAGTTCGACCAAACTCTTCTAAATCCTCAATCCATGTTGTTTTTGTCTGAAGCTCTTTATATCCTTTTTTTAGGCTTCCTTTTAGTTCTAAATGCTTTTTAATTATTTTTATTCTATGTTTCTTGTAATCCATTTTGATGTATTTGCTTGTGAGTTTGTATAGAGCTTTAAGTTCGTTCTTCAAGGTTCGTGTTTTATTTTTAGTTTTTTGTAGTTCTCGTCTTTTTATAAGGTTTTTTGTTCGATCTGATAATGTACTGCGGTCTTTAGTTGTATGTTCTGCTTTCCATGCACTTTGTAAGCTGGTTTGGATAGAGTCTATTAGTTTATCGTGATAAACTTGAACAGAATCGTTTAAGGCCCTGTTGTGTATGTATATCAGGTAGGTGATTTTTTAGACTCTCCTTATATAGTAGGATTGCTTCCTCACCTTTCAGTGTGCTGTATTGGTGGTTTTTAATTTTCTCTCTGCTTTTTATTGGTTTTGTGAGTGAGATTGTCGCTCGGAGCGGTCTGTGGTCTGACGGATTGTTAAGAGTTAGTGTTTCGATGTTCTGAAACATTTGCGGTTGGTTGGAGAGAATGAAATCTATTTCGTTTTTATATTGTCCGGTCGGTGAGCGCCACGTCCATCTTTTTTTTGGCTTTTTCTTATAAAACGTGTTGATAATTGCTCATTTGTTTTCCATTGCAAAATCTATGAGTCTTTGCCCTCTGTCGTTCCTTTCTCCGTATCCGTTTTGCTTCATGACTAGTTGTTCATCCGCAAGAGGCTCACCTATTTTTGCATTAAAATCTCCCATTAAGATGAAATCTTTACATGCTATGTCCATTGCCTTGTATATAATATAATTATGTTCGTAGAAAAGATTGATCTCTTCCTCAGCTGCTGCTTCAGTGGGGGCGTAGACTTGTATTAAAGTTATTGGTTTATCTGGCGTGTTAAAATTAAGTAGTGCAACTCGTTCAGAGATGCCGATAAAGCTTTCCACGTATTGTTTTAGGTATTTTTTAATTATGAATCCGACCCCATATTTGCCTGGTGATTGACCTGTGTGGCATAAAATGAAATCTTCGTATTCTGAAATTTTGTTGCCGGAGCGTCGTACTTCAGATATGCCAATGATATCGTATTTTATGTTAATCGTCGTCGTCGTCTACGTAAGATGGAAAGCTTGGGAATCAGAGGACTTCCACTGGACCTCTTTAAGGACTACCTGAGTGAGCGTGCCCAGAGAGTAAAGATAGATGAATTCATCAGTGAGGAACAAACAATTAACTACGGCACACCTCAAGGTAGTGTCCTCGGACCTTCACTATTCCTCATTTATATCAACGATCTGGGTATGCTCTCTATCCCCAATGGCAAAATCATTAGCTTTGCTGATGACACTGCCCTCTTGTTCAGCGCGAGCTCGTGGGAGGTCTATGAGTGTGCACAACTAGGCTTTAATACGGTATCCAACTGGTTACGCGATAATCTGTTGACCCAAAATACAACCAAAACTAATTATATAGCATTTTCAATGAAAAACAACGGATCCTCCCAAACATTACCTAATACTATTGTAGCTCACTCTTGCACAAATCCACATACCTGTAGTTGTAACTGCGAGTTACTCACCAAGGCTGAGAATGTAAAGTACCTAGGAATAACAATCGACAAAACCTAAGATTTCAAGACCACATAACCACTCTTAGTAACAGACTACGGAAGTTAATATACGTGTTCAAAACGCTGAGACATGTAGGTAGTCGATAAAAATATTATGAAATCAGTGTACTATACCCTTGCTCAATCTATAATATGCTACTGCATCACCTCCTGGGGTGGTGCTCCAAAAGCTACCTTATTAGAAGTTGAAAGAACCCAAAGAGCTATTCTGAAAGTGTCGTCTTTTCGACCGTTTCGCTACCCCACTGAACAGTTATACAAAGAAAGTAACGTCCTGACAGTGCGTCAACTGTTTATATTGCACACTTTGCTGAAACAGCACACTCTCTTGGTCTATAATCCAACGCTGTCCAGGGGGAAAAGACGATATGACCCAGTGGAGCGCCAACATCTATGTCACAAAACTATTTTTGCAAGGCGTTTATTTTCTTATCTAGGTGGCTACTTATACAATAAAACGCATAAGGCGTTACATATATTTAGTCTCACAAAGAATAAATGCAAAAAGAGGCTAACTGACTGGCTACTAAAATTAAACTATAATGATACTGAAAACATACTCAAAATGACCTAAACACACAATCACACTCTCTCACACCCACACTCTCACACACCCACACAATTACACACCCACCCTATCACCCATACTACACATCTACTAACATTCGTCTCGCATACTTAACTTAAATTATAATCATAATACAGTAAAACTATAAAAGGTCGTATGGACTCCTTACTACATTCTGTCTGCGCGCTTAGTACATAATTTATAAAATGAAAATGTAAAGGGGTGGGATCCTGGTGTCCTGAAACACAGGCCGCGTGCCTAGCTTAGGCACCAGTCTCCCACAATATATACTTACCTGAATTGTGTATCTTTGTCGAATCTGACCAATGTGAAATCATTTATGTATATTGTGGTGAGAAAAAATAAAGTGATTGATTGATTGAATTAGAGCTTCTCTTAGTTCAATTACTCGTTCGTACGATGAAACTGTTCTAACATTGTAGGTCGCTATATAGAGTTGTTTTGTGCTATTTTGTCTGGGATTTAAACGGTTTGAAGATATTGTATTTGGAAGGTTGCGGTCGTAATCTTCCTCGGTGACCAGCCGGCTTGGAAGATGTGTTTCTTTGCTTTTTTGTTTTTTGTATGTATTTTTTGAGAGAGGTATCGTTGGTTGCTATGCATTGTTGTCGTTGTTACTCCTATTCTCTTCCTCTTGGTTTTTATTACTTTTATTCACTAAGAAGTTCAATATACCCGGCTTTACCACTCCATCAGAGAAATTGGATGTTTTCTGGGATGCTTTGTGCGTTGATGTGTTTTTATTTTTCTTAGCGACTTGAGTATTACGATGAGTACTGTGCTCAGAGTTTGAGTTATTTTGTGGGGAGATAGAGAGGTTCCTTTTCCTGTTATCTGATGGTGTCTTGTTGTCTGTTTTGTTTTTTATAATTACCAGTTTTTCATATTTAATGACTGCTTTATTCCCTTTCTCTATCTCTATTTGTACTTGTGCTTGTAACACTTTTCTTTTTAGAAAGAGATAACATGACTTTACTCATCGCCATCTTAGAAATCACGCCAATACTAGTGCGATGCAACCAGCGCAGCGATGCGGGTGCACATAACATTTGAGGCAAAATTAATTCAAATATTAATTTATTTTCGTTTTAATTTTTCCCTAAATGAAACAGTGTAACTCATGAAGTAATAAAAGTTCTAATACGACATTATAATATGCATAAAAAAATTGTAGTTGAGGATGTTTGAAAAATTGTTGTTTTGATTACCTACATGCGGCCGGGCCAACATAACTAAAATTATAAAATATTTTTTGCTGGATTACCTTAAAGGGTACTGGCGAACGAATTGAGTGGGTCAGTTACGAATGCTCGGCATTGCCCCATCGCAGAATAAAAATCAGTTCTTTCACTTGTTAAGTTAGTGTTGTAAAGCCAACCTGCTAACATGTTTATTTTTATTTTTTTGGTTGGGAAATCATCAAATAACTTCTCCCGCTATGGGTGGAGCAGGAGGGCGTGTCAGACTATTACTGACTAAAACCCACCCGTGTTCCCTCAGTTTCCTGTGTGCTAGGGGCCACAGTATCTCTTTCGAACAACCCGCACCCCTGGCAGGCATCGGCCCTTGCGGACCTCACCAGTTAGTGCTGACATCTCTTTAAGGCGCGCGTGGAACACAACGTGACGTCGACCAGGGCTTGGTCCTTACCGGACAGCGAGCTACCCATTACTGCCGTCCGCAAGCCCGTGCCTACGGTGGCCAGGAATCAGCCTGGGATTCCCGACGCCCAGGGCGTCTCCTGCCGCGACTTAGGCCGTCAAGGCGTATATACTGCCTCTCCCTCACGTGTGCCTCCGCCTCCCTCTTCGCAAACATTACTGCTTCGCAGAAGGAGGTGAAGGCTACCCATGCACTCTCGCTCCATACCATGGCCTGGACCAGGCCCGGACGCGAGAGATCGCCGCTGCCGATCGCCTCCACGAGGACACGGCGGTGTTCCGGTGGAGCATACGGTGGAGGTCTGCTCACCTCCACCGTATGCTCCGCCGTGCTCTCAGGGCGATCTTCGCAGTGGAAACACCCGGGCGTTTCCTGCCGCCTTATCCGAAACAGGAACCTCCCGAAACAACCGTGTCTGGTGAGGACCTGCATCAGGCGGAAGGTGAGGACGCCGTGCCGCCTCTCAAGTCACTCCTCAAAGAGGGGACTTACCACTGCTATCGTGACATGCCCAACCTGCTTACATGTTATACCCTGACTCTGCCCCCACATACATTTTCACTAACTTACCACCAGTGTTGGGTAAACGCGAACACTAAATGTTTTGTTTTTGCTTTAAATTTGATTACATAATAACAAATTAATATTTTGGTTTGTTTTAATCTAAAGTACGATAATTTACCTTTCAGAAGAACCTATTAAAGTTAACCTATATATAAAATCTTTTAATTTAAAACTCCCATAGGTGTTCGTAATTACCCCGCCTTCCCTTCCTTCTAAATTTTATGCCAAAGGTATAATAAGAATTGAGCGCCACATTCATTTCTTTTTTCATTTTTCTAGTTTTTTAAAAGTTTTTATGTTTAAGTCAAGATGACGCCCAAAAGCAATTAATATAAGAAGAGTACATACACATTATGAGTAAAAAATAAAGAAACCTTCTAAGATTCACTTACAGAAAGTGTTTTAGAAAACGTTATGAACGTTTTTTGATTATTTCATAGTACTTACATTTCCTAATAGCCGAAGCCTTACTAGACCAGAGTTAATTAAACATTTTTAAGTTTAATTAAATTGCTTCTAAACACTGCTCTGTTCGCTACTGCAAGGTTTTACCAAGTGGTTACATTGATGACCTACATATTTATGAAAGACTAGCTGCGCCCCGCGGTATCACCCGCGTAGTTTTCGATTCCGTGGGAATTTTGGGATAAAAAGTAACTTCTACTTATAAGTAACAGCTATGTACCTGTCAAGTTGCATCGCAATCGGTCAATTAGTTTTTGCGTGAAGTAGTAACATACACATTTTGTACATACTTACTAACACAAACTTTCACAGCTAATTTACTTAAACATAGTGGATGGAGGAAATAAAATGGAAAATAATAACTAAATAAAATATAACCATTCCGCAGTCGGGTAAAAAAGAAAGAAAATAAGAATGAAATATAAATACCTAAAAAGAATCATTGCAAGGCTTCGCTTAAAACTATGTTTGATGTGCTATTCGTTTGAAGCAAAATAAATTGATTTTCCGGAGATACCACGCGAGACGGTGGAGTTTCTTGCCCATTCTTCTCCATACGAAACTACATTTTGGAAGGGGCGAATAGAATTAATTCTATTTTAATGTAAATGTTGACGTTCAAAAGTGCCTTTTAAGTGACTATTTGAAACAAATGCTTTGACTTTGAGACAGGCACACGGATAGTTGCCCATGGGAGAAGCATTCTTCTCTTAAGTTGATGCCGACCAGTGAAAATGTTTGTTCCTGGGATTTGCTAATATTTATTTCAAATTGTACTTTCAGCGGGAACTGAAGCCTCTTAAATAATATAGCCAAATCCGTCGGTATCATTGGAATACGCGGAATGTGTGCGAGTTGTCCGGCTGCGGGACCGGTGATGATGGTGGCTATAATGAAATTGTCTCGAAGTTCCTTGATTAAAACTCTTGTGCCATCACACACTCTTGGAGGGTTTAAATTTCTTAATATCATCACGGGGATTCCAACTTTTAACTTTTACCAAGACCCCTTTGTGCCTTGGAAAACACGTTAAACCGTGCGGTCCCGGTTGTCATCTGTGGGTTTTTGACAGTCGTTATGATTCGTCAGAAGCCCGAAAGTCTAGCAACCAGTATTACCAAGGGGTATCGTATTACCCAGTTACTGGGTTGTGGAGGTTAGTTGGCAGTCGTTACATGTAAAATACTGGTATTCAGCTGCATCCGGTTAGACTGGAAGCCGACCCCAAAACCCCATTGTTGGGAAAATGCTACGCAGATCATGCAGCGACCATTTTTGATATTTTTGAATTCAAAAATTTAGACGATTCTTTAACATTAATATTTATTTATTAATTTACACATACAATTATTTTTACAGGCCGAACCCAAGGTAATAAAAGTAGTCTTATACAATACGACACCCAGAGACGCCACTCAAGAACTGATCACACACATACATGGGTCCATGACTGACCAGTCCCAAGTAACGGCTCCGTGTGCCCCAAGTTACATAGAGGACAACACACTAACTGTCACTCTCTGGAATTCCGCCAATGAGCAGGAAAAAATTTCCAACCGCTGAGAGATGGTATTAATTGTCTTAACCGCCCAACACAAGGGTGCAAAGTTTAATAGGTTTGTACGGGCTACCGGAATTTTTAACAGACTCTCCCTCGGACCCAACCGTAGCCTACTGTTTGGAACGAGTAATTCCAACGATCCTAAGATTTGCGGATTGTTTAGCATCCCGCGAAACACCATAAAGACATATTTTACTAGAGCAAGATTGCGTCTTACTTCCAATTTATAGTACCAATATAATAAATTGTAATTGTAGTAGTATCTAGAGCATTTTGTGACCGATTGGGGGAAAGTAAACCAAATTCTTTTAAGTATTTATAGTTCAGTTTTAAAAGTTTTCGCGTATTGCACTGTTATACTCGTGATAACTTCAAAATTAAATGCCCGATTCGAATCAGTTAAAAAGTATTTTACTGCTACATAAACACCATTGATGATAAAACTATTTATTTGACTAAGAATTAATACTACGATACGAATGCAACCAACTTTTGTTTCTACCGGCTAATTGAATTTTAGACCACAAAAGCTGCTATTGTGACTTAACTATGATAGTTAAATATAGTTTCTCGCGGACTTTTTTGCTGGTAATAATGAGCAAACAAACAAAAAATGATTTCCTCGTTTTGCACGAAGTTACTCACCCGCATTGGGCAAATCGACACATTCACACAATAAATATATTATTTTGTGAAACTCGCACGAAGTTAATTTATGTGGGCGAGTCGACAACTCCAGAAATAAGTAAGTATTCGTTAATTGGCACGTTTTGAAGCCAAATGTTCAACATAGCTATAGATACCAATAAGTCAATTAATATCCTATTTGTGGCAACCTAATCAAAACCTACTGAAAATACTATTTCACTCATCGGACCGACAAATACTCGAGCTTTGATATTCGTACTGTTTGCATTATCAATTTCAAAGCTTTGGCATTCCGTGAAACCATGTTCAATGTTACATTACACAAATCCGGGTGTAAACTGTGTAGTACAAACAAAATATAAGGTGTTCTATAAAGTGTTCTATGATACGCAGTTAAAATAAATAACGCTACCAGAAAAATAAATCGGGTAGAGTTTTAGTAGGAACGTTAAATGCTTTTAAAAATATACCACGCGATCTTGAGAGTACGTTATAGGTTGCAACTGCTAACTGATCTTATTGGTGCGATAGTGAAAGCTTTCATTGTTATCGTTTTTCCATTGCTTTCGCATCTAGTAAAATGCGTCTTTACATGGTGCCTAGTTTTCCTTAGCGTGTCGATGTCAATCTAAATTGAGGCAGCCGCGAATTTGACCACGAATTTGGCAACTCCTGTAGCGTCCATCAGTTCCTGTCAACGAGCAGGCAACCGGACACAGTGTGCACGATATTAATTAACCCATTCGGCACCACGTTGAAGTGCCATCTAAATGTGAAATTATTATTTTGTGAGATTTTAGGTGTATCAAACGTGAGGTCACTAGGAATAGAAAAGAACGATATGAAATGAAATGATCATTCTCAAGTCTCTAGTCAAACTTAGGGTCTGAACTCCAAACCTCTTCTAGCAACTTACAAGTATTCAAGTCCTCATCTTTTTATGTCCAATATGTTGTAAGTCTCGAACTATTCAACTTCAAAGTTTCAAGTATTGAAATTCGCCTGCTTTTCTGAATTCGATATTAAAGGTCAACAACTTTCAGGTTTTAAAAGTATATATAGAGCAAGTTAGTAGTCAAAAAATTATCTATGCCCACAACTTCTAATTCTCCGGTTTCAACTTTTAATTCTGTAACTTCTAATTTTCATTTGTTTGACACATCAGTTTCTAAGATTATAGTCTTTAAAACTGCAACTACAAATTCTGAAATGTTTGCTTTCAAAACATCTAAGCCTAATTAATACAGGCCACAGGTCTTTAAGTCATCAACTTCCAAGTTTCTAAGTCTCAAATCTTCATTTTTCATTAAGTAATTTAATTAAGTCCACAACATCGGCTCACTAATGCCCGCCGCGGCTTACGATTTTTTGATCGTAGCTTTGAACCCAGATAGGCGATTTACTTTGTGTGAATTATTTCATCACCACAGCTCTCAAAACGATGAAGGAAAACATTGTTTTGAAACCGGGGATGTCCTACTTCTAAAAAATTAAAGACTTGTGACATTCACCAACCCACATTGGGTCTGTGTCGTGGATTTCGGCCCACTCCCTCTCACCGAGAGGAGGCCTGTGGCTCAACAGTGGGAAAATAATAGGGAAATTATGCATGCGACTACTAAATGAAATGCCTAGAAGTAACGCACTATTGGACAAGTCAATAATATTGAGGCATACAATGTAGGAGTGGCGTAGTAGAAGTGAAAATGGGTATCCGTCAAAGGTATCTTAGTACTCAATTCCTAAGTATGTCTTTGAGTTACTCAACTTCCAAATAACTTATTAATAAATAATAGTTTAAAAAACTAAAAAACACACTTTAAAAACCAAACTAAAAAAGGAGAAAATAATTTAATTCAATTAAAAAGCGTGGGGTGCTTGACATTAATTGATTATAACAATACCTCAAAAAGCACCCCACGTTTTTTAATTGAATTAAATTATTTTCTTCTTTTTTAGTTTGGTTTTTAAAGCGTGTTTTTTAGTTTTTTAAACTATTATTTATTTTCTATTTTTTAGTTCTGCTAACTACAAAAAAGTAACGTTTAAAGTGGGTCAAAATCGCGCTCAAAGGAGTCGGCTACATACAAACATACAAGTGAAGCTAATATAAAGCGTGTAAAATACCTAAGTTTCATTTGCTAAATATCAAGACTTAAAGTTGGTTGTAGATGCTTGTTGTTTTTACAGTGTTCTTTTGAGACACAAGTTATGAGCTTTAAAGCAACAAGTATTTCCACCATCATTTTCTGACAACTGAGTGTCAAGTTTTATGAATGGTTCTGACTTCTTCTGAATTGCTTTAATACATGTGAGTTTCAAGTGTCTCAATTTTTCTTCTTCTTCTTCTTCAACCCTTTGCCACCCAATGCTGAGTGTAGGTCTCTTCCAAATCTCTGCACTTTTGGCGGTTTTGTGTCGTGGCTATCCAGTTTCTTCCGGCCACTTTAATGAGATCGTCTGTCCACCTAGTCGCTTGTCTCAATTTTTATTTCATATCAATTACAAATTAGCTCAACATTATTATTATATGCTTTCAAATCTGTGATGTCGTAAATTCACTTAGCATGAATATAATTCATTAGGGATAAAATTATATGGAATACTATTAATCGGCTTACATATTATACAGCATGCCAATTTAACTGATCAACTACCGGCTAATGAGACACAATTAATTGTCTATTGTAATGGCCACTTAACTGGGCCAGCGGTACTGTACTGGTAACGACATTCACTTGACATTAATTAGTTTTCCTGTTATTAAAATATTTTAATTTCATTAAACGATTTTATTTATTGCATATTTGAGCTACATGTACTTATAGAACTGTAGCGCAGGGGTAATTTGCCGGGTTCATGGATCTGAACATCGCTTCAATGAAATTATAACGAATAACGTACAGTCAGCGTCTAAAATACCGGGACGAACGTAGTGTTCAAAATTATCTACACAACTATGAAAATTAAATATTAAGTCAATGACACAAGGAATGTTTCAGAATGAAGACCGTACCCGACATCTGTCATTCTGACAAGAACTTTATCGAATTAAGATGAAGTTTAATTTTCATAGTTGTTTATATAATTATGAACAGTCTGTTTGTCCCGATATTATTGACGCTGACTGTACAAAGAGTGGGCAAATCGTAACAAAGAGACGCCAATATGTGTAAACATTAGCGCAGGCGGGAGTTTTAAATTTACGAATTATTTGATGTTATTAGGATTTTTATGATAACTGGCTACTAGCCCTAGTTGTAGCGGCAAGATGTATTGTCACACGTACACGGACGTAAAAAATCTCGGTGGTATATTTTCGCACACATGACTTTCAATTCTCTGTGTTGCACCGACCTTTGAGAATCCGACAGAGTGCATCTCAGGGGTTCGAAAATCGAACACTATTTATTACGTCCGCGGGAACGTGGGCTACGCAATTAGAGTACTGCATGTCAGACACGCACGCACCTAAACAGTATATTATGTCACCGTATGATTGTGAACACCGTTAGTTTATATTATATCTCGCGTGATTATAAACTGTCGATAAATTGTGAACCGTACCCTACTGCTTACAATATAACGTATTAAGGTGAATGCGCAGTGGTAGAGCGCGAAATTCAAACTTTGTTACGTTTTTTGCAATTTTCAGGTGAGTGTCAGCTTGTTACTTGATCAAAATATGATTTTCGACTATAACATGTACGTGTTTACAGATTTATAATCATTAAAATCAATAATACATCTTTCTAAGTTAGATTTGTTCCATTAGAACTTCTTATGGAAAAGTGCTTGTGGAAGAAATCTAACTTATAAGAGATATATTAGACATTCTAATGATTTAGTTCTGTAAACACGTACCTGTCATGTTCGCAAATCACATTTTGATCAGGATAACCTGATACTGACCTGATAATTGCAAAAACGTAAGAAAATTTGAATTTCGCGGTCTACCACTGCGCATTCACCTTAATTTCCAATAGTTCATAATCTATCCACCTCAAACCGTCAAATTGTAAACGAACCTGCACTTACCGACAGGGTTCACAATCTGTCTGATTTTATTACCCGTTAAATTGTGAACCATCCCTGATTTGCCGATCGTGACGCAGCCGAATTGGTTGCAGTTACTAAGCCAGGCCAGGGCACCCCAACCGAATAGGTTAGGTTAGAACTGCGACCGGACACGTGCGAGCTGAGCGAGCGAAGCGAGCGGTGCCACGGCAGCGCCCGGCAAGCGCTACTTCCAAGTTAAATTGTGAATGATTTTTGCAGTTTACAATGTTTCGATACTTTGTAATCTCACGAGATAGATTATAAACTGACGATGTTCATAATGTTACGGTGTCATATACATATCACTTAGTAGCAGTTTAAATCGATTCTAATTGAATGTATCGTTCACAATGACCTTTCAGCAATGTAAGAGCTCGCTCGTGATTAGTTTATGTAACTACTATAGATAGAATATGGATGATTATTCATCACTGTAAAAAAATTGCCATTAATCACGGCGTACCCATAGACGTCAAATAATTAATAGTTAATTAAATGTCATACTTAATCTAACTACATAATTACGTTCGCAGTCAAAACGAAAATTCTTTCAAATAACTTATAGTAGGTACTAGATCCCACGAACAAAATCATGTCACATCGTTTTACGGCCAAAACTGTATCATTTGTTTTGATGATTCCGAATCCGACTCGGTATGTAGTACCAGTCAGAAACATTCTGCAATGTCAAACAAATAGGAAATCGATTTTATTGCAATATGTCTGATATAAATATAGGTATATAAGTTTCGTCATTTTAGTATGGATTAGTTGGTTCTCAGACATCCGCGCGTTCAAAATGGTTTGAGCGCATTTTCAAAATGCTTAACCGACCTGTGAGTACGTATACATTCTTTGTTAGATATAATTTCTGAATATCGAAAAGTTGTCTGATTAGTAAAGTGTTACACTAAATGGGACTAATAAAATTTTTTCAACACCTGGGCAACAATTTTCATCATGTCACGTTCAACCATTTTCACACATAAGCTTTTAGAAGCACGAAGTAGTCTCGGTATGTAAAAAGTCATCCCCGGCAATCGTATATTAACCTGATGGATCGACCCGTGTGGCTATTCTTACTTAGCCACGAGTTCCCTGTACTACAAGCATTTAAAAATGTTTAAAATACTTGTCAGACCGAACTACCTAGCGCTCTAGGGATAAGAACCAACAATGCGAGCTATATCGAGGATAACAACTAACTTCTGAATCATGATATGATTATTTATTATAGTACCTACCTATTAATTTTGAATTACGCAGGATGTTTTTTTACCCGCTACACACCACACATTACATCGTAATCCACGAAGGATTAGTCAGAGGTAAACACAATTTGAAGAGGTTGAGAATACAAAGTTCGTAGGGAAAACAATAGACATACACCATACACAGTAAAACTGGAAAGCTAATAAAAGCTAAATATTGATGAACTCTGCACACACGTAGATAGATTCGTATTATTTCTGTACAGATTAACATATCGCTAGTGGTTATGCGGCACTATGGCTACATAATCTCTGCTTTATGACATTATAATATAAGGTAATTCTGTAGAACCTGACTGTGTTTCAAGCTTAGAAGAAATGCATTCTATCAATATGTGGCACGCACCCACTGAACACTGAAGCCCAATATTACTTAAAAAAAAAACTACCACTCCCAGCATTATAAATTTTGGAAATCTATTTTTTTGTGTACCACAATAAGCATGAATTAGATCTGCCTAACGATGTTGTATCCAGACTTGGCAGCAAAGTTGACATGCTTTGTGTATCTAGCCGAAATAATAATCTATTTTCTACTAATATATTTTGTACTAAAGTTTTATACCACAAAATTTCTCTCGAGTAAATGCTACTCCCTGACTAGTGAATTTATAAATGAAAACTTTACTTAAGTATCAGGAATTACTTTGACAAAATTTATTTTTTTGACATTTCTTTCACAAATTTGCAATTTGAATGGTATCCGATCATAAAATAATGGTATTCATTTAATTCAATGATATATCTAAGATAGAACCAAAACCCTGAAAACGTATTTGTACGCCGGAAACGCAGCAGAATATTGTGAAATTTAAACACTGTTCACCTACACGCACAGTTCACCGGTTATGTTTTAATCCCATGTTATACCCCATGTTATTGTGTTAACCTATAGCCATCCGGGCCGGGCACAAAAATCAAAATATTTAATTTCACATAAAGCTGCATGGGTACTTATGAAACGTCAGAAGCTAGGTGCGCAAATTTCTGAAACAACCCTATAACCATTTGTGCACTTTGGGAATACTCGAACGTAGGACCACATGGGCAACTAGTAGCGCTTGCAACCACTAGATCAACGAAGCAGTAATTTGGGAAAGATTAACAGTTAAACGGAATAAAAAAAAAAAAAAACATTAAGATCACTTTTCTGAAGAGACACTGCCGCCGGCGCCGGAAGGTATCCTGAAATATTACAAAAAGATACACATACCTGAATCACGCCTAAATACCGCTCGACAGACGCCCGACGTTGTAATTTCTCAACCTTAGCGGTAAGGGAGAACGCGCGGGTTTAAAAAAAAGAAAAAAAATATGTAGCTGGAGGTGATTTTAAGGGTGACTAAGAACACCGATATTCGAGACGACTGCTCGCTACCGCGGACTTGATGAGAATGAGATTACCGTGGCTGGCAGTGGTGGTTTGGCTGCTGTGTTTGACGATCTGCAACGTAGTATCAACATGGACACGGTATTGTAATTTGGGAACGCGCGAAGTAGTAGGTTCGATTCCGCCGGTACTGTGAGCGTAGTGCCTCTCAAAACGCCCTTTTAGATTAGTATTTTTGGCTTGATATATTTATTTATTAACAATGGCACTTCCACGAAAACAAACACAATCAAAAACCAACTAGGTAAGTATTGTGAATTTGTCACTTACAAAAATGCATTTGACAGTATATACCTACAATTCTAATTTCAACTTCATATTAATGGTTGTCATGGCAATCATGCGTTTTCGTTCAAACCGGTTTTTACACGCTTTATATTAGCTTCACTTGTATGTTTGTTTGTTTGTATGTTTTTATGTAACCAACTCATTAGAGCGCGATTTTGACCCACTTTAAACGGTCAGATTTCATTTAAACTTTGTAAACTTGTCGAGGACCGATGAAAATTCAATAATTTAAAAAAATATTGTGAAAAGAAAAACACGTTTATGTAGTTAGCAGAACTAAAAAATAGAAAATAAATAATAGTTTAAAAAACTAAAAACACGCTTTAAAAACCAAACTAAAAAAGGAGAAAATAATTTAATTCAATTAAAAACCGTGGGGTGCTTGACATTTAGTGATTATAAAAATACCTCAAAAAGCACCCCACGCTTTTTAATTGAATTAAATTATTTTTTCCTTTTTTAGTTTGGTTTTTAAAGCGTATTTTTAGTTTTTTAATTATCTTTTATTTACGTAGATTCTTTTATATTTAGTGAATGTTAGAACATTGTAGGCCTTGTGGACTGTAGGTTTGTAGACTAATAGTTTTCTATTTTATTAAGTACCTGGTACTTGTTGACAGGCCTGCACTGTCCTTCCATACTTTTTAAAACTGTAATTTGAAAACTTTGTAAAAGCCCATTATTTAAAAAAAAGTTACCTTGAAGTTTCTTGCCTGCTCTTCTCCATTTATGTGCCCATATAGAGTTACATTTGAAATAATATATTAAAATTTTAGATTTTACAGAGCACAAAGATTAAAGGACGCCTGAAATTATACCTACTAACATATATAAAGTTAGCAGTTTCTTTTTTGTTTAATTATTTTGTTTTGGTTCATTGTGGTTATTGTTCTGCCGTCATAATCATTAAGTAAGTTTCTAAGCATTAAACACAGGTCGACAAATTATTTTTCCAGACACCAGACTATACATTTCCGAAGAATTTGAATGCGCTGAATCCGAATCTGGCCGCAGAATTGCTCTATCACGTCAGGATTTTGAGATGTCCTAACCTGGAAGAGCAAAAAACACCGTTTTTGCTAATTTTTGAGGTTAAGTAGCCCGCTAGATCCTCTTTCCTCCAAAAAATCATCAATTGTATGTGTAAGTACTAGTCTTTCTCTTTAAAATGACTTTGAGTTTACCCGAATATCTTTTTTTTTTCGCTGAGGTATCGCATTTTGAATTTTTCATGTATGTGGATTTTCCTATGTTTAAAAATCCCTTACCATTGGCATTACGTTATCCATACAGAAAATTTAAAAACGCGATATCTCAACGAAAAAAAAAAGATATTCGTGTAAACTCAACGGATTCAGCGCATCGAAATACTTCGGAAATAAATAGTCAGGTTTCTGGGTAAGAGTGTTCGTGTAAATTTGTGGGCCTGAATTAATTTATGAAATAAATTTATTACCTTTGACATAGAAGTAAATAGGTACTCTACTCGTTACCTATCAACCTACACTACATTTTATGCATTTGATGCAAAAATACCCACGTTGTAAAATCTATTCTTCATAATCATAACACATAATTTGGTACCTCAGGTAGGCCGAGTTCGTATACCGCATCCAATATTTCGGTAATTTATGTTGAGCAAGCCCTTGCCCTCGCGCCCCCTGCCCTTGCCCTCCCATAGCCCAGTATCAATTTACTGAAAATTTGGGCGGTATTGCTGTAATTTTAAAATATTGTAACAGGTAACGTTGTTGTGGACAGAAATGAGGACAAATGATCGAGTAGTAAGTGTTTATTGTTATCGTCTTATATTAATATCGAAAGAAATATCTACAAATTAAATTACATAATGTGCAAAAGTAAATTTAAAAATCAAAAAACCTGTTTATTGGTCAAGATCCTAAAATAAAAAAATCTTGTTTCCATGTTTTTTTTTTACGTTTGTTTACTTTTTACGCAGTCGGGTTTTAGAATTTATTATACCTTTAATTTTTTAATTATTTTACAGTTTTTAGTTAAAAAAAATATTATTTTTCACGTTATTTAGACCGATACGATTTTATAGGAACTCAATCACCGCTTTATTATAAGTTTTGAAAATTTTAGTGCGAATGGTTGTTAACAATTGAAGAATCCCAAAGAAAGTTTTAATTGACTTAGTCGACTTTCGTTTTTTTGTTTAGCTCAATAAGCCGTCTGATTGTCACTGTCGTCATTTTTGAATTTTGATTAATGCCATGTCTTTATTGAAACTCACAAGATGAAATCAAATCGGTTGATGTAAGTATCATCAAAACCGGCCCACGTTTTTGGTCTCAAGAGCGCCACAAACGAACACACATACATAGACTCATAATCAGACAACAAATATAGCCCTCATTTGCGTCACGCACACTTAAAAAGAAACTTTTGACATTCTGTGTATTAAGAGTTAAGACAAACAAAGAAAAGATAAAATTTTATTTTGAGGGTCGAACAGAAAGTACCTATCTACAAACAATAAAAATGGAACATTAAAATTAACAAAATGTTCGATAATTTGAGAAGGCCAATTATTTATTTAAAACGTGGAAAAACAGTTACATAAACATCATATTAAACAGGAAGTGAGAAAAACAAAAATGAAATACATTTGGCATTATAATCTGGTGTTCAAGTTGATCCCTTCATTCAACAAACGATCCCTCTGAAAGCCTCGAGCTCTTCAAACGATTGGCCCCTTTCAATGCCGCCCGTTGCGTTCCTCATCACATAATAATCCGCTCGGGGGCTAATCCCCATTGCTGCATCGTTATCCTCACATAGATTTATACAAATTCAAAGCATTTATTTCAAATAGGCACTTAAAAGGCACTTTTGAACGTCAACATTTACATTAAAATAGAATTGATTCTAGTCGCCCCTTCCAAAATGTAGTTTCGTATGAAGCAGAATGGGCAAGAAACTCCACCGTTACTCTTTTAAAATGTTTTAAGTACAATATTTAACATAGTACATTCATTATTATAATTATGTGTGAAAACGATGCACCCAGAATAAAATTACCATACCAAAATAGGTAAAAAGAATCAAATTAAAGCAATACAGATAAATTAATTTTACGATAGATATTAATATATTTACAAACATTGTAAAAGTGTAAGTATACGATTTTCATAGAATAATAAGTTATAAGTCAGTGTGTGACTTAAAGTAGTCACAGTGTAAATCAATGTCATAAATATAATTAATTATACAATTCAATAAACAACCAGTTTAATTTTGTGTAGACTCTAGATTGTCCTATGGTCCTATGGAGCAGGACCAGCATGTTTCCAAGCATTCTTATCTTGGATTTAATCCTCTAATATGTAATACGCTTATTTACAAAGTTTACTTTTAATATGTGTTTTAAATTTCCTTTCATTTAATTGCAATTTACAAACACTATTAAAACGAAGAAACAACCAGTATAGGTTTCAAAAACTCTCACTCTGCAAACAAAGTGAAACACGTACCTTTTTGTAGAATTAGATTTATTTAAAAGAGAGAACTAAATGAATTCTGATTATTACAGCCTCGAAGCATCACTCTCGGCATTGGTGGCTTAAGTTGATATCTGACGGTTAATTTAATTAATTCATGTTTATTTTTGGTTCATTCTACGTTTACATGACATCGATAAAATTATACGTTATAATATGTCTACCTAGAGCTAGTCATTCCGCTTGGTAGACACAACTTTGAGAAAGAAGCCGACGGAAAGATTCGGTTGGGTTGGGCAGCGTTTGGAAAACTACGTCAAGCGTCGCCTATTCCGCAATACTTGAAGACTAAGGTCTTCAACCAGTGCATCCTGCCCGTAATAACCTTGTTGGAAGTCGCATAAGAAGTTTCACTTCAAAAAGTCCCTCCGCGCGGAAGAAGTAAAACCGACTCACTCTGTTGCGTCGGTTGCGTTAAACGTTTAACGCAAACTTTAGCGTTAAACGTTTAACGCAACCTTGTTGGAAGTCGCATAAGAAGTTTCACTTCAAAAAGTGCGTGGAATCCCTCCGCGCGGAAGAAGTGAAACCGACTCATTCTGTTGCGTCGGGTGCTGGAAGTCGCATAAGAAGTTTCTCTTCAAAAATCTCGATTATGATTGTAAATGTTGCTTTTTAAATGCTTGGTTAATCCCTAGCATCACTGGGATGACAGTGACAACTCACTCCACGTTTATTTCACAAAGTTTTCACGGTGAGCGTTTAACAGAATCGTAATGGAATGTAGCAACACATGCATTTAATTCCTACATACATATACTCCGCTTACCTTCCAAACTGAATTGCATACGGAGGAAACAAAATGAATATCTGAAACATTTTTATATCGGTTGACAAATAAATTATTTTTTGTTTTTCATATTGTACTTCGGCGTTTTAAAATAATTTTTGTTATAACTTTTAGCGTTTACTTTACAATGAAGTTAAATATTGGCAAGGATAAAATTTATAGGTAGGTACCTACTTATATCGTAACGTAAGTTAATTTAATGATTTTGAGTGCGTGATAAAAGCGTGTTTTTTTAGCTTTTAAACTATTTGTTTCGTCTTATGTATTTATTACTGGCACAGAATGCATTTGAAGAAGTTTATTTAGCATTTTTATTACATTATTTATATTTACAAATATGTTACACAAAGTGAATGAGTGGCACACGGACGCATTGCGGTAGGTTCAAATCAGCTGTTCGTGGGTAGCAGAACACATGCGCGAAAACACTTTTCCGCGCATGGACTTTCGCGCGAACGGACTTTTGCGCGAAAGTACTTTTGCGCGAACGGACATATGCACGAAATACACTTGCGTGAAGCGCGAAACAGCTGCGGAAATGAGACTTCTTCATAACATCACGCCTGTATTCTATCAAAAGGTTGGGCAGGGGTGTAGCAGACTGGAAATAAATAATCCAATTAGACGTCAAGATTATAGTGATCGTCGTAGTTTTTTTACTGCACCTTTTTTCTTTCTTTATTAGGTACCTATATTTTCGAAATTTCCATTAAGTGTATCCTTTTCAGGATTTTTGGGGATTCTTAAGACGATGGTGGGGTCAAAATGAAAGTCCAAGGTGGCGGCCAAGAATATTTTCAAATTTTCCATCATTGGTGTCGTTTTCAAGGTTTTTGAGGGTGCCTTGAAGCTGATATCAATCAATCTGCCTACCCTTTTCCCAATTATGTTGGGGTTAGCTTTCAGTCTAACCGGTTGCAGCTGAATACCAGTATTTATATGGAGAGACTGTCTATCTGACCTCCACAATAATACATGAGTGATACGATACCCCTTGGTAAGGCTGGTGGTCAGTCTCTCGGGGTTTTGACGACCCGTAACAATTGTTAAAGACTAATGGCAGCTGGGACGTTACGTGGTTTCCGAGGCACGGAGGAGTCTCATTATGTGAATCTTCACACTGGCTGACCATCTGGTCAGCCATCCTCGGACCAACCTCGGCAAGCATACCTTAACCTGATGAATCAGCCCGTGCAGCTGTTATTACTTGACCACGAGCCCACAGTTGGTAATGTGGTGAGGTATAAATTTGAACATTGTGAACCATTCACAGATGAATGTGTTTATAATTCCCTTTATTGAACGATTGCGTAAGAACTTGTCCTTTGTATATTTATAGTTGCGTAACACCCTAGCCGTACCGGGGTGACATGAGAGAGAATTAAATTAGTCAACATAGCCCACAGACTACATAAGCTGAACTTTTACTAGCTGGCGAACTGATGATCGTTGCAAACGTGAATACGTGTTAGGACTGTGAATCTGCAAACGTGAGGGAGTCACCCTCAGGCTAGGTGGAGCGACCGCCGATGGCACCAAGCCGAGGATAGAGTAAAATACCGTGCGGTTTGTGAGGCTTATGTCCAGCAGTAGACTACGATAGCTGTTCATAGAGACAAAGTTGATGGGTGACAACATGCTATGAAAAAATGCCATGGAGCCACTCGAACATGAATTTCATAAAAAAAAACAAACGTTGAAAAACGATGAAATCAAAGAAAGCACTGCTGTATTTGACATAGTAATTTCTCAAATTCTTATCACTGTATTAAACAGTAGACTTTGTTTTCGCTGTTTTGTTTGCTTTGGGCTGAATATGGAAGCAAAAGATTGAATTGATTGATCGAGCCCTAGTCTGAAAAAAATTTGCCCTGACGACTGAACGCTATATTTCACAATAAGGAAACTCTACATCGAAAACTTTCGTCCCTTAGAGTTAAACGCATTAGCATTTATTAATAACAGCCCTCGCCCAGTCACGTGTTTGAAAACCTTACTTAGTTGCAAAACTTCTTGTGTGTATACGGTTTCACAACAGCATGAAGAAACACAAAAACCTAAAAAATCTAATAAAAAATATAAGCCGATAAGGAAACTAGCGGCAGAAGTGAAAACTTATAACTGTCATTAATAAAGCTGTTTTATATGGTAGAGACTCATATTACTTGTTTGAGGCCAATCGTTCTTATGATTGACTGGTTGGGGTTGTCAAAATAAACAGTATGATAAAGACCATCAACTGTTTCTTACAATACTTACATTCCTACTCGAGCCAAATGTATGGGCTAATAATTTTTTCGTGATTACGAGAAAGTATTTCAGTTTTTACTATCCTGTTCCATAAATATTTTTTTTTTCTGGGTAATACAATAACATACACAGGTGTAGGTACTTGTGTGTGTTATTGTATTGTCAAGAAAGGAAAATGTTAAGCAATTTTCAAATAACGTTCCCATATAGGTAGCGAGCGCAGGGTGTCACCTTTTTAGGATTCCGTAGTCAACAAGGAACCCTTATAGTTTCGCCATGTCGGTCCATCTGCCCGCCCTTCCACCCGCCTGTCTATAGCTTAGAACAGAGACTCTTAGGACTAAAAATCTGTAATTTGGCATGGACCTACATATTAGTCACGTCGACAAAGTGGTAAATTAAAATCTTGAAACTGTAATTTTAAGGATACCTGTACACGTAAAGTGGGGATATTTTTTAATCTCGTCTATCCCACGGTGTGGGTGTCGTTGGATAGGTCGTTCAAAAATATTGCGCAATCTATAAAATGGGACCTCGAGTCTCTTAATCTCAAAAGTGATTTAAAGTTACCTATATTTTCGTTTGATAAATAAATGAAACTGAAAAATGGTTCTTTCAAATATTTTGTTAAATAAATAACAAACCTTGTGATTCAAGTCTTCTTGAAACACACGCGTTGTTAGTTTTATAGCCCGTCACGAAAAATGAGACACAAATTGAGTACCTATTTAGGATCCAAGAAAAATGACGACGACGCGGATTATAGAGTCGGATGCCTAACGATCACAAAAAAAATACCGTACAACAAAGACGTTCTGTTTTGTTGGAATTTAAAAAATTTCAAGAAACCTTTTAAATTCTTCTTTCCATAAAAACCTGATTCGAACTATTACGAACATTTTAAAACAACAAAAAAGGTAATCCAACTGTTTTCGCGTAATGCGCTTACCAACAAAAAGCTTTTCATTTGCAGATTGGCATAAAAAGGCAAAGGCGTAGTCGGAAAATTATTAAGGTGGAAGAAAAATTTGATTCAAGGTGCTTAACATAATTACTTGGCTCTACATGGTTGAATAATAATATCTATTGTTGAAGTCAATACTAAATATCATCTGTTGCTAGCGTAGCTGAGCTGTTAGCTGTATTGCTGAGCGTAGAGGTCAGACACGTGTGTGTTGTGTGGTATGTTATAACGCGTCAGTGTGTGTTTTGCTCCCATTACCAACAAACAGCATTTCAACTTTATTTATATAGAGGATAATGAGGACCTCACTTGAGAACGGCTGGTCCGATGTGGCATTTTTTTTGTTTTTCTGTTTATTATACATATTAGTAAAGATAAAGTTTTTTTTTTCAATTTAAAACATTACTTCACGGTCTTGTGAAATCAATTTGGCACCAATTGGCGTCCAATTGGCGCTTCAAGAGAACTAGATTCCCCCCCAGTGGGTGCCCACATTGTCGTTGCGGGGGGGCTCAGTAGCCGTGGTCCGCTCCCACGGTGAAGCGAAGAGGAACCCCCAGGTGGGGCCGCTCGTCAGGGCTTTTGCTTCCAAGCCGACGACGTAGCGGCCAAAAAGTAGGTTGCGATGAGGTGCACGATGGAGGTGATGTTGAATGGGAGGCATCGCGGCTGAGGGTTACAGGCTGCGGCGGAGGAGGAGTGCCGGTACTTCTGAGTAGCGCTCTTCCCTTCCGTGGCCTGGACGGGTCCGCCACCGTTTGATGGCGGACGCGGTGGGGCCGCAGGGGAAGAGTAGTGTCGGTATAGCGCTGGCCGCTCTCCCTATCCCCTGCGGCCGAGAAGTGGTAGGCGGCGGGGCCACTGAACTGACCCGTCGCAGGGGGACCAAGGGTGCCAAGGGTGCCAGAGTAGTCTGGGGCCTTTGTGCTACTTGGGTCCTGGGGTGGTCACGGCGTGCCATGTGTCCTGGTGCGCCGGACTGGTGGGGTCCGCTAGGGCCGATGCCTGCCAGGGGTGCGGGTGGTTCGAAAGAGATACCGTCGCCCCTGGCACACAGGCAACTGAGGGAACACGGGTGGGTTTTAGTCAGTAAAAGTCTGACACGCCCTTCTGCTCCGCCCAGAGCGGGAGAAGTTATTTGAGGATTTCCCATCATCAAAAAAAAGAAAAAAGAAAAGAGAACTAGATTATTCGTGGTAAACCAATCCGTAACCATTGAGAGTGCACTGTTTACGTCGTCAAAATCTTGTTTGTTCCTGTCTACTTTACAGATAAGAGAGATATCATCAGCAAACAGTACAACGTCAGAGATATCCTATAAATAGAATGGTAAGTCATTAATATACACTAAGAATAAGAATGGACCTAGCATTGAGCCTTGAGGTACACCTAACTGGACTGGTCGCCCGAATGATTTCATACCATTAACATCTACACATTGGTGCCTATTTTGCAACTATGAGCTTATTACGTTAAGAGCTTCGTTTTGAACACCGTAAGTTTGAAACATGCAGTTTTAATTTGTTATGCTTATTTTATTCTTTTCTTATCAAATTTAATTATATATAGTTTCAATAAATGTGACCGTTTATTCATGTCCTATTATTATGAGTCTATGTTACTTGAAATAAATGATTTACTATAATTATAAATGAGAAAATAGAAACACTACAAGAAGAAAACGAAGAACTTAAGCAACAAATAAAAGAAATAAAACTAAATATGACAATAACAGAAAATCAACAACAGGACACTAATTAAAAACAAAATGGTCTTGCGGAATATGACCAAGAATCCGAGACTCAATTACGCTATCGTATAGTTGAAGCATTCAAAGATATTTTAAATGTTGCCTTCACCGCATAATATTGAGGGGCTTTCACGTATAGGAAGATATAACAACTCTCGGAGACCTATTATTAAACAATTTAAAACACATGGTGCCACCTTGGCAAAAACCATGGAACTAAAACTCTCAACATTTTCGCAATGAAGATAGGGCACACTCCACAGATAATAGTATATTTACTGGCTGTTTGAGTTTGTCTATGTCACATGAAAGAAATTAAAAAAAAAACTAATTACTTTTCACTCCCTAGAGACTAAAGTGGTCACTTTAGTCCCGCTTCGTAGGGCTATTATATTGGCGTACTTTTAGAGCATGAGAAGTGAAATAGAATATCATCGTCCCTGAAAGTTTATAGTGCTGGACCCAGTGACCGTAATAATATTTAAAAAAGCAGCTTTTAGAATTCCTTTCGTTTTTTAAGGTAAAGGCGGCGATAAAAAGTACTCCATATAACTGGGTACATATGCAATAACCATATTAACGCCAGGATTTTTTTTAGATTATTTTATTTTGAAAGTTAATCAAAGTAGACTCCAGATTTTCAACTTTAGAGAGTATCGTGTGCTTCTGGCGAAAAATTCGCGTGACGTCCCACCGTAAGACGTCCGTCGCTGCCACCAGACAGCGACCTACTGCCCAATTGGTTAAATGCGCACCTCCCTCCCCTCGTTTCATAGACAGTAGGTAATTGACCTCTAGACGGACGGAATTTTCACTTCATTATGTGAAAAATCCGAGACGGCGGTGCGTGGGGTCAGAGAACCAGGTTTAGATTTCCAGGTCGGACTAAGCGTAACTGGCTGCTATTTTACAGTAGGAGCGCGGAGTCTGGTTAGTTATCCTTTTAATGACAATTGGCAACACTCTGCCCAAACTATTGCTATCTTCCATAGCGTCCTAACTAACCTATTTCGTTCTCCAAGTCATGGTATACCCTTGTGCCAAATATCATCGAAATCCGTTCTGCCGTTTTGGCTTCACAACAAACTTACATAAAATATTTTTTTTCTGAATAGTTTTAGTAGTTAAGCAATCCAAGAATCCCGGGGTTTTTAATAAATATTACAAATAATATATAAAGCCGCTTCCATACTTTCATAGCTAAAAATTATCTTTAGGTAAATATGCATCCGAATATCCGATCTCTGGTGATTACTGAATAATAAAACGATTATTTGAACGAATGAATTATTTTAATATTCTTATTTAATAGTAAAAAATACGTGTAGGGAATACTGACAATATAAACAAATTACAATTAGACGATCTAATCACTCGGTTTCGAATCCCGGGCAACTTATCAACTATTTTCAACAAGTTCTGCTGTTGTTCATTTAAGACGTTTGTCTTAGCCGGGAACTGCAGCGAACTGACAAAAAACGCGCGAAATTTGATTCGCAGTGGTATAGTAATTCCAGTCAAGGAATATAATCCGCGAGAATAAAACTCGCGGGATTTTAAAATCTTGGTGTGGACAGGGCCTAAGACCCGCTCCCCTAGGGTTCTGTCTGAGAGCTGTGCTCGGCAGCCTTGAACTTGATACTTCTTCCCGTTCCTGAGAAAAAGGGTATTGCCGGACAACAAAGTAGGGTGCGTTTTTTTTTGAGGTACGTAATCCTAAAAACATTGATGTACCTTTTTCATACGTCCCTTTTTTTGAGTGAGAGACTTGTTGATATTTCACATCGTATCGTACGTTAGGTATATTGCCTACCTACCTACGGAGCTATAAAGTAAATCCAATTTCATAGTCAGTTGATTTCCAATAATTCTTGATGTAAACGAAACATTAATTTTTCGACCTTCATTGATTATTTTGTGGAAAATAAGGGTGCTCGAATATTCTGTGGGATTGTGACTGGATCCAAAATGCGAATAACCGTAATAAGTCTTTTTTTTAATTTGTTTTATCTGGAAACGTTAAAGTCAACACAATTTGCTAAGTAAGAATAAATAATAATTGGTCCTCAAATGTCATGATTTCAAGCCATGGTCCTCAAATTACCGATGTAATTTGAGCTTAAAAAGTTGTATTGTTGATGTTAATTAGTATAACTCTTTAAAAACCATATTTCTTACAGCCACGAGTCATTTTCGATCAACATACACACATCAAAAAATGTTTGCGATCACTTTGTAGAATCCAAATCTTTTTAGTTACGGTAGATTATATTATGATTTCTTCTTCTTTTTTGCCTATTCATTTAAAAATATAGATTTAGAATATAAAACAATAAAACAGTTCAATTGTTTTTCCATATAAAAAGGTTTTCAGTCCTAGCTTACGCTCATTCAGAAATCTGATTTAGTAAATTTTAACGGATTTAAAGTACTTTTTCGCGGAAAGTTGTGATTGAAAAAATGCTAAGAGGATTATCAGAAGTTTTAAGAGCAAGAATAGTAACTTTGAGGGAAAAAGGATACACCACGAGAAATAGCACGCAGAGTTGCTATATCCCAATCCTGTGTCGTGACCACGTTGCAGAGGTACCACGGGATGGGTAATTTTTCTGACCAACCCCGCAGTGGTTGCCCAACTGTTTTCACTGCTGCCCGAAAGCGCTATATTAGATTGCTGGCAGCGCGTGACCTAACAATCAACGTTAATAAATTAAAAGCAGAAGTCCGGGCCGCCTCTGGGCTTGAAGTTAGCACTCAAACCATTGCTTGCACCAGGCTGGATTACGAGCACGAAGGTCTTGGTGAGCTCCTCTGAATTCCCGACAACGACAACGACGGAGATTGCAGTGGGCTGGGCTTCGGCAAAATGAAGTAGAAAACATTTGGTAAAACTGTCTCTTAGTTGACGAATCGCGAATCAGTACTCATCCAGATAACCGACGTATCCATGTCTAGAGAAGACCAGGAGACCGTGAAAGGCAAAGAACGGGCACTGGAACAGTTCAGCAAGGCAGGAAATTGGTGTCCTTTTGGGGTGGTATTATGATTGGAGCTAGAACGCCTTTGATCCCGTATCGAGGCTTCATAACAGCAGACATGTATAGAGCAGTTGCTATTGATGTAATTGTCAGACCATTCCGAGTAAACCATGGGCACCAATTTGTACTGGTCGATGATAATGCGCCCGCCCATCGAGCTCAACGAGTCAATGCTCTCCGAGAATACGACATCACAAGGTTAGACTGGCCTGCCGGCTCGCCTGACTTAAACCTAATAGAGCACGCGTGGGATGATCTTAAGCGAGCTGTTTGGAACCGTCAGTCACGTCCCCAGACAGTGCCAGAGCTCAGAGAAGCCGATATTCAGTAATGGGACAGGTTACCCCAAGAAATGCTGGATTACTTGATTCTGAGCATGCCCAGGACGATCACCCCATGTATTCGAGCTAGGGGAGGAGTTATATTAAGTATATTGATTATAAACCTTTTATTAATAAGTTGTTGTTTAAGTTTTTTAAATTAGTCTTTTTCTTTCTATTAAATTTCTGTTACAATTACATTATGATTAATTACTCATTTTTTTAATAAAAATAAAAAATAGTTTTATTTTTTAATTTCAAACAGGGTATTTCTATATAAAGAAAGCACACAAAAAATATTTTTTTGTGATAAAGTTCAATGTAAAAAATTGTATCAGCTTATATGCTAGTGATCACAAACATTTTTTGATGTGTGTACTTATTTATTGATTACTAGCTGTGCCCGCGACTTCGTCCGCGTGGAATTTAACATAAAAGTTATTGTTGTTGTTGTTGTTGTAATTTCTAAAATAAAATAAATAATAGTTTAAAAAACTAAGAAACACGCTTTAAAAACCAAACTAAAAAAGGAGAAAATAATTTAATTCAATTAAAAAGCGTGGGGTGCTTTTTGAGGTATTTTTATAATCAATTAATGTCAAGCACCCCACGCTTTTTAATTGAATTAAATTATTTTCTCCTTTTTTAGTTTGGTTTTTAAAGCGTGTTTTTTAGCTTTTTAAACTATTATTTATTTTCTATTTTTAAGTTCTGCTAACTACAAATTTTTTTAATTATTGAATTGTCATCGGTCCAGTTTCAATTAAATCTGACCGTTTAAAGTGGGTCAAAATCGCGCTCAAAGGAGTCGGTCACATACAAACAAACAAACATACAAGTGAAGCTAATATAAAACGTGTAAATAGCCTAGGCTACTCCTTATTACATCAGCTACCTGCCAGTGAAAGTCCCGTCAAAATCGGTCCAGCCGTTTCAGAAATTAGCCGGAACAAACAGACACAGACAAAAATTGAAAAAAAGAAAGTTATTATAGTTTATGTACCGTGTAACTATACATCCGTATCTATGCATTTAGTAAAAAGCGCCGACGCTCCTATTTTATTTATCTGAATAGATAACTCTGTAATTCTGTAAATACATAAAATATTTTTTACGGTCGACACTGCGAAGATCGCCCTGAGGTCACGGTGGAGCATACGGTGGAGGTCTGCCCGGCTTAACACTGAGCTTTGAAAATCAAACAGAGTGTATCCCAGACAAAAAAAAAACAGTGGCACTCCGGACAGAAGTGAAAACTTGAACAATAACGTGTGTATTTTTAGACCAGTGTCGCGAGTTCAATTTTTTTTTTCTAAAGAAGTTTTCACTTCAAATTTGTAGGTACAGAGGTGTCGGTAAGGGTGTCGCGAGTACAATAGCTCTCTCCCATCTCAAAAAATTCCCAACGCGCCTAAAGAAGTTTTCACTTCAAAAAACCCACTTCCATTTTCAACTCGTGGCGCTGTGCAGTGCGTTGACGATCCACTATGCGAAAAAAATCCGCTGTTATATGCACAGTCCCGGACTTTAATTGATAAGCCACTTTTTAACTTTCCAATTTTGCAGTTTTATACATTCACGAGATTACACGATTAAACACGAACTTAAACCGCATGCTCGTAAACAAGATGAAAAATTACTTATAATCGGAAATAGTCTTATCCATAGAGGTTGACTAATAAATTGTCAATGATAAATCAATACACTGTTGCATAAGTTTATCCAATCTATTTGATACTGACCTCCTTTGAATTAGAGCTCATTAAATACTCGTTATTTCTGAAAACCTATCCAAAGACAGTGACAGTCGAAATGTCAGAGACGATAATTTCGAATTTTGGTGAATCGTAGTCGTAGCTATTTATGTTTATATGCAACAGTTATCATATCTGTCATGAACGTCTCTTGGACGCTACGCGTTCGGATAAAATCGTGGGTGCGAGTTTTCCTGATGTCGAAATGACTAATCATAACGTTACTATCGCTACGCTAAAACAATTGTTGCTAGGTTACGGTTGCTAGCCCTGCAATTGGTTGACTTTGGGTCGTCACTCTGGACATGTACGAGTATTACCGACTAAACCCGATTTGCATTACACGGCTAAAATAGGAACTGTGGCAAGTGGCTTATCAATTAAAGTCCGTGACTGTACATCTGTGCGTACCTACGTGGTCTTAAAACAGATCCCTTTCAGTGAGAATCCGGTTAGTTGTTTGTCGGTATGATGTCAGCATAAAGAAACTTATTTGTCGATTATTTTATGCGAGAGTAGCTATTAAAGGTTTTATTAAATTACCAAATTGGTTTATGTTTCCTAAAGACCTTACTGATTGTTACAATGAAAATTGCGCAAGCAAACATCTTGCTTTAAACCACAGACAAGGAGAAAAGAATCACGTATGACATAATAAGAGTAAAATAAATTATCGATATAATCGAGTAGTACCTACACTGTTTTGCCCGAGACATTTTTAACAGTTGTAGTCATTCCCAAACATCTAGGTTACTTGCGCAAAAAAGTAAACAAACCATGCTATGAAACCGTAATCACGTGATTTTCTACTGTAAACATGTTCCTTTATTATTTCCTCTTAAGTTGGAACTTTTAGTCACATTTCCTTGACTCATGCCAGAAAATTTAAGGTTGACCTTTGATTCTTTGCCCATTACTAAGAACTTTGCCACACGACCAAACTTATTAAAAGATGTCAAAATAAGAAATACTAGGAAAGGCATTGCTCTGTACCCATACTTTGTTCGCCCTGGAACCAAGAGCATCGGAAAATTGTTGATCATTAGTAAATTAGTAAGTGCCTATTAGGATGTTATTTTTATAGCGGTCTAGCTGCAGAATAGACATATTAAAAAAAAACACGTTTTTAGGTTATAATCGAACCACGAATATTACGGTTTTTCGTAACTGCGTGATCCCCACTGATTTTTAAGTAACTGAAAAACAATTTCCTAGTCCATTTAGCTATTTTAAGTGCAACGTATAAATGCTTAGAATCTAATTAACATGCTTACCTGGTGTTTTAGTCGTGTCCAACTATTACTATACTTTATGGTCTTGTCTATGTAATTGACAGAGTGAGAGACTGAAAGTGACCATTTAGTGACGTCAAAAATAGAGATTCCAAATACGATACGTAAAAAAAAATCTTAGTTTTACTATGCCCATACGTTACAAACAGTACCTAATACATCAACTTTTGTTATACGGTAATATTAGGTCTTTACCTATGAAATTGCCGTTTTGCAGTACTGGCCATTTCAAATCAAAATAATTTTTGTTTGGGTAAGAATTCTAATTTCAAATTAATTTTATTTTAAAAACATGGATTTTTTTTTTCCAAAAGTAGTCATTTGTTTATTGATTAGTGTTACATTTTCATCGCATTTCAATCTTTTTCGTCATCATGGATACGTAAAAAATTCGAGTAATTATGGAATATGAGTACCGTCGTGGCAGCAACGCGGCACAAGCGGCACGCAACATCAACGACGTTTACGGAGCTAACACTACAAACCAACGCACCACCTGTTATTGGTTTGCTCGCTTCCGTTCTGGAAATTTCGACCTGAAAAATGAACCTCGCGGTCGTCCGAAGACTTTGGTCGACAATGACGAATTAAAGGCGATTGTGGAAGCTGATGATACACAATCTACGGCTGAATTAGCAGCAGCTTTCGACGTTAGCGTCAAAACAATATTGGTCCATTTGCGTCAAATTGGCAAGGTAAAAAAGCGTGACAAATGGGTGCCCCACGAACTCAATGATCGTCAGCGCGAAGTACGCGTCGAGACGTGCCTTGCACTGCTCAACAGACACACAAATGAAGGAATTTTGAACCGCATTGTTACCTGCGATGAAAAATGGATTCTGTTTGATAACCGCAAGCGCTCAGCAAGTTGGTTGGATCCTGGTTCAGCACCTAAACAATGCCCTAAACGAAAACTTACCCCTAGAAAAGTGATGGTCACTGTTTGGTGGTCTAGCGCCGGTGTGATTCATCACAGCTTCTTACCAAACGGGGTGAGCATTACTGCAGATGTGTACTGTGAAGAACTGAACACAATGATGGAGAAGCTGGCACATCTCCAACCAGCATTGGTCAATCGCTCGTCTCCGCTGCTCCTGCACGACAACGCGCGACCTCATACTGCACAGCAGACGGTCTCCAAGTTGCAAGAACTGGGGTTGGAAGCTCTCCGTCATCCGCCCTACTCACCAGACCTTGCGCCTACAGACTACTACTTTTTCCAGAATTTGGATAACTTCTTGGCGGGAAAAAAATTCAATACCCGAGAGGCAGTACAAAATGCCTTTGAAGAATTTGTTGCCTCCCGTCCAGCTGATTTCTTTAAGAAGGGCATCAATAAACTGCCACTGCGATGGCAAAGATGCATTGATTGCATGGGTGATTACTTCGATTAATACAAATAAAAAATACATGAAAAAAAATCGTTTAAATTTTTTCATACAAAACGGCAATTTCATAGGTAAAGACCTATTATTAATACCATTAAAAGTATACTATGACAAATTCCTACTTATAATAACACCATACTTCTCATCTGTTTCTAGTCTGCAATATTGCTTTTTTATAAAAAAAATAAAAACATTTATAATTAATCCAGTAACGATAATTATTTAAAAAAATATTAATTGTCGTAAACTCGTAACTGATCGTTTAGTTAGAAGTAAATCACACACTTTTCTAAACGATCTAAGAAAACCCTGAATAATGATCATGATGAAATACCTATGTAGATTTTGTGCATTTCAGCATTATACTTACTACCTATTTAAAATGGAGTGTGATGTCATTGATTAGGTATAGTAGATTTTTAAAATTATACGTTTAGTGAATAATAATAATGGATTGGTGTTTGAATGTTTTTATTGTAGCTTTTATTTGCAATATCATCATCATCAATTCAGCCGAAAGACGTCCACTGTTGGACAAGGGCCTCCCCCAAACTCCGCCACTTCGACCGGTTCTATGCTTCCCGCATTCAGCGGACTCCGGCAGCCCTCCCAAGGTCATCGCTCCACCTTGTGCGAGGCCTTCCAAATTTACGTCTTCCGGTGCGCGGTCGCCACTCCAGAACTTTTCGGCCCCATCGGCCATCTGTTCTGCGAGCCATGTGCCCTGCTCACTACCACTTCAGTTTGGCAATTCTTTGGGCTATGTCGGTTACCTTGGTTCTCCTGCGGATCTCTTCATTCCTGATTCTTCAGCCTTTCTATTGCCCTTTGGGTGACTTTAAGCCTTCTTATGAGGCTCATTGTGAGCGACCACTTATGCAATATAATCGACATAAATTCAAAATTCGATTCAGATTAAAAAATAAGCAACAGTAAAAAAAAATCATAACGATTACAATCGATTGGGCATCCCTAGTCGTCTTCGACTCGACATGATGTTTGGCGAAGATAACAGTATCATTTATATTAAACGCATAAAATACTTTGTAATGTTTATTTTGGCATGCAGCAGCACCCTAATTGCGTAACTCACGATTAATCATAATCTGTTTCGTTTTGAAACAGATGGCTTAACCATTGCTTCAAATGTTCGAAAAATGTGTATGCTCAACAACGTAAATAACGCAATGAATATTGTTGAACTGTCAAAATGAAACGCAACGCAATTAGGGTGCAGGTCCGTATTAGAAAAGAATTTGCAACTAATTTAATAAATTCGACAATTAATTATCGTGTATGTCCGATGCTTTTATTGCATAGGGCGATTCTGGACATTGTCCTTTTACAAAGTTTCTATTCACTGTTTCTATTAAATGGTTTGCATTTTTTTACTTCATCCCACAATTTTAATTTGATTTATAATTCTGACTCGCACTTGATAAACATACAGGAAAAAGATTAGGAAACCTATTACTTATGTTGGGCAATAACGTCAATCTTGAAACGATATTTCCAGTGAAACATCATCTTACTAATGTTAACAATTAGTTATTGTGAACCTGACATGACACAAAGACTATCGGGGCCTTTCAGTGATCGTGTTATGAATAAATTAAAACAAAAGGCTTCTAAAAGTAAAAATTACATTTTGTATTGGCCCAAAAAAAAATTGTACTGGCTCTTTAAGTTTAATAAGAAGTTCTATTATTAAACTTAAAGAGCCAATACAATTTTTATTTTTAACTTTTTAGAGGTTTTTTATTTGGTTCTGGGGTTTTTAATTTTAACGTTTATTTCCTGCTTTTTAAATGTATTATATGGTACACGCGTACGACACACATAGCTTTAATCTGTGCATGTTTAGGTATGTTTCCAACAGTGAAGCTTGTTGCTTATGTATCCTCATTCCTCTTTGCTACTCCATCATCATACCTTAATCACCAATTATCCATTACCCATTCATTCAAACCTTTTCAATGAGCCCAAATATTTTTGCTGTTTGTTGGTGAGGTAGTTAGGTATCCTGGAAATGGCAGGTGATGCTCTAACATCAGTTCAAGGTCACTTTGTTCTTCTTATATTATTGAAGTAATAGAATACCAAATTTGGACTCGATTAGACATGTGGAAGATGCTCAAATCCTATAGTCAACCAGTAAAGAGGTGATAATATTCAAACGGCTGAACCGATTTTCTTGAATCATAGGCTAAGAACATCCTCGATTAAGTCACCTCTTAGACAAAACAAAAAATCTACATTAGCCCAGCCGTTTGGGAGCTACGATGCCACAGACAGACACACAGATACACAAACAGTCACGTCAAACTTATAAGACCCCTCTTTTTTTGCCTCTGGGGTAAAAAATGAACTCATTGAATTGTTATTTTCAGCTCAAAATTTGCATCACATATCTCATGTTTAAACTGGTAACGTGTTCAGGCAGATTTGATGATACTATTATGAAAAACAAGAAAACTGAAAATTCAATAGGACTTAGTAAAGTCATCCAGTACATAGTAGATGCAAAGCTACGCTCAAGCAATAGAAGATCTCTTAACTTGGAAAGTTCGGATAAAGCTAAGAATTTTTATAGTTTTTTACGAAACCATAATGAAACTAAGAGGTCATTGAGGGCAGATGATCACGCACATTTGGTCGAAAAAGAATTGAAGATCGCATTGACTCATAAGAAATCGGCACTGCATGATAGACCATATATTGAAAAGAATGGAAAAAATGACTTTCTTGTAATACACCCTGAAGTCATCGACCCATTTGTGACCGTGGTACCTAACCATATCTACTACAGCATTGAGAAGTCTTGCGTCAACTGGCTGGACGACTGCAGCTTGATCGGATTAAGGGAGAGGCTGTTAAAGGGTTTACAAAGCTAAAACAAAATAAAAGACCCTTAAACCAAAATCTGCCATAAAAACTATAAATTTATAGGTACAGGAGAACTTTATGACTAGCGACTTTACTAATTTACAATGGAAAAACTTTTTCGAAAAAAAATACAACCGACTTCCAAAAAAACACCACAAAGTGAAAAATAACTTTAATTTCGGAAGTCGGTGTCGGTTGGAGCTGTATTTGAATTTTTTGTCACCGCCTTCCGAAATTAAAGTTATTTTTCACTTTGTGGTGTTTTTTTGGAAGTCGGTTGTTTTTTTTTTTGGAAAAAGTTTTTATTTTTCACTTTTTAGTGGTTCACATGTGCTTACCCCTTCACAGCATACCGGCGTGATGTTATGTTATGAACTGGTGTAAGCAATAGACAGAGATGAGATTTCAGCAATCCCAGTCCATTTGCTATCATTTATTGAGGAGTTCCGTTGCCTATCTCCAAAGTTCTTCATCAAATCTTCACCAAACTGAAATGAGACCATTACGAGAAAGTACTCTTCCAAAGAATACCTAAATCGCTTTGTGTGCCTATAACATTTGAAGAGTTCTCTCTATTTCGCCAGGATCCCATTATCAGATCCTGACTTGATGATCATGGGACCACCTGGGAAGTATACCCTTTCAAACAAAAAAAACAAAATCCAAATCGGTCCAGCCACCTTCGAGTAATCGGGGAACATAAATAAAAAAAATAAAAAAAGGTTCCGACGAATTGATAACCTCCTCCTTTTTGAAGTCGGTTAAAAATATAATGTACGTACAGACGCCAGCACATCAAGCTACCCCAAATTGTCAAACTGTTTTCCCAATTGAACGTGAACCTTATGCTTAAGTTGAAAATCTGTCAAAGAATTATGACAGATTGGGGTAGCTTGAAATGTCGCCAGTCTGTAAATTAAACAATCTAACACAAGGCTATATAACAAAATGATAATAAACATCTAGATATAAAGGGAAGCTCTCACAAAGCCCGCCCGCTTCACTGTTAAAGGGAGAACAATCCGTTATTCCGGGAACATTTTGCTTTCTAAGCATTTGCTTAGCAAACTGAGGCGAACTACTCGGTTCCAAGAATCCTCATATTTCCAAGCTTGCAAATGAAGGGAATTTGTTAAATAGATAGAGATATTCCTATTAAGAGGGATTGCTTATTAGATCTATAAACCTGTAATGTAATAAACTTCCAAGCCATGTTCAAGATCTTAGTCTCAATATAATTTAAATCATTCATTAAACGTAAGTTGTGCCTGAAAGCCTTTTATAACGTTAAAGATTATATTGAGGACAAAAAAGCTTGGGATTGAGCTGCTCCAATTTTTGGATACTGCATGTTGTATTTTGTTTTTACAAACTTATACTCTTTGACATTTTGATGATTATTATATACAATTTGACATGAATATTTACTTGGAGATGTATAATATTATTATTCTTTCAATTATCGTGCATGTGAGGACTGTGTAGATCATGTTTCCTTTTTTGTTTTTCATCTCTTTTCAGTTAATTTTTAATGTTAATCTGGCAGTTTGAGTACTTTATGCGGCCCACCGAGATGTCCTTTCTTTGGTATTGTTCGTCGAATCGTTGTGCTCCGTATGTTCAAGTTGAGATGCATGATTACTGACAAATGCGTGCACTTACAGGACAGGTCCACTCAACCTGTGTGGTTCTTTCCTCAAAAGACCATATTAGACACGAAGCACGTGCCATCTAATCTCTGCACCACCCTTGGTTGACTGGTAGAGAATGCCTAAGGCATTAAGTCCGCCTTTGTACCTTTTTTGTGTGCGAGAAGTTTAAATAAATAATAAATAAATAAATCTACATGATCCTCAAATGATCTGACTACGATTATTTCTGTTTTTATTTTTTGTATATACACATCGACATTGATGAATTTTATTTAAATTAGGACATGAATATTTACTTTGTAAAGTATTATATTGCTTTAATTATTGTGAATGTGATGACTGTGTGGGTGTTTTTATTTTAGTTTGGTTTTTTTTTCTCGTTTAGTTTTAATCATGGTCTGGCAGTTTGAGTACCTAATTTATGCGGCCTACCCAAATTTCCTTTCTTTGGTATTGTTCGTCGGATCATTGAGCTCATCAAGTTCTGAGTTGAGCTGCATGATTACTGATAAATGCGTGCACTGATTGGACAGGTCCACTCAATCTGTGTGGTTCTTTCCTCAAAAGACCATTTCAGACACCAATCCACATGGTCTTCACATTATCTGACCAAGATTATGTCTGGACTTTAAAAGAGACTGTGACCTCTGAGTTTGTTTCGGCCTTTCTTCTCAGAGTAGTCAGATAGGAAACGCCGACCTCATCTATGCAGTTTAAAAAAATATGTTTGACGTGTAAAAGTGTTTGTACAAACCTACTTACAGAAATAAAATCATTTATCATTTAATATATTTACTTAATCTTATTGCTTAACGAGTGTAGAAGTGAAACAATTAAACATACATAATTTTGTAACAACAAAATCAATAAATAACGCTGAGAACATTTAAGTGATTGTAGGTTTCACAATATTCCTTGACATTTTAACTGAAATCTTTTTGTTGTAATAAAAATAGTATTTCTATTACTATCGGTTAGAAATTTCCTACCCTCCATTGCCTTAAAATATTAAGGTGATCCTTCGTATGAATATTTGATTTGCCGTTATCTTGAGGGTAGATATTAATGGATGAATCAATATTGTGACGAGTTTTCTACGTTATTATATTTATGCTCGTGAATGTACGTAATGTCGTTTAGTCTCGTTTTACGGCATCGCAGTATGAGAAATTTCTGTAACCGTGTTGCTACAGCAGCTAGCAATAATCAATCTACCTAAGCTACCACCACCACCACCACCACCACCACCGCCACCACCGCTACCATTGTGTGTGGGTTAGCCTCTAGTATAATCGGTGGCAGCTTAATATGATAGTCCACCTATAATGTAAGGAATTAGTGGCTAAGTAATAATAGATGCACGGGTCGATCGATTGGTTTAAGCTTCGCTTGCTGCGGTTGGTCTAAGGATTAAGATATAATAAGATAAGATATTATAATTTAAAATGTCAAATGTCAACCAAGTAACGGTAATATAAAAAAATGTCAAAGGTCACTAAGGATACACTAATAGAATACCCATTCCCCCTCAGCACACCTCCACCCACACCCACACCCCACCCACACCCCACCCACACTCCTCCACACTATGTTTCCTTCACCGTTTCGAGGGTAGCGCGGAAGAAACAAAGCGCACAAAGTAAGCACAGCTCGGCAGCCAGTTTCCTAGAAAATGATTGTTTACTTAACACTTTAGATGTATATTAATTTGGAAAGTCAATACTAAAACTAACTGAACATATTATACCGCGACCTCGCTTCATTTCATCTCTTAATTACCTAGTTTGAAAACTGCGTAAATAAATACCTTTACCTACTACTCACATTTGCCTACTTAATTTCCTGAATAAATGTTTGACTATTCAACTGTAGAGAATTCATTATTTAATTAGAACCTTACGTAACATTATGTGTTTAGTTGAATTTCAGTGAGAGATATTATGTAGCGCCCAGTTTCGTATCATCCGGTTGAACAATGTTCTTAGAATCGCCCGTGTTATTCGAGAGGTGATATATATCCTGTGGTTTTGGATATAGTTCTAAGTTCATGCATCACGCCTGTATTCCCCGAAGCGTTGGGCAGAAGCGCAGAGGTGCAGGTAGGTAGGTAGGTAACTATGTACAGCACCTACATCCATGTTTCAGTTACGTGCGCCTGTCTCTAGTACTCGTAATAGGGGGTGAGGCTATTATTTTGTCAAACACTTTTAATCAACTTTTATGTTAATCAATCTTCTTTCAGATTATCTTTATGTACACACGGCTACTTACATTTCCAGTATAAGCTGATCTCGTATTGTATTTGATTTCCTTAAAGTACAAGATCAGCATAAACTGGAAATGTATAGCTTGATGTGTAGCCGTGTGTACCTACCGCCAACTGTTAGTGAACGAAACTCTTCATTTTATGGTTTCTTTATTAATCACAGTATTGTAGAGAATAATTCTAATTTTGTGTAAATTGCGCGTCGTTGTATTTATTTATTTTCAATTTAAAGACTTCTGCGTAGGAAACACAACATAATTGGTATCTAATCGGTAGTCAGTAACTCAGGGTACCGAGCAGGTAACTCTGCGTGGGGCCAAATATTTGCGATTTTATTACTCTTTATAGTTGCTTGATTGGTTTTTCTGTAGTTTGCTACTTCATGTGTACCGTGTATTACTTTCCTTTGGACTGTACCGATAAGGCTAAGCTAAAGCTAAGGGCCTTGCAAAGGAAAAATCTTGCGAGCTTGAGCTTTTACGGTGGCGACTGAATCCCGCATAATCCCGCATTTAATATCCCGCAGTGAACGAAAAGAAAACATACGGGAAGCAAACATTTCGTTATACAGTCGTGGCAGGGACTCCGGCGAACACAACCTGTTACACATGTACCTACATTATACTAAACGCGGGAGCGTTGAAAGTTTACTACGCATATTTAAAAAAAATTTAGCTCAGCTATACATTTTAACCGCATAGGCCGGTATCTACTGTACTTTTCTTTGAAACAGCAGGTTTTTTTTGATAACTGACGAACAATTTCTGCACGGTCCTACAACCATGTGCTGATTTCATGGTTTCAGTTTGCACGTTGATGTATCTACCACCTGTATATAATAATCCGGATCGAAAGCTCTTTACCTCCTAGGAACAAGCTTGCCAAATATACTTACTCCATTTGTTAAAATGGATTTACTCTCATAAGATAAGATAAGTAATTATTATTATACGTTATATAATTTAGTACGTTAAATAATAGGTCATCATAATACGTTTAATTTTGCTAAGTAAAAATAAAACACCAAAGATATACAAATATAAAAAAGGTGAAAATTAGGGTAAAAAAACTGCAGATTAGGACTTTTTTTTTTTTTTTGGGTGGGAAATCATCAAATAACTTCTCCCGCTCTGGGTGGAGCGGGAGGGCGTGTCAGACTTTTACTGACTAAAACCCAGCCGTGTTCCCTCAGTTGCCTGTGTGCCAGGGGCCGCGGTATCTCTTTCGAACAACCCGCACCCCTGGCAGGCATCGGCCCTTGCGGACCCCCCATTTGCTGCTGACATCTCTTTGAGGCGCGCTTGGAACACAACGCGCCGTCGACCCAGAGGCGTTTGGCCTCCTCGCGCCACTCCCAGATATGCGCGAGGACCTTTGCCTCTAGATCCCATGGCGGTAATCCAGCAAGGAGGCCCGCCGCCTCACCTGAGATCGTGCGGTATCCCCGGATCATCCTGATCGCCATGACCCTATGGGACGCCTTCAGCTTTCGGGCTGGTTGGCGCCTCAATGTAGGCGCCCACACCGGCGCCCCGTATAGGGCCATGGACCGCACGACCCCCGCGTAGAGCCTCCGGCAGGAGGCGTTTGGCCCTGGAGTTGCATAAGGGAGGCACCCTTATGCAACTCCAGAGCAGGGTGTTAAAGGCATTGGCGATGTCTAGAGACACCGCCAAGACGACCCCACCCCGGGCCACAGCATCCCCCGTCGTGAGGGCTCGCACGCGCATGATGGCGTCCACCGTGGAGTGCCCCCTGCGGAAACCGAACTGGCTCTCCGCCAAATCCCGCCCCACCCGCACCAGCCGCCCGACGAGGCGGTCTGCAATTACTCTTTCAAAGAGCTTGCCCACCTCGTCGAGCAGCACGATGGGCCGGTAAGCGGACGGAGAGTCCGCGGGGCGCCCCGGCTTCTTAATGAGGACCAGTTTCCCCGTCTTCCAACGAAGTGGGAACCGGCCCTCCTCCAAGCATGCGCTTAGAAGCCCTCTTAGTCGAGGCCCGAGAGCCTCCAAGGCCAGGACCCAGGCTTTTCCTGGCAAGCCGTCGGGTCCTGGTCCTGGGGCGGTACTCTAGGCATTCAGCCTACGTACCGCCACTCTCAACTCTACCTCGGTCACCTCTGGAGCATCGTCGTCGTCGTCGGTGTGGTCCGCATCGGGCACCGCAGCAGGCGGAGCCATGGGCGGGGGAGCGTGCTCCCCTCGCGAAGGGAACAGAGCGCTCACCACGTCCTGCACGAGCTGAGGCCGGAGACTCTGCGTCAGCGGGGGAGCCCACGGGCGGATTTTGTTCCGCACCGTTTTGTAGGGGCGTCCCCACGGGTCTCTGTTCAGAGTCTCCAGCGACTCCTCGCGGGCCAGCATTCTGGCCCGCAGGATCTCCGCTCGGAGGGCGGTCTTCGCCGCTCTGTACCCCTCGTACAGCTCCGCCTGAATGGCTTCCGTATCCGGAGGGCGGACACAGAGCCTGCGGTGCCTGGTTTACCGGTGCCGCGCAGCAACGCACGCCTCGCGCAGAACCGTGAGCTCCGGCGACCACCAGTACACCTGGCGTGAAGAGCATCCTGGCTGGACCCGGGGCATTGCCACGTCACAAACCTCGGACATGGCCTCCCGGAACCACTCTACCTCGTCGTTGATGTCGGCAGGCCTGTCCGGTGATGATGTCTATAGTTCTTCAGCAAGGATTGTTTCATTATACTGCTATAAAAAATACTATTTCTAAAGACTGATTAAAGAAATTATAAAAGTTAAATTTTCGCATTTAATACTTAAAATACCTTACCTGTAAGGAAATCCCGACTGCATCAGTTCAGTGAACACCTTAGTAATTCCGGGAAAACTACATAATTTTCGGGAACACTACTTTTATTTGTCTTAATATTACTAACTTCAAATATTATTAAACATGTTAAAAGACAAACATAGTCAGACCGATAACGAGTGTGCAATAAACTTTTTTAAATCACACCATTGGCGATTAGACACTGAGTTCACAACTTAAGAGCTGGGCACTTGGCGGTGAACTATGAAGTAACCCAAACTCCACTGTACCCAATGGCAATAAGTATTCCTCTATTTTTAATTTTGTAAACACCTACCGCGCTTAAATAAAAAATAATAATACAAATAAGAAAAAAAAAACACAAATAATTTTGTCTTAACATCGGAATTGGAACACATATGCCTGTTTTTATTTACACTCCGCGACACCTTAAAGTAATGCGAAGGATTCCCGAAACACAATTGCAATTTCAGTAATATAGTCAATCGCTACAATTACAGTTAAAGTTATACTTCGTCTAACCGGAATACTGAGAAATATGATCATAACCAAGAAAATCACTAAAAGTGTAACTTTAGTGAGTAGGTTTGCCCCATCAGTACTATAATTATGTAAAACAGTGCATTTTCAGTAATAAATACATGTTCATCAAATCAAAAATCACTTAGCTATGTAACAAAACATCTATCTTACTGTAAGTAATTATGTCAACTTCAATGTTTGACGATTTAATTGTAGGTAGACAGTTTTTTTTTTAATGCGTGTGGTTGCGCTTCTTACTTTGATACCAAGATAAAAGTACTTTAATACCGCACGCTCAACATTATATGTACACAACAGCTAACATTATCAACGTCTTCCCGCCAAACAGTTGCAACAGTAAGTGCAGCTCTAGTGTAAAAAAATTATGTTCTAGGTACCTTAATAATGCACCTGAAAAGAAGAGAAGATTTGTGTTACAAAACAAGCATAGGTATACTAAGTAATATTATTACTAGGAAATTGGCGTTACATTCTAATCGCAGCTCTTCTACTTTTGCGACCGCTTGTTGTCCGTTGTCTTGAAGCAGCAGTGTGCTAGAGCCGTCACTCCTGTCTCGGTTGTTATACGGCTAGCTTTGCCATTATGGTTTGCAATTGTTGACAATATGTCGTAATCTTCTGGCCCGATCTTAAGAAGCTGTAGGGTAGGACACTCCATCAGACCAGTACTTTACCAGTACTTTTCCTTAGTCAACTTTTGCTTGGGGCAGGATCTGTCCAGTTTTTCTTTGATCAACGATTGTGATGTGCGTTTCCGATTGTCGTACAGGATCCATTTTTCATCACAAGTAATGATACGATTCAAATTATCTCGTTAATGTGGCGGTTGAATAATGTGACGCAGCACGCGACGCGTGTTTGTTGGACTGTTTTAACACGGTTCATGTGGTACTCATTTTTCGAGCTTCTTTTTACACTGTTGTTTCAAGTGAATTAAAATAGTTTAATCACTCACACTGAAGCCTTCTGCCAACTCTGACGTGATTTGCTATGGATCATTGTCCACAAGCACTTTTATTTCTTCATTGTCAGCTAGTTTTTCATCAATTAGTTTCCAGAGTTATTACGGCAATATCTACACGATTTCGGTTTTTATCTACAGAGAGGCTCATGTCCGGCACAGAAAGCACTTATAAGTACTTACCGTTTAAAAATCGTAATAGTGCTATCAACTTCAATAACATGACCAAATCTGGATGCAGTCTAAAAACAAGCCGCAAGCTTCTTAGTTTTGACGAACAAGTGATCATTTAATCTTCTTTTTTCATCATTTCTGATGATCTGTAAGATTATTAAAACAGTCCCAAATATTACAAATAGACATTTCCATCAGAATTGATCAAGGTAACATATAATTTTTTTAATAGATAATAATTCTATCTCTCTCTTCTATCAGGGCTCAAAAATGTAAGCCATTTTTGTGAAAAATTATTGCTTACACCAAGTTTTGTTGAATACGAACTCGATTAAATCGCGAGCGCGCGTACACCCGGACTCAATGTACCAGCGAGACTAACTCGGTGGATAGCAAACGGCGAGGAGGTGGAAGCGTAGACGGGATGTGGGGGGGCGGGGTTGTCTATGGCCACGGGTGTGAAAACTTTAGCCTTCTGACTTATATAATTTATCAATGAACTGATCGTAAGATATTTGAGTGTCGGCACGCGTGATGGGGGAAATCCAAGGATTTTTTTTTAACGTACCACTTCGCTGTTTTAAAGTACCTGTTTGTAAAATGATGACTTCAATGTCATGGCTTGATAAAATTTTATTACAATATTATCACACCCTTAAAACTCATTCGTGATCTGCCAATCAAACATATATATGCGCAATATCAGTAGAGGTCATAGAAATATCGAGGCAATTTTGTTGTCAAATAATCATCACTAACATAATGCTAGTGAATGTACCATTGCTAAGCGTACAAATAAATTTGTCTCCTGTAACATCGTAGAATTGAGAACCTTTTGTGTCTGTTTTATGTGAAGTGTTGCTCACTACTCCGGTGAGCTATATAATCTTGAAGAAATGCACACATAAAAGAAAATTTAGAAAAAATCCTCCCAATGTTGAAGCCTAGTAGGAACCCATTGCGGACAGCGGACACAATAAATTTTCTCTAAATGTTTATAGTTTTAAAACTTAACGTTTAAGACTTAATTATCAGGATTAATATTTTTATTTGACATGACTGTGACCCCCCAAAACTATAGCCCCTATGTAGTGTGTGTGTGCATCTGCGAATGAGCATATTGTGTGTGTGAGTGGTTGTGGTGTGAGGAGTGGTGTGTTTGTGTGTTTGCATGTGTGACCTGAGTGGCTTTATTTTATTTTATACTTTTTAGATTATTTTCAGTATTTTCATAATTTTGAGAGAAAAGAAAGTCATCTTTGGTAACTTTTAGTTTATTTATCGGTAAGTTATTTAATTTTGTATTTTTACTTAAAATATATATATTTCTAAATAAATGTATTTCACACATTTGATCAGAACTAAACATTTTCGCCAAGGCGAACAGTTTTAGTAATTTCACTTTGTATGTTATACTAACACAAACGTTAGCGTTAAACGTTTAACGCAACCTTTAGCGTTAAACGTTTAACGCAACCTTGTTGGAAGTCGCATAAGAAGTTTCACTTCAATAATAGAAGATTTGCTTTACAAAATAAGCGTATTGCTAATATTATTATTAAATACTTACATTTATGTAATTGGCCTTATATATGGAAAAAGCAAAACGAGTTTATTCAAATGAAATTATAAATTTAATGTATGTACCATTGTTATCTATGCACTTCTGCCATTTTGTCGGCAGTTTATTGATTCTTTTAGTGAATATACTCACCTTGTATATATATATACAAGGTGTACCAGAATGGACGCAAGACCTGAAAGTAGTTTGTTCCTAATTTACTACTGAATCGATTTCAGTAACTTTTAATATAAGTATTTTTTTATTATGTATTTTACCATACCTACCACTGATTGAGCCAAAGAAAATTCAATATTATTTAAGAAGAAATAAGACTCAATTTTAAATGGATAAAGTAATGCTTGGGTCGACACGTTTTTCTTAATAATATCAGTAAGCTTTAAAAAAATAGTTTTAGTCATTGTATTATGCTTTAAACTCAATACTCTAATTGGGGTGTATGAGGTCTTGCGTTAATTATGTTACTCGTTGTATACACCGCGGCATTTTAGTCGGCTTACAAAGATAGTCCACTCAATGTATCTGTCATAAAATACCTCTAGGCGCGACTAAACATTGTTGCCATTAATTAAGATATTAATATAGGAAACAAAATAGGTAAAAAGGAAAATAAATAATGCTTTAGAATTATGAAACACCCTCCCTGTTAACAATGTTTACGTATCAAACGGTAGAAGATATTCTACCTACAATTACATTCCATCATTAATTCCACCTCCAAAACAGGGTGTTTCAAACTATACATCATTCGTCTTAGTGAATGATATTTTTTTTAAATTATACATGCACAATTTTTTTTTTTCATAAATGATTAGTAGTCATTGGATACATGAAGTGGGCTCCCGTTGTAAGGCGACTAAAATGTCACGGTGTATAATTATACACGTTTATATATTTTATTTTTAATTAGTACCTACATAAAATATCTGCCAAATAGGGTTAAAAAATTAAAGCCAATTTTTCGTTTATTGCTTACTTAGAGTTTTTTTGAATACGAACTTGATTAGATAGATCGTGAGCACGCGTGCGTCTTGACTCAATGTAAAAGCGAGACTAACTGGCTGGATAGCAAACATCGGTGGAGAGGTGGGGGGGGGGGGGGTGGACGCGCTGGTGTTAGGGTCGATGGGCACGGGGGTCAGAACTTTTGCCAACTGATCACAAACTTATTACACATATTAGATTATTAAAAGCTAACTGAATACGAGTGAATGCACCATCGTTAAGCGTACAAATATTATTTTTACTTAGAACATCATAGCTTTGAGAAACTCTTGTGTCTGTTTTAAGTGACCAGTTGGACTGGTGACCGTTATATTCTCTTTTTTCTTGTTAGTTTGCGTTGTTATTGTAGGGTTGGTTTTTAAGTTGTATCTGATGCATATGATGTAGGTAATACCTATTAGGGAACTAATGCGTTGCGGGGGTTGTTAGCGTTCATTTATGGTATTCTGTTCATTACGCCTTGAAGAAAAAAGTAAATGCAGCAAGCAAGTAAATATGCTGGGCAAGTTTTTATTACAGTCATGTAATTTCCGTGACATTTAAAACACATACGTCATGAAGTAGTCTCACAATTTGTATGACGTTTACCACGTTTAAAGCAAGTAACCTTATTAGAAGGACATCATTTCGATGTATGCCCATAACGTTACCATTGTGTGACGAGGAATATGTAACTTTCCACTTTGACTTCCAAGCAATGTACTAATGCATTTTGACGCAGGGATTTCCCTTTGAAGGAACTGTATTGTCTTACTCTCTTGCTCACCAGAAGAATCTCTGTAGGTTAAACCTTTGCGCGCTTCCGCAAACATTCCCGAGGCACTGCAGAAGCGGGGCAGCCCCAATACCGCCCTGAACGCGTTGTTATACTGGACGCGGAGGGCACTATAACTCGCTTGTGTATAGCTAGCCCACAAGCTACACGTGTACAAAGAAGTGCAGTATGCTTTAAAAAGTGAAATCTTATCTTGATCAGAACAGCGTGCAAACCTGCGCGTCAACATATTCGCTCTTTTTGACAAGGCTCTCCGCTCCCGTTCGATGTCAGCATGATCCTTGAGGTCAGCCGTTACCAAATGCTCTAAGTATTTAAATTATTTCACCCAGTCTAGAAGAACACCATTGAGAAAAACTGGTGGTATACTTTGCGGGCATTTAGCACTGCTCGTCCCGAAGACCATGCACTGGCTTTTGGTCACATTATATCTAAGGCCGTGCCCACTCGCGTGCTTCTCACAGATTTGCATTAGCTTCTTCAAGCCACAGACCGAAACGCTCAGCAGCACCATGTCGTCTGCATAACTAAGGTTATTGACGCAAACATCGTCAACATGGTAGCCGACACGGACACTGCTGAGCGCAACTATCAGTACGTCCTTGTAAAGGTTGAAAAGGGTTAGGGATTAGGGAGGTCAATCCGCCTTGCCTTACGCCGCACTCCAATTTATATGGCTCCGACATAGCCCCCACCCATCTTACGCTGTTGACCTGGTGCGTATATTTAAAGATTCTTACAGGTTCATATGATAAATTAATTTCCTCCAGTTTTTCCATAGGACATCGTACGCGACCAGGTCGAAAGCCCTGGATAGGTCGAGGAAACACACATACAGGGGTGTTTTACGATCCACGAAATATCTGACGGTATGCTTAAGGCACAGTATCGCACTCTCTGTAGACAGTTGTGGTTTAAATCCAAACTGATTATCATGCAGCGCTACGAACTTATTTAACTGTGTATTAAGCAGACCGGCAAAAACTTTAGCTACTATTGTGGCTAGTGAAATAGGCCGATAGTTACTTTTATCTGCAGGTCGCCGGTTTCATTTTTCACTACAGGCACTACCACAGTCCTCATTAAATCGGATGGCAGGTAAGAGTGGCTCACGCACAGCGTATAGAACATTGCCAGTTAGCCTAGATATATGAGGCCCCGCGTGCTGCAGGTGCTCGATGCTGAGGCCATCATGGCCAGGAGATTTGCCTTTAGTCATATCTTTAATAATTCTCGACACCTCGCTTGCAGTGAAACGGACACCCTTTAGACCCTGAGTCCACAACTTAAGAGCTGGGCACTGGGCACTTGGAGCTGCGCTATTGTACTATTTAGCAACCTACACTCCACTCTATCCAATGGCAATGAGTATTCCTCTATTTTTTATTTGGTTAGCTCCTAACGTGCTTTTAATTAAAATAATCACACCAATCAAAGAAAAAGAAATAAACAAATAATTTAGTCTTACCACCGTAATTGAAACACATGTGCTTGTTATTATAGTACGCAATACTTTAAAGTAACGCAAAGAGTTTCCGAAACGCAATTGCAATTGTAGTAACATAGTCAAGTCAGTCTATAAAGTAGTCTAGAGCTGCTAACTCTGACGTGGCTTGCGCTGGATCCGCTTTCACGATCACTTTTAATTCTTGATTGTCAACTAGGGTCTCCGGCCGTCCATGTTGTTTGTCTGCAAATAGAGCTTTCTACAGTGTTTTCCCAGAGTTATTGTAAAGGTTTATGTTCAGAACTGAAAGTACTTGTCCATATCGTAACAAACGGTAAGATTTAAACCTTCTGCTTTCCATAATAGTTTGATCATGTGATCATCTTTTAAGGCAATTATGGGATAATTTCTAATGATCCGCAAGGTAACTTAAAAGAAGCCCAAATATTACAAATATGTATTTACATCAGTATTGATGAAGGTCAGTATCCTGATCAATACATAAATTGCTGATATAACAAATATGTTTTTTTAACAAAACTAATGCAAAATAATCTAACTAATACGGAAAAAAAAATTAAAGCCATTTCTCTTTAATTAAATGTTGCTTACCTCAAGTTTTTGTTGAATACGAACTCGATCAGATCGCAAGCGAGCGTGCACCCTGCCTCAATGTACCAGTGAGACTGGCTGAGTAGCAAACGGCTCGGGGTGAGGAGGCGCTGGAGCATCTATGGAGAGGGGGGTGAGAACTTCTACCTAGCCACTACTAACTTATTTAATTTATCAATGAATTGGTCATAACATATTTGAAGATGGGCATTAAATATCTTTTAAATTTATTAATATTTAACAAAAACAAAACAAACAGCCAAATCACCACTTGGCTGTTTTAAAGTTCCTTTTTTATAAAATTATTGAATTGAATGTTATTTTACAAGATGATCAATCCCTAAAAACTCATTCGTGATATGCCAATCAAACATAATTATGCGCAATATCAGAGAAAGAAATAGCAACGTCGCGGCAAAAAAGAAGTGTGTTTCACAGAAAAACATTTATTGCAAGTTACATGTACCTCTGCCAAACTGCATAGCAGTTTGTTGGCAGACGTAGCTCCATTTTTGTATTTAACTAATTATAAACATTTTATTTTTATAGCGACATTTTTTCACATAGGTTAAAACTATTCTTGCATTCTGTTGCATTCCTAAAACAAACATAAAATCGTAGACAGAGAATTACATAAAATATAACATATATTGGAACGAAGTTCCATAACGCGCGTTGTGAAAGGGGGCTAGACGGAAAAAAGTCATACGAAAAGTTGTAACGACACTTCTTGCTAAAGTAAGCTATTGAAAGCCGTGCGGCGTGCGCATGTTTCTCTGTCTGTCTCTCTCTCTCTCTTATAGAAAGCAAGCCAGATATTTTCATTTCGTCTTTTATATATATTTTTTTTAACTTCGTTCCATCCGGGTGTTCCTTGACACCTCTCAAGTTTTTTTAAAATTATTATCTACAGCGAGGCTTTGACAAAATACAGTAAGTGATTTTTATACCCTTCCAAATTTTTCAGGGTGATAGTACCCGTTAAATTGAACAACTTTCTCCAAGGAACATGGGTCGAAATATGAAAAAAAAAATCGACCTCCCATGCAAAATCAATAGTTAGCTGGTCGATTTTGTATGGGAGGTCCGATTTTTTTTTTCATATTTCGACCCATGTTCCTTGGAGAAAGTTGTTCAATTTAACGGGTACTATCACCCTGAAAAATTTGGAAGGTGACTAAAAAATCAGCCCGTATAAAGAGGTACTTATGTACCTATTTTACTTTTAAAGGAGGATTTTATGACACAATGTTTTATATTGACTGGAATTATTAAAAATAGTTGAGATACGTATGAGCGTATGCTCTATGCGTATATTATTGTTTTTAAATTTATTGCTACAATACTGTTCTAAAGCTACTGACAACACTGGGTTTATGAACCGGCAGCATTTTATACGTTTTAATGTCTTTGTAATCACTACTTTTACAACGGTTTTTTGTGCTTTTATCTACTAATAGTTTCGTAATAGCAGATTTGATTTATTTTTATTTATCTAAATATGTTACTTTGTTGCCATAGTGTGCCAGCCCATAAGAAAGCAGTGAGTCCACCAGTGCATTAGACCATGTACAATGTTGCTCTATCCAGCACAAAATTAACCACGTAGTGGAATTTTACAAGCACGTACCTGAGTTTGTCACATAAGTGTATAATGAGTATTTTCTTTGAGAAGCCGTTGTCTATGACTAAACCCAAGTACCTGCATTCCTCCACCACCTCAATGTTTGCACACTCACACCACGTCATACCCTCACTGTGCAGAGACTCATAGCTATGCCCCACTATGCGAGGTGGACGGTCGACCTTTTTAAGATGAGGAGATCATATATGCATACATTTGGTTTTATTTATGTTGATTATGATGTAACCTTACAAATTCCTCTACAAGATAGCGTAACTAACTCATAACATGGAATTGACAAAGGTGGTTTTTGAAATAAAGTCTTCATTTGTTATCGATTTTATTACATATTTATAATCCCGTTTGCTTGTTTCATGTGGCAATTTCATAACATAACTACCTAGTTACTTAGAAGAAGTAACACACATGACATGATTGAGATAAAAATATCTGGAACTTCAAATCGTACATATTGTTATATGACCACAACTGTATATGCCACATTTACGAACCACATTGCACGTGCATGATATATCCAACGGGACCAAACGAATTAATGTACCATAGTCAAGCGTATAAATATATGTTTTTCTTGTAACGTCGATGAATTGAGAAGATTTTGTGTCTGAACCGTGACTTGTTTGGGCACGCCACGATTGCGGCGGTAATTCCCCTCTCTGAGGACTGGATTGAGAGGTGCCACGACGTCCTCACCTTCCGCCTAACGCAGGTCCTCACCGGACACGGTTGTTTCAGGAGGTTCCTGTTTCGGAAAAGGCGGGAGAAAACGCCCGGGTGTTTCCACTGCGTAGATCACCCTGAGGACACGATGGAGCATAAGGTGGAGGTCGGCCCGGCTTGGACGGAGCACCGCCGTGTTGTCGAGGAGGTGATCGGCGGCAGCGATCTGTCGCTTCCGGCCCTGGGCCATGCCATGGTACGGAGCGAGAGTGCATGGGTACCCGTCACTCCTTTTGCAAAGCAGTAATGCTCGCGAAGAGGGACGCAGTGCACGTGCGGGAGAGGCAATATATGCGCCTTCACGGCCCTAGTCAACGCAGGAGATGCCCTGGACATCGGGAATCCCAGGCTGATTCCCGGCTACCGTAGGCGCGGGCTTGCGTATGGCGAGTAATGGGTTGCTCGCTTTCCGGTAAGGACCAAGCCTGGGTCGACGGCGCGTTGAGCTCCACGCGCGCCTCAAAGAGATGTCAGCACCAACAGGTGGGTTTCCGCAAGGGCCAATGCCTGCCAGGGGTTTGGGTTATTCGAAATAGATACCGTCGCCCCAGGCACACAGGCAACTGAAGGAACACGGGTGGGTTTTAGTCAGTAAAAGTCTGACACGCCCTTCTGCTCCACCCAGAGCGAGAGAAGTTATTTGATGATTTCCCACCCAAAAAAAAAAACCGTCAACAACCGAAACATAATGGGAACAGAAAAATAAAGAAAATTTCAAATGATTTAAATAAGCACTTTTGCACACTTTTCACATGCTCTCCCGCTCCACTCAGAGCAAACTACAAAGGTTTTTTTGCAGAAAATATTACAATTTTGAATTCACAAAGATTGTGTCCTTAATAGAGAAAAATTTAGCTTTTGAAAACCATCAAGAAAAAAATCAAATAGCGGTTGTGAGTGAATTGTGGTTGAATTCGGAAGAGGCTTTAAGGAAATTAATTTAAATATACTAGGCAAGTTATTATTGAAGCCATGGGATTTTCGTGACAGAAAAATACTTATACGAAGTAGTCTCACAATTGTATGACGTTTACAACAATTAGGGCATACAACTAGAAGGACATAATTTTGATGAGTGCCCATAACTCCAACATAATGAATATTTTGTGACGGGGAACTAAGTAACTTTTGTTTGTGATTCTCAGGTTAAGAATGCATACCTACATAGGTATACTCAATAGTGAGGCAGGGACTTCCCTTTGAAGCAGATTCCTAATGTCTCACTTTTTTACCAACTAGAAGCAATCACAACTTCTGCGATTTAATATTTTTGAATGAAAGTTTCTAATAATTCAGAATAAGACAATCCAATTTCAATATCCTTAAATATACTTCAACCCAATTTTGAAATCCCTGGTAGTTCATTGACGTCTCCGCACTTGTTTTGATAGAAAATCTAACTATTACTTTAAACGGATTTACGTATTTCAAATAGTTTATTCCAGGTATTCACTGAGCTAAGAGTATTTCGGCCATTGTAATTTATCTTTGTTAGACAAATTGACATATATGTATAATATATTGATTATCTTTTTTTTCTGTCTGTCTCCACCATTTACATCTTCAATCATGTCAATCTCGGTATCAATTTATTCCTGTTCATAATTTTGTGTTTAGTCCTCTTTAGTTCTACTTCTACCGTCCACATCGATTTCCATGTATGCGTCTATGTCATTCTCCATTACGTCTTTATTCATTTCATCACAAGCTGAATCATTCCTCACAACACGAATGTTGGCAATTACAATGGATCAATTGAAATTGTAGTAAAATAGGCAATCGATTCAATTACTATCATCTATGATATCAATCACGTAAAAATTGAATTCCCTTCATAAAAGCACACTGTTGGATTTGTTTCTTATGATCTCTAGGTTACAGTGGTAGCGATAATCACACTTCTTCTAACGGGAATACTGAGAAATACGTCATAACCAAGAAAATCACAATAAGAGTATTTTTTGTGAGTAGGTTGCCCTCCTCGGAATTAGAATTTAGTAAAATAGTGCACCGTACAGTAATAAATACATGTTCGTAAAATCAAAAATCTCTAAGGTATTAAAAACATTTTTATTACTGTAATGTCAATTTCAACGTAAGACGACTTAGAATTGTGCACAATAGCTAACAACTTCTGCCCACCAAACAGTTACAACAGTTTACAGCAAGAGCAGCTCAAGTGATAAAAAATTATGTAGGTTCCATAATAATGCACCTGAAATAAATAGCTTCTATTTATTTTAGGTTTAGGTTTAAATACTTTATTCTCAAAAAAGACAAAAGAGCCACTTACATGAGAACACAAGATAACATATTGTAATAAGCTTATTCTAGGTAACGGTCACTGATACAATACAATAGTAATAACATTTATTTTGGGTTTATTTTGGTTGGGTTACACCTTCAGCGGTTTCATTCTCAACTTAACTATAACATTATTAGTGACTGGTTTCCAATATGTAATGTGATAGTTTTGATTTAAAACCACTGAAAGAGCTTACATTTTTTACGTAGGATGGTAAATTATTATAAAATTGTGCTCCTTCATAGGTGATATTCTTTTTAGCATAGTTCGTACGTGTCCTTGGCAGGACAAGTAAGCTGGGTCGTTGAAGACTGCGTTTACTGATTTGACATTTTTTGGTAAATGTTACATTGGTGTGAATAGTTCCATCCATTACTTTTCTAATTATGATGCAGGTGTTATACATATAAAGTTGTTTGATATTCATCAGTTTTGTTGCTTTAAAACTTTCGTTCGTTGGTGTCAAGTACGGATAGCGAAACAGTGTCTTTATGATCCTGTTCTGCATTCTTTGCAGTTCCTGTAGCTTTGTTTTACCAGCGCTACCCCAGATTTCTATGAGATATATTAGATGTGATTTGACAAGTGAATTGTAAATGTTTAAACGCAGTTTTTTGGGTATACATTGACTTACATTGCGGAGTGAGCCAATAAGTGAGGAAATTTTACTTTTAATATAATCAATTTGCTTGTTCCATGTTAAACAATTTTCGATTCTAAGGCCAAGGTATTTTTCGTAGGTTTTTTGCTCTAATGGAATGTTGTCTATAGTTAACGGGTCATGCAGCGGATTTTTTTTATTTTTAGCTTTAAAGATAATGTAACATGTCTTTGAGATGTTTACAGTTAGCAAATTTTGTTGGAACCATTCAAACAGAGTTTTTAAATCCTCTTGGGCTCGTGAATTAGCGTCATGAATATTCGTTCCGAAATAAAACAAGCATGTGTCATCTGCGTATAACGTTAAATGGCCATGTAGTCCTAGCTCTGCTATATTATTAATGTATATCAAAAATAATAACGGTCCCAATATGGATCCTTGCGGGACTCCATATGTGATAGGTAAAGCATCACTTTCGACATTATCTATCTTGACTACTTGGGATCTATTTGATAAGTAAGATTTGAACATTTCAAGTGCATCGCCTTTGATACCAACGTTTTCTAATTTTTCTAATAGCAGGTTGTGACTTACGGTATCAAAGGCTTTTTTTAAATCGATAAACACACCCAAACAATATTTTTCTTATCTATATTATCTCTGATTTTTGTCATCAGATCAATAGTAGCTGCAGTGGTATTATTTTTAGCTCTAAAGCCATATTGGCGTTCTGATATAAAATTAAAAGAGTCCAAGTAATTTAACAGACGACTGTGTATTATTTTCTCCAAAATTTTGGACATTATTGGCAGCACAGAGATCGGGCGGTAGTTTCCGGGGTCGGTTTTAGGACCCGATTTATAGACCGGTGTCACCTTTGCAATCTTTAGGGTGTCTGGAAAATTCCCGTCAGCCATGAGTTTATTAAAACAATGTGCCAAACTATTTGAGTTTAAATTTTGAAAACTTTTTATGACTTTCGTGCTTATTCTATCTATACCGCTACTTGAATTTGGGTCGAGATCATTTATAATTTTAGTAATTTCATCAGCACTACATGGATCCAATGACAAAAGACATATTTCTTGTGACTTGTGTTACAAAATAAGCGTATATTAATGAACTTAACTAATATTATTATTAAATACTTACATATGAAGTTGGCTTTATGAAATGTATGGAAAAAGCAAAACGATTTTATCAAATGAAGTTATAAATTGAATCTATCAATTTAAGTTATAATAATAATGGGGGGGTGGGTAATAATTGTGGGGGCTACATTCAGTGAATCTTCGTAGGTGTTTTTGACTATTTCGTCGGAACTGAATTCTTTTCCTTGAACGAAATTTTCCAAATTCCAGAAAGAGTGGTTCCCGGTTGGAGCATGGTCCGAGGAGAATGGTGGTTGTCGAAGACTTTCCATTCGCAGCTCTTCTAATTTAGCGACCGTCGGTTGTGCAGGGTGTAGTCAAGCGTTTTTTTGAAGCAGCAGTGGGCAAGAGCAATTAGATCAGTCTCGATTGTTAAAAGGCTAGCTTTGCCATCATGGTTTATAATTGTTGACCATACAGATCAGTCGTGATCGTCTGGCCAGATCTTAGCTGTAGTGGATGACACCAGCAATGGTCCAGCATACACTTTCAAGTACCCTTTTCTGAGTCAACTTTCGTTTGAGGCAGTATTTGTCCGGTTCTCCTTGGTTCCACCATTGATATGAGCATTTCCGATTATTGTACAGGACCCATTTTTCATCACAACGGTACGATTCAAAATGCTCCGTTATTGTGACGGTTGAGTAATGTGACAACAATTCCTAGAGCTTTTTCAGTTCTCCAATTTGTTTCAAGTGAACCAAAATTTATTGTAATATCACTTACACTGAAGCCTGCCGCTATTTTTGACGTCATTTGCGATGGATCCGTTTCCACGATTATTTCATTCTTTTTTGTCAACTTGGGTCTCCGGCCGTCGACGTTGTTTGTCCTCTTGGTCCAAATTCCCAGAACGAAAAAGTTGAAACCAAAAACGCACCGTGTTTTCCTTTACAGTACTTTACCCACAAACATCATTATTCGTTGAGGTGTTTTTGAAGTGCTGGTGTTACGGTGGAATTCCTGTTCGATAATAACACGATATTTTAAGTTTCCCTTATTGTGAACAGAATGATGTCAATCGAAAATCGTGCAATCAACTCGGCCAATAGTAGCCACTCAGCAACCAGCACCATCACTAAAAATCTTGGTGATCAATGCTTGTTCCTTTTCTGTACAAGAGAATGCACTGGTCTTCACTGGGTTAGCTTAGAACAAACTAGTATGTCTACAAATCGAGCTTAATGCATTGCTTTTCAGAGATATTACGGCAATATCTTCACGATTACGGTCTCTATCTACAGAAAGACTCATGTTCAGAACTGAAAGCAGTTGCACTTATCATCACAAACAGTTACTTTCAAACCTACTGCTATCTGAAATGGTGCTATCAGCTTTAATATTTTGACCACATCAGGATGCGGTCTAAAAATAAGCCTGAAGCTTGTTAGTTCTAACAAATAATTTATCATAATATGCTTATGGCACATATGAGGTAATTAAGCAATTATGGGACACTTTGTAATTTTGGTAACTTAAAATAGGCCCGAATATTAACAAATAAGCATTTCCACTTGTACGGATATAGCAAACGTATTTTTAGCAAACTCGTGCAAAAGCAAACATTCAAAATAGTGCAAAAAAAAAACTAAACTAATAGGGTTTAAAAAAAGTAGCCATTTAAAAAAAAAAATCCTTACTTATAGGTTTATTGAGAATACGAACTCGATCAGATCGTGAGCGCAGCACGTGCGCTCGGCTTCAATGTACTAGCGAGACTAACTGGCGGCGTAGAAAAACGGCAGGGGGATGGAGGGGGTCTATGAGCATCGGGATGAGAACTTTTGCCTTCCCAACGTCTGCGCTCTGTCTGGGTCAAATAATTATGCGTCAGTAACACGTTAATTTTTAGGAAGCCAGTGTTCATATTTTTAGACTGGTGTATTTTTGGTAGATGGTTGAGTTCAAGAATTTCGATGATTGATGATTTGAAGAAAATGTAAAAGAATAATCACGTTTTAAGTCTTGCACTCGCTACAATGGCGAAATCAGAAATTAGATGAGTACATAAAAAAAGGTAATATATCATAGACACAATTCATTGTAATATTTAAAATGCTAATTTGAATGGTATTGTGATAACACAAAGACCCGTTGAATCTAATATATTTAATTTTCAAAGTTGTTTTTTTTTTTTTAAAACGTTGCCCCAAACTAGGAATTTCTCCTGTATTGTGGGTGCGTTTGCAAATATTCAAACTCACATAAACTAACAGCCAGACCCAGAACAACTACTTGTAGGTCATACAAGTCACGCAGCGCAGCAGTCAATCGCTTAACCGCTGCGCCAACCATACCGTCGTGTGGGCAAATTAATGGAACAAAAATGTATAATGTTATGATGATACCTTTGAAATAGATACCAATATCGCTTTAGGAGACTGTACAACCGACGTGCGCCCGTCCTAGTGATCCAAAGCGAGTCGTTTTAAGCGACTGGCGTGACGGGCGGGGATGGGGCAGCGTTACCAACTCTCAAAAAATATTTCCCGTAACTTTAAAGTAAAAAAAACCCTAAAATTGTCACATTAATTTGAAAATCCCCCAAAATTTAATTTAACTAAACAAGTAAACAATAACCAACGTGTTCGTAATTTCCAGTAACATAAATAAAGGTAACCACAGACTATTCACCACAGAGTAGATGTAACATAAATAAAATATAAATGCAAAATCGATTGATAGAAAAAAAAAATCCTTTACACCAAGCGATGGTTGTCTTTTTCTAAAATTTTTTATATTGATGATTGAATTGAAATTAGTTAAGTGTCGAAAATAACAAAACTTATCGAAAAATATGGATCCTGATTCCTCATTGGTAAGCACGCGTGCTCAGCACGCAATTTCAATTTCTATTTTATTTTTAAATTCTGAATTCTTAGTAACGAGAAAAATAAATTACTCTAGATGTCATGACGTGTTTCTAGGTCAATAAATGAATACGATCAGCTGATTTGGGTTATCACACGATCTATACTTGTAAATAAAGAAGCCCCTAGAAAAACCTCTAAAAATATAAAGCCCCTAAAAAAATCCCATCGCACTAATTTACCCCTAAATTGTGGAGGAAAACCCATAAGTTGGGAACCTTGGGATCGGGGTGAACACCCCAGTCAGGGGAAGGGGTTGCCAGAGGATAAAATTTTGTAGACGGGAAACACTTCATAAAATATAGCTAAACGAGGTGAGGATTCCAGGTGCAAATAATGGAAACCGAAAATATAGCTAAACGAGGTGAGGATTCCAGGTGCAAATAGATGGAAACCGAAAATATGGAATGTAGAATACTTGTGAAAGAAAAACACTTGTTTTTTTTTTAACTAATTCCATAGGATTTTATTTACCAAATGTCACTACTTTAGTGATTGTGAAATAGTATTACATCAAGAAAAACTAGAATTCTTCGATTCAAGTTCAACTGTTTTCTAGCACGACTCAAGGCTAAAATGAGCCCATTATATGCTGTGCTGCATATGCTGTTAGAAAAATTTGTCAATTTACTTTTTTAGAAACCGCGAGACTAGTTTATTTTAGTTTTCTAGCACTCTTTCTTTAGTTAAAGAGGTGAAAGACATAATTATAGTATCTAGGTACTAGAAATAGGGACCTTATTAGCTTAACACAGATTGCAGACTAGCTAAAGTAGACTCATCTTTCATGGAGTAGGTACGTTCAACTGTATGAGACGAAATTGAATTCTTGTGTAAAACGCACAGTATGCAGACAGGTATGTTATAAGTTGCGGGATAACATCGATGATAAAAATGCTTGGCTCAATGCTGATCCACAAATAATTGATTAACACTTTAATAGACTGTCGGTGCTGCTGAAGACAATATCGCACCTTTAGAATTATAGAGACCTAATGCGAAATTAGCCGCAACCAAAATTGGTCTCTATAATTCTAAATAATTTTGGTTGCGGCTAATTTTGCATTAGGTCTCTTTAATTCTAAAGGTGCGATATTTTCATTGTATAAACTTCATCTCTCTTTTGTATTATATAATTGCATAGCAGAGGTGTGAGTACTGTAAAGGTTGTATGCCCAGCATGAAACCTTATGTTTGCTGGCAGCTAATAATGGCTATTGTTCGAACAGCCAGAAAGTATTCAATTAGATTTAAATAAAATACAGTGACGGATAATTTTCTTTAATATAAAAAATATTGATTTTTAATTTTTAACGCAGCATTGTCGTGTACCTTTTATCGTAATTATACGTGGTCACACGAAATTAAGCTCCAATCCTTGTTTCCTTTAATAGTTCGTGCCCCTTACACTAAACAAACCTTACACGAACATTATATTTGGTGGAGGCGCCGTCGCCGACACCGGAGCACCCCCGCGATAGTAGTGCGCGCACAAAGCGCATAGCGTAAAAAACCCTAGAGGCGTACTGCGCACTAATCTTGTCTTTTCCAGAAATATATGAAAATATAAGAAGAATATATTAAGACGCAGCCTTTTTCTTGGAAAATTGGACACACATAAAGCTAAGTGGTGAAGGCGAAATTGCGACGACCATAATGTCGAACGTACATTTTTCTGGCACCGGAGCAGATTGCTTTAATGATTTTATCGCTCAATTTCGCCTTGTAGCAGCCATAAACCAATGGCCAGAAAGCAGTCTAGGTCTCATTTTAGGAGCCTATCTGCAAGGACCCGCACTCGCATATTTTAAATCGATATATAAAGAAGATTTAACCTTTAAATCAATTTGTGATCTCCTAAGCGCGGAATTCCCCGTGAGAATTGATTTTACTGAACAATTTTACAATGCCCGTCAAGAAACAAATGAAGACATAATGGCATTTTTTCACAGACTAGGAAATCTAGCTGAAAAAGCAAATGTAATAGATGAAAAGATTTTTATTAAAAAATTTCTAAAAGGAATCACACATGATTATAAGATTAAATTGGGAACAAATTTATATCCATCTAAATCAGAGCTCAAAGCAACCCTCAACCAAATTAAAGATATATTCGAGGAGACCCGAGCTGAAGGGATGAATATCCCAATAACGCCTCCTAAAGGCATTTTAACCAAAGTCAGGATGGAACATCCATTTTCAATAGATAGTCAAAGGTCCACAGGAGACAGGAGGCTGAGGAGCCCCACACCCTCGCCATCTTCAAGAACCCCTCCACGTTCTTTCCCAGTACAGGAGGAAGAGACCTATCACACCCCTAGGCACGGACACAACCTGCGGCCTCGTCCTCGATTTAATTATACCAATAACTACCGTACACCTTTTGCTTCCCCCAGTACAAGAACCCCGCAGCCACCCAATCACCCAAACGAGCACGGACACAGGCGATGAAGTCAAACAGGGAGATACGTGCTGTGTCCGAAAAGGAAAATCTCCCAAGAAGTAAACTCAACACTTTTATTAATATCATCATAGCAAATCAAACCCATACTGCGTTGTTAGACACTGGAGCATCCATTTCATGTATATCGGAGCAATTGATGTTGGAATTAAAAATGAATTACACCAACATCAAGACGAAAAATTTCGTCAGATCTATCTCTGGTTCTTATTTAAAAGTTATGGGAGAAATTGAGTTAAATTTCATTATAGACTCTTGTAATTTTAATATCAGTTTTGTGGTCATTAAAGATATTAACCAGAAACTAGTCCTTGGACAGGACTTGTTCCAGAAATACGGTGCTGTCATCGACTTTTGTAATAACTGCGTTTTATTAAAAGATTGTATTTATGCAAAATTCTGTGAAAATTCTATTCAAAACGTTGCGTCAATGTCAAATACCATGACACATCAAGATCACTCTGACATAACAATTAAAAATAATATTGTCAAAAGTGACCATAATGATGAAGATGAAAAAAGTTTAAAATCAATTTCAAAAATGGATTTTCTCTATTTTACTAAATTGATGCAAGACAATGTTGAGGATTGTGCACCATCAACAAGAAACTCAGATCCAATGAATGAATTAAAAATCAATCCAGAATTGGAGATTACTGAGAAAAAAGCATTAAGAGGCTTACTTAATTATTTTAGAGAAAACTTTGCGTTTACAGCCTCAGAATTAGGTAGTTGTAGTTTAGTAGAAGTAGATATCAAAACGACCGATGAAATACCAGTTCATCGACCACCATATAGAGTATCACCCAAGCAGTTAGGAATCATTAACTCTCAGGTAGAAGAAATGTTAAATAATGGAGTTATTCGTGAGTCAAAAAGTGCATATGCATCACCAGTAGTTTTGGTGCAGAAACCTGATCAAACCTGGCGATTTTGCGTGGACTATCGAAAATTAAATAAAAAAGTAATCACCGATAGCTATCCCTTACCTATAATTGAAGATATTATGATCTACTTATCAGGATCACGGTATTTCGCGGATTTAGACTTAAATTCTGGCTACTGGCAATACCGTTTATGCGAAAAAGATAAACATATCAATCAATCAATCAATCAATCATAAAACAGCATTTATCACCCCATCAGGGTTATATGAATTTAATGTATTACCGTTTGGTCTAAAAACAAGCCAAGCTGTTTTTCAGAGAATTATGGACAAAGTCCTGGCGGGAATTAAATATAAAAACGCCATTTGCTATGTAGACAATATTTTAGTATGGGGAAAAAACTTCCTAGAATTCCAAGAAGCGTTAAAAGAAGTAATGTCGCGACTTAAGAGAGCGAATCTCACATTAAAACCAAGTAAATGTAGTTTTGGCTATCATAAAATATCAGTGTTAGGCCATGAAATCTCGGGGAACGGCGTAAAACCTGACAATCAAAAACTACAATCTTTAAAAACCCTAAAACCTCCAACAAACACAAAACAAGTTAAGTCTATATTGGGTTTATTTTCGTACTATCGCAAATTTATAAATAATTTTGCAGAATTAACAAAATTACCTTTGCCTTTAACAAAATTATTAAAAAAAGGGACGAATTTCAGCTGGACACAGAGACATCAGGACGCATTTGACACAATAATAAATTGTATGGACGACCCTCCCGTCTTACGCTTCTATTCAAACGAGAACCATGTGTTGACCCGCCTGTTGAAGTTTGTGAACGAAACGTCACTTGTCAAATTGATACAATTTGAATAAACGGGCGGAGAGGTGGTGGTGCATTCAAAAAACGATCCCAAAGAAACGCCATGTGTTTTATTTGACCATTCCTAAAGATAATTAAATAAATCTAATAAAAGTATCCAGAGATTCGGCGACGGACGCTGGGCGTACGTGAGCTTGCTGGACATCTGGCGACCGTGAAAAATTATGCTTGGTCTTTGTGAAAATTAACCGCCCGATCCCATGCGACACCGACACAAGATGGACGCCGCTGCGAAATGCCCTTCGACATCCTCGCAAACCAAAGAATTAATAAAATACAACAAAGAGAGAGGCATTCTGCGAAGGCTTTTCACGATCGCGGCCAACACCATCGAAGAAATTTTCAAAACCGGTGAAGGGAAGATGACCGAATTAAAATGTGAGTTTAACAAATTATATGACTTGAATACACGAATTTCACATTTAGATACAAAGATAAAAGACGAAATATTAAATAATGAAAGTACGGAGGCACTAATCGAAAAAGAGATCTTGACAGCGGAAGAATATAGCAACAGATTTATTGTTATAAAAACTAAATACGAGATAATTGTAAATAAATCTGCTAAAACAAGCACAAGCGGAGAACACACACAAAATAGATATTTCAAGCTGCCCGAGATAAAATTTCAAAAATTCGATGGTGATATTCGTAATTGGTTATGTTTCTGGGGTCAGTTTTCAAAAATAGACAAGGACTCAGGGTTGGATGATGATGATAAAATGTACTATCTAAAGCAGAGTATTGAAATTGGAACGGACGTCTACTCATTAGTAATGAGCTACCCTCCATCAGGGAACACATATAAAAAGTGCATAGAGGAGCTCAAACAGAGGTATGCGCGAGAAGAATTGCTAATAGAGGTTTATGTTCGAGAACTACTTGCGTTAGTTTTGAAAGGAAAATCCAACCTTGTGGAGCTATACGATAAACTGAATGCGAACTTAAGAGCCTTGGAAAGTCTCGGCATCAGTAAATACCAAGCGTTTATCCTTCCTCTCATAGAGTCTGCCCTACCCATTGATATTTTAAAGATTTGGGAACGACAGAAGGGGTATTTAAAGTCATGGGTTTTTTAAAAGCGGAGATAGAGAGCTCACAAAGAGTTGAGTTAACAAGAAATCTAGCTCAAACTGACCCTAATGGCCAAGAGGCCACCGCTAGCTGCCTTATAGCACATAACAATAATACAAAAAAGGAAATGCAACCCAAGAATAACTGCCTATGGTGCGATAAAATGAATCACTCAAGCGCTGAGTGTTATAAGCTGCATAACCTCACCGTGGAAGAGAGAATAGAAACTGCAAGGAAGAAAAAGGCATGTCCCATTTGTCTGAAGATTGGACATCATCCAAAAGCATGCAGAGCTTATGTGAAATGCTTTATATGCCATAAGAGGCACTCTACAGCACTCTGCACGGAGAAAAAAGAGGTGAAATGTCCTGAAAAAACGAATAATACTACTACAACAAATCTATCCACTCAAAATTACAACACAGAAACCTTACTACAAACAGTGATGATCAACGTGAGGAATGGAGAACGAGTCCTACCTGTTAGAGCGCTGTTTGACAACGGTTCTCAAAGGAGCTATATTCAAGAAAATGTTGCAAACGAACTGGAACTGATTCCCACACGACAGGAAAAGTTGAATCATTGCTTGTTTGGTAACATAAGAACTAAAATAGAACCTCATAATGTTTATAATGTAATGGTAGAAAATATTAATTCAAATTTTACAATGAATATTGAGGCCCTAAGCCAAACTTCAATTTGTGGAAATATTCCCAAATTAAATTTAAATAATGAGACATGTAAAATATTAAAAAGGCATCAGATCTCCTTACCTGATACAAAATCTGATATGTCAGAAATAGGTATTTTAATAGGAGCTGATTTTGCAGGATTCATGTTGACAAGTAAGGTTATTGTGATGGAAAATGGTTTGGTGGCAATTAAAACGAAATTAGGTTGGACAATTCAGGGCAGGCAAATTAGCACTTCATCTGATAATACTGCTTCTTCTATGTTTTGTATGTCTATGTCTACTAACAATAATTTAACAGATTTTTGGACTCTTGAAACTCTTGGCATATATGATCCAGCAGAGATGAAGTCTAGAGCGCAAGGCGAGGCCGAGGCAGTGAGCTCCTTCAAGGAGACAGTGACGATACTGTCAGGTGGCAGATATGAAGTGGAGCTTCCATTCAAGATAGGTTTTAATGACTTATTATCAAATTATAATGTTGCAAAGAAAAGATTGGATTTAAATACTAAAAAGCTGATTTCTAGTGGTAAGTACCAAGACTATGATGCGATTTTGCAGGAGTGGCTAAGATTAGGTATTATTGAGCCTTCTGATGTACACCATAGTCATAATTATGGTCATTATTTACCACATAAAGCTGTGTTTAAAGAATCTAGTCTGACAAGTAAGATAAGACCAGTCTTTGACGCCTCCTGTCAGGATAAAAATGGGCTGAGTCTAAATATGTGTTTAGAAAAAGGTATAAATTATATTGAACATATACCTAAACTATTAATTGGATTTAGGAAAGGCGCTATTGGTATAACAGCTGATATTGCTAAGGCCTTCCTTCAAATTAGTGTAAAGCCTGAGGATAGAGAATATTTAAAATTCCTGTGGTGGGAAGATGAGTCTCTGGAAAATGTAGTGGAATATAAACACTGCAGAGTAGTGTTTGGATTAACGTGTAGTCCATTTTTGCTCTCAGCTACAATAATACACCACTTGGACAACATATCCGATAAGTATGAACAGACAGCTCAGCTTCTTAAGAGCGTGTTAACATTTTACAAACGTAAATCGAGAACTTGGGAGATTTTGAAGTGATTTTGGCCATATAATTTATTGTTTTAGCTTTTTTTTACTTCAGTCATCGTAATTATCATACATTTTTATTTAATTTCCTAATAGCATAATTTACATTGGAAATTCGTCTTATTATTTGAAAGGGGCCTTTATACAATCTACATAACTTAATACTTTTGTCAGTAACTCGCCGAGGCGTATAGAGCATGACCAATTGATTTGGCTCAAAACTCCTGATCTTTGCCTTTTTATCAAAAATATTTTTTTGTTTTAGTTGTGCTTTTTTATGTTGTTAATTGCACAATTTATTAGGGCATTATTTTGATTATGTAATTCTGCATAATTACTTAAGCGATGGGGATCCTCATTGTTAACAATAATATCTGTTCTTAAAATGGGTTCGTTAGCAAACATTAACATATAGGGAGAGATTCTGGTGCTGGATTGTTTGCTGGAATTATATGCAAAGCATACTAATGGAACAAAGCTACACCAATTTCGTTGGTCAGCAGAGACATACATGGACAACATTTGAGTTAATGTTCTATTAAATCTCTCGACTAAACCATTTGTCGCTGGATGAAACGCAGTGGTGAAGCGTGATTTGGCTCCAAAATAATTTATTGTTTCTTTAACTAATCGCGAAGTGAAGACCGACCCTCTATCTGATATTATTTCCTTGACTCCTCCAAATCGGCAGAAAACTTCTTCAATCAGAAATTCACTGATTCTCTCCGCTGTTGCTCTTGGAATTGCCTTGCAGACTGCATATCTAGTGGCATATTCAACACATACAATTACATACTTATTTCCCTTTAATGATTTTCTAAAGGGGCCCAGCAGGTCTATTCCTACTTTCTCCATTACATGAGTTATTGTTATAGGTTGTAGTTGCGCCACTTGTCTGGTATTCTTCCGTTCTTGGCACAGAATGCAACTCTTCACATATTGTTCCACCTCATTCTCCGCATTCTTGATGAAGTAATTTGCTCTAAATTTTGCTAGGGTTTTGGCGAGTCCTAGATGTCCTCCAGACCATGGGTCGTCGTGTAGATCCTGCAGGATTTCTTGCAGCAATCGTTTCGGGATTATTATCAATTCTCGAATATTGTTTGACCTTTTCGCTTTCTTGCATAAAATGCCATTTATGATACTAAAACCCTTTAACACGCTGAGACCACTGGCTGTGATCCTGTCTAACCAATGTTTGCAGAATTCATCTTCTAATTGTTCATCTTTCAATTTCACCACTTCAACTTTATATACTTGCATGCCATCTTCTTGACATGTGGGGAGCTTCTGATCTTCATCATCTTGACATAAAGGATTTCTGCTCAAAAAATCTGCTATGATATTTTCCTTTCCTGCACAATGAATAATGTCGAATTCGTATGACTGGATACATAGAGACCATCTTGCTAATCTTCCATTCATGTCCTTTTTGTCTCTTAGCCAACATAATGCTTTGTGATCTGTCACAACTTGAAACTTCATACCCCAAAGGAAATGTTTGAAGTAATTTAATGCCCAAACTAGTGCTAGGCATTCCTTTTCCGTCGTGGAATATTTTTTTTCGGCTTCATTTAGCTTCCTTGATGCATAAGATACCGGCTGCATGGTGTCTGTACCCTGCATTAGGCAAGCTCCTAAGGCTTCTCCGCTGGCATCGATGTAAAGGCGGTGTCCAGCAAGCTCACGTACGCCCAGCGTCCGTCGCCGAATCTCTGGATACTTTTATTAGATTTATTTAATTATCTTTAGGAATGGTCAAATAAAACACATGGCGTTTCTTTGGGATCGTTTTTTGAATGCACCACCACCTCTCCGCCCGTTTATTCAAATTGTATCAATTTGACAAGTGACGTTTCGTTCACAAACTTCAACATCCTCCGAACACAGAGAAGGTAAAAAAACTCAATTAAACGAAACGTTATACCCTATAACTAACTTCAAAATAATATTTGGAAAAATAATTGCAACAAAAAAAATATACATTTCAAATTCAACATATAACACTCATAACTCGTCAAACATAAACATATTCATAGAAAAATTGTTGTCATTAGAAAATTAAATTATTATTGAAATATAATTAAAATTAATCAACCTCACTTCTGTGACACAATCTTTGTTACAATATTACGAGTAGAAATACTTTTAGTCAGTAGTCTTACATAAAAAATAATAAAAACTCAATTTTGAGTGTGTCCCTCCTAACACAGAAAGGCGAGATAAAAAAAAAATTTACACGTAATGTGATAAAAATGCGTGGTGGATCACAACTTAAATAAAATAATTAGAATTGAAATAATTGATTCATTTACAGCGTGTAATTGTCAATATTTATATTTTAAACTTACTAGGCATCACTACTGTCCTACCATACCGTGTGACTTTCTCAGGCCCCCTGGAAACATGCGTGGTACAATGATCCTTCGCCTGGGTTGGATTTTGTACTTATCTCTCTCTCTTCCTCTCTGTACTAATTCAGTCAAATACTCTGTCCTAAACCTATGACGAAAATCGTCGCGTAACTTTTGTAAGTATTTTAGTCGGACATTCAAGCTTTTTGAATCAAGGTAATCTAGATCAATTGTGTCTGAACTAGGTAATGGTTGCAGGAAGCAAGCTGGAGTTAGGGGCTCCAAGGAATTGGCACTATCATCCTGAACGTAAGTGAGTGGTCGATTATTCATTATTGACTCACATTCACATAGTAAAGTATAAAGTTCGTCATAAGTTACACTAGCTCTACCTAGAACTTTGCGCAACAGATTTTTCATTATTCTTATAAGACGTTCGAAAAAACCTCCCCACCAAGCACCAGTTGGTGCATTGAGTTTCCACTTGATTTTCTCAGAACATGTTTCCTGCTGCATTTTATCCCAATCTATACTATCCAATAGGTTCTTAGTACCAGCTAGGTTAGTACCATGGTCTGAATATATTACTTTTATTCTGCCTCGCCTAGCAATGAACCTCCTTAACCGGTAAACTACTTCAAATACGAAGATTTATGTAAACAAAGTCCGGCTAGGCCCGCGGCGTTTAGACAAAAGAATTTTTTGCGACGCACTTCAGAAAAAAAGGTCGGCTCGAGTTTTTGTTGCTTCTTGGTACTTAAAGTTTTGTTTTATGGTTTCTTATCTAAACAAACCATGTGTTAAGGCTAATTAGTTCTCGTCTTACGTAGAATTTTAATTATAAACAATGGAGATAAGAAACAATGGCCGAAAGTGTTTATGTTACTGTATTATGTCGCTAACTCATAAAAGTACCATCTCAATTTTCTCTAAATTTTGGAGTTTACTTATTGAATAGACTTAGAATCGATCAGCAGTTATTTTATGGGAATCCTACGTAACATTTTCATTATCTTGAAACTCAAAATTCATGTCGCGCGGAGGTCAGCGGCCATTTGTGCACTCGAACATTCAAAGGATTTATAAAACAATTTTTAGGTTAAATCGGCTAGTTTTTTTTAATAATATAGTTGTTACAACTAATAACTTACCATTATTTCCATCTGGATACCACTTTTTGCACTGTAAAACACTAAAACAATCACATTTCACAACACAAGGAACACTTCCACGAACGGTTTGTTTACGTACCACGTTTTGTCGAAAATAAAGTTTTTATGACGCTATTTTATGCAAATAACTACCTTCAACGATGTAATAACTACTTTAAATGAATATTAATCCACTTGAATGTCGAAACCGCACTAAAAATAAGAAAAAACACGATAAAACTAGAGAGCATAACACGGAAACGCCATGTTGCCAAGCGCGTTCGAAACGTCAAGTTTGACTTTTTTATTTTTCTGTTCACAGACATTTTTTTTGTCTTTGAATCATTTAGTCGACGAGAATATTTAACTGACAACATTGTTAAATTATCGCAGACGACATAAAACCTTATTTATATTAAGAATAAAGATAAAAACCGCCTGCATGCTGGTGCATGCTGGGTGGTTCCGATAGGAACCACCGGGGCTTGAAGGTGGTTTTACTTTTGGTTCCGGCCGGAACCAGCAGGACGTTACCGGAAGGAACGCAGGACATGATAGGGACAGAGTTAGTTCTAAATGTACTGCACGGTATACAGCACAGGTATATAGAACAATCCAACACTTTTCACCATTTTTTAAGAAAAGAGGTCCTGCTAGATCTACTCCTGACACTTCAAATGGTAAGGAGCTCTGCATTCGATCTACAGGCAAGGGTGCAACAGGTGCTTGCATATGTTTCACTCTGTATCTCCTACATAGCATGCAGTTATTTAATACTGACCTAACTACTCCACGAATGCCAATTATCCAATATGATTTTCTTATGTCAGCAATTAAAGTGTTTGGACCTGCATGTTGCAGGTGATTATGCTTCTGTTCTATTAACCTGCGTACTATCACATTCTTAGCCGGTAATAAAATAGGATATTTGGTGTTTTCAGGCATATCGGATAACAATAATAGCCTAGTCTTAATTCTTAACAACTGTTCCTGGTCTTGAAATGTATGTATGTTCTTACATTTTGACTCGAGAATATCATTATTTTCGCGTTGTAGTAGTAGGAATAATTTTATTTCTGCTTTTTCATATTCCTCACTTGTAATGTCATTATTATTTAATGTCCTAACTTTCCTTTTCAGACATTTATCTGCAAATCTGGTAATCCAGGCAACTACACGTACAATCTTAATATACTTACTAAAATATAGGAGCCTATCTGAGAAGTTCTCATCTGCTGAGATATTTATTACACAGGTTAACTTAGCTGTCTTTTTCAGTTCTTTTTTAGCTTCTGCTTCATCTGCTGTCACCAGGGAGCTTGGCCATTCTGCAGGACTGTGTAGCAAGAATTCTGGACCTTCCACCCACCTGCTCTCTAGCAAATGCTTTGCATCGCAGCTTCGCGACGGCAGATCAGCCCAGTTGAGAGATCCTGGAATATGAGCCCATTTTCCTGATTTAGTTCCTTCTCTTATTTCTTTAACGCGATTACCTACAAATACATTCCATGATAAATTATTACATATCCAATATAAAATGACGCTAGAATCAGTCCAATAATATTCATCACAGGCTAAATTTAAACTGTTCTTAATTTCTGTCAGTAGTCTTACTCCAATCACCGCAGACATAAGCCTATATGACTATATGATAGGCGTGTGTGAGGAGTATGCGAGGGTACATGGTCTCCTGTACAATGTACAGAAAAGCGAGCTCATGGTATTTCAAGCCAGGGGTCGTAAACTGGGGGATGTGGCACCTGTGCTGCTTAACGCTGTCGCTCTTCGAAGAGTGAGAGAGTTTAAATACCTCGGCCATGTGGTTACCGAGGATTTAAAAGACGATGGGGACATCGAAAGGGAGAGGAGAGCGATGGCGGTCCGCTGTAACATGTTGGCACGCAGATTTGCAAGGTGTAGTTTAGAGGTAAAGGTTACACTTTTTAAAGCATTCTGCCAAACTCTTTACACCTGCAATCTGTGGGTCGACTACACGCAGCGGGCCATCAACGCTCTCCGAATACAATATAATAACGCGTTCAGGGTGCTGGTGGGGCTCCCACGCTACTGTAGTGCGTCTGCGATGTTTGCGCACGCGCACACAGACGGCTTTCACACTGTGCTGCGGCGCCGTATCGCGTCGCTGATGTTCCGTACGCGTGGGAGCGCCAACGCCATCCTGAACGTGCTCAGCCACAAGCTGGACAGCCCCCTTCTGGGGCACTGGGTTCAAGCACAAGTGCGCGTGCCCGGGGCCCCAGAGGGCGGCAAATACTTAAATTAATAGAAAAATTTTAAATACTAACATAGTTTTAAGTCGTTCTACTAACAATATGTATGGGTCAAATATGCCTGAAATAAAAAGATTTTATTTTATTTATTTATAAGCTCAAGCCTAGGTATAGAAATTATTTTTGGTGGTGTTAACCTAGACTTTGCTGCGACTAACTGAACAGTGACGTCATTGCCTTTTTCAGCCCGTAAGAATATACAACAGGCCATTGCATATTTACTAGCATCACAAAACACATGTAAGCTTAGTTTGCAGTCAGTCAATTTGTTATCTGCTAATCTCCTAGGTATTCTACATTGCTCTAAATATTTCAAATTGTTATACCATTTTAGGAAATTATGTGCTAAGTCTTGAGGTAAAGGTTCATCCCAGGTCAACTCCCGGATCCACATTTCTCGTAGCAACAGTCGCGGAGCCAAGGTGACAGGACTAGTAAATCCTATGGGGTCAAATATCTTCTGAGTCAATGAAAGTACCACTCTTTTAGTTAGCTTACCTAACATCTCTGGAAGAGGCAGATCACCAATGTTACATGAAAGCTCATCACAGACTGTGTTCCAGTTCAGGCCTAGAACTGATATAATATCCTTACCAGCTTCGTTGATCTGGAGTGGTGATGTTGTCCACATTCTCAGGTCGAACTGTGCTGCTTTCATGACTTCTACTGCTTCTTCGATAAATCTGCGTGCCTCTTCTTCAGATTCTAAGCTTGTAAGGCAATTATCTACATAAAATGATTTCTTAAGAGCGTTGTACCAAATCTAGGCGTTCGGGATTTAGGTTTTTATTGCTCGACGCCGCGTAGTGAGTGCGCGTGTGTGCATTTTTCCTCATTTACGGCACACAGTTGCAACGCTGCGACGACTAAACGATTTTGATCTGTAACTATGGCGTACCTATATTTTTTTGAAATAAAAAGCTAGAGGTTTACGTGTATTTTAAATAAACTTGTACAAATATGGATGAAGAAAATAATATTATGTAGGTACATAGAAAAATAAACTCATTTTATTTGTATAAGTACCTACTTAATTGAAGTTTTATAAAACTATTTGTCTAAGGGGCATCGATCGACTTTTCCTTGGATCTATAATTTCTGGGAGAACACAATCAAAATAAAATTTTGCTAACCGCGGAGCCATCTTTTGTTCCCAGAAATTATCATCTCTGAAAACTTTGACGACTTTTATATTAAATTCACAGCCAGTCCAAACAGCAAACAAACACACATTCTTATTAGCGATGTGAAGTTGGCCTTGGATTTGATAAAACCAATCATGGTTTTTTTTATAACCACATCGTCGCCACATAGTTTAAAACATTTTTTTTTTTTTTGCTGAATAGCAATATCTGGATCGATACCAAAAACAGAAAAAAGGCACTTTATTTCGATGATGCCATCTTCATATATGCCGTCCGGTGACGCGCCTAGGAAAAAAAGGGATTCATCAATAAACAAACCACATTTTTCGATGGATATGTTTTCTTAGCTTTTACCTCGTTATCTTTCCCGTGTTTCACTGATGCCACATGATCTAACGAGTATCTATACAAAATACTTTTTGCACGAGGCGCTGAATTAGAATTTGGTATTCTTTTGCAATTTTTTTTACAAAATTTACAAAAATAGAAATTAAAACTGGAGTATACATAACAATTTCGACTCACGATATATTTTGATACTAGGTATTTCCGTTAACTTTATGGGTAGGTCTTCATTTGCTTCAAAGTACATATTTACAGTACAACAAAATAAAATGATATAAGAATAATCAGCCTATAACGCTGGGACACGGGCCTCCTCTATGTGAGAGGGACCACGCGGGCCCAGTGCAGATTGGTAGATGTCACATGTCTTCGAACGTTTGCTTCTAGGACATGCCGGTTTCTTCATGATGTTTTCCTTCACCGTTTTGAGAGCAGTGGTGATGAAATAATTTACACAAAGTGAAGCACCTGTCTGGATTCGAACCTACGACCTACAATTCGTAAGTCGCGGTCATTACCACTGGGCCACCACTGCTCTAATGATTGATCTGAATAAACATAAACCCAAAAGTTCACAAACTGAAATAATAATAACAATGTTCTACTCATGATATTTGATTATTGAGGTTATTGGTACTAGGTGTTTCTCTGGGTAAATCAAAAGTCACATTTGGGTTTCGTTCTTCAATAAAACCAATGTCCATGTTTTCAGTACTGCAAATAAAATTGCCGATATTAAAGAAAATAAAACAAAAGTTCATCTACTAGAATAAAAACAACTATTTTCAACTTACGATATTTTATCATTTGTGTAACTGACATCAGGTTCTTCTACTATATCCGTGGATGAGTCAAAAGTTGGGAGCGAGTCGGAAGCTACATTTTTGGATGAGTCAGAAGTTAAATTTACTGGTGAAACCACAGTAGGAGGCGAGACAGAAGTTACAGTTGAGGATGCATTGGGGATTAGAGTATTTATCAAAGATGTTCTTAATTTTGATCTGAAAGAAAAAGAAAAGACATTTATTAAGGAAGTTAGGGAATTGACGGAACAAAAATTAACCAATACTTCATTGTGGGGTACCTACCCGTTATATTTAAATTTAATCAGTAATAGTAATGCATTCTAAAATAGAAACGGTTACGGTTGATGGGTGACCGCTAGTGGATTTGCCATTTACCTGACTAAGAGTATTATGTTGATAGAAAAACAATAACTTGCACAAATGTTTTGGCAGCCTGTTAAAAAATTAAATAGGTACTTACGCAGCTTCTCTTGCCTTCTGCAAATTATTAATCATTTTACTTTTTCGTGACCTAACCTTAACCACCCACCCATAACCACCCACCCATCCATATGGATTCTACCCATATTCTGTAAGTAAAATAATGACAAGTTTGTAGAGAAAGAAGTTACAAGTTAAGTACATAATTCAACTTTACCTAATTAAAATATTACTTTTAATGAACAACCTCATTCAGATTCACAAAAAAAATAAAAAATACTTAAATCAAAATCAAAATCAAAAGTCATTTATTCAAACTAGGCTGAGAGTCAGCTCTTTTTGAACGTCAAAATAAAATTACATAAGACAGTCCCCCCAAAAACGCCCGCCCTTCACCACTTCCTAGTGCTTTAGCTGGGAAGAAGAAGTAGCGGAACAAACTCCCCAGCAGCACAGCTGTCTGTTAAGTTAGAAGAACTTGTTTCTATACAATAATACGTAATAAAAATTACGAAACACAAAAAAAAACATAAAATTTGCCATATGTCAGCTAGCACACGCCAATATACCATCAAAAATTGAAAACTAAAAATAATAGAAAATTAAAATAAAACGTAAACAGAACTTCCAATCTAAATAAAAGCCTCTAGGCATAAAGGGCATGCCAGCTTACATATGTAATTCTGCATTATGCAAATATAGCTATAAGTAACTTATAACAAAAGTTAAACTAGGACCTCTGGACTAAAATTATTAAAAACTTAATACAATTAACAATAACAAAACCATGGTCAGCAAGACGACCAGTCACCACGAGCAGCACCCGTTCACGAGCATAACGCAAAGATCAGCCATTGCCCCCCTCGCCATATTTGAGGGAAGGATGCAACCCGACCCCCGACGCTACCGCAAGCAGTGACATCTAAGGGAGCATGACGAACTTGCTGCCGGTTGCACTGGCAAGAATAATCATGAATTGTCGAGGTCGCTAGCTAACTACATATTGCAATACTACTCATTAAAAAAAAACATTGTAATGAGTAGATTAAGTCATAAATAAATGATAAAAAAAGTAAAACCTGAATTATACAGTCAGATAAAAAAAAAGCAATTATATGAAATAACATAATGATATAACCTGTCAGTGGGTAAGCTAATTCTGGTGAAAGAACACAAACATTGTCTTGAGTTAATCACAGCGACCAACAATTCTTATCATTTAAGTAGTCGTTAATAGAATAGTATGCCTTTGAACAAAGGGTGGATTTTACTTTAGCTTTAAACGCACTAAAATGCAGATCTAGCAAGGAAGAGGGTAGCTTGTTATAGAAGGTTATACCCAGACCTACAAATGAGTTATGAACCTTATGTAGCCGGTGAAAGGGAATACGTAGTTTGTCCTTATTTCTAGTATTAATATTATGAATATCACTATTTTTAGTGTACAAGTGTATATTTTGCCTAATATATAAGATGTTGGCGAAGATGAATTGCGATGCCACCGTAAGAATCCCAACATCTTTTAAAAATTCTCTCAGAGAAACTCTAGAACCTAGTTGGTAAATTGCTCTAACAGCTCGTTTTTGAAGAACAAAAATATTTTGAATGTCAGCGGCTTTGCCCCACAGCAGAATGCCGTAGGACATAACGCTATGAAAATAACTAAAATAAACTAACCGAGCTGTATCAACGTCAGTGTATTGTCTTACTTTCCTGACGGCGTAGGCGGCCGAACTGAGCCTTCCCGCTAGGCTTGATATATGTAATCCCCACTGAAGTTTGGCATCTACTGTTAAGCCTAGAAAAACTGCCGAGTCTACAGTTTCAAGCACCTCATTATCTAAGACGATGTTGGGTCCTAAATTCCTAACATTCGGTAAGGCGAACTTGATACATTTCGTTTTCTTGGCATTGAGAACTAGGTTATTTACGGTAAACCAATCCGTAACCTTTGAGAGTGCACTGTTTACGTCGTCAAAATCTTGTCTGTTCCTGTCTACTTTAAAGATAAGAGAGGTATCATCAGCAAACAGTACAACGTTACAGATATCCTTTAAATAGAATGGCAAGTCATTAATATACACTAAGAATAAGAATGGACCTAGTATTGAGCCTTGAGGTACACCTAACTGAACTGGTCGCCCGGATGATTTCACACCATTAACATCTACACATTGGTGCCTATTTTGCAAATAAGAGCTTATTACGTTAAGAGCTTCGTTTTGAACACCGTAATGACGTAGTTTACGCAAAAGCGTGTCATGGTGCACGCAATCAAAGGCTTTGGAGAGATCACAGAAAACTCCAATAGCATTTTGCGAGTTTTCCCACGCGTTAAAAATGTGTTTCAGCAGAGCAACACCCGCATCTGTAGTCGAACGACCTTTTGTAAAGCCATATTGTTCATCGTGAAGGAGGCTATTTAAATTAAAATGTCTTAGCAACTGCTTGAGTATTAACTTTTCAAATATTTTACTAAAGGCCGGTAAGATAGAAATAGGCCTAAAATTGCCAACGTTATTTTTATTTCCTGATTTAAATAATGGTATGACTTTACTACTCTTCATGAGGTCAGGAAAAGACCCTAGATCAACACATTTATTAAAAGTAACAGCTAGGTTCGATGTCGATTATATTACTTAAAAGCTTAATGGAGATGCCCCAGTAGTCTCCAGTGTTTTTAGACTTAAGTGTGTTAAAAATGTTAACCACATCAAGAGGCGTTACATGTTCGAAACTAAATAAGCGACTACATTTGGGCACACTACTGTGCAATAGATTTTCAGCTTTAGACGGGGACGAATTTAAGTAGCGAGTCGTAGTAATAGGTATGTTGGCAAAAAACTCATTAAATGCCTCAGCTACGTCGGCAGCTTTATCAACTAATTTGTTGTTGACCATAATCTCTAATTGTTTTTCCTGTTTAACCGATTTACCCGTTTCATTGTTAATAATTTTCCATGTGGTTTTTACTTTATTACTAGATTTTTTTATAGTATCGCTTAAAAATTTAGATTTAGCAAAAGCACAGATCTTTTTAAATAATATTGAATAATTTCTGACATACTTTAGGAAAGGAGTATCAAACCTATACTTTTTCAAACCATATAGCTCGTATAGTCTCGCTCTACTTTTATAAATACCTGGAGTGGCCCATTGGTTGAAGCCAACGGAGGTGCCATTAATGTCAATGGCTTTGGTCTTGAAAGTAGACTGGTATTCTTTATGCACTACATCGAAAAGGGCTCCATAGATTTCATTAGGATTCTCATGTTCTATTAAAGATGGGGTAATTCTACGAGCTATATTATTCTTAAATTTGTTGCAACGACTAGCTGTATAAGGCCTGCATTCTATTAGGTCTTTACCTATGAAATTGCCGTTTTGCAGTAGTGGCCATTTCAAATCAAAATAATTTTTGTTTGGGTAAGAATTCTAATTTCAAATTAATTTTATTTTAAAAACATGGATTTTTTTTTCCAAAAGTAGTCATTTGTTTATTGATTAGTGTTACATTTTCATCGCATTTCAATCTTTTTCGTCATCATGGATACGTTAAAAATTCGAGTAATTATGGAATATGAGTACCGTCGTGGCAGCAACGCGGCACAAGCGGCACGCAACATCAACGACGTTTACGGAGCTAACACTACAAACCAACGCACCACCTGTTATTGGTTTGCTCGCTTCCGTTCTGGAAATTTCGACCTGAAAAATGAACCTCGCGGTCGTCCGAAGACTTTGGTCGACAATGACGAATTAAAGGCGATTGTGGAAGCTGATGATACACAATCTACGGCTGAATTAGCAGCAGCTTTCGACGTTAGCGTCAAAACAATATTGGTCCATTTGCGTCAAATTGGCAAGGTAAAAAAAGCTTGACAAAAGGGTGCCCCACGAACTCAATGATCGTCAGCGCGAAGTACGCGTCGAGACGTGCCTTGCACTGCTCAACAGACACACAAATGAAGGAATTTTGAACCGCATTGTTACCTACGATGAAAAATGGATTTTGTTTGATAACCGCAAGCGCTCAGCAAGTTGGTTGGATCCTGGTTCAGCACCTAAACAATGCCCTAAACGAAAACTTACCCCTAGAAAAGTGATGGTCACTGTTTGGTGGTCTAGCGCCGGTGTGATTCATCACAGCTTCTTACCAAACGGGGTGAGCATTACTGCAGATGTGTACTGTGAAGAACTCAACACAATGATGGAGAAGCTGGCACATCTCCAACCAGCATTGGTCAATCGCTCGTCTCCGCTGCTCCTGTACGACAACGCGCGACCTCATACTGCACAGCAGACGGTCTCCAAGTTGCAAGAACTGGGGTTGGAAGCTCTCCGTCATCCACCCTACTCACCAGACCTTGCGCCTACAGACTACTACTTTTTCCAGAATTTGGATAACTTCTTGGCGGGAAAAAAATTCAATACCCGAGAGGCAGTACAAAATGCCTTTGAAGAATTTGTTGCCTCCCGTCCAGCTGATTTCTTTAAGAAGGGCATCAATAAACTGCCACTGCGATGGCAAAGATGCATTGATTGCATGGGTGATTACTTCGATTAATACAAATAAAAAATACATGAAAAAAATTCGTTTAAATTTTTTCATACAAAACGGCAATTTCATAGGTAAAGACCTATTATTTTATGCGGCTTTTTATGTAAAGGCAAAGGGAAGCTAGCTAATAATCCACAGTGGTCTGACGTTAAGTCACTTAACACTAATTGATTTTTGGCATCACAGTCACTAAATATATTATCAAGACAAGTCGACGAAAATGCCGTAATCCTAGTAGGTTCAAAAAACAAGTTTTTTAAATTAAAAGACCTAAACAGATTGAGAAGTCTAATACTTAATGGAGTGACATCTAAAATATTAACATTAAAATCTCCACATACAATTATACATTTATTACTTGATTTTAATTTATTGAGTGAATCCTCCATTACCGATTCGAAACGAATAAAATCCCCAGAGGGGGGCCGATAAACGCAAATTATCACGTAACGCTCGAGTTCAACACAAGACAACTCAATAGTGCGCTCGATGGAAAGATTAACTAGATCTAAACGTTGTTCGTGATCTAAACTTACGGATCAAAAATATTTTGTCGCACTATAATTTACGTATATATTACGCGTGGCGGTTGCGCGGCGGCGGGAGGTCAACCGACATAGGTCCTGCGTCGACGAGTGCCAGAGCACGACTGATTTATGTCGCTCGATGCATCCTATTTTATAATTACTTTGAAAAATTATTTTCATAGATTATTGAAGACAGGTATTTTTTCTTTTTCACACATTAATAGTACTATCTTTCTTCTTGCGTATAAAATTATTTATGTTGCCAAATGACTTTTAGATTATGAGATATGACGTGTTTTCTTGTAGTCGATTTCTCGATTTTTGATTTTCTTAGACGTGATAAAAATGCAAGTTAATTAATTAAAAATCGAACTTTTCTGAATACATTTTAAATTTCAGGATATGCCTATTCGAATGAATACCTTTTACTTTCTTACTTAGTAATAATAATTGTTGTAATATTACTTGAAAGTTGAGCCTTCGCACGTCATCTGGAAATCGCGCTTTCGAAATCAGCTGTTTTCGTAGTCAAAAATACAATTTGAACGAGTTTTTATTAATAGACTTTAACCCTTCCGGACCAATGTGAACTTTCACATTGATTGTTTGATTGTGTCCGAGGACTCGTCGCGTCTTTTCGCCGGGGTTTTGGCGTGGCGAGGTTCAAGCATGACAAATATAGTTTGCATAAGGTGCATTATGGCACACTTAAATATTTAACTTCATTGACACTTATTATGATGTCAAACTTGTGGTTTGTTTGTCCTGTCCTTGAGCCTTCCCTTGCAAGGGAGGTACCTCACTTTGTATTAACAATCCCCGCGTTAGGTAAATTAAATTCTCTTAGGGTTAGGCAGGAACCTTCTGATTGTTCGAACGTTGTGAATAAAAGGATTGCACAATTATGGGAGTGCATTCATCCATTTATTCAAAGGTGGGCGTAGCTCATGTAAAGGTTGTATGCCCAGCATGAAACCTTATGTTTGCTGGCAGCTAATAATGGCTATTGTTCGAACAGCCAGAAAGTATTCAATTAGATTTAAATAAAATACAGTGACGGATAATTTTCTTTAATATAAAAAATATTGATTATTAATTTTTAACGCAGCATTGTCGTGTACCTTTTATCGTAATTATACGTGGTCACACGAAATTAAGCTCCAATCCTTGTTTCCTTTAATAGTTCGTGCCCCTTACACTAAACAAACCTTACACGAACATTATAGTACCTACTAAGCACTTTAGAGCTACCATCTTTCATTGACTTGAATGTGCTCCGGCGGCACCTGGCGGCCGTATATCATGCTTACTCATATGTCTCGCTGATGATAGCTCGTGTGTTGGATTATTGAGCTCCTTTCAAAATGGATGACCTGGAGTGAACGGGCGCCGTCAGTTAGGACTGATCATTTTTTAGCTGCCACGGATTATTTTATTTCAGAATTCTGTTTTTTTTGTAACTATTTGCTGTACCTACTCCGGATGCTGTAAACGTGTACGTCTTTTTTACATCGTTCTTACATAATTAAATAATAAAAAAGAATTCTGGGAAAAAAAAATGATAATAATATAATATAATGAAATATTAGGTAGGAGGTACATCCGTCTATTTTATTTTCACTCAATTATGTGACGGACGAAACGATAGTGTGCGATGGGCACCGCACACTGGCATCCATTGATAGAGTCATATCTTTTATTTATTGTTGGTATTGAAATCGGAATAGTTTCAAACGTCTCTAGAAATAATAAACCCACGTTGTTAAAAAACCATAAAGATTTTCATATGCAACAATCGAACTATTCATAATCAAATGTTTCTTTTATTAACAAGGGTACAACCCTATTTGACATTATATTTATTTTCTGTCACACTTTTGTATTAATAAGTTATGTCAACGATCTACCAGAATGTTTTTCGGCTGGTTTTGGTACTTTGTGCGTGGAGTTTGAGCTTTTAGTTTCTCGGCTACTGCTGCTAACCCATTGAAAATAATATACTTTCTTCTCCGCTGCACCGTGTATGTGTGTTGTACATTACTAAAGACAGGACTTTTTGTGTACAAATATTGACAATATTGATCATGGCGAGTGCGACTGTGGGGCGATGTCTCAACTGCTCCTTGAGATTAACGCCACTTATGCGCAGGCTCGTGCTGTCGGAGATTCTTGATTCAAGCGCTACTACTGAGCATGAGGTCCTGGGTTCGATCCCCAGGTCGGGAAAAGTCTTGTTGGGTTTTGCCATCTGGAATTGCTCATTAGCAGCCTGGAGTCTGGATTTTTGCTTTCTTGATGGCAATTTAGGCTTGCCCCTATTACCTACATGGGACTTAAACATAACTGCCGAAACGTGAGTATACTACACATAGTTACACCTCTGCTTAACCCTTCGGGGAATACATGTGTAATGCCATGTTATATAATATAATGTTTGCTTGCATGCTTTGCGTTTAAATGAAACGCGGGACTAAGATTTTGAGGCACAAACATACTCAAAATCTAAAACAGTAAGACTTGGTGAGGTGGTCACCAGTAACTGGTCACCTGACATAGCTAACCTGCTACAGATTTTACACAATTGTATTTCAAAAGCACAAGCTTACTCGGAAAACCGCGTAGACCCTTTCAAATAGCTTTTTTCACTTCATTTTGTGTTCGAAAATAACCTAAAAATTGTCATTTCATTTTTGTAAATATTTCAGAAACGCCGTTGTAGATTGTGTTGAATTTTTTGAGGAAGTATTTAGACATGTCATCGAGTATTTTGAAAATGATTTGATGAAGACACACAAATGTTGTAAAGAGTACATTTGTCCATAGTGCCGTGGGCATTTTCCTTTATAATATTAATGGGAAGTAGGATTTGTTATTAATTATCTTAAAATATTTACATAATTTAAATGCTAAGTCTTAAAAGATAACCATCATCGTCATTTGAAGTCATTTCAACCAAAAGACGTTCACTGCTGGACAAAAATTTCGCGCGCCACGCCACGCCGCGCGCCATACCGTACGGATGCGCTTCTGTGTAATAGAATCAGTTATTGTAAAATGTACCAAGTGAAACATCGTTTTAAACGAAGTTTTTGCATTTGTGAGCAATAAAATAGATGTAATGGGGCGAAGAAAGTTTAGTGAGAATATGAGTTGTGTTTTCTACAAAAGAAAAACAGGATGCTAAGAAACTTTTTTCAATTCTTTGCCAACATCACTGCGTATAAAAACTGGCAAACGCGAAGGGAAATCTTAGCAGGACCCTTGAAATTGCTGGATAACACCGATCTTGAAATTATCGTTATATGCGTGGCCCGCGATCTGCACATCAACCGCCACTAGAACAGCAGTCTCATGTTACAAATGTAAATAAATCAAAGAGCAAAAATGTTAACATCCCTATGTATGAGGTAACCGCACTCAACAGATTTTGTAGATAACGAGTGCGCGTCTAAAACAGCCAATTTCGATACTCGTGCTCAAGTAGAAAGTACTATAATTATGTCCGTCATTAAGTTCGCTCAGTACCACTAATGTCGATGCGCATTTAAAAACAACGCGATTCCGCATGTGAACAACGTAACCAAAATGTCTGTGTTACAATAAAGTACAGTGATTACACAAAAAATGGTTCTTTACCAAAACCGATGACATTTGCTGAGTTAGTCAACAAACCTAATCAATGGAAGATAGTGGAACCGACAGGTAAATGGACACTTATTCAGAAAAATCGGTTGAAAAATCAGTTTTTGGGACAGAAAGATACTGCAGTCACTGAAGCCGAAGCAAAATTCAAGGCGGCTGATATTAAGGTACCGTTATTTATTATGTGGATAAGAGTACTACAGAAAGCAATATTTATCTGATATTATATTTAGTAAAACCAAGCTGCGTGTTTACTTACAGAAAATTGATATTAAAACTCAAAGAGACTATAATGTCTTTAAGTTTTCGGTACCGAGGCACCGCTTGAGAAATGATATGCTGAAAAAATAATACGTTGGGTACGAGCGGTAGTAAAAAACATGTAATGGGGTGGAATAGGTATGTGGGCAAAGCTCATGGGGTGGCCAGAATTGGTTTTCAGAAATGGATACTGTTTGGTAAACCTATGACAGGTTTAATTTATGAATCAATGTGTCATAAGAGAAAAAAATTAAAGAAAATCTGAAATAGTGCCAACAACACCAGGAGCAGATAAAGATGGATTGGCTAGCGTCACTGCATTTGAATAATAGGTTTAGGAATTTAGGAACCATACCAATAAACTGAACATCAGGCCTGGCGTTCCTTTGAGTGTCGAGGGTATGGCTGACGCAAAGATCCCCTATACTCAGGAGCGGGAACTCCACGGTTTCTTATGCACCACTAAAAGACCAACCCAAAAACATAAAAAAGTATCCCAGAACTCTGAATAAAGTATCAGCAGAGCATAAGTAAAGATTTAGTGTAGTAACTATTAGGATTTTAATCAGTGGTTTACAAAGACTGCTCAAAAAACATTTTTAGTTGCACTCAGGAGCGGGAACTCTACGGTTTCTTATGCAACACTAAAATAACAATCCAAAAACATAAAAAAGTATCCCAGAACTCTGAATAAAGTATCAGCAGAGCATAAGTAAAGATTTAGTGTAGTAACTATCAGGATTTTAATCAGTGGCTTACAAAGACTGCTCAAAAAACATTTTTAGTTGCACTCAAGAGCGAGAACTCCACGGTGTCTTATGCACCACTAAAAGAGCAACCCAAAAACATGCAAAAATATCCCACAACTCTGAAAAAGGTATCAGCAGAGCATAGGTAAAGATTTAGGGTAGTAACTATCAGGATTTTAATCAGTGGTTTAGAAAAACGACTCAAAAAACATTTTCAGTAGCACTCAGGAGTGTAATTTCTTTAGTGTTGCATAAGACATTTGGACTGATTTAACAGTAGTTTTAGGATGGCTGAAAACAGATGTGAGAAACCTTAAAATGTTTGTCTGCAACAGGGTTAATGAGATTAACGAGTTAACTAATGGTTTTGAACATAGACATGTACCTACGAATATGAACCCAGCTGACTTGGCTTCAAGGGGAGTTGAACATAGACATGTACCTACGAATATGAACCCAGCTGACTTGGCTTCAAGGGGAGTTGAACATAGACATGTACCTACGAATATGAACCCAGCTGACTTGGCTTCAAGGGGAGTTGAACATAGACATGTACCTACGAATATGAACCCAGCTGACTTGGCTTCAAGGGGAGTTGAACATAGACATGTACCTACGAATATGAACCCAGCTGACTTGGCTTCAAGGGGAGTTGAACATAGACATGTACCTACGAATATGAACCCAGCTGACTTGGCTTCAAGGGGAGTTGAACATAGACATGTACCTACGAATATGAACCCAGCTGACTTGGCTTCAAGGGGAGTTGAACCCCAGGACCTACCATCTTCTACTTTGTGGTGGGAAGGTCCTTCTTTCCTAAAGAAGGAACGTTTAGAGTGGCCACAGAATTCGTCCGTAGCTCAAAAATTACCCGAGCTATAGGTGCATTCATTATTAACTGCAGCAAACAATTGTGCTGACAATAGTTTATTTATAGATTTCCATAAGTACTCCAATTTCAATAAATTAAGTAGAATATTTGCGTATGTTCTACGTTTTGTTAACAACAAAGATGGATTGGCTAGCGTCACTGCATTTGAATAATAGGTTTAGGAATTTAGGAACCATACCAATAAACTGAACATCAGGCCTGGCGTTCCTTTGAGTGTCGAGGGTATGGCTGACGCAAAGATCCCCTATACTCAGGAGCGGGAACTCCACGGTTTCTTATGCACCACTAAAAGACCAACCCAAAAACATAAAAAAGTATCCCAGAACTCTGAATAAAGTATCAGCAGAGCATAAGTAAAGATTTAGTGTAGTAACTATTAGGATTTTAATCAGTGGTTTACAAAGACTGCTCAAAAAACATTTTTAGTTGCACTCAGGAGCGGGAACTCTACGGTTTCTTATGCAACACTAAAATAACAATCCAAAAACATAAAAAAGTATCCCAGAACTCTGAATAAAGTATCAGCAGAGCATAAGTAAAGATTTAGTGTAGTAACTATCAGGATTTTAATCAGTGGCTTACAAAGACTGCTCAAAAAACATTTTTAGTTGCACTCAAGAGCGAGAACTCCACGGTGTCTTATGCACCACTAAAAGAGCAACCCAAAAACATGCAAAAATATCCCACAACTCTGAAAAAGGTATCAGCAGAGCATAGGTAAAGATTTAGGGTAGTAACTATCAGGATTTTAATCAGTGGTTTAGAAAAACGACTCAAAAAACATTTTCAGTAGCACTCAGGAGTGTAATTTCTTTAGTGTTGCATAAGACATTTGGACTGATTTAACAGTAGTTTTAGGATGGCTGAAAACAGATGTGAGAAACCTTAAAATGTTTGTCTGCAACAGGGTTAATGAGATTAACGAGTTAACTAATGGTTTTGAACATAGACATGTACCTACGAATATGAACCCAGCTGACTTGGCTTCAAGGGGAGTTGAACATAGACATGTACCTACGAATATGAACCCAGCTGACTTGGCTTCAAGGGGAGTTGAACATAGACATGTACCTACGAATATGAACCCAGCTGACTTGGCTTCAAGGGGAGTTGAACATAGACATGTACCTACGAATATGAACCCAGCTGACTTGGCTTCAAGGGGAGTTGAACATAGACATGTACCTACGAATATGAACCCAGCTGACTTGGCTTCAAGGGGAGTTGAACATAGACATGTACCTACGAATATGAACCCAGCTGACTTGGCTTCAAGGGGAGTTGAACATAGACATGTACCTACGAATATGAACCCAGCTGACTTGGCTTCAAGGGGAGTTGAACCCCAGGACCTACCATCTTCTACTTTGTGGTGGGAAGGTCCTTCTTTCCTAAAGAAGGAACGTTTAGAGTGGCCACAGAATTCGTCCGTAGCTCAAAAATTACCCGAGCTATAGGTGCATTCATTATTAACTGCAGCAAACAATTGTGCTGACAATAGTTTATTTATAGATTTCCATAAGTACTCCAATTTCAATAAATTAAGTAGAATATTTGCGTATGTTCTACGTTTTGTTAACAACAAAGATGGATTGGCTAGCGTCACTGCATTTGAATAATAGGTTTAGGAATTTAGGAACCATACCAATAAACTGAACATCAGGCCTGGCGTTCCTTTGAGTGTCGAGGGTATGGCTGACGCAAAGATCCCCTATACTCAGGAGCGGGAACTCCACGGTTTCTTATGCACCACTAAAAGACCAACCCAAAAACATAAAAAAGTATCCCAGAACTCTGAATAAAGTATCAGCAGAGCATAAGTAAAGATTTAGTGTAGTAACTATTAGGATTTTAATCAGTGGTTTACAAAGACTGCTCAAAAAACATTTTTAGTTGCACTCAGGAGCGGTAACTCTACGGTTTCTTATGCAACACTAAAATAACAATCCAAAAACATAAAAAAGTATCCCAGAACTCTGAATAAAGTATCAGCAGAGCATAAGTAAAGATTTAGTGTAGTAACTATCAGGATTTTAATCAGTGGCTTACAAAGACTGCTCAAAAAACATTTTTAGTTGCACTCAAGAGCGAGAACTCCACGGTGTCTTATGCACCACTAAAAGAGCAACCCAAAAACATGCAAAAATATCCCACAACTCTGAAAAAGGTATCAGCAGAGCATAGGTAAAGATTTAGGGTAGTAACTATCAGGATTTTAATCAGTGGTTTAGAAAAACGACTCAAAAAACATTTTCAGTAGCACTCAGGAGTGTAATTTCTTTAGTGTTGCATAAGAAACCGTAGAGTTCCCGCTCTTGAATGCAACTAAAAATGTTTTTTGAGCCGTCTTTCTAAACCACTGATTAAAATCCTGATAGTTACTACACTAAATCTTTACCTATGCTCTGCTGAAACCGTTTTCAGAGTTCTGGGATATTTTTGCATGTTTTTGGGTTGGTCTTTTAGTGGAGCATAAGAAACCGTGGAGTTCCCGCTCTTGAGCCCTACAATTTTTTTTTTGATCCATCTATCTGTACCACTGATTAAAATCCTGATTTAAACTATCTTAGATCTTCACCCATGCTCTGCTGATACCTGAGTCAAAGTTTTGGGATACTTTTCCATGTTTTTGGCTTGGTCGTTTAGTGGTGCATATGAAACCGTGGAGTTCCAGCTCTTGAGCGCTACAATTTTTTTGTTGATCCGTATTTCTAAGCCACTATTTAAAATCCTGGTATTTACTACCCTAAATCTTTACCCATGCTCTGCTGATACCTGAGTCAGAGTTCCGGGATACTTTTGCATGATTTTGGGTTGCTCTTTTAGTGGTGCATAAGACACCGTGGAGTTCTCGCTCTTGAGTGCAACTAAAAATGTTTTTTGAGCAGTCTTTGTAAGCCACTGATTAAAATCCTGATAGTTACTAAGTAAGTAAGTGTAAGTATTACAGCGGTGCATAAGAAACCGTGGAGTTCACGGTCCTGAGTGCTACTCAATATTTTTTTATCCGTTTTTCTAAACCACTATTTAAAATCCTGGTATTTACTACCCTAAATATTTACCCATTTTTTTTTTAGCACCTACGGTGGCCGGGAATCAGCCTGGGATTCCCGACGCCCAGGGCGTCTCCCGCGGCGACTACGGCCGTGAGGGCGCATATACTGCCTCTCCCTCACGTGCGCCGCCTCCTTCTTCGCGAGCATTACTGCTTCGCAGAAGGAGCTAGGTAACGGCTAACCATTCACTCTCGCTCCGTACCATGGCCTGCACCAAGGCCAGACGCGAGAGATCGCCGCCGCCGATCGCCTCCACGAGGACACGACGGTGCTTCACCCAAGCCGGGCAGACTTGGTACTTTGCTGGGAGCTAGATTATGTAATAAAGTTATACAGTCTAACAAAATAAAATAAAGTCTAACAGTCTAAAATCTACATCTTTTTAATAAAATAAGTGATAGACATAATTTTAATACTAGAAACAAAGACAAAATAGATCAACCATTTTTCAGATTAGCTAAAGTACATACATCTTTTATGGGGTACTGTGTTAAATGTTACAACAAAATACCTTGTGATATATTGCAATTAAATGAAAGGAAATTTAAAGCTTACATTAAAAGTAAACTTTGTAAACTAGCGTATTACAAATTAGAGGATTATATCCAAGATAAGAATGCTTGGAAACATGCTGGTCCTGCTCCATAGGACAATCTAGAGTCTAGACAAAATCAAACTGGTTGCTAATTGAATTGTACATATAATTAATTATATTTATGACATTGATTTACACTCAGTAATTATTTTAACTCACACACTGACTCATTACTTGTTAATATTGTAGTAAAATCATACCTATACTTACTTTTACAATGTTTGTAAATGTGTGAACACCATGTATCTATCACAGAATTAATTTATCTGTATTGTTTCAATTTGATTCTTTTTACCCATTTTGGTATGGTAATTTTATTCTGGGTGCATCGTTTTCACACATAATCATATAATGAATGTAAATACTCGTATTTTACTTGAAACATTTTAAAAGAGTAACGGTGGAGTTTCTTGCCCATTCTTCTCCATACGAAACTACATTTTGGAAGGGGCGACTAGAATCAATTCTATTTTAATGTAAATGTTGACGTTCATAAGTGCCTTTTAAGTGCCTATTTGAAATAAATGCTTTGACTTTGACTTTGACAGTCATTACGATTTCACTTAACTTGTAAAACCATTTGGACTGATTTAACAGTAGTTTTAGGATGGCTGAAAACAGATGTGAGAAACCTTAAAATGTTTGTCTGCAACAGGGTTAATGAGATTAACGAGTTAACTAATGGTTTTGAACATAGACATGTACCTACGAATATGAACCCAGCTGACTTGGCTTCAAGGGGAGTTGAACATAGACATGTACCTACGAATATGAACCCAGCTGACTTGGCTTCAAGGGGAGTTGAACATAGACATGTACCTACGAATATGAACCCAGCTGACTTGGCTTCAAGGGGAGTTGAACATAGACATGTACCTACGAATATGAACCCAGCTGACTTGGCTTCAAGGGGAGTTGAACATAGACATGTACCTACGAATATGAACCCAGCTGACTTGGCTTCAAGGGGAGTTGAACATAGACATGTACCTACGAATATGAACCCAGCTGACTTGGCTTCAAGGGGAGTTGAACATAGACATGTACCTACGAATATGAACCCAGCTGACTTGGCTTCAAGGGGAGTTGAACCCCAGGACCTACCATCTTCTACTTTGTGGTGGGAAGGTCCTTCTTTCCTAAAGAAGGAACGTTTAGAGTGGCCACAGAATTCGTCCGTAGCTCAAAAATTACCCGAGCTATAGGTGCATTCATTATTAACTGCAGCAAACAATTGTGCTGACAATAGTTTATTTATAGATTTCCATAAGTACTCCAATTTCAATAAATTAAGTAGAATATTTGCGTATGTTCTACGTTTTGTTAACAACTCTAATAAAAATAAACAAAAGTACTCAGGCCCTATAAACTCAGATGAAATAAATAGTTCAGTTACACTATTAATTAAAAATGCTCAATTACAATCATTTTCGTTCGAAATTGGGTTACTCAGACAAGGAAAAACTTTGCCTCAGATAAATAAACTATTACAGTTAACTCCATTTATAGACTCAAATCATATTGTTCGTGTGGGTGGTCGTTTGGAAAACTCAAATTATAATTTCGATAAGAAACATCCTATAATAATAGATTCAAAACATCATTTAACCAAGTTAATAATGATTAATGAACATACAGGTTTGTTCCACGCAGGTCAACAGCTACTGTTAGCAGCAGTGCGTGATAAGTACTGGCCTATTGGATCCCTCCAATAGGCCAGTACTTGCCGCGCTAAGCATCTCCCGATGCTTAGCGCGGCAAGTAGTAGACAGTGTACTATTTGCGCCCGTCTGCGAGCGAATGCGGTGCAACCAATAATGGGTCATTTACCTGAAGCGCGTATTAATGCTTGTTTTCCTTTCTACTCGTGTGGAGCTGACTTTGCTGGACCATTTATAATAAGTAACCGTAAAGGTCGTGGTAACCGAATTAGTAAATGCTACCTATGTTTATTTGTCTGCCTTAGTACAAAGGCAAAATGAAAGCTTGAGTACTCAGTTCACTCACAAGTTCCAAGTGTACGGAACTTGTGAGTGAACTGAGTACTCAAGCTTTCATTTTATGCCTAAGACGATTCGTGTCACGCAGAGGAAAATGTCATGAGATCTTTTGCGACAACGGCAGGAATTTTGTAGGTGCTAACAATGAATTAGGTAAGCTGCTTAGATCCAGCCGTCAGTCCGTCAGTCAATATGCCAGTTCTGAAGGAATTAAATTTGTATTTAGCCCCGCTTATTCTCCCCACTTCGGCGGAATATTTGAGGCTAGAATTAAATCAGCTAAATTTCACTTAAAACGTGTAGCTGGAAATGCTGCTTTGACGTTTGAGGAGTTAGCAACGCTGTTTACACAAATTGAAGCTATCCTTAACTCACGCCCGCTGACTCCTCTCTCGTCCAACTGTACTGATCCTTCTCCTCTGACCCCAGGCCACTTCCTAATTGGGAGACCACTGATTGTCTATTCCAATGAAGCCCATCACCGCTACCAGACCGAACAGATACGAGCTCCTAGAGAAGATAAGGCAGCACTTCTGGGACAGATGGCGCCAGGAGTACATCTCTGAGCTGCAGCAGCACACCAAATGGCGCACTGGACAGCAAGAACTCACCAGCGGGGACGTGGTCGTACTGAAGGAAGACAATTTACCGCCATTACAATGGCGGCTAGGGCGCGTGTGTCGCCTATATCCAGGGGCCGATGGCGTCAGCAGGGTAGCTGACGTCACTACTTCAAGGGGCATTATACGAAGGGCTATCAATAAATTATGTCTTTTGCCAACTTCAGAACCTAAAGATGACAACGAAGCAGAGAGGGCCGCTTCCAGGCTCCCTACCTCGTCTACGTCTTGAACGCTAAGGCTTTCAACGCGCCGGAGGATGTTCACGCATCATACGCGTGATCCAGCAGCGGCGCGGGACGCGCGAGCGGAGGGGTCACACAGCTAACCGAGCCAACGACCGCGGCGTCCGCGGCCCACCACTCGCCTACAGAATCAGCTATCGACGCACGTACCGTGCTGTCTATTTAAATTGTTATAAATAATGACCGAAAGTTGCTGTAATGAAATAAGATTATTCCAAGCGGGTCATATTATTTCATATTTTAAACAGTAGGTGATCTCTATGCCCGTGAAATCTATGTTTATGGTACACAACATTTTGTGTCATTCAACGATAACGCAGGTGCAACAAGATAAATGCTTATCTTATCAACAAATGTTTGTATGTGGGCCGAACTAATCGAACCATTCATGATTAAGTCGCCGTTTATTTATTTTCTACTGGAAGTGCCCCACAGTTTAAGTCTCGATCCCATAAGAATATCTGGATAAAGTATTATTTATATTATAAAGGGTATAAACTATCTGTGTGCCATATTTCATCTTAATCCGTCTAGCCATTTTTGCGTGATTTAATAACACACATCTAAACATACATTTTTTTAATTTGTTAATCTATTTGCAGGGACTTTGTTCATTATTTCAATGCATAAATTTACGTTTACTCCCATGAGGTAGAAGCAATATTATGCTACGTTATTCAGTCCTTACATATTCCTTTTGCAAAGTCGACATTTTTAATCTTTCTATATTTTCTAAGCTATTTAACGATCAGGTATAAAATACAAAAGTTTTACCTGTGACAGTCTCATCTAAAGCTTAGCTTCAACTCTGTCCTTTGTTTCCTGCGCAATATTAAATCCCTTTAATATCCTGTTCGCAGGTTTTCCGGGAAACGATTGAAAAGCGCTCCTCTACGGTTCAAATGCTGTTAACTTACAATCTGGTGCAGACTCTGAGAGATCCTTTTGATGTAAAGTGCTCAGTAAGAGTGCACTTATTACTTTTAAAACAAAAACACGTATTTTTGAGAGAGTTGTGATTTTATTATTGGATTGTAAAGAAGACATGTTCTAATTAAGTATGGAATAAAATATCCGGCAAATGGCCTCCACGGCTCTGATGACAGGCCATTATTCTTTTCATGACTTTTTCACAGAGTTGTGACTGTATCTCACCGATGACGCGTTGGATCTCGGATATTAACTCAGGAATTGTTTCTGGTTTATTCGCATAAACCCGAGATTTGACTAAACCCAAAGAAAAAAATCGCATGGCGTTAAATCACATGGTTTTGGTGGCCAAATTGGCATCAGAATTTCTTGAGATAATTTGTTCTGGAAAACGTTGCTGCAATAAATCAATTGTTTCATGCGCGGTGTGGCAGGTGGCGCCGTCTTGCTGAAACAACATGTCGTTCAGATCCATGCCGTCCAGTTGAGGACAACTGAACTCCTTTATCATGTTCCTGTAACGAATGCCGTTCACAGTCGCTGCAATTTCGATCTCATTTTAAAAAAAGTAAGACCTAATCACGCCGCCTGACCAAAATGTTTTCATGTTCTTTTTAAGAGACCGACCGGTACGTTGACGCACAGGAGTCTTACTGTTCATAATCGAACCAGTTTCATAAAAAAAATTGACCACTCTTCGAATGGTTTAGGTGCACTTTCTCGACTGAAAATTCGGCGAAGTTTGCGAGCAGTCTCAGCATAAATTTCCAAATTTTTGTAATAAGTTTTCACAATTATAACGCGTGGTTCTTTCGTAAAGCGCTTCATTTTTAATAATCGGAATAAACATAGGTGACAGCTGTCTAATAAGATATGCCACTAGCACGAAAAAAAATTTACACCAAATTTAAAAATGTGCACTCTTATTGAGACACCTTTATATGTCGCCGTATAGTTGTGAACACCGTTAGTTTATTATCTATCTATCAGATAAACTACTTAATTTAAGGTAATAGAAAGGATAATGAAAATATCGGAGCAAAATATCTGTAAACAATTAAATTAAATTTGTGGTCAAAAGAGCGAAGTTTTTTGTGTTTGTGTGAAGTTCTGTCCTAATGACTGGTGTCGGTCAATTAGCGAATGCGTTAATAGTATTAGTTTGTATGAATGGTCTCCGTCTGCGATGAGCACTTTTGTATCGGCTAATCTGTTTGTAGAGCAAATACACGGTAACGCTACTACTGGAGAGAGTAAGATTTAACTCGATTTGTTTTTATGTTATTGTATTTTTTGTTAAAATTTAGAGGTTTATGACTTAATCCATGCTTTAATTATTAACGGATATGTAATTAAATCACGGGTCAATCGATCAGATACAAGCTACACTTGCCGCGGTTGGTCCGTGGATGGGATGACCATCTTTACATACCAAGACTCCTCCGTGCCTCGGAAAGCACATTAAGCCGTTGGTCCCAGCTGTCATTCGTGGATCTTTGACAGTCGCTACGGGTCGTCAGAAGACCGTAAGTCTGACAACCAGTCTTACCAAGGGGTATCGTATTAACCAGTAACTGGGTTGTGCAGGTCAGATAGGCAGTCGCTCCTTGTAAAATACTGGTATTCAGCTGCATCTGGTTAGACTGGAAGCCGACCCCAACATATTTGGGAAAAGGCTAGACAGAGATGGTGATGATAGATATGTAATTCTGTGTAACTGTAATTTTTTCTAAAAGCTGTGGGCAGTAGCTGGTTACATGAATAAACTGCGGTACCTATTTGGTTTGTCATATTTTTCTTAGAGCGTTATTCGGTTGGTATTCGTTTTAGGTTTATTCATTTTCAAAACATACTTAATTAGAAAAATTGCTTCATTGGTCTAGTGATAGCAAAGGCTACTGCTGAACATGAGGTCCGGGGTCAGATTCACCGGTCGGGCAAATTGTTATTGGACTTTTTCATTAGGAATTTCTCAGTAGCACCCCGGAGCTGGATTTGTAGGTACCCAGTTGATGGCCAATAGGTTTGCTCCCGATTAAATGGGATTCAAATATATTTGACGAAATGTGGGTGTACACCTCTTTTTATTTTGGGGTAGCTTTGGCTGACATTAAAACGAAATAACAACAAAATGTACAAAGTTTAAGGGTCATCGGCGCACAACGTTACCGTGAATAGAGCACATGGTTCTAGGCCCACCAGCGTAGACATTTTTCGCCGGTTATAAGAAGAAGTGAGTGAGTTAGGCCGGTGGTAGGTGGTAGGAGCGTCCCCGCTCGGCGGTCGCCGTCGCTCGCTAAGTGGGCTTAACTTCCCCGTGCCACGTCGCCGAGCTGCGGGAATCAACTCCACTCACTACCCAATAGTTCTCGAAACTTTCGCATTCTTTTATACTTCAGTTAACGTTTAATATTTTATAGGTTTGAAATCTTAGGAGCTGATGTTAGATGTTATACGTACAGTTAACAGGTTAGATATTATTCACAATTTGACATGAATATTTATTTTACTTTGAGAAGTAAAATATTATTATTGTTTTAATGATTGTGAATGTGAGGACTATATGGGTCATGTTTATTTTTTCATCTCTTTCTCAGTTCGTTTTTAATGTTAATCTTGAAGTTCGAGTCTGTAACATAAGCGGCCTAACAAAATGTCCTTTCTTTGGTATTGTTTGTCAAATAGTTGAGCTCCTCAAGTTCTGAGATGAGCTGCATGATTACTCTCATTCTGTGTGGTTCTTTCCTAAAAATACCATTTCAGACACCAATCCGCATGGTCTTCACATGATCTTACCAAGATTATGTCTGGACTTAAAAAGAGACTATGACCTCTGAGTGTGTTTCGGCCTTTCTTCTCAGGGTAGTCAGATAGGAAACGCCGACCTCATCTAGTTTGAAAAATATGATTGACGTCTAAAAGTGTTTGTACAAACCTACTAACAGAAATACAATCATTTATCATTAGAAAGATTATTAGATATTATTATAGCTCGTTTTTAAAATAACTGAAAAAACACTTACCTTTACTACATTTTAAAGGTACTTGATACTTAGTATGGATGTCACCTTTGTGACTGATTGTGATTGTGAACTCATGTGTTGTGAGTCGGAAAAATTATAAGTTGTCTTTGGAATAAAACAATTTAGATTAACTATTAGTAATTACAGACATACAGATGTAAAAAAAAACTTAGTTCTGTCCCTAATAATAGAACTTTCTAAATCATTCCATTTAATAACCTCCGTCGTATTCAAGCTTGACGAAATGTCATGTCAGGACAATGAGTAGTTTGACCTGACAAAATTGATGGTGATGATTTACGTCTCTACGACATGTTAGATCCTCAATTAGTGCATAACATCATCGGTGCAGGCGTCTTCTGGGCACGCTCGTTCCATAATAGATCTCATCCATTGCTTTTCGTCAGGCGTGATCGAGGTCAAGACCAGACCCATTCACCAAAAATAATGCAGTGGGTTATTAAGTTGCAACTGTTACCTACGGCACTTTTAAAACCAGATCATTTGTTATATGTAGATACTTAGAGCATAGTATCAGGGCCCTAATTCATTATGACCACTCAACGATTCCTTACTCGAAACCACGTCAATCACACACGAAATCTGCTAATATCATATTAATAATATCGTCAAATTGTCTTGGAACGTATAGAATATAACATTTCGATTCCTTACCGTTACATTGGTTTAAAAAAACACGATATTGACGTAGTTTGAACGTAGTAAGATTCCGCGGGGATTCATTATAACCATACTTACAGAATTGGGGCCCTGGTCATACCCGCTCGCCGGTTGCGAGTTAATAACTAGGCACCAAATCGTTATTTGGTGCCTAGTTATTAACTCGCAACCGGCGAGCGGGTTATCGTGTTTTTTTCCCAAAACTCACAATAGGATAATAATGAAGGTTCGATGAGGCCGTTGCCTCATCGAACCTTCATTATTATCCTATTGTGAGTTTGTGATGCGAGTCAGATGACGTACCTGCCTATTATAGATTAGGTATGACTAAATAGGTTTACTTAATTAAAACAACGCTGGAGAGTTTGTTGTCCTTTTTGGTATCTGGAACTAGTCGGATTTGACAACATACTTCTCATTTGACAGCTTACTTCTCATTTGACAACTTAGTTCTCATTTGACCACTTACTTCTCATTTGATAGCCGAATTCTTGAACAAGGTTGTAGGCTATTAAAACCACGCTATAACCCATAGGAGCCCAGCAAGAAAGTAGTGCGAAAGAACGGTGAGCACAAACGCAGTAATAGCGAGAGTGTGCGCTGTGGTTGTGACGCGACGCGTTGGGACTCGCCGAAGAAGTTTTTTTAAAATGTGTCTGTTATTTTAGTATATTATTGTGTAACTTACGACTTTCATGCTAGCAAATTTGCGGGCAGAAGCTGTATATTAATCTACTTTACCTTTTCCCGACTATATTAAAATATATTTCTTGTAATATTGACTTGAAAACTGTATTAGGATGTAAGTTTTATTGTGGTCTATGAAGGATGGGTGTGTAGAAAGAAGAGCGAGATTTTCAGCAGTTTGATGAACATGTTAGGCATAACGGAAATCCGTACGACAGCATACCATCCACAGGGGAATGGTATGGTAGAGAGAATGCATCGCTCCCCCTAAAGACAGCAATAAAGGCAAGGTTGTTAGAAAACAGGTCATGTGTTGACGAATTACCTACAGTATTGTTGGGACTTCGTGCACTGTTGCACACGCAAAAGTGACCAAAATGTACGTTCAGTAGAACTGGTTTTAGGAAACATGTTGCGCTTGCCGGGCGATTTTTATCACGAGGTAGAAAAATCGTAAGCAGGACATTTACCGACATTCGTAGGCAAATTAAGAAATATAATAAATGACATCCTTCCAAAGTCACGAGCGGATAGTGGCTCACTAAAAATATTCGTTCACAAAGACTTGAACACTTGTAACCGATTAATCGTATGTGTGTGAAATGTCTCAAGTAGGCTTGGTTTTGTCTAATTTAGTGGCCTACCCAAATGTATTTTCTTTGGTATTGTTCGTCGAATTACTTGGTCTTGTAGCGTTTTTTAACAGGCTTCCCTCTTCATTGCTAGATTTGCATTTTAATGCGTTTTAAAGCCAAAATAAAATCCAACCTTTGTTCAAAGGGGGTTCTCTGTATCTGGCAAAATCTTGATGCTCCGAAATTTATTTGGCATAACACACTTGGCATAATCTTCTTTACGGCGGTGATTTCTTGAAAACGCTCAAAAAGGTGGTTTGTAAACCAGTGTATCTCTTTAACCGTAAATAATTTAGGTAGCAAAAAAATATAAGATCTTTTCAAGTCTTTGTTGCATAGAGTGATGGAACTGAAATTATATGTCTGTGCTGAAAACATAATTAAACATACTTTAATGCATCAAAATAATAATCAAAGTCACCTGTTAATTATCTTTAAAACCAGTTTATCCATTCAATAACAATTATAATTATAATAAGAAGTTTGGCATTAACTCCTTCTGCACATGTGGCTTCCCTGGTACCTCATTAACAGCATAACTATGTGAAAGTCTATTAACTGCTCCCAAATTACAATGTTAATTTTTATTCTTATTTTTTTACAATGTCTGTGACATCTTCTCGTCATTATTTGACATTATACATCAAATTTAATTTCGACTATAAATTACTAGTATTAGAGATTGTCATTGAAATCATGTCACTTGGTTCAAATAGGTTCATTTTTAATAGGTAGATTCTTTTACATATTGTGAATGAGAGAACGTTGTAGGCCTTACAGAATAGATTTATAGATGATTTTCTATTCTGTTTTTTCGTTCCTCTAAGTACCTGGTACTTATTGACTGGCCTGCACTGCCCTCCCATAACTATTATCACTGTAATTTGAAAACATTGTAAAAGCCAATTATTTTTAAAAGAGTAACCGTGGAGTTTCTTGCCGGCTCTTCTCCATAGGAAGCGACAAATTGGAACCGTGCACCTAGCTTCTGACGTTTCATAAATATTTTGATTTTTGATTTTGATATATTATGTTACTGGCAGGATCGGCCCTACCAAACCCCTTCCATTGTTGCTGAAATCCAATGAGGCGCGCGTGGAACACAACGCGCCGTTGACCCGAAAGTCTTAGGTCGAAGGTCCTTACCGGACGGCGAGCTACCCATTACTCACCGTCCGCAAGCTCACGCCTACGGTGGCCGGAAGTCCGTTATGGCCTCCCGACGCCCAGGGTGTCTTCTGCGGCAACTAGGGGCGCGAGGGTGCATAAATTGCCTCTCCCTCACACTCTCCGCCTCCTCTTTCGCGAGCATTACTGCTTCGCAGAAAGAGGTGACGACTTCCCATGCACTCTCGCTCCGTACCATGGCCTGGACCAGGGCCGGACGCGAGAGATCGCCGACGCCGATCGTCGGCTCCGCGAGGACACAGCGGTGCTCTGCCTAGGCAGGGTAGTCCTCCATCGTATGCTCCACCGTGTCCTCCAGGCGATCTACACAATGGTGATATCCGGGCGTTTCCACCCGCCTTATCCGGAACAGGAGAGTCTCCCGAAACAGCCGTGTCCGGTGCAAACCTGCGTAAGGCGGAAAGGGAGGACGTCGTGGCGCTTCTCCTCTAAGAGGGGCTTAACGCCGCAATTGTGGCGTGCCCAGCACTGGGTTGCCACAATCGCACTCTCCATAATGCCATAATATCCCGCCGGAGCAAGTGTTTATGCCTGGAACTTTTATTTTGGTGTTATGCTTTGTTTATACAGTTTTTTTACTGAGTACAGTTTTCATAGTATTTGTTGGTATATTGGCATGGCTAGCTGATATATGGCAAACGATGAATCAAGTATAACTAACTAAACAGACAGCTGGGCTGCTGGAGAGTTTGTTGCGCCACTTTTTCTTCTCAGCATAAAGCACTAGGAAGTGGTGAAGGATGGGCATTTTGGAGGACTGTTTTATGTAATTTTGACGTTATTTCATAACCCTGACTTGCAAATAAATTAAAAATAAGTAATTAAGTGAACTACATCCTGCACTTTTCAGCATTCCAATCTCAGCTTACACTGATAAGGACCAACTGACTTCGCCCAATTCCGAGGTCTGAATCACCAGTCTCACGCATTAATTTGAAAGAGCCACTCACGTCCTATGTCCTATTTTAAAATGTTTATATTTTTAAATGTAAGGTAAAAGTATTTTGGCCTTTTTTTTCAACCTCACGCCAAGGCACAGCCTCTCCTTGGCTAAGAGCTTTACGGACACTTTTTCCGGGCCCTATATGGACTCGATGTAGACCTATTAGCGTCCGTAGCCTGGCTGCGTTTCGGTGACCTCTTTAGGAAAACCGAAGGTTTTGTCTGTGCAATTATGGGCGAAGTTAAGATGACGAACAACTACCGGAGATTTATTGTGAAAGACGGCATGGTCGATATTTGTAGCGCATGCCACCGTCCAGGTGAATCAATCAGACACATCATCTCCGTGTGTTCTCTGGTTAACTAGGAGTATTTGTATAGGCACAACCTTTTAGCCAGGATTATCCACCAGCAATATCTAAAAGTGGGACGCCCTAAGAGTACATAGAGGGAACATAGGGGACCTTATTACCAAATGTAAGAAAGTAAACGAGACAAAAAGAGGTTTGTAAGGATAGTAGCCGGTGGTGTCCTGTAGTTTCTGCTTACCACCATGGGAAGAAGGCGTGTGTGATTGCAGGTATGTAAGAAAAAAAATACTTTCATGATATTTATTTTTTTATTGTTAGTCGAATTTGTTCACTTAGCAGCAATACACGGGTAGATCATATACGTAGACAATTGTTTATAATAGTTTATACATAAAGTTACACAATATTTTTTTTTATAATATCAGTACTTTTTAATTATAAGGTAGATATCATTATATGTCATAATGTCTTAGATAAGCTAACAACAAATACATTTTATGCATACATATAATTTTGTAATCAAAATACATAACAATATTTAAAAATCAGTGACGATAATTAAGTTAAATGCATTCGTACTAGATTTTAATTAAAATAATATTTTATATTCACATAATATAGATAAGTACTTAAAGTATATTCGTTGCTTAAGAAGCAAAAGTTAACTTAACAAGAAAATAAAAAAGGATAATAATGGCAGTGCTGAATCAACACAAAACGATATTTATCACGTTTGGCACAATTACATTATAGGTATATATCACTGGGTGCAAAATTAGAAAAACAAGCCTTGGAAATGTTTTAGAGAGATTTTCTAAAAATGACTCGCGAACAAGCTGGAACGAGAACTGAGTACTTAATAGTTATTAGTAAATACATAAATTCCTAACTACAATATTAAAAATTCTTCTTATGGCACCAAACATCCATAGCTCCACAGAGCCTGACATCGCGAACAGTCCACAACTCATCACAGGTTTTTAAACGTTACATTATTGATCGATTCGCGTTAACCTAAGTCACTAAGCTAGCCGTATTGTCTGGTTTCCCAAGTTCCTTAATACTAATACAACATTTACTTAATCTTGATTATAATTATTGAAAAAACAAGTAGTAATCTTGTTTCGATTTGGTTTTAAACATAATGTACTAATCGAAAGATAAAGATTACACTGTCACATTGAGATTGTTTATTTTAAATAGTTGTGCTACTGTAGAGTTGCTTTGATGCATCGAAGTTCGTTCGCAAAGTTGACGTTAATCATAATACAGGGATGGCCTGTGAACAGAAACAAATGGGTATATTTGAAAACAATCGTGGAACAAGTTCTTGATTAGATATATGTAGAAATAACACATTTAATAATAAAGTAACAAGACATAGGGTAAAGGCGAGATAGATGCCCCAGTGGGATAGTTGCCTCATTTTCAAAAAACCTAACTTCCCAAACTCGCGACTAAGAAATAATAGTATAACTAAGAGCCGTAGGCACCCCGCACCTAATTTAGCCACGGGCCATTGTGCGGTGAGGACGTGTTTCGTTCGTGTGTGTATTCATCTCCGCGGCGAACTTTACAAATACGTCAAAGTTTTAAAGGTTACTATTTGCTGTTGTATAACTTTATAAGTAGTCATTAATTCCATTATATTATTTATTACGTCAATAAACTGATTCATCAAGTATGCATCTAGATGTAAATAGTTGCTCTTTTTGTTTTTTATTTATTTAAAAAATACTTGTGCATCTATCCCTATCAAAAAGGATAGTTGCCCTGATTTTTCGAGGTATAGGTGCCCCTAGGAGCATCTATCCCTCCATACACCATGTATACCCATTTGTGGTTTTAGGATATATTTTGAACATATTTTTGTGTTCTGTTATATTTTTTATGTGTTTACATCTATTTGTATTTGGACTTTTTAGTAATTGTAGCAGAACCATGCCACGAAAATACAAAAGAAAGGAAGGCGTTCGAGCTCGAGCATGTTCTTGGACTACAGAACAATTGCAGTCAGCTTTCGACGAAATGGATAAAAAAACGATAGGGATAAACGAAATATCCAGACAGTTTGGGATTCCATCAAGAACATTGCGAAGACGTTATGCTGCTAAAAATACAACAAAGCAGACACTTGGTCATGTTATACAGGATTTTAAAAACTTTTGTTAAACTTATTGCTGTATATTTCTACTGCTAAAACACCAATTGTCCTCAAAACCTCATAAAAGTTTGTTTGAGTTTTTCGTTTAGGTATACCTACAGTATGAAGGGCATCCATCCCGCGCCAAAGGCATCTATCCTTCTTAATATTTTCATGGTGGGGCAACTATCCATACGGGTAGGCATCTATCCCCAAAAAAGGAGTTCCACAAAAACCAAAAATTTGCAAAATCTGTAATTTGTAGGGCCAAAAATACAAATCACAGTTAAACATAAAGGATTAAACTAGCTAAATTCATAGACATTATTTATATAAAATTGTTTATTTTTTAATTAGGAGGATATTTCAAAAAGTGGGGCATCTATCCCGCCTTTACCCTAGGGCACAAGAAAACATATACAAAATGTTGAAACTCATTTGCAGTTTTTAATACAGCAAAGACTTTTTTTCAGTATTCTTTTGAAAAGGCATCAAATTAGAAGTCGAGTACATTCGACCTCGATTTGCTCTTGCCAGTAGATTTTCACTTGTGACGTCATAAAACGACTAGGTCCACATGACATTGAGATAGTTTAAATAGCGTTACGGAATTTTATCACGCACTAGATTTTCAGCTCTTCGTATTGAACTGAGAATTGAGAATCCAAAGTCCGAGCGTCAGAAAATCACAATGTTCGATTTTCACCTATCCGTCCGCGTGAACGTCTATTTAGTGTAGTTTTAATTTACTGTAGCCGTAGCTAAAAGCGATAAATCGATTACACGGTTGACCTGTGTCAGAAATTACGCATGCATGACTTAAAGATAAGGATGGTACTTACCAGTCAGTTCCGTTTAGTAGATGTTATGTATCGCAAAGATTATTTTGGAAAGGAGCAGACATATCAGGGACGGTAGTACGACAGTAAAGAAGTTCAGGGTCGGTTTCGGGTTAGTGTTGAAGAAGCCTGGAGGGGATTTGAACACGTCCTGATCTTCAAAGTAGGGATATATATCCGGGAACAATTGTCTGAGGTTCCATAGCAGCGTGGAAAGTTAGTAAAGTTTTGTTAGTTTCGTTAAGCTTAAATACGATTGTGGACTAAAATGTTTTTGATGGGTGCTACACACATGATCGGCTCGGCATGATTCGGCACAGCCGGGTGTCAGTATCGAATAAACATAGATTTATGTTCGGCAGATGGCCACTCGGCATAGCTCATATTATACCAAGCCGACCAGATCATGATTAAGCGAGGGTAGATGCCGAATGAATTTGACCGATCGACACGACCCCAGTAAAAGTCAAATATTTCTAGTGATTGCTTCGGATGGATTTGCTGTTCAACAAATATTGCCGAATCTAAAGTGCCTACCCGAACAAAAAGGTGCAGCACTACTTCGTGGTAAGTTCCTCTAATTGCGATCATGATTAAGATGACTCTCACAGTTCGACATACATGTTAAATTGTGTACACAATCAAGCAAGCTGGTTCTTTGGAAAGCTACTATTTCAAACCGGGTTAGTTGATTTTGTGAGTTCAAGTTTGTGCCCATAATACTATTTTTTATGAAATCTACAACAGTGGCAGTGGAATTAAAAACATACTCTGGGTAGTTTTGACTGAGATTCCATAGCAGCGTGAAATGTTAGTAAGTTATGTTAATTTCGTTAAACGAACGATTACGGAATCATTAACTAATCAAAAATGTATTCCTTCTCACTTAATGCGGATCATCAATATCAAGCTAGCTGATGGGATTTGCCAGTGGCGACTGCTCAGAAGCCTTAGAAAATCGATCGATGGTACAAATAAGTTTTACTAAAAAATGTAATTCTAAGTAACAATATCCACGTTTTTTACTTAAAAAATTTACAAACTTTCATTCCCTAATTACCCACAGTAAAGACTAAAAAAAAACATGTGCAAAATTTCATGCTTTTAGACCCGATTTAATGAAATGTGATAAGTATTTATTGGAAAACTACGCCAGTTTCAATTACAGTCGCAAAGTCAATATTATCATTGCCCGCCCGTTTCAGGTAGCCTGCAAAGGGATCAGCAAGGCTGGCAACAACAACGTTAATGGTTTAACCTGTTCGAACGAATTACTGAATCTAGGCATAGTCAAATTGAAACCTAAATGGATGGCTAAAATCCGTCATCTAGGAAGGGTTAGAGACTATTTTATTCAGATTTTTCAGAATTACATCTGAAATTCCTGAAGGCTGTGCTTATATAAAGATGGACTAAAAATTTCAAAAAGTTTGGGAATTTAAAGGTATTTCCGACACTGAGACTGACGATTGAATACGAACGGTCTCAAAAATACGGGGGCAATACCTGTATTTTATTCAAACAAAGCTAAGTATATTCTATTTTGTTTATGTAATAAAAAATGATCATCATAGAAAAAGCTCTGCGCGGTGGAGCACAATAGTCAGTTACCCAGCTTTATACCTGCATACATTCATCATAATACCATTTCATGCTATATAATACAGGAACCTTTAGCTATTCATATTTTTTTTTTTTATATTACATGTTTACAATTATTGAGCGACCCATTTATTTTCTTCGTTCATTAGCTTTTCAAATTAAACCTTCCATCGTTCTTTTATTTCCTCATCTTTGAACAGAACCTTATCGGCGTCGTCTGTCATACATTTCATGTAAATAATATCTTTCGTTCTCCTTTCCCTTGCTTTTGTAATACGGTAGAGCTCTTTCTGGCGTCTTGGGGTATCCAGTGAGTCATACAACGTCTCCTGCGCCTTAGCCCTCGACACTATCACTCTCATATCTATCGGCACATTAGCACAAAATATAATGCCACACTCATAGCTACAGATATACTGTTAAAATAAGTATGTTGGGGACAGAAGATTTCTTTTACCAAAAATAGGTCTAAATTTTTCACTTCAAAAATATTTGCGAGTTTGTATTAATATTCCTTTTATTTAAATATCATTTTGGCACCTATTTGGATTGAAGAATTTTAATAGATTAGTGAATATTATGTAGACTCGGTACAGTCAAGATCACAGATGGGTACCTTTTTACACATGATTCAAAAGCAATTTTCTCATATAGTATTTATAGGATGGTGGAACGAAATATTATTAAAAACGAGCTAAATATTTTGAATTTGGTGTTTTCTCCAAAGTTTCAGTCGTTATTTTACCAGAAAATTGCTTATGAATTTGGCGTAAGTGTAAAGTATTTATGCTTGCGACGTTACCGGTATTGTTATTGTTGTATATCTCGTAAAGCAAATAATTCAGGTATTTTATAGAAATATTAGGATAGAAAATGCCGAGCTTGTCTATGCATAGTTTCAATATTTTATCTCGTTTATCATTATATACTCTGCCTAGTCAAACGTAGAATGAGAAGATTAGGTAACGTATAAAATAGCTTTAGTAGTATGAATAGTTTACTAAACATTGTATTTGGAAGTAATATCAAATATATCTAAGCGGTTATGTATTAATAATTTATGCTTAACATTAAAAGTAAGAGTAACAAAGGAACTGTTTTTTAAAGAAATAGGGAGGGATGTAAGCGAACGTACTGAACATAAACGTTCAAATAAAGATAGTCGGAATTTAATTAAATTAAGAACTATTATGACATTTTGACGTAAGTAGAATTTTCTACCTAACGCTTGCACCTTAGAGTATCGCAATGCTGTTTGCAACTACATTTGACTAATCCCTGACCTGTCCCCAAATTTACTGTAATTTTGCAACGGCACGGTGTGTCAGTGTGTCATATCATGACTAGGGCCGTCGTCTTTATAGATCTAGTAGATTCAGACGACAAACCGATAACTGCTGCATCAAATTCGAATATAATATTTTTATAATACCCCCGCTTTATGCCCATATTGATAATACATATAACATTAAAACAATACTCACTCCTTGCATCGCTGTGTGTTCCTTCCGGCAACTGCAACCTGGCCCAGGTTCAGTCCTCGGTCTGACGTCATCAGCTCGACCTGGTGGATGCAGCCGGTGAAGCCAGGATAACTCTGCTGGTTAATATGGTCTGGCATACCACCTGCGGAGAAAAGAACACGGTGAAGATATTTAACTTACAGTCAGCTTCAAAAAGATGAGCATTTCAGCTACGTTTATTTTTCTCTCTCAGCCACCCTGTAGTACGCTTTATCCAGCACTGTTGTCAAAGTATTCACAACCACTTGGTACTTTATTCACAATCAGTCTATAATGTTAACATGGCTGGGACACAGGCCTCCTCTCTGTGGGTGGGAGTGGGCCATTTTCCACCACGTGGGCCCAGTGCAAGTGGATGGACGTCACACGTCTTCCAATTTATGGTTCTAGGACATGCCGGTTTCCTAACATATTGTTGCTGCTTGCTTTCCGTCACCGTATTGAGAGCAGTGGTGATGATATTAAATACAAAAAGTAAAGTGCCTGCCTGGGTACGAACTCGTGACCAACTCGTAAGTCGTGGCCGTTACCTCCGGGCCACCACTGTAATTCACTGTAGGTAAATAATTGGGGTCACACATACACATAATAACAAAGATATTTATATATTCAAATGTCTTTGCTTACTTACTACTATGTATACAGAGCGCGGTGTCGCCGCTTTGGCAGCGTTTAGAGGCAGCAGAACTAATAAAATAGTGGCGTCAAAATTGCATTGACTTCTAAGTCGCTTGCTTCCATACGTCAATTTACCAATATTACGAGTAAACGGTGACATGTTTGCTGTATATATGAAAGGTGTTAATGACTCCACACCTAGCAGCGGCCGCCGAGACATCTCTATGCTCTGTGCGTCTGAATCATTAGCCCAACCTTTTCCCAATTATGTTGGGGTTGTACCCAAGTCTAACCGGATGCAACTGAATACCAGTATTATGCATGGAGCAACGGCCCTCCACGACCAATTACTGGGTAATACGATGCCTCTAAGTAAGTCTGGTTGTCAGCTATCGTGCTTCTGAGGACTTGTTAGGACTGGCAATAATCGAATGACCACCGGGATCATCGGAGGGATCTTGGTACGTAGAGATAGTCACCCATCCGCGGGCCAACCGCGGCAAATGTAGCTGTTATTACTTAGGCACAAACCTTTCTATGCCCGGAATCGGTAAGCAGTTCGGTAACGTTATCAGACAGATAACTCCATAAAAATTCTGTTTACATGGTAGGTAGTGTAACTTTTACTTACCAAGGTAGATATTGGAGTCAGCGTTCATAACGTTGGATATGCCAGTGCTGGTTCCTGAGTTCTCACGGTCGTCCACAGCCAGCGAGACGCGGCCGTCCTCCAACATCTTGACGACCACCTGCAAAAATAAATAACATTAGCACCATACTTCGTAGACATTATGGCAGCATACCGACTGCCTTGTTGGTCTAGTGGCAAGCACCACTACAGAATATGAGCCCCTGGGTCTAATTCCTAGGTCGGGCAAATGAAATTGCATGAAATGTTAAATACGTACGTAGGTCTCTTTAGACACTTTTGCACGTCAATATTTTGTTGGTCAATATTTTAAAACTAGAGGGCGCTTAGCTGACTGATCTCTGTGAAGAAACAAACTTATAAGTCTCTTTTAAAAGTTCAAACATTATATTATTAAAATTTTATGTGAGTCTAACAAGGGCTATGTCGGAAGGGCCTTTTGATTAAAGAGCTATTACAACTTGGAGTTGCTCATCAGTCAAAGTGTAGCTCAAACCAATTTCAGGCTATGCTCATGAACGGGTGCTACTTGTGGTGACTGGTCGTCTTGCTGACCATGATTTTGTTATTGTTACTAATGATTACCTACCCGTTTATTTATTTTACGTCGATGGTCCTAGTTTATCATTTGTGGCCGCGAGTTGTAACTCGGGTAGTAACAGCTATGTGAACATTGCACTGCATATGTAAGCTATCACACCGTTAATACCAGGAGGCTCTTATTTTGGTATTATGCTTTATTTACATTTTGTTCTTTGTGCTCGAGTTAAGTTTTCATTTTATTTGTTGGGTTATTGGCATGGCTGGCTGACATATGTATGACTAATTGTTTAATTAATGTTCTGTGTCTCGTAATGTTTATTTTACTTTGTCTATGTATGTATATAATCAAGTCTATCCGACTAAACAGACAGCTGTGCTGCTGGGTAGTTTGTTCCGCTACTTCTTCTTCCCAGCTAAAGCACTAGGAAGTGATGACGGGTGGGCGTTTTCGGGGGGACTGTCTTATGTATTTTGACGTTCGAAAAGTGCTGATTCTCAGTCTAATTTGGATAAATGACTTTTTATTTTTATTTTTATTTCAGGAAGCTGAAGACGAAGGAAACCCCCCTCAGAAGATGTTACCAGATTTCTGGAGTTTTCCCAAACGAAATTTTTCAGTAGCCACTCGGAATCTTCGAATTTTCTCGTATCTTGAGGCAATTGCCACTACCCAATGGTGGCAATAGGCTCGCCCTCAATCACATAGAACTTGAATGTATGAACAGGCACGCTTCTAGCGAACCCTTCGGAGAACAATCGATTTATTACGAAAATAGGTATAGGAGCATTTCCAATAAGCGACCCGTCAACAATGTCGATGAGATATTCAGTTGCAGCCTGTGTTCAGGGAAGCGTAGCTACACAAGACAACATTGAACTTGCCTAGGAGTGAATGAATGGAACGAGGTATCTGCGTGTCGCTGATTAATAACGCTCCTCATAGCACACACATCACTATAACTTATAACTGTGTCGATCACCAGAAAACTATTAAATATATCTACTATAGTACACTAGCTTACACCTGCGGAAGTGTTTTTGTTTGCAATTTTATTTTTTGTTATTGAACTGTTTGAAATGATAATTATACTTGTAACATCGACTACCCCTGAACAAAACAAATAAAAAGAAAACTAAATTTCGAGCGGTAAAAGGTGTTTTAAATCTTTGGCAAATTATAATGGTTTGGGATAAGATTAAAATTTTGCGTGACATTAGATGCAGGTTTCAGAGCTTTGCTAATTAGGCTTCATGACAAGAGAAGAGGCATTTAGGTAATAAACTCTTATTATGCTCGGCCAGTTGATGATCTTGGTAATTTCCGATGTTAAACGGTTAGATCCCAAATTCAATCCAAATGACATTCGTGCTTTAAAATGTTTGTAGGTACTCAAGGGATTTTAGATGTGTGAGAACGTATTATTGCACATTTTTAACTTTTAATCCTTTATTTGCAGTAGTGTTAACAATGCAGAAAGCTTTTGAACATACAAGTCGTAGGAATTTCAGGGCCTCTTAAAAAAATTAAAAATGTTGCAGCAAAGATGACACATGAGCTTCATACACCTGTGAATACGCTAAAATTTGATCTTCTAAGTCGCGTAAGAACCTTCATGCAAAGTCTAATTCCACAACAAATATACAGTTCCTCTAGCAAATTTATACGCTTCGATATCATCGTCTACCTATAGGTGTTACACATGAATGCGTGACGATGAGGTTTAATATAGAGCCGTTGCAACCAGCAGAGTACTTTCCTATTTTATATTACCAATCAATCTGGCGAGCCCTCTCCCAACTACATAATATTATTATGTTGGGATCAGCATCCACTCTAACCAGATGCAGCTAATTAGGTACCTACCATTATTTTATTTGATTAAAATAGGCACAACAAACAGCTTTAACTACTATGCAATATTACAAACAGAAAAAAAAAACATAAGTAACATAATAATGTGGCTTACAGCGCTGTTCACAGATTACCATTAATGAATAAAACTTTAAAGTCACTAGGAGTAAACTGTTCATAAAACTTACACGAATATAATAAAAACAATAATAAATAATATAGTATTTTAAAAACAACAAACAATTAGTCGAAGAGCTCAAGCGTCTCCTGTGAAAGGCTACGAAACTTTTTCAAAGAGCATGTAAATATATCTGTGTTCCAATGCATATCTCTGACCATAACTCAGGTACATGATACCCCTTGTTAAGACTGTTTGTCACACTTTCGGGCTACTGACTTCTTATGACGGATACGTAACGACTATCAAAGATCTACGAATGACATCCGGGACATCGCGTCGGTCCCCTCCGTGCACGTTAGCCCAACGGCTTAACGTGCTTTGTTAGGCACGGAGGGGTCTCAGTAAATAATGTATGGTCCCCATCCACGCACTGACCGCAGAAAACGTAGCCAAACCTTCGATTGACCCGTGCGACTGTTAGTTCTCATTTAGCCACAAGTCATGCCCTATTTACCTATTTTGTACCCTTTTTGTATTACCATAGTTTAAAAGATAATCAACTCCATGCGATTACAATAACTTAAAAAAAATATGTATATAAATGCAATAAAGCGAATCGATGAATAAGCTCGAATTAGGTCGGAAACAAGAAAGATTACCCAAGCAGAAACCGTTTATTCCAATCTTGGCCCCTCGACCTCTAAAAAAAGATTTGTTTATTTGTTTCCTCTCAACCGTTAAACACAGTTCACACTCGACCCTTAGGTGGTGAGACTGAATTTTCATCCAAAGGACAGGTATACTTCGTCCACTTTCAACCCTTAGTTCGGTAAGTATCTAAAATTAATATTTTGATACAGACTACTTCGGGGGTCGAGAGGAAACTAAAACTTGACTGGAAAATTAAATTCACTCTCGACCCCCAAGGGTCGAGAATAAACGATAGGTAGTCAGAGGTCCAGTGGAAACATTATTTATTGCGGGTCGAGGGGCCGAGAGTGGACTAAACGGCAGAAACCTTTGCTAGTTTAAGTTTACGTTATTTTATCATAAATATTGTAAATTAAGCGTACAAGATGACTCAATCTATCGAGCTCTTCGAAGTAGCTCTTAGAGTCAATAAAGGAAGAAGTGCTTTGAATTTACGCAGCATGCTTGTAATAAGATGCATAAAGAAATAGCAACCTCTACAGACTACAGTTCTTAATTTAAAATAAGCTACTCAAGTATGCTTCGCAATATTGAGTCCTGCCCGGGTAAACATAATATCGTAATTCACGTGCACGTTGGCTGTTTGTATCTCGTTTACTCATGTCATCCAATTTTCACTGAATACCTAGATGCGCCTTCTTTGAGCGAAGCTTGCGTGTTTCATTAAAATGTCAACATGTCATGAGCAGAGATCGGATATTCGGTTGCATATTCACCTAAAGTTGAGATGTTGGCTAACATGGAATGCGCTTTTGTATCGTCATTAGTCTTAATTTAGGTAAGTAATTTGTTTATTTTTTGTTTTAACGAATACAAACCACCCCTCCTCCAGTACATACACATATTTGTATCGGGCTAAACATTAATTTTATATTAATACATATCTGAATAGTTATGCAATCCAAGAATCCCGGGGTTTTAAATAATTTATAAAGCCGCTTCCATACTTTCATAGCTAAAAATTATCCGTAGGTAAATATGCATCCAAATATCCGATCTCTGGTCATGAGTTTAGGGAGGTAACATTAATTTACCTGAGTTATATAGATAATATTACTGTGGTAAATGCTATGTACGCTTTTATTGTCATGTGCATTAGTCCTTAGTTATTTATCATTGTGATTAGCATAGCAGTTTATGTCAGTGATATGGGTGTGCTTTTTTAAAATAAGTAAAGCTTCCGAAGTACAACTATCAGCTCGTCTAATGTTATTAGTTACTTTAACAGTAAGATTATACCGCGATATGAAAATCTAGATCATCCACAGAATACTGAGCACCCAGCGCGAGGTCATTAGTTCCTTGCATAACTTAGGATGCTTATAGTATGCTTTTAGGGTGACAAACAAACTGACCAGTATCACGACAGTTTTGGTAGGTGTGACGTAAGACGACCGGTCGAATACGTCGGTGCAACACTTTGACCTTTAACTGGCCTAGCGTATTAAGACTTCCACAGACAGTCCTCTTTTTTAATACAATTTCATGGAAATTTTTCAGCCAGAATTGCGTCTCACCGTCACGACGCACCTGGTTGTTCCCAGCCTTTCCGTTTTTGGTAGGTACAGTCAACCGCTCGTTGGCGGCAACCCTTTGCCCTTGACCTAGCCTAACGTATTACTTTTTTGGTAGGTTTAGTCGAACGCCCTGTTGCCCTTTGGAAAAGTTAAAAAAGCAAACTTCTAAGTCCACGCAATCTAAAGACAAGGCCGTTTATGCTCTATTTATGGCGCATATTTGACGCTCGCAAGAGCTTCAAAGCCATGTAGCTCAACTGAAGGAAAAAATTCGAAAACCGTAAATTTGTATTTACGGGTTATGGGGGCACAACAGTTTTCCAACGGCAAAGTTAAGTTCGTCCCTCAGTTAGTTTATCTTTTCGATGTGTAAAATCTTCGAAACTCGATTCGGGAATCGAACTGTTTACATAAGTAGTAGGTAAGTTTGTACGGAACCCTTGGTGCGCAAGTCCGACTCGCATTTGACCGGTATTTTTATTTAAATGCTTTCAAACGTTGTTTGTTTATTTCATTATACCTGTTATTTAACAGATAACTTTAAAAGCGTCGTTCCACGACACCTTGCGACAATTTTGCACGACTTTTTTTTCTTCAACATAACAAAAAGTACCTAATATTGTTACAAGACAATAACCGAGCGGCAGTGGCTCCGCACGTCAACATCCCTCAGGGCTGTAGTAGGTAATCGGAGAATTTAAAAACACAAACCAGACGGAGATTGTCCTTATCTTTCATCAAACGATTAAAATTTAATGGAATCTATTAAATTCACGGACTTGCACAACTATGCTCCATTTGAAATAAGAATAGACATTTAAACAAACCTTTTTTACAGCCCGTTCAACTGATTTTGACTTCTATTCCGTAGGCATGAGGATGGCATTAAATCCAACTGTTTATTGCACATGCCATTTATCATGCTACCAACGCAATAGAAGTCAAAATCAGTTGAACGGACTGTAAAAAAGGTTTGTTTAAATGTCTAATCTTATTTCAAATGGACTATAGTTACTTAGGTAATATCTTCACTCAAACAACCTCAAACTATTTAAAAAGTCAATCTGTCTAGTCTTTTCCGGATGCAGTATTTTACATGGAGCGTCTGCCTAGCCGACCTCCAAAACACAGTTACTGAGTAAAACGATACCTCTAGGTAACACTGGCTGTCTGACTTTTAGGCTACCCGTAACGGCTGTCAAAAATCTACAAATAACAGCTGGTCTAATATTTTTTCCGAGGCACGGTGGGGTCTCAAGTATGGTCACACATCCACGAACTCACCGCAGCAAACATAGCTTAACCTTTGATCGATCCGTGCAGCTGTTATAATTTAACCACGAGCTCCAAACCATTTAAACATCATAAAATAGAGGCGTTGTTATCTAAAAGACTTACCTGATGCCGTTCACCATCGTTGACGAAGACGTTCACCGTGAGTTGTGACTTGCCGCCGCCGTTGTCCCATTCAAATATAACGAAGCCTCTTTCAACTGAAATAAAAATCTTATGTCAGTAAATTATAGAAATGAGTAAGTACAAAATTATAGTCTTGGACCTTACAAGTTAGTACATTAATATTATACAGGTTGAAATTGAAAACATGCGACAAATCGAAATGGGAGATTGTACTCATCATTATGAACAACTTTTACTGAGGGACCAAAGATGCAATCGCAAAAAAAAACAGCTGTTCCCTACATTTTGACGAGTTATGCGAACATAAATGTAGGGAACAGATGTTTTTTTTTTTCGCGATTGCATCATTGGTCCCTTAGTAAAAGTTGTTCATAATGATGAGTACAATCTCCCATTTCGGTTTGTCGCATGTTTTCAATTTCAACCTGTAGAAACCAACCACGCCATGTCAATTATAGCCACCACAATCTATGCGAAATTGATCTTATTGCCAATTTAATCATATAAAATTATCGTGTCACAATGTTCAACCCCGTACTCCTCCGAAACGGCTGAACCGATTTTGATAAAATTTCGTGTGCTTATCGGGTAGATCTGAGAATCGGCTAACATCTATTTTTCATACCCCTAAATGTTAAGGGTGCTCCACCCCAATTTTTTTTATAATGCTAACTCAATATTCATAGTTAAGACAGGACAACGTCTGTTGGGTCAGCTAGTCGTATATAATTATTGAATTTTTTGACAATCATTTTACGTTCTGTGATAACTTTAACTCAAACACCAATTTATTATAGATTTAATTTAAAAAGTGTGAAAATCGTCTACTTTTAAAATCAAAAAACTTTGTACCACTTTACGAAAATTATGGGGTCGGAGGAGTGTGAAATTTGGCAGAGTTACAGTTAATATTAAAAATAATAAAAAAGCGAATATTTTTATATGCATTAGAAATAAATTAAGTTTTAAATGAATTATGGTCGAATTTCGACCACTGGGTGACCATTAGTAGTTATAAATATGGCGTGAGCACCTTCTATAAAGCACAAAATTAATTTATCTGTTATTGTTTTTTTTCTTATTACATGTTTTGGTACCTAGAGTAATTTTATTCTAGGTAGGTCATCGCCTCACATATTTTTATATAATTTATGTATATAAAACATTTTAAAAGAGTAACTGGGAGTTTCTTGCCCATTCTTCTCTATACAAAACTAACTTTGGAAACTAGAATCAATACAATTTCATGTAAATTTATAGGCAAATAAAACAGCCTTTGACTTTGGCCACATAACATTGGTCGCCAGCTCTCTGTAGATAAGTCTATTGAGAGTGTAATAGTGAATGAACTGCCTCATATCTCAAGCGTCAACGGCTAAAAAAGCAAGAGAAAAATACCTTGTAAGAGGCATCGTCACACTAACTGTTTTGTGTAAAATAATTAATTCAGCTCGTCATGATTATAAATGCCCTAGGGAGGTATTTTTTGTTAGATAAAAAATCGGTAGGTAAAAATCTGTTGTTTGGAACAACTTAATTCTTCAAAGGTACTTAATCATTTTTCTGTATCATAGGATGTTTCATATCTAAATAATAATAAGTGACATAGTTTAGTGCATTGTTTTTAACTTATTCGTCTGAGTTTATTTGTCTTTAACTCATTCCTTTGAAGTGTTACAGTCATTATGACATTCGATGACCACTTAAAAGTTTTATTGCAATCCACTACGGAATAGCGTTTTGTGCAAATATACTTTACATAGAGTACATGGAAAAATGCGATACTTTCAGACTTTTCACACTGACACCTCATTGATCATACCTACTGTTTATATTCAAGATTAATAAGAATCCTACCTGACTAATATACAGTTTGTGGGGTTGGATGGATATTTTGAAAAACTATTTAACGGTTTTTTATGAAATTTTACAGTAATATAGCTAATTCATTAGAATAACACATAGGTTATCAAAATATATGGTTGTAGTGCTTACTTCTCAGCAGAATGTAGTCGCCATAGTACGGTGAGCTCTGAGCTTCCTTCTGGTACAGCAACACACCGTCCTGTGTGGTGAATATTGCCAGAGCAATGATGCCAGGGTCAATGTCCAACCTTTCGTAATTCAGCAGTCTGGCAGGCAGTTCGAGATATCCGTTTCCATTGAAAGCCACGCTGTGGTGCAGTTCCAGTGCTAAGAAAAAATTAAACATTAAGACCTGCATTTTCTTTTGTTGACTTGGGCTAGTTCTTAATGTACAGCTGCGATTAATGAATGCAGTTTTCATTCCGAATATGTATAATTATGACTGTGCGCAATACCGCGTGCTTGAATAATTGTATTGGGCAAAAATACTAGGGAATTAATACCGAACAAGTAAAGTGCAAAGCTATTCACTACCATTCGACACACCGAATCGGACATCAATCAAAGTTATCGTACGTATACCCTATAAGTAAACGGCGCGGCGTTCAGAAATCAGAAATTCCGAAAGTTCGTTTGTCAGTTTAAATCGAATAAACAACCGCCATTCTTCCGACAGCTGTTTTACGTTGAGGGCAAGGCATATCAAGCTATCGGAATGTGTTATTTTCGAAACGATAGCGTGTCGAGGTCTTGTGATTAGCTATGCTGGTGTAGTTATTCGGGAGCACTGACATATCCTAATTCAAGAAACTTTGGGGCTTACCGATCTGGCAATAAGCGCCGGCGAATCCTAGAGGGCAGTCACAGGTGTGGTTCATTCGGGAGCTCAGATCCGGCCGGCAGGTTCCTCCGTTGCGGCAGGGTCGGATTGCGCAGGGGTCGCTGGGAGGCTGGTGCGAGGCCTTCATTGGTGAGGGTACTCGATACTCGCACAGGGAACCTCCGAAGCCGGCGGGGCACGTGCAGGTGGTCGAGTCAGCCGTGCAGGTTCCACCGTTGTGGCATTGGCAGCCAATCTCGAACTGTTTTAAAGCGCGGTTTTATTTACTTCGATTTTCATGAGTTTTGGGACTGCAGACTAGAAACTTATTTATTTATTGATTCATTATGTCAACTTTTATATAACAATTAAAAAACAAGGCTTTTATTAGATAAGGTTTAAACCATCAAGCTAGTTTATGAATTAAGAACCCAAAATGTACAGAAAAACAGCTCTTTTTACAAAACTAACAACTTATTCCAGTGCTATGTGGTTATTTTTCTATTAAGAACAATGGAATTCTGCCAGGCAGGGGTGCGGGTTGTTCGAAAGAGATATCGTGGCCGCTGGCACACAGGCAACTGAAGGAACACGGGTGGGTTTTAGTCAGTAAAAGTCTGACACGCCCTCCTGCTCCACCCAGAGCGGGAGAAGTTATTTGATAATTCCCCTTCCACCCTCAAAAAAAAAACCCAAATCGAAATAAAGTCCAAAAACTGACTAAGTGCTGTAGACTATAACTAAAGTTGGATGGTTTTTTGAAATAAGGCGGTTTATTTTTTACTTCTGGCCTGATTCACTACAAAGTATATGGCATTAAACTCAAATTCTGTTTCATATAAGAATTTATCTTGTAGAATATATTTTATACCAATAACTGTGAAAGTCCGTTGAAGTTATTGTACCAAAAACAACTTACATCAGGAATATCACCGCGGACGTAGGCATTGCATTCTTTCACGTTGGCTGATTGGATGGTGGAGTTCACAATGTCGACAGCTTCTCCATGCAGCATGAACTGAGAATTAAGGGTGAACTAAATATCACGTTATGAGAAAGAGAACGAAAGGGAAGGACTGAACGGTATTTGATGATTAATCTACTCAGGCTTTTCGGTGGTCTAAGGTCTGCCCAATTATAAGGAATGCGGCACAACCGGGTGGTAAAATCGGATAGGTATTTATATAACGTATATCTATTCATACACGAAATATCTGAAGGGGTCATTGTACTCATCATTATGAATAACTTTTACTATGCGACCAAATGTGAAATCGCGAAAAAAATCAGCTGTTCCCTTCATTTTGAGGGGTTATGCGAACATAAATGTAAGAAAAGCTAATTTATTTTCCCGATTTCAGGTTTGGCCTCATGGTAATATTAAATATTATAAGAGATATTACTATTGTTTTGTATTTAACTTTGATGATCGCTGTAATAAATAAAGGTACGTTATGTTCTTTTTTTATTTAACTATAATTGGTAACGCTGACGTGACTGATATCTTTGTTTACAACAGCTGAACGCGCCAATTGGCTGACGTATAGTCTAATGGTATATGTATGTCCGTGTCTAGTTCGTCACTTTTTGAAAAATAAAACAGAAAAAAATTATATGCTAAAACAAACAATTCTGAGTCGAATTAAAAGTGCAGTTGTCTCTTTGTACTTTGCTGTCGGAGGACGGACGGTCGTAGGACGTCTTAGTATAACAGACTGTGTGTAATAATAATAATATGCGAGAGACTATTGATCTCGCTGACTTAATCAGCGAGGTAAATTAAAGGATGGACTGTTTAGAAATGCTGGAATGGTTTGGAGCTGTTAAACCGAATCATGCAATATTCTCAGTCGATCAATGAATTCCTGTACGATCTGGCTTTTGGACGGTTTTTACGGTTAATGAAGCCAGGGTAAAAAATGTAGCCCACCTAAGTCATCTTCGTCTATTGACAATCTGCAATACCAGAGGTTACACAGGTGTGTTGCCAAAGCAAAACTCTTAATAAATCGTCTTCTCGCATTAAAACTGTATAAACTCAAAACTTACTAATTTTACAGGAGAGCGTTTTAAAGAAATAATTCTGGTGATACCAAACGTTTCCGCATATTAACCCCATTTTGAATATTTTTGGAAATTGTACACTTTTAATGCGAAAAGGCGAAATGTTTGTTTCCTTTGAAACTGCGTGATTGAGAAGGGTTGACATTTCTGTAGGATCTTGGTATACCAATAACGTAGACAAGCTGCTAAATGGTTCAGGGGATGATGATCTAGCATATAATATGACTTACGTCGGTAATGCATCCATTGAATCCTCCAGTGACACCGGTGTTGTTGTTGAGGGTGATGGAATCATCCACGCCGCCCACAAATATTGGTGTGTCCAGGTTCAAGTCCTGTGAAACATTTTTAAGTAAAAGGACAGCCTTGGAAAAACAGTTTTCTAAGAACGGATTTGGAAACCCTTGGCACAGATTTGGGTAAAATATTTTTTTACCCATTTTTTTTGTTCATAGATTGAAATGAGTCCAGATTTCAAGAAAGTATTAGGTTTACTTGTTCATGAAATATTAGCCCTGTTAAAAGGTCCCTGTACTAAATACAGAATGTTAAAATAGTACTTACTTGTTTAGGCGATTCTAATTGTTGTTCGAAGCTGTGTACTGAGTTGATATTCAGGGACACCACTGGTCCGACTCTTGCGATACGTATCTTGGTCCATTCGTTAGGTGGCAGAGTCCTGTTGCTTACCAGAACCACTGGTTGGCTTCCTGTTAAGAAATATTTGACATTTTAGACAGAACGCCAAAAATCTTAGAAACGATTTTTTTCTTTTGTAATTTTAGCAGATCGGTTTACGGTCGATATAGGGAAAATGAGAACAGTGAGATGTATAGAAAAAATCGATGTCCAATTCTGAACCAAAATTAATTAGGTCAGGAGGACATTGTTGATAACCCACCTCCTCCGAGGTCATAACGGAATTCAAGTCTTGCGTCATGTACAGCCAAGGAAGTGAATCCTCCGTAGCCTCTTGGTGATTCAGCGCAGTACATGATGATGCCGTCAGTGACCGGTGAAGCTGCCTTGATCCTCATTGACATCACCAGGGTACGGGATGGAGCTGGTGGCTTGATGGCCAAGTATGCGCTCCCAGTGAAAGCTGGGTACTCAATCGATTGCTTTTCTTCGCAACTGAAAGTTAAAGTTCGAATAGAAATCTGTAACCGGCTTATAGGTTTTAAGCTTTGTATGTATATGAAATAATGTTGAATTTTAAGTTTTGCATGTCTTAAGTTAATGGGATGGTTACTAACTTCCTTCCAGTGTGTGTAACGGGGCAAGCACACTTGTATCCGTCGACGGTGTCAGCACATTTGCCGGGTCCGCAGAGTCCGGGGCGGCACGCCTCGCCGGTCCGGTCGCAGTTCAGGCCAGCATAGCCGGTTGCACAAATGCAAATGTAACCACGTTCGTTACGGGCTTCCTGTAATCAATTTTATGCGTAAGTTCAAGCTTCTGATTGGGGATGAGGATCTGTCTAAAACATCTCAAGTATACTTCTTTAGGCTAAAGCAGACTGGGTCGGGTCGCGCCACAAGACATTGCGAAAATCCTACTTCATCACTTTCTATAAATCAACCAATACACAGTTCAGGGAGACCGGATTGCACTTTTTTGTATGAAAATGTGAAGCGCTGCGGCCCGTTTATAGTTAGGCATAACGCAAGTTCTACTATCCGACGAAAACCTTGTGAGGAAATCTAGGCAGATTCAATGTTAGCGTATCAGACCTGGCAGAAGCCGTTGTTGAGGCAGAGGTTGGGTGCGCAAGAGTTGCACTCGCTGACCCGGCTGCGTTCCAGACTATCCATCATAATGTTTTTCTCTTCCCTGCCCAAAATCAACATGCTTGCGCAGCCAATGAATCTGAAAAATATATTTCTACTTAGTACCTTAAAACTACACGTCTGGTAGAATTTCTATTTCTCTCTCTCTTTCTTCGACATCTCAGCAAGAACAATTATAAAATTCATATGGTGGTGGTAGATGGTACTTTCTGACTGACGAAGTTAATAAGTTTTTTTAAGTCGCATTGATGTAAATTTTACAAATTGTTAATTAATGTACATACCCAGAGGCTCCAGCCAATTCACTGGGTAGTTGGTCGTAATCGGGTACTCCACCGATGTAAAGGAGTTGCTTCAGTTCGAGCAACCCCCACTGTTCAGGGGATTCTGCTATGAATGGCCCAGTGTTGTCCACGTCCATTGTAACTGAAACATAAATAAAAGAATATAAGAGCCTGTTTTTGGCCTTCTCTCATTTAAAGAAAGTATTTTTTTTTACTGCACAAAATTGTCATTGCAGCCATTGGTTTATCATCTTGAAACAGCCATGTAGCGAAAGAATTTAACCAGAGTAGAACTAAAATGATAGTTACCCTTAGACTTAGCCCTGCTCAGTCTGATGGTGTGCCAGGTGTTCAGCTGCAGAGGACGGTCGCCCTTCACCACAAGGGGTACAGTGCCAGTATCCATAATGAACTCAGGTACTCCATCCTTTAGTTGAAGTCCGATGTAGTCGCCTTCACGTCCTTGGTTCTCGCTATTGTATAGAATTAGGCCATTTCGGTCTGAAATAGAAGTATCGGTATAGTGACAATTGCAAAGAAGAACGTCGACATTTAAACATGGAGCCTTTTAGTTATTCTACGTGTTAATGGAAAAAAAATAACAGTTGTAGTAGTAATGTTATAATATATCCTCACCAGCTGGTTTGAACGAGATTTCAATCTCAAACTGCCTGTAGGGGTCCCTCAGGGTTGGCAGTGAGAGGAAGCTCTCTCCATCGAAACGTGGCACAACTCCGGTGACGATCAGGATGGCCTTGGCTTCTACCGTGGCTCGGCTGTTGCTGACACGGCACACATATGTGCCAGCGTCTGCTTCTGTCACTGAACTCAGGTACAGGTGGGGCTGGAGAGAAGATTTGGTTTATTTATCACCTTCATTAACATGAGAACTTCTGCCCCATGAGAACTCCATGAGAACATGAACAAATGCGTAATAGGAAGGATAAAAAATAGGAAAGGACTATGACATTTTAAGAAGCATCTGTTATCGGGCTATTCTGGGTCGATAATAGATCGAGCAGCCTGATACTTGCAATAGCATTATGAGAATAAGTGAATGAATTGCGACAGGGTAAGTTATTTAATATAAAAGCTCAAGTTACCTGATCGGAGCGGATTTCGGCAGCCAGAGGTGCAAACTCTCGTCTCCAGTTAATAGTGACGGGTTCTTCCAGGTTGTGAGTGCATGGTAGGTCCACTGAATCACGTAGACGTGCGATGTACGGCGACACGGCTGGGTCTCGCGAGTTGTCCGGGTAGAAAGGTCCGCCTAAACACGCAGGAATATTTTAATTATCCCTATTCTGTATTAGTACCTACCTAATCAAAAGGTTTGCTAGGCTAAAATATTAAATCAAATAAGCTGAAGTGGTACTTAGAAGGTAAAGAGTTAAGTTAAGGCTGCTGCGCTTAAATTAAGGGCATGAAGCGTGAGGTCTTAGTTTAGACCATGGATAAGTGGTGTGGTATTAGGAACTTATCATTAGCAGCTTTTTATTAATAACAATCGACCTTCACTCTATTTCATGAGACTAATAAGCAAAATGTGAGCACATCAGTAGATATGCTCACATTTTGCTTAGCAGTAGCTATACATACATACTAACGTATGTTCGTCCATAATGATATTATTTGAACAAGAAATGCACATGAGTCAAGCTCAGACTCACCTGATTGAACTTCAAGAGTAAAGTCATCGTAGAAGCCGTTTCCGTTCAAGTCGTTTCCGATGCAGCGGTAGATGCCTGCGTCGGCTGGAGTGACGCTTGACAGCGATAACCTGACGCCGTCGCCGTATGTCTGCATGAATATAGTATTGTGAATATAGCTAAATTACGGCTACAAACACGACCAAAGCCAGAAACTATAGCTGTGTCAAACCGTTGTTTTGTCTGAGTTGAATTGCATAACATCTCAATTAGTCAGCTCTGGATACCAAAACATCTGACCCTGGTTGCTTGAAAGACATCAGTCAAGGCATGCAAATACAGTCAATCATCTGATATTATTCTTACCAAGGAAGCTACGTATTGATTGGTTCCCAAGCGCTGCCACTGAAGTTTGATGTCACTGGACCTGCCCTTGCACAGCACATCCACATTGTCACCAACTCGGAACTGCCTGCGAGGCTGCTCAATAGCTACCAATCGTTGCGACTCGGAGTTAGGATCGCGAGGACCTACACCATTCAACATCAATTAGCCAAACTTAAACACACGTAGATGGTAAACTTGTAAATTTAATTAACCCCTTCGAAGCAACCTAGATCACAATACAATATACTTACACAATTATATAAGTAACCTGTAGATATTTTATATTTACTTTAAGAATAAAATATTAATACAAAAAATAATTTCAATACAAGCAACATGCATACCCAGCTTCATTACCCATTTTAACTTCACAGAAGCTTTGAACCTTTAAGTAGTTAATGTTAATTACATGTAATAATATGACAACGTAGAATAAGCAAAAGCAAACTTGTTAATGTACAACACTCGAAACACAGTTTTAGACGAGACTTGAATATATCAACCAAACAAAGTATAAGATACTAAATAATGTTATAAATCTTTAATGTTCGTATCACAAAATTCCTAAAACTACATATTATAAAAGAATACAAATATGCGTCAAACTTTAAACCAAGGCTGCAGGGGTTCAAACAAAACTGAGTCCCATAACAGTACAAAGTGTGCCGGAAACAAAACAACACCCGCCAAGACTAGACAGACAACTGCCAAACACCCGCACCAGATTTACCATCGTGTGTGAGGTAGTTGTTCCAAGTCCTGTCCAAATAACGCTTATCTCGCCACAGGCAGTTCTGCTCATCGCTATGGTCTCGGCAGTGACTGTATCCATCGCATAGTAAGTGCTCGTCTATACAACCACTTGAGTCTGTACAAGTAAAGTCCGTATCCAAGCACTTATAACCTACAAATAACTTACATCATAACTTTCAAAACAATACTAAAATCAATTAATTTAAACACAACATAGAAAGTAGAAGAGTTACAAAATATCGATTAGAAACTATAAATACTTATTAGATGGCTAAGCATGCCTGGTTATCGTAAACGGCTGGGTAAAGCAGAGAGGGATTTGCAGCGCCACCACTGGACGGAAGCTATCTAATTGACCTGGTGGTGAATTCACTGACCCTGAATGTGTAGGTTGATGTAATTGCTAGTAATATTTCTTCCGTAAACGTCTCTTATGCTGCAGACATATTTTCCGGAGTCGGATTTTTTGGCGAGTCTGATGTAGAGTGATCCATCGTTCTTCTGTCTGACGGAGCGAGGTATGGCGCGGCCATCTTTGCTCCATACGATGCGCACGTTGCTTTGGGACACGTTGCAGCTGAGGTGCACGGCGGCGCCGACGTGTGCGCGCTGCTCATTGTCGTGTGACACCGATGCCATATGATCCGTATCTTCTATGGATGTTATTGTCATGCAGTCAACTTAACCCTCAAGCGTTACCAACCACGTGCACCTTACCATTTTTTAATGAAATAAAATAATTCTGAATTTGCAAGACACTGATGTCTTTACTCCAAATCGTACACGCAGTTGGTAAATAAAATCATAAGTAATGTAAAGCATTCTCAATGGTGTTTCCATTAGGTGGTGACAGCATTCACACAGCAGAACTGAACGGCAAATAAAATAACAGGTGCCTTAATAATAGTGCAACCTGTACATTTGTATCGTGAATTCGTGAACTTGTGAAGATTGCTAAATGGCAATCTTCGAAATTGATAGAACTGTCCAAAATGTTACGAGAGTTAATACCACAGTCTAACTAAATACCATATTCTATTAGAGATTGCCTGTGCTGGCGGATATTTGCACGTTTGCACGTTCACGTCTATCATTGATCAGTAGCATACGTAATAGTTTTGTGACTGTTAGTTACACTGCGTTATTAATATGATAAATTAAATTAAAGTTATCGATTGTCTTGTGATAACAAACAGCATTCTTTACTTTGATGCGATCGGTTGCTTTAGGTATTCATTGTATGTTAAAATGTGTATGTGAGTAAGAGATTATATTTCTATCAATTTCGAAGTTAATCTACCGTACAGTTTTGTGCTGTTGGTGTTCATGCTACTTAGGTGTTGGGAAAGTTCACATACCGCTGACGACGACCTCTGCAATGGCACTGGCGTTGGCAAAGCGACTTCTGGCAATACATTCGTAGCGGCCGGCATCCTCGACTTCAATTTGGTGGAAGATAAGTCTAGATGAGCTGGTGTCTACACGACTGAAAAAGGTAATAAGACTTGTTAGAAATAGTTTTAACTATTTATTTATTTTACTCTGAAGGTCCTATTTTAACATTTTTTACTTCTAGCTACTACAATGTGAACATAATGCCGCATTGCATATGTAAGCGGGCACGCCCTTTATGCCTGGGGGCTTTAATTTAGGTTTTAAGTTCAGTTTTTGTTTTTATTATTTATTTCTGCTTGAGTATTTTTTTATATATTTTTTTTAGTATATTGGCGTGTGCTACGTGACATATGGCAAATATTTTACTTTTATGTTTCGTAATGTATATACGTACCTATTGTATAGAATCAAGTTCTTCCAACATAACAGACAGCTGTGCTGCTGGGGAGTTTGTTGTGCCACTTCTTCTTTCCAACTAAAGCACTAGGAAGTGTTGAAGGGCGGGCGTTTTGGTGGACTGTCTTATGTAATTTTTATGTACAGACACTAGCCTAGTTTTAATAAATGACTTTTTTTCAAGAATTTTTGTACTGTTATGAGTAGGTATTGGAAAATTTGTACTCAACACTTTGATTTGCACCGATACGCTACATAAATTAGGTGTATTCAATATCTGAGGCGCAATTTGTGCCTTAGTTCAGTAATAGCATCTTAGGCCTTATTTATCGTTTTTGAGCAGTCGAGATGTAACTAAAACAAGAGTGGTCGAACGTGGAGCTTACTTCGAAGGATTCCTGTTGTGGGGTCTCCAGGTAATGTCAATGATATCATCGCCCTCAACGATGCACTCGACTGTGGGTGACTGTCCAGGATGTACGGTTTGTGTTGGTGGGCGCAGCGTGATCTTAGGCGCTGTGATGACGACCAGGCTGGTGTATACCGCTTCTTGGACTTCATTGTACTGATTGTAAATGTTGCAGATGTACTCGCCCGAGTCAGCCTTTGAAACCTGAAGATGTGACACTAAGAGTTAATATCTTCACGGGAATTCTAGAAATGGGATCCTAGTAAGTCTCAAAATACAGGTTTGTTATGACAAAATATCTCGTTTCTCTTTATTTTTATGTCAATTGTGTAGAGAAACAATGGTTCCGGGAGGTTCACCAATTTATTAAGGATTGTACTTACATTGTAGATGATAAGGCGGGAGCGATCCTGGTTAACATTACGTTGAAACGGTTTTCTGTCAGCGCGTACCCATCTCACATTGTCGCCTGATTGGCGGCAGCTGTAATGACAAGGCAATTTAGAATACAACGTTAGAAGTTTTGTAGTCACTTTGCGGTTGGGAACTGATTAAACCGAAAAAGCAAAATTAAAAGGCGGTAAAACCTTTATTACTTTTTGTACAGTTTTGCGCCTTTCTTATTTTAATTTAACGGAAACAAGCATTTAAGAAACTGCTACTTACTAGATAATGGTTTCAGGTTGTCCTTCAATAGCGAACAGATTTCTAGGCTCATCAGGATCAGTAGGGTTGTATCCGTTTGTATTCGGGTCGATTCTACCATCTCCGCTTCCTGCAAATAGAACATTTTAATTAGAACCGTAGGTTACCTATATAATATTCTGACAAGAAAGATACTTACCTTAGCAATGCACGGAGATGCCTCGGCGGCCATTGCTAGAGGAGACTCTGTTACCAGTTTCCATACAAATCACGCGGCTTTAAAAATTGAAGATAAAGTCGAAAGAAGTAGTGAGCCTCAAGACACTGCCGCCGGACCGTCTCCGTAACTTAGCTTTGATAAGGTAACATATCTTTCATTTCAGAATTCTCATGATCATGATCCCATGCTCTGCGGAACTGCTGACATCTACAGTCAGCAGTGAACACCTTCCCACATGAGAGTTGCCTGTTTATTTACCAAAGAAAATCACGTCAACTACTTACCATAGTCGACGCCGCCGTCGTCACCACCATCTCCTCGGTCTACCACGACCTTGAACTGCTCCTTGGTAGTTCCAGCGGCGTTCGTGGCTGTGCACGTGTAGAATCCGCTGTCGCTTTCACTAGCCGATGGCAGGCGCAGGGAGGCATGGCCAGGTGTTGGTGCCACGACCTCACGGTAATCGCCGACTGAAAAAATAAAAGCAGGACTTAAGAAAATATAGCTTTTAAAGTAGTGAGAGCTGTCAACGATACACCAATTGAAGTTGTTTGGACTGGTTCAAACGAAAATCATACTAAGTAGGTATACATACGTAAAAAAAAACTTCATAAAGAAATTATGAAAAATAAATTGTTCATATTTTTCCAAAACAACGCGCATATAAATAAAATACTCACGACACTAACATAACAAATGCGAAAGTAACTCTGTCTGTTTGATCTTTTCACACCTCAATAGCTCAACGGATTTCAATGAAATTGGACTCACAGCCTCACTCAGGAAGACCTTGACTAAAGTCAATGTCTAGCGCATAGAATTTTTGTTCCGGTAGAGTACGTTCCCGGAGGAAAATCCACGCGGGCCAAGCCGCGGTCAAAAGTTCGTAATAAATTAAAAAACTTGTGGTATTATGTAATAGGTAATACGGGCTGTTGTCCGCAACTCCACGTCTAAGCGCGTATTTTGCGTACGGGTGGGAAAATCAGCTATTCGATCCACCCCAGCTCCTCGAGAAAGGCCAGCAACGCCTTGGTGTTGCTTACAATCTCACGTTAAAAAAAATTAAAAAAACTTGTGGTTCAGGTTCATGTCATGTTCATCTTGCATTCCTACTATAATACTAAAAACTAGCTTCCGCCCGCGGCTTCGCCCGCGTGGAAATCGGAAATTATCCCGCGGGAACGTACTACCGGGATAAAAGTAAAAGTATTATATAAATAAAAGTGTGTTTGTAAGTATCTATGTATGTTCCGACTACCCAAAGACAACAAATACAAAACAAAAATGTGACCCTACAATATCGCACGCAATTTATTATAACTTTCCAACAATACCCAGAAAGAAAAACACAGTTGGCAGTCATCACCTCCATTCGCTCCAAGTCAGTTTATTATGGGGAATCTAGTCGCGGGCTCGAACTCATTGGTCGGCTTGGCTAAAAATCACGCTGTCTCACCAAGCTTCGTGTCCGACAGAGATAGTATCAGTGATGAGCAGTTAGACGCTAGTCTACACGCACAACATTATGGAGTGAGATGCAGGATCATTTATAGTAAAAAATTCGCGAAAAAATTAAGAAAAGTCCTTTGGAAGATCGGGTTTTATGAAAAATCCAATGCATAAATCAATGACCAATAAAGTTTATTGAACTTTTCGATAATTGAACTTTGTCGGTACCGACTTGGTTTTGGAGATTTTACACTTGTTAAAAACTAATCTTTGTTGGCTCCTAACTTTTTAATGGGTTTTTATTTTAGTTTCCTGTTTCCGTACAAACAATATTAATAATTGAAACGATATCATATTTTACCTTGGATGTGCCATGTCAGACAGTGGAGTAAAAAACTCCCGAAGTTTGAATGCAAAAAATGTGGACTAGGTTCACCTTAAAGGATCACGCGCGCGTTATCGTTCGGCTTATTAGCTAAACAGTAGGCAAGACGGTGCGGGGTGGGGGGGGGGGGTAGCCGATTGCATCAAAGCGAAGCGAGGCGCTTGAATTTTATTCTCGCGTCCGTAATTTTTTTGCGATTACTCTTAAGATATTCGTTTAAATTATATAGTGTAAAGGAGTAAAATAATGTGCATGAAATGCTTAAAGCTACTAATTTATTTGAAATAATAAGAATTAATACCGTATTTGTGTAAATAGCTTTCCAATTACCACTTTAGTTATAATTGCCCATTTTTTTAAGTATTAAAATTCATATAGTTCAGTATGTTATCCTTAAGAGATAGACATATACCATCGCGGACTTTTATGCAGACATAAATAAGTTACACAATTCCACCATACATCATTTTGTTATATCTCAAAGGGCAACGTTTTCATTAAAACCTCCCAGACGGCTTATATTTTTCCGACACCTCCAAAAACTATCATTATATTTTAGCCAATGTATACAATAACTTGACAAATTATATACTAAAACCTTCTTCGAGAACCTATCCATTGGTGAAAACAGCATGAAAATCGGTGCAGTAGTTTTTGAGTTTATCGTGAACAGACAGACAGACAGACGCGGCGGAGGACTTTGTTGTATAATATGTAGTGATGATGTGAAAGTTTGTATGTTTCGATGTTTGTTACTCAATCAAGCAAAAACTGCCGAACGGATTTTGATTAAAATTTGGCACACAGATCGTTTAAACCCTGGATTAACACATAGGATACTTTTACTTCCAGTAGTACGTTCCCGTGGAATAATTTTCGACTTCCACGCGGGGCGTTGAAGTCTGAGAAGGTGGAAGGAAGGCTGGCAAGGCTAGTTTTCCATAAAAATAAGGCTAACTTCGATTGTAAAGAAATGGATGAAATATTTTCATATAACAAAATCGCTCACATTGGATGGATACAAGTGGTTCAGGGTAACCACTGGCTCTGCACTCGATGTTGAGGCGGTCTCCGGTGGACAGTTGCACATAAGAACTTGGCGTGATTGTGATCTCAGGAATAGCCCTCACTTTGATGACGGCGCTAGCACTGGCTGATCCGGCGTCATTGCGAGCCGTACAAGTATACTCGCCTTCGTCGTTGATTTCGATCTTATTAAACCTGTGAGATGGATTAAATATTATTATACATCTACGGACGATAAGTAACTGAGGGGATGGCTTACATTTTGGATAAATCAACTGCATTATGTCTGCTAGGATTTTGGGCTCACCGTCCGCTGTGAGGGAGCAGTTATTATGATGCGTTGACTGTTCCTTCTTTTGTAGACCATGTTTGTGGAGATGTAAGTAGTTATTTAATATTAACCATCAGTAAACTGTAGAACTGTCAGAATTATGGTACAAAACAGCAGTAGCTTACCTCAGTTCATGATGTGGCAGTAGCTCCGTGAATTTCGAAAGTTGATGAAGGCCTCCGTTCCTGTTCCATGTGACGACTGGCTCGGGGATTCCACCTGTGACGCGGCAGATCAACGTGTATTCACCTCCTAATGGCACGGCTTGTATCTTTCCTTCCGGCGGCCAGATTTCCACTTTGGGAGGTTCGCGTCCTGAAAGTTTTGGCAATATTAAGGCACCGTTCGTTACACTGCGATTAACGTGCGTAGCGTGGCGACACCCATGAAAGAAATGCAAATGGAAAACTTCTCCGGCAGTTAGGCGGTCGACTTTTGTCTCTAAAACCGTACTAATAAAATATTTTATACTCTAAAATTTATTCTATATAAAATCAAATGGACCAGAAATATGGAAAAGACAATGTAGCTTGATAGTTACTTACTTTCAATCTCAACGAACACATAGGTATTGGCTACTGGGTTGTTGTTGACGGTGCCTTCGCAAAGGTAGTATCCTTGGTCACTCTCTTGAGCGTTGTTGATGATCAGAGCGTTGCCGCGTTGGCTTGAGTCGGGACCGATCAAACCATCGTGCTGGGGAAATGGATCAAATAGGTTGTGAATTTCGTAGTAGCAAGAAAATAAATAATAAATTTGGGTAAAGTTAAAATGTGCCCGGTGCTTTCCAAACTTACCTTGGTCCATTTAATCAGAGGCGCGGGACGCCCAACGACGTTACATTCAACGCTTCCGCTGCCTCCAGTTGGGATTCTTAGACGCTCTTGTGATACCGAGATGTTATAGACCTCTGGCGTAATTGTCTGAACATTCACAGTGACCAAGATCGGTACTGCGGCGATTTCGGAAACCGGCGATTGGCAAATGTAGACACCCTGGTTTTCAGGTATTGCGTAATCGATGTATAGGACACCGTTTTCTGACCGTACGTTCGATGGGAATATGGCGTTGTCTTGTCTGTAAAAGAAAGTGAGGATTTAGCCTACTACTACTGAAAAAATAAAATAATATGTGACTACATATTACAAATTAAAAATGATGAATATCCTTACCTAACCCAGTCAAGTGTTCCTGCTGGTATGTTGGTAGATCCTGTGCAGGCAATCCTGATGCTCTGTCCTTCATCTACGAATGGGTTCGGAATGGACACTGTGAGTCTATCTCTGGGCGGCCGTGACGGTCGTGGACGAATAGTGATCACGGCGGTGCGGTCGGCAGTTCCAACTGTGTTGGACGCGACACATCTAAGCAAAGAAGAGGTTGCTTGATTTAAGTCGAGTTTTATGTAGTGTTTTTACTGAACTGTGTGTAACTTCAGCATTTCAATTGGGTGATGAAAAAAGTCAACTGCAGTGTGCTTCTTGTTTGAGTAGTTAGTCAGTTCAACAACAATAAATTGATTTTTTTTTTTAGCATTTTCATTTGAAACTATTGTGATACCGGTGTACACATATTAGGGTGCCCATAGATAATAAAAATAATTTCTACCTGTATTCTCCTGAGTCTTCACTTCTCGCACTTTCAATAACGAGCCGGCTGTTAACGTAAGAGATGGATAGTGGTAGCGGTCTGTTGGATGCCCTCTGCCACCTGATGGTCGGTGTGGGGTTGCCTCGCACAAGGCATTCCAGCTCAACCAGGTCACCTTCGTAGTAGTCTTTCATCGATGGAGATATTTCCACGCTTGGCATCGTCATTGCATTGCCTAGGATTATAATATTATTACAATGATTTATCGGAGGACTTCGCAGTAACATTAATGTTGAGAGATTTTTCAAATCTCTTATGAAAAATCGTATGTATGTTCTCCATGCTTTTGACTACTATTATCGCTACCGTAGGTACTAAAGTCAACATTGTGTTACTCACCACGGGCGTAAAAAATCCAAGGAGGCACCACTGTTCCAAGAATGTAAGCAAATATTTTGGAAAAGTTATACTCTATTATATTTTTTATTTAATATTTTAAGCAAATCCATTAAAGTGTAATTGAAAATAATGTTTCTGTGCAAATATTTCAGAGAGTCAAGGATTTTAATCGAGCTTACCGGGAACTTTGAGAGTAGCAATTGCTTGAGCAGTGTTGATGCCGTCACTAGTCTCGCAAATGTACTTTCCACTGTCGGAAACTTGCAGGTTCGTGATCAACAGAAGGCCAACGTTCTCGTCCACTTGGCTTCTATCCAGGGGCAGGTAGCCATCGCTCTTGGTCCATCTGACCGGCAAACGAATTCTGGAGTTACGGCTTTGAGCTTGGCAAGTAAAGTTGACACTGCTGCCCACTTCCTGGATCTTGATAGTTGGGCTGGTGATCTGGACGACAACGGTCGGCTCTGGCGGTGGTGGCCTAGGTGCCTCGGTCACAGATGAATCTCCTCCTGTACATAGATGGTATTTAGGGTCTACTCTGATGTAGAAACGGTAAGGTAAGAACTTCTTTGAGATCCATAAATTATTCCTTTCTGACGGTTAAATTGTATTAAAATCTGTTTAAATTAACTATGTATTGGCTATGAAGTAATAAAAACATATGTTGGTAAGTATCAAAAATATAACTAGACAATACGACACATCATGAATGGATTTCTGTGGACGAAATATGAATGGTTACAGACGCCATAGACTTTCACAACATACAACTTGTAGATAACGGCACATTGTAATCATTACATATTTTGCTTGCTATGGGTTACAACAATGAGGGACAAATACATTGTTATTGTTTATTTGTTATTATGTCGTGATTGATTAAACTTGAGCCACAAGGAGCGAATGAAGCCTAACATTTGAAGCATGACATGTGAGGCACGAGGACATATGACGGAGACGCCCGAAGCACCTTCGGTTGTGATCGGCTACCTGGCTCCGGCAGACTGGTAGTCAGTACACCGAGGGTGAATCCCTTTTCAGTGATCGTGTGGCACTCATACGTTTCGCCTTGTCGCCTGGTGTCCCAGATCGTGTGCCAGACATGTGTCGAATGCCAGCCATCCTTGTGCAGTCTTGCCTCATGATAGGACTTCACAGGGCGCTGTTCTTGGCCCTCATGGTAGAACTTTATGGTGAGAGGTTCCGGTGCACGGTATTTGCAAGTAAAGGTCACTCTTCTTGAGTAATAGTCGTCACCAAACTCGTGGATTTTCGGATGCAGTTCCATTATTAATCCTATCGGCCGTTTAGTAAAATTTTATTTTTTGCTGTAGTTAGACATAGAAATGTCTACAGTAGTGTGGCTACTCAGTAATAAAACAACGAAGTATTTCTGACTTTAACTATAAGATCACTTCACTTATATAATGTTTTTCTGGAAAGTCTACAGTTGTTAGCTTACCGATGGTTGAGCAATCGTATCCGGTGTAAGGTGATTGACAGTTGCAGACGACTTGTCCTGCACTGTTCAGTTGGCAGTTGTGTCCATTGCAGGAGCATTGCCGGCAGTAACCTTTGTCGTCTTTGTAATAGCCAGGCTGGCAGCTCTCGCAACTGGTTCCTTTGTAACCAGGTGGGCACATGCAGATCTGTAATATTACGTATTTATATTAATTCTCGTCATAAAAATCCTTGCTAAATAAGTATTTCCTTCTCTTATAGTTGCGATGAATTGGCAATATTATTTATCTCTAATCCGAAATTTATGTAGTAACATGAGTCCATACCTCAATTCCTTTAGCTGCTGGGAGGATGGCATCATAGTTCTGTGTAGCAGTGTCCATTGAAACGTCAGCGATTGTAGTGTCGTAGATGATGGGGACCACGGTGGCTCTTACGAGCACTCTCTTCAGATTCCTGAGCACACTCATGAAGTTGCTACGAGTCGCTGGGTTGACGGTGTTCAGGATAAACCAGCCATCCTCCTTCAGCGGCACTTGGTAGCTCTGAGGGACGAAAATAGTAACTAAATAAGTACTTAGTGGTTTGGAGTAAAAGTTTGAGGCATATAAAGAATAGAGCTGAGAGAACTTTGTTTTTAATTTTGGCTTTTTATTGTTACCGGTGTTATTTTTTTTGGTTGTGCCGTAAATGAATTTCTTTCCTTGTACTTATGGAACAGCAATCTCAAACATATCACTTACGTATGAGACGCCAGACGAGAACTGGTTGGGGTTGGTCCAATAGATGGATATGTCTCCACCATCGAGAACCACATCCGTTCCTCGTTCAGACTTTTCGTACACATCTGAATTGAACTTCTGTCGCAGTGATATGCTACCACCGTAAGACAACACTCGGTTACCTGGCAAAAAATATATATTGTACAATCAAACAAATATCAATATATTATCATTAACCAAATTAATGAACAGAAGAAATTCTTGTATTTAAAAATAAGAGGTGTTTTTTTGTAAATAATTTACTTACCAGGGAAGATAGGCAAAGACCAGTACAGTTCAATATCAGGTCGGAATGAGAAGGTGTACATGAGCTCGCTCTGTTGGAACATCGGGACGAAGTTGTCTTTGATAACTCTCTCGGCGTTCAGGTCAGTTATGGCGTAACCGCCGTAGTTTTCGCCTAAGACTGGTGCAGCCATCGGCATCCTTGTGTAGTGGTTGCCCTGGCGAAACGATGGGCTTTAATGGTCATAATATTTTAAGCTGCTTATATAATAGCCATAGATAAAAAGGCTCTCACAAGAAACAATGTTTGTTAAATGATTTTATAATACGGAACTTAAATTACTTATTTATTAAAACTTTTTGCACTAGTAAAAAAATACTGTACTAAGGTAGACTTATTGCCTGGTTCATTTTCTTTAAGTCAACCTTTGTTTTTGATACAGGTAGACAAAAAAAAAATACAGATGCTACATATGCGTCATAATGTGTTTTGATTCGTGTTCGGAGAAGTTTGAGTTGAACTAACCCAGAGCAATCTAAATACTAACTTCGTGGCAGTCGGTTGTCACACCAGAACAGTAGCAAGACAGGCATCCGTCAGGGTTATTAGAATCCAGTCCGAATGTACCAGGGCGGCAGCGATCACAGGAGTCACCTTCCACGTTCTGCTTGCAGTAACATTCACCTGATTCATCGCAAGGCCCTGTGGTACCACGAGGATCGCAACTGAAACACAATTTTGGTTTTAGCCTGTATTCCGGGATAGAGACGATTCTCAACAGTAAAGTTAAACAAATGAGCTCATTTAGACGACCCAAAAATTATATGTAAAAGCCCAATGACTCACCTGCACGGTTGGGCGGTACTTGCTCTGTATTCAACGCAGTTACCGTAAGGATCGAGTTCATATCCCAGCTTACACAATTCGCATTGCTCACCATCGGTGTTGTCTGCGCAGTCCTATTTCAAAATCAACATTATATTTTAAACTTACAAGATTCATCGGCAGGTAATTTGGGATATAAGCTTTTTGGCTCCATCCTGTTACTATATCACCGATCGAAAAGCTAATAAATAGTGAAGAAGATATTCTTACGTAGCAGACTCCAGTCTCAGGGTTGCACATGGTAGACTTGCCATTGCATTCACATGGTTCACAGTGTGCTAAGTATAGGCCTCCATCGCTCCTACGAAATAATTAATTAATAGTTTCAACTTCTAAGTAGACTCCAAAGAGTGATTCTGTGACTCTCCAGTACTTTTGACAGGTAAGTTTAGATTTTTTTTTTTTTTTTTGCTGTGAAATAGAATTTATTTAATTACGAAACTAATTAACAGAATCATTTTGGAAGGTAATTAAACTTCGCACAAAGGTCATAAAATCATAAAATCACAATGTATATAGATAGGGGTATTAAAAAGATAGAGTAAACGACGATGTCTGTGCTAGTATAAACTGTGTGACAGACACCGGCGCCTTCCTCCTACAGCCTTAAGTAACAAGCTAAACCGAGACATAATGTTTTCATATACCTAGTAACAATACAAAGAAACATATATTTCTGGTACAAATAAGCATAGATACCTATTGGAATAAAAACTGAATTGAGTTGAATATAATTTAGATTGAAAAAATAATAATATTAATTTTAATTTTATTTTTATGGCATGCAAGGAAATGTGTGTGGTGTGTGTTTGTGTGTGTGTGTGCGTGTGTGTGTGTGTGTGTGTTTTGCGCTTACTATTTATGATTATCAAGACCGCCATCTCTTTTTCGCAGAAAAGTGGTTATTAAACCCAGTTTTTTTTTGCGAAAAAGTGATGGCTGGTTTAGCTATAACTATTTTTCCTATTGGAACAATGACATAATTAATTAAATAAGAACGAAATCCACAGATAACTGACCTCTTGAAGCCAGGGGCGCAGTCCTCACAAGAGGTTCCGATATAACCAGGTGGGCATGTACATTGTTCAACATGAAAAGCCGTGGGTCCATATCCATCAGCTTCAGCGGTCTCAATACTGGCACTGACTGGGGAAGCCAGTTCCGTGCCCGGAGAATATGTAGCCTTGATCAGGATCGTCTTTACATCAGCGAGGGCTAAGAGGAAGTGCTCACGTGACACTTCCTTGCCGTCAGGTCTGTTTGAAGAAATAATCCAATCAAAGTTAATGAATATCAAAGTAATCAATTTCATTTTATCCGTTTATAAATAAAGCATTGGTCCGGCTGGGCTCATAGTCCTTGCATTTGCAACCGGGGTTTGCCTTTGGGTGCACTTGCATATTGCATACAGAAAATATCGTTGGTTAGTTTTATTCATACATTCAATTAAGAGTGTCTAACGGACGTCTACAAGTTGGCATAGGCCCCTCGTACGCCTTTCGAAGGTCTAGGACCCCAGGGTCCCGAGATAAGTCAAAGATATTTTTTTTAATAATAGTAATAAAATAATAATAAGAAACACAAATATTTTGACCAAAATAATTTGGTTTTCGTGACCTTTTGGAAATCCTGTTTGTGTTTGAATAACACTTACCTCTGCCATCCCTTTTCAACGATTTGGATGCTTGCATTCAGTATACCCTCATAAGAAGCTTGGAAGTCTCCAAAGTAGTGGAACGTAAGACTGTTGTCCTGTAAAAATCGTTTTTACGAATGTTAGATTTTGTAGATATCATTTGATTGGATTAAAAAAAAAACCGTTATAATAAACGTATCTTAATTACTGACTTGCACTGAAAGATTTGTGTAATAGAATACTTACACTAATGAGTTGGACATCAGCGGCAGAGTTCCTGAACCTTTGGTCGGGTGAGCTTAGCACATTCTTTAACAAGTATTGTAAAGAACCTCCGTACGAGGTCACCTTGTCGCCAGCGAAACTAGCAGGCAGACTCCAGTAGTAAATAGTGGATGGGGAGCGATCAATATCATTCAGTGAGATAGCGCCACGGTATAGCTGAGGTTTGAGCTCGGTTTCAAGCGGGGTAGTATATGTGACAGCTCCAGGGGGTCCAGTGGGGGAGATGTGATAGATCTTCACTTGGTCCACGATCTGCGGGACGTTGAACTGTACGCTGGTAGTCTTGCGGCGGAGGCTGCTGCTCATACATTGTTGTGACACGCCCGTACAGAAGCAAAGGGCACACCCGTGTCTGAAATGGAGGTTTACAATTCGGTACATTTTTGCATAGTATTTTAGAGCCGGATAAACGACGGGATGACCACAGTCTCTCGAATTAGTTTTTCTCTAAACCGGGTCTTACTTTAACTACCTTAATACTACGACTATTCCTATGTCGTGACAAGTAATAATTACCTGAAGTCAGAGGACAGGTAGAACGAATCGTTCTTGCATTGGTCGCAGTAGCGTCCCTGGACGTGATCCTTGCATACGCACTCATCTGGGGGCCGGATCAGCTTGGTCCCGGTCGGGTTGCAGTTATCGCGTGCTACTGGTCGGCATGTATTTCCGGGGATCATCGGGTTACCTTCATAGCCAGGGGCGCACACCTCGCAGTGTTTGCCTTCGTAACTGTGAATAATGAAATAATGTTAGTTACATCGTCCGTCTTATAAAACAGCCGGAAAGGAATCAGCGACCTCAGTGTTGACAGAAAAGCTCCTCATTATAGTAATAGACATGTCTTACCCTGGGAAGCAGTCACAGATGACTGATCCGTCGTGTCCGAGTGAGCAAGTTCTGGCAAACTGGTTTTCGCGGTTGGTGAGCGGGCAAGGGCATTGCTTGCACGGTATGCCGCTCGCTGGGTCGCCATATGTGCCTGGTGGGCATTCTTCAGGCATGCAATCTCCGAGCCAGGGTCCAACCTTCTTGCGAATGTAGCCTGAAGCGCATTTCTAGAAAAATAAAATGGAGATTTTGTATTATAAAACACATTTGATAAAATAAGTTCCAGTAAGATGTACAAAATAATTTACCTGGCAGGATAGGCCTTCGTATTCCTTGGGGCACGTGCACTCTTCCACCAGACTGGCGGCTCCTAGACCGACGTTGATGTGTTCAGCAGACTCCATTGCGAAATCAGTGATGTTTACTCCCGCGTTGTTCAGGTCAGAGCGCAGAAGAATCATTTCGATATCGTCCAAACTGTAACACATTGAAACCAACTTCTTATTAAAACAAGACAAGACAAAAACTTGAGGGCCTTTCAGCTAATTCTAAACCAATTCTTACGTCATCATAATATCTTCTCTGGAGGCAGGTGTGTAGCCACTGGTGCTGTTCTTCATCCAGTCTTCAGGAGTTAAGCGAGCTTCAATGTTAAGGTCCCGGGAGCCACTAGCACGGCTAATATGGAATAAGTTACCATATTTGCCCTGCAGACCAAAAATCGTTCATGAAAAAAAAGTTTCTAGATCCAGATGAATTAAACAGGTAGGTATGAATATTGTCAGGTAATTTTCAAATAGACACCATGGCACGATTTTCAGCAACCTTCATTATCGGGGGAACGCCGTCTATCGACGAAACTTTAAATACGGGAACAACGAAATGAACTGCTAATCGAACTTATTACCAAAATATTACTATTTGATTTCTTTAAAGTTTTTTAAACAATTAGAAAATTTATTTTTATCAGTTGATTCACATGAGTTTGCAGAGGAGAAATTTATGTTTAAAGTGGTTGTTAGAGACAACATGAACTATATATGTATTTGAATCCATAACTATCATCTCATTCTAAGGTTCTTTTTGTAGTTCAAGCTGTATGTTTGTTCGTTCCTATTCGATGTCTTGAACTACTTTTGTTTGTAAGTGCTTACTTTCGTGGATTTGAACGAAGCGTTTTCTCTCCTTCAACGAGGACAAATTAAATTGTTTCAAAGTTATTTAGGATGTCAGGTGTCACACACTGTGGGCTATAGGTATCTACAATGTTGTCTGTTTACTTGGAATACTTGAAAAGCTTTGGAATGTTTGAATACCTTGATAATGATAGTTGGAATGTTGTCATCGAATCCATAGATCTGCGTGTGTGGAGAGACAGTATACTTGATGTGACCACCATAAGACTTGAGTTGATTTCCGTTGTAAGATTCGGGCAAGGTCACGTAGGGATGCGAGCTGTCATACGGTGAAGAGTCACCGAATTTCGTAACCTGAAATAGAAAAAGCATTTGTCTTTAGAACCGTAATAAAAAGGTGCATAAAAAATTATGCAACGTTGGACCAAAAACTGCCCAGCCTATAGGCCGAAAATTCTATAATCTTAATATTGTATTAATAACGGACAGAAAAAGCATGACTTACGGTAGCTCCGTTTCTCAGAGACTGGTAAAAATATTGGTTCGAGATCGGTTGAGAGGAATCGACGGCGACGTCTCCTGTAGGCGAATGCTTGATGCCGAGCAGCCTGGTGCCTCCTTCTCCGAGAGGAGTCGGCATGTTGTAAGTGAACAGGTCAGCGCTGCGGCACTGGTTCGATTTGCCGAAGCAAAAGCATCGGATGCACTCGCTTTCTGAACGCGCCTCACTGGGGAACAACGATACATATTCGTAAAGTTGAGATCGAACAAGTATGCAGTGCAGGAAAAAATGGAGCTTTACTGGACGCTCTATCTCTTCCACACACATAAATAATATTAAAAGAATAGAACTATATGAGAAGATGGTAGACTCATACCACCTTCTCTTCCAAGAATACTGAAATCTGAAAATTGACACTGCTCCGAGATTAAATGGCATTTGAATGTCCTACTTGTTGAAGTATCCCCGAGGGCAGAGGTCGGTCTTGTTGACGAAAACGATAGCGTCGGGTGCGGCAAAGGTAGCTCCCTTGTTGTTAATAGCCTCGCATGAGTATGCTCCACTGTCTTCCGGCTGAAATACATCACAAAATTGTATGTGAAAGAATGATAGCTTTTGCTACACTTATATACAATATTTGCATCATAATGTAGAAAATAATTAGAACATAGGTTATGTATTTTTTGTGATATTTTGATCCTTTAATCATTGCGAGAAAAGGATCACTTTTCCCTCTTAAAGAAATTAATACAGTATAAAGGTTAGTTCGATAATGCTTTAAGGTGAAACTCTTGTAAAACGACATGGCAGTCGTTCACAAAAGAAGTTCTGTTAAAATCAGGTACAAACCTGTATGTTAGGGCAAGTGATAACACCAATTCCTCCATCGCTGGTCCAGGTACACTTGGGTGGGACGTGACCCCAGTTCAAACGCCACGAGATCAATGGGACGGGCACACCGACAGCCTCACACTTCAGTGTCAGAGTCTCACCAGGGTTTAGCTTCACGTTTGTGGGTTTTGGGGGACTGGTCACGTAAACAGGAACTGAGGAAATAGAAGATGTATTCATTTAAACTGCTATTTGAAAATGGACAAAAGAGTTTAAAAAAACTTTGATTTGTTTAATCGACATAGGCCAAAATGACCCTTTACTCTTTTCTTGCATTTTGTCAAATACCTTGAGTATGATGCATTGCGATATTTTAAATGAATTGGCTGCCATGGCACCTTCCGTCACTTAGAAGCTATTCTCAAATGTCTTATTAACTTAAATATAAACAAGACAACTTTCAAACAGTTGATCATTTTTGGAGAATATTTATGCTACTTACTGCATCCATGTTCATCGGAACTATCCAGACAGTCAACCTGTCCGTCGCAATGGAAACTCTTAGGAACACACTGGTCCTCGGACCTGCAGGTGAATTCAACCGGTGAGCATTTGCCGCCATCATTGGGGTAGCCGCAGTTCTGTTCGTCTGATCCGTCTCCACAATCGTCTTGAGAGTCACAGATCCAAGACTTGAGGACACATTTACGGTTGTTACACTTGTACTGGTTTGGCTCACACATGCCATCGTGGTCTGAAAAATGTATGTATGTCAGAAAATTTTATTCAAAATAATAACCTATTATACTATATTGTAACCTACTTAAGTTTCTCCTTTAGTAAATAATGTGATCAACTTTTACATTATGTTTTCATTGAACTTCGTTCTATGAACTCTCTTCATAATTATACGGCGTATCGAAATGTGGTTGGATACTTACGGCAATTCTCTTCGTCGGAACGATCGGCACAGTCGTAGTTGTTGTCGCAAACAGCAGATTTAGGGATGCACTGTCCATTACCGCAGGTAGCCTCGTAAGGCTGACACGCGGGGAAAGGAGGCCTGTAGGTTGTGGCTGGAAAAAGTACGCCAAGTATTAACCAATTGATAATTTTATCAGTAGAAAAGAGTTAAGGCGGAATGAAGCATGTCGTGAGAAAAAGATGGAATATGATTGTGGTAAGTGAGAGTTGGATTGTGGGTAAGAAAGATGAAAGAATATATATGTTTTTAACCCAGGTAATGCACACATTATACACACAAAAAATAAACAGAAAAAAACTTAGTTGTAAGTGTGCCTCAAGGTTGCGCCAAATAGGCCCAATTAAGCATAAATGCCAGACCAGAAGGGTCTAACGCTTGTTTTCAAGGACCTTACGTTGCGAGGACGTATTTGTTGTGTGTGTGCTTTTCTTGAGATTTTATGGCTGAAGGTGTATTTCTGAATTTTTTCGAATATTTTCAAATGCTCGAAAAAAAATCTGCTCAGCAAAGATAGAAATCTTTCATCTTTCTAATCTGCGTTTTAAATGAGTAAGATTCTGATTAATAGTTATGATACACAATGAGGGTACTGAAACCGGTAGGGAGGGTTACAACCCTGAGTTACAACTTACGAGCGCTGTCCACTTGCAACTCCACGCGCACTTGAGCACCAGGGCTTCGTAAGTATTCTTCTGCCTGACAAATGTATGTGCCACTGTCCACTTCCTGCAATGATGACGTGTATGTAAACCGTATAATTTTTTTAAGTATTACTAAAATAATTGTAAATATAGTCATAGTTCACTTGAAAACTACTCAATTTATACCCGTGTTCACTATCGTCAAATTTACCAACGCCTAGTGCCGAAAGAGGTTGCTATGTTGCAACGGAGTAGTTGCTTAGGCATCTGCTGTTGAGTAAACAGGTGCTGAAGCAAATACTCCTATTTCGCTATTTGTTTTTTGGCAACTCGTAAGCTTCAAAATCAATATTTCGATGCACTTCAATTGTGTTGGAAATCTGTTGCTAGGTAACGCCGCAAGAGTTGTCTTAGATTTACGCATCGGCGTATCAGTGTTATAACTTCGTTGGTGATCGTCTAGTGGCTGGGGAAATGTCTTATAGCTCTATGAAACTGTAGTCGCGCTTAGTGTTAGTAAAAACGGGATTTTTTTTCCGTTATACTAGGGAACCTCCAATGTTGACTATTAATCTAAAGTATATTTTTTGCAAATTGCAGGTCAGTATACGGTTGTATTTTCAACAAAATACAGGGTAAATTTTAAACCATTGCGCTAACTGTAACCATGAGTTCAGCATAATATTCTAGACCACCAACGCAGAAATTTTTCGCCGATTATACAAAAAAAATCAGCTGTTCCATACTTTTTGACCGCCTCGGTATTGCATTTTTCTATGAAACAGTTGATTTTTTTTTACACAGCTGATTTATTCGTACATGGGACTTAAACATAACTGGACAAATTAAAGTGCAGAAAAAAAAAACCTTCGGAGAAATCAGACAATGTTAAGTTAATCTGAATTACGTACGGTAACTTTGAACATTTCCAATCGTCCACGATCATCGGTGGAGCCTGATTTTATGTTTCCTCCTTCTCTCGTCCATTTGACATTAGCACGTAGGGGTCCTTCGTCACGACATTGAAACACGACATCGCCACCTAAAGGAACTCATTGTAAATATACTGATGTTGTTGGGAAAAACGAGACCCAAATTATGGTTTCACCAAAGTACCTATGCAGCATTCAATGGTATTTTTTTCTGTGATGTATGTACCCCTTTTAGTCATTTATAATCAGAGATCGGATATTCGGATGAAGACCGATGACCGAGACCGATATTACCTAAAGATAATTTTTAGCTATGAAAGTATGGAAGCGGCTTTATAAATTATTTGTAATATTTATTAAAAACCCCGGGATTCTTTGATTACATAACTATTCAGATGTGTATTAATTTAAAATTAATGTTTAACCCGATACAAATATGTGTATTAAACAAATTACTTACCTAAATTGAGACTTTTCGATACAAAAGCGCATTCCATGTTAGCCAACATCTCAACTTTAGGTGAATATGCATCCGAATATCCGATCTATGTTTATAATACATGCTTTTGCTTTTCGTATATAGATTACCTTATTTTTATAAAAACCTATAAGTACAGACGCCAGCACATCAAGCTATACCAATCTATCAAATTTATTTGATTGATTTTTATCTTTATAACTTAAACATAAGGTTCATGTTCAATTGGGATATTTTTTTAGTTTTGGGGTAGCTTGTTGTGCTGGCGTCAGTACCTACTTATGCTTTTATTACTAAAGAGAACGGTGTACGGTCAGAAAGTTACTGTCCAAATACAGACCATTTTTTTACACCATTATGTCAAATACTGTAAGTTAAAGTTCGGTGTCGATTTTTTTGACGCGCTTAGATGCGCTCCGTTGGATTCTCAATGCTCGGTTCAACACTGAGAGTTGTAAATCCAATGCGCGATAAAATCCCGTCGCGATGTTTTTACGTCGTAATAATATATTAAATAGCGTAAAACGAGTAGCATTCGTTCTTGTCCCATTATGAATTTAGCTAGAACTACCTACATTATTATTAATGTAACTTTGCAGTAGAAATTGCTTTGCATTATTAATCTGAAATAAATTAATTGAATTTAATTAATTCTGAATTCTTGCTAGATTTAAGTAGGTAGAGGTCATCTAAAATAAAATTGTACTACGCTCTACTATATTCGGCTCAAAATAAATATTTAAAATGTGTATTCATTATGCAATATAAAAATAGATTATCTAAATACAAAGTGATTTCACTAAACGCTAAATTTTATTATCCTTAACCCTTTTATCTTGAATTATAACAACGAAAATAGTTACACACTTATTAAAATTAGTTTAATACGGTGAGATCTTTTTCGAAGTGTAATTTTATTGCAGGTTTATTGGTAGAGGACTGAGATAATTATAATATTTTTTAACCCCTCTAAATACAACAAAACAACGTGGTACGCGTATGGCTTTTATGTTTTTATTTGTATGTTATCTAATTACTTAAAAACTAGGTACTTAGCGAAATAAATTAAGACATTAGTCATTGTTAATTTAAACCCTTATTAATTTTAAATGTTAATAATAGAACTCAAAATCATGTAAAAAATATTTGAATATAATAAATACTTATTGGTATAAAATATTTAGTTAATAATAATTATACTTTAATTATATAATACTTTAAAATTAACACAATCCATGCCTATTGAGCTTATTAAAAAATCTCATGCAGTGAAACCCTTCTAATAAAAAAAAATCATAATTATATTCTAAACTATCAATAAGTACACATTTTAGAAAAAATATATAAAAAATAAGTATTAATAATGTTCCTTCCTTTGTTAGACAACTGATCCAATACTTATAGCTGTTTTAAAAGAAAAACGAAAAGAAAACCGGTTTTAAATATGTTTAATTAAACCCAATATTCATAATTATTGTTATAAGCCTTTAAAAATCATAAAAGACGCTGTGTAAAAATAGAATTAAATCCTTGAAGCCATAAAATGAAAATGTTATGAAAAACCCATTATATTATGGTTGCCCAAAATAACATCAGGCAAGCCGACTCACCAAAGTTCACTGTTCCACCACCATGAAAGAAATAACAAGAAGATAGTATTATTAATAAATTATAATAAAACACTATACAATACCTACATAAATCTATGTTCCTCCACCCTAAATAAAATAACCGATACAAAAAATATTAAATGGATATAATAATTTATGACTAATAATTAACAGATTGGTTCCCCTATGAACGATTTGATTTATAAAATTATATTTTATTGTACATTAACCCCTTTTACTTTTTTTATTTTTTTGACAATTTTCTCTTTCAGTTGTCAAAAGAAATAAAAAAACAATAGACAATAACAATCAGTACCTACAGGCATTTTAACTGTGTTACCTCTTTCAATCATAAGGTAAGTTATTTTTTTATAATCAAGCTGTTACTTTTAATCATAAGAAACAAATGAATTCGTGTTTTTCATGAAAATTACTATTCACATGTGTAATGTGTTAGCAACAACAATATAGGAATGAAATAATCACATCATTCAGCCGCTGCTTATGAATACTTTCAGATGATGATTAGTCTCCTTGCTACCTAAAAATTAAGTGAATCTAAGTATCAAAAAGATTCACTTGTGACCGGCGCGTCACAACGCTTCGGGTCGCCTAACAGTGCGTAGCATAGCGAAAGCACATTAGATATCCTCACGTAACCACGCGTAACTCCCGCGTAACCTCGCGCACCCCCGCGTAACCACGCATACCCCCGCGTAACCCCGCGTAACTACGCGTAGGTATCATTGCGTGACCACGTGATTCCAATTGTAATCACCTGCTGGTCCTCACGTAACCGAACATCCGTTAGTAAGGAATTATACAGGGTGATGAAGTGATGAAGTGATGAAGACTTCGTCTAAGACAACCATGGCTTAAATGGTTCTAAATTGTCTATACTATCTTCACCTTAAAGCTTTGCACCCATCTTCCAATCACCCTGTATAACTGATTTTAAATTTCAATAGCACTAACTGCAGGATTTCATTTTATGTACTACCCTACAAGTTTCCTCTGAGATCTCGGTAGCTCACCTGATTCTCCCTGCCTCTTGTTAGAAAGATGCAATAATTGTACACACATATAATTTCAGAAATTTAATCGAGTTTTGTAAACTCGGATCAGCTTACCTTTAGCGCTAATACAAATGTAATATAGCTTACTTTAATTTTAAGAAAAACAAGTAAGTGCCTAATAAAATTAAGAATTTCTATATTTGATGGAAAATAAAATGTATGGGAGATCTGGGAGGTAGTATCAATCGCATTTTCTGCAAATACGAGTATTTTACCTACCCACATGTTAGTTGTTTCTAATTAAGTTATAAATTATGCTTGCACACGGCGTTTTATTTACTAATGATGCTTTTTCAAGATTGCCAGCGTGCTGCTGACGCGCTAGCGGCACATGTTTTATAGGCAACGGGCGTTTAAAAAGCGCCGTGTGGTTTGCATAAACCCAAAATTTTCCTAGTTTTCTGACACAAAAATACCCACTTCTCGGCTGTGCTAGCTGTGAATAAGTCTGCAAGTAGTGCAACATGTTTTTTTTTTAATCTGTAGAGCTGAACAATTCACTTTCACGTTCTGACTTGTGTATCCAGTGTCACAGGCATGTGACGGTACGGATATAGAAGAGTGATCTTTCTAGCTTACGATTTCTAGGAAGATTATCCTACGTCTTTTCAGCGGAAAACTTGAAATTTCGTTACGCTATAAAAATGTTACATACACTGCGTTTCATACTAATTGACCAAATAAAGGACTCACCATGTCTGACGGACTGGTCCGGAGGGTACGCCTTCAGGTTCAAAGCTGGGGGACCTGAAATAACATTAAATATTTCATTATCTCTTTAGTACTTATTTTTTTTTCAGACAGTGTTTTCGAATTTCTTTATCACACCTTGCAGTAGAAACTGACTGGTAGAAATCGTCAAGTCGATTCCATATGACTTTCTTTTTCTGTCTTTCTCTCTGTCTCTTTTTGTTATATGTACCTATACGAGTGTGTGTGCGTGCGTGCGAGTATCGTGATTCGAGCATTGTGCACGGCCGCTTGTATAATTTGTTTCATTTACTTTTTCGCAAACTTTGTTAATTTATTTTCTTGTGCCTGTTCTTTAAACACAATACATACAGCGAAAATGAACTTCGTTCCAACCGGGTGTTTTTTCCTTTTATTATTCCCACACAGAAATGCTGTTTGTGATTTGCTAATTAAAAAGTGTTTTTACAAGTTAAGTAAAAAAATACATTCTGTACCATGTATTCCCGCTGTCCCCGTAACCTATGTCCCCGTCACGGACACAACGAGACACCATTTAATTTCCTTACCGTTGTTTCCATTATATACACACGGCTACACATCAAGCTATACATTTCCAGTTTATGCTGATCTCGCACCGTACGGAAATCCTATTAAATGCCAGATCAGCTTATACTGGAAATGTATAGCTTGATGTGTAGCAGTGTGTACAATATCTGGATGACCGAGCTCTGCTTGGTTTTTTTTTTGGTGTGACGTTTTCAAAAATGAAACCTAGCTATATCAATTTATCGCCCCCCAAAACCCCTTGCATTCTAAATTTCATGAAAATCGTTGGAGCCGTTCCCAAGATTCAGATTATATATATACAGTATGTGGCGTAAATAATGGATAACCCTAAAACTGTCGATTGGCCAGATTATTATCTATCATTTATCCCACTTATATCGCCATAATGTCCATGGATTATTCTTTTTCGATACAGGGCCCCAAAATTGCATAATTCCTTAGACAAACAATTAAAATTAGAGATTAGGTATTTTTTGCAATGTTATCTTAGAATTTAATAAAAATCTTGATACTGATCTGATAATACAAATATTCAGGAGTAACATAAAAAAAATTCACGTATCTTTGTCCACTTTGAACTTTTATTTATTTTTTAAGCGTGGTTAATTTAGCGCCCCAATCCTAAAACTAAAACGAAAGACATTTTGTATAGAATAGATTCAACTTTAAAATATAGAGACAAATAAGAAATGTTACTTTTTTCGTAAATTGGTATACTGCATAAAGTACCAGGTTGTCATAACTTGGCAAGAGCTTACCAAACAGAGGAGTAATCATAAATTAAAAATAACTAACGTACAGTTGTAGTTTATTTATTTAATTATTACTTGCTTGAAACATTTTTTCGTTTCACTGTACTGTTTTTGCTTGAACAATAAATGTTTTTATTCATTTATGGATGGTCCCAGTCACCGGCAGAAAAATAATTAAAATTAAATGGATCTGACAACTGGAAATCCAGTTAATCCATCTCCACTCGGCGCCGGCGCATCCTTTTCAAGATCATGTGTTATAGTCTTACTAAGTATTCAATTAGGAAACAAATACTAACGTAATTTCATTACCATAATGATTATACATAAATCGTAAATTGTAAATGTTCGCGCCGCAATCATGTAAAATCTGCTGGACGAATCTTGACAAAATTTGGTTCGTTTATACCCGTACGCTACATAATATAGTGTACTTTTTGTCCCCGCGGGAAATAAGCCGCGGGCGGAAAGCATAATATTACAAAATATACTACTACTACTATTGTTTACATTTTAGGTAATTTTAAATTGTATGTGTATAGTTTAGATATTATTTAGTAGGTATCTAGACATAATGCATTTTTGTATCTACGTATAATATTCTCTCTCCCTTATAATTTTAACGCAACGGGCATAATTCGAAAAGTATATATTGCAATAAATTAACGGGGACAGCGTACGGGGACAACGGGAAGTAATTTATATTAAATTCCCTTTGTCCCCTTTAAGGGGGACATGGCCTACGGGGACAACGGGAATACACGTTCTGTCTGTACAGTGTCAGTGAAAATTGTCAGCCGTGCATGTTAAAAAATAAGTTAGTTTTGCTTACGCAATTATACAAAAAAATACACGGTGTAAGTTATAGGTACATTTTATCATTACCATCGCAATTATTAGAGATTTAATTTTATAATCATTCAAATGTTATAACTATCTACTCAAATTTATTAGTTAACTGACAAACGACTGATAAGTAGTCTTTGGATGTCGCATAGTCTTAGAACTAGTAATAGTTTACGTTTGTGAGATTTGATCTGTTAGTTTTCATCAATCGCATTCCAAAACTCAGTTATGAAATAAGTTTCATCATTTTATTTGAACCACGATTGTTTTACCGAAAAAATACATGTCGACCATGCTTTATTCATCAATATGGAGTTGTCTTCTTAGTTCAAAGATTAGATATTGAGTTATTTGAATAAAATGTAAACCGATTCGTTGACGCAAGATGTTTTATGAAAAGTTAGAAATGTCGATGAAATTTATTTCGTACAGACGTCAGCACATCAAACTACCCCAAACTGTTAAATTTTCCCAGTTGAACATGAACCTGCACCCTAATTGCGTAACTCACGATTAATCATAATCTGTTTCGTTTTGATACAGGGTGCTAAACCATTGCTTCATATGTTCGAAAAATGTGTCTGTTCAACAACGTTAATAACGCAATGAATATTGTTGAACTGTCAAAATGAAACCGATTATGATTAATCGTATGTTACGCAATTAGGGTGCTGATGCCTATGCCATAAAGTTGAAAATCTATTAAAGAAATTTGACGGATTGGGGTATCTTGATGTGCTGGCGGCTGTATATACGAGTTTTATTTAAGGTGAATACCGTTTATAACGCTACGTTAATGTTAGATTTAAATTCGTTAATTTAGATAATAACTATTTCATAAGTATTTAGCAATGATCAGTGCGTCTGTGAGCTTTATATCTTTTCTGATTTCCTCTTTTAAATTTGTCACTAGGATGAAAAACACTTACTTTTCCTTGTCTAAAATTCCACGACGCTCTCTTGAGTCGTGAAAACGGATAAATTAAAATAACAACAAACTCACTTTCACATTTACCAACAGCATTAGTAAGGGTAAATCAGAATTCATTAAAGGTCTGTCCCTGTTAACAGCATGTTAATGATCAACAACGTAGACTACGAGATTACAATATTATCACATCATTCAGTCGATTTCTTACTGTGGTATGGACAGTCAAATTCGTCGCTGTAGTCAAACGGGCAGTCGACATGTCCGTTACAACGCTGATACATGTGAATACATGGACCGTTTTCACAACGCCATTCCTGTGGGTGCCTGCATGCACGTCCTAGTGAACGGAATTGTCAGTTTAGACCCGGACGGTGTAGCGACCACTTAATTAACATACAATTTAAAGATATTTGATGGTAACATTGAAAAACTTAGATTATTTATCGTTATGGGGTTTTAATGATTTTAGCCAAACAATTTTTTTTTTTTTGGATATTATTCTAAACCTGTGTATGCGTTAAGATCAAACAATATTACAAGTATTTAACAAAAGGATCTCTTTAGTCGGTAGCGACGTAGTTATTGGTCACCTACAGAAAAGGAAATTATTGTTCAGCAGATACTACGTCCATAACCGTGTTTTAGTCATTATTCAACTGTTAAGCCACATTTATGTTTCTTGCTTGTGCCATACTTTAATATAGAAGCAAAAAATTACTTGTATCGTCTAAACACTGGCCACAATTTTGGTTGTTGCTTCTACTAATGGTATCCACAGTCAAATCAATTTCACTGTGTAAGTCAGGCTTTATTGTTTGTCAGTTGTATTAATGACTGTCAAGTAATTACTATTTGCGGACAATTTAGATCATTCTCCTTGACAAAACAGCTGAAAATCAGTTAACCAAGACTCTACGTAGATTAACTTCACTGGAAATGACTGAGTTTAATATTTCAACCTCAGTTGAATTTTATCTTTACAGGTGTGTCCTAATTAAGCAACTATTTACTGAAACAGATGATGAAATTAAAATTGCGAATTAGTTTGGAACTTAGCAGTTTACTGCGCTCAATTTATCATTCCTTTCACTAAACATATTTTCTACCAAGTGTACTGTTACTCTGTTTTTTGTTACCTTGTGTCGGTCGAAAGCAATCGACGCCATCGTTTGCATGAATTACGACGTTCAAACGCGTGAGTACATCATAATTACGACGTTCAAACGCGTGAGTACATCATAATTACGACGTTCAAACGCGTGAGTACATCATACTGAAATACAAACGCGCGACGATCGCCTGCTCGTGAGAAGATCGGTTTTAGCCTTAAGTAATTATATTCCTAAATAACTATGACTTACCGCTATCTGGGTATTTACTGCCACTGCCGCCTGTGCTACTTCCGCTGTCAGGGTATCTACTGCCACCGCCGCCTGCACTACTGCCACTGTCAGGGTATCTACTACCACTGCCGCCTGCGCTACTTCCGCTGTCAGGGTATCTACTCCCACTGCCACCTGTGCTACTACCATTGTCAGGGTATCTACTGCCACTGCCGCCTGCACTACTACCACTGTCAGGGTATCTGCTGTCACTGCCACCTGCGCTACTACCGCTGTCAGGATATCTACTGCCAGCACCACCCGCGCTACTACCACTGTCAGGGTATCTACTGCCACCGCCGCCAGTGCTACTACCACTGTCAGGGTATCTACTGTCCGGGTATCTACTGTCCGGGTATCCATTGCCACTGCCGCCTGAGCTACTACCACTGTCAGGGTATCTACTACCATCGCCGCCTGCGCTACTACCACTGTCAGGGTATCTGCTGCTACCACCACCAGTGCTACTACCACTGTCAGGGTATCTACTGTCAGGGTATCTACTGCCACCACTGCCGCCTGATGAATAAGGATATCCAGGCTGTCTTTCCGTTGTGGTGTATTGATCTGGAATGGTTGGTATCCTACTGGTTGTATACTGTTGGCAGTTCTGTTCATCAGTTCCATCTCTGCAATCAACATGTCCGTCGCAGAATGCCGCAGATGAGAAGCATTCGCCACTACTACATTGGAAGCTATCCTCCGGGCAACCTAGAACCATAAAATTATACGATTAATGATGAGTTTTTTTTGTTGAGATTCGAACACTCTCGGAACATGCAGAAACGGCATCACACTAAAACTAATTGTTAACGTATAAAACTTCTAACAATCGTAATAGATTAAAAAGTTAAGTATGACAATTAAAGGAAAATAGCTGTTACATCCACATAAATATGACATCTCAAATTCGTTATCTATTACAAATCTAGGTCCATGTCCTAAACGAAAGCGATCGCCGCGCGAGTACTGGATTGTTGCGCTCTTTTAATATTTCGATCAATCAACACGAGCTTGTACGTCATATATGTATAAACGATCGCGTGCGCGACGGTCGCTTTCAGTTAGAACACGTGGGTGGGTAGTCATAACCTATAAAAAAATACTGGAGTATAAGCAGAAGTGAAAACGTGCAGGATCTTGTTTAACTTCATAAAGCAGGAAAGACATACCTACTTACGGCCTGTTTTACCGTCTCCGGATAACCTATCTGGTAGATAGTTAGTGCCTATCCGGATACTGTGAGACAGGGCTCGCGATAAGATTTTTTAATAAAGGACTGATTTAACCAAGTTCAGATATATTAGATCCATGGCATAAAATTGACTTCTAACAGCTTTTTATGAGAAAACTGTCAAAAACACAAAATTTATACGAGAAATAAGACTTTTCCTTACAAGGTGTAAAAGTTTAGCCAAATTCGCCCTCAGTTAATATGAACCAGAGACGGCTATTATTGTAGAGACAAAATGTTTCAAGCCGCGAACGCTTTCAACAATAAGTAGGCATGTATTATAATTTACGAATTATAAGAAAAAAATTGTGAAAATCCCAAAACTTTGGTCTAAAATGGAACTAGCCTACACACATATTATTTACGTCATGTAAATGGTTAAATACGAAATGAACTGTTGGCCTGGAAGGAATCAATAAAAACTTGGGGTACACTAAGTATTTTTTTTATTTTATCAAACAGCATTCCAAAATGTATGCTTTAGAGTACTTCTACTTCTGAGTGTAATTTCAACATTATCATTTACTTAAATTGGAACCTCGTTACACATAAATGCAACCACGAAGCAAATTGATTACGAGAGTAGAAAATGAGTCGCGGTAGGTAATATTTTCTTTTTTGTACAAACATTAGCTATGTATGTCTTTGATATACTTAAATATAGATACTTGCTTGATTTATACGGAGCGATTTTATTGTTGCACCGTCTAATAGTGTTTGTTTTATTTAATTGTTTTGTATTTTACTTGCTTCGTGTAAATGTAAAATCGACTTTATTGGACGCCGCCATTGTGTTTTTTTAAAGTTTCTATTTTCGTAAAAAAAATAGCAGTACAGGCAGCGGTTGTTACACTCAGATGTAGCAGTACAAAAATTAATAAGATACCCGTATTTATACAGTTCTGTTCATCGGAAAAATCGTGGCAGTCGTATATATTGTCACAGCGCCTTGAGTGCGGAATGCACCGGCCGTCGTAACAGGTGAACTCAGACTCGTGGCAGTCCGCCACCGCTGGCGACCGCGACCCCCTCGTCATGAACCAAGCTGGACACCCATTATGAATATCAACCTTCCTATTATGGTATTTTACCGTAAGGCCCATTTACACGATGCAACTTACATGCCTGTAGCAAACAATAAAATTAAAGCAACAACTGACCGTATCATCTAAACACTGTTTTGATAGTGCAACTTTCATTGTTGCTTCAACTTATCAATTGAATTGCACCGTGGAAATGAGGCTTTTATTCTACCCTAAATTAGATAGGCAAATACTCGATCTTCGTAATTTCCCGCCAAGTGAAAGATATACCACGTATTACTATGGTATTCACGCTAGATTTCTTCGTTTAGCACCTTTTTTTGAGAATCCTTGAAAGCGTAGCATCTCTGATGCTTGTTCAAGATTTTATTGGTTTCAGTATTTAACTAATAACTTTAAAACATACTTTTTAGTGGATTTCTGCGCTTGCTAATGTAAAATTTTAGTGTTCAAGAGAAGAATTTAGACCATTCCCAAGAATACCATCTAGAAGTGCATGGTGCGTTATTATTTTCAACAGAAAATGTGCCATAAAGACCCGGTTTCTGAATCGACAATTTAAATTAGAGATCTTGTCAAACACTACTTAAGGATTACGCTGACGGCCCGAAAACCTCAAAATGTATTTGCATAACAATAATGCAGCACCGCAGATTCGTTGAGGTGGGAATAGATGGCTTTTAAGCCATCATGAGCAAGTGATGCGTCTCCATCATGAGCAGGATACGCGCCAGCCTCAACATCATCCTGAAAGCTATAGCAGATAGGTGGGACAGCCCCTTACTGGGACATTGGATACGCCTACATGCCATTGCGGAGTAATAATAAATATAGTTTGTGTTAATTCTCCGGTAGATGAAAGTACTAACACCAGTTTCTTCGTCGTTTGCATATTAAACAAATGATCGTTATGGTTCAGAAATAAAAGTTTATTTTTATAACATGTAAGAAATTTTGAAATCCGTGGCCTACATTGAAGTAGTTACCTGATATAAAGTTTCAGTTGAGTTTGACAAGTTCTCATCTTCAAAAACCGGATGGTAGGTAAGTGTTAATTCGTTAAGTGCCATAATTAAGTTGTTAGTGCTTCTTTTAAGTTCTATAAGCGTGTTAGTGCCCCGTGCTTACCAATCGAATGAAAATTACCTATTTTAAAATGTCTGAAGCTAGTTATTGACAAACGGTTTATTTTACTGTAGGTAAATTGCATTGAAATGTAAGTAGGTACTAACTTATTATACTAACTTAGTTTAGGTACTCATACTGTCAATAACAAGCACCAGAGATTCCAATAAGTAATTTTATAACGATAATATAATAGTGTTGAAATGTCATAAGAAGTTCTTATCATTTTCTATTAAATATCTATATATGGTACTTTTATTCGACTATAAATTCCTATTTATGCTCTGTATATATCAGTACCTACTAAAAGATAAAAATCCAATTACATTTTGTTCACAGTTACAACCCACCAGCAATATTATTGTAATCCTCGTCAGTAAGATTTCAGAAAATCTCAGTCTCAAAATCAGAGGTAAAATAACAGCGTAAGGACTAGATACGAATATTATAATTGAATTCGAAATAGTCATTAGAAGACTCAAAACGTTCTAAAAAATGATTGTTCTTATGTGTGTTCTTTAATCATAAGATAACTAATCCCTCTTCATAGTTGTATCTTGTAAATAAAACAATGTTTAATACTTACGGCAGTTAGCTTCATCAGAACCATCGACGCAGTCACGATTGTCATCACAGAAGAAGTTTATGTCAATGCAAACGTTATCCGATTGGCACATAAATTGTTCGGATGTGCATGGCTCTGAAAATAAGACATCAATTTGTCATGAACAAGCTGGTGGACTAAAAGGTAGACTCAGAGCCTTCCTTCTTAACATAATTAAAAATGCTTAGTAAACAACAGTTACCATCAGGACTAGTGGTCATAGTGTCATTACAATTCCTCTCGTCAGAGCTGTCCATACATTCCGCTATGCCGTTGCACCGCTGCAGAAACGTAATGCATTCGTCGGAGTCGCACCTAAAAGATAAACATTAGTTAACAAAAACCTGAAGATTTGTCAACAAGAAATCGCAATTTCTATCTTTCGCATATTGCATAATTCGCTGTAGGCATAAACAGAACAATTCGCAATTATAATTAATACATAGGTTTATTAAATACATGAAATAAAACAAATTATTGTATAAATAACTCTTTGTCGTCACGTACCTGAAGTCACCAGGTCTGTCACAGTGATAGCAGTCCTGCTCATCAGATTCGTCCAAACAGTCAGGCTGGCCGTTGCAAATCTGACTGGCCGATAAGCACGTGCCGTCGCATGTGTGGGCACACGCTTTAAAAACAATACGATTCATTTGAATACAGTAAACTTAAAAGCAAACATTCAAAGCAGACAACAAAATTAATAGCAAGAATCGCAGGGTATCGCAAATGGACGCAAAGCCGTTTGCCATGGCACCCACTGCACTTGCATTGATTATCGCAATATGTAATACGGCTAAAATAAAATAAATAATTAAGCATTACTTTATAATCGGTGGAAACGGAGCGCAATGAAAATATAGGTCCCTAAGATAATTAAATATTAATCTTGTAAAAAATCGTGTTAGATCTGTGTTAGATATAGCATTGCGATCCATTGCCAGCACAACATAAGCCAGCCTTAAAAGAAAAAATAATAATGAAAACGAGATGAAAAATTTCAGACAAATTCGTTGATAAACACAGCATTACTCCGAGGTGAAAACTTACGGGTAAAATCTTACAACAACGAAAAATATATATTTATCAGTTCGATGGGCAACCTCTCCCCATTCAATGTGCCCTCAGTGTCTTTCCCCTTAATAATCGTCACACAAAATATTTCTTAACCTCGGGATAACGCTGTATTACAGGGTTCTTACCGTAAACCCTTATATCAATTAATTTTATGTAGATTTTAAAGAACTTACTACTACTTGTATTCACATTTGAGCAGAAAAAGTATATTGGAAGGTTTCAGTAGGGTCTCTGAACGATTTTCCTATAGTAAAGATAACCAGATAATCTTAACTTGATAATGTACCTTCACAACCCTCTTCATCTTCGCCGCCATCACATTCACGTATACTGTTACATTTGTCTGCGCACTGGACACGAGAGCCTGTATTGCAGACGAAACGTCCGGGTGGACACTTCTCACCTGAAAACATCACTATATTATAACTATCCTTCGTCGCTTCTTTCAAAACCCCCAGTGCGGAAAACACGTTGCGTAATTACGGCTGTTACCATTTCAATACAAAATCGTCGATACAATTATTGCAATCAAAACAATTTGAATGTAGCTTACAAATATACAGAGTGAAATAGAAATACGACGAAAACATTCGATCAGAATTGCTAGAATTTAAATGGAAATAGAATAGAAGAGTATTCATGCAATATTCTCATGCTGCTAACTATAACTATTGAAATGTAGACCTTTTATTACATTCGACGGTTCACAGTTTTTCTCGTCAGAATGATCGGGACAGTTGTATTGACCGTCGCATCGTCTCCGAAAACTTACATATACACGGTCGTTGCATTGCCAACGTTCTTTTCCATGGGCCTCTAAATATTTACACAAAATGATGATTCTCAGAAATAAAGATAATTATGTTCTTATTACCGTCCATTAATCGTTTGGGGTGGGTCTTTTCAATTGATGACCATAGGTAGTTTCATGATTTACTTTCATACTGTTTAGGTACACTGGTTTTAGTTTAGCTCCAATTTTTATTCAAATATTGTTTCGGCGAAGACTGTGATACCAAAGATTTTAATATCAAAACAATGTGCCTTTTATTTTATATGATTAACGGACGGTAATTTTGAACGATGATCAAATACATACGAAGGCATTCATCAAGCATTACTTACCACAATTGTACTCGTCTTCGCCATTACTGCAATCATCCCGACCGTTACAAAGATAGGCTATATTTATACAAGAACCGTCCCGACACGGGTATTGGTCCCTTTTGCAAGGGCAGCTGGTCTCGTCGGAGCCGTCATCACACTCCACTGTTGCATTGCATCTGGCATCGGCTTGCACGCACATTCCACTCGTGCATTGATATTCATAAGCCATGCAAACTGGGCCTGCCGTAATAGGGCGCCATAACCATTTAAATACACTAGTAAGGGAATCGTCATAAACCAGAGCCCCTTTCTAGTGTCATCAAAATAAATTTATAAATTAAGCAATGTTTTGATGACTAAGAAACTGTTAAGTTATCTTAATTATCCAAAATGATAAACTTGAAGCGAATGCCAGACAATGGATGTTTAAATTCATCAAAATTCTTGAGTTTCAAAGGTAACTTCATGTTCAGCTAAGTCTAATACGCTCGCGTCAAGTTTATGTTCAATAAATTAATGTTATGTATATTAATCTAGTAAAGTGCAGCTTTGATGCTGTGCATTTAAATAAGCGACTGATTGTAAAATTAGTTCAAAGTGTAACATGCTAAAGGGAGGTATATAGTTTCACCGTCACCTTTTCAAATTATGTATTGATTTTAATAAAATTTACAAAAATAATCGTTGTTAAAAATTTTGAAAAAGTTCAAACCATAAGAGCAATCGCGTTCATCAGAACCATCCTGACAATCATGCGTTCTGTCACAATGCTTGGATGCGGGAATGCAGTATCCATTATCGCATTTGTAGTCGCTCGCACCACATGCTAGCCGGTAAAAGAAATAGACTGCGTTCATATGGATTACTTCAAGAGCTGACAAATCACCAGCAATTCCGAAATGAAAGATTGAAATAAAAGAAAACAATGGAAAAGAAAAATTAAAAAATCTGTTTAAGAAATGATAAAACCAATCACCATAGAGACTCATTGGAAGAAGAGCGAAACGAAAATAAAGTGAGAATAAAACAGGTTCAGAAGTAAAATATTATGAAAGTAAGCCAAGTATCAAGAACCTTGTACGATAAAATAAACTTACGACAATTTTGTTCGTCGGAAAAATCTTCAGGCGTACAATCATATTGACGATTGCACCTTAGAGACTCGGATATAATCTTGCCACTTCTGCACTTAAAGTAGCCAGTGACTGGAAATACATGCAAAGCCATACATGTAAACTGATTATTGTGATAATTTAATGTTGGATGTTAATTTGAAACTCTATCATGCATTAGGTAAGACATAGTTCAGTGATAATAATGGGAATTGTAATGGAGCTTGAAACGTTATCTGAATTTTGATGAAACCTAGTGGAGGTGGAGTAAGTGCTTTATTCAATCTTTAGGGTATGAATGTCTTACCGATGCAGTTCCTTTCGTCCGACCTATCTGTGGGGCAATCAACACGTCCGTCACATCGCTTACTCCGTTTGATACAGGTTCCATGATCGCATTGCCAATGGTCAGGTCTGCATGCTTTTAGAATTACATGATTTATTGTACACGGTGTTATTGGGTTAGAATTTAGTATCCGCACCATTGTTTATGTGGTTTTGTTTAATGATATTCGTATTAAAAACATTATATTCAGACTTGAGAGTAAAGTTAAAAATAAATTTTCCAATAAAGAAATATGTATCTCTGTTTTGATACCGGTAAACGAGAGCTTTTCATGTCTCATAGTACAAGACGCATTGAATTTTAATATTTTCAAAATGGTGACAAAAAAGTACTGTTTTAACATTGAAATCAGTTTATCAATCGACAAAAATGCATCTTGTTACATACAAAACATGCTCACAAATTGAAAATTTGGAAAGAGCAAAATATTATACTATAAAAGTCACGAATATAAACAAAACCACAAATCGGTTAGTTGCGTCCAAGCCAATACTTACGACACCCAATTTCATCACTGCCATCTTTCCTGCAGTCTTTGAAACCGTCACAGCGTAGTAGAATGGATATGCAGGAGTCATCGTGGCACCTGAACTGGCCGGTGTCCTTACACACATGGTGACCAGTCCACCACACAGACGTTGAGACTTACCGTACAAATAATCCACGAAAGCAGCGAGTAAAAATATTAAGTTAATTACCTTGTTTTTAGACTGGTACGAGGCATTATGAGCTCACACAAGAGTATTGGTAAAAAAGGAGAATTCTAAGATAATATTCCAGCGACATTATTGTTATGGTCCTCGCTATTTTGTAATATCCCCTTCTGCCTTACATATTATGTCTCAACTATTATTCGCAACTTATGCGATAATACTGCTGTGCTAAATATTCTGATTTCTCAATTGTTTCCTCCTCATATCCCGCAGAATAGCTACTACCAGACATAATGATGAACTTGCCAACCTACTCCAAATATTTCATATTGTGTTGCTCATAGTCTCTCGTTGGTTGTGTCTGCGTTCTTACCATAGGGTACTTACCACAGTCTCGTTCGTCAGATGAGTCCGCGCATTGACTTTCGCCATCACACCTCTGACGTTCGACAATGCACAAGCCGTCGCTTTCGCAACGGAATTCGTCGGGTCGGCAGTCTAAGAAAAGCATTAGAAATAAAACAATAAGTGTTTTAAAAATTATCGTAGCCTGGATTTGTGGCCTATTCCTCTCACACAGAGGAGGCCTGCGTCCCAGCAGTGGGAATATTATAGGCAGTGGGACCATTATAGGCTGATTATGCTATGCTATGCTAGATTTCTGTCAGTTAGCGGCAATAGGCTCTAATTTTATGATTTTATTATTCGTTAATTCGATTTAAGGTCCATAAGGATTTAAGTTCCAGCGTAGCCCGCGAAATTATCTATCTATCTATCAATCAATGGAATGGGTCCTATTGATGTTTTTAAAGATTATAATTCTGGATTTATATGTTAATATTTTAATAATTATAAGTACCGTCAACTGTGGCATCTTTACTTTCCATGAGCAACTTTACCAATGAGAACTGTATTAATTAACATAAACAAATTTTTAGTAATAGCGAGATATTATCTCGCTATTACTAAAAATTTGTTACTAATAGTAGATTATTCTACTTCTGTATCGCTTCAATATTAATGGCGGGAACAGATTTTTAGCAGTCGAGAGAAATTTAAGTACAGTACTCATGGGTAAAGTTGCTATGGTAAGGTAAAGATGCCACAGTTGACTGTACTTACAACCGGGCACTGAGCTGCGAATTTCAAAAAACGTAAGAAAATTTTAATTTCGCGCGCTACCTACTCCATTTGAAATAAGATTAGACATTTAACGAAACCTTTTTTACAGTCCGTTAGACCGATTTTGACTTCTATTGTGTTGGTGGCATGACAAATGGCAGCTGCAGTAAACAGTTGGTATTGTAACTACTTTTTTGCTTTTAATGCCATCCTTATGCCTACGGTATAGAAGTCAGAATGAGTTGAACGGACTGTAAAAAGGTTTGTTTAAATGTCTAATCTTATTTCAAATGGAGTATAGGAGCTTTCACCTTAAATCGACCTTAGCTTGTACGAAGTTCCTATCATAATCCTTACTAATTATTATTTCCTTATTAATGCGAAAGTTTTTATGTATGGATGTTTGTTACTATTTCACGCAAAAACTACTGAATAGATTTCAATGAAATTTGGCACACAAATAGATCATAACCTAGATTTACACATAGAATACTTTTTATCCCGGTAGTACGTTCCCGCTGCAATATTTCCGAATTCAACGGCGGAAGCGAGTAATATATAATATCTAGTTGTAGTTGTATCAACTTGTTATAATTATCTAGCCTGGGGGAGGCCTGTGTCCAGCTGTGGACGTCTTTCGGCTGAAATGATGATGATGATGATCTAGCTGTATTGCACTCTAGTTTTAAAAAGGTAGGTACTTACCGCAACCAAGCTCGTCGTCCTGATCCGGGCAGTCGAACACGCTGTTGCAGCGGCTAGCTGACTCAATGCATTTACCGCTTCGGCACTGGAAATCGTCGGCGCCACATTCTCCTGTTGACAAACAGAGATAATATTTTAATACTTGGTAACCAACCACCAACGCCATCTAGGAACAAGGATGTCACCAACAAACTGATCTTAACGTTCACAATATTACAACAGATAACGACACTGAGTATAACCAGTCGTAATTTGATGATTAAACATCGTATTTTTATTACACCATCAACTTGTTATATAGTTTTATAGCATAATGCAACATTTTCAAGTGTAAAAGTATTATCAAACGTTCGTATTAAGCGTCGAAAGGATAACCGGCAGCGCCATCTAATGGTTTTTTAATACTTGTTCCTTTTATAATTAAACTTCCATAGTAGTATTTTTTATGATATAGGTCAAAACTTTAGACTGCTATTTCAGTATAAGAACAACTTTTAGTTCCGAGTTCCGCAGTCAGACTAAGATGGCGCTGTAGTACCTTCATTAAAAGCTACAAAAGTATTCGGTTGTGTTGAACAAACAGTATAACTTATAGGAAGTTAAAGTTTCAAAGCGATCGCGAAGCAAGACTGTGGTTGCTTATGTGACTGACTTTGGCAAGATTAATAGACATTTCTCTGTACTTCTACTTACGAATTTGCAGTGTTTGAAGAAGACATTCCTACGTTGTGTTTAATTAAGTGACTTAGTGACAAATCTGTTTAATTTTATGCCTAATTATAGTCGGTTGTCACTTATGAATGGTCATACCTAGTACTAAGGTACCTATAGATTCTTAAAAATTAGTCAATAGGTAGGGTAGGTTTTTTTTTTTAAAGGATGGTAAATTAACAAAAATAACTTCTCCTGCTCTGGGTGAAACTGGAGGGCGTGTCAGACTTTGACTGACTAAAACCCACCCGTGTTCCTTCAGTTGCCTGTGTGCCAGGGGTTACAGTATCTCTTTCGAACAACCCGCATTCCTGGCAAGCATTGGCCCATGCGGATCCCACCAGTTGGTGCTGAAATCTCTTTGAGGAGTGCGTGGAACACGATTCACCGTTGACCCGGGCTTGCTCCTTACCGACGGCGAGCTACCCAATACTCGCCGGAAATCAGCCTGGGATTCCCGATGCCCAAGGCGTCCCCTGCGGAGGCTAGAGCCGTGATATACTGCCTCTTCCTCACGTGTGCCGCCTTCCTCTTCGCGAGCATTACTGCCTCGCAGAAGGAGGTAACGGCTACCCATGCTCTCGCGCTTCGTACCATGGCCTGAACCAAGGCTGGACGCAAGAGATCGCCGCCACCGATCATCTCGTGCGTTTCCTCCCTTATTCGAAACAGGAACTTCCCGAAACAACTGTGCCCGGTGAGGACCTGCGTCAGGCGGAAGGTGAGGACTCCCTTTTCCGCACGTAGACTCCCATTCGGTCCGTTGTGCGTGGGGATTCTGGCTAACAAAGCCAGCCTAGCTCCGCCCAAAAGTACAGAAGTTTCCTGGGAGCTTTACAGGTTTCGCGGAGCAACCTCACTGTTCTAAGGTCTTTCTTCACTTTGAGAAGCCACAGCCTCACATTCCAGGATGACGTGGGCGGCTGTTTCCTCAGCATCAAAACAGCCCCTGCAAAGCGGGCTGTCTGTGGCGCCTATATTATAAAGATGTTTGTTAAGTGGCTTATGGGCCGTAATTGTCCCTATGATTGTTCTAAGGTTATTTCTAGTCAGGCTAAGAAGCTTTTTGGGTAATCGAGGGTGTACAATTGGTAAATCCAATTTTGACTGCCTACGGTCTGTTGCCCGTGATCATCTGTTTCCATCTTTTTTTATGAAGTTCGGTTGATCTTTGGCGAATCCACGCACGAAATTGTGAGAAAGGCGGGGGGAGAAGTGGGTATGGGCCTAGCACTTTCATATCTGAGCCTCTCTTCGCAAGTTCATTCGTGGCATCATTACCTAAGAATCCACTATGCCCCTTGATCCACTAGAGGGTAATACGATCGGACGTTGCTAGACTCTCCAAAGCTAGATGGCACTCAAAGATTAGTTTGTTGTTGGTTTCTTTGTTTGCCAAAGCTTTGAGCACCGATAGGCTGTTGGATACGAATTTAATGCCGTGTTCCGGATGTCTAAGCGCTTAACCGCTGTTGCGGCTTGTGTTAAGGCAACACTTAGTTTTAGATAAAGTAGTCGTGCTAGTATTTTCTTGTAAATATTCAGATTTTTTTTCATCAATAGTTCAATCACAAGAACAGGGTCATTACAGAACATGAGTTCACCAAGGTTTTTGTCTAATAAAGATTTTACATATTTTTCTCTTCTGGATTTTATTTTTTAGCTTGAATTTAGATAGGTTTAGAAATAATAGAGATCCTTATTGAGCTTAATTATAAAATGGTCTTGACAATTGTTTAATCTGGTAGGATAAGTGTGTCCTGCCAAAAATCCATGCATAGTTAACATTGTACTGGCAGTTTTCGGTCTAGTCAGGTTCTTTGTATAAGCTGGTGTATCTGCGGACTTAACTGATAGTTCAGACTTAACTGATAGTTCAGACTTAACTGTTATTCTTTGCGACGTTTCATCTTTTTATAAACATAGTTTACCAAAAGCTGTCCAGCAGTATTTAAATTTCTTAGCCTTGACTAGATCACGCGCATGAAAGTGCAGGCGAGAGCCTTTTGCAGTAAGCTGCTCAGACACCTAGATGGGAGTATCTATATTTGAGCAGCATCCTGAACTTAGAGGGTTGTAGGTATTGATGATTTTAATTATTTAAAGCCATATTTGTAACATTGACGTGCAAACTGCAATAAACGTAAGAAAATTTTAATTTCGCGGTTTGCCCTCTAGCTTTCACCATAAATCGTCCACATATTCACCGAGTCCGGACAGTTAGCCCTAGTGTCGATTAGCTACCCGATAATAGTCTGTTATTGTTGCTTTATCGTATTCGGCCCAAAATAGAATATCACTCCAAACAAAGCTCATCAAATCTTACTACACAACACTTACAACCTTGCTCACGTAAGCCCACGTTTAACAAGTGTTCAAACGACACAAATCTAGTTAGCATAAATCGACAATAAAGAGAAAAATGGAGCGTAGTCCCGACCAATTTTCCACATCTTTTGTTCTATAAACATTGTCTGTAACACCTATGCGTATTTAAAATTCCGACGTTGTTCGCCGCTGCCTACTACGTGATATACTTAAGACTGCATAAATAGGTAAGTACCCGCGAGTATTACGGGTTAAGAGTTTGCGCGTACGCTGGTGAAAATCGCAAAGTTCGCCTTGCTCCGGCATTATGTATCGCGACCACGTGGCGGTGTTTAAGAATCCAAAGACGCGCGAGTCACGACAAATCAAGTTGGCTACCTGCTTTTTTAACGTTAAATTTCTTGGAGTTATCCGATACTTTGAAAGTATTATGAGCACCTATATTACTTACTAATGGAATTACAATGCTTTGGACAATGTAGGTACGTACCTGCTGCGCTTTAATCTAATTGAATCTTTTAAAGAACTATGTAAGATCGGTCTGTCTCCATTGATGTGACAGTCATGATGCCCCAGTAGCAAAGTGATTCGCTTCTATAACATTAAGATGCAGGTTTGGAAAGTTAGTATTTAGCAATTAAGAAAGCAACAAACAATGGAGCACTTAATATCTTGTCCAGCGTGTCCTGTTTTCTACACGCTACAAGAGCAGATGGGCGCTGCTGTAAGTGCCAAGTTCGAAGTCAAATTCTGGTCTGACTGTTTAGATTCCTATCGACACGTTAATAAGAAGAAAGCGACTTCATCAATTTTATAACTAGGTATTGTACAATGCTTTCACACTTTATTATCACTGACACCTCTAACTGGAGATGCATGTTTGTAAATACATCACACAGTGGTAAACAAAGTTTTTTAAACCTTGTATTATTTCGTTTTTGTAATTTTGTAACAACAAAATGTGACGAAACTAAGTAATGATTATTCACTGACTATGACGATCCTGAGAGGCATTCCTCAATAAATACATTCAAGTTTGTAGTAGGTACATATTGACGTCAGTTTGTTGCAATTTAGGCCAGCCGGGTTGGTCAGGTATGCATTTACATTAATCGAAAGATTTATGTAACACGCCTTGGACAACTTAAACGTTTAATAGTAAAATCAAATGTCATTAGGCAGGCATGTGCCTTTTAGATGTACAATTAACAAAGAAGTTAATGGGCAAGACAGCTGACTTGAACAACGTGCTTTTTACGAGTGCTGATTTAAAATCCTTAATATCGTGAATGTGACTGTTCAAGTGGCGGTGTTCAAGTTCAAGTTCAAAATGGCACCCAGTTGCGTAGTGAAAAATTAATATTTTGTGCCGCCATACCTACCTATCTTTTGGTTGACTGTACTAGGAGCTGTAACACACAAAATAATTTAAAAGTGGTTAGGCTTTTCAGCGAAGTTTTTTCCGCACTTAGGTGTTCAGATTATAGAAATAGTCTTTTTTTTTTAAAACGTTGCCCCGCACTAGGAATTTCTCCTGTATTGTGGGTGCGTTTACAAATATTTAAACGCACATACACAAACAGCCAGACAACTACTTGTAGGTCATACAAATATTTGTTCCGTGCGGGAATCGACCCCGCGAAAGCAGTCCATCGCTTAACCACTGCGCCAACCGTGCCATAAAAAAATTATAAATGAATAGTAAGAAGAATTAGGTAGGTAGGTACTTGATATTAAAAAAAATCAATTCATTCAAAAATTAAATTTCAAAATGATACCTATCTAGCTATACACCCGAAGCCTAACTAACGATATTTTAAAACGCGTCAGTAAAATCTTAAAGGTCTGCGGCTTTTATTAATGAAGTAGTCGAATAGAACTAAATCGAACAAGCCAAAACTAAAGTCGACAAGCGCCTAGCATTAAAGATTGTATCCAAAATAAACATTTGCAATCCACTCACTTTGTACGTAGCTAGAGCTACATAGCTTTCGTGAAAACCTCAAATAAGGTTTCCTCGACGTTCATATGAGGGTAATAATATTTTATTAAAAGCTTTCTAGCGTAAGGGGCGTCCCAACGACGAAAAGACGAAGCATCACTCTCAGAACATAACTTAATGTTCTACAAATTACTGAAATTCCCTTTTCTTTTAAAGTGTTTAACGATGCTTACGATCATAAGTTGTTAACAAAATAACTAACGAGGCTTTCTTTACTATACTAATGTATAATATTGATGCGTATAACATTAAACTTCCGTAATGAATTCTCTAAATGATGGTGCAAATTGCATCAAAATTCGTTGCGTAGTTTAGAAGAATTTAACCCATTCCCTGTCCCATGAACCACATATGGCTCAGACTGATTATTTAACTATTGTGTCTACTTTGTGGACAGTGAACAGATTAAGCGTCACACAGACACACCAAAAGACGAAAGCAAATAAACTGTCTATTTATTGTATATTTACAGATCTACAACTGCAATTAGAGAGTTGCTTGTATTTTCGAATAATTTTTAATTAAAGGCAAGAGTCGTAAAGTAGAATGCGTTGTTAGTAGGTTAGTCGTAGCAACAGAACTGAAGTATTAATTAGACATTAACTATCTTACACCGTTTTCTGAAATTTGTGTCACTGTGTTAATAAAATCTAAAAGTTTACCATAACTAAACAAAAATATGCCAAAACTATCTTTAAAAAATCCTTAGATTTATAATTACTAAAACAAAAAAAACCTTACCGTCTGATTTTAAGTACGAATTAAGGCTCAATCAGACAGGCGCGACGCGGCTCTTAATATTGTAAAACTATTTTCATTAGGTTTTTGAAATTGTTCTACTACAGTAGAATAGCGCTGTCGTATCGCACCTTTTTGCCAGTATGCCAACACCAACTCTAAAAAAAGTCTGCATAAAGCACTATAAAACTACTTTCACAAACAGGTCAGTACCTAGGTAGCTGAGGATATTGAAGGGGGTAAACTTAATTGTGCACTTGTGCAAGCCTTGCACAATGGGCCGGAGTTTAGGCAGCTGCTGGCTTGGAGACCACAACAGTGCGACGGTAGGCACACACTGAGACCATACACGGAATTAGAATCCTGCCAGTCCACTCCAAACACTAGGTGTAGGTGCCGACCACTAGCTAGTTGCGCGTAGACCACATCGGAGGGAAAATTATGGAATGTATACCGATTCGAGTAAAACGATATCATTCTTATAATTTTATTATAACTAATGTAACTCACTAATGTGGCTGTATTAAATTGTTTCTACATATTGTGCATAATAAGTACTTAAAATATTTACACGACTGAAAATCCAATATAGTGACAACATCAGAATCTGCTATTAATACCATTCTCTTTTGGAAACCTATAGATTCTGTACAATAAGTTTAATTAATTAATTAAATAGTTAAACAAATAACTTGTAAGCTTTGCTTTATAATAACCGACAGAAGTAGGAAGGAGGAAGTTTTGGTAAAGTCAACTTAGTTATCTATGATGAAAGCTAGTAAAAACTGCTGAAAATCTCACGCAGGGATATTTTGGTGTAGCATACAACCTATGTTGTTGAGGTTTTAAAGGTAGTGGTATATTGGTTTCGGGCGCTCTGTGTAAACAAATACAAAAGCGATTTTTGTTTTCGGTTGCAGTGCCATATTGGCTGTCGGCGGAAAGGGTGGTATTTTTTACAGCCGCGCAGTAGAATAACCGGGCACGGCGACAGAAATGGTTTTATGTCAACCTATCACCACTGGCCTGTTCTAAAAATACAAACTATCAACAAAAACCGAAATCAATGAATACCTTAACATTTGCGACCAAAAACACAGTATTTATTTTGAATTCCCGAAACAATACGAAAGTTTCCAATATGCCAGACAGATTCTAGTACTGGAACTTGGTTTATCGAAGCGAAGATGCTTTCGAAACTGTGTCTAAAGTTGGCCATACCTTTAGTCTGTGGCCGAGATCTCTAAACGTCACTAATGGCCGATACCTATAATTTACAGACAGTTGTTGGTTAAAATTAAGAGTCCTGTATCTTTACCAAATATGATGCAAATGCCTCATAGCTTTGCAGAGTAGACTGTCCTATATGGAAGTAACTACCACAGCTGATATTAGCTTATGCAACTACGTATTTATGTGCCCAGTTTGGAAAGAAAAATACTACCATTGGTAAGTAAAACGATCCGTTTCTGTTTATAGGAACCAAGCATAAGCCGTGCTTTGGCTAAGATTTATGTTCTTGCAATTTTATAATTCTAGTTTGACAGTTGCGCGACAGTGTTAAGAATGACCGGCTTATTAGTCTAATATTTACTCGTGCAAATCGGGTGAATCGACACTTTTCTATAGGCGACTCGCCTGAAGTAGATTTATTCGTAGACGAATCCACAACTCCAGATATACGAATACGTATTATGCAAATGGCACGTTTGACCACGCAAGTAAGCACCCTAACTCCCGTCCACGACCAAAATCCGAAAAGTTAAAATAAAGTACAGACTAGATATTCTGATTACCTAATTAATAAATTGATGTGTTCTGAAAACAGTCTTTCAATAGAAGTACCTATAGTTATGTAAGGAATAAGGAAGCCGCTTTATTTATTTATACATTGAGTATCCAAACAAGCAAATCAGCCTTTTTTCTTTTTGATTTTGAAAAATTCCGCATTTATAATTGTTTTTTTTTTATAGGACAATCACGAGCAAAAACTATGCTCTTTTAGTCAATGTTTGAATTGAGAAATAGATTTTAAATCAACCATAGACAGAGAAGGGTGCGTTCTATTTAGATCACCGTTTTATATTTTTGAATAGCATAGTTTTATTTAGTTGAACGCTGAATTTTATTTGTCCTTCCATTTCCACTGTTATACCTGTCATCATACCTACTAGCAGCCAACCAATTATCATCCACCAACGCTTAACTAAAATAATAAATGGTTGTAAAAATCAATCAAAGTTATTAGTTACCATAGTGAAATGCTGGTTCGAGACGCTTCGATTTGTGTATTTAGCCTTCTATAAAGCTCCATTATTAAATAACGAGGGTTTTTTTTCTTAACGGACTACTGAAGTTTCTGCTGGAAATCCTTAAATTACTATATATTATAGGTGTAATAACAGTTTGTTTATGTATCTTTGGTTTGAGTCTACTCGTTTCGATTTTCGAACCCCAGTCTGTGAGTTCGAAATTCGAAACCGAGCATAGATCAATTTGATATGCCTTGTGTGGTGATGGAAAACGCCTTGAAAAATCTCTGAATTTCACGGTTTGAAAATAATTTTAGCACAGGTTTGGTGTTTAGTGCTTATTAAAGACATTAGCCTGAAACCAAGGGACTAATTTATAGATAAACGCAGCTTAAACTTAAGAGACGTTTAAACGTCAAAAATGTATAGCTAAAGAGTCAACATACAACAACAAGTATAGGGGTAAATGTAGAACCAGAACAAAACAAGGTCTGAGCGCTCAAACGAATAGGACTAGCTCGCAATCCAAACAAGTTCTTTTTTACAAAATGTCTATAGAAAAGGTAAAAAATTGCTAGTCTCTTTTATTATACTGGTTAAGCAAAAACCACAATATAAGTATCAAGGTTAGGTAAGCATTTATTTATAAAGCACGAAAGCAAGACAGACCCGCGGATGTAGAAAATCAAAAGAAAAGTCGTGGACGCGGTAATAACCAACTACTTACGTGCCTCGGTATATAGAATATGTTACTGGGTGAATAAACCTGTACCAGGAAACAATAAATGGATCTAAATACTCAGAAACTAGTTTAATACAATAAACATTAGCACTCGTTTCAATTACATATTTTTGCAAAGCAGAAACACAACTTATAAAAAACGACAGCAAAACAATCTTCAGCGGTAAATATACCGCATCCATCACTCGTATATTCACGGCGCTAACGTAATAGGTCCCAGACAGGGTGAACCGACAAATAAATTAAACTGTGTAATAAGTAGTAGCTAGTCTGCACCAGGTACAGGGTAACCCTTATTACAAAATTGTCCCCGCAGTGATTCGTGAGGAGGCCACTTCTTTGCCCCCCTATAATATTATGAAAAGGTTGTAAAAGCCCCATGATTCGTTGCGACAACCGACGACAGTAATTTATTTATTTTGTTAGACATGCCAGGGATGATTTTTCAAACAATTTTTTAATTTTCTCTAAGACTGTGTGCAGAACTACATACTAGAAAGTAAACAGCAACAACTTTGCGTCAGAACAGTTATTTCAGTACAATTTGACATTTTGACAACTGTAACTATAAAACTGTTTTGTTATGAGTGTGCGCGCCATCATTACTTTCATAGACTAATAGGCTGTATTTAGACAGTATTGGCTCTGTCTGCACTCAGACTAAGGGTACTTAATTACATGTCGAAGATGCTCGCGATCGTGGTCGCTATCTCGATACCTCGATGTCGATACTCGCAATTTCTAGATGGATGGGGGAGCGGACACGTCTGTTCAGTCGCTCAGGCGTCAAAGCTCTGTGGTTTAGTCCGGTGTTTGTGCTGTACTGTACTAAAGTGGACCAAATTGAACCTATTTGACTAATCACGAGATTAAATCAATCACCAGATCACATCAGTTCATGCCGTCGATAAAAAAAAATATTTAGTCGTAAACAAAGAATATTTTGTTTTCACGTAGGGTTCGAGGTAAACTCCAAAGAAGCTCGCGATGTATCGCAGGGTGGTTTTCTTTGGCATGTGCGTGCGTGGCTATTAGCATGCATTTGTTTTACGTAGAGGTGACATCGGGTAGCGAAAGTATCGCAGAGAGGCATCATCTTTCGTCGATTGATGTCGGGACGCTGTATACACGTACATGCTAGTAGCACCGTAAACTCTGTTTACGCAATGCCGCATGTAGATGACGCTACATACCTAGCCATACATTAAAATTAGGTTCCCCTTATTCACTGGATAGTATTTTGACTTTGCACTATTCTTTAGTATTTGCCGGCTCAAGAGAAGATTATAATAAAGACAATAATATCCATGAATAACCTCTTGTAGTGTCAGACAGTTCAGTTGGTAACTTAGGTGTAGGTTTATGTTAGGTATTATATTATTATAATTGACATAACAATAGCGTTGCTGTATGTCATTATTGTCGGAAAATAGTAAATGCTGCATTTAAGTAGGCCTAACGCTAGTATAGGAACATTGGATCTTTAGGTACGTATTTCTCATGCTCACTCAAATGTCTCGCGAGGTGGCGAGTGTATTGGGTAATAACGTTCCCTTCAAAACGGTTGAGCTAAATGGTGCTGATCCATACGTCTAGTTTGTAAATGAGCGCCGTCAGTAGGGACTGTTCATCTCTTAGCTGCCACGGCTGACTATAAGTTCAGAATTGCTTATTTGTTGTTGTTTATTACGGATTCGTTTAATGTGCACGTCTTTTTACAAAGTTGTCACATGTATAATTTCAACATGAAGGATGGGACCATTTTTCTGTAGGTTTAGTAGGTAGGTAGGTTTTTACAATATTTTGATTTAAAAGCGTGCTCGTGGAGTTTCTTGCCCGTTCTTCTCCATACTGCACACTCTACGCTTTAGAATGACCAACTAGCTTCATGTTTCTTATCGACCAACCCCTTGACAATTCAAATGGTCCTGTTATTGGTTTATTTGAATACTTCAAGTTTTTGTAATGATTTATAAAGATGCTTATAGTGGAGGGGCTTTCGAGTAAGTAATAATAGTCGGACGGATCGCTCTACCAAGTTGGGCTACGCTTGCCGCGATTTATTCGTGAATGGGTGACCATCGTTACATACTAAGACATCTCCGTGCCTCGAAAAGCGCATTAAGCTGTTGGTCCGGCTGTCATTCGCGGATCTTTGGAACTTTGCAACGGTCAATAATTATTTAAATTTGCATGGAGCGACTGCCTATCAGACTTCCACATCCCAGTTACTGGGTAATAGGTACGGTACCCGTTGGTAAGACTGGTTGTCAGACTTACAGGCTTCTGACGACCCGTAACGACTGTCAAAAATCCACGAATAGCATCTGGGACCAACGGCTCAATGTGTTTTCCGAGGCATTGAGGGGTCTTGGTATGTAAAGATGGTCACCTATCCACGGACCAACCGCGGCAAGTATAGCCCCGGCTATTTTTGCTTAGCCACTAGCCCCACGCTGAAGCCCCCGACTGAAATCTTACATGTTTAATAAATTGAATATGTAAGTATTAAAAATTACTCGAGTGAAAAGACGTTTTCACGTTAAAGGCAATGTTTGTCCTAAACACATATCAGTAGCAGTACTGTGTATGCACGCATGAGACATTTCCTTTGACAATTTTTTTATTCGTGGCTCGTTCTAACGTATACTCACGTTCGTTCTCGGTTGTTAGACGTCTATTGAACGTCAATAGGACAATTTATTATATCTCGTGTTGATTTACGTCCCATTTCGCGTATGTCACCAGCACATTTTGTATGTGGCAAACAATGTTTTTGATGCGATTGTTTTGTTCGTGTCATAACCATTATTGGAACTACCTAATGCTCCGAGGCTAGTTTTCCAGTGGAATATTATTGAGAATTTCGTCCATTGTGTTGTATTTCGAATTTGTCATTTGATCAGAGGCCTTAGTGTGAGTTTCATTTAACCATCTCAATCAAACGCGCTCGATGCGTTTGAGGCCCACTGATCTGTGATTTGTATAGTAAACTCAATATAAGATAGGTGCATAGAACTGAATACGAAAACATGTTTTTGTTAATTTATAAATTAGTATTTCCACACTGTATTAGAATTTACGTACAAATAAGTTATATTGTTTACTTTTTGTATTATTTATATTTGATCTGGTTGGTGGTTCTGGTTCTGGTTGGAGTCTTCTTCCCTCAGAGGTAGTGCAAAACTACAGAACGTACCTATTTACAGTTTGATGTAAAATGCGAAAATTACTGCTAATCTCCCTTAAAATTACTGCTAATCTCCCTTAAAATTACTGCTAATCTCCCTTAAAATCACTGCTAATCTCCCTTAAAATTACTGCTAATCTCCCTTAAAATTACTGCTAATCTCCCTTAAAATTACTGCTAATCTCCCTTAAAAAAATAGCGTGATATTGAAATAAAATATAATTAAAATAATATAACATAAATTAATATTTACGCAAAATTTTAATAGGTATATAAGATCTGTTCTGTAGTTTTTGCGCCGATCCAGAACATACCATCCAGACAAACTGGCAAAAAAAAAAAAAACTATATTTTCGGCATCAGAATCGTCGCCACACTTAGCAATTACTTTTTTCCAAAAATGTTCAATGTACAGTTGTGTGTGTACCACTCGTCAAAGCCTTCAAAACTGACTGTTCCTGACAATATTATGATGCACTGTTTACATACCTCGTTATGACTATATGAGTAACGAAAAATATAGGCAGTAAAGTACCTACTTACTTCACACACTTTAAACAGGTGTACAGATGTTTTGAGCCACATCGTTGCTTTTCTCGATCGTTTAAAAAATTCCCGTGGCGGTTCTATCCTATTGTCGTATAATACGACTCTCGAATTCTAACCCAGTACAGGGTAATGACCGAGCCAACGTGCAGTACACGCCAAGCTGAATTATAAAGAATGCCTGCCTTCAAACGCGGGTCTTAATAAAGAGACACATTTCACATTTGTACATCGTTAGGCAACACAATGGCTATTGGTGAAATATGCAAAACATGGGATAAACTTAATCCTATTATGTACGGTACGCTTTGTAACAGACATCGCTTACGGAACGCTATGTCGAGTTATGGTCAGATGTCCCATCACTATTTTGGTTTGGGGATAGCGTGACCGTATCTAATACATTACTGTCAAACTGATTGGATAGATTGATACATTATGCTATATTGTACTTTACCTGTTTACCTATGTATCCTACTTATGAATTTGAAAGTTTGTAAATCTGTTACTATACACAAAACCGACCAAACTAATTTGGATGACATTCGGCACACAGATACCTAGTTCATAACTTGAATTAACATAGGATATTTTTATCGCAGTAGTAGATTCCTGTAGGATAATTTCCGAACTCCACATGAGTGAAGCCGCTGACAAAAGTTAGTTTGTTATATTTTTGGATAAGTCGTCCTGTGTGAAATTAAGTCTATTATTGCCCGCTTTATTTCAAAACCCTTCTTATTCTTGTATATATTTTTATAGTTAATGTTTCAAAGTGTGTATGTATTTATTGTACATAGTTATGTACGCCACGGACTACCTTCATTATTGTATCTTCCTCTTCCTTAATCCATCCAAAGGTTGTATTTAAAAGATCGCTTTTAGCGATAAGACCACCCATTGTGTCTATATATCTTCAGGACATCCACTTAGGTACGACAGTAGCAACTGCATTTTCTAAAGTTAATTCCTAGTTAAAGTTATTAATTTGAGGACTGATAATTTTCAACGGATAACTTCGGATTCAAATGAGAATATTATCTGCAATTATAATTAATTTTGTACTAACGTTAGATTTTATACAAATCCTATAAAAATGTCGTGTCAGTGTCATGTAAATATCGTCTTCTACAGCTGTGGTTAATCTTTCGTGAAGCCAGAGAGGGTCGTTTAGTAAAAATTAGGGATGAATAAAAATGCACTCGTTTTTATTATAATAATTTGTCCATTAGCCGGTTATATATTTATTCGCAGACGCGATTTACATACTAATTTGTTACTAATAATAATAAACATCCATCTATCTCTCTCAGCTATCTAGGTACTATTTAGGTTTTAATCCAATCAAACTAGACAGAATGAAGCGATTAGAAATAAAGCGAACAATAATATACTGGAACCCTAATTTCACACAGGCCGACTTACGGAGGTGGGAAATTAACCCACAGGAACGTAATACCGGGATAAAAAGTATCCTATGTGTTAATCCAGGTTATAAACTATCGGTGCGCAAAATTTGAATTCAATCTGTTCGGCCGTTTATGCGTGATTGAGTAATAAACAGCAACTTTCACATTTACAATATTATTACTTTATTATTCCTCATTATGAATTAAAAATAATTCACATACTGAGAATCTAAATTTACTTAAAATTATTAGTAGGATTAATTCTCGGAAATGTACCCACATAAAAGTAATTGTCAAAAAAAAAATCCAAAAATTTGAAACAAGGAAAATATAATGTTACATTTCATATATTATCAAGACCGCATAACCACAGAACCTACCAACAATGACCAACATCAAAATAATATTTTTTTAAGTCCTAAAATAAGGTTCACCTCTTAATTTCAGTCACGAAAACCTGCGAACACACGTCCCGTCGCATAAAAACTTCAGAAGTAACAAGTGCATTCAAGAACTTTTGTCTATTGAGAAATCAGTTTATTTGTGGTCCAACGGATCACAAAGAGGGAACTGAATATTCAATAGGCGCCTCACCTTATTAATTCCCTAAGAGTTGTGTGACGGGGGATAGAACAGTCAGCTTTGCTTTGTACATACTTTAACTACTTGTCTGTGAGAACCTGAGTAAACTATGACGGTGCCTGCTTCCAGCTAGGTTCAGGTTTTGAACCAAATACTGTTAAGGAAGGCGGTACATAACAATTTCGTGATTCATATTCCGAGAATAGGGTATTTTACTATACATAAGAAAAAACTTAAAAATATATTATTGATACCTTGGGCAAAAACCAGTCGGAAAATTTTGGTTTTAGTTTATGAAATAACAAAATAAATTTTAATATTAAATTCAAATAATTCAGTTTTTTTATCTGTTTTTGGACACCACGCAATAGTAGCCGCCATGTTATTACGTCATACCGCTGTTTTAACTAAACAACTGAACAACTTGGGGACTTTTATTATTTTCGTAACCAAGGTAATTTTTATTGAAATAATATCTTAGATTCAGGAACAGCAAACCAGTGTTAAGTAGAATAATAACTCATTTTTTAAATTATAAACAATTAACATACAAAATATCAACGTATTTGATTACGCAGAAAACTGACGTCATACCCCTACAGCAATATAGCGTCCACTGCGTCCAGCGTCTTCGTGAAATTACGCGCGAAATATGAAAATGTAAAATTTAAATGCATTTTTATGTCACTAATCGTTTCAATAAAAATGTTGTATTTTTTTTTGTGGTTTATTAGCATATTAGAATTTAATTAAGACACTTCAAAAATGGGTGTAATACCAGAGGGCAGAGTGAAGTGAAATTTGTTCTATGTACATATAAGCTTCTAGATCGGTTACGTTAATTTGTCTAATGGTTGCAGCGACTGCTGAGAGCAGAGTATGATTCTTGGGTTGCAAAAAGTGTTGTTGAGTTTTCTCATAGTAGCCTGGAGCATGGTTAAGGTCAATAAACTTTCCTCAGGCTTGCTCCCTATAACATGGACCTCAACATCGAGACAAGTGGGCAATAGCTTTCAAAGCGTTTTGAATTTCTACAACGAACGGTTTAATTTAACTTATGTCAGTCTCATACAATTTTGACTTACTATCATCGTTATTGCTGATAGCGTAATACGCCTATAATATTCCCATGACTGGGACACACGGGCCCAGTAGGGGATGGTGGATATCACAAAACTTCGCATTTTTGGTGCTAGGACATGCCGATGTTCTCAAGATGTTTTCTTTCACCGTTTTGAGAGCAGTGGTGATAAAAAATATTTACACAAAGTAAAACGCCCGCACAGGATTGAACACCTGCTACTTGTAAGTCTGGGCTTTTACTACTGGGCCAGCACTACTCTTTTTTATTTCTGATAGAACATCACTTTTTCTAGGTCCTCATGTCATAACTCGCGAAATGTGATAGCACTATTACATCTCCATCATTACAAGTGCAAGTGGTTCTTCATGATTTTATCTTATTAAGTTTAAATAAAAATAAACTAAGTTTGCGTGCTACGTTTTACAGATATTTATTTTGGTACTAGCTGACCCAACAGACGTTGTCCTGCCTTAACTATTAATATTGTATTCGATTGATATAATTAATGCGCAACTTTCTTATTTTTTTCTTTCTTAAGAACCTTCTCCAGACTATAACAAACACAACAAAAAAATAATTAGCAAAATTGGTCCAGCCGTTCAAGTGTGATGCCTTGACCAAGGGAAATAGGGATTCATTTTTATATAATAGATAGATTTATTTATAAAAAAAATGACATTCGAAATTTGCAGTACCTACTTTTATGTCTGAAATATTTTATTTAAAAGTAAACGTTAAGAGTCAAATAAATACCAACGATGTAGTGCTTGGCTAAAAACAATAGTACTATGATTTTTTTTTAAACACAGTTTCTCGTGATTATTTTATCAAATGTAAATCAAAGTTCATTCTAATTAGAAATGCGACGCTGTCAGCCCACGCGGGATGAACGCTCTTCAAGTTCAATCTGACCACGGCCACTAACACCCAACCAATCTCCCTAAGGTGGTGACACTAAAACTTAAGACTTTGAGTGACACGGTTCGCACGCCATCGTAAATAACCGTGACTAGTCGAACAGTCGATCATTGCACAGCCAATGTATCAGCATCTATTCCGGGCAGGCGAGCAGGTGACCGGGCACAATTAAAACCAGGCCAGATACGAATAGCCAAAATTGCATCAAGTATTGAATATAGGTTCATTGGGACCTTCGGTTAGGTACGTGTGAATAGCATTCGTCGATTGACACTGGTCATCTCCCAAGTTACAGGGTTTATTTTTTAACTTAAACGTAAGTATTTGGAATTGTTTCTTCTTTTTTTTTCATTGTTCTCACATATAGAATGAACAAGAATAGAGTATCCAGGTTTTTGTAATATCTTCATTTAAAAGAGGGTTCCTTGCTGGTAAGAAACTCTCTTACCCGTTCTTGCAACTTTCGTCAATTTTCTAACTGACCGACTTTCGGACAGTTCGATTTTTTGAGATTCAAATTAGCATTATTATTAATTATACAGGGTGATTGGAAGATGGGTGCAAAGCTTTAAGGTGAAGATAGTATAGACAATTTAGAACCATTTAAGCCATGGTTGTCTTAGACGAAGTCTTACCAATTTTTTTTTTTAATAAGGTTTAAAAGATGTATTGTACAATTTTTTTATTTTTTTCTGAGCTTTAAATGTCTGTAAAAAAAATGTCTAATGAGACAGAAGCCTAAAACATGTTTTGCTTGATTGCTTACACATTACTTTAATTAAATAAATAAAAAATGAATTTATTTATCATTCAATTTGGCCATAATTATGCAGTTTACATTAAATTTTGAGAATTTCCGAAAAAAAACTTAAAAATTTGGTTAAAAATAATGGTTCTAAATTGTCTGTACTATCTTCGCCTTAAAGCTTTGCACCCATCTTCCAATCACCCTGTATATTAGCTCACGCCTTCTTCCCATAGGGCTAGACAAAAGCTACAGAACACCACTTGCAACGATCTTATGTATATGTCACCGTAAAATATGTATATGTCACCGTAAAATATGTATATGTCACCGTAAAATATGTATATGTCACCGTAAAATATGTATATGTCACCGTAAAATTGTAAAAACCGTCAGATTATAAATCTATCTCGCGAGATTGTGAACTGTCGAAAGATTGTGAACCCTAACATACTGCTTACAATTTAACGCATTATCTATATTTCGGTAGATTCTAAATTCTATTATAGTGTAAAAACTACAAACTTTAGAATTTACTTCGATAAGTATCCGTGACGAGTTTCAAGTTTATAAACACAAGAAATAAGATTATTCACCTCCTTATAGGTGGAATTTCCAAAAACCCCTACTTAGTGCTCCCTTAAATTAAGGAAGCCTTGTCCAAAATTTCACGTTCCTAGTCCCGTCCGTCTGTAATCGAAACGAACCGATAATATTATACGAACAATGACTCCTTGTTAACTAAAAGCGAAGATAGGTCAATGAAATGTCAGTTACTTTCAAGTGCAGTTATTAATTCTAATGAGGTTTTTATCATCTTCAATTAGTTTGCTCTCACAGATCTGTGGGGGGCATCTTAGTATTCATCGGGTCATTAAACCATTCAGAAATTAATTACACAGCTGGCCAAAAATAGTAGTAGGTAACAATTTGACGTCAATATGTTGGTACATACCAATTAGTGAAGCTAAACAAAAGCATAAGTATAATAATAAAACCCGATTGACTTTAATACTCTGATGCCGCGATTAACGACGCCAGTTATGGGTCCAAGTAATTTCACAAGCATACCATCGACACGTTATATGACGAAGACTTTTCAACACGTTCTTCAAGCCTCTCAATTTTCATAGTTATATTTGGGTTTATAGACGGCTATAAAACATTAATTTGACAAGGCACCCACCCTCAGTTAGAGACAATCAGTGCAGTGACTACATTGAGGCAGTAACGGTCACAATTATTGTTTTGTCGCGCACTGGCGAACGTAGATTGTGACACGCCTTCATGGGTCCGAGTCCATATTAAAAGGACAGAGTTTGGAAAGTGTAGACGAGATGATAAATTATTTTATTTCTGGAAGCAGGTTGTTTTATGTGGATACTTTTTCCGAAAGTAGCCACAGATTGTCAAACCAACTTTTTTGGTTTGAAAATCGAATTGTTGGTTATAATAAGACCTACACCAATTTTTTTTAATGTTTTGTCACCCACGGAAGATACATAACTTTGTGATAAGGCCATTTTTTACTCATCGTATTGTTGAACATTCACAACTGACATACAGTAATCGCACGCACTTGAGGTTATAACAGTGATGCATAGAAGACGCGTTTCGAATTTCTTTTTCTGCAATTTTCACAACAGTTCATCTTATTTATAAACTGTTATTTTCATTAGTAAGGAACGCTACTAAGCAACTTCAAATGGTTCCAAAGTGAAACTTTTCTTTTAGAAGTTAAATTTTAAACCAGGACCCGTTCTAAGCCTTTCCTATTTCTACATCAGATCGGGGTCAAGCCCGACAGTAAGATATGATTAAACACGCCCTTAGCCGACTGGATAAAATGCAAAATACAGATACAAAGCCCAAGTAAAGCGTTTTGCGGACATGTTAGAAATGAAAATTCATATGTGTAGGGTTGTACGTTACATGAAATTGGTTTTTTAATGGAAGGTTTAATGTGAATAGCTGCACAAAATGGATTTACTGCAGCTGATGCTACCGTTGATCCACCATCTATTTTGTACTTTCGGGTGCAAAAGAGTTAGTTTAAAACTTCATCAAACGTTTTATTTATAAAATACTGACGCTCTGAAAGTTTGAAAATGGTTATTTGCCTTCTACCATGTTATGATGCAAGTTGCTTTAATTTTAATGTGTAACCATTAAGTTTGGTTATTGGCTTGGCCTGATGAACAGCTGTGACCACAGCGTCTGACTCATCTCAGACATACATATATCTTTGCAGGTTGAACGGCTTTTTATGAGTTTCCCGTCATTTTTATCGGCTGTTCACACGATAATTATGCAGCATCCCTGACCTACATGTCTCGATTCATATTGAATATTTTATAAACTATGTTAATTTCGTTTTTAACCCCGTTTCTGTTTTAATCAGTTATTGTTCCGCGTATAAGTTCTTAGTTAAAAGTTATCGTCGTTAGCTTTGATTTTATGTTTTTATGTTTATAGTTCTGAAGAAAAGCAATGTTTGTTTATTTATGAGATCTGCATCCGTTGAATTGATATTATTTGGTTAATACAGCATTACGTTAGTATATTTTATATCGAGGGACTAAACGAAGCCATAATATACCGGAGGTGGTTTGATTCCCGAGCGTGCGAAGGAGTCAATGAAACCGAGGGTATATTAAGTTGTTTAGTCTCGAGGTGCAAACTGTACTTTTCATTTTGAGTGCGAGAAAAAAAGTAAATTTAGTACCAAAACATGTAATAAATATTACTTAATAAAATAAAAATCACAATATCTATTATGTCTTTTGCTCTTTGCTCGACGTCAAACTCTTCACCATAACTGTCGCTGGACATTCTTAATAAATTCATTTACAACCGAACAAATTTACACTCGACCAAAATTCTGAAATTTTCGCGGTCAGTTTTTTCTTTTAAACCAGTCACAGATTAACAATTTAAAACTCATGGCGCCACCTTGGCAAAAACCATGGTACTAAAACTCAACATTTTCGCAATGAAGATGGTCCACACTCCACAGATAATAGCATATTTACCTACTGGCTGTTTGAGTTTGTCTATGTCACATGAAGGAAATTAAAAAACTAATTACTTTTCACTCCCTAGAGACTAAAGTGGTCACTTTAGTCCTGCTTTGTAGGGCTATATTGGCGTACTTTTAGAGCATGACAAGTGAAAAAGGAATTATAGGTATACTGTCACAAGCAAATAATTTCCATTTATATACGCAATTGTTATGAAAAAGGTACTAGTACTGTGTAATGTGGCTTTTAAATTTTACTTGATCTCTTATAGAAACATACAATGACTAGCGTCTAAGAATGTTTGCTTTTCTAGAAGCTATCAACAAATGAGGTGGCACTGTAACTAATGGATTTTCGACGATGTCAATGCTTCTAAAAGCTAGCATGCAGTTCCTAGCTTCGAAGTTAGTTGGTTCCAATTATGCACTGGTAGATTTAAATTTCAATGTAAATGGACAAATATTTCTATTTGATGGAGCGAGAATGATCAGTATCGGTATGGCAGGGGTTCCTATATGCCGAAAATACATTTTGTTTTGTAGATAGCCTTTCAACGAAAGCCGTAGATTAATTCGTTCAAATATTCATCCATCGCTGATTTCCGAGCTTGTAAGCTTAGCTTTTAGGAACCACTACCGTTACTCAAACATAGGTATTTCTAAAGCAATAGGCGGACCTAAGCTAAGCCTGCCAGAGTTAGGTAAGTACCTATACCATTACTTCCATTACGGTCGCCTTCCATACTAGAGGCCCACTTAAACTTTAATGCAATCGATTGTTTAGTCTGCATCTGACACCGAGTATAGGCTTGAGTGTCAAATAAAATCAAACTTAAAGCTTATTTACATTAAAATGTTAGTTGGTACTTACGTGTGATGAAATATGATTGAGCCTGGACTCCAACGATGGTAGCAGCCACTAAAAGGGCTACCCACGCCCTTCCGGGGTTTCTCATTTTGCTAGATTCCTGTGTGTTTCATGTGTGAAACAGCTATGCAGTTCGTATAGTCGAGCTATAAAAAAATGCCCAGCGGAATTTGGTATCAGTCTCGAGTTACCGAATCGTTTTGCGAACACCACGCTGTTCGGTTCAATCAAAAGCAATTAGTAAACGTGTAAATTGGTGGTCAAGAGAGCTACTTTGACGTCGAATGCTTCAACAATGCGAATTGCTGCTTATTTGATATAGGTTACTCGATCGTTTGAATACCTACGTGAACTTGAATAGTTGGTAATTATTTAATTTTGTAACTTTAAATAAGTACATATTCATTCGAGTGCTTTGCTCCATAGTTGTACTAAATAATAAACGTACTTTTTTTTCCAACGTCGTTATTTCAGAATAGATCCTATGTTACCATTTTTAAACGCACATTCACATCACTGCTATAGTATATCTATATTATTTGTTTGGGAAAAGTTTGTGAACCTCAAACGAACTTCATTTATTTGTCGCCTAGTGCGATAAAGTCTTGATAAGTTTTAACATGGAGGTGCAAATAAATACAAGTGGTTCTTTTATACTTCAAGCTTGATGAATTAATATCAAGCGTTGTATTTAGTATTTGGTTAGAAAGTATACCTTCCACAAACATTAATAATTTTAGTTCAAACGAAGGAGGGAAGTTGAGGGAAGAGCTTTTGAAGTATTTCAAAACGGAAACTTACTCAGACTTTCGCTCTTAGACACTATGTGACATTTGATAGCCCTTCGTATCGTTTGATATGAACACGCCTCCGTACGTTCAACGCTCGGTGTATAGTCGTTCATCTTTGTCGTATTCTGTCGATTAAACACGGTGAGTGTGCCGGGCACATCTGTCACGATGACAGCTGTCATTAGTTGATAAAACTTTGTTTTTATTGCAGGCCGCGGCGGCCAGGTGAGGCACTGAGATTTTGTCCGATTAAGCACGCTCACTGATTTATGGGAAGTGTCACAAGATTTATTCTTATAACTAAGTTTCGTTGTAAGTTTATATTTTAACTGCACTTAGGAACCTATTTTATGCAGCTGCGGAGCACCTACACCTGGTAGGCGCCTGAGGTTGAGATTAGTTCATCAAATTCTAGCATACTATTAATAAAAATACCTACCGAGGTTAGGCCCGCGATATTGAAAATATATATTTGCAATACCGTAAGAAATTTTGAATTTTGCAGACAATCTCACAAATTCAAGGATCCCGCAGACAGGTGCGACGAGGTCGTGCGACCCAGCTCTTGTAGGACAGTTTATATTTCTGGTGGAATGTGGGTGAACTTTAAGTATTTACAAATCTGCCGAACCCATCGGGGAAAAGAACCGTGATGTTATAACATGTTCAAATTGCTGTAGACTTGTATGACTTACATTACACGTTACACTTGACGCTTTGATTTTAGATAGTGATGTCATTTTTGGGTTCCGTACCCAATAGGGTAGAAATAGTAATAACTAAGCCTTTGCTGTCCATCAGTCTTTCAGCGAACTGTATCTCATAAATCATAATAGGTAAAGTGTTGATAGTTTTACAGTGTGTGTATTTCTGTTGCCGCTATATCAACGATTCAAATTATAGGGACTTCGCGTACAAAGACAAGTATTTTTTTAAATATTTAGTGTTAAATATTGGACGGTGGTACGGAACCCTTCGTGTGCGAGTTCGAGTCGCACTTGGCCTGCTTTTTTAATCAACATTTTGTCAAGTCTTGCGATAACATGCCTTGACGTTTGTGTACAGTACACGGCCTATACAAAACGTTTGTGTGTCGACACTTACAGTAATCATTTAGTTTGTTTACTGACAAATGATGAGATTGCCTTGAGTTCATAGAAAAAGATTTATTTAACCTAAGTTTGAACAGCAATCAGAAAAATGTGTGGATATTTCTAAAGGTGAATTTATAAGGTATTCGTATCATAACTATATCGTAACTTTTGAAGAACAAAACCCATAATTTAAAACATAACATGCGCTAACATAAATCCATATACATCCCACGTCAAGTCCAAAAAAGAAGAAATCGTTCGAGTGATATCCCACGCCAATGTCAGACAATCGTCATAAGTTTTTTTTGGTCAATGTGTACGTCAGCGTTAAATCTTTTGGTCAATGTGTACGTCAGCGTTAAATCTTTTGGTCAATGTGTACGTCAGCGTTAAATCTTTTGGTCAATGTGTACGTCAGCGTTAAATCTTTTGGTCAATGTGTACGTCAGCGTTAAATCTTTTGGTCAATGTGTACGTCAGCGTTAAATCTTTTGGTCAATGTGTACGTCAGCGTTAAATCTTTCGTTTTATTGCTAATTCCGACCATACAAGTCTTTATTTTTATTTTGAAACCGAAACGTGATTCTTTTTGGCTTGTTTTAAATAATTCATTATTGTTTCAATGAACTGTAGACTAGTGACTTTATCATATTCTCACGTTTGCCGATTCGCGGTCTCCACTCAAGAACACGTCTATCCCAACGCTGCGACATTAGCTTGTTTATTTTGTGAGCTATGTCGTCAACTTCAGCATTCTAATTGCGTAACACGCGATTAATCGTAATCGGTTTCATTTTGACAGTTCAACAATATTTATTGCATTATATACGTTGTAGAGCAGATACATTTTTCGAACATTTGAAGCAATGGTTTAGCCATCTGTTTCAAAACGAAACAGATTATGATTAATCGTGAGTTACGCAATTAGGGTGCTGTTCTCTGCCGGAACAGCTCGGTTGGGATTCAATCCCTCAACATCAAGCGTAGTTCTTTCCATAATAATAATTGACCTTGAATTTATGTACCAACCGTAAAGTAAGTGTCCACGTCCTGCTCGGAACTAGGACTTAGACACTTACTAATCATTACAACTTTAAGCATCGTTTATAAATAAGGGGTTTAGTCTTTAGGCTCTCTCTCTATAAATTTATTTGCAAGCATCTATATTCTTGCAAATTTATTAATTCAATGACCGTCAAAACTGGACGTTTGGTAAACTTCGTCGAGTATTTTCATCGCGTATTCCACAGAGCTTAAAGACTAAGTACTGCAACCAGTGCGCCCTGCTTGTTCTGGATCTATGGGTCCACAAAGATATTTCAGCAGTATTGTCTTACTAATAATAGTTCCGGGAGGAGTTTGCCTCTCAGTGGATTACCGTTGGACTTAAACAAAGACCACAAAGAGGGTGTCAACGGGAAAACGTTTGGCAGATTTTTTACAGTAGATAAGGAAAATAAAACAGTTACGATTAAGTATACACCTTTTGACACCTACATGCGCCAAGCTTAGTTTTTCGCAAAACTATCAAAATTCATCATAAAACCGTAGAGCAAAATATTTTATACTAAACGGTAACTGCGGAAGACACCGACTGAGATAACTATAACTGACGTCATGGCATGGTCAACGGTTTCAAGGTGGGTAAAGATTTGGCTCTTATCAGTTTTTAACATACCTCCTGATGACCTACCTACTAAGCTGAGATTTCATGTGTTGGCATTGACACAGCGGTCCAAGATCCCAGATACATTAACGACGTAACACCACGCCTATGGAGTTAGGCAGAGGTGTGCATATAGATATTATGTAGTACACCCAGATTTCGCCAGTTATGTTTAAGTCTCATGACTTAGGAGCCCAGACTACGAGCTGTTGCTGAGAAAATGCTGATCGAAATACCCAACAACGTTTGTGCCCGACCAGGAAATAGAACCCAGTACTTATTATCGTTAGTCTGGCCGTCTAGCAGTTCTGGCGGATATTTTTATCCCTCTAACAGCATTGCCGTGTTCCGTTACGATCAGTAGCGGATTTAGGCTTAGGCCCGTGAGGCCCGGGCCTAGAGCGGCAAATTTTGAGGGAAGCCAAAATTTTTAAGATGACTAAAATTAAAAATCGATTGGTTTTATATTTTGGTCATTCCGTTTAACCATTTGGCTTGAGAACTGTGCTAAAGCATCTTATATATACCTATATACTGTTACGAAAAAAAGGGCGCCATATCGTCTTGGGCCTAGGGCGCCATTAAACCTAAATCCGCTTCTGGTTACGGTAGGTAACACTAAGTTGTGGTTACCAAACTAATGCCACTTATTTTACGTTATTTTAGGGTTTAGCAAAAAGCAAAATCTGCCTATTATTTCCCACTTTTCTTTGTGATAGAGTGGGCTGTGATCTACCATATGGCCCTGTACGGGTTGGTAAATGTCACATGTCATTGGTATGCTACTATAAATTACACTAGATTAAGTTGAATCGATATATTGTCTTTAACAGCTGGCTATTTTGTATAATAATTTTATTTGTGGATAACGTCGTTAATAGTGTAAATGCTACTCCTATTTACTACGTGTTGAGATTACTGTATTTATAGTGCTGTTTGTTGTCCCTAATAAAAAAAAATAAAAAATAGTCTTCGATTTTTGGGTTGTGATGTATTTCTCCTGACAAACAAATATGTATATTTCAAAGATCAGCATACAGATCATAACAGTGATCTGAGTGTAAGAATATTGTGTTCTGTAAAATCTGATCTCTTATACTGTATACGTATAAATATTTTTTGTAGCTTGAACAGCTTATCTGCGTTTGTACTTTGCTGTTACCCCAAAACATTAAACCGTAAGGTCCTCTGCACACATATTCACGATAGGAAAACCTACAAGCAAATGTCCTGCAAAGCTGGTAGCGTCTTGTGACGGGTCGTTGCGCTCCATAAAATATGGTTGAGCTAAACGATGTCAAATGCATGCATGCCGTCTGTAGCTACAGGTCAGCTGAAAGCTGCAATGACTCTTTCTTCAAAAGGCCCTTCCAGACATGGCCCTGTATAGTAAGACACACATAACATTTTAATATTATAATGTTTCGAGTTTAAAAGAGACCATGATCTCCGAGTTTGTTTCGGCATTTTTTCTCAGGGATCGATTGATTTGCTAGAGAATTTCGCAGGCATCTAGTTTTAAAATATTGACTTATCAAAGTTTTTAAAAATATTTTACAACCTACATAAAAATAAACATTTCATTTAATTTACTATGGAAGTTTATTGACGACACGGCAGCACTACGGCACGAAGGCCGCCGTCGCCGTATTCAATAGAACTGTGCAATATACAAGGTCACACGATTTTTCTACGGCTGGCCGTTCCGTGAAGAAGCCGTGCTTTATAGGGCTTTACGGAGCCAAGAGTACGCTTTTGCGTAACAGGATGCTTTAGCAGATTTGAAATACGTCGATATTTTCTATTCCTATAAACCATAAGAGAATCTATAAACTTTGCTACACATGTTTGCTATTGGAAATATACAATGTAGGTTTGTGTTAATATTAAGGCCCAACAATTTCAAATTATCAACGAACTTCTCAACCACGCAACGGATTAAGAAACAGGGTGTGCGATTCTCCATACAAATGTTTTTTTTTCCCTTTTTTCTTCCTGAATAATGCCTCTAGAGTAATTGTAAACACATCCTTGTCATTTTATTTTTTTCAGCAACCAATTAGTAAAGAACCCTCCCTCTAAAAATTACAAAAAAAATGCCTTAGTTTAACACTCGTGATTACAGGACTAAATAGAAAAGTTTTTAACACAGTAAAAAAATTATAGGAACCTAAACATACTCTTTCTTAAAATTTTCATACAAAGAATAATTGAATCGGCTCAGTTTTCGAACAAAAAAAAGGGGAATACGAAACGTCGATCTAGTAAAAAAAATTGTCATAATTTCGGTCTGAGCTGCAGCTGTCCCCTATCACACACTACGGGGACAGACTTACTGATAGCGCGACGGTAATAGTTTCTTCAAACACCTATTTTTCAAATTCACCGCAGGCCCCGTCCCCTCTTAAGATGGGGTTTTCGCCATGATTTAGAGAGTTTATTCCCGAAGATTTTTATGTTGTTATTGATATTAAACTTACAAAAATGGAATAAAGAAATCTAGATTTTTGTTAAGTTGTAAGAATCGTGCAAACCAGCGGCGGGTGTTAGTCTTATTGTATTTCATAGACCTGTCGAATACGCATTTATTTTGCAATTATTCGCTTCTTTTTTATCAGACTGACTATGGAGGGGCTCATGGCTTAATAAATACAGCTACACGGATCGATCTAAGGGTTAGGCTACTAAATTGGTCCGTGGATGGGTGACCGTTCATTTGGTACATATCAAGACCTCTCCGTGACTTGAAAAGCACGTAAAGCCGGCTGCCGTTTTTCGATATTTAGGTAGTCACGGGTAACACGACCATCACGGTCATAACGACTGTCAAAAACGCCCGAAAGTCTGATTACCAATATTACTCAGTAACTGGGTCAGATGTTCAATCGCTCCATGTAAAATACTGGTGTTTAGGTATCCCTTATCCGGTAGGACTGGCCGATCCAAACATAGTTTGTGATGATGATTTTATAACAGATTGATAATGTATGTTCCGCTACATCCTATTACTTTCGTCGTCAAATAATTGACACGAAAAATGCATATATCTGACTGCAATAACACTGTTTTTAATCAATATTAGCTATCACGAACAGTGTGGGTTACAGTAATTGGGTTCGTTTAGCTAAACTATTATACAGTAAATGACATTGGAATTTAACCATATTACCTGTATGAAGAAATTAGGAAAATCTGTATTTTAATGAATCCTTAACATCACCACATAATTATGATTAAACATAGTTCCCAGCGATAAACTCAAAAACTAGCGAACGCATTTGGACGGAGTGTTTCATGAAGAAGGGAGGTTTATATTTTTTTAAGGTTTTGTGTAAACTGGCTGAAGATGATTGTTGAAGATGTCTGAAAAAATCTTTGCGTGTGTACGTAAAAACTTTTGTTTACAATTTTGTTAACTTTTCCTTTTTGTTTACTGGCGTGCGCTGCGTCGCGTGGCAGTTATATGAAAACGATATAACTATTACTTTTGATTGATTTTATTTATTAGCATTTAACGTCCCACTGCTGAGCAAAGGCCTCCCTACTCTCTTTCCACCTCTCTCTGTCCAAAGCTGACAAGGACCAATCTTTATTAGAGCAGTCCAGCTCATCCCGCCATCTCCGTTTGGGCCTGCCGCGATGTCGTTTGCCACTAAGCGGGTCCCACTGGGCCGTAAGTTTGGCCCATTGATAGACTGACATACGGCAGATGTGTCCAGCCCAATGCCCCAATTCCATTTAAGCGTGGCAGCTTTCCGAGTGACATCAGTTATTTTCGTATTCCTCTAGGGTACTTTTAGTCTCGGTAGTATCTACTACCGGTTCCCGTGGGATATATTCAGACATCCACTCGGGTGAAGCCACTGGCACAGCTAATAATATAATAAATACGAAAATCAACCTGCTTGTCTGTCTGTCGCCTTTTCACGCCTTAACGGCTGAACAGGTAGATCTAGGGTTACCAACTTTTTTTAGAAGAAGTAGAGTATTTCTGTTTTCAAAGAGACAGTAAATAAAGAGTACAATAAAATTGAGTACCATTTATTCATTTCTGAAATCATTTACCTCGAAAAAGTGAGTTTATGAAAAAAAAATATTTTGGCGTAGGTACTCTATCAGTGTTATAGATTATAGAAAACACCCATAAGAAAAAGAGTGCAATACTCTATTTCAGAGTACGGTTGGCAACCCTAGGTAGATCATAACCTTGATTAGGACAGAGGATACTTTTTGTTTTTATCCAGGGTAGATTGTTCCCTGGAGATAATTTTCGAACTCCACGGATCAACCTGTGGACATAAGGCAATAATTTGTCTATTAAGGCAATAATTTGTCTTAAATATCGAATGCCTAATCCATTACCTGAATTAACTTGAAAGTGCCATCAACACTAAAGTTAACGTAACGTTATCAAAACCTAAACTATATCTATACAGATAAATAAAATTGGAGTGTCTGTTTGTAATATAAAAATAACCGCTTTTTACGAAATGCATTTGGATGTATAAACGGTACCTACATAATCAAAATAACATTTTTTTTTTTCAATTTTTGTCTGTCTGTCTGTTTGTTCCGGCTAATCTCTGAAACGGCGGGACCGATTTTGATGGGACTTTCACTGGCAGATAGTTGATATAATAAGGAGTAACTTACAGGTTCGAGCAGTTCTGTCCGCGTGGTTTAAAAGTTTGAGTTTTGTTCTTAGTAAAGTTCTTAGTATTCCTGACGTAGGTACGTGCAGAAGGCCCTACGTCACGTGGTGACACTTTGGCCTTAAGGTAAACCTAGTCCACAGTTTTTGCATAAAATCTTCGGGAGTGTTTTACTGCACTGTCTGACATGGCACATCCAAATTAAAATATGATAGCGTTTTGTCTCATTATTAATATAGTCTGTACGGAAACTTAATACTAAAATAAAAACCCATTAAAAAGTTAGGAGCCAACAAAGATTAGTTTTTCTTGCTAATTTTACTTAACTTTGGGCGTGTTTAAGTAATAAAAGAAGTGTAAAATCTCCAAAACCAAGTCGGTACTGACAAAGTTCATTTATCGAAAAGTTCAATAATTTTTTTTTGGTAATTGATTTATGCATTGGCTTTTTCATAAAACCCGATCTTCCAAAGGACTTTTCTTAATTCTTTCGCGATTTTTTTACTATAAATGATCCTGCATCTCACTCAATAACGTTCTGCGTGTAGACTAGCGTCTAACTGCTCATCACTGATACTATCTCTGTCGGACACGAAGTCTTGTGAGTTCGAGCCCTCGACTAGGTTCCCCTTAAGCTGGCTGGCTGGATACGATGCCACCTTATACTGGTCTTGTAACCACGAGGTGCGGCCCAATGCACGTCGGTAAGATGTAGATATCAAATAAAAGAAATGGACACATGATACTAGCGAGCATGTTATTTTTAAAAGAACGGAGCCCTTGAGTCGACATCTGGTTTCCATGGCATGCCTACCTAGTAACTACATGCTTACGTCATTTGGCGCATTTGTACAATAAAACTAAAACATTTGATTAATGTTTTGCTGAACGAACAGTTCTTATAAAGTAGTCGCTTTTGTTTTTGTTAAGTTGTAATACCGTTTCCCATTGTAAATTTTGGCAATAGGCCTTGTAGATTTCTAGACCCTTTTTGTATTTTATTAAGTACCTGGTACCTACTTGTTGACAGGCCTGCACTGTCCTCCCATTTCTATAATATGAAAAACATTCCTATAAACAAACTCGGCGGATTTATTCTATTCGCACGAATTTACTAACCCGAATAGGGCGAATCGGAACTTTTTAAAGTTATTTTCTGTTGGCAATTTGCAGGATGTTTTATTTGTAGACGAAACGACAAAGCCAGAAATATGTATAAGGCAATTGCCACGTTTCGAATATAATTTAATACCTATAGTTATGTAAAAAATGATTTTTTTCTTACTATAAATAAATAATAGTTTAAAAAACTAAAAACACGCTTTAAAAACCAAACTAAAAAGAAGAAAATAATTTAATTCAATTAAAAAGCGTGGGGTGCTTTTTGAAGTATTTTTATTATCAATTAATGTCAAGCACCCCACGCTTTTTAATTGAATTAAATTATTTTCTTCTTTTTAGTTTGGTTTTTAAAGCGTGTTTTTAGTTTTTTAAACTATTATTTATTTTAAATTTTTTAGTTCTGCTAACTACAAAAACGTGTTTTTTTTATATATTTTTTTCCTTTTTTATTAAATTATTGAATTGTCATCGGTCCTCGATAAGTTTACAAAGTTTCAATGAAATCTGACTGTTTAGGGTGGGTCAAAATCGCGCTCTAAGGAGTCGGTTACATACAAACAAACAAACAAACATACAAGTGAAGCTAATAACAAATTACCCACGGAGAGTTACATACTGACATACTGACATACAAGTGAAGCTAATATAAAGCGTGTAAAAAAATGTAACTCATCTTATTACATTATTGTATTTCGAGTAAATGTGAGGCGAGTAAATCCATGCGAATAGACTAAAAAGCCATCATAAGCATTTCAATACCCCGTTATTTATAAACTTTGCTTAAAATTAAGTAATGATTAGCGACTGTTTAACCATACATTTTCGACGTTTTAACATCTCTTAAGTTTAATCAAAGTTTATGAATATACCCCTAAAGCTCTCAGCTTATCAAAAAGCTGCTTGTATTTTTCAATAAGAATGACAAAGTGTATTAGTACTTACATTTAATATTACTAGTAGACGACGTCCTGAGTAAGCATTAGGTACAATCGTGTACCTATGTGACCGTAATAGGAATCATACAATAAGTGCATATGTGGAATGCAAGCGTGAGAAATAATCCTACAAAGGATCACATGGCTAACGTAAAGTCGCGTCGCTGCGTCAACGTAAAAAAAAACCGGCGAAGTGCGTGTTGGACCACGTTCAGTCAAGGATTCCGTAGCAGACATGGAATGGATTTTAATCCATCCAACTATCGATTAAACTACAAAAAAAAATTGTATTTCTCAAAAAAACATTCAAAAATAAATATTTTCTGCGTTTGCTAAACTCAAAATAGCTGTAACCGACACTATGTTATTTAAAAAGTATCTTTTTTAATCTACGTTTAAATAAATATATAAGTCGGATGTTTCATGAGTTTGCAGTTAAAATGAGACACAAAGCGCCTTTGTTTAGCGTTGTGAGGAGTCTAGGATTGAGAATGGTGTCGATACGGACGCATGGAGCGACAGTGATCGTTTAGACGTGGTCCTGACGTCCTGACGTTTCCTTTAAAGCTCAGAGTATCATAGTAAGTACAGGAGTATTAATAATTGACTCAGTAACAATAAATTGTGCAGAAGTTAAAGGAGCTATTTCTCTAGTTTATCCATATCCCAATTCTGCGCCCACGAGTGTATATTCTAATAATAATTAGTCCCAGGAAAAACAAAGAACATCATGGACCGATACTGTGAGAAATTTTATCTGTTATTCGTATGTCAATATAGTTATTGACGTACATTAATAGACCTACTGGTCTGATCAAAATCATAGTGTACAGACGCCAGCACATCAAGCTATCCTAGTGTGTCAAATTATCCCAATTAAACATGAACTTTATTCTATTGTCATAAAGTTGAAGTCTATCAAATAAATTTGACAGATTGGAGTAGCTTGATGTGCTGGCGTCTGTACCTGGACTTGACATAATATACAGGCTGATTTTTTAGTCACCGTCCAAATTTTTCAGGGTGATAGTACCCGTGAAATTGAACAACTTTCTCCAAGGAACATGGGTCGAAATATGAAAAAAAAATCGACCTCCCATGCAAAATCAATAGTTAGCTGGTCGATTTTGTATGGGAGGTCCGATTTTTTTTTCATATTTCGACCCATGTTCCTTGGAGAAAGTTGTTCAATTTCACGGGTACTATCACCCTGAAAAATTTGGACGGTGACTAAAAAATAATTCTGTATAAATAAATAAAATGGCAAAATTACTGACAGACATAACATAAATGCACATCCGAAACTACTGGGACGAGAATCTGAAACTGTGCTCACAGATTCCTTTTATAAAGAAAGAGAGCAATAAAAAGGGGTTTTAGAAATTCGACCTTCAAGGAGGTGTAAACGGGGAAGTCCCCGTTTGAAACAAAATTGAAACAAAGTTGTTTGTATGGAAAAATCCTATTCCTTGAGTTAATATAATTAAAACTTGGCATGAATACTTATCTAAGTAAATTATAAAGGTTTTTTTTTAAAGGCGGATTTGATGTTGTTAAAGTTTGAATGGAAAAATTTTAACGTGTGGTCCGACTAATTCGAAACTCAGTATTCATTTTTTTGAGTAAAATACGAAATTTACACGAACGAAGTCGTGGGCGAAATTCTAGTTTCAAATATACCGAGTAAAAGCAACCGTATCAATCGAGGCACTTTGTCACAATCTGAATCTTACCGAGAACCAAGCATGGCCATATATATAAACATATTATTGGTTGCAACGACCAGACACTTCTCGCATCCATGACTTTAGTAACAAGAGGTTTACCGCAATTCATGCCAATTATATTACTAATTAGAGCTTTGTGGCATTGACAATCACGTTGTATTGTATCCTTTAGGGAACTAATATCCGTAGCATCATCTCAAGCATGAAGGCTCGTGCAGTCTAACGCGACGCGACGGTGCACCGCGATAGTCGTAGAACTGATTGAAGATGCCTATTAACAGATTTACTTTAGTAAGATAGTTAATGTTTTCTAGGTAACATTCCTTGTCTAATAAGTTCCTACTTTGAATCAATTAGCCGTTTTATCCACTTCTTTCAAAAGAGCTTTTCATTTGTCAATTTAACTGTCGGTGTCATTTAATTACATACATAACTTGACTGTTTACGCCTGAAATTACTAACTGCCTAATTAATAAAATATATTCAAAACAAAAACTAATTTATACATTTAATTGAGATAGATATTAGTTCCAAGAGTGATAAGTCAGTACAGAAATTCTGCTGAAGCGTGAAAGTGGGGAAACAGACGAAAATGAAAAAAAGCCGGTGAATTCGTGAGGAAAGTATGTCATGCGTTTCAACGGCACTATGGCTTCCATGAAAGCTTGGCTTAATCAGTGTCGTCGTGTGCCTGCCAAGTTATGGCTTACCTTTATTATTCGCTCATTACTGACTTTTCATTAAGACTAAGGATACGTTTCTGAATTGTTTCAAACTTTGACGCAATATTTTAGCCATTTATGTTTTTTATTTGGGTAGACTGGTGGGGTAGTTGCGTACACAGTGGCAGTAGCAATGGCTTTCATTTTGACAGCTCAACAACATTCTCTGCGATATCTACGTTGTTCAGCAGACACATTTTTCGTGTATTTGAAGCAGTGAATTAGCAATTTTCTTCAAAATTATTCAGATTGTAATTGAATGGACATGCGTATGTTGAAGTAGTTTCTAATACATTTTGGATCTTATGGAGGGTTTATTATATACGCACAGAAATAACGCAATGTTGTAACTTTATCGCATATTTCCAAAATTAAAGACATCCAACATTTAGCACAAAAGCTGCGCGAATCCATTTTGTCTGGTCTCTGGCTGAGTAGTAATTTAGAGTTAACACAGCCCAGCTCACCCTGTAGATGAACCTTACTCACACCAACACCAAAACTTCGAATTAACCAGTGGAATTAAAATTATGTTTATATTATTCTATAATTGAGTAGGTACTTAAAACATGCGCAACGCAGGATTAAGAACAGTTGAATTCCTTGTTGAATACGTAATTATTTATCTATAAATATTCAAGTTTCAAACGAGGTTATTCGTGCAAAAGTCAACACGCCAGAATTTGCGCCATTGTTTCGTATGTAAAACAGCTAAAATGACATAATGCACTATTCTGATCGAAAGAGGTTACACGATTAGTATACCAACTCCTGCGCCGATAACATTTTAAGCACTTTGACGAATTCGCTCTTCGTCATAAACTACAGTCTATTCTATTTTATATATAATTTAAAATAGGATAACCTTATTCTGCCCATCGATCGTTTTAAATAATAATCAAATTCTGAAATTGCGAAGAATCTTTTTTATTAATGGCGTCTGGCAGGTCAACCCATGAGGTTGTCGGCTGCTTAGCTGGACTTGCCTGTGGCTGCCTCAATAAATTAGGGCCACCAGCCAGGGCTTAAAAACTAAGCGACTACACGCGAAGGGCACCCCCTGTGGGGTACGGACCGCAGCATAGGGCGTGGTCGGGGATCAGCAAGGGACAGGCTGGATCGAAATTATTACTATTTAGGGACGAATTTAACGCTACGGGCTCAGCGGCTCGAGCAAGGGTCGGGATGGCATGATTCTTTTACAATAAATGACAGTGAAGTGCTTTGAAACCACGGAGAAACTGATGTTTACCTACGCAGGACCAAGGAAGTGCATCAATATCTCGACAAGAACTCGTTACAGATTGGGTTTCCGCCGCACAGTCTACGCAGCGCATAGGTAACAAGACCTGTATCATTGTAAAGTTTTTTACTTTCACGGGACTTGATCTGTAAGATTGTTGTCATTCGATCGATTGATGATGTTTTAAATTACGGTTTATCTTTAAGTAATAATATTAAATTTCGTCCGATATTTAATTAAAATAATTGAAAAATTACATTTTGCCGCTGCAAAGGACACCCTTTGTCCCTCAAATGTATTGAACTAAAGTTTGTCAAGGCTAATGCCAGGCGAATACGAGCGTCAAACATAATCAAATAGATTGGCCCCAAAAACGTTCGTTTTATATTAAAGCTTTGTTGCGGCCCGACCAAAGATAGGATAATTATTCTATACTAGCTATTGCCCGCTGCTTCGCGCGCGTGGAGAACAGAAATCAATCCACGGGAACGTACCATCGGGATAAAAAGTTTCCCATGTGTTAATCCAGATTATAAACTATCTGTTTGCCAAATTTCATCCAAATCTGTTCAGCCGTTTTTCACATGCTTACTAATATTATAAACGCGAAAGTTTGTAAGTATGGATGGATGGATGGATGTTTGTTACTCTTTCACGCAAAAACGGCTGAACGGATTTGGATGAAATTTGGCACACAGATAGATTATTACCTAGATTAACACATAGGATACTTTTTATCCCGGTAGTACGTTCCCGCGGGATAATTTCCGACTTCCACGCGGGCGAAGCCGCGGGCGGAAAGTTGTTCATAATATTATTAGGATTAGGATAAAACGGGCGCGTCATACGAGTCCTAAATCGTAGCCTGGCCCTTAACTTTGTGTTCATTATTTCATCACCACTGCTCTCAAAATGGTGAAGGAAAAATATCGTGAAAAAATCATGTCCCAGAATCAAAACTTCCAAGTCATGTGACATCTATGGACTCGCACTGGGCACTCGTGGTAGATAAGCTCCATTCCCTCACACAAAAAGGAGGCCTGTGACCTAGCAGTGGAAACATTAGATACTGATTATGCTGGTAGAAATAAAAAATTGACAATTCGGAAGCAAAATGCAAATACCTACTTGCAGAGTAACTATCTAATCTTTGTGCCACTTACAGAAATATCAAATTGGATTTTCATATACAAAATACAATAACAGAAATTAGGGCAGAAATTTTCAATTAAGCTGATAACCTGATGTAGTTAATCCGTGGAAATGACATTTGAATTTGAATCTTAACAGCTAGATTTTCTTTATTTGTACTTAACCCTCCAAATTATGGAGGTAAAAAAAACACACATTTTTGTGATTTAAAAAAGGGCATAATACCTACTTAATTAAATGAAATCATTGTTTTTACTGTTGCAAAGTTAGCAAAATTTTTGTAGCATGGCATAGTTAACCGAATAGGAACCAAACAGTTATACCTGTTTTTTAACATTGTTAACTTGAATGTTACAACAACATTGAATTGGTTTCTATCCATTAAAAGTGCTGAAAGCATCGAGTATGTTGACGTCGGCTATTGTTAGAAAAAATCATGTCATTCTATGGAAAATAATGAAGTTTTTACCGTGTAATTTCATTGATGAAGGTATTTTGGAACCAAACTGAATGTAGAATTTAATAAAAGAACCAACTTTATTTCTGACGTCTGACCGTTTATTTTAAATCAAGGGCAATATTTATATGATAACTAATTCAAGACGCAGCCTTAGATATTCAGAAACTGGATGTGTCCTATCAGCATGCCTGCGAATTCGAGACGTAACCAACACCGTGTCATTACAAAGAGGTTTTTTCTCAGAACCTTACAAAGAAAAAGTTTAACAACTATGGCTGACTGAACCCTGTTGTTATTGAATCCAGTTACCGCAAGCTAGAAACAGGCTACCCGACACTAACAAAGGGAGTGTTGTGTTTAAGCGCCTTTTCATTGTTCATCGTCCTGCTGTCAAGTGCGCCTCAAGTTACGCGGGTTAACAAAACTATTTAGTTTGTTGATCGTGGTCCGTGATTCTACAAAGATAGCTACTGTTACACTGGAATTTACATTACATGCCTTAGTCTTGAGAACTCGAACTAGCTGAGTTGGTTTATTAGTCGAATCGATTCGCCCGAAACGGGTGTATTGAAAGGTATCAATTGCCTCATACGTTATTCTGGAACTGTCGATTCGCCCACAAATTAATTATTTCGTGCAAATCGCCAACAAGAAATAATAATTTATTTAAATGTGTGGATTTGCCCGTTTCAGGCGAATAAATTCGTGTCAATCGGGTAATAAACTGCTGAGTTGGTTTATAGGAAAGTGCACATCGATCTCACATGCATAAATTCTAATTGAATGATTTCGCTAATATTATGGTTTAAAAGAGTGGAGTTTCATGCCTGTTCTTCTTCTTAGGAACCTATTACGCTTATGAATGAGCAACTACCTTCGTTTTGCTCTTTCTGACCGAACGACTCCTTGATAATTTAAAATGCCTGTCAAATTGAACTAATGGTTAGAGTTTGAGTTACGAAAGATTTATACGAATATATCAGTCACGACGAGCATATAAGTCAATATGCATACATTGACTTATTTATTAAACAACATTAAGTAACTATGGCTCAAATGGGATTGGGCGCGTCACATCAGCCACATGCAGGATGACCGCTGAGCAAAAGTCTCTCTCTACACAATGGGTGCCTGAAATGGACGAGGCCACCGCGGTCAGCCCAGAAAGCAGTGGCGAGACGACATGGATGCGTACCGCGAGGCTGGTTCGAGGTGGTACGGGAGAAGGTTTTCTGGAAGGACTTGGGGGAGGCTTTTGCCCAGCAGTGGGACAGTATAGGCTAAAAAACCAAAAGTAACTATGTACACTTCAAGCTACCCCAAACTGTCAAATTTTCCCAATTGGACATGAACCTTATGCTTACACTATAAAGTTGGAAACCCATCAAAGAAATTTGACAGATTGGGGAAGCTTGATAAGTTTTTTTTTTTGGCTAGGAAATCATCAAATAACTTCTCCCGCTCTGGGTGGAGCAGGAGGGCGTGTCAGACTTTTACTGACTAAAACCCACCCGTGTTCCCTCAGTTGCCTGTGTGCCGGGGCCGCGGTATCTCTTTCGAACAACCCGCATCCCTGGTAGCTTGATATGCTGGCGTCTGTACTAGGTCTAGGTGGCAATTAAGGTCTAATACTTTACGAGCTTTTTTAGATTTATAGCAAAATATCCATACGTGCCTTTATAGGCTCCCGCTTTATTTAAAACTAGCTTCCGCCCGCGGCTTCGCCTACGTGGAAGTTGGAAATTATCACGTGGGCACGTACTACCGGGATAAAAAGTATCCTATGTGTTAATCTAGGTTATATAATCTATGTGTGCCAAACTTCATCCAAATCCATTCCGTGTACAGAACCTTTCGCGATTATAATATTATTAGTAAGGATAATAAGTGCACAGATTCTCTAAAATATTAAGGTTGCCTGTGTTCATGTGTGTAATAAAATCTCCGAGTTAGTAAATAATGCGAAACGAATATACTAATAACAATAAGGCGCATATTAATTTCTGTCCAAAGATGTACTATTTCCACGGTTAAACACAAACGGTAGCAGGTGATCCAAAAGACTTTCCGCGTAGTTAAATTATTATCTCTCAAGCTGTAACCAATCAAAGCGATGCATTTGAACATGTTCAATTTGAAAACTTGTTACGTAGGTGCTCCTATATGTTCATACCTAAATAAAGTCAGTAAAACATTTCAAATCAATTGCGGAAACTTGCAACGGCAAAAGACTGCCGTCCACTGTAAACATACAGTTCCAAACTTTGTATAAGAAATAAAAATGACAGTCCTATTTATTAGTTTCATGTTTAGTAGATCGATTTATTTAAAGTACCTAATTTTGCTAACGTGAGCTACGCCAGTTCATTTAATAGGAGACGTCACATTTATACATAAATTTTTGGGTTCCGTATCTTGAACTACAAGACTTCGGCCTTATATTTTAATGAAGATGTGATAAAATAATTTTTAATTTATTATTATAATTAATTATTTAATATCCACTGAGGACGAAATAACAAGTTTACATGGCTTTTGCCTTTTATAGGTACTACTCTGTTGTGGTTCCAACCGCTTCTGACTGATCACGAGATCCTGGATTCGATTCCCAGGTCGTACAAAGTGTTATTGGGTTTTTCTATCAGGAATTTCTCATTAGCAGCCCGGAGTCTAGATTTGTGCCCGGCTGATGGCAATAGGCTCGCCCCTATTACATGGGACTTCAACATAACTGGCGAATTGTGGGTGTAGGTACTACAGATACACTTATGCCCAACCCTTAGGTAAAACAAGGCGTGATGTTATGATATGTTACAAACTTCCTTAATACGCAATTATCAAAAATAAGCAGAATAATCCCATAAAAGTATGTTATGCTCGTAGGTTCGGAACTCTCGAGTAGCAAACCATCTCAAATTTGACAAATTTTATAGCAGCAAGTTCCACAAAATCAAATATACTTTGATTTCTAAATATTATACTCATTTTTTGGGCAAATACAAACTAATAATAAATACTCTATCAGTTAAAGAACTACCGCAGCATTCTGCGATACACCAGTTTGACAAAAACCTACATTGCGGGACACTTATTTAGAAACAGATATTAATTTCAACGAGGCCACGGTTTGCGTGCCTCGCTCTGCCTCGCTGCTCTTGTGGCTCGATTTAAACGCATTAGCGACAAACTACCTAATGTCTGCCTCAGCGATTGCAGGACACGTTAATTGGCACAACTTGCCCCTTCCACGGAATACTTGTTTGTTTTTTGCCTTAGAGAGATAGTTCAGTTCTATAAAACTATAATGCTACAAAAAAGCGATTTAATTCGGTTTTAAAAATAAAGCCTCCTACGCTGGCTGTAAAAAAAATTGCGATAAAACATTGCGGTAACGAATTCAACCAGTGCACCCTCCGTATAAAGGCAGAAAACGCTTTTGTTCAAATTTTGGACAACAAACGAGATATTATAGTTGTTATTTATGCAAATCTTAGCAAAAGCACGACATCGAAGCCGTCCTTTTGGAACTTCTTTGCCTAATGTTCCCGACTTAGCTTGTACCGATCAATTCGCTTCATTTTTACGTCATAAACTATGTGGTTCCCGAAATACAAAATACATATATCTGATAAATTGGCAGTCAGTCTACAATCATAGCTGTACCAGCTTAATTATCTCTTAGCTCTCTCTGTATCTTTTCTTTCGTGGAACTTCTCTTCAGATATGAATGATTTAGAATTTTAGATTGAAATATAAAAGACTTTTACAGGAAATAATTTTACCCATAAAAACCTAATTAGTTTGACCGCATCTAGACGTCTTTTTTATTTGCTGTTTTGGCTCCTATTATTTATCGATGACTTCTTTGTTACTTAATTAATTTCAGGAATAGGTCCTTGCAATATAAAAGTACAAATTAAAAAAAAAACATTTTTACAAAAAGTGTATGCACACAAATAAACTGAAACTAACATATTTTTATAACAAGTGCAAGTAATGTTGGTTCGGAATAAGAATGGTAGGTAGCGACCCGCCCGATCATGGTTTATTTAGGTATGAAATAATGTTTCTAAGCCTAGGAAAAAAAGAAAATCACAGCCCTTATTTTTAATTTTAAGAACATTCGAATTCTGACATTGATCTCTATTTGTCCAAAATATGTTTAATTCATCTACATTTTTGACTAGTTTTTGACGTTGGTTGTAGCTGAGATGAGCTTGATTTGGAACGTTTTCACTACGAGAATTAGCCTTCTGGTTTATTTCGCAGTTTCGCAACCGAACCCGTGTGGCACATTTCGAGTACCTCACTAACTGGTTACATATTCCAGTTCAAAGGATCTCTCCAGAAGCCTTTTTTAATTCAAATCATCTTGAAGCTTGGGGTGGAGACACACTCAATCGAACTTGCTGTGACGTACCTGAGAAAGTTCAGCTTCTCGAAGCGACACCCTTTGTTTTGTCATTTGAGACGGCCGACTTGCCGACTAGGTAAAGGTATAACTTCGCCTCCTTACAAGTTTGGTATTGTGCAAAACGTTGGTTTAAGTATAGTTCGCTGGAATTCCCGTTATTCTACTTTTGCTAACCGTTTTGCCAGTCCCGGAGATTTGGTCTTTGTTTAAAAAAAAACTTGAAACTGGGGTCGACGTTAAACCAAAAGTAGTTGCTGCAATTTTCACGTGCAATTTTGCTATGTTTACTTTTGTTGTTCTAACCATAAGGGTTTCCCCGACCTTTGCAAAGAACCCTAATTTAGCACAGATATGCGCGGTTTAAATTGTGAGCGTGTTAACTTGCTCGCGTCAACTTTGCTCGTTTACTTAACTAACTAACTTCAACACAACTATAAGGCGGGTGTTTTGTACCTAAAATATCAACTCGACGCATTTTTTATTATACTTCGGTCACTTAAAAGCTATGCGGCTTGTTTGTGTGCCTTTTGTAATCAATAAATAGTCTTACCAAATAGGAGAGGGGGGTTGTGGCTAAGTTATAAGATAACAACCACACGGCGCCTTTTCGCATTAAAAGTGTACAATTTCCAAAAATATTCAAAATGGGGTTAATATGCGGAAACGTTTGGTATCACCAGTATTTTTCTCTTTAAAACGCTCTCCTGTAAAATTAGTAAGTTTTGAGTTTATACAGTTTTAATGCGAGAAGACGACGGGTTGATCGATCAGATTAAGTTACGGTTGCAGCGGTTGATCCCTGAATGGGTGACCACCTTTACACATACTAAGACCCTCCTCCGTACCTCGGAAAGCACGTTAAACACGTTCTTCCGACGCGGGCTGGCAACGGCACATTTATGGCGGTTTTTCGTTATTATTTCATTAATATACAAACAAAAGTTTAAAAAAAAAATCAGCCGTACACTAGATCGTTTGTATTTTCAAGTTTTTTTTACAGTTATTTTGGTATTTTACTTATAAAAATCGACAGACCGTCAATTATTTTCTATTTGCATTACTTAGAACGATTAAATGTTTTTATTAAAGAGTAAATGTTAAAAATAATTATAAATAGCAAAGATGTAGTGCTTGACTGTTAAAAAAAATAGTACTTTTGTTTTATTGAATGAAAAATCGAAAAACTACTATAAATGCGTCGTTGCCAGCCCGCGTGTAATACCCGACCGACTCTTGCTCCCGACCGACCCTTGCTCGTTGAAGCGCCAGCCCGCGCCGCAGCTGAGCCAGTAGCTTTAAATTCCCCTAATAATAATAATGCCAATATTTCGATCCAGCCTGTCCCCAATAGTGATAGCTGTCCCCCTATCAGTGACGCCCTGAGCCGAGGTCCGTACCCCACAGGAGGTGCCCTCAGCGTGCAGTCGCTTAGTTTGTAAATTTTAGTTTGTAAGCCCTGGCTGGAGGCGTTAAGATTAATTTCTTAATGGCAGCCCCAGGAAAGCCCGGTTGAGCAGTCACGGCCTCTCAAGGCCAACTGCGAGATGCCCAACAAAAAAAAAACCGCGTGTAATGAACGCTCTTACTCCGTTGGTCGCGGCTGTTATTCGTAGATCTTTGACAGTTGTTACAGATCGTCAGAAGCCCGAAAGTCTGACAACTAGTCTTATCAAGGGGTATCGTAATACCTAGTATCTGGGTTTTTAAGGCCAGATAGGCAATCGATTCATGTAAAATACTGGTTGCCTGGCCTGGCAGCCAACCCCAACCAACGTAGTTGCGAAAATACTAAGCAGATGATGAGTCTTATCGAAGTATGGAAAAACTAGGATTAAGATGAAAAATCTGAATTTTATTACAACCATGGACAGTATAGACAGTGTTTATCCGGATCCAGTTAAGCGAACCGTTGTATTTGATAATCGGAGTAGAATGTGTGTACGCGGTAACTAAGACTATATTCACAAGGACTCGGGGCAGGATTTTATTGTGAACTGGATTTTCAACTTTTGCTGTTGAACTGAGCATTGATAATCTAACAGAGTGCATCCCAGCGAATGGATAAAAACATACAGTTCAAATTTCAACACGCGGTGCTAAGCAGTGCTTTGACGATCAGGGCGCGAAAAATCCCAACGTGATATTTTATGTAGGGATGGGCCGAATATTCGTTTTATGAACATTCGTATTCGGCTGATCATTCGGTAAAATTACTGAATATTCTACCAAATAATATTGTATTAATAAAGCATTTATGCATAAATAAAGTAACTACTTAATTATTATTATTGCCTACTAGTGGGCTTTTTAAACACAACAAAAAAGATTTTTTTGCTAACACAAGGGCAAGATGCATAACTAACCATACGAGTATTAGATGATGCAATAACAGTCCGGGCCGTCAAGGGGTATCGGCGGGCGTCAGCGGGCAAAAGGGACGAGCGCTTCAACGCGCTCGACAAGGACGATTTGAATTGTTGAGATGCACGATAAACCGCGGTTAATTCTGCCGAATATAAAATAGTGATCGGCCGAATAATTGGTATTTATAAAATTAGTGATGGGCTACATACGGGGTATTTAGCCCATCTCTAATTTGATGTCCGTGCAATCGTAGACGTAGTATTAATTTCAGCGTTGTAAGTACTATTGGGAACCCTCAAGGACTATGGACTATATCTACCTACTTAGTAAAATTTGTTTACTTTCTACTGTCATACTGTTATTCAGAGTCAACCCATTCAGAGTTTCGAGAAATAACGACGAAATTTGTTAATTATTTTTAAATGAAATATAATGTAATTAAAATGAAATAAAATAAAATTGTTGATTCTGTCATATTACAAAAAAATTAGCTCGATGAAGGCTAAATATCGTCGCCAAAACCTTTTTTAAAGTCCAGACATTATCTAGGTTAGATCATGTCAAAACAATGTAGATTAGTGCCTGAAATAGTCTTTTGAGGAAAGAATCACACAGATTTGAGTGGCTTTGCTATTGTTACCTATTTGGCTAACCTACATAGAAGCAAACTGGAGCATAAGTTACTAAAAGTTTTGAAAAGAGTTGTGAAATTAAAGAGAACCGGCGACAATTCGGTTTATTAGGTACTATAATAATTAAAAACAGCGTGAGAACAGCGGAATGTTTTAAACGTCTTAGTCGCGTAGACTTGGCGTAGGCGTAGGCGTGACGTACGAGCGGCGTAGACATTTCGTAGCCGTCGCAGATACGTCGCAAAAAAGCTATTAGGTATCATCGCGTTGATACAGTCGTTATCAACATGGATGAGACCTAGTTTAATTATTTTTATATCATGATTTTAAAGTGAAACGTGCCAACACAGCCTTCAAAAGCATAGACGCCGCGATCTAATAAATATAAATGATTCAACACATTTTTTTTTCTGTCATCTATCAATTAATAATCATTATTAAACACTTATTACATCACTGTTTCCGGAAATCGTAGCATGAGGGCAAAATAATAAAGTTCACTGATAAGAAACGGAAAAAATATGTAGTACAAATCTTAACCTCTGGACACACCGCGGCGTATCTTACGCGGGTTGCGGGACTCGGCTTCACGTGTCGATTTTTTCAATAATTTTAATTAATAAGTCTCACTAATCACGCTAATATGAATTTTGCCCCAGTCTTTCGTTTCCGCTTTAGAGAGTAACATAACCAATCACTTTTTAACAAACGGTACCATCGTCATTTAGGTAACTTTAACTTACTTTTTTATATTTTAGCAATGGGATTTTATTGCATTTTTTATCCGTTCGTAATAAGTCAGTTACGGCATTTTCATGTCAAAGCCCTCTGTCGGTTACAGTGAAACGCTTTTCAGCTTCAAAACAATACATTATTATGTTGGTGCTACAATTCATAGTTCACATAAAGCTGTTTCGTTTCATTAGGGTAGGTAATTCAGGGAGTGAAATTAATTGATAAAAACTTTAGTCGTATTTGCTAGTTACTTTCGTATCCTACAAAATAAACAGTTTTTTTAGAAAGGTGTCAGCTATATAATTCGATCACTTCATGAAATTTCCCTTTCGCGAACATACATTGACAGCACTCAGCAGTCATAGTTCTCTGCTTATATTAATCTAACCTAACCTCTACCTACCAGCTACAAATGCAGCGCGTGCGCATATCTTTTAAGTTCCGTTAAAAGCGCGTCATCTTTGCATAAGTGAAGACTATAAAACTAATTAAGATTACGGCTAAAATAGCCTCTAAATAGTGAAACATGGCATCCTTGACCAAAAATCTGCCCGATAAGAAGGACCTCAGACGGAGTACGATGTAGCCACAGTACCATATCAATGAAATGATAACATATTTATTATAAACAATGCTGCGTGACCCACATCCTTGTTTATTGAGCGCTGAGGTCCAAAAGGGCCGAACTAACTGATAATAATTAGTTATGTATGTCAGACAGAACGACTGAGATCTTTAAAAACAAGATGGCGTGCCCTGGACCATTGTTACTATGGCGATAAAAATGTTTTATTACTCGTCTAATTAAACGATTATAGTATTTAATAACCTGATTGTTTAAGGTTTGATTCTGAACTAACTACTTAAAGTGGCGAAAGTGGCTAGGTACCTACTTATATTCTGCCTCACCCTTCGGGGTGATGTTATGTAGCGTGTTACAGTGAAACATTTTTTAATACTTATATATTATATATAATTTTGATAACTGGCTGAGTGCGACTGTCTTAGGTATAATTTGTTCCATATTTAAAAAGTTTCCCTAGTTTCTGGTTTCCCGAACTAGACACGTTCTTCAGAAACCTAGGTCACGACCATTGCTCCGATGAATGAAAGTAGGAACAACAACGGGCTCGTAAAACAAGAGTAGGCTTCAACGTTACAGTGTGTGTAGCTCTAGCTAGGTAAGGTAGGTAGGTTACCTAAGTCTGTTCTTTAGGTAGGTACGTCTATCTAGTTCGAAAGCGACGACATCGTATGAATAATCGTTTTACTATCAAAATCATAATCAGAATTAAATTATCAACCAATATAATCATCAAATATTTTTTAGCTTTCCTTTCAGTAAGGTTTTGTTTCTAGTTAAGGCCCATAGTATCCTCATCTCCCGTTTGTATGCTAAAGCACGACTGCCGCCCGCGCCCGCGCAGGGCACCTCTGAGCCTTTGTCTCAAAATGGGGATATTCCTTTGATTAATTTACAATTGTGCTTCGGCGATTCTGTGGTACCTCTAACTATCTATTTTTCAGTGTATTTTTTTTTTCCAAATAACGAAGCCGTTTAGTAGGAGTATGGAATAGAAGCCAAAATATTGCGTGTTGCAAAATATTTTTTACAGCAAAAGTATGAACCATACAAAAAAAGTACTTCGGGCAAAATGATCTATATGAATCTATAGCAAAATCATATATTTTTCAAATCTTCAATACAAGCCGTTAATGAGCAGTAGGGTTCATAAAGTGACCGTGTTACGCTACCAAACGGGACGTAGGCCCTTAAGTGTTGACCTCAAATATCAGACGTTGATAAAATTAATTAACTTTAAGCAACGTATAAATAAAATTAGCGCCATTTTTTTCTTCTGTCCTCAAGTATTCGGTCAGCACCTATTTTTATCTAACAGTAACAACGACCTTAACCTAATATTTAGCTTAAAAAAGTTTAAAATGACAACACTTTAATAATAATTATTTCGACCACCGATTAGTGAAGAGTTAACTTTATTGAACATTACTTTGTAACATATAACGTATGGGTTTAATCAGCATATTTATACACTGGAACTTTTCGAAAAGCCAAGCATTTGCATAGAATTCTGCAACTGACACGATACTATTACGAAATCAAGTAAAGCGTATGTTACACCGGCTTACTGAACGGCGCACAAATAAATGCTAAATTAGTTGACACGCGCAACCACCCACACGAGCTTCCAACAGCTAATAACGCAATGCTTATCTATAACTAACATCTCATCCACACATCAAAGCCTATTTAAATGCTCGTGGTGGTAAAATAACAGTATGTGACCTCCTTACGTCGGGAGGAGTATAAGCTACTCCTTTGCCTCTTCGAAATGTTTTGTTTTTATCTTTATGCTCTTACTCTAACTATATGTAACACGTTCTTACATAATTTAGGCAACAATGGATAGGATCCGTAGTCAAATAAACCTATTTAAATCGGTTACTAATTTAGCTACACTGTGTAATTTAATTTTTAGCAATAAAAGCACTTTCGGATTAACACAGGCAACTGAGAGATCACGAGTGGGATTTAGTCAGTAAAAGTCTGACACGCCCTCCTGCGCCACGCAGAGCGGGAGAAGTTATTTGATGATTTCCCAACCAAAAAAAAAAAAAACAGGCTGCATTATTGGTATCCGCCAGTCCGTCAAATACAAATATATCAAAACCCTTTTTTTAAGTACCTTTAATGATAATCATTGTGTTCAATTAACGTCTATTCCAAATTCACACAGACTACAAATTTAAAATTAAACAAAGCTTCATGTTACAACATCAATTTATAAACGACGTGTACCGACATAAAAACTTATTCGCTTGTCGCACTTTTGTGTCAAAGATATACGTATCAAAGGGATAATAAGCTACTGGAGATGTTGTTCTAACCACAAGTAATTCGTCTCGTAATACTCGTACGTAATACTGTAAAAATTATTCAATGTTTATTTGTTCAGGAGATGAGAACAAACAGACATAAGAAAAACGAGAGGGATCGTCGGGCCTTTTGACAAAATGGGATATTTTTACTCACAGCGTTTCATTGTCTCTGGTCACTCCGAATTCTGAATTTATGTTTTACGTAGGTACTTTCATTTATAAACAAAGAAATATTGTCTTAAAAACTCGATCACGTCATTATGACGGCACGGTTGGCGCAGTGGTTAAGCAATTGACTGGTGCGCTGCGTGTCGCGGGTTCGATTCCCGCACGGAACAAATATTTGTATGACCTACAAGTAGTTGTTCCGGGTCTGGCTGTTTGTGTATGTGAGTTTAAATGTTTGTAAACGCACCCACAATACAGGAGAAATTCCTAGTGTGGGGCAACGTTTTTTTAAAAAAAAAAAAAAAATTATGTGATCGAGTTTTTCGATATTATCTCTTTGCTCGAAAGAAAATCCTTTTTAATTAGCGGAAACATTGATTTTAATGAGCTTAAGTTCATTAGCTTAAAAGCTTAGTTATGATCAATGTTTCCGCTTTAAATCCGAATCAAAACTATTCAATTTAATGTATGTATTTACAATATTGTTATAGGTACTAATTATTCCGCAGAGATCAATTCTTCAAAGTACTAATGATGCTTAATTAATATGTTGCAGTACAAATAATTTGACAAGGGAGTTCGGTGCCAGGTTGTTGTACGTAAGGCGATGCAACAAGAGAAGATTGTCAATGCTCGCAGAAATATTGATTTCTATTTATGTTCCGTATAGACTTTTGAATTTTTACTTCAATAAAAGTCGAAAGCCACGACCTAAAATACCGAATCCGTAAGACGCCGACATGGACCTATCACAATATTTTAAAAAGAATTGAATAAGTTTTTTTTTAAACTACATTGTCAGGCTTTTATATTGACTTTTCTGAATCCTTTGACATTTTAAAAACTTCTGTATTTTATAGTTAAGACCTTTTAAATTTAACGCTTTTAGCATAAATATAAATCCGTTCCGTGTTAAATATATTAAAAGTGGAATCATCGAAGATGGTTCGGTTCATGCTTTATGTGCTCGGCTGAGCACAGATCCACTTAAGAGGCAGCAGTGCAATCAATAAGTATTACCGGCTGGTAATAGATAAATTAAATTGCTGCCTCTTCAATGCAGATTATAAATAAATAAATATATTTATTCATCAAGTGAGGCTTTGAGATGTGTTTAACCGATTAGTACCTAGTTTACGCATTTTAGAAGAATTTTAATCAGTTGTTCGTATTATTTTCGTCATATTGTTAGCACCTCAACTAGGTACTAATAATATGATGACAATTTTGGAGGCGACTGTGCGAAATTGAAGTGCAGTAAGCACGACACAATCTTTTGGGAGAAAGTCTGCCTTTTGTACTCCAGGTAATTATGTCTTGAATACTCGTCAAACGCAATACGTACTTTGACGTTCCCCTTTATTTTGTTTCATTTTGAATTCATAAGGACTTGGAAGCTGTAAGCAGAGCTACGGATCTTTAAATTTCGAGACTGTTTCACCTATTTTCAACATTTACGTCTATTTAGATTTTGAAAATTATGAGCTTTTTTGTGTCTTGTAAGAAAACGGCGTAAATTTCGTATTGCTGCTCCAAAAGTTCAGCGTTTCGTCAAGTAGCTCGTACTAGGCAAACATTTGACAGTGAGGGTAAAGCACGCTAAACACGGTCACCTTTGCGGGTTCGACGCGGGCGCATGTTTGTCTACTTATTCTGGCGTGTCGGAAGACACGATTTCAATATTAGTTCAGGAAGAGTTATAAGTGCTGTAATTTTAGTCTGTATTTTAATACCACAATTTTAAGCGGAGAACAGACATTTTGCTTAGATATCTATTATTATAAGTACGCAGAAAGCGTAACCTAAGGCAGATGAAAAGTTCAATAAAGTTCCCAAATAGAATTAACAAAAATCTAAGAAAATTTACAACTGAAATCGAGAATATATATGAGATTGAGGTTCACATGAAACTAAAATTATAAACAAATCTAGTTCACTAACCCAATTTGTTAACGCGCTGTGAACTCAGCGTTAATGGGTTATGGTATGGCTAAACTACAATACTGATTTATGTTTCTTATGAACTGCCGGACATTTGGCAGTGCGCACCTGGCAACTAGCGAGAGACTCCTGCGCAGGGCTGCCATTTATTATAGTTTGGAAAACGATTATGAGAAGCCATTGAGGGGGCATGTGACATACATGTTTTGCAGTGTGACATACTACGCCTTATTAAACAAAAAAAGAGTTAATGGTGTAAAAGAATTCATAATTTTGGTTTAATGTTCTATCTTCTATCAATTTTGAATAAACTGAACAAGAATGGGTAACTAATTAAATTTTGGTGAACTTTCTTTTTCTGTTAGATTTCTTGTTCCTGCATTACGTTCTTTAGTTTGTAGTCTGCTATTATACGCTCAATATATTGTATTATGGATGTCATAGTGCCCTTAAGACACATATTATAATGTCATAACAATGATTGCCATCTTTGTCTCTATATTGTAATTTTTCTTCTCTGCATGAGAAGAGGCCTTTGCTCTGCAGTTGTACAGACGCCAGAATTAAACATGAACCTTATGTGTATGTTATAAAGTTGAAAATCTATCAAAGAAATTTGACAGATTGGGGTAGCTTGATGTGCTGGCGTCTGTACAATAAATAGGCTGATAATTTGCTTCTCGATCTTTGTCATTACTGTGGAATATTGGTTGATATCCAAACAAAACATGCTCAAAACCCTAAAACGCCGACCCTACGTCAAACAGGGTTGTTAACCCGAACGAAATGGGTACCGTTAGTAACCCGCGCGCGCGCACCTCAGATGCACTTTGAAAATACAGCCCATCTCATCAGGAGTGGTCTGATACTCGCGTTCGGCACGACTGTCGAACTTAGTTAGTTCGAGTATAATTAACAATAGCATATCGATAGTCTATGCTGTCTTATCTCAGTCTTTAAAATGTTTCAAAATATACCAAAATCAATTTGCATAGAACAACTGTTAACAATACATAACCTGTAAATATTCTGCACTTGATTTCAATTTTGAAGTAAAAATCGAGCATTTAATTGCATTTTTTTTTAAACAGTTAAGTACAGTTAAATGCTATTGTATGTTTCAAGCTTTTTTATAACGTGTATTATGTTTCTATTGATTGTATTGGTTCGTTTAATTGATAATAAATAAATGGAGTTAACGACTATCATTGAAATGTCATTCTAAACGTAAACTAATGTTTTGGATTGATTTCTTGAATAGCAAAATCTTTAGGGATGTAAGAATTTTACAGCTATAGAACGAAATTGTTTTGACTACTTTTACACTGAGAAATAAACTGAGATCTGAAGTGGAAGCTCAGGGAAATATTTAAGTGACCCTCTAAAAATTTATCGATCTTCTAAATATGATCGCACTTTTTTCAGTAAATGAGCATGTTTTTATCTTTCTGGCCTTTTTAAAAGTCATCTTAGTAACTAAGCTTAGACACCACGACCAAATAGGTTAGGTTCGGTTAGAACTGTGGCCAAGAATGGATTGATTGCATTGTATTTCTGCGATTAAATGAATGTGCAAAAGTTATGTTAAGCAAGCTTTTAGCATTGTTGTATACGAAGAACTTAGATTTTAACATTGAATACACGATTATTCAATTAATTACAAATACAATAAACAACACTTCTTTGACTAGCTGACTGACTCAAAGACAAGGCACAACTTAAACCACCGTAGATGGAAGCATAAAACTTGTAAGAAACTATAAATCTTCCTTTGTAAATGAGAGGTTCAATAATAACGGTTTTTTAAACTCGAACCCTGAGCACAAGGGGGGTGCAATTTTAAACGGACGAAAGGCACCTTTGGAATTTATTAGGCACATTTCCGTCTTGTTAAAACATTGAAACTATTACTTGCTTATGGTATTTCATTTTTTTTGCTTCTTACGGCAAAGTAAAGTGAAGACGAGACTTACGAGAATTTGCTTCTCAAGTAACTTGATCCTCGAAGATATTGCATTGAAACAGTTTTGTATGACGACGAGAAATAAACAGATTTTCCTTGTAACAGGACTTCTTTTTGACGACAGAATGCGTTTAAATAAATCCTTTCTTAGAATGTTGTTCTTCCTTCAGTGATGAAATACTAAGGACATTACATGTAAGAAAAGTGAAGCTTAGGGACTACTTTAAATCCAAAGTTTTATTTTCATTTTATCATTTATCTTGGTAGGTAACTTCGGATGCAAATAACTGATTGAAACTGATGATATAGACATACAGGTTGGTTTATAGAGATAAGACCTTTAAAGATCACATTTGTCCGACAGTAACAGTGGATTGTCTCGAGATCTATGCAACTTAGGAATTTGTGTTTTAGCATAATGTAGGTTTTGATGACGCGCACACAGATCGCAAGTTAAATGCCAGTAACATAAACTCGACCATTTTTTTTGTTTGATTTCTAGTCTCGATGCTATATTTATATCTAAAAATTATCCAAATACTGACTTATAATTTTGATAGATTTTACTTTAAGAAATTCGAATCTTCGGATATAGTTGAAGTTTTAAGAAACCGATGAATGTTTTGGAATTCAATTTAATTTGATAAATGAACTGTTTGTTTTCTATTAAATTTATTACTTTTGTAGCATTATAAAGTAATTTATTTGTTTGATTTTGTTTTATTGACAGTAGGCAAAGGGTTAGATTATGTACAATTTTTTTTAGATTTAACTTTCAAGTAGAGGGCATAGGTTCATACAGAGTTTTAGGTTTCAGGCTAATTTATAACATGTGTATAGGTACCCACACTTTTATAAAATGATGTATGAATTATACCAAATACAAGAATCCTTGGAAAGAATATTAGTGATTGGATACACAGGGCGTGTCTCCTCTCTTAGTTTTTTATTTAAACGTAAGTTGGTAAATACGTGGAAATAAAACAAATAAATTACTAGATTAACATAAAAGTCTAGCAGCAAAAAAAGTATGGAAGTAGGTGTGCATGTAAGATATTAATAAATGCGTGTTTTATCTCAATCTGTTTCAATAAACTTCCAGAGAATAAATTACACATCTTGCTGTACAGTTTCAGTTGGTAACCATTTACCTTAAAAAAATTAAATGAAATTATTGCCGAAACAAAAAACTGTTAAAAAACATTAGGTCACCAGTGCCAAGATTATCTATAATGTCGTAAAACATCTTACGTGTTGAGATACCAGCAGTTTGATCTAACTATTGTTTGCAATGATAAAAGATAGCGTAAGCCTTCACCTGCCGGCGGCGGAAAAAATCTTAATTTTTCACAATTTAAAAGTACGACGGGAACTCTTTAGAAGTTAGCGGAAAACTTTTTGGGTGCGATGCAGCCCTCCTAAAGTTACCAACAATTTTTCTCCAAAGACGTGTAACCGCGAAGCATCCGATGCCAATTCTAGGATTTATATATTTTTTATAGGTATAAATAAAATATTGAAGCAATTTCTGTAACTTCACTGATTTGTTACCGTTAGTGTGGTGTTCGATGTGTCGCGAAACTTACGGGTTGATGTGAGACCGCGGGAGGTATAGCGAGGACGTGCGTCTGAGCGCACGGATGGGAACCGACTAACGCTGGGGCCGTTGGCGGGAACGCGCCGTCGAAGCCACCATATTCAGCTTATGGCTGCTACTCGCCGGTTGAATAACTCATTAGCAGTCGGGATTTGGAGGAAATGGACTCGAACACTTCATTAAGGATTGTTAGATGCACTCTAGGCTATTTCTTCTTGGCAGAAGAAATAAAACTTTAACCAAAAAACCTAATTTAGGTAACAAATTCTTTCAGTTTTCGGCTTTCGTCCAAAATTGCACTACCTATCTGTTTCAATAAAAGGAAAAACTAACTGACTGACTGCAAAATATCAACGTACAGTCGAAACTACTGGGACTAATAGGAACGTGAAATTTTGCATCCGGCTTTATTTTATGTCATCCGGCTTTTTGGAAATTCGACCTATAGGAGGGTGAAAAGGGGGGATTTCGTTTGTATGAAAAATCATATTCCTCGACTTAATAAACTTGAAACTTGGCACGAATACTTATCTAAGTTGATATTTTTTTAACCTACTTAAATAATTGTTGATTGCGCAAGTATTTCAGGAAAGTACTTGTTGAATGATAAGGGAATTGACCTCTTGAGCATTTTATCCTGTGGTGGACCGTTCCAGGTCCCGCCCTAGTATAAAGTTGAGACGAAATAAAAACGGGTTATCCGAACTTAATTTATTTTAATTGATTGGTTCTTTACGTATTTCCGTCAACTAAGGCATAAAAAAACAACCAGCTAATTCCCAAACTGGCGCACATAGAAAATTAAGCGGTTGTTCGCAATTTTTTTGACTTCTGCAAAGTTTCTTTCTGGCTAGAATTTACAAGGCTCGCCAACGTCTGGCTAACACTTGTGTAAGTTTAGAACGACAGTTGAAAGGATTAGAGGAGCACCACCGCGCCGCACCGATCTTTTCAAAGGTGTTAGGTACCGACTTAGGACCTCACGTCCACTGAAAATACGAGGATTTTTTTTTACAATGTCAGTGTGTTAATGTTTCTTATTTTATTTCTGAGCTGTTCATTTTGTACCGCTGTATCTTGATTATTATTTTTGAGAGTATCGTAACGCAGATATTTATAATATTTTGTAGCATAGTGCATAGGTAGGCATAATCTCACAATCGGTTCCTGAATTGAGTATTTGAAACTTAGAACTTGTCAAACTCTGCTTTGATATGAATTAAGAAAATGCTTTTGACATTAAAAAAATCATGTCAAAACGCAAAAAAAAAATTTTCACACTTAAATAGCAGCGGGAGGGTTAATTGTATATTCTCGCTTTGATATGAATTAAGAAAATGCTTTTGACATTAAAAAAATCATGTCAAAACGCAAAAAAAAAATTTTCACACTTAAATAGCAGCGGGAGGGTTAATTGTATATTCTCGCTGCAATGGTAAAAAAAAACTTGAAAGTATTATTTACCATGAGAAAATTGTTTTTTTCTGGCCGGCTATTTTAATGTTTTGACCCAAAATATTCTCCAAAAAAAAACAGCAGACTTCCAAAAAAACACTACAAAGGAAAAAAATAATTTCGGAAGTCGGTGACTGGTGACATGCAAATTAAAATAAAATGCATATCCCAAGTCACCGACTTCCGAAATTAAAGTTATTTTTCACTTTGTAGTGTTTTTTTGGAAGTCGGTTGTTTTTTTTTTGGAAAAAGTTTTTTGAGCAGATAAATTGTTGGATCAAATGCCAATGAATTTCTGAATGGATCAATATCGTTCAAAGCGATTCAGATTGTGGTCTATTATAGTCTATTACACAAAAATGGTTCAGGTTCACTTGTACTAAAGTCAGTGGTTGGCACATTTCTCGTAAACGGCTTTGCAATGAACTTAGACGCGGGAAATGCCCAGATTAGGGCCAAGATGCGTTCGCGGTGTTTACTAAGGATTCCTCATCCAACTGATTAAATAATCGGTTCAAATTGTGCACGTTCACGAATATAAGTAGGTAGGTACATATTTACTTACTGATGTTTCACATTATACAAACTTTTTAGAGCTGTCAAGCGTATGACCTGGAAAAGATCGAGACTAAGCTGTAAATACCTATATTGTCTTTGTTCAGATTTCCATTATAGAAATTATCAACGTATAAAATCCACTTTTAGTTAACCTAGGGATTAAGCGTAGATGTTAAGGTTTGCATGTAATAAAGTTTTCCTATGAGGGCATGTTCACTATGTGATCAAACCCTCGTTAATAAATAAAGATAAAAAAATAAAAAAAAAATCCACTTTATTCTCTAATAACATCACAAAATAAGTTAAGAAGGTAAATCTTAAAACAACCAGCCATTCCTTTTCTGGTTTGTTATTAACTTTTAGATTTCAAAACATTTTATACACTTAATATTCATACTTTTCTGGTTTTTATTTTTGAAAGTGCACTTTAAAAAATACAAATGGGAAACGTTTTTTGACGTGAAAATATATACTTAGCTCTCTCCGGCGTGAATCATAGGCTTCTAAGTAGTAAAGTATGTACCCTATCTCCCGAGCCACCTCAAGATCACTCTTTAAGTAACATTAATCGGGTTTCTTAGCTTCTAACCAACTACTAAAACGTCGCATCTCCATCGAACGAGGCCCTGCAAGATTTAACCCTATCTTCTAATGAATAGAACACACTATAATTTATCGCGAATTTAAAGTCTTGAGATTTTTACTGAAGTAACTAAAGCGCATCATACGTCACAATTTGTAGCTCTAAAATGAATTATTATAAATAGGTAAACTTTAGCCAGACAGGATGGATCTTATACCTGGCTTATTAGGGTCTGTTAACGAACCAACAAAATAAGTTAGTAGAACAGTGTAGAGAGAGTAAGTGTAGTCAGCTAGATAAAATAATTATTTATTCAGTGCAAGAACAAAATAAATAAAAAGCAACACAAATGCACAGTTAGTAACTTATACACTAAAGAAAAATAAGAAAACACAAAGGGACACAATTTGGCAAGGCTTTGCCAATATAAAAGAAAACATAAGAAAGAAAGAAAGATTACATGCACCTATTCTACAGTAGTCATGCCGAAGAAGCCCGAAAGTCTGATAACCAGCTTGTGGAGGTCAGATAGGTTGTCGCTCGCGCGTAAAGTACTGGTATTCAGCTGCATCCGGTCAGACTGGAAGCTGACCCCAACATACATTATGTAATTGGGAAAAGGCTGCAGTTGAAGCCCTTTTCTACAGTTAATTTTGCAGACCGCGCCCTCGAGCCGCACGCGTGGCGTAGTGTGGGTCGAACCCGTAATAATGCGTGGTGGGTCTTGGGTAGCTCACAGATATACTTCGGGACCGCTGCGCAGCGAGGTCGGCAGATATAGACAGAGAGATGGAGCCGTCAGATGACTCTACTGGGGTACGAGTAGATGCGCCTCGCTCAGCATGAGCGACGTCCTTCTTATCTGCAGTAATGACTAACTTAATAGTTATAACCTTGTCCTCAGGAATTCCAGTAACCTTCACATCTTTGACCAGTTTCTGATTTCGCTTGTTCATTTGGAATTCTAGCTCAGCGATTTGATTTTCTCCTGGGTTCTTAATAGATGGTGCTGATTGCTCCAGCTTAAGCTCGAGTGCGTTTACTCTCGCTTCCAGGCTATCAACCCTCTCTTTGGAAGAACTGAGGGAGACCTTTAGTTGGGTCACTTCTGTACGTAGTTTGTGGAATTCCTGGTGCATCAGGTAATACTCTGAGCTCCATTCATCTTTGCATAACTTCGGCTTGTCTGCGAAATTAGGGGAGAAGTTAATGGTGAAATCTAGAGTTGTGCAGTTTTATAGGCTAGTGTCTCACTCCTCAGAGTTCCCGTACTCTTCTGCCTGGGCAGAGCGGTCTACTATCATTACCTACTCCTTATTATGAGTAATATCTGGTATTACATAACATAAAAATCAATGAAAAACTCGCAAATTAAAACAATCAAGCAAAACGAGAAGTAAATGGTAAAAAGGGTGATATTATATTTATGTGTTGGGAAACTAGCGGAATGATGATGATTTTTTTTGAGCACTTCCTGGTCTCTTATTGAGCTGAAACTTGGCGTAGGTACCTATGCAGCTTCGGTGACAACAAAATAATCTAGTAGTTCCTATGGAGGTGGTCTGATGATGGAGCCTTTAGGTGACCAACTAAATAATATTGTCCCGTTTTGTTTAAAATCGTTGGTTTTGTCAGTCGGAAGATGGCAATAGGAACTCAACCAAACAAGGTAGCACCATCGTATTTGGCCTCATTGGACGTGTATTGATAAGTGCTATTACAATAGTGAGCTGATGGTGTCTGGAACTCCTCAACTAAACAAGGTAGCCTTGTTTAGGGTTGTCAGCTTTGTCTTGCCAAGTACTACAATCCACGGTGTTGTCCAGGGCCTCATGATGGGAACAAATGTCGCCATAGGAACTCCTCAACTAGACATGATAGCCCGCTGTGGCCAGTTGGTTTTGTCGTAACAAGTAGTAACGTTAGCCCAAGGTGTAGGGTAGGATCTTGCGATGGAGCGGGTGGTTCTCCATAAGAACGATCAGGAACTCTTCAACTAAATAAGACAGACCCAACGTGTTAGTGTTTTGTGTAGAAAAAAACTGTAGCCTAAGGACTCTAGGGTGGCTTTTAAGAAAATATAATGATTTAAAAGTGGTTTGTTTAGATTTAACTAAGTTTTACTTAGTTCGATTTCGTTCATTAAAAGCTTATTTTAAAACGATTTAACGTATATTTTATTACATTGAAAGTGTTTTCTTTAATACCGACATTAAGTTTGTAAGGGATATAACCAGTGTGTAGCACGCCTAATATATCATCACGCTTATCGGTCACACAAATACCGTCCATAGTTTGAATTCATTACCACTTCACTTCAAGAGTGGTTGCGATCCAATTCACATTTGTCATTGTATATCTGCCAAAGTGTGCTTGAAAGCTGAAACTTATAAAACATTCTAAACATAAATAAAACGTCATCTTGTTGCTCTCGAAACCGAGCCTCAAAGGAAAAGCTGCGCAGACGAAGCCGTGATATCAGCTAGTGTTTCACGCAACACAACCACATGCTGGTGAAGCGATGTTACCCGTATAAATGTCTGAGTCAAGTTTCTTGTGAGTAGAATACGCCGAAGCTTACAACAACATCGCAACGATAGCGATGTTTTTTGATGAACAGAAATATTACTGTTCACCAAAATGTTTTTGTTGCGTACCTACAAGCTTAAAATGGGTGTTCTCAGGCTAGTCTACACCACAAATCACGAAAATCTCTTACTGCTAAACCTTGACAACGCTCTGTTTCTTTCAATCGCTTGCAGATGGCAGAGATAGAATGATGTTTTAAATACATTTGACGATAAGTTTAGCTTATTGATCTGTGGTGGTGCATAACGGAACTTATTCTTTAGTCTAGAAATTCATGTTTTCTTATTCGAATCCTGTGGAGTAATTGTGTAAAACACTAACAGTAGCAATAGCTTTCATTTCGACAATTCCACAACGTTCATTCATATCAAACCAAAATATTTTATTTCACATAAACCTGCATGGGCACTTACGAAACATCAGAAGCTAGGTGCACGGTTCCAATTTGTCGCTTCCTATGGAGAACAGCCGGCAAGAAACTCCACGGTTACTCTTTTAAAAATAATTGGCTTTTACAATATTTTCCAATTACAGTGATATTAAGTATGGGAGGACAGTGCAGGCCTGTCAATAAGTACCAGGTACTTAGAGGTATGAAAATACAGAATAGAAAATCGTCTACAAATCTAGTCTGTAAGGCCTACAACGTTCTCTCATTCACAATATGTAAAAGAATCTACCTATATAAAATGAACCAAGTGACATGATTTCCATGACAATCACTAATAAATAGTCGATATTAAAATTGATGTATAATGTCAAATAATGATGAGAATATGTCATACATTGTAAAAAATAAAAATAATAAAAATTAACATTGTAATTTGGGAGCAGTTAAAAGACTTTCACATAGTTATGCTGTTAATGAGGTACCGTGCAGAACATGGTCTGTACATGTGCAGAAGGAATTAATGCCAAACTTCCCTGTCTTCAACGTAGTCTTTTGTCTTATATTATGCTTTTTTGATAAGGACACGTTTGAGTTTTAAACTTTCCATCGCTAAGTTCTGTAACCGATTTTGGCAACTTGTTATAGAAGAGAATACTGTTTTTTGAGAAATAACTTGTTAGTTTTAGTTAACCTAAATTTTGGAATCATAATTTCATAATTACTACGTGTATTTAGATTATGGAAATCGCATCTTTTTGTTATGAAAATCTGCCATTTTTCACCTGCGCACAGCAATCTTGATTGAAATATACTTTGAACATAATAAGTAAATATAATGAAGTAATTAAAACAATAGTTCCAGAGATTAGCGTGATCAAACAAACAAACGAAGTCTTCAGCTTTATTATTGATATACTTAGTATAAATTAAATCGGGAAGTGTCTTGAAGATGTTGAATGATGTGGTATCGGTCCAAAGACCCATCGATATTAATCGTAATTGGTTAACAAATATGCCCTTGCTTTGGGTGCATATTGATTATGTTATATTACAGTTTAATTTGGCATTTTTATTAAATGTCTGTTTGTGTGACTTTCAATTATAGTTTATTGGTTACAAACTAACTATATACAATGTAAACATTAAACATGATGACATTTTACATGATTGTTTGTAAACTTGTAAGGTTCTCTGCGACAAATTCGATCTTATGTTGGCGATCTTATGTTTGTTACAAGCTGGCGATCAAATAACTCTAGTTGCATTCGAACAGTCAAGCAAATTTTGAAATAGAATAGCAGATATAAACAGTAGGTACGCGTCAGATTTCGCTGACAAGCCGGGATACAAAAGAGAAATATTATAAATGTGTTAACGTAAAACCATTCGCATATAATTATCCATTATAATTTAGAACTGAAATATATTATTTCATTAAGGTACCAACTACTTCCAATGCCTGTAAGAGGTGAGTATTTATATTTTATTTTTTGTTAGTGCATAGGAAACTTTACAGGATTTTGTGATTTTTTTCTACTGCGCTACTTACCTACACACACACAATATGGAGCATATACAAATGTAAAGTGTGGTAAGAAACTAGCAGGCAAGCTTGCCTCGCGACTGCGCCAAAAAGGTCAAGTTCAGCCAAAATGCCAGACAACTACTAGTAGTTGCTACTAGACACTAGTGTCTGACGCTGGTTTTCAACATGACCTGATGATACAATGATTGTTTGTAAGAAGATAAGGATACTTGCTTTTCGATGAGACAGCCAATTATTTTTCTATTTCTTAATCTATATACAGATAATTCCTCCGTCCGCCACGTATATTAATACATGTATTATTAAGTGAAGCTAAAACTTTACAACACTTTTTACGAAAATTAAACAGACATAGGAGTATGAAATTTGGCACAGTCAAAGTTTATAAAGAAAAAAATTTTATCCCCCAGCGAAGAAATTTTTCGTCGGTTTTACAGCAAAAAAATCAGCTGTTTCATAGAAAAGTGCAATACCTACGCGGTCAAAATGTATGGAACAGCTGTTTTTTTTTTTTGTATAACCGACGAAAAGTTTCTGCGCTGGGGGGTCTAGAATGATATGCTGAATTCATGGTTACAGTTTGCGCACTGAAAAAAAACTTGTCCTTTACAGAAAAGGAGCGCAAAAACCTAATATATTTTAATTATGGTCGAATTTTGGCCTCTGGACGACCACTAGTTAAAATAAGTACCTAAGTAGTGAAAGTTACTCTATTTTTAGTGGCTTAAGTTTTCAAGTACTTACTTACCTTCCGACCTAGGAGTTTACGTTTATTCTGTCGATCTATCTGCCTAGCCTTTTCAAACTATGTTGGGGTCGCCTTCTAGTGTAATACAGCTATATGGGGCCATTCAAGTATTACGTAAGCAGATTTTTTGCAATTATTAACCCCCCCCCCCTAACCCTCGTCAGCAAAAGTAAGCAAAACTCTTACCCCCCCGTCCCATGCTCACGTAAACATTGGTAGAAGACACACAACGTGTCTGCTTACTTTCGTGTGATTTTGGAATATTGTCATCGTTTTCTTCGAGCCATTCATAGACAAGCAGGAAATCGACAAAATTTTGTAAAAAATCCAATAATTAAAAAAATAATTCTGGTGACGTAATCACCATCCAGACCCCCCCCCCCATCCCCCATGTCATCAAAAATAAGCAAAGCAAAGACCCCCCGCCCCCCTGTAGAGCTTACGTAATACTTGAATGGCCCCTATTTTTACACGCTATATATTAGCTTCACTTGTATGTTTGTATGTAACCGACTCCTTTGAGCGCGATTTTGTCCCACTTTAAACGGTCAGATTTCATTGAAACTTTGTAAAATTGTCGAGGACCGATGACAATTCAATAATTAAAAAAAAAATGAGAAAAAAACAAAAAAAACACGTTTTTCTAGTTAGCAGAACTAAAAAATTGAAAATTAATAATAGTTTAAAAAACTAAAAAAGGGGTGCTTGACATTAATTGATTATAAAAATACCTCAAAAAGCACCCCACGCTTTTTAATTGAATTAAATTATTTTCTCCTTTTTTAGTTTGGTTTTTAAAGCGTGTTTTTTAGTTTTTTAAACTATTATTTATACATATAGCGACTACCTATCTAACCTCTACAACCCTCCCTATTACTGGTTAACATATGATATCGGCTGGTAAGACTAGTTGCCAGACTTGGGCTTCAGACTCTAAAGACTTACAAGGACGATAATCATCACACTGTTACGTGTTATTGTCTATTAATTTGAGGCAAATGAATGCGAGTGCAAACAACAAGGTTTTAATGACGGAAACTCAATAACCATATGAATGGTTCATTTCTAATTTACATCGACATTTTGCCCAGTTGACAATTAAAGCATCATTCATTGACTGAAGCGGATTGTTGGACCATAAATGTCACATTACTGTAATGTAATAAACTTTGATAATTGTCTTTATTTGAGGAAAAATCGTACAAACTAAATTTTTGTTGCTTATCTTGAAAATTGTTAGTTCCACCATTTGTGTTTGGCTTTTTAGCCAAACATCTATACTTAATATAATTTTATACAGTTGAAGAGTTTGTTTGTTTGGTTGAACGCGCTAATCTCAGGAACTGCTGATTTGAATTGAAAAAAATATTTTGTGTTGGATAGATCATTTATCGAGGAAGGTTTTTACTTTTATAACATCACGCTGCAACCCACAGGAGCGAAGCATCAATGGAAATTGTTGCAAAAACGGGAAAAATTATTTCTTTTTGAGAGCTTCCGTTGCGTGCGCTGCGTAAACGGTTTAAGTTACGCAAAAATCATGTATGATGGAAATGTTCCTCTTTAAAAGTTAAAAAAAGTTCGTGACAGAATATGCTATATTATGGTCTATCTTTTAAGATTAACTATGACCTTTTGGGTCATCAAAGTTGTTCGAAATTAATGCATTATTTGCTAAGGAGTTTTATCAACATCTTTATCCAAATAAATGTTATTAATCACAAATATTTAATTGTGAACAAAATTGTCCTTGACATCATTTGATTTCAATCAACATCTTAAGAGATATCATAATTTTAAAATAACTCCGCAACAGAATAGGTAGGTCTTTTCGGTATCACGCGCGCATGACTTGATTTTGACGCGCAAGACGCTGACCGGCCTGGCCTGCCAAAGGGGAGGGGCGCTGACCGGCCGCCGGCGCCGCGGTAGCTCTGCGAGGCTCCTTATGGAACGGTTGAACTCAGCGAACTGATTTTTTATATTTGTTTTTGCGATATCTCATCGTATAATAATACTTTTTAAGTACACTTTCATTTTGTAGCAGTTTTCTATTGGATATTGTTTTGTGAATTCTTTTAAAGGTTTTTTTTAATATTTTCACAACGGGACTTACCGCGATTGGTTTTGAATTTCGTCTAATATTTCAGCAACATTGCTTTTGTTTTTTTTTCTTTTGTTTTGATGTTTTTTTTTTCGATTTAAGCAGGTATAAAATTAGTAGGTGTCACGTACCTACATAATTATTCATCTTAGGTTTTGTTTTCTTAATTTTATTGTACGGTTAGTTTACCTAATTTCCTACGTTCAAGTAACGGGAAAGTACATCACTTTGGAAACAAAATAGAAATTAACCGCGATTTAGGTGAAAAAGTAACCAGCATTATAGACTTAATCGAAAGACATTATCAATGGCTGTGTCAAAGGGCAATAATGGCGGCGAGAAACTGTAGTGTTGACGAAATTAACGTCCTAATTTTAACTAAACTTCCAGGACATACCGTTAACTACACATCTATGGATAATGTAATGGATCAAGATGATGCGGTCCATTACCCACAGGAGTTTCTTAATTCTTTTAATCCGAGTGGCCTTCCCCCATATTCCCTCATGTTAAAAATAGGCGCCCCAATTAGAAATCTTAAACTTTAACTAACTTTTTTATTTTTATTATTTGTTGATATAGGCAATAGAAATACTCCCTCTATCAAAATTTCATTTGTCAAACTATTACGTTTTATGAGATACAGTCTGCTCACAGACAGACGGATAAACGAACAAACGGACAGATGAACGGACGCACGGATGAACAGTGGAGACGTAGTAGAAGGGTCTCATTTGGGCACGGAATGTTGGAATACAACAAAATATATCCGTCCCACTTAAGTAGTCTGAGAGTGTTTCTCTCTTATACATATTTACATTGTTCATAACTTTACTACAGTTTAGACGCTAGTGTTCCGTCTGGACTAAGCGAGAGCGCACACACACCTCTCCTGCTAAATAAATATAATAAATAAAACAGTAGAAATTATAACTGTGTCTTTCATTGGTTCTCAAAACCCAACAGGTTATGGGCCCAGTGATTTAGACTAAATAACATTTATAAGTAACTTTTAGTGATTTTAATAAAATGGATAATCTTAAAATGAAAAGAAATATTAAACCGTTTGACGGGGACAAATATAGTGTGTGGAAACTAAGAATACGTAATTTATTAAATGAACTTGAAGTGCTTAATATAATTGATAAAGAAACTCCTAAAGAACCGGACAGTGAATGGCACAAAAGACAGAGAATTGCTAAGAATACGATAATAGAGTATCTATCTGATTCATTGCTGGGACTTACAAGTGAAGAAAATACTGCGAAGGATATTTTCATGAAGCTGGACTCCATCTACGAAAGAAAAAGCATAGCGACTCAACTAGCTTTGAGGAAAAGGTTGTTGAATTTTAAGTTAAAAGAAGAAAACCCCTTGACAAAACACTTCCAAGAATTCGACGACTTGTTAATCGAATTAATCGCTGCAGGTGCAAAATTAGAAGAAGTAGATAAAGTAACACATCTATTTATGACTCTACCGAACAGCTATGATGGTGTCGTTACAGCAATTGAAACATTGGCAGAGGACAATCTGACCTTAACCTTTGTCAAAACTAGACTTCTTGATCACGAAATAAAATTAATCAGTGAAAGACGCGATACAAGCATGAAAGTTCTCCAGGCGGAAACTACAACATTAACGGCGGACACTATAACAAAACTTAAAACTCAAGACCGACACAATTATAGAAGTTTAAACATGCGACGGAACTCGAATCGAGGACAGTTTTATAAAACTTCATTCAAGCCGAAAAATGATAGACTGAAACATATAAAATGCCATTGTTGCGGAAGGAATGGTCATATACAAAAGAACTGTTACTATAACAAAAGGGCGAAACAACGTTCCGAAAACAACAGAACAGTTCAAACTGTTAATATTACGGATACTGAAAATCCTAATATCTCGGGATTTGCTTTTATGGTCGGAGGCTGTGGGAATAAAAGTGAAGATCGAAACGAAATTATATTTATTTTAGACTCGGGTGCCTCAGATCATTTAATCAATAGAGAAGATCTGGCACAAAACTTCATGGAACTGAGCAAGCCAATTAACATATCAGTTGCTAAGAATGGAACATATATAAGAGCAACGAAAAAGGGCAATATTGCAGTAACCAGCCACTTGGGAATAAAGGGAATGCTACAGGATGTACTTTTCTGCTCCGAAATTCCTCACAACTTGCTCTCGGTAAAGAAAATGCAACAAGCAGGAATGACCATTGTTTTTGGCAATAACGGTGGTGTACAAATATATAACGAGGGTAAGATGGTAACAAAGGGTAAGTCTTTGAACAATCTAATTGGTATTAATTTCATACTTGAAAAATGTGCTTTAAATGTTAGAAGCTCATCAAATAGTGTCGTAAACAATAATTATGACTTATGGCATCAAAGACTTGGTCACATTGGCAAATCTAAGTTTGCGCAAATAAAAGGCAAACAGTTTTATTCTGATAATGAAAAACTAAATCATGTTACACCAAATGATAAATTATGTGACGCTTGTATAAAAGGAAAACAAGCATGTTTGCCATTTAATAAATCAAAGTCAAAAATTATAAAACGACCTCTATTTAATGTGCATACTGATGTGTGTGGTCCCATCACTCCTCCAACACTTGACGACAAAAACTATTTTGTAATTTTTGTTGACGAATACACACACTACTGTGCAACATACTTAGTAGCTCATAAATCAGACGTTTTTGTTACGTTTCGAGATTATGTTGCAAAGTGTGAAGTTCATTTCGGTTCGAGAATTGTCAATTTGTATTGCGATAATGGTGGTGAATATTTGTCAAATGAAATGAAAGAGTACTGTGTGCAAAAAGGTATTAGTTACCACTTAACAGTGCCGCATACCCCTGCTTTAAATGGTATTGCCGAAAGAATGATAAGAACTATAACAGAACGAAGTCGAGCCATGGTATCTGGTGCTAAATTAGACAAAACGTTCTGGGGTGAGGCTGTGTTGACAGCAACATATTTGATAAATATAAGCCCTACAAAAGCACTGAAAACACCTAACACACCATTTGAATTGTGGCATAATAAAAAACCACAACTTAAATATTTGAAGGTTTTTGGTTCAACTGTTTATTTTGTTAATAAAACTAGAAAAACCAAATTCGATGATAAATCCTTAAAAGGGATATTAATTGGTTATGAACCGAATGGTTATAAGGTGTGGGATGTGGTAGACGAAAAGTTTGTGAAAGTCAGAGATGTGATAGTTGATGAGATTAATTTCATGTTAAACAGACCATTGAAGTCTGACAGAGTTTTGCCTGAAAATTGTATTAACTCTGATAACTTTGACAGATACAACATTGAGAAAATGTGTAAACAAACTGACAAAATACCAGTATCATTAGGTCCACCACCTAATAAATCTGTAAGTGAAACAGATATGCATCAAAACAGTTCTTCGTTTCAAAATAGATTGACTTTATCTCGAAATGAACTGACTTCATGTGGTCAAAGAAGAAGTGAGAGAATTAAAAACTTGCCCACCGTATCTTATAAAGAAAACGAAGGTGATATTTCTGTGAACTATTTGCTGTATGCTAAATCTTTATTATGCAACATACCTACATCTTATAAAGAAATCGCATCCAGGAATGATAAAGTTTTATGGGACAATGCTATTAATGAGGAAATTAAATCGCTCACTGAAAATGAAACCTGGACACTTGTACCAAGACCCGAAAATAGAAATATCATCGATTGTAAGTGGGTGTTTACAATAAAAAATGATGAGTTTGGAAAACCACTTAGATATAAAGCTCGTTTAGTAGCTCGAGGTTTTCGTCAGGAATATTTGGTTGATTATAATGAAACATTTGCACCAGTTGCGAGAATCTCAAGTTTTAGATTCTTATTAGCTTTTGCAAATCAGTTTAATTTACTAGTCCACCACATGGATGTAAAGACTGCATTTTTAAATGGGAAATTAAAAGAAGAGATATTTATGGAAACTCCTGAAGGAATCCCAAATGCAAATGATTTAGTGTGCAAATTGAACAAATCGTTGTATGGATTAAAACAGTCTGCACGCTGTTGGTTCCAAATGTTCGAGCAAGCTTTAATAGAGAAGGGTTTTCGATACTCATCAGCTGATCGTTGTATTTACATTCTAGATGCGGGTGATATTCTTGAAAACATTTATGTTGTACTTTATGTCGATGATCTTGTAATTTCGACGGCTAATATTAATACCATGAATAGTTTTAAAAACTATTTAATGAACAAGTTTAAAATGGTAGACTTAAAAGATATCCGTTGTTTCTTGGGAATCAGAGTCGAAAGAAATAATAACAAAACTACATTAGACCAGAAAATGTACATAGAAACAGTTTTAGAAAAGTTCAACATGAGTGATTGTAAAACTGTCAAAACACCATTGGAAACCAAAGTAGATTATACTGCATTGAATTCAAATGAAATAACAAAGGCCCCTTGTAGAAACCTTATTGGGTGCTTGATGTATATAATGGTATGCACTCGTCCTGATTTGAGTTTTAGTGTAAACATCTTAAGTAGATTTGCTAACAAAAACAACAGTACACTGTGGTTATATTTAAAAAGGGTCTTACGCTACTTGAAAGGTTCAATGGATCTCAAGTTAACTTACTTGCGGAGTGACAATACAATTAATATAGTGACTGGCTTTGTTGACTCTGATTGGGGAAGTGATGAAATAGAGCGCAAGAGTACAACAGGTTATTTGTTTAAATTATTTGAACAATGCACAATATGCTGGAACACAAAGAGGCAACTCACAGTGGCGGCTTCATCTACTGAAGCAGAGTACATGGCCTTATTTGAAGCTGTTAGAGAGGCTCTGTGGTTAAAATCCTTAGTGACCAGTATTAGCTTAGAATTACCCAATGCAATTCCTATTTATGAGGATAATAATGGGTGTATAAGCATTGCTAGTAATCCTACAAGTCACAAAAGATCAAAACATATAGACATAAAGTATCACTTTTCAAGAGAACAGATGGAGAAAAATGTTATTAATATTATTTATGTTTCCACAGGTAATCAGTTAGCTGACATCCTAACGAAGTCATTACCAACAGTGCGATTTTCAGACATGAAAACGAAACTAGGTATAATGTAAATATGTTAATAAGATCTACTTGTAATTTTTTAAGGAATTGGATTATAGATAAGAATGACTTGGTCTGATTAGGTTTTCCTGGGTTTTCCCTAATCCTTGAGCACCGAATGGTGGACCATATAAGAAAATTGTTCTCCCAGATAAGGAAGGTGTGTGATATTATTATTGTAAATATTATTTGATCATTTATTTTGAAAAAGAGGTATATTTTGAGGGGGCGTGTTGGAATACAACAAAATATATCCGTCCCACTTAAGTAGTCTGAGAGTGTTTCTCTCTTATACATATTTACATTGTTCATAACTTTACTACAGTTTAGACGCTAGTGTTCCGTCTGGACTAAGCGAGAGCGCACACACACCTCTCCTGCTAAATAAATATAATAAATAAAACAGTAGAAATTATAACTGTGTCTTTCATTGGTTCTCAAAACCCAACACGGAACCCCAAAAATTGGGAGTTTCAGGGTACATTTGGAACCAGTTGGTTGGTTGGTTTGGTCGGATGGTTGGTTGGTTGGTTGGTTGGTTGGTTGGTGGTTGTTGGTTGGTTGGTTGGTTGGTTGGTTGGTTGGTTTGGGGGGTTGGGGTATATGTTTGTTGCTGCTGTGTTGTGTCTGTGTCGAATAAATGTTTTCTATTCTATTCTATTCTAACTAACATCGTATATTCATCGTCATTTTGCAACATCAGCAACATTTTTGTAGTGTTACCTAAGGAATAACATTTTTATTTTTATTTAGGTATCTATTTTTGTGTGTAATATGTCTGTATCATAGACTAGACCAGGCTTGTGCCTACTAAAATCAATCAATCTAACGTTTTCCCATCTATTTAAGGGTCGGCTTTCAATCCAACCAGATCCGGCTAAATACCAGTGTTTTACATGGAGCGGTCTGCCTCTCTCACCTGTTGAAATCGTTCAACAATACCTATTTCACTTTGACACAATACATTCAGTGCCATTTTAACATGGAAAATCGTGTTTTCCACGTAAACAGTGCGTTATGAAGCTCACTTCCGCTGCCGACCATCCGTTCTCAAGGAATTGCGTTGACCCAGCTTTGCTCTACTCGCCTTTCCAGAAACTGTATCGTAAACCGATTCAGGTATAGGAGCTAGTCTAATGTTATTGATATTATCTTATTAATTTATTTAAAATTTATGCACAAGTAAAAATAAACCGAACAAAGGCGGATATTATTATTATTATGTTGCATAGGTAAATGTGATTAGTATCTAAGTCTTTGGAATAAGAATTCATCAGTTCCTCAGAAATCAAAAAACGAATCGAACCGCCACTGAAAGGACCGCAGTTGCGACTACTGACACCAAGTTTGCCGCGTATCTAGCTTTGAACGATTTACTAGAATGCGTCTAACGTTTAGCCCAATCGAAGTATTTAGTTCGTCGTACAATCTTAATTTTCTCAATGTTAGCCACTTGAGTTCCAAGTATGAATGAGTACGATTAGGCGGCGCAGGCGTTATCAGTATACTCTAAAACAACAATGACACAATCTCTGTATTTAATTGCATAACAACATGTCGGGCGTCCCATTTATTAAAACATTCTTAGAAATCATTAGCCGCCTGAGATGTTAAAATCTTCTGTGGTCACGTCATACGTCTGAATCAATTGAAGGACCAAAGGTTCAGTGTCTCTGTACATACTGAAAACGGTGCCTTGTTATTTAAATATTGGTCGCGTGATGGACAAGACCATGACACGAGCTGAACTGAATATTTATGAAGTGTGTTTTAATTTGACGAGATTTATTAGTCATCATGGTTATTGTTTCAGAGTTACATTGACATGTTATGTTCCAGGCCCCGAACTACTTCCGTGACCCCAATAATTTGAATGCCGTAAAGATACAATACAGGATTAGGCAGAAAATCTCACGTTTTCTTGTATGACTGTGGTTTGAAAAATTCGAGCCTATCTCTTGCACTAGAATGTGTGCTAGTTATTTATACTAGCCGAGCACCGGTGATGTAGTCACGGTGCGTTACTCATAGACTATATAATATGTGACATCACCCAGTGAAAACTCAGCAACACTACATTCCGCGGTTCTCGGTTGAATTGAAGGTACCTTCAATTAATAGATATCATAAGTTGGTCAACCTGTATAGCTGGCTTATTAGTTGATTCACACGAATTTACTCGCCCGAATTGTGCGAATCGACACTTTTAAATAATATAATATGTTCTTTAAGCGACTCGCACTAAGTTACTTTATTTGTGGGGGAATACGTTTTCAATGAAAACTTAAAAACTAAACATACATTTACAGTTGCCTGATACATATTTTTGCAATTGTCGATTCGCCCACAAGTAAATTTCCTTGGTGCGAGTCGCCTACTGAAAATATTATTTTATTTAAAAGTGACAATTCGCCCGATCCTCCGAGTAAGTTCTTGCGAATTTACTAATATGCTATAAAGCATTGTAGAGCGTCTGCTCGAACTTAGACAACAATAGGTAACTCTGAGGCACTGCATTTTAATGCACAAAGGTATTTTGCTGCACCTTAATATCTTATGCCATTTATGATTACATTTTATGCCATAGATTTAACACAGTAATCTATGAACGGGGTCATATTATTGAATACTTTCAGAACAACAAAGTCCTTTCAAATCAGTCACAAATAATTTAGTACCTAGTTTCAGTAACGTGTACGTGGAGTACCCGCAAATAATTGCAATTAACATGGTGAATAGACTCTTCAGTTTCAATTCATATTTCATTTCATTGGAAATATTGTCAAACATTCTCTTTCGAATATATTGGAAATATTGGTGAAAATTTACAGCTATTATTAATAGCTACGTGTCCAACAATATTGTACAAAATAATAATTAGTGCTTTAATTATATCAATCGGTACCTACAGGATTTTATCAGGCAGTCTGACTTTAAGAAAGGGAAATATTTTAATGAAAATGTTTTAGTATTTCCATTGTCAAATAACGTAAAAGTTAATATCGCGGCGATTCGAATGCCTACCCTCACCAACATAGACAAATTACGTGTTTCTATTATTTCTTTATTATTTTAATAATAGTTTTGCACTTAAACATTGCCTAATTCTTGTGCTTGGTCTAAGACAATCTAAAATTCAAATTATGATAACTTAAACTCATCTGGTTATTTCAAATTATTTCTGTTTTTTTTTTTATATAGATTTTTTTACTTATTGATGATCATCGGCTACAATGATAAAGATGGTTGATCATTACAAGATATTAAATTTTATTAGCTTAGGTATTGGATGCAGCTCTAACATCGAACTTTACTTACTTTTGGTCTATTTTTTATGGTGAACCTTATGTTTTACTTGCAAATAAATTATATTTATTAAAAAGGTCCTTCTTAAAAATATGGCACATTGAAATGCAAAGAGTGCACGACACACGACACAAGTTTTTCTTTGGACATAATTACCGGCGCATACCCTGACAGACATAGTTTAAACAAAAAGTGAAATAGTAACTCGGAACTATGTCATAAAATGTGCTAAATGAGGGCACTGCACGCAACAGCCCGCGGGCTCGGAGGCCTACACAAATGAAGACAGTTGGTAGGTACGTGCTAAAAATAGTACCAACACCACACTGACACAAAACTTTTGCAAAATGCCTTTTACTGGCCCGTTGTTTACTTTACTGTAATATTATTTAGTTAGTAACCCATGATTCGTTTGTGCCTCCATTTTTTTAAGGTTATGTTTAATTTTCACGCTATCATTCATTAGTCATTACTTTGACAGTTGGTGCGTATTTCAGATCCATGAACTATACGAGTAAGTTTTTTCTTAGTCATACTTTCAGTTATTTAAGTTTACTACTTACCTAGATTTTTTTCGGATTTTCTACCTGAATCTACGTACCTAAATACTCTACAAGTCTAGTGATTAATGCCATTATTTACATAGGTATACATATATTCGATTGGCCACGTATTATTTTTAATGTATGCCATTAATTGACTACACATCATTCACATTGCAGTCAAGTGATAATTAATCTGTTTGTTTTCCCGCCTTAGGTATTTTCCTCATCTAATACATGTAAAGGCTGACATATAAATATAAACAAATCACACAAAAACGGAGATCAAAACAGGGAGAGGGATTAGATTGTCAGTGATTTTTTCATGAAATTGTTATTAAATGGTATTTAAAAAACGGTCAAAAATTTGAATTTCGCGGCTTACTTTAGCGCATTCACCTTAAATAACATATACGAGAACAAGTATTCTAAAGTACGATGCATAAATACAAGTAGGTACTAAAATATAGTTGGTACCCAGATCTATCAAGATATTGGGCTTTCTGTACCTACAAAGCTACAAGCTTATCCGACGCCACCGGACAATCAGTCACCATAAGTTGATGTAATTCTATTAATTATTCTATTACAGCAGCCGTCAGGAAAAGATAGATGTTATGTGTCACTAATGACATAATATGAGAATAGACAAGAATAAACCGTCCGAGTCAGAACATTCTGATTCACTGGAGAATCAATAGAAGTCGGGTAGGTTGAAAACGTCATCTACGGTCGTGACTTGATTGATAGATGATATAAGAAAATCATAATACCTAGTAGTACCTAAACAGTGATATACTCATACATCTAATTATGTCACTGGTAAAGAAAGGGAACGAGCTGGTCACACTTCAGTACTTTCAGATTGCTCATTTACTGACACTTTGATGAGCTGACACTTTGATCAATGAAGCATGAAGTGGTTGTCAACTGTCATTGCTTGATTGAGAACAAATGACGATGCAACCAGTTTTTTCTAATAATATTATTTTGATTTGAAAGAGTGTCCTTGGAATTTCTTGCCCGTTCTTCACCATAGGTAAAGTACTTACTACGCTTTGGAATGGGCAACTAGCTTTAACTTTTTGACTGACCGACCCCTTGACAATTCAAAAGTGCCTGTATGTAATTGGTTTATTTTAAATAAATGCTTTGAGTTTGAGTTTCATCATCCTGATGGGTCATAGTGATGCCAACACTTCATCGACTGATCGATCGAGCATCAACAGATTTTTTTAAGTTAACATTACTTAGTTAGTTTAAGTTAGCGTGATGTGGTGGTACAGGTAGTGTAGAATGGAAAAGAAAAACCTTATTTCGCCTACTTTTGACGACGTCGGATAACTAGCGGGGTAGTTTCATAACACACTAACAGTGACAATGGCTTACATTTTGACAATTCAACAATATTCACTCGTTATTGAAGCGAAAACTTCTTTATGCGCGTTGGACATTTTATGAGATGGGAAAAAACAATTGACACTGGTGCCGACACCTCGTTTAATCTGACGATTCAAAATATATTTCCTGACGATTCAAAAAATACACACGTAATTGTTCAAGTTTTCACATCTGTAGGCACTCCCGGAGTGCCACTGTTTTTTTACGTTGCTGAACAGACGAAATTCCAAAATATTATGTAGCATGGATTAGCAATATCCTTCAAAATTATTCAGATTATTACGCAGTGAAGATGACAGCAGGGCAGGAAGGAGAGGAAAATTACTGGGCAACCATTTAATCGATTACTCAAATAAAAGTGAAACCGATTTCGCTCCACCCTTACACCGATGCTAATCTACCATCGTCTCCGCTAATACCCAGTTCCTTATACAGTTGCCACAAAGTTCACGAGCGAGTAAAGTCGGCGACATAAATCAGGTGTGCGAGCGACATGCGACTGATAACGTCGTGATCGGAATGTCGCGACCGCCGCTTGCGACGGAAGAGACGTCGCGATGCGTCTGGAAGACTGGGCTGCTATGTAAACAGAGCCACGGTACTAGCACGGCAAGGGTTCAAATTCTATATACCTTATCCATGGCATTGGTTTGATGGCATGGCTAGAATGGGGTTGAATATTGAGACGCTAATTATCATAATTTCAGCCGAAAAACTTTCCCTGCTGGACATAGTGGCTGTGTCTTCCCCAAGCACCGCCACTTCGACTGGTTCTGTGCTTCCCGCATCTAGTGGATTTCTGCAGCCTTCACCAGGTCATCGGTCTACCTTGTGGCCTTCCAACGCTGTCTTCTATTACGCGGTCGCCACTCTAGAACTTTACGCCCTGACGGCCATCTGATAGCGAAGAAAAACTCCAAGCATAGCCAGAAGGTTATGCTTGGATTTGGAGTTGCAATGGAAGGCTATTGCCCTTTGAGGAGGCTTATAGAGCTTACAGGTGAAAGGAAAGCCGAAATAAATGGGAAAAAGGACAGAGAGATGATGATCAGTAGAATTAATTTTGGACGACTGATACCGTATTCGACTTGTTGGAGTCATCATTGAACTTGGTGCGAGAGAGCAATGAAGCAAACCTATGTTAGACGAGCACCATCATTCGTTTTATCGCAATGGACAAGAATGCTTAGTACGGCGTAGTGAATTGTATCTGTGATTCTAATTAGCTATCTTCTAGCCATTCCATACAAATAGGAAAATAATACGATGAAACGGTGGATGTATCTTTCTACGTAGAGGGCGTACGCGGAGGGATTACCATATAGACTTTTTCAATGCATTGAATTTACTGCAGGAATTTTAACTAAAATAAATATGCATTTATGTCATTACGGTACCTACTCTAGTTTGTACCCTTGATCCGCCTAAATACTCCAAGAACACGACACGCACCAAACTTATGGCACATTATGACTATATCTACAGATTCGGCCTCCAAGCAGAGATTAATATATTATCAAAGATTGACAATTATCGGGACTAAAATGTACCAATACTGCAAATTTAATATAATACCTTATTACGGGGTAAGAAAGACATCCACAATAGATTACTCGGAAAATATACCAGAACACGCAAACCTCGGTATTCAATTTCATAGTGAAACTTATTTTTATGTCAGCGTACTTATTCTGATCACGAAAACCAAAATTGATCACTTTTGTGTAGAGTTTTTTAAATTTCTTTTTTTATGTTTCATGACTAGTTTGTTACGCATACTCAGAGGGCTTGTTTGCTTTATCGTTGTAGGAAAGGAAAATAAAATTAATTGTTTATTGATAGAATATTAAAGGAACTGGTTATAGGATTTTCTAAACTTCAAAATTATTAAAGAGAACCACCGATGTAACTTCCGTTAGAATGACGACACTAAATGCGTCTTTCCTCTCTTTCTTTCTTCCCTTACATTGGTAAGGTATTTTGTTATACGTACGTGTGGATGGAAAATAAAAACTAAAAAATAAAAGATAATAATGCAGAATAATAATTTTTCACTCGGTGTCGATACGAACTTATTGATATAATGAGTAAAAATCCACCATCCTAATTGCCTAACACAATGTCATCCACAAGCCGAGAGTTTTTAAGCATATTTCTAATCTATTGCTTCATAGGTTTAATCAATTCGTCTGCACAACAACGAAAATAACGTGGCTGAATTGTCAAAATGAGAGAAAATGCGTTCATTTGCCATTTTAAGTGTGTTACGTAGTTACCCCGCAGGGGTAGTCAACCCTCGAGAAAAACGCGAAAACATTAAAAAAAAAACAAATGTTCTTTGCCACGTCTATAATTATTTATTTATTTAGTCTATGAACAGGATTCGCATTCGTCAGTCACTAAAGTCCTTCGTGAGGGCAACCGAAAAGATTTTCTGTTTTGCGTGAACGCAAAGGTTTGACGAAAAGAATTGAATACCAAGGGAAACTCTTCAAATTAGGTTAATAACATTGTTGGTATAAAGTTTTAAACCAGTTCCATAACTATTATTACGAGACCGAAGTCGTTTGTAAACGACTTCAATTATTTGAGCTCGTTATGTAATGGCCTAACTAAAATATTTACTTTTCCCTGTGTCTACATTTTAAACCATATCACATACATAGTTTATAAATTTTTGTTTGTGCTAAAATTGTGTATAAATTATGCATAATTTCTGTACTTATTGTTTTTTTTTTTTAAATAAATTACTGCTATTGTTTTTGCGTGTTGCGTCTATCGGTTAAAATTGTGGCCTTTTTTGGGTGGGAAATCATCAAATAACTTCACCTACTCTGGGTGGAGCGGGAGAGCGTGTCAGACTCATACTGACTAAGACCCATCCATGTTCCTTCAGTTGCCTGTGTGCTAGGTGCCACGGTGTCTCTTTCGAACAATCCGTACCCCTGGCAGAAAATGGTGCCCTTGGCTTATATTTTGGCTTGTGTTAATTTGTTTTAACAGTGTAACGATTGTAGATAGACCAATAAATAAATAAATAAACTTACTAATCTGAATTCACTGAGAGGGTTTTATCTACCTATATTTAAAGTTAAATGTGGTGGCTCACAACGGGCCTTATTAAAAGGCTAAGTCATCCAAAGGGCAATGGAGAGGGCTATGCTCGGAGTTTCCCTACGTAATCGAATCAGGACTGAAGATATCCGTAGGAGGACCAAGGTAACCGACATAGCCCCAAGAATTGCAAAACTTAAGTAGTAGTGGGCAAGGCACAATGCTCGCAGTCCAGATGGCCGATGGGGCCGACAGATTCTAGAGTGGTGGCCGCGTACCGGAAGATGTAGAGTTGGGACGCCTCCCAGAAGGTAGACCGGTGACCTTGTAAAGGCTGCAGGGCCTGTAGAATTCCGCTGGACGTGGGAAGCACAGACATAACCGGTCAAAGTAGCGGAACTTGGGGAAGGCCTTACTTCAGCAGTGGACGGCTTTCGGCTGAAATGATGATGATGATTATTTTTTAGGAAAAGACAGACACATTTTGTAATACCTACTTTTAAAAATAAAAGAGCATCTAAGTTTTTTTTTTTATTTGTACAGTTTTTACTTTATTCTATGATATTCCGCGATATCTCCGAAGTTTATTTATTTTACTGCGCTACAGATAACCAAGAAATTATTGTGAGCTCAATAGACAGCATGCAATTATAATGAATACCAACTAAATATCGATTGACGACGGCACGCAAGCCCTTCGAATAGTGAGGGGAAAAGTCACGCAGATTTATCGATATTTTTACGGATTCTTATTAATGACCCAATTATAATAATTTTACTGTTAGAATTTTTTGTAAGTACGTCTCAAAATTCTATAAAATGAGTAAATCTAGAAATAGTTCAAGCACACAAGTTTAGATACCGTTTAGTTACTTAATATTAGCATACCAACGATAGTGGTTTAGTTAGGCTAGTGGTTTGATTTTTTATTAAGAGACGGATTTATAAACGTATTCAAATATTTTGTACCTGGTAATTTTCTGTCTTCATCAAAACTTTAGCGGCTATTTGTCTCTACCCGGAAATTCATGGATAGTTTTAATACAATCCCTGGACTACATAACTTAGATTAAAATATAGAACATTGCGTACGCGTTATCAATAATGAATAACTGTTTAATTACTTTTGGTTAAGTGATAAGAACAACGAAACAAGATAATATTTCACTATATTTATAACGTAGATAATAATATAATTATGTAGAATACAATTAGATAACTTCATATGTAGTTCAGTTTTAGCGGTTTGTGTAATTTATCAAAGGTCAGGATAGTAATGAATATATTTTGTTGTTGTTACTTTGACACCAATCCATCTAGATAACATCAAATTTTAATCAAATAAGTTTCTAACGTCGGATGTAAATGTATAGCTACTACCTAATTAGCAAATACCGATTAGGAAGTAATTTTGATATTTTATTAGTAAAATGTTTTTTATGGATTGAACAGGAGCCGTGACTGACATTAAGGGACTATTTGCAGCACTTTCCAATGATAGGACTAAGTCAATAATAGGTATAATAGATACGAGCACGGTCATAAAAAACTGATAATGGAGTCAAAATACTTTACGGATAAATTCTGATTGCTTTTTTGTAGTCACGTGTGAAAAAGTGATGGAGAGATGAATTCAAATTAGATTAGGTTGCTGTTTATTAATAATTGTCCTTATTCTACTACAGTTTTAGAGATAACGATAACATTTTCATTGATATCGATAGTTTAAATACCCATCACTAGACGGTTAACCCTAAACGATGCACCCAGGGGTCGAATAGTCTTATTATAATGAATATTATGTTTTGGATTTTATGGCCCTACTTAACATGGATTATGTGGAACACTAAAATGTTTCGGGTAGGTAAGTAGAAATCGATTCACTTGATGCCACAGTACTTAATCATTTTCATTAGTAAACAAAAATATTTTTATTTATGTTGCTTATGCTGTTTTTGGTTTCATACCAAAATTGTTAAAAATTAACCGTCATACTCATCATGTGATGTCGTCTGTCTTTCCGTATGTGTCTGAGACAGTTGCTTTTTCATGACTTGGCCTATTGCAATCTCGAACTAGCTCAGCTTTTAAGAAATCAGCCCATACAAAAAGGTATGCGGCAGCAAACTTTCAAAATGAACAAGTTTAATGGTTTTTAATTATTTGGGGTACCTATGGCAAATGCACTGTTTTTGAGAGTCCTGGGACTAAAAAATCATCAGGGTATTCGTAAGAATGGCTTTCTATAGGACGGAATGAACACAATATCAAGCAGAATATGACCTAATTAGAATGAAACGTGCTTCAGTTTTTTTTACAATAAAAGTGCCTACCTTGATGAGGTAACTGACGCACAGAGGAGTACCGACAGGACTACATGAAAATCGTTAACATCTGTTACTATAACATGTTATGACAAACGACATAATAAATTAATAAAACAGATCATCTTGAAGATAAAATATTAAATGCTATCATCGCCGAAAATTGAGCGATTTGTCGTGTCACAGACATAATTATACCATTATAATACTGTTGTCGTGTCACAGACATGTACCATTTGTCATAGTCCAGGAGCGTATTTGGAACTAGAGGACTATGGGAAATTAGTTAACTAGAAACATTCATTCAGGTTAACTGATATACCTACCTAAGCTCGTACTAAGAAAGCAAAAGCCTTTCTTCAGATTCGACAATCGACATTGTTTTCTTCTGTGTTATTTTTCGTGATAAGGGCAAAAGTGCTTATTGAAATACGAGACGATCGTTAAAATCGAGCAAATCTGTAGGCAACTTCGAATTGGTACCCTAAGTCGTCAGGTGCACATAATAAATTCTAAGCTTACACAATCTGTTACATAATTTCAAATAATTTTCAACCTTATTTCCTTTCACTTATTTATTGTTTTATGGTAAAGAGAATCCAATTTTGTCGTTAGGTATTTCTTGTGAAGCGCTGTGCTCTCTCGCCGTCAACTTGACCTCAATCCGCTAGTGTTTTTTGAGACACCGATTAGCTTTCGTGTTGAGGTCGGGAATTTAGGATGCCGGTTTCATCATATTACATCACCGATTCGATTCCGAGATGTATTGGAAAGGTTTTCGATATCGGAAAACGAATTATGGAACTAAAAAGTGTAAGGATAGAACACCTTGCAAGGCGCAGTGACGGCAGGTGGAAAAGGTCTGACCGAGTGGCATGCAAGGACTGGACAACAAAGTGTCGGACGTCCGGCGGCGAGATGGACGGACGACATTATTACTATCCTAGGTAGAACCTGGATGAGGCTAGCACAGGAACGGGGGGATAGCCATAAGAAAAGAGAGCCCTATTCTCAGGAGTGGGTAAAGTTACTGTGGATTTGGGGCCTGTCATCAACGTGCACAATTTCAGACTCCAGGGTGCCATTGAGCGATGCCCAATAGAAAACACCTAATGACATTTTGCCCGACTCGGGCATCGAGCCTAGGACATGGTGCTCAGCAGACGTGCTTGCGACTACTTGACCATCTTTGTTTAACGTCCACAAATATCGACAAAACCTCATCGATTTATTGTGCTAGAGAAACATTAAGGCCCTGGTAACTTTAGATATTGTCGTTATGAGCGATAATAGTTCTTATTGCAATCCGATACGGATTAAAATCTGTTATAATAAATTCGAATAATAAATGAGCAAGCATAGTCGTAAAAATGCAAATAAAATCGTATAAAATTAGATATTAACTATTTAATAATAAATAAATAATCCATCACTGGATGCAGTTTGGCATTTGGAATTTTATGGTATATTTTTAATTATAATTATACCTAATTGATAATGAAGGGATAAAAATTTAGAGATGACTTTGATGATTTTTTTGATGCATTAAAGTGTTTTTAATTATGTTTTGAGTTCCATCACTTTATGCAAAAATGATTTTAATAATATTTTTTATTTTTTTCTTTCAAAATTATTTACGGTTAAAGAGATACACTTGTTTGAAAAACCACCTTTTTGAACGTTTTCAAGTAATCACCGCCTTAAAAGGGGTCCGCAACGCTTGACCTTGAGCTATAGTCTCTGAATATAACTGGCATGTGTCGTTCCCTGTGAAGCGAGCGACCTCAATCAATAATCATGATTATTGCGACGGCACAGCCTCCAGCTATGCTTATCCGGACAAAACAAAGGTTTATTTTTGAGTTTGCTTTGCTTCAAAGTCGAACGTAAAGGGAATTTGGGAACTACACGTACTACATTCACATAAGATTAGGATTCAGTCGATAGGTCAAGCCGGTTTTGCAGTTGTGTCATGTTTACGAGTTCGAGACACTCATCTTCACAGGCATTTGAAGCATGATTTAGTTTGACCTTATTGGAAAGCTAAAAACCACCTTACAACAATGTTACTCCATTTTATTTAATAAATAATAGTTTAAAAAACTAAAAAAACACGCTTTAAAAACCAAACTAAAAAAGGAGATTAAAAAGCGTGGGGTGCTTTTTGAGGTATTTTTATAGTCACTTAATGTCAAGCACCCCAGTTTGGTTTTTAAAGCGTGTTTTTTAGTTTTTTAAACTATTATTTATTTACAATTTTTTAGTTGTGCTAACTACAAAAACGTGTTTTTTTTATCCTTTTTTTTTCATTTTTCTCTATTTTTTTTTTATTATTGCATAGTCATCGGTCCTCGAAAAGTTTACAAAGTTTCAATGAAATCTGACCGTTTAAAGTGGGTCAAAATAGCGTCCAAAGGAGTCAGTTACAAACAAACAAACTTACAAGTGAAGCTAATATAGAGCGTGTAAAAAGATAGGCCTTTTAATTCTAAGACGTTACTATTGCAATACTAGTGAGTGGTGGGGAGCGGCTAGTAAATGATCACTAAAACATTTCATTAGCGAGGCTTTTCCATTTAATTATAAAGCTAAGTAAGCCGTTCTAGGCTTTTTATGCTCAAAAACTTTGCAGCGTGGTTTTTTCAGTTATTGTAGTTGTAGCTTGTGGCAAAAGATGATATCTATTGGTGAGAAGGTGAAGATTATCAAGTCCAGTTTAGCAAGATAAAAATAGATATCTTCTGAAAATGTATCAATCAATTTATAATACAAATAGTTCGTATTTAATAAGGTTTGTACCTACTACAAAGGTTATTTAACTCATAGAAGTCTCCTTTTAAGCAAATAAATGCCTATCATAGAACACTTCACTCTTCCGCAATAACCACAATACACCAGAGGGCAGGCCTATTTTTAACCGACTTCAAAAAGATGGAGGTTCTCAAATCGTCTGTATGTCTTTTTTTTTGTATGTTTGTTACGCGATATCTCCGTCAATTGTGGATGGATTTCGAAACTTCTTTTTTAATGGGTATGCTTAATGGATTAGTTTAAGACCTTATAATCAGCATTGCTATACAACTTGGCAATGCTGCCAGCCTTTTGGACACTTTTCCTGTTGACAGCGATGCGGATGAAATGTCCTGCAATTAGCCAATTTATTAAAAACTATTTTAATTTGAAGATTGGGACGAAATATCTAACTGACAAATAAAAATAAATTGATTTGTGTTCATTTTCTCAAATAAAAACGATTATAATCAAATTTAAAGTTGACGTCACGTATGGTCACGTGATAAAAAGTCATCGTAGGGAGCGTTTTGGCGGTAAATTCAAAACAACAAAAAATAAATTTGTATAAAATCGTTTTTATTTAAGAAAATGGATATAAATCAATCTTTCTGTTACATATTTCGTCCCAATCTCCAAATTAAAATAGTTTTAAAAAATTGGTAAATACCCTATTGTTTCCTCTCTTTTTGATATGCATGTATAAACTATTTTTATTTATTTACTATTAATATATTTTTTTATTTATATTTTTTTTTATTCCGTGTGTTGCATTCCGTGAATAGCAGTATCCCATTTCTTCCCGTGGGTGTCGTAGAAGGCGACTAAGAGACTTACTAGAGAATGGGTAGCAGCGTTCTCTATGCATTTTACTACCATACTGCGATCGCCTACCCGCCTGACAAGCGTGGTGATTATGGGGGAGGCCAGCTATGTTCAGCAGTGGACGTCTTTCGGCTGAAATGATGATGATGTTGATGATTATTTTAAGGGCTGATTTTTCAATAGTCCGATAACTTTTATCTAAGGAATAAATACTGCGGTTTGACAACTTTTGTATAGAAAATTATGTCAGATTTATTCTTTACATAAAGTTATCTGACTATTGAAAAATCAGCCCTATGTCAGCTAATTAAAATGTTATGTAAATACATTCCTAAAATAAACATTATTTGACAAAAAAATAAGATATGTAACTCACACAAATTAGGTTAAAGTTGAAGGAGCAACTTGGGAGGTAAACCGGTTGACGGCCGAATTCCGGCCAATTATAATGCAAACAAATTTAAATCAGTGTTTGGAGACAATTATAAATAACGACTGAGTATGCAGTATGCACCAGGCCGGCTTGTATCAATTTGTTTCAATCAAGGCATGGGGCGCCAAGACTTACAGACGACAATTAAGACAACTTAAATCAACAGCCTTGACGTGACACTCAAATAAATTTTATTATTGTTTATGTTTTATTCGATTAATTGTTTCAGCGGTGACTTCATACGGATCATCCACGGTTTTAGATTGTAACTGGGGTTTTGTTAAGGCGCTGGCGAGAACTAATGCTCGATCGCTGTTGGACTGCATACAAAAGAGATGCGCAATAACACAAAATTTGTAATTTATTGAAATATATATGAAACAACATCTACCTGGAGGCCTTTGTCCCAGTAGTGGGAACATTATAGGCTGAATTATGCTATGAAGCAATTAATTATTTACCCAACAATACGGTTGAGTCATCGGAAGTAGAAATCCAACCAAGTTCTGCATTTATTCATTATACCACCGGTACGTTGACAAGATTGGGAGAGGCCATTGGACAAAATACGTCCACTGCTCGACAGTAGTGGACGTCTTTCGGCTGAAATGATGATGATGATGACGTTAATACTGACGTTAATACTACTAGTAATACAGATATATTGGACGGAAAGTAAAGGTTACTTTACCTTATCGTTTCTATCGAGGTTTATTTTCTAAAGGCCTCCTAGAAACGACTTAGTTCTCAGAAATATATTCAAATATCAAAACATTTATTCCGCTGCCCTAAACTAAATATATTTAGTAAAAAAATGACAAGTCGATTTTGGGAATTTGGGTTTTGCCTTAAGTCAACATCAATTTCCTACATGGCCTTCGGGAGTTAAGACCAAAGTCTGTTGCTTTTATCATAGTGCATCCTATCACTGTACATTGGGCCTAGTCGTTAAAACCATGACCTATCTCACTCCTTTATAGGCTACATACTATATTTACTTGCACATCATCGTATTTCACTCCTAGAAGTTTAGCGTTCAACTTTGGCCTCGACTTCAATAAAATATCATGAGGTAATGTTGAATAGGTCAACAATATTACGGTCAGCTTCCAATCTAATACCAGTATTTTACAGAGAGTGACTGACTATCTGGTCAGATAGTCAGTCGCTCCGCAACCCATTTAAGTACTGGGTAGTACGCACGGCTACACATCAAGTTATACATTTCCAGTATAAGCTGATCTCGCATTGTATAGTATTTCCGTACAGTACGAGATCAGCGTAAACTGGAAATGTGTAGCCGTGTGTACAATACCCCTAGGTAAAACTAGTTGCCAGACTTTCGGATTTCTGACTGCCCGCGTAACGACTGTCAACGATGTAGAAATAATAGGCCGGACCAACTGCTTAACCTGCTTTCCGAGGAACAGTGGAGTTTCGATAATATGTTATGGATGGTCACCCATCCACGAACGTACCGCGGCAAGCGTAGCGTTCGATTGACCCGCGCGTCGGTTATTATTTTGCCATGAGCTCCTGACAAATCTAGCAAGTTAGTAGATACTTATATCATTCGAGATAACCTTATGTTAGAAACGCTTGACTAATTTCAACATTTAACCATAGCTTGTTATTCATACAAGTAAAACTAAGAAAAATTTACAGTATCCTTGCGAAGGTGGTTCTTAGAACAATACAGAATTCATAATTACGTACTAACACAGGAGGTTGAACAGTTATTTAGTGTTTAAGGGTCATTGTTTCATCTCCTTGTCATGAAGAAACTGTAACAAGCTGTCGACTCCCGCAGATTCTGTTTCTGGTTTTCGAGGTCCATTATTTAATTCCTAAACAAACATTTAATTAACATCCGAGTATGCAGTTGGTCTTTGGTGCAATATTCTACAACAATAATGACACTGTGCTCCAGAACGCAGTTTAAATGTACGATCTACTGAATATGACCAGTTCAGTTTTATTCGAGTTCACTTTGTAGTGAACTTATTTTTGTGTATATTTACCTCAAAGGTTAATAGTACCTAGTAATTCTCCTTTGAACAATATGTTTGTATCCACAGTTTTCATAAAATGTAGTCTTCTTTGAGTCAATTTAAAACAGCATCACGACGAAACATAATTCCTAGACATAGATCAGCAACATCAACAAACAAAGGGACTAAACAAAAGCAAATCTGCTGAATCAAAGCTACAATTATTATCTGTGCTTAGAACCGGCGCGGCGGGAGGAATGTTAAACTCATCATAATAAAAGAGTAGATGGCTTAATAACGGATGTTATGGTAATAAGGACACCGATACGTGGCTCAGTCAACACGTGATGACTAATACTGAGATTAGAACACTTGGAGATGACACTGTCTTTCAGCAATGTAAGTTCAAAACAAAAACTGGGAATGATTTTTTGAATGCAAAACCACTAGAAGCCATGACGGTTTATTATACGTGAAGGACTTAAACATTCGAATTCATTTATTTGCCAGATTAAAGGTTTACAAGATTTACGACGTATGATCTTAAAACTATAATGGCCCCTTCAAGATGAAATAAAACCAAAAACTTGAAAATTATGATTTAATATACGTTTAGGATTATCTAAATTCAAAATGTAGAAACCGAAAAGCCCAGATTCATTAACGGAAACCCTTACAGACCCAGAAAGCTGATATTTTGTACGAAGGTTCTTTTTTTGGTGTCGTACAAAGACTGAGGCTGGATTTTTCGAATTTCGGTTTGGGAATATGGGGCGAACGACATCGCCGGCAAAATGAAAGTTAAATAGTCATTTTTATTCTAAGAGAGAATCCATTTCCTTTGCAATAACAGCAATAGTAATAGTAATAATATATAAAAAAAATATCACAAACTTCTTCTACTTCGAAGCTTCAAAGCTCTTCAAAGATATTCTCGAAACGGAACACGATTCGAAAGCAATCGAATATCCTCCGACAGACAGAATCATTCTATATGAATATCACTTTAAACTTGAACAATCGACTCTTTATTCTATGGGAATGCGGCTATTCATTTCATTGGAGTCTTCAGCGATTAAATTAGACGCGTATGTGATGTTCAATATCGTTAATATTATATACCTTGTTAATTGACTATAGAGCTTCACGGTGTATTGATATTAATTTAGATTCAAATTAGTTCATAGAGCTTACGGTGTATTGATATTAATTTAGATTCAAATTAGTTCATAGAGCTTACGATGTATTGATATTAATTTCGATTCAAATTAGTTCATAGAGCTTACGGTGTATTGATATTAATTTAGATTCAAATTAGTTCATAGAGCTTACGGTGTTTTGAAATTTAGATTCAAATTAGTTCATAGAGCTTACGGTGTACTGATATTAATTTAGATTCAAATAAATTTACAGCTATATTTTAATATAATAAATACCTTCGATAAGAGCGTAACGCGTAAGAGCGTCATAACGAGTTCTAAAGTTACCAATGGAAGTTGTTAGAATCTATTCGCTCATCAATTAGTCGACAAAGCCCCGTGTGGCGTCGAAAATAATAACATGACCTATTAGTAAATAGTACTTACTTAAGTCAAGTGGCACATTGACCTTAATACGTTGAGGATATAGTAATGCAATTACTAGATTAGTTCAAGAATCTGTAGTATAGTATCCGAAGAATATTGATACGGGGCGGCGGCAGTAGGTACTTGAGTCTTCCCCACTCAGAGCCGCCCACATATGAAACACTTCAGATTCCTTACATTGTAGGTATTATAGTCAGCCTATATAGGATTTGGATGCTACATTATATTCGCCAGATGTAAAACAGGTGAAAACAAAGCTGTGCAATAATAATTATAGGTAGACATTATAATATATAGATGATTTTTCCTTAGATCATATTCCTCATTAGATGGCATCACTTTAATGTTGGTTATCAATCCGAAATGCTGCGCAGGCGCCACTTACGTACGCAGCGCCGCTTGTAATCTCAAGCACTTCTTAACGATATAATAATGTCATGCTCATTTTAATTATAATTATAAAAACTAATTAAGAAAAATCTGTCGGTGACAATTTTTATAAAATGATCATTTGCAGCTTATAAAATATTTATATATGTTATTATTATTATATCGCAGCACATTCGGTAGGACAAGGGCAAACTTTGTACCCCTTTTTACGAAAATCACGCGGATGAAGGAGTATGAAATTTGGCACAGTTAAAGTTTCTATGGGGAAGGAGTGTAGAAAGCTAAATATTTTTATATAATTCAAATTAAAAAATTAAATGAATTAGGGTCGAAACTCGACCACTCAGTGACTGCAAGTATATAAATAGGCCATCTTCAAGTCTCGAGTGCACTCAAACGATTTACAGCACAGCACTATAATCGATGCTGCCTGGCTGCTTGCATAATAATTGCAAACACGTGAGTTCAAGAACCGTTTGCTGTTAATCGACGTTCACACTGCCGTTATATATTCTATCGCTGACTGGATTTTAAACTCGGTTTTGAACCGAGCATTGGGAAATCAACTGAGAATCTTCGATTTTACTCGCCGATAATCAGTGCGTTGAAGATCAACTTCGCGAAAAAACCCGCCGTGATATTATTAGGTACAGTGGGCAGCATCAATTGGGTACCCCAGTTGTATTAAAACTTTAATACAACTGGGGTACCCAATTGACGCAGCCCACCGTACGTCGTCCGTGTGAATGTCGGTGACCTATGGTACATTGATATTAATCCTTCGTAGGTACTTTTAAGTTCGTAGTATGTTTGTAGAGACAGGGAAATAAATTATTAAGCAAGCAAACTGACTACCAACGTATGCTCAAATCGAAAATGTGATTTTTGTCGTGGCTATTTCACGGCACATTGACGTGGGGTACCAATTTGCTTAACGAGTAATATCTCTGGCGGTACTGGGGGATAAAAATTCTTTGAACGGTTTTAGTGTTTTTTTTAGGATTTACGTGTGATGTTGGGTTCGTTGTTTTTGCAAGCAAATTTTTGGCATGTTCTTCCTAGATTTGCAATGAATATTTGTAACATTGTATACCGCGTTCCGGTCCGTCTAGTATAATTCATTTTCTGAAGAAGGAGTTTTGGTTAAATAAAGGAGAGCTCCTGTTATACTATTACAACTTTGCGTTTTTCATAAATATTCAGCCTCGATTATAAAAGCGGTAAACTTGCTTAGTACAACTAATCATAAAAAATGGGAAGATAAGACGGCACTTTACTTTGTGTAGTTCACTTCATCACCACTGCTCTCAAAACGGTTAAAGAAAACACATCTTGAGGAAACCAGCATGTATTTAAAACCAAAAATTTAAGAATTGTGACATCCACCAAGGTACAGGGCTCACGTGGTGGATCATTGCGCAACTCTCACAGAGAAGGCCTGTGTACCAGAGGTGGGCATTATAGGCAGATTATAGTCTCCTATTATGCTGAATACTTTCCGCAAAAGCGATGTCAAGCGTATAAATTAATATTGCAGTTACTATATTTAAATCGATGAAGAAGCTTAACAGTAGTATTTCATTTTATTGTCTGATGACTAAATTTATTAAGTACCTGTAGAATAGTGCTATTGAAGTAATTTATGTGTACCGTGATTAGAAAAAAATAAATAAGATGGTGGTGCTTTAACCTACTTTCATTGTATTTAATAGCGGCTCCATAGTATTCCTGGACTCTTATTGAGCATTATGCTGTTCTTCAAATGTAAGACGATCCAGATAACTAGACTTTTTGAGGGCTCACTTACTGCTCCTTTCCATATACTCCTTTCGTCTTTACCGTTTCCTACCGGACTCGAAAAAAATGTAGACGGGAACACTTCCCACTGGTGGTCTAGTTCATTTCTTCTTCCGTCAAGTCAGGTAAAGGCTATACATAAATTCAGTCAAAACAATCTCGTCCCTGATGTAGTTGGAAACCTGTCACATGGTAATGTACTTACGACTAGGGCAGCCAGCTTCATCGGTGCCATCGAAGCAGTCAGAAATGCCGTCACAACGACGAGTTGCTTCAACGCAGCGAGTCTCGTCGCAACGTATGTGTGTCGAAGGACAATCTGCGGACAAATATAATGGTTTTAACACGATACATGGTAAAGCTACGCTTGCCTAGCTTATCCATCCTACCTCAACTTCTCGGCCTTCCGTGACACGGAATGCACGTGAAGTCGTTGGTCCCGACCGTCATTTGTAGATTTAACAATCTTTACGGGTAGTCAGAGACCCAGAAGGGTGAAATTAATTTTTACCAAGGGGTGCTGTATTTCTCAGTAAGTGGGTTGTACAGGTTAATAGGCCGTCACTCCATCAAAAGAACTGGTATTCAGCTGTATCTGATTAAACTAGAAACAACAATAGGCTAGGCAAATGATAAGTAATAAGGCCCATGTAAGGCCCATGGAAATGTGTCATCAGTACTTAGATACGGCATTGTAATATGGGGCAACTCAGTAGATTTTGACCGAGTTTTTAAAGCTCAAAAAATGTATACTAAAAATCTGTGGAGCACGCTTTTGAGACAGCTGTAAGCCACTATTTCAAAAACTTTAAATTCTACCTCTGCCAGGTTTATATATTTTTAAATGTGTATTTTTGTAAAGATAAATTACAATTTATTTGAAGCTAGCACCGATAGTCCAAATAGACGAACACGGCATAAAGATACACTTCGGCTGCCACCAATGAAACTAAAATTGTTTAAGAAAAAGAAATAGGTACTGCATGTCGGTTATTATTTACAATCATTTACCAAATAGTTTTCCAGACGTACCACTGAGAATGTTTAAAAATACTTATCAAACGATTACTATTCAATAGATATTATACCATTAAGGAAACAAATCAATAGAATCTGTAAGTGTCGCTAATTGTGCATACAAATGCATGCCATGTTATGGCAGGATGTGCTGAAACAAACTTACTGTAACACCTTAGAATATGGTACATATTCTAGCGATAAATATTTTGACAACAAGGGGCAATTTCGGTAACAACCGTACCGCGAGTCCGGCAACAGGCAAAAACAGAAAAACTCTCTGTCTCACTGCCCAATTTGGGGATCGAACCCAGGGCTCAGTTTACTACCGAAGCAGCCATAATCTTTGTGTGAACCCGTTATTCTCACCGGTCTCTTATCTATACTCAAACTAAGTCTTGGTAGAATTATACAAAGAGTAATGACATTATTAAATAACATTTGAACGGCACCGTAGTAAACCACCTAGTACTAATCAGTAGTAATGACAAAATAATTTATCAATGTTTTACCATTTACAATTCGGCTTGTAGTAGCATCGTAGATGTCAGTATCAGTGTCAGTGTCCGGTTCCTCAGGTGTATCTTTACAAAAGAATAAAACAAAATAAAATAAAAAAAAAAAACAAAAAGAAAGAAACAACACAAAAATAAAGCAAGATGTTTCATAGTTTGCCATGAAACCAAGTCTGAGTTTTGGTTAATTTTAAACCACGAATTCCAGAAACGCAATAAATAATTGAGAATATCATTATTATTATTTATCATCATATCAGCAGAATGACGCCCACTGCTGGCGGCCTACACCCACACAGAACCGGTAGACGTGTCGGTTCTTGGAGTAACCCAAGAACCGCCACTTCGACCGCTTCCGTACATCACGCATCCAGTGGAATCCTGCGGTCTTCAGCAATAGACGGGAACGCCCATTGCCGCTGCGTCTTCCGGTACGTGGTCGCCAGTTCAGAACCTTTCAGCCCCATCGGCCACCTGCCCTGCCCTCTGCCAGTCAAGTTGGGCAATTTTTCGGGCTATGTCGATTACCTTAGTTCTTTTACGGATCTTTTCATTTCCAATTCGATCACGTAGGGAAACTCCAAGCATAGCCCTCTCCATTGCCCTTTGAGAGGCTTATAGAGCTTAGAGATGAATGGAAAGCAGAGGTAAATGAAAGAAAAAAGAAAGAAAGAAAAAAACGTTTATTTGCGGTAAACATGACGCAAAAAGATATGGAACACAAAAAAAATAAGAAAAGGTTGAGGGAAACATGCGTCACATCCACGCAAAACGGCTATCACACAGCATTATGCTGCGACCCTATGCACGACAGAGCCCCAGCGCTGGTTTTCAGGGATAGCCGGCTTTGACGTAATGACGTCACCCGGTGCATTAAACAATCATTATGAAACTACTGGTACAGCGAACTAATAGAAAAATTATATAAATTTTATGTTAATGTGATAGAATAAGGAATATAAAAAGAAAATGGAAATAGACATACATGCTACGAGAATATCATCCCCAATAAACATTTTTCTCTTTATGTAGTGGCAACATTTCGAAGCGTCATCCATAGATAAAATGTGCGTGTGCGTCATAAACATTGATGTAAGAAATTACAAAATGGCCAATGAATGATGTCATGTGTTAAAATTATGCAATAGTTGTGTCAGTGTCGTAGGTCAGTGTTTTAAGTATTTATGAGTGAATGTGAAAGATGAGAAATGGAGAAAAGGGCAGAGAGATGATGATCAGTAGAATTGATTTTGGACGACTGGTGCCGTATTTGACTTGTTGGAGTCATCATTGATCTTGGTGAAAGAGAGAAATGAAGCAAACTTATGTTAGAGCCAAAAGCATCAGTGCCATAGATCATCACTGGCAACACGCACTGGTCAAAGACTTTCGTCTTGAGACACTGCGGTATGTGGGACGAGAAGATATTGCGTAGTTTCCCGAACACTGTCCAGTCTAGTTGGATTCGACGATAGACCTCTTTTTTGAAGTTGGTGCTACGTAAGTAGACAGTTTCACACACAACAGCATCTTCTACAACTACGAGTGTTGCATCTCAGATATTCATAAGAGTGGGCATCTTCATGGGCAATTGACATGACCTTTGTCTGGTCCATGTTAATTTTAAGACCTACTCTTTCGGAAGATCTTAAGGACCATGTAGATATAGAGAGGGAGCGCAGGGCACTAGATTTGCTCGGAATACGGACCAAGTAAATATTACTATTTTTAAGGCTTTCTGCCAAAGTCTGTACACGAGTAATCTATGGGTCAATTACACCAAAAGATTGCTAGATGTCCTGTAATAGTCGAGTATAATAATGGTTTCAGGATGTTATTGAGACTTCCTCGCTATAACAGCGCGTCGGAGATGTTTGCGCAAGCTCGTACCGATGGTTTTCACGCGATTGTGCGCAAAAAAACCGATTCGCTACTGAGTCGAGTGAGAAGCAGTCGCAACTGCATCCTGAGAAATGTAGCGGAGATTTTCGGTTCCCCATTGTAAAGCAGTTTGTGCAGAGGGTGATTGGTACTAACACTATATAATAAGTTGTTTTAATATTACGTTACTAACACTCTATGGATTCTTGTTTCGAAATAAAAATTAATATTATTATTATTGTACTGATGTCCTCCATAGTCTTATCCATGACGACTGTATCGTCGTCTAAGCGAAAGTACGTGATGTACTCGCCATTGATGTGATGCTTAGCTCTTTCCAGTCCTGAACCTTGAAGACATTCTCCAGTGCAGCGGTGAACAGTTTTGGAGAAATAACGTCTCCCTGTCTCTCACCTCGCTGCAGAAGGATATGTTTCTAAGTCAGATCCTGGAGTCGTACTGACAAAGTGGCAATGTCGTACAGAGACTTGAGCACCTCCATTTACCGATAGTCGATCTGGCACCGTTGAAGAGACTGTAATATAGCCCATGTCTCGATCGAATCGAAGACTTCCTCGTAGTCCACAAACGCGTAGAAAACCAAGTCTTTGATCTTCTGTATAACCGTGCAGCATATGTATGTGGTCTACGGTGCAATTGCCTTCACAGAATCCGGCTTGTTCGGGTGACTGAACGTCGTAAAACCTACGCGCGAAACGGATTAAGAATATACGAATAAATAGAAGCAAAAAAAAAAAAAAGTTCGTACCAGTAGAGTTGGGATCATTTGCTCCGTCTAAATCACCTCTTGGCCAATATCCGGATTCTTGATCGTCGTGACCAGATGATGGAGTCTCACTAGTACTAGCTGGGTAACGGTTATCTGGATTCTCAAATCCGGAGTCAGGGTTTCCGTTCTGATCATAAGGATTCCTGTTGTCAGGACCCGCGCGTGGGCCATAAGGATCCCGGTTGTCTGTGCCAGCATTTGTACCATAAGGATCCTGATTGTCTGGGCCAGCGTTTGTACCATAAGGATCCTGATTGTCTGGGCTAGCATTTTGGTCATAAGGATTACGATTGTCTGTGCCAGCGTTGTTACCATAAGGATCTCGATTGTCAGGGCCCGCGATTGTACCATAAGAATCCTGGCGGTCTGGGCTAGCGTTTTGATCATAAGGATTACGATTGTCAGGGAACGCATTTTGGTCATAAGGATTCGGAACATCACGATCTGTGTTTTGGTCATAAGGATTACGATTGTCAGGGCCTGCATCTGGATTATAAGGATTTTCTAAAGTTTGATTATATCTGTTGTCAGGTGTTCCATCATAATTGTTTCGAGATTCTGGTGTTGCATCGTAAGGGTTCCGATAATCTGGAGTAGGTTCATAAGAAGTTCGATCATCGGGATTCTGATTACCAGAAGGCTGATCGTCCTTATCATCGATGTTGTTGTCGTAATCGACAGGTGATGCTTCCGTTGGCGGCGTTGCTTCCGATGCTTTAAATTGAAAATAATAAAAATAAAACACAAAACCATTACATAAAATTTTTGTGACTTATCGAAAATAAACATAGTAATCATAAATTGAGAAAAATATGTTCAAAAATTAAACTGGAAACATACTGCTTGCAGTTACATTTACAACATATTTTTATTAATGTATGATTATTTATATTTTGATGTATTAAGTCTTTCCACAAATCTGCATTGATGACTCACGCATAAAAAGAATAGAGATTGCAGATGATACTATAATGTAGGAACATAGGAGGAGGTATAACACAGGAAGAGACAACTGATTAAGTAAAGTAACTTAATATTTCCAGTTCCACAGATGTATTACGCGTGTAAAAGAAATAAAAATGGTGGTTAATACTGACTATCAGGTACAGGACAATCGAATTCATCGGTGCCGTCCCTGCATTCTGTTCGACCGTTGCATTTCACCGACAGTGGCAGACATATATGGTCGTCACACGTGAATTCATTAAAGTCGCAGGCAAACGTGGTTCCTAAATAAAATAAAAATAATAATTAAAAAGAACAAACTGAAAAAAAAGCTCAAATCTAAAGGTTTTTTTTTAACGTAGGTAGTCATTTTGTAAAAGAATAAAATATCAGCAAATACCGGTTTTCTTTATACAAGCTTTAAATTAATTAAATATAACTTACGTTGACATAGAACTGAAATATTTACTTAAAAGCTTGAGGCTCATCTTTAAGTTTAAAAAAGAACATCAATCCTCAAGCTTTGAAAAAAAAAAGTTCCGTGTTCAAACTATAGTAATTAAACAATGGCAATAGTTTTTGTCAATGCAAAACAAACAAGCCCAAACACTAATAGGCTATCTTGTTAGGTTGAGTAGTTCCTATGGTGAGCCATAGACCACACCTTGGGCACACCTTGGGCTAACGTACCTAGTTGTTATTACAAATCGCAATGGCTGAAACAAAATGGGGCTATCTTGCTTAGTTGAGGAGTTCCTATGGCAACCTTGCGTATCCATCATAAGGCCCTGGACTACACCTTATGCGATAGTATTATACTTCGCAAGAAAAAAATCAACGAGTTCAAACACAATGGACTATCTTATTTAGTTGAGGATTTCCTATGGCCTTCTTGAGGCTCTATCATCAGACCAGGTCATGGTAGCAGTTTTTGGCGTAGTCACCGAATTTACATAGGTATGCCAAGCTTCAGCTCAATTTGGTTTGATAAATGGAAAAGTTTGATAAATGGATGACAGACAGAGTAACCGGAAACATACTAACGAAGTCAGTTATAAAATGAACCTTGTCAAAAACAGGAAGAATATTAAAGAAAAACTATGAAAAAATGTTGTTTAGTTGAGTACAAGAAGGCTCTATAGATGATACTCGTATATTTCCCGTCAAATATCGAATTTACCTGGGTCAATTAATTGGGCACTGAAGTCACCATCACGCACGGAGGTCTCTCCAAGACGACCGTTGTTTTTTATATGATTTCTCAAAATGTCCTTGATGGTGTCCGTATCTTCGTTCCTTGTCGTCACGATGTCCAAGGTGACTTTGCAGAGGAAATCATCGTTGACTAGAGACCTGGAAACAAAAAAAAAAGTATTTGCTAAGATTTTTGTGTCCTTTGTTAAGTTAGTCAGTCCCCGTTCAACTTTCAACGGCTAGTTAGTGCTTTATCATGAAAGCTCATCTTTGAAGCGCGTGAAACATTGATGCTACAAAACTAAGCTATTTTATGATGACATATCTAACTCAACGCAAGTTAGTTAATATACACAGCATAGCCTAAGTGCCACCAGCATAGACGGACTGTAATCCTTAAAGGTCAGCTAGCCGTACGCTCTGTTTATACCGCAAAGGCCACAAATCCTTAGGATGGATTTACACAGACGCAGAGGTGACCCACATAAAAAAAATTACACGGTGTATTGGTCCTATTTTCACAGGGAAACGCATATATAGAACACCATTGAAAATTTTCTGAGTGTCTCTTCGATCTTCTTCGACTCGTCAGCTAGTGTTTCGATCCTTGTCTGTCGTTTGATGGGAAAACATGAAGCGTGTATTAACAACGGGTGATTGCATTTTGATTGAGTGGGACCAACAGATCTAAGATTATAGGCTGAGAGGGTTGCTTGTACGTGTGGGTATGGTGTATTGTGATGTGATGGGGGAGGGTTACTTAAAGCAAGTAATCTATAAGATTCAGAAGATAAGTGTTGAGCCAGAGACAACGAAAGTGTAGCAATTATGTTTTTTTAATCATGTGAGCAGGTTTGACAGTAACAGTTGACAGGTTGATAGCGTAATCTTCCATTTTTTTTGTGCTGTTGTTAGGTATTATTGTATAAATGGAAACTAGTAGGAAGCACATTTTAAAAATGCAATGCAATTAAGATTAATCGGTCAACAAACTGGGGGTGACTGCCGTCCATGTGACGATTCACCACATTATGGTGGGTTATTATTTATTAGTTTCGTGACTTGAAAAGCATGTTAGGGGTGCGGGTTGTTCGAAACGGATACCGTGGCCGCTAGCACACAGGCAACTGAAGTAACAAAAGCGGGTCAAAATTTTACTGACTAAAACTTACCCTAAGTTTTAGTCAGTAAAATTTTGACCCGCTCTGACCAGAGTGGGAGAAGTTATTGGATGATTTCACATCCTCAAAAAAAAAAACCGTTTGTATCGGCTGTAATTTGTAGATCTTTGACAATCGTTACTAGTAGTTAGACTATAAGCCAGAAACTCTGACAATCAGTCTTACCAAGAGTGTTACCCAGTAACCGGTTTGTGGTGGTAAAAAAAATAGTGGTATTCAGCCGTATTCGGTTAGATGCGATGCCGACCCAATATAATTGGGAAAAGGTTACGCAGTTGATGATACAGAGTGCCCTGACCAGGTAGCTATACAGGGTGTCCGGTATTTAATGGATAACCTTGAAATGGTTCATGGCAGAACTAATGGCCATTCAGAAAAAAAACATTTATTATTATTATTATTTTCTGTAAAAAAAAACAACGGACTTCCGTAAAAACACTACAAAGTGAAAAATAACTTTAATTTAGGAAGTCGGTGTCTATGGATATGTATTTTAATTTTTTGTCACCGCCATCTGAAATTAAAGTTATTTTTCACTTTGTAGTGTTCTTTCGGAAGTCAGTTGATAATTTTTTTTACCGATTAATTACAAATAAAAATGTTTTTTTTTTCTGAATGGCCATTAGTTCTACCATGATCCATTTCAAGGTTGTTCATTAATTACCGGACACCCTGTATATTTAGTATCTATGTATACAAAAGAAGAGGACCCGAACAGGCTGCTGTGATTATTATGACGATGTAAGTAGGTCAACACTTACTGTATCCTCACGAGACTCGACCGCTGCGTGCCGGGCAGGCTCTCGAAGAGTCGGTCGACGGCATTGGCCAGCGAACGAGAGATGTTCAGGAACTCGGGAGAGTCCCTGTTCGAGTACGCCGTGATGTATGGCTCCATGACAAGGAAGGTGACACGTAGCGTCTCTGAAAGGTTATAAAAATAACGTTAATTGTACTGTTAGGAAGATCTCAACACGACTTGGTTTCGTAGTTTATCTGAAGGCAATCGGTTTCAAGGGCTTTTATATTTTTACAATTTCAACCGGATTAAGATTTTCATAAGATTTTCGGTAGTTTATGAAAATCCGAATTTTTTACTTCTTCATCGTTATCGCTGATAGAATTCCTCTTTGTCTAGGCCTTCTAGAGAATAATTACAGAACGTTGCATTAAAAGTGGCATCAGCAGTTTACCAGCAGGGTTATTGCGTAACACACAAATAGTAGAAATGGCTTTAATTTTGACAGTTTAACAACATTCATTGCGTTACTTAAGTTATTGCGCAGACAAATTCGAACATATGTAGCAATGGATTAGCAATAACCTTCAAAATTATTCAGATTCTGATTAATAGTGTGTTACTGATTAATTAGGGTGCAGATCTTGCGTTTGTTATTTAAACATTTCAATTTTACATTTCTGTTTAATAAGTGTTTTCTTTTTTGTTTAATTGGTATAGGCAGTAGTCATGGTCATTCATGATAGTGATTCAAAAGATATGTATATTGTGTCAATAGGTTTTCTGTCAGAAAATTCAAATTCTTCAGAGTCTTGATTTGTGCCCAAGCAACTCAAACATCATAACTGGCAAACTGCCTACCCTTATAATATAGTCGTGATATTATTATGTTACTACTCACTTTCCCTTGGTTCGGAATCCGACTTGTCCGGCACTCCGGACCCGACGTCCAGGTCAGCATCATCCTTGCCATAACTGAAATAATCAAATAGTTATATTAAAAGATTATAAATTATATTTATTCCTGTAAATTGGATAAAAAAATCTTAGGGCCCATTTCACCAATCAAACTGAATCCGATCAACACATTTAAACTGCGTTCAAGAGCTATCAGTCACAATATTCCATAGGAATGATGACATTGTCAGCTTTTCAGCACGGTTAAGGGCGGGTTGACATTAGGTCGGAACGACAGTGTTACCGAAACGACAAAGGTGTCGGAAGCAAATTGACATAACGTATGTCAATAGCGCTGTTCACATTAGGGCGACCTGATAAAACTGTCGGTGACGACATATTTACCGGACATTCAGCCACGATTTCTGTCGGGTCGGACATAATATTGGCAAACTGCTTTGTTTAGCGCCGGTCACACTTGTAGGTTCGTAACAGCAAAGCCACACGCCCTCGCCAGCAGTTTCGCCGGCGTGCACTCAGAAAAATACAATATCTGAATCTTATATTTTGTGCTTTTACGCTTCCTTTAATTTTCGCAATTAGATCATCAAAGTAACGCATAGACATTCTAAAGTAATTATAGAACATTAACGTTTGAAATGTTCCAACTTTATTTCACCTGGCAATGATCGGATGCACTCAATATTTCCTTTTTCTTTTCTTCTCACATTACACCTAGAACATCGTCATCGTCCATTGTGCACAGAAGCCAACTCGCAACTCAACTGCTTTGTGGCAAGCCGGGCAGCGGATAACATTAGGTCGGATCAGCAGCTTATAGTGTGAACACCGTAACCTGATTGTCGGCCAAAGGTAAAATTGTCGGTCTGACCAAATGTGAGCCTAGCCTCAGATGTGGTGTCGCGTTTAGTTTCATTGGTAAAATCCGCACTTAAACAACTAGATGAATTAAGTTTATAATAATTACATAATATTTTCTATAGGTCAATCGCACGAAGTTAAATTTTTTGTGGGCGAATTGAAAATTCCAGAAATACGTAGGTACTATTTGGTAACTGGCACGTTTTGTATTTTATGTAATAAAATAAGAGTATTTTTTTCTTAACTATTCGTTGTTTCCTTAACGTTTTATCCAAAACGTGCCAGTTGCCTTAAACGTATTTTTGGAATTGTCGATTCGCACACAAGAAACAAATTTAGTGCGAATCGCCTACAAATGATAATATATTATAAAGTGACGACTCGCACGTTTCGGGCAATTTTTCGCGCGACCTGACTAGTAAACCTCATTTTACCACAATATAATTATGTTTAGCTTATACAAAAAGTGCTTAATAAAAAGGTTTAGACTAGGTACAGATTTTGCTTCAAGATCTAAGCACGGCAAGCTTCAAGATTTGGACCCGCGATGAACTGTTCCAAAACCAAAGTCATGACCAACAGCACAAAGCGCAGGGTCGAGGTAGATGATACAGTATGTCTATGAGTACATCTACTTGGGCCAGTTAGTTTCTTTCGGAAACAGGCAAGACAAGGAAATCGATCTCCGCATCGACAATGCCTGGAAAAGCTACTGGTCCATGAAGACGCTAATGTAGGGCGATCTACCGATTTCCCTGAAGCGAAAACTTATCAATACGTTTATCCTGCCCGTCCTAACCTACAGTGCTCAGAACTGGTCGCTCACCAAGTCGCAAAAATTCCGCCTTGGGGTTTGCCAAAGAGCAATGGAGCGCATCATTTTAAGCGTTAGACAAACCGACCGAATACTAAACACCACGTTGCGCTCCAAAACGGGAATTCTAGACGTAGGCAAAAAGGCTGCCAGGCTAAAATGGGACTGGGCGGGTCACACCACCACACGACAATTGCCCAGCGCCGGGCAATTGTCGCCACATAGTGCCCGAGGATGGACGGCGCCGCCGAGGCCGGCCCAAGAAAAGGTGGCGTGACAACCTAGACGTGTATTTCAAGGGCTGGAGGGAAGTGGCTCTGGAAAAGGATGCCTGGAAGGATTTGGGGGAGGCCTTTGCTCTCAGCAGTGGGACACTATAGGCTTAATGAAAAAAAATGACCGCTTACCTGCCGTTGTCGTCCGGAACTGCGTCGGTGACCGTTTCCGTCTCCTCTTCTTTAGGTAAGAACGAGAAGCTGAACGGATCTGAAATAACACAAATATAAATTACACAAATACACTACACAAATATTAATATTACTAGCTTCATGAACTGACTTCATCAACGTAAAAATTCTTGTTTTAACATAAAATAATATTCTATAGAGTATAGCATCGCATCGTCCACCCGCGATATGTCTTCGATTTCTCCTTAAATTGTCTTTCTCAAGTTTTGGGCCTTCAAATGCATTTAATTGGGTATATTTATTTATAATTTTTATGGACAGTTCTTTTTAATGAAATATCGCCTTATTTAAAAAAAAAAGTTAAGCCTACGTTTAATAGGTACGCAAAATAATTTGTGTTTGCATGTCAGTGTAGCGTAGCGTAATGAAAAATTTCAAAAGAATAAGAGGTTACTTTTAACTGGTTTTGTTACCACTGACGTCCAGCCTACGATAACTATACCTAATGAAGTATTTATAATAAAATGTTCATATCATAATATACAGTTCTATAAAAAAAACTTACTCCATTGCCTCTTGAAGCGTTTGAGTCTCTCTAATGCGGTGGGTTCCTCATGTTTTACTTCAAGGAACTCGTTGGAAGCGTATTCCTCTCCCTCCCAGTAGATGTCATTTGTTGATGACACCTGAAACATGGAAAATATTTATCATTAGACAATGTTCACATGTAAAAATTGTTGAGATGGGTTTGATGACGCAGGAAAAATCATAATCATGGCAAAAGTTAGAGGCTCGCTACTTCTCAATTCTATAAATATATATATTTATAAGTATATATATACATAGGTGTCCTTCTATCGCTATCTTAAATCTAGTGTCCGACTGAAAATGGATTTTCAGTTGTACCTAAACGAAACAGAAGCATCGGAATTATTTAGACATTAAAAATATTAATATTTCCGCTGTACAACAAAATCTTGTATGTTTTTTTATACGGAGAGAAATTGCAAATATGTATAGGCTATTAAAAAAAACCACGATACTTAATTCCAATAGAGGCTACAAAGTTTCGTGTATTAATTGTTGTATTGATTGATTAATTAAGTATTAATGCAACGAATAAATTTATCGATTTTCGGCTTGGCTGAAGCTTCGGTAAAAACCATAAAATCGCCGAATATTTTCGCCAAAAATTGCCGAAAACGAACACAAAGCTACGGTCGGTTACCACATATTACCTGGCCATAACTGACCCACTGCACGGCAAAGACCTCTGTTCATACGGATACGTCAAGAGCATTGACCACCATACTTGCTCAAGATGGGTTGGCGATTTAAGATGAATATTAACTAACGAGTCCAGGTTTCCACACGATATTTGACGACCACGACCTTTATTTGTAGGTATTTTTTTATTTTTATAAACTAACATTTTCTTGTTCTACAGCAAGTAAATAAGTCAATCTGTTCGAATCTATGGTCAACCCATCAGCCTGCAGTGATTGAGAGGCGCGGCATAACTCACAGTATATGCAAAACGTCAGCTTCTCAAGAAAATTCGTGAAGAAATGTTTATTAGCTACATAGGACCCTCGGATTATATAGAGAATGAGTAAATAGGTGTTGCGTGATTGGTCAGACCCACTCGCTCGCCCCGCCTTTATAACGATCTCGATTTAACTGCTGATTCCCGTCCAAGTAATCTCCGCCTTTATTTTATACATTATAATATAATACAAAACGTTTATTTTGTCTTCAGCCAAAATATACGGTTTTTGCGCGAACTACGAGGCGGAGACTGCAACGCATGCAGTCGACCTGTGCAGTTTAATGCAACGCTACACTGGGGCATTTCTGCAGAAAACTAGCTGCTAATATAAAACCTACGAGTAAGTAACTAAGAAATTACTTAAAAATTACTTGAGAAACATAAAATAAAACTTTTTATAAAGTAGGGACAAAGGACACTGCTTGGATCAATACACGAGCCTTGAATTTGGGGCGTTAGCGCGTTTCATTCATTTACTCAAGTGTTGCCATCCCGTTGTTATTTTCGTGAGAAAGTAATAAGTATTCTCTCTACCAGTTGCTTGCGCCCAATAATACACAAGTACCTGGAAGTACTTACTATGAGTACATGACGGTCCTGTAATCACAAATCGTCTAAAATCGTACCGTACCGTAAACCATAGTAGGTACCCTGGTTATTTAAATTTAAAGGCTTTGATTCAGTCACGTTAATGATAATCCCATGCGATACTGAATTACAACTGAAGTAAAATACAATAGCATTACGCCTGTATTTCCCGATGTTGTAGGCAAAGATGTTACAATGTTGGACCACATAACACATTCGTTTTTCAGATGCAGTGTCAAGGTAAAATATCTTATAATCTGCTGTATCCACCTGTGGGGCTTGTGGTTAAGTAATATTAGTCGATCTATTAGATTAAGCTACGCTTGCGCGGTTACTCTGTGGATGGGTGACCATCTTGGCATACCAAGACCCCTCCGTGCCTCGGAAAGCACCTTAAGCCGCAGGTCCCGGGTGCCATTCGTAGATCTTTGACAGTCGTTACGGGTCATCAGAAAGCCGAACAAGTTTTACCAAGCAAGGGGCATCGTATTACCCAGTAACTGGGTTGTGAAGGTCAGTTAGGCAGTCTCTCCATTTAAAATACTAGTATTCAGATGCATCCGGTTTCACTGGAAGCAGACCCTCAGCATAAATGGGAAATAACGCTAGGCAGATGATGATGCTGATGGTACCTAGGTAGGTACCTACTATAGAAATGGGTTCTGTTACTATGGTAGACTGCAAGTAAGTGCTTTTAAATAATGGGCATATGTACTAATAAAAAGTTCTGTAAGTGTATCCCACAAACATATTACAAATCTACCGAAAAACACGACGCGTTTCGTCTGAAGCTGAAATAGGAGCAACTAGCGCCATCTATGAGCCTTGAGATGAACTACTAGCGTTTCAGGCAAGCCGAATTCAGTTCAGTTTTCAGCCATCACTCTTGTAAAAAGTGAGGTGAGACTGTTCCGAGTCAGGTATGCACCGGTCGGAAATGTAATTTTAAACCTAGGTACGGTACGAAGCATTAATGAAGTTGTTTGAATAAAATAAAAAAAGAATTTGTATTTAAGTTAGTATCAAGGTTAACTGCAAAAAAGTGTTATTCTCTTTATCATATTAAAATATGCCTTATTCGTAAATGCGACAACATTTACACGTATCGAACCACTAGCCCCAACCCTTATTATCATAAGACGGAACGGTACACCCTAAAAAATGTTAAAATAACAAAAACCGGACAAGAGATCGTAAAATAGTCATTAAGTCGTTGCGGGGGAGTCATGATTCGCAAATAAATCGACACTCGAGCCGCAATTAGGGGAGGGTGGGGTCGCCGGCACAAGGGGGATTTCCTTGCAATTTTAGTTAGTCCGACATGATCCGCCGACGGGTGAGAACGACAAGACTTGCAAGCTAATGGCTGCGGCGGGACGGACGACTTGCCCCGACTCACTCTCGACACGGTGCGATACTTCGTCGAAAGTGTTTCTCAGCCAGCAATTTTTTTTATGCTACCATTCACAAATGGTTAATTTAGTTAGCTCTAGGTATGAAATGATTTCAATATATTTTCTTCTATTTTTCAGACATAGACGGTCATATTATTGTCTTTTTAACATATAACTTATCATCACGCCTATAAGCCCCTTAGGGTTAAGCAGAGGTGGTGTATTGTCATTTTAAATGTCAACTTATAATCATATATCACAAAAAAACATATCACGTCATTAAGTATATTGGTAAAGTCAATATAATACCAAGTATTAATTTCAAACGCAGAACTCAAAACCATAACAAAACATTTCGAAGGCCAGGTATTTCAAACTACAATTTCAGTGTCTGCAGTTGGAAAGCTCAGTTGAAAACGTGTTCGGCTTAAAGGTTGATGAGCGAAGAATTTATTGCATTCTACATTATTTGGTTGAGTCCTATAATGTTGTTACATACTATATAACTAATAACTGTGCAAAAAATGCTAGTCTTATTAACAAGAGAAATAAAAAAGCCGTCTATGGAAAATTGAGCTATTAAAACCAATGCGAAAAGAATCGAAAGTGCAATATAAGTACTCATTTTACAGGAAATGCATATCCTATGGCGAATATAAAACATTATAATCGTAAATAATAAAATAAAAATAGTTCACTTGCATCTTCAAGTAACAAATGGTTGTTAGAACTGAGTTTCTCTCCTGTAACTCGCTGTTAAAATTAGTACTCCACTGTAAAACTAGATGGCGCTGTAGGCACCTTCAACTGAACGCTCTGTTGAAACATTACGCTTTTGTACTATGTTAAAGGCATGGGTGAACTAGTAGGTACGCCCTGAACGTATAATGTCAGTTTAAATTAATTTAAGAGTCCGAGAAGCTGAGACCGAGAAAAATTGGCAAATGATAGGAAAACACCAATTCTCTCATATATGCTGGATAATTAAATATAAAATACCTCGCAAATAATTGGCAGACTCGCCGGATTTAACCAAAACAAAACATCCTTTGTTTTATTTCTAAAATGTTTACTAAAAACATCATCCTAACTAAAATAGGCATGTTTGTTTTCTATAATACAATATATATTTGTTGTATGTTTAAACAGAATTTACATCTTAAATGAGTACTTTTGTACCTATGTTACGTGTGTGTGTGTGTGTTACAAACAGTGGCCAATCAAGCTGTCGATAATTTTAGAACGGTTGATCGTTGTGACGTAAGGAAACTCCGGAAACTGGTTACATTAATAGGTTTGGTAACAATAGTACTACCTGTACTGTAGCGATTCACTACGGGTAGAACTTTTTGATTTCTATTCCAAACTTTTTAGGAAAACTCGCCTCATATTTTTGGTTCAATTTAAAAGTTCGACTCAGGAAAAAATGTTTGTCGATTATTTTTTCTGACATATCCAGGACTGCAGATTTGGCAGCCATCGATGGTGGCAGGATTTTATTTTTTAAACTCATACACACTTAATTCTATAATCTGAGTAATACATTTAAATTGTATGTATAATTCAGTTATTTAAGCATTAATATATAGAAAGCTGTCTCCACCATACGAAACTATATAAATAGTTTTCTTCCACGCTAATTGGTACCTACGTGTGTGTACGAATTTCGTCAGATTTTTTCCCTTATTATTTTAATCTGATCTACTGTTGATTCTCGCTGGCTTTATCAACGATTCTGCTTGAAGTTAACTTTATCAAACATATAATTAAAGATTATGTCCCAATGTAGTCGACAAACCTTTTTTTTTTCAAATATTCCCGCAAAAGTGATCCTTTAATCCAAAATTAATTTATTGACATTACAATTTCAACTTAATAGGTCCAGCAGATTCGGAGCAAATTGTCTGTAACAGACGGACAGACACACAGACACCCGAGTGATCCTATTAAGGTTCCTTTTTTCATGCGGACGTACCGAACCTTAAAAAGTGTTAAACCTCTATTCACACTGTACGCGTATGTACTTATTAATAAAATGATTTATTTTAAAAGTTAAATAATGAATTGCACATTATTACCATGGCGTGGGCTATCCTCAATTAGTTGTTGCTAATACGAAAGGACCGTGAGTCAGTGGTAATGTATTGGTAGACGTACGAAGAATCGCTGCAATCTATACTGATAATCCTACTAATATTATAAATGTGAAAGTTTGTGAAGATGTTTGGATGTTTGTTACTCGATCACGCAAAAACGGCTGAACAAATTTTGATGAAATTTGGCACACAGATAGATTTCAACCTAGATTAACACATAGGACATTTTTATCCCGGTAGTACGTCCCCTTGGAATAATTTCCGACCTCCACGCGGGCGAAGCCGCGGGCGGAAGCTAGTAATAATATAATAAAGCTGTTAGGGTTGTTTTTGTTTGAACGCGCTTATCTCTGCAACTCCCGCTTGTATTTGAAAATTTATTTTTGCATTTAACTTAACGCTCGGACGCTTAGAAGCCGAGCTTCAGAAAAACGAAGTAATACCGGGGACGGACTATGCGTTGCGACACGGTGGGCCGATGGCGGAAAGAATTTTATAAAAATGTATCCGTTATTTTAGTATATTGTGTATAATACGATTTCCACTCGAACGAAGTCGCGGGCAGAAGCTATAAATAATTCTAAATTGAAATCTTCATCGACTAAATTAAATCAATCAATCAATACCCTAGAATATCAATACTTACCCGTGGAAAAAACTGGAAGGATAATGTCATAAATCAATCAATACCTTAGAATATCAATACTTATCTATGGAAAAAACTGGAAGGATAATGTCATAATTCAATCAATATCCTAGAATATCAATACTTATCTATGGAAAAAACTGGAAGGATAATGTCATATATCAATCAATACCCTAGAATATCAATACTTATCTATGGAAAAAACTGGAAGGATAATGTCATCATTCAATCAATACCCTAGAATATCAATAATATTAAAACTTAATTTAATTTAATTATCTATGGAAAAAACTGGAAGGATAATGCCATATATCAATTTAGTCGTCGTTGACAACGACGTAATAAAATCGCGGCGGGCTTCATTCGTGCTCTAGATTTTCAACTCTCGGTGTTAAGCCGAGCGTTGAGAATCCAACAGAGTGCAAGTCATCACGTCAAAAATCGAACAAAGTGTTTCACTGTTCAATTTTCAACTCCCACTGCGATTTTATTGCGTCCGTGGGAACATGGGCTTACAGCCAAAAGTCTAAGATTTCAGTATTAGATCATCATTTTAAACCAATAACTTCTTGCTGATTGTAGGTTGGTTCTACGTGGTAAGATCGCCGAGAATATCGTAAAACGTTTAATGAAAATTTGGTACATGAATAGAGAGTTCTTGATTAAATTCAATCTCAGGAAATCAGTGAGCATATGCCAAAACAAACCTTCTATTAACTTTAACTAACTAAATTCGTCCATTTCTTACGAAACAATTTCTGCAAATCGCTTAGTTCATCTCTCCTGACACGGAAACGTTGAGTATCAAGAGCATTTATTTAGCAGTACGCGTATGTAAACATAGATCTGAGGTTTGCAATGTAAACATACCTATTAGGTGAAAGATGGATACGTAAGTACCGCGTACCTGGAATGTTGGCGATTGATAGTTAGCGGGCTCTAAAGAATATGGGGGAAAGCGAACGTGGTTAATTAGGTCAAGAAGTCAAGATCGCGTTGTTTTTGCGTACTCAGTGCATAGTAACGTAAACAGTTGGCGGTTATTGCGTACATTAACTTTGTAAAGCGGGTGTTGGAAGCTTCTCATGCTGGTTTTATTTATTTATTGGTTACGTAATGTCGACCTTGTAAATACTTTGTTCCTAAGGTTGAATATCAATTGCACGTCATTAAATAACAACGTATATTTATCCATGTGACAGTTTAGTCTGTCTATCTTAGTGAATGTTTAATTTACTGGGGATTTTTTTTTAAAGTGGTAAAGCACAAGGTCTTTATTTAATATTTGTTAATTACTAGGTAGCTTCTGCCGTGGATGTCTAAAATTATCACACAGGAACGTGCAACTGGGATAAATAGTATATTATCACCCAATTCTATTTAGCCGTTATGGCGCGAAAAGATAACTTAAGTACCTACAGAAAGATAATAAATGCAATTTTTTTTTTTTTTAATGAGAATCTTGAAAATAAAATCTGACTAAAAAAATATTTTAATTCATTTTGAATATTATCATCATTAATTTGACATATTCTAGCGTCACCATTGACCTACTTATCAGTTAAGTTATTTTATAACCTCAAATTACAATAACTTTTAAGCGGTGGACTGATTTATATAAATAAAAACTCAACTATATAAAACCTTAAGATACGGGTTCTGTGACTATATTTCCAATTCCTTATATTAGTATAAGTTGTATAGTTTGTGCAGAATAAACAATTTTTATTTCTTCTTGTTTCTATAAATATCTTCTAAAAGAGTTAGGTACAAGGTACTTACATATTTTTTTTTTCAATAATCATGTGAATTTTAAAACCATCTGATGATTTTACAAAAACAGTGAAACATTTATAATTTTTATTTCCTACCAAAAACATAAATTTAAGTTTTCATATCCCTAAGCAGAGGCGGCCTTACCCATTGCGAGGCTCCGGGCGGCAGGTCTTTGCGAGGCCCTTTGTCCCTCGTGAAAAATATGTGATGCGAAAGTAGGTCTGGTTGTTTGGTTTAGGTATTTGTCGTGTTTGAGGAGAAATGCTAAAGTTATGCAAATAAATAAAATTTGAGTTTTAAAATATTCTACATTTTAAAGATTCACAAAATTAACAAATACAGAGATGATACATTTTAAAATCGATGCTTGCGGCTTTTCCTAAGACTAAAATCTTTAATTAAAGCACAATAATCTAACGAATGAGCTACATCATTTTCGATTGAAAGAATAGCAAGGGCTGCAAGCCGATTTTGTGTAATCGAATTCATCAAATATGTTTTAATAATTTTAAGCCTCGAAAAACTCCTTTCAGCAGAAGCAACTGTAAGAGGTGTGGTAGCAACAATTCTCAGGACTATTTCGATAGTGGGGTAAACTTCAATATTTTTCTTTCTATTATGTATTTCAGCGTAATCTATACATATAATAATAATCTATACATATAATAAAATTGTAACAGGCCGATGTCTGTACATTAAAGATATTGAAGAAAAAATAGTATGGGGGTCTTTATTAGAGCAACAGAAGCCAAAACAACGGTTTTAGAATTTTTGTCTGTCTGTATGTTTGTTACCGCATCACGCAAAAACCACTGCATGGAATTGAATGCAGTTCTCAATTATGTATTCCGAGAGGTCTAACTTAAAAAATAGGCTATATATTATCAAAAAAAATGATTATCTACTTGATTCTAAAGTCCACGCGTATGAAGTCGCGGGCAAAAGCTAGTACTCAATAAAATTTAAAAATATGTACGGTACAGTAACGATTTTCTAACTCATAGGTACTGCAAGCAACATAATTCAAAGGTGACACGAACGAAATGAAACACGGGGATTCCCCGAGCTGTAGAGGAGCACAACATTACTTCCCGTCTCCCGAGCTGACCCGAGTGCTAGGTATTCGATTAAAAAACCGATCTTCAAGTGTTTGCTTGACATTAATTGAATAGAAAAATACCTCAAAAAGCACCCCACGCTTTTTAATTGAATTCAATTATTTTCTCCTTTTTTAGTTTGGTTTTTAAAGCGTGTTTTTTAGTTTTTTAAACTATTTTTTTTTTTTGCTTGGCTTGTTGCGCGAGGCCCCTGCAAGAGCGAGGCCCCGGGCGATTGCCCTGTTCGCCACCCCCTAAGGCCGCCACTATCCCTAAGTTAAGAAATATTAAGTAACCCATGCAAACTTCCAGTCCCTATTGATATAGGGGTAATCCCCTTTCAGGATTATTTTTGAGACAAAATTATATGTAAGGACAGGCTCCTTTTTGTTTTTGAAAAATTTGGCAAGGAGACAAATATATGGCATCACAGAGAAGACAATTTTTATTTTATTTTTTATTTTTATTGAAATCTATTCAGCGATTTAGGCGTGAAAAGGTAACATACAGAATTACAGACATACAGAGTACATTTTGAATTTTTTTATATTAAGTTTGAAAGTATGGATTAGGTAATAATAACTTATATTTTCAGTTTGCAACTCTCAAACGATTTATAAATACGAGTATTCCTCCTACCTACTCACTTATATAAACAAGCTAAAAAATCTATTATCTGACCGAAATTTAAAAAGGTTACGACGTTATTTTAGTACCAATGAATTATGCAAATGATTTAAACTACATAAAATGCTTGCAAACGTATGTACTTACCTACTTTTTTGCAGAACCCGTGTGAGTAATGAGTAAATTTCTAAAATATTTATAATACTTGGAAATGCGTAATTATTCTTAAGCGTGGTAAGTACCTAAGTGGTAAGGTAAATTCCTATTTTTATATAACCTGGCTGAATTCGAAACACGGAAAAGCGTGCTCGTTGCCTTGACAAAGACACAAAGGATCGCAGGGAGAGAAGGGTTCACGGACGAAAATTAAGAATCCGATGGATAAAATTGATATAAAATGCTGCGTCACTGGACAATTTAATCGTAAGTGTCATAACAAATCTATGGAAAGTGGTAACTGAAAGATATCTACGAATTTGTGTTATTAATTAATTCTTTACTAAATAATCACCTTTTTGTTGGGGTCGGCATCCAGTCTAAACAGATGCTGAATGAGCTGTATACCATTATTTTAAATGGAGCGACTGCTTAACTGACCTTCACAACCCAGTAACTAAGTAACACGATACCATTTGGTAAGACAGATTGTCAGACTTTCGGGATTCTGACAACCCGTAGGTAACGTCTGTCAAGGATCCATGAATGACAGCTGGGACGGCGGGACCAACAATTTAACTTGCTTTCCGGGGCGGGTAAGGTCCTTGGGATGTAAAAATGGTATCTACGGCCCAACCACGGCAAGCGTAGATTAATCTGATCGTTACTTGCTTTACTTCGCCATAAGTCCCTCAATCACGGAAGTAAACATATAGGTAGCGGCGGAATTTTTACGCGCCTTGGATCTCCAACGCACTACTTATTTTCGACGCACTGGGATCCACTCTATTGGATTCTCAATGCTCGGTTAAGCACTGAGGATTGAAAATCCAGCGCACGGTAAAATCCCCCGCCGCGATATTTTCACGTCCGTTCGAACACGATCTAATACTAGGTACGGCTCTGATTTTACTTGAAAGTAAAATTAGAATTAAACTTAAATACTCCAAGGCAATCCCTTATTTCGTAAATATCCGTCAAAAAATTATAGAATAACGAAGAAATCGGCAAGGGGTATGGAGTTTCCTCATTAATAGGTACCTACCTATATTAACGAAGGCGGACCGTCTAATTGTCTTCACAATTAGTAAAACGGACCGCCTCCCGAGTCGAATAAAATTTCGTAGGTTGAGTAGATAGGTACCTATACAAAGGTTGTGTGAAAATCGTGGTGTAATAAGGATAACGAATAAGAGGGCGATCAATGGCTGTTGTATTTGCAGTCCTTTAAAACGCACGCAATATCTTTGATACAAAGACAACAACGCATTCATGAGGAAAAGTGAAACTCTCTGTGCCTTATATTTGCTTTACAGGACTTTAACGCGTAACCAGTTAATTAAGTACCTACCACGGATTCAGTAAATAGTTCTAAACTTAGTGCCGAAACTTTTCGTTGGTTATAAAAGATAACTTGTTGTTCCAAACCGTTTGAACGAATAGGTTTTGGTAAAAATACTAAGAAGTTTTTTTTTTTAAACGTTGCCCCATACTAGGAATTTTTCCTGTATTGTGGGTGCGTTTACAAACATTTAACACTCACATACACAAGACCAGACCCGGAACAACTACTTGTAGGTCATACCAATATTTGTTCCGTGCGGGAATCTAACCCACGATACGCAGCGCAGCAGTCAATCGCTTAACCGCTGCGCCAACCGTGCCGTCAAAAGTACAAAAGAGACGAAACATTTCTACGCTCGCCGTCTACAATCACATGCAGAATTCATGGTTTCAGTTTTTCTCATCGATTTTCCTACCACCCTGTATACTGTAAAACAGGATAATTTAATACACAAATACTCATGTTTGTAAGATTTTGACGCAAAAATAACTTGTTTTTCTATATAAAAGGTACTGAGTAATCGTAACAGCTTACAGAGGAGACCTCTGTAAGCTGTTACGATTACTCAGTACCTTTTCATTCTATTAAAATAAACACTTTTACGAAGCAAATCCCTACTTCCATACTTAATATTATTAATGTAACAGTAACTCTGTCCGTCAACCTGACCGTCACTTTCGACGCGACTTTAGTAAAACAAATTGTATTAAAACTTCATGCAAATGGTATCGCCCGGTATCGTTGATATCGCCCGCCCGCTCGTTTTGCGTACTTTCTGACAATTTTTTTCTTTTTGTCTCGGGCCGTTAGGTTCTGCCAGAATCGCATCGTATTGTCGCGTCGCGCCTGTTTGTGGCAGCCTTTAACCGCTGAACGATGTATGGCATAGACCTAGATTAGAACAAAGCACAATTTTTATCCCGGTAGTAAGTTCCGGTGAGATTATTTTCACTAGCGCGAAGACACGAGCAAAAGTAAGTATCCAAAAAGAAAAAAAATACTAGTTAAACTTAGGTTAGGACGCTGCTTCTCCCAAGGTTCATTATCTATCAGTTATCAAGTAAACCAAGGTTACGTTAGTCACCAAACCACGTTAGGTAATGTAGAGCCAACAAACGAGAGTTTACTATAGGCTACGGTTTAAGTCATAAGCTATTAGAATCTTTACGTCCGTTTCTTAAGTCATTGATGTCAAACTACAGCATAACCGCTTAACACCTGCTGTGATTAAATATTTTTGAACTTATTTTATTTATTAAGACTACTTAGTTAAATCTGGCCAACCGTTCGGGGAAACAAGGCGTGATGTTATGTTAGATACTTGTTTATTTTAATTGAGAAAGGCTCTACGTACGTTTCCATGGCAACTTCAATTGTACACATCATTTATGTGGTATTTTCTGTCTTTGTATAAAGTAAAAAATTCACCAATGATACTAAACGTGATCAGAAAAGAAAGAAAGAAAGTAGTATTTATTGTGACTCGCACAGGAAGATCAGAAGCTAAACAGTTTTATGACTGTTTAGTTTCTGATTTTCCTATGCAATATAATATTTAAAAAAAAAACTTATACGAGGTCAAAAGGCTCCTATATCAGCACGATGCTGCGACATTGGCACACGTCAGCACGTTCAAGACCAGTCGGTGTCATATTTATTGTAAAATATTGACAGTAAATAACAACTCTAGAAAGCGGTCATATTTGCCTAATCGACCTATAGCAATGAGCTAGGTATCTCATTGCTGACCACAATGACATCAACAAATAAAGTTACATCATCTGAGATTTTTTTACTGTTAACATATCAAATATCAATAACTACCGTACGGGTCGATCGATCAGGTTAAATTATGCTTGCCGCGGTTGGTCCGTGGATGGGGTGACCATCTTTACATAGCAAAACTCCTCCGTTCCTCGGAAAGTACGTTAATCAGTTGGTCCCGGCTGTCATTCGTGGATCTTTGACAGTCGTTACGGGTCGTCAGAAGCCCGAAAGTGTGACAACCAGTCTAACCAAGGGGTATCGTGTTACCCAGTAAGTGGGTTGTGGAGGTCAGATAGGCAGTCGCTCCATGTAAAATGCTGGTATTCAGCTGCATCCGGTTAGACTGGAAGCCGACCCCAACATAGTTGGTAATAGACTAGGCAGATGATGAAATCAAATCAGATCACTGAGCTTCAGTACCTACAATCAGTGACAAGAGCCGATTAACACTGTTATATTACCTATTTTCTCAATTGACTCAAAATTCGTTCAGTGTGTTTAATTTTTCACTTCAATAGCTGACCATTTATTTTTCTTAAAGAATTAAGAACGCTGTTCGCTTGTGTCCGAGATACGTGACATTGAACTAGGTTTGTTTCATGACGCGGGTCACATTAGCATATTTCTTTGCTGGTTAAATACCACAATTTGCCTGCAAATACATATTATTATGGTTCTTAAAACTGTTGTAAGTTTGTTGTTTCCTGATTTTTAAATAGTTTGCTACCTTTCTTCCTCTTTTACTTAGTGCATTTCACATATTTTTTTTTTATTTATGTAAATTTGACATCACGTACGTCTTCGACATAGGTAACTGCTCAGCTTTATGTCGAATATATGTTTTATTATCGAAATTTCTCTTATTTTTCCGTATTTCGAATAAAGAACGAAGAATTAAGATTGTTGTTCAAAGCTCTGATCGTTGAAAAAAAATACTTTTTTCATAGGCAAACCGTGTAAAGCCTTGCAAACGGTCAAAACGCAAAAAAAAAGAAAAAACGGAATCCCCGCTTTGTCTGCCGTGCGCACTGGGTTAGGTGGACCCGACCGACCCTTGCTCGTTGAAGCGCCAGCCCGCGCTGTAGCTGAGCTAGTAGAGTTAAATTCCCTGACTAATAATAATAATGCCAATATTTTGATCCAGCCTGTCCCCACTTGCTGTCCCCTTACCTGTGACGCCCTGAGCCGAGGCCCGTACCCCGCAAGAGGTGCCCTCAGCGTGCAGTCGCCTAGTAATATAAGTAGTTTAAAGCCCATGGCTGGAGGCTTTAAGTTTTTTTAATAGCAGCCCCAGGAAAGTCCGGTTAAGCAGTCACGGCCTCTCAAGGCCAACTGCGAGATGCCCTACAAAAAAAAAAGCTAGCTGGCCAGATCTACCGCATCATTAAAGTCAGGTAATCATATAATAAATTAAATTCTGCGCTTTAAAACGTACGCACCCATCTCGCAGTCAGTTTTCGCTTACTAATCGCTACAGAAACGTTCACAGTACGTACTTATACGCAGAATTCCATGTAATTATAGGTAAGCCGGCTTTTGTGAGGCATTAGGTAAGTTCGCGCAAATGCACTATCAGCGTTAACCTTCCGCAGATTTCTATGAAATTACAAGCGGCGTTTGGGTCGCATTAATTTCGCACAAACGCATAATCCGCGTAAATTAAACTAGCCAGCGTAAAGTAAAATGCGATATGAACCGCACGCGTTGACGAGACGCATTTCAATTATTCAAACAGCACCCTAATTGCGTAACTCACGATTCATCATAATTTGTTTCGTTTTGAAACAGATGGCTAAACCATTGCTTCATATTTTCGAAAAATGTGTGTGCTCAACAACGTAAATAGCGCAATGAATATTGTTGAAATGACAAATTGAAACCGATTATGATTAATCGCGTGTTACGCAATTAGGGTGCTGTTCAGAAACTTTGAATATTTTGTGAACGGTAGGTATTTTCCATTTGCTGATGTAGGTACACAATGAATTATCCTTATTATATAATAGGTCTTTACCTATGAAATTGCCGTTTTGTATGAAAAAATTTAAACGAATTTTTTTCATGTATTTTTTATTTGTATTAATCGAAGTAATCACCCATGCAATCAATGCATCTTTGCCATCGCAGTGGCAGTTTATTGATGCCCTTCTTAAAGAAATCAGCTGGACGGGAGGCAACAAATTCTTCAAAGGCATTTTGAGTAATTCCACTTTGCCCCACCAAGCCCGCCACCCTGGTGTGGCAAAGTGGACTGCCTAAAATTTTGCAGTGGAATATGCCCCACTATTCTGATTTGATGGGGCGGATAACACTAGCATAAACACTTTGTGGATTCTGCCCCACTAGGGTTGGCAGCTCAGGATTTACGAGACATTCACCGCCTCATCTAACCCAAATGATTCACCAAAAATAGAGGGGATATGGCGCTCGGCGGCCGCTGCCGCGGCACCGCTCGCTTCGCTCGCTCGCCGTCGCGCGTTAAGGGTCACTGTTCTAACCTAACCTAACCCAAATGATTCAAAAATACATGTTAACCTTCATACACAAATCCTGAGCTGCCAACCCTAGTGGGGCAGAATCCACAAAGTGTTTATGCTAGTGTTATCCGCCCCATCAAATCAGAATAGTGGGGCATATTCCACTGCAAAATTTTAGGCAGTCCACTTTGCCACACCAGGGTGGCGGGCTTGGTGGGGCAAAGTGGAATTACCCGGCATTTTGTACTGCCTCTCGGGTATTGAATTTTTTTCCCGCCAAGAAGTTATCCAAATTCTGGAAAAAGTAGTAGTCTGTAGGCGCAAGGTCTGGTGAGTAGGGCGGATGACGGAGAGCTTCCAACCCCAGTTCTTGCAACTTGGAGACCGTCTGCTGTGCAGTATGAGGTCGCGCGTTGTCGTGCAGGAGCAGCGGAGACGAGCGATTGACCAATGCTGGTTGGAGATGTGCCAGCTTCTCCATCATTGTGTTCAGTTCTTCACAGTACACATCTGCAGTAATGCTCACCCCGTTTGGTAAGAAGCTGTGATGAATCACACCGGCGCTAGACCACCAAACAGTGACCATCACTTTTCTAGGGGTAAGTTTTCGTTTAGGGCATTGTTTAGGTGCTGAACCAGGATCTAACCAACTTGCTGAGCGCTTGCGGTTATCAAACAGAATCCATTTTTCATCGCAGGTAACAATGCGGTTCAAAATTCCTTCATTTGTGTGTCTGTTGAGCAGTGCAAGGCACGTCTCGACGCGTACTTCGCGCTGACGATCATTGAGTTCGTGGGGCACCCATTTGTCAAGCTTTTTTACCTTGCCAATTTGACGCAAATGGACCAATATTGTTTTGACGCTAACTTCGAAAGCTGCTGCTAATTCAGCCGTAGATTGTGTATCATCAGCTTCCACAATCGCCTTTAATTCGTCATTGTCGACCAAAGTCTTCGGACGACCGCGAGGTTCATTTTTCAGGTCGAAATTTCCAGAACGGAAGCGAGCAAACCAATAACAGGTGGTGCGTTGGTTTGTAGTGTTAGCTCCGTAAACGTCGTTGATGTTGCGTGCCGCTTGTGCCGCGTTGCTGCCACGACGGTACTCATATTCCATAATTACTCGAATTTTTAACGTATCCATGATGACGAAAAAGATTGAAATGCGATGAAAATGTAACACTAATCAATAAACAAATGACTACTTTTGGAAAAAAAATCCATGTTTTTAAAATAAAATTAATTTGAAATTAGAATTCTTACCCAAACAAAAATTATTTTGATTTGAAATGGCCAGTACTGCAAAACGGCAATTTCATAGGTAAAGACCTAATATTATGATGTAATAGTTATTGTGGCGATGACATTCGCTATAATTTTGTAACTGATTATAGTGTTATATTTATCAAAATGTGAATTCGTCCAAAAAGGTTAATAAATGAAAATACATTGAGTTTTTTTTTTTATAGGTACGTGACTCGTTTTTTCACCGCAACCATCATCATCATTTCAGCCGAATGACGTCCACTGCTGGACATAGGCCTCCCCCAAGCCCCGCCACTTCGACCGGTTCTGAGCTTCCCGCGTCCATCGGACTCCTGCTGCCTTCACAAAGTCATCGGTCCACCTCGTGATGTAAAGTTGGAAGGCCTCCCCTTCTAACTTTACGTCTTCCGGTACGCGGTCGCCACTCCAGAAGTTTTCGGCCCCATCGGCCATCTGTTCTGCGTGCAATGTGCCCTGCTCACTGCCACTTAAGTTTGGCAATTCTTTGGGCTATGTTGGTTACCTTGGTTCTCCTGGGGATCTCTTCATTCCTGATTCGATCAGGTAGGGAAACTCCAAGCATAGCCCTCTCCATTGCCCTTTGGGTGACCTTAAGTTTTAAAATCTTAATAATTGTACATAATATTTCTCGTAAATAAAATCAAGTATTCTTGTGGCTTTTGGTTGAGAGTTTTTACATCATCATCATCATCATCATTTCAACCGAAAGACTTCTCCTGCTGGACATAGGGTTTGCTATAATCGCCTCGCTTGGCAGGCGGGTTGACGATCGCAGTTTGGTGGTTTAATGCATAGAGAACGCTGCTGCCCATTCTCTGTCGATCCCCTTAATCGCATTCTACGACACCCATGGCATGAAATGGGAAGGTGCTATTCTTTACGTCCTTTTGCGGAAGGCTTATGTCCAGCAGTGGACGTCTTTCGGCTGATATGATGATGATGAACTTTCAGTATCGGACCCGGTACCTGGATTTCTGCGTTGTTAATGGCGATCAGCTTTCCACCTATTAGTGACTCTCTTCAAAATAAATCTTCAGATTAGTGAATATCCTTCAAAATAAATAAGATTCTGATTGGTAGTGTGTTAGGGTCTTAGGGTGCAGCAGGTCACCTCATATTATCGGTCCCGCTACTGCCACACTGACTGCAAACATTTTATCGTAACTTGTCATAATAATAGTTCGTCTTGATATGCGAGAAGACTGACTTCCCATCTATGTCTCAAACCATAATGCATTAGTCTATTAGTAGACTTAGCAATACATTCCGCATTCGTAAGCAACACGTGCCGATGGCTCTAAATTTGTATGAGAATGCACGATACACGTGGCTACTCCATTTAAACTGGGACAAACGGGCCGTACTATAATTATTGTTAGTACTTAGTTGTGTACGGAAGCTTTCAGCTGTATAGGCAGGGTCGAAAGTTCTCAAAAGCTGAAAGTAATCTTTAAGTGTAGGTATACATTGTGTGCAATTTTCGTGGAAGGTACAGTCAAGGACGAAAATAGGCACCGACACCACAATACTGTGCCTACACTGTGAAGTCAAAAACGATTTACTAAAGATTTTTAAATTAAATTTTAATAAGCAGTTTCACAAACAGATTGTGAATTTGTGAATTGTATCTCTGAAACCTCAACATTTGAACCGATGTCTATGAAACTCTAAAATTTCGAACCGCTTGCTAATGCGGTTTTAAAGATATACATACACACCGACAGCGGCGGCGGGTACCTATCGTTGACACCTTTCAAGAACTGAACTAAACCAATCTCTAACTTTATAAGTACAGCAAGTACAAAACACTGCCGCTTCTAATATTATAACAACATTTAAAGGACGACAATGTACGATAATTAACGTCTATAGGAGCTTGCAGACGCCCAATGCAATTGATCAATTAATTAATTAAAACGGAGTACCTAAGTACAAAGTATGAAAACGCCTGTTATGCTTGTTAGCAATATTGTGGAGGACTGTACCGTTCCAAACGCAATTAGACAGTGTCTACGGTGAGAGTACTTTGAACATTCGATATTTGATTTTTACATCGATACACAGTAGCATAAATAATAAAATAATCTTAAAGATGTTTTTCTTTTGTTTTTTTGTATTCTACTAGGATTTTTTTGACCTCAAAGGGAAAGGAACCCAATTAAATCAGCTGCGTCTAGGACCTTGATAATCGATCTTTTGGGGCTCAGGCTTTCCCACGGTGAGAGGGATGGTTTTGGTTTTAGGACATGCCGGCTTCCTCACGATGTTTTCTTTCACCGTTTTGAGAGCACTGTGGATTTATTTATTTATGTAAAATTCAACCACACAAATGTACAGAGGCGGACTTAATGCTATAGGCATTTTTTACCAGTCAACCTTTGGGTGATGCAAAAACAAACAGTGCGACGTGCAATAAATCAACAGAATAAATACAAACGGATGAACCTATTAAAACTATAAATGTAATGAAATAATTGATTGAGTGATTAAATCGTTTTTTGAAAGTAAAACGCCTGTCTTGGATCGAACCTTTGACCTACAACTCGTAAGCCGCGGTCGTTAAATAGGCCACCATTGCTGTCTGGGATGTAACATGTTCAAAATAATGTTGCTTATTAGTCTCGTGAGATACCGATCTAATCAAACTAGTGACGAATGAACTATGAAATGATTAACGGAACTCGTCAAGTAGATATCATGAGTATGTACTCATAATGTTTGAAAGCACTCACAAATATTGGTCAATCAGGACAGTTAACACAAATGAGGTATTTAACCTATTGACTTGTAACGTCGATCTAAATATAACATTTACCCCAGACCGAAACCCATATTATGGATTTAAATAGGTACTAGTCGACCAAGAAAATTTGAAATTTTGAATGGGAAAATATAAACTTCATATTATTTTTGGATCAAGTAACACAGTAGCAAAATTAAATTGGTTGAAATCCTTACTAATATTATAAACGCGAAAGTTTGTATGTAGTATGGATGTTTGTTACTCTTTCACGCAAAAACAGCTGAACGGATTTTGATGAAATTTGGCATACAGATAGAGTATAACCTAGATTAACACATAGGATACTTTTTATTCCGGTAGTACGTCCCCGCGGGATAATTTCCGACTTTCACGCGGGTGCAGCCGCAGGCGAAAGCTAGTACCTTATAAAGTTCACAATTCAATAGTGATGAGAATAACGACGACTATTTCCTAAAGATTACTTCCTTGCCGAAACGAGATGTTTATAATACGAATTATGCATATTGCATATAACAAAAAACGTAAAAAAAAGGCAAATTGCTAATATTTTTGACCTGCGTTTGTGCCCGGTAAATAATGTTACCATAAAATCAGTTTAACTTTTGTTTGTGTACACCACGTCGACTTAGCCACCACTAGAATGTAGCTATGTACTCTCAATTAAGTAAGTAAGTTATCCGATTTTCCAGTAGGTTGCCGATCAAACCAGAAATGTTTCAATTTTCAGTGTAGGTAGTACCTATGCTATGGTCCATCATTAAATTCGTTAATCAGCATTATTATAATTCTGGATATTGTTGATGGAAAATGTAGTGGTAAGTTAATAATATAATCTGTTTTATTTGGTATTCCTTAGTCTATCTTTACACCGAGAAATTGTAATGGTTGTTTTCCCGCAGCGGTTTTGTTTTGGTAATACAATCGTTTTAGAAACAAATAAAATATTTGAAACTAAAATTTGCGAAAAATCACAAGGGTATCGGGTTACTCAGTAACTGGGTGGTGGAGGTCAGATATCCAGTTGCTCCATGTAAAATACAGATATATAGTAGTTTCCGATCAGACTGTAAGCCGACCACAATAAAACTTACATCCTAATACAGTTTTCAAGTCAATATTACAAGAATATATTGTAATATAGTCGGGAAAAGGTTAAGCAGATTAATGTATTAATACATACAGCTTCTGCCCGCAAATTCGTTCGCATGAAAGTCGTAAGTTACACAAAGATATACTGAAATAACAGACACATTATTTAATATAAAACTTCTTCGGCGTGTCCCAACGCGTCGCGTCACAACCACAGCGCGCGCTCTCGTTACTACTGCGTTTGTGCTCACCGTTCTTTCGCACTATTTTCTTGCTCGGCTCCTATGGGTTATAGCGTGGTTTTAATAGCCTACAACCTTGCTCAAGAATTCGGCTATCAAATGAGAAGTAAGTGGTCAAATGAGAAGTAAGTGGTCAAATAAGAAGTAAGGTGTCAAATGAGAAGTAAGGTGTCAGGTGAGAAGTAAGTTGTCAAATCCAACTAGTTCCAGAGACCAACAAAGACAACAAACTCTCCAGCGTTGTTTTAATTAAGTAAACCTATTTAGTCATACCTAATCTATAATAGGCAGGTACGTCATCTGACTCGCATCACAAACTCACAATAGGATAATAATGAAGGTTCGATGAGGCCGTTATTTGGCGCCTAGTTATTAACTCGCAACCGGCGAGCGGGTATGACCAGGGCCCCAATTCTGTAAGTATGGTTATAATGAATCCCCGCGGAATTTTACTACGTTCAAACTACGTCAATATCGTGTTTTTTTTAAACCAATGTAACAGTAAGGAATCGAAATGTTATATTCTATATGTTCCAAGACAATTTAACGATATTATTAATACGATATTAGCAGATTTCGTGTGTGATTGACGTGGTTTTGAGTAAGGAATCGTTAAGTAGTCATAATGAATTAGGGCCCTGATACTATGCTCTAAGTATCTACATATAACAAATGATCTGGTTTTAAAAGTGCCGTAGGTAACAGTTGCAACTTAATAACCCACTGCATTATTTTTGGTTTTTGGTGAATGGGTCAGGTCTTGATCTCGATCACGTCTGACGAAAAGCAATGGATGAGATCTATTATGGAACGAGCGTGCCCAGAAGACGCCTGCACCGATGATGTTATGCACTAATTGAGGATCTAACATGTCGTAGAGACGTAAATCATCACCATCAATTTTGTCAGGTCAAACTACTCATTGTTCTGACATGACATTTCGTCAAGCTTGAATAGGACGGAGGTTATTAAACGGAATGATTTAGTAAGTTCTATTATTAGGGACAGAACTAAAATTTTAACGTCTGTAATTACTAATACCTATTCTTAATGGATGGTTTTATTCCAAAGACAATTTATATTTTTTCCGTCTCACAACACATGAGTTCACAATCACAATCAGTCACAAAGATGACATACCATGTTTTTCCCATCTCAATGCATCCATGCTATGTATCAAGTACCTTTAAAATGTAGTAACGGTAACTGTTTTTTCAGTTATTTTAAAAACGATCTATAATATGATAATAATCTTTCTAGTATAAATTATTTTATTTCTGTTAGTAGGTTTGTACAAACACTTTTAGACGTCAATCATATTTTTCAAACTAGATGAGGTCAGCGTTTCCTATCTGACTAGATACCCTGAGAAGAAAGGCCGAAACACACTCAGAGGTCACAGTCTCTTTTAAAGTCCAGACATAATCTTGGTAAGATCATGTGAAGACCATGCGGATTGGTGTCTGAAATGGTATTTTTAGGAAAGAACCACACAGAATGAGAGTAATCATGCAGCTCATCTCAGAACTTGAGGAGCTCAACTATTTGACAAACAATACCAAAGAAAGGACGTTTTGATAGGCCGCATAAGTTACAGACTCGAACTTCAAGATTAACATTAAAAACGAACTGAAAAAGATGTGAAAAAATAAACACGACCCTAGTCCTCACATTCACAATCATTAAAACAATAATAATATTTTACTTCTCAAAGTAAATATTCATGTCAAATTGTGAATAATATCTAACCTGTTAACTGTACGTATAACATCTAACATCAGCTCCTAAGATTTCAAACCTGTAAAATATTAAACGTTAACTGAAGAATAAAAGAATGAGAAAGTTTCGAGAAGTATTGGGTAGTGAGTGGAGTTGATTCCCGCGGCTCGGCGACGTGGCACGGGGAAGTTAAGCCCACTTAGCGAGCGACGGCGACCGCCGAGCGGGGACGCTCCTATCACCTACCACCGGCCTAACTCACTCACTTCTTATATCCGGCGAAAAATGTCAACGCTGTCGGGCCTAGAACCATGTGCTCTATTCACGGTAACGTTGTGCGCCGATGACCCTTAAACTTTGTACATTTTGTTGTTATTTCGCTTTAATGTCAGCCAAAGCTACCCCAAAATAAAAAGAGGTGTACACCCACATTTCGTCAAATATATTTGAATCCCATTTAATCGGGAGCAAACCTATTGGCCATCAACTGGGTACCTACAAATCCAGCTCCGGGGTGCTACTGAGAAATTCCTAATGAAAAAGTCCAATAACAATTTGCCCGACCGGTGAATCTAACCCCGGACCTCATGTTCAGCAGTAACCTGTGCTATCACTAGACCAATGAAGCAATTTTTCTAATTAAGTATGTTTTGAAAATGAATAAACCTAAAACGAATACCAACCGAATTACGCTCTAAGAAAAATATGACAAATCAAATAGGTACCGCAGTTTATTCATGTAACCAGCTACTGCCCACAGCTTTTAGAAAAATTACAGTTACACAGAATTACATATCTATCATCACCATCTCTGTCCAGCCTTTTCCCAACTATGTTGGGGTCGGCTTCCAGTCTAACCAGATGCAGCTGAATACTAGTATTTTACATGGAGCGACTGCCTATCTGACCTCCACAACCCAGTTACTGGTTAATACGATACCCCTTGGTAAGACTGGTTGTCAGACTTTCGGTCTTCTGACGACCCGTAACGACTGTCAAAGATCCACGAATGACAGCCGGGACCAACGGCTTAATGTGCTTTCCGAGGCACGGAGGAGTCTTGGTATGTAAAGATGGTCATCCCATCCACGGACCAACCGCGGCAAGTGTAGCTTAAATAAAAAAATAAAAAAAAAACTTTTTATTTCGGACTGAAAAATAATCCATAGATGTCGCTGATGTGCTTAATCTGATCGATTGACCCGTGATTTAATTACATATCCGTTTATAATTAAAGCATGGATTAATCATAAACTTCAAAATTTTAACAAAAAATACAATAACATAAAAACAAATCGAGTTAAATCTTACTCTCTCCAGTAGTAGCGTTACCGTGTATTTGCTCTACAAACAGATTAGCCGATACAAAAGTGCTCATCGCAGACGGAGACCATTCATACAAACTAATACTATTAACGCATTCGCTAATTGACCGACACCAGTCATTAGGACAGAACTTGACACAAACACAAAAAACTTCGCTCTTTTGACCACAAATTTAATTTCATTGTTTACAGATATTTTGTTCCGATATTTTCATTATCCTTTCTATTACATATAATTAAGTAGTTTGTCTGATAGATAGATAATAAATTAACGGTGTTCACAATTATACGGTGACATATAAAGGTGTCTCAATAAGAGTGCACTTAATTTCGTGTAAAAAAAAATTCATGCTTGTGGCACCTCTGAAATTAGACAGCTGTCACCTATGTTTATTCCGATTATTAAAAATGGAGCGCTTTACGAAAGAACCACGCGATATAATTGTGAAAACTTATTACAAAAATTTGGAAATTTATGCTGAGACTGCTCGCAAACTTCGCTGAATTTTCAGTCGAGAAAGTGCACCTACACCATTCGAAGAGTGATCAATTTTTTAAAGAAACTGGTTCGATTATGCACAGTAAGACTCCTGTGCGTCAACGTACCGGTCGGTCTCTTAAAAAGAACATGAAAACATTTTGTCAGGCGGCGTGATTGGGCCTTACTTTTTTTTTTAAATGAGATCGAAATTGCAGACTGTGAACGGCATTCGTTACAGGAACATGATAACGGAGTTCTGGTGTCCTCAACTGGACGGCATTAATCTGGACGACATGTGGTTTCAGCAAGACGGCGCCACCTGCATTGCAGCAACGATTACCAGAACAAATTATCTCAAGAAATTCTGATACCAATTGGCCACCAAAACCATGTGATTTAACGCCATGGGATTTTTTTCTTCGGGGTTTAGTCAAATCTCGGGTTTATGCGAATAAACCAGAAACAATTCCTGAGTTAAAATCCGAGATCCAACGCGTCATCGGTGAGATACAGTCACAACTCTGTGAAAAAGTCATGAAAAGAGTAATGGCCTGTCATCAGAGCCGTGGGGGCCATTTGCCGGATATTTTATTCCATACTTAATTGGAACATGTCTTCTTTACAATCCAATAAAAAAAATCACAACTCTCTCAAAAATACTTAATACGTGTTTTTGTTTTAAAAGTAATAAGTGCACTCTTACTGAGACACCCTTTATATCAAAAGGATCTCTCAGAGTCTGCACCAGATTGTAAGTTAACAGCATTTGAAACATAGAGGAGCGCTTTTCAATCGTTTGCCGGAAAACCTGCGAACAGGATATTAAAGGGATTTAATATTGCGCGGGAGACAAAGGGCAGAGTTGAAGCTAAGCTTTAGATGAGACTGTCACAGGTAAAACTTTTGTGTTTTATACCTGATCCTTAAATAGTTTAGAAATTATAGAAAGATTAAAAATGTCGACTTTGCAAAAGGAATATGTAAGGACTGAATAACGTAGCATAATATTGCTTCTACCTCATGGGAGTAAACATAAATTTTTGCATTGAAATAATGAACAAAGTCCCTGCAAATAGATTAATAAATGAAAAAAATTGTATGTTTAGATGTGTGTTATTAAATCACGCAAAAATGGCTAGACGGATTAAGATGAAATATGGCACACAGATAATTTATAGCCTGGATTAATACATAAGATACTTTATCCCGATATTCTTATGAGATCGAGACTTAAGCGGGTAAAACCGTGGGGCACTTCCAGTAGAAAATAAATAAACGGCGACTTAATCATGAATGGTTCGATTAGTTCGGCCCACATACAAACATTTGTTGATAAGATAAGCATTGATCTTGTTGCACCTGCGTTATCGTTGAATGACACACAAAATTTTGTGTACCATAAACATAGATTTCACGGGCATAGAGATCACCTACTTATTATAAATGTGAGGACTATGTGGGTAATTCTTTTTTATTTTTTCTTATTTAGTTTTCCTGGCAGTTTTAGTAGTTTAGGCTGCCAACCTAAATGTCCTTTCTTTAGTACTGCTGCGCGCCACAATAAATGTCTGGTACATGCACAATGAGTATTAGTTACTACTAGCGCCATCTAGTAACAGAATTAATAGAGTCAAGATCTTTCTAGAAATTTCGATGCTAGAACTTTCTAGAACTATCGACATCTGTTCAGCCGAGGCCGGTATGTACTCGAACATACTAGATGCTTCTACAGTAGAAGGTTCTGGAACTAACCGAAAGCCCTATAAAAGGCCGGAATAAATCGCGACCCGACCCCCGACCGTCCCTTGCTCGTTGAAGCGCCAGCCCGCGCCGCAGCTGAGCCAGTAGAGTTAAATTCCACAAATAATAATAATAATGCAAATATTTTTGCCTGTCCCCACTTGCTGTCCCCCTACCAGTGACGCTCTGAGCTGAGGCTCGTACCCCGCAGGGGGTGCCTTCAGCGTGCAGTCGCCTAGTAATTTAAGTAGTTTTTAAGCCCTGGCTGGAGGCGTTAAGTTTATTCTTAATGGCAGCCCCAGGAAAAGACCAGTTAAGCAGTCACGGCCTCTCAAGGCCAACTGCGAGATGCCCGAAAAAAATTAAAAAATAAAGCGACCCCACCAGTATTGGACAAGCGATACATGGGAAAACGGCGAAAGCGATCTTCAAATGCGACTTAGAGTGATCAGTAGTGCAATTGTGTTTTGTAATTAGTGTGTTTGAGTTGTTATTAGATTGTTTAATGAAAGTGTTATTTTTGATAATTTATATTGGCAGTTTTTAATTGACACGAACCCCAAGCTCGTAACAGTATATAGGTACTGTTCGTCGAGTTGTTGAGCTCCTCAAGTCCTGTGTTGCGCTACACGATTACTGACACATGCTTGCACTGACTGGACCGGTCCACTCAAATCTGTGTGTTGACCATTTCAGACAGTAAACTACACAGTCCTCACATGATCTGACCAAGATTATGACTGCATTTAAAAAAGGCACTTTGACCCTTGAGTTTCTTTTGCCATTTCTTCTCAGGGTTTAGAGAGGGAATGTCGATTACAACTAGCAATTTTTTTAATAAGTCTTGTAAAAGCGATATCGATATCGTATTTACAGAATAAACAATCCATTTCATTTATCATAGGTACAATGCATCACATAATGGTAACAAATATTGATGCATATTTTTCCCAAATAACACTTAAATCCTGTTCGAAAACAATACATACATTATTTTAAACAAATGAATTGCATGCAATAACTATAAAAGGCAAACATGTGAATTTTTATAACCAACGTATATTCAAAGAATCTCATTCATTTTCAGTTCACGAAAAACTATCAATAATCAGCTTTTTCCAGCGGCTACGCCCGCGTCGAGGTTGGAAATTATCCCGCGGGAACGTACTACCGGGATATGTGTTAATTAAGGTTATAAACTATCTGTTTGCCAAAGTTCATCCAAATCCGTTCAGCCGCTTTTGCGTGATTAAGTAACAAACATCCAAATATCGAAATATCCAAACATCTAAATATACATACAAACTTTCACATTTACAAACTACCAAACCCAGGTTCGATCGAATCAGCCTTATAGATTCATTGATATTCTCACTTCTGGGACCCAGGTAAGCCCAGTCTCAGTGGGCCGTAATCTACCACGTGGGCCCAGTGTGGGTTGGTAGATGTAACATGTTCAAAGACATGTAACTTTTTGGTTCTAGGACTGTCGGATTCCTCTCAATTTTTTGCTTCACCGTTATGAGAACAGTAGCGATGAAATAATTTACACGAAGCAAAGTTCCTGTCTGGGCCCAAACCTACGATCTACGTACCGTAAGTCGCGGCCTTTACCACTGGCCCACTACTGCTCGCCATTTCGACAGTTCTCATTCTCCACAGTTCGATCGAGTGTAATTAACGAATTCACTATCTTGTATTTACAGAATGTTCTTTATTACAGTGTTGCATCTAACGGACCATCTACACGGTTTGCATTCTGCCTCTACAATGCATCTATGCGAGGTCTACGCAGCATCTACGCGGTGGCAGAGCAGACAGAATAAAAAGAAGATTTTATTTGTACAAGTTTGCACAGAATTCCACGATGAATCATTTCTAGGAAAGGTGCGAAGGTCTGATATGTCTACCTATTATGTACAGGTACCTAGATAGCTACAGGTCTCCGATAGATGACGTCAAACGAATCATGGTTTTCGCTTAAACATCTTGTAACTTTGTAGTATAAAATTATAATGATGTTCACGTATGGAGGCGTACAGTTCCAGCAGCAGTAACAGGCCATAGTCCTTCTCTTTGTAATAGAAGTAACAGACAGTCCGCTGTGCAGGGCCTGCATGGAAGACGACAAGACAGCAGGACACGTGCTGTTAAACTGCCCGGCGGTCGCCAATTACAGGGCAAAATACTTCAGTAACCCAAGTACCCCACGTGAGATCATTTACAGGGCAAAATACTTCAGTAACCCAAGTACCCTACGTGAGATAGTCAGCAACACCAAGGTGTTGCTGGCCTTTATCGAGGAGCTGGGGTGGATCGAATGACCGCTTCTCCCACCTGTACGCAAAATACGCGCTTTGACGTGGAATTGCGGACAACAGCCGGTATCTATAGAGGCTCTTTAATGGTTTAGTGAGAAAATCATAAAGGATTAGGTATATTATGTCGGCCTCGTGGGTTAGTGGTCGCAAGTGCTACTACTTAGCCTGAGGTCATGGGTTCGATTCCCAGATCAGACAAAGTGATATTAGGTTTTTGCTAAATCAATGGGCCCTGAAGGGAAACCACTTTAAACCCTTCACGGTAGATTATTTTATTTAAAAGAAAAATTCCTTTATTTTTTTTCAAGATACAAAAATGTATTTACAGATTTCTTGACAAGCTTACTTAGATCGGGAATCGCAGACACTAAAAAAAAAACTGGACAAAATAAAACTCGACAAACTTTAAGAATTTTATGAACTTCAATTTATTTTTACCCAAAATCAAACTAGGAGATAGTGACAAGTTAGACTCTTACCTATAAGATTGGGCTCTAAATGCAAGAGATAAAGAAAAATGGAAAGACAGAAGGGAAGCTCCAAATAATAATAAATTCTTTACTGGCATAAACCCAGATAACAATCAATTTAAAATAACGGCAATATAGAAATGCATCTGGTTCGCAATAAGTAGTGAATGTATCAAAGATGATAAAACATATTTGTTTTCTTCAATTTCTCGGCGAAATGATACGGAATCAATGCAATGCATCTGCTTATATCCATAGCAACGGGCGTCTTACACGGTAATGAAATGTCCTAGAATATGATACGCCCGGGATCTCGAGTGACGTAGACAATCTAATATTATTCAATCACTAGCCATTGTATTCTTCTTTACGAGTTTATTCTTCTTTTGCAAATTGGAGGATAACAATCTTTTTAAATCTCTTGACAGATATTTGAATAAGTTATCGATTTCGCCGATCAAGTTGACTGGTGGGACATAACAGAATTCAAAGTATTACAGATACCTAGATGGACTTGAAAAAACCGGAGTGTTTCCTTAGAACATTGAGGTCTCCGATTCCACGAAAGAATTAATTAGATCGTTTAGATACGCAGCGCCCAAACAAGAAAACATAGTGAACACCGTTATATTTCTAGTAACAATTTATTTAAGTTAAAAAATCAAATAATGGTGCTGTTCAATTAATAAACGACCTTCCATATTTCAAAACAACAGTCAGGCAAAGAAAGTCCGTATTACCGTATTTCTTTGTACAGCTATTCCGCAACGTTAATAAATGAATAAAATTCGGAATAAATACGCCATAGAGGACATATTCAGCGCATATTATATTATTCTCTCTTACTTTCAAAGTAACTTGTTTTTTTGTTACAGTCGCATAGATGATTTAAATATTAATAAATCCTCCTACATTTATGAGTTGTGTTTCATTTAAAACGATGTTTACAGTTTTACCCACGTAAGTATTTATTTTACATTTATGAGTTGTGTTTCATTTAAAACGATGTTTACAGTTTTACCCACGTAAGTATTTATTTTACATTGACCAGGCTGATGAGCATTTTTTGCTGCTTGTTTTTTTGTTACAATTTTAAAATCCACACTGGATTTTGTTCATCCAATTAATTTGCTCCGTATTTCTGGCATCTAGTAGTTCTTAATGACACTATAGCAGCTGTTATCTGATGAAGCTTAGATTCTTATGGTTAGAATAGTCACGAAATACATGTTTATCCATGTATTTTACTTTACGAGACGGGTTTATAAAAAGTAAAAAACGGTTTTTGTTCGATTTGTAATTCCTATCATAAATACCAAAGTGAATACTTTTGTCGTTATTTTTTCCTGTGTATCTATTTTACAATATACATGGTATTTTGATGAATTGTTTGCGAGCGCTAGTAATAAGGTGCTTCTATCAAACAAAGATGATCCAAGAAATTCTTGTTAAGTCTAAAAAATAACGTTGTGATTGATGAAGCACATGATAAAGTTTTACCTTACCGACATGCAAAAGGTTGGATGGGCAGATGTTAAAGATTACCTAATTACTAAGTTTTTTACAATCTTAAAATGCTCTTATGAACAAATTCAATCATAGCACGTAAAGCTTATAATGAAACTTCGAGTTCTCTAAACCTGAATTGCTTGATATTTTTTTCAGCCTGTATCTTTCCCACAGCTGGGACACAGGCCTCTTCTCAGGTCTGAGGTCAGGGGGGTGGGGGTCAGGGGTCTTATAAGGTGTGAGCCATAATCCACCACGCGGGCCCAGTGCGGGTTGGTAGATATATTTGTTAACTCATGTATACACCTAATTGCACTGCAAAGGATTCTCCATACTGAGTTTAAAGGCCTTAGTTGGATGGAGAATTCGTTTGTGACAACCGTGTTTCGAAATCAACAAAACAGAAAAAATTCCAAACATATAAATTTATTGAGAAAAAGTAAAAAATATTGCAACATAATTGTTTCCACGAGCGCTGTTAAATTTTATATCATAGAAAGTTAAGGGTACTTCTAAAAATGTAGTCAAAACAATTTAAAATGAAGCTCGCATGTTGCACAGTCTATTAAAAAATTTGCGACATACGTGAGAAAGTTTTTCCATGTCGCTCTGTTACGTGCAAAAAAACGAAAACAATCTGTTCCTAGGTCCAACGAATAGTCGTAGATTATTTCTGTTTTTCCGAATACTTTTTAATTGTTTCTGATTTCACTCATAAAGTGTGCGAAATTTCCGAGCTTTGGATTGTAAAATGAATAGAATTGTTTCTGACTTCTGTCACGTATGCATTTTTCTCATGACAACCCAAGCAGCACATTAGCGGAAATTACATCCATAAACAAGCTATATAACAGTCAAAGGCTCTTATGTAGCCGTACTAATGGATAAGACGATTCTTGGGACTGTATGGGGGGCGATCTCTACACTGTTAAACAGCACAGCTGACTAATGGCTGTACAATGGACAAAAAAACAACAAAATGCATTTTAGTAGAACTTGAAAGAACTATTGTCCAGCTTTTGGCTACGTATAATGCTACTAGCTGGTTAAGAAGACCAAAGTTTGTAAACAGCTGCATAACGGGGTAACGTCACACCGTTTCTAAGCTTTGAACTGTATTAGAGAATAAAATTTTGCCATTGGCATTTTTTTATGGAGTACACAAATTCTATTATAATGCTTCCTCAATGAGCTTAACACTAGCTGGTTAAAAGCATTTTAAGACTGCATGAGCTGTAAATTAGTGTAGTGTTACTCCACTTTAATTCCAAAGCTTATAGTGTAAATATTAGCTATTTCACAGCCTCTAGAATGATTAAAGAGTAGAAATAGGTTAGTAGTGCTATGATAATGTCAGTTTTGTCATAACCTCGCAACGCGACTTAATTAACTATATCGTGCTAGAATAAAATACAATTTAAAATGAATACGATTAAACCATGGAAAAAAAGGAAAAGAACTGGTGCAGTTAAAAATAAACTTTCAAAAGAATACAATAAGCAAAGGAGCAAGAATAGTGAAAATGTTCTTCATTTATCTAGCTGCAGTCAAGTGCCGGTGTCGATTAATAATGAGGGTTCCGGACACATAGATTTTGTAAACTATGATCATAGTTCCATACAATCAATGGATTTGGTCAGTGACCTTTCTAAAGAAATTATTATAAGTAATAATAGTGAAAGTTTTGAATCAAACCAAACATATGAAGATGAGGGAGAAAATATTTACATGAAAAACATTTTATTTAAAGAAAATATAAAAGAATGGGCAATAAAAAGAAATATTGCTCAAGATGCACTGAAAGAATTAGTAACAATAGTAAATAATAGATTTCCCGATATTTTACCTAAAGATCCGAGAACGATTCTACATACAGCTAGAAAAACTACTATCAAATTAATTGAATCTGGTGGAGAATACTGGCACAATGGAGTAATCAATCCGCTAACTATAGTTTTGGAAAACTGGCTAGACGTTTTAGAAAATATGAAGAGCATAAGTTTGAACATAAACATTGATGGCTTGCCTATTTATAAAAGTTCTAAATATGAGTTCTGGCCGATTTTATGTAATGTTTTCGAAATACCTAGTGCCCAACCATTTATCATTGGTGTTTATTATGGTGTCGGAAAACCGAAGAACCTTGATAAATATCTAGAAGATTTTGTAGTTGAAATGAAACAACTATTAACTGACGGAATCCTTCTATCAACCAGCAAGATTATACCCGTCAAGATTAGATGTTTTATCTGCGATTCGCCGGCAAGGGCGTTTATAAAAGGTATGTACGTTTGCATGCCCTCAGCGCCACGTGTTTATGAGAAGACAAATTTTAATATTGTTTCACCGTTCCAAAACAATAAAGTTGTGTCAGTGGCGCTCAAAAGTTTTTTTCTTTTTTGTATCGAACAGGGTACTGTAGTACTGCGAACGCTAATTGTATGTTTTGATATTTTTTCAGGGGTCTGCAATTTTAATGGCAAACATGGATGCTTAAAATGCGTTACTGAAGGAGAGTACTCCCATAAATCTCACACTGTAGTATTTCCAGGACTGAAATGCTCTGAAAGGACAGATGATGGGTTTCGCAGGAAGCTGTATGGACAGCATCACAAATCCGATTCAGCTTTGCTACAGCTTCCAATAGACATGGTGAATGATATACCAGTGGCCGATTCCTTGCACCTAATAGATTTAGGTGTCATGAAGAGATTATTAATAGGATGGAGGGATGGCAACTTTGGCAAATATGTCACAAAATGGTCAGCTAAAGACATATGTACTGTCAATACTTTCTTAGGAAATTGCAAATTACCTTTAGAGATACATAGATGTGTGAGGGACCTAGGATGTCTTGCACATTGGAAAGCGTCGGAATTCAGATCTTTTTTCTTTTATTTGAGCCTTATAGTTCTTCCAGACGTTTTAACAAAAAATGCTTTTTTGCACTTTTTATTTTTGTATTGTGCCATCACAATTTGTTCAATTGAAAAATATAATCACTTGTTGCCGTTGTCAAAAGAACTGCTTCTGTACTTTGTAGAGCATTATAAGGACTTTTATGGTCCTGATTATGTAACTAGCAATGTGCATAATCTGCTACATGTCACTAGTGAGGTTCAAAGACTTGGACCGCTTTCAACATTCAATGCCTATCCTTTTGAAAATAAATTATATTTAATTAAAAGGATGTTGCGAAGTGGTAACAAACCGCTCTCGCAGGTAGCAAAAAGACTCAGTGAATGTGAGAGATTCTTAGTGAAAAAACGAGAGGTGCCATTCATAACTAAAAATAATAAAAATGTCACCAAAATACATTTTCAAGATTTTATACTTTCAGCAAAATCTAAAGATAAATATTTTATGACAAATAACCGTGAAATAATTGAAGTACAGTCAATTGATAAAGAAAAAATTTATGGCTATAAAATAATAGACTTCACCGAAGTTTTTGACTACCCTGTGATGTCATCAATTTTCGATATATACAAAGCAAAACTACCCAGCGCGAATCGTATTCGAACGACAATATACCCACGAGATGTAAAGTTTAAATATGTATGTATTAAGCAGAAAAATGAATTATATTTCATACCACTTTTACATACACTGTAAATAATTAATATAATACTGGTAAGAGATTTTATATTAATACTGCTGGGTAAGGAATTCAATAAAAATAAAAGTAATAATATACATTTACTGCGTTTTATTTTATTCATCACAGACTCCAGATTTGGCTTTGGTAATGCTATTTAATTAAGCAACTTTCTTAAATTTGAATGTAAATTAAACACTTCTGTGTAAAATCAGTCACGAGATTAAGTTAATATACTAAAAACATTAGTAACTAACCAACTAATATGCATACTTATTTAACAAACTAAACAATTCTGAGCAGGATCGTCACGAGATAACATAATTATACAAAAAATATCAGTAACTAACCAACTAATCTGCATACTTGTTTAACAAACTAAACAATTCTGAGCAGGATTACAGTCACGAGATAACGTTATTATTTAAAAAATATCAGTAACTAACAAACAAATCTGCATACTTATTATTTAACAAATTTAACAATTCTGAGCAGGATAACAGTCAAGAGATAACGTTATTTTACAAAAAAACATCAGTAACTAACCAACTAATCTGCATACTTATTTAAAGAACTAAACAATTTTGCACAGGATCACAGTCACGAGATAACGTTATTATACAAAAAATATCAGTAACTAATCTGCATACTTATTTAAAGAACTAAACAATTCTGAACAGGATCACAGTCACGAGATTTATTTATAACGTTATTATACAAAAAATATCAGTAACTAATCAACTAATCTGCATACTTATTTAAAGAACTAAACAATTCTGAACAGGATCACAGTCACGAGATTTATTTATAACGTGTTTATACAAAAAATATCAGTAACTAATCAACTAATCTGCATACTTATTTAACAAACTAAACAATTCTAAGAAGGATCACAGTCACGAGATAACGTTAGTATATAAAAAAATATCAGTAGCTAACCAACTAATCTACATACATATTTAACAAATTAAACAATTCTGAGCCAAATCAGTCACAGGATAACGTTAATATACAAAAAAATATCAGTAACTAATCAACTAATCTGCATACTTATTTAATGAACTAAACAATTCTGAACAGGATCACAGTCACGAGATTTATTTATAACGTGTTTATACAAAAAATATCAGTAACTAATCAACTAATCTGCATACTTATTTAACAAACTAAACAATTCTAAGAAGGATCACAGTCACGAGATAACGTTAGTATATAAAAAAATATCAGTAGCTAACCAACTAATCTACATACATATTTAACAAATTAAACAATTCTGAGCCAAATCAGTCACAGGATAACGTTAATATACAAAAAATATCAGGAAAAATTATATGCAATTTTCAACAAAGTGATTCTTCTTCGTCAAAATGTTCTATTAATTGATTTTCTTTGTCTTTTTCAAAATCTATACTTGGCATTACATAAATTTCTTCACCATTTTCATTTTCAATTTCATTCATTTCTTTTTCAGTTTCCGTTACTAATTTACTGTCTTTTTCCCCCTTTTCGGTTACTATTGCCGTTGTAACTGTTTGTCGTTTGTTAGTACTTCTCGAGTCTCCGCGATTGCGTTTAGTAGAAGCTCTCAAGTTTTTTATTTCTAATCTCTTACCAGAATTTTTTAAGACTGTCTTGAAAAATTTTTCATTTTGATCATTTGTGTAGCTGGAATCCCAATTTCTAATCAAACAAAAAAAGAAATTTAGGATGTTCCTGCATCCTTTAAATGCAATTTTCACCATTTGGCCTTTACTGCCACCTGACCACGAGCATTGGCAAAGAAATTCTCTAGCAAAAATTATGTCCAGCATTTTATAGGCGCAACTGATACCGCTGCCTTCTGATTTGCTGCACAAAAGTGAGTACTGTAGATGCAGCTTTTGCTTTGCTGTTTTATCATATAAGGTATTTTCTAATCGATTCAATTCTTCAGCATTTGATACAGGCTTTATCATAAAAGGTTCTAGTTCCATAGAGCTTGCTTCACCATGTTTAACTGTCGGCAAATTTTGGTTGCCTAGTCTTGTAAAACTGTCATCTATAAGAACAATAAGATCTGACATTTGACGGGAATTTTTTTCTTCTTTTTCAATTATTTGTTTCTGTGTTTCGTGAATAATGTTTTGGTTGTCCATGATGGTTTTCTGATTATTTAAAATTTGGTTCTGGTTTTCAAGGAGTTGATTGTACTTGTTTCGTTCCATATAGCTGCCAGTACTGAGTATCTCAATGACATTGTTTGAAGATGTCGTTGCACTCTCCTGTATACTATCTTGACTAAGTATCTGCAATCACAAAATTACGTAGTGTGAATAAACTTCTGACAGAGCATTGGAAAACCTACAAAAATTAAATAAAAGCAGTTAAGGCTAGCTCATCGCATAACAATACAGCTAGGCTAAATAAGATTAGATAAAATAAATACCTACTCTTTATTACACGTAGAGTGTTTACACAGGCGGTCTTACCGCTAAAATCGATCTTTTACGGACAAACAACTTAAATAAGTGTTAATTTATTTACTTACATTATTTTCAACAACAGGGACCTCTGTTATGACGTCTTCTTCCACACGATCCTGCTGCTGTTGCACTGTCTGGAAGTAAAAGCATCAGCTTAGGTAAAATGATATAAATTAATGAGAAAAAGTACACTAAAGTTATTAAAGTTATATTAATAAGATAATTAAACTTATATAATTTAACTAAATTGAAAATCGCTTTTTGTATGACCTTATACGCACTGTGTCAACTAAGTTGCACATTGTTTTACAAAATTAGTTCCCGATACCTCGATAGATGGCATTGTACGATTATTTAAGTCGTGGTCTTAAGATTTTCCGTCGACACTGTACTGGACTTAGAATAATTTAGTCTTATTTTATTTATTTATTAGGAAACTCAACAGCTTATAATAAATTCACATGAGTTATAGTAGTTAGTTGCCAAATATACCGTTGAAACAAGGTTGCTGCGTTTTATTCAAAACCTTCGGATGGTCCATCCGAAGCCCTGAGCAGAACCTGACTGGACATCATCAGGTCGTACACTTGTATACTGAACCGCCTCCAAAAATGCTACATCGTAGTACACAAGAATGACGTAACTATATGCTACTAGCTTCTGCCCACGACTTTGTTCGCGTGAAATTTCGGACCCCGAGCCACCGCGTCGCATCCCATCGCCCGCCCGTGCCATTACTTCGTTTTTGTTCAGCGATCTTTCTGATGTTTTTGTTTGCTCGGCTCTTAAGAGTCGTAGTGTAATATTACATAGCCTATAAACTTTCTCATGAATTGGGCTGTGCAATGCAAAAATATTTTTTCTAATCCTACTGGCAGGTCCGTAGATTACAAACAAATAAATAAAAAATAAATTATTCTTTTAATATATATAAATCTCGTGTCACAATGTTTGTTCTCAATGGACTCCTAAACCACTTAACCGATTATAATAAAATTCGCACACCATGTGCAGTTCGATCCAACTTGAGAGATAGGATAGTTTAAATCTCAAATTATAGTCGCAATTTTAATTTATTGCTAATTATTTGTCTGTTATTATTTGACAGTCACAATTATCTGTTAACTCCAAATGATTCTAACAGATGTCGATACCTTTCGACTGGGTTCAGTAAGTAATCAATAGATGGCGCTGCTATGGTAAATCTACGAACGTGTCATATAAGCTACATTTTAACAGCATAATTACCACGTGTTGTTGACGCTATAAAATTCAGCTAATTATTTGTCTGTTATTATTTGACAGTCACAATTATCTGTTAACTCCAAATGATTCTAACAGATGTCGATACCTTTCGACTGGGTTGAGTAAGTAATCAATAGTTGGCGCTGCTATGGTAAATCTACGAACGTGTCATATAAGCTACATTTTAACAGCATAATTACCACGTGTTGTTGACGCTATAAAATTAATTAAATTTATTTTTTAGTGAACGAAATACCGTATAACTCAATTATTTCCACTTTTAAAATTTTTGGTGTTAGCATAGCCGGCCACGTGTTACTTAGACTGAAGTGTAAATTGAATTCATATTATAATGAAGATAATACAGTGAAATTAATCCTGTTTTTTACTTATTTGTGCTTCATTGATCAAAACACAATTTCCTACACTTTTTCAACAGTTGTACAAATATATATTTTTTATTGTTTTTATTTAACCTCTATTAAAAAATATTTAGCACTTATTATTTCAATGTGCTATGATAACAAGTTTTTCAGATTTTTTTTCAATTTAGCCACAGCAACGCGTGGCCGGGTCAGCTAGTACCTCTTTATAATATTGGTATAGATTGTATAGAAATATAGATAAAAGCATACTTACTAGACTAGCTGCCATAGCGTTGTAGTCAATAAGGATATCCTCTAATTTATTTATTCCTCCATCATCCGGGTAATCTGACGTGTCGCTATGGTTCAACATGAAACTTAATTCTTTTTCTGCATTTTTATAAGTTGCAATGGATGGCCGTTTTACTACACATTGCATTTTTGTCCAATCTGTTTGAGGCTTTGAATATTCTAATTTATTTAATTTCGAACTGACATTTTTAATAGGCCATCTCAACCATCCTTCAGTTTCCCAAGCACTTGGTACGACAGATAATTTTTCTTTACCTCTTTCTATTGTTTTCACTATTTTAAACGGCATTTCTATGTTCTGGAAACAATAATAATCACTTAGCAATAACATTAGCATCTTTACCTACTACGTCACAAGTAAGAGATCATTAAGTACGCGGATTTAGTATTTCTGCCATTAAGTAAAACGCTCTTTAGTATTAAAATATTCACACCTGTTGCAGGTACTAGGTACCTATCACAAAAATATGTACACTATTATTAATTGATAAATTATTAAACAAAACTAAGTTATTCACTTCGTTCGCGTAATAGAATTGCAGAAGTCGTACCGTCCCGTCGTACGCACTCGCAATCTACAAGACGACTAAAAAATAAAAAATATTTCGTGAACAAAATAGAAACAATAATAATACCTGCGGTGCGTAGCGCGTCACGGGTAACAAACTAACAACAGATAAAGATAATGGTGAATATTTGGCAAAAAATGGCTAACACAAGTTTGAATAATGGCTTTCAAATCGTTGAATCTAAATAGGACCTTATTTCCTGCGCATTAAAGTAAATTTTACAATGATTTTTTATCAATATGAATGGTTAAATTTTAATGACGCTAATAAACATGGCAATTAATGGTTCGCTAGTTTGCCATAACAGGCGAAAATAAGTAGGGTGACAAAATCAAGTGAAGTACCTAAGCTACTTGAGTACGAAATGCCCGAAATGGTTTTCTATCAAGATTAGAGATCCCTAAGATGCTGTTGTATACTCTCACTTTACTGGTTTCACCAGTCGTTAGAATATCTGAAAACCATTGTACAGCTAGCGTAAAGTTCTCAGCTGACTAATAGACTTAAATATGGCCATTGCACAGAAAAGAGAGTTTCAAGAGAATTTAGTTAGAATGATTGCTGGATAACAAATTAACGCCATTTTAATGTAAACAAACCGATTACTTATGAAAAACTATTGATATCTGTAAAATTTTAATGATATTTCAGAGCAATTAAAGTAAAAACAAATTATTTTTTAGCTACAAATAGATATGAATGCTCATAAAATGTTCTTTTTTTTGTAAAAATCCATGAATAATTCGTACACCGTATGTATTTTGTATAATATTTTTAGTAAAACTATATTATTTCTGTGGCGCGTGTAATATTTGATAATAACACCTATATATATTAACAGTAAACTGGCACCCGCAGTACAATTTAGCGATAGAGATACAAAGAAACGTGAAAAATTACTTACCTTAAATTGGAAATTATATATTTGCCCACAGATTAGAGTTTGACATAACACTTGCACTGCACAAATAGTCTTTTGTTGCTATTTCTTTGTAGAATTATTAATCGCCGTAATGAAACCATACACCATCTAGTGGCTGTCTAAGAGAATTAAAGGAGCTGGATAGTGGCCTATTGACAGCTGTCTAAGCTATTGTGCAGCCCATGTACATCTCTTACAATGCTCTGGAATGCTTTTAACAAGCTACTATAATTCTCAGCGCTGGTTAATTTGGGGCCAAATTTAGAATTATAGGAGCATTATAGCGGGATAGACAGCCCTTGTACAAACAGCATAACAGCGTCGAGTTTTCAAAAATTCTGTTGTCCAGTGGCTATACAGCTATTTGTGCTGCTTGGGAATACGCTACGTCTGAATACATTTGTGTAGATACATTTACTAAGTATGTCCACGTGTTAGTTCCATTCGTTGAGCTTATGGTTACTAAAATCTTTTCGGAGATTATACTAATAAGTAATTGTAACTTCGTATATTATTTTGATGAAGGATATGGAGTAGGCTGATACAGGAAGATCTAAACATGAATATGTATATACTTAGCTAGATATTATTGGCAATATCACTGCTGGGACATAGATGGTACATTACTGCCCAGTCCTTCTTGCAGAGAGGACTCTGTAACGAGTGGGCAGTAATCCACCAGCGCATGGAGTTTCTTGCCCGTTCTTCTCCATAGAGATCTACGTTTTGGAATGGGCAACTAGCTTCAACTTTCTGACAATTCAAAAGTGCCTGAAAATGGTTTAATTGAAATAAATGCTTTGAGTTTGAGTTTGCACGTTATGGGTTGTGCTGAGTGTGGGTTGATAGATGTTAAATGTCTTTGAATTTTTGTTTCTACCAGGTTCAAACCTTCGACCTACAACTCTCAAGGCCGATACCGCAACTGCTCTGCATTGCCTGCATGATTTACTTCTATCGCAATTTTCCTTCTACTGAAACTTACAAGATGATCCCGCAGTATTGGATAAATCTTGGAGTCTACCTCATTTCCCGGATATATATAAAAAATTATAAATTAAAGAAGTATCGTTAGGTAATTCTTATTTAACACACTTGCCTCACTGACCTATAACTGTAATCAGCTCAAAGGCTTCCGTAAATAGATAAGCATTTGATACACTCGTATCAATTTTGCTCCATTTCTACTTTATTTTTATGTTCTTCGCAATCTTTTTGGAGTAAGGGCGGTCGATGGCATCCTGGTGACTGACACTTCTGACCCAACTTTGGTGTCCCAACCAAACTGGTAGTCGCGCGTACACGTGACTCGCGTTCATCTTGTTCGGGTCGATCGCGTATTCGCGCAACATACTCGGTTAGGACAAATATTAACATCATCATCTGCCTAGCCTTTTCCCCAGTACGTAGGGGTCAGCTTCCAGTCTAACCGAATGCAGTTGAATACTAGTATTTTACATGGAGCGACTGTCTATCTGACCTCCACAACCCAGTAACTGGGAAACATGATACCCCTTGGTAAGACTGGTTGTCAGACTTTCAGGCTTCCACAAATGACAGCCGGGACCAACGGCTTAACGTGCTTTCCGAGGCACCGAGGGGTTCTTGGTATGTAAAGAATAAATGCAAAAATTATTTAGTTAAGTTTTCTTTATTCTTTCTCCCATAAGAGATCTTTATGCTGTAGGAACATTCGATGGAACGTCAGCGCCGGTGGCAATACTTTATCCATAAGCCTAGTGAAGTACGGAGTTTCAAAAGAAAATGAGACCGGCGTATGCTGGTTATGTTTCCAATGATAAAAGAAAAAAAAAGAAAACTAGATTTATTGGTCACAAAAACGAATGCAAAAATGCACAAAATTTACGATCATATAAAAAACATTAAAACCTAAAACATATTTAAACTTAGGTACAAACACAGTCCCATTTCTTCCCGTGGGTGTCGTAAAAGGCGACTCAGGGACCTACTAGAGCATGGGCAGCAGCGTTCTCTATGCATTTGATCACCATACTGCGATCGCCAACCCGCCTGCCAAGCGTGGCGATTATGGCAAATCCGATGCTTTTGGGGGAGGCTTATGTCCAGTAGTGGACGTTTTTCGGCTGATATGATGATGATGATGATGACAAACACAGAACCGTGACTGACAAGAAGGCTTCCACTCAGCATAATGCTATGCTGTGGGACCCACAGCACAGCGCTGATTTTTAGTGGTCACCCGAAAACGACGTACGAAAATGAAGTTGGAGAGCGTCGTGCCGCCTACTGTGCTATGAAGAAAAAAGATCTTTATGTTAGTGAGTTTTCTAAGAATGCGATCAGTTTTAATACATATTTATGAATACCTAAAATCGAGAAGTGCGTCAGGTACACTACACTCTGCATTTCAAGACAACTGTTGAAGACTTTACGATATAAACCTACGTAGCTAACATAAATAAATTTTTATACACTGTGAATCCATGTTTACTTTAGCCTCACAATATCTTAAATACTATGTCTAGATAGGAATAAACAATACTTCGCACAGATTTAGCACGTTGTCAGGGCTGACTCTGTAATAATAAATAATTTAAAGATTTTTCTGTAAACATTAGGCCTACTGTAATTTGTTTTATACTAAACAGATGTTTTTATGTTAAAGGTATTAAGTTAGTGCGTGTGAATAATATAAAACTGTAATTTTATTTATGTGAACACTACTTGAGGTTCGCTGAGCGATTTTGGGTAGGAGAAAATCTTATGCGTTCGCGTCCCCGACATGCTAACGTTAACAGTAGATATATATTTTAAGTTTTCAATTCTACCGGCAGACCGTCAATTTATTTTTCAGTTAAAGTAGGCACTTTTTCTCATTAATAGTAGATTTTTAAACCGTTAGATAAGTTTTCTCAGGAATTAATATTGTGGTTCAAATTATTGTGCTAGATGACATAAAGGCAAATAATTTAATTTAATATTCGTGTCACGTAATGTCATTGACTTACCTATAATTGTATAGAATCAAGTTTGTCTAACAGAACAGACAGCTGTGCTGCTGGAAAGTTCTTCTTCCCCTCACTGTATTCAAGGCGCGAAAAAATTCTCCACGTTGAGAAGAGAAAGCTCATACATTCCGTATATATGGTGTTTCCATGGCGACTGGGACATTGTGTGTGTCAGAGATGTCAAAACAAAACAGAACTGCGGCCATCGTTCGACGCGGTAAGAGGAATTTAACGATTTAAATCTTTGGTTAAAATATAATCTGGTAAGCTAACTTTGGATGACTTTCATTTTATATTACAAACATTATAAATCTTTTTAACAAAAACATTAACCAACTGTTGGCTGATTGGCTCCTAATTTTTAATCCTTCATCATTCCTCTTGCCACTGAGCTGATGATGTAACCATCCTTCCTTGAGGTTTCCAGGATATTTACCAATTGAGGTTACCGCCAATATTGTAAAGATGTGGAAAGACGTATATTGTTCAAAGCATATTAAGTGGTTTCTGTCAGTAAAACCAGTTTTTATATCTAACTTGTAGATATAATTGTTTCGGAAATGTTTGTTTTCCATCATCCATTCAGGTTCATGATGTGATGATTCCTAAACGCAAATAACTGATTAAGTTATGAAAAGTAAACAGAAACACTATTCGTGCCCACAATTTTCTAAGGTATCTCTCAATTAATCAAAATCGGTTCTTAATGTAGCACCGGGCTGAAAAAACATAAAAAAATATATTTAATACAATATATACGGTCGAATTGAAACACGGCCTCCTTTTTTTATTCGGTTTAAAATGACCTAAAATTGGTATTTTAGTAACAGTTTACAAAATAATTTATTATCGCTTAGGTGATGATCGAAGGATTCCACATGAATGAACATTAATTGTCAGGAAATATTGACACAGTCCAAAATCCACACATCGACGGATACACCTAGTTAAAAGGAAACAAATCTATGAGACAAATATACAAGTAACAAAATCCCAGCGATTTTCCTACTAAATACTGATGGATTTAGTAAGACACATATTTTGAAGGACGTAGGTATGTATAGGCTGTTTCTCAACTATGTTGAGGTCGGTCTCCAGTCTAACCAGATCCAGCTGAATACCAGTATTTTGCCTATCTGAACTCAACAACCTACTAAATGGCTAATACTCTACCCTTTTGTAAGACTAGTTGTCAGACTTCCGGGCTTCCGATGACCAGTGACGGCTGTCAAAGATCCACGAACAGCCGGGACCAAGGGCTTTACGTGCTTTCCAAGGCATGGAAAGGTCTTGGTATCCCCGGACCAACCGCGGCCAGCGTAGCTTAACCTGATCGATCGATCCGTGCGGCTGTTATTACTAAGCCGCCTCTCTATTTTAATTAAGTACCTAAGTATGTCATAATAGTTTCTCCATCTTAAACCCGTTTGCACCCCAAATCATTGAATGCGTTTAATGCTAAACGTAGGTTGTTAAGACTTCGTTTTGGTGTCTTTCAAGAGTTAGAAGACAAAAGAGACGGAATTATTATATACGAGAAGAAATTATGTTTTAAAGGTTAAAAGTGTACATTTGTGGTGCACAGGGTTTTAACCACTAGGTACATCATACGCACATTTTGTGAATGGTCAATCAAAGACTTTTATGTGGATGGGAAAAAAATCCAGCGGCTTTAAAACGTGAGTTTGTGGAAAAATTGATACCTCATGTTAGATTTCAGTTATTTTCAGGTTTGAATTCGTATTTGTTGATAATATTATGGACTTTCGACTGTATTTTTATGCGTGCATTGGAAATTGGTACACTCACTGAAGGAAAGTAGGTATTCCATTTTCAGAGCAGAAATACAGTTGACGACAAGCTTTATAATAGATTTTATAGCAGATATCTGATGTAATAAAGAGTAACTCAGGCTACTTTTATTCTAGATATTTTATTTATTTTCATTAATAGCATATACTTTTTTGCTAAATTCCACGAGGACGAAGTCGCGGGCACAGCTAGTATACAAGACAAAATTTAGTTATTTCTTATATTAAGACATAACTAAATTTAAGATCATTGCATCCTCAGCCTATAATGTTCCCACTGCTGGACACAGGCCTTCTATCTGTGGGAGGCAGTGGACCGTAATCTACCACGCGGGTCCAGTGCGGGTTGGTAGATGTTACATGTCTTTGAATTTTTGGTTCACGATGGTTTCTTTCAGCGTTTTGAAATCAGTGATGATGAAATCATTTACACAGTAAAGCACCTGTCTGGGTTCGTCCTTATAGCCTATAACTCCAAAGTTTAGGTCATTGTTTTAATGAAATTGTTCGTAAGACATAGGATTCTTTCAAACAGCGAGGGTTCTTAAAGTGCAATAATGATTCTTGCCTGTTAATACCGAAAAAATCTGATTATTCTTCTTCGTCCTGTCTATGAGTCCATTTATACGATATCTAACATAATAAAACAGTAACGAAGTGAAAACTATACATTGAATTTTCTTTTAACAAAAAGTAATTGAACGAGTCTGATGCCGGAAATATAGTTTTTAGAATTTTCGTTCGTTCGTCTGCATGTATCGTCGTTGGCGCAAAACGGGCTGAAAGGATGAAATTTGGCACCCAGACAATCAATAACCTGGATTAACACAATAGCATTTTTTCCGAAATCCACGCGGGCAAAACTAGTCATAAATAAGCTTCGACCAGAATTTTGATTAAACGTTAATAGTGATATGCAGAATTTCCAAATTAATGCTTTGCAATTTGTATGATTTATTTATTATTTGTAATTCATGCACAGGTTTTACATGCAATAGTTCGTATGATTGTTGGCATTTTTAATAAAAAAATATATAAATACATCATGAATACCCACACGCATAAATAAAAACATAATACACATCATTATATAAAGGATTTCCCATCGGCAAAAATGACGAAGTTCCATACAAATATGCATCATCTATTTCAGCAGTTTAGGGGATGGTTTTTTTTATCCTTAGCTCTCAATTCCTTTATTTAAGGAACTCGTGTGAAAATTTTTATAAATCTTAGCCTAGTGATTTAGCCTGTGCTTTGTCTGTAGAAGAGGACTATGACCAAACAAAATATATCTACACTACGACATACATTCATACACCCCAACATACATTCATACAGGGCACTACAAATAACCAGTTTCTGAACCATTAGTTGTCTATTTTTTACTATTTTAACTCTCAACACTATTGTCTAATGTCTAATCTTTTTGGTTCCTTTGATGTTCACATAAGATCGCCTCTAAACCTTTTACTGTATTTTTTTGCTGTGGGCCCTGGCGCCCTGTAATACAGGCTTTAAAAAAAACCTATTTCAGGCACCAGTCTCTTACAATGGTGGAATATCACATTACCAAAAACATTGTTAACTTTAAAGGAAACTAATATTGTGAAGAGAGAATAAATAAATGAATTGAAAGGAAAAAAAGTTACGACAAACCGCCCTTTTGTTGCTCTGTAGGTAAGAGTCGTGTCAAATTCTGAGTGAATAGTTCGTGACAAGATACATACTGACTTTGGTTATGTATTTTAATTTTTTGTCACCGCCTTCCGAAATTAAAGATATTTTTCACTTTGTAGTGTTTTTCCGGAAGTTATTTGTTTTTTTTTTTTTGGAAAAAGTTTTAGTTTTCAATTTTTATTTATAATACCTTCCCCACACAAATTCGAAATTTCCTTTTTTAAAGAGTTCCGTTGTCTGTTTCCGAAACTCATCATCAGATCTATATGAAATTTAAATGGGAACATTTCGAAATAAACCCCTTTCGAAAACCAAAAGAATTTTGCAAATCCGTCTATATACTCGTATGACGGAGTTATTTCCGAACATAAATAAGAAAAAAAAATATAAACTTGTCGTTTTGAAGTCTGTTAATAATTTAAAAAAATACCGAAGCTGCTTATAAGCAACGTAACATATCTACAGCCTTTTAAATCGAAATAAATCAAGACGATCATTACATATTTTGGGATATTTATACGAAAACACACGAGAGGCGAGATACTAAAATCCGAATTTCCATATATTTCTATCGAGGAATGAAAATAGGTTTATTTCTCTATCAATTGGCGAGCAAGACTAAATCTGTATTTAGCTTAGTCCGGGACAGTTGTTAGAAACAACTAGACGAAGTTACGACAGTTGGAGTATTATGCAGTCTGTGGACAGTGTAGTTTTATATATACAGACCAGGACAAGGTTAGGTATCATCTAACTTTATTTTACCTTTAACTTTAAAAACTGCCGGATTGCTCGTATTTGGTTGTGGAATATTTTTGACTGTCTCATTGGTGGAGTGGTCGCAAGCGATACTGCCTAGAAAGAGGTCCTGGTTTCCATACCCAGGTCAGGTAAAGCGTTTTTGGATTGTTCTTCCGTAGCATCCCGGATATGGATTTGTGCCCGGCGGTAATATGCTCGCCCCTATTTCATGGGAACGTTTAAGTATAACTGACGTTCTGTAGTCTCTTCCTCCCCCCCTGGGGAGATGGCGTAAGTTAATATAATTATGTATGTTCATTCTTGAGAATATATATACATACTATAGTGAGATTAGACGTAGGTTGATAGGGTTACCTTGATACCTATCTATCCCATTTATCCCATTTTCCATAGAAACCAACCTGACTCCAAAAGTAGTCGACTGGACTACCCACTCAAAATAATGTGTCGACGTAGTATGTCGATTCAATAAACAATTAATTTCCCTGACTGTATTTAAATATTTATATTGGAGTGCTTTGATGGACAGTTGAAATATTAAACGTGTTTGCCTTGCATTATATGGCAATTGAATATTATTTAATACAGAGCATCTTAGAATCAGTTTTGTATTGCGAATCGTTTCCGAGAACTATTTACGAGTAAAACGTTTGATATGGACAAACATCATGGCGATTTATTATATTTATGAGTACCGTATATACTTTCATTTGCATTTGCAAAGCTGATATTTTGACATTAAAAACAGAAACTTGTATTATATTTATTTGTATTGAAGACTAGCTGACCCGGCGAACTTCGTACCGCCAATAAAATTTGTCTGAACAAACGTCAATTCATTTTTTGGAACGAAGTTCCATAACGTGCGTTGTGAAAGGGGGCTAGACGGAAAAAAATCTCACGAAAAGTTGTAACGACACTTTTTGCTATAGTAAGCTATTGTAAGCCGTGCGGCGTGCGCATGTTTCTCTGTCTGTCCCTCTCTCTCTCTCTCTCTCTTATAGAAAGAAAGCCAGATATTTTCATTTCGTCTTTTTTTTTTAACTTCGTTCCATCCGGGTGTCCCGTGACACCTCTCAAGTTTTTATATATTTAGAAAGAAAGAAAGAAAGAATACCGTTTATTTGGTCACAGTCCGTAAAACACAAAATACAATAACAAATTAAAAAAGTGTACAATAAATAAATAACTACAACAGTGTGTGCCTCACGGCTGCGCCAAAAAGGTTCATTTCAGCATTAATGCCAGACAGACTGATGCTATCTGACGCTGGTTTTCTAATGAACCTTTAGGGAAAAGTGACGAAGAGTACAAAAGAGTTTTAACATAGGTACCTAATACTTAATTTTATACTTATAAATATATTATAGATTTTCTTTACATTTTCTCACCTTTTAAACCTTCCTTGGACTTCCGCAAATATTTCAAAATCAAAATTAGCCGAATCGGTCCAGCTGTTCTCGAGTTTTTGTGAGACCAACAAACGTTAATTAATTTTTTTTATAAACTATCTGTGTGGTAAATGTCATCGAAATCCGTTCGGCCATCTTTGCGTAATTGAGTAACAAACATCTAAACATACAAACTTTCACATTCATAATATTAGTAGTATGGATAGAAGATAGATTAATAAAGAGCGTCATAGAATCAGTTTCATATTCCAACTCGTTTCCTAGAACAGAACTGTTCACGTAAAATGTTTGAGATAGGCATGCAAGTTGGCAATCAGTTGCATGCATCCGTCAAAGGGATGATTCTACGTACCAATCTAAACAACATTCAAAGGGATGGTTCTACGTACCAATCTAAACAACATTCGCTATTAAAGCCATACCCGAATTGTAAAAATAATAAAAACTTTTCATCTCTGCATCGAAATATGTAGTCTATCGACTGAATCGAAATCCTATTTGTGAACAAAAATTTCAGATTTAAATGGTGTACGCAAACTAGTGTTACGTAGTTTTCAAGCTTGTCTAAATTTATACGATGCCATTGTTATTGCAATTTGAATAATCTGTTTTAAAATGACTTTTATGAGATTGATATTGTAGGTACTACCGAAATTATAATTGACAAGCTTCCGCCCGCGACTTCGTTTGCGCGACTTTCGACAGCGCAATGTACTAAAATAAGACTAACATTTCTCGCCCGCGCTACAACTTCGTTTTCGCTAGCATTTTTTCGCTTTGCTCGGCGCCTAAAGGTTCCAGCATGATGTTAAGGCAGCGCTTTTGTCGCGTCCCGATTAAAATTGAGTGTATTGTCAAATGTCAAATGGCTTATTAAAAAATAATTGATAAAAATAAAACTGTACCTACTATGATAAAACAATCGCAAAACAGAGCTTGAAAAATATTGTTTGTCAAATTACTCCAAAAATTTTGAGCGTAAACTATAATAATTTTATGTGATGTTGATACTTAAGGAGAATTCAATCATTTTTAACTTACTGCAAAATTATATTTTCTTTGAGTTATTTTTAACCTTACTTGTTTCCATCTACACTTTAATCTATAATCACTATAGACTATAAAGTTTTTTCCAAAAATTAGGCCATCAAATGCAAAAAAAAATATTACAAATCCGACTGGTACCTCTAGTTCCAGAGATTAACGAGTCCAAACAAAGAGGCACTATCTGCAGCTTTATGGACGTGTTTTTCCGAGAAATATTGATAACCTTTTCACAGTAGGTAGCTACCTCAGATTATAGGAGTAGAATTCTGAGGTAGCTACTGTCAACTGGTGGGGTCCGCAAGGGCTCGAAAGAGATACCTTGGCCCCTGGCACACAGGCAACTGAGGGAACACGGGTGGGTTTTAGTCAGTAAAAGTCTGACACGCCCTCCTGCTCCACCCAGAGCGGGAGAAGTTATTTGATGATTTCCCACCCAAAAAAAAAGGTAGGTAGCTACTATGAATGGTATTTGATTATGTGTTTAATAAGGTAACCAAGTTAAAAAATATTAAACAAAGAAAACTTATTCGTTAGCTTAGTTTACTTGAAATAATAAGTTACCCTCTTACTAATAAACACGTAATTAAGTTATACCAGGAATTACAATGAAATAACTGCGAATCACTTTATTCTGTGTCTGTGTTTATTAGCAAGAGAGTAATAATATTGTACCTACTTTTACTTCAAACATACCGTTCCGATACTCATTCCAAGGAACGTTCATTTGCAATCAGTGTTTCTTATTCCAAGTGAATAAAATAATCTTAAATATACCTATAGTCCATTTGAAATAAGATTAGACATTTAAACAAACCTTTTTTACAGTCAGTTCAACCGATTCTGACTTCTATACCGTAGGCATAAGGATGGCATTAAAAGCAAACAAGTTGTTACAATCCCAACTGTTTACTGCAGCTGCCATTTGTTATGCCACTAACGCAATAGAAGTAAAAATCGGTTGATTGGACTGTAAAAAAGGTTTCGTTAAATGTCTAATCTTATTGCAAATGGAGTATACACATAAAATCTAACACAAAAAAAAAATACCTATTATGTATTAATACAATCTATTTCTGATACTTTACAATAGCTAGGTAGATACTAAATTTTATGTGTAACCAACTAAGAACTAACTATAAAAAAGGTCGCCTAGTGAATAAATTGTATTTAGGTAGGTATAACTTTTTTGAGAAATAAATGTCTCAAAGCAAAAAGTCATCACAGGCGAAAAGGATCCTAATTTTAGATAACTAGGTACTCTCCTAAGTTTTCGTAAAGTTGGTTTAAAGAAAACATTTTTAACTGCCTCTGTGGTCTAGTGGTAAGACCACCTGTTCAGACCCCGAGGTCCTGGGTTCCATCCCGGTGGTGGTAGGACTGGTAGAGCTTGTTCTAAGTCCACCTGGCTAAGTACCGCCTTCCTATCTAAATCCGTCGCCAGTTAGAGGTAAGATCCTTTGCGGTTGAGGAATCCGGGTGAAGCTCGGTTCCACCTTCGACCTGATTATCACTTACGACCAGGTAAGATGACGGCCAAGAGCTTACAAGTTGCGGTCAAAAAAAACATTATAGATTAAAAATCCTGGATCTTATTTATATACACTAATTCTGGCACATTTTTAAGCAACACTCTTGATAGAATTATCCAAAATAATAAACATAGATTCGCCTCAAAACCTTATATCGCAGTTTTCAACTTCACACACGGCACAGTGTATTTACCTATTTACATAGATTCGCGTTGGGTTATACATCCCAAACGAAATTGTTCGGTACACACTACCAATAGTTTTGATAGTTGCTTCCCTAACCGATAACGGAACTCTTCCAATTTGTATGTATGCACTCAAACATTCCGGTTAATATCGGGGAAAATCCCGACTTTAAAACATTTGTGTTAGCAAAATTCAGTGCAATAAAACAACATTAAACGTGACTCGAGTAGGCTGGAATATCGCTGTAACATCGGTATAGTGCTGTTAATGTCACCTTAATTACATACTATTGCCGGTGTTTGCACACACTTCAGATGAATGAAATAAGAAATCGTTCTCAATTTGAAACGTCACTGGTAATTTTCATATACTATTTTCAAAATCTGCGTCTCAATTCAACTGTCAAAAACTGAAACATACAGAGTGTTCTTTTAAAAATAACGGTTTTGTTAATATTTTCTAAGTATCAGCATTAACACATGCATATTGCATAGCTGCCTCATTTTTTCGCAGACCTGTAAAGTTGTGAGTGTTAATATACACGTATGGTGTATGGGAGCCGGCGCGTCTTCACCCTGAGGGTTCTTTGTCAACCACCCCGTGCCGCCTCCCTCCAAACAATTGCTAAACATTCAACAGACTGCATACATCGCAACATGAATAACGAACGTTTCTTACTAAGTTTTGAGTATTTTTTTTTTCTATTGTGTTAATTGAGGGACAATGATGTAAATGTGTGATTGAAGTTTTTTGTAATACAGATGCTTGTTTGTTACAGTAGACATGATAATCCATAGCTAGTTTTAGGTTAGGTTTCATAATGGCTTAAGAATGTGGCTAAACTATGTGAGTCCACATCCCAAATACTTAGTACACAGCACTTACAAATGCTTCGTTCAGATAAAACATAACGGCTGAAAATCTCAGATCAGCTGATCGAGCAAGCAATGATGACACACACATCAATAGGTAGGTATTGTGAAATGTTCCCCGTGATAGGAATGCATTACCGTTGATGAGGCGAATCGTAAATGTGATTAATGATCTTTGAATCATTTCAGGACAGGCTACATTATTTTATAGATTTAATAAAGCAGGAGGATTTTTACTCTTTTTTGAGTGCTTTATCGAAAAAACATCTATCCAGTGCAGGACATAATATTATAATATGTAGGTAATGAAATAAAACAAGAATAACCCACAAGTAACATGAAATAACGTCAAATAAAAAAAGCTATTGAGCTTTCGTTTTAACAAGTCATAATTCTAAGAGACTGGGACACTAGAACACTGTTTTATATAAAAACATTTAGTATGTATTTCTAATAATTAATAGAAAAGCTTCAGAACAAGATGCTAATCCAAAATATTTATCAGATCACAACATCTGTTAGACGATGTCAGAACACAAGCGGTGACATAGGGGGCTCTCCAGTAATTACGTATAAGTACAGGTGCTATGAATCTAAATCCCCTGTGAGTGAAACGTTAATACTGCCTAGGGTTGACGATTTGACAAAGCGAAAATCACAACATGCTGTATTTCAACCGAGTATAACAACACAATAGGCAACACATTTAAGGCCCACTTGCACTTTCAAGAGTTAAACTAACTCGGAGTTAAGTGCCAAACCAGGGTTACTTAAATAATTAATTTTCTGCTACAAAAGAGGTAAACCTAGGTTTAAACTATTAAATATTTAACCAACCGATGTGGGAAAGTTAAGTCGCTAAACTCTAGGTTAGTGTTAATAATGTCAAAATATGTTGATGTTATGAGGTAGTTGTAGCTGATAACTTATTTTGTATTTTATATTGTTCGACGTTGTAGTAAGAAAGAATTCGGTATTATATTGGCAGGCAATATATTCATGAAATCATATTAAAAATAAATACTAATGATAAAAAAACTTAAAACATATTTTTAATTACCGGTCGTTTTCGTTAATCGCAAAACCAAATCTCCATGGAAACCATATACAATACGATTAAAGTGAAAATGTTATGCCTAAGGTATTGGAAAATTCATCATTGTGTTTATTCGAATCTATGTTTAATAAAAAGGATTATTGTTTCTAACTATGAAATTAATTAAGTGGGAACGGTATTTCTAACTAATTGCGATATTTCTATCTACAGAACATAAAGAATATCAAGACTTTGAGGAAGCTGAAACAATACTATCTTACTCAAGATTTCCCTGTGCTTACATCCCCCTCATCATGCGACTAAGAACAGGTAAACACAACATGTCTATCTACAAACGAACATTGACCTCTCCGCACGCTAATTGTCGATCTCTCATAACAAGATTATTAGAGACGTAGAGATAATTCAAACGGATGTCAATACTCAACCTGAGTACTAAATAGGATTACTTACAAAAATATTCATTTGAATATTCACAGAAATATTGCAGTGACATTCAGAACAATAGATGTTTTCAGTGAATAGTTCGACTTCGATGCTTCAATCAAATTCATTAAAATTGTTCTAGCTTTATTAATAAATACTTCGAATTCCTTCCTTTTATAAATCGAAATAGTCATGAAAATAAAATGTTATAAATAAAAACCTTTAAAATTTTAGTGTAAACGTGGATTTGCTATCCAAAGCACAGGGCATGGAGTTTGTGAATATGGCGGTGTGACAGATATCATTTAAATGTGATGATCATCTCTTTCGGTGCAGTATAGCTACAACGACAAAATACAATTATGTGTTTTGCTTAGGGCAGGAGGAAACGCCCGGGTGTTACCACTGTGTAGATCGTCCGGAGGACACGGTGGAGCATCGGTGGAGGTCTACCCGGCTTGTGCGGAGCACCGCCGTGCCCTCGTGGAGGCGATCGGCGGCGGCGATCTCACGCGTCCGGCCCTGGTCCAAGCCATGGTACGGAGCGAGAGTGCATGGGTAGCCGTCACCTCCTTCTGCGAAGCAGTGATGTTCGCAAAGAGGGAGGCGGCGCACGTGAGGGAGAGGCAGTATATGCGCCCTCAACGCCTTAGCCGCTGCAGGTGACGCCCTGGGCGTCGGGAATCCCAGGCTGATTCCCGGCCACCGAAGGTGCGGGCTTGCGGACGGCAAGTAATGGGTAGCTCGCTGTCTGGTAAGGACCAAGCCCATGTCTACAGCGTCCTGTGTTCCACGCGCGCCTCAAAGAGTTGTCACCACCAACTGGTGGTGTCCGCAAGGGCCGATGCCTGCCAGGGGGGTGCGGGTTGTTCGAAAGAGTTACCGTAGCCTCTGGTACTCAGGGAACTGAAGGAACACGGGTGGGTTTTAGTCAGTAAAAAACTGACACGCCCTCCTGCTCCACCCAGAGCGGGAAAAGTAATTTGATGATTTCCCAACGTCAATAAAACGGTGGATACAACCTATAGGTATATCAGAACCGTCAACCTTTTAGTCTTACCAGATGCGACTGATTACTAGTATTTAACATGGAGCGTCAGCCTATCTGACCTCCATAACCCAGTTACTGGGTAACACGATACTCCTTGACCAGTTCTAGATAGTTAAATTTCAACTATAGAAAACTTTACCTATTCTCGACTGACTAGCTTTACCGGTAAACAAGACTTGTCAATATCTATGGGCTTCCACCTTTTATACTTCAAACTTATACTGACTTCAATTAGGAACAAAGGATGTTACAGCAGAAACCGAAAACCTGACAACATGTCGATGCTAACTAGACGCTCTCCGAAGCATCCACACAACATTAACGTCTGAAAAGACTGCGGGATATCAACTATGAAATAACTGCTATCTGAAGAATTGGCGATGTAGACTCGGAACTAGTAATTTTTAGGAAACATCATAATATGACAACAACGTCGTAAGTCTGACATACACTAAATTACCTACTCCAGAAAATCACAGCCTGACTACCAATATTGACCAAATGTGTTGTTTGGGCTGACTGGCAATATAAGTTATGTCAAATTATAGCCATAGATAATAATACTTTTACTGTTAAATGTTAACTGTAACAGCATTACTATCCATTAAAAATAGGTGTTGCGCCTAATGGTATTTTTCTTTTCAACGTATTATTTTTCCGACTATGTCGTCTGTCGCGTCTATGTCATCAATCATCATTTTAAATGAAAATTACAGTTTAACAAGTGACATACGTCCGCTGTGTGCACAACATTTTTGCTCCTTTTGTAAGTACCAGCGTATGCTACTTTATATTTTTTATACCTGAAAATATTTATATTTGTAGAACAGGTATGATAAATACCAAAGACTAAACATGTTATGCGTCTACTCTTGCGCTCGGAAGGACTTCGTTACTTGCGAAGTTCCCTTATAATTAAATTATTAATTGCGGATACACAGGACATCCTAATTAAATAACAGCGAAGAAACTTTAACAAGTTTATAGACGGTGGAAATCTGACTCATTAAATTGAAGTTGAAATAATACATCAACTACATATATTGCAGACATCATTAAAACGATTGGACGCAACAACTAACACTGGTCTCTAGGTTGTTAAAATGCAGCCTTATGTTAAAATCTTACGTATTGAAGTTTGAAAATAATAAGTCAACAAACTACAATTAATAAAGAACTGCTTACTTTGCTTCAACAACATTGATTGCGTTACTCACATTGCAGACTAATTTTTCGAACTTAAGAAGCCATTTATCCTTCAAAATTATTCAGATACTGATTGTTACTTTGTTACGCAATTAAGGTGCTTATTAGCTTGCTTATGATTAGCTTACTTCTTCATCATCATCATCATCATCGTTTCAACCGAAAGACGTCCATTGCTGGACATAGATCTCCCCCAAGCACAGCCACCTCGACTGGCTTTTGACGGGGGGGATTTACCATAATCGCCACACTTGGCAGGCGGGTTAGCGATCGTAGAATGGTGGTACAATGCATAGAGTACGCTGCTGCCCATTCTCTAGTAAGTCGTTTAGTCGCCTCCTACGACACCCACGGGAAGAAACGGGATGGTGCTATTCTTATTATTTGCTTATTTAGCAAAGTACTATTATTGAATTTAATATACCTTCGCATTTATGTTTATATCGATTTTTGTTATTTTCTGCTCGCGTGTGAGCTTGAGCAAATATTGAATTTCTTTTTTTTTACTTTTTTTTTATAGTTCTTTAGTACAATGAGTAGGGATTGGTTGTTCTTTTCTAGTTTTAGAAATTTATGATCTAGTAGGCGATTGGAACAGACTGAAAGCTAAAAGCGAGAAACCAGGTATTCTGGAACAACTTGTGAAAGGCCCTTTTTCAGCAGTGGACTGCAACGCGTTCTCGTAGATAAGATTTAACAATATTCATACCTTTTTCTTAGGTTATAATGAGAGGTCAGTTTCAGTTCGTGATTAATAATTATTTAGTGCAAGATTTTCGATTGCAAACCGCTGGAAGCTTTGCAACACAAGACCAAGATATAAAACTAGGGCACAAATTGGCGCCTTTTTATATCGCTGTGACAGTCCTTCCTTATCAAATCGCTAATACTGATAAGAAAACTTTCATGGAAGCAAATACATTTGATAATGGAGGTTCTTTTAAATTTTAAGTAATCAACTTACTAACTTTACTTTTAATAGAGAACTTTAAGGTATCGAACCCATTATTTAATTTAAAGCTGGGTTATTTTTGGTATAGGTCATTACAGGACGGCTCCACCAATTTTACAAGGGACATCAGGTCGCAAACTGTCAATTCATGATGACAGTTTACGCGTCGATGTCCTTTACATTGTGTATAAAATATATAAATATAATTAAATTCTTTACTGGCATAAAAAGTTTGCAGAAACAAAGTGAAGCCCTGACTCCTGCGCTAGGTAAAAACACCTGTGTTACAGGAGCCAAACGAAAAAAAAATCGAATGATTAAAAGTGGTTTCAACAACTCCTAAGAATTATCGGTGACATTTGTAGAGAGAGGGGTTGGATTTAATAGCTCATGAAATGTATGTAAGCAAGATGGGGATGTCGTCAGTCGAGTGGGCCTGGCAAAAAGCAGCTACCTATTGCTCAGAGGGATATTGTGTACGGCCCTCCTATTCCTTTGAGTGTTACAGATAAAGTCATATTTTCGGTTTCCGAAGAGAGGTTTAATGACTCTTTGAACGGTCATTATCTTTTAATCGGTCTTTGAATAAAACCTCTTTGGGTTTTTGATTTCTATCTTTACGAACTAAGCTTTGGTCACATTTAGAACCATTCGGGAACCTAATAATACTTTGGCGCATTGTGCTATTTTTGGTAGGGAAAAATCTTATGGGTTCGCTTCACCGATATGCTAATGTTAACAGCATATCCTGTATATATTGCTCGGAGTGCCGATAGATGTGACTAATGTGCATAGCTAATTTTAATTTTAAATAATTTAAAATAGTTTTTTTAATAGGTCTGTATTTTGCTTTATTCAAATACTAATATAATAAATACCAATAATAAATTAATAAAAATATTAAAATATAAATTAATACTAATAATATTTTTTTGCCTGTAGTGACTATAATGTTAATTTTTACTTATATTTAGATGAAAAAGAAATAAAAAAGGTTTATTCTGCACACGATGCGATTACTAAATGTAAATACTAATTAAGACGAGACCAGTCACAAGTTGTAGGTCGTCAGTTCGAACCTAAACTGGTGCTTAACTTTGTCTTTGTAACATTTCATCACCATACCGCTCTCAAAACGGTAATGAAAAAAAAGTGTCGTAACCGGCATGTCCTACAATCAAATATTCGAAGACATGTGACATCTACCAACCCGCACTGGGCCCGCATGTTGGTTTCAGCCCACTCCCTATCGTAGAGAAGAGTCCTTTTCCCAGCAGTGGGAACGATATGGGCTGACTGTTTAATGCTAAACATGTTCCGTCCACAACTTGTTTTGGATTTATGTTTCACAGACAGTATTTTCTCTATACATAAATACTTAAGTCGAGGCTACAAAATAATCTGCATGAAACATAATCCGTTTCGACTCTTTTAGGTACAAAAGCAGATTGAAAGATCCGCTGGATCAATTTGTTGACTATAACTTAATCCATTGATAGTGCTATTATCGCATCGCGTCTCGTTAGCCAGAATATAATCCCAGCTCCGTTTTATGAAGTTACAGGTTCGTTCAAAACACATCGCATCATATTTTTATTACGAACCTCATTTTCACTTGACTTATTTCCAACTTAGGCACTCATATAGAAGAGATAATACCTAATTAATTATCTCTAAGTAAACATTTTATTTTAAACGAATAACTTTATAATAACTAATATTGTAACTGCAAAACTAAGTTTATTTGTTGTTTTTTACACTTTCACGCTTAAACAGTCGAACGGATTTGAATGAAATTTGACACACTAATAGGTCATGACCTGGGTAAGGTTATTCATCCTGGATCGCAGACGAAGTCGCGAGCAGCAGCCCCAGCAGACTATAGTTGCTTACCTCTTTTTGAAAGGATTATCTAAGCACGAAAAAACTGATTTTTAAACGGTTCTACATTTTTACATCTAGGTACAGAAAAAGTAAACGAACAAACAAAAAAAATAAACCTCTAATAATATAACATAATTGACGACACGGTTGGCGCAGTGGTTAAGCGGTTGGCTGCTGCGCTGCGTGTCGCGTGTTCGATTCCCGCACGGAAAAAATATTTTTATGAACTACAAGTTGTTGTTCCCGGTCTGGCTGTTTGTGTATGTGAGTTTAAATGTTTGTAAACGCATCCATAATATAGAAGAAATTCCTGGTGTGGGGCAAAGTAAAAAAAAAATCTAAGTTTAAAAAAGTTGTCAACATTTATTCTTCTAATATAATTTATCTTAAGATTGAAAAATATCGAATGCAACCGAATAAATAATATAGTTGTTGGTTTTCCTTGGAGTATGTTTTTATTTTTTTTATTAACGGGGATGCAGTTCGAAACGACGCAATCAATAAGAAAAAGAAATAGGAAATCGCTAAGTACGATTTCCTATTTCTTCGACCATCCTGTTTCTGCATCAAAGGATTTTTTTGATGCAGAAACAGGATGTCGAAATGGAAAAATAATTACGTTAAACAGCAAATTTCTGGCTTTTTTAAAAGAAAAATATACGAGAACGGGGACAAAAATGTACATTTGATTTTGCTTTGGTTAGAAACTTGGAAAGTAGACGACTTAATTATGTTCTACAATCTGTATATTAATCTGTGAAGCACAAACATTGTACCTGTGTGCTCAGATTATTGAGCCTGTGTGAATATACAATTTGGCACAGTTTAAGTTTATATGGAGCAGACTTAAGGTGAACCTAGTCCACATTTTTTGCATACAAACTTCGGGAGTGTTTTACTCCACTGTCTGACATGGCGCATCCAAAGTAAAATATGATATCGTTTTGTCTCGTTATTAATATTGTCTGTACGGAAACAGAATACTAAAATAAAAACCCATTAAAAAGTTAGGAACCAACAAAGATTCGTTTTACTTGCAAATTTTACTTAACTTTGGGCGTGTTTAAGCAATAAAAGAAGTGTAAAATCTTCAAAACCAAGTCGGTACCGACAAAGTTCAATTATAGAAAAATTCAATAAACTTTATTGGTCATTAATTTATGCATTAGCTTTTTATAAAACCCGATCTTCCAAAGGATTTTTCTTAATTTTTTTGGCGAATTTTTTACTATAAATGATCCTGCATCTCACTCAATAACGTTGTGCGTGGAGACTAGCCTCTAACTGCTCATCACTTATACTATCTCTGCCGGACACGAAACCTGGTGAGACAGCGTGATTTTTGCCAGGCCCACCAGTGAGTTCGAGCCCGCGACTAGGTTCCCCTTAAGCATTAGAAATACATTAAGTTTTATATGAACGGTTGAATTTCGACCACTGAGCGGCCTCTAGTAATTATAAAAGCGAAACACGATATTTTATGAGAGAGTTCTAGTCGAAATACACATTTCCTTATTTTTGAAGAAGTAAAGAGGAAAGTAAAGGTTGTCATTCAGTTCACGTGCGCACGAACGTAAAAATATCACGCCGTGATTTTGTCGCGGCACTGTATCTTCAATGCACTGTAAAATAAAAATAATGGAACAGTGTTTCTTGTCAGCAGTGGTGGCCCGGTGGTAACTGACGCGACTTACGAGATGTAGGTCGTAGCTTCGAACCCAGACAGGCGCTTTACTTTGTGTAAAATATGTCATCACCACTGCTCTCAAAACGGTGAAGGAAAACAGCGTGAGGAAACTTGCATGTCCTAGGACCAAAAATTCGAAGACATCTACCAACCCGCACTGGGCCCGCGTGGTGGATTACGGCCTGTGTCCCAGCAGTGGGAACGTTATAGGCAGATTATGACGATGATGTGTTCTTTCTATGCTCTGGGATGGTCTCTGTTAGTTCTCAATGCTCGGTTTAACACCGAGGGTTAAAAAACCAAATTACGATAAAATACTGCCGCGATTTCTTACGTTCATTGTCTAAGGCACAATTTTGTATGAAGTAATGACTAATATAAACATTTCAGTCTATTATTGACGTGAGTACAATAACAAGAACCAGGAAAACCTCAAACCCACAAGTCTTACCTTGAGTCTATTTGGAGCAGTTTCTAAATATTTATTATTTACCTATATATTTTATTGTACACCACAAAAACACATAACAAAAATCAAGGTACACTACAAAATATACAATGGGCGGCCTTATCGCTTTCCGCGAATTCTTCCAGGCAACCTTTTATTTAAATATATAGGTAGGTATATGACGTCTCTTCATCCTTCATCAATGGGCGCAAGTTAATCAATCGATGACTGCAGATATCCCAGAATTATTAGTACGAGTATTTCACATCCCACTAGTATTCAGCAGTCCAACGTATTAGTGACAACCTTTGACAAAATCTGGTAGTCTCTGTGAACGAACTCGAGCAAATATCGACTAAATAACAGCCATGTCTATTTACTAACTCCTAATTTTCTTCACGCTGATTTTACTGAATAGCCAAACCGACTGATGAGCGTTTTCTAAATTAATTCGTGATCCTATAAAATCAACACAACCTACTAATATTGTATACATATTTATATAAATGGGATTTTTTTTTTATGTTTAGAGGTTTGTTGCTCAGTCACGCAAAAACGGCTGAACGGATTTCGATGAAATTTGGCACACAGATAGTTTATAGCCTGGATTAACACGTAGGTTAGTTTTCATCCCGGTAGTACGTTCCCGTGGGATAATTTTCGACCTCCACGCGTTTTTAGCCGCTGGCAAAAGCTAATCAATAAGGCTCCTCTAGTGCCTGTCTGTGCGACAGCGTTGCTCCTCTAAAATATGCAAAGGATTTGAATACGGTTTTCAATGAGTTTTCACGATCTTTTAGAAAATTAATTCCGGAAGACAACAAATCACAATGTTTTTTAACCGACTTCAAAAAGGAGGAGGTTCTCAATTCGTCGGAACCTTTTTTTTTTATGTATCTTCCCCGATTACTCGAAGATGGCTGGACCGATTTGGACTTTTATTTTTTTGTTTGAAAGGGTATACTTCCCAGGTGGTCCCATGATCATCAAGTCAGGATCTGATTATGGGATCCTGGAGAAATAGAGAGAACTCTTCAAATTTTATAGGTACGCGAAGCGATTTAGGTATTTTTTGGAAGAGTACTTTCTCGGAGTGGTCTCATTTCAATTTGGTGAAGATCTGATGAAGAAATTTGGAGATAGGCAACGGAACTCCTCAATAAATGATAGCAAATGGACTGGGATTGCAGAAATCCTATGTTTGTCTATTGCTTACACCAGTTCATAACATAACATCACGCCGGTATGCTGTGAAGGGGTAAGCACATGTGAACCACCAAAAAGTGAAAAAAAAACTTTTTCCAAAAAAAAAAACAACCGACTTCCAAAAAAACACTACAAAGTGAAAAATAACTTTAATTTCGGAAGGCGGTGACAAAAAATTAAAATACAGCTCCAAAGACACCGACTTCCGAAATTAAAGTTATTTTTCACTTTGTGGTGTTTTTTTGGAAGTCGGTTGTTTTTTTTTCCAAGTCGTGATAACCGGGCGGTAATAATATAATAAGATAAACTCACGTCTTATTTCATCCATTGGGATAGCCAGAAACTACTGAACGTCTTTTTTTTTGTCGAGAATCTCGTAATTGACCTCCAGCCAGGGCTTAAAAACTACTTAAATATACAAGGCGACCCCACGCTGAGGGCACCCCCTGTGGGGTACGGGCCTCGGCACAGGGCGTCATTGATAAGGGGCAGCGAGTGGGGACAGGCTGGGTCAAAATATTGGCATTATTATTATTAGAAGGGGAATTTAACTCTACTGGCTCAGCTGCGGCGCAGGCTGGCGCTTCAACGAGCAAGGGTCGGTCGGGGTACAGAACATCACCTGCAACGATCCTTAAATCTTTTGCCTTGTTTACGTTTATACATCTAGCCATACATGCCCGCGGATCCCGATCTTTCTGGAGAGCATCACCAATAAGGTCACTACATAGAAGACGCCCTAGCACGACCCTACGGCGTCCCCTGCCGGCGTTTCCATTCACATCTGCCATGTCAATAGATACCTTTTGTAAGTCGCCTTTTATTCATCCTCTCAACGCGAACAACCATCTAAGCATACTTTGTTGTTCGAAAGAGATACCGCGGCCCCTGGCACACAGGCAACTGAGGGAACACGGGTGGGTTTTAGTCAGTAAAAGTCTGACACGCCCTCCCGCTCCACCCAGAGCGGGAGAAGTTATTTGATGATTTCCCACCCAAAAAAAAAAAAAAAAAAAAAAAAAAAAAAAAAAAAAAAAAAAAAAAAAAAAAAAAAAAAAAAAAAAAAAAAAAAAAAAGCATACTTTTTGCAATTTAATAAATAATAGTTAGTAAAAGCCAGAGAAAAACTGTTGATAATAATATGTTGCCTTCCTATTGGATCGTTCAAAATGTTATACTACAGTTTCAATTAACTGTAGTTCTGATTCCTAAAGCGAGTCGGTGAGGAGAGCAATTACACAAACATTTATTTTTGCAAAAATCATATTGCTTTAGCAATAATACTGGTAAAGAATGCCTTGTGTTGTGACATTAAATGCGCATAGGTATTTCGACGGTACACGTGTCTTTGGTTTTGTATTTTAGGTTTTTGTCACCGACTTCCGACTTCAGAACTTCACCAAATTTATATGGGGCCACTCTACGCCCTTTCACACAAAATAATTTTCCAAATCGGTTTATAAATCACGGAGTTCTGGAATAACAAAAAAATACAACGGAATTGAGAACCTCCTTTTTTTTAAGGCGGTTAATAAGATCATCTATTTTATTCATTCTTTTTTTTATACGGGACTGTTTTTATGTGTTCGAAAAGTATATTCTATTAATTTAAAAGTCTATTATCTCTATTAAAATAAGCAAAACTTGTGCTCAGCACTAAAAGCGGGGTGCGTCCACATACATAAATTCATACAGTAATAGCCGCTCCGTGTCTTCTGAATCAAGCCTTATCCGCGGATTGTGTTCCCATTGTTATTCATCGGCGGCTCCCAAGGATCTCTGGTCAACGAATTTTAACATTACAATAATATCACGTAGGTATACATTCCGCCGATCTTTGCAAGTATGATACGAGGGATATCAAAATATCTTATTTGGAATAATAGGGCGAAATAAAATGTCCTGTAACATTTAGCAGACGTGCGAAAGTGAGAAGATTAACTTCTATAGCTACGTGAAAAAAAAAAAACCAAACTAAAAAAGCAGAAAATAATTTCATAGATGCGTGGGGTGCTTTTTGAAGTAGGTATTTTTATAATCAATTAATATCAATCACCCCACGCTTTGTAGAGCATGACTTTTCAGTTGTGTTTTTTTTTTTAATTATCGAATTATTATCGGTCCTCGATAAGTATATCAGTTTAAATGAAATCTGCCCGTTTGAAATGGGTCAAAATCAAATCCAAAGGAGTCGGTTACAACCAAGCATTCTTACAAACATACAGGGGATACTTAAAAGCGTGTTAAAAACCATAGTTTGTAGTGAAAAACGAGGGATTTTTTTTGGCAAGCTTGCAACCAATTTTTGATAGATAGTTCTTTTTATTGGGATATACCTATAATCCATTTGAAATAAGATTAGACATTCAAAAAAACCTTTTTTACAGTCACTTCAATTGATTCTGACTTCTATACCGTTGGCATAAGGATGGCATTAACCGCTGAAAAGCAAAATAGTAGTTACAATACCAACTGTTTACTGCAGCTGCCATTTGTTCTGCCACTAATGCAATAGAAGTCAAAATCGTTTGATCGGACTGTAAAAAGGGTTTAGTTAAATGTCTAATCTTATTTCAAATGGAGTATAGGTGTCATTTAGTACAATTTAAATTATAGTCATGTCGTAGGTATCTGCTACGTATCTTACTATCCAAAGGCAATTTAAATTTCATTATTTAAAAAAATCTTCTAAGGGCAAAAATGAGCAGACAACATCCTACTAATCCTGTGAAAGTTTGTATGTTTAGATGTTTGTTACTCAATCACGCAAAAACGGCTGAAAGGATTTGGATGAAATTTGGTAAACAGATAGTTTGTAACCTGGATTATATACGATACTTTTTTATCCCATTTGCACGTTCCTGTGGGAACGACCTCGACATGGGCAAAGCGGCTGGCAAAGGCTACGCAAATATTAAAATTAAAACCTTCTAATTTACCGATACTGTTGCATCTACGGAACCTCAAAATCTCAGTCTTCAATCTGTGACCTTAAAAAATATACGCTTATTCCCGCCCGTCGCGCGTCGGCGTGCTAAGTACGTACAAGTCTAAAGCATTTTTCAAACGACCGGAGAACTGTACTTTTTTATTTTAAATGCCAGTTTTAGCATCGCACACTTAAAAGGCTTTTTCAGTTCAAGATTTTAGTAAATCAAAGTTTCTTCAATTTTTATTAGATTACGCCTAATAAATATGTTTATAATGAGAATTTACTCTATTACCTTTAAATAGCTACATAAATAATGATGAATTATCACCATGAAGATTGGCAATTTAAGCTATACGCATCATTAATCATTATCTGCCAGCCCTTCCTTGTCGGCTTCCAGTCTAACCGGATACATGAAGCGACTGCCTTTCTGACCTGCACATCCCAGTTACTGGTTAATACGATATCCCATGGTTAGACTGGTCGTCAGAATTACGGGCTTTCGTCAGAAGCCGTAACAACTGTCAAAGATCCAAGAATGGCAGGTGGGGGTCCATGGACTTTACATGCTTTCGGAGACACGAAGGGGATTGCATTTGGTATGTAAAGATGGTCACCCATCCACGGACCGACCGTGGCAAGCGTAGCTTAACCTGATCGATCAACCCATGTGGCTGTTATTTTAATCTCTATCTGGTGGTAGGAGAGGATCCTATCACAGATTAAAATAAAATGAAAAAAACTTAAAGGACATTTTGCTATAAATACTTACCGCACACAGAAGTAATCTACTAGCTGTAAAAATATCTATGTTACCAATACCTACCGTTTACATCCTCGTACTTAATCCGTTACTACTAAGGCCACATTTAATAGTTTCAGATTTCGTCTTTCTACATTAAGCCGATAATCGGCTATTTTTGCTTATAATCTGTGGAAAAAATGAGCCCAGCTGCACTGCTTCATCTCATGAAGCGACTCGCGCTTCACTTGTACCAAATGTACCTACAAACACGATGTGAATGTGAAACGAGTAAACCACGTGGTAAAAATATTCTAAAGTCAATGTCAAAATAAAACTTAATCTTTTTCAATCAGGCTATTGTAACTTTTGGACCTCAACATTTACAAGAAAATAGAAAAAAAAAGGTTAGTTGTCTACTGTCACTATAAACGTCAAAACGTAACAGCCGGCGGGCGTTAATTTTAAACTCAATATAAACAAATTCTTTAGTATTGAAGTTAGCTTTTCTAAGTGTATCTGAATTAGTAATTCGAGTAAAGAATTAAATTAAATTCGTCCCACTGGCTATCATATCAGTTCTCGCGAGCAATCAAACGGCTGGATCAATCAATGTGTCGGTCATCACCGACTACACGCGCTAAGAGGGATTTCTTGTCCGCGTCGAGCTTTTCCGCCGCCCGTCATGTCTTCATATTGAGATTGATGTTAGTACCGAGCCGAGAGCCAGCCCGAACAGAATACTAAGAGGACAGAACGGCGGACCATTCTTCGCCAATTAGCCCCCGATCCAGCGGGGTTTGTCCCGCAGCCCCGCAGCGGACCAAGACGAGCACCTCCCCGCATACTAAACTGACGTCATAATTTTTCATATAAGTCCTGCCCGATTAAAGTACGACACAAGTTTTTTTAAGTGTTTGAGTTCGGAACCAGCTATTTTTTTGTGCTTTTGACAGACCGTGCTTTTTCGGCAGTTTTCGGGGTTCTATTTTTGAATGATTTGAGGTTTTCAGATAGGTATCTGGTGTTTTTGTATTTATAAATATCGTCTACTTGAATTTTATATGAGGATGAATACAGGACTAGTCTGTTATTTCCGTTATTTCTGTGTCCTTTGATTATGAGGCCGAAACAAAAAGGAAACCATAATTATTAACTTATGGAAAAAAATATCGAATTAAATCTAATGAAGGTAGAAAATGGAAATGCTACCGCGTAACACCATAAAACACTTACAACATTCCTGAAAAAAAAAACAACAACAAAGAACCTATTCACATATTCGTTAAGGACGTGTAAAATTACCATAGCTTTCAAGTAGGGCGTTAACAAGCCGGCATGGCACTCGCCTCTTAATAGAGCACAAGCTAAATTAGTCATTAGAGTTATAATAAAACATGTGTGACTTGCGACTTGTCGTAAACGGGTGTCGAATCTACATCACTTAGCGTAACAGCCTTACTCATCGGCCTAATCGAAATACTGCTATTCTAAATTACTGCCGGCGACAAAACATTCAGCCTTGTTTTGACGTTGATTTAAATTACATTATCTGTGGTGATGATTTAAGTGATGTCAGTTTCGAATGACTGTTTCGTGTGTGCTTGGCCTAATTTGGTGTTGTCCTATTTGCTGGTAGGTTTGTCATGATTCACTAAGTATTCTCTGTAGAAATCTGAAGTAGTCATGCGCCATAGCGCCATTTAAGTCGTGTACCCTTTCTTAAATTATTTGTCTAATCCTAACAATTACTGCCTACCTAGTCTATGAAGTAACGATCTGGTTTCCTTTAGGAAAACTTCTGTCTTGGCCAGAACTAATTGGTAAGAAATTATGTTTTAGATGGTATAACCACTAACAAAATAGATTTTCCTTTACGATAGAAAGTATAAATAAATCAGTTTAAATAGGTTTTGTACCTAATTGAAAAATACGTTTCTATTCCTAGTTCTTATTTTTTTTAATTCGGTCAGTGGGTCGTCTTTTCACTTTAAATTTCATGACGGTACGTTTCAATTTTTCACATCGATAATTCACTTTCTTTAGTTCGTACGGTGCATTTCGGTTGACGTTTAGGTTTATGTAGACACAATTGATGATGATGATTGATTGATTGATTGTTGATGTTTAAAAAAAAAAAACGATCTATGGCGCATACGATTCGATCTGGGCGTAGATTGCATTCTGTTGAATCGATTCAAAAAATCGTTAGATCGTATGGCCTTGAATCGATCTTTGGGAAGTTGGAGTCAGGTCGAGCATCCCTAGCTTGAGCTATGTAAGTAATAACAGCCACACGTGTCGATCGATCAGGTTAAGGCCATGTTAACTTTAAATAATGTAAGCGATAATAGTTCTTATTGCAATCCGATACGGGTTAAAATCTGTTGTAATAAATTCGAATAATAAAAGAGATCTAAATAAAATCGTATACAATTAGATATTAACTATTTAATAATAATTAATCCATCACTGATTTGAAATTTTATGGTATATTTTTAATTATAATTGTTATTGAAGGGATAAACTGCTTTTAAAGATAAATATGAGGCGATTTTGATGATTTTGTTGATGAATTATGTTTTGAGTTCGATCACTGTAAGCAAAAAAAACTTGAAAATATCACATTTTTTTATGCTTTCAAAATTATTTACGGTTAAAGAGATACCCTGCTTTAAAAACCACCTTTTTGACCGTTTTCAAGAAATCTCCGCCTTACGCTTCGCTTGCCGTGGTTGGTCTGTGGACGGATGATCATCTTCACATACCAAACCCCTACATGTCTCGGAAAGCACGTTAAGCCGTTGGTCCTGGCTGCCTTTCGTGGATCTTTGACAGTCGTTATGGGTCACTAAAAGCCCGAAAGTCTGACAAGCAGTCTAACTAGTATTACCCAGTAACTGGGTTGTGTAGGTCAGATAGACAGTCGCTCCATGTAAAATACTGGTATTCAGCTGCATCCGGTTGGACTGGAAACTGCCCAAGAAAAGTTGGGAAAAGGCTAGGCATTGATGATGATGATGATTTGGTGCACCACTGGTATTAGAAATATTTCAGTACACAGTCATCATCTTCAATATTGATAATAGGCAACCTTCCTATCGTGCCTTGCTTCCACAGGCTCCAGGCTCCCACAGACCATGGGAGTCTGTGCGACCCATTTCTCTGTCAGTACCTACGTAGGGTTCAAATATCTAAGTACAGCGTACTATCCAGCATACTGGAGCAATCAGAACTCCATTCAAACTGTATCGACTATCATAGACTTATGCGTCGAGTACCGAGTGTTACTGGTTAAACGAAGGACTTGATAAAATTTTGCGCTCATAATTAAAAGAATAAATGAGAAACCCAAGGAAAATTGGAGAAAATAATATGCTTCTGAAGTAGTGGTCAGAGATTTAAAAAAGAATAAGTATTATTTTTGTGTGTAGAGTCAAGGAATCAATATGATAAACAGCTGTGGGTAAATACTTAATTTTACTTGAACCTTATTTTTTTTTTTGCAAAAACTGAATATCACTTTGTCACAAATAGCGCTTGCAACCAAGAGACCAACCAATACCAACTAATCCAATCCAATTTCTTTGTAACAACCCGGAGTTTGGAAGTTGGCGGTGTGATACTGCGTGCCTCAGAAAGCACGTTAAGCCATTGGTCCTGCGCCTGATGTCTCTCCGGTCGTGTTAGATTGCCGTTCCATCGGACTATGAGAGTGAGGGAAGAGTGAGTGCCGCTTTTTTTTTGTTTGGGTTTCATCAAATAACTTCTCCCGCTCTGGGTGGAACAGGAGGGCGTGTAAGACTTTTACTAACTAAAACCCACCCGTGCTCTCTCAGTTGCCTGTGTGCCAGGGGCCGCAGTGTCTCTTTCGAATAACCCGCTCCCCTGGCAGGCATCTGCCCTTGCGGACACCACCAGTTGATGCTGACATCTCTTTGACGCGCGCGTGGAACACAACGCGCCGTCGACCCGGGCTTGGTCCTTACCGGACAACGAGCTACCCATTACTCACCGTCCGCAAGCCCACGCCTACGGTGGCCGGGAATCAGCCTGGGAGGGTGATGTGGCTTAGTTACTGGGACCGAGCGCAAAGTCACGGTTCCAACCTACCCTATAAACTGTCAAATTATTTACCTAACTGTCTATTTCAAAAAAATTACTGTTTATTCACCTGTGTCTGCGCACACACTTGTGTACTATAACATGTCCCGCGCAAAGGCTAGTCTCTGATGAGATTAGCCGCCATGGTCTGGAGGAGTATATAATATATTATATTATAATTAAAAATCTCAATTAAATTATTATAGCAAACTATCTTCAAACTATGCTTAATAAATTCGATCTAATTAAGGTTTCATACCCTTAGAACGAGAATCAAATACAACATATCCGCAATCAATGTCCCTAGTTCTGCCAGTCGACGTGTTAAATCCTGGCATGCTCCATGCTTCAGTATAATCCCCATGAAGCAAAGTGTTAAGTCCGTTATATTGGATGCATTAAGGTCCTTGCTTTAAATAGTAGGTAGCATCCTGCAGTATTTGCAGTTGGTGATATCTTCCATTGAAGTGGGTTTTCAAGAACTCAATAAAATTCCATTTACAAAAAAAAAGGAATAATACTTCTTTTTTAAGAAAATTTTATTTAGGCGTTTTGAAGGTTCGCGTCACCGTCATGTTAGCAATATACGAGTATGTGTAGCAATGAGTTTGCTGTCATCCACCAACCCGCGCTGGACCAGCGTGGTGGATTATGGCCCACTCCCTCTCACAGAGAGGAGGCCTGGGTCCCAGCAGTGGGAACATTATAAGCTGGTTATGAGTGTGACGTGTTGCGCTTAGTCAGCAGTAAAAGCAAAAATATAATTTAAATTAATAAATTAACGGCTTTCCTTGACCGACCTTACAACGTGGATGCCAGCCAGTCTCTTAGGTCAGGTTGTACATTACTAATCAACAGCGATGCGGATGAATTTATCAACGCCATATTATTTTAGTTTGTGACAAGTTTTAGTTAGCTAATGTAAGATATTATTTTTATTAATTATTAAGTTATTCGTGGTTATTTACGTGCTTACTTACGTAGGTACATTGTGGCCAAAATAAAATAAAAAACTACGAAACGTTTTTAAATTTTAATTTTAATCCTAATATTAATTTTGAAATGTAAAAAAGCTACTGGTATTGCCTATTTTTATATATATTTCTGATTTCATGTGTACGATAATAAATACTTGTGCTTCTTTATTCAAAAATGTTTATTCTCAAGCGTGTTTCATAAAAGCCTTAATAATATTATAATAAGTTTCATTATTGGGTATGGTTGCGCTCTGAATGAGAATCGCCGACATACAAATCACATTACAACGCTTAGTTACGTCAGCTACGTGTGTAATGTAATGTCTGAGGACGCCATAACTGACTACGGCCTATCTTATTTCACGATCTCACCCAAGTATATAAGTAACATAATTATACCACATACTACATTGTACCTATAAACATGACATTATAATGCTCTCGCTTCCATCTTGCGAAAAGACACAAAAGCACAAAAAATTGGGTACATTTTTCAATAGAGAGATAACTTTTCCGACTATTGAAAAATCAGCCCTTAACCGTTAACAATCAGTACCTACCTAAGAGGTAAGGAAACTATACATATGATATTATGAAAGTGAGAATAACTCTGTTTGTCTGTCTCCTACCTTCAAGCTTCACCACAGTTTTGCCTGCGCAGGTACCTACCTTGTACACGAAACACCGTGCGTGTGGTTGGTAAAACTCGTCGATTTGTTCACGGTGTTTCGTGTACAAACGGCCTGTGCAGGCAAAACTGTGGTGAAGTTGAGCGTGTGGTAGGCCCAACAAAAAAAAATATATTTCTAATTCGATCTATATTTATAAAGCTTATGTAGGTTTAAGTCGTCGGAGAGTGTACGCTGATTACTTTCAATTCGTTTATTTTTTTAATGGAAAAACTAATGTTTTAATTTAAATGCATCTAATATAAAAATATGTGATGTCACACAAGAAGGCAGGGGGTTTCACAAGTGTGACCACCTGTGACAAGGACGGGGGGGGGGCGACAAAATTTATGGATGGCCCCTTAATCAGTGCGTTGAAGAGCCTGTGCGCTAAAATATCCCGGTGAGATAGTTTTATTTTAGAAACATAGATAGGCTTACGTTTCATCTTAAAAGAACAGCCAGGCTTACATAAAATTACGTGCACACTAGTAAAGTCCTGAATTCTGATGCAATAAGAACTCAATGACCGTGTAATGTTAGATATTTTCTTAAGTCATAAGCGACGGTGACTCGACAGCACATCACCATAAAAGTGTTTAAATTATTTAGGCAGCCTTTTAAATTGATGAATATGATTTGTGTGACCGTTTATAAATTAGTTTAATTGGCGAGCTGAGAATAAATATGTCGCCGATAGACGGGCGTCCGTCTCAAGTGACAAAATGTTAATAATAGATCCGGAAAATTTTCACACATCATTTCTAATCAAAACCGGTTATATAATGCTTAGTAACAATTGAAGACCAAAATAATATTGACTGATTTGTCTCTGTTTTTCGAAGGCCTTCTTCCTATTCACTTTCTTGTTTTTATGAGTGACCCACCAATGTTCTCACATGGTGAGCAATGTAGGTAGGTACCTAGTGATATGGCGACATGTCAAAACCCCCAGACTTCCATGTTTTGTCTATAATAAATATTAATTTGTGATGCAAATAAACCTTCCGGAATAAATGCATCCTATGATAGTAAAAACCACATGAAATGTATTGGGTAATTAAAACTCATCCAATAATAATTGCATCAACCCATGCGTCACTCCATGTAAAATTCTGGTATTCAGCTGCACCCGGTCAGACTGAAAGGCGACCCCGACATAGTTGAGAAAAGGCTAGGCAGATAATGAATAATTGCATCAACGCTCCCCTGCTTCAACCCGCCCACGCCTATACATCGCGCCGTCATATTACTCATCCGTTGAATTAGCCAGCCATCCGACCGTCACTGACATGTTTGCCATCAACTTTTAAAGCGAATCTCATCAAACGAATTCATAGTAACTGACCCGACGAAATATGATTTTTAGATTAACGAGACGTCCAGAACTAAATTGACAATGATGCATGTGTAAGCTTATACAGGGTGTATCAGTAAGGTGTACTCTAATTTAAGGGTGTACTACAGTACAGACCATTAAACTAAAAAACTTACTCCAAGGGACCAACATCGTAATCGCGTAAAAAAATTACCTGTAAAATAATTATAATAAACACACAAATAATCTGAAGGGGACATTTGCGTGTTTATAATATAATTTTTAACCGACATACCTCAAATTGTAATTTTAATCCTTATTAATCAATCATGTTAATTGATAGGTAGTGTAATCTAGTAATCACTGTCCTCTATTAAATGTATGTAACTTACACACCACACATGGCAGAATGTGATGATACCCATGGCAGAATGTGATTACTTATCCTAAAAGCATAATTATAATATACCATATTCTGACAAATAAATGTTTTTGATCGAGCTACTAAACTTCAATCCCTACTCGATTTGATAACTGTAGAATATTAAGGGTTAATTCGATTCGATAACTAGTCTAAATCTAAATCTGCCATTTAATGTTGAAATTTCCAGACAAATACTGTCGTCAGTTTTAATCTACGGAGAGATAGCCTTTGGTAAAATTAGCCCTTAATTAATCAAGTGATAAAAATGTTCTTCGATTTTTTTGCTGCTTTCACTTGATCTGACAAACCTTTGTCGCCGGCTGGCACTCAATACTGGAATAGCTGAGTTATATCCTTGAATTTACCTGCAACAAAAATAAGTATTGTCAGTAATTATTCGTAATACAAAATTGGACATCTATGATACGCTGCTGTCATTCAAGTAAAACTGTCGTTAAAAAGTCACGTAATTTTTTTTTTATTTATATTGGTAAATAAAGTTGTACTTATAAATTAATATGACACAATTTCCACCAGTGATAGGTAACCATTATTAGTAAAAAGTTCGGAAGTAAAAACTATTAAGAAAACTAAATGAAAATGAGTGATATTTTTGAAATCAATAATTAAATAAATATTATAGCAGTAAAATGTCTCAAAATCAAAATCAAACCAAACTTCCGCTTCCCGCACGCACTTCTCAATTAGCAAATGCCCGACTAATTCCAAAATGATAAATGCCCACACATTGATCCTAACTCAAAAGCAGCGCTCCTCGGCCGCTGCCACGGCACCGCTCACTCCGCACGGCTGGTTACTGTTCTAACCTAATCTAACCCATTTGGTCAGGGTGCCGTGACTTTTTTTTGGGTGGGAAGTCAACAAATAACTTCTCACGCTTTGGGTGGAGCAGGAGGGCGTGTCAGACTTTTACTGACTAAAACCCACCCGTGTGCAGTTGCCTGTGTGCCAGGGGCCGCGGTATATCTTTCGAATAACCCGCACCCCTGGCCGGCATCGGCCCTTGCCGACTCCACAAGTTAGTGCTGACGTCTCTTTGAGGACCGCGTGGAACACAACGCACCGTCGTCGACCCGGGCTTGGTCCTTACCGGACAGCGAGCTACCCATTACTCGCCGTCCGCAAGCCCGCGCCTACGATGGCCGGGAATCAGCCTGGGAGGGTACCGTGGCTTAGTTACTGGGACCGAGCGCAAGATCACGGTTCCAACCTACCCTATAAATTGTCAAATTATTTACTTATCTGTCTATTTCAAGTTTTTTACTGTTTATTCGTTTACACGCCCATGTAGTGCACTATAATATTTCCTGCTTTCCGGCTTTTCTCCGTTGAGATTGGTCACTCTGGCAAAAGGCTAGAGAAAAAAGCTAGAGGCTTACAGCTAGAGCTATTCAAACTAGTTTTCCTAAAATAGAAAAAGTAAGTTGGAACTTTGACTGCGTAACAAAAGGTACTCTGACATAGTATAGTAATAAAAATCACAATGAAGGGAAGAACAAGTGACTCTCGACTTCGTCTACCGTCGTTTTACTCCCGTGATTACTTCTACAGAAAAGTATCGCGTCTCGCGCACTCGCATGGCGGCGCCGGCGCACCCGTCTACATAACCCGGCCCTCGAACTTATGAACGTTTTGCATGTCTGATGACGTACGCCTGTGTTCACAACGACGATCAAATTTTTCGATTCCCTGCTTAGATGGAAAATCTATCAAACTATTTGAGATTTGTTGAAACTTAACTGAATAGGTATTATGCGGAGGATGACATTCATATAAAAACTTTTTCCATAAAAAAAACAACCGACCTCCGGAAAAATACTACAAAGTAAAAATAACTTTAATTTCGGTAGTCGGTGACTTTGGATATGAAGGTATATGAATTTTTTGTCACCGCCTAACGAAATTGACATTTGAGGGTTGCCCTCGATTTCCCTAGGATTCCATAATCAGATCCTGACTTGGTGCCAATGGGACTACCTCAGGAGTATACTTTTTCAAATAAAAAAAAAATATTTCCTCCTTTTTTGAAATCGGTTAAAAATGAGATCCACTTATTCTATGTTCTTTTTCATGTATTTATATATTAATGTTTTTCGTGTATAGGTTTAGTAAGTAATCATTAGCATTCCGTGGGAACTGAAATAAATATTTACTAATAATATGTATGTTATCATCACCGTTTTTCTAAATGGAATCAAAATTAAAGCCATCGTGGTCACAGTTTAAAATCTTTGATTATTAAGATACCTAGACCAAAATGTAGTAACAATTTATTATCCACTCGTATCAACATAATAAGATTTGACAGATATCGATACTTATCAGACTTTTGAATATGCCATCATAGTTAAGATTGGTTTAGGTGGGTACCCACTGTTTGATGTTATAGAAGATTTATCTAAGAACAACAGTTAATCTTATATAGGTCTATGGCTTCCCTTTACTTTCAAAGCATGGATAGTAAAATTACACCATGCAATTTATGGATTTCTGGAATTGTTAATTTTAACGATTTCTTGGATTGGTATCTTTAGTCATTTGTCGAGGTATCTGTGTCTTTGCGTACTTCCATGATCCATATCGTCACGACTGACGACAGTGACTGAAGCTGTCTGGTCAATAGATAGGTGTGCACGTACTTCAGGAAACCATCATTCATGACGGTGACCTCTTTGCATAAAAGCTGCCACTAGGGTATGTAGGCGTAAGGTCGGTGCTGGTATAAAATCGTACGAATCAAGTTCAGAACGCGTTTAAAAATATTTCTGAACTAGCTGGGAATTTAATCTGCCCAGCGCCAAACTTACTCTGACATCTACTGCATAACACGTCAGTCATGACCTAAGTTGTCAAGTAGCGTCCGACAATTTTGTTCCCAGCTTCTACGTAGGTATATTAACGTCTTAGGTACGTTCTCTCTGCTAGGCTAGGACACAGACCTCGCCTCTGTTAGAGGAAGTGGGCCATAATCCACCACGCGGCCCCAGTTTGGGTTGGGTTTCCAGCTTGTTCTAGCTAAAATTCCTGATTTACAATATGAGTAGAAAAATATCCTCGCGTAATAATTTCGTCTAAAACATGCGTAAATGGTAATGATGCAACACGCGTTATCTAATCTAATCCCGCGTAAATATAGAGCGGTATGTTTGTCTGATTCTTTAGATACGCGAAACCTGTGAACGTGTGACATTTTCGTAACATTATATCATACCTAATCGTAGTAATTATCACGCCTTTTAAGACGAATCTCAATCTGATCTTCCTACCAGTCAACGTTTTAAAAAGTAAACAGTCAGCCGTGTGACGTCATTCGCAAAAACATATTTGACAGATATGAAAGGAACGTGAGAACTAAGGTCCAAGCAAGCCGTATTCCAGTCAGTTGTCATAGTCTTAGTTGGCATGACTAAGCTTTGCTTTTCCAATTCAAGGCCAGTTCTATCTTTAAAATAAAAGAACAGCTCTTGATGGAGCACTAGCTCTAAATGGATGTGCTAGAACATTGCGTTCGTTATGAGAAAGACTAACTCGCCTAATTTTATAAGACTTACATCACTTATTGATGGTTTGTGTTCGGTATGAGTCTCGAAGAAATTATCTGTTTGGGTTCTTGAGGTTGAACCGACTTGATATGCACATTTCATAAAATTCTTTGCCAATTAAATGGTGATGATGCGAACAGTCTATTCAGGTTCATGGCTCAAATGTAATTGGAAGTTATATTTAGGGTACGATGGGACTGTCATAGGCATTGCGGTTATAAAAGTCCCTAAATAAATAAAGATTTAAAAAAAATACGGGTTATTTAATTGTTCTTTTGTCGTCAAAAATCATTATGTAAAATTGGTCATAGTTAGATACTTAAATTTTTTGGAAAAAGTACTCGTACAGTCAGCAAGACCAGGAAAAATATTTGTACCTAATATTAAAAACGACTATCGATTTGTAAGGTCTCGAACTTTTGAAATTCTTACAAAAGCGTGAAAATATTTATCAACAGATTTTGTTGCTGCGTATGTACATTTTAATGGGAATTTAAAAGGCGGTGACCAAACTGTATTCTGACTTGGATCTCGCAATGCTGCAACAGGTTTTCTCCTCGTAGAGCAAATGTGACACTTACTTATGTCATCGTAGCCTGATTAATGACGAATCTCTTTATTAATCTCAGGATGAAATACTTGAGATCTATCTAAATCATAAGACAATCATGAACTTTAAAAACTTAATAGTGATACTACATTAGGCATAACATTTGTGAACAGGGAAGGGCTGAGATGTGTCTCTGTGGAACTCTTGAACGGTGTTATATGGGAAATAGCTAGAGTTAAATATATAGATACCCATTCAGTTATGAAAATGTGATCTGCATGATAGGATACATATCAGTTTTATTACGAAATGTGTATGCATTAGTTTAAAAAAAATATATTGACAACGTAGTCGAACGCGCTGCTAAAGACTTTTAAATAAACACATTTTTTTTCTAAATTCACGCCAAAACACATACATTACATGCTCCAATCTAAAAATGGCACTCCTTCCTGAATGTGTGTAAACGCCCTTATAGGATGATCCAAGATCCAGAATTTTGACTCGTTGCAAACACGTTGTGACTCAGAGGTCTTTCCTCGCGACCGAAAACGACCTTACCACTAATTCGAAAACCACCGAGTGACAGGTTCACTCGAACACTTTGCAGCTCGAACTAACTCCGCATTGGATGGTAACAGTTGCAAAATATTCCTATAAACAGCACATTCACCAGCAAAACTGGTTTGTGCGTAGCGGAGACTTATTTATAGGTTTCGGTCACTTTGTATGCCTTATATACCGTTAATGTGTTAAGTGAAATGGTTTCTTTAAAGCATGAATCGCATAATTGCAATACAAAACGAACGATGCTGAAGCAGTAACCTTTTGTTTAATAAAATCAATTCCTTACGATTTTGTTCCTAAAAATCGACGTACAAATCTTTCTAGAGTATTAGTATCTTAATTAATTAACATGACGTTGCCGAGGATATATAACTATATTTATCAAGTTTCTTCAAATCATGGGAAATCCATCCAGCTGGAGAGATACGCTACATTGAACAACAACATTACCCAGATAATATACATATCATTGACTCGAATCCGAAGTTAGCATTAAATTTTCTCCGTAAACCAGATAATATCCCATAATTTACAGCAAAAATGAAGCCATCGGAAAACTTAATAAAAAACGGGGACTAAATTCTGTTGTAAAATTTAATCTGCTCCAGCTCCGACGTTCTTGCTAAGTATAAAAGCTAGAACCTTTTTTTCTTTTTACTAAAGCTGACATGACCTGAACGAACTCTTTATAATAGGACATTATTAAATAGCTGCAAAATTATAAACTGTAATTAAATTACACTTTTTTCTTTTAAAATGACTTGCTGTTGCAATTTGGTTAAAGTTGTAACCACTTTATCATTTGAAAATCCTCATGACAACCTTCAGTCTAGGGAGAACGAAGGGTTATATTCGATTCCTACTAAAATCCTAGGGTGTACCACATGCTACCATAGTAAATAATTGTTACGAGCTTCGGGTTCGTGACAATTAAAAACTGCCAATAAAAATTACCAAAGTTGACACTTTAATTATACACACAAATTACAAAACACAATTTCACTATGATATGATGAATATTAAATGGCTACTATTTCTGTAAATATCATCTGCCTAGCCTATTTATTCCCAACCATTTTGAGGTCGGCTTGCAGTCTAACCGTATGCAGCTGAAAACCACTATTTTATGAGGAGCAACTGCAATCTGACGTCCACAATCCAGTTACTGGGTAACACGATACCCCTTGGTAAGACTGGTTGTCAGACCTTCAGGTTCTGGCGACCCGTAACGACTGTCGAAATTCCTCGAATTACAGCCGGGAACTATACGTCGTAACGTGCTTTCTGAGTCACAGAGGGGTCTCGGTAGGTAAAGATGGGCATACATCCAAATTGAAACCAATAATTTGGTACTGACTGGATAAAAGGTACCTATTTTAATAAAATAACTAAACTTGCAAGTTGTACAATTGGCCATAATAGATAATATCCATACTAACATTGGAAATACTGAAATCATTCTGTCTGTCTGTTGTCTTTTCATGCCTAAAGCCCTGAACAGCCGGCCTATTCTGTAGAGATGAAGCGAGCTGTCACGCCACCTGACGCTAGGGATTGACTCTACTGACAGCTTACTTCACCTACATTTTCGTAAACTTGTGAGTATATTAAAGAATATATAAAGTATACCATTCGGCCACAGCTTTACTCCATCGGCCATCTCATTGTCTAACTATGTCTTGCCCAACCCTACTTGCGCTTTGTCCCTGACTTCGTAGACTTTCGACCAACGACGGATTTCGGTGTTACGCTACTTGTCTAGTAGAGGTATGCCATCTATGACTCGCTCCATGGCTCTTTGTATGCTGTGGACAGTCTCCATTGTGAGCGTGCATGTCTGGAAACTGTAGGACATTGTTGGCAGGACACTTTTTAGACCGTAAAATATGACCCAGCTACCCAAATGCCACCCACTCAACCAGTATTTTCCTGGAAATCTCTTTGTTGGAATGCTCCTTGTCAAATGATAGAACATGTCTCAAATAAATGTAATCGTCAGCCATCTCCAGATGCTCGTTTCCAACCATAACAGATGAGACTGAGTAATCCGGGATGCCTAACATCACCTTCGTCTAGTACATGTTTATTATCAAGCCAATAACTTGTAATAAAAAAATGCACTCAGACAAAGACGTGGGCAACAGCTAGTTCATAACGTTTAGTCCACTCTCGGCCCCTTGATTCCTAAAAAAAGATTTGTTTATTTGTTTCCTCTCAACCCGTAAACGTAGTTCACACTCGTGCCCCAGGGGGTGAGACAGAATTTTCATACAAAAGACAGGTATACCTCGTCTGCTTTCGACCCCTTGGGGATCGAGGGGCCGAGAGTGGACTAAACGGTTCATAATAAGGGCAATATGAAGGGCCATATGTTTAACGTACTACGTGTTTACATTGTTGTCTCACAGTTTAGTTAACATGACCCCATTGCGGCTTCCGTTCAATTATCGTGATGTATTTCATCTTTCTTGCATTGGTTACGAATAGGATTGAATCCATTCACACAATCCACTGTTGAACATGAAATTAAAAGTGGTGGTGGTGGTAACTCTGGGCTGTATTTATAAACAATGATAAAAGTTAAGAGATGTTTAAACGTCTAAAATGTATGGTTAATCAGTCACTAATCATTACTTAACTTTAAGCAGCTTTTATAAATAAGGGGGTCTATGTGTATCTTTTCTTACGTTTTTGATTTTTGTAGGTCCGTGTCAGGTTGTATCTGGATTAAAATATGAATCGCGACTGTAATAAATAAGGCTTTACAGAATAATATTAATTAAAATTATAAATACAATCCTTTAAACTCATAAAACCCCCTTGAATAACTTTTCATGAATTAGTCATTCGTGGCTGTATTGATACTAATTCAGTAAAACCATTTCGCACCAAAAACATTTTCATATAAAATGTTGCCAGGACGAGACCATTATGACTCACTATGACTGACTATGTCAAAAAGTTATCAGATCTCATGTAGAGCCAAGCTTCTAACTCTACACGCCCTAACTCTACAAGGCCTAACTTCACAAACTCTACACCTTAGTCAAAATATGTGGCTTGGCCATTTCGCTACATCCAGATGGGTGTCTTTACATTTTTGTTAGACAATAGTTCTTGTAGTTATAAGGGTTCAACAAAACGACGAAGCGATTCGAGAAAACGTAGGTAGTGCACTCCGCTTGGCTCGTCTTGGCGGGACACTACCGTGCCCCCAGTTTTCTTACGATCGCAAAACATATTTTGTTCAACATACAGTCGAATACTGACCGGCAAATTGATAATTAGAGTTTCGCGGATTACCCTGGGTCCCTAGCGCTTGCAGTCTGCAGTCTCTAGCTGGATGCTGCCGGCATGGCTACCTGCCACGATTTCTGTAGGTACCTATTCCCACACGATTCCTATTAACTTTGGAAAATCATGAAAGAAGTCACTCGATGTTTGCAGCTCAACAACTTGACTTATGATATTTTGGCACAACTATACGCCTTAGCGCATTCCCCTTAAACACAGTAGCATACTATGCTACCAAGGTGTAACATACCTACTCCCACCAAGGTTGCACAGATTTGACACCAATGACCTAACATAATTGTATGTCGCTAAACAGCGTCAAAATTAACAAAAACATTAATCAATTATCAAGTAGTTGCTAAAATTTGCATATGAAATTAATGTTATGCACCAAACCTATCTATATTTATTTTTATGCACCTACCTAAGTCATTTTAAATGATTTATTTCTGTAAATTGATTTATTAAAAATAAAACTCGTTGACACGTCAAAGATATGTACCTATATTACTGTTTGAAACTAGATGAAGTTGTTGTTCCCTATCCGACTACTCTGAGACGACAGGCCGAAACAAACCTGGAGGTTAAACTTATGATTTAAAGTCCAGACATGATCATAGTCAAACCATGTGAAGACCATGTAGATTGGTGTCTGAATGTTCTTTTGAGGGCTTCCATCCATCCTATGCCGATTCCGGCTACGGTGACTGTTTTTTGTTTTCGACAATTATAGGTTAGGAGCGTGTGCTCATATGTGGCTAATGTAACCTATCTTGACTGTAAAGGTACGTGCACAAGGAGGAGGACGTTTACGTTTATGTTTGAGGGCAAACACCGATTCAAACTCAGAGATCACTCACAGAGTCTTAGTACTTGAGGTATTTTTATAATCAATTAATGTCAAGCACCCCACGCTTTTTAATTGAATTAAATTATTTTTTCCTTTTTTAGTTTGGTTTTTAAAGCGTGTTTTTTAGTTTTTTAAACTATTATTTATTTTCAATTTTTTAGTTCTGCTAACTACAAAAACGTGATTTCTTCAGTTTTTTTTTCCTTTATTTTTTTTCTATTTTTCTCAATTTTTTTATTTTTTATTATTGAATTGTCATCGATCTTCGATAAGTTTACAAAGTTTAAATGAAATCTGACCGTTTAAAGTGGGTCAAAATCGCGCCCTAAGGAGTCGGTTACAAACATACAAGTGAAGCTAATATGAAGCGTGTAATAAAGGGTGTAAGATTTATTCTCATTTCTTTTTTGTGCGGGCCGTAATCCACCACGCTCGCACCGTGCTGGATGATGTCAGATGTCACATACCTTAGATTTTTTTTGGTTCTAGGACATACCAGTTACCTCACGATGCTTTCCTTCACCGTTTTGAGAGCAGTAGTGAAACTACATTTGCTGTTGGATAATTGGCCGTGGCATATATCGATGTATGTGAGGACCTTTTGTCAAACACAAAGTTAAGTTTTTCACCCCAACTACCCCCTTCATCGGAACTTCCCTGTGCGTTCTCCCTTCACTGTGCGCGGTCCGACACGCACTTGGCGGTTTTTTTTAGAATATCTCTTCTCTAGGACCTCTCGGGAGTGCCATTTAAAATGTGGTCCATTTTCAGGTAGCTAACCAGTAGGTACTACTACCTACTATTAAAATTATTTATTATATTAAATTATTTTTACTGTCGTTTTCCATCACCATAAACTTTATAATACTATCTAACAGGCATAATTCCATCGCTAAACATGAGCAATCTTCGTTTACTTTAAAGTTTATACTCTTAACCGAATGACCCGTAAGCCAATCAGAACCCAGTGACGTCATCCTCCCAAGGATTACAAAACTCGCCGAATCACGAAATGACATATTATTTATTATTACAGCCTGTACAGTGTTCGGCGCTTGCGCATCGTAAACGTCTTTCAAAAGAGCGTAGTTTAATTTATGAGTGAATGACGAAATCAAATCACATGGGTACGATTCACTGACATCATAATTTTCTAAATGTTTCTCATAATTAGTCTATAATGTCCCCACTGCTGGGACACAGGCCTTCAAGAGGGGGTGAGCTGTAAAGTACCACGCGGACCGAGTGTGGGCTCGTAGATGTCACATGTCTTCGATTTTTTTGTTCTATGACGTGCTAGTTTCCTCTCGATGTTTTCTTTCACCGTTTTTCGAGCAGTGGTGATGAAATTATTTACACACAGTAACGCGCCTGCCTGGATCCACGACCTACAACTCGTAAGTCGGGGCCACCACAGGGCTACCACTGGGCTACCGCTGGGCTCCTATGATTCTCATAGATGTTGAATTAGAATATTGGAAAATATTATATAGGTATGGAACCTAGTATGTAAGTATATGCAAATTTTGGAAAAGAAGTAATAATTATGAAGAGGTTGCAAACAGTGGTACGATAACAATACAGAACTGCCAGCAATCAGAGGGGCAATTCTCGTAATTTTAAGAACGTAAACAGTATCTCAGTATCAAACTGTCAAAAAAGCCTCGATTTTTCATACATTTTTGACATTTGCTTGTCGCTGAGATGAGACTGCGACTAGATTTTGAACGTTTTAAATTACGAGAATTGGCCTACAGATTATATAGCAGCAGTCCCAAGCCTAATAAATTCTTAAACAAAAAAAGAAACAACGGCTTTTCTTCAAAATATAACACACATAGCAACTGATGCCTTTATTCACCAGCGTACATTACCTCATCATCAAAACGTCAAACAGACAGAACTAATAAAATATCAATTTTCTTAAATCATTCGACGAACACTCGCTATGCGCACGCGCAAGGTCTCGTATTTCTTACACAGTTTTAATCGCATGACATAAAAAATTCTTACGTAAGTGTCAAAGTTCCATGAAAACATCGTACGGCCGTTCATAATCGTGTGAGCACACAAAAAACTTGCATTTAGTCATTTACATTATTTTTGATACCTACCGCAGTGCTGTCATACTTGCTTACAAAGTAGGGGCTTGCGGCTAAGTAATAACAGCTACATGGGTCGATCGATCGGGTTAAGCTACGCTTGCCGCGGTTAGATGGATGGCCATCTTTACATATCAAGACCCCTCCGTGCTTCAGAAAGCACGTTAAGGATGGGGACACACGTAATTTTTGTTCATCAGATAGTCGGATCTGATAGTCCGATCCGGTTATCGGAAGGCGTTGGAGCCATTATTTTGTTTTCTGAACATTCAACACACGTCCGATCCGAGAGATGGAAACTAGCGCGAGGCGTTTACAATTTTAGTGTCGGTCCGATTGTCTAAAACAAAAAACGTCCTGTTCTTGCCTCTGACTTGCCAGTTAATTCTAGCGTTGACACTGAAGAGACGCATCGTTGTGGTTCGGATAATGGGCGTAAATTATGATACTGAACGGCTTATTGCAGCGTTTTTCTCTTTGTTTATACCTAACCTAAGCCTATACAGAATATCGTAAAAAAAAACAGTTTTCCTACTTCCATTCGTTTACTGTACAAACTTTTAATATCAATACAAAATTAATACGATATCTTGTACAGATAAGTGAGTACGTACCTCCTTTTGCTAGGTACTATTGCGATTCATGGCCATATTGTAAACTAGCAGCGCTCCGCGGTTTCACCCGCGTAGTTCCCGTTCCCGTGGGAATACGGGGATAAAATATAGCCTATGTCACCCGGGGATAGTGTAGCTTCCCAACAGTGAAAGAACTTTTGAAATCGGGCCAGTAGTTTTTGTGTGAAAACATTACAAACATACACACAAATGTTTCCTCTTTATAATATTAGTTTAGACATATAAATAAACGAAACCTCCGTAGTACCTAAGTATATTTGGCTAGTATGTACTAAGGAGAAGTCAAACTGAATCTCTGATTTCCATAGTTATAATAATATTATAGTTAGGAATAGTAAGTAGTAAATGACTTCGTTATGGGGGATTAGGCGGTGTTAAAGTTTGTAGGGGAAAATACAGAACCTACGCGAACGAAGGCGCAAGTGATGTGCTAGTCTGATATAAATAGATCGTGGCTATTCATGAAAATTCCAGCAACGGGTATTGTAATGTCTTATTAAGCTAAAACTCAACCAATAGTCATTTCGATGGTTGCAATAAATGGATTTTATGCACGTAGGCATGCTTAATTAAAAATGCGACTTACGCGACTCAATTTTGGCCTGATGTGTTGTGACTTACCCGAAAGCCTGGCAAACCAATCTTAGACTGGAAGCCGGCCCCAACATGGTTGGGAAAAGGCTAGGCAGTTTGACTGTGTTATGACTTGCGGGAAATTTACAAACCATCGTAGATGTGAACACTCCTTTCGTCGCGTGATTTGCGGCAGATATGTTGGAACACAGAAACAAAATCATTTATCACTTACTTACTGACCAATATTATTTACGCTTATGCTTCTTAATAACTATATGCTACTAGGTATTCAATACCGATTAACCTTCCAGTGGCAAATAAAAGTTCCAATAACCTTTTTAGGGTTTAACGGGTTGATTAGTGGCAACATCTAATACTAATACAAGCACGTGATATGCATAGTCTGCCATAATTCCCCGACGGCCATGCCAGGGAAAAACTGTTAAACTAACTAAATAGGATCACTGCCATAAATGACGTTTATTAAAAAAAGCCGACTAAGTATCAACTATGTGAAAAAACCGTCCGTAACTAAAATATTGAAACGCCAATACCGGAAATTTGTTTAGATTCTGTGATTGGGTGAAAAGAAAACACAAGACTAGATACTACACTACCCTCCATAATTTTTATTGACCCGTTAAACAAAGTGTCAAATAATTTAATTGCTTAATGAAAAAGGAGCGTTATTGGTCCGTTTTAGGAGCTATGAATTATGAACTAACTTCCAAAAAAATCAGCTCAAAGTGAAACTGTGTGTGTGATAACTTTAATTTCGGAAGTATGTGATAAAAAAATAAAATTGAGATCCAAAGACGCCGATTTCTTAATTTTGTTTTTTTTATTATGTACCTATTCACTTCTTGCTATGTAAACCAGTGACAGGGGCATCGTCAAGATACACAATGTGGATTAAGAACGTATTTTCGAAGCTAATGCAAAAACTACCCAAGCAAATTATGGGACTAACCTATCACCTATACCTGGCATAAGTAAGTAGACTATCCAAAAAAAAAAAAATTTTTTGGAAATCGATCCACAGTAAAATAGGGTATTTTACTCTATGCGAGAAAAAATCTAAAAATATATTATTGAGATAGCTTAGGCAAAATGCAGTCGGAAAATGTTAGTTTTAGTTCATGAAACAACAAAATAAATTTTAAAATACAATTTAAAGATTTCAGTTTTTTTTAATCTGTGTTTGAACACCATGAAATAGTAGTCGCCATGTTATTTCGTCATACGGCATGTCAACTGAGCAACTTTGTACTTTTATTATTTTCGTAACCAAAGTAATTTATAGTTAAATAATATTTTGCATTCAGGAACAGCAAACCAACGCTAAGTAGTAAAATAACTCATTTTTTTTATTATAAACATTTGTCATACAAAATATCAGCGCATTTGTTTTTAGCAAACTGACGTCATACCCACAGAGCAATATGGCGTCTACTGCGTCCAGCGTTTTTGACAAATTACGCGCGAAATTTGAAACTGTAAAATTATAATGCATTTATAAGGCACTAATCGATTAAATAAAAATGTTGTTTTTTTAAGTGGTTTATTAGCACTCTAGAATCTAATTAAGACACTTAAAAAAAAATTGTGTAATACCCTATTGCTGAAGATATTGCGGAAAGAACATACAGACGAATTGAGAACCACCTCCTTTTTGAAGATGGTTAATTATGCAGTTAGTAGAATTTACTATAATTATGTACAGAAATATACACAAGTTAGACGCTTATCTGGGCCTAAATCAAGTAAACAGATAGATATGGTACACCATTCGAAGAAACACTTCTTCAGCTTTAAGATTGTCTAACTTATAACTAAGATGATGCTACAGCTAAGGTCAATCTGCCTCTCACTTCATGGAAATGAAATGACAAGGACCTTTAACATAAAGCGACAAAATGTCAAGTTTTAATGTCCTCTTAGGCCGAGATCTATAAACGTTACTTAGCTCGTGCTTTGGCTCAGTCATATTCCCGTCTCTGTCTTGCACTTATAGTTCAACAGTTGCATGCGATAATGACAAAAATAACGCTCGGACTAAGAATGCGCTAAGTAACGTTTATAGTTCTCAGTTTTAGTTTAGTCAAAAGAATTCCTTATTTAGTTATATTAGGTCTTTACCTATGAAATTGCCGTTTTGCAGTACTGGCCATTTCAAATCAAAATAATTTTTGTTTGGGTAAGAATTCTAATTTCAAATTAATTTTATTTTAAAAACATGGATTTTTTTTTCCAAAAGTAGTCATTTGTTTATTGATTAGTGTTACATTTTTATCGCATTTCAATCTTTTTCGTCATCATGGATACGTTAAAAATTCGAGTAATTATGGAATATGAGTACCGTCGTGGCAGCAACGCGGCACAAGCGGCACGCAACATCAACGACGTTTACGGAGCTAACACTACAAACCAACGCACCACCTGTTATTGGTTTGCTCGCTTCCGTTCTGGAAATTTCGACCTGAAAAATGAACCTCGCGGTCGTCCGAAGACTTTCGTCGACAATGACGAATTAAAGGTGATTGTGGAAGCTGATGATACACAATCTACGGCTGAATTAGCAGCAGCTTTCGACGTTAGCGTCAAAACAATATTGGTCCATTTGCGTCAAATTGGCAAGGTAAAAAAGCTTGACAAATGGGTGCCCCACGAACTCAATGATCGTCAGCGCGAAGTACGCGTCGAGACGTGCCTTGCACTGCTCAACAGACACACAAATGAAGGAATTTTGAACCGCATTGTTACCTGCGATGAAAAATGGATTCTGTTTGATAACCGCAAGCGCTCAGCAAGTTGGTTGGATCCTGGTTCAGCACCTAAACAATGCCCTAAACGAAAACTTACCCCTAGAAAAGTGATGGTCACTGTTTGGTGGTCTAGCGCCGGTGTGATTCATCACAGCTTCTTACCAAACGGGGTGAGCATTACTGCAGATGTGTACTGTGAAGAACTGAACACAATGATGGAGAAGCTGGCACATCTCCAACCAGCATTGGTCAATCGCTCGTCTCCGCTGCTCCTGCACGACAACGCGCGACCTCATACTGCACAGCAGACGGTCTCCAAGTTGCAAGAACTGGGGTTGGAAGCTCTCCGTCATCCGCCCTACTCACCAGACCTTGCGCCTACAGACTACTACTTTTCCAGAATTTGGATAACTTCTTGGCGGGAAAAAAATTCAATACCCGAGAGGCAGTACAAAATGCCTTTGAAGAATTTGTTGCCTCCCGTCCAGCTGATTTCTTTAAGAAGGGCATCAATAAACTGCCACTACGATGGCAAAGATGCATTGATTGCATGGGTGATTACTTCGATTAATACAAATAAAAAATACATGAAAAAAAATCGTTTAAATTTTTTCATACAAAACGGCAATTTCATAGGTAAAGACCTATTATTAATCGGTATTTATTTCATTATATTACGTAAATCTGTGCTAATTCCATATGGGTATATTAATTTATATAGGAACTAGCTTCCGCCCGCGGCTGCGCCCGCATGAAATTCGGAAATTATCCCGCAGGAACGTACTACAGGAATAAAAAGTATCATATGTGTTAATCTAGGTTATAATCTATCTGTTTGCCAAATTCCATCCAATTCCATTCAGTAGTTTTTGCGTGAAAGAGTAACAAACATCCATCCATCCATACTTACAAACTTTCGCGTTTATAATATTAGTAGGATTAAATTTTGACTTCATTACTCATACAATCAGGCAATTAGGGCCAACAAAATATAAACAAAATCAACTCATGCGCAGGACCTAAATATAATTATCATTATATTCATTATCAGCGCGTCGACGAGAAAATTGATTGTTTCTTTGCATTATGTGCTAACCTAAATACTTGATACTGCTAAAATATGTTGGCCGAAATTTAAAAAATAAAACCATCCACAAGCAAAGTGTCGGTGTTGGATATCCAGCAACGGATTAGGTCGCCCAAAACGGCTATTAAAAACGGAAATAGGAAACGCCGACTTCTTCTAAAACTAGATGAAGACGGCGTTTCCTATCTGACTACTCTGAGAAGAAAGGCCGAAATAAACTCAGAGGTCACAGTCCGTCAGTCAGTGGTTTTAAAGTCCATACATAATCTTGGTCAGATCGTGTGAAGACCAGAACTTGAGGAGCTCAACGATTTGACGAACAATACCAAAGAAAGGACATTTCTTAAACCAAATTAGAAAAAAAGAAATCAAACAGAAAAACTACTTATTCTGTACCTATTTACATCGGATAATGATGACTTATACAGAAAATCTACACATCTGAGAATATTCGTAATTCCATACACATTGTAAAATAATACTTGGGCATGTATGAATTATCAAAGTTATGATGCATTATAATGTCAAACATCAAACTGGCAAGAATGCGAATCTCCACATTTAACACGGTATACAACTTAAAAGATTAAAATAAAACTAAATTGCATATAACATAACCTAACTTATTCACATCACGTATGCCGATAGCGGTGCAGTGTTAAATCTGTCATAAAAATTTAAATACAATCCATTCAAACGTGTGAATTAACACAATGAAATACATAAACGATTACGTACTATGTTAGGCACCGGATGAACACCAAAATGAAACTGAAACCTAGGTTATATGGTGTAATGAGCTCATCTTAAGATTAGATTACAAATTCTTTTGGCGCGCTCGTCTTGTAATTAATTAATTATATTATAATGTTCATGTTACAATGCAAACGGTTTTGATATTGTGTCATGCTACTAGTTTACCAAATATGAAAATTTTAAGATTATTAAGCAGCGCCCGCGCCTCGCCTTCGCTTGTGCGCTCGTCGAATGTTTGTTGTTTCAGGTGTTTTAATGGCAAAACTGTCAAACTGTTTATGATTACCATTGCTTAACCCAATATACCTGAGAATGCGTTACGTAGTCCTTATCGAACCATAATGCTTTCGTATAAATGTCTTCTGAAACAGAGAGGGAACGAGCATGACCATTGTTAGCTCAGACTTTCTTTACAATGTCTTCCTTCATTCCTATATCCAGATTTCTGTACAGTGAAGTGGTCCCCAGCTGGGTTATTGCGTATCACATTAGCAGTAGAAATGACTTTCAATTTGACAGAACTTTTCGAACCAATGAAGCAATGGATTAACAATGTTCTTCAAAATGATGCAACAATAACCATGTTACAGCCACTTCTCTGATCTGGGTACCATTGTTTGTTAATTAATTCATGGTAAGATAAACTGAATGCTCGTGTGGTGTGGGATCAAGTGATATGTCCACTACGGCTATACAGTGACACCGTAACTCCTTGTAGAGGAGGTAAAGCGCTCTAGTCGCGATACACCTTAGGAATTGGTCAGACATCATCAATTGACAAACGTGACTATTAAGCTGAACTGTCATGGCCGCTGATGATGCGTCTTCAAATATTTAACTATCGCTTTCAATTAATGAATGTAGATACCTACAAACAAATTATGTAATTACGTCTGCGTCTTAAAATGGGTTTGTATTTTACGAAAATTAATCTTTTCGGAGCCAAGTTACACATGAATGCACGTCTTCAAGCAAACGAAACACAATCAGGTTTCAGACACGTCTCCACGTAAGTAAGAAAAACCTACCTTTCAATACCGACAGCTTATTTTAAAATCTATTTGTATGCAAATAAGGTGCACGTTGCAATGCAGGCACGCACATCAGTTGCATCCAGGTTAAGCAACACAGAATGCGAGATGTAGGTCGAATGCGTTATCACCGTATTGTTATCATAATTCCTCATAGTTCCCACATACTGAAACATTTTCTTTGTAATCAGAATAATATACTGTAACGCAAACATGTTTATACTGAAGGTTTAGGGTCAGAAAATTGCACAGTGACTTGACGCTAAACAATAGATGAGCATATATTTAGTGACAAAATTCGCCATGTACGAATGACAAAAATTTCACTTAACTTTTTTATCATGATCGTCAAAGTTGTTAAACCCAAAGCATATAGTTAAAGTGAAAGTAGGTTACTTCTAAGACATTACTGAATTACTGTTGAAACAGTTTAACATGGTGAGGTAATCTGGTCTTAAGTATTGTTCTGCCAGGGGTGCGGGTTGTTCGAAAGAGATACCGCGGCCCCTGGCACACAGGCAACTGAGGGAACACGGGTGGAATTTAGGCAGTAAAAGTCTGACACGCCCTCCTGCTCCACCCAGAGCGGGAGAAGTTATTTGACGAATACCCAACCAAAAATAATAAAAAATCTTAGGTATTGTATGAAATCGCCAATATAATATAGTGATTCCGATAATTACACTTTATAATCTAGTAAAAAATATATGATAGGTAAGGATACCAAAAATTTATAAACATATTTTACTTAGTTTTAAGACTAAAACCACGACCATCAATTTTGGGTTAAAATATAAGTTTTCACATTATAATGAGAATACTGTGAGTACCTCCGTCTGATGCAAAATAACATCATTATTCATTAACGCCATTTTGCCATTCACGGTTTTATCGAAATTATTAATCAAATAACTATCAAAACCAAACACTTCGTATATTGAACATCGTTGTCCGAACCTCGTTATAATAATCTCTGTGAACCCAAATATTATACCCTATTTATTTTTTACAAGCAATCTATCTACCTAACCTCTTACCAGCTATGTTGGGGTTGGTTTGAATACCAATGTTTTACATAGAGCGACTGCGTATCTGACCTCCACCACCCAGTTACTGACTAACACGATACCCCATGGTAAGACTGCTTGTCAGACTTTCAGATTTCTTACTACCCATAACGACTGTCAAAGATCCACGAATGACAGCCGGGACCAACGGATTAATGTGCTTACCGAGGCAAGAGATTTATTTCAACTGTTTTATTGCGCTTATAAGTTACTATGACCAGTACGGAAAATGGGACGAAAATAATAGCATAGAAAAAAGCTTGCTATTTTTAAAAAAAATCTGCTAGGCAACGCGTTCGAGAAATCTCAATTATTTATTATGTAATACAGTAATATGTATCAAAACATTATTATAAGGAAATTGACAATGTTATCAACGTTTAAGTATAAGTACTTATTGTGCAAGGCGTCACGGGGTCAGTGTGTTTGATAAACTGGCTTGAGTCGATAACCACAAGAGAAAAAAAAAATCACAAAATATTAATATATTTTCCTTTGATTTATCTTACGTTACAGAAATAGCGAGATGATGAATATGTGTGAAGAAGTTCGTGATAACATATTGGATAACCTCCACAAACGCAATCTTCAGGCTAGGGCTTGATATCATAGCATGCCTATCATTCGGTATTTGTATTATAAACACCGGTAGGTAGATAACCGACGAGCTTATTCTAATTACTTCTAAGAAATTATTCTCGATGGATTTAGGCACCTTTCTCACATTGTCGTGACGATTTTTTATCATAGGTTCGCGAAGACCGAATGACAAAACACACAGTCAAAATACCTATGTAGAAGCGTGTATGACAAAAGTAACTACCTATATGTACAATGCCGTGAACAGTCTAAACTGCTTCGAACAAGATGGCTTTCTAACGTCATAATTGGAACTGCACCTCATTCTGGAGCATATTGCTACTATTGAAGGCATGATCAAGTTGCTGTCAAATCCCAAAAGGGCTTTCGGTACACAAGCGCTTTCGATTCCCTGTTGCGTGTGGTCTCAGTACAAGAAATGATTACTCCGTTGATGAACGGAAGCCGGTCAATATTATATCTTCACCGGTCAACAGCCGGATAAGTGAAGTTTAGGACAAATGCGAAGCTAAAGGTGGTCTACAGAGAAGTATAGATTACAGTAACGAAAGTATTGCACGACTTTTACTGATTTCCAGCAGGCTTGCATGACGCTTTTTATTTCTACTCTACTGTAGAATAGAAATCGCTTGTCTACATTTCTCGGTGAAAAACTGTCAACTGTCTATACGGAAACGTCATTTTTGTCTACTCTTCCGACGACAAAACCCTTGTTTATGGTTCTCGTGCTAAGTCTGCTGATGCCTGATCAAGTCTGAAAGTCTACATAGTGAACTTGTTGACAAACTCTCTTGGTTTAGAATTTGCTAATATGCAGATGTAGTGAAAACCGTAAAGATTTCCTTAAATCCAATTTCATGATATCTACATATAATTGCTAAAGCAATTTATAAATTTCCTCATATACAAATCTGAAGTATCATTGACTAAATCGTTACTTTTAAGATTTTTAAGCCACCATCTAAAACATACAAACACGCCTTGTTTCCTCAAAGGGTCACTATAGGCAGAAGTGTTAGGTGCTATACAGTTCACCGACATTAAACGGGCACAATAAATCCAGACTGCGGGCTGCTGCTAGAAGTTCCTGATGAAAAAACCCAATGACTTTTTGCCTGACTTGGGAATCCAACCCACCATCTACCACATGCTCCGTAGCAGCGCTTGCAACCACTAGACTAACAAGGCAGTCTCTTAATATAATTAATTGAATATAATTTTAGCAGACACAATCGTTGCGCAATTTGCGCCATCCGACCGTGTCCTTATCGGTTACCGATAAATTGTACGAAAACATAGTCATACCATCGATTAATTCTTGACCTTTCACACGACATAATTCTCTGCAGGAAGTGACCCAATAAAATCAATATTTGGACTGATACATATACTACTCAGTATTGTTTTAAACAAGTACCCAAGGAATACAAAATGTGTAGAGGAAGACAGATAAAAGGGTGGGAGGATGTTCTGCCAAGAGGTTGACGGTGAACAGCTCTGGACAGGAATAAGTGGAGGGAAAACAGGAGACCCATCAATGCGGAAACCGTTCAGTCAACGAGCAACATAAAATACCTAGGCGTAATAATGGACGAAACTATGTCTTTCAGTAAACATATTTATAGTCTCGTTAAAAGAGTGCGCAAATTATTATTATTTTTTTATTGCGAACATTGCAGACTCAAAATTAATCACTCAATTTTATTTAGCACTATGTCAATCAATAATTCAATGCTGCATCACATTATGGGGTGGCGCTCCAAAAACTGATCTGCTTCCTCTTGAAACAGCTCAGAGAGCAATTTTAAAGGTAGCAAACTTCCATCTCTTTTTCTTACGCACAGATCTGCTACATAAATCCTGCAACGTCCTGACTGTTCGACAACTTTTCATTATGCACTTAGTATTAAAACAGCACACCATGCTTACCTACACTGCTGACAATACTAACAAAAGACGGAATGATATAATATGCACATCTAGTGCAACCTCAAAATATGTATTTGTAGAAAGATTTTTTTACATTCTTATGCCCATTTCTGTACAATAGGTTAAATAGAAAACTAAGTATCTATAAATTAAATTACTTTAGCTGTAAGAAAATTATATTTAAATATTTACTAACCATCGCTTATACACAGACAGAAGATTTACTTGTTGTCTGCAAATGGAACGACTAACATGCTATTTTACTTTCCTAATTTTAACCTAGTTTTTACTTCAGACACATTTTTTTATTTATTCCATTAAATATTTATGCACTTCTTAGCTTGAAGCACAGGTTCAACCTAGTTCTGGCAATAAGCAACTGTGCTCTATTTTAATTGTTAAGATACTTTGTGAAAATTCCCCTTTTATTAATAAACGATATTAATATATTATATTATTATATATAGTTCTATGAAATGGCTAGGCTATAACACGGCAAATTGACAATTGACATTAGCTTTCCAATTAATTTCCCTGAATAACTGCACTATCTGCATAATTAGTACCTATTAGCTAATCACAAGTCCGTTTGATAAACTTTTCACCTCACCACACATAAGCCTATTAAGTTCAGTTGACAGTTGAATATCTGAATGAAGAAAGAGAGCTGACTTTGTCGAATATACACATATTTGCAGTAGTAACTAAAAGTAAATACTTTGGGCGTCGGGAATCCCAGGCTGATTCCCGGCCATCGTAGGCGCGGGCTTGCGGACGGCGAGTAATGGGTAGCTCGCTGTCCGGTAAGGACCAAGCCGACGCGCCGTCGACCCGGGCTTGGTGCCCGGGTCGACGGCGCGTTGTGTTCCACGCGCGCCTCAAAGAGATGTCAGCACCAAATGGGGGGGTCCGCAAGGGCCGATGCCTGCCAAGGGTGCAGGTTGTTCGAAAGAGATAACGCGGCCCCTGGCACACAGGCAACTGAGGGAACACGGGTGGGTTTTAGTCAGTATAAGTCTGACACGCCCTCTCGCTCCACCCAGAGCGGGAAAAGTTATTTGATGATTTCCCACCCAAAAAAAATTTAAAAAAAAGTAAATACTTCACCGTGTACATTACGGCGACTTATTTAATTTACTACGCTTTGAGGCAATAAATAAATACAACCGATGGTTTGATATATTAACGAATGTGACGTTATCTCTTCTCGCTTTTTTTTAACACGGTAATGCTCATGTCCAAGCTATTTTAAAGATATGCTCCTTAGAGTGTACAGTAGGTAAGCTAGAATTTCTGGGACCACGTTAAGTTTTCTGTTAAATCACTGGAAACTCTTACTCATATTCTACTAATAACATGAGGAAAAGAACCTACTTCATCGTCTTAACGTGTCGATAGCAATATATATATATAGCAATATATATACAGTCGACCCAGAATTAGGTTACGAGCTTGGCAGTTTCAATAGCGACCATCAACTCCTGTAGCGTGCATACAACAGGACACGCTGGACAATATCTTAAGGGCCCCATTGTTTGTGGGACAGCCATTTACACTCCAGGGGTTTTCTGTGAATCTCCACCTGAGCAGGTTTCCACTGCGAAGTTCGCACTGAGGATACGGTGAAGCATAAGGTGGAGGTTTGCCCGGCTTGGGCGGAGCACCGCCGTGTCCTCGTGGAGGCGATCGGCGGCGGCGATCTCTCGCGTCCGTCCCTGGGGGCCTACTCCCTAAGCACGAAGTCCGTCGTTTCGTTCGCGGTAACGGGCGTTTCCAACTCCGGGCCCCGGCTGTCATTCGTGGAATCGTGGGTCTTTGACAGTCGTTACAAGCCCGCAAGTCTGACAACCAGTCTTACACAAAGGGTATCGTATTACCCAGTAACTGTGTTGAGCAAATCGGATAGGCAGACATTCCATTTAAAATACTGGTATTCAGCTGCGTCCGGTTAGACTGGAAGCTGACCGCAACACAGATGGGAAAAGACTAGGCAGAGTGATTGGTCTAGAATGAAATATTCTCTCTTCCTCTCTTGGTGCAGAGAATATTTCAGGTTAGATGCGTGCAAAGATCATTTTTAGGGTTCCGTACCCAAAGGGTAAAACGGGACCCTATTACTAAGACTCCGCTGTCCGTCTGTCTGTCCGTCTGTCACCAGGCTGTATCTCATGAACCGTGATAGTTAGACAGTTGAAATTTTCACAGATGATGTATTTCTGTTGCCGCTATAACAACAAATACTAAAAAACAGAATAAAATAAATATTTAAGGAGGCTCCCATACAAAAAACGTGATATTTTTGCAGTTTTTAACGATAATGGTACGGAACCCTTCGTGCGCGAGTCCGACTCGCACTTGACCTGTTTTTATCATATTTTCCAATTGTGAGCGGATAACAAGAGTTCTTGGCCGACACGTATACGTAAAGCAAACATGCGTACGAGTAGATAGGCGGCGCTACATATATCAAATTTTAACGCTAAATTTAGGCATAGTCGTATCTTGCTGAAATAGATAACCTTGATAATAATGGACGCGTATTTTGACGGGGTCAAAAGTACCATAACGTTTTTTCATGATAAAAGCATGATAATTGACTTATAGCTCAGCTCTTTAGTTGCAACCGTTTTTCAATTAATAGGGCTATTTTCAATCGGTCTATTCTCACAAAAAGGTACCATTAAAATCTATCATTCAGATTGTCATGTGTCCATTTAGGCAGTTTAAATAACATCGTTCAGAAAAAAAACAAGTATACATTCATTCATCAACGTCTGCCTATCCATTTCCCAACTTTGTTGGGTTATTTATTTATTTATTTAATAACTATGGATGACTTACTTACTTATGCTTCCAATCTAACCGGATGCAGCTGAATACCAGTATTTTACAAGGAGCGACTATCTGACCTCTACAACCCAGTTACTGGGTAACACAATACCCCTTGGTAAGACTAGTTGTCAGACTTTCGAGCTTCTGAGGACCCGGAATGCCCGTTAAAGATGAACAGAAACAATGACAGCCGGGACTGACGGCTTAATGCGGTCTTGGTATGTAAAGATGGTCACCCATCCACGGACCAACCGCGGCAAGCGTAGCTTAGTCTGAAATATCGACCCATATGGCTGTTATTACTTAGCCACAAGCCCCCTAAACAAGTGTACATTCATTCAAAGTATTTAAAGTTTTACAGATCAGTTCACACAATTCCTAGTACAAGGTTGATAACTAACTGGCCCGTCACCTGTTTAATCAGCGGAGCGGTGTTCACACCACGCAATAAAGTACCTTGTAGATCAAAAAATAAAGTCTAGATTGGGATTGAATCTGCAGATTGCAAACATCTTTATCTATCACTTAACGTCTGTCCAGAAATGTGATGCAAATTGGTAAGTTTTATTAACATTACTTTAATAGTTCCTTATCAACGTATTTTTTCGCGTCGGTCATCGACATTAGGTAGGTCGCGACCCACCTAACAATTGTTTGATATTAAATGTTTGTTCAAGTCTTGTCTCCTAAGTAACATTTTGAATTTCGCAAATAGTTGCTCTGTATGTAATGTACCTACTTTGAAGGCACAAATTATGGGGTCAACACTTGAAATGTGAAGAGAAGTCTCTCTTCAAGTCTCTCAATTTAGCTACAGTGGTAGTCACCACTGTAGCTAAATTGATAAAAAACTTTTGTATAATCTGCCACAGAGCCCGGTGAACTCCAAAACCAGTTATATATCGGAATATCGTCAGGGCATGCGTAAGCGACTGCGACTGCGGGAGTGGCGTTGTCGTAACACAGGGATTCCTCAACCTCGTGTATAAATCTGTACGTTTGTTAAATAATAAAAAAATGCCCTATCTACTAGATTAGAGCGTATAGCGATAGAAAACTAGCGTCAGACAGCATCAGTCTGTCTGGCATTAATGCTGAAATGAACCTTTTTGGCGCAGCCGTAAGGCACACACTGTTGTAGTTATTTATTTATTGTACACTTTTTTTTAATTTGTTATTGTATTTTGTGTTTTACGGACTGTGACCAAATAAACGATATTCTTTCTTTCTTTTCTTTAGATTTTTTGTGGGGGTTTTGTTGCCATGGGCGCTCACAATTTTGATCCTCTCCTCCAATATGTTAGAACCAAAAGCAAACCGAATATTGTGCCAAATCCAGTTAGGAAAATCTCTTTGAATGGAAATCGAAAAACAGTAAATGAATTTTAACCGACAAGCTGTGACTATCAGTTTCCGTCTGTTAGCCATTTTACAGGAAACCTGGATGGCTTATAATTTTGACAGACACCTATACGAAATACCATTGGGTGTTCATGCCGTTTGCAAATTCAAATTGTCTTGCAACAAACCTGTGACTCGGAGATATATTCATCGAGCGACTTCCATCGTAAGATCTGATTTTAGCAAAAATTTAGGAATTTAACAATTCTTTTGTTTATTCAAACATTCCAAACAGTAACGAGCTTCGGTGCTTAAACTATAATCCGAACTTGCATCATAATATTGATTTCATTTTCACATTTTCAGGGGAAATTCACGCGTTAAAAACGCATGAATACAGCGCCAACGCATGAACGCTTCTCCTGGGGATGGGCACATATTTACAAAGCACAGACTTTGTTACTGTGCCTGTGTGCTGCACCATAAAAACATTGACATGTTGACCCTGCTGGCTGTACGTGATCAGTACCAAGAGTTAAACCACTCAGTAAACACTTTTACAAAGCAAACTTTAAAGATGAAATCCAAAATGAAAAAAACCGCATAAGGATTTCAGGTATAAAATCACATGCCATCCAATTCCACCGCAAGGCAACGGTCAATATTTATTTGAGTTGAATTTAAAGCTTTTGATAGCCTTTACTGATAACCACATTCAGCTATCAACTTGAGAGCTCAAAATGTTAATCAATTGCGTCCATTTTAATTAAAAACTGTTTTAAATATAAGAATGAAAATCATCATCTACCTATAGTTCGATTTTTAATTGTATTCAGTAACTTGACAGTTCAAAGAAAAATAATGTTACCATACTAAACCGAAAAGTGTTGGGGTGGTGAGCGAATTTGCGAAAAGAACGAATGATAAAAATGTTTTAATTTAAAATTATTTAATTATTTTTATCAATCTTTATAAAAAAAAAAAAATTGTAAGTTGTGGAAAATAAGAATAATCAATAATTTATTAATAAAATTAATGTTTCTTTTGTTTTCTGCTAATGGAAACAAATTATAAATAAATAATCCGCGGGGTGTAGCAACAATAATTTTAATTGACTGACAGCCTCGTCAGTTTTTAGTGTTCGAAACCGCTACTGCTAAGCATGCCATTTTGGGTTCGGTTCCCGGGTCGGGAAAAGTGGCTATTGAGTTTTACTACCTGCAATTTCTCAATAGCAATCTCATCTGGATTTCTGCTCGGTTGATGGCAACCAGCTTGCTCCCTGTAACATGTGACGCAAACATAACCGGCGAAATGTGAGTGGGCTATAGCTGCATCTCTGCCGAACCCTTTTGGCGAATACAGGCATACCTAATTTTAATAATTTCCATATATTACTACCACGTGAAACTTGGTAAGTTAGATGTTTAGTGGCAAAATAAGAAAAGCTTTTAAGAGACATACTCCTATGGCAAATTGAGTTGTTGGTGACGCGGCGGTACTCACGACTGCCAAACACTTTAAGTGTCGCTTCGTAACCTGGGGCACAATAGTCATAAGTATACCTGGTTTTTAAAAGATAGTCAACACAAAAAATAATTGAACAATTGACACACTCGATTTGATTAGCTTTTGTAAACCAGGGGTGCTCACACAGTCAGCACATTTGTAGTAAGTAATTTTGTTTATTTTTTGGGTTTTGGCTTCGCACGGTTTGTGCATTTAGCCAGTGTCAAGTAAATTTTCTTTTCGATCAAGTAAATAGCCCGATATCGGGCACGAAGTTACGAAACAGTCATGGTCGATTTTAGTTAGTCAAATCAAAGTTATTGTAAAGCGGTAGTAACTTTACAACAACCTAATAGGAGTTTTTGGGAGGAACACGAAAAGTCCACGTTAGTCACTTATTTTCACCTTCACTACACTTGTGCACTCACACGTAACTAAATTGAATAATTCACTAACAAAATTATACAATTTAATTCGCTATTTCACTAAATTTCATGAAAATGAAAATTCGTGCGACATATTCCAACGCGATCCCGCCAAAAACTCCCAGTAACTCATTGTTGAACAAGAAACTGACAAGAAGCAATCATTACACATCATCATTCATCATTTCAGCCGGAAGACGTCCACAGCTGGACATAGGCCTCCCCCAATTTGGGGGGGCTTGCCATAATCGCCACGCTTGGCAATCGTTGGCGATCGCAGTATGGTGGTAAAATGCATAGAGAACGCTGCTACCCATTCTCTAATAAGTTCCTTAGTCGCATCCTACGACACCCACGGGAAGAGATGGAATGGTGCTATTCTTTACGTCCGGCACCACACGGAACATTATCATTGTTACACATATATTCGGATATCTCTAGGCTCGTGGACGAGCCGCGGTGGCCCAGTGCACTCAGCGGCGACTTATAAGTTGTATGTCGCAGGTTTGAACCCTGGCGGGCGCTTTATTTTTTGTAAGTAAATTATTTCAACAACACAACAACAAGGAAAACATCGTGAGGAAATGGCATGTCCTAGAACCACAAAATTAATGACATGTGACATCTACCAACCCACATTGGGCCTGCGTGGTGGATTATGGCCCACTCTCTCCACAGAGAGGAGGCCTGTGTCCCAGCAGTAGGAACCGTATAGGCTACTTATGTCATCGACTCGTACTGATCGACAAACTTCGTTCGCCATCTACGCGAACATGATTAGTCACACAATTGGAATAGATCTACATGCATAGATAAGTATAGGTACAGACCTACGATTTTACCGCCTGGCTGTGCGAAATCATGCCGAGCCGAACCAGTGTGTACGACCCCTTATCCAGTCACGGCAGTTAAGATTTGACAAAAATCTTTTTGGGTTTTCTGAAAACCGGGCGTAAAAAGTATGCCAGTGACTCCTGAACACTGCATGTTAATTATGTAAATTCTATAATGATAAATCAAGACCTAAATATGCGAGTTTTTTAAGTTTCTGCAAAGTCTAGGACCGAGATTATTTTAGATTGTATTAGTTTATGAAATGCTGAATAGGAATAGGTGAAGATTCTCGGTATAGTTTTAAATATATCTGACATTTTAAGATTGTTCCGTTGATTTAGCTTATTTTAGATAAATCCGTTTGTGAACTTATGTTTTGCCGATATTCCTTTAAATAGACATTTTCTAGGATCTTTAAATGTAGTTTCTCTTCCAAGCTAAGTTTGGACGGCATTTCAAGAAACTTGGTAATTACTTAGACGCATTCGGTTCCAACTGTGGGTCCAACAACAAAACGTGTAGGTGCCTGAGAGGACCGGCGGAGGTTGCATCCAGAGTTGTCTTCTCACGATGTTACTCTTTAACGGTTACAGGTTGAAATGTTCAATTTATTTACATGGGTAAATATGCACTAAACGGTTGGATAGCAAAATGTAGTTATACTTTTTTTATCTAAGATTCAGAAGAGCTCGTGGCTAATTAAAAAAACCGCAACCCGATCGACGGGTAAGTTACGCTTGCCGCGGTCGGTTCGTCGATGGGTGACCATCCATAGCATATCCGGACTGCTCCGTGAATCGGTTAGCGCGCTTAGACCCGGCTGTCATTTGTAGATCTTTGACAGTCGTTATGGGTAGTCAGAAGCCCGAGGGTCTGACAACCAGTCTTACCAAAGGGTAGGTATCTATATACTATCCGCAGTTACTGGGTTCTGCAGGTCCGATAGGCAGTTGCTCCATGTAAAATACTGGGATTACGCTGCAACCGGTTACACTGGAAATCGACCCCAAACTAGTTCGGAAAATACTAGGCAGATTGATATGATCTTTTTTTTAAATATTATTTAGGAGCTTATAATATTGTCAAGGCATGAAATAAAGATGCTCTAAATATGTTACGCGTACGTATTGTTTTAAGACCCTGGTAACTTTAGATAGTGTCGTTGTAAGCGATAATAGTTCTTATTGCAATCCGTTACGGGTTATTTATCTGTTGTAATAAATTCGAATAATAAATGAGCAAGCACTGTCGTAAAAATGCAAATAAAATCGTATAAAATTAGATATTAACTATTTAATCATAAATAATCCATCACTGGATGTAGTTTGGCATTTGGAATTTTATGGTATATTTTTAATTATAATTATATTTGTTAATAAGGGGATAAACTTGTTTTAAAGATAATTTACAGGTGACTTTGATGATTTTTTGATGCATTAAAGTATGTTTAATTATGTTTTGAGTTCCATCACTTTATGCAAAAAAGACTTGAAAATATCATAATATATTTTTTGGCTTTCTAAATTATTTACGGTTTAGAGATACGCTTTTTTAAAAAACCACCTTTTTTAGCATATTCAAGAAATCACCGCCTTATTACTTCTTTTTACATCTTAAATAATTATAAATCTCCATTAACGTATAAGTTGATTCTAAAATGTGTAGAAAAACTCACATAAAACGATTAAAACCTATCGTGTGAAGAATTATGACGTACAAAATCAAGTTTGGCGAGTGAGATATCATTATTAGGTACATTTAAATTATTCATGTTAGACATTGGTATTCGGAGTGAGGAAGAAATTAAATGTAGCAATTATTACGATTTTGTAGACTGAAAGATACCGGACTTCTGAAACTATATTTTGATATAAATTAACTAAAATTATTCTACTTATTTTCCAGTTTTTAGTTTCTCTTTCTTCGAAACATATTTTATTATTTATTTATTTATTGGATGTAAGACTTCAAGCCGACCCCAACATAGTTGCCTTCACACTATTAGGGATGTAACGCCTAGTGTATGTGTGACAGCTTTATGCACTTCATAAAGTGATGTAGCGGCTGTGAAGCCTTCGTCCAAACAACTTCGAACTTTCAATTAACAGACTTAAAAAATAAACCGATTATTCTTCGCGGTGATCGATTCTCTAGAATAAAACCTGTTTAATGATACTTTTTTTTAAACACGCGTGCGTCTGAAAGGCAGAATTTGGTAATACGAGTTCCGACTTATTTTACTTGGTGTTTTGACCTCATTTAAGTTTGCACGCACAAATAATTATAGTTCATTGGTAGACAGAAATGCAGACTCGGCTTGAATTAAATTAGCGAAGGCAATAAAACCGCTGTAACAATACACCGGTAGGTAATACTTAGCACTTGTAAAAATTAAAATATGACAATAATCGTTTTATTGATACGACTCTGAAAATTATATCTATTATTATGCAATCAGCATATTTCCTATGTGAAATTGATATTACTGAAATTATTATTTTCCTGCTAGTTTATTTTGATTCAATGAATATAATAAAACTATAGATTTCATAACTGGGTTATCCTAAACTTTATCGACGTCAAATTATCTGATTTTATCAGATAGATACCTACTAGACATAATTTTTCTTGCAATACAAATCGTATAGGTAGCTAATTTTGTGCTACGAAACCCATTTGTGAATTCACAGATAAATTTGTAGCTAATCTACAATGATGTATTTCCAAACTGTGCGCAGACATATTCATTTATATTTTATTCAAACAGGCACAGAAACTGAACATAGTAAAGTTAAGTTATGTTCAGCAGTTGCAGAAACCGGCTCTGTCATCGATACCTAGTTATTAACTTAGCCAATATTCAAACAACACATATCTTTTGTCCAGTTTAAAATGAGTCAGGCGTACAATAAATACAAAACCGCGAGGTCTAGACTGTGCGAAGTCAAAAAAGTTTTGCAAAGTTATTTTTCAGAATCTCTGTGGAACGGTTGCGCGCCGACTTTTTGCCAAAGTTTGTCGAGAGACTAACCTGTAGTACTGGAGAGGCGAGGACTAGCAGAAGGGCCGCAAGCGGGACCCTTCCAGTCCTCATGGTGGTCCAAAGGTATTGGTAGACGAATGTTCGAAAGTTAGTCCGATGACCGGTTGCGCGCGTGATCGTCCGCGCCGCACCACTGTCGGACCGCGAATGAAGCCCGCGACCCGCTCCGCTTGGCTGCTCCGCTCCTCTCCTCTGCTAGCTTTTCGTCCCAAGTCCAGAAGCGCACGCATGGCACGACACCCGCTCCACACACGGCCTGCAACGCTTCCTACGCAGCCTCGCGATGCGCTAACATCATCCCACACTTATACAAGTTCTTTAATGTGCATTCCTTTATCATATTTACTGATCTCATTAATGACTCTTTTTGATTGTATTAAAAACTTCAGATTAATTTTCTTATGGTATACAAAAGTGAAGTAGGCTTGCAATCTGGATCAGGATGAAGAAAAATTCGTTCGTCTCGATCCCGCATGTGAGCCCTGCAAAGTTCTATGACCCCTCTCCTGCGCTTATCACAATGGCGCAATCATAAATCAAAAGTGCCTTATGTTTATCGTGTTGTGGAAAGAAAAACACTCGTTATATCTTTAGCGTAGAGTTTGAATTGTATTATTGCATAGATCGTAGTGATTCAAAGTGATATCGCTATTTACTTACTCGTCGCGCCCAATTCCTTAGCTCAGTAAGTTGTACCTACTCGCATTTAATAATACCTAGTTTATTATATTTTAAAATGGCAATAAAAATCTAGTGAATACAATATGTGCTATTTTGTACTCAGATGTATGATAAGTATGTCGTTTATTTTAATATGAAGAAAAGAACGGAAGCTAGTTAAGAGAATTTTCTTAAAAAAACGTATCATCGTATCTTGACAGTTTCAACAGTAATCTAGGTAGTTTATAAGTAGTAGATAAGAGTTCTTCAGAATTGGGTTAGGTTATAAAAGGTTAGGTTAGGCTATCTGAAGCCATCTTTGTGTCTCGATTAACTTTAGTTTGGCAATGTAGGTAAGTACTTAAAAGTTTGATGACTTACGTTGTGCAGTGGCTGGGCAGTTAGGTAGCAGGGACTTTTCTTTTCTGGTTGCGGATTTGATTTCCTTTCCAAACATTTAATTATTAGGTACCTACCTATAATTATCTATTCCAGGTCTAGGTTGTTGGTAGATACGTGTTTGTGAGATTAAGTGTGAATTAAATGAGTGGTCGCTCTTTAATATTGTAGGTACCTCGTTGATTGTGTATATAAAATATCGATGGGATATGTTTTTTTTTTTTTCGACAGCATTTGTTCTTTCCTCTGCTCGTGGGCAACACAACGATTTGCTATAGGTACTATATACTTAACCAAGGAAATTCTTAAGAACTGCCAACGTTAGACCTTCAGAATTTTAGTAAGTGATTGTGTAAGAATTTAACCTGCATAGGCTTTGAGAGCAGTGGACCAGACAGGCGTTTTACTTTATGTAAACTGTTAAACATCACTTTTCTCAAAACTGTGAAGGAAAACGTCCTGAGGACCTGTCCTCAGGACGTTTTCTAAATTTTGGGTCTCGGATATATCCTGATATATCCGAGACCCAAAATTTAGAAAGACATTCACATGTCTTTCTAAATCTACACCAGTACTGGGCTCGCGTGGTGGATGACAGCCCGCACCCTAATTGCGTAACTCACGATTAATCATAATCTGTTGCGTTTTGAAACAGATAGTTAAACCATTGCTTCATATGTTCGAAAAATGTGTCTGCTCAATAACGTAAATAACGCAATGAATATTGTTGAACTGTCAAAATGAAACCGATTGTGATTAATCGCGTGTTTCGCAATTAGGGTGCTGGTCTCTCTCACAGAGACGAGGCCAGTGTCCCAGCAGTGGGATCATTATAGGCTGATTATGCACGCTTTGTTGGCCTTTCATCAGACACTCTTGGAAAAGATGAATTTAAACTTTTAATCGACTTCAAAAAAGGAAGAAGTTATAATGTTTGTCCGTGTGTACTTGTTTTATGTATGTTTATCGATATTTGTGTCTTTTGACGAAATAAGACATTGTGAAAAAGACTTTTTCATTTGGTAAGGAGCCTGCTTGTCCCAAATAAACTTTGCGTGGGTATTTTGAGTTGCTCCGATAATATTAATTGAATTTCAAATATTATAGTTATTGATTGGGCAGTGGAGATCCTGATATTAATAGGGCATTATCCCGATTTGGATTGGACGTGTTTTCCATTACAGCCTTTTTTTCTTTCCCTGACTGCTTCATATTTTCTCGAATACCTACAGGAAGTATTCGAGGAAATAAGAAATAATAGAGCCTTCCCTCCTTATTACTATCCCAGAAATAGAAATAAACAGGAGCTTTGCACCTTATTTTTCTGTTCTTTCTTCTTATCTTGTTTCTGTGTTTAGCTGAACCGTTTTTTTTTAATGAAAAATTCGCGCGTTGAGCGATTTTTGGTAGGGGACGGCGACGCGCTTATCTTAACAGTATATAATATACAGATAAACTGTTAACATTACACTAACATTAGGAATGGCTTTCATTTGGATAGTTCAACAACGTTCATTGCGTTATTTACGTTGTGCAGACGAACATACAGGGTAAATATTTAAACCTGAGCGCAAACTGTAACCATGAATTCAGCATACCCCCTAGAGTAGATTTTTCTTGTCGGTTATGCAAAAAATAATCAGCTGTTTCATAGAAAAGTGCAATAGTTACGAGGTCAAAATGTATCGACCAGTAGTTTAAAAAAATTCTAGGCTAGGGGGTCTATGTAGAATGACATGCTGAATTCATGGTTACAGTTTGCGCACTGGTTGATAATTTATCCTGTATGACACCAATAGATAAGCAATATTTATAAAAATTATTCAGATCCTGATGATAGTGATAGTGTGTTACGCAACTCGAAGGCAGTATGCCAACTATGCATACTTTTAAGTTTTCACTTCTGTCGGCAGTCGCTTAGCTTACTGTTTTCAGGGATATTTAAAGAAACGATGCATTAGTCAGACTACAAAACTATTAATTTTGTTGTGTACTGAGATCCTCATTTTATACGAAGCAATACAAAGATTCTGATGACAATTATCTTTATAACTCACAAACTTTTAATTAAAAATAATTAGTCTGAACTTTGTTTTAAGTTTGTTGCAAAGAAACAAGAATTATCTTATCAGTGAACTTAAACAAAAAACAATGATGCTATTGCAAAGACATTGGTTAGGTACTCAAGTACCTATATCAGAAAATATATTCATTCACGTAACTAAAAATTATTTAAAACTTTAACATTTGATTTAATTTCATGCATAGCTTAGCGTAATCTTTACTAATATTATAAACGCGTAAGTTTGTATGTATGGATGTATGGATGTTTGTTACTCTTAACGCAAAAACTACTGAATGGATTTAGATGAAACTTGACACAGAGATAGATTATAACCTAGATTAACACATAGCATACTTTTTATCCCGGTAGTACGTTCCCGCGGGATAATTTCCGACTTCCACGTGGGCGAAGCCGCGGGCGGAAGCTAGTCAGCCTATAATGTTCCCACTGCTGGGACACAAGCGTCCTACCTTGAAGAGACAGTGGGCTGTAATATACCACGCGAGCCCAGTGCCGGTTGCTAGATGTAACATATATTCGAATTATTGGTTCCGAGGCATGCCGGTTTCCTCACGATGTTTTCCTTCACCGTTTTGAGAGAATTGAGAGCAGTGGTGATGAAATTATTTACACAAACTAAAGCGCCTGCCTGGGTTCGATCCCGCGACCTACAACTCGTAAGTCGGAGCCGTTACCACTGGGCCACTACTGCTCAATCGTTTCATGCATTAGGTATTATCTTTTGTTTTTTACTGGTTTTCTTTTTTTCACATTAATTTTCGGTGCGGGTTGTAAGACAGTTGAAGTTCAACTGTAGAATCTAGTCTTTGCGACTGGTTAAACTTCATAGTTTGTCTCGGCACTTTTCTGGTGGTCGTCTTCGTTTATTTCTGATTTTCAGGAATTACAGTTATTGAAGTTTATTGTCTAAGGAACACACAGAGCACGGAATCGCACTAGAAACGGCCGTGCTAATAAAATTCGTGGCGCCGAAAGTGCTTTGCGTTGAGCGCATTATAATTATAATTACAAAATTATTTATTGTTATATTATTATTAGTAGGTACTTGTCATTGCGGGTGCTAGCTAACATATGGCAAATTGAATGTTTGTTTTTTTTTTGTGTTTCGTAATTTTAATTACCTACTATTGTATAGAATCAAGTTCTTCTAACTTAACAGACAGCTGTGCTGCTGGGGAGTTTATTGCGCTACTTCTTCTTCCCAGCTAAAGCACTAGGAAGTAGTGAAGGGCGGGCATTTTGGGGGGATTGTCTTATGTGATTTTTGACGTTCAAAAAGAGCTGACTCTCAGCCTAGATTGAATAAATTACTTTTGATTTTGACTTTGGTTGCCATATCTAATCGCACGCTTAGCAGGCGGGTTGGGGATCACAGCATGGTTTAAAAATGTATAATGAACGCTGCTGCCCATTCTCTAGTAAGTCCCTTAGTCGCCTTTTACGACAACCACGTGATCAAATTGCAAGGCTGCTATTCTTTTAGTCAACATTCACACGGACGTAATAAAATTGCGTCCAAATTTTTAGCGAACTGAATTCAAACGCGCTGCTCCGAGAGTTGAAAATCGAACAGAAAAACACACATTTAAATTTTTGTCTCGCTGAGATGCACTTATTGAATTCTCAATGCTCGGTTTAACGTCGAGAGTTGAATTTCCAGTGCGAGAAAAATCCCGCCGTGGTTTTCTTACGTCTGCGTGAATGTCGACTTGGTCCTGTACCACACGAGCATCCTGTGACCTTGTGAAGGCCGAAGAAATCCTCTGGATACGGGAAGAACAGAACTGTCGAAGTGGTGGAGCTTGGGGGAGGCCTAAATCCAACAGTGGACGTCTTTCGGCTGAAATGTTGATGAAGATATCATTATTTCTGATGTATTATTTCTGTCACGAGCCGCCAGTGAAAGCCGTCAGTTTCTATGGCTACATCAATTGTGTCACAGTGCGAGTATGCTGAGTGGATGCCATCTTGTCACAGTCATAAAGAGTAGCTCTCGAGTACTTCTGTTTTGTGCTCGTGATTATATACATAGATATCTATTTTACTTTATTATTCGAGTGAATTATCTTTCTATATGCACGTGTTTCTGTAACAAATACCTAACGTATTAAACCCGACTATGGCGAAGCAATTTGGTTTTTCTATTTCTTTTTTCTTGTCTTAGTTACAAACATCAGTGTAGCCCTGGCTCTTGTACAAGGAGTTCCTGTATCACAAAAGCCACACAAAAGGCGGGTTATAAATTTGCCCGTTGAGTATGTAGGTTATAATTATGTTATCTGCTTCCCCATAACTTATAAACAATTTATTCTAATTTAAAATAAAATCGGTATTGTTGTAAGCGCCTTGATCGCCCGCTGGAGATGCAAGGTGAATTTTAGTCACCATTAAAAATTTTCAGGGTGATAGTACCCGTGAAATTGAACAACTTTCTCCAAGGAACATGAGTCAAACATAGGAAAAAAAATCGGACCACATTTTGCATACAAAATCGATCAGCTAACTATTGATTTTGCATGGGAGGTCCGATTTTGTTTTTCATATTTCGACCCATGTTCCTTGGAGAAAGTTGTTTAATTTTACGGGTACCTACTATCACCCTGAAAATTTTAAACGGTGTTAAAAAAATCACCTTGTAGGTATATGCTATGTGGTCGTAGACGTCACATTAATGGAATATGGCAGCCTATCGTGTTGTGGCGAGTATGAAATGAAAAGGCCTAACTTAGCACGTGTCAAATGTATAATTATAATAACTGTGAGCTAATCCTAAAATCATTCAAATAAAAAGTAAGTTAAAAAAGTAAAACCTGACTACTGAATCCAACGGGGGTACACAGAAACTACAGAATCCAATGGGGATACACAGAAACTACAGAATCCAATGGGGGTACACAGAAACTACAGAATCCAATGGGGATACACAGAAACTACAGAATCCAATGGGGATACACAGAAACTACAGAATCCAATGGGGATACACAGAAACTACAGAATCCAATGGGGGTACACAGAAACTACAGAATCCAACGGGGGTACACAGAAACTACAGAATCCAATGGGGATACACAGAAACTACAGAATCCAATGGGGGTACACAGAAACTACAGAATCCAATGGGGGTACACAGAAACTACAGAATCCAATGGGGATACACAGAAACTACAGAACGCCATCTGCGACGCTCCTTATATACTCCTTTTGCACGCACGCCGGATATGAGAACTATGCACCTGATCTTTCTGAAGAACATCACCTATAAAGTCACTATATGTACTCCTCGGGCGTCCTCTTCCTGCGTTTCCACCCACATTTTCCTTGTACCTAAATATCTTTTGTTAGCCGCCCTTATTAATCCTCTCAAGATGACCAAACCATCTCCTTAGGTACTTAATTCAGCAGAACCAACAAAATAAATTGTTTGTTAAACAAAAAAAAATATAATACATAAATATAATAAAGATTAACAGCAGCCGTTGTTATCTATTTCAACACAATTACTAATTTTATTTGTTTTGAATAAATTACCTACATATTTGAAGAGTACGTTAACCGCTAACATCGCTTCATCGATGCTGTCAATCGATGTTTTAATGGCTTATAAGGTCGACTCGCTCGAATTAACTCGCCCGAATCGGTCGAATCGTCGCTTTTAAATAATATAATATTTTATGTAAGGTGTGGAAAATATTTTTTTGCGATTTTTGACTTTCTATTAGGTACTAAATACCTGGTTGGGCCGATAGAGTTTTATGATACTTTTTAAACTGAAACAGGACCGATTGGCAACAAGAAAAATATTTGGGGACATGGTCCATTTCCTTGCTAACTATTTTTTTTTTTTTAAATCTATGATTGTTGATCACAATCTCCCAAATAAATAAGGACAGTCTCATAAGAGTTTTCATAGTTTAGTTTCTGTAGTTACAAAGGTTACGGTACACACAGTGTTAGAATGTGCTAACCCCTCAAGTTTTAAAATATTACACTGCTACAACATTAAATTCGTTACGAATAATCTAAAGAATACTAAAAAGAATTCATCGTTTGGACTTGGATTCGTTATAAAATAAATTAACTTCGTGCGAGACGCCTAAACAAAATATTATTGAAATCTGCTGCTTCGCCCGATCCGGGTGAGTAAATTCGTGCGAATTGACTAATAAGCCGTCTGTGATCGTAAAAATAGGTAGACCTAGGGGGTACACATTTTTGTCGGTTATACAAAAAACTTTTGTCCAAAAAAAAACAACCGACTTCCAAAAAAACACTACAAAGTGAAAAATAACTTTAATTTCGGAAGTCGGTGTCTTTGGAGCTGTATTTGAATTTTTTGTCACCGCCTTCCGAAATTAAAGTTATTTTTCACTTTGTAGTGTTTTTTTGGAAGTCGGTTGTTTTTTTTTGGAAAAAGTTTTTATTTTTCACTTTTTAGTGGTTCACATGTGCTTACCCCTTCACAGCATACCGGCGTAATGTTATGTTATGAACTGGTGTAAGCAATAGACAGACATGAGATTTCAGCAATCCCAGTCCATTTGCTATCATTTATTGAGGAGTTCCGTTGCCTATCTCCAAAGTTCTTCATCAGATCTTCACCAAATTGAAATAAGACCACTACGAAAAAGTACTCTTCCAAAAAATACCTAAATCGCTTCGTGTGCCTATAAAATTTGAAGAGTTCTCTCTATTTCTCCAGGATCCCATCATCAGATCCTGACTTGATGATCATGGGACCATCTGGGAAGTATACCCTATCAAACAAAAAAAACAAAATCCAAATCGGTCCAGCCATCTTCGAGTAATCGGGGAACATACATAAAAAAAAAAAAAAAAAAAAAAGGTCCCGACGAATTGATAACCTCCTCCTTTTTGAAGTCGGTTAAAAAAGAATAAGCTGTTTCATAGAAAAGTGCAATACCCTACACAGTCAAAATGTATAGAACAGCTGATTTTTTTTACAACCGACGAATTTTTTTTACGCTAGAATGATATGCTTTTTTTTCTTTTTTTTTGAGGGTGGTTAATCATCAAATAACTGCTCTCACTCTGGGTGTAGCAGGAGGGCGTTTCAGACTTTTACTGACTAAAACCCACCCGTGTTCCCTCAGTTGCCTGTGTGCCAGGGGCGACGGTATCTCTTTCGAACAACCCGCACCCCTGGCAGGCATCGGCCCTTGCGGACCCCACCAGTCCGGCTCACAAGGACACATGGCACGTCGTGACCACCACAGGAACCAAGTAGCACCAGGGTCCCCAGGCTACCCTGGCACCCTAGGCACCCTTGGTCCCCCTGCGACGGGTCAGCGCAGTGGGCCCGCCTTAGTTGCGGTGCACCACACCGTAACCTACTTTTTGGCCGCTACGTCGTCGGCTTGGAGACAAAAGCCCTGATGAGTGGCCCCACCTTGGAGTTCTTCTTCGCTTCACCGTGGGAGCGGACCACGGCTACTGAGCCTCCCCATAACGACAATGCGGGAACCCACTGGGGGGTAAAATGATATGCTGAATGCATGGTTACAGTTTGCGCACTGGTTACAAATGTATCCTGTATAAAGTAGGGTACGTATGTGGGTGTAGTTATGAAGCAAAAACTTTTGTTTCGCCAACAGGACTGTTCCGAACTTTCGACATCAGCCTTTGTAAATTCAACAGGTTTCTCAGAAACCTTGACTATTCTGCGTCGGGCCCTAATTGACGCTAGGAGTTACGTCCTCTACAAAACTTCGTTCAATCGAGAGAATCGAGTTTATTATGTTTTATTTTTAACCGCTTCTATTAGCTTGGTATGTATGTACTTATGTATGTAACGGAATCTTGAAACTCGACTTTCACCCACAAGACATCAGATTAATTTGAAATTTTGCACACATAACAAGGACCGATGAAAATACAATAATTTGATGGACAAAACAAACAAAGATAGTTAAAAAAAAACACGCTTGGCTGATTATATAAAGAAATAAATCAAAATGTGTTCCATTTTCAAACCTCTATTCTTTTGTTTATGTGATTTTCATTGTAGGATTTTTTCATTGACATAATGGAAGCATATTTTTTGAACCACAAAACATAACATTAGCCTTACAATGGCACCGCGAAAGATATCCTGATAGAAATACGAGTACACCTTCTCGATTTATTATGAAACGGTTAGTGGATAATCTGCATTTGGGACGTTTCGATCATCGCTTACCACAACCGCGGCACCAAATGATAAACACTGACGATGAACTCGACATTTTGATATCCTACTTTGAGGCAAATTCTAAAAGTTCAGTGAGGGAAGGTGAAGAAGTAGGTAATCGGAATTTCAAAAAGCAAAATACGCCGTGTACTAAAAAATACAAATTCAAAAGTTACATTGAATTGATTAGTACAAAAATTACTGCCCGGTGATGCTGAAAGACGACTTATTTTCTGCCATGAAATCGAGAGGGTCATCCTAGAGGATCACTATTTTCTAAATAATATTATCTGGTCAGACGAGACAAACTTCAGCAATAATGGTATGTACGGTGGGCTGCATCAATTAGGTACCCCATTTGTATTAAAATTTTAATGCAACTGGGGTACCCATTTGATGCAGCCCACTTTACAACCGACACAATAAACGCATTTGGTCCAGGAAGAATCCCTTACGTATCCGCGAGACTAATAATCAAGTGCGTTTTTCGTTCAACTGTTGGTGTGGGATTGTAAAAAACCGGGTCCTCTTAGTACATTTTTACGAAGGGCATTTGAATACGGAAAGGTATTTAGAAATACTTGGGCTTTTGAGAAATGAGATAAGTAATCTTCCGGTTGCAGAACGACAAAACCTTACTTTTCAGCAAGATGGGGCTCCGGCTCATAATAGTCACAGAACAAGGGACTATCTCAATGAACATTTTCATCCCTGGATCGGGACAAATGGACAAATAAGATGGCCGCCTAGATCCCAGATCTAACCCCGTTAGATTTTTTTTTTTATGGGGTTATGTAAAAAATTTAGTTTACAAGAACCAGTATGAAAGTGTCCACGAGCTACAAGCAGAACTTAAACGTATTATTCTAAATATCTATATTTTAGAAAAAAAAAAATAAGTGTAGTAGGTACTTAGTTTGCAGACCAGTGTAGTTTAACAACTAAAAACCTCGCTTTAAGAGAAAACTAAATTAAAAAGTAGAAAATAATTTCTAAAACATTCAAAATAACGATAGGTACTTAGAGTGATTAATTAATTAAATCTTTTTTTATGTAAAAGGGCGTGGGTTGCTTTTTGAGGTATTTCTATAATCATTTTTATCAAATTCTCTATCAAGATCTTTTTAGTTTGGTATTCTATTAATATTAGGTCTTTACCTATGAAATTGCCGTTTTGCAGTACTGGCCATTTCAAATCAAAATAATTTTTGTTTGGGTAAGAATTCTAATTTCAAATTAATTTTATTTTAAAAACATGGATTTTTTTTTTCCAAAAGTAGTCATTTGTTTATTGATTAGTGTTACATTTTCATCGCATTTCAATATTTTTCGTCATCATGGATACGTTAAAAATTCGAGTAATTATGGAATATGAGTACCGTCGTGGCAGCAACGCGGCACAAGCGGCACGCAACATCAACGACGTTTACGGAGCTAACACTACAAACCAACGCACCACCTGTTATTGGTTTGCTCGCTTCCGTTCTGGAAATTTCGACCTGAAAAATGAACCTCGCGGTCGTCCGAAGACTTTGGTCGACAATGACGAATTAAAGGCGATTGTGGAAGCTGATGATACACAATCTACGGCTGAATTAGCAGCAGCTTTCGACGTTAGCGTCAAAACAATATTGGTCCATTTGCGTCAAATTGGCAAGGTAAAAAAGCTTGACAAATGGGTGCCCCACGAACTCAATGATCGTCAGCGCGAAGTACGCGTCGAGACGTGCCTTGCACTGCTCAACAGACACACAAATGAAGGAATTTTGAACCGCATTGTTACCTGCGATGAAAAATGAATTCTGTTTGATAACCCCAAGCGCTCAGCAAGTTGGTTGGATCCTGGTTCAGCACCTAAACAATGCCCTAAACGAAAACTTACCCCTAGAAAAGTGATGGTCACTGTTTGGTGGTCTAGCGCCGGTGTGATTCATCACAGCTTCTTACCAAACGGGGTGAGCATTACTGCAGATGTGTACTGTGAAGAACTGAACACAATGATGGAGAAGCTGGCACATCTCCAACCAGCATTGGTCAATCGCTCGTCTCCGCTGCTCCTGCACGACAACGCGCGACCTCATACTGCACAGCAGACGGTCTCCAAGTTGCAAGAACTGGGGTTGGAAGCTCTCCGTCATCCGCCCTACTCACCAGACCTTGCGCCTACAGACTACTACTTTTTCCAGAATTTGGATAACTTCTTGGCGGGAAAAAAATTCAATACCCGAGAGGCAGTACAAAATGCCTTTGAAGAATTTGTTGCCTCCCGTCCAGCTGATTTCTTTAAGAAGGGCATCAATAAACTGCCACTGCGATGGCAAAGATGCATTGATTGCATGGGTGATTACTTCGATTAATACAAATAAAAAATACATGAAAAAAATTCATTTAAATTTTTTCATACAAAACGGCAATTTCATAGGTAAAGACCTATTATTACAGTAGTATAGCGTGTTTTTTTTTTGTATTTCAAACTATTATTTATTAGGGTTGTATTACTTAAATATTTTTGACGTAAGTGTTAACGAGTAATTTGGTAAGGCAACCTTTCATCTTACGATTGTGTAATAGCTCCCACAGACAGGTGCGACCCGACTCTAATAGAACCTTTTGTATGAAATCTTCATAAAAAATGATCTAGGTGCGTCGGGCTGTCGCGTCGCGCCGGTCTGCGGGAGCCTTAACGTGAAAGATTTATTTATTTATTTATTAACACCAACAAGTACAACATCTAACAGTTTCCCAAAACGATGTTATACAGACTTATTAAACTATTTATATCTATAAAATACACTAACATAAAATTGAACAATAAAAATAAAACAAAAAATTAAATAAAAATTACAACTTCAAATAATGCCTTCTTCAATGCACCTTTGTGCTCCTGATGCAAATTTCGGCAGGTCATCGAAAATATCTTCCGTCGGCATATTATTAATAATACGAGCGGCCCTTGACAAAGGGGCAAACTTTAACAAATTTGTCCTAGCCCATGGTATATCTAACAAAGCGGGGCGTCGACGCGCCCCCACATACCCGTCCGGGACACGCAGCCGCAGCGCTTCCAGCACATCCGGGTGGTGAACCAGCCCGCGCAGCACCCTCGCCACGTACTTCACTAATGCGATGTCCCTCCTAACTGCCAGCCTGCCAGATTGCCTAATAAGATTCAAGGAACCTTCCTCTAATGGCTGATGGGAATGGTAAGCCAACTAAAAAGGTGGACCGTTGACCTGGTGCAAGTCGCAGGATGTCGACCGGGAGATGTGAAGTGTGTCCAGCTGTTGAAGTCTCTCGGCTGAAACAATGATGATGATTTAAATAAAGGCTGTTTTTAACTTTGTAGGTAAATCTTGAGGTTTGAAATAACTTTATTCTCATAAGAATACAATCATTCCCTTCCATGAGAATCTTACGGTAGGTATCTAAATATTCAGCATGTAACTTAAAAGCTGGGTAACCTGCGAAATTCAAATTTTCTTTAAATTGCAATTTGCAGGTGATTATCAAGCTGTATGTTGAATAAAATATGATTGATGACCTAAAAAAGTATGGGTTTAAATAATTAGGATCATTAAAATCACCCTTAAAACAATTCTAAGTTCATTTAATTCCTTTGATTTACTTTTTCAGGAAATAGACGCTACCATGAAGCTTCCACCTTAAATTGGCTTATTTAGGTTACCCTAAATAAGTGAATTTATTGAGAATATAGAGGCAAGATCCTAAACAATCTACAGCTCCTCAACCCACCACAATTTCAAAACCTTTTAAATTCACAATATGAATAAAACTTTAATAAGTGGCCGAGAGTAAAGTGGTGCATTGATGTGGGGCCTTCACCGCCTAGCGGCAGGCGCTGAGCACGTAAATACTAACAAAATCTCTCAACGCTATCCATAGGTGTAAAACAAACATCAAAGTTAACATTCTTGCAGAGTACCTACCCACCAGCTGCTTACCTAATCTAAATCGCTACAGATTTTGTTTTTTTAGCGTTCGCCTCTTTATTTATACAACGCTCAGTATCATAATTATGCTGTAATATTTACAAACGCTTGCGGAAATAAGATTATTTTCTAGACTTCAAAAATGTGTTAGGTAATACATTTTCTTATAAATCTCTTTAGTGGGATCATCTTGAATTCCACACTGACTGACCTCGAATTGCATTGGATGGAGGTACCTACTAAGGATAGTTTCGGCTTCTGAATGTCTGGGCTACCTACGTCAGAAATCTTGATGTGGTGCTAGAAGAGAGCATACTTAATTATTTACAAGAATCTTGTAGGTACATTCAACCGCAAATCAGTGGTGCTCTGTACAATCGACCTTTCTACTACGCACAAAGGCTCTCGTTGGGCAGCTGGATCAAGGGCTTGATTCAGAAAGTGGACACGGCTCGCATTGTCAGGAGGTTCCTCTTTCTGGAGTCCTGACCGCCGCGCCAGTAGCTTGGACCCTATTCCCCCAAAACCGGTGGGCTACAATTTTTTGTATTTTTTTAAATGTTTTTAAAATAAATGTTCGACATTTCCATTCATATTTATTTTTAAAGGTTTCAAGGAAAAGGTGGATTAGCGGGTGGGGAGAGCCAGACGGCACATTTTCTCTCGCCTCAGTCGCCTTGAAAATCATTTCGATGCGTGACTGTAGGTCAGATAGGTAGTCACGCCATAACAAAAACGGGTATTCAGCTGCATTCAGTTAGACTGGAAGCAGTGGAAGCTGACCCAAAATAAGTAATTGTGAAAAGGCTAGTCAGATGATGGACTTCCCGCCCGAGTCACAAACACACAACGCCAACGAGTGCATGCTCTCCCAAACTCTTATTATATATCGCCAAAATCAGAACAAACAAACGAAGGTAGGAGCGCGTGCACTCATTGTTACGCACGGAAAAGAATGAGGTCACCTTCTAGCATAGTCATTGATGTAACGTGTACTGTAGTTTGGAAATAAATTACAGATCGAAGAAAGTAACTTGAACCAAAACCAGAACATCTTGTTAAAGACCTGCAATAGCGAGGTAACGAAAGAAATAAATCATAGTTTAAAAAACTAAAAAACACGCTTTAAAAACCAAACTAAAAAAGGAGAAAATAATTTAATTCAATTAAAAAGCGTGGGGTGCTTTTTGAGGTATTTTTATAATCAATTAATGTCAAGCACCCCACGCTTTTTAATTGAATTAAATTATTTTCTCCTTTTTTAGTTTGGTATTTAAAGCGTGTTTTTTAGTTTTTTAAACTATTATTTATTTTCTATTTTTTAGTTCTGCTAACTACAAAAACGTGTTTTTTTTTTCATTTCATTTCTAATTTTTTTTTTAAATTATTGAATTGTCATCGGTCCTCGACAAGTTTACAAAGTTTCAATAAAATCTGACCGTTTAAAGTGGGTCAAAATCGCGCTCAAAGGAGTCGGTTACATACAAACATACAAACAAACAAACAAACCAACAAACAAACATACAAGTGAAGCTAATATAAAGCGTGTAACAAAAAATTATAGTTTAATACGCACCCGTAGGATAAGGCCTTAGTAATAAGAACCGCGTACCTAATTAGATTTTAAGTAAGCTAAGTGAGTCCGCATTAAACCGTCTTTGTGACTAGACTCAATTGTTTTCTTCAAAAAAACCTTCGGCAACGCCTCCCAAATTTAACTACCTACATTCCAAAGAAAATCCAGGAAATAGGTAACAAAAATTTTATTTTTTTTGCCGTATTCTGGACGCTTTGAACGTGTGGGTACCTACAACTTGTCGACATCGTATAATTATAATTATAAATGAACCAATATTTAAGTACCTAACAATTTAATTTAAAAGAAGAATAATAAAAGAGTGTCCATGGATCTTCTTGCCCGTACTTCTATAGGTACCTACCTACCTACTCCTCTTAAATATACCTAACCATTATAATCTAGGTACCTACTTGCTGGCATTAACACAACTTTTTGTGATCTCAGACAGAAAGTAGATATACCTACCGTAGGTATCTACGTAACTCCATACTGCTGTCTAGTAACAGTTCGTAGGTACTTTTGACTAATCAAAATCCCTAATAGGGTATGTAGGTAGGTATTTATATCTATGTGGGTACTAACTACAAGAAGAAAGAAACCGAAACCAAACCCTGATACCTACTCGTTTTATCCCAATTCCGGTTAGGAATTTATGACGTAAGAATACCTACCGAAATGTATTAGGTATTGTCGGTAGGTACCCGTAAGAAAGCAGTATATTTAAAAGGTGGAAAACCTTCATAAAGCTTGTCAAAAAAACAGCAGCGACACTCATGGGTTGATGGTCTCGCTCTTGGTTGCAAAACTGGTCTACTACTTCTGGGAAAATACTATCAACGTAGCGCCATCTAATTTTAGCATCACAAAATAAATGGTTCACTTTATTGGTACTAGATGTCACTCACTGAACATAAAATTGCATAGTCTATGGTTGAATTTAATTTATTTGCTAAAAAAATAAGCAGGCGCAGTCTTGGTAATGGGTCTGCTTCACGTATTGGTCTTGCGAAGGGCTCGCTTCGCTCGCTGTTCCCATGTAGCCACCCTCTCATACGGTAGTTCAGCTCGCTCCGCTCGCTAGTTTTGGTAAAGCATGCTTCGCGTGCTGGTCTTGCTAGGGGCTCGCTTCGCTCGCTCATTGTTTAAGTAAGCGCGCCCTGGTCAGCCTTAGCGTCATCGCGTCATAGAGCTGGCTTCGTTCGCTAGGCAATACACTGTGCTTCCTCCATTCGCTTTTTTTTGTGAGAGAGCTCGCTACGCTGGCCCTTGTCCTGTGTGAACACGCTTGACTTACTTCTGTAGAGGATGGGCTCTCTCCACTCGCTAGCATTAGGTGCTTGTTCATCTTGTCAGGAAGTGCTCTTCTCGTTCGTGTCACTGGCTATCTCATGTGATCGCTCGCTTCGCTCGCTCTTCTATTGGGTAAGCGCGCTCAACTTGCTCGGTTTGTAAGAAATTTTCACAATTCAAACCTAACCTGCCTTATCGAGGACTGGTATAAGTAACTGTAATAATCCCTGGCTGCGCATGCCTTTCATCAGTGACTACCGTGATATGCTTGCTTCTCTTACTTAGATCGAGCCCGGATGTTACAGTTCAAATCAAACCCTCACCTATATTCATAGACGGATCCCCTTATTCTATCTACTGCTAATGAAACCTTGTGAAACCTAATGTTCTCGTAATACCCACGTCAAATGTTGCCACCGATTGATAAATCTGACGGTTTTTTATAAATATATTTCTTTTTAATTTTCCGGTGCTAGCCTGGCTTTGTTATTTGGTCATAACTAGACTTTTTAAGCTTATTGCCTATTTTGTCTATTTCACAATAATAATTACGAAAAAATTACAGCCGATATGAGGCGAAATTTTGTTTATAAATAGGGTTTTGTAACAAATGTTCCTATGGTTCCCGATACTGTTGTAGCCATTGTATTTGCCCGATACCAGCACCCTAATTGCGTAACTCACGATTAATCATAATCTGTTTCGTTTTAAAACAGAGTGCTAAACCATTGCTTCTTGTGTTCGAAAAATGTGTCTGTTCAACAAAGTTAATAACGCAATGAATAGTGTTGAACTGTCAAAATTAAACAGATTATGATTAATCGTGTGTTACGCAATTAGGGTGCAGATTTACTAGGCTCATTGCATTCCGAAATAAGCTTTCACCAATAATTATGTTTTTCATTTCCGAGCAGATTTACAGCCAATATTAGGCGATATCTTAAACTATTTTGCTGTTTGTGGCACATTTTCTTACGGTTTCAGTCACTGCCGTAGCTGTTGTATTTGATTGGCACTAGAATTTTTAGGCTCATTGCATTCCTTTTGATGCAAGGTTTCTTCGATTGGATTTTTTTTCTGAGCATATGTACGGCCGATTTGAGACGGTATAGGGAGTTATTTTGCTATTGTCAACTTCAAATTAATTTTAACCCTTTTTCAGCCAATATTTTTGTTAACTCTCGTTTTTCCCTAGCAGTGCTCTGTTAACTCTTGACAACGACACCAGAATCAGTGTTATAGCTAAACCCATTTATTGCGCTACACGGACTCATAGTAAAACATAGAGGGTCGCGCGCACGCAATGCCATGTGCATGCACATGCAGTGTGACGTCATAGGCAAGTTATGCCCTGGTAAAAAATGTATAAAAGATGACTTATCTTTTGGATGCTCAACCATTACTTTAGTACTAAAACTCTTGTAGTTATTAGCGGTTGAAATCTTACCTACATGTTTTTGTCGGTCAGAAATAATAAACTTACTACTGTACTCCGAGCTAAAACACATTTTCACGTCAAAAATATCATTTATTTTTTTATCATTTCTGTACGGAGAACAAAATTGGTAGGTATTTCAGTTTTGGCTTCGCACGGTTTGTCCATTTAGCCAGTGTCAAGTATTTTTCTTTTCGATCAAGAAATGGCCCGATATCAGGCACGAAGTTACAGTCTTTAGTCAGTCAAGTCAAAGTTATTGTAAAGCGGTAGTAACTTTACAACAACCTAATATGAGTTGGCTAAATGCACAAACCGTGCGAAGCCACAACCCAAAAAAAAAAAACCTAATACCTATGAGTTTTTGGGGGGAACAAGAAAGTCCACGTTAGTCACTTATTTTCACCTTCACTACAGTTGTGCACTCACCTGTAACTAAATTGAATAATTCACTACCAAAATTATACAATTTAATTCGCTACCATTTCACAAAATTTCATGAAAATGAAAATTCGTGCGACATGTTCCGACCCGATCCCGCCAAAAACTCAAAATAGGTACTTGAAAAATTCCTTTGATTGAATGAGTTTCTGAAATCATGATAGTAAACCATAGAGGAGAGTAAATATATCTCGCCGAATTTTAAAGTCTTTCTAAAACCATAAATAAAAATTTAACCATAACCAGGGTTCCCAACATAAGGGATATCTCCTCAACACAAGGTAAATCTCGCATCCAGCTGATTTCTGCGGTCTTCACCAAGTCATAGGTCCACCTAGGGCCTTCCAACGCTTTGTCTTCCGGTACATGGTTACCACTTTAAACAGAGAACAGTTTTGGATAGAGAACGTCTCCCTGTCTCACACCTAGACGTAGACGAATAGCTTTCGAGGTCTGCAACCTAATTACTTAATACAGCTTCAACCAAAATCTGAGAGTTTTGAAGGATATTTCAAATCCGTTGCTTCATGGGTTCAATAATTCATCCGCTCAACAACATAAAATACGCAATGAACGTGGCTGAATTGACAAAAGCTCCAAAAATGGGTTTTCCATCGGCCTAGCTATGCTATGGTGTTATTAAAATATTTGACGGAAATATATTTTTTATTATCCATTAACAGGTATCATCTTTAGATGTTTATATGTTAATAAATTTTATAATATACCTTAGTGTAGGATATACTAAGAATGCACAACAACAAACTTAAAGGCGCCAAGTACACACGGCTACGCATCAAGCTATACATTTCCAGTCCAGATCTCGCACTGTACGGAAATCCTATACAATGCGAGATCAGCTTGTACTGGAAATGTACAGCTTGATGTACAGCTTGATGTGTACAATAATGCCAGCTTGATCGCAGTCGCCGCTGTGTCTACTCAAAATTGTCATTTACATTAAAATAAGAGCTAACTTAGACAAAAAGGTTTATTCTTGGCAGTTGAATTTTTTGTTACAAAGTATGTATTTTTGTCTTTTATATTGTTGGACGTTGTACTAAATAAAACTTCGGTACTAAGTATATCAGCAAGGAATGAACTCATAAAACATCAAGAGAAATTATAAAAAATAAGATGTTTTCTCACTGACATTTTCACAACCATAAGAAGAAAACAAAAAATATGAATTTTGAAAAATTTGGTACCTACTAAAAATAACGTAATTAATGATGAAGGTGATTTGAGGGGTTTTTGTTTGACTGTAGCTTTAGGGGTAAATAGTTTTCGAAGTCGGCAACACTTTGAAAAATATTTTGCGATTTGGGTGGTTACGATTAATGGCGTCTAATTAAATCATCTATAAACCATGGATCACGACGGGGTAGATGGGAACAATGCTTCAAAGGAAGCACGTAAACGCAAGTCAGAAGATGAGTTTAAAACCGAGCCGGAGAAGAAGCCCAGGGTTGTGCCACTCCGCTACCGCCAGTGTGGTTAAGTCTGGTCTCAAGTCTTCCATCCACCATCCATTCCTCAAGAGGCTCGAAAAATCCAAATATGCCATGCCACCAGTTCCAAAACCACACCTGGAAGAAAATACATTTCAAGTTATGAGGCAGCTGCCTTTAACGGGGCGAGTAGCCGCGGGCCGCCAGAAGTAGCCGAACTAAAAAGTATAATTAGATGCAGCATCATCACCACATAATTTTTCATTGATTACATTGCTGTGTAATCATTATATTACCTGGGCCGACTTGCACCACAAATCACCAAATACCTACATTATGTGCATAACAATTTTAAAACGTTAGAAAGACTGTTCAGTGTGAATATGTGATGTGATTGATTGATTTAATGTATAAATGATTATTTTAATGATGTAAGTAAAGACATAATAATATAATGATTTACAAGTTTTTGTGTATTCAAGATTTTGTTTAAAAACTTAAGATTATTTACTAACAGATAGTTTTGCTAATTTATTTATAACTTTAGCTTAAGCTTCTTTTTATACAGTCTATGGGTCAATACGCAGAAGACAATCAACGGCCTGCACATTTAGTATAACTATGCCATTAAGATGCTGATATGGCTGCGAACTCTGCTGTGGCACTGCAGCGCTTCGAGCATGATTGCGACGCTCGCATTGAGGCTTTCATGCCCACTGTCGGAAGTGACAGTGGCATTCTTAGAGTTCTGGCTGGCAAAATCAAATGCCCAATGTTGTGGCAATATGTGCAGTGATATTGATAAGGCCAGTTAGAGTAGCAGATCATATCCTGCCTACTGATAAAATGATAATTAAATTTAGGTATTTTATTTGTTCGTTTTATGTTTTAACGAGTTTTTAGATTTTAATTGAACTGAATTCTTTTAAAGATTGATTTTAAAGATGATTGCGACATAAGAATTAATTGGTACAATTTTGTATTATTTATGAGGGTATTAGTGTAGCATAATACTTTAATCTTTGGTTACTAAAATATTTTTTAAGTTTAATTATATTTCAATATGAAACACTATCTGGCTTAAATAAAAAGTTAAGTAAAATTTAGTTTGTGTTAAATGACTTTATTCTGAAGGCTGTTTTTTTATTATTGTGTAATTAAGCTAAACCAACTTAGACCTGCCTGCACCACAAATGACTTATACATTAATTTCTTAGCACTAAAAGCTTGTGGTGCAAGCCGTCAAGCGGCACTAGTGTGGGATTAAAAATTAAATGTTCAATGTTTTAAGTGAATTTATGATATTAATTATAACTGTAGAAAAATCTTAAATGTGTACATTATACATAAACTAAGCAAGCGCCACCTGTTAGAACCCTTACATACTCCTATTTAAGGGATGTAACGGGTGGTGTTCTTTCATTTCTGCCTACCCACATGGGGAGAAGGCATGAGTTTATGTCATGTAGGTATAAACTAATTTACTATTTAAACTAATGCTGAACGAATTGATAGTTCATCATAAGGGCTGATTTTTAAATACTCTGATAACTTTTGTAATATTCTTTTAGTATTGCACTGTATACGCAGCATACTATAAATTCCAGTAGGTACATCTACCATCAGGGCCTACTGTTGTTACTGTCCATCAATGGAGCACTGTTGATCTAAGCATTGACTGTGATATATAAAAGTACTTACTTTTTTATTTCATAAATAAATAATCTAGATGTAATTACCTTGTTTTATTTGCTCACCAAATAATTTGATACTGCCTACCACAGTACCAAACAACATTCATGAGATGTAGTTTCAAATGACGTACCCCACTGTTACCCAAATCTCATGCATAAATAATGGGAATGATGACAAAATGGTAAGTTAGACTTTTGCAGAATTCTAATAATAACCTCATTCAAATAACATTTAATACTTATTTTGTAATCTCAATTTCAGATAAGCAGACCGGGGACTGGGGCACTGTTTGGAACTGCATTTGAAATTGGAACTACTTGCTGTCACCAGGGTTCGCAATGCCATTATTATCAGTTGAGGATGTTATGAGCTATAACTGCCCGTAGCTTGCAAGCGCTACGCTGTGTCAGCAGAACGTCGCGATCCAAGGCATCTAAGGTACATTTTTCAGCAATATAATTGCAGAAAAATAATAAATAATAAAATTTCTTATATTATTAAAATTCCTGTAATTCAAACAGCGCTTTTCTGTGGGACAGCGAATGAACAGTTTATTAGTCTTTTATACATTTAGTATAGTGATTGTTCAAATACATAATAGATGGCGTTACTAATTTATTTTGCTACAATACTAACAACCCCACTTATCAAAATAATATAGGTATGTACACATAGCTACTTACACCCTTTAAATCAAACAAAACAATTACACAAATCTCTTAAGGGCCTACCACAAATTCAAGATTCACCACAGTTTTGCGGTTTGCCTGCACAGGCCGGTTTGTACACAGAACATCGTGCGTGTGGTTTACCAACCACATGTCTTGTTAAACCTACTTAATAACTTATTAACATAATTTTCTTGACTTAATGTAACTGTGCCATCAATTTTATCAATATTAACAAACTTCCCTAAACAATTTTTGACCTGTCCTAAATACTTGTTTGAACTTTGATGACAATACCTTTTTAAATTATCACACTCAAGCTTATCATCAGTAAACACAAATATATCATCAACATACAATGTTATTATTATTCTCTTTCTTTCCTTAATCTTAGTGTACAAACATGGTTCTAATTTAGAACGCTTATATCCATTGCCTACAAGATATTCATCAACTTTTCTTCTACCAGGCCCTTAGGGACTGCTTTAGACCATAGATATGGCTTTATTCAATTTAAGTACTTTATTATTTTCATAATTTGGTAAACATTCTGGTATTTGCATGTAAATTCTTTTCTCCATCTGGTCACTATTCAAAAAAGCTGTAGAGACATCAAGATGTGAAATATCTAAGCCTAGTTTATCAGATAATGCAAACAATAATCTCAATGTTGAATGCCTAACCAACAAAAAAAAAATCTGAATAGTCCACATTTTTCTTCTGCATAAAGCCATTGGCTACTAAACAAGCACGGTAATGAACACTGACACTGTTAATATTTTTACGCAACACCCATTTACTCTTCACTACAGTTTCTCCACTTTTTGCCATATCTACTAGCTCCCAAGCGTTATGGTCCTCAAAACTCTTATCGTCCACAAGCGCCCAATACCTCCTATCTGACTCAGGGTGGATTTTACATAGTAGAGGATCCCAAGTAAGAACGACGTTCACCAATTTGATAACCAGGTGAAAATTATATTTTAATTAAAATTATAAAAAATAATATTGTTAAAATATAATTTTCACCTGGTCAACAAATTGGTGAAGGTCGTTCTTACCTTGGGATCTTTACTATGTAAAATCCACCCGAAGTCAGATAGGAGGTATTGGGCGCTTGTGGACGTTATGTTCTTCTTTCACCGCCTGTAACCACTGTTCCTTAGCAGCACCTTGTAGCACTTCTTCAAGACATAATCCACTAGCATCATCAAACACTTCTTACATACCTTTCTGGTTTCTTTCTGAGACTGCTAGGTCTTTCACGCTGCTCAGGGGAGTCATACTCACTAGGAAGAACATAAGTATCATCTGTACTATTTGAAGTTTCAAGCAGTGTTTCTTCATCTGTGGTTACTTCACTTGATATTGGTGAATCCTTGACAACTGTATCCCCCACTGAACATGAGTCGGGGTTTTTTCATTCAGAGCAGGTAAAACGATACGATTTTGTGAATAAACAGCAGTATTGGTAGCCTCTGCCCAGAACTCCTTCCCCATATTGGCATCAAATAATAAGCATCTAGCTTTTTCAATAATTGTGCGGTTATTCCTCTCTGAAAAGTCATTTTGTTCCGGGGTATATAGGTTTTTTCTTTGGTGAATTATACCTTCATTCTTGAGATATGAGTAAAATTCTTTATTACAATATTTATACCCATTTTCGCTTCTCAAGATCTTTATTTTCTTATTAGTTTGTTTCTCAACTTTCGCTTTAAATTCTGCAAATACACATGCATCATACGACTATAGTCATCAATAAATAATATGAAATATGTACCTGGAACCCGCCAATGATTCATGCTCCATAGATCCACAAATATCTGTGTGAACTATATACTCCATTTGAAATAAGATTAGACATTTAACTAAACCTTTTTTACAGTCCGATCAACCGATTTTGACTTCTATTGCATTGGTGGCATAACAAATGGCAGCTCCAGTAAACAGTTGGTATTGTAACTACTTTTTTGCTTTTAATGTCATCCTTATGCCTACGGTATAGAAGTCAGAATCGGTTGAACTGACTGTAAAAAAGGTTTGTTTAAATGTCTAATCTTATTTCAAATGGAGTAAGTAAAGTAATTCTTTGCTTCTTGAACCCTCATTTGTGAATGGTAATTTACTCTGCTTCCCTTCACAACAAACTGTGCATGACGTCTTGCCAACATCAACTTTTTGTTGAAGATTCATACCTTCAACAGCACTGGTCATTTTATTCAGGTATTTACCATTAACATGACCTAAACGACGATGCTATGTAATGCCTGATGTAGCCAAATTAGCAACAACACTGGTACTATCAATTTGTACTCTCCATTATTCAAAATAGCTGTGGCCACCAGTTCAGTTTTAGTTGTATACTTCACAGCCATTTGTCGTAAACTGAACTTTATTTACGGATTTTATTAACTGGCTCACTGACAGCAAGTTGGTAGTCAATCCTTGGAGCACTTATTACAGCCTTAACTGGAATTTCAAATTCACATTGATGAGTTTTAGTTATAATGGTCACATTGCTGGAACATGATACTTGCAACCTCTTACTATTTGCAACACATATATCTTTCATTTTATGATAATTATGTAGCATTCTCAATCCACTGCTCATTAGCTGTTAGGTATACGCTCGCGGCTGAGTCCAATGTACAGACGCCAGCACAGCAAGCTACCCTAATCTGTCAAATTTCTTTGATAGATTTTCAACTTTATTTCCAATCCTATAAGGTTCATATTCAATTGGGAAAATGTTGCAGATTGGGGTAGCTTGATGTGCTGGCGTCTGTACCAGTCATGTTTATTAAATTAACCATTTAAAAACACAGCACTAAATGCGTTAGGTACTTTTTTTACGTTGACTATCTTTCGTGTTGGAATTTTATTATCACTATTTGTACATTGATTCTGTAGTGCCCTGTTTTTTTACACCGGTAACATTCGTGACTTACCGCTGACCATAGAGGAGAGTAATATCCGCTGACATTGACATTTCTTTTCGTTTGGTCTTTGCTCTGCGCATTGGCCATAGACAATATATTCTTCATATGTTTCTGCGAGCTGCTAGCGAATGCATTGGCTTCATTTGATTGAGATTGACTATTTCTGTTAACTTCCGTATCCGTATCCATATCCATGAGTTTGGTTCTAATGGCGTCGGTTGTATTGTATGCCAGAATGTTCGATAGCCATTATCATCGTTATGAACTTTTCTGACAATCCCGCCAACAATAAACAACCAATCCAATCATCACTGATACTAAATCCTGTGCCACTTAATTTTTGTCCATTTCTGACTATCTGCGTTACGTACGACTGCATAGAAACTCAATTTTCCGTGCGAATTAAATTACGTAACAGGAATATTCTTGCGTGTAAAACCCGAATCATCAAATAATGCCTTCAACTTCTTGTTATACAGGTTGAAATAGAAAACATGCGACAAACCATAATGGGAGATTGTACTCATCATTATGAACAACTTTTACTGAGGGATCAAAGATGCAATCGCAAAAAAAAAAACAGCTGTTCCCTACATTTTGACGAGTTATGCGAACATAAATGTAGGGAACAGGTGTTTTTTTTTTCGCGATTGCATCATTGGTCCCTTAATAAAAGTTGTTCATAATGATGAGTACAATCTCCCATTTCGGTTTGTCGCATGTTTTCAATTTCACCCTGTATAGTTCCAACGAAGTTTTCCCTTCTTTGATAGATTTTCAACTTTAAAACGTAGGAGTAAGGTTCATGTTCAATTGGGAAAATTTGACAGTTTGGGGTAGCTTGATGTGCTGGCGTCCATACATATAACGCACAATCTACAGGAAAAGTTTTTACCCAGTGCGCAAACTGTAACCATGAATTCAGCATATCATTCTAAACCCTCCAACGTAAATTTTTTTGTCGGTTATACAAAAAAACAGCTGTTCCATAATCCATACATTTTGACCGCGTACTTTTCTATGAAACAGCAGATTTTTTTTTTTTATAACCGACGTAAAATTCCTGCGCTGGGGGTCTAGAATGTTATGCTGAATTCATGGTTAAAGTTTGCGCACTGAATAAAAACTTTTCCTATATAGTCATAATTAACTTTGCCTTTGTTCTCGCATCGTCTGCGGCTTCTATAATCTTATCTTCTAAGACTAGAAAATTCTCCGCGGCGAAGGTCCATTCATGGTAGTTCTCCCTGCCTTTTAGTTTTGGAACATTTATTATATAGTTTGTTGTCGTTCTTACAAATTCTTGCACACTGAATAACTCGTCTCTACTATATTTAAATAAAAACTAAGGGGCGCTGGACCCATAACCTATAATTCAAACAACGCTTTTCTGTGGGTCCACTGATCATAATAATATAATAATGTAGCACTGCTTTTAGCAACTGTGTGTGAATGTGCCATAAGCGCGGCGACAGGCAATTATATCCCCGCCCGCACTCCTGCGCTAACCGACAGTGGATGGCAGCTCGCGAGCACGAGTTAGTACGGCCACGCTCGCGATCCGCTCTGATTAGTTTTGATTGCTTTTCCATTTTTACCTGTTTGTGCTCCTATAATACGTTTTGATCTGATTAGCTAATATACACTTTACACTATTAAACGCACTCCAATAATTCAATACACAACATACCCTGAGAGGTCTCCTACAATAATATAATATCTGGTATTACCGAGCGTAACTCGGTTTTTTTTATGGTTTGACGTTTTCTAAAAAATAAACCTACTAGATCGATTTATCGCCCCCTGCATACGAAATTTCATGAAAATCGTTGGAGCGGTTTCCGAGATTCAGATCATAATATAATATTAATATTATTATATACAAGAATAATTACTGGTTTAAATTTAAAGGTATCAATTAGATTAGATACATTTAGGACAGAGCGAATGAACAGTTTATTAGTCTTTCATACATTCAGTACAGTGATTGTTCAAATACATAATAGATGGCGTTACTAGTTTACATAGCAATTCCTACCCCAAACCCAAGTTATGAAAATTATAACATCTATGTATTAAAAAATTCGAAAGTAAATCTGTCTGTGCGTTACCTTTACATGCCTAAACCACTGAATGGATTTCGATAAATTTTGGCAAGGAGATAGATGGCATCCTGGGGAAGGACCTACTTTTTGTCCCGGTAGGACATTCTCATAATATAATTTAGGCGGGCAGAAACTAGTCAAATATAAAATCACGCTTGTATTCCCCAAAGGTCTATACTACACCCATATTCCGCCAGTTATAAGTCCCATGTAAAAGGGGGCGTCCCAAATGCCTTTGAGCAGGCATAATTCAAAACTCCGGGCTAGTACTGCAACATACCTTACGGAAAACCCAATATCACTGCCCAATGTGGAAATTGAAGCTATTCATCATAATAATTAAGTTAGAATCCGTCCACTGCTGGATATGGGCCTCCACAAAGAATCGTCATAACGCCAGTCCTGTGCTTTCCACATACAGTGGATTCCCGGGACCTTCCCGAGGCCATCGGTCCATTATAGTAATGTAGCTAGCACGATTAATGCTTATGGTATAATATCCTCCCACGAATAATAGTGAATGTTTGTAAATTTAGATATTTGGATGTTTGTTACCCAATCACGCAAATTTTAAATATTGTCGTTATGGGCGATAATAGTTCTTAGTTAAAATGTGTTGTAATCAATTCGAATAATAAATGAGCAAGCATTGTCGTAAAAACATTTACGCGGGCGAAGCAAAAGCTAGTATTTAAATAATCATCTATTTATTCTTCAATTTTTCGTATTGGTGCCTACCACTGAATGTCTCTGTAGCACCCATAGGTTGACTGGTAGAAAATGCCTATGACATTAAATCCACACCTGTACCTACATTTCTGTGTTTCAAGTATTAAATAAATAAATTATGAAGTTTGATACCTACTTGTTGGGTAGAGCTCAAGATGCCAAATAATGTTTTGATAAAAAGTGGTCCATTAAATAATCTATGTACTCATAAATATGTAATAATAGTCAGACAAATCCGACTGATAATTTTTCGTTTGAATATGATTAAAAACAGATGCTTTCTCAGTTCCAGGTGCTGACAGGCAAACAGCGAGGTGTCGTCATCGTTGGAGCCGTGACGTCATCACCGGATAACTGTCATTGGTCGCTGGGGATTCCGCAGTCGCTACGAATCAGCAGACCACGACCGAAGAGTGTGCTCACAACAGATATGTATTGAACTTTCAATACTATACTGAAATAACCCATCGTCTTCATCATTGTAGACAGAAGACCAAAACCATAAGTGATCAAACGAACTTGTCAAAGTCAGATCATGTACAGACGCCAGCACATCAAGCTACCCCAATCTGTCAAATTTATTTGATAGACTTTCAACTTTATTACGTAAGCATAAGGTTTATGTTCTTTTGGGAATATTTGACAGTTTGGGGTCGCTTGATGTGCTGGCGTCTGTACATATTCCAAATAGATATTATCAAGGCTTTTGTTCCCATTCGCTGTCACAGAGGATACCTGTGTCCCAGCTGTGGGAACAATAAAAGCTGATTATGAATGTACTAGCTGGACAAATTTCCGACTCATCAAAGAAAGGTGAAAACCGCACCCTAATTGCGTAACTCACGGTTAATCATAATCTGTTTCGTTTTGAAACAGAGTGCTAAACCAATGTTCGAAAAAAGTGTCTGCTCAACTACGTTAATAACGCAATGAATATTGTTGAACTGTCAAAATGAAACAGATTATGATTAATCATATGTTACGCAATTAGGGTGCTGGTTTGTAAGCCTGTGATCTGGAGCAGATGGTTTAATAGCATCTGTTATAGAAATGTGTACACCTGGTCACTTGCATGATTTACTGTGAGTTTAGGTATTTTATTAAGAGAAAAAGTCAGTGCCCGCAAAATACGTATATTTCGACACTCTCAAAGGAATCAAAATTTATAGGGTATTTTCCGTTGACCTAGAACTAGGAAATTTGGCAAGTAATATCGTCTTATACTACAAGTATAGGGAAAAATCTGAAACTATAAGTACATTTGTCATTAAATCATAAAAAAATAGGGTCCTTATGTAAGGAACGGCGGTCCAAATTTTTTATAATATGTACCTACAAATTTATACGGAACCCTCGGTGGGCGAGTCCGACTCGCACTTGTCCGTTTTTTTTAGGTATGGAACCCTAAAAAATGAATGACGTACAGCTCAAGGTAGAAATGAGCGCAGTATTTTGAAGGGACGGGTAACAAGGCTTCAGATTATTTAAATAATTTTATTTGGTTTAAAAGAAATTTCCTATATTCAATTTAACGAATTAGAATTAAATTAAATTAAATCGCTTATGGAAGAGTTTGAGGCCATTCTAAACACAACAGATGTATTGCATTCCGATTGGACAGAACAAATTTAACAGATATATTTTTAAAAATCAGTTTATTAGCCAAGATACTTACCTTATCTAACTCTCCCCAGAAAAAATCTAAAAAGGAAAAGAAGACAAACACTAACAAGGGGTTTTAGGAAATTCGACCTTCAAGGGCATTTTTAAGGGAGTGAAAAGGGGAGGGCGGATTTAGTGACCTTGAAACTTGGCACGAATACTTATGTAAGTAAATCATAAAGACATATTTTATCTTTTATTATCTCGTAAAGGATGATTTAGGGGGTGTTAATGTTTGTAGGGGAAGATACGCAATCTACGGGGACGAAGTCGCGAGCGAAGTGCTAGTCTTTATTTATTCAGACTGCAACGCGGTCTACGGTGTTAGTAACAAAACAGCTTAGCCAATGTTGGATCGGGACCTATTTGTGAGCGCGCACACTAGCGGGTTGATATTCCCGGGCGGCTATCGACCACAGGATAGTGATGGGACTGCCACGCAGACTGCGGAGTATCGAGGCAGATTTGTTACACCACAGTGCATCAAAGCCAAGACGTTGCGTGCGTCTACAAATATTGCCGAAGCACTACAGAAGCTCGGCTATCGCAACAATACCTTGAATGCGTTATTGTATTGGATACGCAGAGCATTGTAAGCCTTTGGGGTATATGTGAACTATAGGGCTCCCAGAGTACAGTACTATCTCCTGAAAATAGGCAAAATAGGCAATGATAATTTACCAATGAAAAAAAAAAGAAATTATTTCTATTAATTTACAATGTTTATTACATTTACTATTATGAAAACACTAAACAATTTTATTACCCACACGAAAAACCGTTATTTGTAGTTTTTTAAACGTATCTTCCGATTAGTATACCGAACTTATACTGAATTTTGTGGACGTACTCTTCACCTGGGTTTAGTACCGAGTTGGGGAAGTTTTTCTGAAAATAAAAATAACAGTTAGGTACTTAAAGCAAAAGCGTATTGATATCAAGACTTCATAAGCACAGAGATAGGGTTTTGGTTTTTAAACTTTAAAAGTTGCAGAGGTTCCCAAACTTTTAACTGGTTTCGGTAGACTCCCGCCGACCCCCTGCTGCTACAATTCTACCATATTCCCAAAACTCGTATTTTTTTATCAAGCCTGGGTCGAAAATAAACTAAAAAAATTACAATATTATTTTTTGGCAGTTTTTTTGCGCCTTCTGTTAGGGTTGAATGAGAACAGCAGCTCAAAAAAAACTGCCGAAAAATTTGAAAAAATGCTTCAATCCATTTTTCACCGAAATACAGGAAGTCTTTAAATGAGACTCCGGACTCAGGTAGGTTGATGTAAAGAAAACCTGCTCAGGTGAAGACTCACAGATGACTCCACCCTGGAGTGTAAATGTGATGCTGTCCCACAAAAAATATGTCACAAACTCATGTCCAGCGTGTCCTGTCGTCTGCACGCTACAGGAGTTGATGGACGCTGTTGAAAGTGCCAAGGTCGTAGCCAAATTCTGGGCTGAATATATTTAGATTGCTATCCACACGTTAAGGTGAATCTAGTCGACATTTTTTCTACATACAAACTTCGGGGGTGTATTACTCCAGTGTTCGAAAACGTACATCAAAAAATAAACATGGTATGATTTTGTCTCATTATTAATATTGTCTGTGCGGAAACAGAACACTAAAATATAAAAAGCTATTAAAAAGCTAGGAGATTTTTTTATTTGTTTAGTAAGTACCTAGCTATGCAAGCATGCATGTAAGTAGCTAGTATGTAGGCAAGATTGATAGGTAAAGCCAAGCCAACATTTTGTTTTTAGTATCGAAACCAGATAAATTTTGACCACCACTTGCAACTTGTGAACCCTCATTTTTTTCACGCCATCGACCCTCCTCGAGTTTCCCGTGGACCTCCTGGACTACTTTGGGAATCACTGCTTTACATTGAAGTAATGATTTACTTAGTAACCATACATTATTTGACGTATTTACATTTCTTATGAGCTAGACTCTTTCAACAAAGACTGGTTCTTAATCGCCTTAGGTACACCCAGAGATGTGGGAAGTGAACAGAGAGGCCTTTGCTAGCAACAACCTTGTAGGTTTGCTAACTGTTAAAGCTAATGAATATTGGAGCGGAGCGCACCGCAACCCAACACACTGCAGACATTCTCAATTCATAACTTTCACACAATTTCCCTGAACCAACGCACACTGCAGTCGGGCCGCACCGCAATTTTTGTATGAAGATGCGTTGCGCTGCGGCCCGTTGCGGATGTAATGTGCGCTTCGCGTAAAACTTACGTTATTGATAGCGTCTGGGTAATTCTGTGGCATCAGGCAGAAGAGGCCGTGCTTTTTGTATAACGTGCCCTGCTTACCGATCAACGGAACGTAACCGTAACTCTTTATACCCTGTGAACAAAGATTAATGAAGTAGTAGATTGTTGGTAAATAACAAATAAAGAATGTAATTACAGTTCGATTTTTGAATAAATTTGACAGATGTAATGTAAAACATAGACTAAAAAAGGCAAACAAAAGACTTCAAATGTCAGATTAGTCTCTGGGATTAATTAAGGTGTATAAATTATAACAGCCGCACGAGTCCATCGAAGGCTAAGCTACGATTGCCGCGGTCGGTTCGTGGATGGGTAACCATCCATTACACATTTGTCTTCTCCGTGCGACAGTGCCTGTGAAAACACGTTAAGCTTTGGTCCCGGCTTTCATTCGTAAGTATTTTACTGTCCTTTTGGGTAATCTGAAGCGAAATATGTCTGACAACCAGTCTTTCTAAGGGGTATCGTGCTGCACAGTAATTGGGTTGCGGAGGTAAGATAGGCAGTCGATACATGCAAAATATTAGACTTTAAAAGGTTAGACTGAACGCCGATCCCAAGTTATTGGAGATAAAGCTAAGCGAACATATGCGTTTTTGCAATCTCTCCCAGTAAATTCAGCAATAAAAAAAAATGGGTAATTTACCAGGAACGCGTTAAAAATTTTGCTTCGGAGTGATTGATTCGTTAGTTTGAGCATACTAATTGTAAGAAGGTACTGTTTGAAATGTCTTGCTTATTCATCATCTTACAACACCGCTTTTTGTAAATGATATCACTTTCTGCTTTTTGTACAACAATTTTCAGCTACCGGGTTCCGACATTATAAGTCTTAATAAACATTACAAAATAAAGTTCAAAATCACCTCGCGTTCTTCTTCTAACGCTTCTTCGCCCCTTGCACTCGATTTCTCACTGGACTCCTCAGTACTCTCCTCGTTAGATGAGGTATCTTCCACAGCCTCGGGTTCTACAGGCCCTTCTTCCTCTCCCGGCAATTCCTACGTCAAACGACTTAACGATTTATTTACAGTTTTAATAAGTTTTATTTATTAAAAAAAAAATCCTTAAAATTCATTTTCGTATCTACCACTGTTTGTCTCTGCCTCATGTTTTACTGATATAAAATGCTTAATAGCGTTATATCCACCTCTTACATTTTTGTGTGCTTAAATTATACAATAATAAATGATTCATCAAAAAAGGAATTCAAACGAATGAATTTGAAGCGAACTCGTACGTTTCATTGCAATTTGAAAGAAAAATTGCAAAAACGATAGTAGGATAGGATTTTAAAGTCTTTTCTTTGAACATTTGACCTTACTTTTTTCGGGCCTAATATGTTCAGCTCACTTAGGACTGGAGCCTCGCAAACCCCGCTGGAAACCTTTCATTTCTGTGCACCATGAGCCAGCAAATTAATAATGCGTGCTGCACCATTAAAGGCTCAACATCTTTCAGTAACTGAAAAGCCTTTCGCATGATCTCGCTTTGTCTCCGACAACAACAAACTTTTCTTTGCCGTATTTATTCAAGACTTTTAAAATGTCTTCACGGAGATATTCACTTGTGTGGCTATTCTGTACACTCCGAACGCAGAAAGGTTTGAAAAAATGATATCCAAAGAGCATGTTCTATTAGAGACAGTGGGGCTTCTGGCACAATTTCAGCCCTGGCAATTGACATCGAACTAAATAATGTAAACTATAGTATTTTGGAAAGCCCAAATAACAATACAAGCTATTAACATTTTAAAATAATCAGCCGATGCGCAAAAAATATATTTATCCATAATTTTGAGTAAATATCCGATAAAAATGAGTAAAAACGAGTATTTATTTATTATTTATTCATCCACCGCCCATCACTAAACATAATCCAGCATTGCATAATCATGTAAGCTGTCACGCCCTTTAGGCCTAGAGGCTTTTATTTGATTTTATGCTTTGTTTGAATTTTTATATATTTTGTTAAAATATAGTTTTCATTTTATTTGTTTATATATTGGCATGGCTAGCTGACATCTGGAAAATGATCATGTTCTGTGTCTCGTAATGTTAATTACTTTGCCTAACTACTATCGTATAGAATCAAGTTTATCTAACTAAACAGACAGCTGTGCTGCTGGGGTGATTGTTGCGTCACTTCTTCTTCCCAACTAAAGATGAAGGGCGGGTGTTTTCGGGGACTGTCTTATGTAATTTTGACGTTCGAAAACTGCTGATTCTCTGGTTTACTTAGAAAACAATCGGCGGATTCTATTGACTCAGCAGATATTTTTCACAGTCCTAAATATTGCTCACCTCCACTATTCTGTCTGGGTCTGGTAGAAGGTTGCCGGTGTAAAACTGCATGCCGGGCTGGTTGCTATATACTTCAAGTACCCTTCCCGTCTGCGGATGCAAAACCCTGAAAGTTTAAACGAAGAGTTGTGATGCACGCCCATAAAGTGTTGCTCAAAAGATTTTTGAAGCTCAAACTCACCGGGCCTGGAACGCTAATTCCTGGGAGGTGCCGCGCGTTATGCAGAAGTTCATGTCGTAGCCTCCCATCGGAATCTTAGGCAACATGACCTTTAGGAGTCGAGGCACGCGGAAATCGTAGGCGGTTCCACCCACTACCTTTCGTTCACCTGGAAGTTAAATAACACATGGTTAGTTAGGTTCAACCAAGATGGTGTACAGCGATAATTAATCATCGACAATTTGTGCTCCTTAATACTTCATAGAACCCAAATTATATAGGCACAGGACAATAGTAACAATATGGAGCTACAATAAAGTACCCAATGTGTAACATGGCGAACAGAATTCATTTGTCCTACACTAATTGTTTCATAATAATGATCAATGACCAGTAACCACTGAGGCTGACTATTTTAACGTACGAGTAGTATATATATACTATTTATGGTTTGGGTCGCGGGACGCCGTGTGTTTGGTCTTTCGGGTCGAGACTCGTCTGGCTTCCACAGCTTACAGACCCAAAATACGGATTTAAAACTTCGAATTTGACTGCTCTTATTGTTTCTGGGGGAAATTGTTTTTTTGTATTTATTTATTTATTTAATACTTCACGCACAGAAATGTACAGAGGCGGACTTAATGCCAAAGGCATTTTCTACCAGTCGACCTTTGGGTGATGCAGAGACAAACAGTGGTAGGTGCAATTACTCGTGTTTTGAATATTTATTCAAATATAAGTAAATATAGGTACTAATATTATTATACTCATACATATGATATACATACTTAATTAAATATAACCAAAAATAAACATACTTAAATACACATAAATTTAATAAAATAAATAAGACAAACAATGGGAAAACATTATCGTTGTGAAGATACTGCCAGCTTCTTTTGAATGTGCTCGCGAACTTTCACTTTAAAGGACAACCGGTTGGTTGCCATCCTGATTTCCAAGGGGAGCGCATTCCACAGAGATATAGACTGAACGAAGAAGGAAGAGTGAATAAAGTCTGTACGGTGAGTGGGACATTGAAGAAGGCGATTGTTAGAAGAACGAAGATTTTTGTTGTGGTTGACACAAATGTACTGAAAGTGAGGGGCTAGATAGCTAGGGGAAGTTGGAGAGTCAAGAAAAGAAAACAAGGTGGTCAACGCCCTTTGCTCTCTGCGCTGGCGAATGGGCAATGGCAATGGTTCTAGGTAATAATTTGCCAAACACTTAAGTAAAGATGGTCACCCGCGGATGGGTTACCATCTTTGCTAACACACATTTGCTAACACGCGCTAACGTTATTGTAGCGCAATTACCAACTGTAAACGAGAACATACAGCAGTTTATGTTTAGGAACTCTTCAGAAAATGACAGCAAATCAACCGCGATTACTGCTATTGCATAAATATGCATTGTTTTTACCCCAAGGATGATGACATTTCGAATTGGTGTGGGATAGGTACTATAAGTAAAAAGTGAAAAATAAAAAAATAAAAATAAAAACAACCGTCTTCCAAAAAAGTACTACAAAGTGAAAAATAACTTTAATTTCGGAAGTCGGTGACTGGTGACATGGAAATTAAATTAAATACATATCCAAAGTCACCGACTTCCGAAAAATTAAAGTTATTTTTCACTTTGTAGTGATTTTTTGGAAGTCGGTTGTTTTTTTAATTTTTTTATTATTACATGACTGTGGTATAGTCTGTAATTATTAATTTATCTAGCCATCGTATTTACTAATAATTTATTCTAGGTATTTTGTTTACTGTTTTGCTTTCTGATTCATGATTTCGTAGGTTTAATAATTTACCCAGAATGTTGTAAAACTTACCCGTAACGAGTCCCTCATCATCTATGACCGTATATTTATCAGCATTGATGGTGAAAATATGATCCATGATGCACACCGAACCCGCATGCTGAAAAAAAAAGTAATTTGTTATGCGTAAAAAATATTAGTCACGGGTGTTGGGTATCGAAAGTAATCGTGTTCATCAAATAAATGTCATAACAGTGACAGTCGGCCATGTCTTCGAAGGTATGGAACTTTCATAAATCGATAGTAAGATATTAGTATTGAATTCGTTTGATGAAAATAAAAGTAACAAGCAGAAAGAACGAAGCTACGTGATGCCGAAATAAGCAAAAACTTGGTACTATTGTCGTTGGCTAGGTCGCCATTACAACCTAGCCAATAGACCCCACCTAGTACCACCAGTATCTACACCAAGAAAGATTTTGTCAGGATATTGACGAAGGACACTTTTAGTACGAGCTACGATAGTTTTGGTTATACTTAATCCAAAAATCCTAATTTCAGAAAAAAATGTATCAGACAAATTTATTGTAGCACCTTACTAATGAGATAACTTTTAGGTTACGTTAGCGAATTTACAGCAGTGCAGTGCATTTTTAGAGCAGTGGTGGTCTAGTGGTAACGGCCGTATTTTATTTTGGGTGGGAAATCTTCTAATAACTTCTCCCGCTCTGGGTGGAGCAGGAGGGCGTGTCAGACTTTTACTGGCTAAAATCCACCCGTGTTCCCACAGTTGCCTGTGTGCCAGGAGCCGCGGTATCTCTTTCGAACAACCCGCACCCTCTCAACATTGTAAGGAAACCGGTATTTCTTAGAACCAAAATTTTTAAGACATGTGACACCCACCAACTCGCACTGGATCCGCGTGGTGGATTACGGCTCACTCCCTCTCACAGAGAAGAGGCCTATGTCCCAGCAGTGGGAACATTATATGCTGATTATACTAAACATTTCTTATACAAAACCATCTGAGGGGCAATTCTCGTAATTTTAAGAAAGTTCAGTCTGATCTGTCTCAATCTGTCAACAATACCTCGACTTTCCATACATTTTTGACATTTGATTGTCGCCGAGATGAGACTGCAACTAGATTGTGAAGGTGTTAATTACGAGAATTGACTTTCTGAATAAATCGCCCTGATACCCACTGCGAGCAGCTGGCGTAAGATGACACCGTGGTCTATACGGTCAAATGTCATGTTCTAATCAGTGTAGACCACATCCATTTGACAGGGTTCAGACATGGTGGAGGAAAAGAAGTCGGAACAGATAAGCAAATTCGACTTAATAGACCTGTTTTTAAGAAGCCATGTTGACAGTTATTAATTTGTTGTGCTATAGCACTATACACCGAAGATTAAATAAAGCAAAGCTTAGATATATGCCTGTAGTTTTCTACATTGTCCTGGCCTTTTAAATGCACGAGGTAACAAAAGCTGTCTACCAAAAATTTGGCACCACTTCCTCACTACTGGCCGATTCCTATAATTTGCAGACAGTAGTAGGCTATCTACCTAAAATTAAGCAAATACCTATTATCTTCACATAGTACACCTCCCTATTCGGAAGTAGCTATCACAGGTAAAAATACTTACTTACGAAACGATTTTTTTGCTACTATTAGTAAACAAAACGATCCATTTTCGTTTATAGGAACCGAGCATAAGAGAACGCCGAAATAATGGGGTACTTAAGTGGTAAAGTTTGTTCGGATCGAATTATGTAGGAAGGTATATCGATTACCATCACGGCTGCAAAATTTTGCTAGCTAATTTAATTTGACCCTGTATAGAATGAATAATGATTGTCAACTTGTACTTACATGTCCCGCAAGATTGAAGAAGGGCGCATTGCTTAAATTGACGATAGTAGGCTCGGTGGTGGTGCACTTCATTTCAATAGTGATCGAGTTGTCGCAGGTAACTTCGAAGGTCACTTGGGCCATCAACGTTCCTGGGTAGCCCTCGTGAAACCGGTCCGAAACGTGACTCATGACCACCTTCAGACCGCAAACGTGTGAGCGCCAGTTCACCTAAACGTTGAAATATAATGTAGGATTGCAAGCAGTCTGTTAAGATTAGAATTGAAACGAAATCCGACAATTATTTTATTTAATTATCTTCCAGCCCTAGGCCCATGTTACTTGGGGTAGGCACGACACGGTTTCATCTTCCAGTCTCGTCTGTCAGCCGTCAGGCTGTCATTCATTCCCATCTCATTCATATAATAAATTCCTCACACAATCCTGCCATATTTTCTTGATCGTCCCTCTCCCTCTTTGTCTTCCTCCTCCTCTCCATCCATAACCATTTAAATTCATCATTCTTTTATCACATACGTTTCTTCCCTCCTCATCACATGCCCATACCAAGGCAAACGAAATCCTTTCAACTTGTCACTAATTTTTTAATAGGTAGATACCTACTTGATACGATAAAACAAGCCTTTCATACCTTATCAAAACCAACGTATCCACCGTGGTAGTGATGCTGCCCCTTATTGTTGGACAGCATGTACGTCCTGCCCGAGGGTCTGACCACCATGGTTGCGTCTCTGATCACGTTTGCGTATCGGCCTATTGTGGCGCCGAAGTAAGGATTCCGAGGATTAAAGTATTCTGTCCAGAAAAACATTTTTATGTAAGTAACGTTGTGTCTTTTAAATCTAACTCTTAACTTAATAACTATTGTAGTTTTGCTTCATAGAAGTGAATAAGTGAGTAAAATAAAGAATCTTAAACCGTAAATCCAATGTGATCCAACTTTAGGGCTTTTTATGTGGGTTAGTATGGGCTGACGAAAAGTAATATGGTATACCTACATTTAAGGTTGTGATATATGGCCAAAGGGAGACTAGAGTCATTTGTTTTATTACTGCTTTGCTGCCCACTCGTTGTCTATGGTCTCTGGCACCCACTCCTTACATTTTTCTCTTGCAGAAATATCGCTTCGGCTCGCTAATTCTTCCGTCTACTTATGCCAGGGCTAAAGTCTTGTGATCCCACAGTTTGGCAGTCATGGACTGCCCAGTCCCACTTAAGTGTTTCAGCTCCCACATGATTGTCCTTTCCAAAACTTGGCCGAACCGACATACTGTCGTACCACGTGCCTTCCACCATACTTTGTTTAACCATGGACGTCAGTATTTTGCTTAGAGCTGAACCAGCCATGTAATAAGAATTCGAAACTAAGTAAGTCAGGTCGACCGAAATATATGCGTACGTACGCGCGTCGCGACAGACAACCCACGAGAAATGGGGCGCTCTTGCGACCCGGCGGCCGGTAGGTAGTTAGCGCGCGTAAATACATGGAGTGATTTATCTGGTAATTATGCTACGGGTAAGATGGCGACTACGACCACGAAATTAAAAAAAAAAATTAATTAAGCGAATGTGCCAGGGAACCCCGCGAAATTCAAACTTTTTAAAGTTTTTTTTTGTTGCGTATGTAATGAATGATTCTTATGATTATAAATCCGTTTATACAAATTCCTTACGGTCGCAAATCATATTTTGATCACTAAATTGTAATTTCGCGGGCTACCTCGACGAGTTCCCCTCAAGCTAAATTACCTTCTAATGTATCGAAACCAGCAAGAACGTCGTCGGGCAACCCTTTTCTGTCAGGAACCGAAATTGCGGTAATGGTTGCACCATATGTTATGACCTGCAGATGAATTTGGAGACCGTTTTAGACTTCCAAGGGTAAATGCGCCAGATATACCTAAGCCACTACTGATCAAACCCATTTATAAAAAAAAAACAACCACAGTAGGTGTTATTTGCTGGCTAATTTTTAAGATTATTAGAGGTGCAACAAATCTTGACGACGTAAATAACGCCCTACTGCAGTTACAAAATTGGTTCACTGCTAATAATTTAGTACTCAATGGGAAAAAACTAAATGCATAAGAATTACTGAATGTAAAAAGTACTGATTGTGACATACGAGTAGTATTGAACAAAGAGAAACTAAAAATATCGTCGACGAAACTGTTTTCCTGGGGATCACGCTCGACTCAAGGCTACAGTGGAGTCCTCATTTAACAACTCTTGCAGGACAACTAAGTTCAGCAGCATATGCTAGAAAAATCCGTCAATTCACTAAGGGGCCATCGACAATCACAAAAGTGTATCCACGAGAACACTGCCGACAAACTGTACAGCAGTTTGGCAGAAGATTTATGTATTTTTCTATGTAATTCTTCGTGAATAAAATAAATAAAAAATAAATTACGTCACACTTTAAGGGGAGGACGGGGTCAACGAAATATGACATTGTGTGAGAAGGACCAGGGGGTCAAACGCTTTGTGACGTCACATGTTAAAACCTAAAATACTAAAACTCTACTTACCTACTCTTACTTTTAATAGATATTAAATTGAAAAATATGTGACGTCACACAAGGGGGAGGGGGTTTTATAAGTTTGACCACCTGTGACAAGGACGGGGTGGAATTTGTGTGACGTAATTTATGGATGGTCCCTAATGTAGAAATCGCGAGACTAGTCTATTTCTGTTACTTTCATAGTATCATGTCTTACGGTATTTTACTATGGGCACTGGCTGCAGGTATTGAGTCTATTTTCATTCTGCAGAAAAGAGCCATCAGAGTAATATATGGCACCCGTAGGCGGGATTCTCTAAGGGAACTGTTCAAAGTTATTAATATCATGACGGTACCTTGTCAATATATCTATGAGAACATCATCGTCAGGAAAAATGTAAATCTTTTCAGTAAAAGAGGTGAAAGACACGCCATTAGGACTAGAAATAGGGACCAATTAGTTCAACCAGGTTTGTAACTGGCTTAAGTAGACTCATCCTTCATGGGGTACCTACTGTTTAAAATGTTACATTAAAATACCTCACCACATACTGCAACTGAATGAAACGAAATTTAAATCTTGTATAAAACGCACACTATGCAGCCAAGCATATTATAAGTTGGACGATGACATCGCTGACAAGAATCCCTGGCTAAATACTGCTTGTTTTGCTCCACAAGGTCGCTAAAGACTACTTTGATTCGAAAATATTTTAGGAGCTGCTGAAGATTGTAAAACTAGCACTCTTTGCATTGTGTAAACTCAATCTTTTAGTATTGTAGGAATAAGTGCATAGCACATGTGTGAGCACTATATTCCTAATATAAAGCTACCATTTACTAGGTACGTCTTTCATTGACTTGAATGTGCCCTGGCAGCTGAGAGTTCGTTATGCTCACTCAAATGTCTCGCTGGTGGTGGTGAGTGTGTTGGATCATTAAGTTCCCTTCAAAATGGTTGAGCTGAATGGTGCTGATCCATTCGTCATGTTCGTGAACGGGCGCCTCCAGTAGGGACTGGTCATCTCTTAGCTGCCACGGCCTAATTTCTAAATTGTCATTTAATTTTGCGTTTTTAATTAGGGGGTACGCTTTTAATGAGCACACGTGTTTTTACATAGTTCTCACATTGATCATTTTGAACATAAATGATGTAACCAACTCTCTGTAACAAATTGTTTATAACAATATCATTATTTAAAAAGAGTGTTCATGGAGTTTCTTGCTCGTTCTTCTCCATAGGTACCTACTACGCTTTGGAATGGGCAACTAGCTTCATCTTTCCGAATCATTGACAATTCAAAACTGCCTGTAATTAGTTTATTTGAAATAAATGTTTTGAGTTTGAGTTTGACAAATAAATCTCGGGCGATGTATCTACCGCGGTAGCTGTAGGGTGTCTATAAGATACAGAACAGTAAACATACGATACAGAGAAGGGGTAAATGCATCCCAGACACGTAGTAACACCTGATACAAGATTGTTAATACTGAGACTGACTACTGTATTCAACGTACTGGCTTATACTACTGCGGTAGATCCCCACGGCATCGAATAATTTACGAGTATTAGGGTCCTACAGCTACATGCTACAATAATGCGGAATTAATTAATTTAATACTTATTTTCTAAATCAATTTGTTAAACTATAATTTACCTGAACTAACATCCTGTTTTTCGTTTTCCAGGTGTATCTCCGCACCACGTCTATGTTAGTACTAGACGCACATGGACTCTGCTCGTCAGCGCCCTGTTTTTTGGACTCCTTCTTCGGCCCTAGCTTTGTTTTCCCGTGAACATTTGAACGTTGTCTTTCTTCACGCTGCATCTCTTTCGGCATGAACCCAAAGCCGTCCACAACCAGTTCTACATCAGGAATCTTTGGAGGTTCCGGCGGTGACACCTTCTCTGGAGCTTTCTCTTCTCCATCTCCATTCCCACTCTTATTATCGTCACCCTGATCCCCCATTTTATTTAAATAACACAAGAAATTTTGATAAATCTAAAACTTAAAATGCTTTTTATCGCCTAAATTTAATAAAATTATTTATAAAAAATATACTTAGAATTTAATCATGTTTTTTTTTTTTATTTTGTCAAATTATTTAGACATTAATGATGTATGACATTCTATGTCATGTTGTTAAAAAGAATATAATCTCGTGGGTCACATACTTTTTAAACGCAATAGTGTCTTCGGTAAAAGATTTTACTCTGATGACATTAGCATTAGGTCTTAGAGCATTTATAGGTTAAATGCTCTGTTTACGTTTGGTTAAACAGTCTTTTTCTTTCTATAAAATTTCTGTTACAATTACAATATGATTAATTACTCATTTTTTTTTTATAAAAAATTTCTTTCTGACGCTAGTGTCATAAAAATTATATCAGCTTAAGCTAGTGATCACAAACTTTTTTTGATGTGTGTATGTGTGGCAAGGGTATTGGAGCAATGTGTGGATATCTCTCGGCTTTTTGCCATCCCGTCTTGCACAGTCTTCAAAGTTCAAACTAGTGTTTTAAACTTAAAGCTGTATCTGAGTTGAAACCGCCATCAATCGAATAAATTATCGTTTAAAGTAGGTACTCCTTTGACATCATTCTTCTCATTCTTGTATCCTCGCAATCAATAGTTTTACCCAGTACCAAATTTTTAAAAAAATCCAAAAAAAAAAAACCAAAAATTTCCATTCATAGTTTCTGCGTTGAGAGAGACCATGATAAAGATTTCGAATCGAATCTGTGCCCGAAGGCTGTCTTACTCAATGATACTACGTCAAGCAGTAGAATAAAAACTACAAACCAATGTCATTAAGATATGATTTATTAAAATTAAAGTAAATACGACGACAAAGTAAAAAATCCCGGCGATATATTTAGTACATTTCTAGAATTCAACAGAAATACACTACCGAACATCTGAAATCTATGTTAAGTCATTTGCACACTAGGCACAGTAAAATACTGACAAACAATAATTTAACCGTCGTTATGACGCAATCAGGCACGAATTTGTACATTGGCAAACATAATCAAACCCAGAATACATTCACTGTTTGTTTATCGAGGTCCATCGTATCGCTCTTCCACTTTTCAGTTCCATCTAAAATGTCGGTGAGCTCCTCAATGTAACCTACTTCTTTGCAAGGTGACGGTGGTATAATACTTATTATAGGGATACCTATCTCTTGGAACGAACTCATTGACGAAAACCCACTTTCATCTTCAATGAAATTTGCAACATGATTGTAGTCGTTCCTCTTGTCCATGGTTCTCGTTTTAATTTCTGTTTGCGTTTTAGTACTTTCTTGTGTTTCGTTCACATTTATGCCAGCGAAGTCATTTTCCAAAGCGCAAGAGAGTGGAGAAGACGACACTATGAAATCCGTTAAAGGCACATCTTTAACAACTACAAACTTATTTGTAAGACCATTAAAGGCATCCTCGCTGTCATACATTTTATTGGGGATAAATGCATTAGTTGTGTCCTCGCCAATAAGATTTAAAGTAGAATTCGATTCGTTATGTGCACTGCCACCATTAGAAATATCATCATTCTTTAAATTGCCATTACTATCGTTGCAATTACAAGAGAGATCGGGTATTTTGGTACTGAGTACAGTATTGGCAAGAGTGATCAGTCTAGATATTTCTTCAGTGATTTTTTGAGAACTCTCCGTATCTGACGACAAAGATAATTTGGATTGATTCCTGAAAACCAAAGGGAAAAGAAGTTATAAAAAAACTATTTAATGAAATAAGTAAAATATTAAGACATTATCAAGTTTTTTTACCAGACACCGTTGTGCTCTTTGAAACCGTTAACGTTGCTTATGGATTTACTCATTTTTCTTGTGCTTAATCTTTTGCCGGTAGTTAAAGAGTACTCATGTTTGTTAACGTGCAAGACGGAGCGGGACCTTGGCAAGTCGACGCTATGTACGCTCAGCGATGCGTCCCGGTGGGACTCCGCGTCAACGTTGGGTCCTGCGTCGGTACTCTGACACTCTATATGCTCCTTCACTCTGCTCAGAAAACTCACAACCTGCTTAAGTAAAGCTATGTGCATTTGTCTGTTCGCTTCTGTCTGAAAATAAGTTACGTTACCTGGGTGAATATAACTTCACTCTGTTGTCAATTAATCGCTCAACGGGAAACATGATATTAAACAATCGCTAGTTACATAAATAAGCAGTAACAATTCGCTACAAATTTTAGGTTTGACTTCGCACCGCATTAGTTACATACAGCATTTATTTGTTTACAAAAAGTATATTGGTGCACCAACCAAAATCGCTCGCTTAAATAAGTTGGGTAGAAGACTAATTAGTTTAATACCTGTGTTAATTGCCATCTTAAAGTGTCGATAGCCATGTTCAAGGCAGTCACTTCTGTATCTCGTATATTATGGTTCTTCATCGTCTTGTCCGGGGGCTTCACCACTTCACCGTTATGCTCCATGCTTCTTATTTTGGAAAGTTGAGGACACTGCTCAATTCTTTCTGGAGCCTGCAACAAAAAAACATGACATTCAACTACATACCTACGATAAAAGAAACTGTGCCATTGTATGGACTGTCATTAGAATCCAATTCAAGGCGGAAGGCGATGAATCACGCTCTTACAAATAATTTCACTAAACCATCTTAGGGTCAAACATGACAACGGTCGCGCAATTATGTGACTCCAGTTATATACTCGTACTAGCTATTAAAATAATAGTTGCCAAACAGAATACGCCTATTCCGTTTTGTGAATTGAATAAAATCGAAGACGTATAATTGAAGCTACATTGTATAGAAACAAACAATACTGCATCCACAATTATCATCAACCATTTGTGATTGTGTTTTTTTTGTGCCGTGAGAGAGGTATTGTGCTTTTCAACCGAATTACGCAAGAGTAGAGTTATAAAAGAATGATAGTAAAAAAACTTTGAAAAACTTTGTCAATGGCTAATGAACGATGAAAATTTTATTGAGGCAACATGGCCAGCGGCCATTTACCTGAAGTCAAGTCAAAGTCGAACTAGGCACACTCATATAATAAACATATTTGTTTATCGCTTTATAACATTTTGACGATACGACATAGTTAGTGAAAGCACAGGGTTTTCGAAAATCTCGAAATGCTTACTAAAATAACATCGGTACACACACGACACAGAGAGTCTGTGTATAATGTTCCCACTGCTGAGACACAGGCCTCCTATCTGTGAAAGGAGGCAAGGAGGTCGGCCATAATCCACAGCGCGGGCCCAGTGTGGTTTGGCGGATGTTACATGTGTTCCTAGAGACATCTGTTTTTCCTCACGATGTTTTCCTTCACCGTTTGAGAGCAGTTGTGATGAAATTAAATACACCAAGTAAAGTGCCTGTCTGGGTTCGAGCTCACTCGTGGCCGGTGCCACTGGCCCCTACTGCTCTAATAACTAATTACTCGTGAAAATTGAGAGCCTCCTCCATAGTGTTCACTAAAGTCGGTTGATAAACAATTGATCCCACCAACGGTCCTCCCACGGATTGTTTGAATTCAGCAAAAACTTGGGAGCACGAACATGATCATATGTGTAAATGATTGGCAGTGTCACAGGCATCCCACGCTTTTGCCTCGATTCATATTGACCTCTATGCGAACAATGCAAGAGTTGTATTACTTGCTCCCGTTATGTTACCATAGCGACGACAAGATTCTCATCTAAAATGATAGTAACTAAAGAAAATTGTGAGCCTACAAGGAAGACATAATACCTAAATCTATGTTTCTTATGTCGCGCTCTGTACTTGTTTTTCCCTAGTATCTAAAGTCATACGGCTTGTTTATTCAATCTTTGCTGGTCGCGATTCGTATTTGGAATACATTTCTTACTTTTAGTATTTCAATAACCGATCGATGAATCGATCTTTTTTTGCTATCTATCTTTGAGATAACGGATCTGATTTTTAGATTGGTATTCTCTGAATGTGACAAATCGATTTTTAAACGTTAATGATCTTTACTTGCGATCCTCAAAATTTGACCGATAGTAGTGTGAAAAGCCGTGAAAATGGAAAGTGATAGTGATCTAGAAGTATTAGCTCAGCTATAGGATTGGGATAGTAGTTTATAGTAGCGAGAGCGAACAAGAGAGAGCTGTGTCCTCAAAAACTTTGCAGCAAATAAACTTCATGGCAAGTTGACAATATTTTTCTAAGCACACAATCCAAACAGCCAGATGATAACAATTGTAATGCTAGTAATAATTATGACAACGACTGAGCTAGTCACAAGAGTTTTTATTAACAAATAATATAAACCTATGAACGCAGACGTTACGCATCCTCTGGTAAACAATTCAATGACAAACAATAACAGGGGCAGAACTGATGACGAGGAAATTGCTGACCCTACTAAACAATTTAATGCACATGCGCATTTATTCCCATTGTAATTGCTACAGAGGAAATTCCACGTGGAACACTGACCGTTAAATCATAACGGACTCATTATTTGATAAACATAATGTAGTTGTAAATAACTCCAGTGAATTCCAGTTCAGTTGGAAAACTGCCATCGAAGTTTACGGGTGCAGCTTTCGTCCTATTTTCGAAACTGTAGTAATTTTCGGTTCCTTCATCTATGCAGGCAAGTTAAATGAAGACTCAATGTAGGTCACTTTGTCTAAATATTCTTGTTTTAATATTATTTGTATGAATTTTAATTCTTATACTAGGAAACTGATGGACGATGAAGTAAGTCAAATTCAAGGTTCTCCCGTGCTTACTTATTGGTAATTTATTACCTAACTGTAAAAATGTATTATTTAAGGTCTTCATGACCGTTTTGAATCACCTAGATAGTAACCGTGCTACGTGTGAAGCTTATTTTATTGCTAGAACGCAATAATGCCACAATTCCAAGCTTCGTTTTTGCTTACCCTTAACCTCTTAAGGGGTCACTGTACTTATTATTACAAACAACTGTCATTATGGGACTACTGTAATCGCGAAAAAAATACTTCTACAAATGGAAGTACCAGATAGGTCAGCTGATTTTGTCCGCAATTTTAGTTTTGTCTGGGGTGGTTCCTTATTAAAGTTATTCATATGCAACAACTAAGATTATTTTCTACTAGTATATGGCCACCCAACTAAGATACGGTACGGCGGTACGGTTGTGGAATTCACTTCCGCCTGACATTAGGGACTGCCAAACTGTAGCAGTATTCAAAAGAAGAGTGAAAGAACACTATCTCTCCACATTGTCATAATTGTATTTATTAATTAAATTACATTATAATTATATATATTTTAGTGATATTTATTTTAGAAGTATGTATGTATATTAGTATGTATGTATATTCTCATATTATGTGTGTATGTATATTTTTAAATTAGAGTTTAATTTGTAATTTTATGATTTTCCTTCTGTTGTTATTACACGCGTTGTCTACATCTCTGTTATCTTCTCTCCTATCGCAGGTGTGCTGGAAGAGATTTCTGTAGAAATAAGCATTACCTTTGTACGTATTTTTCTGTTCCTTTCTTCTTGTCTGTTTATATGTGTGTGCATAAATGGTTAAATAAATAAATAAATAAAGTTATTTCTTTTTTGTTTTGATTCAACCACGAACTTCCGAAGTTAAAATATTACAAGGTAATTGGACATGCTGTGCTAGATTCGGATAGGAATGTCTTATTTAACATTTTATATGTTGGTTGTTCCGGTCGGCTTGCGGGTATCAGGTGGCGGGTTGGTGCCAGGTTCCTCTGATTACTCAAGTGTCCGGATCGCTGGCATGGAACCGAACACGCGTGATCAAGGCCACTGGGCTACTATTCTCAATTTACAATATAATTTCCATCATTAATACGGTACGGAGATTGAGTTAAACTCCACCAGGGGTCCTAAGATAATGATCTAGGTCGACGGACAAAGGAACGGTCGGCTCCAAAGTTTTCTTTTTGTTTTATATTACATTCCATCATTGGTACAAAATTAAATTGGAGTAAATTGTGGATCAATGACATAAACGTTTAGCCAGTTGGTCTGGTTGAAATTTCAAGATCCACGAATGAATAGAATAGAATAGAAAATATTTATCCGACACAGACACAACACAACAGCAACAAACAAAAAAAAAAGAAAGAGAACAATAAACATAACAATAAAATTGCAGTAAAATTGTGCTGAGCGTGCACATACCGAAAGGTTTACCATCTCAGCATTTCCACAAGCCCTTTCCATAAGTTAATTAGTGGAATACCTATTATTTAAGCTATTATAAATGTAACTAGCGATGCCGAATAGAAAATTGGTTCCTACATCAGTCATACATCAATGAGCTCCATGAACAATACGTTCTTGCTGAAAAAATAACTGGTATGAAGTTTAGTAGGTAGGTAACCATCGGTGACAAAACATCAAACTGCTTACTTCGCCAAGTGCATAAGGTATCATTTTCACCGAGGTTGCGTAACTCTGACTCATGGCCCAAAAACTATAGTGTTGTCCGACAGAATTGGCGGTTGCTTGTCTGTGGTGGGGTTAGCGTTTCAATGAGTCGGGTTAGCATCGCGGACTGGCGGTGAGGCAAGCCCGTCATGCATAGCCGGCGACGCGTGACGCCCGCGTCCGGCCTGAGCCCTCGGAAGCATTAAGCCCTACCCTAGCACAACGAATAAAGGGATACAGTATCGACACAAGCCAGGCATAGCTACATTTTTTTACGATTCCGGTAAAAATAAACATTGTTTAAATTTTTTAATTTCGGCTCCATTACGCGATAACGCACTTAACTCTTCAGACCGAGTGTTTCGCCATACTAATGGTCTAGTCGGCGAGCCACTTTTTGCTAACTGACAGGTGACAGGAACGTGATGAGATGAATCACTATTTTCCCGTCGCAAAAGCGGATAAGAAGATTTTGCTCTGCTCAGAAAATAATGCCTATAGTGCCGACTACCGAGCCGTTTTATACAACTTGGAATAAGGCGAAAAATAGGAACAGGTTAGCGATAGAAAAAGCTTCTAAGCTGAACAGGTAGGCAGACACTTCACTTTGTATTATTTGTTTTAGTGAATGAAAACGTCGTGAAGAAACCGACATATTCTAGAACCAAAAACTCGAATACATGTGATCCACCTACCAACCCACAATGGGGCCGCGTGGATTTTGACCCATAGGGAATAGGTCAAAATCCACGCGGCCCTAGTTTGGGTGGGGGGCTCACAGAGAGGTGGCTTGTGTCCCAGCAGTGGGAACTTTATAGGCTGATAACGCCAAGCTTACCTAGAACACACGAAGTTATTGCAGTGACTCTGCAGTGACTATTTTGAAAATGGCATTATCCATAATAAGGAGAACCTAGAAGGAATCCAAACTTTAGGCCTGTGGTTCGACTTGACTTCATCCTATAAACTTTAAACTCTTCTTGGCTGACCTGTCCTGAGAACAGCAAGGATGAGAAATTCGGAAGGCAAAGAGTTATAACATGAAAGTAATAGTCGAACTTTCAAACTTTACAACCATTTTATAGCAAATAGGTATCTCTTTTGCATCGTAGTCGTAGGTACTCTTTGTGCCTTCTCCGACAAGTGCTATTGTTTCAAATATACACCTTCGTGCTCAACGTAGTTGAAACGAGTTGTGTACCTACGTGTGTAACGCTTAGTACATATGTATACATACTTAGTTACATAAATGTTTGTGTGTATATTTTTTGTCTAGGTAGGTATATGTCCTAGGTACTTCCAGTAGAACACACAAAGACAATAAAATGATCAATATAGATATTTGTATTCTAGAAATAGTTTCTACTTAGTAATGAAATGAAATGTTTGATTTTTGTAAGTATGTTGATTTTTAATATATTTTTACACGCCAATATTTGGTCAATATTTAAAAAAATGATGGCGAAGCGCCAGCATTACATAACTGACTGATCCCTGAGAAGACATGCCAAACCAAGTTAGAGGTATTGGTCTTTTTTTAAATCCGAACAATAAGTATTCAATATTTATGTGAGGCTTACAATGCAGAGCCATGTCTGGAAGGGCATTTTGAAGAAATATCCACTCTAGCTTTGAGCTGATTTGTCCCAACAGACGACATGCATGCATCAGTCATCGTGTAGCCCAACTCTAGCTAGTACCCAGCACGTCCTTTATAACAAAAGCATGTCCTACGTTACTCTTCTTAAATTATGTGGTCTCCATCTACAGAATTGAACTAAATATAACGAACTAGCTTCCGCCCGTGCCTTCGTCCTCGAGAAGTGTCTTTTTTATCATAAAATAAATAATTTCACACTCGTCAATGTAGCTTTGAATTATTTAAAGAAGTTTCTGAATCGGATCAGTAGGTCCAAAGATTCCTACATACTTATAAATACCTACCTCTATAAAATATTTATAAAGAGATAGATGAGTATAGACTAGTGACCTGCACCTGGTTCGTACAAGTGCAATCTACTTATGTGGCGAGGGCGACATGTCAAAACGTCGATGCACTAATTAACTAATAAAATATAGGCAGCAATGGTTAAGGGCCTACGTCCCATTTGGTAGCGTAACACGGTCACTTTATGAACCCTACTGCTCATTAACGGCTTGTCTTGAAGATTTGAAAAATATATGATTTTGCCCGAAGTACTTTTTTTGTATGGTTAATACTTTTGCTGTAAAAAAATATTTTCCAACACGCAATATTTTGGCTTCTATTCCATACTCCTACTAAACGGCTTCGTTATTTGGAAAAAAAATACACTGAAAAATAGACAGTTAGAGGTACCACAGAATCGCCGAAGCTTAATTGTAAATTAATCAAAGGAATATCCCCATTTTGAGATAAAGGCTCAGAGGTGCCCTACGCGGGCGCGGGCGGCAGTCGTGCTTGAGCATACAAACGGGAGATGAGGATACTATGGGCCTTAATAGGGCACAGGTTCACAGAAATCTTGTGGAATAAATTCTGTACCTGAATGAAAGTAAAAAAGCGGTCACACGGACAAACACGAAAAGTGATATTATTTTATTTTTAACCGACTTCAAAAAGAAAGAAGTTATCAATTCGAAATGTTTTTTTTTTGACGTGAATACGTCTTTAAATTTGCTACCATACGGGGCAATCCAAAAACCTAATGATAACAAAATCGGGGGATTCAGTTTGGCGTTGTAGTTTCGAATCTATCTTCTACATCCAAAATTAAATTATACCACTGGATAGCTAAAGAATCAAAAAATTCATTACGATAAACGAGAACAGTGACGCATCGCGCGCGGTGGAGGGGGAAGTGGCGCCATTTTGAGGTTATTTTGCTGCGTATCGAGATTTGCAATTAGTATAACTTTTGTCTCGGAGAAGTTATGATGTTCGTTTAAGTTTTATATACACAAAAATATTTTTTTTCCTTGCTTTTATCCTAAATACATAAATAAAAATGTTTTACAAAATATAAGAGAAGATGGTGTCTTTGGATAGGTATGTATTTTAATTTTTTGTCACCGCCTTCTGAAATTAAAGTTATTTTTCACTTTGTAGTGTTTTTTCGGAAGTCGGATGTTTTTTTTTTTACTTTTTTTTAGATTATAATAACTGAATACCATCTCTATTAAATTTGCGTTAATTAAATACGCTGCTCATGAATCAATAAATAAATCAGACAGAATACATTGAAAAATGCATGTACCAATGTTTACGTGAGCATGGGAGGGGTGGTATGAGCTTTGCTTACTTTTGCTGACGAGGGGAAGGGGGGAGTTAATAATTGCAAAAAATCTGCTTACGTAATACTTGAAAGGCCCCCTACCGAAACAGCGCTAACCTAAATGGAACTAGTTGGTATTGTTGGCGTTGCGTAGGCGACGCACCAGCGGCACCAGCAACCTGTCGCTCCTACTCCTGACGCAATACTATGATTTATAAACAAAACAGGTTATAAGAAACACATAACAATCTGTCTTCTAGTAATTATTATCGCAGTAAAATATTCCTAGGCATACCTGAACAATTTCGAAAATTTGTCGTTAACCCAGAAATTTTGGATGTTTAAATACGAGTATATCACACTCATCTGAGCTCATCCTATGTCTTAGATTAAGTTTGTTTCTTCCTGAGGACTCATCCCAAAATGCTAGTCGTATCTAAGACTAACTATACTGACTACTAGATTTGACTCTTGAACGAAGTTCAACGATATCTTCCCTCAAGATTTGTCGATTCATATCGTGCAACTTCTGAGGCATTGCTGTAACTTTTCCCTTCATTTCCCTATTGATATTAATGTTTTTGTGCTGAGATATTCAACGAGATAATTATTGCGCAGCAGTAGTGAGTGGGCAGAGGTGGCTCAGTGGTAACAAACCCGACTTACAAGTTGTTGGTCGTGGATTCGAACTCAAGCAACTTTCAGCATCATAATTTCCGAACGCCGAAAGACGCCCACTGCTGGACATAGGCCTCCCCCAATTTGGGGGGGTTTGCCATAATCGCCACGCTTGGCAGGCGGGTTGGCGATCGCAGTATGGTGGTCAAATTCATAGAGAACGCTGCTGCCCATTCTCCAGAAAGTCCCTTAGTCGCCTTCTATGACACCCACGGGAAAATATGGGATGGTGCTATTCTTCACGTCCGGCACCACACGGACGCAGGCACTTTACTTTGTGTAAATCACATCTCTGCTCTCAAAACGCTGATTGAAAACATTGTGAGGAAACGGAACGGGAACGGACGGCCCACTCCCTCTCACAGAGAGGAGGTCTGTGTCCTAGTAGTGGAAACATTATATACTTTTATTATATAGGTAGGTATATAGGTGTTGTTGTTGTTGAACATCCAAGCCTCACTATCTTTTCGTAAGCCTCTAACTCCTCTTCTAAGTTCGATTTTAATTACTATGGTTATCTATTGAGAGCTCACTAGCCCCAATCTGCAGCCATAATCCGGTAAAAACACTGTTAACTGTATTTTTTATGACAAAACAGCTGGCTTATATCATTGCAAAACAGAGGAAGCGGCAAGGTATGAACATATCCATTTGTGGAGACGTTATTTTTAAGTACAGTCATATACAACTGTAACGAGATCACCAGCTAATTGAAACGGAACCAAGAGGCTACACACACTTGCGTATGCGTAGGTTAGGGGTACCTACTAATAAAGTAAAACTGTTGCTCAAGAAAAGACTAGACATTTTCAGTGTTTAATAAAGACAAGGGCTCATCTATTATGAATGTTCACAGTTTACCCCTAATAAATAAATATGTATGGTCCTCTGTCCCCATTAAATATCCATGAGGAAGCTCGCAGGAGGAGAACGTATTGATTTATGAATTTATACCCCGCCATTTTGAAAATATGATTCATTAGAAATTCAAAACGTTTTGCCGTCTGTTGTTTGTTTATATTAAACGCTTCTGAAGCTTCACTTTCCAAAGCACTTAGAGCCTACACAAAATGACATTTTATCAGTGATAAAGTTGATAAACACTTAAGTACGTATATCACAAATGTATGGGAGTAACATTATAATTAAGCTACCGAAAACCGAATTCCGTAGAAAGTTGTCGTAGCAGTACGAAAGAGTTTGAAAGCGATTAGTAATCGCTTTCAAAGTTGCTTCATGCAAAGTATTATTCTCCTGGTATTCCGCTGCATCTGGTTAGATTGGAAGCTGACCCCAGCATAGTTGGGAAAAGGCTAAGTAGATGATAAGTGGTCATGACTGTGCGTTACCTGGTAGTGTATCAGTTATGGACCAGCACCATAATTGCGTAACATACGATTAATCATAATCTCTTTCATTTTGACAGTTCAACAATATTCATTGCGTATTAACGTTGTTGAGCAGACACATTTTTCGAACATATTTTAAACTTCATCTATCCGACGACGCTGGTTACTTATTTTTTTTAGTAACCGTACTGTGTACCTTCTTACTATAAGATATTTATTATTACCTTTACTAAACAATTCAAATGCAGCTCGTTCGTCAATTGCTTCGTGCGTACGCGATGAGGCTTACGTAAGGTGGAGATAAAGGTTGGTGCACACGGGGCAACAAGTACAACAAAATGCGTTGTTGCTTGCAACTTCAGTATAACATATTGTATCCACGAGATTCATCACGTGCTTTTTCCCAAACTATATTGGGGTCCGCTTCCTGATGCAGCTAAATACCAGTATTTTACATGGAGCCTGCTATTTTGCATGGAATACCTATCTGACTTCCACAACCCAGTTACAGGGTAACACCATACTTTTGCAGCTTAGGCCTTTGCCCTGCAGTGGGGCTATAGTAATAGGCTAGTACTGACCAGCACCCTAATTGCGTAACTCACGGTTAATCATAATCTGTTTCGTTTTGAAACAGATGGCTAAACCATTGCTTCATATGTTCGAAAAATGTGTCTGCTCAGCAACGTAAATAACGCAATGAATATTGTTGAACTGTCAAAATGAAGCCGATTATGATTAGTCTCGTGTTACGCAATTAGGGTGCAGATTGCTTCGTTTTGTCTCCGATCATCAGTGGTAAGTCAAAGTTAAAGCATTTATTCCAAGTAGGCACTTTTGAACGGCAAAATTTACAAGAAAATAGAATTGATTCTGCTTCTTCCAAAAATTAGTTTCGTATGACGAAGAATGGGCAAGACACACTTTAGATTGAAGTTTGTTTAAATAACCTTCAATCCGTTTCCTTTTCTTCAAGCTGATGTGAGAAACCCTGACTATTGGAGAACACGAACGCTACGTGGACCCGTCCATGCTCGCGTTGCGATCATGCTCACGTAAAATAGGTAGGTATATCAAACGAAAAACGTCAGTTGTATTGCATGTCCCATGTTGTGTCGTGTGCGATCGGCCCCACTATTCCCCTCACGTTCGAAGTTCGTGTCAGGTTCGTCTACTTATATCAGATCCGGTACAACGTCGTTTGTATTTTAAATATATGCGACATAACGCTGCGGAACTTAATACGGAGTTTCAAATATAAATTAGGTACCGATGCGGGTATAGAGACGATTGTATTGAAAAATGAATTTAACAGTCATGATGGGAATTTCATTTGTATTTAACGTACATTTCTATCAGCTGTTTATAAGCGGTTTTAAAAACTCGTGGAGAACGCCATTTTGAATTCGCAAAGCAACGAGCAACGAGGATTGGTATTTTTAAATCTCTATCATTAACAAAATGCGGGGCTTGTGGATAAGTAATAAATAACAGACGTACGGGTCGATCGATCAGGTTAAGCCTGCCGCGGTTGACCATGTTTACAACCCCTTAGTGCCTCGAAAAGCAAGTTATGCCACTCTTGGGTCAGTCGTTACAAGTCGTCAGAAGCTCGAAAGTCTGACAATCAGTCTTATTAAGGGGTATCGTGCTACCCAGTAACTGGGTTGTGAAGGTCAGGTAGGCGGTCGCTCCGTGTAAAATACTAGGTACCAGTTATTTCGCCTGCATCCGGTTAGACAGGAAGCTGAACCCAACATAGTTGACCTTAACAAAATGCAGATCAATTATACGAAGAGCCCAGAAACAAAAAACACCTGTGTATTGGAAAACTATTTTACATCACAACGATTCACACAACACAAATCTCAATACAAACCGCATTACTTACATTCTAAATTTTCTAACAATTTAGATGTTCAATAGAAACTAGAGCTAACACAACAAATAATGTTATGTAAACATAGGAAACAACTCGAAACATTTGTTTACAAACACACACATTACGAAATACCGCGGGGTAAATAGCACGAGCGTTTTCTAATCGTACGGAAAACCCGCGAAAATGAAAAATCTATGAGCATGCAAACTTTTTCATTCAACTTGCAAATTATTTATTCAATGAAAGATTTAACGATAGCACGCCTTCTAATTGTAATTTGAAAAATGGTGAGTTATCATGACATGACTGACTGGTGGCTATAATTTGTTCAGATCAACCACATCGCTTCTACCGGCAGCGTTAATAATCACGGTGTATGGCCATGGAACCAGAGGAAAAATATTATCGTAAATTGAGATTTTTTTGTTGGGTGGGAAATCATCAAATAACTTCTCCCGCTCTGGGTGGAGCAGGAGGGCGTGTCAGACTTTTACTCACTAAAGCTCACCCGTGTTCCCTCAGTTGCCTCTGAGCCAGGGGCCGCGGTATCTCTTTCGAACAACCCACACCCCTGGCAGGCATCGGCCCTTGCGGACCCCACCAGTTGGTGCTGACATCTCTTTGAGGCGCGCGTGGAACATAACGCGCCGTCGACCCGGGCTTGGTCCTTACCGGACAGCGAGCTACCCATGAGATGAAGATAGCATTTCTCTTATTACCTAAATAATAGAAAGAAGCGTAAAGTGAAGTGCATTTGTTTGAGTGGCCAATATTTCTGAAGGGCGGTTTTACACGCACGACTGCGACAGTAAAAAGGATTAAGTAGCTCTATTATTGTTTTTTTTATTAAATGTGTATTTTAAAGTTCCAATAGCCATCTTTTTACCCAAAGGGTAAAACGGGACCCTATTACTAAGACTCCGCTGTCTGTCTGTCTGTCCGCCTGTCACACAAACAAATATTTAAGGGGCCCCCTTATATATTTGTTTTATTTTAATTTAATTATTTTTTCCCATACATTAAACGTGATTTTTTTGCCGTTTTTGTGCGCGAGTCCGACTCTCACTTGGCCGGTTTTTTAAACTCAAAGTGTGTTATCGCGAAAATGTCCAATTCAATGGAGTGTGTGCTATATATCTACAATGCGTCGGAGAGGCGCCCGTGCAATGAGTTGGGACAAGAAACCTCACAATATCAGTTTTCCTTTTTAAGTCAACGGGATGCAATTTATCAATATACAAAGTTCAAAAAGTAGTTTGTTCATAATTGACTACTAAACTAATTTCAGTAATTTCTAACATAGGTTTATCCATAGATCTACGGATTTTGGACCTCGCTTCGTATACTCTGTGCCTCGTATAAACGTATTTTCGATAGTAAATCTATAAATTTACAGGCATAATCAAGTTGTTGTCTTCGTATGGTTGCTATTACAATCTAGATGGCAATACTGACGCTCGATATTAAAGATTTTCCATGAAGAAGTTCCTTATAGCCGCTCTAATTTTGCTGATAAATATTTATCTAACCTTGCATTCTTTATCACTCAGAACACCACATCAATTATTATTATGCCCATGTCTTATTTGAAATTCTTTTAGCTTTTTTGATTCGGGGGAATCTACCACCAACGGAAAGCGATTTTAATAACCATTATCATTATTTTTTGAAATAACATAGATACAGTTACCGTTATGAGAATGATTGTTTAAATGAGAATGACATAATTGATTATTATTTGTTAGTACCATTTCGCGGCAATAGATGTCGTTACGTATTTCAACATTACGTAATTAAATTCTTCTTGAAAACTGTAAATTGATCATAATATCTTTTGATTGAGCGAAGCGATTGTGATGACAAATCACACATCTAAACAGAATAACAGATAAACAGACAAAAATTATAGATATGGCAACTGTTGGCTATCCCTTAACAGCCTTACAATTTTTTTTGGAAATACTTTGCATGTACAGAAACAGCTCGTCTACAGATTTATTATTATATATCTGTAATATAATAATAAAATAATATAATATAATAGATATAGATTACAGTAGAAATACATTATATTTTAAACGAATTATGGTGGTGGTGAATAAAATAAAGTGATAGTGCAAACTTGAAATGCTCAGAAAGGTCTTTGCACGCAGCGGTACCCTCTGTCGAAGATGTGAAATAATATGACCCACAATATGGAAGTAACTTATATAATTACAGATTAACTTTGGTAATAAATTATTATAATTTAAATAAATCGCACGGTACGTGCGTCGATGACTGAATCTGTACGCATGTTGTGCCGTGCGTCGGCTGAATCAGCTGTGGGACCCCTCCACCCGCGCGTCATCCGCTGCTGCTGAACCGCGCGTATGATGCGTATGCACCCTCTACTCTCATGGCCTCACTTGCACCAACATAGTTATTCGTAGAAAAAGTATGTCGTCTCTTTGTGGCTCGATTTAACGTTCCCATGGGAAATATTTATAACGCACTATTAATCTAATGCTTATTATTATGTCGCGTCAGTTTCTTGACGGCTAAAGTGTAGCGATGGAGCTTCACGTGGATCTATGATGGTATCTATGGGAGATTGTACGCTAAAGTTCAGGTCTTTCGCCTAGCCTTTCCTATGTTGGGTTTTTTTTTCTGGGTGGGAAATCATCAAATAACTTCTCCCGCTCTGGGTAGAGCAGGAGAACGTGTCAAGACTTTTACTGACTAAAACCCACCCGTGTTCCCTCAGTTGGCTGTGTGCCAGGAGCCGTGGTATCTCTTTCGAACAACCCGCACCCCTGGCACGCCTCGACCCTTGCGGGCCCCTATCAGTTGATGCTGACATCTCTTTGAGCCACGCGTGGAACACAACGCGCCATCGACCCGGGCTTTGTCCTTACCGGACAGCGAGCTACGCATTACTCGCCGTCCGCAAGCCCGCACCTACGGTGGCCGGGAATCAGCCTAGTATTCCCGACACCCACGGCATCTCCCGCGGCGACTAAGGTCGTGAGGGCGCATATACTGCCTGGCCCTCACTTGCGCCACCTCCCTCTTCGCGAGCATTACTGCTTCGCAAGAAGGAGGTGACGACTACGCATGCGCTCTCGCTCCGTACCATGGCCTGGACCAGGGCCGGACGCGAGAGATTGCCGCCGCAGATCGCCTCCACGCGGACACGGCGGTGCTCCGCCCAAGCCGGGCAGACCTCCACCGTATGCTCCACCGTGTCCTCAGGGCGATCTTCGCAGTGGTAACACCCGGGCGTTTCCTCCCGCCTTATCCGAAACAGCAACCTGCCGAAACAACTGAGTCCGGTGAGGACCTGCGTCAGGCGGAAGGTGAGGACGCCGTGCCTCCTCTCAAGCCACTCCTCAAAGAGGGGACATACCGCCGCTATTGTGGCGTGCCCAAACTATGTTGAGGTTAGCCTTCGGTCTAACCAGATGCACCTGAATTATCAGATTTTTTCATAAAGCGACTGCCTATCTGACCTACACAACCCGGTTACTGGGTAATACGACACCCCTTGTTAAGACTGGTTGTCAGACTTTCTGACGGTTCGTAACGACGTCAAAGATCCACGAAAGACAACCGATACTACCAGCTCAACGTGCTTTCCGAAGCTCGGAGGGGTCGTGATATGTAAAGATGGTCACCCATCCACGGACCAACCGCGGCAAGCACAGCTTATCCTTATCGTTCGAACCGTGTGGCTGTTATTACTTAGCCCAAAGCCCCACGCTTAGGTTCAGGTATAGGTAAAGAAATCAAACGAGTATGGATAAAGGAAGGAGACTCCACAGTCTTTTTGGATATTTGCCAGCTCTATGTATTCACAGTATACTTGATATGGCCAATTAGCCATAAGTAAATGGTCCAGTGTGGTGAGGAGTGTTATTAAGCGTTTCCAAATGGATGCGGTTGATGGCAATAGGGTCCTCCCCAATTAGCTAGGTACTTATTAAAAATCTTAAATTCATTAAAAAAATACAAAAAGAAAAGTATGACAGACAGTAATCTTAAGTATTAGAAAACACGTTTATGTTTGTACATCACAATTTTTGGTTTGACCGTCGACCCCCAAACTAAGCAGGGCTTGTCTCTTAGGGTCGGAGTGCGCATGTGCAGAAAGAAATATTATGTTGTTTAAAAGGCTAGGTTAGCAAAGCGTGTATTATGTTGTGTGTGTTCATTCATTCGCTCATTCACTGGCTGACAGATGACACACAGTTTACACCGGTTTACACTGCTGGGAATTGAAGCATGAAGCAAAAGAATTTATAATTTTTATAACAAAAGTCAGCACTAAGGAAGGATGTCTGAAAAATCCCTTAAAGATGTTATTTCAAATAACGTGTTAATTTCAATTAACATTTGTTTAGAAGTTCGTCTTTTTTGACGATGAAAAACCCATTGGGCATAGTTTATTAAAATCTTAAAATTCATTAATTGATAGAAAACGCACATTAATCGCTGGGTCCACTGGGACCGTTGGGTCAGCCGATGGTGGTGGTGGGTGGTGTCTGGCTGAAAAGCATGGAATTTTGCAAAAGAGTTTCTTTAATAGTTTTGGAAAGATAAAAAAAATCATTAGAAATAGTTAGCTTGTGTGGGCGTTCATCACTTTTGACAATGGGAAACTCCTTCGGGCACATGGTTTATAATGAGTATTTCATATTAAAAGTGAAACCTTCATTCATATTTATAGTTTATGAAACTAGAAACATGGGAAGTATTCTCAACTTTTTGTGTAATCTGGGCCAGTTATGGTATCTAACTACCACTAAAACACCCGTATATATGTATATCAGTTTAGTATTCAGGATATAAAAATATAGACTTTAGGTTCATTTCAGCTCAATTACGTTCCATGCTGTACCATCCACCAGATAAAAGGCGGACTGAATATTTCCTTTCAGTTCGATAGATGGCGTTGTTGGACTTGCTGAATCACGCTATGGTTTCGTTACCAGGACTAGTACTTACATGAATGAAGTGTTATTCAATTCAGAGATTATGTGAAACTAACTAATTTTTGTACGAACTGACGGCAGTGCGCCTTTGTGCACTGACCCTAAGTTCTTATACTTCTTATATTATCCATGTGGTGTTTGTAGTAGAGGTGGGTCATTGACGGTTTTTTGGTTAATGTAATTTTAACTGGTCAATGGTCAACAGGTTAAAAAAGCTATTCAATTATTAACAGGTTTTGAATGCTCAATCGGTAGCATTTAGCGTCAATTTAAGTCAACGTTAATCATTGACAATTTTGTTGCAAATAATTAATTTGCTATAGGTACGATGTTCGGTATCGTTCGGAAGAATTCGTTTCGCATACTACTTAGTTGATTCTCAGAAATTAATAAAATAATAGTGAAGTAATCCTTTGAGCCGTTGACGTAAATTAACAGCATTTATTTGGAACTGAATAAAATAATGACTATTGAACTAATGCGTCTTGTGCGTTGACGTAAATTGACAGCTAATATTTTCCTGTCTATCCTCCTGTCTATGTCATCCTTTTGCAAACTATATTAGAGTCGGCTTCCAGTTTAACCGGATGCAGCTGAATACCGGTATTTTTTTACATGGAGCGACTGCCTCCACAACCCAGTTACTGGGTAAAATGATACGCAGAGGTAAGACTGGTCAGACTTTCGGGGTTCTAAAGATGAAGGCGTTGGGCGGGCTTTCGGGATAGTGTATACGAAGTTTGGTCGATTTCGTTAAAATGCTGCATTTCCATAAGTTTAAATTTTATTACCTATCTATGAATGATGAGCTCCTTTTTTTATTTTTGTCTAGTATTATAATGCGAGATTATGTTTGTTTTAATAATTTTTTTACTGAATTTTTTCACTGAAAAATTTGACCAAAATTTTTTCAGTCAAAAATGACTGACCGAATAGATTTTTTGGTAGTGTTGTTAATCTTGTACGAAAGTTTATTTCTGCTGTTTCAATTTAATGAATAATTTAGTTCTGAGTAGCCAAAATTAAAACCAATTCTTTGCCCGTTTTCTTTAAAATTTTACTAAGTTTACTATTTATATACAATTTATTTTAATATAAAATTGGTAAAATGTCATTCATACGTTGTATGTATGACTTTCACAACAATACATAGTAAATTTTTCATACCATGTAGACGTCAAAACGATTCGTAATTACTTAAGTGAAATTTTAATTCTAAACCTCTTACAGCAAAACTCACAAAATAGTCGCTGGTTTGATTATCAAAATCAGGTAATATAATAAAAAAAGTGGCTCATTCATTAGATCATACTTGATATGATCTTTCACGTAGGGCATTAAAACTTAAAGAAATATATTATTTTAACTGTAAAATCACTTAAAACAGCGAAATTGGAAAGAAATCTTAACGGCATCTTAAGTACATAAATCAATCATAAATTATTATTAATACCTTCCTATTCAACTTTTTTTACAATTGATGTGTCATAAGTTTTTCCATTAATTCTGTATGAAAAAATCCTTTGCAAAATTCTGGTAGAACCATAGGTTCTTAAAATTTAAGACTCAGAAAAAGACAAATAAAGCGCAAACTAATTGTTCCAAGACAGAAGAAAGCTTTCTCAAGTGGAGTATCCACTATATGACGGTGGCTCTAGTGCCGCACGATTGAAACCGTGGCATCTCAAACATCGCCCGCCAGCTGACTATGTTGAGCCTCCAGAAAGGCTTCTAAAGACCAACTGCCGTGGCACATCTGAAAATCTCATAGTGACTTACCTAATCGACTAAGAAGCCAGGTGGACCGCTGCCGGCACAACTTGGTCAGGTGGGGGTACTCTGATGAGCGCAGTGCGACTGTAGAGCAACATAGCACTATGCCCCACCTCTTGTCGTGCTCTCTGTGCACTAACCCCTGCACTATTTTCATAGTGAGAATTGTCGCTAACTGTATTTTCGACTCTCGATGTTCAACCGAGCACTAAGAGGGGACGGGGCCTGTGAGGAATTTGAAAAATAGGTATTTGAAGAAACTATTGCCGTCGCGCTGTCAGTATATCTGCCCCCATAGTGTGTGATAGGGATAGTTGCAGCTCAGACCGAAATTATCACAAAATTTTGACGAGATCGACGTTTCGTATTCCCCTTTTTACTCCTCAATAACTGAGCCGATTCAATTATTATTTACATTATCATTTTAAGAAAGAGTATGCTTAGATTCCTATCATTTTTTTTAAGGTTAAAAACTTTTCTAATTTGTCTGGTAGTCCTCTAATCACGGCGGTAAAAATAGGGCATTTTTTGTCATTTTTAGAGTGTCATATTTTCTTTACTTAATAGTTGCTGAAAAAAATTAAATGACAGGGGACATGTTTACAGCAGAACTTGATTTTATGAAAAAAAAATTGCTCTAGAGGCATTATTCAGGAAAAAAAAGGGGAATACATTTGTATGGAGAATCGCACGCCCTGTTTCCCTCTTAAGAATCGAAAAGAGTGCACCGCGACTCAGCGCGAGTGAGTCTCAGCGCATCGAAAGACACAGAGTTGGATTTTCAAGTCTTGATGCTGAGCAGTGTATTGAAGACGATTGCTCGAAAAAACCCGCCCCAATTTAATTACGTCCGTGTGAATGTCGCCTTATTTATTTATTGGATTTCCAACTAGAAAAACAAGGACATAAACAAGTTAAAATACAATATATCGATGCTGTGATCAAGTACCTACATGAATCTTGTTTGCGGAAAATGCAGAATTTATCTATCTATACAGGAAAAGTTTTTATCCAGTGCGCAAACTGTAACCATGAATCGACGAACATTAGAAAATTTAAGAAAACTTATCATCATCATCATCATCATTTCAGCCGAAAGACGTCCACTGCTGGACATAGGCCTCCCCCTAGCTCCGCCACTTCGACCGGTTCTGTGCTTCCCGCATCCAGAAGAAAAAAAAAACTTAACAACCATATTAATTTTTCTAATATTTATCCACTGGAAATTCAATATTCATAGTTTAGACAGGACAACGTCTGTCGGGTCAGTTAGGTCATTATATTTATAAACGTGCCATTCCCTATCTAGAATGTCGTGTTTTACGAAATTTTTACAAAATAATGATTCGTGGGACCTTTGACAGGAATTCTAGTTCCAATTTATCCCAATGGGCGTTATCACACCTTTCACACAACGATTTTCAAGAACTAATAAAGTTTATCCCAGTAAGAAATCTTCACTAGGTTTTTCTACGCACAAAATATGTACTTTTCTTATTTTCTTGGGCTAATATTCATTTAAAAAATCCGGCTTTCAATAACAAGTTCCGAACTAGTTGCGTCTAAAAAACATAACAAGGCAATTACGATACTGATGGTACCGCATTGCCGATTACCTGTAGTCAGTCTGTACCGAATAGAAGCGAGTAATCGATTATCCAACATTGAGCAACTTGTACAAATTATCGTGCTTGACGATCGAGCCAATTAGGAGCAATGTAATTGCGGCTGAGACGTGCTACCTATTTTGCCTCTTAAACGTTTATTGATCTACATTTTGTTGCAATAATCTCTTAGCCTATTGAGGCTTTAGCATAATCAAGCTATACTGTTCCCAATGCTGGGACACATGCCTACTATCGGTGAAAGGGGGCCGTAAACCACCACGCCAGCCCAGTTCGAGTTGGTAGATGACACATATCCTCGTGTTTATTGTTCTGGGACATACCGGTCACATCCGGGTTTGAATCTATGACTCGGAAGTCCAGACCGTTGCCAAAAGCAGTAGTGGCCAAGTAGTAAGCCACTTGGCCACCACTGCTTTTGAGGCTTTAGAATTAGTTTTAGTCGCCCGACTGTGTTTTTAGACAGCATGGTTTAGAATCACGAAATAGTTATTCAACCTTCAAAGCTTGACTCTTAACAGTGCTTACTTGCATGCAAAATTAAACAGCAAGTGACGCCTCTGTACCTCCCACAACTACCTACACAAGCTTCTATATTTTATGAGCACTCGTAGAGTTCAAGTTCTAATTGACCAATTTAAGTTTGCATCTAGATCACATTAAAACATGGAAGTTCAAAAACCTTTCATACAACCGTTTTTGTTTGTTATCTTTACATAATTCATAGGGCTACGCTCCGTCGACAGTGAGCGTCGAAACAATTTGTTGGAAGTGCTTAGTTTTTTTATCGGCAACACAGGTGCGCATGAGTCATCCAGGCCGGATCCAGGCGAGCCGAGTATGTGCGCAGTGGCCACCCGTGTGGAACAACTTAATATGTATTTATATCAAGCGCCTTGGCATAGAAAGAGTTCACGCTACGCCAACCATCGAATTTTCAACGAATAAAAAGGGTTTGGTTTGGATTAGATAATTATTGGAACGTTTTTGAGAACCCTTGCGATTATTTACTAGGTACCTATGTATCTACGTTTTCAATAAGAAACGAGTTTGGATTTTTGGAGTGATTTTATGGTCGACCGTGCCGGGTGCTAGACGCGCCGCAGACGAGGCAAGAGGCAGAATCAGCCTAAATAATTATTCCCACAAAAATCTATTGTTCTGCATATTGTTGCAATGATCTGTCAGCCCGTTGAAACTTTAGCATAATTAACCTAAACTGTTCCCACTGTTGTGACACAGGCCTCCTCTTCCGCAACATAACTTCACGCCTGTATTCCCCGAATGGAAAGGCAGAAGTGCAGCTATACTAGGTACACCCACATTTTGCCCCATGAAATCGAGGCAAGCTTAATTTCATCATCCGGGCACGAATACTAACTCCGAGCTGCTAAGACATTTCAAATGGAAACACCTAATGGCGCCCAATCAAGTATACTAATAATACGCAGTGGTGGCCCAGGCTATCGCCCCGACTTACGAGTTGTACGTAGGTCCTGAGTTCGAAATCAGGACGGCAATTTACATTTTGTATTTGATTTCTAGCACAACTGCTGTCAAAACGGTGACGGAAAACATCGTGAGGAAACCTGCATACCAATTCAAAGACATATGTGATATCCATCAAACCGCTCTGGGCTCGCGTGGTGGATTATAAACCCACGTCCTCTCAAAAAGAGAACGCCTGGTTGGTTATATAGGCTGATTAAGTATGCATTATGAAATCGCTTAATATCTGTGTTAGGACATCAAGATCGTCTTCTACATTTTATTGCTTAGGTACTTCACTAACCCTTATTTAACTTTTTATGACTAGTTAAACACGTATTAGTTATGGCGAAAGCGTTATGCTAGCCCGCAGAATTCTAATTTTCGTACGGTTTTTGCACTCGTGTAGCAAAAGACAGGATTTTGTGGAAATCTCTAGAGGAGGACTTTGTCGACAAAAGGTAGTTTATTTAGGTAGCTAATAGTTACAATTATTCCGTTTTCTTGGTTACGTAGTAATATAGTTCAAACTGCAACAAAGGCTTATTTGACTGCAACAAAGACTTATTTTACTGCAACAAAGGCTTATTTTACTGCAATAAAGACTTATTTTACTGCAACAAAGGCTTATTTTACTGCAATAACGACTTATTTTACTGCAACAAAGGCTTATTTTACTGCAATAAAGGCTTATTATACTGCAACAAGACTTATTTTACTGCAACAAAGGCTTATTTTACTGCAATAAAGGCTTATTTTACTGCAACAAAGACTTATTTTACTGCAACAAAGGCTTATTTTACTGCAACAAAGACTTATTTTACTGCAACAAAAGCTTATTTTACTGCAACAAAGGCTTATTTTATTTGGATTTTATATCCCAACTAACTTTTGCCAGCAGCTTCGCCTGGCTGGAAGTCGAAATTTATCCCACGGGAACGTACTACCGGGATAAAAAGTATCTTTTTTGTTTATCCAGGTTATAAACTATATGTTCGTTAAATTCCATCAAAATCCGTTCAGTCATGTTTACGTGATTTGGTAACAAACATCCGTACACCTAAACATCCAAACTTTCAAATTTACAATATTTGTAGGATTGTAGAGGATGGTTGTAGGCTATTTAATATCACGCTACGACCCTTAGCAACCAAGCAAACAGAAAAGTGGGTCGAACGAACAATAAATTTCAAGCGGGCAAAGTTGGGAGCAAATGCTAGTATTAATTGAAGTCAGTCACAAAAGTGTGACGTCATTGTAAACAAAAGCATAGGTATCGTAACGAGGCTTATTTATATAGGATTTTAAGGAATCCACCATTGTATTTTTTCTCTGTTTGTATTTTTTTTTCTTCTTCTATAAAACAATAAAAATAAACTACTATACGAGTAGATACATACGTAAATAAACTCACGCCATCTTTCCATGGCGGTAGACAGAAACTACAGTAGTGCTATTCTGTAAAAATCTAACCGTGAAGAATAAGGTGAAGTGAGCTGTCAATACTGCCAATCTTATAGCATCATATAGAAAGAAAAGAAGAAAGATACTTTTATTTGTCACGAAAACACGTGCATGTATTATAAAAGATGACATAACATTTAAAAAAAAACATGATAACAAACTCAGATATTTATACATAGTTATATAGAACATAAATAGTCGACAGCTGCACGCTGTGACAAGAAGGCTTCCTCTCAGCATGATGCTGTTCTATGGGACCGACAGCACAGCGCTGATTTTCAGTGGTCACCCGAAAACAACGTACGAAAATCAAGCCAAGGTTTTTACAATTTAGACAAAACAAGTAACAAAGTAAAATAATTGTAATAAACAGTACATAAAATTTAATATTACCCTAGAACCAATTATGTACTTATTAGGTACCTACCAAAAAATGTACCGAGTTTTGTCTCGCTCCCACTCAAACCTTTAAGCTCTGTTTTTTTTTTTTTGGGTGGGAAATCATCAAATAACTTCTCCCGCTCTGGGTGGAGCGGGAGGGCGTGTCAGACTTTTACTGATTAAAACCCACCCGTGTTCCCCAATTGCCTGTGTGCCAGGGGCCGCGGTATCTCTTTCGAACAACCCGCTCCCCTGGCAGAAGCTCACTGTCTTCACCTATGCTTTCACGGTGATATTTTTACAGAATAGCCAAGCAGAACGCCACCGGCTACGATCCTTACAAATACCTTTTGCATCGATTAACGTAAAAAAAATAACTACTATATTCTATTATAATCACCCTGTTAGTATTGCCATTTATATACTGCAGTATTATTAACTTTCCTGGTTCCTATATTCGCATACTTATATAGGAGTAAAAAATATAGGACTAGCGTGCCAAGTGTTATTAATTTATTTCGTCCAACAAAAACTACTTATTCGTGAAATCGCTCTTTGTTCGTGTTTTTAATCATCCTATAAGTTCCGTGTTGCATTCTTCCGATTCTTTAATTCTGGAAACATATTCTAAGTTCCCATGTTGTGAACTTGTGAAATCTTCAATCTGATTTGATTTTTGTTCATGTTTTTTCATTTATATTTGTTGATATGGCTTGCAGACATACCTAATTATGGCATTTTATTTAATTTAGTATGTTCTATGTCTCGTAATGTTAATTACTGTGCCTACCTCTCTCCTATTGTATAGAATCAAGTTTTTCTAACTAAACAGACAGCTGTGCTGCTGGGGAGTTTGTTGCACCACTTCTTCTTCCCAGCGAAATCACTAGGAAATGTTGAAGGGCGCGCTTTCTGGTGGGACTGTCTCATGCAATTAAGACGTTCCAAAACTGCTGATTCTCAGCCTAATTTGAATAAATGAGTGTTGATTTTTTAGGTTGTAGGTGCGCACCCAGACAAGCGCTTAACTTTGTGAAAATTATTTCATCACCACTGCTCTCAAAACGGTGAAGGAAAACATCTTGAGGAACTCCTTCAACCCTAAAAAATTAAGACTTAAGACAAACCCGCACTGGCCCTGCGTGATAGATGACGGCCCTCTCCATTTCACCGAGAGGAGGCTTATAACCCAGCAGTTTGAAGATTATAGGCTGATCACGGTGCTATGCTATTCACATAGTTGTATCGAAAAGATGTTGTGACGTTGTCCATCCGCATGAGTAGCCAGAGTAACATCAGTAACATACTAGTAGAATGGAGAAGCGATCAAGCGATTCATGTTGCAAACGAAAGTAGTGTTAAAAAAAACCGGCCAAGTGCGAGTCGAACTTGCACACGAAGGGTTCCATATCAGAAAGCAAAAATCTCCCAAAAAAAGTCATTTCTTGTATAGAGACCCCTTTAATTTTTAACTTTGTTTTTATTTATTATATGTTGTTGTAGCGGCAACAGAAATACACATTCTGTGAAAATTTTCAACTGTCTACCTATTACGGATCATGAAATACAGCCCGCTGACTGACAGATGAACGGCTTAGTAATAGGGTCCCGTAAATCAAAAAGTACCCAAGCAAAGTTAATAAAATGTACCTATACCTAAGGCCCGACCTTCCTCTACCAGATGAAAAGAAAATAATTTTTAAAATCGGTCCACAAATGATGAAAATATCGATGTACATACAGACTAACATAGAACGGATACGGTAGGATTATCTAATAATAAATTAATAAGTTGCTTGAGGAAGATATTTGAGCCTGTAAAGTGCCTGTAATTGGTTTATTTCAAATAAATGCTTTGTGTTTCAGTTTGCTGAAATTGCTTACCGTTTTTTTATAACAAAACTGATGGAGTTTCAGGTTCAGGCAAATTCCATATAATGCCTCGTGTTTTTTGTTTAATAATATCATGTTTCAATATTACCATTTGATAATGACATTTATTTCACTACCTACCCTTATAGCTGGTAAAATGATAAATAGCATATAATTATGACTTATCGGATTAGCTGGATGCGGGAAGAACAGAACCGGTTGAAGTGGCGGTGCTTGGGGGAGGAAAAAAAGCATTTAAATCAAATCTTTAACCGCTTTTAAAGTTTACAGGACAAATTACAGCTCGCTACAGTTTTATAAACCAATAATTTCTTAATAAGTCTTTAAATCAAACATTTTAATTATAAAGATATTGACAAACCAAACCAAACTAAACCTTTTACAGGTATTTTTTTTTTGGTTGGGAAATCATCAAATAACTTCTTCCGCTCTGGGTGGAGCAGGAGGGCGTGTCAGACTTTTACTGACTAAAACCCACCCGTGTTCCCTCAGTTGCCTGTGTGTCAGGGGCCGCGGTACCTCTTTCGAACAACCCGCACCCCTGGCAGGCATCGGCCCTTGCGGACCCCACCAGTTGGTGCTGACATCACTTTGAGGCGCACGTGGAACACAACGCGCCGTCGACCCGGGCTTGGTCCTTACCGGACAGCGAGCTACCCATCACTCGCCATCCGCAAGCCCGCGTCTACGGTGGCCGGGAATCAGCCTGGGATTCCCGACGTCCAGGGCATCTCCTGCACCGACTACGGCCGTGAGGGCTGTATACTGCTCTCTCACGTGCGCCGCCTCCCAACCTTTTACAGGTCGCTTTCTTTGCTATAAGTTATAACGATTGCTAAATTACAATAATTCAGCCTAATTTTAAACAGTTCTCAAATCAAATTAGTGGTTTTATCATTAAAATTATTGACCAATAAAAACAACAACTCGTTAGACTTTGAGTCGTAAAGATTACACATGAATTACAAATATAACTACACTGGACAGCAAGTTAACCGGGCCACCCACTTATCTTGGAACTCTGATTCAATTTTCTAAAAAGTATGCAGTAATTTGGATATAACAATCATCTGCTGCTCTAGGTATCGTCTGTAAACTCGTTGCACCGAAGATCTGCTGATTCGAAGTCTTTGAGCGACCTCATGTGCGCAACGCCTGCTTGAAGTAGTGCTGCAGCTTGAACTGCTTCCTGAGGTGTATCCATTATTGACCGAAAAAAGTAGCAAAAATACACGCGCCTGAGCAAACGATGGACAAACCAAATAAATGATTACAAACACGCGACTACCCCTCATTGTAGAAAAAACATGAAACCAACTTTCTGTAGGTGTACCCACCCTACTTTAATAGTTGTAAGTTTTATACTTTATGACAAAATCGAATGTTAGTTCTACGATAGCGGGTGACCAGGTTTATTTGCTGTCCAGTGTAGTAACAACAATTAGAGAATCAGTCTTTGCTGATGTACTGATACATTTCCCTATTTTTGTAAGTCAGTTTTTTTCAATCATAGATTTTCCATTACTGGCTTATAATTGTTATAATAGACCAACTTATGAGAAATATAAAATCGAAAAAAATTGAGATATGGTGACAAGGGATTATATAACACTCAAATTAAAAAATACTCTACGTATTAGCTAGTTAACGCTCTCTTCGTAGAGAGTGCGTAAAAATGACAAAACATCTATCATCGTGCCTGAAAAACCACAACGAATTTTACATTACAACACAGCTAACCTGCGACGAAAACATGCGCTCACTATTTCAACGTTAGTCGGTTAAATAACACGAAGATTTTTTTCTAAATCCGATTTTCTGATATCGGACTATTCAATAAAAAAAAAAAAAAAAAAAAAAAAATAAAAAAAATAAAAAAAAAAAAAATGAAAAATCTACCCGAAATTCCGATTTTCATACCGTACTACCAACTCACAATGGGCCCGCGTGGTGGGCTACGGCCTACATCCTTTCCCAGAGAAGCAGCCTGTTTCGCAGAACTGGGAAAATTATACGCTGGTTATGAGATTATTAATAAGAGGTATGTTGGAAGATAGGGTAAAACCAAAAAGCAAACGACGGTATTAAAGATTTTTACGAGCAAAATCGAAGCCAAAATGTAAGTAGATTGTTGTATAAAAACAAAACAAAAAGTTTATTATTAAAAGTAACTTGGTAACGTACCAACGTAAATACTGTTGGCCTGTATACTGTAAACCTAGCTCATAGAATACAGATCGCAGATACCACGTCATGTGCACCGTTCATTTCAACAATAGAAGGTAACAGTACCCTTGAAAAAAGTATTTTAAAAGAATCTTCAGTGAGTAAAAACTGACAATGGATAGCGTACCGATAGAATTGCTTTCCCATCGGCTGTGAGCACTAGATAATTGTTTATTGATCACTTATTTTATACTGGCTGTCACCAGCGGCTTCGCCCGAGTGGAGTTAGAAAATCATCTCACAGAAACCTACTACCGGGATAAAGATGATCTTAAATCAAAATCAAAAGTCATTTATTAAAATTAAGCTGAGAATCAGCACTTTTCGAACGTCAAAATACATAAGACAGTCCCCTAAAAACGCCCACCTGTCACCGCTTCCTAGTGCTTTAGCTGGGAAGAACAAGTAGCGGAACAAACTCCCCAGCAATCTCTTATACTGTTAATCCAGGTTATAAACCAAATCCGTTCAGCCGTATTTGGGTGATTGAGCAACAAACTGTTGACTTTCATAATATTAGTAGGCTAGGTTCTCCTAAAGTTCCGATGAAAGAGTAGAACTGCCATGCGGTTATTCCATACTTTATACCTGTATCATCATCAGGATCTGCCTTTGCCCAACTAATATTGGGGTCGTTCTAACGAGATGCAGCTGAATACCAGTATTTTACATGGAGCGACTACCTATTTGAGCTCCACAACCCATTTACTGGGTAATACCAAACCCCTTGGTCAATCATACGTACCTATAAGAAGAATGGTTGGTAGATTTTCCGGGTTCTGACGACCCGTAACGACAGACAAAGATCTACGAATGACAGCCGGGACGGAACATGTTTTTTGATCATTAAAGATGATCACCTACCCACGGACCAAGTTAACTCTTTTTTTCTTCTTTTTATTTATTTTATATCCATTTTACACGATGAAACGAAAGTAAACAAAATTACGATCTTATAAACAGTCAAAGAAATCGAAAATGGATGAACCAACGACTGAATAGCTGATAACCGTGATACCCTACTAACTTTGTGTCCAAGTAAGCAACTATGTACATAGTGACTGTTTATCTACAAACACAATCATCTAAATAACTCACAAAAACTAGTTCTCGTTTCCTACAGTTTTTTGCGGCGTGTTCAACTTATCAAAATTCACGATTACGAGACGTTGACCCTCGGTCAGGTACCTAATAGTTTTTTGGGCTTCTATTTTTGTAGTCACGAAGTTTTCTTACTTATACTTGTATTAAACAGGGTTAGGTTAGGTTAGGTCACGGCGGGAAAGGCGCCGAAAGAAAGCCCTACCGCGCGCGGCCCCGTCACCATCGGGGCACCACGCTGGGTTGAAAATCGGCTTTCATAGACTTAGGGTGTTAAATTTGCAAGTGCCGGATTTTTTGCCGGATATCACTTCTCTTAGTTATTTACCCGAGTTAATTCTGCACAAAAACGAAGGAATTGTCATATTTTTACGAATGATTTGAATGCAACTTGTATGAAAAATCGAAATATCTCTTAAACGTCAAGGAATACCGTTAGGTATATTCTTACAGGTGGTTATAAAACCTACTAATTATTTATAATTTCTTGTCATACTCCAGATAACGGTTATCACTGCCGATTTTTTTTAAATCATCGAAATATTTTTATTTATTTTTACGTATGAAACGCTTCCTTTTAGTGTCTAAGTTGAGAAAAACAGACTTTTAACAACACGTAGCGAGTAGGCAGAGGTTTATACTACACCCACACTTAGACAACTATGTTTGAGCTAGATATTTATCAACAGAAAATGGTTTTTAAAACTTTGTATACAACCAAAATAGATACCAAATAACAAATTGTTTAGGCTTCTAATGAGTCTAAAAACAAGTGATTAAGTAATTACAATGATTTAGTCTTATAATGAGTCTGAATAGATGATTAAATGCGCAACAATGCCAACTATGGATCCACTACATTCACCTTTTTCTGCTATGTAAGCTTTGTACGAGAGATGCCACGCTGACGTGGCGTTAGCGGCAGCGTTTCGTTACAAGTTTCCATATTTTGTTTACGAACTTAGTGTGACATCACGTGTCCTTTCCGCAGGTAAATTCCCATACATTTTGGCTTCAGCGTTTGGCGTGAACGCTAACATAAATGTGTTTTATCAGGCCTGCAGCGGATATCCGTCGCGCCGTGTTTACGCGAGCTTCTCTATGATGTTAGGGGGGGAGTTTAACACCACACTGGGCCCCCATGGAACCGACTAAATGATTCCACGGGAACGTTTCCGTGGGATCATTTCCGACACCCACATGAGCTAAGCCGCGTGCAAGCTAGCTCAAACTATGATAACGAAAGCAAGAGAGATGGGATGGATGCGAAGGGGATATTGATATCTATTTGTTTGCAGGAATAGTATGCAGTAGAAGAACCCGTGAAGGAAATATAGTATTTTCTCATGTTTGAAAGGGCTACTCCGAATTACTAAACTACTACTTAAATTGGGGCGATAAGTTTCTCTGCAATTTATGTAGGTACCTCCATTAACATTTCCTAATAATACACAGAAAACAAAGTGTAATAATCTCGTGCCTACAACTTGAACTTACTAGTTACATCGGTCGATGACCTTGGCCGTCGAGCTATGAAATTAAACAAGAATAATATTTTCGCACGCATGCGTTTAGAAATGACTTAATGAGTCATTATCTTGTTCGAGGATAATATTCGTATGTATACAAGCATAAGGGCACAATACAGCGTCGTAGGTACTATTTTCATTGTTTGGCTTTGGCACACGGAGAGGCTTGTGGCTAAGTAATAACAGCCGCAATGGTCGATCAATCAGGATAAACTATGCTTGCCGCGGTTGGTCCGTGGATGGGTGCCCATCTTTACATACAAAGAAAGACCCGTCCGAATAGGATTGTCAGGTCTTAAAACCGAAAAGCCGGACAGACCAGTCTGTTTAGCCGGATATTTAGGTAAAAAGGCCGGACACCCTTCATTTTTTGGGTTCCGTACCCAAAAGGTAAAACGGGACCCTATTACTAAAACTCCGCTGTCTGTCTGTCACCAGGCTGTATCTCATGAACCGTGATAGTCAGACAGTTGAAATTTTCACAAATAATGTATTTCTGTTGCCGCTATAACAACAAATACTAAAAAACGGAGTAAAATAAATATTTAAGACGGCTCCCATACAACAAACGTAATTTTTTTGCTCGTTTTTGCTCGATATTGATAACGGCAACAGGTAGACGCTTGAAATATTCACAGAATATTTAGTTATATATTCACTTTAAAAATAACTAACTAAATTAAAATAAAACATATATATTAACAAACGTGATTTTTTTGTATAGACAATGGTACGGAACCCTTCGTGCGCGAGTCTGACTCGCACTTGTTTAGTCTTAGTATAACACTACAATAAAAAAAGTAATACAAGGCTTTTTTATCATTTACCATAAAACCTTCTTAAATTCTAATGAAACAACAACAAAATTGAATGATTTATTATGGACAGTGCTACTCCGCTCGCTTGCGCTAGCGATACAAGGTTAGGTGAGCGGAGCAGAAACCAACACATGGCAAATGTAAAAAAAAATACAAATTTAAAAAGCCTAACAAAAGCCGGACAGGCCCGTACACCATATAATTTGGCCGTACACGCAACCAAAAACCCTGACTGTGTCCGGCTTTATCCGGACGCCTGGCAACGCTACCTCCGTGCCTAGATAAACACGTTAAGCCGTTGGTCCCCCGGCTGCTATTCGTGGATCTTTGACCTTCGTTACGGGTCGTCAGTAGCCGGAAAGTCTGACAACCAGTCTTACAAAAGGGTACACTGTACACGGTAACTGGGTTGACAAAGACTGATAAGCTGTCGCTCCATGTAAAATACAGGTATTCAGCAGCATCCGGTTAAACTGGAAGCCGACATCAACATATTCAGGAAAAGGCTACTTAGACAGATGATGTATTATTTTCACACAATTTCAAAACGCCTAAGTAGGTAGATTCAGTTCTACATGCAGTACCGTTTCATGTTTGGTTAAATCTACCTCATGTGAACTGTCTGCCACTGTCTAAGTTCCATTTACATTTAACCCGTCTGTTTTCAAAGCAAGAGTGAACAGGCATCTTCCGGGCACACTTGTTCCATCAAAGACCTCGCTAAAAATTTAGCGCTCGCTTAGCTCACTCTTACATCCTATACAGGATAAGATTTTAACCAGTGCGCAAACTGTAACCATGAATTTAGCATATCATTCTAGACCTCCCAGCGCAGACGTTTTTCGTCGGATATACAAAAAAAAACAGCTGTTTCATAGAAGAGTGCGATACCTACGCGGCCAAAATGTATGGAACAGCTGATTTTTTTATGTATAACTGACGATTTTTTTTTGCGCTGGTGTTCTAGAATAATATGCTGAAATCATGGTTACAGTTTGCGCACTGGATAAAAACTTAACCTATATTTTCCCCACTACCCAAAAATACGCAGAACCTCCGAAAAAGTTTTAAGACGTCCCTAGGCTTCTTGCTTATTATTCCAGATGACTAAGTATACTTAGAATTCTTATGTATGTCACTTGAATAAAAACCTGGACATTAAACCTCGTTACGTTCATTATGGATCAATTTAATTAAATGAATGTGGTAACTTGCGCTGTTTCTCACCGAAATATTCCTAAACCGGTACACGCGGATACGTACCGAGTTATTACAGTTTTTGTTGTTGCTGCAATGTAACAAAAACTGTTTAGTAGTGGGTGAAGCTCTAAACGGCCTTGTTTATATTTCTAGGTAACGAATGAAGACAAAAGTGACCAAAGAATCTGGACTACTTATCGTATGTGGCGTCCACGAGTCATTTTGTTGTAATGTTTAATTAACCTTGTGGCTAAGTACAGCCGTACGAGTCGATCGATCAAGTTATGCTACGCTTGCCGCGGCTTACCCGTGGATGGGTGACAATCTTTACATGCCAAGAGCCGCTCGTGCTTCGGAAAGCTCGCTAAGCCGTTGGTCCCGGCTGTCATTCGCCTTTGTTTAAAGGCTTACTATTCCATCAACGACTATTTAAATGACAAGAATAGTTTGTCGCTGTGATTAACTCAAGACAATGTTTGTGTTCTTTCTCTAGAATTAGCGTAACTAGTGACAGGTTATATGGGTTCATATAATTATATTTTTTATTTTTTATTGACTAAGTATTTTTTTATTTTATTTTATTCTCGTAATGTTTATATTACTTTGTCTATGTATGCATAGAATAAAGTCTATCCGACTAAACAGACAGCTGTGTTGCTGGGGAGTTTGTTCCGGTACTTCTTCTTCCCAGCTAAAGCACTAGGAAGTGGTGACGTGTGGGCGTTTTTGGGGGGACTGTCTTATGTATTTTGACGTTCGAAAAGTGCTGATTCTCAGCCTAATTTGAATAAATGACTTTTGATTTTGATTTTGATCATTGGCAATTGTTACGGGTCGTCAAAAGCCCGTAAAACTGACAACCAATTTTACCAAGTGGTATTGTATTTCTCAGTAGCTCCATGTAAAATACTTGTATTCAGCTGCGTTCTGTTAGATTGGAAGCCGAACGTAACACAGTGGGGAAAAGAATAGGCAGATTATGTTTAATATATTTTTTTGAAAAACTGTAACTAAGAAGTAATACAATGTTGTCATGCCTACGTAAAGATTTGTTCAAAGTGTTTGTATCGTCGTGTAGTAATCCAATAAGTGATACAGTGGCGAAGGAATATCGTTATTAATATGTGTGTGATCTCATGCTCATGGTAACATTCTCTCACGTTAGAAATCGTGAGATGTAGTAACAGTACTTATATTTCAATTGACAATTATTCAAAACTGCCTCGTTGGTCCAATGGTTGTAAGCGCTACTGGTGAGCATGAGGTCCTGCACCCTAATTGCGTAACGCACGATCTATCTATATAAATAAAAATAAAAGTCCTAACTGACTGACTGACTCATCAACGCCCAGGCCAAACCCTTGGACCTAGAAAGCCGAAATTTTGCACAGAGGTTCCCTTTATAATTTAGACAAGGAATAAGGAAGGATTTTTCGAAATTCTACCCCTAAGGGACCCCCTAAATAGGGGATGAAAGTTCCGCGCGGGCGAAGCTGATTCATTATGAAACAGATTGCTAATCCATTGCTTCATATGTTCGAAAAATGTGTCTGCTCAGCAACGTTAATAACGCAATGAATATTATTGAACTGTCAAAGTTAAACAGATTATGATTGATCGTGTGTTACGCAATTAGGGTGCTGGGTCGATTCCCAGGTCAGGCAATATGTTATTGGGTTTTTCAATCTAGAATTGCTCAGTAGCAGCCTGGAGTCCGGATTTGTGCTCTCCCCCATCACATGGGACTTAAACATAACTGGCTCACACTCACACACACATAGAGACACACACACAGATCCACATACATACCTACACTTACACTACTCGTCGTATGCCTGAAGTCGGAATCTGAGATAATTTCGTACGTTCGTGTTGTTAGTGGTGTCGGTAAAAGTGTCGCGAGTTCAATTGTTTTTTCTCATCTCAAAAAATGCCCAAAGCACCTAAAGAAGTTTTCACTTTAAATAAAATCTACGTGTTTCTTCATTTTTCGGTACTCAACAAACTCTTGTAGAAAATGTCATGATTCTAGACCTACTCCTTTATTCATAAACGTTGCTTAAACTTAAGTAATGATTAGCGACTGTAAAACCATATTTTTTTTACGTTTAAGCGTCTCTTAACTTTAAACGTTTATAAATAAATCCCTTAGAGGTTAAGGCTGTGCGTTAGTTAACTGACAGTCAGTGAATTTCAGACAGACCTTTCAGAACTCGAATTGAGTACCTATCACAATATCAATAACAATCTGAATAATTTTTAAAGATACCTATTTCTAATCCATTGCAACATATTATGTTCGAAAAATTTGTGTGCAAAATTAAAGTTAGTCTTCCGCAACGACCCCGCTCGTTACAAAAGTTGACAGCATATCATAGGGCTGCAGAGTTCAATCCAAAAAGGCAAACTTGCCCAATTGGTGGAAAAGCACCACAAACAATGATTGTCCTGACACCAAATTAGCAAAACTTCTAGCACAAGATAGCAAACAAGTGGAATAATGAATTAAACAGTTACGAACAGCATTCTCAGCAACCAACTGTTTAAAACTTCGTAATTGTAACTCGTAACGGCTTGCTTGGTTGCTTCTCAACGGGCACAAAATAACGTGTGACTGCTAACCTAGCTAATAGCAGAAAACAACCTAAGAGCATCGCAGCCAGTTTTTTCCCAAGATTTGACATGAAATAAGTACTTTGTACACACACTAACAGTCGTAATGTTTTTCATTTTGACAGTTCAGCAACATTCATTGCGTTATTTATGTTGTTGAGCAGATAATTTTTTCTAACATATAACGCAAAGGATTAGCAATTTCTTTCTAAACGAAGATTGTGATTGATAGTGAGATACACAATTTACAGTTTTAGACACGGAATGGATTTAGACGCTTTTAAATACAGTCAATAAAATCTCTTACTTATGGAAGCCCTTGAGAGGAACAACAAAGTGGAAATCTAACGGAAATCTAAGAGAGAAATACTTACTTGAGAATAAAACCTTTTCCTTTGAAGTTTATTGTATAGTCAGCGTCAGAAGTCGAGTTTAATTATAAAAAGTCGGAACAGAAAGAATTGAAAGAATATTAACTCTTAGCTACTTATAACATGCAGAAATACAATGTGAAAATATTATTTTGTCTAAATGATGTAAAAAAGGTGTGTTAATTTACACACGGCTACACATCAAGCTATACATTTCCAGTTTACGCTGATCTCGCACTGTACAGAAATCCTATACAATGCGAGACCAGTTTATACTGGCAATGTATAGCTTGATGTGTAGCTATGTGTACTACGTGACTATTCCTAAATTATACTAAGCTGATAAAATTTTAGTTTTTCCTAATTAGGTAGTTATGTTAAGTATTATTAGTGTTATTAAGCTCGGTTCCGCTGATCGTATTAAATCTTCATAAGTTAAGTACCTAATAAAGAATCATTAAGCCTATTATGAAACACGAGTACGCAAAAACATAAAAGTGTCGCAGACTGGAATTCGAGGCCATCCGTCCAGTTGCCATCTGATCGCAATCCGTAGGTGTCTGTGCCCACTTCATGTGATCTGAGCAATGTCTGATAAACTATCAGTCTATCGTTAAGGACTTTATCTTACTGTTATCACTTTACCCTGGGTATGTGGGAACCGAATGATAGTGATAAGACCTTACGAGTAGTAGTTAGTTTAACTTAGTGAGGTACTCTCATACATAAACCCAAATGGGGATATACCAAAACTATCAAACACATCGTTTGCATTTATTTATATATTTATTTACACGGCTTAAAAAACCAATCACATAAATCAAAGTAAGTACATTTAAATAATAATTACAAACATAACATCTAAACTAATAACAACAATTAAATACTATTATTCTCACAAAAATGTAGGCACGTAACTTAACTGTTGCCACCGAAGTTGGCCCTTGAACGTGGAATACACCCCCTACTCGCCGTACGCAAGCCCGCGCCTACGGTGGCCAGGAATCAGCATGGGATTCCCGACGCCCAGGGCGTCTCCTGCGGCGACTAAAGCCCGGGCGCATATACTGCCTCTACCTCACGTGCGCCACCTCCCTCTTCGCGAGCATTACTGTTTCGCAGAACGAGGTGACGGCTACCCATGCACTCTCGCTCCGTACCATGGCCTGGTCCAACGCCGGACGCGAGAGATCGCCGCCGCCGATCGCCTCCAAGAGAATACGGCGATGCTCCGCCCAAGAAGGGCAGACCTCCACCGTATGCTCCACCGTGTCCTCAGGGCGATCTTCGCAGTGGAAACAACTGAGCATTTCCTCCCGCCTTATCCAAAACAGAAACCTCCCGAAACAACCGAGTCCGGTGAGGACCTGCGTCAGTTGCCTGTGTGCCAAGGGCCACGGTATGTCTTTCGAACTACCCGCACCTCTGGCAGGCATCGACCCTTGCGGGCCCCTTCAGTTGGTGTTGACATCTCTTTGAGGCAGATAAAGCCCTTACAGTACACCACTATTTTAACATTTATGTTTAAGTCTTTTGCCATCAACCGGGCACATGTCCCGTCTCCGGGCGGCTACTAAGAAACCTAATAACAACCCACTATCTTTGCCATAACATAATTCATATATAATGTATTAATATTACCTTGATTACCAACTACAGTATGCAGTAGGACGGCCCGTCACAGCAGACTTCAAGTTGCCTATTTAGGCAAGTATTAAGAATTCTTGACCCATGCATGTAAGTCAATAGGGGTCAAGAAAGTCAAGTATCAACACTTGACGGTCTGCACAAATCATTTATGTTTTATTAGTATCAGGGTTGCTTGTTAAATCAAATGTTGTGATTTTTAAATTTAAATCAATGATTTAATAGAATAAAAGAATAGCTACTAGCTAAATCATATTTACCAATCCGCACTGGCCAGCAAGCCCGCGTGTTGCTTCATGATGGCCGATTCCCTCGTTATCTGCCTGACCTGTTCCTAACTATTCAGGGTCAGCTTCCAGTCTAACCGGATGCAGCTGAATACCAGTTATTTACATGGAGCGACTGCCTATCTGATCCCCACAACCCAGTTACTGGGTAATAATAATACGATACCCCTTGGTGAGATTTGTTGTCAGACTTTTGGGCATCTGACAGCCCGTATCGACTGTCAAATATCTTCGAATGACAGCCAGAACCAGTTTAACTAGCTTAACGTACTTTCCGAAGCATGAATCGGTCTCGATATGTAATGGATGGCCACCCATCCACGTACAGACTTCAGTAAGCGTTTTGTAGGCTGAATATGCTAAATCTCTTTTTGCCCAACCCTGGTGAATATTCAAGAATTGCAGCTTTGAGAGCTACATGCATGTTTTCTCTTTGGCCGAACATTTTTGAAATTAGATGTCATGATGGAAACTATAGATATTATTCAAGCATCTTTTAACTAAACCAGATTACTTGTTAGACAACAGTTATCTGGTTTACTAGCTAGGCCTAAATTTATTGGAACCTTATACGCATGTATAAGGTTCCAATAAATTTAGGGGTAGGTACGGTAAAAATACCTAGGTTTGATGGTCAAATAGATAAGTTATGCAAGTATATAATACCTAGGTTGGATGGTCAAATAGATAAGTTATGCAAGTATATAATACCTAGGTTGGATGATCAAATAGATAAGGTATTCAAGTACATAATACCTAGGTTGGATGGTCAAATAGATAAGTTATGCAAGTATATAATACCTAGGTTGGATGGTCAAATAGATAAGGTATTCAAGTACATAATACCTAGGTTGGATGGTCAAATAGATAGGTATGCAAGTAATTAATACAGGGCAGAAGGGTCAGTGACGTGCAAACTGTAGCCATAAATTCAGCACAGGATTCCAGACCGCAGTTTTTTTTTTTAAATAAACGACGAGACACGTCTACACGTCGGCCCCTATGACTAAAATCTGCTATTTCATATTACCTACGCAGTCAGTATGAATGGAACAACTTTTTTTTATAACTGATGAAAAATTTCGCATGGGGTTTCAAAATAATGTAAGTACCTACTGAATCCATGGTAGTAGTCCAATATTGTAAGTACATATTTGTTTTGCGATCGGTTTTTGTTTCTCCCATGACTTTCCTTTCTAACCAGAGGGGCAATTCTCGTAATTTTAAGAATGTTCGCAGTCTGATCTCAGTCTCAATCTGTCAAAAATACCTCGAGTTTCCATACATTTTTGACAAGTTTTTGACATTTGATTGTCGCCGAGATGAGACTCCGACTAGACTTTGCACGTTTTTTATTACGAGAATTGGCCTTCTGTTCTTGGAAAGTGTGGAAGCATCAAAGAACATGAATAACTAAACATTTTGAATGCTGACCCCATTTAGTGAGTTTTTTATTTTCCTATTTTATAGAAGAAACCATAAAACTATTTTGTTTACTGAAAACAATTCCTTGAGAAATAATGCAAGTATTGTCCCCAGCAAGTACGAAAATGTGTATTTGTTCACTTAGCGTTTCATAAGAAAAACATTTCAAGAAAACGTTTGCCTAATCTGCCTATAATGTTCTCACTGCTGGCTCTTTGACAAGGAATGGGCCGTAATTGACCACGCAGACAGTCCCAGTGCGGGTTGGTGGAAGTCACACCTTTTGAAATTTCTGGTTCTACGACATGTCAGATTCACGATGTTTTCCTTCACCATTTTGAGAGCAGTGGTGATGAAATAATTTACACATAGTAATGCGCCTGTCGGGTTCAAACCCTCGACCTACAAGTCGGAAGTCACAGCCATTACCACTGGGCCACAATACTGCGCTACACCGTAAAACACTTGATTCGAAGTATTTCAACGGATTTTAAGGGCCTACATCCCATTTGGTAGCGTAACACGGTCACTTTATGAACCCTACTGCTCATTAACGGCTTGTCTTGAAGATTTGAAAAATATATGATTTTGCTATAGATCCATATAGATCATTTTGCCCGAAGTACTTTTTTTGTATGGTTAATACTTTTGCTGTAAAAAAATATTTTCCAACACGCAATATTTTGGCTTCTATTCCATACTCCTACTAAACGGCTTCGTTATTTGGAAAAAAAAAATACACTGAAAAATATATAGTTAGAGGTACCACAGAATCGCCGAAGCACAATTGTAAATTAATCAAAGGGATATCCCCATTTTGAGATAAAGGCTCAGAGGTGCCCTGCGCGGGCGCGGGCGGCAGTCGTGCTTTAGCATACAAACGGGAGATGAGGGTACTATGGGCCTTAAAATAAAATTACATAAATGGATGAAGGCGTCAAGAAACGATATAAGGGTATGTAGCTAGAAAAAGTTTTTATTTCACAACAGGTGCGCGGCAGCTGGTTACTTAATCGATGTAGCATTTAGAACCGTCGATGACCTGCGACCCTAGTTACTTGACTAGCCACTTGCTACTCGTCCAGTAACTTGCCCAACGAACAGGATTTCTTTTCGAGATACTCTAGCGAATGGTTTATCGCCTTACGTAATTAGCTAGATATTATGTGATCGCACTACGCTAGTATTAAGGGTTTCCATTTATTTGTTATTCGCTGTGCCCGCGACTTTGTTCGAGTGCATTTTGGATTTCTTGGGTTTGTTTTGTTTAGGGGTACCATCGCTCTTTGTCTATACAAATATTATAAAGAGGAAAGATTTGATTGTTTGTTTGCATTGAATAGGCTCCAAAACTACTGAACCGATTTGAAAAATTATTTCACTGTTGGGAAGCTACATTATCTCCGGGTGAGTTAGGCTATATTTAATCCCCGTATTCCCACGGGAACGGGAACTACGCGGGTGAAACCGCGAAGCGCTGCTAGTCTAAAATAAAAGTACCTAGCCTAAGTTACTCCGTATAACATCAGCTAGGTATCTGCCAGTGAACGTCCCGTCAAATAGATCCAGCCGTTTCGGATATTAGCCGGAAAAAACAGACAGGCGAAATAACATAGACTAGGTACTATTTGCCCCGGTAGCACATTCCTGTGGAGTTATTTCTGATATCCCCGCGGGCAATTCCGCGGGCACAGCTAGTCCGCAGTAAATTAGGAAACCAAATACGTAGGTAAGTACTGTAGAAACGCACATTTACAACGTATTTATTTATTTACTAGCTTTTGCCCGCGACTTCATACTCGTGGACTTTAGAATCAAGTAGATAATCATTTTTTTTGATAATATATAGCCTATTTTTTAAGTTAGACCTCTCGGAATACATCATTGAAAACTGCATTCAATTCCATGCAGTGGTTTTTGCGTGATGCGGTAACAAACATACGGACAGACCAAAATTCTAAAAACCGTTGTTTTGGCTTCTGTTGCTCTAATAAAGACCCCCCATACTATTTTTTCTTCAATATCTTTAATGTACAGACATCGGCCTGTTACAATTTTATTATATGTATATATAGATGTCGTAGCAGTAAGAGCGGTATTCGTGGTGCAAATTTTACGTCTGCTGTGCGGTTTGCTGTAGGTACCATCGACGGCACTGGCGGTCGACCACTTTTCAACCTTATTACTTAAGGCATAAGGGTGAAAAGTGATTCACCGCTAGTGCCCGCGGTTGTACAGAATAAGCATCGGCTGGACAATTCAAGAGAAGGATGTAGTAATGTTGTCTTGAGTATGATACATTAAAAGTTTCACACGTTACAAATAGTGTTAATGTTGCTATCTAATGTTACATTCTTATTTTACTATGGTTAACCTTACGCCAAATCCCACGTGCAGATACCGGAAAAGTGTATATACTTAAGTAACGAAGGCTCGGAATGCTAAAATGTAAAAAAATAGAGATGGTTATTTTAAAACGATTTTGTTTTTTTTTTATTTTACTCTGTACCTTCCCCTAAATTATAAATTCAACCTTCATGATATCACTAATATACAGAGTGTTAAAGAAATTGCGTGCCATCGCTTCAGGGTGAGTTCAGTATCGATAAAAGAACCCGTAAAAAAATTAAAAAAAGTTTAAAAAAAATCGAAAATTATCATAAGATAAACCTAATGTAGTACCTACTAATTAAATAGCAATCGTTTAGAATTGATTAAAAAAATGCTTAAAATAAGTTTTTATTTTTTTTAAGCTAATTAATAATTTCCTAAGTTACCTACCTACTATAGAACGCAATGAAATACCTACGCCCAAACACTTCGATAAGCCCGGGTGAAGGATGGGTAACTAGGTACTAATTAGTTAGTAGGTACTAAATTAGGTTGATCTTGCAAATGTATTTTTAATTCAAAACTCATAAAGAAAAGTACTTAACTTAACTTACTTAACTTAACTTTATAAATAAAAGTGACCAGAGGGCTGGGTTTTTCTTTGGCCAAAGAATTAGCATTGCCATTCAACGTGGCAATGCTGCCAGTCTTCTGGGCACGTTTCCTGATGACAGCGATGCGGAGGAATACTTCGACGCCTAAGTGTCCTTTTGTTTTTGTATTTATTTTGTTTATCTTGAAATAATATTTTTGTGTTTTTTTTTTAAATATTTTTCCTAGGTTCCTTTATCGATACTGAATTTACCCCTAAGCAATTTCTTTAACACCCTGTACAGTAAATAATTATTTTAAATGAGTGTTCATGGAGTCTCTTGCCCATTCTTCTCCATAAGAACTTACGCTTAGGAATAGGCAACTAGTTTCATATTTCTGAATGAACGACTCCTTTGACGACACAAAAGTACCTGCAATTGGTTTAATTTACATAAATACTTTGAATTTGAGTTTAATTACTTGCATAAATGGTTTTTCTGTGCCATTCATCCATGTCAATGCATAAATGAATGACCACTTCCCAACTAAGTGCCTACCTATATAAATTCCTAGAAAAGAAAACCCGTCACACAATTTATTATTTCTCGAACATAACTTGGCGAATAATTTCATGGAAAGTTCAATAAATCACAGCGCGTATTGTACAATTAAATAAAAACAATTGTAAACTAATTACATTCTACTGACAGCGTAACTCGTGATTTGATTTGACAGGTGATGAGATGTCGAGTCATGGACTCGTGGTTCACTAGTATCCGCGGTTGTGAATAAGACTTGAATTGTTCAAACTTTGATTCCAGTGAATGGCAACTCTCTCACCGGGAAGCGACTAGGTATCAACGATTTTCTCACTAAAAGATACAGGGTTAGTTTTCGAAGACCTGCCAAATTGAAGGGTGTGGTACAGCCCATCAGACAAGCAATTCTCTTCATGGGACCGACATTGTGATACACCTGGATGTGAATTGCCGAGGATCTTTTATACAGAGTCAAATTAAATTAGCTGATCCACTGGCCCATGTGTTAAAGATATCGTTTTGGAAAACTAAATTTTGTAACTGTTTTACTTGGTTTTTTAGAAAGACGTAAAAAAAACTATTTTCCACGAAAAATTACAAAAACAGCTGATCGATTACATTATTACTAACATTCGCCCATCGAATGACGAAATTTTTTATTTTTGTTCAGTTTCCTTTTCGATATTGATACCCAGCAAATTAAATTAGCTGGCAAAACTTTACACACTTGATAAAGTATTGCTAGCTAATTTAATTTGTCCCTAAATATTGGGACTCATGTCCAACAGTGGACTGCTGTAGGCTGATGAAATCAGCAAAATCTGAATCTGTTAAGCCGCTAAGACGTGAAAACCTCAAAACCAAAGTAATCATTTGTTTCAAAAAAGCACATAAAAGGCATTTGAACGTCAAAATTAACAAGAAAATAGAATGGATTGTAGTTGCCCCTTCCAAAAGTTAGTTTCGTATAAAGAATGGGCAAAAAACTCATTTTAAATGTTTTACAATTTTTTGAATACATTAATTAATTGTTATTATTCTGTAGAAGTAGTCAAAATAGACCAAACGCAACGTTAACTGTCTTATCACTCTTATCAGTCTAATAGCATAACCGGCCGAGCTTAGCTGCTGCCCCACAAGACAGTGTAATATCTCGTCTAGTGTGGTCCTAGGAAAACCGTTTGATTAATAAATTCTAGTTTTTCTCCATTAAATACGATACTTCTAATATTATAGTCTCTACTTCTTATTAGATCACTGAAATGTACTTAATGCATTTGTTTTTTTTTCGTTTGGTACCAAATTATGAACAGTAAACCAACATTGTCTTGATTCTCAAGAATAGAGCTATTATCGTTGTCATGATTTCATAGTTAACAGTAAGACAGACGAGGAACTTTCGCATTTATAACACTATAACTAGCGTTTGCCCGCAGCTCCGCCCGCAAGGAGGTCGATTATCGCGTAAAAAAGTAACCTTGTTCCTTCTCCATATCTCAGGCTATATCTCTGCCAAATTTCATGACGATCGGTTCAGCGGTTTAGGCGTGAAAGCGTAACAGACAGACAGAGTTACTTTCGCATTTATAATATTAATAGGGATTAGTATGAATAGTAAGTAACCTATGGATATGGATAGTAAGAATTTACACTCATATTCACGAAAAAACGTTCTACGTTCTCGAATTACAACAAGATTCCGTTTTATGCCCCTATAAGCCATTGTTCCACATTTCCTAATAAAATCTGATTTCGGCCATGTATTGTGAAAAACAGTTAGGTTCATGGTGTCTTAAACCTCAGCGATTAAAACAATGGTGACCTAATAACGGACAACGGTGTGATCCATTGCGACACAGTGATTCATGTAATTAATGAATGGCTGCTAAATAAAGTAGTATAGACAGTCGTGTCAAGAGGATTAAACAGAATGTATCCGAAAGGTCGAGGTCAGATTTAAAAGTGTGGTACGGACCATCAAACTGGATATCTTTCTCTGGGACGGACATCATAATCGCCAAAAAATTATCAGCTGTCCAATACATTTGGCTCTAATATTTATTGAGGTTTTGTATGAGACAGTTCACCACAGACCATACAGAGGTTTATAGACCATTATACTGAACAATTTTCTGTATGGGACCAACATCAAAATCGCGAAAATATTATCGTGTAACCAATATATTTGTACACCAATTTCATTGGTAGGACATTGAGCTCGACTGAATGTACACATAAGACCTATATTGTAACACCTGTGTTCACGAATAAAGATGAATTGATTGATTGATAAGATACCCTTAAATGATACTTGCTGTATGTCTGTAGATGGTAGGTATACTAGAGAAAATTAACAAAATATGTCACGAAAACGTTATGAACAGAATAATTTGTTAAGCTATGAAGAACATAGAAGTAGCAGTGATCAGCCTTTAATGTTCAGACTGCTGTGGCATAACCCGATCACGCGGGGTCAGTGTGGGTTTGTGGATGTCACCTATCTACGATTTTTCGGTTCTAAAACATGCCCGTTTCCAACCGACATTTTCCTTCACCGTTTTGAGAGCAGTGGTGAAAGGGTAGGTAAGTAACGAAGAAGTGGACCTGTTTATCAAAGTTTGTTAATCATGCTACGTAATCATCTATATAAAAATACGGAACCCTAAAAGCAAAAGTTAAACATTCAAACTAGGCTGAGAGTCAGCACTTTTTGAAGGTCAAAATTACATAAGACAGTCCCCCATTACGCCTGCCCTTCACCACTTCCTAGTGCTTTAGCTGGGAAGAAAAAGTGAGCGCAACAAACTCCCCAGCAGCACATACTTAAGGGGAACCTAGTCGCGGGCTCGAATTCACTGGTGGGCCTGGCTAAAGATCACGCTGTCTCACCAGGCTTCGAGTCCGACAGAGTTAGTATCAGTGATGAGCAGTTAGACGCTAGTCTACACGCACAACGTTATTGAGTGAGACGCAGGATCATTTTCTAGTAAAAAATTCGCGAAAAAATTAAGAAAAGTCTTTTGGATGATCGGGTTTTATGAAAAAGCCAATGCATAAATCAATAACCAATAAAGTTTATTGAACTTTGTCGGTACCGACTTGGTTTTGGAGATTTTACACTTCTTTTATTACTTAAACACGCCCAAAGTTAAGTAAAATTAGCAAGAAAAACGAATCTTTGTTGGCAACTAACTTTATAATGAGTTTTTTTTTTATTTTAGTATTCTGCTTCCGTACCGACAATATTAATAATAAGACAAAACGATATCATATTTTACTTTGGATGTGCCATGTCAGACAGTGGAGTAAAACACTCCCGAAGTTCGTATGCAAAAAATGTGGACTAGGTTCACCTTAATCAATCAATTGGCAAGCTGCCAGTTAGAGCAAATCAGGCGACTTTTTGACCTAATTTATTCGCTGCTTCTTCTGTCAATCATGACCACTATTTCTAATGATTGGTGGGAATTTGTATGCATTACGTAATATGTGTTTGTCAATATCCACAATCCTATGATTGTTAAACAAACTGTCAGGAATTTAAACGCGTTTCGCAAGATTACTGAAATGATCAAAGTAGGTGATCATTAGATATTAGTGTTTCACCTGTGAAATTTTTATCTGTAATCTGTGTTCCATCCCCATTTTGAGAGGGCTTATTAGCCGATTCGTACGAATATAATCGGTATTCGCCCAAATCCTGCGAATCAACACTTTTAAACAATATTTAACTTTCTATAGGCGACTCGCACTTTAGGTTAATTTATTTTTGGGCGAATCGACAACTCCAGAAATAGGCAATAAGAAAAAGTGAATAGGCACTTTTGAATTTCATGCAATAAAGTTATGAGAAGACGACACTGCAAGTATCTACATGCTGTACCTAAAGTGCTTAAAGAAAATAATATATTATTTAAAAGTGTCAATTCACCCGAGGCTGGCGAGTAAATTCAACTAATAAGCTTTGAGAGCAGTGGTGATGACGTAATTTAGACAAAGTAAATCGCCTGTCTGGGTTCAAACTTACGACCTGGTAATTCGCGGTCATTACTACTTGGCCATCACTGCTGCCTATGTACAACTAAAATACATTAGAATTAAATCAATAGAGAAGGAATCCAAAATGCGACCCAACTGCGAAATGGCCATTTCGAGGAAAATCCGTAACGGCATCAGCCTTTCGCCCTACGGATGTACATCCGTTAAGCTGTGGGAAAAAACCAACCCTCTTTATCGTGCAATTCTAACGAAGAAATAAACAAGAAACGTTATAATTAACACTTGTTTAACTGCTTTGGCATTTAGTCCTTAAACGGTAAAACGAAACCGTTGAAGGAAATTAATCAAATAACATCAGTTATAGTCGTCATTCCTCTGTGTTGACCATGTTATTGTCTTGCCCGTTTTCGCTAACACTAGGAGATACCTTAATTAATGCCTAAATAAAAATGCATTGTAAGATTTTCAAGGCTCGGCTCAGGGCCGATAGTTGAAAGTCCAACGGTGCTAGACGGGCAATAGTCCCAATACACCGAACAAGTTTTCTAGAGGAGAGTTATGTGCGCCTTCTTTAGAAGCAAACTCATCTTTTGATACTCACTACCTCGTTCGTTCGTACTCAGGGACGTACAAATATCGTCTATTTAAAAGTGTTAAAAGGAAACCTAAATTAAAAATATGGCGATATTTACATCTTTAAGGTCATTAAGTTCCATCTAACATCTATGAATGGATATTTCAATGTAATGTTAAATAGTCTCAGACTCTCAGTTAGTTAAAGTGAAGCTTTTTCTGTGAGATCTTTTTTACACCCAGGCTGGCTACACCACAGAATAAATAACTGATTCTACATTCAGGGCTAAACGCATAGTTGGCACCTGTCGTTCGAATTAATTCCTACATCTGTATTCAAGGACTAGGTAAGGAGGTAGGTACTTACCAATCATCATTGTACTTGGAAGAGTACCTACAGGTCATTATTAGATACTGAGCTGAGACCAGCACCCTAATTGCGTAACACGCGATTAATCATAATCGGTTTCATTTTGACAGTTCAACAATATTCATTGCGTTATTTACGTTGTTGAGCAGACACATTTTTCGAACATATGAAGCAATGGTGTAACCATCTGTTTCAAAACGAAACAAATTATGATTAATCGTGAGTTACGCAATTAGGGTGCTGATTCTAGGAGCAGTTGTTGCTCAGTGGTAACGACGGAGACTTATTCTTTTTCTACCATTTTTCTACCATTGCTCTCAAAACGATGAAGTAAAAGATTGTGAGGAAACCGGCATCGGTAAATCCTAGACCCAAAAATTCCAAGACTCGTGACATCTACCAACCCGCACTAGGCCCGTGGTGGTGTACGAGTTACTTCCTCTCACAGAGAGGAGGCGCGTGTCCCAGCAGTGAGAACATTGTACCTTGTTTATAATGATGATGATATTTGTTTTCCACCAAGTATTTGTTGAAGTGGAAACTTCTTTAGGCGCGTTGAGCACTTTTTGGGTGAACAAAAATCATGGAACTCGGGTCATCGTCACCGAACGCTTGAGCACACGGATGAGTCGCGCGTTGATGTCTTTTGAAAAAGTCCTTTTCTTTCATTAGGAAATTCTAATTATTTAATCTCTTTCTTACCCTTTGTATTTTTATTGTAAAAATCTGTGCTGTTCCTTTAATGGCTGAAGTCGATCGCTCGTTTATAATTTTTACCGAGACCAATCAGGACCCAAGGACCCAATGTGAAATCCAGTACCTATAGACGATAAAAAAATACACACGTAATTGTTCAAGTTTTCACTTCTGTCGGCACTCCTAGAGTGCCACTGTTTTTTTTCATTATCGTGGTTGTGGGATCAAATTCAAGCAAGTATCAATGTGAAATTTTCAATCCATCTGTACTTTCTAAGTTTATTTTGGACATTACTGATATTGGTGAAGCAAAAACTTAGTGAGAAAACTTGGACTTAAAGCTGTGCCTGCCGCTTCATTCGCGTGCATTTGGATTTCGTGGGTTTTTTTTCTAATCCTTTTTCCAAAATAACTGTAAGATTTTCGCTTCTCGAAATCGGTCCAGCCTTTTCAGAGATTAGCCGAAGCAAACAGTCTGACTGACCGACAAAATTTTTAGAAATAGTTTTTTTTTTTGTAGGTAAGTAGCAGTAGTAAGTAGTATGTAAGCAAAAACTTTAAAAATAAACTTGAACTATAAACTCTATATAATCTTTCACAATTATGCAATTAATATAAGCTGTTACTCTGACAAGCCTTTTAATATAAGCTGTTACTCTGACAAGCCTTTTAATATAAGCTGTTACTCTGACAAGCCTTTTAATATAAGCTGTTACTCTGACAAGCCTTTTAATATAAGCTGTTACTCTGACAAGCCTTTTAATATAAGCTGTTACTCTGACAAGCCTTTTAATATAAGCTGTTACTCTGACAAGCCTTTTAATATAAGCTGTTACTCTGACAAGCCTTTTAATATAAGCTGTTACTCTGACAAGCCTTTTAATATAAGCTGTTACTCTGACAAGCCTTTTAATATAAGCTGTTACTCTGACAAGCCTTTTAATATAAGCTGTTACTCTGACAAGCCTTTTAATATAAGCTGTTACTCTGACAAGCCTTTTAATATAAGCTGTTACTCTGACAAGCCTTTTCCCAACTATGTTGGAGTTGGCCGCCAGTCTAACCGAATGCAGCTGAATACCGACTAGTATTTTACATGGAGCGACTGCCTATCTCATCTCCATAACCCAATCACTAAGTAACACGATACCCCTTGGTAAGACTGGTTGTCAGACTTTCGGCCTTCTGACGACCCGTAACGACTGTCAAAAATCCACTAATAACAGCCGGGACCGACGGCTTATCGTATTTTCCGAGGCATGGAGAGGTCTTGGTATCTAAAAATGGTCACCCATCCGCGGACCAACGTATAGTTACGCCTGGTCTAAATTTTAATTGTCGCTAAGTCTACCCGCCTCTGTTCGCCTCATGCATTGGCCTTTGCAGCAACTCAAGCGGCAAGCCAGTACAGTCGGCACCCAGTTTACAACGCCATAATAATTGACGATACATCTTCCATTTCCCACATCCCACAAAAGGAGGATGGTGCTCGAACAATAGAAACGCTATCATCCTTTCTGATCGCGAGAATTGTACTCACAATACCACTTCCGACCTGGAAGTAGCGGGTTCGGTTTTTCTATTAACTTAAGTACGTACGTACGTACTTACGTACTCATAGATTTTTCTGTTTTCATAACATAACATCACACCTGTAATGTTATATGTTAGTCATCATCATCAACATTTCAGCCGAAAGAGTCCACTGTCTGCTGGACACAGACCTCCCGCAAACATTTGTGAATTTGTATGAAGGGAATCTGCGGAACTCCGGATCCGTTTCCGAAAATTTGCTCACTATTGGAAAGTGATCGAATCAGAAATGAAGAGATCCGCAGGAGAACCAAGGTAACCGACATTGCCCGAAGAATTGCCAAACGAAGAAGTGGCAGTGGGCAGGGCACACTACTCACAGAACAGATGGCCGATGGGGCCGAAAGGTTCTGGAGTGGCGACCGCGTACCGGAAGATGTAGAGTGGGAAGGCCTCCCATATCGGACCGACGACCTTGTGAAGGCCGCGGGAATCCGCTGGATGTGGGAAGCACAAGACCAGTCGAAGTGGAGGAGCCTGGGGGAGGCCTATGTCCAGCAGTGGACGTCTTTCGGCTGAAATGATGATGATGATGATTGGAAATCTTATTGCTGAGTGCCATAAAGTATGTTGTAAGATCTTAACGCCGATGAAGTCGCGGGCAGAAGCTAGCTCTCAATAAAACTAAAATTATAATCGGTAAGGAAGATTGTACCTAACTATGTAATCGGTAAGGAAGATTGTACCTAACTATGTAATCGGTAAGGAAGATTGTACCTAACTATGTAATCGGTAAGGAAGATTGTACCTAACTATGTAATCGGTAAGGAAGATTGTACCTAACTATGTAATCGGTAAGGAAGATTGTACCTAACTATGTAATCGGTAAGGAAGATTGTACCTAACTATGTAATCGGTAAGGAAGTTTGTACCTAACTATGTAATCGGTAAGGAAGATTGTACCTAACTATGTAATTGTTTTGTAAAACGCATATTAGTTTCACTTGTACATACCTTCAGTAATTACTTTTTAAATTCATAAATGCACATTTATTAGACGGAAGTATGATACGCACCTTATAACTAACTACCTACTAATTCTTGCTAATTACTTAATTGATTGTCAGAAACTTCAAATATGGCCTTTAAAATTAAATAATCGCTACAGGGCGACATACTCATGGATTCCTTCCAAGTCATTATCATCTGCTTCGCCTCCCCTGACTTTGTTGGAATCGGCTTCCAGTACAACTGAATGCAGCTGCTAAAAAGTATTTTACATGGAGCGACTTCCGAGTACTTAAGTAAGTATTTATAGGAAAAACTACTAAACGACTAATTTGTGCATTCTTTGCCTCTTCAGCTCAAAGCCAAAGCTTCATATTCTACACGCCTCCGACATATAAATAACAAATCTGCTAGTCACGAGTGAATTCGTTACTGCTATTCTAGGCAGGTGAGAAGCATCGGCTACCACATCATCGCATAGACCATAGCATAAATTGAGAATCACTGTCCTAAAAACAGTTTATAAACAACAGTAATGATTAGGCCTTTCTTAGTGTAACCAGGTAGGAAACGCCGACCTCATCTAGTTTTTAAAATATGATTGACGTGTTAAAGCGTTTTTACAAACCTACTTACAGAAATAACATCATTTATAAATTACAAAACAGGTACATAATAATACAAATATGCCATTGAAGCAGTTTATCATCTGTTTAGTCTCTTCCCAGCTATGTTCGGGTCGGCTTCCAGTCTAACCGCTTGCAGCTGAGTACTAGGATTTTCCACGGAGCGACTGCCTATCTGACCTCCACAAACCAGTTACTGGAAATATACCCCTTGGTAAGATTGGTTGTCAGACTTTCGGGCTTCAAACGACCCACAACACAACGACTGTCAAAGATCCACAAATGACAACGGACCAACGGCTTACCGTGCTTTCCGAGGCATGGAAGTGTCTTGATATGTAAAGATCGTCACCTATCCACGGACCAACCAGGGCAAGCGTAGATTAACCTAATTGGTCGGCACGTGCTGCTGTTATTACTCAGCCACAATCCCGTCTAAACAAATTCCTAATTTTTATCGAAAACTGTCTAATAATATAAATTATTATCATTTGTTAAAACAAATGACACCAATATTAATAACAACAACATTTAAACCTAAAAACACCAAAGTGGACTCGCAAATTTTGAGTCATGTCTAAACTACCAATAGGCCCCACAGGAGGCATTAATACCACCTTTTTTGTATGAAGATGGCGTTGTTTTGGCGTGTTCTGTGGCCCACCATTTGCACTACACGAGCCAAAAAGAACAGACCAGTCATTAAAACCCTATATTAAATCTTGCATCATCTATAAACAATAGCAAACATTCGCAAGAAGCCTATTACAAATGTTACAACTGTGTTACTGACCCATTGCATGGTTTTGCTATTTTGCATCTTAAAACGCTTAAATAACATTGCAAGACTAGGAATTAGACGACCCAACACAGCGTTACGGAACAAAAAACGCAGCTGCATATAAAAATATGAAGTCTCGTGGAGGTGTAGGTCATCAACACCTTATTGTAAGCTCATTTGGAATATTGATTAGGCCGTGAACGTGATAAGGATCCGAATTGTCTAAGCGAACGTTACAAACACGAGAGTTTAAACGTTTGTTTGTTACTCGCATGCCGTAACCGCTGGACAGATTTGGATTGAATTTGATTCGCAGAAAGGATGCGTTTGCACAGTCAGCCTATCATTTTTCCACCGCTAAGACAGACATCCTCTCTGTGAGAGGGAGTGAGCCGTAATCCACTACGCAGGTCCAGTGCGAGTTGGTAGATGTCACATGTCTTTGAATTTTGGTTCTAGGACATGTCGGTTTCCTCACGATGTTTTCCTTCACTGTTTTAAAAGGTTCTAAATTCTAAATTCTGGGTTCTGGGTTAATTTTGGGTTCTAAATTTTCCGGACGATCTAAATCACCGGTGCGTCCAAAGTCACCGTTGGCTTCCACTTCCCGTGAAAAGTCCTTTCGTTTTCAACAAAATAAAACGACGCACAGAAAGACTAAAAAGCAAAAATTTGACAATCAAAAGAGTGCGAAAAGGTGAATTTAACAGGAGTAAGCACAAATGATTCGGTGTCTGATGCATTACCGAGAAGTGTGGGCCCACTTCGGGCAACCCAAGATGATTCTCAAAAAAAAAATCTGCGCTTGTCGGGGTTTGAACTTATGACCTACAACTCGTAAGTCGCGGTCGTTTTCCACTAGGCCACCACTGCTCTATCTAGTCTTTATGCGTTTGCAATGGTTTCCCATGTTGAGTCAAGAACGAAAGCTAGGTTCTAATGAGAAGATACTGATGACTATCGTGATCGTACCGCACCGTATAGTAGTCAACTATAGGAATAAAGGAGAGCTACACTGCTGGCCTCTTTCTTTCAAACTTGTTATCCCAAGCTTATGAGGGAAGAGGGGCTTAAATATGTATTGGTGATTGTAGAAGATTTATTTTAACGAAACATTAGGTTCTGCGCATCTTCCTGTCGTATTCACTAAAAAATGCGGTTGCAAATTTCATGGTTGTTATTAAAAACATGTAACTAAGTAGGTATAACAGTAATAAATTCAACTAAAGCAGTTACAGGTGGCTAGCTAGTGGCATAACGCCTGTTAAGACGTATTGCAAGTAGAAACTGATAACAATCTGATAAATGCCATGTTGTATTTTACGCTGCTGTTATCAGCATGAAATCGCGTTAGTTGGCAATTTTAGTATCGGAAAGTTTTTTTTTGCAATAGTTTCGGATCTTTCAATAATAGAAATGGCGCAACACCTTCTCTTTAGCATCCAGATCGTCGTCAATCTGCTTAGTGTTTTTCCAAGTTTATTGGGGTGGTCTTCCAGTTTATCCGGCTGCAGCTGAATGGAGCGACTGCCTATTTGATCTCCAAAACCAGCTGCTGGGTAACCCGATACCCCTTGGTAAGACTGATTACCAGACTTGGGCATCTGATTACCCGTTATTGACATCACAGTGGGCCCTATCAGAACACCAGCGCTGCGACACCTTTAAATGTCGCAGCATCATGCTGAGATTTTTTGGCCTCGTACAGATTTTTTTTTTTTAATTTTTATAATGTTTTTTTTTTTTTGTTAAGCATATTGTGTAGTTAAGGTTGTGATATTCCTGTGCGAGTCTAATAAATACTTTTTCTTACTTTCTTTCTTTCTTTATTACTACGACTCTCATACGAATGACAGCCGGCACCAACGAAGGGGTCGATACCTATGTAATGGATGGTCACCCATCTAACCGGCCGCGGCAAGCGTAGCTTAATATCCATCGACCAGTGCGGCTGTTATCATTTAGCCGATGTCTGTTGTTATTATTAGTTGTTCAGTTACCATATTGTTCGTCATCATTGAAAAATGAAATGTTTATTTAGGTAAGTAGGTACACTTTTAAACGTCAATATTTTTTAAAACTAGATGGCGCCGGCATTTCTTAGCTGATTGTTCCCTGAGAAGAAAAGCCGAAACAAACTCAGGGGCCATGGTCTCTTTTAAAATTCAAACAATATATTATTTGAATTTTATGTGAGTCCATTGCCATTGTCCAATGCAGGGCCAATGTCTGGAAGGGCCTTTTGAAGAAAGAGCCATTACAGCTTTGAGCTGACCAGTCACAACAGACGACATGTATGTATCAGTTACCGTGTAGCTTAACCCTATTTTAGGGAGCTTAACGACCCGTCACAAGACGCTACCAGATCAGCAGGACATTTGCGTAGGCCATTTACAAAATACTCAAAACCACCAGACGAGTTATAAAGTCGAGTGTTCAATCTAGCCTGCATAGTACTCACATTTACAGTCAGTTTACTCTGTAAGTGTCATCAAAAGTAATGTCACGTAAATTAGTACCTACTTAAAATTTTAATTTTATATCTATCTAATACCTTTAAACGAGCAATTCTTGTATATGTATCTGATACTTTTTAACGAGCAATACCTACGTTTAAACGAGCAATACCTATAAACGAGCAATTCTTGTACATATGTAGATATATATAATATACTCGAATATATATAATCTGAATCACGGAAACGGCTCGGAAATTTAGTATGCAGAGGGTTTCGGGGGCGATAAATCGATCTAGCTAGGTTTCATTTATAGTAAATGAAAAAAAATACCGAGTGGAGCTCGGTCATCCAGATATTTTTACATTAAAACGAAAAACGTGCACTGTAGGTATTCAAGCGTCATCGCCACAACAGCTGGTTGTCTGCTACTCATTAAACTTAAAACTTGTTACCAAAAATACCTCGTTGGTCCAGTGGTCACAAGCGCTATTGCTGAGCAAAAACCCAATAACGCATTAGCCCTAGCCCGACTTACGAAACAAACACAGGGCGGCACCCTAAGGATATTGCTTCATATGTACGAAAAATGTGTCTATTTCACGCAATGAATGTTGGTGAAATGTCAAAATGAAAGCCATTGCTACTGTTAGAGTATTTAACGCTATTATTGCCAAGTCGGACAAAGTATTAATGGGGTTTTACATCAGGATCTTCTCAGTAGCAGCTCGGTGTCTGGGTTTGTGAGTGATGCGTGATTGATGGCAATGAGGTCGCCCCCTTAATAGGGGGTCCCATTGTAATCATGGGACTTGAACATTAAGCGGCGAAATGTAGGTGACCTCTGAATAACCCTTCGGGAAAAAATAGGCGTGATGCCTAGCCATAGAAATGGAACCTTGGGTGAGGACCACGGGATTTTTTTAAATTTGTCTAGCTACATGAATTTGCTCTCGTAAGAATTAGGATACGAGAAAAAACGATGGCAGTACATAGTATAATCACTTTCAATCTTCACATTTGATGTCTAGACAAGTTTATTCTCATACATACCTAAAACGTTTTCATGTGCCATTGTTGTCGACTAAAATAAACCAAACGCAGTTTGTTTTTTGTCATACAAAATATGTGTATTACCTACTACTCGCTTTTTAACCGTTAGTTTCATATTAACAAAGGTATCATTACGACCGTTCGTAAGGTCACTGGAACAACAGTAAAAGTAGGTAAAACCATAATTTGGATGTTTAATTTTTTACAAACATGAATATCTATTAAAATCTAGTCGGCCTTTTTCTTAGAACTGGTTTATTTTTCTATCTTTTTTTCATTTATGTGCAAACTGGTCTTTATGTAATAGAAAAACATGGACACGGATTTTGATTAGATACAATTAAACGATTTATTATTGGTTATTAATTAAATAATTGCGTCTGGGCTGCTGCTAAATGGTTTTATCTTCATCTATGTAATGTTGTTATGATACTAGAATCTTCCATGATTGTAACCAGACGGAAAAGTTTTGGTTTAATTAGACTCTTTAAGTAACACTAACCTTTGAAACGTATTTATTTATCGTACACCAGAAAATACAAACAAAATACTAACTTGCTGTGGTCCAGACCAAAATCCCTACATAATTATTAGTGTTTTCCTATACCGGTTTTATTTATTTTTTTATTTTTTTGGTGAGGAATCAACTTCTCCCGCTCTGGGTGGTTTACTGACTAAAACCCACCCGTGTTCCCTCAGTTGCCTGTGACCTCACTTGCTTTAGTAAGCTCAAATAAGAATACCTTATCTGTAAAGTAAAGTTCATTTTGCATGTTGTAAAGGCCATAGATATAACTACAAACTATGCGCTTCCTGTTATACGATTTACTGCACCGGAATCATGGGGCTTTGCTCTCGTTCAAATTGCATGGGGAGCGAAGCCGTGCCCGACTGCCATGCCGCGTCGCGCGTCCTGGCGAGACGTGCTACGTCACAATACTCCCGATTGCCGAAAATAAATCTGTGCTACGAAATCTACGAGGGCTACGCGCGTAGCACTTACCTATTTTTATATGTAATTTGACCCACAATGACCTAATTCTAAAGGAAATTGTGATCGCTGTCAAAAATCACAATTGTAGAATGTAGGTACAATCGGGATTCGCTTCATAATTATGTCTATTGCAAGTCAGTTTATTTTAGGTTACCTACGAGTAAATATCCGTTACCTTACTGGTCAACAGTTACGATTATATCGACATCACTAAAGTCTAATAAAAAGTTTAGCGTGCAGGTAATTGACTTAAGAAAAACCAAACATGCTATTTTTTATAGATACTTAACACTAAACGAGTACAAGCAAAACTAAAGTAAATGGCACGACAAAAATTCATGGTAAAAATATACCGCGTTGATTGTAAACAAACACGCACTTCCCATAGGAAATGTAAATTATTTATGAAATGACCCCAGGCAGACATTGCGCTTCAAATATGTGTGGCAGGAATCAACGCGCAAACTGAAACACAGCTGAATACAGCACATTGTTTTAGAAGAGAAGTTATATTATTTCGCCGTTTATAAAAAAATAATTAGGTGTTTCATAGAAACGTACATACGTACGCGGTCAGAATGTACGGCATAGCAATTTTTTTTTTAACGTAAAGTATTAATTTTCCGAAACATTTACTGAATGGTAGCGCCGAATGTCCGTGCCACCCCGTATTGTCAAACACTTTCACCTAATACATTTTTTTTTACCGTAGATGATAAGAAAATGGTAAGTAATCATTAGCTACGTATTAACTCACCTTGTCAACTGCCTCTTCATCAGAGGTGCACAGCTTCACCGAATTCTGTCTCTTGGTGATCACGGACCTCGAGGAGTACCGGTGCGACAACCTCCTCGCAAAGTTACTCTTGAAGTCTTCACATCTCATGATGGACTCCACTGGTCTACTGAACTCCTGGTCCAGTGGGCCGGGAACCTCATCAGCATTTTGCATGAACATCGTTGTTTACAAAACACATTAAAAGTCATTATATACGTGCAACTTCATTTAATAAAGATCGTAGGTTGAATTTAAAGTGACGATGGTTTAGCGCGCGCGCAGACATGCAACCGTCATCGCGTGCGGTGTATGTGGTACTGAGTCTATTGCACACCTGTCTTGTTTACACCTTGCGAACACTACTCATAAAAAGAAATACTTTAAAAGGTGTCCATGCTAAAAAAAAATATACACTTCTTTAACTAGTTTTGTATTCCGTAGTACAGTATTTAAATTAACAAAATATATTTTATTAAGAGATTGCGTACAAGTTGTTAAAGTTGTGTTTTCAATTTAACTTTTAGTGTCATCTAGTGATACATTACGATTTTATTTGGAACCGTGGAACGTAACGCACGCTTTAGTTCATTACTTTACACAAAGATGGCTCTGTACTCAGCAGGTAGTAATGTTAATAGTAATTACAAGATGTCACTACTCTACACTTAAAAAGGAAAATTCCAAATTTGTAGAACCTCCGTGAAACAGTCACTGAATTTATTTTTATTTTGACAACTGTCATTCGTGTTTTCGGATTGTTTTACCAGGTTGGACCTAAAACCCTCTAAATTATTTGATAGTTTGGAAATATGATAAATTTTATTGTTGTTTGGCCATCCGCCACTGACCATCAATATTTAGAATATTAAAAATGGAAGTTAAAGATAGACCACTAGGCAAAGACCTCAAAAGATCAGGTAAAAAAAAAATATTTTTATCTTATGACAGGCACTTACAATGACAACTATTGAGCTAAATACAAAGAGAACCTGTAGAAATTCAACGTCTTCGGGTGGTCAAACTCTTTTTTGCTCTGTTAGCCCGATGTACCCACTGTGTAGGGGACTTTAATCTGCGCCATCCATTTTATTTTATGTCTAGTTCAAGATTTCAAGGTACAGGGCAAATTCGTTCCCTAATACAATATTAAAAAGCCCATAATCCAATTTGCACATGCATGGGACTGTGTGTTTCTCCAATTTCGCCCACTAACGACATTTTGTCATGTATAGATATCACTATTCTGCCACCAGCACTACTGACTGTAAACGCTCTAAAAATCTTAAGACTGTTATCGCAGAACAGATAAATAGTTTCAATAGACTCACCTTTGATGATATAAGTAAGTACTCATAAGATTTTCATAGTATTGAATTTATTCGAAGTACGTATCTAAGGCAAGGCTTGCAGGAACGCTTTTGGGTCAGAGTGGGATATTGCAGGTTGATATAAATCTATAAGGTGTAACAGAATGAATGAATTAAGACCTGAAAGTAGTTTGTTCCTAATTGATTGCTAAATCTAATTATTTTCGTAGCAAAATTATGTATTTTGCCATACGTACCGCCGATAGAGCCAAAGAAAATTTGATCTTATTCCAAGGCTCAATTTTAAATTCATTAAGTAACGCTAATGTCAACACGATTTTCTATATCAGTTAGCTAATAAAAAAACAAGTTTTGGGCATTTTATTATGCTTTTAACTCAATACTCTAATTGGGGTGTCTCGTGTTAATTATGTTACACGTTGTATAATAAAATTATGATTATTCTAGGATGTGCTATACTAATAAAGATTAGTCTGGGAACGTTAAAGGTATCAACAGTCGGATTCTGCTCGACAACAAAATTTGACTTGGCGATCAACATTTTATAACGCAAACCGGGTACTTCCTGGCCTCACTTCTCTTCTCGACCAGATAAGTAAGTAACAAGTCAGAAAAATATTATCAGCGATTTAGCTCTGGACCCCGCTTTTCTGCATTTGAGTCGCTATTCCAGAGCTAGTTAGTGACAGAATGTTGAAATTGCGCTCAAACACGAAGCTGAAACGCCGAAACGTATGATTTATCAATAAGCCCACGTTCCCAAGGATGTAATAAAATCGCGGCATGATCTTTTCGCACACTGTGAGTTGAAAATCTGAAACTTCGTTTTTTCGGCCCCCTGAGACTCACTCGCGCTGCCTCTGTTGGATTCTCAATGCGAACCATATCTAAGCTTTGAGAGACAGGCAACACCGAGAGTTGAAAATCTTTGAGAGACAGGCAACACCGAGAGTTGAAAATCTTTGAGAGACAGGCAACACCGAGAGTTGAAAATCTTTGAGAGACAGGCAACACCGAGAGTTGAAAATCTTTGAGAGACCGGCAACACCGAGAGTTGAAAATCTTTGAGAGACAGGCAACACCGAGAGTTGAAAATCTTTGAGAGACAGGCAACACCGAGAGTTGAAAATCTTTGAGAAACAGGCAACACCGAGAGTTGAAAATCTTTGAGAGACAGGCAACACCGAGAGTTGAAAATCTTTGAGAGACAGGCAACACCGAGAGTTGAAAATCTTTGAGAGACAGGTAACATCGAGAGTTGAAAATCTTTGAGAGACAGGCAACACCGAGAGTTGAAGTTCCAGAGCGCGAAAAAAATCCGCCGCGATGTTATTACATCCGTGTGAACGAAGGCTTCACACTTATATTTACTTTAAGGTGAACCTAGTCCACATTTTTTCCATACAAACTTCGGGAGTGTTTTACTCCACTGTCTGACATGGCACATCCAAAGTAAAATATGATATCGTTTTGTCTCATTATTAATATTGTCTGTACGGAAACAGAATACTAAAATAAAACCCATTCAAAAGTTAGTAGCCAACAAAGATTCGTTTTTCTTGCTAATTTTACTTAACTTTAAGCGTGTTTAAGTAATCAAATAAGTGTAAAATCTCCAAAACCAAGTCGGTACCGATAAAGTTCAATTATCGAAAAGTTCAATAAACTTTATGTCGGTACCGATAAAGTTCAATTATCGAAAAGTTCAATAAACTTTATTGGTAAAACCCATTCAAAAGTTAGTAGCCAACAAAGATTCGTTTTTCTTGCTAATTTTACTTAACTTTAAGCGTGTTTAAGTAATCAAAGAAGTGTAAAATCTCCAAAACCAAGTTGGTACCGATAAAGTTAAATTATCGAAAAGTTCAATAAACTTTATTGGTTATTGATTTATGCATTGGCTTTTTCATAAAACCCGATCTTCCAAAGGACTTTTCTTCATTTTTTCGCGTATTTTTTACTATAAATGATCCTGCATTTCACTCAATAAAGTTGTGCGTGTAGACTAGCGTCTAACTGCTCATCACTGATGAGCCTGGTGAGACAACGTGCTTTTTAGCCAGGCCCACCAGTGACTTCGAGCCCGCGACTAGGTTCCCCTTAAATCCAGGTATCCTCACGATGTTTTCCTTCACCGATGTCAGTTATGGCCAAGATAAACTCACTATGTACATATAAACTGAAAAAATCACATTGGTAGGTTCTTATTCCTATTTGAACTCACTCAGGAAAAAAAAACAACCCATACTTAGCCCCCTTCTTAGTACTCACTTTCGGTTAGAAGGAACTCTTGTGCAAAGTTCAGCTTCTAGAAATGTAGACCTAGCGGTTTAGGCTGTCCGTTGACTGTCCGTGAATTGTAGAGATATTAGATAGGTATAACTAGCCCATAGACGCCAACTTATATAAGCCTTAATAAATTCAAATCTTTTGTAAAACTGAAACGTATGCCAAAATGCCTTTTTACTGTTAAACACTATTATGAGAACAAAAATGGTTGGCATTGAGTTGCTCCATTATATTTACCTCTTTTTTTCCATAAGTAGGTACACAATTTTACATAGACGAATATACTTTGTGATGTATAAATATTATTTTAGTTATTGTGAATGTGAGGACTGTTTGGGTCATGATTATTAATATTTGGTTAGACATACTTGCAGCTAATTAGTCATTGCTTTTGTCTTTTTTTTCTTTCAGTTAGTTTCAATGATAGTCTGGCAGTTCGAGTACTTTTATGCGGCCTACCCAAGTGTCTTTTCTTTGGTACTGTTCATCGAATTGCTCCTTATGTTTTGAATTGAGCTGCACGGTTACTGACAAATGCTTGTACTAACTGGACACAGGTCCATTCAATCTGTGTGTTTCTTTCCTCAAAAGACCATTTTGGACACCAATCTACTTGGTCTTCACATTTTCTGACCAAGATTATGTCTGTAGTTTAAAAGAGGTTGTGACCTCTGAGTTTATTTCGGCCTTTCTTCTCAGTTATAGGAAACGCCGACGTCTCTACTTACAGTTTATAAAATATTATTGACGTGTAAAAGTATTTGTACAAATAAAATCATATAACTATGTCACCGAAATAAAATCTTTTGTTTTTAGATTTTTGTAGTTTGGCTGCTGAAACATGGCGGGACCGAAGACCCCACCGAAAGTGGACATTTGCAGTACCTTCGACCTGGTGGAGATCGTGTTCATAGTCGTGTTGTTCACGTTCATTCTGATATTCATGACGCAAGCTTGCCGCATCCTGAGCTCAGGCTTCTTGGCAAGTCGGTCAACCGGCGGTGCCGCTTAAGTAAGTAGTCTGTTGCCTGCCGTCTTCATTTTCTTTCATGCTTTAGGCAGGCCCTATAGATTGATTATTGTTACTGCGCCGGGCGCCTCTTTGGCCACTCATTTTGTTTCCTGCATAATTATTTCCCCTCACCTGCCTCGTTGGTCTAGAGTAGAGGTTTTTACGAACATACTCTACAAATTAACAATTTTATTTTTGCTATTCATCAATAATGACGCGGGCATGACGTTGATGCAAAAATATCAATTTAACCACTCAAAAGCGGCGTCGCACAAATAACTCCAGTTTAAAATATTTCAACAATTTGCAAATTCGATCTTTGTCAGCATTATCGACTGCTTCGTGGGCTTTCGGTTTTCGTATCTTATTAGATAGCTGATTAAATGAAGATTCGATAGGTACCTTTAGACTCAAAGGGCGTAAATGTCAAAATGCTACTTTTCATGGGAAGCAAAAACTAGGTATAGGATTGCTATACGCCCCAAAATATATAAAAAAGTCTTATACGACCATAAAATCCGCAGTATTGTGAAATGGTTAAGTCACGAAAAGGAACGAAAAGAAAAAAGGGGTGTACTTAAATAACAGTCACTGCTTAAGTAATAAGCTAATAATTCTGTATGCATTTCACTTTTAGTTTAGTATAGTATATAGTGATCAACGCGTCGTCTGCGAGTAATATTAACCATTCTCAGGATTAAAAAAAAATACACCTTTGTTAGTTGGCTTATCTCGAATTCCATAAATTTTCGCCTGGGCGTTATGAGGTGCTTAATTGTTACAAATGGGTCACTATCGCGTCCCGGAAGGATTACGTCAAGTTACAAGTCTCCCAGGCTGATTCCCGGCCACCGTAGGCGCGGGCTTGCGAACGGCGAGTAATGGCTAGCTCCACAAAATACAGAGAGTACAGAAGTCAATCTACATACAAAGTGCGCTCGAGCAACGCACACGTAGACACCGCTCATGGACACGATATCTCGGACGGGTTGGGACCAGTGCGAGCGCGTCTGACATCCCCTGAGACACGCGTCTGTCAAGTGCAAAAATGGAGCAACAAAAAAGAAGTTATTAGGTATAATTGTTCAGTGGACTGTTGTTTAAATTCAACAGGTGTCGTTTTTTAAGCTACCAGTTGTTTCAGAGAGGTAAGTAAGTACCTAGGTATTTGCTTGTTTCGGTGGTTCGTTTTAACATAACACAGAATAGATAGTTGTAGGTAAGCGAACATGAATTTGTGGCCTTGTAATATTTTTACAATATATATTAGGTATTTATTGTAGCACCTATAAGCTAAAAAAAACGCTCATCTTCCTCATTATAAATACTTAGTTAAGATAGAACTGCCCGGCGAGCCGGCCGGCCGAGCCGCCCGCGTATCCGCCCGCCGCCGATCATAACTATTAGAGTTGATAATAGGTCTTTACCTATGAAATTGCCGTTTTGTATGAAAAAATTTAAACGATTTTTTTTCATGTATTTTTTATTTGTATTAATCGAAGTAATCACCCATGCAATCAATGCATCTTTGCCATCGCAGTGGCAGTTTATTGATGCCCTTCTTAAAGAAATCAGCTGGACGGGAGGCAACAAATTCTTCAAAGGCATTTTGTACTGCCTCTCGGGTATTTAATTTTTTTCCCGCCAAGAAGTTAACCAAATTCTGGAAAAAGTAGTAGTCTGTAGGCGCTAGGTCTGGTGAGTAGGGCGGATGACGGAGAGCTTCCAACCCCAGTTCTTGCAACTTGGAGACCGTCTGCTGTGCAGTATGAGGTCGCGCGTTGTCGTGCAGGAGCTGCGGAGACGAGCGATTGACCAATGCTGGTTGGAGATGTGCCAGCTTCTCCATCATTGTGTTCAGTTCTTCACAGTACACATCTGCAGTAATGCTCACCCCGTTTGGTAAGAAGCTGTGATGAATCACACCGGCGCTAGACCACCAAACAGTGACCATCACTTTTCTAGGGGTAAGTTTTCGTTTAGGGCATTGTTTAGGTGCTGAACCAGGATCCAACCAACTTGCTGAGCGCTTGCGGTTATCAAACAGAATCCATTTTTCATCGCAGGTAACAATGCGGTTCAAAATTCCTTCATTTGTGTGTCTGTTGAGCAGTGCAAGGCACGTCTCGACGCGTACTTCGCGCTGACGATCATTGAGTTCGTGGGGCACCCATTTGTCAAGCTTTTTTACCTTGCCAATTTGACGCAAATGGACCAATATTGTTTTGACGCTAACGTCGAAAGCTGCTGCTAATTCAGCCGTAGATTGTGTATCATCAGCTTCCACAATCGCCTTTAATTCGTCATTGTCGACCAAAGTCTTCGGACGACCGCGAGGTTCATTTTTCAGGTCGAAATTTCCAGAACGGAAGCGAGCAAACCAATAACAGGTGGTGCGTTGGTTTGTAGTGTTAGCTCCGTAAACGTCGTTGATGTTGCGTGCCGCTTGTGCCGCGTTGCTGCCACGACGGTACTCATATTCCATAATTACTCGAATTTTTAACGTATCCATGATGACGAAAAAGATTGAAATGCGATGAAAATGTAACACTAATCAATAAACAAATGACTACTTTTGGAAAAAAAAATCCATGTTTTTCAAATAAAATTAATTTGAAATTAGAATTCTTACCCAAACAAAAATTATTTTGATTTGAAATGGCCAGTACTGCAAAACGGCAATTTCATAGGTAAAGACCTAATATTATTTGTGATCATGGCAAGAATATGTTATAAGGTGGCATTAAGCTCTCTCTCTCTTTCTCTATCTCTCTCTCACTACTACGATAGCTTTTTGTGCATAAGCCAAAGTTAACAACCCTAGCGCGACCGCCGGGCGTAGACGTATGAAAAGTGAAGTACATACCTACATGTGATTGACTTCTCTACTCTCTGTATTTTGTGGTAGCTCGGTGTCCGGTAAAACCAAGCCTGAGTCGACGCCGCGTTGTGTTCCACGCCCGCCTAAAGAGATGTCAGCACCAACTGGTGGGGTCCGCAAGGACCGATGCCTGCCAGGGGTGCGGGTTGTTCGAAAGAGATACCGTTGCCCCTAGTTCACATGCAACTGAGGGAACACGGGTAGGTTTTAGTCAGTAAAAGTCTCACACGCCCTCCTGCTCCACCCAGAGCGGGGGAAATTATTTGATGATTTCCCAACCTCAAAAAAAAAACCGCGTAGGTACCTATTATGAACACTTCGAGACACGAAACATGTAAGATCTCTCAATAGGAGTAACTACTTCGAAACTAAGACACCAATAAAAAAGTCTGTCGGTGAAAATAAAACAAATATTGTGTTTTTAATTATTTTAGCCAAACGTGAACGTGATTGGTTTATCAATTTGAATAATTGAGGTATCATTTGATTTGTCTTGACACTACAAGTGACTCAGGCTATGGCTGTCCCACCGCTGAAGGAGGCTTACTATCTTGCTTAAAAAACTTACAATATGGCCGGCAGAGGGCAGTATGAACAGTCACCAAACATCTATAAAAACATGTAGGCATATCAAAGAGATAGGTACGTAACAAACTTAGAAATCAAATAAAATCAAAAGTCATCTATTAAAACTAAGCTGAGATGAGAGTCAGCACTTTTTGAACGTCTGAGTTACATAAGACAGTCCCCCAAAACGACCACCCTTGCCCACTTCATAGAAAACAGAAGTAACTCAACAAACTCCGCAGCAGGACAGCTCGCTGTTCATTTAGAAGAACATGATTCTATACATACATTAGTAAAATAAGTAAGTAATCCACATTACGAAACACAAACATTAATTACAAAATAACTTACCATAAGTTAGCTAGCACACGCCAATATACCAACAAAACGTTGAAAACTATACTCAAGCAGAAATAAATAACAAAAACGTGAAGAGAACATATTATGTATCTAAATAAACATATAGATATTGTCCGTATAGATGTAGCTCCCGTTAAGATTTTTCAGCGAGAAAAAGTCGATGGCTGTAATAGTCGCGGTGGGTGCCTCATATTATGCTAGATAATTATGAGAAAGTAGTTAAGTATTTTGTTAACTTTCTTATTTTTAATTACATAATATATAATAATAAAAAAACTTTTTTACAGCAATAATGGCAACGAAAGATTAACAAGCTATCAAATAAGAAAAAAAATCTTCCGTATGGCGAAGGGTCAAAGTCAGAAGTAAGTATAACATATTATTATTAAAGTTACCTACAAAATCAAAGACAAGAAAGTATTACGTTACGTAATGAAGTGTAAAAGAGACAGGTTTACAATTTTAGTTCATTGTGCGTTCAATGAATTGCATTTTTTTTAAGTTTCGTCGATTTATCTACAATGTTCTCAACTCAAAAATCACTATTATTAGTTAAACTAGCCTGCTGTTTATGTTTTGTGGTGCAACGCGTAATAAGAGTCAAGTGTTAGTTACTTATCTGCGAGTTTACAAATTCTAATTTTTTTTTTACCTGTCTGCGCCAGAAGGAGGGTTATGTTTTTCAAGTGTATGTATGTATGTGGATTTCTTTGGCACGCTCTGTAGCCTTAACGGCTTGATCGATTTCAGCTTGAGGGGTGCCATTAGATTCGTCTTAATTGTGAGAGTGACACAGGGTATTTCAAAATTGAAGAAAAAAATGGCCGATTTTTGGCGCCATATTGTCTTAAAAAAAAATTGTTTTCTCTTTACCTATTGAGTGGGGTATCAAAATAAAGGGTTTCATAAATAGGCCTCATTAACTTTAAAAATAATTATATTAACTTTTTTTACCAAATTCAAAAAACCCGATTGCCTAAAAAGTGAATTTTAATTAATATTAGACTGAATACTATAAGCAATCTCATGCAGTCGGCGGCAATAAAGGTGGTTATTGTTAAATTTAAGAAGCTGCGATTTTGATTTTGTAATATTTTTATTTTATTAACCTGACTAAACGTGCAAGTGGACAGATAAGTGGAGTTAATTTTTTTTTTTTTTTTTTAATATTCAATTAATCAAATCAAAGCACTCAATCTGTATGGGGCATAACACATTGGTTTTGTGATCCATAAACGTGGTACTTACTTCAAAATTTTAAAAAATCTACTTAGCATAATCAGCCTATAATATTCCCACTGTTGGGACAAAGGCTTCCTCTCTTCGAGAGTGGACTTTAATTTAACACTGAGCCCTATGTGGGTTAGTAGATGTCACATGTCTACGAATTTTTGGTTCTAGAATAATGATGTCGGTGTCCTCATGATGTTTTCTTTCACGGTTTTGAGAGCAGTGGTATCAAATAATTTGCAAAAACAATAGTGCCTGCTGCATCGCATACGCTGCGGCAGGTTATACACAAGACCGAAGAGTATAACCTGCCTCGCTGCTTAGCGTTTGTGGACTACGAAAAAGCCTTCGATTCGATCGAGACCTGAAGTGTCTTTACCAAAACGCCACTATCTCAGTCCGACTCCGCGACCAGGCTTCGAAACCTATCCTTCTGCAGCGAGGTGTGCGACAGAGAGACGTTATCTCTGCGATACTGTTCACCGCTGCAATGGCGGATGTCTTAAAGGTTCTGGACTGAAAAGGGGCTGGCATCAACATCAATGGCAAGTAGATCACTCACCTTCGGTTTGTTGTTGATATAGTTGTCATGGCTCAGACCATGGAGGACCTCAGTGCAATGCTTGATGACCTCAGTAGAGCTTCCAAAAGAGTGGGTCTAAAAATGAACATGAACAAGGCAAAGGTCATGTCAAATGCCCATGTAACACCTGCTCTCATGACGATTGGAGACGCTACACTCGAAGTTGTGGACGAGTACGTTTACCTAGGACAAACTGTCCAGTTAGATAGGTCCAACTTCGAGAAAGAGGCCAATCGTTGAATCCAACATGGCACTGAAACGAGGTGGCTCACAATGGGCCTTATCAGAAGGGTAGAAGTCACCCAAAGGGCCATGGAGAGGATTATGCTTGGAGTTTCTCCTGCGTGATCGAATCAAGAATGAAGAGATCCGCAGGAGAACCAAGGCAACCGACATAGCCCAAAGAATTGCAAAACTTAAGTGGCAGTGGGCAGGGCACATTGCTCGCAGTACAGATGGCCGATGGGGCTGAAAGGTTATGGAGTGGCGACCGCGTACCTGATGACGTAGAGTTGGAAGGCATCCCACAAGGTGGACCGATGACCTTGTGAAGGCCGCAGGAATCAGCTGGATGCGGGAAGCACAGAACCGGTCGAAGTGCAGCTTGGGAGAGGCCTATATCCAGCAGTGGACGTATTTTGGCTGAAATGATGATGATGATGAAAGTGCCTGCTTTGGTTCTTGGTTGTGGAATTTCAACTCGTAAGTCACTTTCATTACCACTGGGCCACTGCTACTCTAAAGAAAATTATCTGGGGGCCGATTCTACTAATTTGCAACGTTACACGTTAAACTGTGTTTCCACAACAGTTCGATTTCGATCGCCGTTCGATAGTTACATAAAAAGTCATTCTACTATTTTATAAGCAAAATGGAAACTAAACTTAAAACGAATTGCAACTGAACTGTAGCGGGAACACAGAGGGTAACCCGCGTTACCAACATGCCAAAATAATATGTTTTATTAATACCAAAAAGAAAAAAGTTGAATCTAAAAATGTTACTAAACACGAATATGTGGCACTAAAAGTATTTTCTATAATTAAAAGACATAATGATCATAATTTTATCATTAACTTTGTCCTATAGTAAACGTCACGCTCATGTTCGATTTTGTTAGTAGAATAGGTTTTGACATTGTTTCAATCGATCGTTGCCGTAACTAAAACGTAACCGCAGCTGTGTCGCAGCTGGACCGTTGTTCATTTTAGTAGAATGCGAAAACGCTTAAAAGTGGTGATTCGGTTGCGGTTCTATTGCGTTTTTTTAGCAAATTTGTTAGTAGAATCGGCCCCCTGATATGCAGATAATTATAATGATTGATGTTGAAATATCTTTATCGGTAGATATCTCTATGGTAAAGTTGTGTTGCACATAACTCGCTTTTGTTAAGGCGTTTATTTGTAACAACATAGGGCAGATAATGGGCCGTGCCGCCGCACAGTGGGCTGGGATTACAAGGTTGGGTCTTAAGAGATCAAATGTATTTTTTTGGTATCTAGGCATAAATTTAAAACGTTTTTACTCTTTGACTTTTTTTAATTTAACGAGTACTTTCGGAGATATAGCCATATCAAATTTGTATGAAGAGTTATGTTATTTTAGTTAAGCAATTTATTCCAATTAAATTGAAATTGAAAATAATGTAGGTATACTAAACGGCCTGAAAACCTGAATACCTACTTAGTTCTTTAAAAAAAAAACAATGTTCGACATTTTCCACCACCATAGGTAGGTATGACGTAATTTGTTTTGAGACTTATTTCCGGGAATCAAGGGATAAGAGTGCGCGAGCGCAACAACAAGTTATGACGTGTCGTAACGTGATTGGTGCAACGATAGGGTATCTACGGAATGTTCGGTTGCATTCAAACGTACTTCAGTGTTCTATTACCCACCATAATAGACGCACTACCCCCACATGTGTGGGTATACAAAATAGCAAATAAGTAAGTAATGAATGTTCATTACTTACTTATTTGCTATTTTGTATTTGTGAAAATGTTTGAAAATTTAGTGACAAACCTTGATCTTTTCGTTATTTTAAAAAAACAGTGGCAGTATTAAAAATAATGACAGTTTGTGTAGTGAGATAAGGTCTAAATTTTTAGTCGAATTAAGTGATGATCACGAAAAGACCTTAAAGTTGTTTTATGCAAAATTTTGTTATAATTTAAATGGAAGATGGGAAAACGCTTATCGTAAAGAAAATATATTCAGAACTAAAAATAGTGAATGGTTACAAGAAAACATAATATGGCCAGACTTTATTAAGTGTTTAATAGGCAGTAATGAAGATCAACCAGCACCGAGTACATCAACTCAGTATGTATCACCATCAAAAGTTTCTGTCGGTGTCTCCACCGAACAAAGCCCAAGAAAACCTTTTTATGAATTAGCGCCTAAACAGAAAAAAAGGCGTGCAGAAAACTTTCATTTATCTTCGGACGAAATAAAATATGCATATTTTGAGCAGTTGAAAGCGGATGGGAATGAGGAGGTTGCTAAAATACTAGAACATTTACTAAAGAATCCCCAAGATGTAAAAAAAGTTAAAAAGTGCATATCTGTTAAAGAAAAAAAACCTGTGTTTTCTCCGAATGAGGCTTTAGGGTTATTTTTATCACTTAAGCTGACCAAGTGGCAATACAATACTTTAAGAAAAAGTGTTAACGAAAAAGACAGTAGTAATACATTTCCATCTTATTATCAAGTGCAACATGCGAAACAGAAATGCTATCCACCAAAATATGCTATTACAGTGAAAGAAACCTCAGCTAAAATAAAGTTACAAGCCCTATTGGATATAACGACAACAAGAATAATGACGTCACTCGTCATAGATAGTGGTTGTAAAGAATTTACACTAATCAGTAAGTGGGGATTTGACGGTGCTTCTAATCAAGCCAATTACAAACAAAAAATGCAAACAGACATTTTGCATTCGTTAATGTGGATACCCTTGACAGTGATTAAATTAAAACAGTGCAGTGGCCAGTAGTGATTGTGATTTTTACTTATTTATTTATTTATTTTATTAGTCCTTAGTGGATGAGGCCTAAAGGGGAGACCACTACATAAAAAAAAACGCACCTAGTTCTTAACCTATATGGTGGTGTGGAATAGAGAACAAAATTTGAAATTGCGACCAAATCGCAGAAAATCGCAACCCGAGAATAGGCGCTAAAATAGGACAAATATACGTACTATGCATACGTAGAGTCAATTCTTTGAGAAAATTTGAGAATTTCGAGATTTTCACATTTTTTTCTTTTGCTTCATACAAAAATTACTTTGGATATTTATAACTCCGAAAATACTAAGTTATCTGAACGACCCTCATAGAAATAATTACTTATAATCGATAGATAAATCCAACACAATATTTAAAATTTCAGAAAAAGAAACTTTTTTTTTTAAATGCTAAGTCCTTTACCGGCCCGTTTCAGCCCACTGTGCGCCGTGGATGATGTAATACTGCGAGAGATCTGTTTCCGTATTGCGGTCTATTGTGAATTCTAACTGCACAGTGATCTAATGAAAAGAGGTGTTTGGCGGGCCCTAGATCAAATATATTGCACAAGATCTCGATATACGCAATGTTTTTGACCGTCTAGGGCTAAATATAGAATATTGCGGATTATCTATTGAATAAAAGTTAAGTAATTGCATCATAATTTTTTTGTTTTACGGTCATAAAAAGAGAGGGACTGGGCCGTACTCCACCACGCGGGCATAGTCTGGGTTGGTAGATGTCACATATCTTCGAAATGACATGTCGGTTTCCTCACGATGTTTTCCTTTGACGTTGACAGCAGTGGTGATGAAATCAAATATACAAAGTGCCTTAAGTGCCGTCCTGGGTTCGAACTCACGACCTACACTCGTAAGTCTGAGCCGATACTACTGGGATACTCCTGGCTCTCAGCGTCATCTGTGTCACGTCCGTATACACCTTCAGTGTGAGTCCAGCGGGGTAATTGCCGTACGCTGTAACAGTCGGAATGGTTTTCATTTTTTATTTATTTTATTTATTTATTTAAATGCGATAGTAAAGTTAAACCCGTGGCTAAACACACAAAAATAAAATTAAAACACACAACAAAGATCATTGTTTGTAACATAATATAAACAATAAAACTATTGCGAATTCACTCCAATGGCATGTAAATATATTCAATTCGACTTGAATGTACACGCGCATAGTTGTATCTATGGTTTAGCTATCTGACTTATGGAGCCGGAAATTCGAAACAAGCTATTGACAAGAGCGCGTGTCAAAGAAAAACGTCAACGTTGCTCTTGAAAGCTATATTTTTATTTTTTGAATTTTAATAAAGTCATTTATGGAGATTTTTGAGTCTTTTTGAATTCATCTCCCAACACTGAATGTACCTAATTTATGGTGCAAATTGCTCGAGTCAGAGGGATTTTAGCCAGCATGTTGGTCCCGGCTGATGGTACGACTAGCAGTGGCAGGAGCCGTCGCCTCCACACGTAACGGTCATATACGTACACGTGCAACCGCTGCAGCAATCCCGGTTTGTGCTCTATTTTGACAGTTTAACAACATTCATTGCGTTGTTGAGCAGACAAATTTTTCGAACATATGAAGCAATGGATTAGCAGTATTCTTCAAAATGATTCAGATTGTGATTGATAGTGTGTTACATACTTAGGGTGCTGCTTCAAGCTCCCCATAGCATTTTTTCAAACAAATTTAATAGTAGTGATGGGCCGACTATGGGTTTTCCCAATCTTTGACTAGGTAGCTCTAATGACTAAATTAGTAGTAATCTTTGATCGAATTTTCGTATGCAGACTGGGTATGTTATATGTAAGAAACACGCAGTTTAATTTATCGTCGTATTGTCGTGTTCACCTTGTATTTGGTCCAAGAGCCCCGGGCCCAGACGTTACTTACCTTCTGAGTAACAAAATGAATGGGATAGAGTAGTGTTAGTATACTTAGTATGTACTTTAAACGTACGCATACCTGCTAGCTTGGGCCGACGACGCTAAAAGTACAGGTCTCAGGTACTAAAGGTACGTAGGTTAAAAACCTATAAAGCTAAAAGCCAATAAGGTTTCCACTGCTGGGATTTCTTCAAGAGGGTGTTTCGTCAAGAGGCCCCGTGCGGGTTGTTAGATGTCACATCATAATCAACCTAATAATGTTAATAATAAACCTGCTGGAAACAGGCCTCGTATCTTCGAGAGGGATATGTCTTCGAATTTCTGGTTCTCGAATATGCCCGTTTCATCACGAAGTTTTTTTCACCATTTTGAGAGAAAGTTATTAAAGGTGATTAAATTATTTACACAGAGTAAAGTAGCCAGCCTGCTTTTGGGTACGAAACTGCGAACAACTACAATTCATAAGTTAGGCCGTTACCACTCGGCCACCACTGCTCTACAAACAATAAGCGCTGATTTTTTTAGGTAGGTACCTAATTTTCACAGAATATTGTCAATAAAATCAATACTGCCAGATACATCCCCTCGGTGGTAATTTTGGTTCATCATCATCATCATTTCAGCCGAAAGACTTCCACTGTTGGACATAGGCCTCCCCCAAGCTCCGCCACTTCGACTGATTCTGTGCTTCCCGTATCCAGCGGACTCCTGTGGCCCTCACAAGGCCATCGGTCCACCTTGTGGGAGGCCTTCCAACTTCGTCTTCAGGTGCGCGGTCGCCACTCCAGAACTTTTCGGCCCCATCGATTACCTGTTCTGCGAGCAATGTGCCCTGCCCACTGCCACTTAAGTTCGGCAATTCTTCGGACTATGTTGGTTACCTTGGTTCTCCTGTGGATCTCTTCATTCCTGATTCGATCACGTAGGGAAACTCCAAGCATAACCCTCTCCATTGCCCTTTGGGTGACTTAGTCTTCTTATGAGGCCCATTGTGAGTAACCACGTTTTGGTTCCATATATCATCACTGGCAAGACGTACTGGTCAACGACTTTCGTCTTGGGACACTGCGGTATGTGGGACGTGAAGATATTGCGAAGCTTCCCGAACGCTGCCCAGCTGAAGCGGATTCGACGATTGACCTCTTTCTCAAAATTGGACCTACCTAACTGGACAGTTTGTCCTAGGTAAACGTAATCGTCCACAACTTCGAATGCAGCGCCAGCGACCGTTATGAGAGAGGGTGTTACATGGGCATTTGACATGACCTTTGTCTTGTCCATGTTCATTTTGATACCTACTCTTTCGGAAGCTCTACTGAGGTCATCGAGCATTGCACTGAGGTCCTCCATGGTCGGAGCCATGACAACTATATAATTGGCAAACCGAAGGTGAGTGATGTTGATGGCTGGGATTGGTGCAGGACGGAGCGTAGACTTCATCAGCCGAGATGTTTTCAGCTTGATTTTGAGATTCTATGTGCTTCTAACCAAACGGTGATCACTACCAGTTTTCACCGCGTTGACCGCGTTGTTATATGTTGCCAGGTCCAGCTTTCAGTGATTGTGGTAGCTGAATGTCTTCCGGGGATTGTTCGCACCCCTTGACTCACCGTGGCCTTGATCGCTACTGTAGGCAAGAGTAGGCGGGCCGCAGGGCACTAGGGGCCATTTATTTTTGGTGCTTGTCATGTTGGAGGAGTTTTGCCATAATCGCCACGCTTGGCGGGCGATCGCAGTACTGTTGTAAAAATGTATAAAGAACGCTGCTGCCCATTCTCTAGTAGTTCTCTTAGTCGCCTCTTTCGACACCCACGGGACGAAATGGGGTGGTGCTATTCTTTTAGTCCGGCACCACACAGTACAGTCCGGCACCACACAGTATTACCACCAGTTTAGCCCAGGAGACATATACAAACTACCAACTCTTCTCAGCATGTCAACAATGGGCTCTTACTTAACCATGATAGTTAAGATCATCTGTAGGTAATTGTATGTGTAAGACCAAAATGTATGAACGTAAACGAGGAGAAGGAGTAAGGATCTTAGCAGGTGGCGTCCTGTAATTTTTTGCCATCTAATAATAATAATACCAAACATTTGCAAAGTTTTTCCATACCTTTGATCAAGTTATCAATCCATTTGCTGACAAATATTTCTTAGTGAATAATTCATTTAGTAAAACAGCCTCAAAGCCGGTTGATAATTTCTTCTCAATATTGAAGAAAATGGTGACATTAAACGTAAAACATTAATTACAGAATGTGAAGAAGATGGAAATAGATTTGAGAAGAGCATGAGCAAGAAGTACGTATTCAAAGAGATTTATTTGGGCGTATGCTTGGTATATGTAGATATGCATAAAGCCGATATGACCAACATATGCATAAAGCCGATATGACCAACATTTGGGCGTATGCTTGGTATATGTAGATATGCATAAAGGCGATATGACCAACATTTGATCATACTCTATAACGGTAGTCCGTTTTCCAGGTGGCATTTGTAAAACCCAAAAATCATTTACTTATAATGAAATCTTTGGATATAGACGTTGAACATAATCCAACTTCTCTTACTGATGAAATATTATTAAATCACTATGGGGACGACTTCCATTAGACCATTAAATAACTATTGAAGCTGTGATAATAAGATGGCTTTTATGCTTAGAAAGTCGCTGTGTGTATGAACTTGAACTTTTCTTTGTGTCTGGGGGATGTTTGGCCCCTAAGTATGGTATTTTCTTTTGTGAACAGCCGCTTGCAGTATGTTAAGGTGTCACGCTAAAACAGCTGAACGCATTTGGATGAAAATAGGCACAGGGTAGACCATGCCCTGGATTACCACACAGAAAACTTTTTCTCCCAACTTTGCCACGGGATCGAAACCGTGGTGCGTAGGTAGTTAACAATATTCTGTAAAACATGCAATCAAAAATCTGCACTCAGACTTTAAGTAGTGTGTCTTTCTACGATCTGAGAGTGTGAGTAATGTTTTACGTAAGTACACAAGTTTCGGTACTGAAGTACCGAAACCTGAAAATTGTCGTTGTCGGGTATGGGTACGTTCTAAGTACATACTACCACTACTTTTTCTAAATATTTCGTCACTCAGACAAAACGATAAGTAAGTAACGTCTGAGGGCCCTAGCTCTTGCTCCAAAAATTAATACATTGTGATAAACTGGCCCTTTCCATTCGTATAGGTTGTCACCGTACTTTACATTAAGAGCAAGCAGGCACAACAGCCCTTTCACACACCATTGCCTTCGACTAAAAAGCAAGAACATTGTGAAACTCCTTACGATCTCCGTAGACGTTTGGTAATCGTGTCTAACGCAAGCGGACCGAATTATTTTTTAACCGTACAGCAACATTGATGTTATGATTGTTACATAAGTCAGTGACGTCATCCCGTGACGAGGTTCCGAGATGGCCTAATAACACAATAGAATGACGAGAGGATTCGTGAATGCGATCGACTTATATGTGGTTGTGATACTTCGAACAAAGTTTCCTTAATCGATCGATACTTTCATGTCTTTTTCTCAAAGGTTTACTTCTACGATGGATCGTTTCCTCGAATGGTAGTTCAACACACGCTCTTAAACGTGCCTCCAAATTATAAACGTTTTCGGAATTATAGGTAGGCGTTCGACGAACCGACCGTTCTAGGTATCGTCGTTCGAATAATAAAAGTTTGAAACCCGAAGCAGGCGGCTCGCCGTCTAATGTCCATTCATGGGAGGAAGACGAGGAACCGGCTATGTGAATACGTACATACGTACATAAAGTTTGATCTTAAATTGAATGGTTAGTGCCAATACCTGGCACTGATTGAATGAGCCCCCTGTGCGAATCAGGCCCGCCTTTCCCGACAAAAGTTGAGTTTGATTTTTTGACGCCGCGCCGTTTGCGATGAAACTGCCTAACGGTAATGCAAAGAGTTTTTTTTTTCAACTAGTATTTTGTTTCAGAGGCTCTTCGACAAACTTGGCACCCGAGTCGCCGCCTACTCAAAATGCACCTGATAGTACTGCAGACACGTACGTAATTTACTAAAAAACAAATTATAGACCACCATGGAATTCCCAGGCACACGCTTTGGAAGAACTTATTGAAGTTCTTCTAAAGCAAGTGACTGTATACCTACCTACTAAATATTTATAGTTACTTAAGTATAACATTAGGTACTCTCTGTTATATTCTAAGCATTCTTGTCACATACGAGTATGTACTGCCCGGGAACCGGCTGAAATAATTATAATTATATAAACTAGGAGAACAGAATGACCTACAAGACAGTTTTAATGTTAGGAGGTTTGTCATAATTCGGGGTTGTGTGAAGTTTAATTTTCTTATTTTTCAGGGGAGGCATAGTTTGTGTTCCAGGCTGTAGGCTCTTCACGGACCTTAGTGATAAAAACTTAATATGCGTTGCGTTAGTCGCTGTCCTTGTCGTCCTTTTCCTATTGAGGAAGATGTTCTACATGTATAAAGGCAGCCGACGACGAAGAAGAAGAAGATCTGTGAACGCATGCACCTGCCGATCTCGGTACCTATGTTTTATTTTCGTATGTCTTACTCTACGTCATGCGGGAACAAGGTGAAGCGCAGACATTATGTAGGCCGCATGAATGCGCTGGATGCGAGAAGCACAGGACTGGTCTGGTCGATGTGGCGACGCTTGGGGGCGGCCTATGACCAGCAGTAGACGTATTTTGGCTGAAATGGATGATGTCAATTATGTCTTACCCCAGTTTTAACAAGACTGGGCCTCGCATCTGTTTCTCTCCCGTTTCTGAGTACTGTAGTGTGTGTACGGGGGTTGTGGAATTAAACTGCATTAAAATTATCACGTGTATTCCAAGCGTTCGTGTTTACATCAACGCGCCTATTCTTTTACTGGGTTTTCCAAATAAAACCCTAATACAACTATTTTGAAAGGTAAAGGAAATCAGCCATATTGGGCCCAAAACCCATAGGGCCAGCGAAAAAAAAGGAAAACCCTGGTCAGGGAATCCTCCTTATCATGTTTTCCATTGCGCCGAATTTCTATGACCATTCCTTCATCTTGAACATCTTATCGTCTTATTGTATCTATTTCATTGCATATTAACTAAATATCAAGTTCACCTTTCATTTAGGTATCTTCGCGAATCGGTAGTTACATATTTTGTTAAAATTTATAAAGCAAGATTTTTAAACTTTAAAAAACGGCTGAAGGAATTGTTTTAGGGTTTCGGCCCAATAGTAATAAAATATAAGGGGCATTTCCCTGATCAGGGTAACACTTTTTTTCCTCTGGCTTTTGACTTTGGGTATGGACCCAATATTGTATGAAATCTAACTGATCGCCTTTGCTTTACTGTTTGAATGCAACTTTATTGCCAGCCTGCACTACATAAGGTTGACTTTTGTAGACGACCTTTATATTGATGGCCAGGCATGTCACATCCAATTGTGGACTCTAACCGTCTTATTACATAACGCGATTTTGCAGTTCCATCTAGAGGGTTACTTAAAAGTTGGGTTTTCTCGAATTCCATGAATGTTTGCCTAGACTTTATGGGGTATATTTCGATTTAGGTAAAAAAATTACAAGTTAGCACCGGACTAAGTTGTCAGTTTTGAACTGCATTTCCATAACTATTGGGTTCTTTAAAAATGGCTAGGTGGCTTTAACCCGATCTAAAAAAGAACATTGTTTCGTAACAAGGGGGTGAAAGTTTTATTATATATATTGCATACAAGATTTCTGTTCCAAAACATAAGTATGAAATATTCATGACTGATGATTTTTGGCCTGAAGGTATATCATATCGTAAATTTATAGACTTCACTAAAAAGAAAACAGACAGAGAAAATACTCTGAGAAGGAATACTACTCACAGTTTAAATGGATAATACGACCTTAATTAGTTTCAATTGTAAATGTATTAAAAGATCTGTTGACTGTGTGAGGCGGCTGTGTGTAGCGGCCGACGTCATAGCGTTGCAAGAAACTTGGCTTTTACCACATGATATTGCCTTTCTTGGACAAATAGATGATGACTTCGCTTTTACTGGCAAGTCAGCAGTCGACACCTCAGCGGGAGTGCTACGTGGAAGGCCTTATGGAGGAGTGGCCTTGTTGTGGAGGAAGAGCCTATTTCCATCTGTCACAGTAGTTAGTTGTGACAACGTTCGCCTTGTAGCTATCAAGATAGTGTCGCAGGATTGTTCAATACTAATTTTCTCGGTGTATATGCCTACGGACTCGAACGATAACATAACCGTGTTTACAGATTGTCTTAGTGAAATTAGTGCGATAATAGAAAGTAATAATGTGCAATCAGTGATTATTCTCGGTGATTTTAACGCTCACCCAGGAAAGCTATTTGGTAGTGAGCTGTTGAGCTTCTGTGAGGAGCAGTGCTGGACCTGTGCGGACCTGGACTTACTGCCGCAAGGTACGTACACTTTCGTGAGTGACGCGCACGGTTGCCACCGCTGGCTCGACCACTGTGTAGTGACCGAAGCCGCGAGGCGTCTGCTCGTTAGTGCAACTGTATTGTATGATACGTATTGGTCGGATCACATGCCTATACAATTTCAGTGTAATTTTAATATAATAAAACCAACAATTGTGACACCCAAGCCGAGCAAAAACCTTGCGATTTGGGGTGAACGGGATGCTAGTCAAATAAGCCAATACAAAGAAATATGTCATTCAATGTTTAGGGAAGTTAATTTTCCTTTAGAATTTAAAGAATGTGCTAACGGATGTTGTGGGGATTCCAATCACAAAGTCATATTAGACAATATGTATAAAAACATTGTGTGTATACTGACAGAGGCTGCCCAGTGTCCTAGTTATGAGGGTGCGGGAGCGGGTAGAAGGTATAAACGTGTTGTCGGTTGGAACAGACATGTTAGGCAGGCTCACGCGGACGCCCGGCTTGCTTTTCAAGGCTGGAGTTTGTCTCGTAAACCAAACTCTGGTCCTGTGTATGAACATATGTGCAACACGAGAAAAGTCTTTAAGTCAAAGTTAAGATGGTGTCAGAACAATCAAGATAAAATTAAAATGGACATAATTGCTGACAATCATAAATCTAAAGATTTTTCAAGGTTTTGGAAAAATACGAATAGTTTGAATCCGAGGACGGGCGTCCCCGTGAGTGTGGCGGGGCAACATGAGCCTGCGGCTATAGCAAACTTGTTTGTGCAACATTTTAAAGTCGTATCTCCTCTTGGCTCCGCATCGCAGGCGGTTGATGCTGAGGATTGTCTGACGGACTTAAAGGTCAGGTTCTCAGCAAAAGATGTTGCTAGCGTTTTAAAAAATATGGTTAAGGGCAAGTCACCGGGCTATGACTACCTCAGCATCGAGCACCTGCAACATGCAGGAGTTCACCTGCCAAGGGTACTGGCAATGTTCTTTTCGCTCTGTCTAAGCCACGCTCATCTGCCTAGTGACCTTATGAAAACTGTGGTTGTGCCTATTCTGAAGGATAAGACTGGGGACTCATCAGATCTCTCAAACTATAGGCCTATATCTCTTGCTACTATCATTGCCAAGGTGCTGGACAGCTTGCTTGATAGACATATGGCGACCCGCATTGAATTGCATGATGCGCAGTTTGGGTTTAGACCAGGTCTCTCCACGGAAAGTGCCATACTGTCTCTCAAGCATACTGTACAGTATTATACGTCTAGGAGAACGCCTGTTATTGCGTGTTTCCTGGATCTTTCCAAAGCGTTTGATCTGGTGTCGTACGACTTGCTGTGGCAGAAACTATCGAATGATACTTCAGTAGATAGAGAAGTTATAGCAATTCTGCGGTTTTGGTATAACAATCAGACCAATTGTGTAAGGTGGGCAGGCTCGTTATCGGATGTGTATGGGTTGGAGTGCGGGGTTAGGCAGGGTGGCTTGACCTCCCCTCGGCTCTTCAATCTGTACATAAACAAGTTGATCGAAGAGCTCAGCAAGACCTATCTGGGTTGTTATGTAGACGGAGTATGCGTTAACAATATTAGCTATGCTGATGATATGGTGTTGCTGAGCCCTTCGATTAACGCAATGATAAGCCTGCTTACGACATGTGAGAGGTACGCGGAGGCTCATGGGCTTATATACAATGTTAAGAAAAGTCAGGTACTAACCTTTAAGGCGGGCACTAAAACTTACCCTGTACCTCAGTTGAAACTTTGCGGAAGCTCCTTAGAGCAAGTCACTTCCTTCAAGTATCTGGGCCACTGGGTTTCCGAAGACTTGAAAGACAGTCTGGATATTGAGCGTGAGCGCAGGGCGTTGGCTGTCCGCTGCAACATGTTGGCTCGCAGATTTGCAAAATGCACGACTGAAGTAAAGGCTACACTGTTTGCAGCGTACTGTCAGTCGTTCTATACATGCAGTCTGTGGGTCAACTACACGCAGAGGACATACAGCGCTCTGCGCGTTCAATACAATAATGCATTCAGGGTGTTGATGGGGTTGCCGCGATACTGCAGTGCTTCCGGCATGTTCGCTGAGGCGGGAATAGATGGCTTTCACGCCATCATGCGCAAGCGATGCGCTTCCATCATGCGCAGGGTACGCGCCAGCCCCAACAGCATCCTGAATGCTATAGCGGACAGGTGGGACAGCCCCATACTGGGACATTGGATACGCCTACATTCTACTGTGGCGTAATAATAAATATAGTTTTTAGTTTGTTTTTTCTCCAGTAAATGTAAGTACTAACACTAGTTTCTAAGTCGTTTGTATACTAACCAAATGGACCTTATCGGTCTGAAATAAAAGATTTTTATTTTTTATTTATTTATTTATCTGTGATTAAGCATCTCAGCTGTGAAACACAAGAGCCATTATCATGAAAATCAAAAACCGAAAAGGCTATGAATAACTATCACAGACCTATTTGGACTTTTACCATTTAACTTGAGTAAATTCAAATGTTACAAGTTCAAAAATCCAAACAGCGGGGTAATTGCGTAAAACACTAAGGCTCAACTCACACCAAAAGAGCGTCGAAGCGCAGCGAAGCGGAGCGCAGTTTCAGAGTCATATGAATTTTAACTTTATTTTCATTACTATAATACTTATTATCGCATGAGAAACTCGAACGAGTCGCGCGGATGCCAGCGGCGCCGCGGGAATTCCGGCGAATTCCATAAACGGAGCCTTCTCTACCGAGCGGGTCGCGGTGCTTCGCTGCCCTTCGCCGCTCTTTCGGTGTGAGTTGACCCTAACAGTAGCAATGGCTTTCATGTTGGCAGTTCAACAACATTTTTTTTGCTATTTACGCTGTTGAGCCTACAATTTTTTTTTTTTAACATGATGCCTAGCCTTCCTATCCTACAGCCTACCTATCTGTGCTCAAAGCTTTAGAAAACAAACAAACGAATCTTTGAGTGCCATCTAGCTCCGGTCAGTTTATCGACGTCCAATCGTATTACCCTCCAGTAGATCAAAGGGTATAGCAATGACGCCGCAGATGAACTTGTGAGGAGAGGCGCCGATTTGAAAGTGTTAGGTCCCGTACCCACTCATACACTGCCTTCCTCACAATTTCGTGCCTCTGCCTGAGTATAAATAATAATAATAAATAGTTTATTGTCACAAAGAAACATACATTAGTATACATACACTGTTTAACAAGATGCTAACTACGCTGCAGAAGTCTGTATACAGATATTGTGAGCTCTGCCTCTCAAACTAGGATAACCTGTATCTTAAGAGACAGTGTTCAGCTGTGAGGTTACATAAAAATAGGGATTATACAACTGCGAACTGTGCCAACCTATTGTTCGTATTAACAGTATGATTGAGTTTTAAACATATTTTATTCTAAGACAAAGGAAAGATCGGGAAAAATAACCTTAGAATAATCATAGGAACTATTACAGACCATAACCCCCTTAACAAATATCTGTACAATATAGACGCCACAGACAGCCCGCTTTGCAGAGGCTGCCTTGACGCCAATGAATCAGCCGCCTACGTCATCCTAGAATGCAAAGCCGCCTCAGAACAATGAGGTCGCTTCGCGAAGCCTGTAAAGCTCCCAGGGAGCTTCTGTGCTTTCAGGCGGAGCTAGGCTGGCATCGTTAGCCAGAACCCCCACTCACAACGGACCAAATAAGAGTCTTAATGTGGAAAAGAGAGTACCCATCATCATCATGATCATTTTGAACATGAAGCAATGGATTACCAAAATACTTCAATATTTTTCAGATTGGGTTGGATAGTCTGTTATGCAATTAGGGTGCTGTTCTGTAGTAATTGTTCATTTCGGTCTTTACTAGCATTCGCTTGAAAAGCCTTTTGTTTTACCTCAGTAAACGTTGACAAATAATCATGTCTAATATAATAATTATATTTTTTTTTAAGAGATTGCACGCGACCTAGGTGCCCCAGGTGATCGTCAATGTGGCTGCTGGGACTGGTAGCTAAAACGGCTAGGCAGTAAATGAACAGTGATTTCAAAACTTGTGAATTGAGCACCCGACTCAGACAGGTTAGATTATACTTGAATGGGATAACCAGGGCGACTGAGCATTACGCTAGCAAGTGAAATAAGGTAAGCCCTGTCATCACCTTTGATTCATATTCTTACCTTGAAATATTCGAAATAAGTACCTTGTTCCGAGTGGTGCCGGACGTAAAGAATAGCACCATCCCATTTCTTCTCGTGGGTATCGTAAAAGGCGACTAAGGAACTTACTAGAGAATGAGCAGCAGCTATTTTTTACCATCAACCCGCCTGCCAAGCGAGGCGTTTATGACAAGCCAGAGCGGGAGAAGTTATTTGATGATTTCCCACCCCAAAAAAAAAAACCCCTCGGGGGAGGCCCATAATAACTGCTGGAGCAGTGGACGTCTTTTGTCTGAAATGATGAAGTACTTTAGGAGTGCTCCATATACTCGTATGTTTAATGGTTATGTGTAGGAATAAACCTTTCGGCTTAGGTCGAATAGTGCCGAGATTGGAAACCGAATATGTACCTGTAGTTTTGCTTCGGTTCAACTTTGTTGTTCAACAAACTCTGCCGAATCGAAAGTGCCGACCCGAACATGTAGGACCTACCCCTTACCTACCTATACAATTTAAATTAGATAGATATAGAATTAGAATTACTCCTCTAGAATAGTAACTTTTTATGAAAAATTTAAACGTAGGTTAGGCTACATTCTAGGTTAGCCTGTCTCAGCCTAGTCCACATATTTCTTGAAAAGTATCAAGATAATACAAAAAGTATGAAAAGGACGGCTAACTTACGGTTGTCAAGTAAACGGTTAATGTATCTGTTCGCAATTTTTATGAGAGTCAAAATGTGGACGACCTTGAGGAAACGGGACCCGTCACACCCACTACGTTGCGCAGGCGTTTGTGTACTTTATTTAAGCTTGAGCGCATAACGCAATCAGTTGATCAGAACTGACGATGGCCATAATAATAGTGTGTTTGTAGGTTGTGAAAAAAACGAATCAATTTTGGGAGATGTTGAGTTGCAGCAACACGTAGTTGCTTCTATTATTGACATTCCAACATTTATGTCTATGGTTTGTGCTTAAGGCGGTAATTTTTTGAAAACGCTCAAAAAGGTGGTCTTTTAAACCAGTGTATCTCTTTAACCGTAAATAATATTCAAACAAAACACAAAACACACACACACAACTCAAACATAATTAAAGATACTTTAATGCATCAAAAAAATCATCAAAGTCACCTCTTAATTATCTTTGAAACCAGTTTATCCCTTCAATAACAATTATAATTAAAAATATACCATAAAATTCCAAATGCCAAACTGCATCCAGTGATGGATTATTTATTATTAAGTAGTTAATCTCTAACTTAATACGATTTTATTTGCATTTTTACGACAATGCTTGCTCATTTATTATTCGAATTTATTACAACATATTTTAACCCGTATCGGATTGCAATAAGAACTATTATCGCTCATAACGACAATATTTAAAGTTAAGCAAACGTGCTACTGCGTCTATACTTATCTACTACAGGGTGAACTAAAATTTATTTGTAACATACTGGGGTGTTTCAGAGTTGTTTCAGTTTGTGTTCTGATGTAGTTCAATATTTCTGTCCGTGAAAAACATGTAAGATTTCAAACAAATAATTGTAATGAGCTAAAGCGCATAGCGTCACGGTGATAGCAGTACATTCGGCATCCATTCTCGACGAGCGCGCGAACTAAACTGTGCACGATAGCGAATGTGGAGTATTGTGGAGGGACATGTTTTTCGCAACGATCTCGCGGCAAAATTACGGCGTGAATTCACGCCGTGAATCACACAGGAGTCTGGAGCCCGCATTACACTTGATGGGACATTTGTGCGTTTTTTTTGGGTTGGATCTGGGCATGGCTCTATGAGTTCGGAGCTCGGACTGCAAGATAAAAAGCTGTCTAACAGTTAATACATTACGTTCATTATAAAGTTGTTTGGTTGGATATGGGTACATTTTCTTAGACATAACTTTAAGAACGGCTCTTTGAGCGCGCTCTGCCCTCAGGAAACCCATGCAGTAATGTAATTATATTGCATTACTGCATGGGGTGCATTTATATTTACAATCATAACACAATAGGTTCCTACAAAGCGAACAATCCTTCAATATAGTAGTAATAGTTTTCTAGTCCGTGAGTAATTTAATTATTACTAGGGTATGCTAATTTGATGGGCCTAGTTGTTCAAATCGAAGCTTGAAAAGAGCCCTTGGGATCTGGAGCAAGTCGTCCACTTTCCTATGTTGACCACTTTTTTATAACATCCATATTCTTAACTTATCCACTTTAGTTATGTCATGGACTGTAGACGTTCTGTCCAGTAGCGAATCTGTCCAGTTGCTCCGTAAAGAATTTTTCTTGGATTTGTGGGAAACTTCAAATATATTAACTGATTTGGAGATCCCGGGAAGTCTCCTTTGAGGATATCATGAGTAATATAGGTACGAGTAATAACTTCCAATCAGAGTCTCCGCTTTTTGTAGAACATAACAAAAATAACATTTATTTACAGAATGAAACAAAATGGTGAAGCTGCACGGAAGTTTTTAATAAATAAATCCCTGAAACTCAATTAGACGTGTCGATGATCGAGGTAATGCCAGTATTTCAATATCAACAGACAATTCTACTTAGTGTTTTTCCAATCTTCATTAGGTACTTACCTATTAAATAAATACAAAATACAAAAAAAATATTGTCATAAAACAAGTTTTTATTTTTTTTCTTTATTAATAAGAACGAAAGTTCTTAGTAATTTATTACGATCTAACCTAATAGACTAGTAAGCAATTTAACTCCAACTTAATATTTTACGTGGTAGATTACGTTATAACTAAGATTATACAATATAACTAAGATGATACATTTTGCATTTTTACACAATTCCGTAGCACTTTCTTAGAGTCTGATAATTTAAGTATAAAAACACTTTGTTCATGTATTACGTGTATAGCACATCACTGTCACTATTATTCACTATTTATACACTTCACTAATTCAAATGGTTTAGTTCTCTTTAGCCTACGCACTATGTTCGTGTTTTCTAGCATAAAACAAGTAAAATATGTTACAGGAGATGTGTACAAATACCCAAATTTTGTTGTTTTATCACCACACAAAAAAGCAGACATAGGTACCTAATGAAATTCGGAATTGGATCGCATTTGTAGTGACTATTCTCTTTTACAACATGTAAAAATCAGGGGTTTGTGAGTAAGGTGCCACGTGGCTAAGAAGTCATAATAAATAATTAAATAATATTGAAAGCTTCTGTCTTCAAAACTAGCTCATAAACTATAATCACTCAAAGAAGGGAGGCGAAAAGCGTACAGGATAGAATACTGTATGCTCTTCATCTCCCATCCACACCACACTCCTCCTCATTATTAAACTTACCTTTAAAAAAAACCTGCAAAAGTATTAAAATACTCAAATGAAGCCAATCTAATTAGGGGCAATGATAGGAATAACTTAATTTATTAATTAAGGGTTGATTTTTCAATCATTACCTAACTTTTCTGAAGAATAAAAATGGGTCCCTGACAATTAGTAACAGAACTGTCAATCGTACAGTTTTAGGTCCAAATTGATAACCAAAACCATTATAACGCAAAATCATGCAAACTGGTGCGAGAATGCAAGAGCATTCTCGCACCAGTTTGCATGATTTTGCGGAAGCTCATGATCCCGTGTCCCCTTTCAGTTTCAGAATGTCTGGCGAGAGTCAAATTCATGAGACCAAGTCACCTGAAGCACCGATGTCTACACAGGAACACTTTCTGATCATTTTGATTGGAGTAGCAATATTATATCTATTCGGAGAAGATGATATTCCCCTAAACATATTTATTCCGGATATTTATAAAAATGTATTATGATAGAATAAATAAATTCTTAAGTAATAAATTATGGATGATTTTCTCTTACATTTCCTTTTAAACCATTTATTACACGGAATTTACACAGCTTGGAACCCAGTTGGATCGGAGAACACGCCACGGTAGCCGGTCGGCTCCTCGCGTACGCGGTTTGTTGGCTCCGTTTAGCTACGGTTGCGTGCGCTCGGTTGGTAACGCCAACCGCCCAGTTCAATCATTTTCTTACTGTCATGATAGAGTGCCGCCGGATGCGTGCGCACGCGCTCAAATTCCAGCAGATTTTTGCAGGGGGGAGGTAGTCGGCTCCCGCTACAACGCGCTGCACCGCGCTCTAGCCCGACTTGGTGATATAATGAACGCCTATGTTCCTGCATATACTACCTGATGGCACACTACTGATACACTGACTTATGCATTCTTACAAGTTATTACTGAAGTACAGCTATCATTATAATTATATTTTTACAGTAAATTGTAAACGGAATCCGACTTGATCTGACGAGCAAGCCGGATTCCGTAAAGGCTTTAGGTCCTTAGACCACATACGTGCGCTATCAGAAATGAAGCGTTCTGCAGGAGAACCAAGGCAAACAACACAGCCCAAAGAATTTCCAAACTTAAGTGGCAGTGGGCAGGGCACATTGCTCGCAGAACAGATGGCCGATGGGGCCGAAAGGTTCTGGAGTGGCGATCGCGTACCTACCAGAAGAGAAGGGTCATCCTTCATGACAAAAAGCGAGTTATTATATACCCTACGGTCTGCGCAGATATTTATGGGAATATGTGTGCAAAATTTGAATCAAATCTATTCGGTAGTCGGTTTATGTACACACATATATAAACAGACAAGAAGATTATAAGTAGAACAGAAAAATAGGTACAGAGGTGATGCTTATTTCTAAAGAAATCTTTTCCAGCATACCTGCTATAGGAGAGAAGTTAGAGATGTAGACAGCGTGTGTAAGGGTAAAAGGGAAAATAAACTACATTTATAATCAAAAACTTAATTTTATAATATTAATTCATTAATTAAAAATATTAATTCAGTAAATTAATATTCACCAAATAGCGAAAAGGCTAGGCATATTTATTGGGAAGAGATATTTCTAACATTTATTTAGAAAAAAAATATTATGCTTGATACCAAAAGTCTAACCCGAAACTAAAGATATTGAGAGGAATTGAACAAAGTCGTGCCCTTTCTGTAACCTTGGCCCCATCAGGGAATGACTTTCGTTTGGTGTCGTTGACTGCATGTCGTCATGGCAGCGCCACGCCGCCGACCAACGCGTGTAAACAGATACGGTAGTCGGTTGCGTCTGCGCATTCAATAGAAAACATCTGAGTGACAAGGTAATTACAATGTAGTCTGAATTGCTTAGTGAGCTCTTGTGTAATTATTTGGAATATGTTGTAGGTTTTAGCATTTGAGTTAACGTGAGTCTTGGATGACGGTGGAGGGTCATTGTGGAAGATAAAGGCAAATTCGGAACAGTAATGTTTTTTAGGCAATGCTTATTCATTTGAGCGACTATTTAAATAGTTATTGTTGTTGTTGCAATAAAAATATTTACTTACTTAGTCACTGCATTATAATTTGTGATGCTGCAACGAATTTCAAAAAGAGAAAGTCAGGTCGAATTAAGTAATTTAGCATGATGATTTTGTAGACTTTCAGCATCTAGACTAGAACTAGGCATTAAATGGAAAAACTTAGACTTTATAGTTAGTTTCTTACCATTATGGGTACACTACCTGCTTACCAGAAGTCACGTATCTGATAAATGCGTGCAGTGACTGGACAGGTTTACACTGGACGCCACTAGACGGCAAATAAACCGGCCACCCGCCACTTTGGAACTCTGATTCAAATTTATCAAAAATTATAAAACTTACAACTATCAAAGTTATACCAACATGTCATGTTCATACCACGTTTCATGATGATTAAAATGAATGAAATCTCATAGGGATTACTCAATTTATTAAAGATTTTACAAAGAAGAGTCGTTTTCCAGTCGTGTTAATCATTAGTAATCATTACATGAAAAAACTATTAGGCCGGAAACAAACAAATAAATATTTAAAAAAGTTTTGGACAGTATTCATGCAGTATTCCCTCCCCTTGCTCGGATAACTGCCACCATCCTCGTTTTCATCGACCTCACGAGCTTGACGTTGAAATCTTGAGGAATTGCATTCCACTCTTCAATTGCGACTTGCAGCTCTGAAAGCCTTGTTGGAGCAGGTATGCGGGCTCGAACCCGACGACGTTTCAGCTCATCCCATAAGTGTTATTTGTTATTTTTTTTTAAACGTTGCCCCACACTAGGAATGTCTCCTGTATCGTGGGTGCGTTTACAAACATTTAAACTCACATACACAAACAGCCAGACCCAGAACAACTACTTGCAGATCATACAAATATTTGTTCCGTGCGGGAATCGAACCCGCGACACCCAGCGCAGCAGTCGATCGCTTAACCACTGCGCCAACCGTGCCGTGCCGTGTTCTATCGGACTCAAGCCAGTCCATCGTACGAATGCAGACTTCGCGTAGATACTGGGTCACCACATGAGCAACATGAAGCCGATCATTATCGTGCATTAACTATACATATATATCCTGCCCGATATATCCTGCGTAAGATACCACATGGTCTGTGAGGTTTTCAGTAATCTAGAGATGAAAAGTCAATCCACGCGTACGGCCCGTCGGGTCGATGAAAACTAACGCTAATATGCGGTTACGTGCGGTTAACGAGATACCGCCCCAGACCATTACAGATCCACCTCCATAAGCGACAGTTACAGTAACACTGAGTATAACATTCTCCAGGGCGATAATATACTCTCTGACGTCGATCACTTCCACGTAGACTCACCCTGGTCTCATCAGTGAGTACATTACCCCACTGCTCTAACGTCCAATGCCTATGCTCTCGAGCAAATTCAAGTCGTGCTCGACGGTAGGCTACCGTTAATGCTGGGCCTGTTGCAGCTCTCTTTGGAGTCAACCGTTCAGCAAGTCTCCTGACGGTATCTGAACTTATAACCATTTGGCGTTCGTCACGCAGACTATTTTGGACTTGAACTGTATTGAGACGGCGATTTCGCAGAACAGTTAGTTGGTATTAACAAACATCTGCTGCTGATAACATTAGGTCTGCGAGTGCTTAGACGGCGATCGAATGCTCCAGTCTCTAGGTATCGTCTGTGAGCTGATTGTTATCGTCTGTAAAGATCTGCTGATTCGAAGTCTTCGAGTGACCTCACGTTGTGCAACGCCTGCTTGAAGTAGTGCTACAGCTTGAGCTGCTTCCTAAGTTGTCGTATCCATTATTGACTAAAAAAAGTAGCAAAAATACACACGTGTGAGCAAACGATGGACAAAAACGAAAGAAAAGTTTTCAAATATCCTACTGGATCATTGTAAGAAAACAAACGCTTAACGCGAACTCTAGTCAAAACAGAGCAAATCGTTAACATTGTTTGTTGCTTGATTACAATGTAATTTGACGGTACTTTAGAATTAATTTATAGTTACTAAATATGTTTTCCCTTGTTTTTATTTAATTTCTCTAACCTCATTACGAGTAAAAAATCTTGTTAAAACGTATATTTAAGAAGCTATATTTTAAATACTTGTACTATGTGCGCCTGTAAGTGACAAATTTACCATAACTCTATTCAAATGTGATATTTGTAATATTAATGTCTCTAGTGAATAAGTCGTTGATGTACCTTTTAAATAAATAAATAAATAGTCACTATAATGAACATGAAACGCAATAACTTTGATAGTGTTTGTGAAAATCGAATCAGAGTTCCAAGGTGAGGATGGCCCGGTTTTTTTGATGTCCAGAAAATATCATTGACGCGTAAAGGATCGTGCCGCGTCGCGACACTCATAGAACAATTTCTATGAAAACTTCATGGAAATTGTTCTACAGGTGTCGCGTCACGTTGTCGCGTAGCGCGGTCGCGCCTGTTTGTAAAAGCCTTAAAAGTGTTTGTACAAACCTACTTACAGAAATAAAATCATTTATCAATTAACCTTTATTTTTCACAAAACCTTAACGTAAGTGTCGGCCCGTCTGAAGAAAATGTATAAGAACTCATTTAAAATTGCTAATATAAATGTAGGTCACTGGTTCTCTGTACCTTTGGCATGACATAACATTGTGGTGCCCTGCCATTCGGTTGTGCAGCCTACGTATATTTGTCTCTCTTTATGTCACTGTAGTTGTATATGACTATCTCCTTCTACCGTATTGTGTAAAACCTATTGTTTTCAGAGTCACTCACATTTTTTTGACGGTTTATTGTAACACGTAATCGAAAAGCTTTCTTGCGTAATTTTCACGTTGAATGGAAAACTCACATTCAAATGCAAAAGTGAAATTTATGTTTTCGATAGTAATCTTTTTTTAAGCCTGTATTGGCATAGGCCTCCTTTCTGTCGTTCCACTTTTTCTGGTCTACTGCGAAAGTGGTCATAAACTTATAATCAAAGTAAATCAAAAGTATTGACCATACCTAAACGTTTCAAATAAAATATTACGCCGAAAAAGCGCTTGAAACAAGTTGATATGTTCTGAGTTGAACAATTGCGCCGAATTCACTTTCGATGCCATGTACGAAAAATAATTCGTTCGTGTGCCACAAGTCGCATCCGAGTCGTCGCTATAAGTAGTCTCGCTAGTCGGGTCCTGGGCATGAACAGAAGTCATCAATAGCTACTTAAAGCGACGATTCGGATGCGAGTTGTTGCACACGAACGAATGATTTTTCGACCCATACCCTGGGTGCTGGCATCGAAAGTGTTAATGGTAGAGTAACCTCGGTCCGGTCATCTTGATCTAGTTCTAGCGCAACCAGTTTATTGAATCTAGCTTTGAATTATTTAACTTTGTTGCATTCGTTGTCAAGGACTATTTTGTCAAGGTAAATAAACCGAATTTGTGTTATTTTGAATTCAGAAAGCACTGCATTGCTTATCTACTACTTGCCTATTTACAGTGAGAACCAGGTTTTTATAAAAGTTATGATGATTCCTCTTTTTTTCGAACTTAAATAATCTGAAAACAATTTCATTTGGTCATATTAAGAGGATGTATGTATGAAGGGCGGGTAACAAAAGATCTTGACAAGACAGATCTGAGTGGAAACGCCGGGAGGCGACGCCCTACGACATATAGTGACGTCATTGGTGATGTTCTTCACAAGCCCAGGTGCGTAGTATTGGCGACGGGTGTGCGTGTATGGACGTAAACGAGGCAAAAGGAATAAGTTAGGATCGTAGCAAATGGCGTTCTGCCTACCCCCATGGGAAAAAGCGTGAGTTTATGAATGTACCTATTTTTTATTTATTTATTTAATTGTAAGAATGTAGTTCTGTACATTCTACCACAACATGTGGTGTACAAATGTCATTATTACACAGCTTAGTACAACTAATTTCAAGCTTGGCGATTTACAATAATAATTTTTAATGATTTAATAATAATTTTTAATTGTTACTTTAAAATAAATTTAAAAATGTACTACTTGTCATCTTGGATTTTTACAATACTCCACAAATTCGTCAATGTCATAAAAACAATTATCCAACAGCCAATTTGTCAGCTTTTTCTTGAACATGGGGATAGGAAGTTCCTTAAACGAATTAGGCAGCCTGTTATACACCTGAATGGCATTAACATATACATTCTTCCTAAATATTTGCCTATGTATGTATGAATTTGATTTTGAGATTAGAAATATACCTACAATGATTTTCGCAACTTATTTGTTAACCATGTAGCTACGTGTGGTGTATGCGTTTGCGTCGATAATTACAAAAGGTCATTAACGCCAACTACGTATTACCTATGTGGGATTTACCCATTTCGAAGATGTTTCCACATGCTAACTACATTCATTGTTAATTGCTGATATCTTTTGTTAAAATCAAAAAGCAAGCTCGCTCTCTCACTAATTGTGAACGTGGAATAATTGCTGTAAAAATGTTATATTTATGTAATAGCACGTGCGGTTATGAAATTTATGAATTGCTCTGAAAAATTGCGAAAATTGGGTACTTACCCACTTTTCTACTGCCCAAGTTAGATTAACACACCGATATTTCTGTATCTGTTTTCTTAAGATCCATACACCCTTACGATCCTTTAACTCAGTGTATCCGTACACTGAGGTAACCTTAATCGTTTAATACTACGAAGTCGTCGATATATTTTTTACCGACAGATAGACAGAGTTACAGATTTATGCGAAGCTTAGTGGATTGGTCGCTAGGTCCTCATAAAATTGAAACTCACAAAAACTTTGTAGTAGTTGATGATGGCTGAACCTGGATTCTCAATGGGATAACTCAATAAAAGTGAAAGCGGAAAAAGTCGGTAGTTGAAGATCCTGGATTCAGAATGGGAACAGTAAAAACGCGCTTAATGCTACGAAATAAAGACACTGTCAGACTTACCACCGATGCACATTTTGAGAGAGTCCTTTGTATGAGTTTTGCCCACGCGCTACACCTAAATAAGCAGCTATTTGCATATACGCTTATTATTGTAACTACAATTTTATGTGAAGCAATACAACGTCTAGGAGGTGAATGTTACCGCTTGGCTCGTCTGAAAGCAATGCTAATTTGAAATTAATGATTTTTGTCGCTATCTATTGCATGTCTAGAAAAAACTGCATCAGATTGAAATTTCTGCCTAATTTTCCGAAATTTAGCTGAAATTACAATCTGATGTGTTTTTAAACGATTAAGATCACCTCAGTGTATTCGTACACTGAGGTGACCTTAATCGTTTACGCTACGATTTTTGTCATTTTATATAACACTTGTAATAATTCAACAGCAACCTAAACAAAAAGTCAGGAGTCATCAACCTTTTGTTGTAAATAAAATTTTCCTTTTATTGCAGGCTTTACAGGAATTGTTGTTAGAGGTAGGTTCATGGAAAGAAATGTGGCTGGATAATTTTAGTTCAGACCCTCAAACGTACTGATGTAGAAATAATGTACTTACTTACACAATATATCAATGTAAGTTCAAAATAACGTTAAACTGCGATAAATTGTGTTGAGAAACTTTAGAAAGGAGTTCTATGGCTATATCGTCCTTGAAACAAGTGGATATGTTCTGAGTTGTTAATTCATTATATAGTTTACATATACATGAAAGTAACACTCGTAAAAGCAAAAGCACACACTTACATGCATCTAAGAGTGTGGTTTAATAAATTAACTAATGGACAAAAGCTAGGTAAGCGATACAGAGAGAGACTAATGAGCAACTAATAGAACTACCTTTGATTAGGAAATTGAAACTCCGAAAAATGCTTAGCATTTAAGTTTTGTAAAATCGACAACACAATAACTGTACCGTAACTACGAGGAAAATGAAAGGAAAACTTATTATTGGGGCTCTCCAAAACAATGGTATTTTACCGGGAAGTTGAGACAATTGTGACAGACGTCGCAAAAGTAATTTTGCATTGCATTTAAAGTTATGATCGAGTTTGCAAAATTTCTAATTTGACATAATGTCAAGTAAGTCATAACTCACGTGTAAAAAAACAACCTAAATCTAAAAATGTTGCGGCTCCCTGCAACATTCACTGAAAACCGCAGTTATCTAAATGTCTGCTGCGGTGGAGCGCAACGATCATCAGCTGCAAGCAAAATAACAAGCCTGCCCGTGCTCGCCATCAGTGTTCGCTCGCTCTCAGTGCTACGTGAACGTGCCCTTTGTGATTTTGCCCAGGAAACTATTACAAGTGAGTCCAATTTTTTTAATATTTATGGTTCAAGTTTCCGCGGGAAAACTGACAAGTGACTATTTAAATTTGATTTCTTACAAGGATTTTGTTGTACAGTGAGTTTATGTATGGAGGTTAAACAATATTTATTTATTTACAAATGTATTTATTTGTGTGACCATTTCAATATTAAAACACGAATAAATCATACAGGAGAACAAACTTCAAAAAATATTTTAGCTATGCGAATGAAATATAAGTAATAAAAGAAAGTACCTATGAATTAAAAGCAATGCGACTGTCTCTTCTGGTGTCTGTGCGGTGTGGGCTTTTTATTATTTAGTACCGTACATAACAAACAATATATTTTGTAATGGTTTATAACTTTTGAGTCTGTCTACTGCTGCTTACTGGAATAGTCTTTAATGGCAAGGCTTTGTCCAGCTGTGGAATACACATTAGGCAAGCAAAAATTATTATCGATGACTTTTATCTTTGTTCTACAATTTCCAATCGAACTAAGATTAATTGATTTAATCGTGAGATGAATACTTAATCAAAAGTTATTGAACCAAAAACAGCATATTCAGCCTATAATGGGCCCACTGCTGGGGACACAAGTCTCCTATGTGTAAGAGATGTCTTCGATTTTTTGGATCTAGGACATGCCGGTTTCCTTACGATAATAGTCTGTTCCATGGTTTGGTCTAATCTGGCACCATTGCCGCCTGGAATTGCCATCAAGGCAATGTCTTACCTACTTCTTCATTAATCCACTTTCAATGTACATCCATCATTCTGTGAAGTTATCAGCACTCTTAATTGACCTTTGGTTTCTCCCAGGTTTGATTTCCCCCACAATCACTTTGGGCTAGGGGATCAGTGATTCTTGGCTACAAAGTAGCTTAGCCAGATAATACCACGTTGACCTCTATTACGGAACTTGTTTATATTCCTGTATCAGCCCATATAGTACGTCAGTACAGCTGCTATTCATGTTGCCAATGATCCCTACGCAGAGATCAGCATAGCTATTCACAAACATTCGAAAAGCTATCATATCGAAAATTTCACATCTCAATAATCTGATTTCCCTGATAGCGAACAGCTGTTGGAAGAATAGCGAAAATTTTATCATTTCAAATAAAATAGATATTTATATAATATTTGATTTTTGACGCCCATTTGGTTTTGGATTTGTGAACAGCGTTTATAGGACTCCTACGATAGCATTGATTGATATTTGATTCGGTACGGAAATGTATCGAATGGTTGTGAAGAGCCATGCACGTTGACCTGATATAAGTCCTCCCCTAAGTACCCATTAGAGGACTTACATCAGGTAGAGACCTGTGAGAACTGCGATCACCAACCTATCTAGCATTCATCAGACTGCTCGATAGGTTGGTGATCGCAGTTTGTTGTCAACAGTAACGCAGGGTAAATGGGTAATACACATGAAAATGACAATTTATCGCGTTTTCTTTCATTTTGACAGTTCAGGCACGTTATAAACGTTGTTCTTTTTTTGGGTGGGAAATCATCAAATAACTTCTCCCGCTCTGGGTGGAGCAGGAGGGCGTGTCAGACTTTTACTGACTAAAACCCACCCGTGTTCCCTCAGTTGCCTGTGTGCCAGGGGCCGCGGTATCTCTTTCGAACAACTCGCACCGTTATAAAAGTTGTTGAGTGACGTTGTTTGACGTAACTAACGCCCGTATTCAACTGCATCCAGTTAGGCTGTGAGACGTTCCAAGATAGTTGGGAAAATGCTAGGCACATGATGATTTTCAACAATACACTGGAGGACACAGCTGGGCCAAGGGGGACTTAATAGATGACGGGCATCTCTTGAGAAAAGTAATTTATCTCCTTTTCACCAAACTCCTCGGAACTAAATCTTGAATAGGATAACCCTTTAACCGCCCCAGTCGGATTCATACTACGTCTTCGTGCCCGCGCGCCGCCTCAATCGTATTTATACGACAGAGAACTTATGTTCGTTCTTAGTTTTCGGTCAATGCACAACCCTATTCCTTGTGGGTATAATAAATTTTTGATTTATGAGCTGGGCGTTGGGGGCTTGCCAATCGATATAAAACTAAGCGGTCAATAGGATATTCCTTAAAAAAAAGCAGTCTATGAAAATATATTAAGATATTATGGCAGTGAACATACGTGTATAGAAAAGGGAAAGAGAGACCTTTCGCAGGCTCAGCAGTGGGACATTAGATAGATAGATAGATTGATAGTAGACTTGCTTGACAGGCATTAAAACAATCGGAACGGTTACGCAACTGCAGCTAGACTAGAATGGATTACAGAATATTACCGACAATTGCTTAGTAGTTTCATAATATTTAAACAATTACCACCTGCATTACAAATACTACAGTATTTCATTGTCTGTTTGATTCTCTAGTATGGCTCGACTACAAACTAAGCGATTTTGATACTTTTTAGGTTACACCCAAAACCCTTCCAACTTCAAGTTACACTCGTGCATACAAAGGTTTCGTGAACATTTCAACTAGCTATTACTACGGTTAGAAAGACACGGCGCTGAGATAAACAAGCAAGACAGGCAGACAAACAGACAGAAAGACGGCTTAGGTTTACTAATAAGATTCCTTTCGCATCCTTTGGGTAAGGAATGTTGTAGAGATCCTAATCATCCATACTAATATTATAAATGCGACAGTAACTCTGTCTGTCTGTTACGCTTTCACGCCTAAACCGCTGAACGGATCGTCATGAAATTTAGCAGAGATATAGCCTGGGAAATGGAGAAGGACATAGGTTACTTGTTTTACCCGATAACCGATATTTACACGGGCGGGGCCGCCGGCAAAAGCTAGTAATATAACTGTGAAAGTTTTTGTTTGGATGTTTGTTATTCATTCAACCAAGCAAAAGCGGCTGAACGGATTTGGATGCAATTTGGCATACATATAATTTATGACCTGGATTATAGGACACATAGGATAGTAAGTTCCCGTTGTTTGTAATATTTGTAAATGTGTGAGCACCAGAATTAATTTATCTGTATTGCTTCAATTTGATTCTGTTTACCTATTTCGGTATGGTAATTTTATTCTGGGTGCATTGTTTTCACACATAATCATATAATGAATGTACTATGTTAAATATTGTACTTGAAACATTTTAAAAGAGTAACGGTGGAGTTTCTTGCCCATTCTTCTCCATACGAAACTACATTTTGGAAGGGGCGACTAGAATCAATTCTATTTTAATGTAAATGTTGACGTTCAAAAGTGCAGTTTAAGTGCCTATTTGAAATAAATGCTTTGTTTGACTTTGACTTTGTGGGATAATTTTCGACGTCCACGCGGGCAAAGCTGCCTGCAAAAGCTACTCCCTCATAATTGATCGATTATTTCAAATCGACATCGAAATTATGTGGAAATTAACATGTGAGATGTTGTAGCGATCATATTCTGTCATCATCAGTACTCTTAGGCGCGAAATGGGAATGGCCACAGTATCAGCTGTCTGTCGAAATCACAATCTGTCGCAATATCTGCGCGTAGTTTGATTCCATTACCTACTCCGATTGCATTTCACTATAGGCCTGACCTATTACACGTGCGTTCGGTAATTTTCCGGCAATGTAGGTTGATCATTATGTTCCGTTTATTATCTGTGTGAGATTGCAAACTTTAGCCGTCTGCCAGTAAGAGTGTCGCAACTATAACCCGGTGCTGTTGACTCATAGTGTTTGATTTGGTTGAGAAAACCTGTTCCACGGTATTGTGTGGACGTAAGGTGGAATATCTATATTCTTGGAAGTATCGTGAGTTTATGTTTGTGCTATAAACATATATGAACAGTTGCAGATCGTAGGTTCAAATCCAGACAGGCGTTTTACTTTGATGTAAATTATTTCATCACCAACCCGCACTGTGCCCGCGTGGTGGATGACGGCCCACTCCCTGCGCAGTGGGAACAGGCTGATTAATTGGTTATGCTTATACATGCTTAGATGATAAGCCGTAGTGTGCCCGATGAGGCTTCTCATCGGCACAAAGGCGAACTTCCATACAAACTGTCCGCCTATACCAATAACCCTTTTAGGAGAGGGCTATTTATGGAAGTCTCGCGCAAAATTTTAAGCTTCTAGAGTCTAGAAGCATAAAATTATTTCGCGACCTTTTCCGGTAAGTCTAAATTGTGCGTTGCCTATCAGTGACTGAATTTAATATTTTTATGAAGTAGATAATATCGAAATACAAGCACCCCTGCTCAGTGCATATACTTATGTATCTAATAATGCGATGTGCAAAGTTTCGAGTCGAAGTAAACTATGTTCCCTAATTGCGTAACACACAATCAATCATAATCTGTTTCATTTTGACAGTTCACCAATATTCATTGCGTTACTTACGTTGTTGAGCAGACACATTTTTCGAACATATGAAGCAATGGATTTGCAATCTGTTTCAAAATGATTCAGATTATGGCTGATTGCGCATTACGCATTTAGGGTGCGGGTTTATACTTTAATAGCTGAAAGGTGTAGAAATGCAATGCTTTGGAAGTTTATCACATTTTACTTTTACTAAGCCGGCAGAAAGACACCGTTTCGGTGTTACCAACTCCACCTATTCAGTTTAGTTGAGAAGGTACTTAATTAATTTAAAAGCAAGCCTGCTTAATTAGTCATTTCTGAATAAAAATCTAATTCAATTTAAAAGTAGTTGTGCGAACATCAATAGAGCACTAACGAGCTGCCTTGCACGTAATACATCGTCATTATATTTTAAATTACAATATGGTGTATCAATTTATCAAGCCACGTCCTTGAGACTGTGTGTTTCACAAGACACGGCATGGACACAGTTCTACCCTAATTACATCGGCACAGCTTATGTAACGGCATACATTTACTTAGATTACCAAAATTATGTTGCAGTAGGTACGTTTTGCTGTTGCTACATTGTTAAACCGTTGCAACAGATCTGATAGTTCTTGATCTGAGCTATTAATAATTTTGACTTTTACTTACAGTGAAATGTCCGATTGACCAATGGGGTCAAATGTAGTGATAATTTGTGACTTTTTTTTATTAAATCCTGTCGTTTTGCTTGTGAAACATTAAGTGAAAAATGTGTCTGTGGGAAGAATATAGATTCAAAACGGATTTTAAACTGTGAGGCGTTGCCGTTCTTTTTTGTTTTAAAACTATTTAAAACCACGGTTATTGGTTTAAGATATTTTTTCTTTATAAAATGCACTAAGGCTTCACACGATGTGATCTAGACCAAACGTACTCCCGGATTTAGGATATTCTAATAGCAATTAAAACAAAAAATATACATTATAAACACATGCAGTGGCTGAATAAAATCCTAATCAGATTATTTTTATCAGTACTTAGCTAAAACATATTTTTTTTATGTATCCTATCTTACTAATGTTATAAATGTGAAAGTTTTTATATGTTTGGATGTTTGTTAGTCAATCACGCCAAAACAGCTGAACGGATTTGGATGAAATTTGGTGCACAGGTAGTTTATACCTTGGATTAACACATAGGATAGTTTTTATTCCGGTAGTACGTTCCCGTGGGATATTTTTTGCCATCCACGCGGGCGAAACCGCTGGCAAAAGTTAGTATATATTAATAAAACTGGAAAATGATTTTAATTAGCCTTTTAACTTAGTTTTTAAAGTAATACGTAATCAATTTAGGCACCTATGGCCCTCGTGGTCATGGTTCTTTTAACAACTTTATTGGTACCACTAACCGCGATAACTATTACGATATGGAGACGCCGCCGAAGTTACCACATGTTTGCAGTTGACTGTACGATGTAAAAAATTATGTACCATCCCGTAGGTATTTCGTTTTATGAAGTTTCAGATGTAGGTAAGTTATTAGGTATCTTGCCAACATATTATTTCCATAATTATCTTTAAATATCGATAATTAGCTAATGGCACGAGCACACAACAATAGATCATCAAGCTTGAGTGACCGTGAACTCATAGTTTACGATTTCTTCAGCGTTAGTTAGGTAATGTAATAACTACTGAGTAAACTTTCAAGAGACACTGAGCATCAAAAATATAAAAAAATCTATTCGGTGCCTAAGTAGTACGATTTGTGGGAAAAGAACAGAAACATCGCATTGACCGCGTTTGAATGAAACCAAACCAAACAAACAGCTATTACAACCAACGTACAGTCAAAAGAAAAAAAAAAGAATTTCATTCAGTTCGTAAAAATCGAACACGACATTCTTCTCGACAGCCTCACGATCGGATTACAACACTCACGAAAATTAAAATTATATCGTTGCTCAAAGTCGATTGCCTAACCGAGTACTAACTACCTACTCGAATACTGGGAGACAAAACGATCACTCGATAGTTGCTCTTGCAGTTGCTACACGAGGATGCGAAAGTCTTGCAAGTGTGTTGTGAAACGACGGATACTTCAAGGATAGGTTGATTTATCTTATTTGCGCTCTGTACTTTAGCTGACGTATTCTTTAGAGTTTGTTTTCTTTACATTATTAAAAGGGGGTTTTAATTAAACCTGATGTGGCTGTGACTGTTGCTCTAGTTCACCAAACAGGCATAATATCATTATAAGTATACAAGTTATCGTGGTCTTTTTAGATATATAAGTAGATTTCTCAATATATCAATACCTGAGAATGGTTCAATGCAACAGCGAGTAAAGAGACCCTCTATGCAGGATTAAATTTTAACCAGTGCGCAAATTATAACCATGAATTCAGCATATCATTCAAGTTATACATAAATTATAAAACTAAAAAAACACGCTTTAAAAACCAAACTAAAAAAGGAGAAAATAATTTAATTCAATTAAAAAGCGTGGGGTGCTTTTTGAGGTATTTTTATAATCAATTAATGTCAAGCACCCCACGCTTTTTAATTGAATTAAATTATTTTCTCCTTTTTTAGTTTGGTTTTTAAAGCGTGTTTTTTGGTTTTTTAAACTATTATTTATTTTCTATTTTTTAGTTCTGCTAACTAGCTACAAAAACGTGTTTTTTTTTCTCAATTTTTTTTTTATATTATTGAATTGTCATCGGTCCTCGACAACTTTACAAAGTTTCAATGAAATCTGACCGTTAAAGTGGGTCAAAATCGCGCTCAACGGAGTCGGTTACATACAAACAAACAAACATACAAGTGAAGCTAATATAAAGCGTGTAAAAAAAAGTATTTATTGTGACTCGCACAGGAATATCACAATACTAAACCAAACACAACATACACACATCAAAAATGTTTGTGATCACTAGCATTAGCTGATATAATTTTTTACATTCGTGGTGTATCCTTCTTCCCTTAAAGTTCCTATTCTTGCTCGTAAAACTTCTGATAATCCTCTTGGCATTTTTTCAATCACAACTTTCCGCGAAAAAGTATTTTAAATCCGTTAAAATTGACTAAATCAGATTTCTAAATGAGCGTAAGCTAGGACTGAAAGCCTTATTATATGGAAAAACAATTGAACTGTTTTATTGTTTTATATTCTAATGGTCTTATTCATAAAAAGTTATCGAACATCTAAACAGTTGCTAAAGTCTGGTTTCTCTTTGAAAACCAGACTTTAGCAACTGTTTAGATGTTCGATAAGGCCGTTGATCTATATTTTTAAATAAAGAATCTAAAAAGAAGAAGAAATCATAATATAATCTACCGTAACATAAACGATTTCGATTTTTCAAAGTGATCGCAATTTTTTTTTGTTGTGTGTACGTAATAAAGAAATAATTACTCGGCACTTTTATAGGTCTTCAGAATTACCTAATTAATACATCAGCTCCAGCCATAAATCGTTTAAATGTACCCAATCTTTTATTTAACAAGGATATTTCCTGCGGAAAGATAACACGCCTTTCAATGAATCTTAACAATTGAAGAAGGAAAACTTCATTGATGTTTGATGCAAGGTAACATAAATATCGTCACTGATCATCCATCGCCAATGCATCTAAGCTTCATTTATATACCTAATATAAGAAAGAAAGAAAGAAAGAAAAAACGTTTGTTTGCGGTAAACATGACGCAAAAAGAAAAGGCACAAAAAAATAAATAAGAAAAGGTTGAGGGAAACATGCGTCACATCCACGCAAAACGGCTATCACTCAGCATTATGCTGCGACCCTATGCAAGACAGAGCCCCAGCGCTGGTTTTCAGGGACAGCGTCGTAACTCATGGTTCCATTTTATTAAAATGAACTTAGTAGGTAGTTAGTTGGCCGCGACTTACGAGTTGTAAGTCGTAAGTTCGAACAGGCGTTTTACTTTGTGTAAATTATTTCATCATCACTGCTCTCAAAACGGTGAAGGAAACCATCGTGAGGAAACCGGCATGTCTTAGAACCGAAAATTCGAAGATATGTGACATACTACCAACCCGCACTGGGCCCGCGTGGTGGATTATGGCCCACTCCCTCTCACAGAGAGGTCTGTATCCCAGCAGTGGGAACATTAAATGCTGATTATGAGTATTATGTTATGACTATTATGGACAGACTAATTAGATCCCAGTTTTCGTTTCATAGTTGCATTAAAAATAATTGTGAAGGAGCTTTCACAAATCCTGAAAAACGGACAGTCGCTTAACCGATTAACCCAAAAAAGCATAACCGTTCTTTTTCTCAACACCAACCTACACCATTGTACCCCAATCTGTCAAATGTCTTTGATAGATTTTCAACTTTATAACACAAGAATAAGGTTCATGTTAAATTGGGAAAATTTTACAGTTTGGGGTAGCTTTATGTGCTGGCGTCTGTACCTTCTATGATCTGAGAACTTAACCTTTCAACAAAACGATTCAGGAATATTTTCCCTATAATAATCTTCACAGACACAATAAGACTTAGGTACCTAGGCATCTAATGATTTTTCCCTAATCTGTTCGACCTCAGTGACCGGCAACACAGACTGGCTAGTGTTTCCCTCGATATTTACATAACAGTACAGGGGCCATTCAAGTATTACGTAAGCACTGCAGGGTGATTATTTTTGATGACATGGAGGTTGGGGAATCTGGACGGTGATTACGTCAGCAGTATTTTTTTTTACTTTTTGAATATTCTACAAAATTTAGTCGATTTTGGTTTGAACACATATGGCAACCCTATTCTATGATGTCGATATTCCAAAATCACAAAAAAGTGAGCAGACACACAACATGAGCAGCAAACATCCAATCATCGAAGACTTGGAGATGAGATCTAGTTAAGGATTCATGTGTCATGGACTGTGGGCTGCTACTGAGAAATTCCCTATGGTAATACTTAACAGTTTTCCCGACATGGGATTCAACCCCAGGACAGACCCTCATGTTCACCAGTAGCGCTTGCGAACCGAAAATGCGAACACTAGACCATCCATCCACCATCGCTAATAATTTTTTCAAATGCCGCTTCCTTCCTTTACAGATCTTCAATCATGTCCAGAAGAACAGAAAAACGCTTTCTGACTGAAATTGATGAGTACCAGTGCCCGCTCTCTGCTGATACCCAGAATATAGCTGAGGATGAATTACGGGAGACTGAAAACTCGAGGTCACAGGCCCTCACAGCACTAAGGAGCTGGATGGAGCAGAACCCCAAGTTCGCGGCCATAAGAATGGGTAAGTTTCTGAAATAGAATAAAGAAGAATATTTGAGCAACCTGTCGTTCCATGAATTCAGCATACCATTCTAGACCCCCAGCGAAGAAATTATTCGTCGGTTTTACAAAAAAAAAATCAGCTGTTTCATAGAAGAGGCAAACCTACGCGGTCAAAATGTGTGGAACAGTTTTTTTTTTGTAAAATCGACTAAAAATTTCTGCGCTCTAGAACGATATGTTGAATTCATGGTCACAGTTTGCGCACTGGATAAAAAGTTTTCCTGTATATAACTAAGTAAAGACTTTGTACCCCTTTTTACGAAAATCTCGTGGACGGAGGAGTGTGAAATTTGGCACAGTTTAAAGATTAATATCTGGATGACCGAGACTTACTGGTTTTTATTTTGGTTTGACGTTTTCTAAAAATTAAACCAAGCTAGATCGATTTATCGCCCCCGAAACCTAAAGTATAAATATATATATTCCGCTTGCATACTAAATTTCATGAAAATCGCAGGAGCTGTTTCCGAGATTCAGATTACCCTGTATATATGTTACCGGCCAAACCCAATTTCAGGCCAAACTAGTTTGTCCTAGGCCAAACAGACTTATCCTACGCGTGATATGTCGCAGCCAACTAGCTTAATTAGCCATTTCGTTAACAGCCTTTGCAAGTAACGCTCGCCGGCCGCTGCCGCGGCGCCGCCGCCGCTCGGCTCGCGCGCTTTTGGTCACAGTTCTAACCTAACCTAACCCATTTAATCGGCGTGCCCCGGCTTAATAAACCAGTTTGGCCTAGGACAAACTAGTTTGGCCTGAAATCGGGTTTGGCCGGTAACATAAACATTTATACAAGAATTGCTCGTTTAAAGGTATTAGATTAGATAGATAAATAAATATGGAGAAGGAGTGCATAAGGGCGCGTTCCCACTATGTCGTATGGATTAATATATTATGTCGTTGGACCACTGTCGTCTCTAAAAAAGTCGTGGATGACAGTTACTTGTATCGTCCTATATGTGAACACCTCCATTTCAATACACAAGCCACGACGTTTCAAATGACAAGATAATCTGCCGTCACGACATAGTGGGAACGTTGCCTAAAACTAATATTTTTTTTTAAATTATGGTCGATTTTTGAACACTGGGCGACCACTACTTTATTGTATGTACCTAGACAGTAAAATCAGCATTCGCCAACAGCAGCAATAGACTAAGAAATTCTTTCAGAAAAATTTACAAGTCTGAATTAGAACAAGTTAAAACGAGCATCTGTACCTATACGCAGTTTAGCTTTCTCAGAAGATCTCATCGTGGTGGGATAAGTCCTTTTCCTGTAAACAGTACATAGAAATGGCGCAAAAATGGCTGATTGATTTAATTTTCATATTTCAATTATTTCAGACTCCAACTTCCTTCTCCGCTTTCTTCGCGCGAAGAAGTTCAGCGTACCGATGGCACAGGAAGCTATCGAGCGGTACATCCTGCTGCGCCAGTCCTGGGGCATCGCCTTCAACCAGCTGGACTACAAGCTGCCCATTATGATGGAACTGCTCGAGTTGGGGTAAGTGGTGCCTTCGTCGTCTTCTGTTATGACTCGTTTGATTGCTTGATTGGTCTAGCTAGTGGTACGCTTAATATGACGTGGCCGCAGATGTGAGGTCCTGGTCTGGCAAAAAAAAAAAAATTGCCAAACAAGGAATTCTCAGTCAAATTAGTTGACGATATAACAACACCTTTTTTCGGTTGGAAATCATCAAATAACTTCTCCCGCTCTGGCTGGAGCAGGAGGGCGTGTCAGACTTTTACTGACTAAAACCCACCCGTGTTCCCTAAGTTGCCTGTGTGCCAGGGGCGACGGTATCTCTTTCGAACACACAACACCTGAGTTGTGGCCACGGCCTTGCCAACCCAAGGTTTTTTTCGTTAGGAATTTCACATCCTAACAGTCTGGAGTCTGGATATGTGATGCCAGCGGGGTAATCACGTACTAACAGTAGGAATGGCTTACATTTTGACAGTTTAACAACATTCATTGCGTTATTTACGTTCTTGAGCAGATTTTTTTTCGAACATATGAAACAATGGATTAACATCCTTCAAATGTTCAGATTCTGGTTTCTAGTGTGTTACGCTATTAGGGTCTAGGCTGATGTTATCATTGAATCTATATTTCTTTCTTTTCCAGATACATATTTGTGAGTCCGTTCAAGGACAAGCTCGGACGTCGCGTGGTCATTTACAGGCCTGGTAGATATACAAGCTTATGATAATCATCGACGATATCAAGTAGTATTCATTTTATATATTATTTTTATTTTATTTCACTATTACGAGTGTATATATGTTTATTGGTTGCGGTGAAAATATGCGCATAATTCTTGCTTCTATACCTAGTGCTAGTTGCTTTTATTCGTTTTCCGCTCACATTATTTGAATTAAAGGTTTCGAAAACTGTCATAATTGGTATTTTTCTCATGTAATATATTGAATTATTTATAGGTGCTTAACAGGTAAAAGTCATAATTTTGTCCACACGAGCATTAGACTGGCCGCTTGTCTCGCCACAGAATATTCTATATCTTTTATAGCTACTTACTTACATAACTGCATCATTCGTCGACTTTATATTTTGAGGGCCTTACTCAATAAACTTGTTGTGTGAGTTTTGTTCTGATTATAACGTTATATCTATCCAGTGATCGGTTAATGATAGAGTGGCCAGACAGATCGTGTTGCCACATTAATCTTAACACCATACAGCTTTATGTAGATGTCGTAATAACTATTTATTGCTTTTAACCTTTAAGCACAATGTTGAGCCTTGACACATTACACTTCATTTACTTATTTGCACATTCCTCAGCAGACTTTTAGATTGACGAGAACAATGGGCCTCACGCCTCACCTCCTTTTCTCCGTTGAGTTAAAAAAAACGTCCTCGACCTCTGCGCAGCCTCATTAACACAAAATCGAATTTGGAATGCAATAGGGCCGCTTGTACCACAAATCACAAAATACGTTTTCTCCCTGTCATCCTCAAACAATTGACAGAAACAGAACGATGTTTTAAATACAGTCCGTTCACAGTTATTTACCTCTAATTTATTTTATTTATCCTCACACTGGAACGCCATACAGCAATTACACCAACGGGGCAAAAAATTACGTCATGTGCTGCATTTGTGCGCGGTGGACATCGAACTGGCGATGATGGATCACGCACGCTTACGCAGCGTCAAGACACTAATATTGAATCACTGTTAAAATCACAGTGATCTTTGTTCTTGTTACAATGAAGTTGCTTTTGGATTGCTGCCACTGACATGTCTGTCAATATCACAGTGATCTTAGGATCTTTATCAACGATACTATGATGTACGGTTGCTGCCGAGAGGTAAAACAACTGTGAACGGTCTGTACGTTCAGCGGTAATTACATTTTTTGATTTGTGGGGCAAGTAGGCTTAAGTCAGGACGTTCTTGAAAGAACTTGCTGTGACTCACCATCTCGACCACTGAAGGAAACTCCCTCAATCCCTGTGCAGGTGTGTTCGACCCCTACAAGTACACAAACCAGGACATGTGCCGCATCATGGGCACCTGCTACGAGACACTGCTGGAAGATGAAGAGAACCAGGTTCGAGGAGTGGTGCACTACGCAGACGGCAGTGGGGTCAGCTTCCCGCATCTCACCCTGTTCACACCTAAGGAGGCCGTCAGAATCGTAAAGAATGGCGAGGTATATTTTTTTTGGATATTTGGCTAAGTATGTGTATTGTGTGTGTACCCACATACTTAGCCTACCTACCTATGTGCACATAGGTAGGACAGGGATAGGTACCTACAGTCACGACCATAAATACCTTACAAGATTGGAAAACGATTACCAAATTATTTACGTAAAAGATGACGAGACTAGGACTATATATTCATTGTATGCCAAATTAAGATCACTTTTTAACCGACGAAAATAAGGAGGACGTTCTGAATTCGACGCGTTTTTTTTTGTCGGACCCGCATATCTTTTTACTGAGTAGTCCATTTTGATAATTATTTTTTATTGGAAAGGGTTGTAAACAAAATATACTTTTTTCGTCGGTTAAATTTTTCGTTAATACTTAAGTTTTTTTTTTTAATAAAATACTATTAGGTAGGTAAGTAAACAGTACTACAGTAGACCAATTCATGGCGTATATTCATGAATATACGTCATGAATTGGTCTACTGTAGTACTGTTAGTAGTTAGTTACTTAGTTAGGTCAACAATTCGTAACTTTTTTTTTGTACTGACCGATCTGTTAAAAGGCATAGGTAAAACCTACTGTTTATTCCCGTGACATAAAATTATTTTATTTTGTATTTTACAATTACATAGGTACTAAACTACCTTTACATTTAATTATTAACAATAACTTGACATGTTATGAATTAATGTATTTTACCAATCACTAATTATTATTTTTTTATTACCTACCCTTTAATACCATATTACCATCTAACTTATGAGGATGCGCTACGCTAGCCCTCGAAATTCAAAGTTAAGGTGAATGCGCAGTGGTAGAGCGCGAAATTCAAATTTTGTTACGTTTTTTGCAATTTGAAGGTCAGTGTAAGGTTGTAGGCCTATGTTAATTAAAATATGATTAGTGACCGTAAAACGTAATGTGTTACAGAATTACGATTTTGAAAATTAGCTTTACAACTCCTAAAGGTTGCACTTACACGAGCAACTAAAATTACTCCATCAATGTCAATTATGGTCAACTATGACGTCACGACTGCCGACACATCCAGCAATTTAGGCAAACCTGTTGCCAGAGATACAGGCACACAATACCTATCATGCAATAAAACTAGGTAATATGCCCCACCCCCGCCGCCTCCGCCGCCGACCGTTTCCGCTCGCAATAACGAGACGTAGTTATACGTACAAACGAGATAGAAAGAAAAATGACTAAAAATTTCCAAACCGATTGGATATTCGGCAACTCATAAAATATATGGAGCAATTAGAAGCAATATTCCCGAAACATATCCGTAATTTGTTGTTGTTGTTCCAGATTGCTCCACTTAATTGATCCAGATTGATCCATTAGTGGTGAATAATTGCTCAAAAAATTGCCCGTGTAAGAGCACCTTTTTGGCCCCAAATGACACGATTTCATGAAATCCGCCCGTGGATGGTTGAACATTTTTACATACCGAGACAACACCGTACCTGACAAAACACGTTAGGCCATTGCTCCCAGCTGTCATTCGGAGATCAACAGTCGATAAGAGAAGTCAGAAGCCCGAAAGTCTGACAACCAGGGTATCGTGTTACTCAGTAACTGAGCTGTCGAGGTGAAATAGGCAGTAGCTCGTTCGCGTCGCTATTCAGCTGTATCTGGGTAGACTGGAAGCTGACTGGAAGTCCTCTGCCAGTCTAACCGGATGCATAACCGTTCTTTCGTACATAAATGGTGTCATATCGTTACTTTGCCTTGTTCACAGCGCACTCTCCCCATGAGACACAAGGAGATCTATGGCGTCAACGTTCACCCGACGATCAAGTTCGCGCTCGACTTCGGCATGGCTCTCATCTCAGAGAAGATCAAAAAGAGAGTCAAACTGTACAGTGCTCTGGAAGACGTGGAGATTGACAAGAGTCTTCTGCCCAAGGAGTATGGAGGCACTATGCCTATGAAGGAAATGATTAGTGAGTATCCGCTACCGTATTACATAATGTAGGTATATAAAAGGCTTATACCTATAGGCCAAGAATACAAACACCAATAGCGCAACATCGGATCAATTCCGTAAAAAAAAACCGTGAAAACTTGAACTGTCAATAATGTCAATCCATAGCATCAGGTGGAATAACGGCTCGCTTCAACTTAGTTTCCACGGTAACATTTTCTACAGAATAGACCGGCGTAACTCAGTTTGTCATAATAAGACTTGGAGTAAGGACAGGGACAGATCTGCTTATGCTCTTCCCTGTAATGTTACATCTTCTTTAGGTGTTAGTTTTCGTTTTATCCAACCAATTTAGATCTCTTGTGATCTGAATCTGAGAATTCCGATATCAACAACACGGCTCTTAACAAAAAAATTACTTTCTAGGTCTTTGGAAAGAAGAGCTCGCCGGCAAACGCGACATTCTTCTTCTAAACGACAAGATGGCGGTTCGGCTCGAGATGTACAGCGAAGCGGCGCGAGAGGGCGCCATATCCGCGCTGAAAGCCGGCGCAAACACCTGTGCAGGCGCAGACGCGGTTGGCGACGCTATGAGAGGACTCACCGGCAACTTTAGGAAACTTGAAGTAGATTGATCTTGATAGCAGTAGAAATTAGACTGATTGTTTTATAATTTTAAGTAATTTTTAGCTCATATGTGATACGGGTTCCAATTAGGAGCACGAATTAAAATGTTGAACAAAGTGTGGGTATTATAGAAAGTATTTTTAATTTTAAGATCTTTGTGTACACATGAACTGAGAAAGAGACAGAAGACACATTGAATAATTCTTTTTTAACGTGATAATAATAAACATTTTAATACAAACGTTGTTTTAATAAAAATACATTGTAGTTTATTAAATCGTTTATTAAAAAATTCATTAACTACCTAGTTGGTAGAAATTAATATACATGACTTCCACATAGTCACATACCTAACAAACTCATACAATGCAACTTTTAAAATTTATATAATAATATGGCACGTTGTAAAGTGATGGCGTCACTGATCTCTGACCTAATTGATCAATATTCGACTGTAACCATCTCTTACAAATAAGTGAACACTACCCATAAACAAAGGCTTTGTCTTTTTTATCAGCACTGCCCGAATGTCAATCTAGAAGCTTTTATATGTATCACTTTTGACAATTGGAGTTAAGTACCTTCAATAAGTACATTACAATAACACTTCTCTATACCATTATCGTAACGTTATATTACATGTTTTAGAATCATTTTGTTTACGTTACTTTAAAATGCGTACAATCTATACTTATGGTTTTATACAAAAATGTTGAAAAGCATCTTAGTACTGTTAGGAGCTAACATTACAGCATTGTTTTATACCGGACATGTTCGAGTGTTGACAACATGCTACTTATAGAATAGACTATCGATCAAATGTGTTTAGGATACAGTATTTCAAGTTTTTTCTATTTAGAAAACCATTATTACTGACATTTGGTGTTAACTTTATTTAAACTTTAAATATGAATAACATAATTATATTATAAACACATTTATTCGGCAGACCATACACGATAATATGTGTTAAAATTGGAAATAATACTTCGAATATTAGCGAAATAAACACGTTCAATATCCCGCTATATTTCTACAACTACGGGCGTATGTTACGCCTAGTTTCACTTTTTTACCAAGCAATATTTCCTTTTCCTTGGCTGAACTTATCCTTGGTAAAGCTATGTACTCATATATTATACCTAAATCACTCGACTATTATTTAGCATAATTGGTTTTATTTTTTTGAACTAAACTATGGGCAGTGTTTGGATGTAAAAAAATGAGATTGCATGGTTTTTTGTGATACTTCCTACATGAACAGAGTTTTAAAGATGATCTACACATTATAAAATGTTGCATCCCGGACAACGCAAACATATCTTTCGATTCACTAACAATCAACATCGTTCTATTGTTGTGCAAAGCATAAACATGAATGATTTTTGCAATGTATAAAACATTGCAATTTTGCAATGTATATATTTGTGCAATATTAATATTTTTGCAATGTATAAAACATTGCAATTTTGCAATGTATATATTTGTGCAATATTAATATTTTTGCAATGTATAAAACATTGCAATTTTGCAATGTATATATTTGTGCAATATTAATATTTTTGTATTGTCCAGTATCTACCTATAGTTTTAATACTTACAATATAGGTCTTGATACGACACAGATGACACTTGGCACTTGGCATAACATTTGGCACTAATTCATAGGAAGCGACTTGTACGCTAAGTAGGTTGAAAATAAAATAATAATAATAAATAAAATAATATTTCTATGGGGTTGCATAAATGCTTATATGAAATTATGAATACAATAATAAAACACAAAATATTATATAATTAGATCTCTCGACGTGGCTATATTTAGCAACTGATAACATTTATTACAATATTCTTTTGGTGGGTACACATACGTTGAAGCAAGCATGCCGTCCAAACACAGCGTGCCGCTTCAATGGCGACGTAAATTTAATAGAAACATACGGTTTCGTTTCCTTTTATGAAAATATATACGGGCTGTATTTTTAGTCACCTTCCAAATTTTTCAGGGTGATAGTACCCGTTAAATTGAACAACTTTCTCCAAGGAACATGGGTCGAAATATGAAAAAAAAAAATCGACCTCCCATGCAAAATCAATAGTTAGCTGGTCGATTTTGTATGGGAGGTCCGATTTTTTTTTTCATATTTCGACCCATGTTCCTTGGAGAAAGTTGTTCAATTTAACGGGTACTATCACCCTGAAAAATTTGGAAGGTGACTAAAAATACAGCCCGTATATTTTAATTCCATTTAACTATATTATTTACTGAATTACAATTTTCTTAAAAAAACATCTTGGAGCAACGTGTACCTAAAGAAGTGAATAGGTCATCTGCCGGGGTCACACATTCCATGAATTAAATTATAAGTCACATGTGTTTGTACCCACCGTTCTGTATCGTATCGCGCGCACCCATTCACACAACTATGGAACTCAAAGTTTGATTACGTTACTAAGGCCTAAAGTGATGTACATATGAGGGTGCTCGATTCCTATATTTACCAGCCGTAGCCCGCAGATTCAATAATAGAAGAGTAACTCTTAAAACAGGTTACCATTTTCTTTTAAAGCAGTTTCTTAATTTCATAGTACAGCTAGCTCGATCCTTTACAAAAATATAGACACTATCAGTATAACATTTCTATAGACATATAAATATTATTGTAAATTTATCAGTCACAGGGTAATTGCTCGCAGGTTTAGATTGTAACAGCTTTGGCGAGGCTCGGCTGGTAATAGCCGGGAAAAACCAAAAAAAAAATAGATTGCACTTCCAATGGCCAGACACAACTTTAAGTCTTTTAAACAGTTACTTCTTTATAAATAGGCCCTATTGTTCTAAACTAGGCACTTGAATGTACAGAGCAAACAACTATTATTAATTCATGCTGTAATATTGTTAAAACTGTACTAAACTTTGTGTTTATCTTCAGTTCCTTGTGTTAAGGTCGACATGGATCAGCGGTTTACAATCTATTTACGAGGTCTACGGGCTGTGTTTGGTGTTATTGTTCTTCATTGTAGGATTCTTATATTGTTGTCAACAGTCGTCTTTGGTATAGGAGCACGATGAGGTGAACTATTTTGAAGAAGAGAAGCCATGCGATGCCGTTCTAATTCCAGTTTAAGATTTTATACCTATCCTAGAAATGGTATTGATCTGGATAAATAGGTTATCAGGATTGTATAATTACTAAGTTGAACAAAATTATTGAAAGGAAAAATCTTAAAATGAACCTTAGCATGAGTTTGTTTTACATTATTTAAGTACACAAAACATCTATATTGGCACAACTTACTATATTAAATTATAATACCTTATAACATCAGTTAGAAATCCGTAATAACAGTATAAACTTATATATTAATTAGGAATCCTTAAAGTAAAATGTTAATATTTCTAATAGATTATATATTAATAAAATTAATATTTTACTAACAAATTATAAATGATGCTTATTTAAAGTTATGTATAATAATAGCTTGCTTCTTGGCACTTGTTTTGGCAAACGTATAAGTATGTAACGGTACATATAATTATAGTAGGTCACACGGGGTGAACAAAATGTAGCTACCTGAGGATCAATACCCAAAACAGTCCTGCTATACAGGACGAAAATCACTATCTTTTTTTCACAACAGAACAGTAATGGTATTAACACGTGTACGGTCCCTGCCGATCTATTCTATCAAAATCTCACCGGGGTGCAGGTTGTTCGAAAGAGATCCCGCGGCCCCTGGCACACAGGCAACTGAAGGAACACGGGTGGGTTTTAGTCAGTAAAAGTCTGACACGCCCTCCTGCTCCACCCAGAGCGGGAGAAGATATTTGATGATTTCCCACCCAAAAAAAAACCGTTAGAACTTCGATGACGTTAGGTTGAAGTGAGCTGTCAATAGTGGCAATCCATCATGCATCTAACTATCATGAGTGTTGGTCTATCTATGTCTTATCTATAAAAATGAATCCCTATTTCCCTTGGTCACGGCATCACACGTGAATGGCTGGACCAATTTTGATAATTATTTTTTGTTGTGTTTGTTATTGTCAGGAGAAGGTTCATAAGAAAGAAAAAAATAAAAAATTGCGCGTGTCAGAATAAGTGGATATATAAATTTATAAGTGTATATATATAAAAGAAATATCAAGCTTTGAATATCAGAATGGTTACTGCTTATTTACTGTATATTAAGGTTCTTATGAATATGGTTTGTAGGGAAAGGATTTCGTGAAGTAAAGCACAGAAAGACAAGACTAGACATTTCTTTCAATTAGGTTTGTCAGTATTTAATCAGAAAGCTAGTCTTATCTTTAAAAATGAATCCCTATTTCCCTTGGTCACGGCATCACACGTGAACGGCTGGATCAATTTTGCTAATTCTTTTGTTGTCGTGTTTTTTACTGTCCGGAGAAGGTTCATAGAGGAGAAAAAAATTAAGCAAGTTGCGATTTCAATATTCATAGTTAAGACAGGACGTTTATCGGGTCAGCTAGTGTCAAATAAAATGTATGATAATAAAAGATTTCCAGGCAACAATATGCTAAAGCGGCTTGTCTATCAATCTCCCATTACTAAAGACACATCAAATGCTATTAAAACTCTGTTAGGTACGACTGTAGATTGTCTCCATGGATGGCGCACTTTAGATATTGATGTTGAATATAATAATGAGCAGCCTATACTGTTCATACTGCTGGGAATCAGGCCACCTCTCTGTGAGAGGGAGTGGGCCGTAATCCACCACGCGGGCCCAGTGCAGGTTGATAGATGTCACATGTCTTCGAATTGTTGGTTTTTTCCTTCACATTTTCGTTGAAGTTTCCACGGTGATTTTTTTTTTTATAGAATAGACCGATTGTTCATTCAAACAGCTTTGTAAACTTATCCTGCAGCTTTTTCTTAATTAGTTTTATGATTTGGGTATTTTTCCTCTATATGGCGATCGTAATTTTTTCACCCTCTATAACCAATAATAGCAAATGTCCGCTAAATAAAAACTACATCTAAAATATTCTCGTTCAGTTCTAACTTCACGTGATATACGAGGATGTGGCGCAATCAAATATGTTCCTTACTGTTACTGCTTAGAATATACATTGCAATGTACCAGGTGTGTAGCTTGAGTCGATGTTATGAGGCACATGTAATGTAAATTATGTTAAAGTAAATCAGTTCTCAATACAAATTCACGGGCTATCTACACTATAATTAACTTTTAGTGTTTATTTTAGGCAATACGCTAGGTTTCCTATAAAACCGTTGCGATAGTTTTGTAACAATGACCTAAGATGAAGATGCTACTATAACTAGTACAAAACGTTTACAATATTATGTACAAACATAACAAACCGTTGAATACACAGTCAGCTACTTGCACGGAATTTATGTATTTTTGAAAAGCCTTGCATACTATGAAACTACACAACTTCCTTAAAATATTGGAGTCGTTATCAAGACGCAAACGCCAGGGTAGCTCGCTAATTAAAAATTTCTTGAGTATTTTTTTTTCAATTTGCACGTCAGTTTCGGCCTGTGTGTCGATAAAAAATGTGATTTGCGACCGTAATATAGTATGTATTTACAGAATTATAATCAGTAAAATCCTACTATATATAATATAATAAATGTGAAAGTTTGTGAAGATGTTTGGATGTTTGTTACTCAATCACGCAAAAACGGCTGAGCGGATTTGGATGAAATTTGGCACACAGATAGTTTATAACCTGGATTAACACATAGGATAGTTTTCATCCCGGTAGTACGTTCCCGTGGAATAATTTTCTACTTCTACGCGGGTGAAGCCGCGGGCGGAAGCTAATCATTAATATAACCCTCTCATTATTCTATAATCCCATATTGTTATAATTATTATTGTTATAATCCCATAGAATGATTATTTTATAAAAAAGCCAATGGGATTATATACGCTTAGAAGGTCGTGTTGATGATTTTCATGAATATAATTTTATACAACCACGTTTGTAACCGTAGCGAAACATATTTTAAACAAAATACAGCCTGACACTGACCAGTAAATTGAAAAAAAAAAAAGTTAGGGAAATTTGAATATCGCGAGCTACCATAGTGCATCCGCCTTAAACAAATATTTGGTATCTTATCTACGACTTATTATACTATTCTATGGATTTACGATTTTAGAATATTGTTATCTACTTTTTCTTTGGTAATATGATCAAATTAATAATAAAGAATATCATGCGATATCCGACTTTGGCATAGTTTTGGCTTAGGCACTAGGTAACGCCAATTGCAGTTTTCCGATATATTTTTGTCTATAAAACTCGCAGATGAGAATAAAATGACAGTTAATAGATTACGTTGTCATTATACTTTGTAGCGATCAAATAGTCTACAGCGCAATAGCGTATTACTCATTTTTATAGTCATTTTGACGAATCACTGTCGCAATGAGGGTGTTCATGAATATTCAAGCCACCAGTTGGCGCCTTTGACAAGAGGTCTTCCAGTTCGACAATGAACTTAAAATATTTGATGTCATTCGTTTCATTCTTTCGTTCACCATTCAGTCCGTAGGCGCTTTGACACTTTTCACAGCTATCCAGACCTGACGTCTCAGTGTTGCCACCTAGTGAACGTCATTTCTGAAAAGCCTCATTGCAGTGGTACCATCTATAATGACCACGTTTGGGAAGTAAATGGGGAACCAAGAATATGATGATTATTACTGTAAATGCTTGTTGGTTTTAAAATACCCAGCTAAAGCACTAGGAAGTGGTGAAGGGCGGGCGTTTTTGGGGGGACTGTCTTATGTAATTTTATTTTGACGTTCAAAAAGAGCTGACTCTCAGCCTAGTTTGAATAAATGACTTTTGATTTTGATTTTGATTTTGATTTTGAATACATTTTCATCTCTAAATTGATGACAGCCGCATCGAATCGTAACGAATCGAAGAGGATTTGACTTATATATGTATTTTTTATTTGACTTGCTTTTTTTAGGGTTCCGTACCCAAAAGGTGCCAACGGGACCCTATTACAAAGCCTCCGTAGTCCGCCCGTCAAGTCCACCTTAATATGTAGCCAGTCAAACTTTTCACAGAGTATATATTTCTATTGCCGCTATAACAATAAACATAAAAGGATCTACAATTCTACATACAAGGAACGTGTTTTTGTGCTTTTTTTATTATTTTGATACGGTACCCTTTGTGTGCGAGTCAGACTAGCAATTGGCCGGTTTTTTCTTAGATTGAGTCCGCTTATAAAATATTTAAGTAGTTCATATCAAATAAATTGCCGTAAAATAAGTGTAATTATTAATTGATTTCACAAGTTAGTCCTTTAAAAATAGTTGTCGATTTTAATCGACAATTATTTTTTTTACAAATAATTAACCCAGCTTAAGACCCAGGTTATACTTTGAGAAGACTCCTGTTGCTTCAATTATGACCTGGTTTTCTACAGGCGTTTTAATGTTTGCTACGTTTTACAAAATTCATAAAAAATTGTATTTATAAATCTAACCACATATATTTTTGTTCCTTTCCCCAATCTGTTGCGAATTTCCGGTTGAAATTAGTTACAAACTCGACAAAACGATCACGAGGCATGGAATCCAATTTCCTTGCCGCGTTATATAATAACGTTATAACATATAAAGGCAGCAACATCATCATCGAGTCGTATATATGTCAATCAAAAACCGTTTTCTCCGATTGATCCGATCTCCGATCCGATTTGTTAAGTGTACAAGTAGCTGATTTTCGCAGTTTTGTTTTTGAGCTAAAACTGTAGTCGTTATGAAATCACGCAAAATATTGTGCTAATTGACTTTTTCGTATACCGAAAAGAGTTTTATTGGGCAAATGACACAAATGGTACAAAAGACGAATTCTTTTTAGGTCTCAGGGAGGGCTCGTTCATTTAGCAAATTAACATCAGATAGAAATCTGAGCGTATTTCAATAACCAACCAGAATTTTAGCTCAAAAACATCACATTTCTAAATACATACGACATTTCCATTCCGTTCAAATTTCCGACTGTGTATACATATAGAATGAACGTGGTTGTATGATTGCTTAAAGGGTAATCTCGCAACTTTCGTATTTTCCGTTGTAGTTGCTCAGTAGAAAAGGCGTAGGAACTAAGTCGACGCCGAGGCGGCGCAGGCGGCGGTTCAGCGTCACGGTTCTGTCGTGCGCTGTCACCGACACTGTGGACAAACGCTGTGATGTTACAAGTCGTCGTTTTGAAAAAACAAAACAAAATGTTGGCAATGTCGCCTTTGCCGTTACTGTAAGCCTGTATCATCCCACGGCTGGGCAAAGCCCTCTGCCCACGACTTAGAATTTTAGTGATATTGGGCTAAAATGGACCACTGGTCGTTTGTTTGGTCGTCCCGTCATTTTCAACGAGGTCTGCCGCGACGCCTTTTAGCTCCTAATACTGTTATTTTGACCAACAGCTCACTGGGTAATCGGCAGACATGGCCAGCCCAGTCCACCTTAACTTTTCGAGCATTTTTTTTTATTCGCTTGAATAAAACAGTACCCCCCTTATTTATAAACGGTGCTTAAAGTTAAGTAATGATTAGCGTCTGTTAGCCATACATTTTTGACGTTTAAACGAGTTTCCATACATTCGACAATCGATTATCGCCGAGATGACACTGCGACTAGATTTTGAACGGTTTTAACTACGAGAATTGGCCTTCAGATGAAGACTTTTTAAAAATAGTGAAATTGTATTAAAAAAAAAACAAGATGTCGACGTTAGAATCGATTTTCGAAATGCACCAAAATTTGACATGGTTATAATCCTTACTAATATTATAAACACGAAAGTTTGTATGTATGGATGTTTGTTACTCTTTCACGAAAAAATGGCTGAACGGATTTGGATGAAATTTGGCACACAGATAGATTATAACCTAGATTAACACATAGGATACTTTTTATCCCGGTAGTACGTTCCCGTGGAATAATTTCCGACCCTACGCGGGCGAAGCCGCGGGCGGAAGCTAGTAAAATAATATTTTCGGTGGTATCGTAAGTAAGTATGTTATAAACTGACCTGGCCTGGGCGCCCTCGGCAGTGTATAGGTGTCCTTGGGTCAGACCCAGTATTGGTTGCGCCTCAGCATGGGGTTCGCGGGCGCGACGCCGGCCGCCCGCACCGGATACGCCGACTCGCTAGCCTCGTAGCTACTCCAGTCTTCGGCCTGCAATGACCCGTACTGATTGTTTCGTTATTATTGAAGGTTACCAATACATTAAGCTTGAATATTTAGTATAAGCGCATCTGAAATATGCGTCTATGGGTCACTCCAACCGAATAAAAAAATGCCCGAGCAATATACTGGTTCCATTGAAAATAGACCGTATTACCATAACCTTAAGTAGAAAATTGTATAAATATCGACACAGTCGACTAGCGCATGCTCACGAATTGATTGTTGGTTTTTTCCTACTTTAGGCTCTACGGTCCTATTTTCAATGGCGCCAATAAATTGCTCGGACATTTCTCCGTTGTGTCTGAACTAACCCTACGGCAGCAAAGATCTATAAACGTTATTTAGGTCGTGCTTCGACTTAAGCATGTTCCTGTCTCTATCACTTAGTTTCACAGTTGAGTGACAAAAATAACGCTTAGCCATAGAAAGTATTAATTAACGTTTATAAATCTCAACTTAAGCATGGTATCAGTCAAAGTAATTTTTGGATAGATTGTTAATGAAATGAAGTCGTTACTTTAGGTCAGATATAATGGTGCCACTGTTAGACAAATGCCGACCTCGAAATTCTTCAAAGTCACATCGAACAAGGTGACTAGATAAGCTAGTGATGTGCACCACATTTCTTAACCGATTCCCAACGGACAAGACGCGCATATGTACAACACGTGCATTTAGGTCCAGCTGAAGAGCCTAATAATATGAGGCTTGAAATTTTTCATCGGTTCATCATCATATCAGCCCGGAATCACCCACTGCATGGTACAGCCCCCGCCCCCCTTTTTGCGCCATACTTCTCGGTTCCGTGCGTCTCTCATCCAGGTGTTTCCCGCAACTTGGACTATTATCATCTACGCAACGCACTTTCGGACGGCCTTGGTTTCTTTGGCCTGACCATGGCCACCATTCAGTCGCATCTTTACTCCATCGGCCATCTCTTCGTCTAACAACATATCCTGCCCAACTCCACTTGAGGCGCATCGCCCTGTCCCCGACGTCGAACACTTTCGACCGACGACGTATTTCGGTGTCACGCACTCGGTCTAGTAGAGTTATGCGGTTATTGAAAACAGTGGCACTCCGGAAGTGCCGCCAGAAGTGAAAACTTATACGAACTAATTATGTACCTACTTACACAATATATGTACATACTTATATACAGAGGTGTCGGTAACGGTGTCACGAGTTGAATTGTTTTTCCCATGTCAAAAAAATGCCCAACGAGCCTAAATAAGTTTTCACTACAAAAAATCAGCTCTTTCCTACAAAAGTGAAATACCTACGCGGTCAAAATGTATGGAACGGCAGCGGGATATATTTTTTACCGAGAAACATATTAAATGCAGAGCCAGATCATGTTCTGAATTCATGGTGACAGGTTGTGGGTCGATGTCCCTCCCACTCTGGAAATACGAAAGTAACTCTATCTGTCAGTCAGTGTGTCTGTCTGTCTGTCTCCTACCTTGTTACGTCTTTTTTTTTGAGGGTGGGAGATCATGAAATAACAACAAAATAACTTCTTCCACTACGAGTGGAGCAGGAGGGCGTGTCAGAATTTTACCGACTAAAACCCACCCGTGTTCCCTCTGTTGCCTGTCTGCCAGGGGCCACGGTATCTCTTTCGAACAACCCGCACCCCTGGCAGACGCCTAAACGTTTAAACGGATGTCCATGAAAGGAGATCCTTAATTTCGGGCTAAATCATGCCTGCACTAACAGGTCAGATCCACTCAATCTTTGTCGTTCGTTCCTCAAAAGACCTTTTCATACATCAACCTCATGGTCTTCACAATGATATAACCAAGATTATGTTTGGACTTTAAAAGAGACTGTGACTTCAGCCTTTTTTTTGAGTAGTCAGATAGGAAACGCCGACCTCATCTAGTTTTAAAATATGATTGACGTGTAAAAGTGTTTGTCGAAACCTACTTACAGACATAAAATCATTTATCAGTTATAAAAGGTATTTTACTATGAAAAAATTCAAACCGTAATATTTTCAAATTCCTTAGATAGCTCTGTGAACGACCCTAGGCCTATACAACGAGTAACATAATTAACGCAAGACCTCATACACCCCAATTAGAGTATTGAGTTAAAAGCATAAAACGATGACCAAAACTATTTTTTTTTAAAGCTAACTGATATTATTAAGAAAAACGTGTCGACCCAAGCATTACTTTATGCATTAAAAATTGAGTCTTATATCATGTAAATTAAGATTGAATTTTCTTTGGCTCAATCAGTAGTAGGTATGGCAAAATACATAATTTTAAAAAAAATCTTATATTAAAAGTTACTGAAATCGATTCCGTAGTCAATTAGGAACAAACTACTTTCAGGCTTTGCGTCTATTCTGTTACACCTTGTGGATTTGTAATATACAAATAACATATTCAAACAGATTACAACATTTTGTTTTACACTTTCACATTTACCCCAAAAAACTGTATGGACAGTGAATGATCTCCTTTGCCATGCAGGTAGACCTGAGATAGAATATAGCATAGTTTTTAACCCGGGAGTACGTTCTTTTGATGTAATCTCCGATGCCCACGCAGGCGAAGCCGCGGTCAGATGCTAGTCAGATTTTATTAAAACACCTAAAACTCACATCAGTATGGTCATCAGTCCCGTACGGATACCTCGCATTGAGGTCTGGCAACGCCGCGTCAGCGAGAGGCGTCACCTTGCACGCTACACTGCCGGCTGACGGCAGCGGCGTGCTAGCACCAGTGTGCACTGATTGCTCTGATGACACGTAACTGAGGAACAAAAGGAATATTCACAGTATTATTATTTATAACGCCATATTCAAACTAGGCATCAAAAACCTGACGTCACACAAATCTCTCATCGCGTAAGCAAGGTTATCTGTGCGACTAGTATACATCTAACAGCCGACCAAACAAAACACCCTTTCGATGGGGAACCGTTTAGAAATCTGATTTAAGGGGTTAAGGAAGTTACTTTGTTCTTGATACCTCTTGGGTAAGCATTCGGAAGAACTCGACAAACGACACAATTTATATTAGACTCTAGCTGATCCGACAGACGTTGTCCTGTCTTATTTATGAATATTGAATTCGCATTGGGATAATACGAGAAAATTTAATATGGTCGTTAAGTTTCTTTAAATTTTCTGTTACGCGGAACTTTCTTAATTTTTCTTTCATAAGAACCTTCTCCTGACTATAACAAACACAACGAAAAAAGAATTATCAAAATTGATCCAGCCGTTCGCGTGATGTCGTGACCAAGGGAAATAGGGATTCATTTTAAATATATAAGATAGATGTAGATTATCAAACAAGACGCTGCTTTTGACATCAGTGAAAATGGGTAATCAACTTAATAAAAATCTTCTGACACTCGCAGAGTTTCTTGCTATAAAGGCGCTAAGGAAGGATTTTTTACAAATCATTCCCTAAAGGGAGTTAAAAGTAAGTATGGAAGTTCGTCATTTTAATACACGCTTTATATTAGCTTCACTTGTATGTTTGTTGGTTTGTTTGTTTGTATGTTTGTATGTAACCGACTCCTTTGAGCGCGATTTTGACTCACTTTAAACGGTCAGATTTCATTGAAACTTTGTAAACTTGTCGAGGGCCGATGACAATTCAATAATTTAAAAAAAAATGAGAAAAAAAGAACACGTTTTTGTAGTTAGCAGAACTAGAAAATAAATAATAGTTTAAAAAAAAAACTAAAAAACACGCTTTAAAAACAAAACTAAAAAAGGAGAAAATAATTTAATTCAATCCTCAAAAAGCACACCACGTATATTTTTTTTTTTTTAAGTTAGAAATGTGGAAATTGGTACTTGGACTTCTGTAAAAGATATTTGTATCATCGTTTTTTGCAAACAGGTTTCTGAGATGTAGGCAGGAAATCCCACCGGGCACACAGCTTGTAAATTAATAACTTTAACACTTACCGTTTGATAGGCGGCGTGCCCTGCGAAGGCGACGGCATGAGATGGTCGGGCGGCCTCGGCAGCGGTATCGGTGCAACCGCGCCCTGGCTCTGTCCGTGTATCTTGACCAGCGCGTTCTGGTCCCTCATGAGATACCGCCTGCACTTAAGCAGGCCGAAGATCACGACGATTGCGAGGACTGTCCCCGATAGAGCCATGAGGATCATCATGTAGTATGATGCTGCTTCGCCGTTTGCTACCTAAAAGTGGGTTTTAGAGCTGATGATCACGTCAGGGTTACAATAGTTTGGAAATATAAAGTGTGATTTCAAGCATGAGGTTCTTGGGTACGATTCTAAGGAGGAGAAAGACGTTATTAAGTTCTACATCAATAGTTTCTTAGTGGCAGCACAGAGTTTTGATTTGTGGGCGGTTGATGGTAATAGCCTCGCCCCTATAAGATGGGACTTAAACGTAACTTGCAAAATATGTAAGTGCACTTCTGCCTAACCATTCGGGGCCATTCGGGGCAGACGGTTGAAATGGTTTGCGAGTCAATGTGCATCGTTTAATTTAAGGCATCTGTTTTTAAACAAGTTCATAGGCTAATGATGCTTGCGTGATAAACGGAAATGGACTGATTTAAGTATACCCTGCGAAACCCTGCTTAGGAATTTACTTGATTAGATAGATACATATCTCGGGTCACCGACTGCTCGTAACGTTTACTCAGCGTAGTCGTTGCGCTAGCGCAGAGTGTAATCGGTACAACCACGTGTGCGTGGCGCTAGCCCAGCGCAGACAGGAAGTTAAAATTCCGAGTGTATAGATATTTATTACCACAATGGCGATACTGTATGATGGCTAGTGACATTTGCATATTTTTTATGAATGTATGTTAATATTTACTGCCAAAAGTGAGGAAGCATTCCTTTCTCCACTGTTGTACTGTCCGCAATTCTTAAGCTAGGGTGTCCTAAGACTGTGGTGCCGCCACATAGCGGCCGAAATTAACCGCCTAATGACTTCACTGGAACGTTATTTATAAAATTATTTTGGTGTGATTCCATCGTGACCGTTTTTGGCACCGTAAAGTTAAACCGTGATTTTCATGACCACCGTTACTACGGCCTTTATGTGGCGGCCACCGCTATCGAAGGAAACTCAAGCTTTACCGCTAGACCTACAGTTTATACGAACGAACGGATAAGCTGTATTTTTATAATTTGTTAGCAGTCAGTCATTCGCAACACCACACTAAGCTCCAAAACACAGATTACTGACGCTACTTAAAAAGCCCCTAAGCTGAAGTAAGACTCTGCTGGCTACGTCTGCCGTATGCCCAAATCAGGTGTGGGCGAAAATAATTACAACGTGGCGTGACGAAATGGAGAGAACACACGCCCTGTGGTTCCTTTACCCTGGATCGAAAGAGATGGATGGCAGGGGGAAAGCGCAATGCCCAACAGTGGGATGATGCAGGCTTATAGTATTAGTTAGCAGTCACAGGCTCCATCATACAGTGCCGCCGGTTGAGCAAACTAGAATAATTGAATGTATACTCACTAGAACACCCTCATGACTCTCAGGATCATTTGGTCCCGGGAGATTCTTCTTCTGTCTGTTTCCTATAAAAATCTTCACATCACCCACAGCTGGCTGGAAAATGGTCGCCGCCAATAGGAACCTGAAACTATCTTCGTAGCCGTTCAGTTCACTCACTTTCTTCTTTGCCACAAAGTATATCACACCCGCTTTTACATCCTCATGGGTGAAATATGCCACTTCTCGTTCTCTAGCACTGGTCTTCTCCCCAGAACTTCTTATAATCTTCTTTAGTGTCCCAAATCGGGGCTTCCTCAGCACGGTATACACTGGATCGCTAGCTGTAAGTTTTGCTAACCCACTCGCATCCATAGTACTCAACGTAATCCTAGCCTTTTCTACTTCTACCCGCAAATCACCTAATGTCATCAGCGGCTGTACAATAACTTCGATAGTGAACGGTCTAGTCGCGTTACTATTGTGGACGTAAGCGATCAAGTCGAAACTATCGTTTGCAGTCGTCATATCGTTCTGCATATAAATCACCACTTTCTCCATCAAATCTTTGTGGGTGAAGTATGAAACTGGATTCCTGCCGACGTAAACCATTCCGTGGAGAGGTTGGCGAGTGATGTTATAGAGGACTTTTGATGTCCTAGCATTAGTGTCCACGTATATCTGGTCTGTGGTAACTGCCGCTACATTTGATCCCTGTTGCAGGTATATAGGATGCAATGACGTAGCATTGAGAATTACTGGTATCACATCTATTGTGAACACTGTGTACGTCGGCTTAAACTGTCCGTCACCCACTCTGAAATAGAACGTAGCTGTCTGCAGCATCCCAGAATGTTCGTATATCACTCTGCCGCTATTTATGTCGTCCTGAGTGAACTTGGTTATTGAATGTGCCTCGTCGATTGTCTGATTTTTATCCAACATCACCATTCTGCCTTGTGTCGGACCACTGATTATATCGTATAGGATTCCTGCGGGACCCGTATCAGCGTCTTCAGTAAGTAGATCGTTCTTAGTGATAGTATAGTTTTCGCCTTGAACTACTTGTATCTGTGGCGTGTCTGTTAGCAACCTGAACGGTTGATCATTGACTGGTACTATGTGTATTAATATACTGACATTACATAAGAGAACGTAGTCGGGTAGTAGGTATAGCGCCATGTCAATTTTATCTTGTGTAGTATCCGAATCATCATGTTCATAATTGACGACACCGCTTTCGATTTGCGACTGCGTTAGAGACGACATGAAAGGTTTTAATTCTCCATGAGAAGGCTGCGACCACTGCGCCTCAATCTGAGGCTGCCTCAGCCCCGCCTGAGTTTCTAAATATGTGATAACATTACTAACATTAACTTTAATAGGCACTTTATCTCCTTCTTGCACTTTTATCGGGGGTATATTGACATATTTGGCGAGTCCGCCGGACGACACCGATATGTCTATGTTGAAGATTTGATCTGTGAGCGGTTTAGCGAGAGGTGCTTCGACTGTGAATATGAACGAATCGTTTGTGTATAGATCTGAGAAGGGATGTGTGTGTTCGTAGAACACGACTGTGTTGTTTATATCTTGTTGTGTGAACTGTTTTATTGATCTGTGGTGGCTTTCTCCGTTCAGCATTATGAGTCTCCCGAGGGTGGGAGCTCTGTCTATCTTGTATATGATCGTTCTTGTTGCGTCGGAGCACTTGGACATTAGCATGTAGTTGTTTAGAGGCTCCCTCATCAGAGGGAACACTCGTAAATTGTGTTTTCTCGTCAGTTTGAGGGACACAGACTTAGTGGTTATTAGAAACGTGATTTTGGCAAGTTCATGTAACCCATCCGTGACGTTGAAGATCATCTTGCCTTTTGTACCGTCTGTAACAAATAACATGATATTACTAAGGCTTGACGTTGGATCTAATTAAATCCTTTTAACATTGTTTATCATTGTTTACATTGTTTATTGTTAATTAAAACGGTAACACCAATTACATTAATTAACATACAGATTGAATAGATAACAAACATATTACAAATACTAACATATAATAGAGGACAACCTAGCATACTTACTCTCGCAAAATATCAAACACACACGCATGATTTTACTCCATTCATCAGCAAATAGATCACATTCAGGATAGGCGGTCAGGAGGGCGTTGAGCATCCTTAAAGTACGACACACAGGGGACTCAGCTCTGGCAACAGTTTTAGACAACGGCGGCGCAAACAGATTGCGTCGACGGCTTTGACGATGACCGATGAACTTGTCGGGAACAAATAGTCGACAGAAAACATCGAGGAGTTCGGGACTGTCGATGCGTCCTCTGAGAATTTTGCAGGCTACTGTGAGCTGTAGAAAGCCTCGTCTAACCTCCAATGAGTGGAAACCCAAAACACCTAGGAGGTAATTAGTAGGGTACATGAAAGGAAAGAAGTGAAACGTCTTTTTATACAGAAATCTGAGGAAAGTTTTCTGTACCTTCTCCAGCATCAATGTATGAGTCGCCGTATAGGGATGCCAGATACAGGCACCAGCCTCAAGTTTACCACGAACCAAAGTGGTGTACAGAAGCTTAATGACATCTGGGTTGTGAAAGTCACGGGCATTTCGCAAAACGAAACCCAAACGCCTAAAAGATTCCTTGGCAAGGGTGGAGACATGATCTCTAAATGTCAGACCAGTGTCAAAGGTCACGCCCAGGTCCTTTATTTTGGCGACGCGACTTATAACTTCAGTGCCCAATCTTCTTCCTTTTATGACGAAACGTCAAGGATTCTAAATGTTTTTCTCTCAAAATAAGTAATTTACTTGTTCTGCAGTGGGGAGCATGTATAGGAAGTCAGACACCTAGTCTATGCCGCACAAATTATTTGTGTATAAACACGACTCTTGCTTTGTCGATGTCTGCTTGTGTTAAGTGATGCACAGCGGTGTCGAAGCTTTCTTGTAGCGCGATGTACTCGGACACTACGGCTACTACACACAGAGGATTATAAGACTCACTTTTGTGTACAAACACAACTCTGGCGTTGTCAATGTCTGCCTGAGTGAAGTGATGCACGGCGGTGTCGAGGCTGCCTTGTAGCGCGATGTACCCGGACACAATATCCACTACACGAACTGTCACGTTCTCGGGAGGCGTGTCAATATCGTTCACGTCTGAAAGTAGAGGAATTTTTAGATTAAACATGGTCTTCCACTTTACCTCATAATTTTCTTGCTCATAATCTTATTATTCTTATTTATTTGCGGACAGCGCAACATATCTTGAGTCTGTAAATAATGATAGGCCTGGATTTCCCACTTATTTATGTGTTGGTTTAAAGATTTAAACGATCTTTGCAGGTGCCTGCAAATATATACAAATATTACATGATCTATTTGCTATTGCAATTTCAAAATTTAAATCAGTCGATTGATCGTTTGTTATCGATAGACCAGCGATCGGTTGAGTTCTGTGCTCAATCAACATTGAATGGTCGACATTGAACGACCAATTTTCAATTACACATTTAAGCTCCATTTCCCTCAGACGAAGGAATGCCATGGATTGGCAGGTGCCATACTGTGACTGGCAGTGGCGAAAGGTCAATACAAACCGATTCCCATCGGCTTACCTTTAAGAAATCCCACCTCCCACCGATTATTTCAAAGTACAATTAGTTTTTATGTGTTTCTAAGTTTTACTGAAAAAACGCATGCACGCAAAGAAAACCAAACCATCTTACAAAATTCACTAATTCCAACTAAATATGGGTGAAAGTGGGGCTGATCCTCTGAGGAAACTAAGCTTGCATCACGCGGTGAGTGTTTTTTTAGAACGGCTTACCCTGGCCTTAATTATTCCCCTCGCCACTGGTGACTGGTAAATACGGGCCCGTCATTGGGTGGGTGGCCGTTATGAATTTAGATTTTAGGATTTTTGTTATAATTTAGTTTTATTTATTAGGTATTTTCTTTTGGGGTTACTCGAATGACTTGGAACTTGTATTCAGAACTCAATAGCGTTGCATTCGGTTGATTTTTAAACTTTCAACGACTGTCTTGTTCTTCATGTCGCTGGCATGACAGCTATCAAATTTTGTAGGCCCAAAACTTCGCTACTTCCACGGCGATATCGGTGGCAGCACGGAGGTCACCTTGGCTGCATGTTTTCGGGCACATAGGGCCAGATAGGAGGTGGAGCATGCTCTGTGACACAGGCCATATCCACACCCTGTTCCGTCGAGGTCACTGGCCGCTGTCGGCGGCCACGATAGGCCCATCGTCATTCAAGGGCACTAAGTTAATGTGAACGTGGAACGGTTCACTCTCCTTACGAATTAGTACGAAGTCTGCGCCACAAAGTAATCCTCAAACAAAGCTTATAACTGCTCTGTTAGTTGTAATGCAACAATGCAGGCGCGCGCAAACGTAAGGTACGTTCGTATAACCGAAGAAAGACGATGGTTGCCGAAGCGCTACTTTGGGGAGATTTATAAGTACTTACATAGTTCTTTGGTCGTGAAAGTAAAAGTGCCCCCCTCCCACACACACAGGCCGGTGTTGGCGGCCACGATAGGCGGCTCGTCGTTCACGGGCACTATGTTTATATGCACATAGAACGGCTCGCTCTCCTTACTGCTTTCTGTCATAGCTACCACTTTGAACGAGTCTGAAGATTCTTCGGAGCCATCGTTTATGTACTGCAGAATATATATAGAATACCTTTTATTGTACATTTTGTAAGAATAATTATAAAAGATTGATTAATATTTTTAGTACATCGGTAATTTAGTATTGAATAGTTTTACTTATGTTCGTTTTTAAATTAATTCATAAACAGAGTTATTATTTGATAGCGTTATTGAATTGACATATTGATACACTGAGTTTCTAAATCATTAAGGGAGAACTATGCCGAAAACCTTAAATAGATAACGTAATGTCAAATTAATAGCTATTGAGAGGTCATCAGAAGTCGGAAAAAGACAAATGCCAACTTTACAGAGCAAGAAGAGTTTTTGTATAAATTCAAAAACCGTTATAGATTTTCGCTAATACTGATGAATATACAACATATGTACATAACATAATTAACGCATGACCTCATGTACCCCAAATAGAGGATAGAACTAAAAGCGTAATTCAATGACCATAACTTTATTTTTTTATAGCTAACTATTATTATAAAGAATATCGTGTTAACCCTAGCATTACTTTATGAATTTAAAATCGAGTCTTCTTGCTTTGAAATAAGATTGAATTTTCTTTAGCTCAATTTAATTATCAAATATACTTATAACAACCACCTACCTGAATATTTCCAGAATTGAGTTTCAACACCGGCAACAAGTTGAGTTCCTGGTCAGTCATAACAATCTTGCCATACCTCGGTTTCTCGATCACTTTATACGCTACGACCTTTCCTCTATAATACTCTGTGACAGTTCTGAACAAATCTGGCTTTACGCTGACAGCTTCACCTTCGACAACAGTAAGGTTTACAGAATACACGTAGAAATGTTCCGGGATGATGACAATGTTCAGTTCTAAGTCCCGAAGCCAAACTATCCCATTCGTGACGTCCATTCGTATTCTGTCACGCGTTCGGTTAACCCCGGACTGGACGTAAACCAGCCGGTTTGCGTTAATGATGGACTGGTCGAAAACTTTGATGTGGACTGGCTCTTCATTGTAGTTTTCAAGTTCGAGGGTGCCCGGTGTTGTGGTGATTTCGAGCCAACCGTGATAAGGCCCGTCTGTTACTTGGTACACTATATTCGATGGCTCGATTTGGGGATGCATTACCTGTGGAACAGTGGAATAAAAGATTTGCAAAGATATTCGGATGACAGCAAGTAACTTATTTAGTAGTTCCTCTTAATGGTATATATATTGTGATACCTTGTACGGGCGTTTAGGATTATAAGAAATATACGAATAAAACACCTTCCGATAAGAGAATGTGTTCCTGATACCTGTGATTTATAAACATTCCTTCTCCTTCCTGACACAGTTATTTTACATCTGACCTCAGCAACTACAATAATGACCTTTGAGATGCAAAATCAGAGGTTCAAAAACTGTGAAACGAGTACAACAGAGTACAAGTTTTACGAATTTAAACTTTGTAGTTCCTAATCATATCCAAGTGACAGTTGCCAGGAACGCTCGATGACCGGAATATTTATTTATTTACCACTACCTTTTGCCAGCGGCTTCGCCCGCGTCGGCGTATTATACATATAAACCTTCGTCTTGAATCACTCTAGCTATTGATGAAAACTGCATTAAAATCCGTTGCGTATTTTGAAAGATCTAAGCGTACAAACACGAAAAGCGACTTTGTTTTATACTATGTAAAGATTATCACTTACATTTGGGTTTACAAGTGGGAAGCAGTGGGAACCCAATATAACAATGTAGTGACCAATTTCCTCACTCAAAGACAGCACCCAAAAACGAATTTAACACCACCACGAATTTATTTTAAATGTTTTTAATCTGTCATATTATTGACCCACAGAGTTCAAATGTATGACATATTGTTGATTAACGTGAATGGTTAACAAGTCCCAATGTGTCACCCCTGGAATTATTTAGTAGTAACGAAAAGCCATAAATAGGTAGAATTTTCTACATATTTCAGCAGACCGAAATATATAGGTAAAAAAAAACTTTACTTAACAGAAAATAAGCATAAAAGGCTGTTGGAAACCACGGTGGTGCAAGTCATCCACTATGTTTGCGCAAAACCGAACTGACGGCTTCCACGCCGTCATTCGTAAGAACACCGGGTCGCTGTTGTCAAGATTGCGGGCGAGTGGCAACAGTATTCTAAAAACTATGGCGGAGAGTATCGACTCTCCGATTATTAAAAGTTTTGCGACAAGACCATCAATAAGCGTTAATTTGGGGATGTCCTTTTCACAATACTATTTATTTATTTAACCATTTATGCACACACATAAAAACAGACAAGAAGAAAGGAACATAAAAATACGTACATTAAACATTAACACTAGTAATAATTTATAATTTAACACGCTGGATGATTGTAGTCCGAAAATAAAGAATATAATAATAAAAGATTTACCTCCAAGATCTCTTTAGTAACATTAACACTGGTAGATTCTTCGACAATCAATGGCAAGTTCGTGGTCACCCGCAGTGGCTCCCAGTAGCTGGACGGGAATATCTTTATCACGTACACACCCTCGCCCCACGTGTCGAGGCACATTACTTTGAACCTAAAAACATAACATCACACTTTTTATACCTGAAGGGTTAGGCAGAGATCGTGATCTACATAGCTTTTTCCCAGCTATGATGGGATTGGCTTCCAGTCTAACCTGATGCAGCTGAATACCATTATTTTACATGGAGCAACTGCCTATCTGACCTCCACAACCCAGTTACTGGGTAATATAATACCCATGTTCCGTGTGGTGCCGGACGTAAAGAATAGCACCATCCCATTACTTCCCGTGGCTGTCGTAGAAGGCGACTAAGGGACTTACTAGAGAATGGTCAGCAGCGTTCTCTGTGCATTTTACCACCATACTGCGATCGCCAACCCGCCTGCCAAGCGTGGCGATTATGGCAAACCCCCCAATTCTGGGGGAGGCCTATATCCAGCAGTGGACGTCTTTCGGTTGAAATGATGATGGTGATAATACCCCTTGGTAAGACTGGCTGTCACACTTTCGGGCTTCTGTCGACCCGTGATAACTGTCAAAGATCCACGAATGACAGCCGAGACCGACGGTTTAACGTGCTTTCCGGGGTACGGAGGGGGGGTCTTGGTATGTAAAGATAGTCACCCGCAGCAAGCGTAGTTTACCCTGATCCATCGAACCGCGCGGCTGCTACGATCCTCACATACTCCTTTTGCCTAGTTTATGTTTATATTCACCCACATTAGCCAACAATTACATGTTAAATCCCATGTAATTGTGGGTGAGCCTATTCCTATTAACGGGCACTAAGGGGCCATCCATAAAATGCGTCACACAGATTTTATGGTTTTTTGAACACCTCCCCCGTCCTTGTCACAAGTGTTCACACACGTGAAACCCTTGTGTGACGTCACATATTTTTCAGTTTTATATTTAGCACTTGTACTTAAATTAAAACAGCAGTTTTTCCATTTTTTTTTAATACAAACACAGCACTCGCCTGAGATGACTTAAACCTACATAAGCCTTATAAATATAGACCGAGTTAGTAATATTTTAAGTTTTTGGTTTACATTCAAATTTAGAGAATTTGTAGTTTTTAAAATGTTCCCTGTTCTTTGTCACATTTCGTTGACCCCCGCCGCTCCCCCTTTAAAGTGTGACGTTTACGATTTATGGATGGCCCCTAATCGAGACTCCATCCAGGCTACGACAGAGAAATTCCTGATGGAAAAACCCTAAAAGAGAAAAAAATAACACTCGTAATCAGCCACTCCGGTTCCAACTGCTGGGACAAAGTCCTACTCTCTGTGAGAGGGAGTGGGCCGTAATCCACCACGTGGGCCAGTGCGGGTTGTTCGAATTTTTGATTCTAGGACATGCCAGTTTTCTCACATTTTCCTTCACCGTCTTGAGTTCAGTGGTCTCTGTCAGGGCGCGAACCTACGACCTACCACTCGTAAGTTGAGGCCGTTACCACTGGGTCACCATCACTGCCCTTACACTTAGGACACTGATCTAACCATTAGATAAGATCACAGTGTCCTACAGAATAATTAAGCACGCTAGTAGTTAAGACAGCAGTTGGCAGATGGTGATTGACTAGACCCTTATTAATTAAGAGCTTTGTCAGACAGAGTTAAAATGTTACCTGAACTGATCAGAAGGAGTCTTGGGTTCCCTGTGCCTGTACGCCACTCTGCCCGCTGCCACATCTAGTTGAGTGAACGTGTACGCTCCCTGTCCTTCGCCAACCTCTATAGTTCCGTGTTTTGGTTCCAAGTTCACTTCGTAGCGAATGTCTTCTTCTAAACAGTTCATATTGGTGTCGACCTGATGGAATGAAAAAGGGTAGCTTAAAAGGTGTTAGAAATAATTGCTAACTTGATGAAATGTGCATCCTTAATCATATATTTTGAAGTTCTCCTCCTTAACATATTAAAGTTTGATCTTGGCTGCCTGATTAGAACATCGTCAGATCTATGACTTTTTTTTTGGGTGGGAAATCATCAAATAACTTCTCCCGCTCTGGGTGGAGCAGTAGGGCGTGTCGGACTTTTACTGACTAAAACCCACCCGTGTTCCCTCAGTTGCCTGTGTGCCAGGGGCCGCGGTATCTCTTTCAAACAACCCGCACCCCTGGCAGAGATCTATGACTTCTAGTCAAGGATTGGTTCGGTTATACTATAATATTTGGAGAGGTAAAATTTGTTTGTAAGTTTGTATGTAGCGGTAATCCTGGAACTAGCTGCCGGATTTGAATAATCAAATAGTCCAATTTTTGAGGAAGGTTATAGGTTATTGAACAAAACGCTACAGCCTTTAAGACCCGAGCAAAAACAAAGTTTATAAGTAGGTACGCTCAGTGAAAATAAAGCAAAAGCGCCAGCGGGCGATGGGATGCGACGCGGAAAGACGCGGGCGAAGTGTGTACAGACACACATCAAGCTACTCCAAACTGTCAAATTTTCCCAATTGAATATGAACCATAAACTTATGTAATAAAGTTGAAAACGTATCAAAGAAATTTGACAGATTGGGGTAGCTTGATGTGCTGGCGTCTGAACATAAAATAAAATGAAACCGTACTATACTTTAACAAGCATTTTTAAATAACGTCAACTTATGTGTAGTACTAGAAAAATATTTAGGTTTTGGAATGAGGAATATAAAGAAGAATAATTTACCTGCATATCTCTAGAAGTAATGACGACAGCTTTCCCATTCTCCACAATGGATCCATTGGTCGGATACATCCTTATGAACGGAGGCGACGCTTGTATCTCGAGGTTACCGTTGACATCGAACAGCCCATCGGATATCCAGAACGCCATCTTCCCGTACTCTTTACCTTGATGTTTGAACAATACCAAGTTCTTATTGATATCGTCCTGAGAAAATTGCGCTATTTGTTCAGAAGGATTGTCAGCCCGAAATATTCCACCGTTTGGTGGATCTTTGATGTATCGTTGGACTGTGTAAATTATATCGGAGGGTTTTGTATCCAAGTCTGCATCTGTATAGCTCAAATCGCGAGCAGTAATAAGCCTTGCACCACCATGCACGATGTGGAACACGTTATCGTTCGCCCGTACGGGGCTATTATCGTTCTTCAATATAATGTCGATGTGAAACACTCCCACGTATTGAAAGTCTTCCGGCTCCGGACTCAAAGCCATGAAATGAAACGAGTCGTGTCGACTTTCTGAGTCGTCGTGTGCGTAATACACTCTATCAGAATTCAGTTCTTCTAGAGTAAAGTAAGTCGTGTTGTCTCGCATTATTTTAAGGATATCGTTGATCACTTCGATTTTTCCGTGTTTAGGTAAATGTGTTATGTTGAATATTAAGTTAGTGACAGCATCTGTGCGAAAATTGAGATGTGTCGCCGGGATGACCATTCTGGAACCTTCTGTGACTTGTAAGCGTTCTAGAGTTGTGTGAACTCTTCCTTCTGTTCGGTCTGTCGTCAGCGTTCCTGGAGTGTGTCGTATGGTCATGACGCCGGTGATATTTTCACATTCTGTTGCGCCAACAACGAAGGTGAACTCGTCTTGAATGTGCGAATACGCTCTCCTGTGCAATCTGTACCACAGTTGATCCGTATCTATATGCTGTTGGGTGAAAGTGCTATGCATTTGCAGATGGTGTTTTCCTGAAGATAAATGCAGTATACCGTATTTCGGAGGTCTTAATATCGTGTATACCACGCGGTCGCTTGGTAGTGTGAGAGGGTTAGTCTTAAATGTAAGGTGTTGAGACGATATGAAAGCCTCCCTCGTATTGTTAAGTACCAGTTCTTCGTTCACTGATTGGTACAGTTCGAGTTTTATAAACGTTAATCGAAAGTCGTAGAGTGTGTTCGTTCGTATTGAGCCGACTGATGCTTTGAACTGTGGACAAAGAATGTTGTGAGTAAAATAAGTCTCAAATTGCTAACCCGTCTTGAGCAAGCATGGTGATCAATGCCTTCCCTGTATGAAAAGAGGCATTTGTTCTGTAGGACAATAATAATTATTTATTTATTTGTCAGATGACATGATCCACCACTAGTTAGTAACAATAAGAGCTTATAAACTATGTTAGTAGGCAACGAATTTAAATATAAATAATAATAAAAACATTTAACAATAATCAAAACATTTTATTTTACCGTCCCAATCACGATGCTTACCCAGAGCGAGTGTATCGGACACTGTTATTTAGTTGAAACTATCTTCAGAATGTTATTGCTGCTGCTGCGTACTCTGCCCAACAGTAACGACACACGCTTGCGTCTTATTGCATAAAAGTCGTCAGGCAAACATAGCGGACGAACTACAGAACCGCGGCAATCGCAACGACATCCTGAAGACGTTATTGTATTGTACCCGCAGAGCGCTGTAAGCCTTTTTGAGTATATAACCCACAGGCCGCTCGTGTAGGAGGATTGGCTATATGCTTTCAATAGCACTAACTTGACATCAGGTGAGCAACGAGCAAACCAGCGAACATATACCCCGAAACCGCCAGCGCTCTGCGATCACGTTCAAAACCTCGTTGTATAATAGGTTGGTATAAGTAAAGGGACAAACTTGGCTTCTGCCGAAAGGACTGGTCCGCAATGGCAGAGGACAGATACACGTGTGTAGAAAAGGGAAATGGAGGCTTTAATTCGTAGTGGGGCAATACAGGCTGAATCTATGCAAATAAATAAAATGGAAGTGTGTTTGTAATATCACAATAACTGGTTTTTACTTAATGCATATCAAAGTATATAGAGTAAATTAGGGTACTAAATTTTTTTTTTTTTTTTTTAATAAAATCGTGCGTATCAGTCTCTTTGTTCCGGCTAATTTCGAAACGGCTAGACCAATTTCGACGGGACTTTCACTGGCAGATAGCTGATGTTATAAGGTGTAACATAGGCACTTTTGTCCCTAGCAAGTACCCGTGGGATGGGGTGCGGCCGCGGGCATAGCTAGTAGATAATTATTTCTAATGTTACTTTACCTTGAACTCATCATGCGAAGGGTTTCCAAGTAGATGCATGTAGCGCACTCGGCCGAATGTGACCATTTCACTGGTGAAAGAGTCCACGGTCTGCCACGTACCGTCCAGCACCCGCAAACGTTCCACCACGCCGAACTGAGGCGGCTTTACTACGTCGTACCTTTGGAAAACACGTATTTATTATAGTAACTGAGCGTAAATACATAAACAACAATTAAACAAAATTCTAACATCGTTTATAAATCTTGCGTAAGTAAAGTTGCTCGTGACTGTACTATAACATTGGGGAAGAAAGCTGTCAAATTAGTTGCGCATAGACGGCGCTAAGGCGCTAAGCAGACGCTGAACCATTTGTCCGCGACGATAGAACGCATGGAAATCTAAGCAACAACGCACGCGGAGACAAATAACTGGTGGAATTTCCATACCTTCCTACGCAGCGTTGACTGTCCATCGTCTGCTTAGCGCCTAGTATTAGTTCCATATGTTTAGAAACAAACTGTCTTACAGGTGTGAGTGACAAAAACAACGCTCTATAAAGCTGAACTTGAAACGCCATATTTTTGGCACCGTACCTACTTTATGTTGCTTTCCATAACCAATAAAAGCGTAGATTTCTTACTACCGTAGATTTATTATTTCTTATTAATAAGAGTAAACAATAATAAGTACCGTATTTCTTATTTTTTTTTCTCGTTTTTAGCAATCGCAACCGGCGGTAGAGATCAACTAATTTAAAACCGCACACTCCTTCACTAAAATTTCTATGCAAGCATTTAAAATGTGTATGCAACAAGCAGTGGAGGGGGTGCAGTTTTATATTGGTTGATCACGAGAGTTTTAGTTTCTATAAGAGAAACGAGTGAGTGTCATGTCGCAAGACCAGAGAAAAACCGTTATTCTTAACCGATCCAGTCAGAAATCAAGTTTCCTGTCTCTTTCACAATGTGTTTTTTTGCAAAAAATCCTGATACTAATGGTCAAATCTTTCTCAATTCCCAATAATCCGGTCATTGCATTAAAAAACGATTTTTTCAACTCCTTAGTTCTACGGTACTTACTTCACTTGTACGTTAGTCTCATCGGCGTTAGTCGTGAAGGTCAGGTTGTCCGCAGAGATGATGGCGTAAGAGTTGTGAACCAACTGGAGGCCCGTGTTGTTTACTAGTCGCACTTGTAACGGAACTACTGATATCCGTAGGATGCCCGGACCGCTTGTTTCGATGCCGTCTGATACCTAAGAAATATTAAAAAGCAACATTAAACCAATTTTTCTTTTTAAATATCCTTCTAAAACTGGATTCCGCCCGCGACTTCGCCTACGTGGTATGTTGATAAAAAGGCTAGTGCTAGTAGTGACCTTCCTTTACTTAGCAAGAGAAGGTTTACGATTTTCTGTGGGCTTTGCAAAATTTTCTGATCAGCAAGGGCCGATTATGTGTAGTAAACACTTCGGTTCGGCTTAATTGTTCAACAAATACTACCAAATCGAAAATGCCGCGACCGATAAATATGTGTCGGTACACGTACTTATGTTTCGGTCGGCCCTTTCGTAATTTATCAACCATCGATTTAGTTTTGAGGCGATCAGTATCGACGTGCCTTTTATGATTATGTTTGATTATCCAAATAAGACTAGTAACTAAAGTACTCACCTGTAAAGTCAGTCTGAGCGAAGTTTTGTTGAGCTGTTTGTCACTTGTTGAGCCGTGCACGTAAGATATCACTCCCGAGTCTATGTCCTGCTGCGTGAACGAATCCACCGGCTGACCGGACATTTCAATATGGCCGCTGTTAAAAAAAATTAAGGTTAACACGGATTTACAGAAATCAAGAGTCGTAGCTTATTTAACCGATTCCATGCCGTAGCCATTGTGTCTCGCGTGGATCCACGGCTTACGAAGGGTTATTAGTTATTTTACCTGTGACAGCAGCAACTCAATATCAACCTTATCAGAACGACAAAAAAGATCACAAAGATTTTGACAGACTTGTCAGTGTTAATTTGTGCACTGGCTTATATTCCAGCGTACGTAACCGGACAAGCGAACTCACAAACGCGTTTATGAGAGGCTAAACACTGAGCCATCACATTGAGGAGTATGAGGATCTATATTTCATAATTGATCTTACTCAGATATTATAGACTCTTTATAGGTTTTCATCTACTTTTACTTATATGCTTTAATAAAAACGTTGTTTCACATATCTGTCCCATCACTACATAGTAAAAGTTTTTTGTAATTATTTCATTTTCCCCGCACTGTTACCGCTCCTTAAATTTAGCGAACTCGAATAAAAACAAAATTTTCAACAAGAGGGTGTGGTCTATGTCCCTCCATAATGATTTTTTTTACAGACTTGCTGTTCAAAATGGCGAGACCATTGCAAAATATATAAATTAGCAGACTTTGGCCCCGATAGAGCATATTGTTTACTACAGTGGGCTACGAGTATAAATCAAACCCAAAAGTTTGTTTAAAAAAATTTGTCACCTATTAGCTTCATTCTTGCCGTGCAGCACAGTATACAGAAGATCTTCCGTCGACGTGTCCGGGTCTTCTGCCTTCAATATGTCGGACGTAATCGCTTTGCGTGTTCCCTGTAATGGATGTGTGAGTTTAATACAGAACAGGTGTTAATAAGGCACATCGACTTTCAGAAAGAGACTATCACACTGGTATTAGTGGTCGAGACGATGATAGCTTAGCATTTTCTGAATTTGAATTTGTGTGTGTAACGATTCGAGTCTTGCACTAACAGATTTGGAAATAAATAATGTTCCTTGTTCTTATGGACCTTCTCCAACGAGCTCAAACAAAATCGTCATCTGCCTAGGATATTCTCGAATATGTTGGGGTCGGCATCTTGTTTAACCAGATGCAGCTAAATACCAGAATTTTACATGGAGCAACTGCCTATCTGCCCTCCATTATCTAGTTACTGGGTAAAGCGATACCAGTATCGACTGTCAAAGATATACGAATGAGAGCCGGGACCAACGGTTTAACGTGCTTTCCAAGGCACGGAGAAATCTCGGTTTGTAATAGATGTTCTCTCACCCACGAGCCGACCTCAGCAAGAGTATCTAAAATTTCGATCGACCCGTGCTGCGGTCAATAATTAGCCACGAGCTCAAACTGTAAAAATGAATAAAAAATAGAAAATATTTTAAATAATATATGTAAATGCGTTAAATTAGTAAACTAAAAATACTTACACAAATAAATTAAAGGTTAATCTGCTGTGTTTTCGGCGTTTGTGGGGCAAACAATGCATGCAACTACACAAAAGCAAATAATAAATATTATTTGAAGCTCTGGATAGTTTCTGAAAATAATGAAACAACAAATAATAAACAAAAAATCTTATGTGTATCAAGGCCTTTCTGTTATTGCAAAAAACAAGTAAATTAAATTATAAATTAGCACAGTAACTAGACTGTAGTTGATCAAGCCATGCACCACAATAAACTTGTTACCACGTTGATATCAAACAAGTGTGGTGTATGGAAGCCGGATTACGGTTCATAAATTACGTTTTAAGGCGATCAAACCATCTCGATCACTGATCAATGTCGATCGGCCACAATCAACTTCTAAGTACTTCTTATGGTGTCAAAATAATATCCAACAGGCATATTTTGAAGAACTCAAAATAAGTCAAATTAAATCATGCTAAAGTGAACCAAAATCATGCAATACGGATTAAAATACTGACAACTAGAACGATGGTCAAACTTTCCATAAATCGTACTTTTTTCAGGTGCAATTATTATGAATTAAAGACTATCTTAAAAATTATTTAGTGCAACTGGTATCATTTCGAAGAAGTGTAGACAAGTTATAGCCAAAATAATGGCCTGCGTGATTCAATCTCTAGAGCTTTCATACGCCTAACACATAGCTTCTGATTAGTAAGTGATCACCTGCCTCTCCCCGACTATTTTGGGGTCGGCTCCTATCTAACCGGGTGCAGCTGAGTACCAGTAATTTACCAATTACATTAAGCGCCTGCAAAGCTCCACGAATTACAGCTGGAACCAACGGCTTAACGTGGTTTCCGAGGCACAAATGGGTCTTGTATGTAAAGATCGTCACCCATCTACGGAACAACCGCGGCAAGCGTAGCTTAAACTTATCGATCAACCCTTGCGGTTCTTATTACTTAACCACATAAGTAAGTCTGCATATCAAATCACTTGATAGTAGTATATTAGCTAAATATAGAGTTTTAATCAATCGAGCAATCACTCACTACAGGATAAATTTTTAACCAGTGACCAAACTGTAACCATGAATTTAGCATATCATTCTAGACACTCTAGTGTAGAAATTTTTCGTCAGTTAAACCAAAAAAACATCTGCTGTTTCATAGAAAAGTGCAATACCTACGCATTCAAAATGTAAGGAACAGCTGATTTTTTATTGTATAACCGATGAGAACTTTCTACGCTATGGGGTCTAGAATCATATGCTGAATACATGGTTATAGTTTGCGCACTGGTAAAATATGGTCCCTGTATAGGGAATTTGTAACACATTCATCTGCATGAGGTTTCCACTACGTGTTTCAACAATTTTTCTAAACAATATTATTTATGTTTGTAACATAACGTAGGTACAATAACATTACTTCAAACGGGCGCGACTCGACACTTGTAGAACAATTTCCATGGAGTTTTCGTAGAAATTGTTCTACGTGAGTCGCGTCGCGCTGTCTTTTCGCGCCTGTTTGCAAGAGCCTTTAATAAATTGTTATTGAAAATCATCAAGTACAATAGACGTGATAAAATTGAATTCACCCGTCAAAACAAAAAGAAAACATCTGTGAGGGTTATTTGAAATTAGAATTTCGGGTTAAGTATTCAAATAATCAAATCAAAGCCGCAATTTGTAAGTGGCACTACACACATCCAGTTAAATTTTTAGGTCCATTTGTTTACATTTACATATTCATCAAATACTTTTGAAACAGTGCTATCCAGCTTTTCAGTAAATTGTAAAACATGTCAAAAACAAACACATTCAGTACGTATGCAATCCTTCTAACAATCAATCACAAATACAAATTTAAAGGCTTACCTGAGTGAGTCTTAAAACTTTCCCGGGCAGTAAGTTCAGTACGGGCGGGTCATTGACCGGGGTGACGTTGACGTGTAGGACGAACGTGTTTCTTCCTTGTAGGTAACTTGGTAACGTGAACTTCGTCTCTGGTATCAGTTCCATGTCGAGGACTATGGCGTCTTGATGGTTTTCGGACCCGTCGTGGACGTAGCGGACCTTAGTAGGAAAAAGATTAAAAAATTGCCGAAATTAAGAATATTTCTTTGTGTACCAATTTGTTATTTCTAGTCTAGCTTGCACCACAAATCATGAGATGCGTTTAGCGTTTAACGTATTTGAAATATCGTTCTGTTACTCAATAAATTGTTTGAAGATGACAGAATTAACATTTTTAGAGACCAAACAATGTTCTAAAAATGTGTCGCACTACTAAATGCAATTAGTGATTCGTGATACAAGCGGATCTTACTCTATTTTAATTGAGTGTTCTTTAACCAACTCTTACCTTATCCCTGGACAAGTCGAGCAGAGTAAAAAACTGTTTAGACTTGCTCTCTCCTTCTATGAAGTTGTACTGTTGCGAGTTTCGTTGCAAGGACAGGTCGATGGCTATCCGGCCGTGTTGCGGCGACTGTGCGACATGTAAAACTACGCCTGAGGGGCGTACGCCGTACTTGTGGTGGTCTAGGACCACGTCTATGTTTTGTGTTGTGATGACTGAGACGCCTCCCTCTTGAACGGTCAGCGGGAAGAGGGCGACAAGTTCCAGTTCGCTGCTTGATTTGGAGAATACCTGAGGGTGAAGTTGAATAATGAGTCGCATTGTTGTACTACCTAAAGTTCTGTCTAAGGGTACCATTCATGGAAAGGTAGTACTAAGAAATTTCCAGGTTTTTCTACAAGACGCCATTGCTGGATATAGGACTATTTCGTGCTGGATATGCCTAATATCCTAAAACCACGTTCTTTCTGCCGGTTCGAAGCGGTCAATAGGGTAGCGAGAGATTCAATTTGAGGATGTCAATATCAGTGCCTACACTGTCCACGTGTCGCCAACATCCACGTTTAAATAGCTTCAACCATGTCATAGTTGTTGCGTTTTAGTATGGCACTAACGGTCATTGACCCACCTAAATTATTTTCCTTCTTCATATCAAGATCAAAAAGACGATCAAGTAGACATCCATCGTAATGGTTAATATTTTTTACTACTGTAAACCGATATTAATTTTATTGTTCGAGTTTCTCATCGTCATCACTATTAGGCTGTAATGTTCCCAATACTGGGACACAGGCCTCCTCTCGGTGAGTTTCGCATGGCAGTAGATGACCACTACTGCTGAAACTCAAACAGTTACATTCCAGAAGCAATTCTCGTAATTTTAAAAACGTTCAGTCTGATCTCAGTCTCAATCTGTCAAAAATACCTCGAGATTCCATACATTTTTGACAACTTCTTGACGTTTGTTTGTCGCTGAGATGAGACTGTGACGAGATTGTGAACGTTTTTCATTACGAGAATTGGCCTTCAGATGTATTTACGAACCTTATACTTCTCAGCGTAATCAGGATTGATGCACAGATCTGTGTCACATTTGCAGGTGAAGTGGTCCACACCATGCTGTTCGCAGACGCCTTGTGAAACGCAAGGCGGGTTCCCGGGGCTCGAGTGGCAAGGATACCACCACACGCATTTAGGGCTGACCCCGTAAGTAACTACAGCGTTGGGAAGGCCGTAAATCTTTTCGTCTACTTCTATCGGTTTGATGCAGCCCTGGAATTTATAGATTAATATTATTAATAGCCGGTGCTGTCTCACTACAAGACAAAGGTCTCTCTACTCTCCACTTATCTCCGTTTAAAGCTGCTAAGGACCACTTCTTTTTGAAGGAAAATTTATATTATTACGTTAGACAAAAAATTTAATCATAGAAATACAAAGCTCGTTTTTCGTGTTTCAGTATCACAGTTCCAGATAATCGCTGACTAATCTCGTACGAAATAGTCGTAAGCAAGTTTTCATTTCTCGCTTGAGTGTAAACACACAAGTCTAACATACAAGAGTTTACCTAGATCTATCCATTTTTGCCCGATCGTCGACAGTCAACCATAATAATTGCTAAACGATAAAACTTACCATAATGCTAGAATCAGCGGCTTTAATTCCCTTGGTGAATGCTCTCTGCTGCTTCTCACTCTCTATGCCCCCGAGATAGAAGGAATCTGACAGATCTAGGTATCGTGTACCACCGCTCTCGATTCGCGTGTGCATTGCAATATTGTCCACAGACAGCTGAAAGAATATGCGCTTTAGGTATTTATTTGGCTCACCAACAATACACTTTTATTTTCTTTATAAAATATCACAATAGATGATACTTTATTCACATTACAATCTAGCTAGGCCTATTAGCTAATAAGATACAACTTAAACTGCTTAATAGCTATAAAACTAAGAAATCGTCCAATAACGTCTTTCTTATTCACTGTAAGTTAAGGGGAAGACACTTGATTCACGTGTTTTTTATTAAAGTCTGCATTTGCACTACAGTTTTAGTTCATTTACACTGCACTAAACTAACTCAAAAGGTTTTACCCTTTTAAGTCTTCGCACTAATTCAGTGTTGTCAAGGAATTGGATTGCCACGACATTCACGTGATGATGAAGTCTGTGTTAATGAGCTTCTGCATATTTTGTATGACTATGTATACTACATCCATCTTGAGGTCGCGGTGGAGGTCGCTGTTTCTAACGTACCAGGGCGCACATACTACCCTTAGTACTTTGTTTTGAAAACGTATGATTTGACGATTACTTTGACTGGTGCAACCCCACAGCTGAATGCCGTAGGACCATACAGGCATTAAAACTTGTTTATATAACAACAATTTATTAGATACTAGCCGACCCAACAGACGTTGTCCTGTCTTAACTATGAATATTGAATTCGCATTGGTATAATTTTAGAAAAGTTAATATGGTCGGTAGGTTTTCTAAAATTTTCTAATGTTACGCGCAACTTTGGCATAATCGCGTTTGGCATAATCGCGTTTGGCATAATCGGGATTGGCATAATCGCGACTGGCATAATCGTGTTTGGCACAATCGCTTTCGAACATCATTACAATAAAAAAAAACAGACAGAAGTGAAAACTTGAACAATTACGTGTGTATTTTTTTAATCGTCAATACAGGATTTCACATTGGGTCTTTGGGTTCTGATTGCTCTCGGTAAAAAATTATAAACGAGCGATTGACTTCAGCCATTAAAGGTAACAGCACAGATTTTTACGATAAAAATACAAAGGGAAAGAAAGGGATAAAAAAATTAGAATTTGCTAATGAAAGAAAGGGACTTTTTCAAAAGACATCAACGCGCGACTCATCCGTGAGTCCGTGACGCAAGTGTTCGGTGACAATGACGCGAGTTCCATGATTTTTGTTCACTCAAAAAGTGCTCAACGCGCCTAAAGAAGTTTTCACTTTGAAGTGAAAACTTCTTTAGGCGCGTTGAGCACTTTTTACAAAATCGCCGACCATTTTTGTTTTTTTGAAAAAACAAAAATGGTCGGCGATTTTGTAAACAGATTGTGTAGTGGTTATGATTATTACGTGATAGGACTTGTGTTTGTATATTACGTTAAGATCTGGGCATTTTCTTGTTGTTTATAACATTTTCAAACTTATTTCTCACATTTTAAATCGCATCTACATGATTGTGAGTGTATTAGTGAAAAGTTAAAAGTAAACACGCACAATGGGCGCGATTTTAGATAGCACAAAAATTCATTACCACTGCTTATTTAACTTGAAAAAATCATGAATTCGTCAAATTATTAAATGATCTATGGTGCCCCTGCCCCGCGGTGGAGTTTGGATGTTTATAATCCCCAATTTTTATACACCTTATACAATTTTTAACACCACTGTCATAAAAATGGCAACTGTCGCATTTACAGTCTTACATATTTTAAAAAAGGTAAATTAATTTACTTGGGCGCTAAATGTGAAAGATTTAATGGCGTTAACTTATGAGTTTTTTATCCAACTCTTTAATTAACACACATTCATATGATTTGATGGGTAGCATTAAATAAAGGCAAATGGTCAATATAGGGTGTCGTACGTCGTCATTCCTGGGTCCTTTGGGACCCGTTACCGAGCCGGCAGAGGTTCGTTTTTTCGGGGACGCTTCCGAACTATACGGTTAAAAGTTACTGAAATCAATTCAAACCACTTTCAGGTTTTGCGTTTAGTCTGTTACACCTTTTATGTATTTTCCATTCAGCGAGGTGATGGCGGGGTTAAACAGATTAACAGGCCATAATATCAGGTTAAAACTATATTTTTTATGAACGAAAGTTTGCCTATTTTCACAAACATTAAAAACGCAAAAGTTTGTCTATCCGTTACCTTTTCACGCCTAAATGGATGAACCGATTGAAATACTTGAAATACAATTTGGCACAAGGATTGACCACGACCTGGAGACCTGGGTTAGGACATTGGATACTTTTTATCCCGGTAGTAGGTACGTCCCCATGGGATAATATCAGAACGGGCCCTTTACGCGGGAGAAGCTGAAAACTAACATTTTCTTGTAATGCCTATAGGGAACGTGCACAAACTATAGATGGCAGCACAAATCGACACGAGAGCTACGGTGTGGTCAAAACAGAAACTTTTCAGATCTGTCATCGTGTTGCCGTCAATGTTTAAGTTAATGTTTACATTATATTTAAATCGTTCTTAATTATTACAGTTACATGGGTTCCGGTAGATTAATAATGTTCGTCAGCGTGGGCAGTCAGAATATGTCAAAAGGCTAAAAACTCTTCAAATCCGGGCATGTCTTAGATGTACAACAAGAAACAGTTAGGAATCATGAAAATGCAGTGCAAACTGGCAAAATTGTAGCTAAAACGACGATTTCTAACGTTTATGATGTCAGAATAACTGTAAAGTATTTTCTGAACTCATTTTTCACATAAATATTTTGTCTTTAATATTATTTATGTTCATGTCGCCTTCTTTTCAGCTTGATTGCAATATAAATATTAGAAAAGAAAATTGCAAATGTAAGGCATCTGAATTTTTTTTTACAGATCTGTACTTTCATTTACTTTACAAATTCCTCAGATAGTGCTATATCGAAAAATAACTAAAGTTATTTGAGGTTATGTTTACTTACAGATTTGTTTGTATTGAATAGTAATATTACATACAAAACTTAGCTATTTTTACAAACAACATTATTATGTAATTTCTAAAAACTCATACTTGCAAAAATGTTTTTTTGCTGCATTTATCCACTTTTGTCGTTTATCACGTAGGTAACCACGGAAAGTGAGTACCTACTATCCGTGGAAAAGTAATAGAATTTTATTTTTTTCTTTTTCTTTGCATTGTTCGAACATCCAGAAACACAACAATACATTTTCACTTAGTCATTATATATTTTTTTTTTCACTTCTATACTGAGATTATTTTATAACGTGAAGTGTCAATTTCAAGTATTGATTGCGTAAAAACATCGGATTTGCGGCACCATATCAGATGCAGACCCTTCGTCGTGCACGTTACCATTCGACGAAAGAAGAAGTATTGATAAAGTTATAAAAAATATTTGTTGTTAGATTTCGAAATTGTTTCGAAAATCCATCCATCAGAACTCATTGAAATCTAGTCGCTAATCTCGTATTACAAGTATTATTTATCATTATAAATTGCGTAATAAAAGATCGCTTAAGTGCAATAATAAACCTTAAATTCCATTTATATTCTAACCAAGGCGACAAGGAATTAGGAAACCGTGTATGCACAGCTGGTCGTGCCATCACATCATGAGATAGATTATTTTGATAATTCGTGCTGAATGGCGGGCAATTGGAGAAGCCTATTTCCAGCAGTGGACTGCTGTAAGCTAATATTGGATGGATGGATGAAGTTCAAACTCCATTTCATGTCGGATTATTCAGATGTATTGGTCCGATGCGTACTGTCGGGACTACGATTCAAAGTTCGATCCTGATCAAATATTAGGAATCAATCGCAATTATCATTTTGGCGGCAAACAATGATTGGAATAGGCTTATATTGGAAATAACGCGTGGAAATGGCAACAGAATTTACAATTCGCATGGCTTACATTCCGATTGTGGTTTGAGTCGCATGAGCGTGCTTGTTGCTTCTAGCAGTTCAGTTGCATAGCTATTTAGCAGTAAATTAATAAAAAGGTACATGGTAATCTCCGCGTGGAAGAAATTCATCATTCCCTTATGGAATTCGGCAATAGTGTAGTTTACTGTCAGCTTTGATCACCAAAAGTACTTTTAATGCAAGCAAAATCAAAATCGAAATGTTTTATTTCACATAAACCCACATGGGCACTTATGAAACGTCAGAAGCTAGGTGCATGGTTCCAATTTGTCGCTTCCTATGGAGAAAAGCCGGCAAGAAATTAGTTTACTCTTTTAAAAATAATACAATGTTTTCAAATAGTGATAATAGGTATGGGAGGACAGTGCAGGCCTGTCAATAAGTACCACGTACTTATTATAAGGAATTAAAATGAAGAATAGAAAATCGTTTACAAATCTAGTCTGCAAGGCCTACAACGTTCTCTCATTCACAATATTTAAGAGAATCTACATATAAAAAATGTACCTATTTTAACCAAGTCACATGATTTCCATGACAACCACGAATAAATGTGTAGTTGTTATAAGAATTGATGTATTATTAAGGCAGTCGCTCCATGTAAAATGCTGACCCCAACATAATTGGGTAAAGGCTAGGAAGATGATGATCAGAATTTATTTATAATGTGGAATAATGACGAAAATATTCAGACATCTTATAAAATCAAAATCAAATAACAAAAAAAGTTTTTACAATGATTATATTATTATAATAATAGCTTGGGCCTAACTGCCCATGACCACGCATAGCACATTTATTCTGATCAATCAATTTTATCAATCTTGATTATCCTCCTGTCCATATGTATTGATTTGAGGCCAGAATGGCATGCCATCTTCCTTCATACATCATCTGTATCACCCATCACCAGCGCAAAATTTATTTAGGCAACATGGAATTATTTTTATTTATTATATCAAGCCATGAACTTTCACAGCATTTTACTTGATACATTATTTAGTTAATCATAGCTAAAATTAGTGTTTGATATATAGAATTTGGACTATTTCCCAACTTCTATTCAGACAATGTCTTGAAGGCTTCGCTAAGTTAGAAGTAACGGCATAACATATACATATATCTAGCACAGCTGTTTGCTTAGTTGTTAACTTTATTGTCCATGCTGTGGTCTCCTATACCTGAAAAAGTCATCATCTTCCTAGTCTTTCCCGAATGATGTTGGGGTCGGCCCTTCCACTCTAACCAAATGCAGACATTGGTATTGGGTTAGACTGGAAGGGTCAACCCTGATACCAACCAATATTTTACTTGGGTTAACCCAGTTAGTGAGTGATACAGTACCCTTGGTAAAACTAGTTGACAGACTTTCGGGCTTCTGACAACCCGTAAAGACTGTCAAAGAGTTCCAAATGACAGCCAGGACAAACACTTAATGTGCTTTCCGAGGCACAGAGTGGTCTTGGTATTTAAGGATGGTCACCCATCCACGGACCACGGCGGCAAGCATAGCTTAACCTCAGCTACGCTTGCCGCGGGCGGGCGATCGAATGACGGCTGTTATTAACCACAAGCCCCAATAAGTGATGGAGTACACCTACTTAATACCTGATCTTGCCCATTATTAATGTGTCATGTACTGTTTATATCTTTTGTTGGAGATAATAAATAAACATTAAAGAGTCTCACCTCTATCATGGAAGGGTAAAAGGAGAGGTACATCTTGTGCCATTGCCCGTCGTTGACCCTCACGGTATGTACTATCTGCCCCCGCGCCATTTTGACACGTACCACGCCCTCCAGAATCTCTACAGCTAGAAAGTCTGATCCCCGACCACCACCAGCGTTGTATAGAATTATCGCATTTTGAGCTATAGTTTTAAATTCAATTTGCCACCTGGAACATTTAATATTAGCTCAATGCAGTTTTTGGTTTGTAAGAAGTCATAGTAATAGATATAGAAAGGCATTGTTAATTGTATACTCTATTGATTACAATCTAGCCTATAAGACTAATTAGCTAAATTTTAATCAAACATAATTTTTTACATGATATTTATTTTAAAACAAAAAATAGTATTTCAACAAGTCTTCCACTTTTGTAGTCTGTTATAAACACTTTGTTAAAATGTTATAATATGAGTTGTCACACACACATTGTCACTGTTATTTTTACACTTTTAACACTACACTGACTCAAAATGTTGTTTTTTCATTAGTATTCACTTTTTTTTTTTGTTTTTGTGTGTTTGTTTGGACTAACAGCTGAATTGCCTCAATGTTCACTTGTTTTTTTAAAAACAATTATGAACTAATCACAAATTTTACTTACTTTCCACCAGCCCTAGAATTTATCCTTGGCAGTATAAGATAAGCCCCTTCATCAACAAAACTTATGTCGGAATTGAGGTCAGCATCAAATTCTGGGGCACAGTTCCATGTCACTCCTTCTACATGCACTGAGCCAGAGCGACTGCGGGCTTTTTCTATGATCTTCACACCATTATAGTATACCTAGAAACATTGAAGTATTTATATTATAGTTAATTCTCATGTAAACATACTGTTTGCATCACTTTAGATTTACGGCCTTATTCATAAAAGTTATTGAACCTCTAAACAGTTGCTAAAGTGTGGTTTCTCTTTGAAAAACCAGACTTTAGCAAGTGTTTAGATGTTCGATTACTTTTTATGAATATGGCTGTTAGACTTTTTTAATGCACACACACAGCAAATTAAATGGTGTTCATATATGCATATGACCTCTTTTACCCTGTGGTAAAAGCACTATTTTAAATTAAGAACCACTCACGTCTTCCATACACCCGCGAAAATTCTCCATATGTCCCAAAAAGAGCTCAGAGAAATCACCCTGACCACCCAGGAATATGCCAAAGTGAATGTTCAACTCAAAGAACCGGCCAGGCAGTCTTTTCTTTACTGATGTTTCATCCACCTGTAAGCAGAGACAGAGTTCCACAAATCGCCTTGCTAAGACATCAAAGTAAAGGTCATTCAGTTCTTGCTATTTCCTGGTAAAGAAAAATTCACAATCCAAAATAAACAAATAATTTTATACAAATATAATAAATTTTACCTTCATGGTAAGGTTAGCCTCTCGTCGAATGATGCTGACATGATGCCACTGGGAGTCATTGAGATGTATACCTTTCGGAGACGACAATTCACTCTCACCCGCACCAAGGTTAATGTGTAGTTTCAGTCTGCCACTTTCCAAACGAATCTACAAAAAAAATAGGCCATAGAAAGTGACAGATAAAGTAATACACAGAGAGCCGTATTTTTGAATGGCCTGAAATCTGAATTCATCATATAAACATTTTTACAAAATGAATATGGTGCTAAACATTCCTAGAAATAATATTTTAGCAGGATGATAACCAATACATGGAATTGATGAGAAATAGTTTAATTACCATGCAATAATCAGTTTTGCCAGCAGCTAGGAGTAGAAGAGCATCAGACAGATGAGTACGGAAGCGAAAACTCATATCAGTCACACCTTTAGCTTCCTGTAGTGGATATGTAATGTAGCTTGCTCCATAGAAAGATGCTGAAACAAAAAAAGAAGTTACTAATTATGTTGTGTTATTCCATTTATACACCCCAAAAAATCCAGCCTACACTGTACCTTGAATACCAAGCAATAAATGAAAATCTTTGCAATATTTTTTGTACTCCAGCAACCATTTCTCTGAAATCTTATGCAGAGTAGTCATACTTTTTGAAACAGTATTTGTGTCAAAAAGTAAACCATTAGTTATTCTGTTTATCTACCCTAAAAAATCCACTATGAGGTGGATATGCGGAAACGCAAGGCCAAGAATCCACCGTGGGTCGTCTTAGGGGCAGGTGGATAAACGGAATTTACTCATAGGCTTTAGAATTTATAGACATGCGTTTCTCCCTTTGTATCAGCGGACAGCAATACTCGGAATAAAATGACTCAAGGGTGAAACAAAACACATTTAACGTTCATTGTTGACATTCACCAGAAAGGCAATCATTTAAGTAAAGTAAGACTGCAAAGACGTTAACTAATATTATGTTAGCTTACCTTTATCGTACGCCAATCCCACGCTAACGAAGGTTAAAATTAGAAAAAGTTCCATTTTAGATGGCTGCTCACACAACACAGACACCAAAAGTATTCATGCATTTGATAACGATCATGGTTTACTGAGTGGAGTATTTATTTATGTCAGAAAATGCAGTTTTATCAACCACAGTACAGGCGTGGCGTCCTTAGAAATTATAAATAATGCATCGCAAAAGAACAATATCAACAGTCTTTTTTCCTTTTGTTCATTTCATTTTCAACTTAGCACATTATCATTTACTTCAGAGTATAATCTTTTGTTTTCATTATAAAATATATAATCAAATTCTAAAATTATTAAAAATCTTGACTGTTGAAGTCACTGTGGTCACAGTCAGTATATTACAAAGTACTCTGTGGTCACAGTTCATCACAGTTGAAGCATAGAGTATAGTAATCACAGAACATATATACCACAAGCGGATAGTAATAGCACAGAGTACATACATTTTATAGATAGAAGTCTGTCTTTCTTCTTTACTCTTTGGTTCAAGTCACAGAACACATAATACTCCTAACGTTGAAGTCCTCTTAATAAGTCCATGTATAGAGTAGAGTAAAGTAGCGAATGAACGAACTAGTTAAATCGACCGTCGACGTACTGCGAACGAATCGACGATTCACCGATAATCGGTGGACTAGTCGAATCCGTAGACGCCTCCGTCGGAACAGTTTATTCCCGTTGTCCCCGTACACCGTGTCCCCGTCCTACGGGGACAGCGGTACTTCAATTAAATATTTAAAAATACTTCCCGTTGTCCCCGTACACTGTCCCCGTTAATATAGTTTCATTTTATCTAATTTCTTATGATATAATAAACATTTCCTATAATGCACATTTGACATAATATTCATGTAGTATATTATTCATTTACTATAATATTCATAATCTCTAATAACTTTTTGCTGTTTTTTTTCTTCGCTTTATACCCTATACACCTACCACCCTCAACTATTGTAACCAGTAGAAATTGGATGCAATCTGGACTTTAGGGCACCCCGACTCGGACAGGTTAGGTTAGAAGGGGATGGCGGGGTCGTGTGAGCGAGCGAAGCGAGCGAATAGACCCCGCCATCCCCTTCGTGGTTATTTTTTTATAAACCATCCAGAAGTAGGAGCCCCGCGAAGCGGCGCTCCGTCGACCAAGCCCACCCTCGACCATGCATTGAATATTTTAAGATTTGGTTAGGTGCCATTTGAGTTAGGTTAGAACTTTGACCATTAAACATGAAAATTAGGTCAAAAGAACATTAGGTCAAATATGCAGATTTAAGAGGACAACGACTCGTGAAAAGTTTACTTCCCGTTGTCCCCGTTAGCCGAATGTACGTTACGGGGACAACTGGAAATAAATTTAATCACGTCCCGCTGTCCCCGTGACGGGGATATGGCATATGGGGACAACGGGAATAAACGGTCGGAACGCCACGACTGACGCGAGAACATAGTCGATTCATTCGTCCATTGAAATAAAATAATCGTGCAAACAACTTGGAACTTCAAATCGAGCAGATGGGAGTCAATATTTGTACGTGTCGAACATAATTATTGTGTTATGTGAAGAAACAGCCGCGGCAGCGGCCGGCAAGCGCTACTTCCAAGTTAGTGGCAGTTACTTGACTATTTAGTAATAACGCAAGGTATACTATTCTTCTGTTCACAATTTTACGGTTTCACTTCAATAGATTTTAATCTACCGAAAAATAATGCTCTAAATTGTAAGCAGTATGTTACTATGTTACGGTTCACAATCTTTCGACAGTTCACAATCTTCAAGGCTTTAGTTTTGTTCATTCAGACTGATTCACAATGGCCCAGCAATGGCCACTGATGGCGAGGCTTGCAGACGGCCATGGCCAACGAACGGTTATGATTTTTTAGGCCGGGTGTCAAAGGTCCGGAATGCTCAGCAATGGTATACTTACTGACAGGCTGCACTGTCCTCCCATACGTATTATCACTGAAATTTGAAAACATTGTAAAAGCCAGTCTTCAATGCTGGCTACTTTTTCACCTAAATGGCGATCAATTTCAATTTTGTTTTCAAAATTAGGTACTTTCCCGATACTTGAACGTAAGAAACTAGGTAAACTAACCATATAATAAAAAAACAAAACCTAAGATGAATAATTACATAATCATTTTATACCTGCTTATCGAAAAAAAAAACATCTTAACAAAATATTTTTTTTTTTACTAATTTCCCTTTAAGTTTTATTTCGTTTCGGACGGTTTTAAAAATGGGCCCTCGATCCAGATGCACATTAGCAATTTCCGACATGTTAGACGAGCGGGCGTGCAATAATTTTACCCACCAAAACAGTAGTTACGTACACAGTGGAACACAGTGTACCTACTGTTGAGTTAGTGTGTCAGTGTTACTCAGAGGGAAAAAAACGTGGCGTTGAGTATCGGGATATTTTCTCCCAATGAGTAACAGTGTGACACAACATGGTGTAACTTGACGGAAACAAAGGGGAATTTCAGAGCCACAATAATGACGATTTCCACCCATTTTTAATTTTTTTTCTGTACGCCAATCCGTGAATCTAATAGAAATTCAATGCATTTTGAAGTTTTATTATTCATTTAATTTTTTTTTATTTCTGATCATAAAATCCACTTTGCTAAAAGTTCATAAAACGATGATATAATGTATCATTTAACAGATATACTACAGACTAGGGATGTTACGGAGATTCGATAAGTCAGTCAGAACTTCCGATTGAAATTACGCTTCGGTTTGGACACTTTTAAACCGGAGGTTAAAATCGAAGGTCTAGGCCAATGAGATGTAAAAATTTCGAGAATTTTTATAATTCTTTGGCCAGTACATTATGTGTTCAGAGTTTTAATAATGTATGTAACCCAAATGACTTCTATGCCGAGTTGTTATCACTAAATATAATAACACTTTCCCACTAAAGACTAAAACTATTTTGTACAGCGTTCTTATTTATTGATTGGGCTACTCCAGGTATTCGTAAAAGCAGGGGAAAACTTTATGAACTTTATGGCCTAAAGCAACAAATGAATAATACAAGCTTTGATCTGTGCTTTAATCAGTATGTTTCAAAATATTTAAAAACTTAAAAAAAAATTGCAAATTAGCTAAAGCGCTTTATGTTGGCAATAAAATAAAATTTGCTGATGATAAAATAAAAACTGTTTGTGCTTGTCATGTTGGGGGGGTTTGCCATAATCGCCACGCTTGGCAGGCGGGTTGGCGATCGCAGTATGGTGGTAAAATGCATAGAGAATGCTGCTGCCCATTCTCTAGTAAGTCCCTTAGTCGCCTTCTACGACACCCACTGGAAGAAATGGGATGATGCTATTCTTTTACGCCCGGCACCACACGGGACCAGAGTCATCACGAACCGTCTAGCGCGCAGGTTTGACGACTTCCAGCCTCCCGAACAGGCCGGGTTCCGTAAAGGCTTTAGCACAGTAGACCACATACATACGCTGCGGCAGGTTATACAGAAGACCGAAGAGTATAACCTGCCTCTATGTTTAGCGTTTGTGGACTATGAAAAAGCCTTCGATTCGATCGAGACATGGGCTGTACTGCAGTCCCTCCAACGGTGCCAGATCGACTATCGGTACATCGAGGTGTTGAAGTGTCTGTACGAAAACGCCACTATGTCAGTCCGACTCCAGGACCAGACCTCGGAACCTATCCTTCTGCAGCGTGGTGTTAGACAGGGAGATGTTATCTCTCCGAAACTCTTCACTGCTGCACTGGAGGATGTCTTCAAGGTTCTGGACTGGAAAGGGGCTGGCATCAACATCAATGGCGAGTACATCACTCACCTTCGGTTTGCCGATGATATAGTTGTCATGGCTGAGACCATGGAGGACCTCAGTACAATGCTCGATGACCTCAGTAGAGCTTCCGAAAGAGTGGGTCTTAAAATGAACATGGACAAGACAAAGGTCATGTTGAATGCCCGTGTAACACCCACTCTCATGACGGTCGGAGGCGCTGCACTCGAAGTTGTGGACGAGTACGTTTACCTAGGACAAACTGTCCAGTTAGGTAGGTCCAACTTCGAGAAAGAGGTCAATCGTCGAATCCGACTCGGTTGGGCAGCGTGCGGGAAGCTTCGCAATATCTTCTCGTCCCACATACCGCAGTGTCTCAAGACGAAAGTCTTCGACCAGTGTGTGTTGCCAGTGATGACATATGGAACCGAAACGTGGTCGCTCACAATGGGCCTCATAAGAAGGTTTAAAGTCACCCAAAGGGCAATGGAGAGGGCTATGCTTGGAGTTTCCCTGCGTGATCGAATCAGGAATGACGAGATCCGCAGGAGAACCAAGGTAACCGACATAGCCCGAAGAATTGCCAAACTTAAGTGGCAGTGGGCAGGGCACATTGCACGCAGAACAGATGGCCGATGGGGTCGAAAAGTTCTGGAGTGGCGACCGCGCACTGGAAGACGTAAAGTTGGAAGGCCTCCCACAAGGTGGACCGATGACCTTGTGAGGGCTGCAGGAGTCCGCTGGATGCGGGAAGCACAGAACCGGTCGAAGTGGCGGAGCTTGGGGGAGGCCTATGTCCAGCAGTGGACGTCTTTCGGCTGAAATGATGATGATGATGAAAATAAAAACGACCTGACAAATAATAAATAATGAAACAGGTAGAAAAAAACAGCGTAATACTGAAATGCGTGACCGGTTAAAATTAGAGGCTGCAAATGGCTCCATCAACTCAGATGTAGAAATAGCTCAGGAATTTATGATAGGACTGCCCCGACCGACCCTTGCTCGTTGAAGCGCCAGCCCGTGCCGCAGCTGAGCCAGTAGCTTTAAATTCCCCGATCAATAATAATGCCAATATTTTGATCCAGCCTATCCCCAATGATAGCTGTCCCCCTATCAGTGACGCCCTGAGCCGAGGTCCGTACCCCACAGGGGGTGCCCTCAGCGTGCAGTCGCTTAGTTTGTAATTTATTTTAGTTTGTAAGCCCTGGCTGGAAGCGTAAAGATTAACTTCTTAATGGCAACCCCAGGAAATCCCGGTTGAGCAGTCACGGCCTCTCCAGGCCAACTGCGAGATGCCCAACAAAAAAAAAAAAGATAGGACTGCAACAACTAACGAGGGATAAAGCTAGAGCTATAAAGCTGAAGGTATGGGAGACAGTAATAAAGAAAGGATGGGGGTAGGAGAGTGACATTACCACGAACCAGTTTGGGGTTATGCCAGGTCGAGGAACAATGAACGCCACTTTTGCACTCCGCCAATTGAGCGAGAAGTACAGACGTGCACACAAGAACTTGCACATAGTGTTCATTGATCTGGAGAAAGCGTATGTTAGGGTACCTTGGGATGTGTTGTGGTGGGCATTGAAAGAGAAAGGTTTGCCCGGGAAGTATGTAGAGTTAATTCGCAAATTGGAGAAGGGGCAGCAGAAGCTGGAGAATGTTGGTTTAAAAACCAGCAGAACCAAAACCGAATAAAATTATGGTCTGCGATTTCGGCGGTCTTCACAGTTCTGAGGCTATAGTGCTTGTTGGCGCGCTTCTCCCAGTCTACTTTGACTTTCGGTACCTCGGTTCACTTGAAGTAGATCGGACGGTTAGACGGTAGAATATACAGGTCACGGGAACTATCTGCATTCCCGCATCCCCTTTAAACTTAATAGAAAGATATTCTATAAACCGTAGTTAGACCTGCTGTCTTCTATGCGATAGACTGTTGGTCCACAAAACGGATGTATGAAAAGAAATTGTATGCAGCTGAAATGAGAATGCTAAGAGGGATGTGTGGTGTTACATGAATGGATCACACTAGACTAAATTGAATTCTAAATCGGACAGACTTACTAGTTATGAAGTAGAATTACATTGGGTTGCAACCTACGGTTTACAGCAACAATTTAGGAAATTTTGTGGTCGGGACTTTCCAATCGCACTAAATCAGATCCAACTGTTCTAAAGTGCGTTTTACACTATCCAATTTGTGGTAATTATTTAGGAACACTCTAATTAGGAAATTGGAAGTTAGTGATTGCACTCTATATGTATAAAAATATACTCTGTGATTACACTAAAGTTTGCCTTTTTGTATTCAGTAACTTGACCAAGGAACCACACAAGGAACATAATCCGCTTGTGGTATATAAGTTCCTTGAACATAACATAATGTACCCCCCAATCTATTACTATGATACCACAAGAAGCGGAACTTGACAGTCCAAATAAAAATAATGTTACCATACTAAAATTAGTAGTGTTGGGTAGTGAATGATTTTGCGTAAAAAACTTTTTATATGGCTGTGTAAAAAACGAATGATAAAAATAGTTTAAACCATTTTTATCATTCGTTTATAACTTTAAAAATTCGTTTGTAAGATGTGGAATATAAGAATAATTCATAATTTATTAATAAAAGCAAAGCTTTTTGTTAAAAGTCGAACTAAAGACTCAATTGTATGTATTCTAAATCGGACAGACTACTCTACACTCTACACCATGACCTAGAATTACAATGGGATTCTCGACAATTTAGGAAGTAGTGCCGTCGGGACCTTCCAATCTCACAAAATCGGACTTCGATTACATCTTCTGATTTCCTAACTAGATTTCCTTCAAATTGGGTAGCAGTTAACAGGATTGTAATAAGCCGTTTAAGCCGTTAAGTGCTTTACTTGAGTCTGTGGCCCACTTATAGCGGGTTCTGTGTCTGTGACGTTAGCGTGACAGTTTGTCTGCGGACTCTTCTATTTATCAATTGCGACTGCTGGCGACAGCGTACGTACTTGAAGTAAAGTAAATAATGTTCCTGTTTTATCTATGATATTGATAAGTTCTATGCTCTGTGCTTTGCGAATTGCGAGTGCAGCTGAGCGAATTGCAGTGTGTTTTTTTCGGTGAAACATTACGGTGTTTATTTTAATCGAATCTTAATTTTTTTTTACATTTCTTTTCGCAAAATTCAATAGTGTAAGTGTATCTTTAGTGTATATTGAGTGGCAATTTAATAGTGTCGTGAAATCATTTTAACAATGAATAATTCCGCTGCAATGGTAAGTACACACAGCTGTTGTATGATTTTTTAAATGCATTTTTAGACGAAACACGATGAACCTTTAAATTTGAGCCTTCATTTTAATTGAAATAGGTTGGAGAAATATTTCGAGAGGCGGGAACAGCGTTCAACAAATTATCTGAGATGACTTTGATGTTACAGCCCACGGATGGCTCGCCGCCGGGGTAAGTTTGCTAGAACATATTCTTTTACCTTTTAATTATAGCAACTGCAGTTGTTTTATTAATGTGGTGGTCACGTGTCCGGTTTTATGGGTTAAGTTGGGGGTTGTAGGTAAACGTTCCCCCCATCGGCGCAGACTTTCCGCGCCGCGCATTACCTATGTATTGATCGAGCTTTAAAGCTAGGCTATCTAGGTATCCTATGCGGTCTATGTGGATATTCTTGCCGTACTGCTGTCCTCGCAGTAACTTCACCTTATAAACAGTGTTTTTTGACTGTGAAAAATAATTCTTAAGTTCTTCTTCTCTGGTGAATTAACGTTGGTTTAAAAAATTAGCAATTACGCAATTTATTAAGTTTTCGATTTGTTGCTGCTGAATCCTCAAGGTAAATGATACACACTGTTCAGGTTATGGTTTGTTATTGTTTCAGTAGTCAATCATTCTTCATAACAACAACAATGCAACAATGTTTGTACACCCTCCCACTAAACAGGCTCTTTACCCCATACATGTAATTGTGTCTAAACAGTTTCAGATTATAATGTTTCTATCTTACATTTTCAGCGGAAAATGGAGCGACGCGGAAGTGGAAATGCTGCGTGGCTGCATTAACCGCTTCGCCGTTGAGTTAAACAAGATAAGCCAGCACATCAAAGACAGAACAATGTAAGTATCATGGAATTATCATATTGCCTGTTAATTGCACTATACAGGGTGGCGGGGATATCAATGCACAATCTGTAACCATGAATTCAGCACATGATTATAAACCTCTTATAGTATATATCTTTCATTGATTATCAAAACAAAATTCTGCTGTGTCATAGAAAAGTATATTATCATCGTGGTCAGAAAATACATAACTAAAAAAAATACAACAGAAAATATCAATGCCAAGGGGATTAGAATCATGTACTGATCTGTGGTAACAGGTTGCTCATGTCCCTGCTAACCCTGAATGTTTGTATTTTATTTTTTGAGCTTTTTGTGTATAGGATGTTGTTAGTCATTAAATGTGTAGTATGAATGCGAGATGAATGTACTTATAAAATAAATTTTCACCATTGTTTTGTTTGTTGGTAAGATGGTGGCCGTTGCCCTGCATAATAATAATATTTAGTTTCCACAAATTACTATAAATAATTTAAATTAATCATAGCATAGCCAATAAATTTACTTGACAGAATGTTGCAAGAGCACGAGAAATGAGATTGATTTTATTTGGTGATTGATATTGATTAAAGTTGAGCTAGATGCGATTTCTTACAATTATGTATTATACTAGCTTTTGCCAGCGGTTTCGCCCGCGCGGAAGTTTCACCCCTATTTTACTCCCTTAGGGTTTGAATTTCGAAAAATCCTTCCTTATTCCTTGTCTACATTATAAAGAAACCTCTGTGGAAAATTTCAGCTTTCTAGGTCCAAGGGTTTGGGTTGGGCGTTGATGAGTCAGTCAGTTTCTTGCCCGTTCTTCTCCATAGGTACCTACGCTTTGGAATGGGCAACTAGCTTCATCTTCCTATCTCACCGACCTTGACAATTCAAAAGTGCCTGTAATTGGTTTATTTGAAATAAATGCTTTGAGTTTGAGTTTGAGTTTGAAAGACTTTTCTTTTTATTTATATAGACTAGTGGGGTAGTGGGCGGTAGTAGGTGCAGTTGCTAGACGCCAGCGATGGCAAACACACCTGCCAATCAATATTATTTAATAACACTAACGGGGGCGGGGTGCAGGGGCCAGATTATTGTAAAATCGTAAGTTATAGGTTGTACTGCAGTAAACTATGCTTGTTGCAATGGCATGGTATCACCTCAGTTCTTTACATTGAATTTCGTTGCAGGTTGGATAATACTGTGACTAATTTTAATTTTTGTTTTCAAATGTTGATTCAAATAGCTTTTTGACATGCTTAGGGGAGCACCGACCAATTTGCAAAATAATTGCGTTCGTTTGATCTTGTGCTGCATCGATATTACTTAACCTTAACTTAAATAATAAAATAATCCCTTATTACAGCGTAAATTCTTCACAGGTGGTCATCAGTTCTATAAAGATTTATTATCTTTCGATCTAATATGTTTCATCTGTTCGAGTCGAAATTTGATATTCTATTACTTCAATGATATTATACGAACAAAGTAACCTTGAACTGATGCTGGAGCATCACCTGGAATTTCCAGGATCATACACAAGTTACTGAACAACAGACATTCAACACAAACTCACAACTCAACAACAAATTCTTTTTTGAAAGCGCCCCGAATTAACCACCAATGGAAAGCGATTTTAACAACATTTTAATACTTAATATTAAGTATCATTTCTTTTTGAAATAACACTGATACAGTTTCTTTTATGAGAATGACGTGTTATTTTTAAAGTGAGATTCACTTTCGACATTTTTTCCATACAAACTTCGGGTGTGTTTAACACTGTTTTCGAAAATGTGCATAGAAAATCAAACATGGTATGGTTTTCTCTCATTATTAATATTATCTGTACGGAAACAGAATACTAAAATAAAACGCCATTAAAAAGTTATGAGCGAACAAAAATTCGTTTTTCTTGCTAATAACCTAACTTTGGGCGTGTTTAAGTAATAAAAGAAGTGTAAAATCTCCAAAACTAAGTCGCTACCGACAAAGCTCAAATATCTAAAAGATTAATCAACTTTATTGGTCATTGATTTATTTAGTGGTTTTTCATAAAACCCGATCTTCCGAAGGACTTTTTTTTATTTTTTACGCGCCTGTTTTAGTATAACTGATCCTGCATCTCACACAATAAGGTTGTGAGTGTAGTCACGGGTACTACCTCTTTTGGACACGATGCCTGGTGAGACAGCGTGCTTTTTAGCCAGGCCCACTAGTGAGTTCGAGCCTGAGACTAGATTCCCCTTAACATAATTAAAGTTAAATAATGATTAGCGTATATGTATTAGGTTTCATACTTTTGACGTGATACCTGATAAAATCATGTATCTAACTAAACAGATTTCCGACAAACTAACAAACCCACAAACAGAAAAAAAAACAAAAATGATAGAAATGGCATCAGTTGGTCATCCTATAACACCCTATTTGTTTTGATTTTTTTTATGTACAGAGAGATATTTGAGATATCTGTCAAATTTCTTTGATAGTTTTTCAACATTATTACAAAACTATAAGGTTCATATTCAATTAGGAAAATTTGACGGTTTGGGATAGCTTGATGTGCTGGCGTCTGTACATAAACAGCCCGTCTACAGATTTATTATATGTATAGATATAGATAGTCAACTTCATATTAACAATTAACCCTATTTTGGCCGATATTTTTGTTGTTGCTCTTATTTCCAAGTAATGCTATGACAGCTTTTGACAGCGACCCCAGAAATATGTACTAACTAAACACGCGTGGCATCTACAATGCGACATGCGAACTACGCATCAATGACCTGACGTCACACAAATTAGTCCGGTCAATTTAGACATTCGAAGTTACATAAAGTCCCAACAAGCTGAATTTCTGTGAAATTGTTCAAAACATAATTATAAACAATGTCTAGAAGTTCCCCATCATTCCCCTGTAAGGAAAAAATTTTATTCAAGGTCAAAGGTCAAAAAAATGAGTTTTTCGCGATTTTCAGCAAGACGGTAAGTTTTATCATAAAAGTACCTCAGACAAAAATTGTAGATCATAAAATTATCTATAAAAAATGTATCAATACTTTTTTTCTTACGAGCCACCGTTTCTGAGATATAACGATTCAAAAGTTATAAAACTTGTTAGTGTAGTAGTCCGGATGTTATTTTGAAGATGAAGAAAGGATCTGTGTCGTTCTTATGAGCCGCTTGCACCAAGAATCACTAAACACAAGTAGCAGTGAAAATAATTTATTATAACACCTTACATTTCTGTAACTTGTATGAGGTTAGAAAAAATAGTAGAACATTGTTATCCTACTTTTATTTAGTGACTCGGCCTGCATGTGGGCAGTGTCCCTTCCTTCTAAAATTCAAGCGTCTCCTCACACTAGCATTTGCCCTGTAGACGTATAGTAAAATTTTGGCTGCGCATTGTGAGGGGATCCTCGATACATGAGAAGGTGGGGTTTTCCAAATGTGAGTAATTTTTTTATCGCTTATTATTTAATTTTATTTATTATCTAGTACATCTTTGCACAGGCCACACTGCGAACTAAACTTAACTAATGTAATGTGGCAACACACAACTGCAAGAATGATGGGCCTACATGAACAATGTTTTAATGCGAGCTGTTTAGTGAATTTTTGCCTGCACTAGTAATATGTTTGCCCATAACCATCATTCAAACGCAGGATGTTTGCTCAAAATAATTGCTCATGTATGCTTGTCGAACTTGCAGTTGTAGCCACCTTTAGTTTAGCTTCATTCATTTTCTATATGGAATCGTAGCGCATTTGTTTTAAACGCAGATTTAGTTGGCCATAAAAGCTATGAGATGAGCTAATTTCCAATAGACGTACCTAATTCATACCGTACCTGGCTGCCTCAATAGTAGTTTGTTTTGTGTCGTGCAGGTATGTAGATACTAATTGCAATACTGAAGCCTACCATATAACTACTAATTTCGTTTCTAACGTGACGGAATTAGTTGTCGTACAGAGCAGAGGGCGAAGGTTGAAATCACAGTTCCACGCAGGGATCTGCATTTTTTTTATATCTCTATTTATTTCTGTCATTTAGAGACCTCAGATCTGCATTTTTCGATATCTCTATTTATTTCTGTCATTTACAGACTTCAATCCTGGAGCGATTGCAAGTATCCACACCCAGTCGCATTAACATTTGATATGGCAGCTTTTACGTGTAATTGCCATTTTTTCCCGTCGGTGTCGTAAAAGGCTACTAGAGAATGGGCAGCAGCGTTTTCTATGTATTTTACCAACATACTGCGATCGCCAACCCACCTGCCAAGCGTGGCGATTATGGCAAATCCCTCCGGGGAATGGGAGGCTTATGTCCAGCACTGGACGTCTTTCGGCTGAAATGATGACGTGTAAATGGACTTCTCGCTCTAGAGCATTGAGCTATTGAGTGACAAAGAGGGATAGAGATACGGTAAAATTATGATCTGTGTAAATTTGACTTCACCTATAACTACAGTCACCTTAGTTATTTTAGTCAGCTTAGTTATTTTATTCACGTTAAGTCACCTTAGTTGTTTAATTTTTATCAACACATCTTTGATACCACGTAATCATGTTGTTTTATTTTTTCAGGCGGCATCTAAAAATACTTTTAGAAAAGGACAGCGATACAATCCCGGACACCAGTAGCTCGCCGCAACAGCCGCAGCATGTTACGCAACAGCCACTCCCAGCACTAGCAAGCACACAGGCAACAGAATACCAGAGTGAATATGATGAATCACTTCTCAATCTTTTTGCAAATTACATGAAGAAGGAAGAAATAGATTATATTATGCTTCACTTCGATCGGATGTTTGGATCTACGTCTTCTGTCGACATCATGGAGGATGGGATTCAACAGCAGCCTTCAGATGAATTTGAAGACTTGACTGAGGACAGCAGAGATATCACTCTACAGGCTGTACCGAGTTTAATTAGCATGCTTGATGCAGATGTTAATAAAGCAATGCCTTATTCTGAACGCAGATTTCCCATAGAAACTATGGCTAATATTGGTACATTGCCCGCAGAATTGCCTAACTATGAATTTAACTTAGCGGATGCTTTGGGAGCCTCCAGAAGTGTTCGAGAATTTGATGAAAACTGTATGACTTTGGTGCACAGAGAACAGAAATTTAGTTTGCGTCAAGAGGTAGCTACTTGGAACACATTACCATCAAACCAAACAATGGGGGTTACAACACCGAACAACGTTTTATATCCCGGTTTTTTCAACAATTATAGTTTGAACAGCGACCATTCCGGAATCGTACAAGCGCGAAATGACGAACAAAATGGCAGTTATAGTTCACTTTTTGGTAATACCTTGTATAACGTAAACAACCTGCCAATTGTGGCAAGTTTACAAACTCAAACTAATTGTAGCTCGATTGAAGCTGATACTAACGAGCAAGCCTTGGCATCAAGCGCGCATCACACTTCGAGGCCCTGGTGGCCAGGAAGGCCAAACCCTTATGGAAATGACTTGTATAGAGCAAACCCCGCGCCTATTTTGCAAAGCTTACAAGCTCAAACTAATTTTAGCTCGATTCTACCCGACAGTAACGAGCAAGCCCTGGCATCAATTGCGCATCGCACTTCGGAGTCCCGGCGGCGAGGAAGGCCAAACCCTTATGGAAATGACTTGTATAGAGCAAACCCCGCGCCTATTTTGCAAAGCTTACAAGCTCAAACTAATTTTAGCTCGATTCTACCCGACAGTAACGAGCAAGCCCTGGCATCAATTGCGCATCGCACTTCGGAGTCCCGGCGGCGAGGAAGGCCAAACTCTTATGGAAATGACTTGTATACAGCAAACCCCGCGCCTATTTTACAAAGCTTACAAGCTCAAACTAATTTTAGCTCGATTCTACCCGACAGTAACGAGCAAGCCTTAGCATCAATTGCGCATCGCACTTCGGGGTCCCGGCGGCGAGGAAGGCCAAACTCTTATGGAAATGATTTGTTTAGAGCAAACCCCGCGCCTATTTTGCAAAGCTTACAAGCTCAAACTAATTTTAGCTCGATTCTACCCGACAGTAACGAGCAAGCCTTAGCATCTATTGCGCATCGCACTTCGGGGTCCCGGCGGCGAGAAAGGCCAAACTCTTATGGAAATGATTTGTTTAGAGCAAACCCCGCGCCTATTTTGCAAAGCTTACAAGCTCAAACTGATTTTAGCTCGGTTCTACCGGACAGTAACGACCAAGCCTTGGCATCAATCGCGCATCGCACTTCGGGGTCCCGGCGGCGAGGAAGGCCAAACCCTTATGAAAATGATTTGTTTAGAGCAAACCCCGCGCCTATTTTGCAAAGCTTACAAGCTCAAACTGATTTTAGCTCGATTCTACCGGACAGTAACGACCAAGCCTTGGCATCAATCGCGCATCGCACTTCGGGGTCCCGGCGGCGAGGAAGGCCAAACCCTTATGGAAATGATTTGTTTAGAGCAAACCCCGCGCCTATTTTGCAAAGCTTACAAGCTCCAACCAATTTTAGCTCGATTCTACCCGACAGTAACGAGCAAGCCTTGGCATCAATCGCGCATCGCACTTCGGGGACCCGGCGGCGAGGAAGGCCAAGCCCTTGTGGAAATGACTTGTATAACGCAAACCCCGCGCCTATTTTGCCAAGCTTACAAGCTCAAACTAATTTTAGCTCGATTCTACCTGACACTAACGAGCAAGCCTTGGCATCAAGCGCGCATCGATTTCGTGGATGAGGGTTGCAAGGAAGGCCAGGTCATCGTCGCGAGGGCCCCGTCACGCAGGTGTTGACTGGCCCTATCATCTCGCGTCCTGATGAAAGCATGGCTGGGCCAAGTCAGGGTCCAATGACCAGATCGCGTTGCAGGCAAGCGTGTCATTACAAGATTGAAAAACCTGATGAAAAAAAAAGTAACCAAGAAAAGGGCAACAACTAAGACCACAAAATAAATAAAAAAACAGTCGCCAACAGGATTTGTAAATGTTTTATAAATTTTACACTGACAAGTACTACATCATATCAAATGATTAGATAAAACATGTTGGGGACAAATCATATTTTAAACATTTGGGTAACATAATAAAACTTTAGAGTACGAGGCTGTATGTAGTCCCAGTCTCGGTTCACGGCTCCCAAAGAGGTATTGATCGGATCGATATAATAAATAATAGGACAGAGCTTACGGTACGGCGGTTAAGTGGCTCCCTATAATGAAATTAATTTAGCTGTTCTAAGCCATTGTGGTCAATGTGACGTCGCAACCGCATCGAGCAATTTACGGCAATCCCGAAATTACATAGAAATGCTAAATTTTCCTATGTTTTTCCAATTGCAGGTCAGTGTCAGATTGTTTGTTGATAAATAAAAAACGATTCGCAACTGTAACAAATATGGCTTTACAGAATTTTATTCATTAAAATAATCAAATCAACTCTCTTAGTTCATTAATCCCATTGAACTACTTTTTCATGAATTAGGTTCCCCTGGTTCTATCCTGGTTCTTCTCCCTTTATTTGAGCTGCCCGTGTAAGCGCAGCACTGGGCTGTTATTATGCGACCTCATTTTATAGAGGTCTACAGACTTAAAAAAATCCTGTGCTTATGTTGACTGTCAAAATGTACAAGTCACGTACAAAGTTTAATCTCGTATTTGTCGCCTTTAGTTTGCCACCGATTGCTCACCTTTGTTATAATAGCGGTTAAGCCTACACATATCTTTCACTGGAGATTTTTACTAAGTAGAAGATTCATTTGATTTCAGTGAAAGAAGGTTGGAGATTTCACACTAACCTAAGACTAAACATATTATCTTATGATACGATTTTGTAGAAAATACTATCCAATACTTTCTCAGCTATCCGTCGGTCGGTAATTCAACATTAATGGCCTAGAATGGTCTCTTTTGAACATTTAAATTATAGTGTGATAAGCTGTTGAACGGTAGTTTGTGGCGAAGCGAAAGTGTACTGATGTATAAATGTTAAAAATACTCTACATGTATGTTTAGTGCCTAGTATTTGTTGTTATACAAAAGTTAAATTTAGATTTTTAGATTAATAACCGTGGTAAATGTTAGGTATTTTTCGAAATCTTGACTTTATACAAAAGAAGCAGTATTTTTGCGCTTGTATCTTATAAAACTTTGGGTAAAAATATAAACTTGAAACTAAATATCGACTATGTAAATAAATATAAAACATTTATCACAATTTACTTGTTATTGGAATTAGTCAGGATTTACCAGTTCGAATTTTGATCAAATTCTAAAATTTAAATGTTTATAATAAAAACTATATATAAAAACGTATTTGTCCTGCAATGGGACATAGTAGTTTGATATATCTATGTATTTATAGTTAAACTTATGGCCTGTTTCACCAAATTTAAAAAAAATGGTTAACTTATCCTGTTGTACATTCAACCTGGGCCTCAAGTCTGCTATTACAATAGTGTCAGAATGGTCTATCATTGATTTCATAATTGTTGATTTTGACAAGTTTGGTAATCTACTAATAAAATGGCGTCATTATGACTTTCCAATGACTCTCCTTTGATGGAAATGGAATTTATTGGTAATCTCGTACATCATGACAAATGAATGACTGACTTAATTTACGAACTTCCTACTACTTTAGATTGCTTATAACACTAAATAATATGTAAAAATATATTTGAATGAAATCTGGCATAAATAAATGTTCTAATTTAGTAGTAGTTTTTCGAAAACCATTTCTACTAACGAGTTTACAATAATGGCAATACGAAAAAGCCATTATGACACAATTATATTACGAGACCATTGACCGACCAATGATTGACCATTATGAATTTAGCAGATTACGAACTTTTAGCAAAATGACAAATGAATGACAATGGGATCGTGTTGGAATGACGAATTTATAAAAATAGCAGACTAAGGCCCCTGTACTCATGGTTTTTTCAACGAAATCTTTTAACGCCTGGTTGACACTCTCAGTGACCCAAGGGCTGGCTTTGTATGGTCAGAGGCTAAGCATTGCCATACAACGTGGCAATGCCGTCAGTCTTTTGGGTACATTATTTATTTACCAGTCGACAGCGATGCGAAGGATTTTTTTGTCGTCATATTTTAATTTGTTAATAGTTCTAGTCAGGTTAGGTTATTATATTTTAATTTCAAACCAAATCTGTTTTTGTTGTTGAAATTTTCGGGTATATATTGCCTATAGGTTATATTGTGAAACAGGCCCTAAATTACCTGTGATGACAACGTTGTGATAACACCCTAACTTAGGGTAATGAATTTTCGAGACTGACAGTAAACGGCGTGATGAGAGTGTGGCTGGCCATCAACGAGGGCAAATATAACCACATGGTGGGTGCCTGGGCATAGTCGTTACTAAATATTTTTCCTTGTAAGAATTGCCAAATTAAAACAAGTATAAATATATTCGACGGATCACAAAATGAAATTTATCAAAGCGTTGTCCCGGCCTAGTTCATACTTTTACTTTTAAAATATTGGTAGAAAATGTAATACTTATTATGTAGTTAAATTTAAAAAAAAAACCTACTTATTTATCTACATATATGTGGAATCGAAGGCATAGTAAATAGCCAATTTATGTATTTGACTTGAATTTAATAGCACAAAATACACTTCTACTATATTAATCTACGTAAGATAAACCGGCCATTCTGACTGTCATAACTGTCCTCGGTCATACATTTGTACCCAGACACACTATCCTCATAACTTGCATATAATTTAGCCATAACCTAAGTAATGAGAGTATAACAACTGTCTTAAAAATAAATATCTTAATCTCTAAACATTTTGTCACCTCATAGGAAAGACCAAAAATGATTAGCAATATTAGCATACACTGAGCTTGTACTCCTACTGTTATTATAGTTATATCATGGTTTTAGTTATGTTTGCACAAATAAGACATAACTGCACAACAAAGATGTTTCCAACATTATGAAGTTTATAAAGGTATTCTATTTATAAATAAAATAGATTGCTCCTGTATAGTCTTGGTTTTTAAAATGTGTGGTTTATCAAAAATACTTTTAATAAAAGAATATGTGTGTCATTTAGTAATCTCACTACGAATATGTTAACAAAATAATTAAACTGAGTAAATCTTATTATTGAAATGTTGTTTTCATTCATCACCACTAATACAAACACCAGAAATCATAAATCGGGTAAGATTTTTCTAATCTTTATATCATAACATAATGTAGGCCACAATTTCATACTATCTGCTGCAGTAGATGTTTTTATTTTGACTATCAGAAGGTCATTTTTCAACATCATAGTGATCATTCTCTTTTACATTTGTTACTTTATAGTGTCCAAGAAACTTTGGTTTAATTTGTAATCCCAACCCAAATTGTGTCCTTATTGCTACCAGATCACCTTCATACGGAATAGCTTGGCTTTCTGCCTACGCTGTTCCCTTTCTAAAATAAAACTATGTATCTCTTTCCTGTTGACATAGTAGATCATAGATCTCAATGTCCTCTTTAGATTTCATTTTTTCTCCCAACTAACAGTTAGAATGGTGTTGTATCTATACTTCTTTGTTATGTGCAGTTCAGTGCCCCTTGTACTGTCCCCGACTCACATGCCGCCGATACCATAGTGTGGGGTTTTAGTTGTGTTGTTATTTTCACATGCTGTATCGCTTCTTCGTTACAATAGTATGCGGTACCACTATTTGCTATAGCATGTGTCCTTCTCTCTATCCCAGGCTATATCTCTGTCAAATTTCATGATGATCGGTTCAGTGGCTTAAGCGTCAAAGCGTAACAAACAGACAGAGCTACTTTCGCATTTATAATATAGCCTTTGCCCGCGGCTCCGCCCGCTTGGATGTCGGTTCTCGCTTAAAAAGTAGCATATATCCTTCTCCATATCCCAGGCTATATAAAGGATGTCTCAATAAGAGTGCACTTTTTAAATTTACCCCCTTATTTATAAACGATGCTTAAAGTTAAGTAATGATTAGCGTCTGTTTAACCATACATTTTTGACGTTTAAACATCATTTAACTTTAATCATCGTTTATGAATAAGGGCGTAAGTGTCTTTTTTTGTCTTGCAAGTGGCACCTCTGAAATTTTACAGCTGTCACCTATGTTTATTCGGCTCGACGATCGGTTCAGCGGCTTAGGCGTGAAAGCGTAACAGACAGACAGACAGACATAGTTACTTTCGCATTTATAATTTTAGTAGGTATTGCTTCTGTGTATCTATCATAAGACATGGAGTAATCCCTCTTGTTTTCCCTCCTTTCTAGTTGCCAATAATCATGGAATACAGAGAAGTCATAAATTTTCTTATTTACATTTTTTATGAAGAGGTCTTTATTGAGCAAATCCTCTGTCTTCTTATTGGCGAAGTGACCGTTTTGGTGGATTATTTTTGTCAATTATTTTATGCAATAGACCACGGTCTAACAATAGTCTTCATATTGGGAATTATGTGAAATAGTGGTTATGGCTTTTAAACCTTCATCTGCCTGTTGATCTTTTTTAGTGTTATCATGTAAATCATCTTTAACGACTACATACGGTTTCGACTGAGAGCATCAGAGTGTCTCATTCTCGAAGCTTCTCGATACTCAATGGTAAAATAGAAGTTCTGAAGAAACTATATCCACCGGGCAACCCGTTTAGACCTCCAGATTTAGCGTAACTAGTGACCGGTTATATGGGTTCATATTGTTACACGCTAAAGCTAAAGTAATTAGTTACCACTAGCGGCATCTAGTATCGAGTAGCAGAATAAATTGAGTCAAGATCTATCTAGCAATTTCGATACCAGAATCTTCTAGAATTATCAACATCTGTTCAGTCGGGGCCGGTATGTACTCGAAGATTCTAGATGCTTCGTTTCTCGAATGTTCTTAGGGCCCTATAAAAGGCAGGAACGGATCAAGACCGAGCAGTATTGGTCAAGTGATACATGCGAAAACATCGTAAGCGAACTTCAAGCGCGATTTAGAGTGATCAGTAGTGAAATTGTGTTTTGTAATTTGTGTGTTTAATTAAAGTGTCAACTTTGGTAATTTTTATGGGCAGTTTTTAACTGTCACGAACCCGACGCTCGTAGCAATATTATTTTTTACTTTTGTATTTTTAAGTTTTTATTTTATTTTATTATCATCTATTATGTCATAATTATGATGAGTTGTACTGCTCTATGTGGCTAGCTAGCGACCTCGACAGTTGATTATTCTATTCTTGCCTGAGTAACCGGCAGCAAGTTCGTCATGCTCCCGTAGATGTCACTGCTTGCGGTAGCGTCAGGGGTCGGGTTACCTCCTTCCCTCAAATATTGCGAGGGGGTAATGGGTGATCTTTACGTTATGCTCGTGCTGCTTGTGTTGACTGGTCGTCCTGCTGACCATGATTTTGTTATTGTTACTAATAATTACCTACCCGTTTATTTATTTTACGTCAATGGTCCTAGTTTATCATCTGTGGCCTCAAATTGTAACTCGGGTAGTAACATGTGAACATTGCATTGCATATGTAAGCTATCACGCCCTTAATACCAGGAGGCTCTTATTTTGGTATTATGCTTTATTAACATTTTTGTTCTTTGTGCTCGAGTTATGATTTCATTTCATTTGTTGGTATATTGGCATGGCTGGCTGACATGTATGACTAATTATTTAATTCATGTTCTGTGTCTAGTAATGTTTATATTACTTTGTCTATGTATGTATAGAATCAAGTCTATCCGACTAAACAAACAGCCGTGCTGCTGGGGCGTTTGTTCCGCCTTCTGCCTAGCTAAAGTACTAGGAAGTGGTGACGGGTGGGCGTTTTTTGGGGGCCTCTCTTATGTATTTTGACGTTCGAAAAGTGCTGATTCTCAGCCTAATTTGAATAAATGACTTTTGATTTTGATTTTGAATAGATAGGTACTTATTATTATTTCAAAATAAAACAAGGAGTGGAAAAATAAAGCAAATTAAATAGATGTGGTTGTTTTAAGGAAAATAACATTTGCTTTAATCAAATGCAGCACCTATTGAGTCAAACAATAGATATGTATTAGTAAATACGACGTATGCCACATTGGGCACCCGCTTTAACGGCACATACCTGAGCCTAGAACGTTATAAATCTAGATAGGTTTAACCATAGATAGGCACAGGGCTATGCGCGCGGGGTTGTAGACTGCCGGCTAGAGGGTATGGACTGCAGTGCTCGAAGTTTAGCTAAGCGAATGTGCAGGACGGCTCGAAAATCCGCTGTGTGACGCATTGTCCGCGCTCTGGAGTCCAGTGGCCACTACAGCGCCAACGTCACCGGACGTGTACCGCTACCACCTGGTGTCTTGAAATATTAGACAAATAGTGAACGGGAAGTGAGACTACACAAGTGAGTGTGAAGACTACACAAGGGCGTAGAATAAGAAGGTAGAGTAAGGATAATACTTGAATACCTTTATTTGGAAATAAATGGTCGTGGGCGATTTTCGTTCGGGAGACAGAGGGGGAAGGGGAAGTTATTAATAGAGTACTGTTTTAATAGGGTATGATCTTTTGTCCGGGCCTTGTGATTTATAAGCAAGTTAATGTGATTCGAATGAAGTGAACTAAATTAATTGTGATTATATATCGTGATTAGTACAAAGTGGACAAAAGTGATGTGATGTGTTTGATGTACATTTTGGTTCCTTTTTTGTGATTTTATTAAATTATTGTATTATATAAGTGAAAATGTATAAAGTGACAAGATTTGATACAAAGTGATATTGTAATTTTTCTGTGACATGTGATGTGTTCGACATAATTCATCATCATCATCATCATTATACGCCTAGCCTTTTCCAATGAGGGTGTTCATGAATATTCAAGCCACCAGTTGGCGCCACTTTGACAAGAGGTCTTCCAGTTCGACAATGAACTTAAAATACTTGATGTCATTCGTTTCATTCTTTCGTTCACCATTCAGTCCGTAGGCGCTTTGACACTTTTGACAGGTGCCCGGACCTGACGTCTCAGTGCTGCCACCTAGTGAACGACATTTCAGAAAACCCTCATTATGTTGGGGTCAGTTTCCAGTATAGCCGGATGCAGCTGAATACCAGTATTTTGCATGGAGTGACTACCTATCTGACTTCCACAACCCAGCTACTGGGTAATACGATACCCTTCGTAATACTGGTGTTTGACATAATTACAGGTTTTATGTGTTGGAACTGTTGCAAGTTGTGTGAATTGTTATGTTAATTTTTGTACTACTCACAAAACCTGCAAATAAATGGCATCAATATGAATCTCTCTTTTATTTACCTTTCTCTTTTTTAACTGCAATAAGTCAGTAGTCAATCTGGAGTTACCAGTAGCTCCCTTTGTTGCCAGCTTCCTTCCGCGAGCCGTATTGGTCTAGTATTCATATAGGAACTAAGCTAGATAGTTATACGATGTAAGATTGTAAGGGTAGTGGTACTGCGGGCGAGGGTGGTGGTGTGCGGGGGGGGATGCGGTACAGAACTTCCATTGCGCAAGTACAGACCCGCATCAAATACTGCAATGCCCGCCCGCCCGCCCACCGTCAGTCGCGCCGCATCCCGAACCAGTCACATCAGGTGCGCCGGTGCGCCCACCCGGACGTGCATTACATAATAACGCGAGTTTAGAACACGGGGTGGCGGAAAAAATCATCATATACTGCGGGCGTATTGGCCGAAAAAGAATCAAATGTTGAGCAGGTTAGTAATTTAGTTAGATTTCACTTTGTTCAATTTTTATGTAGGTGCCGTTATATTGGTTTAGTGGTTTACTTAATGTCTAAGAATAAGAGGGGTATATTAAATGATACATTATTTTCTTTCTGTAAAAACATTTTTACACGTCAATCATATTTTGAAAACAATTATGAAGTCTACCTAGCTTGGAGATCTATTGCCTTCCCTAAGACGTTCACTTATATGGATTATAAGATTTTTAAAAGTAGTAAATATATTATATTAAGTATTATAAGTTATTATAAAACATAAAATTAAGAAATATATACATTATATTATACAACATGTAACGCAAGACCTCATACGCCCCAATTAGAGTATTGAGTTAAAAGCATAATACAATGACCAAAACTTTGTTAAAGCTAATTGTGTTTATTAAGAAAATCGTGTTGACCCTATCATTAGATCATTAGTTTATGCATTTAAAGTTGATTCTTATTGCCTTGAAAGAAGAATGAATTTGCTTTGCCTCACTCGGCAGTAGGTATGGCAAAACACAATTTTTTTGAAAAAAATACCCATATTAAAAGTTACTGAAATCGATTCAGTAGTCAACTAGGAACATAGATTTTCTATAACTGAACAAATAACTTTCAGGTCTTGCGTTTATTGTGTTCCACCTTGTGTATTGTACTTAATTATATAATGTAATCATTATTAATATTATATACCTATATGACATTTGTTAGCCCAATTATTGAGGAAGGTTATATATAGGCTTTTGTAGCAAGAAAAAGAGTCTGAAAGAACGCGAACCGAAAACCAAGTAATAGGGCGGGCGATAGGATACAACGCGGCGCGCGGCGGGCGGGTGGGGCCGATAGGATGCAACGCGGCGCGCGGGGGTCGAGACGATAGGATGCAACGCGGCGCGCGGCGGCGGGCGGTTCGGGGCGATAGGATGCAACGCGGCGCGCGGCGGTTCGGGGCGATAGGGTGCAACGTGGCGCGCGGCGGCGCACACTGGTCCCGATTTAATAAAAAATGGACATTGATCCTAGAGCGCTGATATTTTTTTCTAATGTTGTGGCAGTGATAACAAATAAGACAGTAAAATATTATTGTCGTACCTCAAGTACGTTTAAAAAAAAAATGTTTCGTACAAATTTTTTTTTATGGGAATTATTACATTTTATTTAATTTTTCAAAAACGTTAAACATGTCGAGATAGATGGCAATCATATAAGATAGAAAACTAATCATTCTGAGTAATTCGCTCGAAGAAACTATTTGCCTATCTCTGCGTACTTTGGAGATAATGAGCATCTTAAATAGTGTATTTTTACTACTCAAACTGTAGTTTGGTACGAGTTTAACGTTAAAAATAGGATCTCTGTTGATAATTGACAACGAAGATAACAACTCACACTCTTAAATAGTGTATTTTTAGTACTCAAACTGTAGTTTGGTACGAGTTGAACGTTAAAAATAGGATCTCTGTTGATAATTGACAACGTAGATAACAACTCACACTTAATGGGAAGTTATAAAACAGTTTATGCCTAGAAGTCCTAAATTCACCACAATTCATGGAAATTAAGTGGTGAAAATATGTGTGTGAATCATGGTAGAATGTGTCTCGAGGGGAGCATCGAGACAAAATTCAACCTTGATTATGAAAGTATTTAGTTTATTATGAATTAATAATTATCATGATTCGATTTGTTTGTATTTTACACAAAATAAGATTTGTAGGTAACTAATAAATTAAGGGTATGTGTTTGCACACACCGCGGAGTTTTCAAATATTTTGCATTAATAACTTGTAAAACAAAAGGTCCAATTCGAATAATACAAAAGGAATTTACAGGTACATAATCAGTTATGATTACATATTTTTTAATTCGATAAGGATTAATAATGAATATAATGATGATACGAATGTCAAGATTTTTCCGGACGGACTAATTTGGACAAAAAATGTTTATTGTTGCTAAACTATAATAGTTAGATATCAGCCTCGCGGACATTTTATGAGTATTGCAAATATTTTATATATACGAGTAATCAATAGTTTTCACAGAGCACGCCAAATAATGAATTGCTATTATCGTAAGGATTTAATTTTTTTAAATTGCTCATGTTACTCCAGAATAATGTTGCTATTCATATGGTGAAAGAATGTTTAAAATCAGTTGGGTAGTTTTTGAGTTTATCCATTACAAAAATATTTATAAACTCTTACAAACAATCAAATCTTTCGTCTTTATAATGTTAGTGTAGATGTAGATTAGACACTAGCAGCATTAACAGCATTGTTGCTGTGTGACGATGCGGTCAATCTTGAGGACTCCCATTGCACAAGTCCAATACAGCAATGGCCGCCCGCCCTCCGCGCCGGGGCAGGATTGCGAGGGGAGATGCGATCAATATAGAGCACTCGCATTGCGCAAGTACAAAGCCGCATCTAATACTGCAATGGCCGCCCGCCCTCCGCGCCGGGGGCAGGTTTGTGAGGGGGGATGCGATCAATATAGAGCACTCGCATTGCGCAAGTACAAAGCCGCATCTAATACTGCAATGGCCGCCCGCCCTCCGCGCCGGGGCAGGTTTGCGAGGGCAGATGCGATCAATATAGAGCACTCGCATTGCGCAAGTACAGTGCCGCATCTAATACTTCAATGGCCGCCCGCCCTCCGCGCCCCAATTCGGATTGACCGCAGTCACATCAGGTGAGTCATGCGCCCGGACGTGTATCTCACAATTATGCGGGTTCAGTGCGTGGGGTCGCAGGCAGCGACATGCTGCTGGCGCATTTGTTGGACAAATAATTAGTTGTTGAGAAGGTTGGTACTTCTGATAATTTGTTCCTAGTTCAGTTTGTCTATATTTGCAGGTTTATTGGTTTAGTGCTATATTTAGTGTCTACGTCTATGATGGAGGAATAGGAGGAAGACTATTACCGCAGTTATTCTTCTATCTGCTTAGGACATCGTAGGCCTAGGCTCCTTAAGACGTTTGTATGAGTGCCCTTTTGATAAAATTTTCCTTAAGTTGATAAAAAAATCTCTATCTTAGACCTTTGTCATTTATTACCAATTAGTCAATCAGCCTGAGTATTGATAGAGTATTCATATGATAGATAGATATGGGATAAAACGCGTTAGGTCCTGCGAGGGCAGGTTTGCGAGAGGGGGGATGCGATCAATATAGAGTACTCACATTGCGCAAGTACAGAGCCGCATCCAATACTGCAATGGCCGCCAGCCCTCCGCGCCCCAACCCCAATCTGCATTGACCGCAGTTACATCAGGTGAGTCGATGAGCCCGGTCGTGCACCTCACAATAACGCGTGCGCATTTGTTGGACAATGAATTTAATGCTGAGAAGGTTGGTACTTCTGAAAATTGGTTCCTAGTTCAGTTTGTCTATATTTGTCGGTTTATTGATTTAGAGCTTTCATAAGACGGGGGGAAGGGGAGGTAGATTATTACCGCGCTTATCCTTCTATCTGCCTTGGAGATTTTATACCAAGGCTCCTTAAGACGTTTAAATCAGGGCCGTTTTTATAAAACTTCTTTAAAATTCATAAAAAAAAATATTCGCTATCTTAAGACCCTGATTTATTATTTGAACAGGCGAGTTGAAAATCCAAGATATGCGAGCACCGCGCGCTGTGTTGCTAGAGTATTAAGGTGAACCTAGTCCACATTTTTTCCATACAAACATCGGGAGTGTTTTACTCCACTGTCTGACATGGCACATCCAAAGTAAAATAGGATATAGTTTTGTCTTACTATTAATATTGTCGTATGCAGACAGAATACTAAAATAAAAACCCATTAAAAAATTAGGAGCCAACAAAGATTCGTTTTTCTTGCTAATTTTACATAACTTTGGTTGGTTTAAGTACTAAAAGAAGTGTAAAATCTCCAAAACCAAGTCGGTACCGACAAAGTTCAATTATCGAAAAGTTCAATAAACTTTATTGGTCATTGATTTATGCATTGGTTTATTCATAAAACCCAATCTTTCAAAGGACTTTTCTTAATTTTTTCTCGAATTTTTTACTCTATATGATCAGGATCATTTATAGTAGATGCAGGCATCTTACTCAATAACGTTGTGCGTGTAGACTAGCGTCTAACTGCTCATCGCTGATACTGTCTCTGTCGGAAACGAAGCCTATTGAGACAGCGACATTTATAAAACTTCCTTTAAATTGAGAAAAATATTCGCTGTCTTAGACCTTTGTTATTTATTACCAATAATTCATACAGGCGAGTTGAAAATCCAAGATTTTTGACCACCGCGCGCTGTGTTGATAGAGTATTAATATCATAGATAGGGGATGAAACGCGTTAGGTCCTGCGGGAATAGATTTGCGGGGGGGATGCGATCGATATAGAGAACTCATTGCGCAAGTACAGAGCCGCATCCAACACTGCAGGGCTACCCGCCCTCCGCGCCGCAATCCGTATTGACCGCCAGTCTCATCAGGTTAGTCGATGCGCCCGGACGTGCATCACACAATAACGCGGGTTCAGTGCTTGGAGTCGCAGACAGCGACGGCTGCGGGTGCATTGGTAGGACAAAGAATTGATATTTGAGAAGGTTCGTACTTCTGATAATTTGTTCTTAGTTCAGTTTGTCTATATCTGCCGGTTTATTGGTTTAGTGTCTACTTATAAGACGGGGGAATGGGATGTAAATTATGATCGCGGTTATTCTTCTATCTGCCTTGGAGATCTTATGCCAAGGCTCCTTAAGACGTTTAAATGAATGAGGGCCGTTTTTATAAAACTTCCTTTAAATTGAGAAAAATATTTGCTGTCTTAGACCTTTGTTATTTATTACCAATAATTCATACAGGCGAGTTGAAAATTAAAGATATTTCACCACCGCGCGCTGTGTTGATAGAGTATTAATATCATAGAGAGGGGATGAAACGCGTTAGGTCCTGCGGGGATAGATTTGCGGGGGGGATGCGATCAATATAGAGAACTCATTGCGCAAGTACAGAGCCGCATCCAACACTGCAGGGCTACCCGCCCTCCGCGCCGCAATCCGTATTGACCGCCAGTCACATCAGGTTAGTTGATGCGCCCGGACGTGCATCACACAATAACGCGGGTTCAGTGCTTGGAGTCGCAGACAGCGACGTGCTGCGGGTGCATTGGTAGGACAAAGAATTGATATTTGAGAAGGTTCGTACTTCTGATAATGTGTTCGTAGTTCAATTTGTCAATCTTTGCCGGTTTATTTAGTGCTATAATGGTTCAGGCTCGTGTTTACGTATAAGACGGTCGTAAAGGGGAGGTAGACTATGACTATGAATGTTGGGAAGGTTGGTAGTTTTCATAATTTGTTCTTTGTTCAATTTTAGCTACCTAACTTGGAAATTTTATGCCTAGGCTCCCTGAGGCGTTACTTTAAAACATTTGATTAACATATTAGTCAGTATAGTAGATATTCATCCAAGTTTGTTACCACTGCGTGCTGTTTTGATATAGTATTCATTTTCCAAGCCTAGACAGGTAGAGATAGGTGATTAAACGCGGGGTGCGGGTGTGCGAGAGGGGGATGCGGTCAATATGAAACACTCCCATTGCGCATGTACAGAGCCGCATCCAACACTGCAGGGCTACCCGCCCTCCGCGCCGCAATCCGTATTGACCGCCAGTCACATCAGGTTAGTCGATGCGCCCGGACGTGCATCACAATAACGCGAGTTCAGTTGTTGGGGGTCGCAGACAGCAACGTGCTGCGGGCGCATTGGTAGGACAAAGAATTGATATTTGAGAAGGTTAGTACTTCTGATAATTTGTTCCTAGTTCAGTTTGTCTATATTTGCCGGTTTATTGGTTTAGTGTCTACTTATAAGACGGGGGAATGGGATGTAAATTATGATCGCAGTTATTCTTCTATCTGCCTTGGAGATCTTATGCCAAGGCTCCTTAAGACGTTTAAATGAATGAGGGCCGTGTTTATTAAACTTCCTTTGTATTGAGAAAAATATTCGCTGTCTTAGACCCTTGTTATTTATTGCCAATAATTCATACAGGCGAGTTGAAAATCCAAGATTTTTGACCACCGCGCGCTGTGTTGATAGAGTATTAATATCATAGATAGGGGATGAAACGCGTTAGGTCCTGCGGGGTTATGTTTGTGAGGGGGACGCGATCAATATAGAGCACTCACATTGCGCAAGTACAAAGCCGCATCCAATACTGCAATGGCCGCCCGCTCTCCGCGCCGCAGTCCGGAATGTCCGTATTGACTGCCTGCAGTCACATCAGCTTAGTCGATGCGCCCGGACGTGCATCACACAATAACGCGGGTTCAGTGCTTGGGGTCGCAGACAGCGACGTGCTGCGGGCGCATTGGTAGTACAAAGAATTGATATTTGAGAAGGTTGGTACTTCTTATAATTTGTTTCTAGTTCAGTTTGTCTATATTTGCCGGTTTATTGGTTAGTGTGATATTTAGTGTCTATATATAAGACGGGGGAATGGAATATAAATTATTTTCGCGGTTATTCTTCTATCTGCCTTGGAGAACTTATGCTAAGGCTCCTTAAGACGTTTAAATGAATGAGGGCCGTTTTTATAAAACTTCCTTTAAATTGAGAAAAATATTCGCTGTCTTAGACCTTTGTTATTGATTACCAATAATTCATACAGGCGAGTTGAAAATCCAAGATTTTTGACCACCGCGCGCTGTGTTGATAGAGTATTAATATCATAGATAGGGGATGAAACGCGTTAGGTCCTGCGGAGTTATGTTTGTGAGGGGGGATGCGATCAATATAGAGCACTCACATCGCGCAAGTACAGAGCCGCATCCAACACTGCAGGGCTACCCGCCCTCCGCGCCGCAATCCGTATTGACCGCCAGTCACATCAGGTAAGTCGATGCGCCCGGACGTGCATCACACAATAACGCGGGTTCAGTGCTTGCGAGTCGCTGACAGCGACGTGCTGCGGGTGTATTGGTAGGACAAAGAATTGATATTTGAGAAGGTTAGTACTTCTGATAATTTGTTCCTAGTTCAGTTTGTCTATATCTGCCGGTTTATTGGTTTAGTGTCTACTTATAAGACGGGGGAATGGGATGTAAATTATGATCGCGGTTATTCTTCTATCTGCCTTGGAGATCTTATGCCAAGGCTCCTTAAGACGTTTAAATGAATGAGGGCCGTGTTTATTAAACTTCCTTTAAATTGAGAAAAATATTCGCTGTCTTAGACCTTTGTTATTTATTACCAATAATTCATACAGGCGAGTTGAAAATCCAAGATTTTTGACCACCGCGCGCTGTGTTGATAGAGTATTAATATCATAGATAGGGGATGAAACGCGTTAGGTCCTGCGGGAATAGATTTGCGGGGGGGATGCGATCAATATAGAGAAGTCATTGCGCAAGTACAGCGCCGCATCCAACACTGCAGGGCTACTCGCCCTCCGCGCCGCAATCCGTATTGACCGCCAGTCACATCAGGTTAGTCGATGCGCCCGGACGTGCATCACACAATAACGGGGGTTCAGTGCTTGGAGTCGCAGACAGCGACGGCTGCGGGTGCATTGGTAGGACAAAGAATTGATATTTGAGAAGGTTCGTACTTCTGATAATTTGTTCCTAGTTCAGTTTGTCTATATTTGCCGGTTTATTGGTTTAGTGTGATATTTAGGGTCTACATATAAGACGGGGGAATGGAATGTAAATTATTATCGCGGTTATTCTTCTATCTGCCTTGGAGAACTTATGCTAAGGCTCCTTAAGACGTTTAAATGAATGAGGGCCGTTTTTATAAAACTTCCTTTAAATTGAGAAAAATATTCGCTGTCTTAGACCTTTGTTATTTATTACCAATAATTCATACAGGCGAGTTGAAAATCCAAGATATTTGACCACCGCGCGCTGTGTTGATAGAGTATTAATAACATAGATAGGGGATGAAACGCGTTAGGTTCTGCGGGGATAGATTTGCGGGGGGGATGCGATCAATATAGAGAACTCATTGCGCAAGTACAGAGCCGCATCCAACACTGCAGGGCTACCCGCCCTCCGCGCCGCAATCCGTATTGACCGCCAATCACATCAGCTTAGTCGATGCGTGCGGACGTGCATCACAATAACGCGAGTTCAGTTGTTGGGGGTCGCAGACAGCAAAGTGCTGCGGGCACATTGGTAGGACAAAGAATTGATATTTGAGAAGGTTAGTACTTCTGATAATTTGTTCCTAGTTCAGTTTGTCTATATCTGCCGATTTATTGGTTTAGTGTCTACTTATAAGACGGGGGAATGGGATGTAAATTATGATCGCGGTTATTCTTCTATCTGCCTTGGAGATCTTATACCAAGGCTCCTTAAGACGTTTAAATGAATGAGGGCCGTGTTTATTAAACTTCCTTTAAATTGAGAAAAATATTCGCTGTCTTAGTCCTTTGTTATTTATTACCAATAATTCATACAGTCGAGTTGAAAATCCAAGTTTTTTGACCACCGCGCGCTGTGTTGATAGAGTATTAATATCATAGATAGGGGATGAAACGCGTTAGGTCCTGCGGGAATAGATTTGCGGGGGGGATGCGATTGATATAGAGAACTCATTGCGCAAGTACAGAGCCGCATCCAACACTGCAGGGCTACCCGCCCTCCGCGCCGCAATCCGTATTGACCGCCAGTCTCATCAGGTTAGTCGATGCGCCCGGACGTGCATCACACAATAACGCGGGTTCAGTGCTTGGAGTCGCAGACAGCGACGGCTGCGGGTGCATTGGTAGGACAAAGAATTGATATTTGAGAAGGTTCGTACTTCTGATAATTTGTTCCTAGTTCAGTTTGTCTATATCTGCCGGTTTATTGGTTTAGTGTCTACTTATAAGACGGGGGAATGGGATGTAAATTATGATCGCGGTTATTCTTCTATCTGCCTTGGAGATCTTATGCCAAGGCTCCTTAAGACGTTTAAATGAATGAGGGCCGTTTTTATAAAACTTCCTTTAAATTGAGAAAAATATTCGCTGTCTTAGACCTTTGTTATTTATTAAGTACCAATAATTCATACAGACGAGTTGAAAATTTAAGATATTTCACCACCGCGCGCTGTGTTGATAGAGTCTTAATATCATAGAGAGGGGATGAAACGCGTTAGGTCCTGCGGGGATAGATTTGCGGGGGGGATGCGATCAATATAGAGAACTCATTGCGCAAGTACAGAGCCGCATCCAACACTGCAGGGCTACCCGCCCTCCGCGCCGCAATCCGTATTGACCGTCAGTCACATCAGTTAAGTCGATGCGCCCGGACGTGCATCACACAATAACGCGGGTTCAGTGCTTGGGGTCGCAGACAGCGAAGTGGTGCGGGCGCATTGTGTGGACAAAGAATTGAATGTTGAGAAGGTATTTCTGATGATTTGTTCCTAGTTCAATTTGTCAATCTTTGCCGGTTTATTGGTTTAGTGCTTCCGTATAAGACGGGGGAAGGGGAGGTAGATTATTACCGTGGTTATTCTTCTATCTGCTTTTGAGATCCATGCCAAGGCTCCTTTAGACGTTTAAATGAGGGCCGTTTTTATAAAACTTCCTTTAAATTGAGAAAAATATTCGCTGTCTTAGACCTTTGTTATTTATTACCAATAATTCAAACAGGTGAGTTGAAAACCCAAGATATTTCACCACCGCGCGCTGTGTTGATGAGTATTAATATCATAGATAGGGGATGAAACGCGTTAGGTTCTGCGGGGATAGATTTGCGGGGGGGATGCGATCAATATAGAGAACTCATTGCGCAAGTACAGAGCCGCATCCAACACTGCAGGGCTACCCGCCCTCCGCGCCGCAGTCCGTATTGACCGCCAGTCACATCAGGTTAGTTGATGCGCCCGGACGTGCATCACACAATAACGCGGGTTCAGTGCTTGGAGTCGCAGACAGCGACGTGCTGCGGGTGCATTGGTAGGACAAAGAATTGATATTTGAGAAGGTTCGTACTTCTGATAATGTGTTCGTAGTTCAATTTGTCAATCTTTGCCGGTTTATTTAGTGCTATAATGGTTCAGGCTCGTGTTTACATATAAGACGGTCGTAAAGGGGAGGTAGACTATGACTATGAATGTTGGGAAGGTTGGTAGTTTTCATAATTTGTTCTTTGTTCAACTTTAGCTACCTAACTTGGAAATTTTATGCCTAGGCTCCCTAAGGCGTTACTTTAAAACATTTGATTAACATATTAGTCTGTATAGTAGATATTCATCCAAGTTTGTTACCACTGCGTGCTGTTTTGATATAGTATTCATTTTACAAGCCTAGACAGGTAGAGATAGGTGATTAAACGCGGGGTGCGGGTGTGCGAGAGGGGGATGCGGTCAATATGAAACACTCCCATTGCGCATGTACAGAGCCGCATCTGATACTGCAATACCTCCCACCCCGCGCGTCGCATCGCAATCTGTGGCTACCTTAGACATCAGTGTTGTGGATGAAGTTATAGATAAAACGGAGACCACCACCACACTTGGAATACCTTCTTGAAGTATTAGGAACCTATGTACCTAGTACTTAATGGTAGCTTAATGGTTGTAAACAATAGACGGAGAATTATACAGTTTGCCTTAAATCTAAAAAATCATTTTAATTCGTATTAAAAAATGGCTCGTCAATGGTGGTTACTATTGGAAAAAAATATAGTTAGGTACACTACGGGTATTTAATTCACCATAACATTCAAATAACAGTAATTGTTATTTTTAGCTTTGTATTACAACAACAAAGAAAGTTCTAAGATAGTTCTTTAACCCGGCGGCAAAACGTCTTAAATGGGAACTGAACCCGTAATGATGTCACTTTAGGTCACGTGGTACCGCTTGGTATGGACGAGAGCAAACCGCTGTACACACGGCTACACATCAAGCTATACATTTCCAGTTTACGCTGATCTCGCACTGTACGGAAATCCTATACATTGCAAGATCAGCTTATACTGAAAATATATAGCTTGATGTGTAGCCGTGTGTACAACGGGTTAAGACAGAGACATATAGAAAAATACGTCAGCGAGACTGAGTTGGAGGAATATTGCACATTTTATTTGGTTTTCAGCTGTTCAATTTTATTGCATTAAATTATTTATATTCCTATATTAATTTTAGAATTATAGTAAGTTTCTGTATTGATAAGTCAGTAAATTAAAGCCGACTTCGCTTCGGCTTCTCTCTTAGAAAAATTGACACTTCGCCGCTGGTACCCTAGTAGATTTTGATGTTCGCTTTTGTCCGTCTATCTTAATTCATAAGTATATTTAAATGTCTTTGATTCTAAATGATATTTTATCTTCATCCTCCGCATTGCGCTATGCACATGCGCTGAACATAGGACGACGGTACCCCAACCCGTTCGTTCCGCCCGAAGCATAAATCAAAGTGCGACACGCTTCTATTTCTATTTTCTATTTTATTTAATTGTGAATTATGTATTTTTAACTTGAATCGTGGCCCCCAGAAAATTGTAAGCTGTATGTATTGATTTATGTGGTATGACCTGTGTTCACCGCATTGCGAAATGCACATGCGCAGTACACTGATCAGTACCCCGCTTCAACCGCTATGCCCCCCCCCCTCCATCAGCTATGCCCCCCTCCATCCGCTATACCCCCCTCCATCTGCTATGCCCCCCCCCCCCCTTCCATCCATCCGCTATGCCCCCCCTCCATCCGCTATGCCCCTCCTCTATCCGGCTGCCCCACCACGCTGCGCGCTCACTACCTGCACACTGCAGAGTGCAGAGTGATCTAGTGTTGTCGATATAGCTAGACAGCGTAGAAGTCGGTCAATGTCGGTTCTATTAAATCCATTGTTTTGTCCGATAAATCGGTGTATGAAGTTAACTACTACAACCAAAGGTGGGTAAGGTGAACCTAGTCCACATTTTTTCCATACAAACTTCGGGAGTGTTTTACTCCACTGTCTGACATGGCACATCCAAAGTAAAATAGGATATAGTTTTGTCTTACTATTAATATTGTCGTATGCAGACAGAATACTAAAATAAAAACCCCTTAAAAAATTAGGAGCCAACAAAGATTCGTTTTTCTTGCTAATTTTACACAACTTTGGTTGGTTTAAGTACTAAAAGAAGTGTAAAATCTCCAAAACCAAGTCGGTACCGACAAAGTTCAATTATCGAAAAGTTCAATAAACTTTATTGGTCATTGATTTATGCATTGGTTTATTCATAAAACCCAATCTTTCAAAGGACTTTTCTTAATTTTTTCTCGAATTTTTTACTCTATATGATCAGGATCATTTAATGTAGATGCAGGCATCTTACTCAATAACGTTGTGCGTGTAGACTAGCGTCTAACTGCTCATCGCTAATACTGTCTCTGTCGGAAACGAAGCCTATTGAGACAGCGTTATTTTTAGCCAGGCCCACCAGTGAGTTCGAGCCCGCGACTAGGTTCCCCTTAAATCATAGATAGGGGATGAAACGCGTTAGGTCATGCGGGGTTATGTTTGTGAGGGGGGATGCGATCAATATAGAGCACTCACATTGCGCAAGTACAAAGCCGCATCCAATACTGCAATGGCCGCCCGCTCTCCGCGCCGCAGTCCGGAATGTCCGTATTGACTGCCTGCAGTCACATCAGCTTAGTCGATGCGCCCGGATGTGCATCACACAATAACGCGGGTTCAGTGCTTGGGGTCGCAGACAGCGACGTGCTGCGGGCGCATTGGTAGTACAAAGAATTGATATTTGAGAAGGTTGGTACTTCTTATAATTTGTTTCTAGTTCAGTTTGTCTATATTTGCCGGTTTATTGGTTAGTGTGATATTTAGTGTCTATATATAAGACGGGGGAATGGAATATAAATTATTTTCGCGGTTATTCTTCTATCTGCCTTGGAGAACTTATGCTAAGGCTCCTTAAGACGTTTAAATGAATGAGGGCCGTTTTTATAAAACTTCCTTTAAATTGAGAAAAATATTCGCTGTCTTAGACCTTTGTTATTGATTACCAATAATTCATACAGGCGAGTTGAAAATCCAAGATATTTCAGTACCGCGCGCTGTGTTGATAGAGTATTAATATCATAGAGAGGGGATGAAACGCGTTAGGTCCTGCGGGGATAGATTTGCGGGGGGGATGCGATCAATATAGAGAACTCATTGCGCAAGTACAGAGCCGCATCCAACACTGCAGGGCTACCCGCCCTCCGCGCCGCAATCCGTATTGACCGCCAGTCACATCAGGTTAGTCGATGCGCCCGGACGTGCATCACAATAACGCGAGTTCAGTTGTTGGGGGTCGCAGACAGCAACGTGCTGCGGGCGCATTGGTAGGACAAAGAATTGATATTTGAGAAGGTTAGTACTTCTGATAATTTGTTCCTAGTTCAGTTTGTCTATATTTGCCGGTTTATTGGTTTAGTGTCTACTTATAAGACGGGGGAATGGGATGTAAATTATGATCGCAGTTATTCTTCTATCTGCCTTGGAGATCTTATGCCAAGGCTCCTTAAGACGTTTAAATGAATGAGGGCCGTGTTTATTAAACTTCCTTTGTATTGAGAAAAATATTCGCTGTCTTAGACCTTTGTTATTTATTGCCAATAATTCATACAGGCGAGTTGAAAATCCAAGATTTTTGACCACCGCGCGCTGTGTTGATAGAGTATTAATATCATAGATAGGGGATGAAACGCGTTAGGTCCTGCGGGGTTATGTTTGTGAGGGGGGATGCGATCAATATAGAGCACTCACATTGCGCAAGTACAAAGCCTTATCCAATACTGCAATGGCCGCCCGCTCTCCGCGCCGCTGTCCGGAATGTCCGTATTGACTGCCTGCAGTCACATCAGCTTAGTCGATGCGTCCGGACGTGCATCACAATAACGCGAGTTCAGTTGTTGGGGGTTGCAGACAGCGACGTGCTGCGGGTGCATTGGTAGTACAAAGAATTGATATTTGAGAAGGTTTGGTACTTCTTATAATTTGTTTCTAGTTCAGTTTGTTTATATTTGCCCGTTTATTGGTTTAATGTGATATTGAGTGTCTATATATAAGACGGGGGAATGGAATATAAATTATTATCGCGGTTATTCTTCTATCTGCCTTGGAGAACTTATGCTAAGGCTCCTTAAGACGTTTAAATGAATGAGGGCCGTTTTTATAAAACTTCCTTTAAATTGAGAAAAATATTCGCTGTCTTAGACCTTTGTTATTTATTACCAATAATTCATACAGGCGAGTTGAAAATCCAAGATTTTTGACCACCGCGCGCTGTGTTGATAGAGTATTAATATCATAGATAGGGGATGAAACGCGTTAGGTCCTGCGGGAATAGATTTGCGGGGGGGATGCGATCAATATAGAGAACTCATTGCGCTAGTACAGAGCCGCATCCAACACTGCAGGGCTACCCGCCCTCCGCGCCGCAATCCGTATTGACCGCCAGTCACATCAGGTTAGTCGATGCGCCCGGACGTGCATCACACAATAACGCGGGTTCAGTGCTTGGAGTCGCAGACAGCGACGTGCTGCGGGTGCATTGGTAGGACAAAGAATTGATATTTGAGAAGGTTCGTACTTCTGATAATTTGTTCCTAGTTCAGTTTGTCTATATCTGCCGGTTTATTGGTTTAGTGTCTACTTATAAGACGGGGGAATGGGATGTAAATTGTGATCGCGGTTATTCTTCTATCTGCCTTGGAGATCTTATGCCAAGGCTCCTTAAGACGTTTAAATGAATGAGGGCCGTGTTTATTAAACTTCCTTTAAATTGAGAAAACTATAGGCTGTCTTAGACCCTTGTTATTTATTACCAATAATTCATACAGGCGAGTTGAAAATTTAAGATATTTCACCACCGCGCGCTGTGTTGATAGAGTATTAATATCATAGAGAGGGGATGAAACGCGTTAGGTCCTGCGGGGATAGATTTGCGGGGGGGATGCGATCAATATAGAGAACTCATTGCGCAAGTACAGAGCCGCATCCAACACTGCAGGGCTACCCGCCCTCCGCGCCGCAATCCGTATTGACCTCCAGTCACATCAGGTTAGTCGATGCGTCCGGACGTGCATCATAATAACGCGAGTTCAGTTGCTGGGGTCGCAGACAGCGACGTTCTGCGGGCGCATTGGTAGGACAAAGAATTGATATTTGAGAAGGTTCGTACTTCTGATAATTTGTTCCTAGTTCAGTTTGTCTATATTTGCCGGTTTATTGGTTTAATGTGATATTTAGTGTCTATATATAAGACGGGGGAATGGAATATAAATTATGATCGCGGTTATTCTTCTATCTGCCTTGGAGAACTTATGCTAAGGCTCCTTAAGACGTTTAAATGAATGAGGGCCGTTTTTATAAAACTTCCTTTAAATTGAGAAAAATATTCGCTGTCTTAGACCTTTGTTATTTATTACCAATAATTCATACAGGTGAGTTGAAAATCCAAGATTTTTGACCACCGCGCGCTGTGTTGATAGAGTATTAATATCATAGATAGGGGATGAAACGCGTTAGGTCCTGCGGGGTTATGTTTGTGAGGGGGGAGGCGATCAATATAGAGCACTCACATTGCGCAAGTACAGAGCCGCATCCAACACTGCAGGGCTACCGCCCTCCGCGCCGCAATCCGTATTGACCGCCAGTCACATCAGGTTAGTCGATGCGTCCGGACGTGCATCATAATAACGCGAGTTCAGTTGCTGGGGTCGCAGGCAGCGACGTTCTGCGGGCGCATTGGTAGGACAAAGAATTGATATTTGAGAAGGTTCGTACTTCTGATAATTTGTTCCTAGTTCAGTTTGTCTATGTTTGCCGGTTTGTTGGTTTAATGTGATATTTAGTGTCTATATATAAGACGGGGGAATGGAATATAAATTATTATCGCGGTTATTCTTCTATCTGCCTTGGAGAACTTATGCTAAGGCTCCTTAAGACGTTTAAATGAATGAGGGCCGTTTTTTATAAAACTTCCTTTAAATTGAGAAAAATATTCGCTGTCTTAGACCTTTGTTATTTATTACCAATAATTCATACAGGTGAGTTGAAAATCCAAGATTTTTGACCACCGCGCGCTGTGTTGATAGAGTATTAATGTCATAGATAGGGGATGAAACGCGTTAGGTCCTGCGGGAATAGATTTGCGGGGGGGATGCGATCAATATAGAGAACTCATTGCGCAAGTACAGAGCCGCATCCAACACTGCAGGGCTACCCGCCCTCCGCGCCGCAATCCGTATTGACCGCCAGTCACATCAGGTTAGTCGATGCGCCCGGACGTGCATCACACAATAACGCGGGTTCAGTGCTTGGAGTCGCAGACAGCGACGTGCTGCGGGTGCATTGGTAGGACAAAGAATTAATATTTGAGAAGGTTCGTACTTCTGATAATTTGTTCCTAGTTCAGTTTGTCTATATTTGCCGGTTTATTGGTTTAGTGTGATATTTAGTGTCTACATATAAGACGGGGGAATGGAATGTAAATTATTATCGCGGTTATTCTTCTATCTGCCTTGGAGAACTTATGCTAAGGCTCCTTAAGACGTTTAAATGAATGAGGGCCGTTTTTTATAAAACTTCCTTTAAATTGAGAAAAATATTCGCTGTCTTAGACCTTTGTTATTTATTACCAATAATTCATACAGGTGAGTTGAAAATCCAAGATTTTTGACCACCGCGCGCTGTGTTGATAGAGTATTAATGTCATAGATAGGGGATGAAACGCGTTAGGTCCAGCGGGAATAGATTTGCGGGGGGGATGCGATCAATATAGAGAACTCATTGCGCAAGTACAGAGCCGCATCCAACACTGCAGGGCTACCCGCCCTCCGCGCCGCAATCCGTATTGACCGTCAGTCACATCAGTTAAGTCGATGCGCCCGGACGTGCATCACACAATAACGCGGGTTCAGTGCTTGGAGTCGCAGACAGCGACGGCTGCGGGTGCATTGGTAGGACAAAGAATTGATATTTGAGAAGGTTCGTACTTCTGATAATTTGTTCCTAGTTCAGTTTGTCTATATCTGCCGGTTTATTGGTTTAGTGTCTACTTATAAGACGGGGGAATGGGATGTAAATTATGATCGCGGTTATTCTTCTATCTGCCTTGGAGATCTTATGCCAAGGCTCCTTAAGACGTTTAAATGAATGAGGGCCGTTTTTATAAAACTTCCTTTAAATTGAGAAAAATATTTGCTGTCTTAGACCTTTGTTATTTATTACCAATAATTCATACAGGCGAGTTGAAAATTTAAGATATTTCACCACCGCGCGCTGTGTTGATGAGTATTAATATCATAGATAGGGGATGAAACGCGTTAGGTTCTGCGGGGATAGATTTGCGGGGGGGATGCGATCAATATAGAGAACTCATTGCGCAAGTACAGAGCCGCATCCAACACTGCAGGGCTACCCGCCCTCCGCGCCGCAATCCGTATTGACCGCCAGTCTCATCAGGTTAGTCGATGCGCCCGGACGTGCATCACACAATAACGCGGGTTCAGTGCTTGGAGTCGCAGACAGCGACGGCTGCGGGTGCATTGGTAGGACAAAGAATTGATATTTGAGAAGGTTCGTACTTCTGATAATTTGTTCCTAGTTCAGTTTGTCTATATCTGCCGGTTTATTGGTTTAGTGTCTACTTATAAGACGGGGGAATGGGATGTAAATTATGATCGCGGTTATTCTTCTATCTGCCTTGGAGATCTTATGCCAAGGCTCCTTAAGACGTTTAAATGAATGAGGGCCGTTTTTATAAAACTTCCTTTAAATTGAGAAAAATATTTGCTGTCTTAGACCTTTGTTATTTATTACCAATAATTCATACAGGCGAGTTGAAAATTTAAGATATTTCACCACCGCGCGCTGTGTTGATAGAGTATTAATATCACAGAGAGGGGATGAAACGCGTTAGGTCCTGCGGGGATAGATTTGCGGGGGGGATGCGATCAATATAGAGAACTCATTGCGCAAGTACAGAGCCGCATCCAACACTGCAGGGCTACCCGCCCTCCGCGCCGCAATCCGTATTGACCGCCAGTCACATCAGGTTAGTTGATGCGCCCGGACGTGCATCACACAATAACGCGGGTTCAGTGCTTGGAGTCGCAGACAGCGACGTGCTGCGGGTGCATTGGTAGGACAAAGAATTGATATTTGAGAAGGTTCGTACTTCTGATAATGTGTTCGTAGTTCAATTTGTCAATCTTTGCCGGTTTATTTAGTGCTATAATGGTTCAGGCTCGTGTTTACGTATAAGACGGTCGTAAAGGGGAGGTAGACTATGACTTTGAATGTTGGGAAGGTTGGTAGTTTTCATAATTTGTTCTTTGTTCAATTTTAGCTACCTAACTTGGAAATTTTATGCCTAGGCTCCCTGAGGCGTTACTTTAAAACATTTGATTAACATATTAGTCAGTATAGTAGATATTCATCCAAGTTTGTTACCACTGCGTGCTGTTTTGATATAGTATTCATTTTCCAAGCCTAGACAGGTAGAGATAGGTGATTAAACGCGGGGTGCGGGTGTGCGAGAGGGGGATGCGGTCAATATGAAACACTCCCATTGCGCATGTACAGAGCCGCATCTGATACTGCAATACCTCCCACCCCGCGCGTCGCATCGCAATCTGTGGCTACCTTAGACATCAGTGTTGTGGATGAAGTTATAGATAAAACGGAGACCACCACCACACTTGGAATACCTTCTTGAAGTATTAGGGACCTATGTACCTAGTACTTAATGGTTGTAAACAATAGACGGAGAATTATACAGTTTGCCTTAAATCTAAAAAATAATTTTAATTCGTATTAAAAAATGGCTCGTCAATGGTGGCTACTATTGGAAAAAAATATAGTTAGGTACACTACGGGTATTTAATTCACCATAACATTCAAATAACAGTAATTGTTATTTTTAGCTTTGTATTACAACAACAAAGAAAGTTCTTAGATAGTTCTTTAACCCGGCGGCAAAACGTCTTAAATGGGAACTGAACCCGTAATGATGTCACTTTAGGTCATGTGGTACCGCTTGGTATGGACGAGAGCAAACCGCTGTGAAGAGAAAAGATACGGATGTCTTACATGTCAACGAAAGCCTAGCTGTTCTATCGAAATGGTTTGCTGCTAATAATCTTTTACTCAATGCGAACAAAACTAAATGTCTTAAGTTCTCGCTACCAAATGTACCCCAAGTAGGTGTAAATTTAAAACTTGATGGCAAGAAACTAGATGCTATTTCGGAAACTGTATTTTTGGGAATTACTTTAGATTCAAAATTGCAATGGGGTGCCCACATTAGAGCGCTTTCAAGCAGATTAAGCTCAGCTGCTTACGCAGTAAGAAAAATAAGGCAGTTGACTGATGTAGCTACAGCTAGGTTAGTATACTTTGCTTATTTTCACAGTATTATGTCTTATGGCGTTCTGCTGTGGGGATCGGCAGCGGACGTAGATTCAATTTTTATTTTACAAAAGAGGGCAATCCGCGCAATCTATAAAATGGGGCCTCGCGAGTCTCTTAGAAACAAATTCAACGAAATTGATATACTTACTCTGCCTTCTCTTTATATTCTAGAAAATATCTTGTATGTTCGCAAAAACTTAGGTCTTTTCAAAAAAAGATGCGATTTCCATAATCTAAATACACGTAGTAAAGATGAAATTGTGATTCCAAAATTTAGATTAACTAAAACTAGCAAGTCATTTCTAATAAACAGTATCCGTTTCTATAACAAGTTGCCAAAGTCGGTTACAGAACTTAGCGATGGAAAGTTTAAAACTCACATCAAACGTGTCCTTATCAAAAAAGCATATTATAAGATAAAAGACTACGTTGAAGACAGGGAAGTTTGGCATTAATTCCTTCTGCACATGTGGCTTCCCTGGTACCTCATTAACAGCAAAACCGTGTGAAAGTCTATTAACTGCTCCCAAATTGCAATGTTATTTTTTATTCTTTTTATTATTATTTTTTTTTACAATGTCTGACATATTCTCGTCATTATTTGACATTATACATCAATTTTACTACCTACTATTTATTTTCAGTGATTGTCATCGAAATCATGTCACTTGGTTCAAATAGATTCATTTTATATAGGTAGATTCTTTTACATATTGTGAATGAGAGAACGTTGTAGGCCTTAGAGACTAGATTTGTAGACGTTTTTCTATTCTGTATTTTCATTCCTCTAAGTACCTGGTACTTATTGACTGGCCTGCACTGTCCTCCCATACCTATTATCACTGTAATTTGAAAACATTGTAAAAGCCAATTATTTTTAAAAGAGTAACCGTGGAGTTTCTTGCCGGCTCTTCTCCATAGGAAACGACAAATTGGAACCGTGCACCTAGCTTCTGACGTTTCATAAGTGCCCATGCAGGCTTATGTGAAATAAAATATTTTGATTTTGATTTTTGATTTTGACACACGGCTACACATCAAGCTATACATTTCCAGTTTACGCTGATCTCGCACTGTACGGAAATCCTATACATTGCAAGATCAGCTTATACTGAAAATATATAGCTTGATGTGTAGCCGTGTGTACAACGGGTTAAGACAGAGACATATAGAAAAATGCGTCAGCGAGAACGAGATGGAGGAATATTGCACATTTTATTTGGTTTTCAGCTGTTCAATTTTATTGCATTAAATTATTTATATTCCTATATTAATTTTAGAATTATAGTAAGTTTCTGTATTGATAAGTCAGTAAATTAAAGCCGACTTCGCTTCGGCTTCTCTCTTAGAAAAATTGACACTTCGCCGCTGGTACCCTAGTAGATTTTGATGTTCGCTTTTGTCCGTCTATCTTAATTCATAAGTATATTTAAATGTCTTTGATTCTAAATGATATTTTATCTGCATCCTCCGCATTGCGCTATGCACATGCGCTGAACATAGGACGACGGTACCCCAACCCGTTCGTTCCGCCCGAAGCATAAATCAAAGTGCGACACGCTTCTATTTCTATTTTCTATTTTATTTAATTGTGAATTATGTATTTTTAACTTGAATCGTGGCCCCCAGAAAATTGTAAGCTGTATGTATTGATTTATGTGGTATGACCTGTGTTCACCGCATTGCGAAATGCACATGCGCAGTACACTGATCAGTACCCCGCTCCAACCGCTATCCCCCCCCCTCCATCAGCTATGCCCCCCTCCATCTGCTATACCCCCCTCCATCGGCTATGCCCCCCCCCCTCCATCTGCTATGCCCCCCCCCCCCCCCCTCCATCTGCTATGCCCCCCTCCATTCGCTATCCCCCCCCCTCCATCCGCTATGCCCCCCCTCCATCCGCTATGCCCCCCCTCTATCCGGCTGCCCCACCACGCTGCGCGCTCACTACCTGCACACTGCAGAGTGCAGAGTGATTTAGTGTTGTCGATATAGCTAGACAGCGTAGACGCGTATTGAGAAAGATGATAAAACGACAACGTTCTAGTGGTCGATTCTGTGAAAACTTAAGGTGAGCACATCTATGCATTATTTTAGATAAGTGTTCTTGCGTTTTAATTTAAAGTCAAATTCAGTTTAGTAAGAAATATGTACAATGTCGGTTCTATTAAATCCATTGTGTTGTCCGATAAATCGGTGTATGAAGTTAACTACTACAAGTACAACCCGTACAGTCAATGTTTCTTAGCTTTATTGTTCTTTGATTAAAATGTTGTTTAGGACTATAGTCTGCAAATATTATTTTTGTTAGCTGGTAAATTTGGGAATCACTAGTCGAGTAAGCGGGAGAGGAGGTAGTTTATCGGGGGTAGGCGGTTGACCCGCCGCGTTGCAGATGCGCAGAACTGCAACGCGTACGCGGCGCGCGCCTCTGCGGGCTAGGGGGAACCCGTATCTCGTCATGCCCAGATTAATTTTTGTGTTGTCGCAGTTGCATAACGGTGTAGTCGCTTGAATATCGTTGTCGATTGTGTGAACATCTAAGGTGAGCGCTATTATGTAGTAATATAAATAAGTATTCTTGTGTTTAAATCCTAGGTATTGCTCCTCGTGCTAGTTCAATTTAAAGTCATGCCCGGTTTTTAAGAAATATATGTTCAATGTCGGTTCTATTAAGTAAATTCATTAATTTGTTCGATAAATCGGTGTATGAAGTTAACTACTGCAACCCGTAGTCTTGTTCTCATTCATTTTGAGCGCTGGATCAAGTTTTGAGTCTTTAGGGTGTCTTAGCTTTTGTAGAGATGTTGATAAGCAGAAATTATATTAGATCATTATCCTTACAATAGTTTCTTGTTCACTAGGGTATTTCTGGTAAACGCAAAGTCGTATTGATTTTTTGTCCAGCGCTTAGTCGTTGTATTTATTTGCCTGAATCACGGCTCGGGTTGGCAGGAGTAGTTTAGGGGTAGGCTTTGATCTGCCGCGTTGCAGATGCGCAGAACTGCATCGCGCACGCGGCGCGCGCCTCAGTGGACTGGGAACCAGCACCCTAATTGCGTAACTCACGATTCATCATAATTTGTTTCGTTTTGAAACAAAAGGCTAAACCATTGCTTCATATGTTCGAAAAATGTGTCTGCTCAGCAACGTAAATAACGCAATGAATATTGTTGAACTGACAAAATGAAACCGATTATGATTAATCGCGTGTTACGCAATTAGGGTGCTGTACCTCGCTGCGCCAAGATTGATTTAGTGTTGTCGCGGTTTCCTAACAGTGTAGACGCTTGAATAGCGTTGTCGATTGTGTAAATACCTAAGGTGAGCTCATTCATGCAGAAATATAGATAATTGTTCTTGTGTTTAAAACTTAGGTATTGCTCCTCGTGCTTGTTGAATTTAAAGTCATGCTCAGTTTGTAAGAAATACCTGCATTGTCGGCTCTATAAAATTAATTTATTTGTCCGATAAATCGGTGACATGTAGTGAACTACTGCAACCCGTACAGTCAAAGTTTCTTTCAAACTTATAGCTCGAATTCCCTAGATCTGTGGCGGGGTGTTATCTTTATTTTTGTCATCACTAAATCAAGTTTTGTGATTTGGGTGTCTTAGCTTTTCTAGAGATATTGATAAGCGGCAATTATTTTAGACCATAATCCTTACAATAGTTTCTTGTGCACTAGTATATTTCTGGTAAACGTAAAGTCGTATTGATTTTCCTGATTCGCTGCTCGGGTTGGTAGTAGTCGTTTATGGGTAGGCGTTGAACACGCCGCGTTGCAGATGCGCAGAACTGCATCGCGCACACGGCGCGCGCCTCTACGGCTGGGGGGAACCCGTACCTAGTCGCGCCCATATTGATTTAGTGTTGTCACGGTTGCCTAACAGTGTAGTCGCTTGAATAGCGTTGTCGATTGTGTGAAACCTAAGGTGAGCGCTATTATGGAGTAATTTATATAAGTATCCTTCTGTTTAAATCTTAAGTATTGCTCGTCTTGCTAGTTCAATTTAAAGTCATGCCCAGTTTGTATGAAATACGTTCAATGTCGGTTCTATTAAATTCATTAATTTGTCCGATAAATCGGTGTACCAAAATAACTACTGCAACCCGTACAGTCTTGTTCTCATACATTTTGAGCACTGGATCAACTTTTGTGTCTCTTGGTTAGCTTTTGTAGGGAGAGATGTTGATAAGCAGCAACAATTTAAGAACATTATTTTTACAATATTTTTCTTTTTCACGGGTATATATCTGGTAAACATAAAGTTTGGTAAATGTAAAATTGCCGATGTGCTGCTCGAATTTTCGGGGGTCGGGGGTGGGCGTAGTTTCGCCGCATTGCAGATGCTCATTGCGCAGAACTGCAAGGTGGCTAAACAGTGTAGTCGCGTTTTGAGAAGGATGATAATTGAAGAGCGTTGTCGAGTCTGTCAAAACCTAAGGTGAGCACAATTCAGTAATTTACAAACTCTTGTTGTGTTATCCTTTAGATCCATTGTGATTTTTCCGGGCGATTTGGTTCGAATCGGTAGAAGATCGCGTCGTTTTTTATTCCTTTAATGGTATGCGAGATAAAATTTTTGTAATTGCCTTTTTAGATCAAATATAGTATTATTAAAAGGTTTCCAAAAAGTCCTAGTTTACTACTTTTTTCCCACATACTTAATTATTCACTGCGCCATGAACTCTGCACATGCACTGAACCGTCTTTCATCCGTTTCACCTCGCCCGCACTCTAGTACCTTTGATTTGAACGTATTAAGGCTCCCGTACACCGGCGCCACGCGACTCTAGTAGATCACTTTCCATGAAGATTTTATGTAAAAAGAAAATTAAACTCATTAGAGTAGTTCTTTTAACATATTTCTTCGTCTAGTCTCTATATTTCCGGCAAAAGCCCGGTCGCTGTATTAATTTTCCTGCTCGAGTGGGCGGGAGTAGGATGTGGTGGATGGGGTTTTGTATTTCTTTTTTGAGGGTAGGGGGAAATCATCAAATAACTTCTCCCGCTCTGGGTGGAGCGGAAGCGCGTGTCAGACGTTTACTGACTAAAACCCACCCGTGTTCCTTCAGTTACCTGTGTGCCAGGGGCCACGGTATCTCTTTCGAACAACCCGCACACCTAGCAGGCATCGGCCCTTGCGGACTCCACCAGTTGGAGATGTCATCTCTTTGAGGCGCGCGTGGGACACAACGCGCCGTCGACCCGGGATTAAATTATACGAAGCAAAAAAGAGTACCTTTGTAAAGTATCGTAGCAAGTGGCGTTTTGTAGTATTTGCCTACCCTCATGGGTAGAAGGCATTTTATGTAGGTACCTATCTAAAACAGAGCTGTATCAAAATACAAGAAGGTACTAACTACAGGTTTCTTACTGTCTGGATATTTACTTTGTATAAAATATTAACACTACTTTTTCACGTTGAAAATGAAAGTGCCAAAGCGAAATTTGCCTTTGTTATAACTGATTTTCAGTTTCATTTTCTTCTTGTAATTTCATAAGCTTACAAAAATCATCAAGGTAAGTTCTGCCAAAGACAAAGTAACAAAATAATCTCCAACCACACATCGCGACAAACAGAATCAGAAACACAGCAGAATCCTAAAACAGACCACAAATCCGATTTTTGCTATCAAGTTGCCTGTCAAAACTCGGCCGTTTGCGTCTCAACTCCAAGTGGCAAGCAAGGCTCCAAGTGACTTCGATAATTTATGCTCGAAGTTAAATTTATTTTTAAAATTCCGGTATCGTTATGTAATGCCATGGGGAGCTTTCTAAATACTTTCTCGTTTCCTTTCTCTTGTTGACCATAAGTTTTATTTCCTATTACGTAACAGGAGTTAAGAGATAAGGTTTTTGTTCTTAAAGAAAACGCACATAAGTAGAACATGGCGCCCAGGCTATGAACATGTGCGTGGCGTGTAGACGGAATGTATCACGTATTACGCACCTGAAATGTGTTATCCGGGATAGCCCTTTTTTTCCTTTAATTAACTTGTTGTCACTTCACATATTTCTACCACTTAATTGGGTTCGACCTTACTACACCGTGATATTTTGAAGGAACTGTAATCGCTTAAATCAAATATAATTACGTAACATAATCGGCCTATAATGTTCCTACTGTTTGGTCACAGGCCTCCTCTCTGTGCGTCTGTGAAAGGAAGTGAGCCATAATCCACCACGCGGGCTCAGTGGGGGTTGGCGGATGTCATAATGTCTTCAATTTATTGTGTCTAGGACATACGTTTTCCTCACAATGTTTTCATTTTCGTAACAATTAAATTAATTTTTCTCGGCTAGTTATCGGAATCACTGTAAGCTACGCGTAATTACTAATTATGTATGAAGTTAGCCTTACTCCGTATTCTACTAGGGCGAATTTTGACAACCGAAAATGGGCAGAAGAAATCTGACGCTTTCATGAATATTTTACTTACTATATAAATTTTGTTTCAGAACTCAGATTCGTACCACCTTGAAGAAGAAGGCGTTCGAAGACGCCGGCATCCCTATTCCTGCTGTGAGCAGGCAGGTAAGCAGTACTGTCACCAGCCATAAGATCCAACAAGTACCTCGCTTGGTGCTGGTATCTCGCCAGGCGCCTGTGCCACTGAGCGCGAAGGTCACGCCGCTCCCGCTACCGCCACCTACAGCGTTGGGACAGAACGCAGAGGTTTCTAAATCAATGACTAAGCAAGCAATTAGTTATCTTTTTTTATTTCTTACTTGTGACGTTTACTTTGGTTATATTATAATTTTTTTATGTTATGAAGGCTTCTAGATGCATGAGCCATTTTTTTTGTTAGGCTTCTTGTGTTGTTATTAGTACTGAATACACGATTTGAAGTAATAATATTATGTGGATGTAAATAACGACATTTTCATCTCTTGATTCTCAAGTCGAATACCCAACGGAACTTATAAATCAAATTCTGAAGCTAAAGATTCAAACTGATGCCTTACACTATAAACTTGCCAAAATCAGTTTGCCTAGGCTTTTTCGAACTTTGTTGGGATTGGCTTGCAGTCTCACAGGATACAATTGAATACCAGTGTTTTACATTGAGCGACTGCCTATCTAACCTCCTCAACCTAATAACTGGGTAATACAATGATAATTGGCTCTTGCCACACTTTCGGGCTTCTGACTACCCATAATGACTGCCAAAGATCCACGAATGATAGCCGGGCTTAGCGTGCTTTACGAGGTACGGAGAGGTCTCGATATGTTATGGATGGCGACTCATCTACAAACCCGCAGCGGCAAGTGTAGCTTAACCTTCGATCACAGTGCGGCTGTTATTATTTATTAGTGATGAGCCGGATCATTCAAAATGTAGATCCGCAGATACGGATCCGGATAATTGGCGTCAAGATCCGCGGATACTGATAATAACTTTATTACTCAATCGGTGTCGGTGCGCGTGACCTTAAAACGATAGTTGACGCTATGCGTGACAGAACATGTTTCGTTGCGTTGCGTTGCGCGGGTCTTTCTTTTGTTTTGTTTATAGTTTAGTGTGACACACTGGGCACCATAGATAAAGTTTGTTTGTATAAGAGTTAAAAAAATGTCTACAAAGAGTAGTGCAATTTGGAATTATTAATAAGGTAAAAGATCCGTCAAAAACGTAACGGATAGGGATACGGATATGGATCCTTTATCTCCCGCGGATATGCGCGGATATGGATACGGATATCTGGAACATTACTATTATTTATTAACAAGCCGCTCACACTATAAACTTGCAACATTGTAAATGATTTGCCTACATAGAGAAATCTATATACAGGAAAAGTTTTTATCCAGTGCGCAAACTTTAACCATGAATTCAGCATATCATTCTAGATCCCCCAGCGCAGAAATTTTTCGTAGGTTATAAAAAAAAAAAATCAGTTGTTCCATACATTTTGACCATAGGTAAATGCACTTTTCTATGAAACAGCTGATTTTTTTTTGTAAAACTGACGAAAAATTTCGTCGCTGGGGGTCTAGAATGGTATGCTGAATTCATGGTTGCGCACTGAATAAAAACTTTCCTGTATACATTAATATGAAATAGTGTTCATTTGTCAGCGCGTCGCTTGAGAATGGCTAGACCAGACCGATTGGCAATTTTTTTGTTCAAAAATGTTCGTAATGGTCTAAATCCAGTTTCATAGAAAAAAAAAAAAGTTTCCCGGAAAAATTTCAATTACAAAGTAGCTTAAAATTTTCAAAAATACGTCCCTTGGTCTCCGATCCTTGATTTTTAGATAATTTTATTGCAATTTTAAGATTCTATTTTAAACGAATATTTTATTGCAGTGTTAATCTCTTAATCATTTATCTATGTATTTGGTCGCATTGAGACTGACTTTATATACCTACTTGTTTAGTTAGAGGGATTATTTTCATTCCTGAAGTAGATATACATATAGTTGATTTTATCAGTCAACATTTTTTTGTATTGGTATAGAACTTTCGTTATTTGTTTTGTTCGTAGTTTTTTTTATGGTTGCATTAATGTATTATGTATGTTGTAGTATTAGTACCAACAACTCATCTACTTATATTTTTTAAACAAGATGTATATTTGGCATTCAACAACTCTACATGTACTTATTTTTAATCATGCGACTGAATTTAGATGAGCTATACAGTTTGTTCACACTTTTTTACCTGTGATGTGCAGCACTGTCAAAATCAAAGTTATCTTTGTTCTCGTTATATATAATAAAGCTGATTTTGGGTTGCTGTTGCTAACAACTCTGTCAATATCACAGTGATTTTTATTTACGTTAAAATAAGGTTGCTGTTGGACTACTCACTACTCTCAGAGGTGAAATAACTGTGAACGGACTAGTATATTTATAATTATTATATTTTGAATTTTGATACAGTTTATCTAGCTAAGGATCCAACAAAAATGCACATTTCGACAGGTGTTCTCTGTGTGAAATACCGGTGTACATTACACTTGGCGTATTATTGGTCTAGTCTAGGTAGTTAAACTGTGATACAGCACAATTTAAAGTTTTAAGTACTTTTGTTGCACATCTTTCGTTAAATTGATATTTAATTGTAAAATTAAAAATTCTGAATCACGAAAAAAAACACTATATTTTTGAGCCCTTTATTAACTTGAATCAAATCTTTGATAGTATTCTCGTTATTGTGATGGTCGGTATCCCCACTACTGAGCGAAGGCTGGAAGTTTGGTGCTCTTTCCGATTGGTAATAATTTATGAAATTTCAGGTAACGCTTAACATGCTTAACGCTTCCGAGAATGAGGATGTCGACGGACTCGGTAGTGACGTCAAACTGGAGTTCGAGTCGACCAACGACGAAGTGGCCACCTGATGTGATAACACTTTTGAGTTCTTTTAAGTGTCGTGTTTGTTAGGTGTTCTAGAATATAACGAGGCAGAACGAACTGTTACTGAGCAATGGGAACCTTCACGCCCCTGCCAGTTGAACGATCGACTTCGAGCCCTGCTCAAGCAGAACCCTCGAGTGATCGATTGCAACCAGTATCGTAGCTCGTACCTACCGACTATGACTACCGCAATCAGTTTATTTATTATATCTTAGCCTACCCCTGTCCATCTATTACACTCTACAGCTATCTCTGTATCTACTCAATCCTTCTAACTATACATTACATTAAATCAAATCAGTGCTTTAATTTAATCATCAAACATCCACAGTAACTCCCGTGGCAAATCCAGATAGGCATAAGGCAGGTGCCTACACTGTCATAGCATATTTACTCAATTATTTATACCCTTTAGCCCCTTTTCTTCATGCTGTGATGGCATACTTTCCTCGATTCCCTTTTAACCTCCCTAACCCACTCCCCGTTCGGCTGAAAGGGAGTGAATGCTTCCATTACTCAATTACTATATTGCTAACTTATGTGCATTTTGTACAAAGAGCGCCATGCGAGCGGGGCGGGTTAAACAAATGTTACACCATATTGACAAAAAATATTGGAGACGCGCTCTTTGTTTGAAATAGTCAATAAGAACGTAACGTTACCTATATTTTTTCCTTTAATAGTTATTTTAGTGAAGCTTAACAACAAGCTCCAGCCTACTTTCGGGCTGTCTTTATGCTATCTATTTTAAGTTCCAAATTGAATGTATAAGATATCTCCTTTTTCTCTTGACGTATCTTCCTAATTATGTGTTAGTGGTATCGTGTTTTTTGTTTTAGATTTCCCAAAGAAAACTTGATTTATTGTAATTAATCTCGTTCACTTTGTTTGCTTTCTTCTTGTATCAATAGTTGCGTTAAGAAATAATATAGTAATTCAAAAGAGCTGTTCATTTACATATGGTGGTGCCCCTGAGGTGTTCGGAGTAACAAAATGTCGGAGGAGTCCGTACGGCTAACCCAACCAACCGCGAGTGATGATGTCGGTTGAATTAGCCTGGCGGCTGGAGCGCGACAAGTCGGCAAATACAAATATTTTTATAACATTTTTTAAGTGCCTTGGGCTGGATGTCAAGTCTTATCCAAAACCTCAAGGGCTTCTCCAAGTAACAGTTCCGTTGCCTAGATTTTTTTTTAAATTCTGTGAATTATCAGTTCCGTTTTGATGTACCCTCTGACGATTGAAATCTTTGTTTTCACAAGATGTGACCTCGACTGTAGACTATTACAACATTGCCACAGCTCTATTATCTCTCGCTCACACAACATATGACGTTGGTACGTACGTGTGGTGCGAGCAAGATGTCAATAGTGCGCTTTGGCGGTGTTTTTCTTCTACCAATTGCGAACATCCGAGGACTCACGAAAAGTGGAACAGAGTAAAAGTTATGAATTATTGTGATAACTCCTTGTATAAGTACCTAATTTACATGTTTGATGTAATAATTTGGAAACTGCATTCTCTTGCGTTGCGTACACGTTGTAGGCCCGTTTTATTTATCCCCACATAATTTTACCACGTCCTCTTCCACGCTATTATTTCAAGTTAGGTGTATTAATTACAGTTTTGATGTATTCTGTTCAGTCAATTCGTCAGTGGGATCTGAGTCGTTCATACTTAGCTGAGGTCACATGACTTTGATATAATAATCAATAGCAAATAATAGTATGTAGTAACAAATAACCTCATTTAGTCTTCCACTTGTGACCTTGGGTTTGTAATGAACTGACCAAGTTCTTTTTTATATACATGTTTAATATGCTTGCGATATATTTTATACATGTTCAGAATTTACGCAGCCCTCGCTCTGTTTTGTTGAGTGACTTTAGGGAAAGCAGATAGTTAATTTGTTGTTTTATAAGTACAGTTTATTAGCACCAATTAAATTATGATCGTTTTCTAAAATAAATTAATCTGTTTTGTTTATTGCTTTTGAAATTTAAAACAGTATTTGATCAAATGGTTCGAATTCTCTCTTTCTCTGTCTCTCTCTCTAAGTCAATTTTTTCATCTTTATTCATTATTTACGATCAATTACCTCTCCTGCCTTCTTTTTGTGGTTCCACGCATTTGTAACGTATCTAACGTATCCTTGGTTCTGCTTATCAGCCCAGCTACTTAAAGTCGCTCAACATCGGTAGCCGGGGTGTTGTTAGCACGGAGTCCTCAGTCCAGGCGTGAATGCATCTGTTCACGACTACATACGAATTGCCAAGATGGTCCAAGTTGCTGGTATATGAAAAGGTTATCGAAGGCTTTATAAGACTATCGTGAGGGGCCGTGTTCAGCTTGGATTACGGACGTTTTATTAATTCTTGGCAATGTTAGATTTTATATAAATTCACTTATTTACTTAAAATAATACATATATATTTATTTATAGAAAATTTATATTTATATTAATTATTATATTAGTAACATATTTTTTTACGTCACCAGATCAATTATATTTTTTTATAAGTAGATAGAATAAATGTAAATATAGGAAATTAAAGTGGCTTATGAATTACCTCAAATTAGTAACTGCCACGTAAGTTCAAATTAATATTTTAAGGAGATGTGGAAAGGCGTCCATGGGGAGGTTGCAACACCTGGTATGATAACCGTTGGAAATTAACATCTTCGACAGACTACGAAAGCGGGTTGAGAGTTTTGTCGCCTCCACTTCCATCGCAGCATGGTTGCTGCCGGCTCGCTTAACATCTAGTATAGACCGCTCACCATAGTAAGAACAACACAGGCCAACGGTGTCTTGAAGATGGTCCCGTGGCTGGTTTCTCTTCCATAGGGCACAGCACACACCGCACTTGTGCGGCCGCCCAGTGCACAGTGGATCGAGGGTCAAAAAAAAATACAGTTGTGATTGGAATAATTGGACCATTTCAATTGGTACTCTAATTGCTAAACTATTCATCAACAACTATTTCACAACTGCGTCCGTGGGACGTTGGGGCATATCGGAGTGAGATAAAAATCCGCCCGCTTATCTCCAGATTTAGTCGCCTTTCTGCAATAGTGTCTTACGAGTACGATAGCAATACATTTGCTTAGTAACAGCATTAACTACCTCGTTGTTTCTCTAGTGTGAGAAACATATTTCCGCTGCCTTACCCATAACTTTATCCATTGCCTTATACATATATATAAAAAATATAAATATTTATAAATTAAATAATACAATTTATTCTAAATTATTGTAATTATTATTGTATTTATATAAATTTTCATAGAGTTTTATTTTTTATTTTTGTCAAATCATAAATATAAATTGCGATAGTTCGAGTAGATATATTTTGTATTAGGTTGCACGATATAATTTGAGGTAATTTATGCCAAATTGTAGGTAGTTAAATAATATGTAATTGTATTATACAGTACGTATCTAACTATAAGTATGTTAAGATATATATAACTTATCCAATCTCACTATGTGAATAATTAATGAGCATCCAATTTTAAGTACCTACATATTATCATAATTAATCAAATCTCTCAATAATAAGTATATTATGTATCTTTTAACTTTTCAAATCTCAGTATGTTAATAATTGTAAGTAAAATAAACATTGTATAAGTTTATTATAAGTAGTGCGAATAAGTGCATTAACACATCGTAGTTTGTACATAACATTGAAGTTTTAGGAGTTGTTAGTAGGTAATAATAGTTTGTAACTAGGCATAATTAGAATAATTTTAGTAATAAATGTAAATATGTAAATTAAAGTAACGTGTTTTATTTTCATATCCCTATCTAATCAGTCTAATCACACACAAACCACACTTGACCACATTATCAAGTACAGTAGGTACGTACAGAAAATATTTAGACAACAGCAAAATATAAGAGCTACACGAGTCTACAGCTAGTAGAGCCATGATGGACCAGCGGTAAAGGCCGCGACACTCGTATGCTCAAAAAAAAAATATGTTCATCACTGCTCTTAGGGAAACCGGCATGTCCTAGAAACAAACATTCGAAGACATGTGACATATACCAACCCGCACTGGGCCCGCGTGGTGGATTACGGCCCACTCCCTCTCACAGAGAGTAGGCCTTTGTCCCAGCAGTGGGAACTTTATAGGCTGATTATGTGTAGAACCAAGCGACATTCATTTATTTAAACTGCTGACTTGCTGACCAAAGATTTTTTTTTGTTCAAGAACGCAATTACAAATTCAAATGGCACTAGCCTGACTGACACACTAAGATTTCGTGTCGTGGAAGATTAGTCTTGTTCTTTTTAGGAGATTAAAAGATAGCGTTTGTTCTCACTAGTTCGATCGTCGAACTAGTGAGAAGTTTTTGTCTCAGTTATTCAACCGTCGGAACTTTTTTTAATCAAGAAACAATAAAATTAAATAATAAAAAAAACGCTTGTTTCTTTAAAACGTTTTATATTTGTTTTGTACATCTGTACCACATCTTTGATCAAATACATAATTGTATTTTTCCAACGTTATCTGATTAAGTTGGTAAAGCTACGGTTCGCGCACGTCTAGAAAATACAATTTTGGATTTTCCACTCACAGCAGTGCGTTCTAAATCTAGTGAGCGATAAGAAATCGCCCATATGCCCACGTGTGCTAACGTCTTAACCTTTCTGCAACTATCGTTCTGGGGCCTTAGTCTGCTATTTTTATAAATTCGTCATTCCAACACGATCCCATTGTCATTCATTTGTCATTTTGCTAAAAGTTCGTAATCTGCTAAATTCATAATGGTCGATCATTGGTCAGTCAATGGTCTCGTAATAGAATTATGTCTTATTGACATTTTCGTATTGCCATTATTATAAAACTCGTTAGTAGAAATGTTTTTCGAAAAACTACTACTAAATTTGAACATTTATTCATGCCAGATTTCATTTATATATATTTTTACATATTATTTATTAGTGTTTTATGCAATCTAAAGTAGTAGGAAGTTCGTAAATTAAGTCAGTCATTCATTTGTCATGATGTACGAGATTACCAATAAATGCCATTTCGTTCAATGGAGTGTCAGTGGCTGCCCATTGGAAAGTCATAATGACGCCATTTTATTAGTAGATTACCAAACTTGTCAAAATCAACAATTATGAAATCAATGATAGACCATTCTGACACTATTGAAATAGCAGACTTGAGGCCCTGCTGATTAGTCGACAGGCACCTTCGCGTTGACACAGTAACTAAGTCACTCGACTCTGGTATAGTACGGCATACAATCTACTACATTAATCAATACAATCTAAAACAGTGACCTCACACTGAATCAGTGCCCAATACACTAATATCATCCACTAATAAAATCCTAACTGACCTCGGTGCTCCGGACGGAAAGCTGCCATCATCTTGCTGATCTTAATTTATCTCTGTGCCCCAGACGGAAACGTGCCATCACCCTGCTGATACTGATTGACCCTGGGTTTAGCATAGCGTCATCTCATCGTGCTGTTACTCCAGGTTTGTTCTTGTAGCCATCGCAAGGACATTTGATCTCCAAAGAAGCTTCCCGTAACAAGTGCAAGTCCACCACTACTGTGTCTTCTTGGGAGAGTAGTTCGTCTACTCCCAGGGAGAGACGGCATCGCGGGGGTAGCAAACATCAAGACGAAGATGGGGATCATTCGTCGGGCTTACAATACGAAATGCCCACTGCCTACTACTCCTTAATATTAAGGACCTCTCTTCAACGTCGGGGCTATGTTTGGTATTAACCGGCCGCCCGGCCGGCACGACCGCGACGGAGGGGTACGAAACAGACGAAGGAGGAGGGGCGGCCACTGAGACGAGCGGCACCGACACGCGACGCACTGTACCCTAATTGCGTAACTCACGATTCATCATAATTTGTTTCATTTTGAAACAGATGGCTAAACCATTGCTTCATATGTTCGAAAAATGTGTCTGCTCAACAACGTAAATAACGCAATGAATATTGTTGAACTGTCAAAATTAAACCGATTATGATTAATCGCGTGTTACGCAATTAGGGTGCCGATCGGGACAGTTCAGAAGAACGACAGTTCGATACACACGAGCACTGTACGCGACGCGACCTACCTATTGTCATAAAATACTGTAATTATTATACTGGTGTTCATCTACAGTCCTAGTTATGATTTTCCCAGAGTTTCTTTACGCGCATAGATAGGGTCCTGGAATGCAGACAGAATGAAACCCTGGAAGGCAGACAAGATAGTCCGACCTATTGTTAACTTTAATTTATAGAATTTTAAATGTGAACTGTAAAGGTACAGATAAAAATAACCCCCAAAAATAATCCCCCCTTGTGTGACGTCACATATTTTTCAATTTTGTATTTAGAAGTACCTACATAGGTAATTAAATGAAAACAGCAGTTTTTCCATTTTTTTATTTAAATTAAAAATGATCTTTAATAAAATTGACATAAAGTCAAATAATTTAGACACTTAATGGTGATTTTAACATGTGACGTCACAAAGCTTTGGATCCCCCCTGGCCCTTGTCACACAATGTCACATTTCGTTGACCCCTCCCACCCCCTCAACGTGTGACCTAATTTATGGATGGGGGAAATAAGTAAAAAAAATTCAATACTTAAAGCAAAGAGCCATGAATTTCTTAAACGTGAATTAAAACTGTTATGATTTCATAACTTGGGCACTCTATCCAGACGCGAGCATAAAGTGGCACAGCCTAAATATCAGAAAGTTCTATCTCTGGGTCAAACATTTTTAGTTAAGATTTTCTTAAATATTTAAAGAAATTCCCAAATCTGTAGCAAAACATTAATTTATCTGACGAAATACATACAGACTTTAATATATTGGCCGCGATTTACAAGTTCTGTTGTAGGTCGTGAGTTCGAACCCAGTCAGGCGCTTTACTTCGTGTAAATAATTTAATTACTGCTGCTCTTAAAACGGTGAAAGAAAACATCGTGAGGAAACCGGCATTTCCTAGAAACAAAAATTCTAAGACAGTATGTGACATCTAGCAACCCGCACTGGGCCCGCGTGGTGAATTACGGCCGGCCCACTCCCTCAGTCCCTCTCACGGAGAGAAGGCCGGTGTTCCCAGCAGTGGGAACGTTATAGGCTGAGTATGTATATTTTACTGAGATACCTCTGTGAATTAGTTAAAAAGAAATAAAGACACAAAAGTTAATAGTTAAAAAGTAAATGAAAGTCGAAGTTTACTAAAACATCTGAACTGAGAGCCCAATATTTTCGGCTTTATTGTTTATGACCAACCTCATTGATTAACGCAAATTAGAATAAGTTGTTTTACTATTTTTTTAAATTAAAATTGAACATATCGGCCGTTCTTCAAAATGCCATACTGTAAGAGAAAAATGATTTAATTTTTTATAGGGGAATATTTTGTAGGTTGGATATGATTTTGTTACTTTTTTAGACTGATACAAGCAACACTCATACAAGCAATTTTTTTATCCCCGACGCAAAAAACTGATGTTATTTTACCGCTATGTGTATCTGTCTGTGGCACCGTAGCTCTTAAACGGGTGATCCGATTTGGTTGTGTTTTTTTTTTAATTCAAAAGTAGGTTTTCTAGCGGTATAGCTTCTTAGATATGCTTTATCAAAATTTGTTCAGCGGTTTCTAGGTCGTCATCTGTTTTGTTAGCTGCGGTTAGGTTTTAAAAAATAGGCCCTCAATCCAGATGCACATAAACTTTGCAACTAACATATTTCCGTCAAAGTCATCATGGATATTTATCTATGCGCATTAGAGAAAGATGACATTTTTCCTGAATAGGTAATGTAGTAGATCCTGACACCTGAAATATATTAAGGAATTTAAGTAAATCCTCATGATCCGTTACATCCATCCACAATGTCCAATAGGCCTCTCGCTTCAACATTTCAATGCACAATCTATCTACTATAGAACGTTTACTTACATTGTGCAATAAACAGCAATTAGGTGCGTACAATTCTATTGAGGGACATAGCATACTTGACTAATTAGTATCTAAGCTAGGATACCATAAATAACCTCAACAAGTAATTTTATTAAGTCATAGGTAAAAATGTGGATGAACCAATGATATTACAAGGTGTAATCCGTGTAACAGAATAAACGTAAGAGCCGAAAGTAGTTTTTTCTAGACAACTGAATCGATTTAATTAGTTTTATTATGGGTAATCTTAATTCATGGCAATAAGACTCAATTTTAAACGCATAAAGTAATGCTATGGTCAACACGTTTTTCTTAATAGTATCAGTTAGCTTTAAAATAAAAAAGCTTTGGTAATTTTGTATTATGCTTTTAACTCTTTACTCTAATTGGGGTGTATGAGGTCTTGCGTTAATTATGATACAGGTTGTATATAACACACATTGCTAATTGTGTAAGGAGCTGTCCGCTGTGCCGCGATTTCTCGCGGCAGCGGAGTTACGCCCCGGCCTTTGACCTCCTCGTGCCACTCCCAAGTGTGCGCGAGGAGGTGGCGCATTCCGAGGACCATGAAACTTGTGCAAGGCCACCTCGAGTCTCAGTTGCCGGATCCTATCGACGATTGTTGCAACCCCGTATGTCACTAAGTCGGCCGCCGCCTGGTACGACCTCCCTTGCTCCAGGATCAGCGTGTCGTCAGCATACACACACTACAATGACGCCGCTAGGGAGGTCTACGCGCAGCACCCAGTCGTAACCGATGTCCCACGGGGACCGATCCCTGTGGGACACCGCACGACATCTCTCGCGGGTTCCACTCTCCTTGGTGACCGGGGTAGATGACGGCCCTGTCCGTCAAATAGGCCTCGACCGCGCGACAGAGGTAGGTCAGCATCCGATGATACCGGAGTGCGTCCCTGATGCAACTCTAGGGCAGGGTGTTGAAGGCATTGGCGATGTCCAGAGACACCGTCAAGATGACTCACCCCGGGCCACAGCATCCCCCGTTGTGAGGGCTTTCACGCGCATGATGGCGTTTTATGGCGTTCTGCTGCGGGGGACATACTAAGATTTTACGCATGAGGACAACCTGCGCAACCTAGAAATGGGACCACGAGAATCTCTTTAAAAAAAATTGATACAGGTACTAACTCTGTAGGTACCTATATATATTATAAAACGTGTAACATAATTAACGCAAGACCTCATACAACCCAATTAGAATATGGAATTAAAAACGTGTTGACAACAGCATTACTTTATGCATTTAAAATTGACTCTTATTCCATTGAAATAGGATTGAATTTTCTTTGGGTCAATCAGCGGTAGGTATAGCAAAATACATAATTTTTGAAAAAATATCAGAATTAAAAGTTATTGTCATTGATTCAGCAATCAATTAGGAACTTTCAGGTATTGCGTCTATTCTGTTAGACCTTGTATACTATAATATCTTATATCTTAAAAAATATTTTGTTTGTTCACAATCTTAGGACTTTCTAAAATGAGAAGACACACCGAACTAGGCACCATACTATTCTAAGATTCAGAGGCCAGGTTCAATAAGATAGCTTGTATGTGGATAACGATAAATTACAGTGTGATATCGAGGAGTTGTTGGACAACCCCGATGACAAGAGCGAAGAATGTGAGCAGTTCGAGAACCAGTACTAAAGCTGGTGACGACGGCGCGGCGGCGCGGAATCTGCTCGGAGCTCGTCCCCCCAGTCTTGCAGCCTTCGGGATGGTGACCTGACCGGTGGCGAGGATGAACAGGCATGTGGCTTCTAGCTTAGTTCTGTGAGGTTATCAATAAATAATTTTCCTGTTTTGAAGGTGGCTTACACTGGCTTAAATTTTGAGACACCTACCTACACCTACATCACTGATTTTTGTTGTACTTTGAGAGCGAAATAAATATTTATGTGCAGGTGGTTGGCATCAAGGGCGACATACACACTGCCCGAGTACTGCTCGACAACGGTAGCACGGGTGACTTGCTGAACGGGTTTGCTGTGACATAGTACGAGCGCCGCCGTGACAGGTATAAACAATAAACGTCTAACAGTATACAGTCTTGTAGCCTTATTATTATGTCCAGTTATGATGACCAATGTAAAATTACTGTAGACTGCAATATTTTACCACAAATTACCAAAGCATTACAGCACATGATATTCCTCTTCCATTGGGAATGAGTCTGGTTGACCCATCCTTTAACAAGCCTTCGGCTATAGACATCTTAGATAGGGCTGGAGTATTTTCTTAAGCAACAATAGGTAGTTACCTACTATCGACTAAGGTAAAAATCAGCCCAAATGATACGCAACAAAACTGGGTTGGCTAATGTCAGGCAGTACCCGCTTGCTTGGCTCAATTATTTACAAAAAAATTCAATCGATAGATTCATTCCTTCAATCGTCAATTTTCAATTTCATCAGCAAGTTACATTTGTTATTGCTTTTAAAATAAACTGGGTTGTTAGCTTGTTTACTAGTTTGCTACTGGTGTTTTGAAGGCTGAGGAAAACGTTAAATAACTCAAGGTATTCGAAGTTCAAGCTCACCATTTTTAGCAACAACAATCATAGGCTTAACAGTTGCGTCGAACAGAGCAGCAAACAACTTGTTAGATTTAAAGGTTCAATAAATGTGTATTACAACAAATTACAGTGCGACATCGAGGTGTTGTTGGAGAACCCAAGCGTGGAGCGTGAGCATTTAGAGCAGTGTTCGAGATGGTGCTGTGACGGGTGACGAAGACGTACCTACAGGCAGGCTTGAAGTTTAGTTGGTGAGGTTGCCAATAATCAATTTAACTATTTTCCAAGGTGACTACCAATACTGGCTTGAATTTTGAGACATCTTTATAACACAGGTAAATTCACGGCCGGATATCGACATCATTAATAAGTTACTCTCTTAAAGACAGTGCGCTGTTGGTATTAGATAATTAAAATGTTAGTGCCCCGAATTATGAGTCTGCTTCGAAATTTTTGTGTAGTAAGTACGACAGCAAAAAATTGCTTGTAAATAACACGCGTTATTTAACGTTAAACATATGGACGTCGAGCCAGGTTTTGCCATTCGAAATCGTATCGACGTCACGAATACAAATCTTCGCGCATTGAAGACTTTAGGTCAGCCAACTGAATGTTGGAATTCTCTCATAATACTAATACCTACATATGATGGCAGAAAATCTCGACAATATCACAAGTAGGGAATGCAAAATAGAAGCACGCATCGAAATACGCTTAGTATTTCACCTTCTTTAGAATTTTTTGAAGTGAAAACTTCTTTAGGCGCATTGAGCACTGTTTGGCTGTACAAACGTCATGGAACTCGCGTCAGCGACACTAGAACGCTTTCCAGCGAGCAAACGGATGAGTCGCGCGTTGATGTCTTTTACACGTAATTGTTCAAGTTTTCACTTCTGTCGGCACTCCCGGAGTGCCACTGTCTTATTACTACCATGTATCCACTATGTATCTTAGCAAAAGAGTCGACTTATTGGAAACTTGGAATAACTTAGAGCACGATAGTAATTAGTAACACAACTCATACCTACAGCGGTCTGTGTCCCAGCACTGGGAACATTGTAGGCTGATTATTCTTATACCTACAACATAAAAAAATATTAAAACCGATTACAATTACAAAATGTAGTCAATACACAAAAGGCAGTGACAAAAAAAAATTACATGTCCTAACAATTAACCTCATTTTTATTTAATTTTACAGCTAAAGAGACCTGTCTATTGAAGCTTGCATTCAAAAGGCCAAGGAAGCAAAGGTTTGTCTTAATTTTCTTCGAGCAGGGAACGTAGAAAATTGGTGCAACCTGCTTTCTTGCAAATATTGCAGGAAAATGAATAGTAGGTACCTACTCGGCTTCATTCAGAAGACGCAGAAATAAACCCAGCTCTTGAGCCTCTCATTCTCGTCAACAATTTTGCCGACTCCGCTAGTGTTCAGCAGCATACTATTCCACCGAGTGTTTTGCTTTCCACAGCGGTCGTGCGGGTGGTTGGCAGCAACGGCGACATACACACTGCCCGAGTACTACTCGACAACGGTAGTACGGGTGACTTCGTTTCTTGCGACGGGTTTGCTGCGATGAAGTAGGTACGAGCGCCGCCGTCACAGGTGTAAAATGGGTGTAAACAACGTCTAACGGTACATAGTCTTGTAGCCTTACTATTATGTCCACCTGTGATGACCAATGTAAAATTACTGTAGACCGCAATATTTCATCACAAATTACCAAAGCATTATCCTCCGCATATATGAACATTAATAAAATTCCTCTTTCTTTTGAATAAGTTTGGTTGACCCATCCTTTAATATGCCTTCAGCTATAGACATCTTGGTTGGGGCGAAGTATTTTGGTGCGTCTTAAGCAACAATATACTCGGGTAAAAATCAGCCCATGAACGTAAAAAAACTGGGTTGGCTAGTGTCTCTTCTTGTAGAAGTAGAGTAGCGCCGATAAAGCCCACGACGATTCATTGTCTGGAGCTTCGCGGAGCCTTGTTGGCTGTGAAGTAGTGTACTAAAGTATTAAATTCTCTTACTGTAAAAGTAAGCAAATGTAGATTTTGGAGTGAGTCGACCATAGATTTTAGGCTGGTTAATCATACATCCATTGCAACCGAAAACATTCGTTCGCAGTCGTGTTCATGAAATATATTAATAGTATTTTAGGCGATGCCATTATGATACAACTAAGACGAGAGGGCTATTCCGAAATGTGTTTTCAAAGCCAAAACAAACAATGTTGTGACCAATTTGTCTTTTCCTTGAATTGGTTGCATCTTCTTAATACATTGAGGCACCACAGACGCATCTATGAGGTGATAACTGTGATGGTTAAATAAGAACCTACTAGTCTAGGATTTGACCACGACGCGACGTGACGATATGGGGTAAATAATAACTCTCGTAAATATTTTAGTAGGAGGTACATAATTAAGTAGAACTTACCTCAAAAGATAACCACCAGTAATAATTATAACATTTCGGTAACATGGTTTCAAAATATTAAGATATTGAAGATGAAAACAAAATAAAGCATATATTTATTTTGGTTTGATATTACCGCGCCCCAAAGCACGAAATGGGGTATTTTACTCTATATGAGAAAAAATCTAAAAATATATATTATTGAGATAGCTTAGGCAAAATGCAGTCGGCAAATGTTAGTTTCAGTTCATGCAATAACAAAATAAATTTTAAAATTCAATTCAAAGATTGCAGTTTTTTTAAATCTGTTTTTGTGCACCATGAAATAATAGCTGCCATATTATTACGTCATACGGCATGTCAATTGAACAACTTTGTACATTTATTATTGTTGTAACCAAAGTAATTTTTATTCATATAATATTTTGCATTCAGGAACAGCAAACCAACGATAAGTAGAATAATAACTCATTTTTAATATTACGGCATTAATCGATTAAATGAAAATGTTGTGTTTTTTTAGTGGTTTATTAGCACTTTAGAATCTAATTAGAACACTTTTCAAAAATGGATGTAATACCCTATTGTCCAACTTTGTCATTTCCGTTACTATAACTCCATTTATAATAGCATTAGACCGAAGTTAAAAAAGGTTCTTTTTAATGTACACTTTGTAACGAAATTACATTAAACGTGTTGCAGTTACGATTAATGCCAAATTTATAACAATTTATTTAAATATTAGTTGTCACGCTTTATTGTAATCATATGTAACTATTTATCTTGTGAAATTATGTGGCTTTCATTTATATAATTATTTCATTTCAATTTAAAATTATAGTGTCAATGCTAAAAACCAGAGATGGCCCGAATGTGGTTTGAACCGAATCCGAACTTCGGCCGAACATTCGGTTAAAATGAAAATTTCGGCCGAGGTTCGGCCGAACTTCGGTTTATTACCTTTTAATTGTAATAAAAAATACTTGATGTGAATGTTTTGTGAACCAAAAACGTGTTTTTTTTTCAATTTACGAATTGTATTCAGATGTTTGTTAGAAGAATACTAAGCTTATCTCATTTTTGTAATAGTATGTCTAATTAATTAGGCAGAGATTTTCAAGAATAATAAGAAGAACTAATTTAATTTAAGGTTTACATTTACAATGTTCTTAACTAAAATAAATGACCATGAGTGAGTAAAAGACATAATTTTATTTAACAGTAATGCTTGCTTGCACTATTTTGACTGAAATTTAATAGAATTACTATTAAATTTCAGTCAAAATAGTGCAAGTAGGTATTGTCTTTCTTGTGCCGAATGTTCGGCATCTGAACCGAATTTCGACCTGGGCACACCACGATAGCGGCGGTAAGTCCCCTCTTTGAGGAACGGCTTGAGAGGCGGCATGGCGTCCTCACCTTCCGCCTGACGCAGGTCCTCACCGGACACGGTTGTTTCGGGAGGTACTTGTTTCGCATAAGGTGGGAGGAAACGCCCGGGTGTTTCAATTGCGAAGATCGCCCTGAGAACACGGTGGAGCATACGGTGGAGGTCTGTCCGGCTTGGGCGGAGCACCGCCGTGTCCTAGTGGAAGCGATCGGCGGCGGCGATCTCTCGCGTCCGGCCCTGGTGCAGGCCATGGTACGGAGCGAGAGTGAATGGTTAGCCGTCAGCTCCTTCTGCGAAGCAGTGATGCTCGCGAAGAGGGAGGCGGCGCACGTGAGGGAGAGGCAGTACATGCGCCCTCACGGCCGTAGTCGCCGCGGGAGACGCCCTGGGCGTCGGGAATCCCAGGCTGATTCCCGGCCACCGTAGGCGCGGGCTTGCGGACGGCGGGTAATGGCTAGCTTGTTTGTTTTATTCATTCGTTTTGTTGTAGGTTTGTAATGTGTGATGAAGATATTATTATAAACAGAACATTCTATAAAATAAAATTAACTTTACTGCGTTAATCTCAGTATTTAGTACTGTCTTAAATCTACCTAATAAAGTTATAACTTAACTTTGAAATAAAATAATTCGCACTCCTGCTTCTACGAGCCTCTTTTTTCTAAAGCTATAAATGGAGTATAGGTAGCCGTTGCTGTTTGGCTCATCGATAGGTTAGGGTATTTATGTTCTGGTGATCGATAGTGCAATATTTTTGCTTGGAAATGATGTAATATTTTTAAAAATTTTGTAGATAAATAAGAGTTACTACTTGTTGAATTAACTCTAAAAATGATAGTTTAAATATGTTTTTTTTTTCGAGCGTGTATTACTCCCGTGACGTTAGTTGGAATGAGTATTACTCCCGTGACGTTAGTTTTAATGAACTGTCAACTGAAGCGGGAGTGCCTTACCAAAGTCGTGTGTTTGTCATTTAACTTTGCGTTGTGTTTAGTTTTTGCAATATTGTAAAGCGCGGAATTATCAACCGCGCAGTAATTGTCAACTGTCCCCTATCCAGTAAGATTGGAAGATGAGTCTTAGGTAGTTGGGAAAAGGTTTGGCAGGTCATAGGTAACTCCTAAATGAATACATTCCGTACAAAATAGGTATATATTACGCCTTTCTTTTAATATATAAAAGAGGTTAAAAAAATTGTGGATAAGATGATCACTAGTCCACTACGAAATATAGGTATATTAAACTCAAACTCAAAGCATTTATTTCAAATAAACCAATTACAGGCACTTTTGAATTGTCAAGGTCGGTGAGATAGGAAGATGAAGCTAGTTGTTGCGCTAGTAGGTATGGTGTAGGCGTGTTTTATGCGATTTCAAACTTTTCTTATACCCTGACCTCAGTAGGTATAAAAGTTCCTTTAAACCCACGAAACAACATAACAAACAACATAAAAAAGCAACATAAAAAAAAATTAAATATAAGTACTTAAAGATTACTCGTCATTCTAGGTGACTATAATTTTTCGAAAATCTGTGAATGAAAAAAATCAAAAGTCATTTATTCAAATTAGGCTGAGAGTCACCACTTTTTGAACGTCATAATTACATAAGACAGTCCCCTCAAAACGCTCGCCCTTCACCACTTCCAAGTGCTTTAGCTGGGAAGAAGACGTGGCGCAACAAACTCCCCAGCACCACAGCTGTCTGTTAAGTTAGAAGAACTTGATTCTGTACAATAATAGGTAAGTAATTAACATTACTAAACATAAAATTAAATTATTTGCCATGTGTCAGCTAACACACGTCAATATACCAATAAAACTTAGTAACTAAACTCAAGCAGATATAAATAATAAAAACAAAACAATAAACGTAATCAGAACTCAATCCCACATAAAAGCCACCAAGCATAAAAGGTGTGCCCGCTTACATTGCAATGCTGCATTATGTTCATTTAGATTTAAATTGAAGTAGCTAGGTAATAAATTTTAAACTAGGACCTTCGGAGTAAAATAAGTAAACAGTTAAATTACTAATAACAATGACAAAACCATGGCCAGCAAGATGACCAGTCACCACAAGCAGCACCCGTTTACGAGCATTATGGGGAACCTAGTCGCGGGCTCGAACTCACTGGTGGGCCTGGCTAAAAATCACGCTGTCTCACCAGGTTTCGTGTCCGACAGAGATAGTATCAGTGATGAGCAGTTAGACGCTAGTCTATACGCATAGCGTTATTGAGTGAGATGCAGGATCATTTATAGTAAAAAATTCGCGAAAAAATTAAGAAAAGTTCTTTGGAAGATTGGGTTTTATGAAAAAGCCAATGCATAATTCAATGACCAATCAAGTTTATTGAACTTTTCGATAATTGAACTTTGTCGGTACCACCTTGGTTTTGGAGATTTTTACCACTCCTTTTATTACCTAAAAACGCCCAAAGCTAGGTACAATTAGCAAGAAAAACGAATCTTTGTTGGCTCCTAACTTTTTAATAGATTTTTATTTTAGTATGCTGTTTCCGTACAGACAATAAGTATTAATAATATGACAAAACGATATCATATTTTACTTTGGATGTGCCATGTCAGACAGTGGAGTAAAACACTCCCGAAGTTTGTATGCAAAAAATGTGGAATAGGTTCACCTTAACGCAAGGATCAGCCATTGCCCGCCTCACCTTGTTTGTGCATACAGATCGCAATTACTCAAAAAGTTAAGGAAAGACTCCTAACAACGTTTTTAGATAGCTGCTCCCTTACTGCCTAGAATATTCGTAAACAAGTGAATTAGGTATAGATGCAGAGAGTGTATTGATGGATAGATAACACTTAATGTGTACATTATAAGATATCCACTACAACTTCTGTTATTATTAGATGTACAATATACATGTACAATATTACAGACCAATTACAGTCGTTAGATTGACTATGTCTAACCAAATAATCTTCCATGCCATCTATTAAAATAACGAGGAAGTTTTAAAAAGGCTTAAATCTTTTTACAAAGTTCGTAATTATTTAGACAGATGGCGTTACTGTATTTGGTTAAACAGTTCCTGATAATGCTGGTAGATGGCGCTACTTGGACCTTTCAACGAAGTTCCTACAATGTTAAATTTCAAAGATGTTACTCCCTCGTTCCACGGGCGGGCAGGGTTAAAATGATTGCGGCGAAATTTAATTGCGCACTGGGTTTTCAACTCTCGGTGATAAGCAGAGCATTGAGAATCCAACAGACTGCATCCCAACGTGTCAAAATAACACTGCTGAATTTGCAACACTCAGCGCTTGTAAAAATTAGCCTGTGCGTATCTGGGCTTACGGTCACGTATGCCTTGCCACGAGCACGCAGCACGTTATATTATTATATTGGTGTGATGGTTTTCTTAAGGTTGTGATAATTTTATTGTAATAATAATATAATCATTCTTATGTCCCTCCTCATCCTTTAAAATTGTGCGAGTTGGCTTCGGCTCCTCGTACACCTTCCGTTCTAGGGTAGGGTTAGGTAGGGTTCTAGGGTTTTTTCGTTTTCATTCATTGTTTTTATTTCATGAAAACTGCAAAATTCGTTGTAATTTGGTGGTCATTCGATTCAAAAATTCGTTGTATTTTGGTGGTCATTCGATTCAACTATTTTAGACATCAAACGGAAGAACAGTTGTGGCCCAGTGGTATCGTCCCCAACTTATGAGTTACAGGTCGTGGGTTCGAAACCAGGCAGGCGTTTTACTTTGTGTAAATTATTTTCATTAGTAGGTACTGCTCTCAAAACGGTGAAGGAAACTATCGTGAGGAAACCGGCATGTCCTAGAACCAAAAATTCGAAGACATGTGACATCTACCAACACGAACTGGGCCCGCGTGGTAGATTAATGCCCACTCCCCCTCACACAGAAGGAGGCATGTGTCCCACCAGTGGGAGCATTATATTATAGGCTAATTATGTATACCTATGTATGTAACACCAAACGCATAGCTATTTGGAACCTTAATTGTTGTCGAATATTAGCTAAATCTGCTTCTTACCATGCCTTAATGTTGCATAGTCCGATCAGGGATAATCGTCGGTTGGTGCCTCATTTCATTTGAAACGTGTAATGGGCCTCTGCGAGTTAGCCTCGGTCATACGCCTTCCAAAGGTCCGAGACCTCATGGTTCCAAGATAAAAGTGCTTAATTGAAGTAAATGCTTCGACTTTGACATTGCCCAGTGGTCGAAATTGAATCATTATTTATATAAAACGTAAACTAGTTGTAATGCATTCATATTAGGTCTTTACCTATGAAATTGCCGTTTTGCAGTACTGGCCATTTCAAATCAAAATAATTTTTGTTTGGGTAAGAATTCTAATTTCAAATTAATTTTATTTTAAAAACATGGATTTTTTTTTCCAAAAGTAGTCATTTGTTTATTGATTAGTGTTACATTTTCATCGCATTTCAATCTTTTTCGTCATCATGGATACGTTAAAAATTCGAGTAATTATGGAATATGAGTACCGTCGTGGCAGCAACGCGGCACAAGCGGCACGCAACATCAACGACGTTTACGGAGCTAACACTACAAACCAACGCACCACCTGTTATTGGTTTGCTCGCTTCCGTTCTGGAAATTTCGACCTGAAAAATGAACCTCGCGGTCGTCCGAAGACTTTGGTCGACAATGACGAATTAAAGGCGATTGTGGAAGCTGATGATACACAATCTACGGCTGAATTAGCAGCAGCTTTCGACGTTAGCGTCAAAACAATATTGGTCCATTTGCGTCAAATTGGCAAGGTAAAAAAGCTTGACAAATGGGTGCCCCACGAACTCAATGATCGTCAGCGCGAAGTACGCGTCGAGACGTGCCTTGCACTGCTCAACAGACACACAAATGAAGGAATTTTGAACCGCATTGTTACCTGCGATGAAAAATGGATTCTGTTTGATAACCGCAAGCGCTCAGCAAGTTGGTTGGATCCTGGTTCAGCACCTAAACAATGCCCTAAACGAAAACTTACCCCTAGAAAAGTGATGGTCACTGTTTGGTGGTCTAGCGCCGGTGTGATTCATCACAGCTTCTTACCAAACGGGGTGAGCATTACTGCAGATGTGTACTGTGAAGAACTGAACACAATGATGGAGAAGCTGGCACATCTCCAACCAGCATTGGTCAATCGCTCGTCTCCGCTGCTCCTGCACGACAACGCGCGACCTCATACTGCACAGCAGACGGTCTCCAAGTTGCAAGAACTGGGGTTGGAAGCTCTCCGTCATCCGCCCTACTCACCAGACCTTGCGCCTACAGACTACTACTTTTTCCAGAATTTGAATAACTTCTTGGCGGGAAAAAAAATCAATACCCGAGAGGCAGTACAAAATGCCTTTGAAGAATTTGTTGCCTCCCGTCCAGCTGATTTCTTTAAGAAGGGCATCAATAAACTGCCACTGCGATGGCAAAGATGCATTGATTGCATGGGTGATTACTTCGATTAATACAAATAAAAAATACATGAAAAAATTCGTTTAAATTTTTTCATACAAAACGGCAATTTCATAGGTAAAGACCTATTATATAAAAATACTAGCTTCCGCCCGCGGCTTCGCCCGCGTGGAGGTCGGAAATTATCCCGCGGGAACGTACTACCGGGATAAAAAGTATCCTATGTGTTAATCTAGGTTATAATCTATCTGTGTGCCAAATTTCATCCAAATCCGTTCAGCCGTTTTTGCGTGAAAGAGTAACAAACATCTATCCATCCATACTTACAAACTTTCGCGTTTATAATATTAGTAACGATTAGCTTTATGCAGCCCTTCTCCGTATAAACTTTAACTGTGCCAAATTTCATCCTCCTTCGTCCGCGTAATTTTCGTAAAATGGGGGGTACTAAATTTGTTTTTTTTTTTTGAGTCGGTAATCATCAAATAACTTCTCCCGCTCTGGGTGGAGCGGGAGGGCGTGTCAGACTTTTACTGACTAAAACCCACCCGTGATCCCTCAGTTGCCTGTGTGCTAGGGGCCGCGGTATCTCTTTCGAAGAACCCGCACCCCTAGCAGGCACCGGCCCTTGCGGACCCCCCCATTTGGTACTGACATCTCTTTGAGGCGCGCGTGGAACATAACGCGCCGTCGACCCGGGCTTGGTCCTTACCGGACCGGTTCAGGTGATAATATAGAGAGATACCCCACCGCCGTATCTCTACGTTGACGTCGTGGTGGGGCTTGCGTGCTTCAATGAACCCTAGGTCTGTGCCAGTAGAGTTTACGATGCCGGGATAGAGTTGGAGATCAAGGAACAGACAAAAAATCTATTTTCGGCCACAAACAGACACTAATAACTTAGATAAACATATCCAGACCCCGTCGCAAATAATGTGATTTTCAATCAGAACCTAACAGTAGAACGGGGTGGTCAAACGAAATGAACGAAACTAATCAAATGCTGTTTCATTGATACGAAAATGGAAACATGTAGTCTATGTAGATATGCCTCTTGAGAAAAAAAAACAAGAGAAATGTTCATCCATAACTGACACGTTTATCTGGACAAAGAATATCAGACCAAAACTGGACAATTTGCGAGTTGAACTCGCGTAGAGAGAGAGGGAGAGAGAGAGAGAGAGAGACTCTCTTCCGTATGATGAATGTGTTACCCACCTAAAACATTTCATGTCAAGTAGGTTGTCATGACTAGTAACGCTTTCACATTTAAAAATTTATTAGATTTAATGTAGAACCAAGCCCCTAATTCTACAAGCCTTAACTCTAAAAACCATAGACCTTAGTTGTAATGTAAAACTTGGCTATTTCGCGGTCGACACTCCTATGGGATACCTAATGGTAAGAAATTAAGTCATTGGTATTTAATGTCGTGTCATTCCATAGTTTAATGGAACGACCACGGTTTGATGGCACTGTTGGCGCAGTGGTTAAGCAATTGACTGCTGCGCTGCGTATCGCGGGTTCGATTCCCGCACGGAACAAATATTTGTATGACCTATTTTATACAAGGCTTAATAAGCCTGCAAGTCTAGTCAAGCCCCTAAGCTTGGCTCTACAATTGATCTTAACTAACCCTGACCTGATCTGACGTTTTAAGGGAGTTGGAAGGTGGAGGTTGAAGGTTACAGATTTATAAAATTTTGTGTTTAAACGCTTCGAGAAAAGGTAGGTAGGAACACTACCGCAGAACACTGCAACAGAAAAACTGTCAAAATATACGGACTCAAAAATATTAATAAATGTGCGTTGTGGCCATAATCCCAGCAGGCGTAGCACGAGAACCGTAGAGAAGCGTTTTCTCGACGGAAGAATAGACAAAAATTACGTTTCCGTGTAGACAGTTGACAGTTTTTCACCGAGAAATGTAGACAAGCGATTTTTATTCTACGGTAGGGTAGAAATAGAAAGCGTCATGCTAAGCCTGCTGTAGTACTATCAACCACGTCATTCCCAAACCACTGCAACTATCTTTAGAGGAGTTTGTAGCTATAATGATATCAGCCGCACGGGTAGAACGAAGGTTAAGCTACGCTGGCCACAGTTGGTTCGTGGATGGGTGACCATTCATTACATATCGAGCCAGTCCGTGCTTCGGGAAGCACTTAAAGCCGTTGGTCCCGACTGTCATTCGTAGATCTTTGATAGTGGTAACGGATAGTCAGAAGCCCATAAGTCCGACAAGCAGTCTTACCAAAGGGTATCGTGTTACCCAGTAACTGGATTGTGGAGTTCAGATAAGCAGTCGCTCTATGTAAAATACTGGTATTCCGCTGCATCCGGTTAGACTGGACGCTGACTAAAATATTTGGGAAACGGCTTGGCAGATTGATTGATTAATAATTTTATTCAGGTAGGTACATAATGGTTGGTGGGGTCCATGTGGTGCCGGACTTAAAGGATAGAACCACCCCATTTCTTCCCATGGATCAGGCGACTAAGGCAGCTACTAGAGAATAGACATTAAGGAAAGAAAAATTAAGGAAGACATTAATGGTTATATAGAGCATGGGGGAGACAACCTACACCACGTAATTAATAATGCATACACAAAGTATGCAGGTACCTACAAAGAATTGTTGGGTGAATCGCTGCTCTCTTAGGAAGATCACTGAGTATTCTGTATCTATCTTTTGAACTCTTTCTTTATGCGTCTACAGCTGTGCTTTGCTGTACCCAGGATTTTGTAACAGGTACCTATCTTGATTTAAAAGAGTGTCCTTGGGGTTTCTTGGCCGTTCTTCTCCGTAGTTTTCTTTTTTGGAGCTCAACTTTCTAACTGACCGACTATTTGAAAATTCAAGCAAGAGTGCTTGTAAATGGTATAATTGAAACAAATGCTTTTCTGTTTGCGTTTCACGAATTACTAGTCGTAATTCTTGGCTATTTACATTCCTTCCTAGACAATCTTGAGGTAACCGAGAAGTCACCTAATCTAGCAAGAATTGTGAACTTGCATTACTTGTGTTTCGGTACTGTTTAAGTCCAAAAATGTTTCGTGCCATTTTCGTCTGTAGGTACTTAACATGGCTAGATTCAGAAACAGTTCTTCGATATTCGTTGCTTCGGTAAACGGCTCGCCGACAGACCGATACCCTTCTGAGAATAAATATTTTATACCTTCGTGAAAACGCATTTGTGTCGGCGAATCCTTCACCGGGAAAAGGTTCTATAGATGAATCACTAACATGCGAATCGATATATCGGCGAACCTCCCATACGCGCGAAACGAATTTCGAAGAACCGTTTCAGCATCCGGCTAGGGGAACGACGTGTGCTAGCAGCTCGAGGCAGACTCCCTTCAGCAATACCACTCCTTGGGGAAAGTCGCATTCACTCCATGTTAGTAGTACAATCAAACAAGTAACTGTTTATATCATTTTATTTTACATCCAATTATAAAATTACCGAATAAACTATATAATACACAGTGGCGGATCTTCGACCACATTTAATAAGGTCATAGACCCATTTGGAGAATCAGAAACCATCAGTCGCTTTGGTCATGTCGGATCCGCGCCTGATAATACAAGTCCATACAGATGTTTGAAGGATGGTGACTATGGACATAACATGTAGTTTGACTAGAGATGTCTGTCCGGTTTTATTTGTTTACTTTACATATAAAACATTAACAGAAACAGACTTTTATATAATACAAGAAATAAATACAACAAAACAACTCCTACATAATACAACTATTGAACTATTTTGACTAAGACACAATAGGAAAATGACTAGGTTTGCCTGTAGGTAAATACGCCGTAACTACTGTAAACGTGTACATTTAATAAACAACATTAGTGTTTAAGAAGGGGTGTTTAAAAATGATTATTCTACAATTATTATCATTATTCGGAAACGCATCGATTACATTAACATTGAGTTGGTTGGGTAAGTGGGGAATGCGACAAAGTAGCGCGCGAAATTAAAAAAAAAACCAGGCCAATTTGTCAGTCAGTTTCAGGTTGTAGATATGTCGATTAAAATATGATTCGCATTATACAGTAAATAACATAACAATCAACAATAACTTAACATTGGTCTCTAATGTCCTGATTTCATGAAGTAGTAATTCATTTCAATTTATTGTAAACTTGCTCAGTTCACATTTCCATATGAACTGAGCGAGTTTACAATCAGTGATGATTATATTATTTCTGTATTTATATATTTTTTACGATCCGAATCTTATTTTGATCAACTTACAGCGCCCGGGGTAGTTGCGTAACACACTGACAGTAGCAATGGCTTTAATTTTGATAGTTCAAGAATATTCATTGCGTTATTTACGATGTTGAGCAGACGATAAAAAAAATGTAGTAATGTGTAAATTGTGATTGAAAGCGTTTTACGCAATTAAGGTGCTGGACATACAAATTGAAAAAAAAGTAAGGAAATTTGAATTTCACGCGCTACCCATGCTTTCGCCATAACCACATAAAGATTAGACATTGTGTAAAACTATTGATATCTATAACGTACGGTACGGTACGTACACGACTGATTTGTGAACATTCAAAATCTTTAAAGGTTCATCTCAGATTATCGCATACATGTACATTTAGGGGTTTATTTATAAACGTTGCTTAAGTTAAGAGTCGCTTAAACATCAAAAATGTATGGTTAAACAGTCGCAATTTTTATACTTAACTTTCAGCAACGTTTATGAATAAAGGGGTTAATATTTAGACACCCACTAATTAAACTTTATATTTATTTGAAGTACAACATTATGTACATTTTAAAGTCTAACTACAGTCGTTACATTGACTATGTATCTCCAAAAGAATCTTCTACACAATAATATTTTTTAATCTTGGCCTAGTATTTATAGGTTGATAACCTATTTATTTTAATTTTCTTATTCTCTGTACATTATATATACAATATAAAATCTATTTTAGAATTACAAATGTAGCCAATAAAACTTTAATCTAACAAAATCTAGATAATATTTTGAGAATAGGTTTTTGTTATTATATTCTGAAGAAATGAGACATGTCGACTATTTCTGTAGTTATATCATTTAGAATACATGACATTGAGATTTTTTTAAACCTGTTTTATTTAATACATAGGGTGGAACAAACAAACGGCACATAGGTAGAGGGGTAGGAGCATACGACATATTATTTTGTAAGTTTACAGAAGACTTGAAAACGACTCACTTTTTAATTCGATGTAAAGTAGCTTTGTTTTATTGGTTTTCTTGTATGTAGATACAATCAATTGGCACCTTAACGGATAACGAATTGTAACATAAAAAAAAGTGAAAATCCTAAACATGAAGACCCTGACACCAACACCATAATAGACACTTCTGTGAAGCTAACTATTAATGATTCAAAAAATGATGATTTTATTGTAAATTGAATGAATACAATGTGTGTTAGAGATTGCATCAACAGATGATTTAAAGGACACAATGTATCATCAGTTGGATACTCAAACTCACCAGAGAGTCCTTTTCATATACCATTTCATATTTCAGGACCCTCCCTGAAAATATGTAATGTTATTTGAAAATATGCCTACTTTCCCTCTATGTGCCGTTAGTTTATTGCCCTTTGAGAAGAGCATTATAATATTATCACAATGATGACTTTACAGCTGCAGATTTCTAGCAGGACTTGAACGTACTCTACTCGTGTGAGAAACGAGTGAGCTGCGTCTACGTCTACGTTTTCTCCACGTGTTCACAATATTGTACACGCGCTTGTCGTGATGTACTCTCACGTCAATACATAGTTACGCAACCGCCTCGCTGGAAACATGATCGCAAATCGCCAATGTGATAACGCCCGTTTGAATAAGGACAGCTACCGTCAACTATGTGGGTGCAGTAGCTACAGGTAAAAGCTTCTACAAGAAGTTCAACCAGTCATAACTTTTGAAGATAAGAGGGCCAAAACCAGTATGGTAACGATTTTTCCTAGCAAAGTTTAACTGTACCTAACACACTCGAATGTAGTTCCTGCCCTTACGAGTCCATAATCTACAATTTACTACTGAACATTTATTGTAAAACTGTCTAACACTTCATCACTTTACCGTATATGGTTCAAAGGAGTATCAGTCAGGTTCAACGCGGCAGTTTGATAAGTGTCTGTGTACGCCAAGTTGTGACTAGTAGCAGTCTCGGTGCATTTGAAGGGGAGTTGCGTCATCGGGCGCGGTCGCTGTCCGAACATAGGAGCCAGGCCAGCGCCGCGGCCCACGCTGAATCAATGATCAGTGCTGAAGTAGGAGTTCTGCATGAGGTATAACTTGTCTATGGGGTTCACGACGGAGCCGGTGCCGAGGTTGAGCGGCTCGTGGGAAGAGTGTCCAGGGTGCTGGTGCGAATGGTGCTGCACCTCCAGATTCTGAAGGCTCATGGTGTCCGAGGCTCCCTCGTCAAGCTGATCGAAATTGCTCCCATCCAGGGATATGTCTGAACTGCAGAAGCTGTCGCCTGAGTGCGCTGGATAATCTGTAATAAAACAACATTGTTTTATTTAAAGTGGACGTTAAAATAGTAACCCATTGAAGACGGTAGACGAATGAAAAATGAAATAGGTACAGAAATACTAAATTCTGAATGAACATTAATTTAAAGTGGAAGCTAATTGTTGTGATTTCACTTTTATTTTTATTCTGCATAATACCTATTGTCTAGACTAGAGAGTATTCGACGTTAAGTGTCGCAAATGAATTCAATGTTTATTTTCTGTAACTTCTCGGGATTCCTGCTGTTTTCGTTAGTTAATTAACCGTCGACGAGGTAATGGTTTTGTAACAGGAGTTAAAATTGTAGTGTAAGATCATACCATCAGGTGAATACGGTAGATTGGGGTTCAGCGGCTGACTGGATGCAGAATAGGATCCATCCAGTCCCAGGTAGTTCCCGTGCTCACTTGATGGCGACTCCTGTTTGATGCTCTTCTCATCTTTATCCTTCTCTTTGTCATTGTTCTTCTCACCCTCCTGCTTCGCTTTCCTCTGGATCTTCTTCATTTTAGCCCTTTGGTTCTGAAACCACACCTGCACGACACGGACACTCAGTCCAGTATCCTTTGCTAATGCTTCTCGGACTTTTCTGCATGGCTTTGGACTAACCTCGAAGGAAGCTTTGAACTGCCTGCGCTGGGCTGATGTAAGTATTGTCCGTGGACGCTTTGGACCTCTTCGTCCGTCCCGTGGGCGTTCGGAATCATCTAATATCATGTCGTCTTCAGCGTGTTGCATCAAATACATTTCTTTCTCAAAATCCTGGCGGCAGAAGATCTGACCCGCTCTGATTACGTATTGTTCGCCTTTCTGGAGCGGCTGGCAGCACATGACGCACACGAAGCATTGTATGTGAAACACGTACTGCTGAGCTCGCATGACCATCTCCTGTGGCAGGAGGCGATCGCCGCACCTGGTGCATTTGACCCCAAACAATCTATAGGACAAGAACTTAATATTGCAATAACAGAAAGAAGATCCAATCGCATAGCAAGTCGCATGGCATTACGCGAGCATTTCGCAAAGGAGTATTCGCTAGAGCATACAAGTCGTATCCTATCAATGATGCTGCCCTACATCTCACTATGAAGGTAACTAAAAATCAACAGGTCAAAAATTGATTTCGAGTTTCTTCGAAAAATAAATGGTTTTAGGGCGACACTTACCTATCGTAGTCAGGCTTGCAGTAAAGCTTGGAGTTCCTGGTGTAGCAGGTGTGTGCGAGGGGGCAGCCGCAGACGCAGCAGCTGAGACAGTGCTCGTGCCAGGACAGCTCGCCCACGCGCATCAGGTAGCGGTCTTGGATTTTCTGGCCGCAACCCTCGCAGATCTCCACGATCTTCTCCCGCTTGATGCTGGCGCTGAGCTCTGTGGTAACAAACACCACTATGTTTAGCAGCATGTGGTATGTCTAAATCGACATTTCCACGAACGTAAAAAAAACGCGGCGGATTTTTTTGCCAACTGGATCTTAAACTTAGCGCCAAGAGTTGAAAATCGTAGACTGTGCTTTTTGGACGCGCTGGGACTAACTCGCTCTGCACTGTGCTGGATCCTCAATACTCAGTTCTACACCGAAACTTATTAAACCAGTACGCGAAAAAAACCCGCCGCGATTTTAATACGTCCGTTTGAATGTCGACTAACACACAACATAAACGTAGGTAAATTAAGTCTGAGTCTGATCATAGAGACGATAGAACTTTAGAAAATTTGAACCAAAAATACGTTGTACAGCGTGGGTAGCATTCCATTTCGGAATAAACTATTTTTCATAACATAATATTAAAATAACAGTACGCTAAAAACTTTCCTTGCTCATTTGAAATACCAGGCGCTAGTTTAGTTTTAGTTTATTAAAGCTTCAAAACTAAATTCAAACTTTTGCATGGGAACTAAAACACTATGGGAAATAAACAGTTAGTTTGTCGTCTGTCGGGCTCTGATTTTGAACATAAAATACTTTTTCAGACTAGTCAAACATTTAGTTAATACTGGAATGCAGCCCACGTGGTTAGGGAAAAGATGATGATTGGGAATAGTGCTTATAGGCACGCGCTAAACAAATTGTGCACCTATGACATTACCTTTAAGCTTTACGAGAGCATTTTAATGGAAAAAAACAGGATTCCAGCACCCTAATTGTGTAACACGCGATTAATCATAATCGGTTTCATTTTGACAGTTCAACAATATTCATTGCGTTATTTACACACATTTAGAAACAGATGGCTAAACCATTGCTTCATTTGTTCGGAAAATGTGTTTCCTCAGCAACGTAAATAAAGCAATTAATGTTGTTTTTTGTTATTTTTTGGTTGGGAAATCATCAAATAACTTCTCCCGCTCTGGGTGGAGCAGGAGGGCGTGTCAGACTTTTACTGACTAAAACCCACCCGTGTTCCCTCAGTTGCCTGTTGAACTGCCAAAATATAAGCCATTCTTACTGTTAGTGTGTAGCGGGATCTACAACGCTACATGCCGTCTGACGTCACGCAAAATCATGCATCGCGCAAGCAAAGTTTACAGCGCAAGTAACATTTATACAACGTCTCTACATCCATAGGCGGGCTGAGCCCACCAGGCACATCACCCCTCTGGTTGGAGGATCCCTTTTCTACTTTTCCTCTTTTACCTCCGATGTGTGAACTTTTCACCCTGTTCGTCATACCGTTATAAGTTTGTTGCGCAATTATTTTGCAGATAGATGTGCTAATTTAACAGTAAGACACGGTTGAGCGCCGATGCTGAAAGCCGGCAGCGATACCGCATCGGTAAACATCCGGGCCAGTCGGCGAAGCTAATCGCACATTACAGCCGAGGCGCCGCGAACGCAGCGCGCTGCCATTGCAAAAATGCGCCACAGCAGCCGCATAACCAGTAGCCGCGGCGGGATGTACCGCAACACAGTAACTGTTTCAGACAGATTTTAATACTGATTTCAACTTTATATTTCCACTTCAGTGCAATGAGGGTCGCACACATTCGGGCGGGACGTGCCGCAATGCAATGCGACTGCAATAATCTTTATCACACACTACCGAGCGCAGTGGTGGCGCAGTGGTAACGACCGCGACTTACGAGATTTAGGTCGTAGGTTCGAACTCAGATAGGTGCTTTACTTTGTGTAAATAATTGTATCACCATTGCTCTCAAAACGGTGAAGGAAAACATCGTGACGAAACCGGCTTGTCAGCGGGCTGCAGCGCAACTGTGTACCGCATTGGCGGCGGATCGCTCGCCGGGCGTATTATTGCGGCTACTGTTTTGCGTTGCGATGCCGCCCACGTAGAGTGGTCCAGGAGATTTTTTGCAATGCTTTGCAATACGGCGCGCCCCGCCCGAACGTGCGCGAGTTTTAGACTCCATTGTTGTTCTACGTGTTATGGATACGTTTGATATATCAACCAATCATATTCATTGGTCCACATAGCATAGCACTGGTAGGAAACGGGTTCAATTAAGCTATGTTTTGTATATGGAAGGATGGGTGCTATGGATGCATGCTACGAATGGGAGCTATATATGCGAGAGTGACGTAGCTATGCGGGGGTGCGCTGGGGTAGCCCGCGTATCTCAAATTTGCAATTTTTTTTTTGTAATTTGCAGGTCAATACCGGGTCGTACGTTGATTAAAATTTGATTCGAGACCGTATCACGCCTATCCTGACGCTATCGCCTTCGCTTGGGACAGCCGGTAACAATGTTACCGAGCTCGGCTCACGGAGCGCTCTACCATGCGACTGTTGGGTTAAGTGATGTGCAATGTAACGCACCGTGTTACAGCACTGGTTGCGATATAAGTCCACGTTCGCACTTACGTAAAAATATCGAAGCGAACTTTTACACGCACTGGATTGTCAACGATCTGCTGACTGCCGAGAGTTGAAAACTCTGCTGCATATTTCTACGTCCGCGCGTACCTAGTCTAATAGTAGATACTCCAGACCGAATGTCGGTCATGGCGGCCGATCTCAACGGAAAGTAGTCATCGACGCGAGATATATTATAGTGCACAAGTATGTACACAAGACACAGAACAGTTGCACTCTCTCATCCCTCACTCATATAGTCCGATTGGACGACAATCTAACACGACCGGAGCGAGATCAGGCGCAGGACCACCGGCTTAACATGCTTTCTGTCCGAAGCATGAGGGTATCAAACCGCGGACTTCCAAACTCCGATCTTTTACTGACAAATCCCTAATTGAAAAACCTAATAGGACTTTGCGCGGGAATCGGAACTGCGCATGAGTTGCGAGATTAACGGGGGCATTTAGTAGAAATGGCGATATACATGAAGTAAGTGAATTTCTGAATACCTACGTATCTATGAACTTTAATGACGGTCATCTTTATATCTTTGCAGAATATTTTGTGTGGATGTGCCGCATATTTTCAGCCAGCTTCTTTTTGTGTGCTTGTGTTCTTTCTCGCGTTTTGTTTATAGTAAATAAAACTGCGGTTTTTATTTTCTGTCTAAGGACGAATTTTTCAATAGTCAGGTAACAGTTTGACAGATTTGGTATAGAAAATAAGACATCAGATAAAAGTTATCTGACTATTGAAAAAGCCCTTAATATGCTTTTACGCGTACATAGGTATGTCAATGTTGGTCAATGTCTACAAGACCGGTAGAAATGGAGGAGCCTAGGGGAGGCCTATGTCCAGCAGTGGACGTATTTCGGCTGAAAGGATGATGATGTCAATGTCTATAGGTAACTGTAACACTTGATACCATTAGGTGTAACGAGTAAAAGCAAAATCCTGCCATTTTGTTATGTGCAGTCCACAAGAAGAAAACAAATTCGTGCACAGACCTACTGTATACACAATTTTCTGTTGATTTGTATCGCCTATTTGAAGATTTATCAATCAACACAAAATCACACTATGGTATCTATTCATTTCCGATTGCTAGGTTGTTATATCTTAGTACCGTTATGGGTTAAGTAGGTATAGGGTTAATTTCTACCACTAAATTCACGTGGAGGATTTCATTTAACTTGATCAGGGCCTGTGGCTAAGTAAAGGAGAGACAGGTTACTTTCGCTTATATGTATATTTGTATTGATATGAATACAGCCGCAAGCATTGATCGATCAAGTTATAGTAGTTTGCTTGCCGCGGTTGGTCCGTGTATGGATGACGATATTTACAGACCCCTCCGAACCTCGGAAAGCACGTTAAGCCGGGTGGTCAGTCCTACGGGTCGTCAGGAGCCCGAAAATCTGACAACCGGTCTTACGGAAACCCATTTTTCATATTATCCGATAACTGGGTTGTAGAAGTCAGATAGGGAGCCGCTCTATGTAAAATACTCAGCTGCATCCGGTTAGACTGGAAGCTGACCCTAACATAAGAGAAAAGGCTAAGCAAATGATATTAATTCGATGTAGACACTTCTTGGAAATTATATCACACTAAAACGATCTTTCAAAACCTTACTTATATCTACCATCGCTGCTGGTACCAACCGAACAAAATCAAAAGGCATTGTACCACATAAAAAACCTACATTGGCACTTATGAAACGTCTGAAGCTAGGTGCACGGTTTCAATTGGACGTTTCCGTTTCGTTTTTAGAGCCGGCAAGAACCTTACTCTAACTAATCAAACATTATAACAATGGAATCTGGATTCGAAAATGAAGACTTCCTAACTGGAATAGGAACAAACAACTAGCTGTGAGCACCCCCTCATACTGGTGCTGTACATGGTGGTAGGCACTGACGCGTACCCTGGAATCAGTGCATTACTCTGGAAACGGCTGCTTAAAAAAAAATGCGGTACGATACATTTTGACCGCGTGACTTTTGCTATTCATGAATTCTTTGTTTCAGTTTGTGCGTCGATATCCCTGCTACACTGTATTTGCAAAGGAATTCTCAATTTCAGATTAAATCGGTGGGCAATTACAAAAATGTCGACTGACACAATAATACTTACCTAAAGAAAAACAATTTACACTGAATAGTTAATTAAAATATTTTCAATCGAGTGTTGTAACGCCATCGCTGACATGCCATGAATTCGCAATGCAAGAGCGCAACAAATAATGTGAACTTTATTACATAAAACATAGTGAGGAAACTTTTAATTCATTATCTAAGCGCAGTATATCAATCATGATACTTTTTGTGTGTATTATTATATCTGGTATTACCGAGCTTTGCTCGGTTTTATTTTAGGTTTGACGTTTTCTAAAAATGAAACCTAGCTAGATCGATTTATCGCCCCCGAAACCCCTAAATATTAAATTTCATGAAAATCGTTGGAGCCGTTTCCGAGATTTAGACTATATACAGGTTGAAATTGAAAACATGCGACAAACCGAAATGGGAGATTGTACTCATCATTATGAACAACTTTTACTAAGGGACCAAAGATGCAATCGCAAAAAAAAACAGCTGTTCCCTACATTTTGACGAGTTATGCAAACATAAATGTAGGGAACAGCTGTTTTTTTTTTGCGATTGCATCTTTGGTCCCTCAGTAAAAGTTGTTCATAATGATGAGTACAATCTTCCATTTCGGTTTGTCGCATGTTTTCAATTCCAACCTGTATATATAGATATATACACACAAGAATTGCTCGTTTAAAGGTATTAGATTACTAGCTTTTGTCGGCGGCATCGCCCGCGTGGAGGTCAAAAATTATCCCACGAGAACGTATTACCGGGATAAAAAGTTTCCTATGTGTCCCAAATTTCACCTAAATTATCCCACGAGAACGTATTACCGGGATAAAAAGTTTCCTATGTGTCCCAAATTTCACCTAAATTCGTTCAGCCATTGTTGCGTGATTGAGTAACAAACATCCAAACATCTAAATATCCAAACATACAAACTTTTACATTTATAATATTACTAGCTTCCGCCCGCGGCTTCGCCCGCATGGAAGTCGGAAATTATCCCGCGGGAACGTGCTACCGGGATAATAAGTATCCTATTATATAGATAATCTATCTGTGTGCCAAATTTCGTCCAAATCCGTTTAGCCGTTTTTGCGTGAAAGAGTAACAAACATCCATCCATCCATCCATCCATACTTACAAACTTTCGCGTTTATAATATTAGTAGGAAGTAGGATAGTAGGTAGGATTATTTTATGTGTAAGTATCAAGTTAAGTATATAATTATATAACTCTATTGCGAAAATTGCCATTGATAGTAGTTACTTAGGTTTATACTTAAATTAAAAAAATCATGAATATCTTTATCTATTGAACAGAGTTTACTTTTGTTCAACCTAACTTTTTAGTTTTAATACCCAGTTTAGCTGGTCTATTTCACGAATTGCACCTACCTATACAATTTAAGTATCTACAAATTGAATTAAAATCGATCTACCAGTTATATTTAAAACAACATCGGCACGTCTCGCCAACGGTCCTTTTACTGTATCATAACTATATATTATAGTAGATATGTATGCACGTATGTGTATTATTAGTTAATAACCTATTTAATTAATATTATTTATAATTCATTATGATATATTTTATAGGTTTTTTTGATCATTGTTCCTCTCATCCAAAGCACCTGCCATCTAATCTCTGCACCACCCTTGGTTGACTGGTAGACAATGCCTAACGGCCAAAAGTTATCGAACATCTAAACAGTTGCTAAAGTGTGGTTTCTCTATAAAAACCAGACTTTAGCAAGTGTTTAGATGTTCGATAACTTTTTATGAATAAGGCCGTTAGGCATTAAGTCCGCCTTTGTACCTTTTTTGTCTGCGAGAAGTTTAAATACTTAAATAAAAAAAACATGTTTAAAATGTCTACATAATAGAAGATTATCCACTCAAGGGATAAAGAAGTGTCTTAATTTCGCGGACGCTATTTTGAATCCTGAGCGTAGCGAGAGAATCAAGTTTGCTAAGACAAAGACTCCTTTTTCACGAGGAGCATAATTTACATTTCGCACTCACTGTGAGGTAATAAAAACCACAGGGCCTCAAGTCTGCTATTTTTTATAAATTCGTCATTCCAACACGATCTCATTGTCATTTTGCTAAAAGTTCGTAATCTGCTAAGTTTATTTATTTATGAAGCAAGGCACACCAACGATATATTTACAAAAATAGTGACATTATATGATGACGAATCTACAGCACTGTGTAAATACATCACTTAAAGGCATGCACAACATTCTTATTAAAAGGCTAATTAATACCTACAACGAATAACATTGAGCTTGATTTACGATTCTATTACATTTTGAAATTATTAAAATATTGGAAATGAGATTAAATTATAAAATAAAATTGATAGATAAGTTCATAATGGTCGATCATTGGTCGGTCATTGGTGTCGTAATAGAATTGTGTTATACGAGTAATACTTATAATGGCATTGTCGTATTGCCATTATTATAAAACCCGTTAGTAGAAATGATTTTCGAAAAACTACTACTAAATTTGAACATTTATTCATGCCAGATTTCATTTATATACATGTTTACATATTATTTATTAGTGTTATCATTATGTACGAGATTGACAATAAATGCCATTTCTTTCAATGGAGTGTCAGTGGCTGACCATTGGAAAGACATAATGACGCCATTATATTAGTAGATTACCAAACTTGTCAAAATCAACAATTATGAAATCAATGATAGACCATTCTGACACTATTGTAATAGCAGACTTGAAGCCCAGGTCGATAATCGAATTAGTAGTTTAAAGAAGTGTTAAATGACCGGGGAATACCTAGTTATGTGGAGTTTTATACACTATTAAGACAGAGTTCTGGTTTTCATGCGTGCGTACCTACCTATCTTTGTATCTTTGTTCGTGGAATTCTTTATACCGTTGCAGCATCGTAACGGGCGGACAGATTTTAAATACATGGGGATGTCTATCGACTCGTCTGGTTCGCTCGGAGGTTCAAGGCTAGGGTTTGTTTTTGTAAAATAAAAATTATGCGGTATGTACACGTAATGAAAACAAAAAAAGTACCATGACTTTGTATGGTCTCAAAATAAAGAGCTTGAAGAAGTTTAAAAAAAATATAACACAAAAATCAAATGATATGAAATTAAAAACAAACGGATAATATAAAAAAAAAACCGACTACAACTAAGATTCAAAGCAAGTTCACTTTTGAAGCAGTCTGATGCGGTTTCTGGTACCTTTGATATTGAAGTAAAATAACTTTAGTGCCTGTCGGGTTTTGGAGTGTTTATTTTTTTTAATTCAACATTATAGCGTGGAGGGGCGCGGCACATGAACCTAAGTCTTATTTTGTTTATCAATGCTGACTAAAACCTATGAAGTGAGAACTCTTTGGTCGAGCTATAGGTACATTTATAAATTCCTTTAAGTTTTTTTCTTCTGTAAAAGTTTCCATATGATTTTCTTGATTTTCTCCGTTAAGGTTCTAAATTCAAATCACATTTGACCACAGGTCATACAGTACAATATTAGTGCCCGGCTGGAGCCTAGGGCTTAATTCACTTGATTTAGATAAAATTTGCGTAACATACTATAATTTGACGTTAGCTTGCAGGTGGTGTGAAAAGTTTTTTTTTTTTAATAATTATTTGCTAGTTTTTTATTTATTTTAGCGCAGACTTGCAACACACCTACAAGAATATTTTTTTTATAAACAAGATAACTGCTCGTTTCTCCGAGTAAACGAAGGTCAAAGATTCCGACGTTCACCCTCGAGTCAAACTATTGATTAAATCGCGAACATAGCTAGTATAGCTACCACCCATCGATTGTGGGTTACGTACCTACACGTAGGTACCTATAGCTACTGTCGAAAGCTTGGGAGCAAAATAAGGCGCCTTACCGCGCTCCTTAGACTGTGGGTGAAGACACGCCCCGCGGGAGGCGGGGCGTGACCAGGCGTTGCGGTCGCAGCGATCAAAGCAGCCGACAACATTTTAGTGAGAAACAATAGTCATTGTGACGGCTAATCGACGTCACAAATTTAGGACCTGAGGCGCTACTTCACACATACACTTTTAGTGTACCTTTTAAGGTAGCAAAAGTACCAAACAACTCTGACATATAGAAAAGTGCGTAAATAGGCGCCCAGCTATCCCGAACTAAATTCATGAGAATGGTTTTGCGGACACTCGCATTTTTCATTTTATTATTAATCAGGTTCGCAATAGATTAATTCGAACCGGTCCGAAGTTTATTATGAACGTAGTAGAATTATTTAAATGGGAATATTTTTAATGAAATCCATTCAAATTATATGGAGTGTTCAATCTTAATCAGTTCACTGGTTCCTTAAGAATCGATGAGTATAGAAAACGACCATTTAAATTAATCCTGTAGCAAAATCCTCGATAGAACGGAGCTTTTGTAAAAAAGCAAGGTAAGTGTCAACTACCAATTGCTGCTGAAGCATTGTTCATCCTCTTCTATGGTTTGTAGATGAAAGAGACCGGAGACTAGCGTATGTAAAACGGTACATAGGTATACTGCCGTCCACAAGCTACGAGTATAATGCCATTAACCAACAAAATCATTTTTCGGGTTATGGACAAAAAAGCGTAGGAAAATAATATGAAAGGCATGCTATTTAGTTAGCAACGGATGGTAAAAATTCTAGTAAAAATGTAAATTGTAAGCACTTAGTCACTTTTTAGTTTAGTAATGTTGCTTACCTGCGTTTTAGCGTAGTAAACATATCAAACAAGGCAAGTTAACGGGATTTTTACTTTTTTTATCTCGGCATCCATAAATAGTAGAAATATACTGCTTAGACAGAAAGATACAGATTTTTTTTTTGAGTGATGGTGGCATCAAAAAATGAAAATCGACCATATGCGACTTAACGGCATTATAGTTTGTGGACGGCAGTATACCTATAGGTCTATGCGTGAGCTAGCGGTTTCAGGCACCTTGAGTTCAAACCGCGGGAGAAATACCTTCGGTATATATTTCTATTATACAGCATTCATACTGCGTGTTAGGATTAATAACCCCAACCATAAAGTAATTAAAAATATCGGCGGAATGAAAAGGTTGCAATATTAATAGAAATCGCGCTACGATGAAAAAATGGAGACTTTCCGCCGTAGCTTTTATCTTTAAAAGCATTTTTATTACGACAAAACTTTATGTTTGTGGTGGGCAAAAAGTTTTAAGTAATATTTTTTTTAAATAGTCGTTTGTATTAGTTTCCGAAGTTTTTCTCTTTAATTGACCATGTTAATTAAATTACAGATACTTGTTCACTCAGTAGCGAAAAATGCTTTGGTAAGGTTAGTTTTTTAGAGAGCCCTAAAAAAGTATGAGATTTGCTGGTTTCTAAGGTGAAAGACGTTAAAGAGGTTTAGGCCTTAAATCATAATACAAATTTCAATGTTTAAATTTTGTTTTCTTTGTACATTTTAATTCAAGTTTTGCACGTAACAGTCCAAACGAGCAACTATTTTTGGTACGATTTTCAGGCTTCCAAAGTTACTTTTTCAAACTAAAGCTACTATAATGTCATGATTGAATACTTAGCTCCTTAAAGGTATTTATATAGCGGCATGATAATCAATTAAATATGGAATAATTCGACTGTTGTTGTTTTACACTGGTAATTCTTGTGTTTAGTATACGACAATGTAAAAATCAACTTATTTTAATTACCAAATTATAACCTAAAGTCATCTAGATATTTCAAATGATTCCTGCAATCTAATACATATTTTATTCCTTATTGATGCCTGGAAGAGCTATTGGGCTATGAAAGATTTAATGAAGGGCGACCTTCCTCTATCGCTCAAGAGAGGACTCATTGACGGATGTATTCTTCCCATTCTCACATATGGTTCTCAAACATAGTCTTTGACAATTCAGCAGAGGTCCACGCTCGAGGTTTGCCAGAGAGCTATGGAACGGAGTATTCTGGGTATCAAACTTGTGGACCGGTTTAAGAATACAACAATCCGTTCCATTACGAAAATTGCTGATGTCACTCGGAAAGCTGCCACGCTCAAATGGAATTGGGCTGGACACATCTGCCGTATGTCAGACGATCAATGGGCCAAACTTACGACCCAGTGGGTCCCGCTTAGTGGCAGGCCCAGACGGAGATGGCGGGATGAGCTGGACTCCTTTAATAAAGATTGGTCCTTATCAGCTTTGGATAGAGAGAGGTGGAAAGAGAGTAGGGAGGCCTTTGCCCAGCAGTGGGACGTTAGAAGCTGAAAAAAAAAACATTGATCATCGGCTATAATGATAACAAGGGTGGGCCTGTTACCTATAATTACATGATATTAAGCTATCTTAGCATAGGTATTGGCTTAGAACAGTGGTGGCCCAGTGGTAACGGCCGCGACTTACGAGTTGTAGGTCGTCGGTTCGAACCCAGACAGGCGCTAAACTTTGTGTGAATTATTTAAACACCACTGTTCACAAAACAGTAAAGGAAAACATCATGAGGAAACCGGCATGTCCTAGAGCCAAAAAATCTACGGCATGTGTCATCTACCAACCCGCACTGGGCCCGCGTTGTGGATGACGGCCCACTCCCTCTCACAGAGAGGAGGCCTGTGTCCCAGCAGTGGGAACATTATATACCTACATGCCAAGGGCACGGCTTCTTTGTATGATATCAAACGATATTGGAACGGTTTTTTAATCCTATCTCTATATGTTCGGAAGTTATGAGAATTTTTTGTACATCGATACCAGAAACCGAACTATTCAAATTGAAATAAACACATCACTCGGAAGAGATTTATCGTGATATTGGCAAATAACGTGGAAAGTTATTGACCTACGTAGTGCGGTGAAACGTTTGTTATGATTTCAATTTAAGAAACATATTTATGAAATCGAAAATTTGGTATCAATTCTTAGAGTATTTTATTTTGAGCTGAAACTATGTATAGTGATTATATACCAGCTGTTATCTTTAGTGCTTAAGGATAGCAATAGGGTTTCTCTGTTACACCCTGTATCTTACCTTAGGCCTATTTTTATTGTAAATATTTTTTAGTTAAAGGTGCAATATAAATGAATAAAGCTCGATTAAATACAGGCCTTTCAAAAAAACGCCACCCTGGGCTTGATCTTCCGACTTGTTAACTAAAACTGAGTATTTAACGAGTTTTAGCTGTTGGTCTATTTCTGTGACTAAAAGCTAAAGATAACGATAACAAAAATACCGTGTAGCCTAATAACAAGCGGCAGCCATACAACTCCGTGTTAACGTTATCTGTGTTCAGCCAACAAAGAGACTCGCTCTATTGATTCCCTCTATCACAAAACTTTACTATTATAATTTACAAAATAAATGTTGTAAATATTAGAATAGAATAGAATAGAAAACATTTATTCGACACAGACACAACACAGCAGCAACAAACATATATAAAAAGAAAGAGAACAACAAACACGAACCAAACGAACGAACGAAGTCCGTGTACCATAAATCTCAAGCCACACAATTGTAACGGAAAACACATGCAAATATGTAAATTGTAGTGACAAGTCTATTATTTATCCATAGCCTAAATTAAAAAAAGAGAAAAATGCAAAAGAATTGTAGACAGTAAATTGTAACTCATACATATTTGCTATTTCTTTTTTTTTTCAACAATTTTCTAGGATTTTAGACTTGCAGTTTTGTGGCGTAGAGCCCTGGGCGCTACGACGCGACGCCGAGCTTCGTAGCAATGCCTACGATCACGCTACGCTAGAAAGAATCGCTGGATTCCCTGGAATTCCTTTCTGAGTCTCGACACAACATAAATGCGTCTAAGCTTGAATAAGAAGGATCCTTCGCTTGAAAACCTTTTTATTGTATACTTTTATAAGATTTTTCATAGGCGAAGGGCTGATTTTTCAATATTTAGATAAGTTTTATCTGAAGAATAAATCTAACAGTTTGGCACATTTCCTATACCTACCTATAAAAGATGCCAGACCGACATATTTATTCATCCGATAAAAGTTAATATCTGACTATTCAAAAATCAGCCCTTAATAAAATAAAATAAAATTGAATGCCGAGAATTGTTCAGTTTTGTGCGTCCGGAATGCGAATCGTGCCTGGTTAAGGGGGAAGCGCCAGGGCCGCGGCCGAAACAAACATGGCTTAATAGAATTAAAATCATCAATATAACCTTCTAAATTCTTTTAATCCCATTGAATTACTTTTTCATGGAATTCTACTTCCTACTAATATTATAAATGTGAAAGTTTGTATGTTTGGATGTTTGTTACTTAATCACGCAAAAACGGCTGAACGGATTTGGATGAAATTTGCCACAAAGATCGTTAGGAACCTGGAATAACACATAGGATACTTTTTATCCCGACATTGCGTTCTCGTGGGATTTTTTCAACCTTCACGCGGGCGAAACCGCTGGCAAAAGCTGTGGTAATAAGCTCGCCCCAGTTACATGGGATTTTAATATAACTTGTCAAATATATTAGTTACCTGTGGCTAGTCCTTCGGGGAATACAGTCGTTTGTGTTTTGTGTGATTTTACGTCATGTGAATTTAAATATAGAAGCTAAAACAAACATCCTTACTATTATTTTATTTCCCATTACTAGACCCGTGGAAATCAAAAGTGTTTAGTACGTTTTTTAAAGGGGTTAAAACAAATAGGATTTTCCAGCCAAGATTTTTGTAGAAAAACTTAATTTTTATATTTCATTGCATTATATTTTCAGTACCAATTGTAGTTCTGTGACTGTGTTTTTATACAATGTACATTGTACTTGAGCGATATTTTTTTAGCGATGACTTTACACGAATATTCAAATGCTTTACGGTGATTTCTTAAAATGGTTTTAGATCTTTGTCACTATGTAAGTCTCTGGTTGTAATTGGATGAAAACTTTTACACGCATACCTATAGATTAAACTAATAATTTATTTAATGACAACAACTTTAGGGTTGTCAGCAATTTTTATGTAAATCTATAGGTTTCTATACATTATATATAATAAAGAGGTACAAATTGTGAGTTAACATGTTTAGAACTACTGATTCGATTCTGAAAATGATTTCACTAATGTGAAGCGTATTGCCGAGTGTCATTGGGTATATATTTTATGTTAAACCAAGAAAAGTTTCTTTTAAAGTCGCCGGTACAAGTTAGTCCTGAATCTATCCATATATAAAATTACATCTTTTGGTAATGTCAAAATAACAGCTTTTTACTAAATGCAAATTAATACATATATAACAAAAACAAATATTTTAACATTTTTGTCTGTCTGTTCCAGCTAATCTCCGTAACGGCTGGACCGATTTTGACGCGACTTTCACTGACAAGTAGTTGATAGTATAAGGAGCCATACAGCTTACTTTTTGTCCCGGTGCCACGTTCCTGTGGGATAATTTTGGATATCCACGCGGGCGAAGTCGCGAGCACAGATTTACAAAGGGTGTAAAAAGAGGCTTAACGAAGCTGGTAGTCACTTATTGTCTGTTATTGTTTTTTTTTTTAATACTGGGCCATACCTGGGAACCTACTGTTTCCCTAGATAAAATGAAAATTAAAATCAAAAGTCATTTATTCAAACTAGGCTGAGAGTCAGGTCTTTTTGAACGTCAAAATTACATAAGACAGTCCCCCAAAACGCCTGCCCTTCACCACTTCCTAGTACTTTAGCTGGGAAGAAGAAGTAGTGCAACAAACTCCCCAGCAGCCAGTGGCGTAACTACAGGGTGGCAAGTCGGCAAAATGCCACGGGCCCCCAGCCGGAAGGGGCCCCCGGTCAGTGGAGAATCCCAACTCCCAACAATTATTATTAAACTCTTTCAAGTAAAAGTGTATAAATAAGTCTTATAAAATAAAAAATACTCTTATTGTTGGATCTGCTTCTTTATATTGGAGGGAGGGGGGGGGGGGGCATCCGATGAATTTGCCACGGGCCTCGAACGATGTAGTTACGCTACTGCCAGCAGCGTAGCTGTCTGTTAAGTTATAAGGATAAATAATTAACGTCAAATTTGCAATTTATTTGACGTTTTCTACGAAAAATGTTGGCAGAATAACAACTTTAAGACCCCCACGATCCTCATAGCGTTGCAGGCACTCTTAACAAGCAAAATGTTTTGCTGCAAAGCTCGCGACCGTAAACGGCGCTTTTCACACCAATTACTCGTTTTCCTAGAATAAATATTGTACAAAGGTAAGCGAATTAGTCAGCTGTGTACAGAGAGCGTGTACGTGTGGGTCCTTTTACAACCTGTGGTGTAGGTACCTACGTGCAATGTCCATTTTTGGGATTATTCAGTACTAACGACGCGCGGTTGCGCAGTTTTTACGACTTTATAAAACACTAGCTGTGCTCGCGACGTCTTCCGCGTGGAATTACCAAAAAACTATATATATATTAATAAAAATAAGTACAATTTCTAAAATAAAAGCAGCCTAAGTTACTCCTTATTACATCAGCTATCTGCAAGTGAAAGTCTCGTTAAAATCGGTCCAGCCGTTTCAGAGATTAGTCGGAACAAACAGACTGACAGAAATTGTAAAAAAAAAAATGGTATATGTACCGTGTATACATCCTTATGCATTAAGTAAAAAGCGGTTATTTTAATATTACAAACAGACACTCCAATTTTATTTATCTGTAGTATGTATAGAAGATGTATTGATGGATATTTCTTTATTATTTGTAAGTTGACTATGAATGAATCATACACTGACACTTGGGTTTGTGGCTAATTAGTAACAGCCACACGGGTCGATTGCTAACGTTAAGCTACCTTTGTCGCGGCTGGCCCGTGAATGGGTGACTATCTTTACATACCAAGACCGTAAGCATCGTAAAGCACGTTAAGCCCAGTACAAATGTAATAAAAATAACAAATGGAATAATCACAAAGGATAGTTGTTACGGGTCGTCAGCAGCCCGAAGGTCTGACAACTAGTTTTATCAAAAGATATCGTATTACCCACTAGCTGGGTTCTGGCCGTCAGACACGCAGTCGCTCCATGTAAAACACTGGTATTCAGCTGCAATCCGCCAACCCAAACTAGTTGGGAAAAGGCGAGGTAGATGATGAATAAACTTAAACCTTCCGGAGTAAATTCTATAAATGACTGCATCAAAATCCGTTGCACAGTTTACAAGAACAACGCGGTCACACAGACAGACACGGGAAGCATGTATTTTTGTTTTGTTAGCCATCTCCTACACGTATAAAATACGAGCTATTTGTATGTACATACTAGTGATGTGATGATCATTAAAAATGTAAATCCGCAGATACGGATCCGGATACGGATAATTGGCGTCAAGATCCGCGCATAAGAATACGGATCTTAACTTTCTTACTCAATCGGTGTCGATGCGCGTTACCTTGAAACGATATCCTATGACGCCATTTGACGCTTTGCGTGACAGAACATGTTTCGACTTGCGTTGCGCGGGTTTTTCTTTTGTTTTGTTTATAGTTTAGTGTGACACTAGGCAGCATAGATAAAGTTTGTGTTTGTTGTACGAGTTAAAAAAATGTCTACAAAGAAGTTCAGTAATGCAATTTGGAATGATTAATAAGGTGAAAGATCCGTAAAAGATCCGTCAAAAATGTAACGGATACGGATCTTTTTTCTCCCTCGGATATCCGCGGATACGGATACCGATATCAGGAACATCACTAGTACAGACATTACCAGTGGTAGGCCAGTGATATCGGCACCGGCTTACGAGTGAGTTTGAACCCAGGCACTTTACTATGTTTCTTTAATTCGGTCAGCACTGCTCTCATAATGGTGTAGAAAAATATCGTGAGGAAACCGGTTTGTTCTAGAACAAAAAAATCGAAGATATTTGACTCCCTCGAGGCGGCTTTTGTCCCAGCAGTGGAATCAATACTGATTGTGATGTGCGTGTGAAGACATTCATTCCTACTTTCCACATAAAACGACGACCAGCAGGCTTAGCACGAGCACCGATTTGCCGACGGATGAAAAGACATGACTATTAACTAAATGATGTACAATAGGAGAAGATAGCCATGTTTTTCTATTAATAAATCACAGTTAGGTATGCGTTCTAAACGAATCATGGTTTTGTAGATAACCGTATATACTTTGTGGCCATCGAGTAGAAAGTTTGTTGTCAGTGTGATTTTTACAGTTTGGAAAGAAAAATTCTTCTGAAATAATCTACATTTATAAGGACCTAGACAAAGATAGACAAAATGACTGATTGTAGGAGAATATCTACGGTGCGATGTCAAAAATGGAGAAACGTAATGTTACTTTATATTGAAAAAGCACTGTCTATTCTTCGTAGAGATAGAAAGCGTCATGCTAAACTTGCAGGAGCGAGTCGGGCTCGCACAGTTACGTTCCGTACAGAAGCACACAGAGCAGTCTATAGAGGCCTTAGTGTGAGTTTTATTTTACCATCTCGATCAAACGCATCGAGCGCGTTCGATCGAGATGGTTAAATAAAACTCACACTAGAGCCACTGAACAGTCGCTGGTCTGTCGTAATATTGTATCGTGTTGAATGCATACTGCTGCGCTAGCTCCTAAAGTACCTAAACATCGAAATGTCATAGTTTAAATGAAAGAAAATATCTGCACGCGAAGAGAAAAACTCCACTTGGAATTAAAAAAAAAACTGCTTTGTATTTTGGGAAAAAAAATAGTTATCGTGTAAATTAACTAAGTGATCGGGTAAGTAAACAACGTTGTTTGGTAAATCCTAAAATATTCCACAGGTTAATGTGTAAATTCTGCAAAGCATTCTTAGTGTTTCTAACATAGTTATTTGCATTTAAGCTTTTTCCTTTTTTTTTCGGCTAAAATTTTCACGGAAAACATTGCTCAATATTTAAAAAAAAACTCAATAACGTTATTATTAGAAATAAAAATAAATGTGGCTTTATACACATATATAATTCTTCTGTACGTTTGTATGTCACTGACCTCCTCCGGAACGGCTGGACCAAATTGGATAAAACTATTTAGTGTTTTTGAGTGGGTCTCTGGATGGTTTAGATTCAATATTGGGGTAGGTTGATGAAGCTGCGATCGAGTTCTTGGAAAAGCTGGACAAAAACTGTGGGGTCCACTGGTTATTTACAAATATCCATAAAGACCACTGGATTAAAAATATCGTATTAAAATATTTTAATAATCCTGAGATAAAGCTCTCATGAAACTAACACGACCCAATTATTATTTATTTCTTATAATCCATGGGAGACACCAAAGTAATCTTTCTTTAATCTCTTTCGATTAATTGACAATATTATATTTAAAAATAATAAGCTTAATATTGTCCACTTTCTGACTTATATTAACCATAAGTCCAAATTTATTCCCGATGTTTTTCTCAACGATGTCAGTACCTAATGTCCAAGATTAACTCTAATACATAAATAATGATATGTATTTACAATACAATATTTTTAAGCGCGTTTAAGTATTTTATTCAGTGAGCTATAGATGAAAGATAGTCACAAATAATTACAAGTTGGTATCCAATTTACAAGGAAGGAAGGAAGGGTGTACCATTAAAAACATGGAGTGACGACATCGTACACAAATAGCCAGAAATTTATGGCCCAGACGGGCAAAGGATAGAATCACCACCTGGAACGGTTTGGAGAAGGCTTTCACACCTAAGCTTATTTTATGAATAAAACTAACATTCAAATAAATAAATATTTACACAACTGAACAATAAAATAATATATGAACTAGAAGGAATAAAGATAATAAATAAATCAAAATCAAATAAATGAACGCACAAAATAATATAGGTAGGTAACTAAATAACAAATATTTGGATATTAAAAAAAAATAGCTAAAGAGTTACGTAAATATGTACTATTTTATGCGTTTGCCCGCGGCGCTCCGAGGTCGGTAATAATATATTACAAAAATCTTCTCTATGATAAAATATATGCGCCACTACCAACTTTCATGGTGACGCTTTGATATCCTACACAAAATTCCGAACGCGACTCCAAGATATCAGAGAATTTTCCGTTCGTGAAACGCGTTTCGCGGAGAATTCGGTGAAAGAATTTTTCAGAACCGGATCGGTAATTCCAAAGGTTACCTGCCCCCAACATACAACACCACATATTTTACATCCTTATATAATAACTAGTGGTCACTCATAGGTCGAAATTCATTTAAATTTTAATCAACAATTATCAAAAATATTAGCTTTCTGCATTCCTTCGCCGCATAAACTGTAACTGTGCCAAATTTGATACTCCTTCGTCCGCGTAATTTTCGTAAAAAGGGGTACAAAGTGTTCGAAATTTTTACTTACTTTACTTTTAAACTTTATGTGTTTTTATTTAACAAGGTTTTAAAAAGAAAAGAATAATTAAGCATTTCATTGAGTCCAGTATTTTGATAATCGGAACCATTGTTTATAAATTAAGTATTCTTATCCAAACACTTTTACTTTATTAGTTAAGGGGAAAATAAAACTTCGATGGCAAATAATTGCCACTTAACATTCCGGATTTGAAGAGATTCCTTATTATTTTAAATGTATTTAGGTATTTACCTATTAAATAATAACTCCTAACTTATACGACAGTAAGTATCACTTAGTAGATTTTCATAAATATATACCAAACGACGGTAAATAAAAAATAATACACCGTTCGCAAATTTAAATAAAAATTATCAATATCTACGTTATACATAAAGGGGCGCTATTAAACTGCCACGCACGGAATAGATAAGTTTCAAATTGACAAACTTTGTGCAATAACCGCGTACATCGATACCAAATAATCAAGTATACCTACCTACTTACATTCTTTTTTCAAATCACCAAATTAAAAAAAAAATACACATTTTTTTACAATAACAATCAACAAAAATATAACTTTCAAATTTCCCACAGTAACTAACTACTGCCCTACTTAAATAAAGTTTCGTTTCCGAAACTTTTACTCGACAATTTGTCAAACAAAAATTTATCGCTGGTTCCGGACTAACCTGTTCTAGCGGAGCAGCTGATGGGAGGCTGCATGCCCTCCTGCATCAATCCTCCGTTCATATTTGTGTAAAATTCTAACATGTTTTTGTAAAACTCACTGTTCACTGTCGCGAGCACAGAGATGCTGCTAGCGCCGCGGTCGAGCACAGAATAGTGCCAGGACCCATCTGCTACCCTCGTCATGGTACCCGGAGGGGCCTGCCCTTCGGCCATCCGCCAATGCGAGCCCCCCATCCTTGGTAGCTCCGCCCCTTCTACCCACGACACGCTCACAACCTACCTATTATACAGATCACAGAGATATTTCGTCACTCGGCTAAAAAGGCTAAAATTCGAAAAGAAAAATCTAAAAGAAAATTTACCGTAAAAAAATCCTGTGGACGGCCGAGCCGCTAATTATCAAATTCTGAAAATTAAAAATGTTATTTTGAATTTCAGTAAGCGGTGTCCCTAACCATACGTGTCTCATTTAAACTTGATTTGTTTGAACTGATTCATTTTCCCCGCGCGCGAACTGTCAGCTTTACACCTGAGCGAAGTGTAATGCCATCGAGTTTCCATCGTTAGAGCGGCACCTGAACTTGCAAGGTGCGAGCTTCCCGACACGTTTCCGATCATTGTGGTAGATTTTATGTACGCTTTTATTATTTACTAGGTTTCGCCAGCGGCTTCGCGAGTCTGTACGCGGTGTACGCCTAGATCTTTTAAACTACGCAATGGATTTTCATGCGGTTTTCATCAATATACAGAGTGATTCAAGAGGAAGGTTTATAATTATGTATAATACACCAACCTCGATGCGGGTGAAGCTTTATAATAGGATAGTAGGATGCTGCCCACAAGTGTACAGTGTTCATTTTTCCACTTGTGATGGCTATTATGGCTTAAAATTCTAGTATTTCTAGTTTCTACGTTTAAAATAGTTATACAAAAAAACTTTTATATTGACTACCTACTTCTGACTTATCATAAAAATTAAGAATCGAGTTTTTTCGAAGTTTCGATCCAACTTTTGGAGCGCACTGTTATTCAATATTAATAATTAATAATCGAAGTTCGGCCATGGTTAGTCAATTTTACTGTGAGCAATTAAACTTTAAAAATGTAAAACTTGAAATAAATAAAAGAAGACTATTACATTTGTTAAGTCTTCTTTCATTTATTTCTAGTTCATTTGTTTCAACAACTAAAAATACTGTTGGTTAATTAAAATCAGAATATCAGGCAAGTTGACTGCAATGCATTTGTAGAATTTTTTACGGAACAGTTGAATGGACGAAAATGGAAAAGCCTGCGTTACTCAAACAAAAGTTGCGTGCAAACACGATATTGATCACTCGATGTTTGAACTGATGCCAGAAATGACACTGAAGTTTTAATCTTTTATACAAATATGTACTCAAATAAAATTGAAGTGTCTGTCTGTAATGTCAAAAGTATAGCTTTTTTTTTCTAAATTCATAATTATGGATACAAAAGGTAGTTTAAACTAACGGTACTCGTAATGCTGGGGCCACACTAACAGTCAACGTCAATGCCCACCGAGTTATCGCCTAACGTCAAATGGCAATGTGAATGCCTTTGTCAAATTATCGCGATAAGTTGTGGCTACACCTACGGTTAACGTCCATTATCGTGATAATCAACGGCGTTTCCCGTTGGTGTGGCCCCGGCATAACAAAAAACCAATTTTCAAATGTTTTTCTGTCTGTCTGTTTTTTCTCCGACTCCGGGACTGTCACTGTGAAATAATTGATGTAATAAGGAGTAACTTAAAGTATTTTAGAAAAAGAGTTAGGATTCAAAAATGTAAAACCAGTAAATCCTATATAGGTAGGCATGCATGCGAACGAAGTCGCGAGCAGTCGGGAAGAGTTAGTAATGAATAAAATTACTAACTACACTCACAATTTTCTTTAATAAATTGCAGAATTGTTTTAAGTACATTGCAATTAAATTCAATCGTTGAAATTAAATTAGTTTTGTTGTTGGTATTCGCTGTTTCGTTGATAACACAAGCTTTTTTTTGCTGCACTGTATACCATAACACGACTTTACTATATTCCCAAAGTATTTTGATCCAAAAAATCCAGACATTAAAAATCCAAATCCAAACAACTTCAGTCAACCCTAAATCGTTCGTAGTATCCGCGATCACGTTATAAAAAGCATTAAAACATGTTATTGGTCGGTTCGTAGACACAAGTGGTATCTCGACAGGGGCTGCGCGGCCTATTGTGGCTCAAGTAGGCCAATTCTCCCATTGAACCCGTACTTGCACCATCCGTCGTGTAAACATCCCCGAAGTGGGTTGAGAGCTTCGTAATGGATACGGTTTTATGATATTTTGAGTTTCAGGAATAAAATTGAAGTGTCTGTTTGTAATGTCAAAATAACAGCATTATACTAAATGTTTATGAAAGTATACGGTACTTAGAACAAAAAAAAATATTTTACATTTTTGTCTGTCTGTCTCTCTGTTTGTTCCGGCTGATCTCCAAAACGGCTGTACCGATTTTGACGGGACTTACACTGGCAGAAAGATGCTGTGTGTCCCGGTAGCAGGTTCCCGTGGGTTAATTTCTGACATCCACACGGGCGTAGGCGCAGGCACAGCTAGTAAAACCATAAAACACGTACTTTGACGTCGAATTGCGGTCACTGGCCAGTATTAGGTACCTATTATTTTAACTTCGGTTAAAAAATAATGTAGTCAATTTCTATGTTAGATACATGTACAGAAGCCAGCACATCAAGCTACCCCAATCTGTCAAATTTTCCCAATTGAACATGAACCTTATGCATATGAAATAAATATGAAAATCTATCAAAGAAATTTGACAGATTGGAGTAGCTTGATGTGCTTGCGCCTGTACATATTGAAATAAATAATTGGTACCTATACCTGTTAGCATTTTTTGAAACTTACTTAATCAAAATGAAAACTTCTACCAGAATTTACTCCAACTCTAAATCCAGCAATGCCGCATCCAACCCGCTATCCACGTTCACATAGAATTATTATTGTGTTTTCATTGCTCAAATTCAATGAATAGCGCTGCATGTATTTTTTGCCCGGCGTTCGGCCATTGTGCCCTGTTGGGTCACCACTTCAAGGCAAACGGTGTGGTGATCAAGAAAAATGGTGAGCGGTTGAAGGGTTGAAAATAAAAAAACGGGAAATATGGTTAGATCATCAAATAATGATTTGCCAAAAGAAATCCTTTTTGTATTGACAGTTTGAGGATCATTGCAAAAAAACGTTGAATGTTTCTACGAGCGTTTTTGTGGGACAAATTAAATTCTAATTTGAGTAGACGGTTTGTTTTTTTCTTGGTTTTTAAGGGGATGTCTTTAGTACCTACCTAATGTTTTTCTTGTAATTCTTAAATGAATTCAACCGGATAACTGAGGGGTTTGTGCCTAAGTAATATCAGCTGCACGGGTCGATCGATCAGGCTAAACTATGTTTACCGCGGTTGGTCCGTTGATGGGTGACCATGTTTACACGTTAAGCCGTTAGTTCCGGCTATCACTCGTAGATCTTTGGCAGTTGTTACGGAACGTCAGAAGCCCGAAAGTCTGACAAACTGTCTTACCAAAGGGTATCCTGGTACCTAGTAACTAGGTTAGATCCCTGCATCCGGTTAGACTGGAAGCCGACCCCAACATAGTTGGCAAAAGGCTTGGCAGATGATGATGATGATGATGAACAGCGAGGCGAGCACGGCCTACTGTGACATCGGCTGAGTCACAATATTAATATTAAAACCTTTCCCAAACTGTGATAAATTGTATTCAAGCGATGTCACAGTAGGCCGTGCTCGCCCCGCTGTATTTTTTATTCTTTCATAAAAACAAAGCACGTGATGTTTGTTTTTAGACGTCAATACTATTCTAAACTACGCCAAATTTATCTAGTCTATGTGTGTTCCGAGCAAACAAGTGTTGTACCGGTTGTTCAATTCCACTGTCATCAAAATAAATTGCTATTGAGGCGGAATCTCCACCAGTTTTAACGTTCGATTTTTTTATTGCAATGTGCAATGAAATGCGATTACAGCGAACAGCCAGTAACGAGTTAAATGAACAAGCTCAATATAATTACTAACTAGCTATACAAAAGCAGGTATAGAGAATCAATCAGAGGCACTGACTCTGGGCTTCCCAACCAATTTTGAAGGATACTTTTGGTTCTGTATCAGCCGGCCGGCTGACTAGTAAGTACCTAAAGCTTGCCTATAGTTATGGTAGATACCTAGCTATTAAAATTACACAAAATTTTAAGTTAGTCCACGTTCGCACCGACGCGACGTAAAAATATCGCAGCGGTATTTTTCCGCGCACTGGATCTTCAACGCAGTGAATTAAAAATCGAATATCAAGAGTTGAAAATCCAAACGCGCCACGATATTTTTACGTCCGTGCGTAGGCACGTCTTACTCATAGTTTGAATAATCTCAAAGTAACTTCATGGTACTTTTGAAGAGGTTTTCATGCTAACAACTTATCAATATTTGCCGTCAAATCTGAGGTCGCTACTAAAATCATGTCTGAAAATATGTTTTACTGTTGGCTAATTGATTATGGGTTTAGTCGAAGCAAAACAAAGAGACTGTGCCGCCAGCTGATAGATTTGGCGGGCCAATTCAAATGTTGGCGAGCCACTTGGTAGCCCGCGGCCCGGTTGAGTAGCCTGTCTCTGACACGAACGCGCGAAGTGAACGTAACGTAAATTCGAACGATTTTTGCATAGAAAATACGACTATCTTATGGCATTTTCGTTTTTATGCGGAACGGTTAGTTACCTACTTACGTTTGGCAATAGATATTAATAAAGTCTTAGAAATAAACATATTCCCCTCATTACAAAACAAGGTTTTTATTTACATCAGCTTTATTAAACCACCAAGCCAGAACCCAATACTTATGTATGGATAATACTGATGTTTGTGGATTGAGAGGCACCACGGCGTCCTCACCTACCGCCTGACGCAGGTCCTCACCGGACACGGTTGTTTCGGGAGGTTCCTGTTTCGGATAAGGCGGGAGGAAACGCCCGGGTGTTACCACTGTGTAGATCGCCCGGAGGACACGGTGGAGCACACGGTGGAGGTCTGGCCTGCTTGGGCGGATCACCGTCGTGTCCTCGTGGAGGCGATCGGCGGCGGCGATCTCTCGCGTCCGGCCCTGGTCCAGCCCATGGTACGGACCGAGAGTGCATGGGAAGCCTTCACCTCCTTCTGCGAAACAGTAATGCTCGCGAAGACGGAGGCGGTGCCCGTGACGGATAGGCAATTTATGCGCCCTCACGGCCCTAGTCGCCACAGGAGACGCCCTGGGCGTAGGGAATCCCAGGCCGATTCCCGGCCACCGTAAGCGCGGGCTTGCGGACGGCTAGTAATGAGTAGCTCGCCGTTCGGTATAGACCAAGCCCGGGTCGACAGCGCGTTGTGTTCCTCGCGCGCTTCAAAGAGATGTCAGCACCAACTGGTGGGGTCCGCAAGGGCTGATGCTTGCCAGGGGTCCGGGTTGTTGGAAAGAGATACCGCGGCCCCTGGCACAGGCAACTGGAGGAACACGGGTGGGTTTTAGTCAGTAAAAGTCTGACACGCCCTCAGCACCGCCCAGAGCGTAAGAAGTTATATGATAATTTCCCACCCTTTAAAAAATAGTACTTATGTATAGGTGCTAATTGGTCATTTTTGTATTAAGAACTATAACCAAATCGAAATAAAGTTGTAAATAGAAAAAATAGCTCAGAGCTTTAAGCTAGAGCTAAAGTCGGATCGCTTTTTGTAATGAGACGGATTAGGTGTAAAACAAGTATTTTAAATTTTAAAATCGTTCGAAAAATCGAAACCGTACTTCGAACTGAATGAATGTGCCAACTCCTACAATAAGTTCACAATCAATGCGGTACCTACCTACTCGCTGTTCCGCGGGGAATTGCAAGCTTTACTAACAAAAAATTTTTTTTTTACTAAAAAACTTTGTAACACTCACCCATATTTTTGACATAGCTTTGTTGAACACTGTATTCGTGCTAAGACCCACTTTCATCTCTGGTTCAAGTAAAGTTGGATTTCCGGCAGCGTCATATGCCAGACCACTGAAAGTTGAAATTCAACAAACCCTGCATATTGCGGTGCGTTTTCACCAACTATGTTCAGGCAACATTAAATAAAGGTAAAATAGTTTATTATTTAAAAACACGCTTTAGTTTTGCTTCAATGTAATCTAAACTGCAATTAGCTAACGCCAAAGCCAATGATCGTTAATGACTTACAAGCTTTAGGGTATGATGTATGATATTTGAAAAATGCAGTTCTGCGGTAATTTACCTACTTCCAGAAGATCTAAGTAGCACTGAGTGCTAGATTTTCGTACAACACTCTCGCATCCCTTTTCTTGCTCAATAGCAATATTTTTCTGCAAGGTGACAACTCGACAATATCATTTACGTTGCCTTCTACTGTCGGAAATACAGACTTTTCCTTGTAATGGACATTGCAGCGTTGTCAATACGAAATATATACTGACAAGTGTGTTCAAGATATTCCAGCTTCAGACCGGCAATGCCTATGTGCCTCAATTTCAATGTGACAAAAAATACTTAATAAAAAATAAATAAATTTGATTATCGCTATGATGAGATTGCATATCGACTAGATTTTGAACATTTTTTATAACGGGAATTGGCCTTCTGTTGTTGTATGGGTGCTCCCGCCGCCCACCCAACCGATCCGTGGCCCCGACCCCGGACTGAGTTGCGATCAATGGTATGGGTGAAGGCGTGGAACGTTAAGCTGTTAACCGTTCTACATGGTTCATGTATACGTCTATAAACAAAGGATACTCCGCTTGACTTGTCTTTGGCGTGTTTTTCGCGTTGGAGCAAAATGGAGCAACAACAGTAAGTATTTTTTTTATAAAAATATTGGGGATTATTGTCTGTGCTAACGGAAGATATCACACAATATAACATCACGCCAGTTTTCCCCAAAGGGCTCTGCAGAGGTGTACTTATAGAGAACACCCACATTTAGAAGGTTATGCTTAAGTCCTATGTAATAGGAGGCGAGCCAACTGCCATCAAGTGAAAATAAAAACGCTTTGCATAACGCACACCTAATAGCAATTGCTTACATTTTCGCATTCCGTTTGTAGCATTCCTTTTGTGCAGTAAAAAGTTGCATTGCCAATTTTATTCGTAAGATTTTAGAATACAATATAGATACTTAATAAAACTTTTTCGGTAAAATTGTGCTGAATTTCAAAAGAGATTTTTTCTAAAGTTACGAGCACGGAAATTCGAACGATTTCAAGAAAATGCAACTTTGTAATTTATTTCAATGTATAGTTGAACCTCATTTTGTTGGCACTCTTTTACGTAATGACTAAGATAGTTAAACGGCGAGATATTATATATTTCGTTGCGAATTCAACGGTACAGAAGTTGTGAAATAAACTGGTACGTTGAATTTCTAAAAGGAAATAATGGTGCCTTGAACGAAATACTACAATACAGTGCCAGACAAGGGGTCCATGATATTAAATTGAAAACTACGAATACCAGTGCTCATTGCGTCCTACGTTTTCGAATAGACTCTTAACGTAGATGTCGGATATTTGATAAAAGAATACTTTAAAAATACTCGAATGAAATTAATTCCGATACGACGTACAAACTTATTTGTGAGTTACGTATGTTCTTCAATTTGAAACCGTGGCTTCGAGGATTTGATAGAATAGAATCGATTATGACCGTGACAGTCCGCTTAAAAAGCCAATAAAATTTTGAATATGTAATCTTAAAAACATTCATACAACACAGCCTAAACCGCTGGATCTAGAAGAAAGAAATAAATGCACAAGACTTCAGAGATAACGAAAGTAAGCAGTAAGCAATGTTTTTTTTTTAATTCATCCCGTGGCGTGCTTGAAGAGCTTAAATTACGTCGGCCATGCGGCTTGTTAACCTATAAAAACTTAAAAACATCATCTCACTATGTATTTCATCCTAGTAGAAGGATGGCAAAGACAATAAGGAAAGATTTTTGAAAATATCTTATATCCTACTATTCCTACTAATATTGTAAATTTTTATTTTATTTTTATAATGTGCGTTTTGTTTGTGTAAACAATTTTTCTTTCTTAAGTTTGTATGTTTAGATGTTTGGCTGTTTGTTACGCAATCACGCAAGAACGTTAGAACGGATTTGGATGAAATTTGGCACAGATTGTTTAACCTGATTGTTTAACACATAGGATACTTTTATCCCGGTAGTACATTCCCGTGAGATAATAAAAGCTAGTACCTACCTATCCCATATTTCCAAAAATACTGCCTTACTGCTCACGTTGGTTATTTAGTTTGGGCTGCGTGTATTGTCTCTAAAGGAGTAATACGGGCTAAGATGACAGTTTGTCTTTTTTGCTCATGGAAATCCCATATTGGGCACATGAAACTAGGTATGTCCTAACTTAAAGGGTCCTAAGAAAAGTTCTTTATCTTAAGACTACGAGGCCGACTGACGTTTTTAAGGGACAAAGTGGGGGCAAGTATTTAAAGCAGGTGGTATTTCATTCGTCTCCCTGCGTAGAAGTCGTGGGAGGAGCGCAATCTTCAATAAAGGACGAGCACCACACGTGCCATCGATACGGAAAATTCCGGGTATTCTAACACTTGGGGCACTCTTAACCTTATGAGTCAATAAACAAGGTTGAATTTTAAGTGAGAAAGTCAGAATCTTATGCGAAAAGGGACTCGCTTTCCCCCATCGTAAACACAGGGCTGTATTTTGTTGTAGACTATGAAGTTAGAAGTGTGCAGATGCGTCAAAGTTTGTGTGGACGGTTTCGAACTAGTTACTTGTGAGGAAACACTAGCACAAAATAACTCGAAAAAGTAAAACGTCTACGATTTTCACCAATAAAACTGACGTGATCAGCACATCAAAACCACGTTCACGAGTTGTCAGTGTCAATATTCCACAGGAAATAATGACACTGACAGCTATTAAACATAGTTTTTGTACTGTGCACGTTTAGTTTCATTTTTGAAATTCGCCCTTAGTCAGTAGTGAATGGAGAATGTAAATGTTTGAAAAGTACTAAATGACTGTTGAAGGCCTCGATTCGGCGTGATGACATACGTAGGTATGTATTAGTAATTTTTCGAAAATGCACCATTAGGTAATTGCAAGCTAAAAAACGTACTTAGAAAATTACCAAAATAAATGCTACTTAAACTGTTACCCCACGTTAAATGACCAGTGTACTTATTTAAGAACAAAGTTCCACAAACATATGTAAAGTCCTCACAGAGGCTCTCGGACCCTACCCACAAAACCCCGTACGAGATAATCCTGTCTACTCTTAGTCTTATACGGCTGTAAGCATTTTTAACGGGTGGGCTCTGCGCCGCGCCGGCTTGCCGACTTTAATCCACGGTATTTTTTTACATATCTATTATTATTATATTTTACCGCTGAGGTGCATCGACCCAATAATAATCAGATATTTTATAAAAAACTTAAAATAAACTTTCAGATTACTTCCTACTTCATTTGCAAGTGAGAAACTGTTGAAGACGTGCAGAAGAGAAACTGATAAAACTGACACGAATAAATAGCTTTTATTTTAGTTGCTTTCATTTTTACATTAAAAAATATTTTATAGTTTATTCAATTATATTTAGTTAAGGCTTCATCTCTAATTACTTAGGTAATTAGCAACAATATCAGTCTAACCAAATAGAACATCCCCCATTGATTTTGCCCCAGTTATCTCATACAATTTAATTCGTATAAACCGACTTCATACCAAATTATATAAAATACAAGGATAACGTGCAATTTTTGTCAACCAAATCATTGCTTATCGGTGAGATAGCGGTCAAAAGCGAACAAATCCATCGCTGAAAAAAACAAAGCAATAAACGTTTGAGTTATCTCAAACGTTTATTGCTTTCGGAAAAACCTGTTTTTTTATGACACAAACACACAGGCTGTGAAGCATTCGTTTCACAAATATCCTTGTTTTTACAATGTCAAAACAAAGCGTAACGAATTGAGAATCTATTTTTGAAGTCTGTTAAAATTTTACAATATTCTCAATAAAGGCGCAGTCGTTTGTGACTGCCGACAAAGATAATCAAGAGGTACCTATAAAGATAACTGGAACATCGATAAACCGATATTTAACAGTTAAATTCTATCTTTCTACGGAAAAAACGTAACTTTCCGGTTCGGAAATCGGAACTCAAAGCCAAAAACGTGAAGCACCCTTAAATAATAGTCGGCCATTTCCATAAAGGGGATGAAAGTGCCAAATAAAATAAGCAGAAAAGAGTCTGTTGTGTCGCAATAAGTGTTACGACAGCCGCGTTTCCGTACGAAGTTGTGCGAAATCACACGACAATGCACTTTGATTTGTGTGATTACTTCAAATAGGTACGCATACGAGCCCACTGCTCGAAAAACTTGCAAATTAGATACAGGTTATCCGTGCGTGTGCGTGCGTATAGTTCGGACGTTTTTTTTCTTTGTATTTTTTTGGAAATCATCAAATAACTTCCCCCGCTCTAGGTGGAGCGGAAGGGCGTCTCCGACTTTTACTGACTAAAACCCACCCGTGTCCTTCAGTTGCCTGTGTGCCAGGGGCCGCGGTATCTCTTTCGAACAACCCGCAGGCATCGGCCTTTGCGGACGCCATTAGTTGATGCTGACATCTCTTTGAGGCGCGCGTGGAACACAACGCGCTGTCGACCCGGGGTTGATCCTTACCGGACAACGAGCTACCCATTACTCGCCATCCGCAAGACCGCGCCTACGGTGGCCGGGGATCAGCCTGTGATTCCCGACGCCCAGGGCGTCTCCTGCGGCGACTAGGACTGTGAGGGCGCATATACTGCCTCTCCCTCACGTGCGCCGCCTCCCTCTTCGCGAGCATTACTGCTTCGCAGAAGGAGGTGACGGCTACCCATGCACTCTCGCTACGAAACATGGCCTGGACCAGGGCCGGACGCGAGAGATCGCCGCCGCCGATCGCCTCCACAAGGAAATGGCTGTGCCCAGCCCAAGCCAGGCAGACCTCTTCCGTATACTCATCCGTGTCCTCAGGGCGATCTACGCAGTGGTAGCACCCGGGCGTTTCCTCCCGCCTTATCCGAAACAGGAACCTCCCGAAACAAACGTGTCCGATGAGGACGCTGTAGCGCCTCTCAATCCACTCCTCAAAGAGGGGACTTACCGCCGCAATCGTGGCGTGTCCAATAATTCGGACGTTTAGGTACACACGGCTACACATCAAGCTATACATTTCCAGTTTACGTTGATCTCGCACTGTATACGGAAAACCTATACAATGCGAGTTCAGCCTATACTGGAACACGGCTAGACATCAAGCTTTACATAGCTTGATGCGTAGCCGTGTGTACGATAGTTAACGATGTAGTGCGTATAACGAATAGTAGCTATATGTGTGTAGAAGGTATTAGTTTAATCACTAATTAATTACCAGCAATGCAATAATTAATTTGTGTGCTCTAATGCCAATAATGTTTATTGAATTAATAGTTATAACGAGTCATTGTTCCGAGTGCAGTTACTACGAAATATTTGGGCATAGTAATTATTTTGCGATTTGCGGCTTTTCTAGAAGGTACTGTAGATAATAATTGGTAACTGTTGTAACTGGGTTGTGGAGGTTACATAGGCGGTCTTTCCATGTAAAACACTGGTATTCAGCTGCATACTATTTGACTGGGACCGACAGCAATATAATAGGTCTTTACCTATGAAATTGCCGTTTTGTATGAAAAAATTTAAACGAATTTTTTTCATGTATTTTTTATTTGTATTAATCGAAGTAATCACCCATGCAATCAATGCATCTTTGCCATCGCAGTGGCAGTTTATTGATGCCCTTCTTAAAGAAATCAGCTGGACGGGAGGCAACAAATTCTTCAAAGGCATTTTGTACTGCCTCTCGGGTATTGAATTTTTTTCCCGCCAAGAAGTTATCCAAATTCTGGAAAAAGTAGTAGTCTGTAGGCGCAAGGTCTGGTGAGTAGGGCGGATGACGGAGAGCTTCCAACCCCAGTTCTTGCAACTTGGAGACCGTCTGCTGTGCAGTATGAGGTCGCGCGTTGTCGTGCAGGAGCAGCGGAGACGAGCGATTGACCAATGCTGGTTGGAGATGTGCCAGCTTCTGCATCATTGTGTTCAGTTCTTCACAGTACACATCTGCAGTAATGCTCACCCCGTTTGGTAAGAAGCTGTGATGAATCACACCGGCGCTAGACCACCAAACAGTGACCATCACTTTTCTAGGGGTAAGTTTTCGTTTAGGGCATTGTTTAGGTGCTGAACCAGGATCCAACCAACTTGCTGAGCGCTTGCGGTTATCAAACAGAATCCATTTTTCATCGCAGGTAACAATGCGGTTCAAAATTCCTTCATTTGTGTGTCTGTTGAGCAGTGCAAGGCACGTCTCGACGCGTACTTCGCGCTGACGATCATTGAGTTCGTGGGGCACCCATTTGTCAAGCTTTTTTACCTTGCCAATTTGACGCAAATGGACCAATATTGTTTTGACGCTAACGTCGAAAGCTGCTGCTAATTCAGCCGTAGATTGTGTATCATCAGCTTCCACAATCGCCTTTAATTCGTCATTGTCGACCAAAGTCTTCGGACGACCGCGAGGTTCATTTTTCAGGTCGAAATTTCCAGAACGGAAGCGAGCAAACCAATAACAGGTGGTGCGTTGGTTTGTAGTGTTAGCTCCGTAAACGTCGTTGATGTTGCGTGCCGCTTGTGCCGCGTTGCTGCCACGACGGTACTCATATTCCATAATTACTCGAATTTTTAACGTATCCATGATGACGAAAAAGATTGAAATGCGATGAAAATGTAACACTAATCAATAAACAAATGACTACTTTTGGAAAAAAAAATCCATGTTTTTAAAATAAAATTAATTTGAAATTAGAATTCTTACCCAAACAAAAATTATTTTGATTTGAAATGGCCAGTACTGCAAAACGGCAATTTCATAGGTAAAGACCTAATATTTGGGACAAGGCTAGGCAGATGTTGATGTGTTTTCTAGTACTTCTTTGTATGCTGGATCCAGCATACGAAGCGGCGTCCTTTAGCATAAACGTAGGCGTTGACGATTTTCTAGCTGACGGTAACATTTTCCTGAAATCTGTGAATGCAGTTAACAACTATTTAAAAAGTTAAGTACAGTCCCAGATTTTAGGTAACTAAGAACAAATTGAAACAAAAAATATACAGTTCGGAATTTAAACGAAAGTGTAAAGCCCGTACCTCACATAAGTGTAAAATTGAAAGTCCGCCACGGTGTGTGAACGTAGCGATTATTTATCATATACTCTTTGAGCGCATCTTATTGTGTTATATTAGAGATGACAGTAAATCAACAACAGTCAAGAAAATAAAAAAAGGATAATTCTAATTAGAAGAACACGGATTTCACTAGAAATGGGTCTTAAGGTGAACCTGTTCCACATTTTTTGCATACAAACTTCGGGAGTGTTTTACTCCACTGTCTGACATGACACATCCAAAGTAAAATATGATATCGTTTTGTCTCATTATTAATATTGTCTGTACGGAAACAGAATACTAAAATAAATCGCATTAAAGAGTTAGGAGCCAACAAAGATTAGTTTTTCTTTCTAATTTTACCTAACTTTGGGCGTGTTTAAGTAATAAGAAGAGTAAAATCTCCAAAACCAAGTCGATACCGACAAAGTTCAATTATCGAAAAGTTCAATAAACTTTATTGGTCATTGATTTATGCATTGGCTTTTTCGTAAAACCCGATCTTCCAAAAGACTTTTCTTAATTTTGCGCGATTTTTTTACTATAAATGATCCTGCATCTCACTCAATAACGTTGTGCGTGTAGACTAGCGTCTAACTGCACATCACTGATACTATCTCTGTCGGACGCGAAGCCTGGTGAGACAGTGTGATTTTAGCCAGGCCCACCAGTGTGTTCGAGCCCGCGACTAGGTTCCCCTTAACGGTTATTTTTCGTGTTGTTTGAAAATCGGGACTTTGAACCCCTTCCTCCCCTACTTGTCTTGAATCATATTTTGTTCAACATAAAACCTGACAATGTACTGCAAATTTCACATAACGTAAGAACATTTTAAATTCCCTGGAGAGCAACCCCCTGGAAGGTCTAACAAAGAATTTATTCTTGAAAAAGTTACATGCCCGTCATTGATGGCCGGTGATACAGTCATCGGCCATCAATGACGGGCATGTAACTTTTTTGGCATGGCATGTAATTTATGTCATCGTTAGTATAATTTGTATCCCGCATCGAGATCAAATAGAAAATATTAGGTACCACATAAAATTGAGCTGATATGGCGGAAAGTAGTCCGTTCGTGCATGTGCATGGTCTATTTTAATAGGTATATTTAAATTAGGTAATAGGTAATACTTGTTAAAAATCCTGTAACAAAAAACACAAGTTTTTAAAAGGCAAGGTAGATAAAAAATCCAGGTGACTAGTTCATGTTGCATCAAAATATCGTCCTTCATGCGGCGGGCAATCGTCTGCTAGTGACTGTCGCGGTCGATTTTTTTGTCGCCGCAAGACATCAGTCGAAACTTACTGAGTGCTTTTGAACTTGCGAATTTATTCGTCTGCGGCGCAGCAGAATTGCCAGTTAGATATTAGATTTTCGCCGCAATCGCCGCTCGAATTACCGACCTCACTTTGGAACCAGTGTTCCTTATTGTACAACCATCATTTGCATAAACACACATACACACACATCTTTAATACATGTTTCCACGGTTGCATCAAATTAAACATTACTACTAGTAGCTCAGCATTGGCCAACTTTTAATTTTGTATAATAAAATCTATGCATAACTTCATGAATGTACGAATATGTCTTATGTCTCGTTTAGTCTTGCTAATAAGGTGCGTTTTAATAGTGCTATCGGAGGCGGATGGATAATGCCTGCAATATACTATGTAGAAGGGGTAGCCTGTACAAAAAACCACCACTTTTTTGTTTACTTCGATAGCTTCTCTAGGCGACTTGCGAATGCGCCAAGCTCGCATTGCGTCCGGTTGCAAAAAGGTGACTCGCTAGTCTCTAGGTACTAACCAAGTCGCCTGCACCCTAATTTCGTAACTTTTTTTTTCACTAACCAAGTCGCCTGCACCCTAATTTCGTAACTCACTATAAATCACAATCTGAAAAAAAACATCGGGATATTGTTTGTAGACTAGCTAGTTTATAGTCTATTGTTATTGTTAACTATAGACTAGCTTCAAGTTCATTTATTTTTCATTTAATTGAAGTGTCTACAAACGATTGAAATTGAATTGTCTATTTGCAATAACAAAATAACAGCTTTTTACTAAATGCATATGAAAGTACTTACTCGTATTTACGATACTTAAAATGAAAACAATTTTCTTTTTGTTTGTCTGTTTGTTCCAGCTAATCTCCGAAACGGCTCAACCAATTTTGACAGGATTTTAACTGGCTGGCAGCTTATGTTATCAGGAGTTCTTTAGGTTACTTTTATATTAAATAAAATCCATGAAATTAGATTTGTGTTCCGACATGCACGCGAACGAAGTTGCAAGCACAGCTAGCAATTAATAAAATAAATCACTTGATTGATGCACTTCCAACATACATTTGACAGATTGTCAACAGTTACAGTCCTACAAAATATCAATCGAAAAGCGATCACATCGCGTCGTTGTGAGGCGGTGGGGTGTGGGGCGGTGCGCACGCGCCGGTCACGTGCCGCGATTTAACTAAAAACTAGGTACCCGTTTAACCGCCCTAATTTTAAACAGAAGGGTCTTTAATCGTTCTTGTTTTGATGGGAATAGCACCTGACTAGGGAATATTTCTAATGAAGTTGTATACGTCAATGAGTTTTAAATTTCATGCGAGTCGACGGGTATTGCTTGGCTACAAGAGTTTTATTTTTATTTTAAATTAGTTACCAATTAGAAAGCGAGTTTTAAAACATCGTCAATTGCTAGCTTGAAATTTGAAAATGTGCGTGTTTTGAGCGCTGTAAAGTTGCCGATTCCATAAAATATAAAACTTCAGAAACGATAAGATAAATATACTAACATTATAAAGTTCTAGGTAGGTTAATTTGCTAAAGATCTTACGTCTGCTTGAGCAGGATGCACTTTGGCAGGTCACTCTAATGTGAAGATAATTCAGTAGGTACGTAAAAATAAATTACCTAACTGAAAATTAATAAAGAGTTTTATTTAAAATGAACCATTTAAATCTTCCAATTACCATGTTTACATGAGGTAAATAGTCAACATTATAGCAGAGCGGGATACCTAGCACTCTAATATCGTAACACACGATCAATCATAATCTGTTTCATTTTGACAGTTCAGCAATATTCATTGCGTTATTTACGTTGCTCAGCAGACACATTTTTCGAACTTATGAAGCAATGGATTAGCAATCTGTTTCAAAATTATTCAGATTATGATTGATCGTGTTTACGCAATTAGGGTGCTGCTTAATTTAACATAAACTGACAATAAATGTTCCCATTTTAATGTCCGGAAAAGCATTCGTGATACTTTTGCGTGCTACAGACTAGTTCGGGTCGGCCAATTCAATTCGGCGGTATTTGTTGAACAACAAAGCCGACCTGAATCAATAATCTACTACATAATAAGGTCTGTTTGAAAAGTATCTGATGAAAATGTCGACAAACGAATCAGGAAATGTAACTGTGTACATGACGAATTATACTAACTTATTAAATTGAGTTCTTAGATTTGATTAATAAAATACTTATTTCCGTTTTAATTTTATATTACCTTCAATGTTTGTGATTGAGGAATATTATTATTAGGACCGATGTCTTTGTGAGGGTCGCAGGAGTCCGCTGGATGCGGGAAGCACAGAACCGGTCCAAGTGGCGGGCTGCTGCCGGGGTGAAATGATGATGATATTAGTATGTATGTTATTACTATTACTAGCTATTAATGTCCCACAGCTGGGCAAAGGCCACCCTACTCTCTTTCCACCTCTCTCTGTCCAGAGCTGCCAAGGGCTAATCTTTATCAAAGCAGTCCAGCTCATCCGCCATTGCCATCTCCGTCTGGGCCTGCCGCTATATCGGGTAAATCTATTCGACATTTTTACCATACAAACTTCGGGAATGTATTAAACCACTGTTCGACAATGCACACCAATATTTTTAAATGGTATGGTTTTGTCTCATTATTAATATTGTCTGTACGGAAACAGAATACTAAAATAAAAAGCCATTAAAAAGTTATAAGCCAACAAAGATTCGTTTTTCTTGCTAATTTAACCTGACTTTGGGTGTGTTTAAGCAATAAAAGACGTGTAAAATCTCCAAAACCAAGTCGGTACCGACAAAGCTTAAATATCGGAAACAATAAACTTCATTGGTCATTGAGTTTTTTTCATATAACCCGATCATCCGAAGGACTTTTCAAAAATGTTTACTAGCCTGTTTTACTATAAATGATCCTGCATCTTACTCAATAATGTTATGCAAGACTATCGTCTAACTGCTCATCACTGATACTACCTCTGTCGGACACGATGCCTGGTGAGACAGCATGCTTTTTAGCCAGGTCCACCAGTGAGTTCGAGCCCGCGACTGGATTCCCTTTAAGCGGCACCCATTGGATCGTAAGTCATAAATCGCTTTCCCCCAGAGGTGATCGAGGTCAAGACCTGGCCCATTTAGTAATAAAAAAGTAAAGTTTGGGCCATGGATCATCTGACATGCGGCAGATGTGTCCAGCCCATTGGCCAATTACAATTCATTTATTTTATTCCAACAAAAGTTTTTGGAGATTTAAAGTTGACGATCTAAATACATAAGAATAATATGTTACTTATTCCGTCTAGTAAGTGACATTTTCATCATATAGGTACTTACTTATGAAACAGACATTATTTCCGCTCTTCATTCGGCTCATGTTGGTTACCTTCGTTAAATTTACCGCTCGGCTAGACCGAGCATCCTTTTTCCCGAACATATTTATATCTACCTACATAATCTACATAAAACAATTTATTACTACATGGCTGTTCCGATCATAGCCGACTCCAGCAAGTGTGTAGCACGCCTTATACAAGATAAAATTTTAACCCATGCGCAAACTGTAACCATGATTTCAGCATAGGTATCATTCTAGACCCTATAGTGTAGAAATTTTTCGTCGGTTATACAAAAAATAAATCAGCTGTTCCAGACATTTTGACCGCGTAGGTATTGCACTTTTCTATGAAATAGCAGATTTTTTTTGTATTACCGACGAAAAGATTCTACGCTAGAGGGTCTAGAATAATATGCTGAATTCATAGTTTATATATATATTCATATTTCATAGAATTCATAATTCATAATTACAGTTTGCGCGCTGGTTAAAATTTTACCCTGTACCTATACATTTTCTCAATTACTTGTTATCCTGATCTGGCAGTTTGAGTAGTACAATTTCTGAGGCCTACCCGAATGTTCTTTCTTTGGTATTGTTCCTTGAACCGTTGAGCTCTTAGAGCTGCACGATTGGTGACAAATGCGTGCACTAACTGGACAGGTCTACTCAATCTGTGCGGTTCTTTCATCAAACGACCATTTCAGACACCAATCTACATGGTCTTCACATGATCAGACAAAGATTATCTCTGGGATTGAAAGGAGACTGTGACCTCTAAGTTTGTTTTGGCCATTCTTCTCAGAGTAGTAAGATAGGAGACGCCGAAAATAAAATCATTTATCTAATACTTATGTATACCTATTGGTGGGCAGGATGGGTATATTCAGCACTTACTGTGACAACAAATATAATAAGTATTGTGCTCTATCGAACTCCTAAATGAAAACTAAAATACATTTTTAAGTATCAGTAAATCCTCTTTTATGGAATCCTTTTGTTCGTGCGTCCAGCTGCGATCTTTTTAATTTCGTCGCTTTATGACGTCATCGCCTGACCTCACGCTGTGCTCACACCCCACAGATTGTGAGCGTTAAGATTACGAGCACGGATCACAAAAAATCGGCACGTTCCTACGATCGTAGATACACACAGATATAGGATGTGGAGTAGAAAGGGAATTGGCCGATCTCTGAGCTATTTCAATAAAGTTGTTAATTGTATCATTGATAGCGTAATACTTATTTTGAATTAGGTAGTAAGGGGTAAAATACAATGATATTTTAAATTCACGACCCGAATCTTTCCGAAGAAATCGAAACTCAAAATGACAGCAGTGAGCCAACGATCCCACCAATATGACGTTAATGTTTAATTTTCATTTACGGCCGCGCTTCTCAAGAGGCAGTTAATCACGCGATGATGAAATGTTTCACATTAAATATTCATTTAATTTGACACAGTAAACATTTTATTTATTTACTGTAGGCAGGCACATAAAAATTTTCTTTATTATGGGGGTTCCTGGGTCCTCTTAGGCTATTTAATATTACTAACAATTGGTCGCCCGCAGTGGTCAAAAAACGACTATAATTAAAAAAATATTATCTTTCTGCTGTCTTCTCCATAAAAACGTTAACTGTGCCAAATTTCATACTCCTCCTGTGTCTGCGTAATTTTCGTAGTTTAGCCCTACTTATAAATATAATTAGGTGAATGAAAAGTGTGTATTTTCAAGAATGGAGTCTGTCATTATATCCTGTAGCTATGTAGTAGTTAGTAAAGTCTTTACGAAATCCGATAACTTCATACTTCTCAGAAGTGGCCCGTAGACAGAATTTACCGGGCTGATGGTGATAGCCGAGGCTGTACTGTAAAGATATGTTTAAGAACCACGTTATCTGGGGCGAACCCTTTAAAAATAAACATCCCTAACTGTCGAAATGTGAATGTGCTTAACACCTAATCTATAGAGATGTGAGGATATATTTAATGCTAAGAAAAGAATCTTAAGACTAAAAAGGGATGGAAGGTCCCTGACCCGCAATGACGCAACAGGCTCAAACGCAAAATATTGCACCCTCTTAATATAGGCATAGAAGATAGATAAAACGCTTCATAAATTCTAACTTTACTGTGAACTAACGTCCCTTTTATGCTAAACTGCATCACTTATGTAGATATGCAATGAAAGAAAGGAATGTAAAGGAATTCAAACGGCTTGTACATTAAAATTTGTTCGTCGTGTGTGCTAGATTCCTCTCGGGGTCGACCCACACTCGACAGCGGCGGCCATCACAGACGCGTCACATACGGAATACCTAGAGCGCGTGCCATTATAACTGATACGTTTTAGCATTATTAAAAGACAAAAGTATTTTTCTGAAGGCGAGTGCTATCATTTTCAGTTTTAAAAAGATAGACGTTTTAAAAGTCTTGAGTTTAAGAAAAAGACACATGTATGATAAACCTAATAATGATCACTCTGTGGGAAAGGACAGTCATGTGCCGAATTCACTCTTTACAAAGCTGTTTTTAGTTTAAAATGTAAGTGACGTTGCTTTTAGACGCATTGGAAAGCGTTGGGTTGTAGTTTTCTAACTTTAAGATAAGTCTAGCTGTGCCATATTTAAGGGAAATTAAAAAAAAAAATTGTGATCGCGCAGTGTTCGAAATTCGACCAAAATTCAATTAAATATTAAGTTGGAATTAAAAAAAATATTAACTTTCTGCACTCTTTTTCCATATAAACTTTTAATTGTGCTAAATTTCATACTTCTTCGTCCGCGTAATTTTTGTATAAAGGGGTAGGTACTTACAAAGTTTTTGCTTCACGTACACTCGACGAGTAGGTAGGTACTGTCAAGGGTCATGTACGGTCAGAACGCCCGCCGCGCTCTGTGCCGCGTCTGCATCTGACCATTTGGTCTGATTGACAGTCCAGAGAGGCTAAGAGGCTCGGTGGTCCCTCTTCTGTTTAAATGATGTCCGCAAACATCAATTAAAGGGAGGCAAAAACGCGAGACATACTTTTAAAATGTTTTTGGAATGGAAATAGCTAGTTTTAAACTGTTTTCATGTACTTACTAAAGTTTTATATATAGCGTTTCGTTTCTGAGTGAGAAGACCGTTATTGGTTTTGTTATTGTTAATTGTATTAAGTTTTTATTAATTTTAGTCCAGAGGTCCTAGTTTAACTTTTGTTATAGCTATATTTGCATAATGCAGAATTGCATATGTAAGCGGGCATGCCCTTTGTGCCTAGAGGCTTTTATTTAGATTGGAAGTTCTGTTTACGTTTTATTTTAATTTTCTATTATTTTTAGTTTTCAATTTTTGATGGTATATTGGCGTGTGCTAGCTGACATATGGCAAATTTTATGTTTTTTTTTTGTTTCGTAATTTTTATTACCTATTATTGTATAGAATCAAGTTCTTCTAACTTAACAGACAGCTGTGCTGCTGGGGAGTTTGTTCCGCTACTTCTTCTTCCCAGCTAAAGCACTAGGAAGTGGTGAAGGGCGGGCGTTTTTGGGGGGACTGTCTTATGTAATTTTATTTTGACGTTCAAAAAGAGCTGACTCTCAGCCTAGTTTGAATAAATGACTTTTGATTTTGATTTTGATTTTAACTCGTTGGAAATTGTTAAACAATTAAGTAATGAATGAGGCACCGTCATGAATGAAATTAAAAGAGTTTTTTACAAAAAAAAACAAATGACGTCGGAAAATTGAGACCACGAGCTGAGTTGACAACCTTCAGTGTCCTTAGGGCCAAGATCAAATGACATTCTAACAGCGATAACGACAATGGAAAAGTAAAAATGAACCTATCGAATGACCTAAGACACCGGAAAGTTAATGTCAACCCTGTTGGAAGTTATTGAGGAAACAAGATGGCTTATTTGACGATTCGCAAGAATTTGGAATCTTTATTTAGGTACGCAAAAATACTACAAACACTTATTGAGAAATATTTTAACTATCTAAGAATGATGACATACGTGAGAGGAGCTAGTATCACGCACACAAATGTTAAAAGAAGACAACAAATTATTAACGTACATTACAAGACATTGGTAGCAGCAGAAGAGAATCGACAACAGCCGCGGTCCTAGGGGTCATGACCAAAGCCGCAAACGTAAGCCTTCTTAAAATAATAATATCCTAAGCTAGTAAGTAAGTAACAGTAGTATCCTGGTAGTGCGTTCTCGTACCATCAATTCTGACCCCTACCCCTGCGCTGAACCGTCGCAGGGGGACCAAGGGTGCCAAGGGTGCCAGGGTAGTCTGGGGCCTTTGTGCTACTTGGTTCCTGGGGTGGTCACGGCGTGCCATGTGTCCTGGTGCGCCGGACTGGTGGGGTCCGCAAGGGCCGATGCCTGCCAGGGGTGCGGGTTGTTCGAAAGAGATACCGTCGCCCCTGGTACACAGGCAACTGAGGCAACACGGGTGGGTTTTAGTCAGTAAAAGTCTGACACGCCCTCCTGCTACACCCAGAGCGGGAGAAGTTATTTGATGATTTCCCACCCTCAAAAAAAAAACCTCTACGCGGGCGAAGCCGCTGGAAAAAGCTAGTACCTACTTAAATACATATTCATTGCTCATAAGTTTTTTTTTGCAATAAAGTCTAATTTAATATTTTTTCTTTTCTGTCTTTATCTGTGACCAAAGTGATTGGCTGTGACGGCGCCTGATCGTCAACTCCAGAAATACGCATTTGGTACCTACCTAAATATAATATATAATAATAATAATATATTTATTTTAAAATACCAAGGCTTAAAAATGTGTACAGTTTTGCTTAAATATAATAAATATTATTTCTAAGAATTACGTGCCTGAACTAGGTAATCCTGTAGTTCATGCAAAAAGAGCTAAAATAGTCTTAAAAATTTAATAAATAATCACATGCTGAAAATAGACAAACAAATTTTTTAATGTTGAGTAGCTTAACTTAGTTTCAAAATTTAACAAATACTTAACATAAATATTCACCTATATTTACTTTAACACAGTAAGTAGTAGTAAGATGAGGTAGTTAGATTTGTTCCTATTATTGTGCCTATTGTACCTAGCTGTATTGAGAAAAATACTTTGTTCTTAACTATACCTATTGCATAAAATTACTTTGTTCTTAACTATACCTATTGCATAAAATTACTTTGTTCTTAACTATACCTATTGCATAAAATTACTTTGTTCTTAACTATACCTATTGCATAAAATTACTTTGTTCTTAACTATACCTATTGCATAAAATTCATGACGTGCCAAATGCATAATGCGTATTTCTGGAGTTGTTTTCGCCCACAGATAAATTAACTTCATGCGAATCGCTTCAGAAAATAAATTATTTGAAAGTGTCGATTCGTCTGTTTCGGAAGAGTAAATACATGTGAATCGACTTATAGCCAACATGAAACGCTTTGAAAGCGACAAACACTTATCTAGGCCCTCTATGGTAACCATTTAGAGGCCTTGTTCGGGTAACTATTTTGGGTATTGCTTCGTAATATTTAATTCTTAGACTGTATTTTTATAATTAATTATCTTCCTTTCTTTTGTCATGTTATTGTAAGTTATATAAAATATTGTAAGCGCACATCTCATAGCATAACTTGTTTTAATAATATGTGGAAAATGTCGTGGGTTTACATTTACTCACTCTGTAACTCAAATTTTGTGCACTATTGTAATGTGTAACTGTTTATTTTCCATATTAAATAAAATGAACCCAAATCATCATTAGCACGAACGACGCGACGTGTAACTTACAACTATGATCATTCTGAGTACCGAATGATGTTATTTGTACGGAATGGCACTGCACGCAGCACTGGTACTGCTTAGTAAAGTATGTTATGCAAAATTCACTTTAAGGCTCGCGTAATCACTTCGATACCGATCGAATTCAAAGTTGGTGTTGTTATACATTGTTCATAAGTTACATAAGAACATAACTGAAGTTAAACAGGGATGACAATATTGCTCTGTTATCTTCTCAAAAACAATTATAGTTAGACGGGAACTATAATAAAATAAAATGGTTTAAAGCAGCAGCACGCTCGAGACACTCATATCGGAGGTTTTATTAACTTTTCTTCGTCTCTTGAGCGGAGTACATTGTATAATATCCAGAGGAGATGCTGCCCTCCAGCTATAGTACTACCCTCGCCACGGCAAGCGGGTTGCTGTGGCAACCAACCGGCAAACGTACGTGGGGCGTAGCTAGGGTTGTCAAGTTCTTTTAATATCAAACTAGCTTCTGCGATTTCGTCTGCGTGAATTTTTTTGTCTACCTTACCCGTTGTATCGCATCGCTTGCTATTACTTCATTTTCGCTTAGCGTTAAACAGACTTCCTCGGAAATTGGGCTATAGAACAGAATATTTTTATTTCAGACAAAGTCAGTAACAATTTTTCTTATCTTCTAGTGTTAGTACAGATACAGATTACTATTAAAAACTTTAAATTCAGCGTGGAGCTGCATCCACCTTCGCAACATCAGGGAATCCCGCCGATCTGCGAATACACTGAGAACTGTTGGTGCTGCCGCGAACACGTGACAACAGGGATGCATATCTCTTTCTAATGTTGGCGGCAAAACCATCAATGTTGCTAACTGCAAACATCCCCGACGCACTACAACGCCACGGCAGCCGCAGCAGCACTCTCAGTGCATTCTTATGTTGAACGCGTAGGTCGCTGTATGTCCGCTGAGTGAAGGCAAAAATATTTTATTCAAATCGCACTGCACGGTAGTTCCAGAGATTAGTCGTTCAAACTAACAAACAAACTCTTCAGCTTTCTTGTTAATAAGTATAGATATAGTATTTTCAAAACCTATAGAAAAACAAAAAATATAGAAGAGCGCCAAAAAAAAATTAATACATTTTTTTTGCTACTTTTTGGTTTTTAATGTCTCATGTATTATCTTTATCAAACTCTAAAAATAAATTATGATTACAAAATAGCTTTATTTTACCTTTTACGAGATCACGCCATTTTGTATCAATCACTGCGCTATGTGCTCAGTAAAAGCTGGGGTTGCTTGTATAAAAACAAGAAATGTTATTATTTTGTAAATATTTGAAAAATCAGATCACAGAGCAATTTGTTGACATATTTCAGCCAGTAGGTATACTTAGCAAAACACATTTTTGGTTAGAAGGAGCATTAGCCAGAATTTTATTTAAACTGATTTAGGTGTCCCTGAATACCAAAACAAATTACAGCTGCGATTCGTTTTACACTTATTTTAGTAAAATAATGATACTTAGTTAAATTTTCATTTAAAATGAAGCAATAACCGTCTACTACGTACATTTTTTCATTAGCTACTCTAATATAGTACGATACTATATAATATGTTTACGCCAAGGGTTGGCAACCCTAGGCGTAGCCTCTAACACCAATAAGAGAGAGGCCGCTAAGGTGGCGGGAAGAAAAACTCAAACACAACGGATTTATTTCGATTAAATCTTTAACAGGCATTTTAGAATTTTCAAGGAGTCAGATCAGACAGAAGCTAGTTGCCCATTCCAAAGTGAAGTAGGTTCCTGTGGAGAAGAACGGACTAGAAATTCGATGAACAGTCCTGTAAATCCAAAAATATAGTTACGAAATATTGGTGAGATCGGTGACGTGCACGTTAATCAAGTAAATGAATCTATATAAATAAAATGAACCTATTTAAACCAAGTGACATGCTTCACGTAAGATAAGCCGTGTCAGCTAAGACCACGTGCGCACTGACATAAAAATACCCCACGTTATATAACGTTGGCTGGATTTTTCTGTTTGATTTTCGACTCTCGGCGGTAAGCACTGCATTCAAGATCCAGTAGGCTTAGCACGGGAACCGTAGAGAAGCGTTTTGTCGACGGAAGAGTAGGTAAAAATGACGTTTCCGTGTAGACAGTTGACAGTTTTGTACAGAGAAATGTAGACAAGTGATTTCTATTGTACGGTAGAGTAGAAATAGAAAGCGTCATGCTAAGCCTGCAGTGCGTGAAGGAATCCCGCCGCTGCGCCGCGAGGGTGGTCCGTCGGTGCGAACGTGGTGTAAGGTGTTCAAAGCTGTAGAGCTGAGAAAAAGCAATTTTACGTTTTTGGACCCAGAATAAGACTACTCTTATTCTGGGTCCAAAAACGTAAAATTGCTTTTTATTGGTAGGTACATTAAGATCATGTTTTTAATAGATATTAAAAACCGCTGTTTTCTTGGCTCTAACATACACATATATTGAGGGCTTTCGGCAGAATCTCTTGAAAACAAACAGATTGCTCTGGTATTGGCTTCAATTCCTAATAAGTAACAGGCAATAATATTTTTGTCGAGTATTTTTAATAATGTCAACGAAAGTTCTGTTTTATTTTTGTCGATCGCAACATCGTGTTCACCTTCGGTAGTGGTCATGACAGAGGCTCGTAGGTAATCAAGTAATAACAGTCGCACGGTTCTATCGATCAGATTGAGTCACGCTTACCGCGGTCGGTCCGTGGATGGGTGACCATCTTTACATACCAAGACCCCTCCGTGCCTCGGAAAAAACATTGAGCTGGTGGCACCGGTTGATCTAACAACCAGTCTTGCCAAGAGGTATCGTGTTACTCAGTAACCGTGTTGTAGAGGTCAGTTACTGGGCAATCGCTCCACGTAAAATACTCGAGTTCAGCTGCATTCCATTAGACTGGAAGCTGACTCCAAAAATAGTTGAGAGAACACTAGGCAGATGAGGAAGATGATGAGTGGTCATACAGAATCGATAAAAGTATTTCCATACGAGTACCTCAACTTATGAAGAATCTAGAAGAATACTCTAAATAACGAAGGCGAGCACTAAGAATGGATATTTTTATTTCCTCTTTTATAGGGAATGAAAGTTTGTAAAGAAGTTCATAATTTTTTTAAGTTAGTAACTAGGAAGTTCGACTTGTGTTTATTACTAAAAGTTAGTTGTATCTCTGGCCGGCAAGTTTTTTTCAGGGGGTTGTATCTACCTGGCCCACGACCCCGCCTAGGATCGATTAGTTTTTCGGAAATAGGAGTTTGGTATTTTGTTGATTAATGCACCAATGATTTACAATTGAGAGGTTGCAGAAAGCAAGAGCGAGCAGAGCGAGCTTGAAAGAAGAAAGAACTCGCCTCCGAAATAGGTTAAGTTCTCTATAATATTATAAGGCATGCTTGTTTTTTTTGTGTTGAATGTTTCATCTAAATTTTATTTTGAAGCCAGGGGCCGCCAAGTTCACACTCTTGCAATCCCTGTTTCGCAATAACGCAGTGAGTTGACTTAATTGTCATCGAAACGCTAAGTATGAGTGAGCTTACTCTTATCAGTTATCATCATTTCAGCCGAAAGACGTCCAATCGTAGACATAGCTCTCCGCCACTTCGACCGGTTCTGTGCTTCCTGTGTCCAGCAGATTCCTGCGCCTCTCACAACACTATGGGTTTACCTGGTCAGTTTGGACACTCTTTCGTTTGACTAAGTACGATGAGAGCATATCCAGCGATTTAAATCTTTGGGCAGCGGGGTTTGACTTGATGTCAAATACTGATGTAAATGACAGATTGCCTTGACAGTCGTTATATATAATATATTTGAGTTTGGGTTTTAGTCGTTTTATGTTAGATAAATCATAATCTCCAGCAGTGGACTGCGATAGGCTTAGTTGATTGATTAGCTGTGTCGATTTAGATCAATGCGTAAAGGCAGTGTAAATCGAAGTTTGACAAAGACTAACAGCAACATGCTCACAGCATGCAAGTTGCTAATAGGACTGCCAGGAATTTCACTCGTGCCAGCAGTCAATGTCCCATCGTCACTTCATCTCAGTTAAGCAAAGTAAGTGGCATTACAAATTTTCAATTGCTGTTCGTTAGTTTGCGCCATACAGGCCAGTGAACGTGCAAAGGTACTAATTCAGTAACACTGATTCAATTACCTAGGCTATGTACTCTTTGTATTGCCCCTTTCCGGGTGTGTGTTGTGGTTGCCACGCGTGCGGCGCGCGGCGTGGCAACTTTACCACGGAACAAACGTTTTACATTATTGATTTTATATAATAATAATAATAATAATAATCAGCCAATGGCTTGATAGCCAAGAGCCTCGACCAACATCTGAGGAGGCTCTCGTTGGGCAGCTGGGTCAAGGGCTTGATTCAGAAAGCGGTACTCCTGGACACGGCTCGCATTGTTAGGAGGTTCCTCTCTCTGTAGCCCTGACCGCCGGTAGCTTGGACCTTGTTCCCGATACCGGTGGGCTACTATTTTTTATATTTTTAAATGTTTTTATATTTTTATACTAATATTTAAAAATATAATTTATATGTATATTTAATTGAATAAAGGAAATAATAATCACTTTATTATCAGGCAACTAAGGCCCATAGATAAAATACACAAAAATAATCTTAAACAATAATAACAAACTAATACATATTATTATTATTATTTAGTATCAGCTTCTGCCAGCGGGTTCGCCTGCGTGGAGTTGGGAAATTAAAGCATGGGGACGTACTACCGGGATAAAAAGTATTCTATGTATTATTCCAGGCTATAAACTATCTGTGTGCCAAATTTCATCCAAATCCGTTCAGCAGTTTGTGCGTGAACGAGTAACAAACATCCATCCATCCTTACAAACTTTCACATTTATAATATTAGTAGGATTAGACCATCAATCTGCCGTGCCTTTTCCTAACTATGCTGGGATCGGCTTCCAGTCTGATTAGACAGAAAGCCGATCCCAAAATCAACAAAAGGCTATTATGAAAAGAAAACCATTGAAATTGTAACTTTCAAACAAAATAAATTAGCATTGGCAGCAGCATTCTCTATGCATTTTACACCATACTGCGATCGCCAACCCGCCTGCCAAGCGTGGCGATTATGGCAAAACCCACCTTTGGGGGAGGCCTAAGTCCAGCAGTGGACGTCTTTCGGCTGAAATGATGATGAAACAAAATAAGGCTTTGAACAACTGATTACACCTCAGCACAGAGTACTTACGCGAGTATCAATTTTATGAGTCGTTGCTAAATTAGCAACATTTAATCTGCAACACAACTATCAGATACTCTAACAGATAGTGTATCGTCAAACAAATAGGGACGTCGCAAGTGGAAACGGTTCCCATGCAAAGATTCATTGTGATATATTTCGCAGTACAAATAACAGGACGGTTTTGTTCATAGATCAAGGGAAAGAGATGCGTCAGTCGAATTTGATATTCTGGTAAACATTTAAGTGGGTACAGTTGAGTTAACCATTAGTCATCATTTCAGCAGAAAGATGTGCACTGCTGGCGACACATAGGCGTCCCCCAAGCATCGCCAATTCGACCGGTTTTGTGATTCATACATCCAGCAATTTCCTGGTGAAGAGTTGATATTTATTTCAGTAAAACGGTTTATGTTATGTATACAAAAACGTAAACACGTCACAATTATATTTTAATACGCGCTAGATAACCCAGTGTTTCCTATCTGACCACTCTGAGAGGAACACCAAAACAAACTTAGAAGCTATTTACCCATTTCAAAGTATAATAGGTGACTATTGAGAAGAACGTTCAAAATCACATGTCACAGTCTTCTAAATCAAATAAATAGGTATTACAAAGTAGAAATACAAAAAAAAATGTCTAACTACTGAATGCCACTATTTTGCCTACAGCTAGAGCCCTCTGCGACCCAGCTAATCTGCACAGGTATCGCACGAGGGGCGCACGCGCACGCCCCTGGCACGCGTGGGAACGCCGGCGCGGGCGCTGCGATATCATCTATATTAGCACTTGTCTCGGCGATAAAACGATCACTTTTCACTGGGGTTAATGAAACGGACAGTTAAACACGGTTGTAGGGGAGGCCTTTGGTGTAGCAGGTAGATACATCATGTGAAAGTATTTGAGAGGTTTTGATTAATGAAGGAACGAAATATACCCGGCAAACGTTGTTTTGCCATATACGTTAATAATAGAACAGAATAATAAAAACATATAGAACAGAATAATATAAAATCGCGATAAAAAATCATTGGTTGATCGTATAAGCGTATTTTTTTTTATTAAATGTATTTTTCAATACTGAATCATGCAAGAATAAAAACAAATAATTTTATACAAAAAATAAAATATATTTTTTTGGGGTGGACCACCCTTAACATTTAGGGGTATGAAAAATAGATGTTGGCCGATTCTCAGACCTACCCGATAAGCAAATGAAATTTTATCAAAATCGGTTCAGCCGTTTCGGAGGAGTTTGGGAACAAACACCGCGACACGAGAATTTTATATATTAGAATATACTAGCGATCTAGATACGGCTTGGAAAAACATTGAGAATTCTTTATTACACAAGATCAAGTTAAATTAGATTCTCGACTAGAACTAGATTCATTCGATCTTTGTTCTAAACTTCAAATGACATTGTGACAAACGACTTTTATCTTATGTTTTTTTGGAAACTCTTTTAATAGAAAAATTACAAAAACAAATGACGGGTATTCGCAAACACCTTCAATCAGTCAATCAATTATTTATTTGCAACGAATGTAGGTTACATTGAAATACAGGTGGAGTAGATAAGACAGTGCCGTGTATATTCTGCCTGGAAATAGGTACGCAATAATTATAAAACAATGTTAAGAAGCTAATAATTAAAAATTAAAATATCACAGTTAGAATTATTACAATTAGGTATAGGTACATACATTCAATAATATTGAAAATTAGCAAATTAAAATGTTGCTTTATAATAAAATTTAAAATAAATGTATATTAGATCCATATTTTCAAGATAACATTAATTATATTTATTATACACATTGCGGATTAACAAGTTTTGTCCTTTAAAAAATCATTAATAAGTAATAATATTTTTCTATTAAGAAGGTCACCAATTTATTTTTAAATTATTTAATTGTATCATTTTTTATTACATCTGGCAATATATTGTATATTATAGGACCCTTATAAATAACATCATTGAATGATGAATATAAAAATAAATTGTTTTGTTTCATTTGTTTTAGCTATCGATACCCAAGGCATGGGTAAAGTATTGCCACCTAATTTAATGTGACCCTCTTTGTATGTAGGTACTATCGAGAAAACTTACATCTGACCAGTTTGATACCAAAATCCCGTGCACACAATGACCACATCTGTTAGTAAGCGTTACTATAACGGCTGAGCGCTGCAAGCAATAATAGTCCTTACGGGTGTATAGATGTTAGTTTCCTCGATAGTATACAGTGGGTGCCTCAGCATGGACAGCCCCGCTGAGGCCGGTCCAGGATGAGGTGGCGAGACGACCTAGACGACTACCGCAATGGCCACCTGGATCCAAATCCAGCTAGCTCTAAAACAGGATGGCGGGCTGGATTAGTGGGACAGTGTAAGCAAACTTAATAAAAAAAAAATTGTACCTAAACGAAAAGATGAATGTTTTATAGAAATAAACCCGATGGTTCTGGAGTGGCGACCGCATACCGGAAGACGTTGCATTTTTTTTTTGAGGGTGGGAAATCAAATAAAGAAGAAAGAAAGAAAGAAAACGTATTTATTAGACTCGCACAGGAATAAAAGAAACTTAACCACACAATATGCTTAGCAAAAAAAAATTAAAATTAAAATATTATAAAAAGTAAAAAATAAAAAAAACAAAAAACAAAATACTGTACGAGGCCAAAAGGCCCCTATCTCAGCATGATACTGCGACATTTAAAGGTGTCGCAGCGCTGGTATTCTGATAGGGCCCACTGTGATGTCACGGACAGATACAGGAATAAAATAATAAATAAAAATGAGATAACTTCTCCCGCTCTGGATCTAGCAGGAGGGCGTGTCAGACTTTTACTGACTAAAACCTACCCGTGTTCCCTCAGTTGCCTGTGTGCCAGGGGCCACGGTATCTCTTTCGAACAACCCGTACCCCTGCCAGAAGACGTAGCGTTGGAAGGCCTCCCACAAGATAGGTATAGGTAGGTATAGTATTTTTGTCTCACTTCACGCGCTTTACTTGTTGTTACCAAGTGTACAACACGCGGTGAATGTGTGTTAGCGCAGGAGCTCCCTGTACCGTCGGAGACAATGGCGAAGTTGTAACTGTGTGTGTGTGCGTGTGTGTTAAGTGCTGACGCTACTCATCTTTACCCACACATTCACAGTGCGTTTGTAAACTTGGTTAACACAATTAAAGAGCGCATGAAAGGGCGTCTAAAAATACCGTAGGCAGCTCTACGCAGCTTGAGTTACCCCCCAGATTGATTGCCCACCTTATCTTTATAAGGTGGTAAGTGGGACAGAAGGGATGTAAAAAGTGGATAATCGGCTGTATCTAATTGGAAGAGATCTATGTCCAGCAGTGAACTGCGATAATCCAAGTACATTGAGAAGATACATTTAGATAAATTTAATGAAGAAACAAAACATATTGTCTATTAGGTTTTGCCAGCGTCTTCGCCCGCGCATAACTTTCATCCCCTATTTAACTCCCTTAGGGGTTGAATTTGAAAAATCCTTCCTTATTTCTTGTCTACATTATAAAGGGAACTTCTGTGCAAAATTTCAGCTGTCTAGGTCCAAGGGTTTGGGCTGGGCGTTGACGAGTCAGTCAGTCAGGAGTTTTCTTTTTATTTATATAGATTAGTAATTGATAGTGGGTCTTCCAGTAAATTCAGGCTTGAGAGTGTAATCTTTCATATTCTCAAATCAGAGTTACGTGTGACAAACAAGCCGCAAACACCTAAAACTAATCCAAAGTACAGCTTAACAATCTCACGGTGGAAATATAAGCCGAACTCACAGTATTTCAAACGTTCGTGTAGCTAATTGCAATTACACAACAAAGAGGTATTAAATAAAAGCCACGAAACGAATTCACTTGTTCAAAGTTAAACCAGGAACGCGACAAAGCTAATAGGTAGGTTAATATTTTTTCTGTGAACACCTTTTAATACCTTGTCGTTTTGTGCGGTTCCAAAGAGGACCCCCCACTAAGTGGCCGACGAGATAAAGCTTAGGGATTAAAATTGAAGCTGAAATTTCAGGTGAAACCGTTTTCATGGGTAATTTAAATTTAATTTAGGTTCTAAGTACTTAATTACTAATCTTCATAATTTTAAATAGTGCTACCGGTAGGTTGTTTGCAGACGACTTTGGAGACACAAATCAAAATTAGTTTAGGTAGTTATTATTTGCAGAGAATTCAATCGATCGAGGTGAATCAAAACTTAAGATTGTGATATAAACATAGTAACATAACATTACGCCTGTGACCCGCGAAGGGTCAGGCAGAGGTGTACTTAAAGTGCACTCACAATGAGGGTTTTCATGAATATTCAAGCCACCAGTTGGCGCCACTTTGACAAGAGGTCTTCCAGTTCGAAAATGAACTTTAAATATTTGATGTCATTCGTTTTATTCTTTCGTTCACTATTCAGTCAGTATAGGCGCTTTGACACTTTTGACAGGTGCCCGGACCTGATGTCTCAGTGCTGCCACCTAGGGAACGTCATTTCAGAAAACCCTCATTTGGCCCAGTGGTAGCGACCCCATCTTAAGAGCTTAGGAAGTGGGGTCGGACCCAGGCACTTGCTTTACCTCGTGTAAATAATTTAATCACCGCAGCTCTCAAAACGGTGATGGAAATCATCGTCAGAAAACCGCCATATCCTAGGACCAAAAATTCGAAGACATGTGACATCCACCAACCAGCACTGGGCCCGCGTTGTGTATTACAGCCCACTCCTTCTCACAGAGAAGAGGCCTGTGTCCCAGCAGTGGGAACATTATAGGCAGATTATGCATTGCAGCAGTCAGTTAAATTCGGCTTTGCAAAGTAATAGGATAGGTATTTAATGATCCTTTTTGGAATGTATACAGAACCATTTTGGTAACTAAGAACGTGATGGGTCTTTACAGTCCGTTCAAACGTCATTTTACCTCTGATTTTGCGTCAATGTCAAAATCAAAGTGATCATTTTCTTCGTTACAATAAAGTTGTTTTCGGTTGCTGCCACTATCAAGTCCGCACAATATCACAGTGATCTCTATTCTCATTATTTTAAGGTAGCTGTTCGGTTGCTGCTATCAAAGGTAAAATAACCGGGAACGCACTGTACCTTCACGGTTCTAATGCCAAGATTCACAAGCCGTACTACTCGTAACGTCCGGTAGGTCACGCCCAAACAATAGAAAATTAATTGTGTCTAATTACGCTAGTTGGCTGCGACATATCACGCGTAGGATAAGTCTGTTTGGCCTAGGACAAACTAGTTTGGCCTGAAATTGGGTTTGGCCGGTAACATATAAAAAAATAAATGTTTTTTTTTTAAGAACCATATTACGCAAAATAGCGCCAGTCTAATTTCGAACGATGCAAACTATAGCAGCAGCGAGGTGTTAATTTTTCTAAGTGAGAAGCCGAAGCGAAGGCGGCTTTAACTTACTGACTTATCAATAAAGAATACTTACTATTTGTTTACAATTTTTTTAATAGCGAAGTTGCCGATGCGTATCCTCGCAGAACCGCTAGGAATCGTGTTATATGGTTCTTTCGCCACTGCACTATAGCCTAACCTGCACCCTAATTGCGTAAAACCATCAAAGACGATCTGATTAATTTTTAGAAATATTGCTAATCCATTGCTTCTTATGTTCCAAAAGATGGTCTGCTCATCAACGTTTATACGTTTATGTAAATAAGGCAATGAATGTAGTTAAACTGTCAAAATGGAAGCCTACTGTGTGAGCGTTCCGCAATACCCCGCTGGGCATCCCTACTTTATACGTTTACATGGTAAGTACTTACTACTTCGGATAAACAAAGCCTCAGATTACAGAAAACTATGTAATTTCCTACGATAGCAGACCTGGACTGTAATACGCCGTTATCTGACACAATCCGAACAGTTCTGCTGTTTGCTGGGGCTGATACACAACATAAACACGCCCTGTTTGTACAGGTGCCATAGGTGCCATTACACATCAGACTGATTGTCAAGACAATATTCATTTCGAATGTTACTGATAAGTTAAGTTGGCAAGGCACTACTGCACCCTAATTGCTTACCTAACACACTATTAATCGGCATCTGAATCATTTTGTAGGTTATTTCTAACCCATTCTTTCATATTATTATAAAAAAAACTGCTTTGCAACGTTGACAACGCGATGAATGTTGTAACTGTCAAAATGACAGCGATTCATGCTGATAGTGTATTACGCAATTAACCGTCTGGTGCTGCGGGATATCATCTATTAGTCGCCGTTCACACGGACGTTATAATATCGCGGTGGGGTTTTTTCACGCACTGGATTTTCAAATCTCGGTGTTGGTTGAGCGGAGCGCTTTTTTTTTTGAGGTTGAGTAATCATCAAATAAGTAACTTCTCCCACTCTGGGTGGAGCAGGAGGCATGTCAGACTAAAATCAGTTCCCTATGTGCCAGGGGCCGCGGTATCTCTTTCGAACAACCCGCACCCCTGGCAGGCATCGGCCCTTGCGGACCCCACCAGTTGGTGCTGAATGCTGACATCTCTTTGAGGCGCGCGTGGAACCCAACGCGCCGAGCCGAGCGTTGAGTATGTATCTAACAGAGTACCGCTCAGCGCGTCGAAAAAACACACTGTTCTATTTTCAACTGTCGGCACTATGCAGTGCGTTGAAGATTCAGCGCGTGACAAAATCCCGGCGCAATTTTATTACGTCCGTGGGAACGTGGGCTTACGGTGATGCGCTAAAGTAGCCCGTGAAGTTCAAATTGTCAGGTTGTATGATGATTAACATATGATTCGCAATCGTAATAAATATCGCTTTACCTTGCAAATATAATCTATGGGCTTTACAGAATTATTATTAACTAAAATCGTCAATACAAACCCTCTAAGTTCCAATCTCATTGAATGACTATTTCATGAAAAAAACATCTAAAGGGGTTATATTGATAATTTTAAAGACTACAGTGCTGTAAATACATACGTGTCGCGATCGCGAATCATATTTTAATGAGCCTGACACTGAAATGAAAATTACAAAAAAAATATATGAGAAAATCTTAATTTCGCGGGCGCTTCCTCCGTGACTGTAATGATAAGCAATGGAAATAAAAGCTATCGGTAGTTTACTTTTTGATTTTACTATAAGGACCGATTTACAAATCGGATTGCTTATACCCGAAGATTTTTTTGCGGTTTGACATATTTTGACAGTGGCAACCCAACAGCAACCATAAAGTAACGAGAATAAGTGTCACTGTGATACTGACAGACTTGCTAGTGGCAGCAACCCAAGATCAACCTTATTGTACTGAGCACATAGATTATTTTGATTTTGACAGTGAAGCAAAATCATTCGTGCAATAAATGTAAACGGAGTGTAGATACTTCCCTTTTTAAAAGGTATCTGCGGAAGTACAGTAGGCCACACGTTACTGGTATCACTTTGACCTTAAGATAGCCTGGCGTAGTAGTACGTACCTACTACGGAGTTTCAATAGACCAAGACCAGCATTTATTGTTACCACTGCAGTACTTTTGTTACGTGCAGTCTATTGGGAGCTTGCAGCTAAATAATAACAACTGCAAGGAATCGATCGATCAGGTTAAGCTACGCTTGCCTCGGTTGAGTAACCGCGGACGGGTAGGTAACCGTTACATTTTCGTATTCATATTCATATCTTTATTTGCATTCCATAATGTTGAAAGGTGGTACAATTGGCTTAAAGCTAAGGTACAATTACGGACCCTGTAGGGCACAGCAAAAAGTAAAATCTAAATAAATTCAAAAATTAATTCTAAAAAATATAATAGGAAACAAATTACAATCAACAATTTTTAAATAATCATATCATTAACATTAATAAAGCAAATTTATTTTATTGAGATCAGTCATAATTATGTTGTGGTACATCGTAGATAATTATTTGGTCAACATACTATTATATCGTATTATAATATTTAACTATGCATATAACAATGTGTCTATCTGTGAGGTATAGTGTCTGTTTGTGTCAAATCAAATTTTTGTCATGTATATATTCGTTTATTGTGTAGTATTTTAGTGCAAGACACAGTGACACATCAGTGAGACATTTCCAAAATGCTTTTAAATTATACAAAACTCTAATTTGCAATGTATTTGAGATATTAATAAAATTTGATTTCCAAAAAGAAAGAAAAACATTTAATATCTATTGAAATTTTAATAAATAGCACTTGGTTCCAGTAAAAATAAAAACGTATTCGTAAAGTCAGAAAAATAATAATAATAGAAACAAAAATGTTCGTAATGTTAGAAAAAATTTAAAAGGGAAGGATCTCTTCCAAAAATTTAAATTTTAACTAGATAGTAAGCCCAGGTGGCTGCGGAGCAGGACCAGCATTCCAGACCACTAGCTAGGCAGGTGGCGACGTGAAGTCTATTGTACTAAAGAAATTAGACATTACTGGAAACAAAATAGAGTCGTAAAAAGGACCACATCAAAACGGATCATTCGATGTGAACTAGCAACGAATCGGGGCATTATTTGTATTTCGCTGCGTTCAAACACAGTAAATCCACAAGTCAGTATTTGCGGACCACTAAAATCTGTGCGGAAAATGTTTTCCCATCAATTGACAGTGTATTTATTGTAAGCAACAATGAGCAACATCCCACGGGCAATAAATGCGAGCAAACAAGGGCGGGCGCACACTAGCAGACTTATCAATCGCTCCGTTTGACGTTTAGTGGCGCGCGAGCGTCGGCCGGCTTAAGGGCGCGTGCACACGCCGCCAGCGCCACGCGGCCCGTCCACGTATGTTGTGGAACATTTTGGAAGGGTGGCGGACAGGCGGAGCTTAAGATGTCTGGTATGTTGATAATTATATTCTTACCAGACCAGGTTCGGAAGTGTTGGATTCCGTATCACACGCCAGCCAGCCAGCAGCATAATTCCTTTGTTTTATTTGTTGTCATTTTCATAATTTACCTTCGCAATGACTTACGGACTCCGTCCACACTTAATTTACCTCGGATTTTGCGTCACTGTCAAATTCAAAGTGATCTTTGTTCGCTACAGTAAGGTTGCTTATGGATGGCTATAACTAACAAGTCTGTCAATATCACAGTGATCTTTATTTTCTATACAATAAGGTTTCTGTTGGGTTTCTGCTGATAAAGATAAAATAACTGTGAACGGATTGTAGCTGGCCACAAATAAGGGTCCACCACATATAAGATCTAGTAAAAGTTTGGCTTTGTACAGTGATACAGTCCTTTCATTTAATCATACCAGACTGATCTTTATTACCTACCGCGAAGCAAAAAGGAAGGTTATGATTTTGACGAGTATGGATGTTCATCTGATCCTTCATAATTTCTTAACTAGTTATCATAATTAGCGGATGAGGAATCGATCGAATCGAAGTGTCTTGATCGTCCGCTGGTTATAAGCGTATATGTGACGCCACATTATAGGAATATGGCACACTCTAGAGGACATAAAGTTATGAACTAAAATAGCATATTCATTGTGATGTTCAGAGGATAACAAAACAATACGTTCCAACAGTAGTAAGCAATCATAAGGTTTAGGGCTAAGTGGTATGCCACTTTTCCCTAGAGCATATGATCGCTGACCACGGCTTTCCTCTGAACATCACATGTAAATACAATAAAATATATTACGCGTTAGTTGTTTATCTTAATATACGATAAATATTGAATAGTTTGTATTGTATATAAAAAATTCAGATGAGAATATTTTCTTATTCCATACTTTTAGAGCGTGATTTTCTTTCGTGGTCAAAAACAAATGCAGGCTTAGGCATGACGCTTTCTATTTCTACGAAGAATAGACAGTGCTTTTTCAATACAAAGTGACATTTCGTTTCTCCATTTTTGAAATCGCACCGTAGATATCCTTCTACAATCTGTCATTTTGTCTTTCGTTTCTGACGATCTTCGCCCAGGTCAGAAGAATATTTATTCCCAAACTGTCAAAACCACACTGACAAAAAACTTTCTACTCGACGTCCACAAAGTACCTATATACGATTATCTACAAAATCATGATTCGTTTAGAACGCATATCTGTGATGATTAATAGAAAAACATAGCTGCAGCTATCTACTCCTATTGTACATCATTAAGTTAATAGTCATGTATAATCTGCCGTCGACAAATCGGTGCTCGGTGCTCGTGCTAAGCCTGATGAAATCACTGAGAAGTGTCTGTCTAATTCCACGTCTCAAATTCACACTTAGGTGCAGTAACTTTTATGGAGTTAGTTTCAGCTTCCCCCTTGGAATAGGCACCAGCATAGCTTACTACCATCCCCTTCCCTTCGGCCACGTGGTATATGAACGCCGCCTTACCGCGCGTTGGCGGCCATATTAGTTCGGGAGGATGCAAGGCAACAAGCTTTTTTTCTGCTCAACGGGGTCTGTTATCGAAATCTGAGCCAAATGGTGACTGCAGTACATTGTATTTTTGCACGGCCACGTTGTCAAGTTATGCTATAAGCAGTGACCGTTGTGTAGGGGTTTCGTTTAAGATACTCCCTGGGCACTGAAAGTTTAATAATGCGGTCGCAATTTAATTTCCAAACATGTAAGCAATTGGGTGTTTTTGGAGTTTTGAGAAAGAATTAAATCATTTAAAGGGGTTATTACAGATTGTAACTTAAAAACAATATACAACTCAGCCTATCGCAGTCCACTGCTGGACATAGGCATCTCTCAGGCTGCGCCACAACACCCTATCCTCTGCCTTCCGCATCCAATCTGCCCCATTCACTTTCTTTAAGTCCTCGGTTCATCTAGCTGGGGGGCGTCTTACGCTACGCTTGCCGATACGCAGTCTTCACTCTAGAACTCGTCTGCTCCACCAGCCATCGGTCCTTCGACAGACATGACCGGCCACTTCAGTTTGCTTACTCTGTAAGCTATGTCGGTAACTCCGGATGATTTCATTTCTGAACTTCAAAGAAACTCTGAGCATAGCCTGCTCCATAGCGCGCTGAGTGACCTTGAATTTATGGACCAGCCCAACTGTCAGTGTCCACTTTTCAGAACCGTATTTCATTACGAGCAGGACACACTGGTTGAAGTCCTTAGTCTTCAGACATTGCGGGATAGGCGACGAGAAGGCTTGAAGAAGTTTCTCAAACGCTGCCCAATCCAACTGGATGCTTCTGTCGGCTTCTCACAACTTCGAGAAGCGACCCTTCGATGTGGATTGGATTCGACAAGACGTCCGAATTGTACATGACTTTCGTCTTATCCAAATTCATGCCGAGGCCAACCTGCCGAGAGGCTCTATTCAGTCAATCCAGCATCTGGTCTAACTGTTCCAGCATCTCTGCCATTATTTCGATGTCATTAGTAAAGTGAAGGTGTGAGATGTACTCGCCGTTCACGTTAATACCTTGTACAGTCCAGTGTCTTGAAAAGGTCCTTCAACGCATTAGTAAACAGTTTCGGGGATATCACGTCCCCCTGTGTCACTCTACTGAGCAGTTGGATGGGCCTGATTCTCTGATCCGGGATCTGGACAGTCATCGTGGTAGCGTCTTATTAGCATCTCAACATTTCGATGTAGCGCCAGTCAATTCGACGTCGGTGCAGAGAAGCCAGAACTGCCCATATTTCGGCGGAGTCGAAAGATTAAATTATAGTCAACAAATGCCATACACAGCGGCTGGTTGTTCTCCTCGGTCTTCTGAATAATTTGCCGGACAGTATGGATGTGGTCTACGGTACTAAAGCCTTTGCCAAAACTGGCTTTTACGGGGGGCTGGAACTCATCAAGTCTCCTGGCGAGACGGTTCATGATGACTCTCGAGAACAGCTTATAAACGTGGCTCAAAAGTGAGATGGGTCTATACTTCTTCAGCAAGGTTTTTTCACCTTTTTTGAAGAACAGAACCGCCGCACTTTTGCTACACGCTTCGTGCGTTGTACCCTCTTGGGTGACAGAGTTGAAAATACTTGCTAGCTTACTCAGGAATGGAGCACCGCCCGGTTTAAGGAGTTCTGTCGTTATTCCGCCGTCCCCAGGTGCCTTGTTGTTCTTTAACTGCTCGAGAGCCGCCCTAATCTCGCACTGGTTGTCATCTGGGATGTCCTCCATGTAGTGGCGCGTTAATTCGGCTCGATGATCAACTGCACTATGTTTTTCTGGTTTCGCTGTTCGGGTTACGTAATTTTGATGGCCGCTGGTGGGCCAGAACGGTAACGGTGCTTTATTTTAATTTAATTTCTTTCTCTCCTAATTATTTACGTCGTCTGTAATTTATATCATTTATTTTTAATTCATTACGAAGAAAATGATATACTGTTCCATTCAAAATCCAGTGAACGGAATGAATATAATGTTCTACGGGAACCGGGGAACTAAAATGAGCGAATGAGTGCCGTTGCCAAACGGTGACAAAGGAATAACGTGAGTCGGAATATGTGAATCAATTCACTTTCCGGAATAAATATTACCAAGCTCTTGAGCTACACAACCTTGTTTTCACCAAGCATTATGCAAAAATGGTTTAAATACATATTTTTTTAAACGTTCCGAACTTTTAATATTTTTTCTCTTTTAATTTTTCCTGTACTACTCTGAAATGGAACACAACAATTCATAGCAATATCTTTAGTAATATTAATAATAATGCGAAAGTAACTCATTCGAAATAGCACTATCAGCCTATCCCACAGCTGGGACGCAGGTCCGGTGCGGATTGGCGGATGTCACATATCTTCAAATTTCCTATTCTAGGATATGCCTCACGATGTATTCCTTCACCGATTTGAGAGCATATCTTTTTATGTCATTAGTACCATATTTCGCTATCATTTATATTATATTTAAATCAAACCCTCGTGGAGTATTCCACATAACTATGAACCTAGACTGTTCTCTCAGCCATGTTTATTACAATTGAATACATTGTTTTAAAACCACACCTGATAAAATGAACAATGTAGCGAGCATAACGAATAATTTAGAGGTGTTCAGTAGAAATATTTGGGATTACAATCATTCAAATACTTATCACATTGACTGTCCGTGCAATATCATGATGTGTAGGTATTTGCGGTCTGGCAGTGGCGTTCGTGTATAACATGTTATTCATGCTGAAATTCAGGCCTGTATAATTTATATCAGGGCTGTGCAAACTACATACCTTCGCGGGCTAATTAAATTTACCACAAGAGCTGGACGGCCGCAGATTTTTTTTTCAGTTTTCAAGTAAAAAACTTTATGGTTCTTCGTTAATTTATCTATAACAATCATATCGATATGAATGTCAACATTCGTTGTTGCCAGACGCATTGCATGTAAAAGTGACTTATCTGACAGTGAAGATCCATACTTAGATTTTATAAAGTTTATTGTTGAATACGCACTTTCACATAAATAAGTGCTGCCCATCATCGATCCCATTTTCAAGCCAAAATTTGTTAGTTTGGGGAAACGAGCGCCAAGGATCTTAAAAAAATCCATTCCAGTTTTCGTTCTACCCTTGTAAAAGGGATCTGACTGTACGTCACATAATTCCAACTGGTATTCAGTTTTACGCTTTCGATTTGAAATGTTAATCGATGCGTAAAAAGAGACAAATCGCTCTCTAATTCTTTTCTCTTTCTCTCTTTTTCTCTTTCTTTCTTTTCTCGTTTTGACAAAGAATTCTATTATCAAAACTATTTATGTCCAAAGATATTTTCTGATTAAAACAGGCGTCGCGGACCGCATGCGGCCCCCGGGCCGTTGTTTGGACAGCCCTGATCTATATAATACCGTGTATGAAGTTGGCACAGTTAAAGTTTTTTATGGAGAAGAAGAACAGAAAGCTAATATTTTTAATTATGGTCGAATATCGACCACTAGTTTATATAATTACGCAGTCATCAACATATCAGCTTCTTCTAAGAAACATATAATAAATCGGTTTAAACAAACACCCATTGCACGTACCACGAAATTACCGTTAATAGACGGGACATCCAACGTGTTTTAAGCGCATAAGAGGAGGTCTGAAATTAGCTCCGATAACTGAAAAGTTGTGGGGAAATCGCTTGTTATGGTATGGCCATGTGACACGGGGGATTGAGGAAAATGTCGTTTCTTTTTTATTTTGGTGAGAAATCATAAAATAACTTCTCCTGCTCTGGGTGGAGCAGGAGGGCGTGTCAGACTTTTACTGACTAAAACCCACCCGTGTTCCCACAGTTGCCTGTGTGCCAGCGGACGCGGTATCTCTTTCGAACAACCTGAACCCCTGGCAGAGGGATATGTCGTCGGAGGAAAGTTTTGACTATGAATGTCGATGGCGCAGGAGGACACCAAATAAACGATTGATTTACTGTGTAAATGAAGATATGGTGACTACCAAGATGACGATAAATAAGTAGAGAAGTAAGTATTTAAAACATGTTTCGATCCGATCCCGAATAAATTGGGATTAGGGCAGTAGAATGATGACTTCATTTAATTGGTTTAGCGAACAAGCTGTTAAGTACTAACCTTTATTTCATAGCGGTTGAAATATTCATCTTTCTAATTCACCAGCCCATACTCATTTGTATCGTGCGCATTACTCTTCAAGTTTATGTCATCAGAGTAGACTTATCAGCACTCCCAGGAGAATGATTAATAAAGTAAAGTACAAAAACTAAAACCCGACTACTGAAAAATTACACTCTACAAAGTATAAAACCAGAAATTATTCTCAGCTGATAGCCGCGGTCGTAAGTATGCCACTTTGCCCGAATGCTGCTGATGATCGCTGACTATCGCGAGTTTTAGTTTTTGCTTAAGACTGGTTCACTCTTTTTATCAACTAACCATGTTATTTTTCTTTACTTTTTATTTAAATTATTTGCTTAAATAGCAAAAAATTTTAATGGTAATAAAGCCCTTTAATTCAATACGGCATCATTAAAAAATATGTTTTAGCTTCTGATTTTATGTCCTCTAGAGGGCGCCATATTTAATCCAACGGGAGTTCACATAACCAGAGGACGATCAAGACGCTTCCAATAGGTATCTCAGTTGTCAAATTAAGAAAAGTAGTTTAGAAGTTTTGACGGAACAAATGAACATAATACATACAAACCCACACATTATGTATACATAGGTACATACCGGTCAGAATCATACCCCACATTTTTGCTTTGCCGTAGTCGGGTAAAAAATAGGTAGTTGCAAGCTAGCCCAATGTGGTCTCTACGTTTACGACATATAGTTCCTGCACCATTTTGAGAGCAGTGGAAATGAAAGAAATAACACAAAGTGCCTGAATTGGGTCGAATCCATCCTACGACACGTACCTATAGGTTAAACGTTACCTGCAACCACATTTCAAAAGCCAGTACTTGCCTATACTGTTCAAATTATGCCAGTCCCAGAAGAGCATCACGGGTCACACAAGAGTTTTAATGTACAATTACATCCCAACCTAGATCCGACATAATAATATAAAGTAGCAAGCGATGCAATATATCAATTCATAGTGGGGTACGCACCGCAAATTAAATGGGAGCTATTAAAGAGCTCAGTATTGTCACCTAGGGCATGAATTATTTATAACTGAATTATGCGGATGGTGGGAAAATGGCGATCACAGCGACAAAGGGGAAATAATGATTTTGTCAGCGTCGTTCTAGGTAATCCTTTTGGCATTTAAGTATTAGAAGAAAGTACGGAGGGATTTAAACCGACGGTTTGGCGAAAAGAATACTATTTCAGAACATACTTTTGGCTGTGGATTACTGAAAGACGGTTATTCTTGAAACTTTTGATACAATTGTCATACATGAAGCTATACCTTGATATTTTTCATCGGTTATACAAAAAAGAATATGCTGTTTCATAGAAAAGTGCAATAACTACGCGGTCAAAATGTATGGAACACCTGATTTTTTTTGTATAACTGACGAAAAATGTCTGCGCCTGAGGGTCTAGAATGATTTGCGCACTGAATAAAAACTTTTCCTGTATATAAATTCGTTAGTCTAGTTATTTTATAATGCTAAATTATGACGCGCATCGTTGGCCTAAAGTAGGTCTCCGAGGAAGCATAAAAATGTACGGCGATGAGACCGTACAATTATAAAGAGGTAAAGTTTGTTTGTAAGTTTGTATGTAGGGGGTAATCTGTAAAACTACCAACGTCGAAAATTATCATTTCTTTTTGTATTTTCAGCCCAATGCTTGAGGAAGATTATAGGCTTATTAACATCACGCTAACACCCTTAGGAGCCGAACAAAAAGAAGCCGCGGGCGTGGGTTGTGACGCAGTGGGTCGGGGGACAATATTTCACGTGAGCAGCAGGCTTAGCATGACGTTTTCTATTTCTACGAAGAATAGACAGTGCTTCTTCACTACAGAGTGACATTTCGTTTCTCCATTTTTGACATCGCACCATAGATATCCTTCTACAATCTGTCATTTATTCTTTCATTTCTAACGATCTTTGACTAGGTCCTTTTATATGTAGACTTTTTCAGAAGAATATTTCTTCCCAAACTGTTCACAATCACACTGACAACAAACTTTCTACTCGACGGCCACAAAGTATAGACGATTATCTACAAAATCATGGTTCGTTTAGAACGCATAACTGTGATATTTCATAGAAGAACATAGCTAGCTTCTCCTATTGTGCACCATTTAGTTAATAGTCATGTCTATTCTTCCGTCGACAAATCGGTGCTCGTGCTAAGCCTGCAGAAGCTAGTTTAATTATAAAAGTTGAATTTTCACAAGAAATAATAAAGCAAAAATACTAAGAAAAATAACTCAAAAAATTGTCTGTTTGTCACCCGCTAGTAAATAGACCGTAGTGGGCCGCGCCAGCTCGATTTCCATAAAAAAGTGAGCTCGGTAGCTTAAAGAACAGTAAACGTTTTGATATGTTAACTATTTTATTTCAAATGCTTTTATTTGAATTTTCCAGGTGTGAAACCGAGTTTCACACCAATTTAACCGGTTAGAAATAGAATTTTCTGCGTATCCCGTTTAGTCAACCGTATTCGCAAATTGAGTCAACATTTTTTCACGATTTTGTGGTTTTGCTTAAAATATATCTACAATTCAAGGAAAAAGAGCTTTAAATTTTGCACCCTACGGTTGGTAGCCGTTTACTTACAATTTCCCTTCTTGTAAGTCAATAATGCATAAGCTACCGATATGCGTATATGTCTAGCCCGTTGGAAGTCATTTTAGACATACGAAACGATTTAGAAAGCGATTGCCACTTGTCTAATCCATCACATCTTGTCTTCTCACCAAGATATTCCGCTTCGACCACCCATCCCCGGCCTACTGCGTGCAATCTATACTCAGGCAGGATATACGTAATTATAGTATACATTTTCCAGGTCACATTTGTTTTTTCAATTAAAGACAAATAAATCCTGGGCTTTTCACCAATTTTTTCAGTTTGTGACCTGTTCGTTTTTTATCATAGATCATCGCTTTAACTATGATCTTAATGTAGCCTAAGTATTGATTTTTATTTAGACTAATGAATTATTTATAACCCTGATAGTGTTAAATACAGAAATAAATTGTATGGACGTTTCGTCAGCTTTGACATTGGCAACAAAAACCTCCAATGATTGGACCACCCATCGCCGCTAAATGCAACAAGATGTCTCTACAATATTTTGTCCCATAAAATGAAACATAAAATAAGATTATGTGTATACATAGAAGAGAACATTAACTCTCACAATGAGAATCGTTTAACCGACGGATCAGACCAACGGGTTTATCATAGTGAGAATAAAGACGTGCAGGTATGACAGACAGACGATTCGTTACAGCCATTCTCATTATAATGAAATGACATAACAGTTAGTCAGTTACGTTGTACAACTTGCGTACGCGCCGTTCGACATTAATACAGACATAACAGGAAGGTCGTTAAATGTTTAGGACCTAGGATGTAACTACTCGGTGGTATAGTCGAAAAATTTCGTCTTTGTAGAGCGCTGTCCCTATCACTCATACAGGGCCTGAATTCACTATACTCGTAAATACGTCAATCACACACGAATTCTGATTATCGTATTAATAATATCGACAAATTCTCCTGGAACATACAGAATATGACATTTCGATTCCTTACCGTTACATTGGTTTAAAAAAAAAACGATATTGACATAGTTTTATCGCAGTAAGATTCCGCGGGGAATCATTATAACGATACAGAATTGGGGTCCTGGTGTGTTAGTTTCTGTTTTAGTGGAAGTTCACACGGATGCAGTGGCGAAGGCACCATATAACACGATTCCTACCGGCTGCCCTTCGGGGATTCGCATCGGCAACTCTATCGTTATAAAAATAAGGCACGTCAATAGTGGCTACAATTGTCAAAACATATAGTACACTACGGGTATTTAATTCACCATAACATTCATCAACAAAAACGGTAACCTTTAGCTTAGCAAAAAAACATCCAAACTAACCCGGCGCCAAAAAGACATAATCGGGAACTAAAAATTCATACAATAGCGATCCCACGTGATGTCACTTTAGGTCACGTGCCACCGTTTGATATTGACGAGAGTAAGCCGCTGTACAACGAGTTATGACCGAGACAGTTATAGAAAAAATCCGTGAGTGAGAACGAGATGGAGGAATATTGCACATTCAATTGTATTTAATACGTTACATTTCTATTTATGCTAGAACTGGTACAACCTAGCTTATTGCGCCGTACCCGCTTGACGTTGGATTTCGGGACACCCTGTATATACGTTTGACGGAGACAACAGATCTCGATTAAGAATTATCCTACATTTAAGTAGTGTCTATACCATTTCTCCACACGCTTCAATCGCCACTCAGCAAATGAACTAGCCTTGGTCTAGTTGTAGCTTTTTTTTTTTAAGTAATATAGGTATCTGATTTGGTACGCTCGGGTACCGAAATTCGCTTTAAACCTTCAATCCTCCACTTATCCAATTCAATATCCTGAATTTTCCTCATTCTCAACTTAATGAAGGCGGAAGGAACGCAAGTATTTAATAAGTTATCGCTTCTTCTATGCAAGGAGAAGATTACCATTTTATTAATCCTCAACACTTAATTTTATTGAAATAAAATTAAATGAGATTCTCACCAAATGAGTCTGCTGAGACGATCTAAATTCCTAATGATTAAACGAGAAGTTTATGAAGTGGGTACGGAAATAGGTACGTTTAATTCGGTATAATATTATGGTCTTCTTATAAATTGGCAGCCAGCGTTCCTTCAGCGTTTTAGACTGTCCGTTGTTTTGCCTCAAAGTTATTCTTTAAAAATAAAACAGCCCTAATTTTAATATTTTATGCATCATATTAATATTTTGTTGTTCTCATAAAAAAACATCCTTGATAAGTATTCTTCTATTCTATACAGACACGTACCTAACCGCCAAAATGCACAAGCACACTAACACTTGTGGAATATTTCATGCTACTAGTCCTGCGTTGTCTGTCACTGGATTCATGAATATATGATTTTTTTTAAGTAGACGGCATTGACCAACTTTCTTCAAAATTAAAATTAAATGTACATAAATAACAAGGTAAGTATAAATAAGTAATTATTTAATAAAAAATATAAGTAGGTAAATCAAATCGAATCAAAAGTCATTTATTCAAACTAGTCTGAGAGTCAGCACGTTTTTAACGCCAAAATTACATTAATAAGACAGTCCCCCAAAACGCCCGCCCTTCACCACTTCCTAGTGCTTTAGCTGGGAAGAAGAAGTGGCACAACAAACTCCCCAGCAGCACAGCTGTCTGTTAAGTTAGAAGAACTTGATTCGGTAGATACTATCGTTACTAAAATGATTCTTATTCTGCCTATAACTTTCCCACTGATGGGACACAGGCCTCCTCTCTGTGAGAGGAAGTGGGCCGTAATCCACCACGCGGGCCTACTGCGGGTTGGTAGATGACACATGTCGCAGCAACTTACCACTGGGCCACCTCTGCTCCCACTAAAACGATTAACAAGCTTAAATATGGCGTCGAAAAATTCATCCGCATCGCTATCGACTGGTAATGTACCCAAGAGACTGGCGGCATTGCCACGTTGTACGGCAATGCTTAGCCCCTGGCCAAGGTAAAAGCCAGGGCTTAGGTCACGAGAAGTGTCAACCTGTCGTTGTCAGACCATGAGCACTTGAATCCCACGGCCCAAGGTTTCAACGCCAAATGGCTAAAACATAATAACTGCGGATAAGGTTCATATCACAGCCGCACAAGCAGCGCTAGCATAGCAACCCGAGCCAGGAATACGGGTTGGCGTAAGTCGATGTATCTACCCACGGACGTGACGTAATAAAATTGCGGCGACATTTTTTCGCGCGATGTATCTTCACCGCACTGCTTAGCGCCGAGAGGTGATAATCGAACTGTCAAAGACACTGTTCGATTTTAGAAGCGCTGATATGCCCTCTGTTGGATTCTCAGTGCTCGGCTCAACACAATGAGTTTAAAATTGCCTGCGCGATAAAATCCCGCCGCAATTTTATTACGTACCGACGTCGAATGTTGGCTGATTGTGGTGATGGTATGTGGAAAAATATAAAATGAAATTATGTTTCGTTTGATTCAATGCGATTAAGGAATGCTAATTACAAACGTGAACAATCCACCCAGAGCGGGAGAAGACATTTGATGATTTCCCACCCAAAAAAAAAACAATTGTTTGTTTATTTTCACCCCTATTTATTTACTAGCTTCTGCTCGCGTCTTCGTTTGATTTTTGATCCAAATCCGTTAAACCGTTTTTGCATCATGAGTAGGTATCAAACATCAAAATATAAAAACTTTCACACTTATAATGTTGAGTAGGATTTATCTTAAAACAAAGTGATGTAGCGAATAGTTCTTTATAAAAGACTAGTTGCTCCCCGCGACTTCGTGCATCGAATCGCCTGCCCGTGCGAGTTCTTCGTAGGTACTCGTGACTTTTTTCTTTTGCTCGGCTCTTAAGAGTCCTAGCGTGATGTTTGTTATACATATAACCTCGATAAATGGACTATTCAACACTTTAACTTTTAAATCCGAATCAGTAGTTCCTCAGATTAGTGCGTTCAACCAAACAATCTCTTCAGCTTGATAATATTAAGTATTGATAACCTGACTAGGCATCAGTCACAAAAAAATTGGTAGAAATTATTAATATCCCACAACTTGTTAGAAATTCTCTGGGACAGGAAAATTACCGTTACTTTACTTCAATTACCAACTTGTTCCTACTCTGTCATATTGTATCCTTTGAGTATTAGCTTTTTCAACACATAGGTACATTGTCAATACGCTGTGTGTGTGTGGTTTTATGAAAAAACCTCCTGCATAAATCAATGACCAATAAAGTTAATTGAACTTTTCGATATTTGAGCTTTGTCATTACCGACTTGGTTTTGGAGATTTTACACTTCTTTTATTACCTAAACACGCCCAAAGTTAGGATAAATTAGCAAGAAAAACTAATGTTTGTTGGCTCCTAACTTTTTAATGGCTTTTTATTTTATGATTCTGTTTCCATATAGACAATATTAATAATGAGAAAAAACCATACTATGTTTAATTTTTGATGTACATTGTCGAACAGTGGCGTAATACACTCCCGAAGTTTGTATGGAAAAAATGTCGACTAGATTCGACTTAATGTACATGTCAGTGTCATTTAAAGAAGTTTTGGATAAACTTGGAACGATGGATAAAAAATTATTGTTTCGTTTTGGTTTTATGTCATTCGTTTTCGATATTGATACCGAACATGTAGCTAAATTATTGCCAGCTAATTCAATTTTACCTTGTATAACTTTTGGAAAAATAACTGTAACACTGAGTTTGAAACAATAAATTATTATCATTTGAACTTATTCTGTTGCTCAGCATATTCAAAACTATTCGTTTGCTTATTGCACTAATCGATGTCTATACAGGGCCTCAGCCAAACAAACCTTGTATCGAGTAAAATATCTAAATAATCCAAACAATAAAACTGTTTCAAGTTTAAATCTAAAACAAAATGACTTGCTTAAAAGTCACGCGTGAAAGTGATCCATGGACAGATGTCGACATTGTCGGTAATCGGATTATCGGGCGCAGCGTGACGACGACGCGACGTCGACGTGACGACGCGACGTGGCGCCGTGTCGCGCTGTCATCCTGTCAGTCTGTGACTACTAGCAGCGGGGTTCGCATCAGAGTATACAGATGGATAGGTACGGCATTTAAAGGGATTATCGTTCCGTGTGGTGCTGGACGTACAGAATAGCAACAACCAAATTTCTTCTCGTGGACATCGTAAAAGGCGTCTAAGGGACTTATTAGAGAACGGGCAGCAACGTTCTCTATGCATTTTACCACCATACTGCGATCGTCAACACGTCTGCCAAGCAAACACACCCCTATCTAAGCACGACGTCTTTCAGCTGAAATGATGATGATGTAAGTAATTCCTTTCATCATCATCGCGGAAATCGAGAGTATGAACGGCACTTTTCCTTGGGAGGTAAGTAAGCTAGTTTTCTCTGCAGTGTCAATAATTTAAATTTCCGAAAAATTTTGACATCGCATTCTTAGCCAATCAAATTGAAACTTAACCCTAATTATTATAATACGTAACCCTATCGTAACATCTCTGTTGCCCGGATTTTCAGGCAGTCGTGTACTTTTAGTACACCTACATTTCGTCAATTATGTTTAAGCAGACTCCGGGCAACTACTCAGAAATTCCTGTGCGAAAAAGTCAATAAAACTTTGCCCGACCTGGGAATCGAACCCAGGACCTCAGGCTCAGCAGTAACGAGATCAACTTTGTCTGGTCAGGTTATGATATCGCTTTGTAAAGTACCTACCAATGTAGTTTGCGATTGAATCGCTAAACTAAATCATAACGATGACTGACACCTAAAAAAGCTTGTTAAAAAATGACCGTCAATTTTATTTTATTGAAGATTTTTTTTTGTAATTTTCTTGGAATATGTTGCAAATACATATTGCAAATATCTTCTGTTCAGATTTCTTTAAAGTTGGCTAATTACCTTAAGGTCTTAAGGCTCATTACATTTCATCTACCATTATAGAAAATGATTTAGGTAAGACTAATAATTATCGCCTCTATATTTCAAACCTCTTCGGGTTGCTGTATCCTCGGAGCTGTTCCTTCTTTGTCAGGCAATATATGCCTGACAAAGAAGGAACAGTTCCCTATATAGGTAGGATGTGCTACCTATATAGGTAGCACATCTTTTAATATACACGAGTGCCGTATAATATACTTTCCCTTCAATTTGCAGTTTTATTGTTATTATTATTGGTTGGCTACATTCTATTGCTTCTTTATAGGATAAGTTTCTAATAAAGGATAATTTTTCGTCGGTTATACAAAAAAGAACCAGCTGTTTCATAGAAAAGTCCAATACCTACGCGGTCAATAATGTATGAAACAGCTGATTTTTTTTTATAAAACTGGCGACAAAATTTTTGCGCTGAGGGGTCTAGAATGATATGTTGAAGTCATGGTTACAGTTTGCGCACTGGATAAATATTTCCTAGACTAAGACAGTATCCACAACTTTCATGTAGCTTTAAATATTATTTGCGGAATGTCATAATGGGCTGATGCGCCACTGAAGACTGTCTGCAGTCTTCGGAATTGCACGTCTGGACTAACGCATTATTTAAGTGAATGGTTCTGCCGATCCAGCCGCTGTTCACGGTTCACAGCATTCTCGGACATTTCTTGGTTATTATACAACTATTACGAACGAAACATTGTTTCCTTCCCCTATCATATTCTTTACGAGTACTTGGCATGTATAGTTAGAAAATGGGATAACTATCGAGATGACTAATAAAGAAAAAGTCATGTTGCCCCCCCAAATAAATTAAGATAAGGACAAAACAAAATAAATTCTGTTGCTCTTATCTCAATTTACTTAAAAGGAATCTTGCTCAGGATTTATTTCATTATTGCTTTAGTAAAAACGTTGAGTATCATCGTCAAGTAAATTCCTACCTCAAACCTCGACGGGCGCAGCACCTCTACCGCGAGCTGCATTCTACTCCGGCATTTCTATTTTACTTTTGGTAAGCGCGTTCAAGGAAATTCTTTTTACTCTCAACCTTCCTTCGCACTTTTTCAATTCTTTTCAACCATTTGATTTTTCAAATAACGCGTGAGATCTGCCTTTGAATGTATCCGATGTGAAGTTCGCTCACAGTCAGAGGTGAAACTAATCACAGTTAGCAGTCCGGAACACGTTCGTTTTGATTTGACCAATTAGCGATTCATGGCATTTGAATAGATTCCTCATTTGGCTTTCATTCGTGAATAGGGACGTTTTCAAGTTCCTACGCTTTGGCTCGTTTTGTAAAGAACATAAACTTTTTAATGTTATACAGTCTTTGGTGTAATGTATGGTACCTACACAAAATGGTCAGTGGGTCCTAAAAATACAAATGCTAGTTACATGAAAAGGAAATGAAAATTTCTTATTTCAATCGTTTAAACAAAATGGAAGACTTAAAATCTATTCAACCAACAACAATTTTTCTTTCTTTCTTTTCTTTTTACGCTTTTGATTTGAATTAGATTATGAGTCAAGTTAAGTCACGTTTCAAACGCAATTTTGCCATGGTCACCATCCAAAAACCATTATGTTTCTGAACTGTATCATATAAAATCACTCTGACTAGGGCTTACTAAGCATGACGCTAATTCGTTCGATGTAATTGATCGCAGGCGCATTCTGCCGCACGTCGCGAACACTTGCGCACGATAGGGTTACCAGCTATTAATTATAATATGTCACGTTTGTAATTGTAGAGCGATGATTTTGTGGATGGGTGCGTTGGGTAGTGTTATGGTGCACCTACATGTGTAGCATTTTGAACAATAAATTATTTAAAAAAAACATGCATAATGTTATGTTTTGCAATTGTTTCTCGTAGTATATGCGCTTATAGTAAAATACAACATAAAAATAGCATTCTTTTATATGTCAGCTGAGTGACACTACGAGCGGATTTGATTAACCCCAAAGTTACCCAAACGTCACCTGATTGATATTGCCGAGCTTTACCAAGTGGACCGAATGACGCCCGACAATTCATGAACTTCTGATTTTCAGCTTGGACTAAGCTTCGGTTGGTTTATGCCCAAAAATAAAAATATGGCCGGGTCATGACTTTTTGGCCGAAAATGTCCGACAACAAAAACAAAGCTTTGGCTGAAAATGGCAAAAAAGTCAAACAAAGCTTCGGACGGTTACTACCGATATTCAGTATGTACCGGTAGCCCACCGATGATTTTGATATTTTTTAGTAGACTTACAAATAAATTAATTTTGTGCAAGTCGCCTGTACTTAGAAAATATATTATCATGTTTTTTTAAATATGACGATTCGCCCGATTCGGCCTACTTAATTCGTGCGAGTCGACTAATAAGCTGTTTATCCGAATTCTAGGTACATGATCGTAGTAAAATAGAAGTCGCTTATTCCCCGGGAGTGCCTGCGACTAGCATCAAAAGAAGCTTTGGTAGAATGCGAGGGCAAGTTTCAGAGATAGCACTTTCACTTTACCTAAGCGTGTCAAACGATTGTGACGCTTATTAAATGTTGTTAATGTTCATATTCCTATACACGAAAGTGAGCAAGCTTTTCATGTTCTCATCCCACTTTCTAAGTCAGATTTTTTACATGAGAATTCCTACTTCAATGCTTGTACTTTAGCTTAAGTCTAGTCAAAATAACAGTTTTTTACTAAATTGTGAAAGAATTGATATACATAAAACCCAAGATACACAATCAGCGTCTCAAAAACGTCCGCATAAATAGGGCGCAATGTGCGCAGGTGTCAAATAGTATCGTCAGTCATCTTTCAGTCAGTCTTTTTGGACATTGGTTTGTAAAAACCACTTTAAGTCATGCGTGTAAGGTTGAATTTGCAAAAAAATGTATTTTATCGTAACTATAACTACTGACGTGTAATTGGGGACAGTTTTACGTGTAACTTTTGTTCGAGACTGTGCATCTTGGATTTTTTATAAATCAATGTATGAAAATAATAATACTGCGAAATTAATACATTTTTTAACTTCTGGCTGTTTGTTTTATCCGGCTAATCTGCAAAACGGCTGGACTTTCAATGGCAGATAGGTAGGTACGGCAAGTTTTATTTTAGAAAAAGAATTAGGCTTCCGCGCAAATAAAATAAAACCTATTAAATCCACTTACACGCGCGCGAAGCCGCGGGGAGAAGCCAGTACCTACATAGTTTATAAAACAAATAGGTTAAAAACTGTGTTATATTAGTGCATGCAGAATCACAAATACAAATATTTGTACAACACGTCGTGTATTATTTGCTTACCTTTATTTAAGCATAATCATTTAAATCGCATTAAACGGATTAAATGAAAAATACAGACATTATGGACACAGAAAATTCAACCATCTTTCGAAATCATAGGGTTGAGTTTCCATTACGGTGGTGTACACGACCAAAATAATTTATGATATAAATCGGATAGGGGCGATACCCAGGGGGGTTGTAACAGGTGGTGTAATAGCGTAGACAGATCAACCCTAATTTTTGGGGATGATTTTAAGCTTAGCTTTTCGTGTCAATACATTTGGCTCGCAGATTATTGTCTGAATTTTTGGAAGTAAGCAGGTCTTTCTAAAGTCGACGTTCACGAAGACGTAAAAATATCGCGGCGTGGGAGTGTGTGTGTGTGTGTGTGGTGTGTGCGATAAAATATCGCGGCGTGGGAGATTGTGTGTGTGGTGTGTGCGATAAAATATCGCGGCGTGGGAGATTGTGTGTGTGGTGTGTGCGATAAAATATCGCAGCGTGGGAGTGTGTGTCTATGTGTTTGGTGTGTGTGCGATAAAATCCCGCCGCGATATTTTTACGTCCGTTCGAACGTGAACTAACGCTTTATTTATATTATACCGCGAATGTTGTGTCATGTTTGTAGTTAGCAGGTAGGTAGATATGATCTGACGATTACAAATAGGTACGTGCATGTGCGTACAATTACTCGTAATGGTCAGATAACAGAGACAAACTCAGAGGTCAAAAGGATATCTTCTGTCTATGTAGTATTTTCCAACTAGGTTAAGGTCGGCTTCCAGTCAAACCGGATACATCTGAATACCATTCTTTTACATGGAGCGACTGCCCCCACAATCTACTTAATGGATAACACAACAATACACCCTTTGGTAAGACTGGTTGTCACTCTTTCTGGCTTCTGACTCGTAACGAATGTCAAAGATCTGCAAACGACAGCCGGGATCAAAGGCTTAAGGTGCTTTCCGAGGCCAATGTACGACTAAACGCCGACAGACGCTACGCCGACAGACTGAACACCGACAAGACTTTACTTCGATGGGACTCTTCGCCGACAGGACACTTCGCCGACAGGGCTCATCAGGTAGGTAATAGGTTAGAATTGCGACCGCAACCACGCGCGAGACAAGCGAGCGTAGCGAGTGGTGCCACGGCAGCGGCCGGCGAGCGCTACTTCCATGTAAGTGGCAGTTATTGGACTATTTAGTAACAGCGCAAGGATGAGCCCTGTCGGCGATGAGTACTATCGGCGAAGTGTCCTGTCGGCGAAGAGTTCCGTCGAAGTAAAGTCTTGTCGGTGTTCAGTCTGTCGGTGTAGTGTCTGTAGGCGTTTAGTCGTACACTCTTCCGAGGCACTGCGGGGTCTCGCTATGTTTTGGATACTCACCCATGCACGGACTGATTTCGGCAAGCATTGCTTAGCCTTGAATATCGACCCCAACGGCTCTTATAATTTAGCCACTAAGTAAGTAGTACAGTAAAGTACTTTAACAGTGACCATGACTGTGAGTTTGTTACTACTCAGTCGGCTAAGTAAAACCAACGCCATGTCAGTACAATACAACTATTTGCTTAATGTCCCTCGGGAATCATCGCATTTCCGAATAGAAACGAGCTTTCCTCCCATTTAAAAAATAAATTAGATTAAGTAAAAAAGAGTATTAACAACTGTATAGACTACCAAGTCGATTGAAAGTTTCCGGTCTGCACCTTGTCAGAAGCGCAACTGATAGAAATCCGACGACTGACGAAACATGAGGTTTGCCGAGGGACATTAAGAAAATAGTTATACGGTACATTATCTAATTTATTAAAAAAAAAAATAACGTGTAAAAGTGTTATTTATAACCAACTAACAAAACGAGTCGTTACACAAAGTAAAGCGCCCAGGCAGGCGATTTAGTTTACGTAAATAATTTAATCAAGGAAAACGTGAGGAAACCGTCATGTCCTAGAACCAAACAATTGAAGACACATCTACGAAACCGCAATGGGCCCGCGTGGTGGGCACGGCCAGGTCCCACTCGATGAGAGACGGCTTGTATCCCAGCAGTAGGAACCAATTACATAGGCCGATTATGCTAAAACAAGTATTAGATATTAAGTACTATTCAAAAATTAGATATAATCGCCTGAAAAAAAAAACCTGAAACCTGCTTCATGCACTACCGTCGTGGAACATTGGCACTTTGTTCTACGACACTACTTTCCGCCTCACTGCCTCCCTACGATTAGGAGCTCCATGTTGTTCTCCTCATCGCTGTCACTGCGGCGAACTTGTCAACAGTCTCGGACACCACGACCTATCTTGCAGCCGAAGTGCGGGTCGCTTAGCGCGGCACGCGAACATTAACGACATCATCCGACGAGCTCTTGTCACCGTCGGCGTTCCAGCTGTATTAGAACCCTTTGGCTTGGCACGCGACGATGGCAAGAGACCGGACGGCATGTCTTTATTTCCATGGAAGATGGGTAGGCCTTCAGTGTGGGATGCAACGTGTGTCGATACTCTTGCGCCATCCCATCTTCCTGGCTCGGTGTGCTGTGCTGGCGTTGCCGCTGCGGCTGCGGAAAACCTCAAGCAGCGATAGTATAACAACATTATTAGTAATTAAATTTTCGAGCCGTTTGGGGTTGAAACCCTCGGGCCGTGGGGTCCGAGTGCTCATGCTCTCTACAAGGAAATCTCAAAACGGTTGGCTGACACTTCCCGTGACCCAAGGGATGGTTTTTACTTTGGCCAGAGGCTGAGCATTGCTATACAACGTGGTAATGCCGCCAGTCTCTTGGGTACATTACCAGTCGACAGCGATGCGGATGAGTTTTTTGACGCTTTGTTTTAGTTTATTCGCTGTAGTTATATAGTTTAATTGAAATAAATCCCCTGAAAATATTGTTCTGTAAACGAGATCAACAGAACGTGTCATGAGCCTTTGTTGATGTTCTATCTATACAACATAATTTTTAGTTCCTATATGCTAAACCTGCATATAGTTTTTTTTCAGAATAAGTAACTGAATCGATTCCAATATTTGTACACCATGTTATTTTTTTGCCAAAAAAGTCTTGCAATTGTAATGGAAAATGTTATCACCAGTTAATTACAATACAATCGCAGTACGGTTAGGTACCAACTGCCTAATCAATGAGCACAATACGACGCTGGACGCGCGGGCGGTGAGGGGTGCCCGTGGTGACCATGTTTGTGTAGACAACTATACATTGAGGAGTGCAGAAAGGTAATACTTTTATGTAATACCTAATACCATTAGAAATATAAAACATAAAACCCTACTATCCTACTAAAATTATAAACGTTAAAGTTTGAATATTTCGATGCTTGAATGTTTGTTACTCAATCACGCAAAACCAACTTAACGGATCTGGATGAAATTTGGCACTTAGATAGTTTGTAACCGGGAATAACACATATTATACTGTTTCTACCAATAGTAGGTTCACGTGGGATAGTTAATACGTAAAACGCGTATTTAGCGTACGGGTGGGAGAATCAGTTCAATCAGTTAACTGTTATTATTAAGAAAAACCTGTTGACTCTAACTGTTATTTTATGCACGTAAAATTTAGTGTAATTGCCTTGAAATTAGATTTTTTTTGGCACAATCAACGGTAGGATTTTTTTTTTAAACAAATACCCATACTAAAAGTTACTGAAATCAATTCAGTAGTAAATTTCTTTAAGAACAAACTACTTTCAGGTCTTGCGTTTATTCCGTTATACCTTGTTTAATGGCAATCGATCTAATGCATCATTTTGACATCCATTGCTTCATAGATTTGACAACATTCATCTACTCAACAACTAAAAAGCTGAATTGGCCAAATAAAAAGCATTGATTTCTTTTTTCTTTCGACGATTTTGTGTGTGTTACAGTTTTATTCCGCTGAGGATGTGGCATTCGGATGAATACATTTTACAATGTTGTTCGAAGCGCATCCAGGCTTGCGTTGTTTGTACGATGCCGCGACCGCGACCAACCCACTAATTACAGAGGTACTTGTGCATAAAACTGACACACAGGTACAAACTACATACCGCTCTAGTACGAACACACACAACCGACATAGTTTACGTTACCACAAATTTTTCAGGTGAACTCCAGGCCAAGTGATGAGTTTAATTAAAGTTACACAAAGTCCTTAAAGACGTTGTGTAACTTGAATTAAAAGTCACAGTGGTGAGCAACAACGCTGAGCCTTAAGTTCCAGCGTTGTTGCTCACCAATGTGACTTTCAAATTCGAAGTTTATTCTACTTTGGTACTCTTTTATACAACATTTTTGAGTGTCAAAGAAACGGGTGATTTTAGTGTCTAAAATCACCATTCGGTCTTGAGCAAACGTAGCGATCAGTACTCATGCTTCTTGTGAATGAGAAACCTTTGGCTAGCAGTGCAACCATTAATAATAAGCCAGTAAAATAGACTGATTCCTATGATGTTTGCTAATGAAGTGTATGTTGAAATATGTGGTAAGTAGCCTGCAGACAGTGGGTGAGATTACGATGTATCGGAAGGAACTATCCTTGTATCGCTACCGAAAGCGAGCAGAGTAGCACTGTCCATATAAACAAGACTGATTAATTAAATTTTGTTGTTGTTTCATTAGAATTTAAGAAGGTTTTACGTATGGTAAATAATAAAAAAGACTTGTTTTACTTTTTTTTATCTAAGACTAAAAAATTAAGGATGTCCGGCCTTTTTACCCAAATGTCCGGCTAAAGAGACTGGATTGTCCGGCTTTTCGGTTTTAAGACCTGACAAATTCTAATTGCACGTAGTTAGCATAAGTCGTTCGAAGCTGCAAACTAGTTTTTACTTTACTGTTGTCTGTCCTAATAAGAACCATATCCCAAAAAATCAGGAGGTAAGGGCAGTGCGCAAATTTTTGCGAACTAACGCGATTTTTGTATCTACGGTGCCCGGCGACATTTTGATTTAAATGTACCTAGCTATGCAGAAAACACTATTAGAATCGCCCTTGGATATGAATAAGGTAATATTATAAAACGAGTAAGTATTTTTAATGAAAAAAACGGTCAAAATTTACGTTCAAGTTTGACTATAATTTAATGTCTTTTTGTTTGACCTTCAGAATGACATGGAAAAATGCTTTCACCTCTAAAACGAAACTGGGCAAAACAAATGCCTACCGCACGCAGCTCTGGTCCGGCCATGGCACTGTCCTGCCGGAAAGTACAGAAAAGCATTATAACCCCTTGGCTACAAGCTACAAACGTGACAGGACATGATATTTCCACTTTCAAGACCTTGAATTAATCAAAAATAAGACGCGAATGTCGATAAGCTCGGGTTCAACTGTTATGACAGGGGATCAGACGGGTCACACGGACAGTGTTCGCGAGACGTGTGTGTGTGTGTGTGCGCTGGGGTGTGTGTGTAAGTGTATCTTTGCGATTGCACGTGACGCCGTGTCGTCGCCACTGTGATATTAAACTAGGTTACAGCGGTTCTCAAAGTAAGCGCCATTTTGGGGAACGGTTTTTGCTTGAATTTGGGCGTGGAACTGTCAAAAATTGGGCAACAGGTATTAAATACTGTCAATTTTGGTATTCATAACCAACATTATACAAAGCGGTGACACGATCAATAGATAAGCATACCTGGTGCAAGAATGTGGCTATAAGAGTTGTGGAAAACCAAAGAATATATAGAGTTTAGAGATACTACTGAGATTGCGACTAAAATGTGGAAAAAGAACTCATGCTCTTGCTCCGCCGAGTTCTTTTCAACCGACTTCAAAAATGAGGAGGTTATCAATTCGGGTTGTTGTTTTAATGTATGTTCAGGCATAACTCCGTCATAATAGACGGATTTGCAAATTTCTTTTGTTTTGTTCGATAGTGGTTTATTCCGAAATGGTCTCATTTCAATTTTATATAGATCTGAATTTTATATAGAATTTTATATAGACTCAATCTTATATAGACAAAGGAACTCTTCAAAAAATGACAGCAAATCAACGATTGCTGCTATCGTATAAATATGCAATGTTGACGCAATCACACAACATAACATCACGCCTGTACACTCGAAAGGGTAAAGCAAATATATTCAGTATACCTATGAGGGTACAACCACATATTCTATCCAAGTTAATAGACATAGTTGCATATTTTTCGTTGAAGAAGAAGTTAAACTTTGATTATCTAAAAATGAAAACAGTGAAAAAACTGTCTTTGGACATGTATTTCACGCCTCAATTGTTTTGCGTTATCTAAACCTGCGCAATACTTATCGTACACAAGTAAAAATTAAATAAAAATTCAACTCTCTCTATTATGGTTCAATAATTGCGCAAACTTCAACATTTACCCGAAACGGTAAAAAACATTGCGAAATTCGTGACATGTATTGATCATTAAGAGCCCGCCTAAGTAGGTACCTAGTTGTTAATAAACTATTATGTTACAAATGTACAAAACAAGAACACTCAGCAAATTATACCTATCAGTATTAACACCAGTTTGAGATCCGCTGATCCCACCCCCTGGCGAGAGCGCGCCGTTGCTTGGCGAACACACTCGCCGAGATCGCGCCAGAAAAAATTTAATTGTGAAATACGACCAGACACCGCCCCCCCTCCGCCCTCCGACACCCCTGCGCAGCCTTCACCCCGGCGGGCCCAAAATCAGCGCGTTGTTCAGGTGGGCGGGCCTTAGATAACGACCTGGAGCTCCTTCTTGAATAACCTTTGAAAGAATCAAGTGCGTATTGCCCTTGCTTTATAAGATTTCAGTGCAGTAGGTACCTAACTAAACCCGCTACGTTTACAAATCTGTGGAAAGTGCAAAATACTATTGAAAATATATACGGGCTGATTTTTTAGTCACCGTCCAAATTTTTCAGGGTCATAGTACCCGTGAAATTGAACAACTTTCTCCAAGGAACATGGGTCGAAATATGAAAAAAAAATCGACCTCCCATGCAAAATCAATAGTTAGCTGGTCGATTTTGTATGGGAGGTCCGATTTTTTTTTTCATATTTCGACCCATGTTCCTTGGAGAAAGTTGTTCAATTTCACGGGTACTATGACCCTGAAAAATACTAAGAGTAAGACTGCCACGGGCTAAGTGCGGATTCATCAGCCTAGGAGAGAGCACAAATAAAGCTTTTCACGGGCAGGCCGTCTATTTCTATGAGTATATGGTGACGTTGGCCGAGACGGTTGGTATGTATTCTTCTTCTCCAAATCTAGGTTTCTTACACTGTTCCGACCCAGTAGGTGGCTTTATGTATTGCAGCGTCAGAGGCGCTGTTCAAATCGTCAAGAGTTCAGGTGAACGGACATTTAGGACACTCTAGGTTTGTAGGAAGGTGTTGACAATATAATCTCTAACTGTGGCTGATGAGGCGTCTCCATGTTTTGTGATAGAAACAAATAGGCTACCAAAGTTAAGGTAAAACAAGACTTTCAGGATTTCATCGCTTAAAGACGAAGTCAAATCATTTATTTCAATTAGACAAATAAAAGCTTCAGCCTGCCTTTGTTTATTGTTTGCGGAAAGTTTAAATCCTACTGATATTATAAATGTGAAAGTTTGTGAACATATTTGGATGTTAGTTACTCAATCACGCAAAAACGGCTGAACGAATTTGGTTCAAATTTGTCACACAGATAGTTTATAACCTGGATTAACACATAGGATAGTTTACATCCCGGTAGTACGTTCCTGTGGGATAATTTTCCACCTCCACGCGGGCGAAGCCGCGGGCTACAGCTATTTAAATAAATAGATAGATCGTTTATTTGGTGCATATAAAAGACTCAACACAACATACAAAGCTCGATGAACAGTGGTGGCCCAATGGTAACAGCCACGACTTACAAGAGTGTAAATTATTTCATCACCACTGCTCTCAAAATGGTGAAGGAAAACATTGTGTGGAAACCGTGTGGTGGCTTACGGCCCACTACCTGTCACAGACAACTTTCTAGATGTCAGATACCTCTCCAAAAGATAGTTTCGTATGAACCGTCCTATATTTAGAAAGGCGTTAACCCTCACTTGGTTAATTTTTACTTTTTAATAGAATCTAAGAGAGATCAAAAACAAACATTTTTACAATACAAGTAGTTCACAAGATATTAAAGTTTGTAGGCCGTTAAATAACATAAGTTTGGATGATTCCATCACTTGAGAGCATCTAACCCAAACTTATCTTAGCTAAATGTACTTTAAAATACTTTAACTGCCGGATGAAATGATTATTATCTGTATGTAGAATCAATTGATGTGTCCTACAGTCAGTAACGTAAGTATAACAGTTTTTTTAAGAAATAACGTTTCACGCGTTTTTTGCTATTTTCTCGAAAACAACTTTTAGGCAGAATGGGCAAGTAATTCCATAGAACGTTACTGTTTGAAAATTATTTACAATATTTTAGTTATATGAAGACGATGGACCTGGAATAAAATTACTATTCTACAATAGGTACAACGAATTAAAAACGAAACGACGATAGATAAATTATAATAGTGTCGCTCTATTCGGATTTAAACAACGGTCATATTACAAAACAAGGATTTTCTTTAGGTACCTATGAGCTCGTTTTTGAAATAAGAATGTAACAGAAATCGAAATACAGTTCTTTTTAAAACTGACAACTTAGTCCGGTGTTAAGTTTAATTTTTGTCTTAAAAACTTTACCTTAATCGAAATAAACTTTACCCTGATCGAAATAATGTTGGGAATTCAAAAACTGACTTAAGAGCTTTAGGCTAGATCACGTTTTCAGATAGTTTAACACTATTGAGTAAGTAAATGCAGGATTCGTATTAAATCCACAATGAACCTGCTGTTTAAAAAATGAATCATCTTAATCAGACGTAGATTAATGGCATCCGAAAGGCCATCATCAGCATCATAAAGACTCATTTCAATATGGCACCGCCTCGCTTGCACCCGGGCGGCAACACGTGTGCCCCGGAATGCACCCGCGACCGCGCTAGGGTGCATCCTATGGGGTGCATAACAATGGCCCGGGCAAACATATTGCTATACATTTAATAATAATTGAATTTCGCGGGGACGGTAATTAATAAATTCCGAATAAAGAGAACTTTGTATTTGAACGCAGAGGTACCAGAATGAGGGGAGCTGTTTTATTGTTTGTGTGAGCGGCAGGTTTGTGTGTCACACTTGTTGCTGTTTTTTGTCAGGTGACATTATAAATCAACAGGCGATAATGCTTTGAAGGTATTACCTAAACCTAAAGCTTATCATAATATATGTTATCCTACTTCCTACTATTTAATAATTAAAATGTTAACGTTTTATGTTTGTTACTCAAAGCCGTTGACAAAAGCTAGTTATTATTAAAATGCAGTTTGTATACGTGTTTACCTTTTAAAGTTCCTAAAGGCCGGCGCAACGCGATAGCACGTCGCAACACTAGTAGATCATTTTCCTTGTAGTTTTCATAGAAATTCGTGTCGCGGTGTCTGTCGCGTCTGCCTATTGTAAACATTGATGTCGAAGGAGCAAATTAAAAATAAAAACATTTTCTTACGACAAAGCTCAAATTTATTTGCTTGGAAAGGGTTTAAAATTGTGCAAATACATAAGTACATTTCGAAATTTTAAAAAATAAACAGAAAATGGCCTTGGAATTAATATATAGGTAACAAATATTTCCTTCTGTTTGTTGCGCTAACACACGTTAGAACTTAGTTTGAGGAACACGAATATTAATGTTCTGTGAACAATTTCACAACAGTTCTGCTTAGCGTGGTGTACTTCTACCGAACAGTAATATCAATTTATTAAGGGAGCGTGCATGCGTATCAAACTTGGTATTTAACGCACCATTGTACAATTACTGTTTTAACAAGAGCTTATGTTGATCTAAAAAAGATTTGATAAGCGAATAAGGCTTAAGTGACTTACCAAGACTGGCTAAATATAGTAAAAGCTGATTTGCCACGTGTGTTCGGATATATAGTAACATTCTAAATGATTTTAAAACTTTCGATATTAAATCGTTTAAAAAAACGAAAAAAAAAAAAACGAAATGGTTAAAAACGAAAAAAGAAAATACAACATTAAAAATTTTACTGACGGGAATTAATTTTTCATGTAACCAAGAATATTTATATGCTATGATATAAGCTAAACATTTTTCTCTACAATGTATTTTAAAACAACTTCACATGTATGTAGGTACCATGTTTTATGCTTTCTATTTTTAAGGCGTATGTCTAGTTCTGAATTTAGAGATGGTTCGTCGACGTATTTGGCGTCAACGAAACTAGACCGTCCATTTTCGTTAATCGACTAGTCGATCAACTAGTCGAATTCGTCGACTAGTTTACGCGTCAACTTTATAAACTTTGCGACGACTTTTTACGGCGGCGGTGAAGCAGGCGGTAGACTTGTCTCTCGCGTGCTGTTGGTATATTCATTTCAACTTCCCTTCATACTTTTCCAGGCCGAATCCTGAATAGAGTTAATTATAAAGTTGTATTCACTATTCTATTCTGGCGTATACAGGTTGTCCAGTAAATAGTACGACATAGTGCAGGGGTTAATAGCTTGGGTCAATACCTACCAAAAACACGTAATATATGTTCCGCAATATGTTACGGATTTACAGTTATAGTGTTAAGCGATAAGAAAATTGTTTAGTGGAAATTTAAACAAATAACAGTATTTCTTGAAAACATTCCTGTTTTTGATATAAAAAAGACTTATCCATGAGTAGAGTAACTATTCACGAATAGTTTGATGTAAAAAAATATTAGAAAACGATTTTTGGAGGAAAATAAATTTTGTATGACGGTAAATCCGTAACATTTTGCGGAACATATATAATATTATGTTTTTTAGTAGGTATTGACCCAAGCTAACACCCCCTACACTTTGTCGTACTATTTACTGGACACCCTGTATAGAAGATCAACTGATTTTATGTAGGTAGGTATAAATTAATATTTTTTATTATTAAAAACAGTATAAACTCTATATAACGACACTGAAGGGACTATGTATTTACAACTTTACAAATATTTACATTAATTAAATAAATATATACAAAACCAGTTAATCTTAAAGTATTCGAAATAGCTCAGTACTTTCGTAATTATGCACTAGTTGAACTCTGAGTTTGAGCGCAAATAGGCAAACAATGAACGACAAAAATTAAAAACTCTATACAATGTGAAAAACACAAACAAAACCCGTTTGTTTGTACTTGTACAAACGGGTTTGTTTCGCATCGTCCGAGCAGTCCATTGCCTTCCTCTTACGCACACGCGAAACTACCATCCATAACTGCATCCTTTCGTTTACATAACAATACTTTTATTTGACCCGTACAAATATCAACTCCCGCATTTAAAAATTGTTTTAAAATTAAAATTGAAATTTGTTTCCACGATTATTTAATATGTAAGGGCGCGCGGACGAATGAATCTACGTTCTCGCGACGGACGGTCGTCGCGTTCAACGTCAGTTACGCCGTGAACGCCGTCAGAGGCGTCTACGGATTCGACTAGTCCATCGATTATCGCTGAACCGTCGACTCGTTCACAGTACTTCGACGGTCGAATTAACTAGTCCGTTCATTCAACGCCCATCGCTAGTTCTAATAGAAGAACTGAACTAGACTTTGTACAGTGTGTGTTGCCAGTGATGACCTATGGCACAGAAACGTGGTCGCTCACAATGGGCCTTACCAGAAGGCTTAAAGTCACCCAAAGGGCAATGGAGAGGGCTAAGCTTGGAGTTTCCCTACGTGTTCGAATCAGGAATAAATAAATCCGCAGGAGAATCAAGGCTTCCGCCATAGTCCGAAGAATTTTAAAACTTAAGTGGCAATGGGCAGGACACTTTGCTCGCAAAACAGATGGCCGATAGGGCCGAAAGGTTCTGGAGTGGCGACCGCGTACCGGAAGACGTAGAGTGGGAAGGCCTCCCACAAGGTGGACCGATGACCTTGTGAAGGCCGCGGGAATCCGCTGGATATGGGAAGCACAGAACCGGTCGAAGTGGAGGAGCCTGGGGGAGGTCTCTGTCCAGCAGTGGACGTCTTTCGACTGAAATTATGATGATGATGATGATGAATGATATCTAGTTCTAAGCACCCCACGCTCTCTTACAGAACCCTTATTGCGTAAAACACTTTTAATTAGAATCTCAATGATTTTGAAGGTTATTGCCAATCCATTGCTTCATATTATATTCTAAAAATTTGTCTGCTCAACAACGTAAATAAAGCAATGAATGTTTTTGAACTGTCAAAATGGCAGCTATTCCTACTATTAGTGTGTTAGGTACACAATTACCCCGCAGGACATCGTATCTTGTCAAGCCAGCAGGCTTAGCATGACGTTTTCTATTTCTACTCTACTGTAGAATAGAAATCGCTTGTCTACATTTCTCGGTGAAAAACTGTCAACTGTCTATACGGAAACGTGATTTTTGTCTACTCTTCCGACGACAAAACGCTTGTCTACGGTTCTCCTGCTAAACCTGCAGGAATAAGATACAACAATATAGTAACACTTCTCATAGATAAACTGTTGAATAATTGTTAAGTACTTAAAAGGAATCGTGAAACTTTGCCGTTTGATGGGTTGACACATCAAACGATGAAGTCAGTCAAAACCAAAAAATACACTACCATAATAAGGAATTGACTTAGTAACGTGTACTAATAGATTGAGATAGTAACATGTATTTATTGTAATTGTTTATTGTATTTATTAAATTCCTGGGGCTTGTTTTACTGTGCCTGAATGACTTCTACCAATAGGAAGTTGCTCTGAGATGGTGAGACAAGCACAGGCTTAGCATGACGCTTTCTATACGGCCGGTCTATTATGACCGGCCTTTGACCACGACCTTTTTCGCACGTTCTTGTCGTACGTGATCCACTTTTCATCATCAGTTATCAGTTTCTTCAAAAATGGTTCGGTTTCATTACGTCGTAATAAAGAATCACAAATGAGTACACGGTTCATTAGGTTTCTTTCAGTGAGGTCGTGAGGTACCCAAATATCGAGCTTTTTTGAGTACCCAGTTTTCTTCAAATGCGCCAAAACTGTTTTGTGGTCAACTCCCAGTTCTTCAGCTACGTCGTAACTACTGATATGCCGCTCCACTTCTTGGTCCACTTTTTCAAAAATGGCATCCATTTTATCCGTAATAGGGCGACCAGAGCGACGTGCATCTTTGACATCAAAATTTCAGGATTGAAAACGCTGAAACCAAATTTGTGCTACTCTCACAGACACTGCACTACTAGGTCCATAAACATCGCAATTTTTTTTCGCGGCTTCTCATTTTTACCTTTTTCGTAGTAAAATTTTAAAATATATCGAATTTCTTCATTAGATTCACTCATCTTGACAGTACGAAAAACAAATGAAAATCACACATTTTCCTAATTTGAATTTGGAATTATGTTCTTTAAAATTTAAAGTTTCAATGATATCAAAACCAGCCAGATACAAATAGTAAAGCCAAAGAGATTGTATTACAAGTTCATACATACTATAATGCGAAAAGACTTTTTCCCCAACCTAATATTTGGATTTAAGACACAACAATGTCCGTCATCACTTGCTCGCTGAGATGAGACTGCGACTAGATTGTGAACGTTTTTCAGGTGTTGTGTCTTAAGTCCAAAATCCAATATAAAAAAAACTACAACAAAATCATTGTGTCACGCCTCTTACCCGTAACTATGATCTTAGCGTGACATTCAACAAACACGTTCATGGCTGTTACATTACTGTCACTTTACCTTTGATTCGAGTGTCCCCATATTGTCATTCCTTACTGGGGATTAGTCAAGCACGATCCGACTCGGCGAGGGAGGGATGCTAAATAGGCGTTGCACATTTTATAGGGGCCAGAAGAGAAGCGGATATGTGTGACGTGAGGAATTGGCGAATATGAGAATACTGTGTCGTCATCATAATCAGCCTATAATCTTCCCACTGTTGGGAATCTGGCCTCCTATTTTCGAGAGGCTATATTCTACCACGTGGGCCCAGTGCGGGTTAGTAGACGTCACTTGTCTTCGATTTTTTGGTTCTAGATTCTTCGGTTTCCTCAGGATGTTTTCCTTCACTGTTTTGAGAGCAATGTTGATGAAATTATTTACTCAAAGTAAAGCGCCTGCCTGGATTCAAACCCACGACCTTCAACTTGTGAGTTGGGAATGGTAACTGTCAAAGAGTCAAGTGTTCAGAGTACATAGATCGGAAAGATTGCCAAACTTAAGTGGCAGTGGGCAGGCCACATTGCTCGCGGAACACATGGCCGATGGGGCCGAAAAGTTCATGCTGCAAGACGTAGCGTGGGAAGGCCTCGCACAAGGTGGACCGATGATCTGGTGATGGTGAAGGCCACCAAACCGGTCCAAGTGGCGGAACTTAACTATGTCCAGCAGTGGACCACTTTCGGCTGAAATCGAGATGATGATGATGATGTGACAAACCGCGACAACAAAGTTGGTCACAGTGGCTATTTAGTACCCCAAAATAGTATTTACTTATTTGAGGTTCACGAAAGAGTCATTATCTTAGAATGTTGTATAATATTTTTAGAAACGCAAAAGGTGAATTATTAGAGGCTCGATTAAATACATGTCTTTTCTAAAAATTTCATGACTGTTTCTCAATCGCTCGCTACCCGCTGTCGCCATGTCGCCCCGTTTTCTAGCCCCTCGGCTCCACGTAGCTTGCAATGTCACGGTTGACGCACGATTGGTGACGCGCACGCGTTACCGCCAGTTGTGGTGGGCAACCCTACGCCTGCCGAGTTTGTGAGTTTGCGTAGCCCTAGCTCGATCCATTACAAACCTAACAACCCCGTAATTTATGGATGCAAACCAATTATTCGGTGTTGGAGGTTAGATGTACTGTTTCTATGTTACCTAGAGTACAGTGCCCAAAACTTCTGAAAGTTGGAAGTTTTTATTTGTGTGTTATTATTATAGAAATTTGTTTAAGATCTACGGTTCATTAGGGAAAAGCAGATAATCTATCGACATTGCGTGTTAATGTTTTTGTTTTTTTAAATATTTTTTAAATCGTCGAGATTTGTAACACACTATCAATCAGAACCTGAATCATTTTGTAGGATATTGCCAAATTATTGCATAAGTTTGAAAAAAAAAATATGTGCCCGCAGGTTTATCAAAGAATAAACCGAATACAAAACTTTAAAACCCACTCAAAAGCTAAATGAAAAACCAGAAGCAAAATAAATTTCAGACACGTTGAAATAATGAAACGTGTACAAAAATTCAATCAATTTTTCATTAGCCGTGAACTGCAGGTAGATCGGGAATTTGCAGCAAACTATTCAATTTTACGTCGGTTTTTATTACCTGGGAGCCTTTTTAACGGAATCGCTTGTTTCATTACTGGTCTCGAAATATGTTAATCAGTGCAATTTGCTTATTAACATTCACGGCGAGGTATTTTAATGAAACAGGTTAAAATATATAAACCTATCGTAGCATAAAATCCAATTCAATTATTATTTCAGGTGAATGGAGATATTCCGGAGTACTTAGGTATGTGTAATTTATTTGCGCCAACTTGCAGGTTGCATCGAAATAACCAATATTGCATCCACTGCGTTACCGGAATTATTTGGTATGTTGGTCTCGACTTTTACTTGAGTTAACTCATCAGCATTTAAGTATGTACGTAGTTTTTTTTTGTAAGAATCCTGATAAAACCTTGTATGAATAATTACGATAATCCTTTAAAATGATCCTAAATAACTTCAATTTCGGAAGTCGGTGTCTCTGGATCTGTATTTCGGTTTTATGCCACCGACTTCCAAAATGTAAGTTGTTTTTCACTATGTAGGGTTTTTTTTATTTTTTGGATGTTGGTTGTTTTATGTATGTAAAAAAAACCCGACTGCGTAAAAGTGAACTTTAAAAGAGATGAGAGAACGAGAGAGGCATCTTCTTAAAATTAACCATAAAGACCTTTATTGCCTCTGACTGCATATGATTGCATAAAGTATTCAGTTGAATAGTCAACCTCTTAAAACAAAACTTTCTTGTTTCCATCTTTTTTAAAGTTCACAGTTATGCATTCGGGTTTATTGACCTTTAAAATAATTATTTTATTTTACACTCTTTAGCTAATATAATTATTTTTGACGTTAATAAGACCTATTTATTAAACCCTTTATTTTGATAACCCACTAGAAAGGTTCGAGGAAAAACAAAAATTATGGCGCCACAAATCGGTCATTTAAATTTTCATAATTTTAACAGCCCATAATTTTTTACCCAGAGTCTTTCTTACAATTGAGACGAATCTAATGACGCCTCTCGGCTACAGAGCGTGACATCCACATAAATAAATACATACATTCTCTCGAAAAACATAACCGACCGTCTGGCGCAGTCGGGTAAAAGAGATTATTTTTTCTTTATTTTTATGCTAGGTATCTACTTACCGTACACCAATATTCGTATACTACTAATTGCTATGTAAACAACAGTCTGTTATAGGATTTATTAGAACATCATCAAGATACATAAAGTTAATTAAATACGTAGTTATTAACTAAGCTAACGCAAAACGAACTCCAATCTACCAACTAAACCCTGAGGCATACCCAATCCATAAAATAATAAAAAAATCGGAACGGAACATACATACAAAAAAGCAGACGAATTGAGATTCTCCTCCTTTTTGAAGTCGGTTAAAAATAGATTTTGTAGGTAGCTGGTATTAATTGGTAAGGGAAGTAAGCATTGGCACTAAGTGGTCTTCTAGCATTAACGCCAAGACGTGGTTAATTATTACTAGACAGATTAACTTCGTTGAATCTTTGATTTTTGGGAAATGGCGTTTTGAAGCATAATATGAAAAGTAATATCTAGTTGACGCGCTCCACAGCAGCAGACACATGTACTTTGCATCGCTTTGAAACGAAAATGAGAGCGAGATCGCTCTCTTGGACCCACCACCACGCACGATTCGAGGCTCTTGCGGCTTTGTGACTACACCGACCCACTCGTGGCTCGCTCAACCCACGGATGCCACACATAGCTCTATTAGGGTTGGGGCATCTCCAGACACGAGTTTTAATCTTCGGATCATCATCATCATCATTTCAGCCGAAAGACGTCCACTGCTGGACATAGGCCTCCCCCAAAAGGGGGGTTTTGCCATAATCGCCACGCTTGGCAGGCGGATTGGCAATCGCAGTATGGTGGTAAAATGCATAGAGAACGCTGCTGCCCATTCTCTAGTAAGTCCCTTAGTCGCCTTCTACGACACCCACGGAAAGAAATGGGATAGTGTTATTCTTTTACGTCCGGCACCACACGGTACATTAATCTTCGGATATATGTAGGCAATACGTATATCCCAAAGTAGAAACATATATATATACCTAATGCTTCTACCTTGCTTCTACCCAGCTATAACATGGCAAACTTCTCCATGCACTTCCAGCTTTGTAGACAGGGGCATTTAATTAAGTTTTATTTACATAAATTATAAACGTTAATATGTAGTTTCACGTCGCGTGGGCACGCAATCAGACCATAAATGGCAGATATTCCGCTACCACCTTTTGAATTGAATATTTAACTTCGACATGACTCTTATCAAGGGGGGATCCAGGATTTATTTGTGGTCCAGCCAGGTACGAAGAGTCCCCAGCACCCTAATTGCGTAACACGCGATTAATCATAATCGGTTTCATTTTGACAGTTCAACAATATTCATTGCGTTATTTACGTTGTTGAGCAGACACATTTTTCGAACATATGAAGCAATGGTTTAGCCATCTGTTTCATAACGAAACAGATTATGATTAATCGTGGGTTACGCAATTAGGGTGCTGAGGTTTTCACTATGCAATTTTTTTGGTATTTTTTTTTTCATTTTATAAGTTTATGTACAAGAAAATATTGCGCAAATCAGATTGCCATAGATGGACGAGACATTTCCCGCGCATTCGTTCTGGCGATGTTAGTTTTATGTCAGTTTCCGTTTAGCAACTTGTGGTAGTATAATCCTACTTAAGGACGTAAGAAGAAACGAAAGATAAGTTAGATGCGCTAATCCTACAAGGTTATTTTATCCCATTTAATGACTATTTCGTGAAAAACTTATTCAATGGGATAATTTTTTTTTTTGAAGGATGATTAATAATTGATGATTTTAATTCTGCGAATCCATATTTATTACGGTCACGAATCAAATTTTAATCTGACACTGGCAAATTGCAAAAACAAGAAAGATTTGAATTTCAAGTAGTTTTGTGTCAATCGCTTTGGTATTTTTCCAGAGTTTGTGCTGATGCGAAAGATGAAAGATTTCAGACTTGTCTTAAGAACGACAAACTCAGCTCAGCCCTAATCCAGTGTATCTACAGACAACCCTAGAGATCTGCCACCGGTTCGCAAACAATGCTGCAAGCACTTCGCACTGCAGGCGCCAATTGTATCCCTTCCACGCATCAAGTAATTAATTGAACGATTCGAACCAATCAACAGGACATTCAACGCGTCTTAATTGATAATGGGTAGCCTTGATCAATAATGGAAATTGAATAGAGAAGGTATATTATGTACTATAGGTAGGTAGGTATGTATACATACTATTCAGGCTAACCACTTTGTGAAAAGGCTTCCAGTAAGCCTTGGATATATAAGGCAGAAGGAGGAATTGTGCATGTGCAATATGTCATATTTATAATATACCAACAAACAGGTAAGTACAGGTACTTACCTATTTTCATAGAATTGCACTACAGGGTAGTGCTATTGTATAAAAACTCACCGTGAAAAATAGTTGAAATGAACGGTCAATCATCAGAACTCAAATTCAAAAACTTTAGTAACATAGTCCTTAACAATTAACTGTTAGTATACAACACGATGTGTTAACACAAGTAACTAAAAGCAGTGAACCAGGTAAGTATGGACATTCCACTCTGTCAGAAATATTTTTTAGGATCCTGTTAGGGTTATGGCCAAGACCCGAGCCACCATCGATGCTGCGCGCTTGCGAATTGAACGAACGGAAATGTCATTTCAACCTAAGTTTTCAGTGAGATTTTTACAGAATAGATCGGCTAGTTTGAATATTCTGTAACTCGGAAATGTTTTCTAAGGTATTTTTTTATTTAATTAGCAGTTATGCTGACAGGGGCGGCACCTCCTCTTAAATAAAATGGAGGGATGAAAAAAGATGGCAAGTGCACATAACCGAGTGGAGTAAGTATTGTTGGATATTATATTACAAAAGATAAGTTGCTAAGTGATATTTTTAAACTTTAGTTAACAAAAATAATCGGTGAGATATGCGCTGCTAAAGTCATAAAAAGTGTGAAAGTTTTCAACGATAAAATACGATCCATTTGAACAAAAAACTATAGTCAAATACCTCGTTTATTTTCGGGATATGGAATATTTTCGGTTCCAACCGCAGAAAGAAAGTTGTGTAAGTTTCTTTGAAAAACAGTTTGAAATACAAAATTGCTGTCGATATAATCAAATATTGTGCAAGCGTAATTATTATTCAACCCATGCAACTAAAAAACCCTTCAATGTGCATGGTCCGACAAGCAATAGTGTGGTAGAACTAATTGATCAATTGTCCGATTGTTAATTCCACACAATTTGATTTTGAATATTTGTGATAGCCAGCTATCAGTAGCCACCACTTGAAAAGCAATATGAATCCCGACCAAAATTTTATGAAAATGTTTATAGGGTTTAGAGCGTAGTTTTTATCCACACAGGGTTGAAAGTTGCCCATACGATGTTTCTTCTACTTGGATATACCAATATTTGATTTAGTTTATTATTTGTTTAATTGGTATCTATCCTACTAATATGATAAATGTGAAAGTTTGTATCGTTGGATGATTGTTACTTACTCAACAGCCGGATTTGGATGAAATGAGAAAGGCAATAAAAAATTTAATACTATGTTTCGTTGCAGAAATGTTGGCAACCCTAGAGCCACTGCTGCCTTGCCAATCCAAAAAGACTGTAACTCAACTTACAGTGTTTTAGCTTATCAACGCCCAATCAGTTTCTTTAAGTCCGTTTAGTACCCCAGAGCAACAATATTTTCATTCAATGTATATTTTGCAAGATACGGCAGGCTAAAAAACACTGTATAACGTTGAAATTAAGGTTTAAACATGCTGAAAAACTGTAACAAAGCTTTACAGTATCTCACATGTGGTTTTTAAAAGCTACAGTGTATTGGATTGGCAGGGCAGACTGAACGCGTGCCGCGAGCGGCACATCGATTGGTCCGTCACCAATCCAGGGCCAATCGGAGCGCCAAACGCGCTCTAAGCGTTTGATTGAGATGGTTAAATGATACTCACACTAAGGCCTCAGGTCATCTCGCCACCGCATTCTGAGCCGACCGCGGCGGCGGCGCGGCGCCGTCATAACTTGCCGAGGTCGTATGTCACAGTAAGTCGATCTCACCCGGAGATTTATTATCTCTAATTTATTAAACAATTAATTATTTTATAAATTATCAGATAACTTACAACTAGGCAAAGAGAAAACAAAATAGGCCACTAACTTGAACGAACAACAATGAAATCCCCAGCCCACCCTATGACTGTACAGTTCGCACGTGCTATTCCCCGCTTCCCCCGATAGACAGACGCATAAATTCTGCCGCCATTGTGTGACGTCACCCTTCTCCTTGACGGGCGACATATTGCAGCAACATATTCCAGCCTTGGGGTGCTGTGGTACTGTAGTAAGTACCTACAGCAGCTCAGCGTAGATTACATACTGTAAATGTTTTTTTTTTATTTTAATTTTTGGTTGATTTGATGTTTATACCTAAATAAAAACAACCGACTTCGAAAAACACTACTATAGTGAAAAATTACTTTAAATTCGGAAGTCGTTGGAAAAAAGCTATCACACAGATCTAATGACGAGACTTCTAAAAAAAGGTTTTTTATTTATTTATCACTTCTTAGTGTGTAATGGTACTATCTACCCAACATCAATTCGTATAATACCACTACCCTGCTATGTAAACAACAGTGTGACAGGAAGTTTTATAATCATCAAGATAACACTAAGTGGATTAAATGGAGTATTCCCGTTTGAACACCAATTTTTAGAGCACCTATCCATTGAGCACCAAGGTATTCCTATACTCTAAAAATTGGTGCTTAAACGGGAATACTCCATTTAATCCATCCCGTTTGAGATCGACATCTACCCTCGAAGCTAACTCAAAACTACTCAAGGAAAGTTAATAAAATATATTTGAGGCCACCGCACAAGCTTCCTCTACATAGAAAAAGAAAGTATTTTCAAAATCGGTAGACGATTGACGAAAACATCGATAAACATACATAAACGAAATACTTGGAGACGAACATATAACCTCCTATTTTTTTGAAGTCGGTTAATAATTTCGAGTATTCTAGTATATTAATATTGTCTCGATGGTCCAGTGGTCTGGCATCCCATGCACGAGATTGAGGTTCAAATTCGGGCAAGTACCAATGGGACTTTATCAATTCATATATAGTTCCTGCGTTTGTCTTGGAGCTTACTGACATTGGTGAAGGAAAACATCAAGAGGAAACCTGCACCCTAATTGCATAACGCACGATTAATAATAATCTGAAACATTTTGAAACAGATTGCTCATCCATTGCTTCATATGTTCGAAAAATGTGTTTGCTCAACAACGTAAATAACTCAAAATGAAATAGATATGATTGATCTTAAGCTACGCAATTAGGGTGCTGGACTTTTAGTTGGTATAAGTTTGAAATCGCCAGCCTTTCGTGAGCAAGCGTGGTGATCAATGCTCGTGCCTTCTCCGAGAACAGCCCTTTGCCCTACGGTGGGACAGTAACAGACTGGTATTTTAATTATTATTTTAATGGAATAAGATTCAAATGCCAATACCTGGGTTCGAACCCATGTCGAGCAAAGTGTCATTCGGTTTTTCTGTCAGGAATTTCTCAATAGCTGAAGTTTGAATCTGTGGCCGGTCGATGGAATTAGGCTCGCCCCTATAGAACATGGGACTTAGACATGACTGGCGAAATGTGGGCTTACTCGCATCGTACCTACACCTCTGAGTAACCCTACTGGGTACACAGGCGTGAGATTATGTTACGTTATTCAAGGAGTACTTAGATCCTCTAGTACACCTAGCTACGTCCGTCCGGCACAAACTGGTTAATCCGCTCCGTTAACAACCGTATTAATGACTGAATTTCATAAACAACTTCAGTCGAATACTTTGTTGAAACATATAAAATGTACAGTCAGCTGCAAAAATTCGTTTCGATTCGAAAAATCGATAAGAATTCATTTTATCTATACTATATATATTTATTATTTATATATACGTTTAAATAATCTATACTAATATTATAAAAAGGTAAAGTTTGTGAGTTTGTCAGTTTGTGAGGTTATGAAGTTGTAGGGGTAATCTGTGGGTCTACTGAACCGATTTTGAAAATTATTTAGTCAGCGACAGCATTATGTCTAACTTTTATATTTATTAAGTCACAAAAAGTAGAATAATTTTAATTGTTAGATCATATTTATTGGTCATATTATCAACAATTATGAATACAAAATAAGTAAATTTATCGTCTCAAGTGTTTAAACAAAAGACTTTTCCCTTTTACTGAATATAATTTGGACCAATGGTTAAAGAGATAATACGACAAAGGGAAGGAACCGCGACAGTGTCGTAATCTATTGAGTGATATAAAAATGTTTACCGCCCAACGAAGTGGCCACGGGTCAGCTAGTTGTCTATAATTTAAGTAATAACAGCCGTTCGGGCCGATCGACCAGTTAAAGCTACACTTGCCGCGGTTGGCCCGTGAATGTGTGACCAAGACTGTGGGTCTCGGAAAACACGCTACGCCGTTGGTCCCGGCTGTCATTCATGGTTTTTTGACAGTTATTACGGTTCGTCAGAAGCCCGAAATTTGGCAAAACGGTCGCTGAAAAACTCTTGCTTGGTACATCCGCATATCAGCGAATAATCGATGGTCGTTGCTCGCCAACTCGTTCTTAGTTGGAAGCTCTAATCGCGTCTTGATAATCGCCAGCGATGGGATTTGTGCCATACGCACCTGATTTCACAGCACATAGAAAAATACGTGTGATTCCGTGATTTTTGAACAACTAATCATGCAACTCTCTTGTATATATCGATGATTAACGCGGAAAATGGCGTACGATGTCAATTCGCTTAATAGTATATTTTTATGACTACAACCTAAGGCCACTTTGTCAAACCACAGCGCACTATCGACACGTATGTACCTAAGTCTAAGTTTGTTTAACGTTATCGTATCGCTATCGACTCGGTTTATCGTCGTATATCGCGCACTCGAGTGCTGATCGCGATAAAATCGGTCAATTGATTTTTCCGACACAATCGCGCTTATTTGGCCCTTGTTTTGTGTGTATTAGCTTTTATTATCTGTATAGGTAAATTAGTTTTAGCGCAAGCCAACTTCGCTGGAACTTCTCATTCGGCGGTTGGATCAAAGATTGATGCAGAGAGCACGTTACGTCATGAACCGCGTCATCTAAATAGGGTTTCTCCATAAGGGCAAGGTATCTTTGAAAGTCGATGGCAGCCGTATTATTGTAGATTGTCTATTGACGCGATTTTTTGACAGAAGAGTTATTAAATGTTTGGTATTTAACAAGATGAGATCTGGCAGACATCTGAAGGACAATTCTCGTAAAATAAAAACGTTCAAAATCTAGTCGCAGTCTCACCTCGGCGAGAATTAAATGTCAAAAACTTGTCAAAAACGTATAGAAACTCGAGATATTTTTGACAGATTGAGAATAAGATCACTGGGCCCGCCTGGCGGAGTACGGTCCACTTCCTCTCACTGAGAGGAGGCTTGCGTCCCAGCAGTGGGAACTTTTTAGGCTGAGTATGTATGTATGTATGTGAAACTGTGAATGTTCTTAAAATTACGAAAATTGCTTTTCTGGTGGGCAGGACGGCGCCATCTGTCATACTGAAACAGTCAATTTATTCTAAGAGAAATTCAACGGGTTCCTGATCTCAAGATTCGGGGACAAGATATGGCTCCAAGACCGTGTAACTTAACGCCCTTTGATTATTACTTGTGGGGTTATGTGGTGTATGCGAACAAGCCAAGAACTGTCCAAGACCTAAAGAGTAACATCACAGGCGGCATCAATGAGATAGTGGTATCATTATTTCAAAATTGATGGAAAATTTTACCTTTCGTATTCACGCTACCATAAGAAACTGAGGTGGTCACTTAAATAATATTATATTCCATAATAATGTCAAAAGTAAGTCTTAAAAAAAACAAAACATAAACAATCAATGTCTTTTATTTGAATTGAAATACGACATTGATTGTTTATCAATCGATATACCCCGATTGCAAAACCCATAAGTTCAGGGATAAAGTTAGCCTCATTTTCTGCTCTCGTATTAGTTGAAAAACTGTTGTTGGTAGCATTAAGTCTAGTTCGTGTAGTCAGTGCAAGTTTCAACAGACGGGAGCAGCTTAAGTCATAGAGCGGGCGAACAATTGCGAAGTATCGTCTAACTACCGATGGATTAGAGAGATATCGGCACTGGCGATAGCGCTGATATACATACCTAGTGCTGCTGATCCTGTTGAAAACCAATATGAGAGTATTTGCGATCTTTTATTACCAGAGGGCCTGAAGGCTTATTAGTAAATTTGCAGGAATTTACTCGCCATAATTCAACATTATTATTTTCTAAAGGCGAATCGAACGAAGTTAATTTGTTTGTGGTTGAATTGACAACTCCAGAAATATTACATGCTTGTAGGTAAAATGTGGTTACATAACTAATCTATGAACGCACTAGCGATGAGCGTTGAATCAACGAACTAGTTGAATCAACCGTTGATCTCCTGTCAACGTATTAATGTTAACTTTTTATGAATCAATTAGTTGAATTTGTCAACGAAGTTTATGAATATAACTCGTTTAATAATCAATTAAACTAAATTTGCAAACGTACCTAACGAACTGAGCAAAAACTTACATTGAAAATACCATCATAAATTCGGAGCGACGGTCATGTCATAAAATTTTAACTCTAAGTAACGTACACAAGAGTTGATTTTTGAAATATTTATTTTAAGAAAAGTATACCAATATAAGAATCGTAGAAACTCGCAGCGTTGAAAAAAAAAACCGTTCAATGAATGAACGGTTTACGTTGCAAGTCGACATTAGTTGCACATTAAGTCGTTGACGAATTTAACTAGTTAATCAACTAGTTGACAAACGGAAATCAACGTTGACTTTGCGTTAACGGAAAAACCGTCAACGACCCATCACTAGAACGCACATCGGCACATATCTATAGTCGTAGACGTATGGTCTAGCGCAGTAGGTACTTCGTCCATATTAGTTTGTTTTCTGTACAGCGGAAGTGTGGCCGTAATTTATGTATGTTTCGTACAAAAAATTACCTAGGTATATTAAAAAAGACAGAACTCGATTCAATAAACGATTCTGAACAAATGACTTTTATAATGTACATTCATTCAATTACACATAGTACCTATATAAGATTAGAGATATCTTACTTAATATATTTCAATTTTTTTCTTTCAGTTTGGTTTAACGATGGTCTAGCACACAGAACAGATAAAACAGCACTCTAATTGCGTAACACGCGATTAATGACAATCGTTTTCGTTTTAACAGTTCAACAATATTCATTGCGTTATTTACGTTGTTGAGCAGACACATTTTTCGAACATAAGAAGCAATGGTTTAGCCATCTGTTTCAAAACGAAACAGATTATGATTAATCGTGAGTTACGCAATTAGGGTGCAGGTCTAGTTCTAGTTTGTGTCCTTTTATGCGACCTACCTAAATGTCCTTTGTTTGGTATTGTTCGTGATTCTGAGAATTGTGTGCACGGACTGGACAGTTATCTCAATCTGTTTGGTTCTTTCCTCGAAAGACCATTTCAGATACAAATCTACATGGTTTTTACATGATCTGACCAAGATTATGTCTGGACTTGAAAAGAGACAGACCTCTGAGTTTGTTTCGACCTTTCTTCTCAGAGTAATCAGAAGGTAAACGTCGACCACATTGACCACATCTAGTTTCAAAACATGATTGACGTGTAAAAACGATACAATGTGTGCTTTTCAATAATTTATCATTTAAGATTTGTAAAAATGAGTGAAAGTACACTCCAATAAAAAAAAGAATAGTGACCCTCGAGGAGTGCCGACAGAAGTGAAAACTTGAACAATTACATGTGTGTATTTTGGGAATCGACAGGAAATATTTTTTGAATCGTCAGATTAAACAAAGTTCAACGTACATTCAACGTTGTTCGTTCGTACGTTCGTGTTTTCAGTGGTGTCGGTAACACTGTCACGAGTTTAGTTGTTTTTTCCCATCTTAAAAAATACCCAACGCGCCTAAAGAAGTTTTCATTTAAAAAAAAACGTAAGTATTAATGCCTTCATCTTTTTCTTGTAGATTCACATGAACACGGTTTCTATAAATGCTTTGAGTTTTGACTTTAGACAAATGAAATCTATTACTTATTCTCCTTTACATAAATTATACTAGATTTATTTCTGGATCCACGACTAGAACAAATCATAATGACTCCCGAGTGAGTAATAATAATACGTGGAGTAACAGCTATAAAATTAGAAAACGATTTTCTAATGCTGTGTAAATCGGTAAGCATGGTCTAATGAACACGTTGACAGTAATATGGATGTCCAATATTCTCAGGACATTAATCGTGGGTAAGTTTTAGACCATCTAATCTCAAACGTCAGGTTATAAATAGTTTTAATTTTGGGATGTTGTAGTTTGCGCGACAGTTAGCTTTGGTCAACAACAAAACTCGATTCTGGGGAGTTTGTTGCGCCACTTCTTCTTCCCAGCTAAAGCACTAGGAAGTGGTGACGGGTGGGCGTTTTTGGGGGGACTGTCTTACCTATGTATTTTGACGTTCGAAAAGTGCTGATTCTCAGCCTAATTTGAATAAATGACTTTTGATTTTTTTATTTTTTTTATTACGGAATAGATAGAAGATATTGAGTCATGTACAGCATATGATTATTGAGCAATATTCCGAATGCTGGGTCACAGATCTTCGAGAGAGAGTGGGCTGAGATCTACTACGCGGACGTGAGATGTCACATATCGTCGAACTTTTTAATGTACATATATTACCTATAGGTTATGTCGGTTTCCGTTTCTATCTGAGTGCGAGTTAAGTCCGCGCCATGCAGAGGCGGTTCGCTAATCTTTCTAAATATACAAAAAAAATATGCACGTGTGTAACCCAGTAACTGTGTTGTGGCCTATAAAGCTAAGTTAGGGTGTCTCTCCATGTAAACTACTAGTATCCATCTGCATCCAGTTAGAATAAGAGCCGATGCAAACTTGCTTATAAGTATATTATTTTAGGATATTTATGTATCCGTGTATCTATATAATTAAATATGTTGCATACTTATTATTTGCACCTACGACAGCACCATATTATGTCCGGGCCAATCACATGTCCATGCGAAGGTTGCCTAGAAGAGATCGCAGAAAGAGATAAGGCCGCCCCTTGTATATTTTGTAGTGATCACTTATTTTTTAGCCATGTGTTTTTGTGGTGTACAATAAAGTATATACACAAAGACAAATAAATAAGCACAGGAGCGATCAAAGTGGCGCTGCTTGGGGATGGATGATAATAAATGGATTGGCAATATATTTTGTGACTGAGGATAAACGGTGATTGTCATAGAAATCATGTCACTTGGTTAAAATTGGTTAATCTTATCTATGTAGATTCTTTTACATATTGTGAATGAGAGAACGTTGTAGGCCTTACAGACTGTAGATTTGTAGACGATTTTCTATCCTTTATATTCATTCCATCATTTTTCATTTTTTTTTTATTTTTTTTTTTTTTACCTGGTACTTATTGAGAGGCCTGCACTGTCATCCCATACCTATTATCACTGTAATTAGAAAACATTGTAAAAGCCAACAACTTTTAAAAGACTAGTAACCATGGAGTTTTTTGCCGGCTCTCCTCCGTAGGCAGCGACAAATTGGAACCGTGCACTTAGCTTCTGACGTTTCATAAGTGCCCATGCATGTATGTGATTTTTTTTTTATTGGCCTCAGTGACCCCAGTGGCCCTTTTGTAAGTTGCAGCACCGGGATTTGACGAAAACTCTCTCTATGGAAACACACCAACTTACTTTCATAAATATCGTTCCAGCGATGTTATTCTACGGTAAATTGCCAGCGCTTTCTGGCGGCCACCGCAGTCTTAGGCAACCTTAGCTTTAGTAGGTATTTAGTTTAATTCTTGATTACGGAACTACGGACAAGACTTCTTACGTAAAACTATGAAAACTACAACAAAGACAAAAAAAATCAGGCGCACATCTTGAATATTCATTTCTATTCGGCGTCAGCACCCTCAAAAACCATGAAAACGAACGCATGATGAATAATATGAAACATTTTGCCGCCGTCATGTTGAATTTTGACCTCACTATCGGCTTCAGCATGCTTGAAATCCAGAAAAAGGATCTCTCTCTCTCTGTCTCATTCTGTTATACTTATATAGTAGGTAGGTAATAAAATGGAGGAGCACAAAGCTTTTTCGTTACGTGACAATTTCTACCATTTTACTCCGACCGCAGGCTGCGTTAAAGAACACCGTTCCAATAAAATCCTCAACAAGTTTTCCTAAACACGAGCAAAAGACAACATCTTAACTTTTCACGTCTTCTCCAACAAAATGTCTTCTAAAGTGTTCGAACTTATCAAAGTGTGTTTAAAAAGAAGTCAAAATTGTCCTCGGATCTCAGTTAAAGGGTGGTAACACAAGAGTATCTCTTTGACTCCATCATAACGAGTGTTTGATCTATCTGTTCAACAGGTATCGGATATGGTTCAGTGTAAACAAATTCTGAAAATGACTTAACTCGCGCGATACTTAGGTGACTGTGGAAAGTATAGACCTGGCAACCACTTTTGTTCTGCGGCAGGAACCATGTACGTGGGCGTTATGTGCATACTGTTATTATAAATGCGAAAGTAACTATGTTTTTGTCTTTTCTCTTTTACTGATCAATCAGAAACTAAATAATTTTGAAGGATATTGTTAATCCATTGCTTCATTTATTTATGTTCAAAAAATTTGTCTGCTACACAACGTAATTAAAGCAATGAATGTTAGTGCGTTAACCAAATACCCCGTAGGGACCTTGAGAAGGAAACATGCTTGTTTATATCCAAGCAAATATGGAATTCGGTAAAAAAATAATGATGAAATACTAAATACACACAGACGAAATGGGTACAGTATAAGGCAAAAAGCCAAGTTAATAACATTGTATTTATTTGAGAGGTATGACCACACAAAGACTTTGTTATATGGATCTATGTCTAGGTACAAACAACCAGTCGAACACCCTGCTTTACTGGTAACATATTACTACTCAAACGGAAAAGCGTTATTTATCTTTGTCTCTATCGGAAAACAAACTAATAAAAACCTATCATTCTATTTTTGATTTTTTTTGGGTGCGAGGTGAGCTTGAAGTAACCTGTCATTCCACCTGATGCCAGGGATTTACACTATTGACAGCTCAGTTTATGTTCATCGCACCTTGGTTTTCACGGTGCGTGACATTATTCTCCCTATCCCAATTTATTTGGTGTGCAAAATATCTTTTTCTTACATACTTCTCTATTTGTCGTCATTTCGGCAATCACCCCCTTTCTAACCATACCATCATTCACACAGCTGATCCATCGTCTCTGGTCTCCCCCTACTCTTATAGCCATCGACATTCATACTCAAAACTTTCCTCACGACATTTTCACGTCAGTTTTCACGGTGCCTATATCATGTCTATTATAAGAACACATGTTTTATTTGTACGCATTATGTATTTTTTTTGTTCCACAATCAGCTCTAATATCTTCATAAGTCTACGTTAGCTTCTTCAGAAAGTTCTATACTCGCTGTTTTCTTGTTTCAAACAAACTGTAACTGAGATAAACATTATGGGGTGAGGGAACATAAATTTTAATGTTCAATCATTGTTGGCTAAACGGCTTCAAAATGTTTCCATCAAATTGAATTTGCGAATAAAAAAACGTGTAAAATAATATTATATTTGTCTAAAAGGTCTGATCAAATAAATGCTGTTACACATTTTTATTTTATTATTAATTTCGTTTGCTTTTCCCCAATGCTTTTATGTGAAAATGTATTTGGTATATGCATAGTGTTTTTGGGCGAGTGGTTAGTTAAGATAATTTATAAGATAATTTATTGTACCAAAAAAAAACAGTGCTTTACAATTCCTTAAAGTCTACATTAGTACATTAGTTAACAAGGAAAAAATAAAAACAGGAATAAGACGCAAAGGAAACATTTTGCTTATGAACTCCACACTAGGTCAAGCCTGTCTCGTGGAGTCCATGGGTGGTATTACCAGATGGTGAAAAGCGTATTACATTAATACTCATGGATTGCTATTGTCGAGAGGCACATAAAATGCATGCATTATTATTTTAAAGTAAGTAATAAAATGAGTTAATTAATCAAACATTGTCTAGGCTTAAAACAGTAGAGTAGGAAGAATGAATATTTTGGGCGCCATTGTGCACTATGTGTAAGTGTATATGTGTGTGTGTGAGAGAGAGAGTGTGTGCGTGTGTGTGTGAGTGTTGTTGTGTTACGAAATTACCTTTAAGAGAGATTCGGACTCAGTGTATGATTGGGCTAGCAGCCATTTGCGAATAGTCTTTTTGACTTGGTTTATCCTAGAGTTGGCGATGTCACACATTTTCACGGCTTTGTTGTAAATGTGACTGAGCAAGAATTCTTGCACGTGCTGTGCGAAAGTTGTACGCGTCCTTATAGAGACACACTTAAAAACTCGACGTTTGAGTAGTTGTGAGTATTCCGGGGTCTGGGTTACGATTTTATGCTGTTTCAATATGATTTTAAAGATATACAACTGTCGGACAGTGAGTACTGCGGCTTCTTTGTACATAAGGGCCGTCGGGTATCTAAAAGGTTTTTTGAGCATGACTTTCAAAACTGATCGTTGAGCTCGTTCGCTTTGGATCATGGTGGTGATTCCAACTCCACCCCATACTGCTATACAGTAACACAAAATTGATTCACATAGTGCCACATATACCATGTTTAGAGTTTTTTTATTGGCAGAGTTACGCAGGAGTTTCATTATGTGAATCAATTTTCTGGTGCGTTTGGCCACCAGGTCAATATGCGGTTTGAAAGAGAGCCGCTGGTCTATTAAAACCCCCAGATATTTTATCCATTCTACCTTTTTTATTTCCTGGCAGGTGCACAGGAGAGGGTTACAGGTTGCACAGTGGATTTTAATGTCAAGTGGTAGTTTAGGTGCTGAGGCATGGGTTTTATGGAAACACAAGTATTTGGTTTTGTCAATATTTAACGAAAGAAGATTATAGTCGAGCCAGCGTTTGATACAAGTCAGACTATTTTGAGCTTCCTTATGTACTAATTCCCAGGATTTGCCATGAAAGAGAATGACCGTGTCGTCAGCATAGCATATGATATCTGCATTTTGGTTGAAAGTATATAAACTTTCTCTTATCTATACTAAGAGGAAAGATTTTATTGTTTGTTTGTTTGCATTGAATAGGCTCCGAAACTACTGAACCGATTTGAAAAATTCTTTCACTGTGGGGAAGCTACACTATGCCCGGGTGATATAAGCTATATTTTATGTCCGTATTCCCACGGGAACGGGAAAGTTCCCGCGCTCCGCGGTTTCCCGCGGAGTGCTGCTAGTTTCAAATAAAACCTTTCAGGGTTTATTGTAAACTAACTTTTTCCAGCGGCTTCGTCCGCGTGGTGGTAGGAAATTATCCCGCGGGAACGTACTATCGGGATAAAAAGTACCCTATGGCCCGGCCCCCACTATCGGTGGGCATCGGTGCGGCTCGGTAGAGCTCGAGCGTTTTACGCCTGCTTCGGGCGGCTGTGGGCGCTTTAGAGCTGCGTCGGGCGACTTCGGGCGGCTTTGGGCGCCTGAGAGCTGCCTCGGCAGTCGTAAACACGCCTAAGGACGCCGTAGCTGATTTTGGCCTAAGAATAGTTCTGGCTGCAGAAACATCGCAGAGCAGTCACTCGTAACGTTCCGTGAAAACAGTTATGTGTGTGTATTTATAATGGTGGATTGGGACTTAGTTCTCATTGTTCATCTTGCTGAAGAAGAAGAGAAACTTGGAGCCCTAAGACAAAGAAGAAGATTTTGGGTGAATAAGCTTTGGAAGGAAAGATGTACTTTCGGTGAATTTCATAACTTGTTTAATGACTTACGATATGACGTTCGCAAATTTACGACTACTATAGGATGGATTATGAAAACTTTGAAGCCTTGGTTGCTCTGCTCCGTCCTTACATAATGAAAAAACCATCTACTTTCCGTTCATGTATATCTGTTGAAGAAAGATTATCTGTGTGCTTAAGGTAAATAATAATGTTTTTTTTTCATTTAGGTTTAATTATTTATTCAGCTTTAATCAAAAACATTTTTAATTCAGCTTATTGTCAGCTTGGATGAGCGCTTTTCCAATTTTTTAGTTTTAGTTCTATCGACCTATCAAACTATGTCAATACATTATATTAGCGTATTGTCTTATTAGTAATAGTAAATATTAGTATCAACTAGTCACACTATTTATTGGAGCTGGAAAAACGATCATTATTTTAATCATAGATAATATGCATGTATTATTATAATATTACACAAGTAAAAATTAAATTTGTACATTCTTCTCATAAAAATCATATTCACCATTTCCATTTTAATTATATTAATTGTAGATAATAAGCATATTAGAACAAGTAAAAAAGTTCTTTATAGATTGTCATAATCATATTCACTCCAAACGAAACAGGGTTTTCGACTTTAAAAAAAAGCAATATTTTTTTTTCGGTTGAATGACATGATATAGTTAAATATCAGTTATCTATTAACGACTACTTGAATAACAACTGTTTGAAAATATTTGATACCTTATAAAATTAAATACAAACATATTTTTACAACTTAATTTTGCGTCTACTTGTACGATACGATAATGAAGGCGCGTGCGGTGATCGAAATGACTGTTCTGCGACGTGTCTGATCCGAAAATGCCACCCGAGCTACCCGAAGACCGCCTCGGCATCCTTAGCCATGCTTACGGCTGCCGAGGCCGCCCGAAGTCGCCCGACGGAGCTCTAAGGCGCCCTAAGCCGCCCGAAGCCGGCGTAAAGCGCTCGAGCTGTACCGAGCCGCACCGATGCCCACCGATAGTGGGCGCCGGGCCATGAGTTCATTCAGGTTATAAGCTATCTATGTGCCAAAGAAGAATGGTCATTTGTGACCCAGACCCGACACGAAAGAGACATATAATTATCTCAGTTTTTTGTTATTTTAAACATAGCTAAAATATTTTTTTATATTGGAAATAATAGGCTAGCACCAAAATATTGCCTTATGTTTTGGTTCAGGCGATATTATTTTTTTAATACCTATGTAACTACAATATTCGTAATTGTATGTTACTCAATGATGATACAATAATTATGAAATTATCCAAATTACCTGGTGATGGAGCTGGATTATTTAATTTTCATCCTAACATCTAAATATCCCCGTATATATCTAAGTAACCGTAATACTGACTACAGCCTGTTTATTAATAACAACATAATAAAATTAGACTCACAACTCGCCAAGTCCTAATGACACTTCTTGATTTAAAAAAAAACCAAATGCATTAAGTTTACGCTCACGTTGGCAGGTGAAAACTAAAATGTTGATAAAGGGCGAAGAATTGAATCCTGAAGATAACAATGTAGCGGACGGCGAGTAATGAGTAGCTCGCTGTCCGGTAAGGACCAAGCCCGGGTCGACGGCGCGTTGTGTTCCACGCGCGCCTCAAAGAGACGTCAGCACCAAATGGGGGGGGTCCGCAAGGGCCGATGCCTGCCAGGGGTGCGGGTTGTTCGAAAGAGATACCGCGGCCCCTGGCACACAGGCAACTGAGGGAACACGGGTGGGTTTTAGTCAGTAAAAGTCTGACACGCCCTCCCGCTCCACCCAGAGCGGGAGAAGTTATTTGATGATTTCCCACCCAAAAAAAAAAAAAAAGATAACAATGTAGTCTTGTGCTTAACTTTGGATGCCAAGTGCACTTTAGCTATTTTCATAGTGTAAATTTATCGTACGGTATTCTTTTGTGAGGAAATGCCGCCGACTTTCAGACTATCTTTGTCTTGCAGAAAACAGCTGTTCGATCATTTTATAAATTAAGTCCGAGACACTCTCTCAGAGAGAAATTTAAGGAGATTAATGTAATGACTTCACAGTTTCTTTTTGTTTTTTTTTTTTTAATAAATACCGTGATATCCATATTATAAATACTAGGAACAAACACAATTTTTTTGTACCTTTTGATTTGTTAAATACAATATGGACATGAATATTTACTTTGAATAATATTATTATTTTAAAGTCAACCGTCAGGCTCTGTTATCAGCATACCATGGACTGGTTGCCACGGTTTTGCGGTATGGCATTATTTTCTGGGGGCAGTCTACCGATAGGGAACAGGTATTTAGAATGCAGAAGCGATGTATAAGGTCAATGTGCGGTCTTAAAACAACAGATAGCTGTCTTTCCTATTTTCAGTCTTTAAAAATTTTAACTTTTCCTTCTTTATACATTTTGGAAACAGCTCTATTTGTAAAAAACAATCCACAATTATTTGAAAAACTGTCAGCAGTTCGAAAAAATCCGATACGGACTCAATATGCAAACAAACTATGCCAAGTGAAATGTAAAACCGCACTTATGCAGAAAAGTTTTTTTGGTATTGCCCCACGTATTTATAATAAAGTACCTGATCTGATAAAAAATATGACTGTAATACAATTTAAAAGGGCACTAAACCAAATATTAATTGAGAAAAGCTATTACACAATTGACGACTTCCTTAATGATAAATCTCTGCACTGATTGTTAAACTATTATTATGATTGACATACATGTTCCTATTCTGACACTTTTTATTCAGATTTACACTTTGACATACAATTTTTTTTTTGACATATTACTGTAGAAATGTCACTAATGATATTAATCTGTTTTTTGTTTCTTCTTTTATTTATTTTTTGGAATTCTAATGATTTGACATTTATAATTATTCAATAGAATTTCTGTATAATTTTGGAAAGGAATATTATTTGCATGCCCATGAGACGGTAGAATATGGAGGACTAATTTTTTAAGAAAACATCTATGTACCAATTACCCATGTTTGCAAAAATAAATGATTTGATTTGATTTGATTTAATCATTGTGAATGTGAGGATATGAGGGTCACGTTTTGTTTTTATCTCTTTCTCAGTTAGTTTTAATGATAATATAATCTGGCAGTTTGAGCACTTTAAATGCAACCTATCAAAATGTCCTTTCTTTGGTATTGTTCGTCGAAACGTTGTGCTCCTTAAGTTCTGAGTGGAGCTGCACGATGTACTGGTCAGGTCCACTCAATCTGTGCGGTTCTTGCCTCAAAAGACTATTTCTGACATTGATGTACCTACATGGTCCATGTAGTCGCTTCATGTAAAACGTAATGCTGATATTTTCCTGCATCCGGTTAGACTGGAAGCCAATAAAACGTTTATAGGGATGACTCTTTCAGTGCCAGGAGCTATCGACTTAATATTTGCTATTTTACCCTTCTTTCTACACCTCTTCTCCTTAACACAGGTTTTCATAACCTCGCTAGGAGAGCAGTGCTCACCGACACGTTTGTAGATATAGTACATATTTTTGTATAACTGTATTTTTTTAACGTGTACTTTGTATACTTTGTTTTGTTTGTGTATACTTTGTTTTGAGTAAATAAACTATTATTATTTTTATTATTTAGTTGTTACAACGATTTTTGAACGTGGACGAAATAAAAAATGATCGATGTAATGCGCGTAGGCCCAAACAGAGACAATAGTGCTACGACGTAGCGGCCGTAGGCTCACGGGCCTACGATCGCTACGACGTAGCACAGATATGTATCTCATCTCTTTATTTTTTATCTTCATCATAAATATAAAAATGAATCCTTATTTCCCTTCGTCACGGCATCACACGTGAACGGCTGGACCAAGTTTGATAATTCTTTTTTTGTTGTGTTTGTTAATGTCAGGAGAAGGTTCTTATGAAAGAAAAAGAAAAGAAAGTGGTGCATTTAAATATTTATAGTTAAGATAGGACAACGTCTGGCGGGTCAGCTAGTGTACAATTCATTACAGGGCCCCGGGTAATGTGTTTACTTCATAGTATTATTATTTATGAGGCTTATGTGTCGTAGATTATTTTTAATTTAAATAAATAAAAAGGGAAAAACTGCTGTTTTCATTTAATTACCTACTTCTAAATGTAAAATTGAAAAATATGTGATGTCTGAATCTTTGATATATTTGTTAAGTGTACATATAGTGTTCGAGATTACCTACACCGTAATTAATACGGACATCAAAGGACTAACTAAGTAAGCACATTTCAATCAAATCTGACCAAGCATTAATTAAGGAAACATACATACATATAGGCAGAACAGAAACTAAAGATACCACCTGGTTTTTTTTTTTGGGTGGGAATTCATCAAATTGCTTCCCCCGCTCTGGGTGGAGCAGGAGGGCGTGTCTGACTTTTACTGACTAAAACCCACCCGTATTCCTTCAGTTACTTGTGTACCAGGAGCCATGGTATATCTTTCGAACAACCCGCACCCCTGGCAGATGCCACCTGGTTAGACTGGACTCTGGTAAGACTGTAAGCCGACCCCAACGTGGTTGGGGAAAAGACAAATCATTAATACAACTCCACACACTTTTTATTCTAACACATTCCTAACGGTCGCGAATAAATCATATTTTGATCAACATACAACATACAACATGACACTGACCTACAAATTGCAGAAAACGGCCAAGTGCGAGTCGGACTCGCGCACGAAAGGTTCCGTACCATTATCTACAAAAACGGAAAAAAAAACACGTTTGTTGTATGGGAGCCTCCTTAAATATTTATTTTATTCTGTTTTTTACTATTTGTTGTTATAGTGGCAACAGAAATACATCATCTGTGAAAATTTCAACTGTCTAACTATCACGGTTCATGAGATACAGCCTGGTGACAGACGGACAGACAGACGGACAGCGGAATCTTAGTAATAGTGTCCCGTTTTACCCTTTGGGTACGGAACCCTAAAACGTAAGAGAATTTCGCGCGCTACTTGCGCGCATACCGCTTAAGGAGAAAGAGCACAGTACAAAGAAAATCTTTGACATTTTTATGAACTCTTTTAAAATAGCCCCGTGTTTTAATATTGTTTGCTTTAAGAGTTTCCCCGAGGAAGTTTATCTTACCTCCTTTCTAAAATCTTTAACTTGATTTAGTGGATAAGTGTATTTTAATAAGTTGTTATTCAATCTCCCTAGTCGTATCCCAACTATGTTGGGGTCGGCTCCCAGTCACTGGGTGCAGCTGAATACCAGGAAGTATTTAACATAAAGCGACAGCCCATCAGATTTCCACAAACCCTTTACGGGGTAAAACGATGCTTGGCATATATAGTTAAAGTTTAAAAAACAATCCTCTGCTCAGTAACGTCAATAACCCAACTAACATGGCTGAACTGTCAAAATTAACGTGATTGCGATCAATATTGGCATTATATGTGTGTTGTGATCAATCGTCGAATCCGACTCGGCTGGGCAGCATTCGGGAGATCTTCTCGTCCCAAATACCGCAGTGTCTCAAGACGAAAGTCTTTGACCAATGTGTGTTGCCAATGCCACAGAAACGTAGTCGCTCACAATGGGCCTTATCAGAAGGCTTAAAGTCACCCAAAGGGCAATGTAGAGGGCTATGCTTAGAGTTTCCCTACGTGATCGAATCTGGAATGAAGAGATCCGCAGGAGAACGAAGGCAACCGACATAGCCCGAAGAACTACCTGGGCAGGACACATTGCTCGCAGAACAGATGGCCGATGGTGCCGAAAGGTTCTGTAGTGGCGACCGCGTACCGGAAGACGTAGAGTGGGAAGGCCTCCCACAAGGTGGACCGATGACCTTGTGAAGGTATCGGGAATCCGCTGGATGTAGGAAGCACAAGACCGGTCGAAGTGGAGGAGCCTAGGGGAGATTTATGTCCAGCAGTGGACGTCTTTCGGCTGAAATGATGATGATGATGATGTGTGTTGCGCAATTACTCCGTCATTCGATTTTAATGTTAGTATGGATTTTATGTACGAAACGCAAGAACAAGAAGCAACCATATTATTATCTCTTTTTAGTTAAACGCTCCTAACTTAGCAGTTACGTCACGCTACAGTCGATGACAAACGCGTCTCGACTCTGGCGTTCAATTCGTCGTCAGTTGGCTAGATAAATAGTCGCACGTTCGCAGACACCCTTGAGAGGTTTGGGGTAACATACCGCGCCAATAATAATAGGAGTTTAGGGCAAATCGAGGCCGTTTTTTTTTAAACAGAAATAATTTGATCAACAGCCGATTATTTTCAGAGTTTTATTTACGCGACTTACTTGGTTGGTTCATAGATGGGTGGTCTTCTTTACATAAGAAGACCCCTTCGTGCCTCGGAAAGCACGTTAAGCTGTTAGTCGCGGCTGTCATTCTTGGATCTTTGCCATTCGTTACGGGTTATTCAAAAGTCTGCCAACAAGTCATACCAAGAGGTATCGTATTAACCAGTTACTGGGTTGTGGAGGTCAGATAGGCAATATATAGCTGTATCCGGTTAGACTAGAGGCTTCTAGTCTAACCGGAAAAGCCTTTTCCATACAATTTAGTATGTATGTATATTCTCATATTATGTGTGTATGTATATTTTTAAATTAGAGTTTAATTTGTAATTTTATGATTTTCCTTCTGTTGTTATTACACGCGTTGTCTACATCTCTGTTATCTTCTCTCCTATCGCAGGTGTGCTGGAAGAGATTTCTGTAGAAATAAGCATTACCTTTGTACGTATTTTTCTGTTCCTTTCTTCTTGTCTGTTTATATGTGTGTGCATAAATGGTTAAATAAATAAATAAATAAATGTTAGGGTCGGCTGACCCTAACATTGTATGGAAAAGGCTTTTTTAAGTCCGGTCGAACGTGGACTAAGTGGCATTTAGATTTTTTAAGTCCGGTCGAACGTGGACTAAGTGGCATTTAGATTTTTGATAAATATCAGGTCGAACCTGTACCTAATAACACCGGACAGGGTAAACATACGAAAAAACTAATTTTAATAAAAATAATCGCTATTTTTGCCACGTTGTTGACTAACATCGTGGCAAAAATCGTCGAGCGCATAAAAAGCAATAAAGCTGTGGCCCGGGGCGATGGATAAATATCGAATCGTTTGCAAACAGGCTAGCGTGCGCCTAGCGCCGGCAGACGGCAAATCTGTCGTCATAGAAAAGTGCGGCCACGTGCCACCCACACGCGCCCGCCCCTATCCGAATAATCCGAATATTGAATGTTTCATCTTTATTTTGTTACCCTGTAGATTAGGACCGGGACACTGTTTAACTTCACGAGTCAATAACCTTTTACTAGTAGTAACTTGTTCTGATATATAAGGCGACCGCGTGCAGGTTTAAACTGTAACGTAACCATTTCCCTGGAGGCAGCTACGGAAGGTAGGTATTGAAATCTTCCTGCAACCAACTAGGTGAAAGTGAATAGGTTTTACTGTTTTAAAAAATAAGGTTTTACTCAGTTAATGTGAGTAGGCCATGACGACGGAAAATAGTCAAAAACAATAAAACATACAATGACAAACGGCTAACATGCAAATTCGAAACCAATTTTTGTGAAAATCATCGTTGAAAATGCAATATGTTTAGGTCCACAAATTGAAAAAAATATACAAAAAAAATGCCAGTTTCGAAGTAATATAAATCAAATTTAATTATCAGTACAGACACTCCCGTTCTGCAAAAAAATGGCTACCGCGTAAGTGAAATTGTTATGTTTTATGACGCTCCCGGCATTAAGTGGCTACAACACGTTGCTATTTTAGAAGTATGATCCGAGAAGCACTGGACTTAATGACCCGGCGTTTTTTAGAAGCAATATTTTTTGGGGTTTATTTGACCCTTTTAGTGTATTTTTAAAAACCCCAAAGCCAGTAAAATCGGATGCCGAGAAATAAAACGCCAGTTTCGTTCGGGATTGGTGTGATAGTCGGGAAGCTCAAGTGGTGGGTCTAAATTTGTTTCCAAGCTAAAAATAAGGCGTAGTCGACGAGCCCTATGGGGCTCCTGTTTCTGTCTGCAGGGTTAAAAGGAACCTAACTATAGATGGGCAATCCACCGGTTCAAACCCGGTGCTTAGGTTACAACCCAATAACCACCCATCAAACACCAGAAAACGAGAGAGATCAATATACCTATTAGTATTCTGGAACCTGTTGCATATGGAGGTAGATCACTTCCGTGTCCACCAAATATACATTACATTTAAAGATATATACAAGCTAAACTCTGTTTCGCATTGCCTGATATTTCAATATTGGACGAAGAAGGTAAACAGTAAATTCTGACATCTTTCGCTGAAAGCACATTGCCCATTTTAACAACTCATTTGGCGCGTATCAGCGTAAATAGAGCCAATTCAAGGTGCAGCAAGCTGGTATTTTACTGAACCATCCCTTAAGTGGCTGCAAGGTCTTCTATCTGTGCTTTCTACGGAATTATAAGCTGTCCAGGTGTTAAGTTTCATCTGTTGGGCCCAGCTTCTTGGCTGCAGTCTGTGCTTTTGACTCTATAATTGAGCCGAAGTTGAGATCAGACGTCAAGTCCATGCCCAAAAACTATCGTTCCCCTAGCCTAGTGGTCGGCAACTTGTACAGATGCACTTCGGAAAGTTGGCGACAACTGATACTGGCTCTTTGGGCGTTAAAAAGACACGCCTGCATTTTCAGTGGATTGAATTTGAACATGTTGCCGTCGGCCCACTGGGAAGGTCAAATTCATTCGCTCCACCACGGCCACTCTAAGAGAAGCGGTTTTCTTTCTGCTGGTTCTTGCACGGGACAGCTACTTCTGTGATCTGGGTACGCGATAGCACCAAGCTGTAACAGGTCGTTGATGTGCAGCAGAACGAGAGTCGTAGAAAGAAAAGACCCCTGAGGAACACAGGCATCAAGAGTCATATGATCCGATCAGCAGCCATCTGATTCAAGACCACTCTGATCTCTACAGTTATTGTGCTAATTTCACTTTTACTAGACTACTTTTACTAGGTGGTTTACTGCAGTAGAATATATTTTTTTATTAAGTACATAAATTGCATTTTATTTAAACTAGAGGACATTTTTCTCGAAAACTATGCGTTTGCTGACAGACATTTTGCAAACGCATTTCATCAAAACGCAAAAAACAAATTGAAGCAGCTTACGCTTGGGTAAAAGAGCCTGTTTGTAGGCCACACAAGGGATGAATGAAAGGCAAAGCTTGTGTCGCGTAAAGCGATGGTTTAGAAAGAATAATAAAAAAACCAGCCAAGTGTGAGTCGAACTACGCACAGCAAAGGGTTCTGTAGTTGAAATTAATTTATACCCAGAACAAACTTAACTTTGTAGTTAATAAAATGTTCTCCCAAACATCGTTATACGTCACGGTCAATTCTCCAACTACAAATGTAAGTTTGTAAATGCAAAATAAATATTATTTTGTGTGGTAAATCTACAAATTGACAATTTTCGGACGTTTTCCTTTAGTTGTGCTGCCAAACTTAGCTTCTAGCCGAATTTCATGATTCTAGCTCAACGGGAAGTACCTATCCTATAGGTTTTGTTTTATTTGCGAATATCAAAACATGTCGCCTTTCATAGCCGATTTTTTCAGCTTTATTTGTAATGAAAATTTCATAAAATAATTTTAGAAAGTGTGAACGTTATCGCTCATTGACCGTACATACCTATGCGTTTCTTTTAAGTGTCTTATTATGTACAGATGTTGCCAATGTCGCGGTGGGCAGCCTGCCGCGGGCACACAAAACAGGGCCAACCTTCCACTGATCTGCCTGGTGCCCCGTGATGACCCGCGAGCAGCCAAGCAGTTTGGTAGCGGCGGCAAGCCACGCCCGGCCTCGGCATCGGCTGGAGGAGCACAGAGTGACTTCCAACTCCTGGATGAAGACTATATTAAGGCACACTTTAAGCTGCCCAAAAGAGCCCTGTATCTGGACCCGTTCAGGTATGAGTTGACGTTCACACGGGCGTAAAAATGTAAAAAAACGCGGCGGGATTTCATAGCGTACTAGATTTTCAACCCTCGGTATTGAACCGAGCATTGAAACTCCAACAGAGTGCATTTATTCATTCAGCGCGTCGAAAAAACACACTGTTCGTTTTTTAACTCTCGGGGCTCGCTTTTTCCTTTATACATAAACTAACGGAACGTGCGAAACCTTTGCACGGTTGTTCTTCTTGCGAGTCTTTTCTTAATATACAAAGTGGCGATTAGTTTAGATATCACATGAAATATTACAGCTATTATTACTAGTTATTTTCAGCCTACTAAAATAATAAAGTAGCTATATATTTTTTTTATCAAATATAGAAAACTGTTGTTGCATGTCCTAGAAACAAAAAATACAAACCCGCACTGGGCCCGCGTGGAGGTAACGCCCCGCTCCTTCTCGCAGAGAGGAGGCCTGTGTCCCAGCAGTGGGCACATTATAGGCTGATAAGATAATCACGAATAACTTTTTGAAATGCGTCGTTGCTAGTCCGCGCCGGATGAACGGTCTTAATGTATACGCATTCAGTTTACGAATGTAAGCTGTTGCGTGTAGCTTAAACGAGGCTTAATACATTCTGGTCAGGATCGTATTTAAGGTGCCATCTATGAGCAACGTTCTCAACCCCTGGCTGGAGGCTTTAAGTTTTCTGAAGGCAGCCCCAGGAAAGTCCGATTAAGCAGTCACGGCCTCTCAAGGTTAACTGCGAGATGCTATTTTTTTTTTTATCGCAACGTTCTCACAACTCAGCCTCGATAAATATGGGGTGCACCGCGTGCAAGTGAGTTTCCCATTTAGGGGATACCTAAGTTTTGTGACTTTTACGCTCGCATTTAGTTTTAAAATAATGTTCTATATTTCATTTCGAATTTAGAACAAAAAAAAAGTCGTAGATTTGCCTTTGGGCTTTAGGTACCTATAGTTTGCTAGTGATCAACAGAATGAAAAAGTGATCGTGTTAATTGTGTGTGCTATTAGGCGCGTCGCGTTCTATTCCCAGGCAAGTTTAATGGTATTGGTTTTGGTTCCTGGGCACTACCTCCTTATGAAACCAAGCATTCTGAAAACTTACCTTGATAATGACCTTGGTTGATAGGTACCAGTCTTAATGCATACAAACTAATCATAGCCTAATAAATTTTCTCTCCTCAGGCGCCCCTTGATCACATTTCCCATGACACAAGAAAGTTCCAAAAACTTCAATTTGGCTCGCAAGTATAAGGCCAACCAACAAATTCTCGACGGATTCTTAGATCAAAATGAGTCTTTGGGTGCTCCGAGTGTTTTCGTAAGTATCTTGTCGAACGTTTTGTCACTGAGTCAGCCGCACCCCTAACGCCATCTAGTGGTTTTATATAAATCCTTTTAACCTATTGGTATGACAGGCCCCAGCCCTCCCAACACACCAAATGCAAAGTTGTCGTTTTACGTTGATAGATGTCACTATTTGAAATCGTGCTATTAGGTTATAATTTAATGGAAAAGGACGTTTAGCGGTCTAAATTCAATTAAATTGATAGTTAGAAAATTAATTAATTTGTCTCACAGCCTTACGCCTCATCTATTGCAAAACCAGGAGAAGCTGCTGATGACAATGAAGAAATTATTTATATACTTCAACTACCAGATTGGGAATACAATTGCCCAGTCCATAACCAGACAGTCAGGACTCCAAGGTTTGCAACTTAGATTTTTAATACGATCTTGCGCGCTAAAGCTGAAACCGATTTATTGCGCAGAAACAATACTTGTTTAAAAACTACAATATAGGTAGGTGGCTAGACATATTACAAGTTCAGTAGCTCGCACGTCTATGGTAACAGAATCAGAATAAACTGGCCTCTTATTACCCGATTACGCGACGGAAAAGACGGTTACGTTGTTCATGCGTATCTATGTATATATGTGGGGTTCCTTAGACCCGTCCGTCCGTTCGCACGGCCATAAAAATATGGCGGCGGAATGTTTTCGCGCACTGGATTTCAACGTACTGCACCCTAATTGCGTAACACACGATCAATAATAATGTTTCGTTTTGACAGCTCAGCAATATTCATTGCGTTATTTACGTTGCTAAGCAGACACATTTTTCGAACATATGAAGGAAAGGATTAGCAATCTGTTTCAAAATGATGCAGATTAAGTATGATTGATCGTGCGTTACGCAATTAGGGTGCTGATTAGCGCGGAGAGTAGATAATATGCCATATTAAGGCTATAGTCATTGATTTAATGTGACGTCACATATTATACGCCTATAACCAGCGGACGATCAAGACGCTTCCCGCGATAACCTCATTTATCAAATTATGAGAGAACAGCAGATGAACAAAAATACATTATACCCACATACATACATACCGGTCAAATCATAACCCTCCTATTTGCTTCGCCGTAATCGGGTAAAAACAAGCTCACTTTCCAAGCAGTCTGATGCATTTCGTGGCATAAAATCTGAGATTGAACTAATATAACTCCATGAATTGAACCAGACTGCTTAAAATGTGATCTTGTTTTGAACGGCTTAGGGTCAGTTCAAAAAGATGGAACGGAAAAAAACCTGACCAACCATTGCTTCATATGTTCAAAAAATGTGTCTGCTCAACAACGTAAATAACGCAATGAATATTTTTGAACAGTCAACATTAAACCGATTATGATTAATCACGTGTTAAGCAATTAGGGTGCTGGCCTGGGCGTCCTCGCCCTTTCTCCGTTCTGTCTGAACTGATGCTGCTGCTGTTGCAGTCGGGTTTTTTTTCTATTAAAACACCGTACCTACTACCGATCCGTGTGGTGCTGGAAGTAAAAGAATAGCACCATCCCATTTGTTCCCGTGGGTGTCGTAGAAGGCGACTAAGGGACTTACTAGAGAATGGGCAGCAGCGTTCTCTATGCATTTGACCACCATACTGCGATCGCCAACCCGCCTGCCAAGCGTGGCGATTATGGCAAAACCCCCCTTGGGGGAGGCCTATGTCCAGCAGTGGATGTCTTTCGGCTGAAATGATGATGATGATGACCAGAGTTCGGATATTCGGATGCATATTTACCTAAAGATGATTTATAGCTATGAAAGTATGGAAGCGGCTTTATAGATTATTTGTAATATTTATTAAAAACCCCGGGATTCTTGGATTACTTATCTATTCAGATGTATATTAATTTAAAATTAATGTTTAACCCGATACAAATATGTGTATGTAGTATGGAGGGGTGGTTTGTATTAAGTACTTAAAACAAAAAATAAACAAATTACTTACCTAAATAAAGACTTTTTAGATTCAAAAGCGCATTCCATGGTTAGCTAACATCTCAACTTTAGGTGAATATGCATCCGAATATCCGATCTCTGATGATAACCTACTACGCAAGGCCGACGTGCGGTCGCCTGTATGCGCGTTTTAATGAAACTAAAGCTTTTGTCTGCCTACATGGTCTAGTGGTCGAAGCGCTACTGGTAACCATGAGATCCTGGGTTCGATTCCCAGGTCGGGCAAGGTGTTATTGGGTTTTTCCATCTGGAATTTCTCAGTAGCAGCCCGGAGTCTGGATTTATGCCCGGCTGATGGCAATAGGCTCGCCCTCCATTACAAGGGACTTAACAGAACTCGCGCAATGTGGGTGTACGAGCACTGCCCTTTGAGGAAACAAGGAGTTAGCATCAAAAATATCGGGACGAACAAACTGTTCAAAATGATTTCAACAACAAAGAATATAAAACTTTATCTAAATTGGATAAAGTTCTTGTCAGTATGACAGTTTTTGTGTACTGTCTTCATTCTGAAACATTTCTTGAGTCATTGAGTTTATATTTAATTTTCATTGTTGTTTAGATCATTATGAACAGTCTGTTCGTCCCGATATTGTTGACGCTGACTGTAAGTACATTTTGTGTAAAGCTTTTGTTTTAATTTCTTTCATAGATTTATATGGCACGCTTGCAAGTCAGACAGAGGAAAACAGGGCAGCGAACCGCAACGTGGAGGTGGACCTATGAACAAGCCAAAACCTTGGCTTTTGAGCAGACACACAGATTTCGATTTACTTTCTCAGTGGTAGCATTTTTAAGCAATTTGAACAAGCAGTAACAATTATGAAAACAAATAAAACACAATAAAAATAGCATTACCTATTACATAAAACAGTTATTTTTTGTCACTATTGATGATTTACTTAGACTTAAACATTTACCCCCTCATTGATAAACGTTTAAAAAAAAATTAAGTAATGCGTTAAAACGTTTAAAAATCTCTTAAGTTTAAGCAACGTTTATAAATAAGAGGGTTAATGTTAAGTGTAGGTACGGTCTAAGCCCTATTTCACCAACACTACTAGGCGACACCGAAATGACTGCCTGTCTGCGGTAATCAGCTATGTAGGGGAGAGTGTGTATAAAAGAGCCAGTTTTAAAAAGTATAATAAAAATAATTTTAGGCTGATAGTTTTTTAATAAAAATACTTTTTTTCAATAATCAGTTTAATAGTGATGATACTCAAATAAAAAAAAATGGTAACAATGTAAGAAAACTGAAATAAAGCTACATAAAAAAAATGGAAATTGCCTCTTTCTAAACAACCTGTCAATGAAAGAGCTACCTAGTGCTTTGAAAGAGCCGGATTCCACTTCGTGGAAACAAACTAGTTTTTCTACAATTTTAATATCTCTTAAAATAGGTACCCAAAATCTTTTATTATTTATTATAATAACATAAGTGAAAATCACAGCTTTTGATCAGCCTCAAATAATCATCTTACAATAATTTTAATTGTATTTTTTTTTTTAATCAGTCTCAACTAATGTTGATTACCTACAATTAAAAACATTATTAGCAGAAGAAATTAATCACTCCTTTATTACTACCACAAGACTCGGGTGTCAGTCCTCCACATATTTTGCACTGATACCATTCTTTTTTGCTCTGAGAACAGTCATTACACAAAATACAATATATTTTTTCTAGCTGTAAACTAAGTAATTAGGTGGTTATTTTCTACACAAGCTTTTTTTTGTCATTTTACAATAATTTAAGGTTTAGAACTGTTTCTGGGTCCTGATTTTAGAAATTCGTAGTTCGGATATTCGGTGCTGAGGCTCGCAAAGAATTTCTAGTAAAAAAGATTAACAGTAAGAAATAGGTATACGAATACTGAAAGTTGTTAAACCCTGAATTTCATGACGGCATTCGTAAAATCCCATTGAGTCAGCTGTTGTGTCATTGGTATGTCAAAATTTAGTCTAGCGGAGTCCTCTCTGCTAGACTAGATGTGAATCAGTATTTAGAAGATATAAATTATTTAAAATTTCCTTAACAATTTGGTGTTATCATAATCAGCCGATAATGTTCTCAAGGACGTGGACTAGGGCTTCCTCTCTGAGCAGGCTGTGTGTAATCCACCGCGTGGGCCCAGTGCTAGCTACGTAGCAGTCACATGTCTTCGAATTTTTGATTCATGATTTCTATTTCTACGAAGAATAGACAGTGCTTTTTCAATATAAAGTGACATTTCGTTTCTCCATTTTTGACATCGCACTGTAGATATTCTTCTACAATCTGCCATTATGTATTTCGTTTCTAACGATCTTTGTCTAGGTCCTTATAAATAAATGTAGACTATTTCAGAAGAATATTTCTTCCCAAACTTTTAAAATCACACTGACAACAAACTTTCTCGACTTTCTCTAACTCGACGGCCACAAAGTTTATAGGATTATCTACAAAATCATGATTCCTTTAGAACGCATGACTGTGATGATTAATTGAAAAACTTCCTAATGTAGTACATACGCCAGCAGGTCAAGCTATCCCTAACTGTCAAATTTTCGCTTCCGAAGATGTCGGACCATACGACTGCCGTTAGCATAATTGCTGCAGCATCGGCCAGCGGCGCGCGGACGGCGCGGCGCAGGGGTTGCGTACGAACATGAAATGCACCCGCGCAGTTCGCAAGCGGCTCGCGTACGGCGCATTCGCCAGGTCTGGACACACCCTAAGACTCCTGTTTGTGTTTCTGCACTGCGCTTGCTCCACTTCTTGACTTGTGGAGATGCTATGCCACGCCAGCTGTGGGATATTGTGCGCTGACCAATATATAATTAATTAGTAATGACCAAAATATTGTGGTATTTCCGTTTAAATATACGTATGAGCTATGCGACTTCAATCCATACCTACAGAAAAATCAGAAAAGTACCTATCTTAACTACAACGCTACAAGGTCCTTTCAATGTGTGGCCAAAATCGGAATCAACGCCGCCATTTTGTTTTGTTAAGGTGAACCTCCACATTTTTTGCATACAAACTTCGGGAGTGTTTTACTCCACTGTCTGACATGGCACATCCAAAGTAAAATATATCGTTTTGTCTTATCATTAATATTTTCTGTACGGAAACAGAATATTAAAATATAAACCCATTAAAAAGTTAGGAACCAACAAATATTAGTTTTTCTTGCTAATTTTAATTAACTTTGGGCGTGTTTAAGTAATAAAAGAAGTGTAAAATCTCCAAAACCAAGTCGGTACCGAGTCCGACACAGTTCAATTATAGAAAAGTTCGATAAACTTTATTGGTCATTGATTTATTCATTGGCTTTTTCATAAAACCCGATCTTCCAAAGGACTTTTCTTAATTTTTTCGCGATTTTTTTTTATTATAAATGATCCTGCTTCTCACTCAATAACGTTGTGCGTGTATAGGTACTAGCGTCTAACTGCTCATCACTGATACTAACTATCTCTGTCGGACACGAAGCCTGGTGAGACAGCGTGATTTTTAGCCACCAGTGAGTTCGAGCCCGCGATTAGGTTCCCCTTAAGGTGAATGCACAAAGACGATACGCGAAATTAAAATTTTCTTACGTTTTTTTTTTTAAATTTTCAGGTCAGCGTCCGTGTCAGGTTGTACCTATGTTGATTAAAATTTATGACTTTTTTTTGGGTGGGAAATCATCAAATAACTTCTCCGCGGCCGGGAATCAGCCTGGGATTCCTAACGCCCAGGGCGTCTCTCGCGGCGGCTACGGCCGTGAGGGCGCAAATACTGCCTCTCCCTCACGTGCGCCGCCTCCCTCTTCGCGAGCATTACTGCTTCGCAGAAGGAGGTGACGGCTACCCATGCACTCTCGCCCCGTACCATGGCCTGGACCAGGGCCGGACCCGAGAGATCGCCGCCGCCGATCGCCTCCAGAAGGACACGGCGGTGCTGCGCCCAAGCCTGGCAGACCTCCACCGTGTGCTCCACTGTGTCCTCAGCGCGATCTTCGCATTGGAAAAACCCGGACGTTTCCTCCCGCCTTATCCGAAACAGTAACCTCCCGAAACAACCGTGTCCGGTGAGGACCTGCGTCAGGCGGAAGGTGAGGACGCCGTGCCGCCTCTCAAGCCACTCTTCAAAGAGGGGACTTACCGCCGCTATCGTGGCGCCGCTATTATGACTTGGTCATGATATTGTTGGATAGTATACTGCGTGTTGCTACCCGGCTCAAGGACGCGGGGAGCCCAGCCACTATAAAAACGACCGCAGGCGGCGGTTCGTTCCTTTTTCTTCGTTTGGACGGCGCCGTGTGCGGAAGCACTGTCCGTCGGCCGTTCGGTGCAATCTGGTATCTCTGTTACTCGTTATTCTCCTGTTATTTTTATAAGTGATGGTTTTGTTCCTCTGATTGTATTTTTGGATAATTATTTTTATAAAATTCATGTGATTCGTTTTTAGGTTAATAAATAATTCATTTCTTATTGTGATTTCACTTCTGTCCTAACATCAGAAGTGGGATAACAATCCAACCCCAATTTAGGCCCCTTGACTAGTTTGAATCTCATAACAGAGGAACTTTGTCGTTACTTACCCGCGTGTGTGAATTTGTTGTTTTTTTTGTTTTGTTTTGTGTACATAGAACTTGTTTTGTCGGATGAACATGCCTAACACGCATAGTTCACGGAGCAGATCGCACCGACGGCATCGTAGGCGCGATCAGTCGGGAGATAGCTCACGAAAATGTCGAAATATGTCATGTAGTCGTCGCGAACGGACTCCCTCTAGAGTACAGTCGAACGGAACGCCACCGCGTGCGTCATACATTAACCAGACAACGCGGTCTACCCCCGTAGAAACGCGAACGCTAGACACAATCTTATCCCGTCTGGAAATGATCGAGAATAAATTCACGTCTACCCCCATTTCGCCACCGGACTCAACGGCGCCGTCCGTGGCTCAAGCTATAGTAGATGCGATTCATTCCGTAAATCCGGGACGTTCATATTTTGTTTCAAACTTTGACCCATCTATCCATGACGTGGACTCTTGGTGTGATGAAGTGGATCGTGCACATATAGCCAATCGCTGGGGTGACAGAGAATGCCTGTCACGCGTAGCCGAATGTTTAAAAGGCGACGCGAGAATATGGTTAAATGAATGGGTAACCTCGGATAGATCGTGGAGTAGCTTTAAACGCGAATTTAAACCACTTTGCCCCCGAAAATTAGATTATGCGACGATACTTTTTGAAACAATGAACACAACGTCTAACACATTCTCGTCGTACGCTGAGTACGCGAGACGTACCCTGCTCCGCTTGCGCATTGTCAAAGGCCTTAGTGAGGAATTAATGACGCAAATAGTGGTTCGCGGAATAGACGATGCACAAGTGCGGGCAGCGGCGGCAAACGCAGAACTTTCTTCAGAAAATCTGGTGTCTTTTCTATCTATATATGCAAAACCAGATCAAACGAAGGGTGGCTCAGTTAAAACTACGGCCTACCCTCTATCACGAAAACGCGGCACAGAACATGCAGGTTCGAATCAGCGTAAGACCTGTTTTAACTGTAAAGGCCAAGGTCACTTGTCTCACAACTGCCCAAAAAAATCTAAACCGTCCGAACCAGCGTCCAAAGTACGTCCCAACGTTCCAACCTGCACGTTCTGTAAAAAGATAGGACATACGGAGGACGCTTGTTTTGCCAAAGAAAGATCGTCTGGACCACAGGGTCAGCAGAACAAACGCAACGTAAATTTTTGTCAGGATCCTGTGGAAGAAACAGCGATATAACCACCGCAGTAGTACACGGTATACCGGTCGACGTGTTAATAGATAGCGGCGCGCTTAATGTCTCCCTCATATCATCCGACGTGGTAAAACATTTGGCTTGCGCAGTAAAACCTACTAAGTGTGTATTGAAGGGTATTAGTAACCACGAAATTGTGTCCACATCTTACGTAACCCTTACGATTGAGTTTACAAATATTTCACTGGAGGCTGATTTCGTTGTAGTACCAGCCGCGTTTATGAGTACACCCCTGATAATTGGAACTGACATTCTGAATAAGGATGGCATAACGTACATCAGAACCAAAGACCGACAATATCTCACACGCGCACCTGAAAGTCAGAACACGTCTCATGTGTTCACGGTCTCTAAAGAAATTGACATACCTATAGTTACACCACTGCAGGGTGTAGAGCGGGAGTCTCTTATGAGGGTAATTGATGGTTTTGCGGATTTTTTTATAACAGGCACGGCGACCACTACTGTCACTACGGGTGAAATGCATATCAATGTAACCAGTGACGTACCGATTACGTATCGCCCTTATAAACTTTCAATTGCTGAGAAAACAAGAGTGCGCGAAATCATTAATGACCTTCTACAGAAGTGCATTATCCGAGAGTCCGAATCCGAATATTCTAGCCCGATAATTTTAGTGAAGAAAAAGGACGGATCGGACCGGCTTTGCGTTGATTTTCGTGCTTTGAACCGGGTGACTGTCAAAGAGCGATATCCGCTCCCGTTAATAGATGACCATATCGATCGTTTAGGTGATAAAAACATAACGCGATACTCAACTCTTGACATGGCCTCTGGTTTCCACCAGATAAAAATTAGTGACGAGTCAGTTCATCGCACCGCGTTTGTTACGCCCGAGGGGCATTATGAATACCTAAAAATGCCATACGGTCTGACAAATTCGCCCGTTGTGTATCAACGCATCATCAACAAAACGCTTCGCAAATTCATTGACGCGGGTCAAGTTCTGGTTTACATAGATGACGTACTGTTGATGAGCGCCACAGTGGACGAAGGTGTCGACCTGTTGCGACAAGTACTTACGACCTTGACCAAGGCAGGGTTTTCGATAAACGTACGCAAGTGTGTTTTTCTCACCAACGAGGTTGAATACCTTGGACGAATAATAAGTCAAGGTCAGGTTAGGCCGAGCCCTCATAAGATCCAGGCATTAGTAGACTCGCCCGCCCCGGAAAGTATCAAACAAGTTAGGCAGTTCTTGGGACTGGCCGGTTACTTTAGGAAGTACATTAAGGGCTATGCAACGATGACGTACCCAATCTCCCAGTTAACTAAAAAAGATTTTCAGTTCAAGTGGGGTCCCGAACAAGAAAAAGTGCGACAGGAAATTATTTCAATTTTGACCAATGAGCCTGTGTTAGCAATTTTTGACCCGAGTCTACCCACAGAGGTTCATACTGATGCGAGCAGCATTGGTTACGGCGCAATTCTTTTTCAAACCCACCCAAACAATAGTAAAAGAGTTGTAGCTTACTTCAGCCGGACCACTCAAGGCGCAGAGAGTAGATACCACTCTTATGAGTTGGAGACGTTGGCGGTTGTGAAAGCATTGCAGAATTTTCGACACTATTTGATCGGACTTCAATTTAAACTAATTACAGACTGCAATGCTCTCAAATCCACCGAACGTAAAAAGGATCTGCTGCCGAGAGTTGCCCGCTGGTGGATGTATCTCCAAGATTTTACCTTCGAGATGGAGTACCGAAAAGGTGCTATGTTGTCACATGCCGATTACTTGAGCAGAAACCCCCCTCGTAAAGTGCTTCATGTCACTCAACATCGCAATTGGGCTCAGATAGCACAAGCCGCAGATGAAGAGACACGAAAGCTTCTCCAAAGACTAAGAGAAGGCAGCCTAGATCCTAATCGCTATGTTGAGAAAAATGACCTTTTGTACTATAAGTATACTGCGATTGGCGAGCAGCCGCGATTCCTTTGCTTTGTTCCCCGAGGTCACAGACTTAGTCTGCTTCGAGTGTTCCATGACGAACACAATCACATTGACTAAGACAAAACCAGTCTCGACAGGACAATTATGTAAATCGAAACCGACGACCACCAAAAGTTTTTAATGTCAATGATTTGGTTTTCGTCATCAAGATTTCGCAGGCAACTGGAAAGATGGACCACGGGATGCGAGGGCCGTACAGGGTCACACGCGTGCTGCCGAGTGGGCGGTATGAGCTGCGCCTGCTGACCGGCTCCTATGGCAAGACGACGCAAGCTGCTGCTCAGTACATGATGCTCTGGAAAGGGGAGTGGTGTCCTGAGACTTGCGCTGCATTCTTTGAGCGTGAGTATACTTGCGTACTATGAGTGGTCTGCATTGCCATAGAGGGTTGTGCAGATCTTCGGGTGAGATATTAGACGGACTGCGAGACGTCTACGTCAGGTAAACTGCGAGGTACCTGACCGGTCTCACAAAGAGTGGCCTTGCCACCCACGTATACGTGTGTTTTGACGTGTAGAGGACGGACTGCGAGACGTTCCTTTTGGTGATTTGGTAATCGCCCTACACGATGGGTCATGTAGAGGACGGACTGCGAGACGATCCTTTTGGCGAAAAACGCCCTACATGACAGTGAAAGAACATGGATCAATGTATGTTGAATGATGTATGAATGTCGATGATACGAGTCATGATGTTTATGTGTGATGAATGAGACTCTGTGGGAGTACTCAGATGACGCCTTGGTACCCCACAGGCTATCTAGCTAGTCAGCTTATGTATCTGATGAATGAAAGAAAAAGGCCATGTGAGAAGAATTGAATGCAAGCAAAAAGAATAGGCAAAGGTGCTTGCTTTCCGAGAGACATTAAACTTCTTTGTTGGTTTCACAGAAGACAACCTGACTGATGACACCACTCCTACTCATCATGGTGTAGAGCCAGTCGCTGGGCCTTCCCGTCCAGGTGACGAAACCCATCGAGCAGCCATGCAGAGCCTGTCGGACCTTTCTGATGCTGTCGCGGACGACGCATGATCAGGATGGCCGTGTTGGATAGTATACTGCGTGTTGCTACCCGGCTCAAGGACGCGGGGAGCCCAGCCACTATAAAAACGACCGCAGGCGGCGGTTCGTTCCTTTTTCTTCGTTTGGACGGCGCCGTGTGCGGAAGCACTGTCCGTCGGCCGTTCGGTGCAATCTGGTATCTCTGTTACTCGTTATTCTCCTGTTATTTTTATAAGTGATGGTTTTGTTCCTCTGATTGTATTTTTGGATAATTATTTTTATAAAATTCATGTGATTCGTTTTTAGGTTAATAAATAATTCATTTCTTATTGTGATTTCACTTCTGTCCTAACAATATAGTAATTCAATGGGATAGAGAGTTATATTGGGGATTTCATGATTGTAATTTTATAAATACGTACCTACGTGCTAAGGGGCATCCATTAATTACGTGAGGCGTTTAGGGGGGAGGGGATCGAGTCGAATCTCGCCCAATCTCACGTGGGGGAGAGGGGGATCGAGTCGAATATCACTTAATTGATATTTATTTAGTTTGCGCAAAAAAACAATGGTGCCGATTCTGTTGTACACCGAACTAAACTAACTAAACTATCACTAAAATTCCTTACTTTTGGCTATGAGAATCTTAAAGCTATTCTGCAAAAAAATATCTCTAAACTTAAAAATTATTTTGACACAACTAAAATCGAATTTGACAATCGCGACTCCTGCAGGGTTAGCATGACGCTTTCTATTTCTACTCTACTGTAGAATAGAAATCACTTGTCTACATTTCTCGGTGAAAAACTGACAACTGTCTACACGGAAACGTAATTTTTGTCTAGTCTTCCGTCGACAAAACGCTTCTCTACGGTTGTCGTGCTAAGCCTGCAGGTTGTATTTTTTTTTCTTTTGGCTTCGCAACGTGGTACTTGTGTGCCCTACGCAATGATTTTTTTAAGAGCTGAATGAAGCGTGCGCAGGGGCCAGCCTCGACGTTTTTTATATGGAATTTTTTACTTTTTGTACGAAAAAAAAAAAAATTACCTACATGTTGAGATTATGGGGCTTATGTGTTTATTAAAGGGGGTCCAAATTATCATCATTTTCGCGATAGGACACACCATTTTCGAGATATAAGCAAACGAAAAGAAAAAAAAAGATTCAATACTGTTTTTGCACCTGAAGTCGAAGTGTTGGTGTGAATTTTAGTTCATGACCACTAGTTTTATTCCACACTTTTTTAATCGCGATTAAAAATAGTCAGATTTAGTTAGAAAAATTAATATAGTCAAATTTTTGGTGATAAACGACAAACTCAGAATAGCAAAATTACCATCTTCACTTACTAACTATTTAATAATAAATAATCCATCACTGGATGCAGTTTGGCATTTGGAATTTTATGGTATATTTTTAATTATAATTATATTTGTTACTGAAGGGATAAACTGGTTTTAAAGATAATTAAGAGGTGACTTTGATGATTTTTTTGATGCATTAAAGTATTTTTAATTATGTTATGAGTTCCTAAATGAATAATTCAGTGCAATCTTAGTGCTGTCAAACTAAATTATAGTTAAGTTGTGTCATTTTAGTCAATTTCAGAATGGGAAATCGTCGTTTGACAGGAATAAACTAAATTTTGGTGATTTTTAGTTTAGTTTAGAGAATTTTGTGCCAACAGAATCGGCACCAATGTAAAATTGCGAGAAAACCGGGTTAAACAGTTTTGGCCACCTACAGGAAAAGTTTTTATTCAGTGCGCAAACTTTAACCATGAATTCAGCATACCATTCTAGACCCCCCAGTAAAGAAAATTTTCGTCGGTTTTACAAAAAAAAACTGCTTTTTCGTAGAAAAGTGCAATACCTACGCGGTCAAAATGTAAGGAACAGCAGTGTTTTTATTCGTATAACTGACGAAAAATTTCTGCGCTAGAATGATATGCTGAATTTATGGTTACCGTTTGCGCACTGGATAAAAACTTTTCATGCATATGGCTAAATCCTAGAAAGTAATAATTATCGCGGTTATGCAACGCCATAAAGTAACACAATTCTGCGAAGCAGTAATGCTCGCGAAGAGGGAGGCGGCGCACGTGAGGGAGAGGCAGTATATGCGCCCTCACGGCCGTAGTCGCCGCGGGAGACGCCCTGGGCGTCGGGAATCCCAGGCTGATTCCCGGCCACCGTAGGCGCGGGCTTGCGGACGGCGAGTAATGGGTAGCTCGCTGTCCGGTAAGGACCAAGCCCGGGTCGACGGCGCGTTGTGTTCCACGCGCGCCTCAAAGAGATGTCAGCACCAAATGGGGGGGTCCACAAGGGCCGATGCCTGCCAGGGGTGCGGGTTGTTCGAAAGAGATACCGCGGCCCCTAGCACACAGGCAACTGAGGGAACACGGGTGGGTTTTAGTCAGTAAAAGTCTGACACGCCCTCCCGCTCCACCCAGAGCGGGAGAAGTTATTTGATGATTTCCCACCCAAAAAAAAAAGTAACACAATAGCTCCCGATTGTTAAACTGCCACCGGCCAGCCAAACGCTTAAATCCGCATAAATCCTTCGCAAATAAACACAGATTAACGTTTTTACACTAAAAATACGCATTTTGAAATATCTCACGACATCTCACCTGTGGGAGGTTGGGAGTCGAAAAATTACCAAAATTGCCTTACGTAATTAATGGACGCCCCCTTACGGTCACGCATCATGTTTTTTTTTCAACATAACCTGACACTGAACTATAAATTGAAAACAACGTAAGAAAATTTTAATTTCACGGTTTACCCTGGCGCTTCTCCTTTAACACAATTTCAGTGTAAATTTCACAAAAAGTTTACATCCAAAGCCCACCGGTCAATGTCATTCGGCGCCTAACTATTCTTGTAACACATGTGTGCATGTGTGTAACACTATTCAAAATACTGTCCATTCAGTCAGACAATGACAGTTCTTACAAATTAAAAATATAATTCATATAAAAACTGAAGTCGACAAAATTCTTAAGTATTTAGATAAAAAACTAAAATACCTACTTACATATAAATTATACACGCATTTGATTTAACTAACATTATTTGTTTGGGTGACCTTAACTAGGACACGATCACGATGGCTGATAAAACATTGATGTCTAAGCTAGCAGATGTGTAAGTACCTACCGCATTTATGTACCTACATTGATTCTTCTCCTTTTCCACTATTAAAACCAAGACTACGATCATTACGTCATCATATCTAACCCACTGTGGGTTGGACGCCTTCTTTCCTTCCTACTATTCTCCACGGTTGTACCTCTGTAGGTACTACCCTTAGTACCTATTGAAGTAATAAAAATAATACAAAGTAGTAATCGCTCAGTGGTCGAAATTCTACCATAATTCATTTAAAACTCCATTATACTTCTAATGCGTTATTATATATTAATATCAGCCTTTTGCTCTCCTTCTCCATAATTATAAAATGTGCTTTCTCCGGCCGCGTAATATTCGTAAAAAGGGGAACAAGGTTTTTGCTTCACGTACCTATTAATATTGTCTTTTTCGATAGATATATCGATGGTTGTATTGTACCTCTTCCGACTCTGTGTGACCACCAAACATCATTATACAACTTATTGACAGACATTACGCGTGTACCTATTACCCGAAGCCAGTTTTATTATTTATTATGATAGGTGGCGAGCCTATTCCTGTCAACTGCTCCCAAATCCCGACTGCTCTGAGAAAATCAAACCCAGGACCTGACAGTCGCTACTTAGACCAACAAGGCAGTCTTTAAGTCACCTACTTTATCATCCAGCTCTGCCAGACTTAGACCCACTGCTGAACATAGGTCTCTTTATGCTCCCACCACCTGCTCGTAGTAGTTCAACGGTGATTCCATCTTCACCGAGAGACTCTTATGTCGTGTAGGGCTTTTATGATCTCATATGGTAAAATAGGCAGTAAATTTACCAAACTTCAATAGGGAGTTACCGATGCCAAATTGTTTAAGCTATAAAAATGTGAAATGATTTTATTATCTATAGTCCTCTGGCAAAGCCTGGATTCGAAGCAATGGGTATGTCGGCTCCTTTCATTGTTCAAATGAACCCCGAAGGAAAATGGGAGAGTACGAGGCCCGCAAACTTGGACGAAGATCGGCTAAAAGCCATTGTTCAACATTTAGTCGGCTCTAACGCAATATCAGCAGCGCAGAACTATTGCTGCCAATGTGCTGCGGAGAATAAGGTAAAATGTAATTTTATCTACCTACTAGGGGTGTTCAATAAAAAGTGATAATGAGTATGAAGCAGTTATATACTATTTATTATTATTTTATTTTTCGACATAATCACCTTTGAGGTTTATACACTTGGTATATCATTTTTCTAATCCTAAGATTCCCTCCCTTCTTGAAAAAATCTTGATCTTGATCGCTTAAAAAATCATGTACCTACGGCGGCAATTACTTCCTCATCATTGCCATATTTGTGACCTCTCAGTTGTTCTTTTAACCGCGGGAACAGGTAGAAATCACTAGGCGCAAGGTCAGGTGAGTATGGAGGATGTTCCATCAATTCAAATCCAGCATCTTGGATAGCAGTCATCGCAAATCGGGACTTGTGTGCGGGGGCGTTATCTTGGTGAAACAACACAACTTTAGCATGTTTGCCGCGGCGATTTTCGCATATTTCCTGACGCAGTTTTTTTTTATTTGTTCTGCGTATAAGAGCCCCGTAAAAGTGGCTCCATGATTGAGGTATTCAATCATTATCACCCCCTGGCTGTCCCAGAAAAGAGAGCCCATAATCTTACCAGCGGCAGCGGATGGAATTGCCTTAAACTTCTTAGGCGTTGAGAGATGACGGCCTCTTCCAAGTCATCGACTGTTGTTTCGTTTCAGGATCAATAAGGTGGAGCCATGTTTCATCCATAGTTACGAAGCGAGCCAAAAATCGGTCAGGATCTTGTTGTAACAATTCCAAATTGATTTGAGAAATCCGCAGTCTTGTTTGTTTATGCTCGTCTGTAAGCATTCTAGGTACCCAGCGCGCTGATACTTTTTGCATGCCCAAATGTTCATGTTATGGATACTTCCTATCGAAATCTTTAGTTCTTCAGCTACAAAACGAACAGTAACACGACGATCTGTCAAAACAATTTTTTCAACTTTTGTTCGGTAACTGCCGTCGTAGGGCGTCCCGAGCGCGGGCCATCTTTAGTTAAAGTTCTTCCTCTCTTAAACTCGGCACACTACCGCGCAACCGTAGAATACGGAGGAGCATTAACCCATAAATGTTCCTTTCAAGTGTAGATTTCCTTGCTCAGTAGTATTTTTTTTCAGGCAGAGATATTTTATTACGGCGTGAATTTCAATTTGATCCTTTTTGCGTAGGTATACCACGCTCCGACACGACGAATACAAATGACTTCAATTTTTTAAATAAGGAAAAAAAAACTTTTTTTATTTTTATTTTATCAAATGTCTAGATTTTATCTGCTAGTATTTACTTTTTTGTTGTTCAAGGAGTTTACATGCCATTATTACTTTTTATTGAACACCCCTCGTATCTACAACGTGTAACAGAATATACGCAAGACCAGAAATTAATTTGTTTCTAATTGACTATTGAATTGATTTCGTATTTTTTTACATCTGGGGGCACGGCAGTATCTACATCGCGGCCATACGCCCCATCATGACTTATCCGTGCGTTGTCTTCGCACACGCTAAGCCCCATCATATCCATAGGATGCAGACCCTCCAGAACTGTTTCCTTAGAAAGTTCACGGAAGCCCTTTCTATGTCCGAAACGATAATCTCCATCTGGATCTCAGGATGGCCACTATCCAGCAGTTCATGAAACGCCTCTCTGGTGTGAAGCATCTCAATCCCCTGATCGCGGCAGCCGCCCGTTACACTCCCTCTCGTATTAGTGGGATTCGCCGACCAAGGCATACTCTTACCATTCCCGACGACGCTACAGCTCTCCTCCAGGAGAGTAGTAAGCTCAGCAGCACCCTCAGGGTACATTGTCGCAAACCGGCGTCCTTCTGTCCTCGCCGCAGAGGCCCTTCGCGACGTCCCGTTCAATGTCCGTTCCGTCCTTTACTCGAGCCAGCCCACGCCACTGAGCCTGTAGTATTAAGTACCTACATCCCCTAATAATAAATCAGTCCGACTCAGTTTGTCCCTTGCTGCCCTCCAACAGGGATGCCCTAAGCCGAGGTCCGTACCCCACACAGGGTGCCCTTAGCGAGCAGTCGCTCTAGTTTTAAGTTTTTTTAAGTCCTGGCTGTTAATCTTAATTTATTAAGATTATCACAGGCAAAAGCCCGGTTAAGCAGACGACAACCTCATAGGTTGAACTGCGAGATGTCATTCACAAAAAAAAATGTATTTCTTTTCATTTCAGCTACCGAAGTCGACTCCGCAGTACGTGCCTGTCATTATGATGCCAATTTACTCTGCTGACCAGTGTCCTTTTGATATGGAATGCGAGGTTCAGAAGATAAAAGATGGAGAGAAGAGCAAAGGTAAACCAAAAAAGAAGAAACAAGCAGAAACAAAGGAAGAAGAGAAGGACAACGACAAAAAAAAAATCAAAAAGCGCGGTTATCAGATGCAACGCCTCACGGACTTTGATTTACTATCTCAATGGTGAAAACAAAAAAAATATAAAAAAAATCGTCAAGTTTTGCATTGTAAGTGATTGTTCTAAATTATATTGTTGAATGAATATGAATGTGTTTTGTGTTGTCGCTTTTCAGTAGGTAGTAGGAAGGTATCTATAATCTTTATAGTAGGTAAATACTTTTAAGCAGTCTTTTATCACATTTGAATGGCATTTCGTATTTCCAACTCGTTTACAGACTTTGCTGCAGTAATAAGAAACCACCATGGTTACCCGATAGGATCAATGCAAATATTGATTGCCATCCTGATATGAGATAGGTCACCACTCACCAAAAGAGACAAGTAACCGGGGTCGTTGGATATAGTTGAAGTTGAGTTAGAAATTGAAAAAAAAAAAAACTATTGTTATTTTTACGATCTTTTTTTTAAACATCTCTTTTCCTTACTATACGTCAAAATAGTCTGACGACCCTGGAGCCCAACCCTCGAAATCCGTCGATGAAAATAAGAGCCCGTCTGTATGTTATCGGTAGGAGGGACTACGGTCAAATTGTATTGTCATTCATTCTTAATTCGGGATCCTAACTAATTATATTACTATCTATGTTATGTCCGTACCTCTATGATACGGAGTAGAGAGCGCCCGTTACTTCGGCTGAAAGTACGGACTTCGAACTTGGGGAGTAGACCCCCTGGTTACATCTCTTATGGTGACCGTACCAACCCTTAGTAAAACATCAAGAACACAGCGCTATTTTTAGTATCACTGCCACAAACTATGTATGGCAGCCTAGTACTAGACATAAAGCCTTTCCAAAGTTGCGCCACATCACCCGGCTCTCAGCTTCTCGCACCCAGTCTGTCCAGGTAAAAGGTCGTTAACCTAGCAGATCAATCTCACTTTCATACAGGTGAACTGAGCTGTCATTCCACCTGACCATCTATTTTGAAAATACTCACCGTGTTATCTGAAGTGAAGAAGGTTTAACGAGCTGTCGATAGTGAAAATACCTAGAATCAGGTGGTCTATTGTATAAAAATTTCAACGTGAAAACTTAGGTGAAGTGCGAGCTTGACGTGATGCCACGGATTGACACTATTGACAACTCACTACTAGCTCACTTCACCTAAAATTTCACGGTAAGATTGGATCGCCTGATGGATTGACAGTTCACTTCACCTAAGTTTTCACGGTGAGATGTTTACAGAATAGCACGGCTGATGCTAGGAATTTGTCTACTATCACTTCAACTTAGGGTGTGTCCAGACCTGGCGAATGCGCCGCTTGCAAACTGCGCGCGTGAATTTCATATTCGTACGCAGCCCCTGCGCAGACCGCGCGCCGCTGGCGCGACCTTCCCGCCCCGTGCTCGAGCGGCGCAGGAGATACGCGCGTGCCGCCCGCGGTTTGCTTAGTGGCCGCTTATTTCATGGCCTTTCAACTATGGTACTAAATTCTGTCTTCGCTCTCGCACTGTACGGAAATCCTATACAATGCGAGATCAGCTTATACTGGAAATTTATGGCTTGATGTGTAGCCGTGTGTACATATTTTGCATTGGGTCGGTCTGTATATCTTCTACACAATTTAATAAAGTGGCAAGTTTGTTTGAAGGAAGTAATCTCTGAAACTGCATGTCGGATTTGAAAGATTATTTATTTGCTTGATAGCCCAATTCTTGAGGAAAGTTATAGGCTAGGTATGTAACATCACGCTACGACCCTCAGGAACAGAGCAAAACTTTAAAAAGTCTGAAAGGACGGTAAGTGTAAACGAGTAATACCGCAGGCGGGCGATGGATTATGCACAGACGCCAGCACATCAAGCTACCCCCACTGTAAAAAAAATCCAATTGAACATGAACTTTATGCTTATGCATCAAAGTTTGACAGATTGGGGTAGCTTGATTTCTTTGTATTGCTCGAAAAAAAAATACTCCTAAGCAATGTTATTATAAGTGTAAAAAGGTAAGTTTACGATAAACAACTATTATTGTATAAATAAAACAAAATTTAATTGATTTCACTTTTAATAAGTACTAATTATACATATTAAAATAATAGACGTTGAATTCATTGATAAACCTGAAACTTAGGGTAACTTAGGGTAATCACCACCATGGATGCACAAAGGAACAATTAAATCAGTTCCTTACTGAAGTCCCCGGCCTGAGTAGACCTAGTTAACCATCACGGAAGAAGTTAAAAGTCTTACTGCTGCATCTTAAATGAAATAAAGCACAAACTAATAAGAATGGGACAGCAATGAGTTTAGTTACTGTGTTGTTCCTTCTCTGGCCCGGATTTAGGGGTGGGCAAACAGGGGCACCTGCTGCGGTACGCAACTTCAGTGGATGCCAAAATTATAATATACTTACTTAATACGTTTAGAAAAAAAATTGTTTCACAAAGAACCTAGCAACCAGTGCATGTTGTTCTATTAGTTATTCATTTAAGTTTATATAACAACTAAGATTTAAACTTCCATAGTGCACATAAATGATTTAAAAGAATAACAGATACGAAAAAATACATAATGATTATATTAACATATTGGTGCTAATGTAGTTCATAAATTTATTATATCATCAATGAAGTGACAATAACTTGTAACTAACAAGAAGAAACTTCAATCAATTAATTAATATATAGGCATTGATATACATAAAACCCAAGATACACAATCAGCGTCTCAAAAACGTGTGCATAAATAAGGTGCAATGGAGGTGCCAAATCGTTTTGTCAGTCATCTTTCAGTCAGTCTTTTTGGACATTGCTTTGTAAAAGCCACTTTAAGTATTGCGTGTAAGGTTGAATTTGCATAAAAATGTGTTTTATCATGACTGTAACCAGTGACACAATTGGGGAAAGTTTAAGTGAGTGCAGGCAGGCTAAGGAAGCACTTCCTGCGTTCGATGCCCGCCTCACGAAACAGGTTCTCCGCTTATCTAAACCACAGCTGCGTACAGTTACAGCAGCCGTAACTGGCCATGGGTCATTTAACAAACACCTCTTTGTCATAGGAGTAACAGATAGTCTGCTGTGCAGGGCCTGCATGGAGGACGACGAGACAGCGGCTCATGTGCTGTTAAACTGCCTGGTGGTCGCTAAGTACAGAGAAAAATACTTCGGTAACCCAGGTACCCTAAGTGAGATTGTAAGCAACACCAAGGCATTGCTGGCCTTTCTCGAGGAGCTGAGGTGGATCGAATAGCTGATTTTCCCAGCCGTATGCAAAATACGCGCTTAGACGTGGAGTTGCGGACAACAGCCCGTTTTACCTATTACCTATTATTGGGGAAGGTTTTCAGTGTTACATTTGTTTGAGACTGTGCATCTTGGGTTTTTTGCATATCAATGTCTATAAGTAATAAATTAATAATTTTGCATTGCTGATGCAAAACAGAACTTTTAGTTTGATCTATTTGCTATTTCTGGTGGTGCTTTAATATGTCTTATTTGCTTAAAATTTTGTACCTTATGGTACATTACACTATTACATTTTAAATAATGTTTTATTCAGTAAATTCTGCTTGATTTAAGTTTTATGACTGTGAAACCATGTTACTGGCATATTATAACTGACTAGTTAATCTTTTTGTACCTCCTGTACCTACCTGTAAACTCCTCAAATACAATAAAATTAAATCTTGGGGAAAGGGAAACAGGAGGTAGTTATCAAACATTGAAATAGGGCCCATGTTTTTCTGAGCTCCGTAATTCAGCCATTCATCAGTTTTATAATAGATTTATTTTTATTTTCAGATTGTACAAAGCTAACGATGAGCGCACCAAAAACAAAACAGGCATCACAAAGCAGACACCGCTCCGCTAATACTTCCAATACGATTGAGGAAGAATGAGTAAACATTGTGTCACGGGGCGTTTACGCTTATTACTCTGATATGGAAGGATTTGGGACTCCAGATAACAGAGCACATCTGCAAACTGGCTTAATGTGTTGGGGGTGGAAGTTAGGATAGCCGTTAAAAAGCCGGATAGGGGAATAGTAGGTATATCATCAGGAGGGTCTGGGCGTTTATTTTCATCCATATTCTTCATGAAGGATAATGGTAAACAAACCTGACAGTAGTTAACAATGAGACAACAAACACAATAACAAGTCACAATAAACACACACAACAACACAGAAAAACAACCTGAAAATCAAACGCACATGATATCCAAACGCACGAGTAGCGAGAAAAAATCGAATATTGTGACATGTGATGTGACATTTGTCGAAGAGTTGTCATTGTTGGAAATTAATTACCATTATGACTAAATAAATCAACTAAAAACCTATTATTATGCCGGCTCCACAAGTTTGCAAGCGTGTTTACCTTGACTTAGCTTGAGCTAAACCGATCGAGTGTTATTATGCACAAATCAACGAAAGCTTGTAGCAATTGTAGCAAACGCTTCCCGTGATACATCTACACCTGTACACGTTAGTGTGTTTTGTTCACAGAACACATATACTCCTAACGGTTTTGTTGTTTTTGGCAATACGGCAAGCGCTCAGCGTGGGTTGCCAAATATTGTTTTCCAGTGACTAATAAGAACACCCAACACCAACCACTGGTGTTAAGACGTAAAACAAACGTAGTCTTAACGTAAATTAAAAGAATGTCATCGGGCTGGGTAACATTATTGAAAAGCTTCCCTTGTAGGTGAAACTTTTATATTTTTGTCATACATTTAACAGCATTACGTGCCCAAATTGGGACTTATTCAAGCTAGATTTTAATTACTATACGGCAAACTCTCGTGTAATTGGAGTCCGTCCCACGAAAGAAAACCCGCGACAATAAGTCGGACTAATTAATATTATACAGTTTGCAACATTCCTTCAACAACCCTCCTAAGTCCTACCTCACACACTTTTCTTTATTTTAAGTTTGTGCATTTTATTCTGTAATCTAAATCAAACTCAAAATCAAAAGTAATTTATTCAAAGTACCTAGGCTAAGAGTCAGCTCTTTTTGAACGTCAAAATTGCATAAGACAGTCCCCCAAAAAGCCCGCCCTTCACCACTTCCAAGTGCTTTAGCTGCTAAGAAGAAGTGGCGTAACAAACTCCCCAGCAGCACAGCTGTCTGTTAAGTTAAAAGAACTTGAATCTATACAATAGTAGGTAATTAACATTACAAAACACAAAAAAACATTAAGTTTCCCATATGTCAGCTAGCACACGCCAATTTACCATCAGAACATTGAATACTATAGGTACTCAGGTAGAAATTAATAATAATAAAGAAAAAAATAAAATAAAAAGCATACAAGTGAAGATAATATAAAGCGTGTAAAAAGAGGCATGGACCCAATATTGAACCTCGAGGAACACCTATTGCCATTTCAGACCCCAATGAGTTTATGCCGTTTACTTGAACTTTATCCTTTCTGTCTTTCAGGTATGATCTTAGTAAATCAAGAGCTGTATTTCTAATCCAAAAGTTAAACTAGGACCTTTGGACTAAAATTAGTAAAAAGTTAATACAATAACAAAACCATAGTCAGCAAGACGAGCAGTCACCCCAAGCAGCACCCGTTCACGAGCATAACGCAAAGATCAGCCACTACCCCTCTCGCAATATTTGAGGGAAGGAGGTAACCCGGCCTCCGACGCTACCGCAAGCAGTGACATCTAAGGGAGCATGATGAGCTTGCTGCTGGTTGCACTGGCAAGAATAATATGAATTGTCGAGGTCGCTAGCTAACTACATATTGCAATACTACTCACTAAAAAAAACATTGTAATGAGTAGATTAAGGCCACAATAAATTAAAATTACACAGTCAAATAAAATAAGCAATTCCATGAACTAAAATAATTATCTAACCTGTCAGTAGGTAAGCTAATTCAGGTGAAATATCATAAACATTGTCTTGAGAAACCTACATATTATTTTTTTTTAAATCTTTTCGAATAAACTAGCTTTTTTACCAGTAGCAGATGCAGTTTTAGAGACGAGATAAGGTTAAAAGAACTTTTCCTTAGCTCGTCTCTTAAAGATGTGTGTGTGTGTGTGTGTGTGTGTGTCTACACTCCAACTCTCGTACATATTTATCTAGTTTTCGTTTAATTTGACACAAAATTAAACATCAAAAAAACATTGGCAGTTTGTAGACGTTGAACAGTGCTGCCATCTATAACGAGCTTTCAGTTTTTAACCCCTTTGCGTCAGAGTGAGCAAGAAAAAGCTTTTATGACAGGAGACCATTTCAATGTAGTTGAAATATTAGCTAGGTTTTATTTCTATGTGTAATTTTAAATATTCATAATATGCTGCTATGGAGGTGTGTCTCCTGAACATTATTATACTTCTTTAACTTTATACGTACCATATCCGTCGAATAAATTTGTTTGTCTTCTAAACGCAGCATCTAGCACAGAACACTATTCCTCCTAAGAGAGACTGGGTGCCTCCGTTACGAATTGTAGTGTTCTGTTTATTTAATTTTACTACCAAAAGTTTTTGAGTTTTTGTTAGTGGCCCTTTACTACAGAATAGTGGGTTAGAGGCTTTTGGGCAACCACAGTTACCAAATAAAAAAAAACTGCTCAGCTCTTCTTTCTCTAGTTTTTTTACTATGGACAAATAATGACTATGGTCGATGGCTGACCACGGTGTTTGAAGTCAATGTTTTAGATTGTTGCACATTGCATTATTATTTTTTAATTCAGTCAATATTTTAATTATGTTTCAATAAAAACATAATGCAAATCTAAGGAAATAACTAACACTGCGGGCCCCCGTACAGGTATGTAACAAATTTCAAAATGTTTTGTAGCAGACGTGATGCACGTAATAGGTTCCCCATGCCACTTTTTATGTATTCACGCCTTTCAAAATCCCAGGCAATGCTTTTCAACGCGCGATGCGTTTCGCGCATCCCTCTAGTGGTTATAGTTATAGGTCAATATTTAATTGATCGTGTCATTGTGGAGTGTAATTAGGCAAAGGCCAGACAATTTCGCCATCAAATTGTGAGAAATTTTGTCCATATTTTTTTTGTTGAGACGGATGCAAGTGAATCCTGCGTTTTCAGTGATAAAAAATGTTCTCACGGTCGTAGTCTCTGCTGCGTCGGGTTTTTTTATGGGAAATGATATCCATGTGATATACTTCCCTGTATAGAATACAGATGCACGTATTAGCTTTGCCCAGGGGCCCGTTCGATGTTTCGATCGTATTTCGCGTCCGTGCATGGAGTCGTGTCTTTGTATCGCCGTTAACGTAGTGTGTACTTTATTTTGCTATTTGTTCCTTACATTATTCTTGAACATATGATTGTAATGGCCTTGCTTATGACATTGCCTACAGTTGTTGAGCCAAAGAAACAATTCACACATTGGCCTTGTGAAGTTGTTGTTTCTTGTTACTCCTTCATGTCTTATCATTGCAATGTGCTCTCAACTCATTTTACAAATAAATAAATGTTGCACATCTTTTGTATAGAATGGTGGTCTAAATTTGTGTGCTCATTGTGCCCTGCCCAATGAATTGCCTACACAGTTCATTTTTCATGATTGAGTTCTTTTCAAGGCTCTGGATGGGGCTTTCTGTTTTTTTTTTTCATGAATCTTTCTGATTATTCTAAATTATTCCAGTGTTAATCATTATGGTTCACACAAAAATTGTAATTTTGTAATTGCTGGATATAGTTCAACCTCCCTTCTGATAAAGGGCCCTGCTTGGAAGTGTACACTTGTTAATAACAGATATTAAATAGACAATTAAAATATTACGCATTGTTTTTCATAATGGAACAATGTTTTTTTTTTATATTTTGTTAAAGGAGAAAGGAAGTGATTAATTACTTTATTATTTTCTGATTTTTATTGTTTCTAAGTATGATACTTCAGTGCCCATATTTTAACACTAAGACCAGTTATTTAAGTTACTGTTATTCATCTACATATTATAGGATTGATAAAGGATCATGTTAATTCCTGCCTGCTTATGTGTTTAATGAACAACATCTAAATTTACTTTGATAAACTAAAAATATTTGGTATGATTTTCTGCTTTCATGTAGTTTGTATTCAAAAACTATATTTGTAATAGCTTGGTATTACAGAACAATAAATAATGGATAAGTATGAAGCTATAAAGTAAAAATTAACAACTTTATTTGATTCTGTTTGTCATATATAACATGAATTATTTCTCTTAAAACATCAAGAAAATCTTGTTGATCTGACATCAATTCAACGGCCAAATAATTTTATACATTTATTGGGGAATTTTACATTATTTCATATCTGTCACTGAAAGATTTCACATGGTAAATATGTTTTGGCAAAACACTGGTTTTTTTACTGTTATCTTTATGTGATAAACAGAAACATCATGCATTATCATCAAAAAGTTTTAAATATGGGTACTTAATAATTAGTGCAAGTTTTCTTTTTGAGTTTTGTCATTTGTAGTGAGGTACATTTGGTAAACATTCGGACCTATCCACTAAGTACTTGTAAAAACGCATCAATAAGGAAAGCAATTGATTTTGACATAAATTCACTAGTCAAGTCATTTCAGTAATTTTAAAGTTTTATTTTGTTTAATTTGTATCTTATTTAATATGCATTTGTACACACGGCTACACATCAAGCTATACATTTCCAGTATAAGCTGATCTCGCATTGTATAGTATTCCCATACAGTGCGAGGTCAGCGTAAACTGGAAATGTATAGCTTGATGTGTAGCTGTGTGTACAAAAGTCATTGTTTGTTAAGGACACTTCATGGCAAGTTGCCATCAGCAATAATTGTTACCGTGATAACAACAGTGTTGTTTTGTAATCTTAGTTATTGTGTATTAACTCTGTTTTCTGTGTGATTGAAGTATGCATTATAGGGATAAACTTGTGCGTGTCTGGTTTAAAGTATTGATATTGATACATATAATAAGACTGGAGATCATAGTTTTTGTTGTTTCTGGTGGTCTAACAATATAACTAGGAACCAATGAGGATCAGACTGGTTTTTTCTTTAAAAAAAACCAATTAACTACTGTGAAAAGAAAGTGTTGATCAGATAAAATTATTTGGTAGGATAAAGTCATCGGCTGTTTTTGACGCCGAACGTAGTACGTGCCTATCAGTGGTGTCGCTTTTGACATTTTTTTTTTCACAACATTGCTGTTTTTCGTTTGTAGTCTTTTCAGATTCAGAGATTTGTTTGTACTCTTGCTGTACTTACCGTAAATTGACCTTATCATCCTCGAGCATCAATACTCATTTAAATATAGATTTTCGTAGTTATTTGATTATGGACCTTTGATCTGTTATAATGACCATGGATATAATAGAATTTACGGAATACCCATATATTAACCTGTGACTCATGACCTTACCTTTCTGTTTCAGCTTTAATTTAACATCATCATAATCATCATCATCTTCAATTTTCGGTGTTGGAGTGGCTTTTGCAGATGTTAACTTTTTCTTTCCATGTAGCTATCTAGTGCTGACATCACAATAATGTGTTAAAACATCAGTGTTGCCCACAAGGACAGTCATCTTTCATAATATTAGTTAACAAGTACTTATCTTCATGGTAGCTAGAAGAATGATAGTTCATCTTTGAGTGTGAAAAGTGATTGAAAGACATTCTTAAAATGCAGAGCGCTGGCAAATACGTTTGTGTCAAATTGGTTCATTTTGAGACTAATATGAATGCTAGGTAAACTCCCATACTTGTTCTCAGTAGTATATACAACCTGTGTGGCAATACTGACACTTTGTTTATTTGACAGGAATCCTGCTCATGCACACCGAATAACTAGAGTTTATCATAGAATTGTGAGTATTGTTTTTTTTATTATTATTGAGTTTCGTCTTTTACATCTCCTTAATTTGTATAATCTGTTATAGGTTATATTAATAGGTGTATGTAATTACAGCCAGACGAAGACCTTACCGCTATTATGGATCCAAAATGTTCACTCAGCGGGTGTGAGATTTATGATGGGGCAAACCTAGCCCCCTTCGATATTAAACAAGAGATAAAGACTGAAAATGATCCTGTAATTGCGGTACCGGTAAGCCTGCAGAACAATGGGAGGCAGCAGATCGACGATATTGAACGAGAAGATTTTGATGAAGAAAACAGGATCCTGAAGCATTGTTCGGGGATGATCGTCGATGGCAAGATACCGGCACCTGCACGTTATTCCGGAAATCTGTCCAGTGCCAATTCGAGCCTGGCGTCCAGCTCGGAGACGATATCAAATCTGTCCAACTTAATAACACATGATAACAGCCTCCCTGGTTGCAGCAAAGATGGGGATGACTCCAACACAACAATAAAGAACATGATACATTCAAAAAAGTATGTGGTGCATGAGCAAAAGGAGGATTTCATGCAGAAGCTTTTGAATAGTAATATGGAGGAGAAGAAAGATTTTCCTAAGGGGAAGTTATATAAAGGGGATAAGTTGGATTGTGATAACGATGAGAATTGTGATATGGATACGAGTGGCCCATCAGGAAGGACGAGCTCTAATGCTTCGAGTATAGGAAGCGCTAGTTCCGACAGCACCAAAGGGTTCACTGTGCCATCCACCTCCAATGCTGACAAGTTGCTCGGGCTTGACGACAGTGGGAAGAATGAGCCAGGTGGTTCTAAGAAACATGTGGTAAGAATAAAAGTATTGTTTAGATGTAAGCATTATTTATTACAGATACAGTAGTTAAAAAGGTTGGTTAGCAAGAGACATTACTGAAACAATTAAGAAAACATTTTTGTCTGAGAAAGGATTATTAAATTTTCAAGAATTTACATGTGGGGAAATGTGGGTGTGGTTTTCAAATAATACAATTTGCGTTTTGTTGCAGAGCTTCACCTACAGTCCGGATACGGAAGACAGTTCCGATGATGATGATATTGTAGAAGATACCTGGTGCACATGCCTGTCGTCCCATGATGTGAGAACTTTACTTAATTTTTAGTAATGACTAATTATTTGTAATCCAAACTTCTCGTTTGACTTCTAGTCTTGGGGGACGGAAGTGGGAATATTTGGGGGTAAACAAAAAGTTGTGCAATTAATATTTTGTTTTCTAAAACACATAGTCTGAACATCTCAAGGTAAACAGTAGTGTTAACACACCATGCGGGCGAAACGTGCGGTTCAAACAACATTCATTTGGTCTAGTTTAGTATTATTTTATGATATTAGTCAAGGAAGAAAATACTTAATGTAATAATCGTAATAAACGAAACTGTTTACATTTCTTCTGGCAAATTAATACGACATTCTACATTTAGCGTATATCAGAACAGTTTTTAACTGGTTGTGAATATCCGAATGTACGTCGCATTACATTACGGTTTCATAAATGTTTGCGCAATCCTCGAAGGAAATCGCAATTATTTTGTTTTCTTGTAAATTCCATAACTCATTTGAGGAACAGAAATAACTCCGGGTTACGACCTTCTGGTGTTACCCTCACCCCGCTACGGAACGGCTATGACGTCTACTTATATAAACATTTCGTAAACCTATTCAAGCCAAAAGGTTTCCTGAAAATCATTGTGTAAACGAATGTTCAGGCTTTTTCAGTTACATTTATTCCTTAGAATGTGTTGTGTGTGAACGTCAATAGCTAACATTATTTCTTATTATGGTTAAATATTTACTTCATATATAGATTTATTAATTAATTAAACAGTTGAAGTGTTTAATGTATGCAAAAATTGCGTATTTCAGGAAGACTCGAGTGACGATACAGAGCCGGAACCAGAACGGGAAAGGAGTTGGGTAATATAATTAGGCTTAAGGGGCGAAGCGCTAATGTAGTCCGCGAAATTCATATTATTTTGCAATTTGCAAGTCAGTGTCAGGTAGTAGGTATGTTGATTATATTTTAACCAACATACCTACTACCTGACAATGACTGACTGATTCGGGACCATAATAAATATATATTTACAGAAATATAATCTTTAGCATCAGCAATACAACTCCTTATGTTACAATTGACCTCAAATGTCATGATTTCGCGGGCTACTTGAGCGCTTCTGCCGTATAAGTATGTGCAACATTGTATGTCTCCTTAGTGTCGAGGTCCGCTAAATGTTCTAGAAGTATTTGATGTTAGGTAGTTATGTCTGATCCAAGATTTTGCAATTGGAATGAATATTTTATGTCCAATATTAACATTAACGACTTATCAGGTAATAACACTTTATCGGGTCAGTAAACGACTTGTGTAAAAGTTCTCTTGAGGTTTCACTCACGCCCATAAACTTATAGGAACCATTGTTTTTGATTCTATGTAAAAAAACGTATTTTTCCAATTTCCTTGGTAGTAACAATTTTGGCTTCGTTTCACATACGTTTTACCGTTTTTTTTTTGTATGGAGCCTCGCCTCGTCCCGTTTCGTCATTATGATTAATTTTCAAAATGGCGTCGCACAATAATGCCTTTATTATTTAGGGTTAGGGGCACATAGACAAACAAAAAATGTCATGTGATATAATGTCCTAAACTGTCATTATAATTAAAGTTAAAAATGGCAATGATGTGCGCAAATATTTTCGATCATTCGTATCAAAAGCGGGTAATTTAAGCTCCAAAGAGCGCTTTTTCTGTTGTAAATGTTATGTGATGTGACGATATTAATGAAAAGCCACAGGTCCAATATATTATAGTAATAAACAGGAAAAGTTTTTATTCAGTGCACAAAAAAGAAAAATCGTAGGTTATGCAAAAAAAAAATCAGTTGTTAGGTATTGCACTTTTCTATGAAACAGCTGATTTTTTTTTGTATAACCGACGAAAAATTTCTGCGCTGGGGGTCTAGAATGATATGCTGAATTCATAGTTACCGTTTGCGCACTGGATAAAAACTTTTCCTATATACATAGGTATTATTGTGCGACGCCGTTTTGAAAAAAATCTAAATGGCGGGACAAGGCGAGGCCAATGGGCTTACAGCCCTTTTTTTTCATAATTAAATGAGGAAAATTGGGCTAAGCTTCACGTTGGTAATTTAGTGGTTCGGTTTTAAAAGCTTATAACATTTTTATAATTTACTTATTAACAAAAAAAAAGACGAAGAGCTCATTGGGCATAAAAAAAATCGATCGAATCGCTGTCATTTGGAAAAGTGTCCAAAAGACTAGCAGCGTTGTCACGTTGGGTGGCAATTGTTCGGACTAAAATTAGGCCAGCCCTTTGGTGTACACTGGTGCTGGCACGTGAAGAGTCGACCAACCGCTTTGCGACGTCCGGAAATACTTTAGCACTCTGACCCCAGGGCCCAGGTGTTGCAACCCCAAAGGGCTCTAACATCGGTTTTAGCTTCCATTAAGGTATACCCACATAATATAAACATATTTAAATATTGTAGTGTTAGATTGTCTATTGTATTTAATATTTGTGCCAAATTATACGATTTTATTTATTAATAGTTATGTATAAACAATCTTTATACAGTTGACGCCGCCGTGTCGTTGTTCGTACCCTCTATTATTTCTCTTTTAGGTAATGACAAAATTCTTCCAGAATTTATGTGCAGGAACTATATTTATAAACGTCGGTCTAGCAAATCTCACTATACATGTCTAACTTACAGAACTTGCTGCATACAGTAAAACAATGCATTTGATACATACAAGTATTTCTGAAAATTGCATGGTTGCTTTTCTTGGGATTTGCAACTCAACATTTTAATGATCTGTCATCATAACATCGAATCTTCAAACGTGTTTAATTTTCATTAGCAACAGGAAATGACGAACAAAATCATCAGTGACACATTAACTTTAATTTCACGTAAGATTGACATACATGTTACAAACCAATATTTCAATATAAGTACATAAATCACTATAAATTGTACATTATTGAACACCGCAGCGTTACTAATAGCCGTTAACATATTCAGAAACCCACTCTCGATCATGTATTATTCATCTCAAGCTAAATACATAAAAACATTCATCAATAGTGTTGTCCTAATCTCTCTCAGACAGTTTTTCATGAGATCTGATGACGTAACTAAGATATTTCTGTAAAATAATAGATATTGTCGTTTTTACTATACATGATTTGCTGTACAGGATCTATCTGTAGGAAAACTTTTTTTTTGGTTTTAGGGGCTTTTACGCATAGCGTATGTCAGTCCCATCGTATCCTAAACAATTGTACTTTCACAAGACGTGGGAGGACATCTTAAAACCCATCATGGTACCTTTCTAGTCTGTGTTGCATAAACCGAAAATTACACCAGCGTTTGTTTGTTTTAAAATTTAAGTTCACTCCGGAATTCCTAGCATAATTTTTAGTGTGGTTACCAAAATTTTTTTTTTTTTTTTTAAGGATCGTTTATCTCAATTTGTGGCTTGTTAGAAAATAGTATTGACTAATGTTTATAACAAGTTAACATTATTTGTGTAATAAATAGTACCTATCTCACTGTTCAGGATGAGACCTAGTGGTGTCAACTGTTTCAAATCAGCTCTGCAAGGTTATTTTAGCACGAGATCAAAATTGTAGCTAAAATTGTTTTTTGAACACATTTCAAGATACAATTAATTTTCACAGAACGATTGTTGATATTTACCAACAGACCCTTGTAGAACACATTTGATTTGTCATTTTTAAATATTCGACAAAAGAATGGTTCAAATCATTATTTACTTGGTTTCACCGGTTGGAAAAACATATTTTTTTTATCTAAGAGCAGCCTCGCGTTCGTCGCAGATCGACTATCGAATTTTTATTTTTCTTTTGAAAATGTCCCACGTTTTATTTCTTTTTGTATTGTATTGTATTATCTTATCAGAACCCCGGCATTTTGAGTTGTTTGGTTCGCTTGTCACCATAATGTGTTGTGACGGTGAGAATGTGTTCAGTATGCGGTTGTCATTGTACACAAAGAGTGTCAAGATGATCATAAAGTCCAGCGTCACTTAAATGATTGCGTACTTCCGCAAACATGAGATGTAGGTACTTGACAGGTTGACTATATTATGACGCGTGCATAGTGCGATTTAATCCGATTTTCAATTTAAAACATATCGTCGCGATTATTAAAAAAGTCGTATCTGAAAACAGAGGCGTTTAATGAACGGCCTAGGCGTCCAATTACCTGGCTAGTTTAACCAGATGGCTGCGACATATTCACACCGTTGTGGGTAGTAAATCAGTTAAGCAAAGTTCACACGCACCCTTATCATCGTCAACAGAATTGGCGAAAATACTGAAACACAAATATTAGACTACTAGCAATGTAGGGTGCTAATAATTATAAGCCCCTTCTGCCAAGAAAATGCTTTTGAGAAATTTGAGACATGGCGAGTTTTTGAGATTCAAAAGAAGCAAGGGAGAATGAATGAGATTCTAGACATTATGTCCAAAAAGAATATTTTGCAACCGCGAACAACAGTTTCTGAGATGAACCCGATATTGTTTTATGGGATCAAACGTCAATCAAGAATCTAATATTTTAGATAATTGGATCAATTGGATGATGGATTGGATTGGATTGGATGGATTGGATTTTTGGATTGGATTATTTTTCAGTCCGAAATAAAAAGTTTTTATTTATTTTTTATTTTTTAATGGATTATGAACAAAACACGTACTTTTTTGCGTCATACAATCTATTAATTTGTTCGAAAAATTAAAATGCTTTAGTGCTATTATCATACAACTAATTAGTTACACTAGGTTGGTACTAAATTCAATGACTAACTATACAAATAAAAACAATAGGACAGTATTTACATTTTTAATATTGAAAAAGGTTTTTTTTTAATATTGAAGAAGCACTCAATGTTTGGCAAAATTGGTTTAACTATCATAATTCATAATAGTTCATGATATTTTACGATAAAACACTTTTCAACAAATTCCAACGGAAATCTTGGTGTTACGAATTTCAATGGTTGTATTGACAATTTTTAACGCCGTTTACGATATAATTTTCCGGCTTTTGTGTGGCCTTAAAGTTTTTAGCCGAAATCTAGAACATTTTTGATCGAAATGATAATTAACGAGGTTCTTCTGTATTAACAAGCTGAAGGTTTTATTCTAGCATAAATTGATTTATTAACATCCACAGAGGAAGCGCCGCCAAGACCACCCACCTGCACAGGTGCCCAGCAAGAAATTCTGCGGGGAAAATTCTTCATCCTCTGCTTTGGATGGGTGGCCGTCTCCTATTCCTTCTAGCAGCCAAGCAAGCGTTCCCGGGGACCATGGACCGCCAGAGTTAAAGCCGTGGCTTAGCAGGTTAGTCCCTTATCTAGACAAATTGATATTAATTAGAGTTGGAGCAGAACACAGGAACAATAGGGTATTACAGCCATTTTTGAAGTGTCTTAATTAGATTCTAGAGTGCTAATAAACCATAAAAAACAACATTTTTATTTAATCGATTAGTGCAATAAAAATGCATTTAATATTTAAAAAAAATAAAATTTCGCGCGTAATTTGACGAAAACGCTGGACGCAGTGGACGCCATATTGCTCTGTGGCTATGACGTCAGTTTTCCATATAAACAAATGCGCTGATATTAATCAGATAATTGTTTATAAATTAAAAAATGAGTTATTGTTCTACTTATCGTTGGTTTGCTGTTGATGAGATTTGGAACAGAGATAGAATAGACTTGGGAAAGCACATTATGCTAACTTTTCTCGTTAAAAAAACTTTGAAGGGGTTTCAAATAGGGGATGAAAGTATGTATGGAAGTTCGTTATTGTCGAAAATAAAACCATAACTTTGTATTTAGGCACTGCTATATGTGTATTAAGATAAGTTAGCAAGATAAGTATCCTGAAAATTAAAATTGCGGCAGCATTTAAATTTTCTAGGATACGACACGAGAACGAAGTTGTTCTTTATGATTATAGAAACTTTTTTTTTTACTTTTGCAAGACAGGCTGTATCATCAGTGTATGTTTCTATTACTACATTTATTGGGCAAAACTACTGTGTATATTGAGTACAGTATAGGTTCAAGCTCTGAGCTTTGAGGTACTGAAGCTTTCAAGTCATATAGTTTAGACGTTTCCTTCCTAAATTTTACTACGAACTTCTATCAGATGGGTAAAATATTAACAACATAATTAGCCCACCACACCCACACGCACGCATTTACCATTATATTAGCAGTTTAATTCTTAGCTTGTACAGCAGCCGTTCGTGTCGCAACCTGTCAAAGGCGTGCTGTTGATCTGGACAGGAGACACCATCACAGTATTCCTTTCTTTCAAGATATTGTCTTCTGTAGTCAACCATTCGATGCATCTGCTCAACAGTAGAATGGTGTTGCTAAAAGCCAAATTTATGATCTGGTATTGTTTTCTTCGTCTATTATCGTCTTACTCTTGAGTCTCCTTAAGAATACCATCACAGAGATCATTGAAATTGACGGAAAAAGACTGGTTTGTTACGCCATTGCAATTTCAAATGTATTTTTTATACTTAATTAAACTGACTCATATTTTACCACTATCTCGGCACTTGAGAAGATGCGGTCTCCTCATTTCGCAAATAACCGTTATCGTCATTCTTCATTCTTTTCCAGGTTCAATAACTGGACTAACGTGGAGAAGATCCAGGCTATCGACGAGCTGATCAAGTGCTGCGACCCTAGCCAGGTGCGGCACATGATGAAGGCTATTGAGCCGCTGTTCCAACGAGACTTCATTTCGCTACTGCCCAAGGAGCTCGCACTCACTGTGCTGGGATATCTACAGCCTAAAGATCTCCTGATGGCCGCCCAGACTTGTCGTTACTGGAAGTAAGTCACTTTATAGTTTCCCCCAAAAGTATCTGATGGGAATGTAAACAAATAGATCAGAAAATGTACCTGTTCATGCCAATTTGTAGTGCCACTTACAAATTGAGTGCTTCGATTTGATCATTTCAATACGTGCCCGAAATTGAAATTACAAATCGCTTTAAAGATGTTTTCCATGTGACAATTTTCGTCGTCGAAGGGTCGTCAGCAGCCTAAAAGTCTGACAACCGGTCTTACCAGAGGATATCGTGTTACCAAGTAACTGGGTTGTGGAGGTCAGATAGGCAGTCGCTCCATGTAAAATATCGGTATTCGACTGCGTCCGGTTGGACTGGAAGCCGACCTTAAAATAGTTGGGAAAATGTTAGGCGCCATCCTAGCCATTTCCTAATTATTTTAGTGTCGGTTATTATACGGGTGATGATGAATGAGGTCAATTTTTATCGACAGTTTGCAATATTTTTGTTATGGTTCTTAAAAAATGTTGCATAAGAGCTAAGATATTAGTGGGTACATGCGTAGGAATTTAACCTGAACATGGATTGATTACACTTCCGTAACATGCTTTTGGAACAGACCACAACATATCTACAGTAGTTTTTTACGGTATGCCAAAGGAAATCCAACATTATTTGGTCGTAGTGTCCTATTAAACGCAATCTTAAACTGCACTGGATATATTTTACACGCTTCAGTGAGCGTTTCCAAGAGATTACACCAGTATCATCAGTACATTCCTCTAACGAATATCACAACCTAGTGTAGATACGGCGACACGATGGATGCGACCGATCTCGTTTTGTAGAATTACTCTACAAAACGAGATACTCTTAAAAATACGTCAAAAGTCTCTTTTCTGTAACAAACACACACTATTTTTCAGCTGAAATGCAGCTAACGTATTTATAGATGATTCTTATTTCTATAATCTTTTTTTCTGTATCGTATACTAATGACGCAGGTACTATGATTTACATTTGATGACTATCTATTACAATGATTGGAAAACAATTACAGTTGGCCGATCAATAAAAAACAATCAAGATCTGAGGTCGAAAGTTCAAAACACTGCAATAACCAGTCATAGAAATGGCACATACAAAATTATATCGGCTTTGATGACGTCACTTTTGTCACAAGCTTTTGCTCAAAGCCTCACTTATCATTCTCATGCCCTAATCCCAATTTATTTGGGGTCGGCTTTCTAACCATTTCATCATTCACACAGTCCATCCTTCATTTCTTTGGTCTCCCACTACTCATAAAGCCATCGGCATTTATACTTTCATCACGACATTTTCCTCATTCCTCCGTATCACATGCCCATACCATGAAAACCGATTTCCACACAACTCTCTCAGATCTCGGCTCACTAACGCACTAAATTTTTAGATTCCTCGCCGAAGACAACCTGTTGTGGAAGGAGCAATGCCGTCGCGTCGGCATAACCACCCTGAAGAAGACGCCTCGTACACTCCCGCGCTGCTCCAGTCCCTGGAAGGCAGGCTACATGCGCCAGTACCTCATCGAGAACAACTGGCTTAATAAGCCAGTAACGTCACCCATCATCATGAGGGGACATGACGACCATGTCATAACCTGTCTGCAGTTCTACGGCAACCGCATCTTAAGCGGCAGCGATGATACCACCCTCAAAGTGTGGTCAGCTGTCACGGGCAAGGTGAGCATGTGAACTATACCGTTACAAACATTAGCTCGCTATCAGTTCTCTGTACTATTAATGAGTCAAGTTATCGGCTGTAACGTCCATCAATTGTACCGACTGATAATACAGTCTGAAGGTAATATCAATTGAGTTTTATTGTCGAGCTAAATGATCAATTGTCAGAATGAGACGAGTTTAGTTATCTTAAAGATTGGTTAATGTGTTGTGTGTAATATTTTTTGCATTTTGTTGGAATGATTGGTGCAGTGGCTAGGTGCCGCGGGTTCGATTCCGGCACTGAACAAGGCCCTTTTTACACACACTTTCTTGCCGTGAAAAACTACGGTTTTCTTGTCGTGTGTAGGCACGGTCGTCAGTGTTGTATGGATCACTGTGGTAGCTTGTTGACACTGTCGGCACTACGGCATGGCACCGTCGCTGTATAGAATAGAACCGTGTAATATACGAGGTCAAGATTTTTCTTCGGCACTATTAACACTCGGAAATTTTGCACAAAGGTTTCATGGGCAATAAGAAGGGATTTTTAAAAATTCGATCGTGCATGGATGCAGGATTTATTTTTCAAAATCCCTCAAACAAGTTTTAGAGCTTGGCAAAGTTTGAAACGGAACAATCGAAAGGCGCGGTCCGATTCCTCGAAACTCAGTATTAATTCTTAGACTGCGAAAATAAGTTTTTGGGTTTTTCTAAAATAGACCCTTAGCTAACCAGAAGAGGGTACTGAATCAAGCTTTTAGGTGCGGATTTTACTGCGTGTCTTAATTAACTCAAAAGTAATCTCAACATGTTACATGATTTTTCAAAAATCACCCTCTTCAAGGAGAAAATTGGGAAATACAGTTTATATGAAAACAACCGTTTAATTGATCATTTAACATTGTAGGCAAAAATATGGAATCCACGCGGTCGAAGTTCATCTTCATTCATAGAAATTGGATTTAATTTTTCGACTTATGCAGTAATGTTCAATAAGAATACAAGCTACAAGAGTGAGCGAAACGAACGAACTAGAAGATTTTAGCTAATTATAAATTAAAAGAATATCATTCTTTTGACAATTCATACATAAGTAGGATTTGCTTTGTAAACTTATGTAGAAAAGATCAAGAACAACCTAGGTTGTTCTTGATCTTGAGCGAGATCGATTTTAGGAACCCGCATTGGATTTTCTTTTCACCATTTCTACAGAACTAGGTAGTTATTTTGTCGCTTTATACAGAACTTTTTTAGAATTTGTAAAACGCTAGCTGCAAGAGTCAGCGAAAAAAGCTCTAAATTTTAGCACTCCGTCTCGGATAAGTAATATTTTTTTGATAGCCCTAGCTCATAGAGTATATAACCACTAGAGAGCGTATAGGCCGATTTCTTCAAAGTACACGACTCACTACTGCGGGCCGGGGGACGAGGAAGAATGCGCGGCTACAATTGGTCAGTTCAAGGTCAAGTTGCGTAGGTATGCCTGGTTAGGGATTGCTCTACTTGATTAAGGGAAAATAGGCGATATCGATGAAATAGATTTTAACATTATAAAACATACTCAATAAAAATCAAATAACAATATTTAATCAAAATTAGTCAATTACAAAAAGAAAAACAAGTATCCTGTTATTATTGATTTAAAAATGAATTAAAATGGTACCTATTATGTTTTTCGAATTAAAGTTTTAGGGTCTTGATTGTTCTCGGTAAAAAAATATAAACGGGCGACTACAGATTTCTGAATTACGCATCTTGCTAATTCAATCAAATGACAAATCATTTGATTGAACTAGCAAGATGCATAATTTATTGATTCTATTATATTAATTTATAATTTAATATTAATTTCCTTTATTCCATTAAATACATATAAATTACATTTTTAAATATTAGAATGTAAAACATTTAAAAAATAAAAATAATTGTAGCCCATCGGTATCGGGAACAGGGTCCAAGCTACGGACGGGCGATCAGGGCTCCAGAGAGAGGAACCTCCTAACAATGCGAGCTGTGTCCAGGAGTACCGCTTTCTGGATCAAGCCCTTGATCCATCTGCCCAACTATTATATTAATTGTATTATTATCGATATCGACTTCAGTCATTAAAGGTAACAGCACATTTTTTTACGATAAAAATACAAAAGGAAAGAAGGGATAAAAGAATTAAAATTTCCTAAAGAAAGAAAGGGACTTTTCCAAAATACATCAACGCGCGACTCATCCGTGTGCTCGTTCACCAAACCACCATTTTAAATAGACCCCTGCGGTGTCTCATAAATCTGATTAAATCATAAATAATTTTCGTAGAGTTTATTTACCGATGAAAAGTTATGCCATCATTTTTGTAACTAGATGTCTTGGAATGTTTTGTTTCCCACACCACTTCACCGCGCATGGAGGCATTTTTATACGTTATATATTGCATACAAATTATAACAATTTGTAATTATTTAGCGTGCACACAGGTCTAACACTTGGTTTTAACTAAAATGGTTACTAAGTACCGTAGCCTATACATAGGCGACAAAATACTAATAGTTTACGAGCGTCGGGTCATTGTATGCGCAGTCAAGTGGTTTTATAGTCTTTGCCTGTAGTCTCACGGGCCAAGGACGGTCGCGCCTTTCGATAAACTTTGAGAGTGCGAGACCGTAGGCGAGGGCCCACGCCTTCTGCCGTTTCTGCACATATAATACTATCTGAATACATGACTACAATCTAAGTGAAACTGTGGCAACAACTACGTAATTAATATTAAACCTTGTTCGCCAGTGCCTGCGCACCTTGGTGGGTCATTCTGGCGGCGTGTGGTCCTCGCAAATGGTAAACGACCTGGTGATCAGCGGCTCTACAGACCGCACCCTACGCGTGTGGAACGCCAAGACAGGCCAATGCTTGAAAGTCCTCGCCGGACATACTTCCACCGTGCGCTGTATGCATCTGTACCAAAACAGGTAAACTTCAGTTGGGTACTGTTTTAACAGTGACGATTTATTACTATTATTTATTGAGTAGATATTTTAATTTGCATAAGCTGCTGTGCTCTTATTAAGTTAAGAACTAACCATGATCCATTATAACTATACAGACACGGGATGATCGCTAAGCGAAAAATATTATAAGCGAATTTGTTTCATGGATTGCCTAACCGTGACCTATAAAACAAATGTGCCTTTAATAATATTATTTTGAATGAAAAAACAACTTATCTGTTATTAATCTACCAGTTTATGATGGATCCAAAACCGCTTTCTTCTTTATTTATGTTTTTTTTCCGTTGCTGATAGGAACTATTTGTTGCATCATTTATTATTTTTATTATATTATCATGAGGGTGTTTCCGTTCAGCCATAATAAGTACATATGTCGTTTGGTCAACAAACATACTAATTACACACAAAAAAAACTCTGCTATGCGTTGCTTAAAACTAACTAAACAAATAACACTCACGAAGTTGTATACCAAATATACAACTTGCGGAAAAATATAGCCAATCTTGAAAGAGCAAGCAAGCACATGCGTAATGTTATCTTGACAACGCGAACATTGCTATATGTAATTCGTTACAATAATAAAGATAATGTTTATCAAAATGGCACAACAATCGTGTGCTTATCTGTCTCAGCCGCGAACATATTGATGCGAAAATACTTGTCTTTGTATTTTTTTTTTGCAAAGAAACTTTTTTTTTTGTTACATATCATTGCAATGGAATTTATTTGCTGAATTGTTTTCAATAATGAAAAGATAAACAGAACAATTAACTTGACTTGCAATGAACTGTAAACATAGTACCAAAAAAGAAAGTTGTTTTTACTAAAACAAAAATACTCTTGCTGAAGCGTAATATTTAGGGATTGCAATCCAGCAAAATGGGATACCGCAATCCAGCGGGAGCCAGCATAATTTTAGGAACTGCGGGATTCCGCAACAGCATTTTAAATATAGAATATAATTAAATATTTTATTTATTGGAGTAAGTAACCAAGACTCAACAAGATTTTTAGTAAAACTTACGACTATGTTAGTAAGCACAGACTATACACAAAAACAAGGAAAAAAATACAAGAAATAACGGTTGGTCACCGTTGCTACATCCCATGAGAGACGGCACAATAGTGACCCACGTATACACAGGCAAAGCGAGTGTGCATTACCCTGGCAAAATGTTGTGCTTTAGAGAGGTGAGACTATAACAAGTAATTAGTGTATCCTGAGGAGCAATTTGTTTACTACTAGCTGAATTTGTTTGAATTGTAGTTTTAAAGTTATTTCAGAAAAACCCCTAGCAAAATCATTTTCAAGAATTCGTTTCAGCCCATAACCAAATATACGAATATATAGCTTTTGTTGCGTAGTAAATATTTGTAAATAGCAAAATTTGTGTGTGTTATGGTTCTTAAGTTATTTAAGATTTTGCTGCGGTAACGTTTTGGGATTTCCCAGATCTCGAAGAAGGCTCAACGCAAAAGTCTGAAAAAAATACCAATAAAAGATCTTAATTTGTTTAAACATTCGTTTTTGATTTGATTGACTAAACCAATGTAAATAAATGGTTTCAAAAATCAGAATAAATGGATTTGCAAGTAACCAAATAAATAGCTGTAAAAAATACCCGAGGTAGACGTTTATAACGTCAGTAATTTTAGATTCTCTAACTTTTCGATAAGAAGATAAAAACAAATTGGATAAATTTTGGACTGGTCGTACTTTAGGGATCGAATACGCAGTTCCCATGACATTAAGAAACATGGCATACTTTAAACAAATTATAATGATTAAATTTGATTGAAACATTCGTTCCTGAGCTCTCAATTACGGCTTTAATGAAAGTTATATCAAAAACAAGAATATATCAGCAGTTCTTTAATAATCCCACCAAATTGAAAAGATCACGTAAAAGCGACCGCACCATACATAAGCGCCCCCCCCAGTGGGTTCCCGCATTGTCGTTGCGGGGGGGCTCAGTAGCCGTGGTCCGCTCCCACGGTGAAGCGAAGAGGAACCCAAAGGTGGGGCCGCTCGTCAGGGCTTTGGTCTCCAAGCCGACGACGTAGCGGCCAAAAAGTAGGTTGCGGTGAGGTGCACCGCAACTGAGGCGGGCCGCGATGTCGAATGGGAGGCATCGCGGCTGAGGGTTACAGGCTGCGGCGGAGGAGGAGTGCCGGTACTTTTGAGTAGCGCTCTTCCCTTCCGTGGCCTGGACGGGGCCGCCACCGTTTGATGGCGGACGCGGTGGGGCCGCAGGGGAAGAGGAGTGTCGGTATAGCGTTGGCCGCTCTCCCTATCCCCTGCGGCCGAGAAGTGGTAGGCGGCGGGGCCACTGTGCTGACCCGTCGCAGGGGGCCAAGGGAGCCAAGGGTGCCAGGGTAGTCTGGGGCCCTTGTGCTACTTGGTTCCTGGGGTGGTCACGGCGTGCCATGTGTCCTGGTGCGCCGGACTGGTGGGGTCCGCAAGGGCCGATGCCTGCCAGGGGTGCGGGTTGTTCGAAAGAGATACCGTCGCCCCTGGCACACGGGCAACTGAGGGAACACGGGTGGGTTTTAGTCAGTAAAAGTCTGACACGCCCTCCTGCTCCGCACAGAGCGGGAGAAGTCATTTGATGATTTCCCAACCTGAAAAAAAAAAAAAAAAAAAACCATACATAAGCGCAAGTATCTTAAATTATCGGGATATTATGGATATTTTGTTAGTACAGTTGCATACAAAAGTTTGCTGGTCAGGTTAGTAAAGATAATAAAATTGTCGTGATTCATTATTTTTATTTAAAAATCAGTCTCATACAAATTATATGTATTGTATACAGCTAAAGAGTACGTAAGACAACGCATATAGCTGTTGCGTCGCACTCAGCGATGCGCGCTGCTCAGATGACTAGCATCGATAACGTTAAAAAGTTAGCGGCGTTGCGTTGTGGTATCAAAATAAAACATTAGGTTTGACCAAACAGAAACAAAAAACTACTATATAAATACATACAGGAAAAGTTTTTATTCAGTGTGCAAACTTTAACCATGAATTCAGCATACCATTCTAGACCCCCCAGCGAAGAAATTTTTCGTCGCTTTTGCAAAAAAAAATTTGCTGTTTCATAGAAAAGTGCAATACCTGGCTGTTTTTTTTTTGTATAACTATAAATTATTTACTGAGATTACTTACCTTTTTAAAGTTACTTTGATTTTAAATAATTATGATCCATTAAATTGTTTAAAACTACTATTAATTAACATGATTTTAATTTATAAAATAAAAAACTAGTAGAAAATGTGTAATATGGTACCTGCACTTGAAAATATAAAAAAATCGGCTTCACGAATAACGTTTTTCTCGCCTGACTACAAAACATCGGATACTAAGCTGTTAATTTGCGAAAATTTCCCGTACGTACGCTACGGTCGCTTTTAATGGATCGTAAGATCCATTAAATTGTTTAAAACTACTATTAATTAACATGATTTTAATATATTAAATAGAAAACTAGTAGAAAATGTGTAATATAGTACCTGCACTTGAAAATATAAAAAAATCAGCTTAACGAATAAAGTTTTTCTGCCTAACTGTACAAAACATCGGATACTAAGCTGTTAATTTGCGAAGATTTCCCGTACGTACGGTACGGTCGCTTTTGCGTGACCTTTTCAATTTGGTCGACTTATTAGAGAATTTCTGATATATTCCTGCTTTCATTAAAGCCGTAATTGAGAGCTGCAATTAACACGAACGAATGATCATGAATAATTTTAATTTGTTTAAAGTATGCCATGTTTCTTTATGTTATGTGAACTGCGTATTCGATCGCTAAAATACAATTAGTCTAAAATTATTAATCAAATTTGTTTTTATCTTCATATCGTGTTAAGTTACAAAATCTAAAATTCCTGACGTTATAAGCGTCTACCACGGGAATTTTTAACAATTGTTTATTTGGTTATAAGTGTATTGTTTAACTTGCAAAACCGCATTTTCTGATTTTTGAAAACATTTAATTACATTGGTTTACGTCAACCAAATCAAAAACGAGTGTTTAAACAAATCAAGGTCTCCTATTGGTATTTTTTTCAAAAATCTGTGTTGAGCCGTTTTCGAAATCTGGGATATCCCAAAACGTTACCGCAGCAAAATCTTAAATAACTTAAGAACCATAACACACAAAGATTTTGCCATTTACAAACATTTTATACGCAACAAAAACCATCAATTCATATATTTGGTCCTGGGCTGAAACGAATTTTTGAAAATGATTTTGCCAGGTTAATGTTTCAAACCGTTACACCAGCAAAATCTGTTTTTCTCAAATAACTTTAAAACTACAATTCAAACAAATTTTGCTAAAAGTAAACAAATTGCTCCTCATGATACACTAATTACTTGTTATAGTCTCACCTCTCTAACTCACACTCCAGGCGACTCGCAACCATGCTTAGAGTGAGTTGCACCAACTAACTTTAACGATAACCAACGCCGTGACAGCCGTCAAATCCCCGGTTAAGCGAAATAAGTGTTGCACCAATTTAACAATTGTTAAAATTACGTCACAAATAACGATAACATTAACCGCTCAAATTCGGGCGGTTAAGGGCTATAGTTATGGTTTGTGTCATTGTAGGATCATCTGATTTGCAGTTGTAACCTATAAAAATATTGAATAAACCATTGAAACGAAATTAGTATGTCTTTACTCCGCGATATATTGTGGGAATCGAGCTCTTCTAGCGATGATAGTGACACCAATAGTGAATTCAATTTGCCAGTTAGGAAGAGAAAAGTTTATCGCCCTCGCATTGATCGATTTCTAAAGTGGGATGAGAATGAATTTTGGACAGATTCCGGGTTTCAAAGACCTTGGCAAGGGCGCTAGCTTCTAGCTTAGGACCTTTGCTGAAAACAAGAACCATGAAGTGAGTATTTTCCATATTATTATATTAATTACCTACCTTGTGACTATCCTGTCACTATAATTTATAACATAGGGAATACCTAATAAATAAACTGCGCAAGTAGGTATTATATTACGACAAATCCTTATTCAGTCCATTTAATCTTTCTAATATTATGTATTATATCTAATGTTTATCATTTCATTCTTGGCAGGAATAACGCTATAACGCCGGAACAGCAAGTACTAATGGCTCTGGAGTTCTATGCGTGTGGCTCTTTCCAACGTTGTATTGGTGATGCTGCAGGCGTTCATAAATCCAGTGTATGTCGAATCATACATCGTGTGAGCAGAGCTATTGCCGGGTTGAGATCACAGTTGTGTGGTAATGCCTAGTGGTCAAAATATGGACAAGGAAGCAAAATTATTTTATGAAATAAGTGCGTTCCCAAAAACAATAGGAGCCATTGACTGCACCCATATTCCCATTAAATCTCCGGGTGGAATGGATGCTGAAATTTATAGAAATAGAAAACAGGTATTTTCTATGAATGTGCAGGTAATCTGTAACGCACAATTGTACATAAATAATATTGTGGCACGTTGGCCAGGGAGCTGCCACGACAGCCGCATATTCAATAGTAGCGTGATTAAAGGACGCTTAGAAGATGGTGAGTTTGAAGGTTTTTGGTTACTAGGAGATCTTTATCTCCTAGTAACCAAAAACCTTCAAACTCAAACCGTATTTGCTCACCCCTCTGCGCAATCCAACCACAGAAGCGGAGCGGCTTTACAATGAAAGCCAAATTCGAACCAGAAATGTGATTGAACGAACATTTGGCTGCTGGAAGAAAAGGTTCCGTTCTTTATCATGGAAACTCCGCACTGATCCAAGAAGAGCTCAAGCTGCCATTGTTGCAATGGCAGTGCTGCACAATATTTGCAAGAAATCCAGAGACCCTATGCCAATTCTACGCGAGCGCCATCACGATGAGGATTCTTCTGATGAAGAGGAATTATTTGCACGTCCACTTGCCAGTAGCAATAATGACGAACACAACAGAAATATGTTGATTAACAATTATTTTAGTAGGTTAGCAAGTGGGTAGAAAACAATAAAATAGTCTAGGCAAAATTGAAAAAATAACGTATTTTATTTGCATACATGTCAATTACACCTAATATACTTATTACATTCATTTTACCAAATAATTTACTTGCTTAAAATAAGTTAGAAACACAATATTATAAAGACGGCATTGCGAGAACAAAAACAATCGGTTTTAAAAGAGCTTAACGAAATTGAAATGTATAAAATCAGAACAAGCATTCGAAACTAAAATGAGTTACCTAAAGTTGTTTACTTATTAACATTTTTCTTAAGAATATCGATTTCCAATTTTAGTTTCTCTACTTCTAGCTTATACTTCTCCTCATTGTGTCGCTTTAATGGGCGATGAAGTTGTAGTTCTAGTGTATGCTTCTCGTCGTTGTGTTGCATCAATTGTCTATGAAGCTCGTTTTGGTTTCGAATGCTTGTTCTGATTTTATCCATTTCAATTTCATTAAGCTCTTTTAAAACTGATTGTTTTTGTTCTCGCAATGCCCTCTTTATAATACTGTCATCCTGTTTCTTCTGGATTTTTCCTGAAACAAAAATAATGGATAAGATACAATAAGAAACAGTAGCTTCATATTATTATACCTACTCTTAGCTCATATCTTGTTTGCTTCTTCTAATGATAGAAGCATAGAATCATCCCGATTAAACTTTCAGATTTGGATATGAGGTTAGCAAATTTACTGAATCCCTATTTACTCATTTACTAATATTATAAAAATGCGAAAGTAACACTGTTTGCCTGTCTGTCTGTTACGCTGTCCCCCCAAAAACGCATAACCGATCGTCATGAAATTTGGCAGAGATATAGCCCGGGATATAAAGAAGGACATAGGCTACCTTTTTACGCGATAACCAACATCCACGCAGGTGGAGCCGCGGGCAAAAGCTAGTAAGAAATAAATCAAAACATAAATTACTCACTCCTGAGTGGTTGTGCCATTGGTTTCCTCAGAGAAGAATGCGGTGTACTGCAGTCAAAGGGTGTTTCAATTATAAGATCACTAGGCTTTTCTATATCCATCTCTGCATTCTGTAAATAACCAATAAAAATACTAATAGGTGGTCATGGGCAGCATGTTTTCTATAGTTAAAATGGTCTCACCTACGTACCTGTGGTAAATTATAAGTTGCATAATCAGTATCCGTTAAAACAGTCGCACTGCTATCCAGAGTCGGTTTCTGTAATAAAAATGCCATTACAAAAACTTATACTCATGATACTTATAAGAAAACCATAGGCAACAAATGGTAAAACATGATCAAACTGGAATACCTTTTTTGTTAGTAAAATTTCATCAACATCTGAATTAATTATAGTTAAGTTGTTGTCATTATTTTGGCCCTGAAACAATTAGGTATAAATAAATTTATTTATATAATCTCAATTACTTACAAAAACAGAGGTAATAGAGCAGCGGTGGCCCAGTGGTAACGGCGCCTACTTACGATTTGTATGTCTGGGTTCGAACCCAGGCAGGCGCTTTACTTTGTTTCATCACCACTGTTCTCAAAACGGTGAAGGAAAGCATCGTGAGGAAACCGGCATGTCTTAGAACTAAAACTTCGAAGACATGTGACATTTACCATCCCGCACTGGGCCCGCGTGGTGGATTACGGCTCACTTCCTCTCACGGAGAGAAGGCCTGTGTCCTAGCAGTGGGAACGTTATAGGCTGATTATGATGAGAGGTAATAGTATTATTTGAACCAATCATAATAGTAACTCACAGAAACTAAATTAGGAGTTATTACATCATCGTCATAAAGCGATTCATTTCCGCTTATTGAAGTCGACATCATTGACCGTAACCAGTTAGTAGCATCTTCTGATGCTGGAAGGAGAGCGGGAGGTTTACCTCCTCCTGTACGTCTCATTTCTTGGCGCTCCCTTGTGGCCTCCTGCAAACAAATTATAACAATAATAAAATACCACATAAGTACCTACTTTCAAATAGGTGCAGATGTTTAGAACTAGTCGTGGAATAAAGGAACAAACACGTGCATAAATGATACAAGCTTTTTTTTTTGGGTGGGAAGTCACCAAATAACTTCTCCCGCTCTGGGTGGAGCGGAAGGGCGTGTCAGACTTTTACTGACTAAAACCCACCCGTGTTCCCTCAGTTGCCTCTGTGCCAGGGGCCGCGGTAACTCTTTCGAACAACCCGCACCCCTGGCAGGCATCGGCCCTTGCGGACCCCACCATTTGGTGCTGACATCTCTTTGGGCAGTCAAGTAAAAAAATACATGGTTTATGGAAAAAAATGGAATGTTTACCTTTTTCGCATTTCTTTTCATATTTTCAAATTTATATTTTAATTGTTTCGTCGTCCTTGGTATTTGCCCAGTGGCATTAAATTCCTTTTCAATGTTGTCCCATACTATTTCTTTTTGTTTTGTGCTAATCCCATCGGTTTTTTTGCACATCAAAATATTTTTGTATTTTTCGACAAGGATATGTAATTTCTTAACTTCTTCCTGGCTAAAATTACAACTTCTTTCTCTGAAAACACAGTTGAATTATCTAATTAATAAACGAACAACAAAAACATTCTGTGCTGTGGATAGATTCTAAAGTGTAACATAGTCGCACGTTCAGTCACGTCTATATAACATGCGTATATATAACGTATGCGAATTACATTTATTAATACTTAAATACCTATGTAGGTATTTATGTAATAATAAATGTGATTCGCATACGTCTGTATGCAATAAGTAACGTATTTTTATTATTCAGAAGGAACCAGGAACCGAAGAAATAATATTATAAAAACTATACTCACTTTGTATTGAAGTTGTGGAGTAAATTGCTATTTGGTATTCCTCCTGAACTCTCCATATTTTGCACAAACTTTGCTTACTTATAATATTTTACAGCAAAATAGTGTTTAATTTAAATATCAAGCCTAAAATCATGTAAATCCCGCTGGAAAACAATTTGACCTGATGCGCTGTGAATTTGAGTTTGGCGGTCTTTGACAGCGTGATGACAACAAACTTGAAATATTGCCATTACTAAAAAAATTACCCACGAACATTTTGGGAAAACAAGACGCCTTCTCACTTGTCACCCTTTTAACTTTAACTTTCACATTTGACATGACGGTGCAACAGCAGGAAGTTATATTCTATGGTTATTGTTAATGTTACCGTTATTATTAACTTTGACGACAACTATAACGTAGCTCTTGGTGCAACTCACTCTTAATATAGCATTAGAAACTGATGTAGTGAACGAGAAGTATTTAACTTTGTTGGAGGCAGAAAGAGCCTTTTGCTTTCGCCGCTGTGCGCTGGCTACTTTCTATATGAAGTAGATAGGGAAATAACACTATTGATGCTATTTGTTTTAGAAGATCATATTTTCAAAAAGAGAACTGACTTTTTATTTGATATTTACAAATTTGTTAGATTCTTTACTTTAGTAAGAAGAATTAAGACAATTAGTAAACTTAAACTAAAGTCTCATGATACCCTATATCTCTGAATAAAGAAGATTGGTTATTTACTTCAGATGATGATAAGAATTTATGTTTTTACAAACAGTACAAATACTACAAAGTTACTAAATATTGATTTGTTATTGTTTATGAACTTTTCATAAAAAAAATAAGTAGTAAATCAGTAAAATAATGTGTCAATTTGGCACATTAAGATATTATTGATTTTAGTAATTTCAAATAATAAACATTTGATTATACAATAACAAAGAATATTTATTTATATAAAATATAAATCAATAACTTTTGCGGGATCCCGATGGATTGCAGTCAATACAGCAAAAATCCCGCTGGATTGAAAAACGTGCTGGAATGCTATCCCTAGTTATATTACACAAACTACATGTAGGTAGGTACCTACAGCTAAGTTGCAAAGGTGTTCATCATAATCAAAACACTGCAATTTATTTTCTGATTAGCTGCTTTATTGGCTCATAGACCATACATTGTCAGTATTCCTCATCCGCATCATGTTAGGCTCTTAGCACCTCAACATCTTATTGTCTATGGACGGCCAGAACTCCTATGAGAAATCGGTGAAATTAAACAGTCTGACCGTTTACATGTGCATGAGTCCGGTCTGACTGATCAGATCAAATTTTGTTGATTGATCTCTTCATATATGGTAGCTTTAAGACTCGCGATATAAACCCCACAGGACATTGACTGTTATCATCTTTTCAGGGTAATATCTGGTTCCCGCGACGCGACTTTACGAGTGTGGTCCATCCCAGAAGGGCGTTGTCTGCGCGTCCTCATGGGCCACTTGGCTGCTGTTCGCTGCGTGCAGTACGACGGGAAGCTGGTCGTATCCGGGGCCTACGACTACTTTGTCAAAGTCTGGAACCCTGAAACCGGGGACTGCCTGCACACGCTCGCTGGTCATACCAACCGAGTGTACAGCCTGCAGGTAAGACTACACCTAGTTTGAATCTATTTCGTTTTGTATAACGAACTGGTTTCTCTCCTAACTGAACGGAACGGAACTGGCATCTCCGCGTCCAAGCGCATATTTTGCGGATACCCCGTCCGAAAAATATGCAAATTGAAATTCGATCATCCTTGTCACTCCGGCTTCATCATTGCTTTGAAAGTCGATCATCCGAATCACCCTGGCTCTTCAAGAAAGGCCTGCAACGCCTCTGTGTAACTGATGATCTCAGGGAGAGTACCTGGGTTATCGAAATACTTTGTCCTTCATGTTGTTACCACCAGAGCATATGAGCTGCTGTCTCATGTTCCTCTATGCAGGCCCTGCACAGTAGACAGTCTGAGTCCTATGACAAAGAAGTGTTTATTAGTTTACCTGAGGCCAGTCATTACTGCATAGTCAGTCGGAGAGCCCGCACCCTAATTGCTTAACCCACTATTAATCAGAATTTGAAGGTTATTGCTAATTTATTGCTTCATATGTTCAAAAAAATTGTCTACTCAACAACATAAATAACGCAATGAATGTCGTAGAACTGCCAAAATGAAGGCCATTACTACTGTTAGTGTGATACTCAACTACCCTGCTGTTGAGTAAGACGGCTGTCAATTATGGGAAGTGCCTCCTTGGCTTGCCTGCATTCGCTGTGGTCTAATTCAAGGTTTGAATCTAAAGATATACCAGTATACAAGTAAATCTTGTCTTCTTTATGAGCTATTTGGGGCAGCAATGACTTGTGAAGCCGAATGAAACTAATTCTAAGACGCCTGAAAAACAGGTGTTTAATGTCATGAAGTGATACAGTAATAAAGATGACCAATCAATAATTTATGTTTCCATTACAATGAGATCTTACGGCAACAACATTATGTAGCAAAACATTCAAATTTTAATCCTATCTACAGCTACACAAGCCATAATATTCCGTTTCAACTTTTCAGTTTGATGGCATCCACGTAGTGAGTGGTTCTTTGGATACTTCTATTCGCGTATGGGACGTGGAATCTGGTCAGTTGAAGCATACTCTCACTGGACACCAGTCGCTTACGTCCGGTATGGAGCTGCATTCCAATATCCTGGTCTCTGGCAATGCTGATTCCACTGTCAAGGTCTGGGATATTACTACAGGTCACTGCCTTCATACCTTGTCGGGTAAGTTCTGTTTATGTACCCGTTTACTAATATTCTTTTCTTTTTGTTGGCTTGAATATGAATGAATATGATGATAAATGAAGTTTATTTCTGTAAGTAGGTTTATACAAACAATGATTTATAGGTAGTAAGGTTCAAACCCAGACAGGCACATTCCTTTGTGTAAATTATTTCATCACCACTGCTCTCAAAATGGTGAAAGAAAACATCGTGAGTAAACGGCATGTCTTAGAACCAATAAATGTAAGACCATCTACCAACCTGCACTGGGCTCGCGGGGTGGATTACGGCTTACTCCATCTCACCGAGAGGATGCCTGTATCCCAGAAATGGGAACATTGCATACACTGACATGTCAATGATGTTTTAAAAACTAGATGAGGTTGATGTTTCCTATCTGACTATCCATCTCTTAAAGTCCATACATTATCTTGGCAGTTTAACGACCATGAATAGTGTCTGAAATTTACTTTTCAGAAAAGAACCACACATTTGATTATACCTGTCCAATCAGAGCACTCTTTTGTCAGTAATTGTGTAAAAAAGTATTAGCAAGGAAAGATTTGGAATGAAATTCTCCACAATAACATGCATTTCTATTTGTAGGACCCAACAAGCATCAATCAGCGGTAACCTGCTTGCAATCAAGCAACCGTTTCGTGATCACCTCTTCGGACGACGGCACCGTCAAGCTGTGGGACGTGCACACAGGCGAGTTCATTCGCAACCTAGTGGAGCTGGGATCCGGCGGATCCGGCGGCGTCGTGTGGCGCATCCGGGCTTCGGCCACGAAACTGATCTGCGCCGTCGGGTCCCGCAACGGAACTGAGGAAACCAAACTCCTCGTTCTCGACTTTGACGTTCCTGGCGCTTGCCGCAGATGTGATGAATAGCAGCGATTGAACCGACACCTCTTGCGTCGCTACGCAAACCTCTACGCGCCCTGGCACTGTTAAAGTGTCTGCATTGTCTCTGTATCGGTCATCACGGCTGCTGTTGGTATCCTCACTTGTATTCAGATTTTAATGGAAACGTAATAATTAATGTCTGAATAGCCCTGTTATGCTGTAAAAGTTTTGTGTCATTTTAATGTGATATGTTGTTTATATGCCACATAACTTTTACAGTGTTATATCGGCCTAAGTTATCCACGGACGCTACAACCTTATAGCCAATGACAGTAACTACCAAGTACAGACATGGCCTTTGAAAAAAAAAACGATATTTTAATCAGGTATTTCGCTATTCGTCTCACCCATAGCAGCCGATAGCATCACCGTATGTAGAATGATTAAAATGTTCCGTTTTTTATCAGGTCCATACATTTGTTATTGTCATAAAGTGATGTAACATGTGATTCGACAAAGTAGTTGCATATTTCTAAAAGCTAACTCTGCTAACTTTTATCGGTACCCTTCATTTGACATTTTCGACGCCGACTTATGTCACTTGCCATTAAAACGTCTTTGAATGTCAAATAAAGTAGGATGTGACTAATTTAGGAGCGTAAAGCGCCTTCGAATCTCATACCGAAGACCAGTACTTGGAGATCTTTTTACTACAAAGTGGTGCATATCATAAATTATAGCGTAACGAAGACATAAATACTGGTTTGTCGAATCGTTTGTTATTCTGACCGAACAGCGTAGAGCGAGAGGTGAGGTTCAGTCGGTTGCTCGGGCATACGTCTGCTCGAATATCATCAATAATTTTGCACAAGGTGTCGCGAAACTGTGAATGTGTACCGTCGATGTGGCTAGGGGATCAGTTGTACCCACCGGACTGTTTTAATGTGAAATGTGCAAATGGACATCATTTTCTTACTAAAGTCTTGCGTAACTCAAGTATCCATGATGTACTCAAATAATAATCAATTCAATACCATTACTATAGTTCTAGTTGTTAAAATGTTCAGTAGATAAAAATGGTGGCTAAACAACCATGTTGCATTGCCAAATTCCTTTATTTTTTACTCTGTGTTCCAAAGAGATGAAAATCGGAATTAGATGTTAAGTTTATTTTTTTTATTTTATGTTAATTTTTAAGATGCTTCTCCGTGATGTTTTTTTTTTTTAAATTGACACAGTATATTTCTCGACAATTTAATAGGAATTCCGTTGGAAAATGATTTATTTGTTTATTATGATGAGTAAGTGCTTATTTTCTGTAAAGATTATTATTGGTTTATTAGAATTTATTTTTTATTTCTTGACATAGGACAGTACGTATGCCTGTCTGCGTTTAGACATTGATAATATTTATTTTTTGTAATTACTTCTTGTTATTGTAACGTCCTCAATTATGTTATTAGCAATACATTTTCTTTATTACAATGTATACTGTGTCGTCCCCAAATATCTCAATTTAATGGCCAGCAGTTTTATCGCTTAACTTCTTTAATAGTCACTTAAGATAAATGTATGTCTAATATTATGAACATTAATAAACATTTCAGACTTGTAATGATACCGAATTAAGATTTAAACGATTTAAATAATCATAATTCTCGATGGTGTTAGTATGCGCGTACGCAATTGAACTTTGCGATTTTAACGTAACGTGAGGCAGCGGGTGGCTATAATACACTCGCTGTGTATGTATTTATTTGTTGTATATATATACAAATAATAATGTGGTCATTGAAGGTCGCGTTTATGTAGCCGCTACTCTTCATAAATGGCTGTAATATTAAATAATTAAACGAAGACTGAAGCATAGTTATAGTGTAATATTTAAAGTATTAAATTGTAGTTACTCCTGTACTACCGACCATCACACTCAGCTGTATGTCTTTGTTGTCTACACTCTCCCCCTCCCCCCCTTTATTGTAAAACATTCGGTTTCTTTTTTTTGTTATTAGTTTTTAAGATCAGACGCGAAAAGGTCGCGACATTTATTGAAGTGAAAAATTAGTTACGGCTTATTGTAGTAGTTCTCTTTAGTAGTTCACGTGTAATTATTACCTTGTTTTTTTTTTCTAAAACAAAAATGTTTCCATAGCCGGGGTTAGAAATTAATTAATTTTGTATAATCATTTACTTCTCGCTTTGTACATCATCGTACGAGTGCAACTGCGTAGACCTTTCCAGAACATGTATGTAACCCAGGTGTTTGAGATGTGACTCCTACAGTTCCGCATTGGCTATGTGAAGCTAGTGATGTGACTCATTCAATGCTACATAATTATTATGCTTGTTCAATTCCCTTTGCTCAAGTTTGTCATAGTTTATATTTCTAACCCCGATGTAACTACGGCACTTTTTTCAAATCTGTTTATTTTATAATACTTCACTTCACGAACGACTTCTGTCAAATAAACGGGCGAGCATACGCCGTGTAATCTATTGTGTATTTCTGGATAACGGGAAATGAGAATTAAATGGGGCAGTTTTGATCACATAAACTGATATTGTTTTCTTTTTTGTAGCGACCGCACGTGAATGACGATACGCAACCGCACTTGTATACTTAGCTTTATATTGTTTTTAAGAACTTTTGTAATGTTCTGTCATTTATTACAAAAATCATGGAACGAAGGTTAAACTAACATTTAAGTTATATTATTCTGCAATAGGGCGCAGGTGAAATGATTAAATATTATGTAGTGTTGCGAGTCGTCTGTGCATGTGGGTCGCTGCGTCGCCCGTTCGAACAAACTGACAGCTCTACTGTATGTATAGATGGTGGTACAAGACGGCGATGCGTGGTTGTTATTATTTTCATTTATTTCTTCAATTCCTTTTGCTTTTAATGTATAATTATTGATTAATAAATCCAATTGTTTTCAAGTTTTATTTTGTTTATTTTCCGTTTACCGTTTTACATGAGTTGGTGAAACACGTCACGGACAGTCTGACACTGACTCATGTGGTTGTAATTGTTTTTGGTATGTTGTTTGTTTTTGCTTTTTGTGGTTGTAGTCCATTAATAGAACAAGTTCGGATAGCCCTAGTGCCAGAATATACCTACAGTCATCACTCTCCCTCTCCCTTCTCCAGGCTACAAAGTGATTGCTGCTTATTGGCGAATAACGTCATTGAAACCGAGTTTTCCTAGATAGCATTTTTATGAACGTTCATCCCGCACGGTCTAGCAACGTCGCATTAATAGTGGTTTTTCGTGAATATTAATCTCGTCAGTAACAAATGTGAAATGAGAGCCAAGTTCAATATTGAATAATGCGTCGTTCTCGACTTCACCGACAAAATAATCGAGATCTATATGGGTGCCAAGTTTTGTGTTCACTCGGGATGTAATTCAAGCTCAAGATTTGACTCTGCCATTTTTACATTTTTTTTTTTGTACTTCTCGTTTTTACTGGACTGTAAATAGAATATAACTGATGGTAGTTATATCGATTCGTTCGATCGTTTATGACATTGTTTTACAGTTATTTTGGTATTATAGTTATAATACCAAAATAACTAATAAATTAAAAAGTTATGAATACTTTGACGGAAAGGGAAATAAGACCACGTAACCTTGTCAACATAAAAAAATGTATATTAAAAAAAAAAATATGAGAAATGGGGTAGGTAAGTTTATGGTCACAAGATTCCCTTAAATTCACTTGGGAGTAGCGCAGTGCTCTCCTGGCGCAGCCTGGTGCGACGATGACCCCAGCGGGTGTGACACGCTGCAGACGCCAGGCATGGTGACGGTCGGCGGTTGGTCGCGCCTGACCAGCTATGCTATTCTGTAACCATCTCACCGGGTGAACTGAGGGTGGAGTGAGCTGTCAGCGTCATTTCACCTGATGCTAGGGATGCCCAAGCATTACATTTACAATCATAATCGAGATTTAAATAGTATTTTTTATGCTGATTCTATTGATCATTTTATTACAATTTTAAAGCTAGTATTTAAGTTTGCATCATTTTGGGAGGTTTTTCAAATAAAGTAGCAAACAAAAACTTAGTCAGAAACTCAATGTTGTTTTTATCTATTTTTTTCTAGACTAATCCTTATATTGCCTGAGGCGCGAGCGCGTCACGCAATATAAGGACTAGTCATCATAATCGAGATTTAATTTAGATTATGATTGTAAATGTAATGCTTGGTCAATCCCTAGCATCAGTGGGATGACAGTGACAGCTCACTCCACGCTCACTCGGCTCACTTCACCCGGTGAGATGGTTACAGAATAGAATGGCTGTAGATGGATCGACGTGCTCACGCGGGACCGATCTAGTTTAAGGCTGGAAAAAAAATTAGTACTTTATCAAAATCCGAAAAACCACTTGAAATGCGACGTTGCCAGCCCGCACCGGATGAGCGCTCTTAACACCGAAAACGTCACTGCGGCCGCTCACCACTCTTTTCTCATTTACCGTAACTTATGGGGTGATGAATGCTACTCCGTGCCGTGCGACGGACGAGGCACAGGAACATTTTATACAGGGTGAAATTGAAAACATGCGACAAACCGAAATGGGAGATTGTACTCATCATTATGAACAACTTTTACTAAGGGACCAATGATGCAATCGCAAAAAAAAAACAGCTGTTCCCTACATTTTGACGAGTTATGCGAACATAAATGTAGGGAACACATGTTTTTTTTTTCGCGATTGCATCATTGGTCCCTTAGTAAAAGTTGTTTATAATGATGAGTACAATCTCCCATTTCGGTTTGTCGCATGTTTTCAATTTCAACCTGTATAAAGCAGTTTTGCTACACTGCGTCCGTGTCATGCCATGGTTCTTACAATTCGAGGAGGCACTGTCTAGCAAATGTATCATCCGCCTTGCCCAACTATGTTGAGGTCGGCTTCCTGTCCAACCGGATGCTGCTGAATACCAATATTTTCTATGAAGCGAGTTGAAACGACTGCCTATCTGACCTCCAAAACCCAGTTACTGGGTAATACGATACCCTGATACTAAGACTGGTTGTTAGACTATCGGGACGTAATGACTGTCAAAGATCCACGTATGACAGCCAGGAACAACTGCATAATGTGTTTTCCGAGACACGGAGGGGTCTTGGTATGTAAAGATGGTCATCCGTCCACGGCCCAACCGCGGCAAGCGTAGCTTAACCTGACCGAACGACAGTGAGGCTGTTATAACTTAGCCGCAAGCTGTCTAGTACCTTTATTATCATCCTAAAATCGCTGATTGTCGCAGCAAGACACCGTCTCCCAAAAACTTTCAAATTCAATCGTATTGGTAAAATCCCCGTGACTATATCTTCAAAGAAACGGGGGCATTATAACAAAAGGAACTAATCCGCGAGCTGACAACACATCGGTTAATTCTGCCAAACTAGTTCAATTGTATTCCAAAAGTGGTACATCATTATAAAATAATATCCATCCATAATTAATAACCTACCGGTTACCCCTAACTGTCCAAAATCCATTAGAATTACTTGGGACAATACGAGAAACTTCGGTGTGGTATGATTAGTTATGTCATCCATCACACTAATAACTTTTATTTAAGTAATTAGAGATATTTGGAAGTAAAAGACGTAGGTATTGTTCTGACCGCACATTAATTGGAAAAGATGAAGGAACATGATGCCTACGATACCTACCGTGAATCATGGTAGGTATCACGATAGGCAGCACGGTCCATGATTGGTAGTGATTGTGTGAATTTCAAAATTAATCAAAGTGATTCGCATAGCATTGTTTAGTTAGAACTTTAGAATTTTGGACTTTCCTCCTAAATTAGTCGACATTCACTTGGACGTCACAAAATCGCGGCGCGATTTTTCCGTGCACTGGATTTTCAACTCTCGGTGATCAACAGAGCATTGAGAATCCAACAGAGTGTAGCGCGAGTGAGTCTCAGCCCATCGAAAAACCACAGAGCTTGACTCACGGCGCGTTCGTATATATTACTTATTATGCTCTGTGGTTCGTGGCACGTGGGCAGCAAACGTTTATGACTGCATGAGGGCGACATCTAGGAGCGTGCGACTGAATGAGGAGTTGAATGACCTTTGAAAAACACAAACGTTCAAACTACGTAATGTTCTATTCTGTAGTTCGTAAGCAGTACAATAGATGGAGCTTTGTCACATTTGACCACATTATAGAAAACTTTACCAAAACAACCGTTGACCTGCACAAAATCTCTTTCTTCGAATCACCAGTCATTTGTTTTCAAAGTTAAGTATTTTAACTAGGTACTTTGGGGTTTATTTATAAACATTGATTAAAGTTAACCGTCAAAAATGTATGGTTAGACAATCGCTAATCATTACTTAATTTTAAGAGGAGTATTGCAAAAATGCGCGTAGATGCATGATTTCGTCGTTGAAATTGAATACTATTATGTATACAGGAAAAGTTTTTATTCAGTGCGCAAACTGTAACCAATTTTTCATCGGTTTTTTTACAAAAATCATACAAAAACATTTAAAAAAATAAAAAAATTGTGGCTCATCGGCATCAGGAGCAGGGTCCAAGATGCCGGTGGTCAGCGCTCTAGAGAAAGGAACCTCCTGACTATGCATGCCGTGTCTAGGATTACTGCTTTCTGAATCAAGCCCTTGATCCAGCCGCGCAATGTGAGCCTCCTGAGGTGTTGGTCGAGGTTCTTCGCTATTAGGCCATTTACTGTAACGATTATCGGTACAATATTGCTGAGTCTACGACCCACATATCGAGAACCTCGTGAGCTAAGTCAAGATACGTGATTTTCTTATCTTGCTCAGCTTTCAAGAGATTCTCGTCATGAGGGACAGCGATATCAACAATCATTGCACGATGCTCTCGTTGATCTATCACCACAATATCAGGCTTATTGGTTACAATAGTGATGATTGATCGATCCCAGTATCATGTGGCCATTCTCGAGAACTGGGTCGGGCACATACCTGTAGTATGGAACTTCAGACTCCACAAGGTTGTACTGCTAGCTACTAGATTGTGTCTGTGTAAATACTCGCCGTTAGTATGACGAGAACAACCGGAAACGATATGTCGGATTGATTCACCGGGACGGTGGCATGCCCCATAGATGTCAACCGTACCATCCTTGACAATGTATTCCGATAGCTGTTCGTCATGATAACTTCATCCATAATCGCACAGACAAAACCTTCGGTTTCTCCGGAGAAGGTAGCCGAAACGCAGCCAGGATACAAATGCCAAAAAGTCTACATCAGGCTCGTGAATAGCCCGGAAAAAGCGTCCGTGAAGCTCTTTGCCTTCCTTACGATCGTTAGTATCCATTACTGCAGGTTTTCGCCAGTTCTCTTTCGCCAAGGAGAGCGGGGTGAGGCCCTTGTCAACTGCGACCACATCTTATTATTATTTGTTACTAACACATTAACTTTTTTATGATTCCTGTTTTGATTTCATTGTGAGTATGTCACATAAATGACCTTATTTTTATTGCGTTGATTTAGAAGCTCGATGTGGAGCTTCAAGGGACCGTAGATATTAGTATTATTAGACCTTAGATATTAATTTCAACTTGATACCTCCAGACAGACTGACGGAAAACGAAGTTATCGTATATGGGTCCCACTTTTTCGATTCGAGCTTATCAATATTAACTCTATTTCAGTGCCGTTTGTGAAATAAAAATAAAACCAATATTTGGAAATCAAGGACTTAATGTCTAGCTTACCCCAACTGAAATTAAGATTGGGAGATTATATTGTAACTCCCGTATATAGTGTTCCTCTAGGAATATTGTAGCTCTAATCGAGCTAAAAGCTTGATGACTGTCTATTATTTATTTTTATCTAAATTGGTGTCATTTTAAATAGATATAATTGCTATTCATAAAAAAATTAAAAAAAATGCCTGAACAAAATCAAATGGCAATATATAGGCAGGTGTTAACCACTGATATTCGAATAGTTTTAATTTATTTCTGTTATATTTAATATAACAAAATAACTGAGATACGTTCCGTTTGTGTCGGGCCTGGGTAAATTTCCTAGGGGCCGTGACCCTTCTTCTTTCATGAATTGACTGTTTTTTTTCGCTGATCTTGATTCTTGATTGGCCTGTACGTACCTACACTCCATATCCTACCAGTACCAGAAATTTGCATTAGGTCAACATAACGCCGAACACTACTTTCTATGCCTGGATAGGAATACAACTTGTCCACTTCGTGTCCAGTGATCCCGCCCGGACGGCACAGGAGACCTACTCCCCAAGCGAAGCCCGTAGTTTCCCTCTAGTCTCAGTCGTACAGTTGTTTTGTTTGGGGCCGGATTACTGAGACTAATTTGGTCTCATTTGTTTGGGTAGGACGTCAAACTGAACTATTCAGACTTGTTCGGTAGTTGGTTAATGATGTAAAACACAAATGTCATTGTAAAAAAGTTTTTAAACTATGACAGTTTAAAAATGTTGTTTTTAGTAGGCAAGAATATGTAAGAACGAAAGAAAAATTCGTTCATGGGCATTACAGCTTATAAAACCTTAAAACTGTAAATAAAACAAAACAATTTCATTAATGCCAAAAGGGCCTCAGTTCAGCTTATTGTCAGATGGCAACACAGTATGCACCACCTGACTCTGATTTTCAGTTAATAATAAATACATAGTGTGTGTCCGTAATAATACATTATTATATTTACAAATAAAATAAAAATAAATAAAATGTTGTGGCATACATGTGTTACAGAGTAGGCGTTGTGTTGTGATTATTGAAAAACTAGAATAAATACCCAATATTTGCTTATTATCTGCAATGAAATAATTAATATAAAGTACCTACCTATAAGGTAAAATCGTTTGACTGCGTTGTTCTTCTTAACTACGAAACAGATTTTCATGCGGTTTTTCTGTAATAACAGTTGACGAATAAAAAATAAATAAGATTTGAAATTGAAAAATAATAATAAAATCGCAAAGTAATAATAAGAATATTATTGATGTACTCTTTCGGCATACTCAAATGGACTCAGACCGAACTCGACGCCATGGATAGGAGGGTCCGTACGCTGCTGACTGCATATCGAATGCATCACCCACGGTCATCGGTAATGAGACTGTATATCCCGCGAAAATGTGGCGGTCGAGGCTTTTTAAATGCTAAGACTCTCCACAATCGCGAGATATGCAGTCTCAGGGATTATTTCCTAGAAACCGACGTGGGGATGCATCGAGATGTGGTTGCGGTGGACAAGGGCCTCACCCCGCTCTCCTTGGGTAAAGAGAACTGGCGCAAGCCTGTAGTACTTGACACTAAAGATCGCATGGAGGTATGGCAGAGTAAGGAGCTTCACGGACGCTTTTTCCGGGCCCTACATGGACCCGATGTAGACTTTCTAGCGTCCGTAGCCTGGATACGTTTCGGTGACCTATTTGGGGAAACCGACACACACAACCAACCACATACACAACCTAGTAGCCAGGATTATCCACCAGCAACTTGCTCTGAAATACAGCCTTGTGGAATCAGAAGTGCCGTACTACAGGTATGTGCCCGACCCAGTTCTCGAAAATGGACATGTCACACTGTACTGGGATCGATCCATCATCACTGACAGGACTATTGTTGCCAATAAACTACTATAGTGGTGGTGGATCGACTAGAGCGGCGTGCAATGATCGTTGATATAACGGTCCCGCATGACGGGAACCTCGTGAAAGCCGAGAAAGATAAACAAATCAAGTATCTTGACTTGGCTCACGAGGTTGTCGACATGTGGGATGTGGACTCAGCGATCATTGTACCGATAGTCGTTACAGCCAATGGCTTGATAGCCAAAAGCCTCGACCAACATCTGAGGAGGCTCTCGTTGGGCAGCTGGGTCAAGGGCTTGATCCAGAAAGCGGTACTCCTGGACACGGCTCGCATTGTCAGGAGGTTCCTCTCTCTGGAGCCCTGACCGCCGGTAGCTTGGACCTTGTTCCCGATACCGGTGGGCCACTATTTTTTATATTTTTAAATGTTTTTATATAATTTTATACTAATATTTAAAAATGTAATTTATATGTATATTGAAAGGAATAAAAGAATATTATTAAAACAAATAGATTATTCTAAATGACAGATATGTGGTAAATTATTCTAAATGGCTCGAACATTTTCGTAATATTTTTGATGGTTTAGTAGAAATGTTTTTAATTTATACAGGGTGTTTGGCAGAACGTTGAACATACGAAAATGGTGGGTAGGTGGGGTCATCTGCTACTTACTCAGCCCTAATTTATTTGGCCCTGGCCGACTGGGTATTTAAAAAAAAAAAAAAAAGTTTTTTTCTTGTTTCACCACTTTCCTAACTTTAAACTGTATTTTTTTTTTTTTTTTAATCTTTGATGTTGGCAGATTCTTATAAAATTATTGCTTTGTTCAGATGTTAGCTAGAAAAAAAGTTATGAGTCCTCAAACTTACAGAAAGATGTAAAAAATACTTGAATGTTAATTTCAACTTGCATTTAAAAAAAAACAAAAAATGATTGAGGAGTTCCAATTCTAGCAAAACATCCCTAGTGTGTGAGCTTTCTAATGGTATGTAATTTGCTTTTATAAAAAAAAAACTTTAAGAGTTATTTCATAATTTTATCAAGCAGGAAATTTTTGACGAAACTCTACCTTTACGGAAAGTTAAATGTTTTGCGAAATTTAATACTGCAAAGTTGGTAAAAATTATGGATCGACGGCTTGCCAGTAGCAGTGGTGCAAATTGACATTCACTATTCCCTTGAGATGGTTACACAAAGCAGGTAGAAATTTTGTTTCACTCTTGCGCAGTCATAGCGTATTTTTGCTCTCTTTCGCTCTCGTGGCACCGTGACGCCTCAGAATGAATTCTTTTCTTTTATTCAGTCGAGACTTAACTGCCTCTGCGATCTCACGTGCCCGTTACGCTTACGTTTGTTTTTGTTCACTTCGTTTTCTTTTATTGTTATCACTAGTTAAGTTTAAGTTTAAGTTTGTTAAGTTTTTTGTTATTACTGTTACCTGTTGTTATTGGTAAAGAAATGGCTGCTTTTACCAGTGAGGAATACGCGGACATGTTGTTAGCGTATGGAAGCGCTAATACAAATTCGCGTGAAGCGCGAAGAATTTATCAAGAGCGTTATCCCAACCGCCGAGTACCCAGTCATCAGACGTTTGCGAGTACTTACCGACGTTTACGACAAACCGGTAACCTGAACTTACAAGAACCACGAGTGAACGCAGCACGACCCGATGCTACCATTGACGAACAAGTTCTTGCCGAGTTTGACGCGGATCCTACCAAAAGCATTAGACAGATAGCTTCAATACTTGGCTTAAGCATATGGAAAGTGTGGTCTGTTCTCCGGCAAGATGGTAGACATGCTTTTCACTACACTCCAGTGCAAGGTAAGATTAAGCCGTTTATGCACTGCATCTGATACGATTTTGTGGAATGTAGTAAATTATGAGACAGTTCAATTGATCGTTCCATTTAACCTTGATTTCGTCACTTTCTTTATTAGTTGTTTTGCCTCATGTTGTTTTTAGCGCATTCAATTCTAATTTCAAATTAAATTCAATAAACTATTCCTATTCGGCCGCATTCACGTAACAATCAGGCGGCCAGCGCTTACAGGATTCGGATTTCGGATTCGGTTTGCGCAGGTGGTCAGCGTAGGTAAACTTGCCAGCACTTATGGGTCCTTTTTAGAACAAAATTGGAAAGTCGCACGCCCTTTTGTGAATTTGGTCTTACGTCTTTATGGCTAAGCCATAAAGCCAATTAGTGTACTTAAAAATTGAAGATGAAAAATTTGGATAATTGTAGAGTTTGAACTCGGAGGAAGAAAAGATTCAGTATTGAAATCAATTCTTAGACATGTTTTGTTTGTTCTAGGTCTCGATGACAGTGATTTTGGGAGACGTGTGCAATTTTGTCGCCATTTGCTGCATACCGATGTGGACGACGTTAACTTTTTAAAAAGTATTTTGTGGACAGACGAGTCCAAATTTGACAAAGAAGGGATTGTCAATTATCACAATATTCACCATTGGGCACTTAAAAATCAAAACCCACACGTGAAGAGACAAAGAGGCTTCCAGAGGAGATTCAGTGTGAATGTCTGGGCAGGAGTGATTGGCGATAAGCTAATAGGGCCTCATTATTTGCCCGACAACATCAACGCGAACAACTACTTGGATTTTTTGATAAATGATTTACCACCATTAGTGGAAGAAGTGTTCCAAGTAGACATAAACAGGCCTATTGTCTTTCAACACGATGGTTGCCCAGCTCACTTTAGTCTAGTTGTACGTGAGCATTTGGATAATTGTTTCCCAAATTCGTGGATTGGCAGGGGAGGACCAATTCCCTGGCCTCCGCGATCGCCCGACCTCACTCCGCTCGATTTTCACGTGTGGGGAAGGGCAAAGGAACTAGTTTACACTACAGAAGTAGAAAGTCGGGAAGATTTGATAAATCGAATTAATGCTGCTTTCGAAGTTATGCGACAGGAGATGCTGCTGCGCACAACAACTGTAGAAATCAGACGTAGATGCCGCACCTGTATTGCGAATGAAGGGCGTCAATTTGAACATCTATGATTTATTATTTAAATAAATTATTTAAAATTATTTAATTGTTTCATTAACGCACCTAACTGGTACAGCATAATTTCAATCGATCATTTAATTTTTACCAACTTTGCAGTATTAAATTTCGCAAAACATTTAACTTTCCGTAAAGGTAGAGTTTAGTCAAAAATTTCCTACTTGATAAAATTATGAAATAACTCTTAAAGTTTTTTTTTTATAAAAGCAAATTACATACCATTAGAAAGCTCACACACTAGGGATGTTTTGCTAGAATTGGAACTCCTCAATCATTTTTTGTTTTTTTTTTAAATGCAAGTTGAAATTAACATTCAAGTATTTTTTACATCTTTCTGTAAGTTTGAGGACTCATAACTTTTTTTCTAGCTAACATCTGAACAAAGCAATAATTTTATAAGAATCTGCCAACATCAAAGATTAAAAAAAAAAATTGCCTGTTTTATTGCCCATTTTTAATAAAAAAATACACTTTAAAGTTAGGAAAGTGGTGAAACAAGAAAAAAACTTTTTTTTTTTTTTTTAAATACCCAGTCGGCCAGGGCCAAATAAATTAGGGCTGAGTAAGTAGCAGATGACCCCACCTACCCACCATTTTCGTATGTTCAACGTTCTGCCAAACACCCTGTATTTGAAAGTCGAGCAAGTTTTACTAAACTTTATCGGAGGAGGGATATGGTTCCAGCATTTGGTAGCTGCGTAACGGAAACTACCTCCAAAAGCCGCCGACTTGTGCTGTGGGATGAAAAGTTGTTGGGAACATGTTCTTCACTCACCGATTCTGTGTCTTCTTGTCCACGATAGTCTTTCAAATAAGTAAGAAGGGGAGTGAGACTTAATAACACCAAAGAGTAAGCTCGCCAAGTGGAGTTTACGTCAAGCTTATTTTTTTTTAATTTTGTGCTCATTTAAGAAAGGTGTAATATGTCCAGTAAAGAGAACTTTCAAACAAACTGTGCACAGGCGTTTTGAAGTCATATTGATCCAATGTCTTTCAGTTTTTGACAGCAGTATTGGCCATACACTGTGTCCGCATAATTTAACTTTGATAAAACCAAAGACTCCTCCAGCAAAACTCGCAATTCTTCACTAAGATAGGGGTGGGCTTTGTATAAGATCTTAAGTCTAGCAACAACGTAATAGCAATTGTGTTTGTTTTTTTTTAGAAAAAAGTTTTTATTTTACACTTTTTAGTGGTTCACATGTGCTTACCCCTTCACAGCATACTGGCGTGACGTTATGTTATGAACTGGTGTAAGCAATAGACAGACATGAGATTTCAGTAATCTCAGTCCATTTGCTATCATTTTTTGAGGAGTTCCGCTGCCTATCTCCGAAGTTCTTCATCAGATCTTCACCAAACTGAAATGAGACCACTCCGAGAAAGTACTCTTCCAATAAATGAAAACTCCTAAATAAAAAAGCCGTACACAAACTAAAATTACATCGTCTACGTAAATTAAAATTTTCATAAATATAAAAAAAAATATTCATAAAATGAAAACTACTGGACTAGACTAGGTATGTTAAATTTTTATGGGAGCAAATGGCAACTCTTCCGCATAAAACTAAAGAAGAATCACGTAAATCGGACCATAAATCTCAGCGTAATCGGTGTACATATATTAAAAAAAACCAATCGAATTGAGAACCTCCTCCTTTTAGAAGTCGGTTAAAAACGAAGTTCTGTGTCCATAATATTATAAGACCTAGGTTACGTGCTTCGTAGACCCGTTCAATAGACCCTCATAACAGTTCACACAGTCGTCACAGGCTTTAATTTTACTTAACTGGTTTTCGGTTCCAAAAAGCATATACCTACTTGGTTTTTGAAGGATTCAAGGCAAGCGTTTTGGCTCCGATAATTGCACTATGTTTTAAAGTCTGTATTATGATCATTTAATGCTTGTTAATAGTCTTCCGGCTTAAATGATGTGTAAACTCGTGTATCATCGGCATGAATTATATGGTATTTGCATGTACACCCAGCTCCATTAAGTGGATACCCCTCAAAAAGACATGTGCGTTCAAATCCGTGCTAGGTTTAAAAGTTTATTAATATTAATCGGCTGAAGGATTCAGAGCCCCCTCACACAAACGTTTGTCCAGCGTAAGCGTTCGATGAACGTATGCGCAGACGTTTTTTCTGCAGTTAATTAAACGCTGCGCTAGCGCGGTGCAATCGTCACACTATTTCGTTGTCGTTTCGGTAGGTCATTAAGAAAGAGTCCGACGAGGAAACTCGATTGTACAAGACACCGCAGAGGCGCCGCGCATACGTTCATCGAACGCCTACGCTGGACAAACGCTAGTGTGAAGGGGCTCTCACTACAAAGTTTTGAACTAAGTAGTTTAAAACTCTGCCCTTCACATGCTGAACGAAGCTGCTGAGCGAAGTTTTGAACTACTCTCACACAGGCCCGTTTCTTCGTTGACGGACCTAGTGAGTAGATTTAATGGGCCTTTTTATTAACCTAGAGTCTACGAATAATAGTTGCCAACGTCAGAGTGATAGCGGCTTAATTCCAAATGTCAGGTGAAGCTGTCAGTTGACCACTCCCGCAAGCGGCTCGGCTCGGGTGTATACGTATCTTTACATCAAAATCAGCTTACCTATACTCCATTTACAATAGCATTAGACAGAAGTAAAAAAAGGTTATTTTTAATGTACACTTCGTAACAAAATTACATTAAACGTTTTGCAGTTACGATTAATGCCAAAAAAGTTCAAGTGTCTATGCTAAAAACCTAAAAGAAGCAGGAGTGAACAACACCGAGTAACTAAATTAGCTGATGACGACGAAGTTTTACCAAAGTATTGTGGGTCGTAAGTTGTTATTTAAAATAAAGTATGGTAAAAAAAAAAATCCTTAAAATCTTAATCAGATTTAAATCATCATGTGATTGTTTGTTTCATCCAAACGAAAGTTGGAAAGTTTAAAACTCACATCAAACGTGTCCTTATCAAAAAAGCATATTGTAAGATAAAAGACTATGTTGAAGACAGAGAAGTTTGGCATTAATTCCTTCTGCACATGTGGCTTCCCTGGTACCTCATTAACAGCCAAACTATGTGTAAGTCTATTAACTGCTCCCAAATTATAACTTTTTATTTTTTACAATGTCTGACACATTCTCGTCATTATTTGACAATGGTGCCGATTCTGTTGTACACCGAACTAAACTAACTAAATTATCACTAAAATTCCTTACTTTTGACTATGAGAATCTTAAAGCTATTCTGCAAAAAATAATCTCTAAACTAAAAAATAATTTTGACACAACTAAAATCGAATTTGACAATCGCGATTCCTGCAGGCTTAGCATGACGCTTTCTATTTCTACTCTACTGTAGAATAGAAATCGCTTGTCTACATTTCTCGGTGAAAAATTGATAACTGTCTACACGGAAACGTCATTTTTGTCTAGTCTTCCGTCGACAAAACGCTTCTCTACGGTTGTCGTGCCAAGCCTGCAGGTGGTGTTTTTTTTTCTTTTGGCTTCGCAACGTGGTACTTGTGTGCCCTACGCAATGATTTTTTTTAAGAGCTGAATGTAGCGTGCGCAGGGGGGCAGCCTCGACGTTTTTTATATGGAATTTTTAACTTTTTGTTTGGAAAATAAAAAAAAAATATTACCTACATGTTGAGATTATGGGGCTTGCGTGTTTATTAAAGGGGGTCGAAATTATCATCATTTTTGCGATAGGACACACCATTTTCGAGATATAAGCAAACGAAAAGAAAAAAAAGATCAGTACTGTTTTTGCACCTCAAGTCGAATTGTTGGTGTGAATTTTAGTTCATGACCACTAGTTTTATTCCACACTTTTTTAATCGCGATTAAAATTAGTCAGATTTAGTTAGAAAAACTAATATAGTCAAAATTTTTGGTGAAAAACGGCAAACTCAGAATAGCAAAATTACCATCTTCACTAAATTAATAATTCAGTGCAATCTTAGTGCTGTCAAACTAAAATATAGTTAAGTTGTGTCACTTTAGTCAATTTCAGAATAGGAAATCGCCGTTTGACAGGAATAAACTAAATTTTGGTGATTTTTAGTTTAGTTTAGAGAATTTTGTGACAACAGAATCGGCACCAATATACATCAATTTTAATTGCGACTATTTATTACAGTGATTGTCATAGAAATAATGTCACTTGGTTCAAATAGATTCATTTTATATTGGTAGATTCTTTTACATATTGTGAATGAGAGAACGTTGTAGGCCTTACAGACTAGATTTGTAGACGATTTTCTATATATTCTGTATTTTCATTCCTCTAAGTACCTGGTACTTATTGACAGGCCTGCACTGTCCTCCCATACCTATTATCATTGTAATTTGAAAACATTGTAAAAGCCAATTATTTAAAAAAAAGTTACCGTGGAGTTTCTTACCGGCTCTTCTCCATAGGAAGTGACAAATTGGAACCGTGCACCTAGCTTCTGTTTCTGTTTCATAAGTGCCCATGCAGGTTTATGTGAAATTAAATATTTTGATTTAGATTTTTGATCCATTCGTTTTGTTGTAAGTTTGTATTGTGTGATGAAGATTTTATTGTATATAGAACATTATTTAAAATAAAAATTACTTTTACTTTGTTTTAGTACTGTCTTAAATGTACCTAAAAAGCTAGAACTTAACTTTGAAATAAATTGTTTTGCACTCCTGCTTCTACGAGCCTCTTTTTTCTAAAGCTATAGTAAATGGGGTATACTCTTTTTCGAAGACCTACTGTGATCTATTTAAGAATTACTTGAAAATCAGGACAATATGGGAAAAGGGCGAAAAAAAAGCATTTCTAATATAACTACCGTACCGACTTATTAAAATAAAGAACACAAACAAGGCGAATGCAACAAAACTAGCTATGAAATGAAACAACACACGTTTGCTCTATTTTCATGTTATATTATTTATTCAGACAACGGTACACTGTGAAAATAACAAACTTAAATTAATGAATTTCATTGAGACAGATAGGTACACTACATATAATTTATTCAGATTAACGGCCACTAAAGACTTGTGTTCACATGGATTAATTACTACACGATTATCAGTAAACAGGTTTGATTAAAAGATTACACCAATTTTCACAAATTGTACTTAAGATAAACACTGAATGTATCGATATTGCTGTGCCACATTTCTGTAGAATACTCGCTTTTCAACCAAGTTATTTTCTCAAGAAAACGATACATAATTTCAACAAAACTTACTTAATGCAACAATGGAAATAATTAAGTATTAAACAATTCATTTACATATCGTTTGACTATTAAAATATGTAAATTAATCGTCAAAGTAACTTCATTAATAAACTAGCTAATCAGAAAGTTAATAAAAACGATAATCGCGGTTTTAACTAGACTGTTGGAAGAATACCTTAATCATCGTTTTAGTCGAAAGACATTCACTGCTGGACTAGGAGGTATGAGACAGAGACCTCCCTTTTTCCATTAGTAATAGGTTTCTCGCGTCCAGCGGATACCTGCAACCTTCACCAGGTAATCGGTCCCCCTAAGGAGGCCTTACAACGTTACGTCTTCCGGTACGCGGTCGACTTAACTTAATAGTAATCCGAAAATAAACTTGGGCTTGAAGCGGTTACCCTACCGAGATCTATGGTTATACTGTGGCAACAGCCTAAACGTTACTTAATGTTATTATAATTATACGTGTTTACCTACATACAAACAAGATTACATCGTAATCAGGAACTCAGAGCAGCGAAAATGTGACGAAATTATCTTAACAACAATTACCGAATAAAACAAAATGTCTGCGCTTACACGCGGTGTTTTGAAGTAACCAATTATTTGTAGTAAGTAAAAACGCAGCGTCAAAACGATGCGTAACTGTGGAGCCTAATAACAATAGCTACATCGCAAACTAAACAAGTTAACGTTTTATATTCTATTGTAATTAAATTAAAATACAGTTAGGTGCCTATAATATTTATGTTTGATCGGCTTTTGTCATCCCAAATTTTAGAGAGGTTTTTTATTCAACGAAAAAACACAATCAATTTTGTAATCAGTACCTAGATAATTATAAATATAATTAAAAGAGAACGAACAGTAAATAAATAAGAAACTATTAACACAGGAGTCATGCAGCTGACAAGAAAATAATATTCTAAGTACCATTAGATACTGGGGTGACAAAAACCAATTTTTGGCGAACTGTATGTGATGTAGATAATGATATGCAAGTCATTATATTTTTTGTTATAGTCAAAAGCAAGGTAGATAAAACTTAGGTACCAATACATTTAGATACCTAAAGACAACGCTTCTTAATAACTAAACAGTCGCACATTAAACACTGGAATAGTTACAGTAAAATATTTTTGGTTATAATGGACATGCTACTAAAGTTAACGTCAATAATTTGAGCCCAACGGCGGCTGTTGCGCTAAATAAAATAAATACTCATAATAATAATCCAAAAGAGCAATTACATCGGTATACTATATCGTCCTTTAAAATTATACATATATCACAAAAAAGTTAAGATTTGTCATGCAGTATAACACATTATAATGGTCGCCAGTAACGATTAGATGAACTAATAAAAATCATAAATTAACATCTATTCATATAAATTACAAACCAACCAAAACCGCCTCTGTAGGTGTATATTATATTACTACAAGTTTTTTTTTACTTATCTATCACGAAAATAACACATAGGTACTTATTTATTTAATCCAAATGTATACTTTTTCCAATACAATAAATTAATGATTAATTATAACTACAAAATCCACATTGTGATACAAAATAATATGAACCATAAGTGATTCAGTTTAAAACAAATGGCACTTGCATGTCTGCATTGTTTACTCAATGGATTCTAGTCATCGTTTTTAAAGAAATATGATCAATTTAGTCACCGAATAGTCAGCTAACGCTTGCCTGTCAGGGTATTACCACATCGGCCAAATATATAATTTTTTATATATTTTTTTCTATATAATAGTCATATGTATTTATCTTTTTATATAATAATTTTGAATTTTTTATTCTAATTTTTTTTTATAGTTTAGCACGTTCAAGCCGCGGGCAGCAGCCGCGCAGCCGGTGCTGCCGGCTGCTGCCCGCCGCCCCCGACTCCTCATCGCCGCATCCCCCCCAACACTTACTGTGGTCAAAAACTTGGAAGGCACTTTCTACTTTTCAAAAAATTTAAATTTAAATTTATTTTTTTGAACACATTAGCCTAGACTTACACAATAGAAAATATGCGTAGTAAAATTTACCAAAATCTACGCAATTCGTCCGAAACGTCAGGCCCAGTATATAATTTTTTAATTTTTTTACCTAGATTAAATTTATTTCCAAAAGGACAGCCAAATAGTTTCAACATTAATCTGATGTAATAATTTTTCCCTCAAATTTAATAATTTGGTCTTTTTATATTCTAGTTCCAAACTTTAACCAAACCGGATATTCCAAATACCAAAATAATAGTGAAGTATCAAGGCCACTTGGAGACTAATTATAAAACATGGTCACCATGTTTTGCGACGAGTCCTCGCCGGAGCCCGAGCGCACGCGGCAGGTGCGCGTGCGCACGCCCGGGCCCCGGCCTCCCCACAACGCGACAAGTGAATACGTGAACGCCAACAATTTCCGCCAACAATACCTAAATCGTGGATACCCCTGCGGCAAGAAGGTAACACTAGTAATTTTATCATCCAAACTATGAAAATAAATTATGCGTCCAGGGAAGTAGTAGTTGGTAAAACAAATTTGTACAAATACACCTTAAAGTCCTAGCGACGGTGAGACACACGACAACGGCGCGCGCGCACCTCGTCGAGCTATAGCGTCGAATAACACTGAATCAGATCGCTACGAGTAGGTACATAGCTAATCTAAGGAAATTGAAATGTATAACTCTAACTATGCGTAGGTAGTATAGCAGACAGATGAATGATGAACATTCAGTACTTGGCGATTTCTGTGCATCTAAATCTAATGCGGCGGGCCTCGCTTCTGGAAGTTAACGATTAACCAAAGGTACGTGGAGCGTCGGGACAAATGACTTTACAGAAGAATTGAATTTGCATAATAAGAAAGTTTCCAACTGTCATCATAACAGATAGGCACGAGGTGTATTAACCACGCGCTGACTACGTATAGGTGATTACAAACTGTTCAAGTCCTGGGCCTCAAGTCTGCTATTACAATAGTGTCAGAATGGTCTATCATTGATTTCATAATTGTTGATTTTGACAAGTTTGGCAATCTACTAAAATGGCGTCATTATGACTTTCCAATGGTCAGCCACTGACACTCCATTGAAAGAAATGGCATTTATTGGTAATCTCGTACATTATGACAAATGAATGACTGACTTAATTTACGAACTTCCTACTACTTTAGATTGCCTATAACACTAATAAATAATATGTAAAAATATATATAAATGAAATCTGGCATGAATAAATGTTCAAATTTAGTAGCAGTTTTTCGAAAAACATTTCTACTAACGAGTTTTATAATAATGGCAATACGAAAATGCCATTATGACACAATTCTATTACGACACCATTGACCGACCAATGATCGACCATTATGAATTTAGCAGATTACGAACTTTTAGCAAAATGACAAATGAATGACAATGGGATCGTGTTGGAATGACGAATTTATAAAAATAGCAGACTAGGGCCCCACAGGTTTCATAATGATGTTTTCATTCACCGTCAGTCAAATTCCAACCCGCATTTTATTTTTTAGAAGCAGACACTTAGCTGCTAGAAACCTGGATACCTACAGTACAACCATCTTTATCCGTAAGCTCCGTAAAATTAAACATTCGTGATGTTCATAAAATAATATTATCTTTATTGATTGATAAGCTCTATAATTAATCTCAATAATGTAACTCAATTGTCTCTTAATTTTATTAAAATACTTTTTTAAGAAAAGAAGTGATGTCTAAATTGTAGTGTGGCAATACTTCTGGGATGAGGTCACCTTAGCTTCAGGTATGTTAAATGTAACTTGTTCGTGTAACTTGTTGCTGTTTCCGTGTTATTTATTCAATGCTGCCAATTTTAATCTGAAACTTTTCTCCATTAGTGCCTTGAGTTCTAAGATGTTTTCTTATTGGCAATTAAACTTTGTTATTTAATATTAACACTAACTAACTCGTCATCCAAGAAAATGTTAAGTATAAGAACTTAAATATCAATTTTATAAACGATGTCTTATATGACTGACTAAAAATAGAAAACAAAAATATTGTAGTATCAAAATATAATCACATTTAAAGGCGTTTAAAACGCCTGTACAACAATTTAAGAGTAGAATTGATTCTTAAATTTTTTAGACCATGAATTCTATAGAAAGGGATGCCACACTAAAAAAAGTACAGTCAAATCAGTAATAAATATTACATTTTCTGAAGTCAAACCTCGGAAATGTTTCGCATATTATTCATTCTGATTTCTAGATATCACATTAGACTTGTATGGGATAAAGGGATGTTAACAAGTAGAAGCGGGCACCGCCGCGAACGCCTAATTTTAGCCTAACATTTGGAACAATCACTACTGACTAACGATTAATCTAAATTACATTTGGCGATCACTAATTCTACATTTATGTGAATCGCTGCACGAACAGTGAACAATGAGCTTGGGCGCGGAGATCCGCAAGCGACAACACACAACACCCACTACAACGGCTACTAGAGAAATTGACATCGATCTGACATGAAATGATAAGATCTATACTTTAAAGGATTACATCTAACACTAAACCACATTATTTTTCAATTTCTTAATTATGTTTGCTGAATTATAATGAATAGGTATACCGAACAGTCTTTTGAAACGGGCCGAATATATATATACGTATATATAATATACTTTTTAAATTTTGATAATCCCTACATTCACAGATGGATCTAAATTGTAATGTATTAGTTTAAGCTTACACGTATTTCGAAGTTCTACTTATGATTAGATAATAATAGTGTTGGGAAAGCGAGCGGCGCCGGCGCACTGGGTGACCGACGACGCGCCCGTGCCCATCAAAGAATAATAAAGAAAACTTAAAATATATCAATGGAACACACTACATGATACAAATTATAATAAATCCATAATGTTACAAAAGTCAACTAATAACAAAGCATTGTATTGCACAGCGAGTCCACAATAATATATTAAATATGATCGTAAATTAATGCCGATTTGAAATATTGATTAAAACAACTTCACCCATCTCAGGCCCATCACATGATCTTGTCTAGCTCCTCCGACTGGGAACAGCTCCACGTCGTTCTGGAATGCGCGACGGGCCCTTCGAACCTATCTGCTTAGTGCTTACCGACACGCTCATCACACAAATATTATTCTTTGCTTGTGATCCCACGTTACATCCGAGGAATCGTAACATGTTTGGCATCTCGCGGCTGGTCGCTTAGATACGCCTGACGGCAGAGACTATTGACAACGTTGTGTCGAGTATCTTCAATACCGTCAATATTTTGTTTGCTAATTCACCGCAGTTTCAACTACTAGTTACTTCTCAATAAAAAAATACATTACAGCTTTACTCATCTACTTTTGCATTAAAAAAAAGGATGATTTTAAATGTTTGTCACTGTTTCTGAAACTTTTTTACAGTTCAAATCATTCAGATCAATTACACAGTCAGCATCAAAAAATGTGCTTCAAGCTTTAGTGTAAATGCAATGAATTCGAACTTACCATTGTTATTGACGCTGACTGTACTGCGGTGATAAAAATTAAAGACGTGCTTTTACTTTAAAAGAGAGATACAATACATTAGGCGTGAGGTTCACAGAGGCAAGTAATCACATTAGTCGACATTCACATGGACGCAATAAAATCGCGACGGGATTTTATCGCGACAGATTTTCAAGTCTCGATGTTGCACCGAGTATTGCGAACCCAACAGAGTGCAGCGCGAGTGAGTCTCAGCGCGTCGAAAAAACACAGTGTTCGATTTTCAACTCTCAGCGCTAAGCAGTGCGTTCAAAATCTAGTGTGCGAAAAAACCGTAGCGATATTATTACGTCCGTGGGAATGTGGACTTATTGTATAAACTCGTGCGAGTATGTCCAGTAACTGCGCTCTGTAGGTGATAGGAACCTCGCGTCGTTAGGATTTAATAATAGGTGGAGCTGTTTCCGTTCGGCACGAAATATTTGTAAGCGGGCATCGGGATCGGCGGCGGTGGCAGCCCCAGAGGGGGCAGCACCGGCACCATGCCCGCGGCCTCGCTTCAGATGTCCGCGCGCCCGTCGCCCGCGTCCAGCTCGGAGGGCGACGAGCCCTGGCCGGCGCCCTTCCTGGCGTGGCCCTGCTGCCCCTTCTTCGGCGGTCCCATCAGCGTCATGTCGGAGGATGTGTCGCGGTCGCTGTAGCGGCTCTCAGTCGGTGAGGCGAAGGGGCGGAACGGGTCCGGGTGCTTGGGGGGCTCCAGCGCGTGGCCGGGCGGCGGGGGCGAGCACAGCGGTGACTCCATCCCGGTGGACAGGGGTGACGTGAGCTGCGGCGACGGTTGCATGGGGGGGCCCAGGTGCGGCGGGTGGTCTGGGGGCCGCTGGCCGGCCACCATGTTGCACATCTGGCGGCGCAGGCCGTGCGCCACGGCGGCCACGGCGGCGGCGGCCGCGGCGTTGGGCGACATGCGGCCCTCGCGGCCGTTGCCACATCCGATGTAAGCGTTCTGAACGGCCACACCGTCCTGAAACACGAATCACCCACGTACAATGTTTACTCGTCACTTCAGAAAGCGCACGGCAATAAAAGAAACATACGACACAAAGACGTTTAGCGATTAACGTCTTTATCTCGAAATGCTAGTTTGAGTCTAAAATAGTAACTTCAATACAATGAGTCTAAAGTATTAAGGTTCCTGCAAACAGGCGCGACACGACAGCGCGACGTGAATCGTGTAGAACAACTTCTATAAAAACTTCATGGAAATTGTAGTACAAGTGTCGCGTCGCGCTGTCCCGTTGCGCTTGTTTGAAGATGCCTTTATAAACGGCTGTAAATTATGTTGCCGAATCTCAAAATCAAACCATGGCTATCGCCGTGCCAATTGTTATAATTGAAGATCGCAATGGCATTTTCGCATGGCAACAAGGGGTCAACAAGATGTGATGAGAATAATAGAACAATAATAAAGTTTTTATCACAACCTGACGTCAAGACACATTTGTTGTACGGTACGGTACGGTGAGGTAGAATGTGCTGTGTGTTGACGTAAAATTGCGAGATGAAGCCGAGAGCACACTGTGGGGCGGAGTGCTGTCGGCTTGCGCAAGGTATGTAATACTGACCGGTGCGATGGCAGGGTAGCCCGGCAGCTCAATCTCTTTTAGGTTCGTGGCCGGGGGCGGGCAGGGCGCGTGCGTGTCTCTGAACACAACCGCGCGGATTACGCCGCGGATGTGCTCGTCGGGCCACACGCCCAGTAAGATCCTCTGGGGCCGCCCCCTTCCCTTTGGTCTTAGATCTGGAAAGTCGCATAATAGTAAAACGTGAACACGTAAGGTATATTGGCGTTATTTATTTTGTTGTTATATAGCATATTCGAAATAAATTAAAAAAATAAAAACATTTAGAGTTGCTTTAAGGTTGCAGGTTAGGTACTAATTATTTCGAACAGTCTATAGGAAATAGGGTTTAAAAGTAATTAGGTAAAAGGACGTATCGGCTGTGCGAGGCGTGAATCCCGAGATAGCTCGCATTGCCGATTTCAACAAATCATAGGACGATTGCAATACATAAGCTCTGTTTATGTTACTTGACATAAATATTTGTGTGCATTAAACTTTCCTGCCGATAAGCTGCCAACACGACACAAGAAAACTACGCCAAATTAAAGGTAATAACAAACTGACACATTGAAACATTTAATTTTAATTAAGTATACATTACATCTAACTTACTTGCAATTGTGAGCTCTTTAGATGTGCCGCAGAGTAAAAAGAAAGAAAAATATTATTACTTCTATTCTATAACCCTGCACAAAAAAGGATGCATTATTTGAACTTAATTACCTAATTAAGCCTAAGTTCAGATGACGGGAATCTGAGATGCGCTTTGGAAGCACAAACCTAGACATCCTTACTTCGATCTCGCATGCATCTGTCCACAAGAGCGCGCCTTGATGTCTGATATCATTCATTGTTTGCGGATACATTTCGACCACCATAGCCTTCCAACCATTGATCCTTTGACCATAGAAACTGAAGCAGTTAACGCGCGTAAATGCACGTTATATGAACCCACGCAGAAGAAGAAGAAACAGGAATAGATTGCACTTTTAGAAATTGTTAATTTAAGTCATTGCACTTTAAGAAGTCATTGTTAGTTCAAGTTTCAGTCATTGCATTGTAACATTTGACAAGATTCTTGTTGTTTAAAGAAGTCTGGGAAAGCGCCACCTGCTCTGGTCTGCTTAAATTTCAGTAGGTAAGTATCTAAAGGTACTCGGGATAGTGTAGGTTTTGTAACAGTTCCCGTAAGTACCGCAAAGTAATGTTTTATCTAACCCATGACACCTTGAGAAGCAAGATTTCAATAAATTTAATGCCACCATGAAAACTTTATACTTAAATTAATTTAACATTTCAATTAAAAACAATTTCAGTGTATGCCACTTTATATTTATGTCACCGCACGATTAGGATCACCGTCAGTTTATAATCTAGGTATTTGGGTTGATTAAAATAATAATAATAATTATCATAATTTCAGGCAAAAGACGTCCACTACTGGACATACCGCCTCCCCCAAGCTCCGCTACTTCGGCCAGTTCTGTGCTTCTCGCATTCAGCGGATTTCTGCGGCCTTCACAAGGTCATCGGTCCACCTTGTGAGAGGCCTTCCAACTTTACATCTTCCGGTACGCGGTCGCCACTCCAGAACCGTTCGACCCCATCGAAAATCTGTTCTGCGAGCAATGTGCCCTGCCCTCTGCTACTTAAGTTTGGTAATTCTTCGGGCTATGTTGGTTACCTTGGTTCTCTTGCGGATCTCTTCATTCCTTATTCGATCACGTAGGAAAACTCCATTGCCCTTTGGGTGACTTAAGCATAGTCCTCTCCATTGCCCTTTGAGTGACTTTAAGCCTTCTTATGAGGCCCACCACGTTTCCGTTCCATATGTCATCACTGGAAACACGCACTGGTCAAAGACTTTCGTCTTGAGACACTGCGGTACGTGGGACGAGAAGATATTGCGTAGTTTCCCAAATAATGCCCAGCCAAGTAAGATTCGACGATTGACCTCTTTCTCGAAGTTGGACCTAGCTAACTAGACAGTTTGTCTTAGGTAAACGTACTCGTCCACAATTTCGAGTGCAGCGCCTCCGACCGTTATGAGAGCGGGTGTTACATGGGCATTGGACATGATCTATATCTTGTCCATATTCATTTTAAGACCCACTCTTTCAGAAGCTCCACTGAGGTCATCGAGCATTGTACTGAGGTCCTCCATTGTCTCAGCCATGGCAACTATATCATTGGCAAACCGAAGTTGAGTGATGTACTCACCATTGATGTTGATTCCAACCCCTTGCCAGTCAAGACCTTGAAGACATCCTCCAGTACCGCGGGCAAACGTTTCGGAATGATAACATCTCCCTGTTTAACACCTCGCTGCAGAAGGATAGGTTTCGAGGTCTGGACCTAGAGTCAGACTGACACAGTGGCGTTTTCGTACAGACACTTCAACACCTCGATGGACGCATAGTCGATCTGGCACCGTTGGAGGTCTGCAGTACAGCTCATGTCTCGATCGAATCGAAGGCTTTATCGTAGTCCACAAACCGAGAGGCAGGTTATACTCTTCGGTCTACTGTATAACCTACCGCAGCGTATTTATGTTGTCTAAAGCCTTTACGGAACCCGGCTTTTTCGGGAGGCTGGAAGTCGTCAAACCTGCGTGCTAGACGGTTTGTGATGACTCTGGAAAACCGCTTGTAGATATGGCTCAGAAGTGAAATGAACCTATAATTCTTAAGAAGGGCATTTTCACCCTTCTTAATGCGACGTACCACCACACCTCTGTCTGCCTGTGGTGTTTTGCCCCCGACTGTTACGGAATCAAACAGCTTCTGGAGGGCCTTAAGAACGGGTTTCCAACCGGCCTTTAGGAGTTTGGCCATGCTTCCGTCATCACCCGGCGCCTTGTACAAGCTGACGTCCGGGATGTCTTCAGTATAGTGTCGGGTCAATCTAGCTCTTGGGTCGTTTGCCAGAATCGTAATGGTGTATCTTGTTGACGTGTATAACTGTCCATAGAACCTCTCAATCTCTCTCAACCATACCAGGCGTGTATAACCGCCCAATAGACAGATTCGCGTCTTTAATACGTTCTGTATTAAGTCGGCGGAGGTAGCTTTTCAAGGACTTAGAGATCCGTCTATTCAGCTGCCGGTACTTGAGCGCATCCTCTGAAGACTGCAAGATCATCTCGCATCTCTCCTTCATACGCTGCAAAGTAAGATCAGAGAGCTTCTTATTTTTATTGATACAACGGGTCTTGAAAATTTTAGAACCGATCGTATGGACATTTTTCACGTACCCTTAAGTTAAAATCATTCAAAGAGCTCCCTAGACATTGGAAACGATTTTGAAGTTCGAGTTGAAAGCTCTCAGAGTTTCGGACTTAGATCGGTGCTGAACGGAGCGTAGACTTCATCAACCAAGATCTTTCAAGCCAACCAGTTCAACCAGTTTCAACCAGTTTTCACCGCGTTGATTACAGAGACATCATTGAATACTTGCTTCTTCGTCAACATAATGAAATCAATCTCATTTTTGGTTGCATCAGCGCTCTGCTAGGTGCACTTCCTGTGCTCATTTTTGGAAGAAGGAGTTCATCATAAAAAGGCCTTCCTTCTCCATAAAACTAGCCAGTAGGTGACCCCGGTGGTTCCTACGTCCAACTCCAAATTGCCCCACTCGCAACTCAGCATCGCTTCGTTTGCCCAGTTTCGCGTTGAAGTCCCCCATCACAACGGTGAAGTGAGTTTTGGAACCATGCATTACTCTGGAAATATTCTGATACATGGTTTCCACCTCATCGTCGGGGTGTGACGAGGACGGGGCGTAGCCCTGTATAACCTTCAGCGAATACCTTGCGGATATTCGTAGTATAAGGAACGCCACCTTGGTCGACACACTCTCCATCGTCACCACGTTGCTCACAAGGGACTCGTAGACGATAAACCTGACACCACCTTGGGACTGCTGGTCGCCCTCCCGGAAATAGAGCAAGTTACTGGATTTGAGGATTATCGAGTCCTCCCCCTCTCGTCGGTCTTCAGATAACCCTACTATATCCCATCGTAACCTGCCCAATTTTTCCTCGAGTTCGACGATCTTCTCGTGAGTCCGGATTGTACGCGTGTTATATGTTGCCAGGTTCAGTTTGCGGTAATTGTGGTAGCCGGATCTCTTTCGAGGATTCTTCGCACCTATTGCCTCACCGTGGTCTTGACCGCTACCGTAGCCAAAGGTAGGCGGGCCATTTATTTTTGGTGCTTGTCATTTTGAGGGGGTTAGCCATAATCGTCACGCTTGGCAGGCAGGTTGGCGATCGCAGTATGGTTTTAAAAATGTAAGAGAACGCTGCTGGCCATTCTCTAGTAGTTCTTTAGTCGCCTCCTACGACACCCACGAAAAGAAATGGGGTGGTGCTATTCTTTTAGTCCGACACCACACGGTACACAAAGGGGAGATTATAAACTATCGAATAAATTTCAAACTGCAGCAAACCATTTACAATTTAACGCATTATCTATATAAATAAATATCAATGTTTGTACGTTCTTCCCCTATGCGTTCCGAAACCATTGATCAGATTGTGATGATACTTTAGTAGGGTGTTCTGGGACACCCGCAAGGGCTCCTGACCCAAAAAATCTATTGAGGATCAAGAAATTGCACGCGGACGAGTTTTTCTATAGTTTGGAATCTATCAATGGCAAATCGACAAATTTTAAATGAACTTGCAGTTAACGACAGAGTTTAATACTCTCTCCGATTTTATCACCCGTAAATTAGTGAACCCGCTCTGTTTGTTGCTCTTGACGGTAGCCAAATTGGTCGCAGTTTAAGGCTTTGCACCCCCACCAAATGGGTTAGGTTCAGTTATCAAAAATGAATACGTTATATTAATATGCAGTATGGTACAGTTTACAATTTATCGACTGTTTACAAATCGCGAGATAGATTATAAACTAACGGTGTCCTCAACCATACGGTGTCATTATAGACAGAACGTCATGAATGAATTTAGTAAAAACTATACGTTTTCTTGTGTCGTACCTCTACATGTATCGTAGGTAGGTATCCATAAAAGGCGCTCATTCATTTTAGAAACAGCCCACTATAGATATTAAATACGTATACATATTCATAATGTTTCACACAGTCACAAATAGTCCGGGATATTACTATTGCACTCGCATAGCAGATACATTCGCAATGCTAAAACATAATATTTATTATATTTCGCACACACCTTATAATTATACATGTACATCGTACATTATTCAATACCTATTATAAGCGTATTATCATTTAAAAGGCTTTTACAGAATGTCGTATCACAGGTTACTTACAATTTTTCTATATAAACTGTTCAAAGTAATATCTGTTTAAATTAAACGTTAATAGACGTTGACAGACTAAACGTATTTTTGCTCAATAAAGTCGAAATACCATTTGCTTTCCGTTAACAGCTTAAAAGATGGAATTTGTTTTGTATTTTGCATTCAAGCTGAATATTTTATGGTATAAAAATGAGGAATGAAGAAGAGATAAGATTCTAACTTGTATTTTTTTTATATCATCAATTTCTTTTAGAGTAGTAACTATTAAATAGACTAAAAGAGTTAAAGTTAATTTATTGAATGCCCTTTTATACTTTACGCTACTTAAGAATATAACTGTCGAAGATAATCGATGTTTAATTATACAGTGACCTGCGACAACATTCATGACAACCGGAGATGTTCCGCTATTATAAAATGGCGCACATCTGCACTCGTCATAAAGCCGGGATCAGACTGGCGGACGCGGCTTGCAGTATTAAAAAAAAACGCGTTTTGACGCTGACAATTTTCTAATTAAAGTTATGGTCAACATCGTAGCGAGATTCATGTATAAAATCGTGTAGACCACAAGGGGCTTTCGCCAGTAATCCGAGCTTTGAAATAGAACAATGGCTGAACATACCTGCGCCGCCGTCCGCGCTGGGGCCCAGCATGTTGTGGACTCTGTTGGCGTACAGGACGAACGTCGGGTACGGTATATCGTATTTTCGGGCTGCCTGTGACAGGGAGAGTCCTTCCTTCAGCACGGAGAAGATGGCCTCGGCCATGGTCTCTGGCCGCCAGGACTTGAGTGGTCCACGCTCGCGGAATCGCAGGTTGTGCACCAGCGTCTGCGTGTTCCAGCACTTCTGCCACATCGACTGAAGCTGGTATTGGTAGCTATCTGCAGAGGTAATAAATACTCTTGTTAATATTTGAAACAATTGTGCAACTCAATAAAATGGGGGATGAGATTAGAGCTTTATTTTGAAACAGTCATTTCTATGATGAATTTAAAACTAGAGACAACATCGATCAATTGATCAGGACGACTTAATCACTGCATTTATCTGGAACTGACGTCGGAAATACTGTATGAGAAATATCTTTAGTAAAAACATTAAAATTATACTATAAGAATCGCCGCAAAATGCGTCGAAGCTTATTTAAGCTGCTTATAGAAGTGGGATTCCTCTTACATTTATGAATTCTTTAAACGATTCTACATCTCAATCCGAAACTTTATTGATGATGATTATTTAAGCAGTGAATTATGCATGAGTCCAGTTCCATTCATGATATCGAGTGTATCGACTTCATGCTTGGAAGTCGATTAATTGACTCGTCCCACTATCGAGTAATCAGCTTTAATAATTGTAAATTGCATTTTGTTCGTGTTATGTAGGTATGCAAAATAAAAGTTCACGTTTTGTTGTTAACTCTATTATGCTGTTAGCTATACATAAGTGAGTTCTTTCGAATTCATTAATTTGGGCAAAAGGAAGAGTTAGGGTCCTGTAATTACCCTCGAAATATTTTTTTCTATAAATTACCAATGATTTTCATTTAGTCTCAGCGGTGGCTTAAATAAGTAGAACTTTTTAAATAATGATAACTAGTAACTTTTATTTTTATAACATCGTTTGCGTTTCACGAACCCCTAAACTAACACCTGCTAGCCAAGTAAGGAATACTGTAAACTTAAGCATACTTAAATTAAAGATAATAATTTACTTCCCGGATCGTTCCCTATTGCATTCATATTATAAGTAAAACCTACTTAAATTGAGCTTTTTCAAGCTTAATATGGAGGACATGATATATATGCGACAATTTAAGTTAACATAAGTTATGAAAAACTTTTATTTACTATGTACTCTGTGTTATTACCACCGAATGTATTAAAAGATGTGATTACTTACACGAAATAACTGAATTTAAGAATCGTTCTTCATTTATTTTATTTACGTCGGTTAATATAACTACACAAAATAACAAAAAATAAACATTTATCTCCGAATACTTCGGATAAGTCACACTTTAAATCAATATTTTTTCCGAGCCATTAATAGTTATGAACATAATAGGTATATATGTAAGGTAAATAGCCCGAAAAAAAGAGAAAAATAAAATAAATAGTACTCTACATACTGACCTCCATAAGGAACCTGTTACTACAAGAAAAACAAATAAAAATTAGCGGGTAATAAATAAAACTGCATACTAGTAAAACTAAAGATTTTTATGTATTAAGTACAGTCTTGGATATTAGGACGGTACATGGCGCTACCTTCGCTTACAAGAAAAAAAAATTGATAAAAAAATCCTAACTTAATTAACGCATAAACGTGCCAATAACTTGCATGAAAGTAAGTAAGTACTTTCGTATTCACCTAGTTTTAAAACATAATTTTATGTTATCGTGTATTAGCTTCGATCAGTTAATTTTTTCAACCAATTTACAGAAATAAATATCATTTGCACCTTGCATCATTGTAAGCCATAGTGAAACCCACCAATCACAAGTGTTATGGCTCAATGGCCTGCAAGCTACTTGCAAAAAGACTTTCGTGCAAATTTCTAGCATGTATAGTGTATTCCAGGCTTAAGGATTTTTTTTTTGTACCTATAACATAGTTAACTGTCAAACAACAGTGAACAAGGGTGTAAAACAATAAACATAGTTAATAGTATGAAACCGTTTAGTAGTACATATTTGTTGCTAATGGCTAATTTATGCATCAAAATAAAATTCAATTTTTTACAAAAATTCACCCCTTTCCTAAAGATATTTTTTTTTGTGGAAATATTTAAAGTAATGGGGCATTGATTATAATTATAACACTGTTCAAAAAGTAAAAAATTAAATTAGTAGTAGGTTACTTTCATACATTTGCTGCGTTTTAACTTGATGTGTGTCAAAAAACTATTAAGGCCACTTCGTGGCGAATAAGTCTCATTAATCTTAGTGTTATTTATATACTACTTTATTGTACACTAGAAAAAAATTACTAAAAAGAAAAATATTTAACACTAATTAACATACAATGGGCTTGTTGTTGCATTAGTGTGCCAATTCAGTAATCTTGTTATTCGTTCTGTATAAGCTATCAATTTAAACAATTAAGTACAATATACTTAGCAAAAATTTACACAGAATAAAAAAAAACTCAAATGAAAACGTTTTTTATTTATGTAAGACAAACGGATTATTTTATCAATAATTAGAGTAGGTGCTTATGTACCTACCTATTAGAGCAATAAAACTATTCACAGTCTACATTTATATAACTAAAATAATTTGTCAAAGCTTCTATGTTAGTTTAAAATTAAAACTGATACGATGGGTGGAAGAAAAACGCATGAAAAAAAAATTACCCACAGTTATGCTTCCGTCTTATTGTATTTTTTAAAGATTCTTAGAATCATAGAATACTGTATATAATTAATTAATATATTATAATAATACATAAATTCGACTTAAGACTATAAAAATATTGAGCATAGTTTGACGAACTAACTACTTAATTAATGTACAACAACGTTAATTGACAATAGACAGTCGCTAGAAGTAATCAACCATTTTCATAAAACCGTTTAGTTTTCACTTAGCAATAAATTCTTAGTACTGCGTACTTTTATGTTAAAAACTAAATTTTTTCCCGGTCTTCGTAATCATTGTCTGAAAATGTTTCTTGACGCGTTTATTGACAACTGTTTTACAAAGATTAGCTGAGTTTGGTCGAAAGTTTTACGTATTTTTGCTTTAAAATCCTAACAACAATAGCCTGCTAAGTTTTACGCAGCAAATCCACTGTAGAGTATAATCGACACCAAACTAACTACCGACCATAAAAAAAACACCTACTTTTACCCTTTGGCCAAAAAATACATTATGCCACCTATCTTCAGTCAGAGTAAGTTTTGACTGGAATATTTACTATGATAATAACTATGACATATACAATTACTTCAAAGTGCATAGTAAAAACATACTAGAGCAGTGCGCAGACGCAGCCGCGCAGGTGGGGCTGTGTGTAACAATGCAAGAAAAAGTGAGAATGCGAGCGTGCGTTTAATTTATATTTAGCGATAAAACATAATTGTGTATTTCATTGAAAAATATTTATGCAGTAAAAACAATCTACTGTTTCCTGTCAGGAGTGGCATTCTGTAATTATGAAGGTTATACAAATGTTGCGAACCTGAACCATCTTTTCGGTAGAAAGTTATGCCAGCGGGCTTGCCTTAGAGTAATAAAACTAATTATATTGCAATAATTGCGTAATTGTTGTTGAAGCTACTATAGATACAGCCCGGAAAATAAAAGGGATATTTCTTAAACAACAGTTTTTGTTTGCTGCGCACTGCGTATTTCGTAATAGCGGTTTCTGAAATTGCTATAATTCATATTTATTGATGTATTTCTGTTAAGTGGGGAACCTGATGAGTCGCAAACCTTTTACACAAACTAAATTTTATATAACCAAAATTGATCAAATATATGTGTTGCAGATCCATGCGCAGAGTCTGTCAGCCTGTTGTTTCATTGGTATTCTGCCACTAATTTTAAGAAATTTAAGGTCAATGAATAAGAAGAATATTTTTAATCATCATATAATAAAATATCACAAATATATTTATGTTATGCTCGAATCGCCTTTTTAGCACAACGTTTTATTTTTATAATATGTATTTAACAATGATATTTCCGCTAACTAAGGAGCGCCTACCATAAACTTTGTACAGTGACGAGCAAAAACAGGACCGCAGCCCGGCATTACATTCCAACTATTTTAATAGAGAACTAAATAAAGTTTTCACAAAGAAGCATCCATTTTTTTTATCGGATAACTACAGAGCCGTGGAGGGAAATAATAAACTTAACATTTTTAATAACGCGCCAAAAGAATCAGTTTTTTTTTTTAAGTAGTTAAAATATCGCGTTACCCGTTTTATTGGCTGCGTGTGAATTTATTATTGCTATTCACAGTAAAGACATGAAACACTATATGGTTTCGTCGTGTTATCTATGCAAATCTTTAAAAAATACTTGATGGTAATTTTCGCCGTACTATCAATTAAACATATAACTTTAAGGTGAGTATCACGATAAGACCCCTGATTAATATTAAAATATTTTATTGAGCAAAAGTTTAAGGTGAGTATCACGATAAGACCCCTGATTAATATTAAAATATTTTATTGAGCAAAAGTTGTGAATAATAAGGACACGGTGTGAAATTTCTAATTAGTTGTTTATGTTACAATTTTTTTAAGATACTACCAAAGGATCTGTCTCATTATAAAGGCTTCCGCAGACAGGCGCGACGCGACTCTGGTTGAAGAATTTCTATGAAAACTTCGTGGAAAATGTTCTATCGAAGTCACGCCGCGCCAACGAGTCAACAAAAATACACACATACATAAACTCACACCTTCCATGGGGGTAGGTACCTACTAGGCAGAAACTACAGCATAAAAATAGAACCTAATAATTTTCTTTGGATTTGTAAAAAAATATTTAAATCAAATACTAAGTACCTACTTTCTTTTTACTTGATTTTAAAAGGATTGTACAAAATCACAAAATTCGTCTAAATCTTGGGATTGTTATTATTATAAATTAAAAAAATCAGTTCTTTAGAACATTCATTTTATTGGCTCTTTCATTGAATACCCAAAACAGTTGTGTGTGTGGTATGGATGTGTACCGTGTGTGTGTGTGCAAGTATGTGTATGTGTGTGTAATATAGGTACATAAATAACCGATCATTAAAACCAACAATTGTTAAATTATATGAAGCTGTCAGAGTGTAGACAGTATCTTTTGATTGATGTCTGAAAATTGAGGCTTAAAAATATATTACCTCGTTCTTAGTTATAACCATAATTTTTAATGGAAAATTACACACCATGTCTCCACGTTGACATACCATTTAAGGTACTCGGGTAAATGTCAAAACGTCTTAATTATTCATGTGTTTATAAAAATATTCCGATACACGTCCACTTACAGGTGATGCCTGTAATAGCCTTATACTTATTATGTTTTACTACGCTCATATTTATATATCTGTTCAAAACTAGCCATCAATATATTACTATGTGAGTTGACGGCTTTTATAAATAACCGAGTCGAAGACATCTTAAATGCTTACTATGTAGGTACTCGTGTAAATATATCTATTCTCTTAGTAGCTATTGCCAGCGGCTGCGCCCGTGTAGAAGTCGAAAATTATGCCACAGAACAGACTACCGGGATAAAAAATACCCTACGTGTTAATCCAGGTTAAAGACTATCTGTGAGCCAAATTTTATCGAAAACCGTTCGGCCGTTTTAGCGTGATTGAGTAACTAACATTAAGCATACAACCTTTAATATTAGTATGACGATCCCAGATTATTTAAAGGACGAAATGGTGATAATACTTCTCAACTACCTATCTAAAATAATCATTTAATTATAACATAATAATTAAATTATAAGGGTAGGAGAATAATAATTACCAATAAATGTCGTCATTGAGCGTACGTAACCCCTAACTTAACAAAAAATATAATCACAAAACTGAACCTTTGATTAATTCATAAGAAACTTAAAGTAATTCTAACCAAAAAAATGTATTTAATAAAAAGTCAGATAAGAATCTCCTGCTTTCAAAGTTACTTTAAAACAAATGGCAGTTTTCTCTACATCATAAAAAATAATTCAGTTTCTAACTATACCTATACAAATTAGTATCATACGTAACTTAAGTAACTACTACAAAAATAATTAAAAAAATACAGTTCAATTGCCAAAATCAAAATCAGCATCGTTCATTTTCTTGGAAAGACCAATGTGATCTGTTAAAATTAAACTAAATGTATATCAGTCTTAAATAAAAAAAACTTTTACGTGTACAAGTACATACGTGAAAGCAAAATAAAAATTACCTTCTAAGAAAAGATAAATGTAATTTTTAAGGGGAATCCCTCCCCTTAAAAATATATTACATTATTGCTATGCTTAATTCAGTCAAATAATATAAGTATGTCTTTACATGGCAATGTAATAAACAGTACCTATAGTTAGAGTTACATCAAGTACATAGAATGCTTGAGAATCAAGATGCATAATGTACCATGAGTCACAAGTCTCAATAAATAGGTAAGGTTGACCTCAAACGACTGACTTCTAATCGGTCCGATATTGGCACTGCAATATCGTCCGACATCGGGCATCGGTGTATGGTCGGACAAAAAAATGTTTAATAGGTCTCGTCCATGAACCACGTAACGATTTTCTCTAGTTTTTCCATGTAAAAGCTATGGTTACTTAGAAGAGCGGTGAACGTCATATTATAACCGCCGTCAAGATTATCCGTCATGCTCACCAGCATTTGACAGTATGGTGTCAAAAAACACTCAGTGTTGTGACAGTTATTATTGTGTGACCGTTCACCGCTTACTTAGGAAACCAAAGCTTTATATTAATAAATTGGAATTCTTTTATTTTATGGAGAATATTTTTCAGTTGTTATGAAAAATAAAGTTGTGACTTATGAGTACATTACATTAATAATAATTAAACCATCTTCTTTTCCTTGATAGTCTTGTAGACATGTGGTCATTCCATTCACCCTCACATGTTCCCTACATTACTTATTCCAGATTTTAGGAATTAAAGGGATTATTTATAAACGGTGATCAAAGTTGAGAGATGTTTATTCGTCAAAAATGTATGGTAATCATTACTTAACTTTAAGCGACGTTTATAAATAAAAGGGTTAATAGTCAAATGTAGCGGCCATGTCATGGCAGCCATCTGCGCTTCATACACCAACTTATTAAGTGACCGATTTAAATTTTGTGTCGGAACATTACCACAAATCGGAAGTTGTGCAGGGCCCTTTAGGGTCGCTCGTGTCACTGTAGTTACATAGGGACGATGGGCTGCCAACCTGTTACTGCTCATATCATTGAAATCTACTTTTATATCTCATTAAATTGTGCCAAAATGCGGTTTGGCGCCAAATGCTGCTTAACCCGTTGAAGTCCACCAGCGTGGTAATATCGCGTTCGTATAAAAGAAATGTAAGTATAATTGTTTTTAGACCAGAGAATTACAACTTTATTTTGGCGATGTAATAAATAAGATAATAAAATGCCATCGAGAAAAAAAACGTATGTCTCTGCAATTATGCTTGTTGAAATTTTAATAAGTACGCAGCACACCTGTCGTTTTACAGAATAAAAATGGTTTCGTAATCAAAATTAATTATGAATTGAGAATCATATTTACTATTAATCGACATTCATTTAAAATAACGGTCTTAAATTACTTAATTTTGTGTGAATAATATTCAACGGTATTCAACGCTGAATTTATAAGAAAAATGCGACGGAAAGTTAAGTGTGTCTTTTATTTATCGCTAAATTATATTTTATGATACAGCATGAAAGTGGCGACGGCTCTATAGGCCGGGGTCAACGATTATATTGTACATAGGTATTAATAATGGCGCGTGTGTTGGATCATTTAGCTCCCTACGAAATGGTGCTGGCAAATCCATGCGTCCTGTTCGAGAACGAGCGCCCTCAGTTGGGGCTGGTCATCTCTTAGCTACCACGGCTTATTTTAATCATTCTTATTTTTCCCTGTTGTTTTCTGGGCGCTTTTAACGTGTTCTTGTTTTTTTTACATAAATAAAATGCAAACGTATCTTTTTGGAAAAATATAATTTAAAAGAGTGTCCATGGAGTTTCTTGTCCGTTCTCCTCTACGCTTTGGACTGCACAAATAGCTTCATAAAGTGTTGTTAAATTTTTACTTTGTATTATTTTCTCTCTTATGTGGATATGTTTTTTTTTTGTGTGCAAACTGTGTCTTTAATTTCTGTAATTGGTATTAAATCGTTTTAATTAAAGAAATAAATATTTCTAGCTGACCAACTCGTTTACATTTCAAAAGTGCCTGTAAATGGTTTAATTGAAATAAATGCTTTGAGTTTGAATGTTTGCCCGACCGCTTTAGTGCTAAGAAAATGCGATGCAGAAGTAAATTGTTCATTTTAGAAAATATAGTTAATTTCAGTTTTAAACGGACGTAAAGGCATGGGTTTCAGTACTGATATTGCATGAATTGCCTTAACTCATACTAAGATGAAAAGAGAACTTTTGATACGTATACTTCTCTGGATTAAGGCGACAGCCACCACATTCAACATTAAGGCGACAGCCACGACATTCAACATTACTAATGTTTTTTTACAATTTGCAGATCAGTATCTGGTTGGATGTTGATTTAAATATGATTCACGACCTTAACAAATATGTGATATCAGATTTATAATTACAAAACAATACAATTACAGTCACGAATCAAACTAAATTTTCATTACAGAAACACAGATGGCGCCACCTGTTGCTTATTCAGTAGTCAGTCAGTCACGACTCATCGTCTGGGTTAAACTCAGTCTTAACTTTCGGGTTTTTATTTTTAAGCGACCCTTCATAGTACAGAGAGACTATAGAATGCTTCTTACAAAAAGCCCACCACCATCGGAACCCTGTTAGACCTATGAACGAGAAGCCCGGGTCCCTTATCCTTCTCAATTTTTCTACGTAAGGTAGAACTTCTTTTAGGGACTTTTTAGTTCGTCTATTGTAAGGAGAGACGTTCGTCTCGCAGCAGAAGTCTAACACGGCCCTCTCTTCACTGGCTAGGAGACTAGCTTCGTCTAAGACGGCCATTCGTTTAGATTTTCCTAGTATATTATCGTACAATGTTCCCTTGGGAATGCCGTAGTGTGTGGCAGCTTGTGTGAACCTCATCCTCTGGGTGACGACGGCTTGGATTGCTTCTTGCAGCTGACTCTGTGTCCACGTGGGAGACTTCAGCTTGCGAGTGCTATGACCGTGGTAATCTGACAGGGTGGGGCAACAAAAACTTTTAAACTTAAACAAATCCATATCCATTTGATGCAGTAGGTAGTTTTTAAGCAGTCATTTAGATTAAGTATATGGCCGAGTGACCGAAACATTGAAATTTTATAAATCTTTTAACATTACTAGTTATTAACATAATTATATTTTCATTATTACTTTATAAACAGTAAAATATACAATAGTCGTTTCTGTAGATTGAAAATAGTTCCGATGATTGAACAGATTAGATCGGTTTCGATTTGTCCTAGATTTTCTGAATAAAACGCGTGCGTTGAATATAAGCGCCATGCATTGTGCTATGCCTATGAATGAGACAGCTGGCAAAACAAATAAGTATATACGTGCACAGGGGAATATTTTAAGTCTCTGTGCACGAGGTTTGTGGCAGTCCAGCGTTTTTATATAACGGACGAAAAATTTCTTCGTTCCCCAACGTATTTTATCCGTTTTTTTTGTGAAGTCGTCGTCGTCTACAATTGCGTCTGACCTCCACAACCCAGTTACTGGGTAATACGATACCCCTTGGTAAGACTGGTTGTTAGACTTTCAGGATTCTGACGACCTGTAACGACTGTCAAAGATCCACGAATGACGGCCGACGGACCAACGGCTTAACGTGCTTTCCGAGGCACGAAGGAGTCTTAGTACCTATGTCAAGATGGTCACCCATCCACGCATCAACCGCGGCAAGCATAGCTTAACCTGATCGATCGACCCGTCCGGCTGTTATTACTTAGCCACAAGCCCCGCGAAACTATTATAAAACTGATAAATTAATTCGTTTTTTTATTGGTTTTATGGGTTGTCGTTTTGAGAAGTATCGACCACTGTTGCACTAAGAGCGCCCTGGGGTTTTGGTCTTCTTATTATGCTACTCTTGCTTTCTATACCTATTCTGTAAGTTTTTCGGCATACTTAGGTCGACAAAGTATAAGAAAGAAAGTACCGGAAAAGTTCTTTTTTTACATTATCCTTTTCTTAAGGAGGATGCACTAAGGTAGTCGCTAAATTTATATTTTCTTACGTGTTTTGCAATTTGCAGGTTGAGGTGCAAAATTTGCAGGTTGAGGTGCAAATTTTGTATTTTGCGGGCAACCCTGGCGGTTTCCCCTTAAAGGTTACCCTTTATTGTATCATGTTTTTTTTTTGTAGAGAGAGGGCGCGTTATTGATCCTAGTCCTGCCAAGACCCTAACCACCACGCTAGCTGTTCTAGTTATTGTCTGAACTTTTCCCCGATGATGCTATGTTGTTAAGAAATACCCTAAATAAATGAAAATTGAGCTAGCCATTAAACAAATGATTATACAAGGTGTAACAGAATAGACGCAAGACCTGAAAATAGTTTGTTCCTAATTGACTACTGAATCGATTTCAGTAACTTTTGATATAAGTATTTTTTTTAAATAATGTATTTTGCCACACCTACCACTGATTGAGCTAAAGAAAATTAAATCTTATTGTACAAGAAATAAGACTCCATTTTAAATGCATAAAGTAATGCTTGGGTCGACACATTTTTCTTAATAATATCAGTTAGCTTTAAAAAAAAATGTTTTAGTCATCGTATTATGCTTTTAACTCAATACTGTAATTGGGGTGTATGAGGTCTTGCGTTAAGTATGTTACTCGTTATATATAAAAGGCACACACTAACAATAAAGATTTTAGCAACTAAAATATAAGTTGTAGCACAGTTCCAAATTTGCCTGAACTAGACTGAACTCGTGATAATTTACTATAAGTAAGTACCTAAGTAACAACACCATAACTACATACGACACAACACCCACGAGAAACTCAGGAAACGAGTAAGTTGTACGTTCACAATGTAAGACATCTAACTACGTAAGTACAATGCCAGTTTTTATACCATTAAGCTATAAATTTCACTTACGGTAAGTACGCACGACCATCGTTACCCTAACAATGTAGCATTGAGATAATATAATAGTGTTTCTATATTATTTTCTCACGTTATAATGACAGGAAAGAATAGAGGTTATTATCAATGAGAAGTATTTGCAATAAAATACTGTGACTGACTATGTTTTGCCATTTATTATTGTATTATAATGCGCGAACTATCAATAAAATGGCGATATAACTATTCATTCATCAGAATTTCTATTATTGCAGTCACGCACGTAAATATATGTTACTGTTTGCAATATGAATTCATTATTTAAGGAGGAACCGCCAGGGTAACACGTGAAATTAAAATGTACGTTTGTTTGCAATTTGCAGGTCAGGCTGTATAATTGAACAAAATATTACTATTTCATAAAAAGTCATTAAATAGAATTAAATTAGAGGGTTGTATTGATGATTGTAATAGGGTATTTTACTCTATATGAGAAAAAATCTAAAAATATATTATTGAGATAGCTTTGAATAACAAAATAAATTGTAAAGCCATATATATTTGTTACGGTCACTAGTCATATTTTAGTCAATATACCCTCCAACTTGTCACTGACTTTGCAAATTGCAAAACTCGTGAATTTCGTGGCCTACTTTAGTGGCGCATCCTCCTTAAACGAAGTTATTCTGTCCTACTGCATCAGCAAAAACCGGATTTTAAACGAAATTTAAATAATCAAACAGCATGCTTTAAATAAAATCAACAAAAACAGTAAAAAACAAACAGAAATTAGAAAAAAACGTATGTTTAAAACAATAGACTGATTAGTAAAAACAGTTGACAAATTGAATGATCTCACGTTTACTAAAGTAAAACCATACTGAAAGCAAATCTTTCAGATCTTAAATTAGCTGCGTGAAATTGAGATTTCTTGACCAAAATATTTCTCACAACCAAACATTGCTAAATACAATATTTGACTGCAAAACCATTATAACAGACTTTCAGTCAAATCTATGGATTTCACTTAAAAAAATTGAAATTATCATAAAGTTACACCGTATGACGCTTTTTTTGGTAATGAAAACAAAAAGACAATAATTAACTAGGTACTCAAGTGTTTTACCTATTCTAGAATAAAAATAGATAACGAACCTGCAATTGCTGCCGATGTGGAGGCTCCTAGCCAGGCTTGGGAGTTTTCAATCATTTTGGCCTGCGAACAAAAAAAAAAGCCCTTAGAAATCATATATAAATAAGAAAACTTATAAAAAGTTGGCGCACAGGCCTTTTGGAAATCAGCCATAATCTATAATAGACCTGTAACACCAAGGGGATAGAAGAAGTGGTTAAAGATTAATCTATTGTTCGTTTTATCGATTAACCGAAACTGAACTAATGAACCATCACGCTTGTCACCACCGTATGTAAAACCATAGAGAACTTTTTTTTAATATGTCGTGTCACAGTTCAGCTGAAAAAAAGTTTTTACGTTTACAGGGCGACATCATGTGGCAAGAGATGTCAAACGCAATAAAAATATAATTTTTCACTGAAATTGTTTACGCTTTGGCTCGTACGGGGCGGAACAAATCAACCGAACGGATAACGTTTATGTGTAAATGAAAACAATACAACGTGAGGAAAACTCACACTTACCAATTAATGGCACAAACATCAGAAACAAAATCGTGCTTTTATTCCCTTTCATTAACAAAGTAATGGACACCGCACATAGGTAGTAAAGTATTTAAAACAGCGTTCTAAATCTTGTGCCGACACAATTACAACAAAGGTTTAACAAGTCGGCTTCATTACCGTACAATAATAATAACGGTCAGATGAAAAAGAACAATTCGTCAGTTAATTTACAATTTCCCATCTCGAACAGGAAGTTTACGATTGCACATTTTATCGATCGCTACTGTAGATCACGCGTCGCTGGGACGCGCCGCCCGCGCAGCCCGCGCTGCCGCCGCGCAAGCGCACGTTTATTTACGTCCACCCTGTAATTGTTGAAGCAAAGAGCGGCATTTCTTTGTGCCCAGCGCTACAACTAAACATTATCGAAGTTTTAATTGTGAACGCAGACAAAAGCCGGCCATTTTACGGCGGCAATAACGGAACGCAGTTCAATCTACAAATAAAATCTTTTATTAAGTTAGCCGGGCGACGACGCGCGCGCCGCTAGGCGTGTTTACAAAACGCACACGTGCCCTAAGTACCGGTTGAAACGTTCCGATGTATTGTTTGTTTACCCGAATAAAACACTAAAATCCAATTCAATAACAAAGAATTAAAGATCCCGAAATAAAATTTATTGCCAGTGTACGATAAAATAGATTTATGTAGGCGCGGGTGGGTGCGCAGGGGGGGGGGGGGGTGAAGTGCGGCTGAACGCGACCGCCTCGAACATATTATTAAATTAGGTACACTCGGTCAACTAAAAAACAATCTGCTTGTATGAGATCGTGATAGGAAGAAATCAAGAAGTCTGTCTGTGGACGTGAGACAAGGCTAAGATAGTGTAAATAAATGTCGATGTGGAATTCTGGACGTGTGACGTGTGACGCGTGTCAGAGTGGGTGGGGACATGTATCGCTAACTTGTTGAGCCGGGCTACGTCATCGACGTAAACAGCTGTTTGACGAGGGTAAGGGGGCGTAATCGGCGATTTGTAAGCTGATCCTTAGAACGTGTTACAAGCTTAACCGCTAATGTATAAGATTCGAATTCCTCTCTCGTCTAGAAATGTGTTAGTCTATAATATACAATAATGCGCCTAGTCCTAGATTCTTGAAAACAAAAGATTGAAAGTAGAAAATAATAATTTTGCCCGTCCTCCTTTATAGAAAATCAGTTTCCTATTGATTCTCATTTTTAATTATCAAACTGCCAGGCTCTTTGGAGTTTAAAATTATAACTAGCTGACCCGTGCCCACTTCGTTGGGCGGTAAAAAAAAATATATCACTCAATCTATTACGACACGGTCGCGATTCCATACCTATGACGTATTATCTCTTTAAACATTCGTCCGAATTAAAAGTCTTTTGTTTTAAACACTTGACTTGATACATTTACTTATTTTGATAAGAATTCATAATTGTGGATAATATGACCAATAAACATGTCCTAACGATTTATATGATTTTTTAATATAAAAAACTACTTTTTGTGGCTTAAATATAAAAGTTAGACATATACATACTGTCACTGACTTTTTTGTAGGCATTATCAAGCTCTACAACTTTTTTCTAGAACTCAATCATACATTTCTTATCGTTAAGGCAGCGTTCGTAAGAAACGTTTTCGTTCGACCGTTTTTTTCCGACTTACTTTGCAAATCCGAGTACCACGAAAAAGTCTTTTCATTTTTCGGGTTAATATATTATAGCTTAGGATACTCACAAATAACGTGGCTTTCTATTGGTAAAAGAAATTTCAAAATGGGCTCAGTACATCATCAGATTACTCCCTACTACCTCACACCGCACAAACTCACAAACTTTACCTCTTTATAATATTAGTATAGTTATGCATCACTACCTACAACACAAAGCTAAGTACAAAAAACAGTACCCAATTTCATAGACATACTTCCATAGTTATATTCATAAAGGTCATGTAGTTATTTAATTAGGTTTTAAGACCTCCTCGTGACATTGTTTGTCATAATTACGTCATTAAGTCCGTCAGTGTCCACCTGTCCAATTGTGATGTTCTTCTCTAAGGAATGACATGAAATTCAGACGATTTTTGTCAGACGACATCAGGATTTATTTTTATAACAACACACTTGCTTTTCCAATTCACTGTAGACATTGGCAGAATGGTACACATCAACTTTGCTTGCCATAATAAAAAAAACAGAAGGATTTATTTAAGTTTTTCGATAGTGACAACCCTGAGCGTGTCGCCAAACCGCTGAAATTAGCGATCAACTCATGGTTGAATTGAAAAATAGCAGAAACTGAGTCTTTCAATTAACATAGCTTTACATATTTTGCGTAAAACAAAAATCTAGCACCAACTGCGCGAATAACTTCCTAGATAGCAAATGAGTGCAATCCAGCGCATTAGTCGGTCATTATTTATGTTATTCCGGCGGCTGCGCGGCGTGGCGCCCCTCTAATCGAAACTTTGCGTACGAAACGCAATAATAAACTTCCGCGGTACCGCGCAATTACTGTCTATGTATGTTACGCGTAATAAGTCCGCCAGGCCGCCCTAGCGTACGATTTACGCGAAATTTAATTTCGCTGTTTTATAATCTTGGTACTTGTACCTACGTAGCGCTGGCCAGCGTGCAGCGGCCTAACATACGGAGAGCCCAAAAAGAGAGTCCCTGGTTCATAGTTTCGATTGGAAATGCGGATATTTTAATTAAATATAATTTAGGTTGGTCAAAAAGGGGTCCGAGAGTTTAGGGAAGCAGCAAGTACCGCGGAATTTCCATTTACTAACGATTTTGCAATTTGTAAGTCAGTGTCAGGTTGTATGTTGTTTAAAATATGATTCGTGACCGTAACAAATATGGGGTCCGCAAGGGCCGATGCTTGCCAGGAGTGCGGGTTGTTCGAAAGAGATACCGTCGCCCCTGGCACACAGGCAACTGAGGGAACACGGGTGGGTTTTAGTCAGTAAGAGTCTGACACGCCCTCCTGCTCCACCCAGAGCGGGAGAAGTTATTTGATGATTTCCCATCCTCAAAAAAAAAAACCGTAACAAATATTGCTTTATAAAATTATAATAATTAAAATCATCAATACTACTTAATAGGATTAAATGTAAAAAGCCCTTTTATTGCATTTAACCCCATTAGTATTGATGATTTTAGTTTTCTTAGTTAATTTATTCCCATTAAATGACTTGGCAGACCAGTGGTGGTCCAGTGGTAACGGCCGCGACTTACGGTCCAACCAAATCGTCCATGGTTCTGTATGTTGACGATGCCATAGTTGTATCTGAAGTCCCAATGACACATGAACATAAAATGAACACTATCATCTATACACTATCATCTATAGTTAACTGGCTAAATTTAAACGAATTTAAAATAAACCTACATAAAACATTTTAACGACTTTCAAAAGTAAAATCATTGTATATTTATGAACTAGCACTAGACATTAGAAATAAAATAAATAAATAGGAAAAGTGAAAAAGTATCAGGCTTGCCAGAACACTTCAAGCAATATGCCATAGAACGGCTATGTTTGATAAGAGTGCATTCTGTATGGGCCATAGAATATATAATAAATTAACTTATCATATAAAAGAAGCAACGATTCTTAGGGCATTTAAAAATAGGTTAAAGCTTTATTTACTCAATAAAGCCTATTATAAAGTTAATGATTATTTAAATAATGTTTAAATGATAAATGTAATAAGTATTTATTAAATGTTTAATTAAGTAAGGATAATCAAATTATGTAATTAATAACTGTCAATAAATGCTCAAATAATAATATTTGTTTAAGATAATGTTTGTTTATGGATTAAGGTAAGAAATATTTCACGCAACAACCGTCGCGGCTGCGCGTGTGACCGGATGTGTAAGCGTAAACGAGGCAAAAGTAAGGATCGGAACTGGTGGCGATGGCGCTCTGTAGTTCCTGCCTACCTCCACGGGAGGAAAGCGTGCGTTTAATTTAATTTACCTATATTAATGTGTATATTTTACTACCATAGAAATTTTCAAACCTATTAAGGTAAGATATGGTCACAAGAACTTTTATTGTATGTGTCTCATGTAACTACCAATAATTAAGCAAATAAATGATTTGATTTGATACAATTACATGTCACTATTACTGTTAGGGAATTCAGTGGTCATCTAAATTAGCAAGTCCAGGGACGATCGTGGTGGGCAATGGGCTTACTAATTTAGATGACTGTTGTAATTGGTCCGCGACTGCGGAGTCTTGGGACACCTGATGTCACATAATTATAGATCGTCGATAATTACCGAAGCTAACTGGTAAGCTTCGTCAAGTAAAGACAGCGCCCTAATTACTTAACACACTCGGTTAATCACAATCAGATTCATTTGGAAGTATATTCTTAATCTATTGCTTCATATGTTTGCAAAAAATTGTCTGCTCAACGTAAATAATGTAATGAATGTTGTTGAACGGTCAAAATGAAAGTCATGCGCGTTCATGGATTATCCATAATAGGTCGGAGTTAAAAGCTAACTTAGAGGTAACCCCAGAGTTAAACTTTTAAATAATATATCCACCGATGTGGTGGAGTTGAGTCGCTTAATTCTGGGTTAGTGTTAGTACTGTTAATAATGTCAAAATAAATTGACGTTATGATACTGAAAACTTATTTTTATTTTATAGCTCTCGACGTCGTGAAAATTCGGTTTTATATATCAGCAGGCATTATGTTCGTTAGCATAAAAATAAATTAAAACACTGTAAAACATATTTTTCCTTATCTGACGTTTTCGTCAATACACCGAGAAAATTTAATTGTTGTTTTCCCGCAGCGAAATGGTTTTGTCTTGGTAATACAATCGTCTTATAAACAAATAAAATATTAGAAACAAAAAATGGCAGATTAACCATTGTGAATAATCACCTCGTGCGAGAGTTTATTTTGCTTTGAACATTTATGCATCACTGTTCCGTTTGTCGGCGGCGCGTGCGATTCGAGTAGTACCTATAAGTTACCTCTAGTGTTACTATTGATTCTCACTTTTTTGAGTTAATGAATATTTTTTTAATTATTTTAGAACAAAAACATCATAATTTTTATATTTTTACTGTATGCTTCTTAAGTACCAACTACTTATGGCAAGTTATTCTGCGGCGGGAAAACAACCATTATTTCTCGGTACATACAATGAATACAATTAAAATGAAAGGTTACGTTAAAAAGTTCAAAGAAAAGAAAGTATTACGTATCATAGAGTAAAAGAGTTAGGTATACATCTTCCGGCCATTGTCCGCTCTTTAATTTTTGGTCGGATTACGTGTTAGGTCACAGACATTGCAATTCTATTTTATATTTCGTCGATTGACCTGCAATGTTCTCAACTCCAAAAACACTAATGTCTGGTTAACTTAACTGTGTTTCTTTAGTGGCGCAACTGGTTTTTTTTTTGAGGGTGGCAAATCATCAGATAACTTCTCCCGCTCTGGGTGGAGCAGGAGGGTGTGTCAGACTTTAACTGACTAAAACCAACCTGTATTCCCTCAGTTGCCTGTGTGCCAGGGGCGACAGTATCTCTTTCGAACAACCCGCACCCCTGGCAGACCGATGCCTGCCAGGGGTGCGGGTGGTTCGAAAGAGCCGATGCCCTTGCGGACCCTACCAGTTGGTGCTGACATATCTTTGAGGTGCGCGTGGAACACAACGCGCCGTCGACCCGGGCTTGGCCTTACCGGACAGCGAGCTGCCCATTGCTCGCTATCCGCAAGCCCGCGCCTACGGTGGCCGGGAATCAGCCTGGGATTCCCGACGCCCAGGGCGTCTTATGAACTGGCGCAACGCGTGAGGTTAATAACTTAACTCAGTGTTTTGTTTACTAATTCTACATTTATTCATTTAACCCGACCAAACGTGCAAGTGGGTCTTAGTGTGTTACGTAATTAGCCCACAGGGTAGGCTGCGCTATGCCAGTAGATGATTACGGTCCTAGCTGGGTAGTTAGTTTAAGTTTGTGAATATATACCAGTCTCTTGTTAATTCACGTATTTTATTGACGTTCCATTGGTGACGATAACAGGATTTTTAAATAACTTCTTTTAAATTATCGTGGATTCGCGTGTGTTAAGATGTCTATTGGTAACATTGAACAGTTAAATTTAAGCTCGAAACAGTGGCCAGCGTACCTATATTCGTCGAGTAAATGAATATATTCAGCTAAACGAAATCGACAAGGAATTGAAAGTGCCTCTGTTAATAACGGTCGTGGGAGAAGAAACATAGGTATGTGCCTATGTGCGTTCTGTGGTCACCAAGTTTTTCTAAAAACAAAACATATGACGAACTAGTATAATTTAATTGGTGACTGGACACTTAGAACCGCAAAGATCGGAGATCGCTGAGCGCCACGTTCAGGTTGCGCCGACAGCGTGCGGGCAAGTCCCTCATGGAATACCTGCAGGCATTGAAGCATCTGGCGTCTACGTGCAGTTTTGGAAAGTGCAAGTCATGTTCGACGCTGGAAGAAAATTTGCGCGATCAGTTCGTGTCAGGGCTGACAAGTGACGTAATGCGATCGAGAATCTTAGCAGAAAGCGAAGTTCAATACAAAGAGGCAGTGGAGCTAGTGCTGGCTCTAGAGGCAGCCTAGAAACATGCCGAGGTGAGCGGCACCACGACGACGGCGGCGGCGGACTCAGCAAAGCCGGCAGGCGGCCAGGCGGGCGAATGACTGCATTACGCGCGCGGCGGACGAACGCGCCCGCGCGGCTGCAGTGGGCGCTCGGCGCAGCCGACGGAGCAGCGGCAGCAGCAGGCAAGACGGGCGCGGGCCACGCACGCGCGGACTCGGAGGATGCCCGCGGGCGGACCTGCTGGCGCTGCAGCAATGCGTACCCAGCCGATAGATGTCGGTTTAAAAATTACAGTTGTGATGAGTGCGGTAAAAAGGGGCACCTACGAGTGATGTGCAAACAAGTGCGAGCTAGTGGCGGTCGGCATAATTATGTGAGTGACGAATCGGATGGTGATATATTCAACTTGTATGTGGTAGCACGAGGTAACAAACCCTATTTTATTAAACTGTCTGTTGATAACATTAATATTGAATGTGAAGTGGACACAGGTAGTCGTATATCAGCAATAAGTGTAGTTATGTACCAAACTACAAAATGTATGTTTCCGCATAAAAGTATTGAACCGGATAACTTAGTTTTACGTTATTACTCGGGTTCAAGAATTGATTCACTGGGTTACATTGTGGTAGACGTTTGTCTGGGGGAATTTAAAGCTAAACCATTACGATTATACATTATTAAGGGCGGGGCGAAGCCATTGTTAGTTCGAGAGTGGATGCGCGCTCTAAAGATATCTCAAATAAACTTCAATGACATCAAAGATCATGATTTCGTAAACAAATTATGTAAAGAATTCACAGAAGTATTTAGCGATAAGTTAGGTACATGCAAACATACGACTTCAGGTGTCCGATATGGATCCGGTTTACGTGCGAGCGACACCCATGCTGCTGGCGGCGAGCGGGAGCTGGAGCGTCTCGAGGCTGACGGTTCTATGTACCGCGATGACTATAACTCATACTATGGAACTCCAATACCCGTGGTAAAACAAAACGGAGACATACGCATTTGTGGGGATTAATAAATAACCATCAATCTAAAATTAAAAAGAGATTATTTCCCGTTGCTGCGTATCGAGGAGTTATTTGCTAATATTAATGGGAAGATGAACAGTCTCTGTTGTCGGACAACTCGCAACCCTACACGGCTATAACTACGCATATGGGTAGGTACTTTTGTATATAGACGTACGCCTGGGTTGTCTGTTATAAGTACCGGAAAAGTTTCAAAAGATTATGGAGGAGACGCTGCGCGGGGTGCCAGGGTGTGTATTATTTTTGGGCGACATTTGCGTGACGGGGTCCAACACGCTTGATCACATGAAAAATCTGAGATCTACGAGTATACTCGAAAGGTTGCGTCACATGGGACTTACTGCTAAATTAAGTAAATGTAGATAAAATCTACATTTACTTAATTTATTTATTTGCAAGATAGCGTGAAATATTTAGGTTTCATTATTAACAAAGAAGGTTTGCGACCAGATACAGAAAAACTGGAGGCCATTTCCAGCGCGCCTAGACCAGAGAAAGTGACACAAGTAAAAAGTTTCTTAGGGATGGTAAATTACTACGGCCATTACAGAACTTGTTAAAACAGATAGAGGCTAAGAATGGGACTCTTAGTGTGATACGGCATTCGTGGAAGCAAAGCGATCCCTCCTGAGCGAACGACTACCTACTACCACATTACGAGGACGGGCGCGACCTAATGCTGTCTGTGGACAGCAGCGCGTACGGACTGGACGCAAATTTTTTAAAGTTGAGGGTAGGTCAAAAAATATTATGGCTTATATTATTTGAATAGTTGCTTCATCAAATTGCGCAAATATGAAGGTAGATTTATGACAAAATGTAAGATTAACAACAGTTCAAACATTCTACAATCGGTTGACTAGGATACGTTCAGTAAAAATTGCAGTTCTGTGTTACTTTTTAATTTCAAAACGACAAAAGCCAGTAAAGTTCTAAAACATGGATTCTGTAGCTCAAGGTAGGGTCAATTTTATTATATAAATTATAGATTTTTACATAAAGCATTTACTTAATATGATAATACTTAGTTAAGCTTAAATTTTACAAATAAAATTTATTTCACGAGAGTAAAAGTTATACCATCCAGGTGGAATTACAAAATTTATTGTGTGCTGTGAATCCGATTGAAACTATCTTTCTAAATTATTAAAAACATACATGTAAAAAATACCTACTTGATTTTTTCATTTTAGTACTCTTTAGATGCCTATGTCTATTACAGTACTGCTGATAAAGAAGAGAATCGAACTAATAATAACTTTTCAACAGTTTTTATAATCCGTGAAATAATAACAATGTTATTTATAGTGAATACTTCTTTAAGAACCTATAAAATGACTCAATAGTGGGTAATATTGACCACTCATAAACTAAAATAAAGACAATTAAATAAATTAAGACGTTTTTATTCATCCGGCATCGTTCATAATTATGTTAAAATTAATGTTGACCGCATCCAAGTATGGGGCGGCCGCTCTGTCGCCGCCGCCGTGCTGGCGCACCGGTACTCGGATGGTAGTGAGCAGCCCGTCAGCTGCGCGTTGAACACACTTAGTGCAGCTCGACAAAGAGGCACTGGCTATTCTGTTCGGTGTAACGAAACATCACCAATATTGGTTTGGAAAGCGTTTCACGCTACGTACTGACCAGCACCCTCTGACTCATATTTCTGGGGCCCAGTGTAAAGATGGGCGGCTCGCCTGGCTGCATATGACTTCGACATAGAATTTGTGACATAGTGGCCTGTGGCCTTCAATTTGGCTTTGGAAAACCATATCTTATCTCGGACCGCAAGACTGCCAACCTTGAACAGTATAGGCCTGGTTTTATTAGCCCATCCTCTGACATCGGCTGATGTCTGCATCTGTGAAGTCACTCGCGATCAACTGTAATTTATTACATATCACCTCCGTAATCACCTTGGCAGTGTCCTCCTTCTGCTCCTCATCAACACCATGCAACAGCAAGATCTTCCTACGTCACCGCATATCTATTTGGTCGACACTACGAGCTAGTAGCTCCACCTGTTGCTGTACGCTGTTTACAGCCTGCGTGATGAATGTCCAGAACATTGTAAACTCCGCAGCCAGGCTAGAAGTTGTGGCAGGTGTTGATGAGGCCTTCTGTAGCCCATCTTCAAAGGCGAATCTTTGTGTGGAAGAACTCTTTTAATTCGCTCAGAGTGCTTGCTAGTGAATCCATTGTGATGTCAGTGAAGTGATGTAGATTGTAAGAGAGAATTTGTGGAGAGATAACGCTACACTAGCAGGTACTAACTATTAACTTTAAAAAAATAGCATAAATAATTATAAATAATGATCCTATTAAATTATATTCAATTTCAAATAAGAGCTAATTTTTCTTTGTGTAACTGTTACAACTACCCACAAGCCAAAAAAAATATGAATGCGAGCGATGCGAAAAATGATGAGCCAAAGGAAAAGTTTCTATCCAGTTTTGAGGCCGACATACTGGCCAGCATTTTGGTGCCCGCGTTGTTCCAAATTTGAATTCACGACCATTAATAAAGTTATGGACCTATCCAAAAAGTGCAGGGTGGCTCGATGTAGTGAGTCCAGGAGACCAGGAGTGTACCTACTTATTATAATTTGACCTGGACTTTTTATTACCTACCAGTTTTGTAACATTGGCTGCTACTATTACTGTTAATCCTATCTGATTAGAAATATCATCCAATTTATTTTAAACCTACTAGTTTCCCATTATTTTATTCCATATTGTTAACCGCGAGGCGAGCTCCTTTCAATTTGCTATGATTAAGGTTATGCTATTTCCCTGCTAATACAGGCTGATTCATTTGTTCCGAGATACAGTTGGCGAAGAATGGCTGGGGAAGGGTGTGTCGAAGGGGGTGAGGAGCGGGTGGAGGGGTAGCGCTCCGAGGGGCGAAGGATAAAACTAATCACACATCCTCTTCATAGAGCGTTAGTGTGGGGTCACTTTGACAGACGGCAGCGAGAGGAGCCGCTGAAAGATACCGCATATTTGTGAGCGGACCCAAAATTGAGTTGAGTCTTCAGACTTGTCACCTTTAATTTTTTGTACACAATCGTGGAATTCATGTGAAGGAGTAATGACAGCTGCACTTGTCGATCGATCAGGTTAAGCTACGCTTGCTGCGGTTGCTCGGTGGTCCGTAGTTCCGTGCCTCGGAAAGCACGTTAAGCCTTTGGCCCCCGCTGTCATTCGAGGATATTTGACAGTCGCTGATAAGCGTCAGAAGTCCGACAGTCTGACATCCAGTCTCACCAAGGAGTATCGTGTTACCCAGTACCTAGCTGGATTGTGGGAGGTCAGATAGGCAGTCGCTCCATGTAAAATACTGGTATTCAGTTGCATCAGGTTAGCCGGTAGACCGACCCCAACATAGTTAGGAAAAGACTAGGCAGATGAGATGATGAATTGTGGAATTCATATACTGTTCTAACTCAAAAAAAAAATACTCTTTACTATTGTTCATAATTCAGCGAATGTTCTCTTAATAGACTGACTGACAAATATTTCCATCACACCCTCATCCGCAAACAGTCACGAAGAACCAGAAGCAAAAAAAACCGAACCGAGGGTTCCGTACAAAGTAGGTACATATTATAAAATTTTTGGATTTTTCTAAAGTTTTTATAGTGGTAGTGTTTTAACTATCCAATATCATAAGTATTCAGGAATACGTACAAAATTTCAATTCAAAATGTCAAGAAACAAAAATGTGATAGATTTTTGAGATGGAACGCACCGTTTGGTCCCATAGTGCGCCGTTCCTTGCATAAAGACCCTGTTTGTTTAATGATTTAATTACAAATGTATAGTTTTCAGATTTTTTCCCTATAGGTACTTGTAGTATAAGACGGTATTACTTGCCAAATTTCATAGTTCTAGGTCAACGGAAAATACCCTATAAATTTTGATTCCCTTGTGTCGAAATATACATTTTTTGCGGCATAAACGGCGGTATCTAAATTTTGTTTTTACATTAATTTAGAAGTTTTATTTTTTCACAGCGTAAAGAGACTAAACCTGAGTAGATAGATCATTTAAATTTCAACTCGATACTTCCACGCGTTCCCGAGATAAAGGGTCTTGACAGACAGACAGACGGACGGACAACAAAGTAATCCTAAAAGGGTTCCGTTTTTTACGGAACCCTAAAAAAGCAATAGTTCACACAAATTCCGCAACACTATAAACTGCGCCAATACATCATACAGTTGCAGCTTTGCTCGTCGGCGACAGTGGCGCCCCGCACCTACGTCGCTCCTGCATTATCCATTTCCACATTAGTGTCTTTTTGTTCCCCATTTGATTGTTTAAACGTGCGTCGATGCGGTATCCAGTGGTTACTATTTCCACTCCTCTCACTCGAAATGGCCTCAGTCGATTGTGGAAAAATGCTTCTCTTATTGTTACTGAAGGAACAATAAGCGCTTCATTTTATATGTTTACAGCGTCTGAGGCTTGATAGGCACTTTAGCTCTCTATTACACATTCGCGGTCCGGCCCATTGTTTGTTTCCGCCATTCCTTTTTTTCTCTTTTGGTGTTTTAACTAAGGATCGATTTGGTTATTGGGATGTTTTTATAAGGAAATCGTAATGAAATTACATTTTCTTTTTACTTTAGATTAATAAGTATGTTTGGGACCCAATGTCTGTCAGATTTAGACTTGTTATTTTCTTTCTTTCTTTTAATTTGGCTGCATCCTATATGGAACTATGGTGCCAAATGGAAAAATTATGATTTCTTTATGCGGACTCTTTGTAACCCGTAATAATACAATGGTTACTCCCTAATTTATGCAAGAATCGTTCAATCAGGCGACATACGGCAGACCAACTTATACAACAGTAAATGTCATTAACCATCTGTCGTTCATAAGGACAGACAAGTACCTAACAATGCATTGTTATAAAAAAAAACCACAGGGTCTGCTAAATCGTCGCACTCTGTATATCGCTTTACAAATCTTGTTTTGCGATTAGGAACCTTAGACTTACTAACCAAAGTCTATTTTGTATTGCTTTCCAAATAATCTTGTGACATTTTCAGCAACGTTTGTCACTCTGAAATTAACCTTAGTTCTAATGATGTTAAAGCTGATATTAGAAGGGATGATTATGTTTTAGTATTGTTATATTGGCTTTTGGTTATAAAGAGCGGAATAAACCGTCATAAAATTATTGTTGTTTACGAGCGAGATACACAATTTTCCGCTATTCATATTACTATGACAGAGGTACAAGAGGTATATACTATTAAGTGAGCAGAATATTTATTATTAACTAGCTTGTTTCGCCCGAAAACCCCCCTTTTCACCCCCTTAGAGGTGTAATTTTAACGTAGTTTCGGCTGCGCGTTGATATGCCAGTCAATCAGTCATTTTCTTCTTTTATAAATAGACTAGCTGACCCGACAGACGTTGTCCAGTCTTAACTATGAATATTGAATTTGCATTGGTATATTAAGAGAAAAGCTAATGTGCTCGTGCAGCTTTCTTATTTTTTTTCTTTCATAACAACCTTCTCCTGACATTAACAAACACAACAAAATAAGAATTAGCAAAATTGGTCTAGCCGTTCACGTGTGATGCCGTGACCAAGGGAAATATGGATACATTTTTAAATATATCGATGGGATAGCAAAGCTGTCAATTTTTTTGTAATTATGTTATAGCATGTTATTTAACTTGTTCATAATTTTACCGTTAGTGCAATAAACGAAAAATGTCATATAGTTTATTACTTGCTATGGTAGAGTGCCCAAAACCCGTTTCTCCATTACCTATATAATTTAGAATCAGATGCAGAAGTGTGGCTTGAATTTAAATACAGGCTGTTGATTTAGCTAAGCTAATCTAACTAATATACTGGACAATGTCTCCGTGAAACCACAAATCAACCAACTTCTCACGCAATGCAGGCAGAGAACATGCTTACCTGTGCATGAAATGCAATGTAGTGTCGAATATTGTTGGGTGTATCTTGAGGAAATTAGATTACTATGACGGGATGAATTCAGTTGAGTGAACAATAACACCACATAGTGTTAATCTTCTCTGTGGTTTGGAACTGACAAATACAGGCAACGAGAAGTAAACCTGCCTAGCCTGCCTGCCAGGAAGGTTTCTTTATCGTTGCCCACTACAGCAGACTTAGCACAAGAACCGTAGACAAGCGTTTTGTCGTCGGAAGAGTAGACAAAAATGACGTTTACGTATAGACAGTTGACAGTTTTTCATCGAAAAATGTAGACAAGCGATTTCTATTCTACAGTAGAGTAGAAATACAAAGCGTCATGCTAAGCCTGCTGGTCTTTGAAAAATACGCAAAAATGAACCGTAAGCTCAATTTTAAACGTAATAAAAAAACACCGTTTTACAGTCAGTTCTTAGCTATACGATGGATGACAAATGCGTGCACCAATTGGACAGGTCCACTCAATCTGCGTGGGTCTTTCGTCAAAAGTCCATTTCAGACACTAATCGACATGGTCTTCACATGATCTGAACAAGATTATTTCTGGACTTTAAAAAGACTTGAGACCTCTGAGTTTGTTACGCCCTTTCTACTCGAGTAGTGAGATAGATAGTCAAAAGGAGCGTGTACCAGACACGCGCCTGTTGGTAGATAATAAATAAATAAATCTTTGAATTTGGCATGGCTGCTGGTAAGTACACAGCGTTGACTTTCATATAAAATAAAACTGTACTCTAACTGTATTGAATCGATAAAATACAGTATAGGCACGGGAATACGGGAAGTAGGTGTATTTAAAATAATTTCAGGCTGGCTGTAGCTAATTCTACAGTGTAAACTATATTTTCCTGATAGTGGACATTATTACTGTAAGTATAAATATATGGTTGGAAATTGTATGGTCTAGTCGCATGACCAATGGTGGTGAATTCTTCATTGACTGAATGAATATTGTATTATTTTGTAAGCGACTTTGAAAATAGAAATGTAGATATCTATCTATATAATTCTACTTACGTGAAGCAAAAACTTTTTACCCTTTTTTATGAAAATTACGCGGAAAGGAGGAGTATGGAATTTGGCACAGTTAAAGTTTATAATAATATGAAGCAGGAGCGCAGAAAGATAATATTTTTATATGACCATGCATTATAAATACAGTACATTATTTAAAAAATAAATGGTCGAATTTCGACCGCTGCGCGACCACTACTAGTTATAATTATAAAGTCTCGTTAGTGGTCGCTAGAGCTACGGCTGAGTATGGGCCTGGGTGATTCCCGGGTCGGGCAAAGCGTTATATGTTTCTTCCATCTGGAATTTCGCCACTTCACACGGTTCTATGCTTCTCGCTTGCAGCGGATACCTGCAGCCTTACGCTACGTCTTCCAGTACGCGGTCGCCGTAGTAAGTATTATACCAGCAGGTACCTAATTGTTGCTTCATTTGTTATCAAAATCAAAAGTCATTTACTCAAACTAGGCTGATGACAGCAGTTTTTGAACTTCAAAATTAGATAAGACAGTCCCCCAAAACTGCCCGCCCTTCACCACTTCCTAGTGCTCTGGTTGGGAAGAAGAAATGGCGCTACAAACTCCCCAGCAGCACAGCTGTCTGTTAAGTTAGAAGAACTTGATTCTATACAATGGTAGGTACATAAGTAATTATCGTTACAAAACACAAAACATGAAATAAAAATATTTGCCATAATTATGTCAGCTAGCACACGCCAAATTACCAAAAATAAAAAACAAAAAATTTACTCAAGCAGGAATAAATAATAAAAACACAAACAGAACTTAAAACCCAAATAAAAGCCTTCAGGGATAAAGGGTGTACCCGTTGCAATGTTAAACTACGACCTTACGAGTAAAATAAACAGATAATGCTATTAACATTAACCAAACCATGGTCAGCAAGACGACCAGTCACCACAAGCAGCACCCGTTCACGAGCATAATGCAAAGATCAGCCAGTACCCCTCGCCATATTTGAGGGAAGGAGGCAAACCGACCCCAGACGCTAAAGCAAGCAATGACAACTAAGGGAGCATGACGAATGCCATCATGTCATCTAAATGCTTTACCTACATATCATATGCAACTGCATATTGCTTTTCTAATCTCTCTCCCCTATCAACACATAACTGAAGACAAATCTTTTTTGTAAATGTAAAATGTATTAACAAAATAATAATAAAATACTTAGCAATAAACGACTGCCTCATTGGATGGGATTCTGGGTTTGATTCTCATGTCGTGCAATGTGTTCTATAAGACTTTTGTCAGTCAGCCCGAAGCCTGGATTTGTGACTCGTTAATGCTAATAAGGTGGCCACTATTACGTGATGGGACAAGTTAAATATAACTGGCGAAATGTGTGCGCACTGACACACCACTGTCACCTTTGGTGAATACAACCGTGATGATTATGTCATCATCTACCTAGCCTTATCCCACCTATGTTGGGTTCGGCTTCCAGTCTAACCGGTTGCAGCTGAATACCAGTATTTTGCATGGAGCGACTCCCTATCTGACCCCCACAACCCAGTTACTAGGTAATAGCATACCCCTTGGTAAGACTGGTTGTCAGACTTTCGGGCTTCAAGCGACCCGTAACGGCTGTCAAAGATTTCCAAATTGCGGCCGGGACCAACAGCTTAACTTGCTTTCCGAAGCAAGTAAGGATGGTCACCCATTCATGCATAAATCGCAGCACGCGTAGCTAACCTGATCAATCGACCCGTGCGGCTGTTGTTGCTTAGCGACAAGCCCATCACCAAGATGTTATGTAACGTAGCATAATATATACGTTCAAAACAAACACACAATCATTATAACACAAGAAATCTTTTAATTCTTAGCATTAATTACTGGGAACAAACGTAGTCCCGTAGTGCTGTTTGTTTAAAACATTAGTACCTATATATGCTTATGTTAAACGGGAGGAAATTTATTTGACTTAGGCGTAGTTTCAGTGTTGGCGACGATGTAAGCAAGACAAACATGTTAATTTTCACCCTCTCTCCTATCGCCCTCTTACACCCCCACAGCCGTATAGGGCTGCCAAATATATCTTTAAATAGGACATTCATTTCTGTTTGTAAACTTTGAATGAGGCTGCAGTGCCTAAATTTGTTGGGGGGTTTATTTTTTATTTTCATGCAGATTTTTTGGTCTTACTGGTGCGGACAGCGTCGAATAAATCACACACACATTTTATAATAATTACTCGTTGCCCAGTGGTCGAAATTCGACCATAATTCATTTAAAACTTAATGTATTTCTAATGCATTAATACTTAAAAATGTTATTTTTCTGCACTCCCTCCTTCCATATAAACGTTAACTGTGCCATATTTCATACTCCTCCGCGCGCGCAATTAGCATAAAAAGGGGACAAAGTTTTTGCTTCTCGAGTTCTCGTATTAATATATAGATGTACCTGTATGGACCTGTAACTGTATTTATGTACCTAAATCCGAATGCATATGACACTGATTTTAGTAGACATTCCTGATTGCTAATTCCTGTTATCAAAAACGTTTAAAATGTAGTCGCAATCTCATATCAGCGACAGTCCATGTCAAAAATACTAGTTTAGTTTAGGACTAGTTTTTGACATTGACGTAAAGATATTAGACATATTTTTGATAGATTGAGACTGAGGTTAAAATGAAAGCGTTCTTACAAATACAGGCGGGCCCTCTGAAAATAGCCAGGGAATCAACACCATCTAGATTATTATATTTTAATATGTTATTGTAAAATACAAAAAGCTGTTATGCTAATAATAATAATTATAGTTATTAGAATTGATGTCTGTTTGTCTGGCAGTGTTTTCTTCTGATCGCAGCCAGGGAAACGTTAACAAAACCTTTTCCTAGATAATTTTGTTCAAATTCTGTTCCGATTTTGATTTTTAACCTTTAATAGAATTTCGAAAAATAGCTGGCAGCCCTATCTAACGCTTCCAATTACAACATGGCCCGTTAGAGGGTACCTTGAATTATATACCGACAACTTTGACGAACATTTATTTTTAATTTACAAACGGCTCCCGCGCCCCGTGCCGTACGATAGCACCGAAATGACAAGGTCGTTGTATTATTCACGACGTATGTCAAACCTGACTACCTTGCATACAGGAGCATACTGAATTAGGTAATGTGCTTATTAATACTGGAGAATAAATATCATTTAAGGTGGGGCTTGTGGCTAAATAATAACAGCGGCACAGGTCGATCTTCAAGGTTAAGCAACGCTTGCCGAAGTTGGTCCGTGGATGGGTGACATACCGAGACCCTTGCGTGTCCCGGAAAGCACATTAAGCCGTTGGTCCCGGCTACCGTTTGTAGATCTTTGACAGTCGTTACGGGTGGTCAGAAGCCCAGACCAGACCAGAACCAGACTTCCATGGAAACGGAGATCCGTTTAGCATACGTAGTTTTATCAGGTTCTGAAATTTGGACTTGTCATTTTTTATAGGTACCTATACTCCATTTTTTTTTTTTTTTTTTTTGGGCCTTGGCTTCGCACGGTTTGTGCATTTAGCCAGTGTCAAGTAATTTTTCTTTTCGATCAAGTAAATGGCCCGATATCGGGCACGAAGTTACAAAAAAGTCATAGTCGTCTTTAGTCAGTCAAGTCAAAGTTATTGTAAAGCGGTAGCAACTTTACAACAACCTAACATGAGTTTTTGGGGGAACACGAAAAGTCCACGTTAGTCACTTATTTTCACCTTCACTACACTTGTGCACTCACATGTAACTAAATTGAATAATTCACTACCAAAATTATACAATTTAATTCGCTATTACACTAAATTTCATGAAAATGAAAATTCGTGCGACATGTTCCAACCGTATCCCGCCAAAAACTCCCTATACTCCATTTACAACAGCATTAGACAGAAGTTAAAAAAGGTTCTTTTTAATGTACACTTCGTAACAGAATTATATTAAAGGTGTTGCAGTTACGATTTATGCCAAAAAAATTAAAGTGTCACTGCTAAAAACCTAAAAGAAGCAGGAGTGAAAAACACCGAGTAACTAAATTAGTTTATGACGACGAAGTTTTACCAAACGTATTGTGGGTCGTAAGTTGTTATTTAAAATAAAGTATTGTAAAAAATATATATTTTATTTTATTATAACCATAATTAGATTTAAATCATCATGTGATTGTTTGTTTCATTCATTCGTTTTGTTGTAGGTTTGTAATGTGTGATGAAGATGTTATTGTAAATAGAACATTATCTAAAATAAACATTACTTTTACTTCGTTTATCTCAGTATTTAGTACTGTCTTAAATCTACCTAAAAAAGGTAGAACTTAACAGCCTCTTTTTTCTAAAGCTATAACAAATGGGGTATACATATGTATGAAATCGCCAGTCCTTCTTGAGCAAGCGTGGTGATCAATCCTCGTGCCTTCTCTGTATGAGAACAGCCCTTTGCCCTACGGTGGGACAGTATCAGGCGGGAATTATTATTTTATTTTTTAACTGACTTCAAAAAGAAGAAGGTTATTCGACATGTTTTTTTTATGTATGTTCGGGCATAACTCCGTCATATATTTGATTTGATTTGCAAATTTTTTTCGTTCGTAAGCGGTTTATTCCGAAATGGTCCCATTTAAATTTCAAATAGATCTGATGATGCGTTTCAGAGACAGACAACGGATCTCTTCAAAAAATGACAGTATATGAACCGCGATTGCTGTTATCACATAAATATGCATTGTTTTGACCCCAAGGATGATGAAATTTCGAATTGGTGTGGGGTAGGTAGGTACCTACTATAACTAAAAAGTGAAAAATAACTTTAATTTCGGAAGGCGGTGGCAAAAAATTTAAATACGTATCCAAAGTCACCGCCTTCCGAAATTAAAGTTATTTTTCACTTTGTAGTGTTTTTCCTGACCTTTTGCCAGTGTCCCAGTGGTATCCCTGACTTCCGAGGTGTAGGTCGCGTGTTCGAAATCAGGCAGGCACTTTAGTTTGTGTATTTAATTTAATCACCACAGCTCACAGAATGATGAAGGAAAACATCGTGATGAAACTGGCATGTCTTAGAACCAGAATTTCGAAGATATGTGGCATCTAACACCCTCACCGGGCCCGCGTGGTCGATTATGGCCCACTTCCTCTCACAGAGAGGAGTCCTATGTCCCAGCAGTTCGAACATTGTAGGCTTACTGTGATGATGATGATGGTGATGGTCATGTAGCCCTGCTCTTAACCCCACCTTCACCTGAAAATATCCTATCAAACTATTGTTTTTATTTCTCATATTTTTAACTCACGTAACAATGTCAATATCGAAACGAATCATCACACAAACAGTTATAGGTTACCTTTATTGGCAAATGCAATCATAACACCCCAAACTCCGGAAAAGTTGGGAAATTAAAAAGTTGGAAGCAATTCACGCGATGGCCGACAGCCATTTTAACATCAAATACGACGACTTTTTTTGGTATTTGCATTTACACAGATTAACTATGCTTGTTTTATATGATAGACTAAAGTGCACGGAAATTATGTCTCATAATTTGTTACTTTGACATACTACACAATATTACTTAAACTTCTGCTTATTTTACTGCTAATTAAGTTTTAATTATCGACAACATTTATTGTGTCCTATGCGTTAAATATGTTATAGTGGAGAACATATCGCGCACTTTTGACTTCTTGGGTTTCGTCGTCCCCAAAGATTCCAATCGTTAGATTAGCCCTACCGCGTCGGCAGATGACACAATGACGCAGTGACTTGACCTGATTGGCATGGAAACGCTATTTAATTTGTTTGAGCTCACTCTTCTCTAGGCACTTTTTCGCGTGAATAAGTACGGTCAGAGTAAATCTAGCGATTTAAATCTTTGGTTAGCCGCTACACACGACCGTGAAAACGAACCGCGCCAGTGACGCAACACACGAACCTCCTTAACCCTAATTAACCGGACGAAAGCGAAAACGCGCGAGAAAAAGAAACGAGTTGTATAATTCGGGAAGCTAGTTACCCGCACGTCGAGCTAGCCTCGTCCTTTTGTTTTTTTAATTAGTTGCCCCTTAAACTTTTGCGCGTTTCACGTTGTTCATTTTGTTCTCTACTGTTATTTTTGCCCGACCCCTTTCTACTGCGTTTCGATGGACGTTATGCATTAAGCTGCGTCGAGTGCTAGACTGCTCATCAAAACAAATTTAGTAGTTCGTTTTATATCACGAACTGACATAACGCTTTGAGTTGAGGTCTATTCTGTAAAAAAGTCACCGTGAAAATTTGAGTGAAGTGAGTACTTATGAAGTGAGCGGTCAGGTGAGATGACACTTGACAGTTCACTTCAAGCTCACTTCACCGAAGTTTAATCGGTGAGATTTAACAGAATAACATTACTGGCACAATAAACATGAGGCAACAATGTTCTCGTTTCATATTAATTTACACCAGGGCTAGGGAGAGAGGCATTCGAGTAGTAATGATTTAACATTACACTCCATTTGCTTAAGGAAAACAGAAATAAAATAAGATGATTTTATCATAACAAGAGGAACGCGAGGCGCCAGTTTCGCTTACATTATTAAAACAAAACAATAGACACACAGACGAACAGACGAACATACGCAGTACCTACTAATGTAGTAAATTAATTATAAACAGGGCGCGGAAACTCTCGGGCCCCGTCGTAACAGACGATTAGTAATTGCGTTATCGTTCAATTTGTGCCATTAGTTGTCGAGCATAGCCGTCGACGAATGAAATTTCGATTTATTTAACGTTCGACCTTCTTTAGTATTAATATTAATTAATAATATTACAGCCAACGTGGCAGAAAGTGGGCGTTAAACTACAGTAAGACAAAATAATAATGTTTTTCGGTATTTTTCAAAAGTTTTTTGTGTCAATTGAATATGCTAATATCAATATAAAGTGCAGCCTTGTAGGGACACCACTAACCAAATTATCTATTCTATCTATAAATGTAATTTGAATGGGACTATTTCGGAACAAACCCCTTACGAACAAAAAAAAATTTGCAAATCCGTCTATAAATGACGGAATTATGCCCGAACATATATAAAAAAATCAACATGTCGAATTGATAACCTCCTTCTTTTTGACGTCGGTTAAAAATAAGAACTTACAGCTTTAGAACTTGCGAATGCTATAACATAATTTTTATATGACAACTAGCCAAGTCAGACCTTAGGCTTCAATATATATTATCCTAAACTATAAGAAGAAATTATATTTTAAGTTATTATAAAATATTTTATGTTGTTATATATAAAATTCAGGACTGACCATTGAACTTGGCACCCATGTAGATCTCACTTCATTTGTCGTTGAAGTCAACAACCAAGGCATATATCATGATATTGAGCTTGGCTCTCATTTCACATTTATATTTTTGATGGGATATCATTACTTTTTGTACAGATAAGTACTAAAACTGATATGTTTGGATTAAAAAAAATTAAGGATGGTATTCCACTCGTTATGTATTCACGTGAAGACCGGCTGTCATCAATTTCGTTTGCTGATTCGTACATTACATTACAGGCACTATTACAGGCATACAAGTAAGTGTTCCTAACAGAAATTGAAAAACAATAATAAAATGATAAAAATTTACTAGTTTCTGATTTATTCCTTTGTATTCACCCAACTACCTGTCTGGATGCCAAATTTTAAGCTTCTAGGTCACCTGGAACTGGGTTAGAGTTTTGGTCTATAGGTCAGTCAGGGATGAAAATGACGATTTTTGGACGTTAATATCTAAATAACCGTTTGATGTGATGGGTGTGCACCGCTCCCCAACCCGCTGCTCTACAGCCACCGCCAATATGAGCCTTTGACATGTTTATGTAAAATAGTTTTGGAGTTATGAGGGGGTCAAAAGTGGCTCCAAATGGTTCGTGTAATATTACACACGGTGCTGCTCGCCAGTTCTGTTGGCTTGAGCTTGGCTTGACAAGCTGCCGCGTGTCTAGATATATATATAGAGTGTACCTATGTATCTACATTCATACGACTTTTGCGTATAAGGTGGCTAGGTCAGCAAAACTTGTCATTCTACCAAAGACAACACGAGCGGGAACTTCGACGATCAAACTATCAAACATAATTCATGACTGGTCAGGTCGCTACGTACTGGATGGACAAAATTTATCAAATTTGTCATGGACACAACAAGAAGAAGACGATTAATTACTCCTGCACACCTCACTAAAGGTTGAAGATGATAGGGAAGCAATAGTTAATAGTGGTAAATACGTCATTCAGAACTTCATTTGTTTATAGAAATGTAACAACTTGAAGAAGGACAAAAAAGCACGTGCAGGTAATCCAACTCTCGAGGACAGTTCGCGTGCAGACAGCGCCTATTAAACCTCCGCCGCGCAGTAAAGAGGTGTCGCAGAGGCGTCGACAACGCACAATACGTCTCGCCTCGCGTCCCAACAATATCCCAGTGTTTACATTCCCGGCGTAATTCCTTTGAACTCGCATGTGGGCCCGAGGAAACGTAAAATAAACAGAACTTTCTCGTAATGTTTAATTAAATTAATCAGTTGGTTGATTAGTCGATGGTTCGCCGGCGTTGGCGTAAACAAAGCGCGTCGGCGGCGTGGCCGGGCTTTGATCTAGCGACTCACTCTCATCTCCACTATTGTTATATATTTGTGAGGTTCCCGCCGCCCGCCGCCAGCTGCCGGCGCACAGTGGATCGTCCCCATACAAGAGGTCGGACATTGAATTAAAAATTGAAAAAGTATTTAATTGAAAAAAATGAAATATACAGTTGCATTACTCTATTATGGAACTACAAAAAATGTTACTACAATTTTTTTATTTGACCAGTACTTTATGAGCAATTCGATGAAAACTGTTATTTTTCTATGGAAATGGTCACAAAAATGTCTGTATCTCATGATTCCCTCCTTGTTTCGATTTGCGGTTTTCACTACTGTTATTTACCCATTTTATGCCACATTTTCTTCAAGGACACATGGTGCCCCCAGCGACCCCCTTCCGAGATATTTTGCTTTTAGTAACTATACTTTTTATTGTATAACTGATGAAATGGAGGTACATTAAGTATATTCATTACTGAGAATAAGTCATCCCTAAGTAGTTCCTTAAATAACAGGTGCATTTGCGATTACTTTAATGACTTATGAACGCTTCTGTTGCCATACAACAAAAGCGTTAATGAGTCCTTAAGTAAAGATTACCAGTACTTGCTTAATCTAATTAGTTATTGTAATTACTATGTTAACAGCCCTTAATCTCTGCATTGTGATTGTCTAATGTCATCATTAGCTTATCAAATTCATTGCTAGTTGCCTACTTGCTGCCCTATATATTTGAGTGTGTTTAGCAAATGTAATTCAGTTGTAATTATAACTTCTATCAAGTGTTGTCATTCTGGCTTTCCGTGGGTTTTCTACTTATCTAGATCTTTACGTTGCTCTTCGTAATCATAAAGATCTTCGTGACTATGACAATTTATTTAACACATTGAAGTCGAGTACTAACGTCCAGTTAAGTGAAAGTGATGTGACGGATCTCAAGAACTGGTGTCGAAGATTTTGCTATAGGGTTTACACCAAATGGGTGCAATCAAGAAGGACAGTCGACAGGTTCATTAACAAGAACGGAGAGTGGTTAAATTCCGATATCGTTTGGCCAGATTGCTTTAAAGAAAATGTTGTTGACACTGAAGAAGCAAATGAAAATGAGGCAGAAGAGGTAGTCAGTCCATCAAAATCAGATGCATCAACTTCAACATATACATCTCCTCGCAAACGCTTTGAAGATTTAACGACTAGACACAAAAGAAGACGTGTTAATGAAAATGTTGCTAGTTGCAGTCGTCCAGATGAGCTTTTGCATACTGTTGAAAGTATACTTAAGTCTGCCGGAAAAAATGATATGGCCAGAATAATGAAAAATTTGCTGGAAAATCCTGAACACGTCTCAACAGTTTTAAATGTCCTGTGTTGTAATCATAAACTTTTAGTCCCTTCTTTGTAACTAGAACATCACTATATTAGTATAGTTGAAATGGACTTCACTATATACCTGTGTGTGAATCCTAGTTTAGCTATGCCTGTTTCCGTTTTGTACTCTATGGTGAATCTCTATTAAAACCGCATTTGTTATAAGTAATTTAATCGTTTTAATTAATAAATACAACAGGTTATGGGCCCAGACCCACGCAATACTTCCAAAATATAAGTTAAAATCGATTTCAATAAAATATAATAAAAACCAGTGCTCAAATAAAATCTAACCTAAAAAGTAACAACGTGGTTGTCCTATCGAAAGGTGGAAGCGTCTTCATCAGCAAAAAAAAATATGTCTTCAAACAACACAATGGCAATAATAGAAAAGCTGACCGGAAGAGACAATTATCCTACTTGGAAGTTTGCCGTCCAAACCTACCTTGAACATGAGGAACTGTGGAATTGTGTCGTACCGGCGTCGGATGACGTATACGAAAAGAAAAGAGACACTAAAGCTAAGTCTAAGATCATTCTATTAATTGATCCTGTCATCTATATCCACGTACAAGAAGCGAAGACTGCAAAAGAAGTATGGGATAATTTAGCGAAAGCTTTCGACGATAACGGACTGACTCGCCGAGTAGGCCTGTTAAGAGATCTGATCACCACTACGCTAGACGGATGCCAAAACATTGAAGAGTACGTCAATAAGATTATGACTACTGCACATAAACTGAGAAACATAGGGTTTATGGTGGATGACGAATGGTTGGGAACCCTACTACTGGCCGGGTTACCAGATCTTTATCAACCAATGATTATGGCATTGGAAAGCTCGGGTTTAACTATAACAGCTGATTCAGTTAAAACTAAACTTCTTCAAGATGTTAGAAAATCAGAGACGACTGCGCTGTATGTTAACAAAAATAAAAATAATTCGCAGTATGTTAAACAAGCTTCCGACAAAGTGAATAAACCAAGTAAAGGTCCAAGGTGCTATATATGTAATAAATATGGACATATAAGCAAGAACTGTAGAAAGAAGAAGGAACAAAAATCTAATGAGAGCTCCGGTTATGTTGCTGTATTTTCTGCGTCAACCAGCAATGACAATGGTTGGTATGTGGACTCAGGGGCATCAATGCATCTTACAATGCACCGTGACTGGCTCTATGACGAAATACCACCTCCGATTAACACTATCAGAGTGGCTGATGACAAGAAACTACCTGTGAAAGCATGTGGGAAGGTAAACTTACATGTTTTGAATAAAAATGGCAGGTCCGAAGTGATTGCAGTGCAGAATGTTCTCTATGTTCCTGAGCTGGCCACCAATCTTCTTTCAGTGAGTCAAATTATAAAGAACGGCTGTCAAGTGCAATTTGACAAAGAAGGTTGCAGTATATTTAACAAAATTGGTCAACAAGTGGCAAAAGCAAAACTGACAAATAATATGTACCGGCTGAATATACACAGTATACCAGCATACAGATCGATAACAAAGGAAAATGATAGTTATCTATGGCATCAAAGAATGGCTCATTTGAACTTTGAAGACCTTAACAAACTATCTGAAAGTACAGGGACAAAAATAGAAAATAAAGACAAAGTTGTATGTATATCATGTCTAGAGGGGAAGCAGTCAAGAAATTCATTCCCTACAGAAGGTTCCAGAGCAAAAGCATTGCTAGAACTCATACACTCTGATGTCTGCGGTCCCATGGAGGTACAGTCCCTGGGAGGTGCACGCTACTTCGTCACCTTCATTGATGACTTTTCCAGGAAAGTATATACTTATATAATAAAGAATAAGTCAGATGTTTTTGATAAATTTAGAGAATTTAAAGCTATGGTCGAAAAACAACTTAATTTATCTATAAAGACTCTTCGCACAGACAATGGTAGAGAATACCTGAGTAATGAGTTCAAATCATTCTTAATAAATTGTGGAGTTGTTCATCAAACCTCTACACCATACACACCCCAACAGAATGGGTTAGCAGAAAGAATGAACCGAACAATATTAGAAAGAGCTCGTTGCATGTTATTAAATGCAAAATTGCAGAAGCAGTATTGGGCAGAAGCAGTCTCCACAGCGGCATATATCACCAACCGATGCCCAACCAGAGTGCTGGCATATGTGTCACCTGAAGAAATCTGGAGTGGTGAAAAGCCAGATATAAGCCATTTGAAGATCTTTGGTTGCGAAGCCATGGTTCATGTTCCAAAAGAAAAAAACAAGAAATTGGACTCTAAGTCAGTCAAAATGATATTTATAGGTTACAGCGAACAATCCAAAGGCTACAGACTGTTTGATCCCAAAACAAGAAAGGTATTGATTAGCAGAGATGTGATATTTTTAGAAAATTCAGTTATGAGAAATTATGCTCAGTTGCCTCTGTCAGAATCTACCTCCGATGTTGTCATAAATAACAATGAATCCATTAATAGTGAATTGACACAATCATCTGAACAAAATGAAACAAGTGATGAGTCTTTTCACTCTGATGAGGGATCATTATATGAGCCAGATGAAACCATAGACTTAGCAGATATTCATCCATTCATTACAACAAGATCAAAAAGGGAAATGAAAGGAAGTACTTACATATGTACAAATGACAGTACAAGTCAGCAGGATGTCCCTGAGACATACAGTGAGGCATTATCATCAGAAAATGTGAATGCAGCCAAGTGGAAAAAGTCAATTCAAGATGAATTGTTGGCACATGAAGAAAACAATACTTGGCAATTAGTGGAAAAACCACCAAAAGTGCGAGCAATTGGCTGTAGATGGGTTTTTAAAATTAAAGACCTGCCATCTGGCTTGCTATATAAGTCAAGACTATGTGCCAAAGGCTGTGCTCAGACACAAGGCACAGACTACACTGAAACTTTTTCACCAACGGTCAGGTATGACTCCGTCAGAGTTTTACTTTCAGAGGCTGCTCAATATAATCTAGCCATGGCCCAGTTTGATGTAAAAACCGCTTTCTTGTATGGAGATATAAAGGAAGACATATATATGGTGCCACCGGAAGGTCTGGAGGCTCCATCAAATCTGATCCTCATACCACACTGGAAAAGAGCTCAGCTGCACCAGACAAGAGTATCCCATACAGACAAGCAGTTGGCTCTCTAATGCACCTGGCAATAGTAAGCAGACCTGATATCGTGTACGGAGTCAGTCTGGTGAGTAGACATCTCAATAATTTTGACCACACACACTGGAATGTTGTCAAGAAAATTATGAAATATCTAAAAGGAACCAAACATTATGGTTTGTGTTACACGTCTTCAAATAATAATGAATTGCAAGCATATAGTGATGCAGACTACGCCAAAGATATATGCACAAGACGATCTTTGACTGGATATGTCTTTATAAGAAATGGAGCTGCAATAACATGGGCAACTCAGCATCAGCAGAGTGTTGCGTTATCCACCACAGAAGCTGAGTTTATGGCGGCATGCGCTGCTACAAAAGAGGCTATGTGGTTGAAACAACTGTTAACTGACATATGCGCATTTCATCAAGATTCTGTGACATTATGTATAGACAATCAAAGTGCAATTTGTTTGATTAAAAACGAAGATTATCATAAACGATGTAAACATATAGAAGTTAAATATAACTTTATAAAAGAGAAATTTATAGATAAGCAAATAGATTTAAAATATGTATGTACCAAAGAGCAATATGCTGATATATTTACAAAGGCTCTACCAAGAGATAAATTTCAGTATCTAAGAAATAAGATAGGGATAACTAAACTGTAAAGCTATTTTCATGTGAGAGAATTCGATTGTAAACTTTATGAATGGTGTATTGAGAGTTTGAGACTTTATTCATACTGTGTTCTGACTAATTTGGTAGTTTTAAGTGTCTACTATTGTTTTAAACATATTAATATGCTTTGAAAGAAGGGTCACAATTTGGTGAGAGTGTTGTAATCATAAACTTTTAGTCCCTTCTTTGTAACTAGAACATCACTATATTAGTATAGTTGAAATGGACTTCACTATATACCTGTGTGTGAATCCTAGTTTAGCTATGCCTGTTTCCGTTTTGTACTCTATGGTGAATCTCTATTAAAACCGCATTTGTTATAAGTAATTTAATCGTTTTAATTAATAAATACAACATCCTGGAAACTAAGCAGAATCCTTCGCTTCGTGAAGTTCCTACTCACAAAGCACTTGCTCTTTACGTTTACTTGCAGTTATCCAAGTGGCGATACATCACACTTCGGGACTTTAGTTTAAAAGAAGGTCATGCGAAATACCCAAGCTACTACTTGTTAGTTAAAGAAAAGCTTAAATGCTACCCGGCAAAAGAAGACATAACTGTGACTGAAACTTCCGCAAAGATACGGATCCAAGCCCTCCTTGATCTCACAGTTAGGAGGCTGATCGATTCACTTGAATCAAATTTTGATGCTGGTGAACCACTTGTGCTTCACAGTAAATGGGGTTTTGATGGAGCTTCAAGTCAAAGCATTTACCATCAAACGACAACAACAAGTGAACAAGACTTATCCAGTGTATTTATGGCAAGTCTTGTACCGCTTAAGTTAGTGACTTCTAGTGGAAGTATAGTGTGGTAGAATGATCGGCCATCGTCAACCACATATTGTCGCCCGATTTCATTTACATTTATGAAAGAAACGGAAGCGAATGTTAAGGCTGAAATGGAAATATTTGAGACCGAGATTCGTGAACTGAACCCGACTGATTGCGGCAATGCTACTGTTACTCACAATCTATGGCTAACCATGATTGATGGTAAGGTACATTCAATCATATCTGGTACATCGGCAGCAGTGTGTGATTTGTGCAAAGCTCGCCCAAGCGAAATGAATAACTTGGAAGAAGTGAGAGCTAAACCCGTGAATACAGATTTATACCAGCATGGATTTAGTTCATTGCATGCTTGGATTCGGTCTATGGAGTGTTTATTACACATTGCTTACAGAATGGACATAAAATCATGGCAAGCAAAAGGTGACTCTTCTCACCAGCTTACGACCGAAGATGACAAATAAAGCCAAAAAGTCTTCATTTAGTGAACTAGACGATTTACTCATAGTTGATCAGAGTGAATTGGAGTTCATTGACGTTTCAACTGATACACTTGCTGCATGTAGTGACGTTGAAGAAGATGATGACGATAATAATGATCATGATGTCGTTATTGATGAAGATGAAGAAAATATAGTTTAAGTCTTATAGTACCTAATATTATTATTAACAAGCAGTTTCTTTGTTAATTTCTTGTTTTTGTGTATTTTTTTTTTATTCTGTTCTTTTTTTGTTTTGTGTTATGCCACCCATCGGCCAATAAATGTTTTTTTTTCTTTCTTTTCTATTGTTGTTAGTAACTAAATGGTCGTGTTAATTAATTAATTTCCTATTATAATTTAGTTCTTAGTAGTTGTTTAACTTTTTTAGTTTGTTTTAGGGTACATAGTTGTTTTATTTTTAAATTATTTTTACAGTGTTATTTTATTTAAATAAAAAATATTTTTATACCTACATATTTTCTTATTGGTCATAGAACTCTATTTCTTTTCGATGTGTTATTGTAAATTCGACTCAGTCATTACTAAGCTAATGATGACATTATCCAATCACAATGCAGAGATTAAGGGCTGTTAACATAGTAATTACAATAACTAATTAGATTAAGCAAGTACTGGTAATCTTTACTTAAGGACTCATTAACGCTTTTGTTGTATGGCAACAGAAGCGTTCATAAGTCATTAAAGTAATCGCAAATGCACCTGTTATTTAAGGAACTACTTAGGGATGACTTATTCTCAGTAATGAATATACTTAATGTACCTCCATTTCATCAGTTATACAATAAAAAGTATAGTTACTAAAAGCAAAATATCTCGGAAGGGGGTCGCTGGGGGCACCATGTGTCCTTGAAGAAAATGTGGCATAAAATGGGTAAATAACAGTAGGGAAAACCGCAAATCGAAACAAGGAGGGAATCATGAGATACAGACATTTTTGTGACCATTTCCATAGAAAAATAACAGTTTTCATCGAATTGCTCATAAAGTACTGGTCAAATAAAAACATTGTAGTAACATTTTTTGTAGTTCCATAATAGAGTAATGCAACTGTATATTTCATTTTTTTCAATTAAATACTTTTTCAATTTTTAATTCAATGTCCGACCTCTTGTATGGGGACGATCCACTGTGCGGCGCCTCGCGCCTCTTGTGCCACAGGGATGACACGTTCCATGTTTTTGCATTTTATACGTAATCAGATGATCAATGTATTTAGCTCAGGCGAAACTTGGCCATCTAATTTTTTGGCCAGTACGAAAGCTAATTAGCAAGCCACATAGAGTTGCTTATTTTGGATTTAAACACTCTTTCGATACTTGAAGATTGCTGAAGAAAGACAAAACCTGCACCCTAATTGCGTAACTCACGATTAATCATAATCTGTTTCATTTTGAAACAGAGTGCTAAACCATTGCTTCATATGTTCTTACGGAATTTCGCAATTAGGGTGCTGGATTACTGAGGTCTACAATCACCAACAGCTCAACAATGTCTCACTAATAACATTATCTTTGCTTTTGTGAATCACTTCTAATACAAAAACTATTTTCCACTAGTTGGGCTATACATGAACAGAGCTAAGATTCATATTTCATATTCCTACCGACTGCTGAGAGGATCATGAATCTGTTCAAGTTATGTTACTGTTGTAATTAGTTCAAGCAGAACAGTAGATTTCTCAGTTAATAATTAATACTATCAGATCAATATCAATGGATCTTAGGAGGTACCTACTGGGAGTGCGCAGAGATTGTATCTTTGTGTCTAATTTTTAGTGCAAGCTTGCCCTCTGCTTTGTCAGAAGTCTGAAGGTCTGCGATTTAAAAATCAGCAAAATGAAGTCAATAACTCTTCCAAGCAACGCGATTTGACTTTCGACTGTGACAGTGCACAGTAGATGTATATCGAGTCAAACCTGGCACTAGGCAAACAATTGCTGTTAAATTATGAACAACAATATTCTCCACTGAACAACTTTTACATCCACGACCGTTTGAACACCGTCTGTACCCGGATATCACTTGACCACCATTTTTATCCACACATCTCTATTATCAGCTATCTTTGGGTGTGATCCTTTTTTCCCAATGTTTGCTTCATGTTGTCAAGATGAAAAAATAAACCGGAGACAGACTCGACGTGACTCTTGTAGAACAATTTCCATGAAGGTTTCATAGAAATTGTTCTATAAGAGTCGCCTAAAAACATCTATCATCTAACCAGGGTGTGCAAAAAAGCAAAGCATAACATTATGTCACCCCTACCAGTACAGGCTACACCTATCTCTCTAGCATTATGTTTTACTTTCACTACATAGTACATTCAGTACATCGTAGAACAACGTGCTGAATCGCAATTTTAATTTATGTCAAAACCTCAGTTTTGGCACGCTTTTCATGCTGACAATCTTTTGTATTACAATGAGGATTTAAAAGAGAAGTCTAGCTTTATTTTTTCAGTTTCTGTTCTCCTTGATGTAGATTATTAAAAGAGAAAACGTTTTTCAGTAGGTAATTGAGTTGGGTTACTCAGTCCTAGTTGTCAAAAGATTTTATGGGTTTTGTCGCATAATTGACTGTTGTTGCTATTGTATGTTTCGCCCGGACGGATCTTGATTGTAAAGAAATGTTTTAAATTATTTGTTAGCTTTGTATAAATGTAATGTATTTTAATTTTACATCCTCCTGAATATTCCCTTCCCTGAAAAAAAATATTAAAAAGCTCCCAACCATTTACTAAACTAATGAAATAGTAATTCAAAAGGCAGGGCCACATCAGCGGAATCGATCGGGTGGGGTGTTCTTTTGTGCTTACGCAGTTAACACCATGTCAGTACTATGCTGGACATAATGTAGATATTATTAGCGTACACGATACGGCGCCGGCGCTGGCGTCCGCTGAGCGACAGCTATCTCAATCTAACGGCTATGGTTCTCACTTTAATCGATTTAATGCTTTATTAATTATCTCGATATCGTCAGATTTGGGTTTATAGGAATACTGAAAACATTGATGGGTATAATAAGTGTCCTGCAGTTTCAGGGCAACCTCTACCTAGTTCTCTGTGTGCACAGATTAAGTTGCGAAAAACAGTTCTACCTTTTCAGTGGGACTCGGTAAGTATTTCATTTTGGTTTTCATCTGGGATTCACTCGCGGGTGGCCAAGGGAAACATCGTGTGGTTTTACGAGTATAATTGCATAAAATCGCAGTGGGCAAGTTTCGGAAATAAAGTATTTATTTGCCTCCAAATAATGAGAAATCATCCCAAACCTCAGAGCAAAACATAAAAACTGTTCATAAAACTCAATAACTGCTAAGTCATTTCAAGCTCACAATATGACCACAATTGACCACATCTCAACCGCACATTAATAAAAGAACATGTCTATATTTGTTTGTACGTACATAATCAACCAATAACTGAATAAGTAATAAAAAACGCGCGTTTCAATGGATCCAGTAGCGACGCGAAATTCCGTACGTTGAACGACGTATTGTTGTTAGCCGTATTTATAGCTTTAAGGAACCCCCGTCGGGACCGGCGAGCAATCAGGGACGTCGTGTTAACTATGAACATTATAATGCGTGTTGCTTGGGCGAAAAACGCCGGTATACGAGATTGCGTGGACGTTATTGTCACAATCATGGCCTATTTATTAAAAATCTGCCGTCTATTTAATAAAATTCGCGATAACTTAGGTGAAGTGAGCTGCTGTCAATCCCTAGCATCCCTGACAGCTGGAATGACAGCTCACTTCAAGCTCATTTCACCTTAGTTCCACAGAAATGATCGGCTGTTGCTTCGACGAGCAAATTCCTTATAGTAATAGAATGATATAATTAAAGTGGAGGAAATATTGTGATACATTTTAAAGGAGTAATTTAATGGTGAAGTTAACCCACTCTTCTCCATACGAAACTAACGGAAGGGGCAACTAGAATCAATCTTATTTTTACGTATAAATGTTCACATTCTAAAGTGAATCAAAAAACCTACAAGTAGATACGTTTCACAGAATTGCGCAAAACTCCAAGTCCAATCGCGTCTTTCATTACCATACTAAGACATGAGCGTGCAATACTGAATACGCTTACCAACCCTACGCCCCCGGCGCGAATAAAATCTAAATTTGAAATAGGTACCGATGTTTTCAATCAATTCAGCGATCACAATTATAATGGAGCGCGAGCCGTCCATACCGCTGCCTTGGAACTTACTCGCTTTCTTAATATATAAGCATCAAGCAAGTTTTCGTTTTAGTTACAGGGATAGATAGGGTGACAATTTATTGTATTGTATGTTATTCCTTATTTGTTTCTTTGTAAGTTTGTATGTAGGGGGTAATTTCTAGAACTCCCAGTCGGATTTGAAAAAATCTTTTTGCATTTAGCAACCCAATTCTTGAGGAAAGTTACGGTATCGCTACGATCCGAAGGAACTGAGTAGAATAAAAAAAAAACTCAGAAAGAACGATAAAACAAAGTAATATCGCGGATGGGCGATGTGATGCTATAGGGTATATTTTATGTTAAAACAAGGATTTCACGCAGCCGAAGACGCAGGCAGAAGCTAGTTTAATCTTATTCTAAGGCGTAATTTGACATATTTGTGGCTTCAAGTTTAATACTTCTGGGTTTTCACGTCTTCGGTGCACTTATTCGGTTTGATTAGCGAAGCAGGCCGGATACGGATGCCACATTACGGATTTACGGCGACGGGTCGTAGATCACTTACGATTATATTTGCTAAAGCAAAGTGACCATCAGCTACTTAAAACTTCTTCCAAATAAATAAAAACATGTTCCCCTACTAGCGGATGACCGGGTTACATGTAAAGGTTCTAAGGCCATAGACACAAGGTCGGGCGCGCCACTTGCGATTCTAGTCCAATTTAATTGCAACTCTCCTGTCCGTTACGTTCTATGAATCCCAAATCATAGGGTGGACTGGATTCATAATATAGATTCATATATTTACGGTAACAGGATTGAAAGTTTCATCTATTTTAGAATCAGCACAAGTTTTGTTTACATTTTCACCACTTGCAACGCCAGAATAATTATATTGATTGTGGAATTATGTTTACTTTAAAACTTGCAACCGAGATACGATTCTTCAACGGTCCACAGTCAATTAGGCTTAAGATAGAGCTAAATGATAACGTTTTTCCAAGTAGTGCGTTTTCAATTGTTTGTAGTACTAATGTTATTCAAATGAACGCGTGATGCGGGAGGCACAGTCTTCCGGGTGCGGGAGTCTCAGCGAGCCCAGCCGACCGGAAAATTGCCGGTGGAACGGTCCGAAATACTCGTAGTAGAAAATATTGCCAGATACGAAACAATGGCATGTTTGCATAAGTGGCGGATCGAAAATTACTTTTATGAATAAGAAACCGAGTGTTTCTGTACTAGTGTTTAGCAATGTATGATGCTCGCTAGTGCCTGGATCTATTGTGACGCTCCAGTTAGAGGATGTACTTTAGAAGATAACTGTAGATTGCTTATTCACTATGATTTAGAACCGCAAAAAGATACTCACAAGGTTGGCTTGTATCATCGTCTAGTTTCTAGTGAAAGCTCGTTTCTAATGTAAAAAGATCAGCTCCTTCTAACAACAAGGATGAAACACAGCTTTTTTGTAAAAAACTCTGCATTAAATTAAGTCAAATTAATTTTCGCGTAGTAAAATTTCTAGAACAAAGAAAAATAGCTTTATAAACGAAACAATTGATTTAAAGGAGAGTGTAAATACTAAATTGAAATATTTCAGGCATCCATTGCACGATAATGAAAATGTAATTTACGTAGGTAATGTAAAAAACGGAAAAAAAAACAGGGCAGCTCGGGTAAGTTGGTGGAGGCAAACGAGATATTTGCAGTGTTTTGCATAACTGCATTAAGTGTAGGGCCGAGAGGCCCGCTGAAGGCACGTACACTCGCCTACTAAAGTGCAATAAAAGCCTTGTAAAAATTGTAATGGCGCTAATAAAGACTTTTTTGTCGTTCAACACTTTTGCCCAGTTCTTTCTGGTTGTTATTTTTAACGTATTATGAATTGCATTTGTAATTCAAGTGAAAATGCGACGGCTGTGCGAAATTAATTGGCACGAACGTTTTTGTGATCGCCTCGAGAATTCTGACTGACGTGTGAACTAAAAAACTGGTTGTGGACAAGTGCGTGTACGACTAAATACAGAACAATTCGGATGGATGAAAATAGTTTTTGCCATCCCTTGGCTGCGTTCACCTGTTTAGTCATACATTTCTTTTCTTCTTGGTTATGTTGAGTATAATACATGACCTACCTACATACAGGGATCTTTTTATCATCGGTTTTTGCAACCCTCAAATGTCACGATAGCAACTAACGTGTCCGTGGCAATAAGTGAGCAATTAATAACAGAGCCTGTTACTAAATCGAACCGTCAAACCAGAGATAATAATACAAACGTTTTCAGGATAATAAACTTCACAATCAACGATGGAAACTAAAGAGCACCTGACAGATTTAATGAGAGAGTTTTGCTCTGAATATTGCCATCGCCACGTAATCATTTCAAGCGCGAGTTAAAAAAGTGATAATTCATTTGTGAGCGTTGAGCGCTCGGGACTTCAGCGAGCGATTGTACCCACCTGAAGATATCTCGAACATTGTTTCCGTTCGTGGAGTACAAATTGTTGCTATTGTACTCTATTTTCCATAACGTATGAGGGCCATTACGATTGGCGTTTTCTTATAACTGAACGGTACCGGCTTATTGTGGAAAATTCTTTGAAATACCTTTTGAATAGAATGCACGTCTATTATAAGAGTAAGTATTTGTCGTTGCTTCAACCACTTTGCTTGTTTGTTACGTATCGGTATTTTCCATTTCTATCTGCCCGTTTTTTTGCATGATTATTTCTATGTGAATGTATGTTGTGTGCTGTGTTTATAAGTCTATGTAAAGAGCCATTTATAATCTACGTCGCCGCAAATCCCTCAGGGAACAGTTTAAAAGGATTAATAGTATGACGGTACCTTACCAATTCATTTATGAAAATATCGTGTATGTAAGAAAAAATCTACATCTTTTTAATAAAGTAAGTGATAGACATCATTTTAATACTAGAAACAAAGACAAAATAGATCAACCATTTTTCAGATTAGCTAAAGTACATACATCTTGTAGGGGGTACTATTTTAAATATTATAACAAAATACCTTGTGAATTACCTAAATGAAAGGAAATTTAAAACTCATATTAAAAGTAAACCTTGTAAACAAATTAGAGGATTATATCCAAGATAAGAATGCTTGGAAACATGCTGGTCCTGCTCCATAGGACAATCTAGAGTCTAGACAAAATCAAACTGGTTGCTAATTGAATGATATAATTAATAATATTTATGACATTGATTTACACTCCGTGACTACTTTAACTCACACACTGACTTATTACTTGTTAATATTCTATCAAAATCGTATCCTTACTTTTACAATGTTTGTAAATATGTGAGCCCCATGTATCTACCATGGAATTAATTTATCTGTATTGCTTCTTTTTACCTATTTTGGTATGGTAATTATATTCTGGGTGCATCGTTTTCACACATAATTATAGGTATAATTAATGTAAGTACTATGTTAAATATTGTACTTAAAACATTTTAAAAGAGTTACGGTGGAGTTTCTTGCCCATTCTTCTCCATACGAAACTACATTTTGGAAGGGGGGACTAGAAATTTTGACGTTCAAAAGTGCCTTTTAAATGCCTATTTGAAATCAATTCTTTGACCTAGACTTTTGTTGGTTAAAAGTGTTTATAAGTCAATCTAGTTCTACATTGACTTATAAAAAGTTCTTTTAAACTCAATACAGTTCTACCAACAGTGGTGGGCCATAAGACCCGGCTGCGAGTCACGAGCCATAAGGTCGTACTTACTCGAAGACATGTGACATCTACCAACACCCAGAGGCCCGCGTGGTTGATTATGTACGACCCACTATATCACGGAGACGAGGCCGGTGTCCAGGCAATGAGGACATCATAGGCAACTTAAGTACAATTCTACATTTACTTTTAAAGACCTTTTAATTTAACAGTTTTCGAAACAACGTAAGTATTCTAATTACAGTGTAAAATCACAGAACGGGTTCACGATTCCGCATAGCGAGCAACGCGACATGATCAAACTTCACGCCTCACGAGATCCCAAAAACGTGTGACTATAAAAATCACGACACAAACTTGTAGTAGCTATACAAGGATGAGTATATCGGCCCACCACAGAAGGCGATGTAAACAATTTCAATCGAATCGTAACAGCTACTGAACAATGAACGTCGGATCACGAAAAAATCATCTTACAAGTTAGTCGTGAGGCCGGGCCACGGCAGTCGTGTGTCCGGGACGTGGCCGGCCCGGCGGGGCGGGCCTACTGCTGCTCATTCCACTGCCGTTCCTGACAACAGACTGTTTTATGACCTTTTCGGGACCTGATCGCCGACGGCGCTGGATGTCAGAATCGGAATGATTTTATTCGCCACAAGATATCGAGGAAAGCATCACAATTATGTAAATGTTGATTGTTAGGTAAGTGTTCAATGCAACAAGGAAAGCATACTCGGATAACATTCGCTTCTAAAAATAGGACCTTATTAATATCTTTGCAGGAAGTTCACACTTTTTAGCTGATTTAATTTCAGTTGTTCACTTTACAATGGTAATGTCAACCGAGATAGTTTCAAAAGTAACTCCTGTTCTCACGTACCTAAAGTTTAATTCAAAGGCAAATGGATAATTATTCTAGTTAGCGATAGGTACAGAGAACTACAGCTTTAATACAGGGGAGAAACAAAAAACGACATTTGTACATTCAATAAAGTTACGCCAGGCTAGTCGATTCGCACGAATTTACTTACTCGAATTGGGCGAATCGGCGCCTCGCACGAAATTAATTTATTTGTGGGCGAATCAACAATTCTTAGGCTTTATAGGCAACTTGCAAGTTATGAATAAATCCACAGATAAATAAACTTTGTGGGAGTGGCCTATAGAAAATATTATATTAATTAAAACTGACGATTCACACAATTCATGCGAATCAACTTACCTATAAGCCAAAGTTAGACTTGGTCCCAAGTAAGCGTAATTACTGCAAAACAGGACTCACACGAATGCAAAGTGCGAAGTTACATTACGAACATACTCCGTTTTTCTGCCAAAGCTGGAAAGTCTTTAATTAAATTTAAATTTCTACAATGGTTTGCCATTGTAGAAATTTAAATTTAATCCAATCCTCCAATCCTTTTATCCAATGCTTAAAGCAACGTAATTGTTTGTAACACCGTTGAGTTTTAAAGTCCGATGGATTGTCAGAAAGTTGGTTGTCTATTTCAAAGTGTGGATTAAAACTATCGACTCAATTTCAGCCTGTTGACGGCCCCTTCAAGTCTTCTGACCGATTACCGACTGCGCACGCTTTCACTTCAAAGGGAACTTTGCTAGGCATAGTGAAAACGCTTACAAGAGACTCTTGAAACAATGTCTGAGTGCACTTCTACATCACCCGCGGCAGAAAAGATAGACCTAAATTTTTAAAAGAGCATAATCGATCACCCCTGTCTACCAACCTCCCTGTCACGAGCGTGAAGGTAGGGAAGGGCCTTGACCCTGACCCTCTCGGAACAGATGTCGACACACCTTCATTGCACACATCTCATACCTTTTTTCGCGATTAACATACACTCAAGCAAATTATAATATGTCTGTATATTTGTTTATACAAAACACAAGGGCTATATTTTATAAAATATACAACAGTTTAAATGATAATTTATACTCCATTGTTATTCATTGATGTTATTATATGTATATTTTGCCATTGTTTCAAATCAGAGCATATTTCATGCATTTAATGTTTAATTCCGCGTTACACTAGAAGCTATGCTACGCGAGATATTGAAAGCGAAGTTTTTTTTATATAGAAGAGAGTTGCATACAGTCACGGTCAGAAAATACTTACCACCTTAAAGTTTATAATTACATGCACACTTCTGCCACAAGACAAGACCGATGATAAGTGATTTCATTCATTAAAGAGCATAGATTTTTTTTATTTAGGTACGTCGTCTAGTTATAGAAAAGCATTTTTGTAAAAAAAAAAACTATTAACTGAACTAAGCGAGGTCGAACATCTTACTAAAAATGCTTATTATAAATTAATAAGAGGAATAACATCTTTATTCTTTTAAGGAAATTTTAAATAAAATTTTATCAACAATTTGATTTTCTTCTGTGATCAGTTATTTGCCCTTCTTTGGCGTGAGCGTGACGTATGAATCCAAAATATCGCGGTGAATCGTGATATATTTGGGTTATTGTAATGTAGCACTATTATTCAAGCCATGTTCATGGAGAAATAACATTCCAGACCTTTTTTGCAGGGTTAAACTTTAAAATTTATTGCCTTTTTATTGCAATCAATACAGTTTTATTATATTTTGCACTATTTTTTGGATAATTGTGTCAATGTGCCAACTTTTAAATTGGGCAATAAATCTCATCATCAAAAGTTAATAATAGTATTTTTGCTACAATAGATGCTCCGGAACTATAAAAAAAAGTGAGAGATAGCATTTTAGACCTTACTGCACACAGTGTGATAAATAATGTAATTTAAAAACTGGTTAAATATTTTAGACTGCGATTGTACATTATTTTTTGAGATTTATTGGTTTCTTTTAAAATTGTGATGCAAACATCACACATGCACATAACGGTTGTCTTGAAAACATGTTTTGATAGTCCCTATATTACATATGCATGAAGAGTTCTGTTTTGATGAATTGCAAATATATATGTATGAACGTTTCAGATGTGAATGGGTTTTCATGATTAATAAATTTGTAGCGAGTTGCGACATGCTGCAGCTCGATGTAATCTTTGAATAGAAGTTGTATCAATTTTCATCTAATCTATCTAACTAGCCTATATTGTCTCACTGCAAAGCCATGGCATTTGCACTATAGTGGAACTTCCTTTTCCATACATTTCTGTGTTTTGGACCAGTCCTTTCGGTAGGAGTCAAGCCCATCCCGCCATCTTCGTCACGGCCTGGAGCGAAGCGTCGTGCGTTTAGTGGGACCCAATCGGTGGTTCTCTTAGCCCAATTGTCATCTGACATGCGGCAGACCTATCCCGCCCAGTCCCACTTAAGCTGAGCAGCTTGCTGGGTAACGTCGGTGATCTTGGATTTTCATATATTTTGAAAATCAATCCTAAAAATATCTCGGCATCGCTTCGCTCTCGCTGTGTGCCATGTCCAAACAGCTCGTATTGTTTCGCTTGCTTGTGAAATGTAATTCGTGTGCTGTAAACACACAAACACACACAACTCTCGCACACACACACACACGTAACAGTTATTTATATTTGAGACGCGGAGGTCGCATGTCGTGGGCATGTTGGTACAAATATAGAAACTATTCGCGATTTATTGTGAATATTAAATTTGGCACAATATAATTGAGGGCGTATTGTTGTTTCGAGGGCACTTGGAACATTCTTCTTCGTGTTTTTGACGTCTGAGAACATTAAATTGTAGGTATAACCTTTATGGAGTGGATTTGCAGATTTGCTTTGACTAATAATGGCAAACATTTTAAAGCAGAATGTTGATATACAATTAAGATAGTGGAATGCACCTTCCGCGGTACGGTCATTATTATTTATTTCGTGAAAATTATTTTATAAAAACGCCTTAGGGTAAAAGTGAATTTTTTGTTTAAATTGCAGTTTATTTCATGCAATACTGACAACCGTAGTTCCTAAACGCTCTTTCTCTCTAAGACCAGCGAGTTTGATATCACAATTTAACTGAAGCTTATAAAAATGTTAACAGTTTTAATAACGTGCCTTGACGGGTTCAATCTTTCGAGTAAATCATTGAGAGAAAACCAGACGGGGGAATTACCGTAACTGTAAGAACGATCGCATAAAATCACATTCGCAATCTGTCAAATATATCTCTAATTTGTCAGTTCTCTATCTATTTTTGTTTTTCATTCGAATATATACATTCATAAAACTGTAACATTATAATATAGGATCCTGTTGAAAACCAGCGTCAGACGCTAATGGCTGGTATTTTTGCTGAACTAGGACTGTTTGTCGCATCCGTGAGGAACACATTACTATTTTAAGATTTTCTTGTTTTTTTTTTTTTTTCTTAGTTTTTGTGAATACTGTGTGCCTTACCTGGGTCAAATAAATTTCTTTTCATTCTAATTTATCTAAATTTTTGTCATTTTTTTGAAGTGAAAACTTCTTTAGACGTGTTGGGCACTTTTTGAGATTGGAAAAACAATTGAACTCGCGAAACTGTTACCGTTATCGTTACCGACACCACCGTATATAAGTATGTACATATTATATTGTGTATGTTCGTATATAGATACACATGCATGCTGGCATTTTTTGAGATGGGAAAAAACCATTGAACCCGCGACACTGTTACCGTTTTCGTTACCGACACATCTGTACCTACGAATTTGAATTGAAAACTTCTTTAGGTGCGTTGGGCATTTTTTGAAATGGGAATAAAACAGTTGAACTCGCGACGCTGTTCAAAAACGTAATTGTTCAAGTTTTCACTTCCGTGCCACTGTTTCTCTTGTATTGATTCGAGCTGAGATGATACTGCGACTAGAGTTTAAACGTTTTAAATACGGGAATTAATTCAGGTATGGTCTAAATATCCTGCACAATATTAAATCGCCCATTATAAAGTTTAACACAAATACTAATCCAAAGTAGCCAAACTGCAAACAAGTAGGCGTGGTGATCCACAGATCGTTGTTTCTCCTACACTCAGCAGTGAAACAATAAAAAAGGAACATATATCCTATTAGTTTTAATAAAACCCACATAATTGCTGTATCAATATGAGTGGGGGAAGAAATGTCAGCCGTCAGCGGATTATTACGGCACTTAATTGTAAAAGTCAAGGGAAAATGTGACGTTACGGCAGCCGGGGGCAGTGCCCATTGAGTCCAGCGGTGACTCCGGCGCAGGCGTCCACTTGTGAGACATTACTCAGGACACCTGGCGGTAATCCCTGCTGGAGGGCTGATACCCTCTTTAGACACAACATCACGCGATGACAACTTATTAAACCAACCCCAAAACTATAAAAAAAAAACAGTAACCACATGTTTAAAAAAAAAAAGTGGACTCTCTTTATTTCCCCTTCCTAATGATTAAAAAAACAAAGGCAGGGGCAATTAAAATAAATAAAGCAATTATAAGTTAGTACTGTACATCTCAATTATGTTCCTTTCATAACTATTACTAAACAATGACGTGTAATTAAATTGTTCTGAATAACAGGTGGTCTGAGACAGCCATTAATTTTATTATTGGAAAAAAGAATACGTATACAGATATCTATTAACTATAGGATACGTACCTGCGGGTTGTATAATAATATTAATGAGCTACTAGAACAATTACCAGAGAGAAATGATTTTTCCAAGGGAAGTTTTTAAAGAAACTTCTGGAATGTGAGAGAAATAGAATATTTAGCTTTTAATAAAAAATAATAAAATACAATTCATTTATTTCAGGTCCTTGACCCATATTAAATACAAAACAATACATCATTAGGTATATTAATTTGATATGTCACTATTTGTGTAATTATTATATTATGTCGACTCGCACGAATGAACTCGCCGAATCGGGCGAATGGTCACTATTAAAAGTGTAATATTTTTATAGGCGATTTTATGTAATCAATTTAGTGTACTTTTTCCTTCACTTTTCGGTGTTTCCTTAACGTTTTATTCAAATCTTGCCTGTGCCTAATCCGCATTTCAGGAATTGCTGATTCGCCCACAAATAAATTAACTTAGTGCGAATCGCCGACGTGCGTGTCGACTAACAACCCAAATATAAAATTTAGTTAAAAACCTATTAAGGGCCATAGTATCCTCATCTCCCGTTTGTATGCTAAAGCACGACTGCCGCCCGCGCCCGCGCAGGGCCCCTCTGAGCCTTTATCTCAAAATGGGGATATTCCTTTGACTAATTTACAATTGTGCTTCGGCGATTCTGTGGTACCTCTAACTATCTATTTTTCAGTGTATTTTTTTTTTTCAAATAACGAAGCCGTTTAGTAGGAGTATGGAATAGAAGCCAAAATATTGCGTGTTGGAAAATATTTTTTTACAGCAAAAGTATTAACCATACAAAAAAAGTACCTCAGGCAAAATGATCTATATGAATCTATAGCAAAATCATATATTTTTCAAATCTTCAAGACAAGCCGTTAATGAGCAGCACGGTTCATAAAGTGACCGTGTTACGCTACCGAATGGGACGTAGGCCCTTAACCGATAAGTGTCACATCCACATAATACATATTACGAAAGTTGGCATATACTTAAAGTTATAAGATAATTAAGATAGTGTATTTTTAGTAAGAATAATCGTAAGTTGGTTCGTTCAACGATAACTATTTTAAGTAACTTTGCAAACCAACCCGCACAGGAAACATAATAAATACAAAAGAGCTAAAACGCAAATAAAAGAGGTTATGACTTATGAGTTAATACCCGAGGCAACGCGAGCCAGCCTATTAGCCGTATTGGTACGAAAATATTGAATTACTGCTATAAATGTACACACAAAAATATTGTTTTTATGTAAATATGGCGGACTGTTGCAGTAACGAGTCTTGCTAAATCAGAATATGAGGTTGATTTATATCTCTATACGGTTCGGTTAGCTTCATGGGAGGGCCATAAAAACCCTATACGAAAATGCGTATATACGTACATACGTACAGAAGTCGTTTAATTGGTCACTTACGAGTTAACAATGCGACATAACGCTTGAAACCCTACCGCGAAGTGGTGTAGAAATTGACCTCGAATTTGATATATTTTTTTGGTCAAGCTCTACTGGTTTCCTTATGACTGGCAGCGTATGAATGAACTTTTGGACCTTATTTTTGCGTATTAAATGCCCCACACTATGATTCTTTTTATGTGCAGTAAGTGACACACATCTCATACTTTTAGAAATTCATATAATTATAATGTATCTACAAATGAGTCACGAAACTGCCTCCGTTGTCTAGTAAGTGCAACCGTTACTACTGAAGATGAGGTCCTGGGTTGAATTACTGGGTTTCCGTAACTTGAATGCGGCACCTCCTTACAGACAATGGCTCACCTACCATCTTGCGCCGCATGCCATTACTTGCATTTGACGATCTTATAACTTCGTCAGCGAGATTAGTTCGCGCTGTCAAATTTTGGACCTAAGATGTTTGAATTGTTTTAATAATAAATAATGACTTCATTTATTTCAGGTAAATAACACCCATTGCCAAACGTAAATTAATATACATTTTATAAAAATAAATAAAAAAAACTGTATCAAATGCAATTAACTGAACCAAATAAAATAAATAAGTAATGTCAATTTAAATAAACTACATTAAAATTAAATTAAATCATCTGCCGTTTTGCCATCAAAACGCTAAGAAAATTTCTGAGTAGCAGCCCGGAGTCTGGATTAGTGAGTTTTTGTGTGTGTTTCGGGCAAAATGTGGGTGTAAAGAGTTGCAGCTCTGCGTAAACCTTCAGGGAATTTAAGCGTGATATTTTATATCTTAATTTATAAAAATCCAGTGCCATGAATTGATGTATGTTCCCGGGGAACTCTTCACCAAGTCAACCGATTGTGATGCATTTATTATGTAGTCTGTTCCAACTTGAGAGAGACGATAGTTTTTTTTTTGTCTTAATAATTTATAATTAACAATAAACTGATTATCAATGTTGATTGTTGTTATTAATCGTATTTTTCATAAGTCTCAAACAGATGGCGCCTCAATAATATTATAATTAATGTGAAAGTTTGGATGTTTGTTATTCAATCACGCAAAAACGGCTGAACGGATTTGGATGAAATTTGGTACACAGATAGTTTGTAACTTGGAATAACGGAATAAAGTTCCCGTGGGATCATTTTCGAACTGCACGCGGGCGAAGCCGCTGACAAAAGTTAGTCTTATTATTAAGTCACAAAACTATACTGATATCAAAAAGATCCTATATAGCTTTTTCCCAACTATGCTGGCGTCGGTTTCCAGTCCAACTGAATGCAGCTGAATACCAGTACCTACCTATTTTACATAGAGCGACTGCCTATCTGACCTCCACAACCTAGTTACTACGTAATTCGATACCTCTTGGTAACACTGCTTCTGACGACCCCGTCAGAAGCCCGAAAGTCTGACAACCAGTGTTTCCAGCATATACATATACATACTCAGCCGATTCCGTTTCCACTGCTGGGACACAGGCCTCCTCTCCGTGAGAGGGAGTGGGCCGTAATCCACCACGCGGGCCCAGTGCAGGTTGGTAGATGTCACATGTCTTCGAATTTTTGGTTCTAGGACATGCCGGTTTCCTCAAGATGTTTTCCTTCACCGTTTTGAGAGCAGCAGTGATGAAATTATTAACACAAAGTAATGCGCCTGACTGGGTTCGAACGCACGACCTACAACTCGTAAGTTGCGGCCGTTACCACTGGGCAACCACTGCTCTCCTTCAGACATTGCAGCTTCCAGCATGACAGATCCACAAATGTATTTACCTATTTTTACTCATTGTAAACATAATTTAGTCAACCCAAATAGTTTATTTTATACATACCTACGCCTATATAATTATAATATGATTTTTGAGATTATCGATTTATACATTACTTAACTTTTTATACACTCAAGCATCAAAACAGCCAACACAATCAATGAACAAGAACTTTATATAATTTCACTCCGCACAAAACACATTGTCTCAACACCAATTTATCTGGTCTACTGTACGTCCGTATGTCACTGCAGGGATCCAGCAGAATATCAGCGTCAGGTATATTTGTCTGACACATGCTGAGCTGGACTCCCATTTGGTGCAACCTTGAGACGCACACCGCACCTTGTAATTTGCGCCTTGTAGCACCTAAGTATGTTTTTCTTTTTTAGATGTAATGGGCACCTTGTTTTTTATTTAAATTTGTGTTATTTGTCATCATTTAATTGTATTTTTTTGTGTAGTGTTATGTCTTTTGTGTGCACCAAACAAAGGTTTTATCTATCTATCTAAATGACTGTCGGGGCCAACTGCTTTACGTGATTTCAGAGGCACGGAGGGTCTTGGTATGTAAAGATGGTCACCCATCCACGGACCAACCGCGGCAAGCGTAGCTTAACCAGATTTTTACTTAGCCACAAGCCCCCTAAAAAGATACAATTCATATTTTAAAGTTGATATAGTCAGACAAAGGCGAGTCGTTGTCCTAACGGCATGTATGCCTGTATTCATTACGGGCAATTACTATTGACAGATGACAATCGAGAGTACAATGTGAAGATCATTCAAATGATCCTGAGCTTTATTGCCAATAAGTGCCAAATGAATATTAAAAACCATGAATAATAGTTTGTTTGCACTTTCTGTTGTTACTTGTAAGTTATGACTATGAAAATGCAAAGCTTATTTTTTATAGGAAATATTTACTTAACTAATACTTTGAAATCTTAATGAACAAATTTGGTATTCTATTACTTCAATGATATTAAATGAACAAAGTAACCTCAAAGGAACAGATGCTGCAGCATCACCTGGAATCTCCAGGATACCCAACTACCTCACCAACAGCAAAGTATCGTGTTCGGACTCATTGAAAAGGTCTCAATGAATAGGTTATAGGTAAATAGTGATCAGGGTCTGATGATGAAATAGCAACGAGGAATGAGGATAAATTTGTAACAAGCTTCACTGTGGGAAACATATGTAAAGCTGCCGATTTAAGCGAGACATGTGTCGATCGTAGCGTGTTTAGTATTACTAGTTTAAAAAGCAAGAAATTAAATGTAAAATGAAAATGTAAAAACCCCCGACCTAAACTAAAACCTCAAAAAAGTAAAAAAATATATATTGGCCTTTTAAGTTCTTGGTAATATTTTGATCAAAGCATTGTCAGGTTGGGGGACGGTCAATGAACACGCCATGCAGACGAGGCCCAGCAATAATGAATGTAACTGACCTGTGCTATTGTAGAAAGGATAACATTTTAATTAGCCGTCCCCCGACGTGACAATGTGTTTTCAACAAGTGATTTCAAAAAGGGGCAACTATCCGGTTTTTACCCTACTTATTACTTGTTAAAATTTTAAGAAAATCATTGACTTAAAATATTTGTAAATTATGTGAGCATATAATAATTTGTATCTACCACACAATAAATTTACCTGTCATTACTTTATTTTTAATTATTTTCATCTATTGTAGTTTTAGTAATTTTATTCTAGGTGCATTTTTTTACATACTATACAGGTTGAAATTGAAAACATGCGACAAACCGTAATGGGAGATTGTACTCATCATTATGAACAACTTTTACTGAGGGACCAAAGATGCAATCGCAAAAAAAAGAACAGCTGTTCCCTACATTTTGACGAGTTATGCGAACATAAATGTAGGGAACAGATGTTTTTTTTTTCGCGATTGCATCATTGGTCCCTTAGTAAAAGTTGTTCATAATGATGAGTACAATCTCCCATTTCGGTTTGTCGCATGTTTTCAATTTCACCCTGTATACCGTTAATCCGCTACGGTTAAAACTTTTTCGATTACTATTCCAACCTTTTTAAGAAAACTCTCCTTTTTTTTTCTGACACCTTTTTTTCCTAGCTGCAGATTTGGCCATCGATGGTGCCGCCATTTTTTTAAACTACTACACCTAAATTTCCTTGTAATTCTGTTATCTAAAGCCCCTTCATATAATATACCAGCTGTCTCCGCTATAGGAAACTATATAGATAGTTTTCTTCCACGTAAATTGGTTCGTGTTTCGCCAGTGTTTTTCTCTTTATCATTTTAATCTGATCTACTGTTGATTCTCGCTCGGTTTATCAAAGATTCTGCTTGTATCTTTGGTTTGAACGTTCTGTATTTGTTTTTAGACGTCGACCGTTTAATACAATCCGACTTTTGGCTTTCTCCGATGGGCTAGAACGAATGTGGTTGGCCTGTAACCTACGCCAAAGCGGTTTTGCTGTGACCGGTTGAAGACCTGACGTAGACTCTGCCGTCTCTCTTGTTCAGCATCCATTCCATTTACCCGTCTGGCCCACTGCACCGACCAGTTGATCGGAAAATTCGTATTTACACAACTTATTTCTGTTTTCTTTAATTTCGGAAGGCGGTGGCAAAAATTTAAAATCCATATCCAAAATCACCGACTTCCGAAATTAAAGTAATTTTTCACTTTGTAATGTTTTTTTGGAAGCCGGTTGTTTTTTTTTAAGTTTTTGTTTTTCACTTTTTAGTGGTTGTTTTTTTATTGTAGCAAATAGATTACTATTCGTTTTTTTTTTTAACTTTAATAAACCTGTTATATTGCCGTTGTAATGTCGCACCATTCCTATATCAGCCAAATTACTCATTATGGTCAATTATAAACATGTATACATGTATCAAATTAAAACAATGATTATGGTCACTTTACAACTACATACTAGCAGACAGCAGTCATGTGTATTGTTTAGAATTGTCTTGTTGTTTTCAAACACGGCAGATGAACCCACGGACTGCTGTGTTGCGACTGAAGATAATTATGCCTTTTTTTTTGGGAATGAGATCTCGCAGTTCAACTTATGAGGTTGTCTGCTTAACTGGTCTTGCCTGTGATAATGTTAATAAATTAAGATTACCAGCCCGGGCAACAGATGGCTGTTGGGGCCGGAAGGTTCTGGAGTAGCGACCGCGTACCGGAAGACATAAAGTTGGAAGGCCTCCCACAAGGTGGACCGATGATCTTGTGTGGGCTGCAGGAGTCCGCTGGATGCGGGAAGCACAGAACTGGTCAAAGTGGCGGAGTTTGGTGGAGGCCTATGTCCAGCAGTGGACGTCTTTCGGCTGAAATGATGATAATGAGGCCGGGATTAAAAAACTTAAAACTGGAGCGACAGCTCGCTAAGGGCACCCCGTGTGGGGTACGGACCTCGGCTTAGGGCATCGCTGGTAGAGAGCAGCAAGGGACGAACTGAGTCAGACTGATTATTGTTACGGGACGTACTTAATACTACAGGCTCAGCGGCGCGGGCTGGCTCGTGCAAAGGACGGGACGGACTTTGAACGGGACGTCGCGACGTGCCTCGGCGGCGAGGACGGAATGACGCCGGTTTGCGGCGATATACTCACAGGGTGCTGGTGAGCTTACTACTCTCCCGGAGAAGAGTTGTAGCGTCGTCGGGAATGGTAAGAGTATTCCTCGGTCGGCGAATCCTACTAATACGGGAGGGAGTGGGCAACTAGCTTCATCTTTCCGACTCTTTGACAATTCAAAAGTGCCTGTAATTGGTTTATTTAAAATAAATGCTTTGAGTTTGAGTTTGGAGTGTAGCGGGCGGCTGCCGCAATCAGGGTGGAGATATGCCAACAAATGGTACGCTTTTATACGGGTCTACATTACATTACGGATAAAAACCTCTGTGATAAACGTATCTATTATACATAAAAAATTGTAGAACAAACTCATGAAAATGCAGTTCGGTTCATTTTCCGTCAAACATTTTTTTTTCAACTTTTTAACGCGTTGTCCGATTTGCTTGATCCCATCTGGAATGTTCGTTTTCGATATCATTGTATCCCCCTGTTATTTCTAAAATATTAACATAAATTTAAAAGGTCTTAAAAAAAAACTTAAAATAATTATTACGTAAATTTGTACTTTAGGCGGAACGAAAATAGTGTTAATTAGTTGCTACGAAAGAAACTATTTGCTGACAAGTTTTTGTTTACTGTTTTGTTGCTTACGCCCATAGATGGCGTTACTTGTAGCTTTAGTGTTGGGACTTTGTCGATAGACTCTTGTCGATTTAGGAAATTGTATAACTAAATTTGGTGTTAACATATCGTCTTTTGTCGTCAATACTAAACGAACACTACTCTCAATTCTATTATTCTGTCATTTAAATCTTCTTCTGTTTTTGGGTTCCGTACCTCAAAAGGTAAAAAAGGAACCCTTACCCTCCGTCTGTTTTCAAGTATGTAACGTAATTATACGGTAATACTTTTATTATACCTTTCAAACTAAACATTTTCAATCTCAGTAGATTCAAATATGAAGACTAATTCATGTTTTAGTTTAGCCACTGGATTTATACCCAACCTCCTTATGTTTGAAAGGAAGAACTTATGATTCCACCCGTGTGCTATGGTCAGACTCTCAGCGTCTATTTAGGTGAAAGTCGGGCTTAACACGTGTTGAACTATTCCTCCCTTGCCGTAAAAACCTTATGAACTCTACTCGTGTGCTATCATCAGAATAAGCACCTATTTAACTGAAAGTCGGACTTAACACGTGTCGATTTATTAATCCCTTGCATTCTACCTGTGTGCTATGGTCAGACTCTTAGCTCCTATTTAGCTGAAACTCTGGCTTAACCACGTGTTGCATTATATCCTCCATCGCAGTGGCGTGCACAAAGTTTTTAGAAAGGGTACGTAGGCACATGAAAAAAAAATGTGCAGTTCTAAGTAAAAACCTAACCAGACTGTTTTTTTTATTGATACTTAGCTACAAAATATTTTCATAAATGTATATTTTAATAAAATACGCATATCAAAATTGTTTTCAATCCGTATTATCCTAACAAATAAGTACCTATATCGACGGCGAAGTGCCAATAACACCTAACTGACAAAGTCAAAAATATAAACAAACTGAAAAAAAAAACGTTTAATTTCTTGATAAGTTCAAAATTTGTTAATACGTTTATGTATTTTCCCATTTTAATTTAATGCTGTTGCAACTAAAAAAGATTTCAGTAAAACATGCGAATAGCGCCTTTAAATTCAAAACAATAAAAAGAGAATTTCTCGAAAAATTTCAGTTAGGAGTTATTGGCACTTCGCCGTCGATATGTAATTATGTATATTATATTATGACTTCACATAATAACAAAAATGGTGAATGAGTTCAATTATCATTTATTCCGACGAGTTGTACATGACACCCCAGTAACGCGGTGCATGCGTCGCGTACTCATGTGTCCCAACAGAAACCCCGCGACAACGACGCGTGCGTCGCGTTGTCGCGGCGTTTCCTCTGCGGCGCAGACGTCACACAATTTCGTTGTCGTTTCGGAAGGTATTACAATTAACAACGTGGACTCCTACGAGGAAACTCGATCGTAAATGACACCACAGCGTGTGCCCCAACAGCGTCTCTATTGGGCTGGTCTGCGCTGCGCATACGTTCATTGTACGCCCACGCTGGACAAACGCTAGTGTGAAGGGGCTGTAACTCTTGCACTATACCGCACCGCACAACACAAGTTCCTAAGGTACGCGTTATAAATTAATAAGCCACATGCGTAATTAATGACAACAGTAGAGCAACAATGGCTGCACAATTAAATAGCTAGGCGTCCCATCTTACGTACCCATATTACTAATCATTTCGATTGTTACCGTTCGTAATGAGTGGTGTGACATATATTATAACTGCCGGCAGCCATCCAGCTATACATTGCTCGTCGCGCTTCGATAAACAATGCCCACCGGCGAACCGGAGGAGACAACTAATCGTATTAACGAACTAATCACGAGCCGCTGTGACGAGGAAATTCATTAATATCCTGCACCCAGAGCGGACTGATGAAAAAGTCTACCTATGCATGGTGCGGGAGGCAGGTCGAGGTCGGCGCGGAGTTCGGTTTTATCATTTTTATTGAGTAATTTCTGTGTCGAAACGTAGCCGGTCAATACAGCCATACTTCATCTTTCTCTTTTTATATCAATAGGTATTACAGCATTTTGAAAAATGTCTGTTTTTTTACTGAATGTTATAACAATGTTGTGCATAGCCACTGAATACTGAGGGAAAGGGAAATTAAATCTTGAAAAAATTTACACCCAACCTCAATGTGCCGTGTTACAACAATTTCCTACAGCTGTCACAGAATGACGGTTATGATTTGAATATACGAACAATTTAAGTTGGTAAGTAAATTGGCTTAACAATTCCCTGATATGAAAATAATTTTCATTGTTTCTATAATTATTGTTGTCGAGGTTTATCGAAAACAATTACTGAAGCTTTTCGACCGCGAGAACCATTGATGACACCGACTATCTATCCAATGGAAGAAAAAGCTTTAAAGATAGCCGCCAAGACGTTTTGTCTAACGTTTGTGTGTTTCTTGATGTTAAATAAAGGTATGCCCATCTGTTTGTACTTTGCATTATGCATCCGAGTCCCGACAAAGGTGTGCTTAAATAATTATTGATAAAAAAAATTAAGTCAGTAAAACTTTATCAAATCCCTCTCTAAATGGTCCAGTTCATCCAGTTCCGTGGAATCCCGTGAATAGTCGATATATCCCGACCCTTCCTTTCTAACTGTCCGACACTACATGGTCGGCCGTCATAGGCAGAAAGGCACTTATTATAAATATTAATCTAAGGCACTTCATTTGCATACAAAGTATTGTGAGGTAAAATAATTAAATACATGCTCTTTGTTGTTCAAACAATGCACATCTCGAATTGGACGGTGGAGTTTAAACAGTAATTGAACTGTCATACGACATAATTTTTTTTTGTATTCTGTTTCACAAGCTTTTTGACGGAGCCATAGGGGAGAGAAGACAGAACGGACCACTTGAGCAAGAACAAGTGTAGAAAAAAAAACTATTCGTGTTGTTATCGGGATAAAAATTAATCAACAACATTTTTACTCTACGCCACATATAAATAGACACCAAATGTATTCATTGATATTTTTAAGGCTTATGCACTATTACTAGCTTTTCCTAGTGATGTCAGACTTTTACAAATTCAATACCCCCGTTTGCAATATTAGGACAGGATTTTCTAAAATTCCTGATCTTGTGCACCACTTCCCTGAACCGGATTCTCCGGATCTCCGGATCTTCTAATGTGTCAATCTCCTAAGGTTTTAGCTTTAGGCTGTGCTTTAGGTTTGTCAGAAAGTATCGACATCTAGCGTTTTGAAGCATGTAGCACTGTGGCTAGCCGCAAAGTTTGAGGTCTTCACCGTAATGTTAAAGTACCCTTAGTTATTTGTATAGATTGGTTAAAGACATATTAATTCGAGAAAATAGGAATTCACAACAAGCATCCAAAGAAGAAGTAGAAAAGAAGATTAATATTATATTGCGACAAAATGAGACAAGGAGTTGCAATCTCTTAAAAGTTTGCTAAATTCGGGTAAATAAGAAATTTTGATATATTGAGGCTGAGATGTACAGGGACGGTTACCGTTACCAATAAACAATAAATACAAACATCGCCTCGCGTACGCAGAACGTACCTACGTCTACAGTCTGTTCGCTGAGAGTTGATAAAGTCAGGGTTTCTTAACACATTAAAAATTGCGGACCGCTAATTATTTATAGGCAATCTGGCCGCCAAGTCTGCTCGCCGTTCGGGCCGCAGTTCACAACATCTGCGTGCCTCGTACCATGAAAACGGCGAAAGCAGGAGATAAGCGACAGCCATCATACAGGTTGCGATAATTAAGCGACAGTCGCTATTCGGAGACGTATCATAATATTTATTAACTCTCAGCGATCAGACTTTACTGCCTTTTATTTATCAACTAGTTGTTTGTGTAAATAATATTATTATGGGCCGAAAGAACTTTCAACTTAAACGGTATTATTATAACTATATTGTTACTTTTTAATTTAGTCTTATGTCTGTATGTAGGTACAGACATCTCTGGATACAATATTAAACCTTTCTCATATCTTACGTGCCTCTTAAAGGCGCTGTCAAGGTCAATTTTATTGTATCCAGAAACATGTGAGCAACTATACCTTTTTGGAGACAGGAATATCTCGTTTTATAGAAATATTCGGTCGCAGCTAATTTGAGTTTCGCAGCGTTTATTGTAATTTTCTGCAGCACAGAAACAATATTGCATTTTCGCCGAAGGTAAGTCATTCATAGTATCAATTTTCGCGTTGGTGTCCCTGCCACCTTGTTTATTATTATTTTCTGCAGCACAGAAACAATATTGTACACACGCCGAAGGTAGTCGCACGCTCGGAGTGTATGTACCTAATATTATTTTAGTGTACACACCGAAAGATGCTAGTCTCCCCACCATCATAGTTAGAAAGAGATAGACGCATAAATTACCGGTATAAGAATTGTTACTTTTCCGATACCTACTAATACTGGTATTTAGATAACGTTAACTGACTTTGGGTATCGGTATTATTAACGTTACTTTTTATCGTTAACATAACGGTAATTGGTAACGTTATGTACAATATGCCGGTTATTCGGTCCCTGGAAATGCATACTCAAAGAATGCGTTCTGAAAAATACGGATTTTTCCCTTTTTTAAGTGGATTGACCTACTGTTTGAAATTTTACTACGTATTACAATACAATGTAGAATATATGCCTTGAGAACGTTTGTCATTAATTAATATACGACATTAGCAATAGTGACATAGCTGAATGTAATTGAGTATTTGTATGGGAGGTGAATTAATTGCTTATGGAGTTATGGTTCTGACTGACTTGAGACTGTCCTTCAGTGGAGCTTGGGTGGCATGAGATATTTCTCGTGTCGACACGAGAGAGAGAGAAATAGTGGTTTGGACAAGTATTGGATGAGATTATTATACTATATTTTTAATTACTTATTATTAAACGACATAAATAAGAGGTAGAGGTTCTCAAGTCAACGCGTAGATAAAGTTTTTTTGGAACGAAGATTTATTTTCTGATACATAATTTATCGGTAGGTACAGATAATTTATTCCGAGCATCAGCAAACCACATAATGTGCGAAAACTGTGTTTTATAAATTAATAATGGTAAAAAGCCTTTTGCAGTTAAAATCTGTATTTTAATGGAAATCAAAATGGATTCTGCACTGCAACAATAATGAACAGGTTTAATAAAAGGCATTATTTATTTACTATAACGGTTACAGGCAAGACGAGCAATGGCGGCACATCGGTAACAGCCGCGATTTATGAGTTGTAAGGTCGTAGATTCGATCCCATTCATGCGATTTACTTTGTGTAAATTATTTCATCACCATTGCTCTCATAACGGTAAAGAATAACCGTCGTGATGAAACCGGCGTATACTAGAACTAAAAAACGGAGACTTATTTAGTCATCCGCAAATCGCACTGGGCCCGCGTGGTGGACAACGACCCACTCCCTCTCACTGAGAGAGGTCTGCGTCCCAGCAGTGGGAATATTATAGGCTGGTTAATGCTACCCGTTGTAGTTTACGTGTATGACTAGAGGATAATAATTCCACAATAATTATATTATTTACTAGACTCCGTCCGCGGCTAGGCATGCGTGGTGGACTGAAATTATCCCGCGGGAACGTACTACCGGGATTAAAAGTATCCTATGTGGTAATCTAGGTTATAATCTATATGTGTGCCAAATTTCATCCAAATCCGTTCAGCCGTTTTTGCGTGAAAGAGTAACAAACATCCATCCATCCATACTTACAAACTTTCGCGTTTATAATATTAGTAAGGATGAAAGGCCCAATTGTTTACCCTTTTATAACTCAGATTATCTAATACTTTTTAAACATTATTTACCTACTCTTTTAAGTACAAATATGTATTAGCAATAAATAAGTTAAGTAAAAAAAATATTTAAACAAATCAATCCACAGTGCCAATATAAAATCGAATCAACCGTCTCACGCCCATGAATCAGTTCACGAATAACTTATTAGCAAAATACAGCCAAATCGAGTTTTATTCGGTATCGAATCGGAAAATCAGTCGGGAAATAATCGAGATACGAGTATCGAATCGTAACGGAAATTGCGCCGTTTGCCATTTAATAAGGTGTCGCGATGTTGGCAAGTGTCGCGCGACCAGCCACTATATTATGCACTGTTTACTCATTAATTAAATTAGGCCTTTTAATATTCACCCTTCACATCCGATTCGAATGTTTTACTGAAATCACAGTCGGGCTAACTTTTCAATAGCATCATCATGTGTCTCTTTCCAACTATGTTGAGGTCAGCTATCAGTCTAAACAGAAGTAGCGTAATACCAGTATTTTACATGGAGCATCTGCCTATAATTATGACGTCCACAACCCAGTTACTGGATAATACGACCGTCAAAGATACACAGCCGGGACTTACTACGGCTTTACGTACTTTCCGAGGCACGGTATGTAAAGATGGTCACCCATCCACGGACCAACCGGGCCAAAGCGGAGCTTAACCCGATCGATCGACCTGTGCGGCTGTTATTACATAGCCACAAGGATCTCTACTCTGTTTTTTAAATCATGTTTTTTTTTTTTTTTACGGTAGGTACAGTACAAATATTTCTTATGTTAGTTTGAACCTTATATTTTGATTTTCCTTTTATTTGAAAATCATCTTCTATGTTTATTCATTAAAAAGCAGTTCTTCTTCCAACCAATGATCGAACTACCACCGAAGATAATATATCTCGGAATTGGTAAGACATAAGTATTCTTTAGAAGATTGCGGAGATACTAACTAAGAAAGGATTTCCCGGAAAAGTAAGCAGATAAAAAACATCGTTCATGTTTCGATAATTTTTTACCCAATAACTACAGTGTTAAAAACAATCTGTTTTCTTATGGGAAATAAAACCCTCATCATTTTAGACCCTTACCGCTGTAACTGTAACAGCGGTAGAAAACAATTAACCTTTCCGCTGTTATTTAAGTGTGAAAATACAACCAATCTTAATTTGATTATATATTAATAATAGGTATGTATTATGATATCCATTTATACCTTGAGCAATAACTGATTGTGTGTCTGTCCAAATGTTGGCATATGATTTTTGGTATCTTCAAACTCAAGTAACAGGTTAATTGTAGACTTTCGTTGTAGTATTAAAAAAATATTAAATGTTTTGATTTTCTGCCCGACACTAAAATTTTTTGGTACGAAATTAATTAATGCATTGCTTCTGCAAACACTGGGTCACTGATTAAAGAAGGAGAAACCCAATCGGAACCAGAAGTATATAATTGGATCAACCACCGTGGCTCATCATCAGTCCTGTGGGTGTTTCAAAACAAATATCTGGATGACCGAACCTTGCTCGGATTTTTTTTTCTTTTTCGTTTTCTAAAAATAAAACCTGGCTAGATCAATTTATCGCCCCCAAAACCCCCTGCATACTAAATTTCACGAAAATCGTTATAACCGTTGCCGAGATTCAGATTATATATATGTATATATCTACAAGAATTGCTCGTTTACGGCGGAGATTTCTTGAAAAAGGTCTAAAAGGCGGTTTTTTAAAGCAGTATTCTCTTTAACCGTAAATAATTTTGAAAGCTAAAAAATATATATTTTCGAGTCTTTTGTTTTGCATACAGTGATGGAACCCAAAACATAATTAAACATACTTTAATGCATCAAAAAATCACCAAAGTCACGTCTTAATTATCTTTAAAAACAGTTTATCCCTTCAATAACAATTATAATTAAAATGGAAATATTCCATAAAATTCTAAATGCCAAACTGCATTCAGTGATCGATTATTTATTATGAAATAGTTAATATTTACTAATTTTATACGATTTTATATGCATTTTTACGACATACGCTTGCTCATTTATTATTCGAATTTATTACCATAGATTTTAACCCGTATCGGATTGGATTATGAACTATTTTCGCTCTGAATAACAATTATTTAGAGATTAGATAGATATGGACTTAAAGTAGTAGATAGATATGGAATTGATTCGGACGCGGCACAGCGATGTTCTGACATTTACAATCAGATCATGTCGGGCGCACCAAATTTACAGATACATGGAGTGTGATGACACTGGTGATGACCAGTGATTGGAATAGGTAGAGCTAATGTACCTAAAGTTCAAAGAACAGAGACAAAAAGTGGAGACATCCTTACGACAATTTTTTTTTCGGAATATTTGTTTCGAGTTTCGGAACATCACTTAAGTACATTTAATATTAATGTCATTAATACAGTAAACTAATTGAATTAATTTCTGTTTACGTTTAGTTCCACAAAACGAATAAATGGTATGAAAAGCTATAAAATTGATTTTTTTTTACCTATACCTTGTTAGTTCTAATTATTAAAGCCGGTATGTAAATTACATTAGCTTCCGCGCTTACTTACGTCGTTAAAATGAAGAAAAGGATATTATTTCTTGAAAACAATAAAAATCGTGCATACTCTTTTTTTTAAACAGAAACAGGAAATGAATTCGATAGTTGTTTTAGTTTATTAATTTTAGTTGTATTTAAGTAATGTTCCAAAATCAAATCAAATCAAATCATTTTTTATTTGTGTAACATAGGTAGTGAATACAGTTCTTAAATTAAAGTCGCTATGTTATGCCAAGAGGCGTACAAATATGTTTGCATGCGAAATAAAATATGGATTATGCGAGACCTAAACATAAGTTACCACCTAATTGTTTTTCCGAAATTCGGAAAAAAAAATAGTCGTAAGGAAGTCTCCACTTTTTGTCTCTGTTCTTTGAACTTTAGATACATTAGTTCTACCTATTCCAATCACAGGTCATCACACACATCAATTTATCCGCCTTTAGCCGAAATACACGCGAATAGACAAATAGAACGATATTCTAGTAAAGTTTACGGCTATTTAAACTGATAGCGACAGTTCGTTTAGTTGTTATTGTTGTAAGAGTAGCCGTTGTAGAATTGTATTCACAAGTTGTTGATAAAATTTAAAGGAATAGGATTTATTCTAAAAATATAGGTATAGGGGCATAATGTTCCTCTGACATTGTAGGGTGGACCTACTCGGAAAGTACCTAAATATAGGTATAGGGGCATAATGTTCCTCTGACATTGTAGGGTGGACCTACTCGGAAAGTACCTAAATATAGGTATAGGGGCATAATGTTCCTCTGACATTGTAGGGTGGACCTACTCGGAAAGTACCTAAATATAGGTATAGGGGCATAATGTTCCTCTGACATTGTAGGGTGGACCTACTCGGAAAGTACCTAAATATAGGTATAGGGGCATAATGTTCCTCTGACATTGTAGGGTGGACCTACTCGGAAAGTACCTAAATATAGGTATAGGGGCATAATGTTCCTCTGACATTGTAGGGTGGACCTACTCGGAAAGTACCTAAATATAGGTATAGGGGCATAATGTTCCTCTGACATTGTAGGGTGGACCTACTCGGAAAGTACCTAAATATAGGTATAGGGGCATAATGTTCCTCTGACATTGTAGGGTGGACCTACTCGGAAAGTACCTAAATATAGGTATAGGGGCATAATGTTCCTCTGACATTGTAGGGTGGACCTACTCGGAAAGTACCTAAATATAGGTATAGGGGCATAATGTTCCTCTGACATTGTAGGGTGGACCTACTCGGAAAGTACCTAAATATAGGTATAGGGGCATAATGTTCCTCTGACATTGTAGGGTGGACCTACTCGGAAAGTACCTAAATATAGGTATAGGGGCATAATGTTCCTCTGACATTGTAGGGTGGACCTACTCGGAAAGTACCTAAATTATTACTTAAAAAAAATGAAATTATTTTGTATTGCCTTATAAAAGCAGTTTGGGAATAGGTACGTTATTTGCCGTAGTTTAAAGAAACATGAAAACTTAACCCGAAAAGTTTGTGATACGTAAGCGGTATCCATGTCCCATGTATTCGCAGGTTTCATTTTATTGACACGTAACAAAGTGTAAGCCGGTTAGTTCACACAAAACAGCGAGGTAATGCGGCGGTAACTGTTAAACATTGGCTCACTCACTCCCTCGGCCGAGGGGCTCGACTAGTGCTGCTAATGCAAGGAAACCCGATTTTTTTCGAACCGCGAAAATTTAGGGCCTACAATTTTTTTTTAATCTTTTGCCTGTTCTTACGGTTTTCAAATAATTTTATTACTTTATTTTGAAATGTATTTTTTTATGAAACGGGATGGTTTTCTTAAAACTCCTTAATGCTAAATCCAAAATTGTAAGTGATTTCTTCTTGTTCTCTATGAAATTATTGTTTATTCAGAAATAAACGAACTGAAGTCGCAATGGCACCTAACGAAAATATTTTTTAAAGTAGGAGTATCGTTAAGGCACCGCGATAGAGCAACACGAATCATCGACGTTCTCGCTGAGCTACAATTACATACAACACTATTCGCGGGCGAACAGGGGGTTAGTGAAAGACCGGGCTATCGTACACTTGATGCGATCATAATGATTATTAACATGTGAAGGCTGGTGCCAGGCGGCGACGTACGCCGCGCCCCAGATATCTTTGACATAAGTCAGTTATTTTAATACAAGCAATTAGAGGTTCCCACTGGAGCCGACGAAGTTTTCGATTAGCAGTCTGCGGTTGTCTTTAAGTGGATTTTAAATTGCTCGCCAAATCGATAGGCGGCTAGATTTGTTGGGGCCGCTGGTTGCGCTTTAAGTTCCGTGTTGGTTATTTTGGTAACATAGCATTTGAGGGTTGGGTGTGTGTGGTGTAACACGATAAGATTTTTGTGCAGGTTTTAAAGTTTTGTTTAGATTTTTTGGGAGATAGCATTGACAGGGTTATCTAATCTTCGTTAAACAAAAAAATCAAATTTGATTTACAATATTTTTCTAGGTAGCTACTTTTAATTTGAAAAAAAAAATCTGTTGCATCAAAATGCCTTCGTCACACTAAGTATTAACCTTGCAACTTTAAGTTGTGCCCACGTTACAAAAATGTTTGCAGTCAAAAATTAAAACTAAACTTTCCTTACCAGTTTCTATACTAAGCCAAGTGACATTATGATAAAGTTCCGCGCATTTGGCCGAAGTAGGTGTTGCGGTCGACTTTAATGGAGTGTCGACATTCTAGCGCGATGTCGGACACTTATGCCTACCAGGCGAACTTTGGCACGAGTTTGAGACAAGTTCGAGTGCTGAATTCTCCACGATGTTGTCGTGTTATATTTTGTGTTAAGCAGTACCTAACACAGCGTCGGTTTTTGATAAGGGAAATCGGAGTGTAGAATTTGTTCGCTTTATGCTCCCATTCCAGGCCATTTGATTGATGGGAAATGGATAAAAAAATTATTATAATAAAAATAAAAAATAAAAGGTGAGCTCAAAACTAAAACATCGGTGTGACGAAGTTTCAGAATTCCTTAGTCATAGTTTGTTTTGGCGTCGTTTTCGGAACTATTCGACTAAAAAGACATACATATTTTATTTTGTAGGTACCCTACGTTTCAAACCAGTATGCAGTTAAGACGGGGCTACTCGACGTCACATGTGTTTAGTTACACGCTTTTTTATTGGAATAGAACTACCGACAGTTTTACTGACAATCATTTATACACAGGGGGTTTGAGATGGAGTTTCAGAGCGAAAACCTAATCTATAATATACTAGCCTTTGCCAGCAGCTTCGCCCGCGTGGGTGTTAAATATTATCCCAAAGGGACGCACAACCGGAATAAAAATATTCTATGTGTTAATCCAGGTTATAATCAATCTATGTGTCAAATTTCATACAAATCCCTTGAGCCGTTTATGCGTGATTGAGTAACAAACATCTATTCATACAAACTTTCACATTTATAATAGGGTTTTTTTTTTTTTTTTTTGGGTGGGAAATCATCAAATAACTTCTCCCGCTCTGGTTGGAGCGGGAGGGCGTGTCAGACTTTTACTGACTAAAACCCACCCGTGTTCCCTCAGTTGCCTGTGTGCTAGGGGCCGCGGTATCTCTTTCGAACAACCCGCACCCCTTAGAGCATCAAGTTGCATAAAATCTTCATGGAGTAAGATTTTCGTGTGAAACTTTTTTCACGTGATACCTATGAGGTTCTTCTTTTAAAAAATGTGCAACATTCGATTTTTGACTTTCAATTGTTTTTTTAGTCAGCGTAGACGTAAAAATGGATACTTCGAAAATCAGAGTTATTTTTGAATACGAGTTCAGACGCGGATCTAACGCGGCAGAACCGGCTCGCAATATCAACGTTGCATTTGGAGAGGGACTGTTAATGAATGCACCGTGCGTTTTTGGTTTAAATGCTTTCGTAATGGAAACTTCGACTTGAAGAACGAACCACGTGGTAGACCGTCCTTCAATTCAGCGTTATTCACACAGGTGAATAACGCTGAATTGAAGGAGATGGTAGAAGGTGATCCGAGTCAAACTACCCAGGAATTAGCGGCATGGTTTAACGTTACACTTACCTACAATATTGACTAATTTGCATCAAATCAATAAGATAAAAAAAATATGAAAAATGGGTGCCTCATGATTTGACTGATCTGCAGAATGAAATGCGTGTTGAAACTTGTGTTGCCTTGTGGAATCGGTACAGAAATGAAGGAATATTGGATCGAATTGTGACATGTGACGAAAAGGGGATTGTTTACGATAACCGTAATCAAAAAATGCAATGGCTGACCCCAAGTCAAACGCCGCAACAGTGCCCTAAAGCAACCCTAAAGCTTACCAATAAAAAGGTATTAGTAACTGTTTGGTGGTCTCTTCATGGTGTTATTTACTATAGCTTTCTCAGGTCTGGTCAGGCAATAACAGCAGACGTTTACTGTGCCGAACTTCGAACAATGATGGTGAAACCGGCAGTGAAACAGCCCCGACTCGTGAATCGATCTTCACCATTATTGCTCCATGATAATGCAAGACCTCACACTGCACGAGAAACCGTTGTAACTCTACAGGAGCTGCAGTTAGAAACTATACGTCATCCTCCGTACTCGCCAAACCTTGGTCTAACGGACTACCATTTGTTTCGTGATTTGGACAGTTTTCTACGTGATAAAAATTTTCTTCCCAGGAGGCAGTACAAAATGCTTCCACACAGTTTGTCGAATCTAGATCCTCAGAGTTCTATCATAAAGGCATAAATGAACTTCCGTTTAGATAACAGCAATGTATGGATAATGAGGGTAAATATTTTGATTAAATAAATATGTTCTCTATGTTCTCTGATCTTAGAAAAAAACGAGTTTCAATTTTTCAGTACAAACCAGCAACTTTATACTTTAACCCCTAATAATATTAGTAGGATTTAATCAATCTAAATAGATTATTTTATTTTATTTTAATAGGGCACTAAAATATATTTTTTTAAACACCTTGATCCCTAGGCAAATTTTAATGGGTGTACTTATTTGCAATTTTCAACTTTTATTTTAAATTACGTCGACTCTAACCGTTTTATAAATTATCAAGTCCTTGTTTAAAAGAGCAAGGTGATCCGTAACTCAGGACCCTCCTATCTCAGACACTTTTCTCTATTAAAGATTGTGCATTCTATTAACCTGCCTGTATGCAATATTCCTGTAAATTGGGATAAATAAAGATTTACGAAATTCGACCATAATTCTTTTAAATTTGAATCAAGAATAAAAAAAATAGCTTTCTGCATCGTCATTACTCCTCCGTCCCCGATATTTTCGTAAAAATGGGTACAAAGTTTTAGCTTCACGTATCTAGGATAAAGTGGCCAAAGTAATCATTTCTGCCGGTTTTACTAAGAAAGGAACCCTAACTTTTTGAAGATGTTTTTTTCTGTATTGTACTAGGAACTGTTTTGTAAACAGTTCCACTAAGAAATTGCTAAGAATTTTGCGGCTTCTTAAAAGCCTCCACAGCGAGAGATAGTAAAAAGAATTGTCACACCAAAAATAAATTATAATATTCATATTACAATAAAGTCTGAACAAATATGAAATAGTATCATACTGCTCTAGTGGAATTAACTCAAGTTGCAAGAGAACGCCGTTGTCAATTCAGCAAGGTACACTGCGTTTTACAAACAAATGGGGTCCACTATTATATTTTTCTGTTGAACTTATTCCGTGAGTACCAATTATTTTACAAGACTGCTAATACGGGACAACTATAAACTGGCAATGTTGTTGTTCTAACGAATTATTTATCTTTCTGAAGGATTGAGACTAAGTAGAATTAAAAAATTAAATCAGGAAAATGAACTTGTTCATTAATATGTAAATTTTTCTATCACTGAAGACTTGTGAAAGGCATAAAAACGTCGGTAGAATATCGATTATTTTTATGTTCATAAAGGCAGATTATTTCAAAACTGAAATGTTATTGACATGATATGGGCATGTGATACGGAGGAATGAGGAAAATGTCGTGAGGAAAGTTTTGAGTGTGAATGTAAATGGCTTTACGATTAGGGGTCGACGGTCCACCAAAGAAACCTTGGATGGACTGTGGCAAAGATGGTATGGCTAGAAAGGGAATGACTACCGAGAATAAGACGATAGAGAGGTTTAGCATTAGAAGATATGTTGCGTTGACTACAAATAGATTGGGAAACGGGCGAGATAATGATGGATGACACAGTTTTCTTGTTGCATCATCATCATCATTTCAGCCGAAGGACGTCCACTGCTGGACATAGGCCTCCCCCAAGCTCCGTCACTTCGACCGGTTCTGTGCTTCCCGCATCCAGCGGACTCCTGCGGCCCTCACAAGGTCATCGGTCCACCTTGTGGGAGGCCTTCCAACTTTACGTCTTCCGGTGCGCGGTCTTGTTGCATAAATTGATCTGTTTTTCTATTAAAGCGACTGCGAAACTTAATTACTTACGTACCTAATTAATCATTAGTTTAATGATTTTTTTCAGTGGTAACTTGTAAGCCTTGGCCTTCAATTTCATACTTAACGTTTAAGAGAACTACAATTCCGTTAAAAATAAAAAAGATAAATCTTAGGTTTCCAGAAGAGAATAAAATAAAGTACCTAAGTGATTTATATCATTAAGACTTCCACATACCGGCGCGACGCGACTTGAGTAGGTAGATCAATTTCCATAAAGTTTTAACAAAAATTGTTCTTTATATGTCGCGTCGCGCAGTCTGCCTTTAGTAGTGAACCAAAACTAAATTGTTGAAAACAAAAATATGAAAAATATCAACAAAACTACTTACGCTTACAATCTGCGCTTCCTACCTTCACATTAATGACTTTTTTAAACAGGCGCGACGCGACACTTGTAGAACAAGTTCCATGAAGTTTTCATAGAATTTGTTCTACGAGTATAACGACGCGAGCGTCGCGTTGCGGTAGTCTGCACGAGCCTTAAGGCTTAGATACATTCGTCTAGTAAACACGACGAATGTTGTATCATCAATACGAAAAAAGGAAAGACTTACACATGCATATAATCAAAAACGCAACGCAAGCGTTCGCAAAGTTCGAGAGAACAGCGTGCGTCGCACACTTATATCGAAAATATTAGGACGGGAGCCCACTCCTGTCGGCCGGTCGATCGAACCCTCACGCCATCGCCACTCAAACACGCCTCGCGCCTTAATGAACTTTGTGTCACTATTCACCATACAAGTACCTACACTTTTCCGTACCACTATCGTGTGTTACGACGAACAAAGCGCCTAGTGTGAAGTCGAACGAAAAGGGTTACATACCTCTCCTGGTTTTATTGTACGGCCGGCACGACTCTTTTTGCAAAGTCAAATAGGCCGCTGGAACGCACCAAAGAAGGAATGAAGAGTACGCGCCATATGAACATGATGTGAGGGAATGTCTGGCTAAAAGGGAAATGGCGACAGCAATATCTAAACTTCAGTTTTGGCCAGATTCAGTGTTTTTTTTTCCAGTGGTGGAAAAATGTCAATGACACATTTTGAATGAGATGCCAATAAGTAAAAGTAAAATTTAATCCTTTCGAATAAATACACGGTAACTTTATTTAACCTTGGCACTGAAGAAACATTCAATTTCACTGATTTTCCTTCAAAATATACCACAGAGGATTCTAAAATAGAGGCACAATTTATATTTTCACAAAAAGGCTAGTAAAGTAACGTTCCACATACGAGACTTCCAAAGCCTCAGCAAATTTGATAAGCGATCGAAAAAACGGATTTTCACGGAAATAAAAATGGAGGTTGTATAGTGCTACCCATTCTTTGAGCTAAAATGGAGGTTGTATAGTGCTACCCATTCTTTGAGCTAAAAACCTGACTGAGGACCTTTTTTTTGTTCAGGCTGTAAGGCTGTTAGGGTTTAGTTTTCGGTCTCACCTTTAACTTTAGTTTCAAGGGCCACAGAAAACTCTTGTTATGGTTTCATATTTTAATTTCGATTCAAAGTCGTTTTGAAGCTGCTTTTTAAAAAGATATGTAGACACACTTATCATAAATATAAACAACGCTTATCTTATCACAAAGACACGCCACGCAAACGAACAGACGTACGACCTTTCCAGTAAAATTGGTTAGAACACAACACACAACAGCACAGATCCTATGTACCTCCCACTCGTACCTATCCATACGCCATTGCACCATAACAAGTTGTACCTCGAAGCGCGAATTCTAATTACCACAGAATAATATCCACTGTAGGAATCGATCTAACGGCGGTCTGTGGCCCCCCCTCCCGTAGAGCCTAGTGCCTGGCCACCCGCCTCCCCCACAATGCAGGCCGAACTGAGCCTATACCTATACCTAGATTAGAAGTCATTGCTAATGATTTGTTAATGTTATTATTATGTGTTAGAATTCGCGCTCGAAATGCCACAAGCACGCGTTCCATTGGACCCCCCCGCGATTATACTGATTCGAAAACACGTAAGTAATTTTAAGTTAGTAGTTGGACAAATTTGCATTCCTATTTACTGTTCACGGTGTACGATCTTCTTTTTGAGATAGACGTGACCTAGCTAACTTTTAATCTTGCGTTGTTTTCCGAAAATATGATATTCTATCGGAGCAACGCGAGCCGTTCCCGATAGTCTTTTAATTAAAAATCATTCTAGTCTCTGTAGGAGATTCGCATCACATGTTCTGTTTTTCTTCCTTTTTGGCAGAACGTCAAAAATCGGCTCACTACTAGAAGGGTTAAAGGCTTTCGGAATTTCGATCTAGGTTTCATAATCATTTGATATTTCCAATACATTCGGTCAATTAAATAGCAATGATGGTGGTCTTTATCGAGATTAATTATTTAGATTAACGTGCGCATAAAACAAGGCAAGTCAACGCTCCGTCCAGCACCGCTTCAAATCCCAAACCCCGAGAGTGTTCAGCTCAAACTCCAGAATCCCTACACCGACGACATCCCGGATGTCAGGTTATATGAGATTACGATGGCTCTGAAGCAGCTTTAAAAACAACAATGCGCCGCGTGTTGACGGAATTACCTACGGCCGAAATCCTGAGGGGCGGTGGAAAACCCGTTCTTAAGGGCCTCCAGAAGCTGTTCGATTCATACTCGAGGGCATAACGCCACAGGCATGGAACAGAGGTGTGGCGGTACTCTTTTATAAAAAGGGCGACAACACTCTCCTTAAGAATTATAGGCCCATCTCACTTCTGAGCCATGTCTACAAGCTGTTTTCAAGAGTTATCACGAATCGTCTCGCGCGCAGGTTTAACGACTTCAAGCCTCCCAAACAAGCTGGATTCCGAATAAATGAGTGCGCTCACGCATTTTATTCATGCATAATTTATTGATGCTGTAATTTAATTTTCGCGAATTCGTTTACCTCTCCTTGTTCGGAGTTACAGAGCTTTTGAGTTAAATCCTCGGGCCTATTTAATAAACGTGACAATTTTGTCAGTTTTTGATAAGTAAGTCTGTCCCGGCAAGTGCCGTTTAATAAAGATGACAATTATCTCCAAATGTGACAGGTTTTTACTGACAAATTTGTCAAACCAAGAACCCGTTTAATAAAGGCGACAATGGTCAGATTTTACCTGTCGAGTCTCTAAGAAAATATTGATTGACTTATTTGTCATCATAAATGACAAATTTGTCACTTTTTTGACATATTTGTCACAATACAATATCGAGGCGTGCATATTAAAGAACATGAGGGTTATATATACAAAAAAACAATTCTAAGTCCGTTTTTAATTTGAACTTCGTATGTGTTTGCTATTTGAAATGGACGCCAAATTAACAATTTTAGTTTCGACAGTAGTTTTATACACTCGAAATCGTTCTAGGAATATTCTATCACTTAATTGAAAGTATATTCATGGTTTAAATGTGCGACGTCGTACAGTTTGCACCAAATATTCATCATCACTACCTACTACTGCTATCCGTCGATGACGTTAACACCATTTTTAAAATTATTCGTACTAATGTAACTGCCAAATTGCCTTGACATTGGATGAAGTGCCTATCGAAAATTTCTGACAATTCGACAAATATGTCCACCTGTCATGACAATGTTTAATAAAACATATTTGACACTAGTTTTTCCGGACAAATTGTCACCTGCCGTCTGTCAAGAGAAACTGTTTATTAAACAGAAATAGTCGTACACCGAATTCTCACGATAAGTCGACATATTTGTAGATTTTCCACAATAATTTGTCTGAATCTTTTTTAATAAAAAAAATGTCGGATTGTCAATAAAATTGTCGCCTGTCACCTGTCTTTGTTGGATTGTCAATTTTCGCCTGTCACCTGTCATTGTCGCGTTTAATAAATAGCTCTCTGGTGTAGTGATACTATTGGTAACTTTAACGATATATTAAAAACAGTGAAAATCTACGTGAACCTTTGCGCAATTCCTAAAAACTGTTTAGCTCGCATTACTTTAAAGATTCTTTTACTGATTTAATCTTTTAACCTTTACCGGTTATGCTTAGAACTCTTCGCAGATACAATAGAGATGTACCAAATACCTATAAACCTGATACCGCAGTTTGCCGATAGCGGTGGCGCGATGGAGGCCGGGTCCCGAAGTAGGGGTGGGCCTATCGCCAATTAGGACATTATTACAATTACCAACAGACACTTGACTCTGGCTTCAACTGAGTATAATGTTTGATACGTAAACTTAATTACTCATGAAAACAGAAATAAGAATCCTAATTTTAACAGCAAATTGAAATAAAGTAAAATAAAAAAAGCTTGAGCTTATTACTTTAGGTTTTGGAAAAACAAATAATAATATGAATTTTAAAGTAGCTGTTTTCAGTCGGAAAAGCTTTAGTAAAGTTTTTTTCGGACATCCGAAATCACAATAACTTTCGAGTTCGTAGAAAATATTCGCCATCGTTTTGGACTAAAATCAACGCAGTTTCTACACAATGCTCCAGCCGGCTTCAATAAAAGCACGCTAGGTACCGTCCAGATTTGCAATAACAATCAATGAAGCCTTACTTCTCTTTTTACCGGAGATGGAAATATTGCCTACGAGCATTCCATATCTAGAATTGCATTTTTTTTCTAGCGTGATCAAAACGCAGCTTGCAAAAAAAAACCTACCATCCTCCCAAAATCGTTCCAAAACTCATAAAACACTTTCCGCCAGAAAAAAAAATTGGTGACCACTACTAAAAGTTTTAGGAGAAGAGAGAGAAAGAAAATCTAATGACAGTTCGATTACTTTAATATTACCGAAACGATCAGTGACTCTTGTCGCCAACTGTACCTGCTACTTACTAGCTATTGATTTAGTGTCATAAAGTCCTAGGAAGGTCCGGTCTGCCCACAAATTTTCTTTCATCAAATCGGCTTTTTATTTTAGTCTAGTGGACCACATAAACAAAATAGTCCTAGGCTAACGAAGGGTTTAGAACAACGGGCATTTATTGAGTGACTGTGAAGCCGGACGGAAAAAGCCGTATATAATAATAAGTAGGTAGTTTACGCTTGGTTGTTGCGTTGAAAGCTCAGCTATTACATGCAATAAGACAATTTGTCTCAGTTCGTTACACAATGTTAAACAACTGCAGATACCTTGTTTAGTTTTCGCAAATCGTTTTGCTGTATGAGAACTGAATTATATGGTGACGTTTCGTTTTGAGGTACGGGACCTTTGAGAGAGTGTCAACTTTTTTTGTGGATTTGTACTCCTTACCTTTTTTTTATTAGAAAATGTTTTTTTTATGAACCTCGTTTTTAACCGACGAAAAAACAGAAGGAGGGTCTCAAGTCGAGGCGTAGTTATATTTTTATTTTATTTTATAACATAACAGCATCACTTTTACAGATTCGTCCGATATAGATATTTTTTTTTTACTATGGATAGGTTTGATGGTACAATTACTGAATGTGAAATGATTGGGTATATTATTACATTTATAGAGCAATTCTCCGTCATTTTAAAAATCACATCTAATACGACAGAAATAGCTTTAATTTTCCTACATTTTTACAAAGATGGTTACTGAGGCCTTTGATTGCAACTAGATTTTGTAGATTTTTAGGAGGACTGGAAACCCTCTGAAATCTCTTCGCGGAAAGAGTAAGAAAACGGAACAAAATTACTATCCCGTTTTTATACTCTTATCTCGAGTATTTCTGTGACAAAAGTGACACGAGATTAGTAGTTTACTGCCTTTTAGGTTATATAATATCCGTCCATATTACATGGGAATTAAGTATAACTGGCAAAATGTGGGTGAACTAGCCACCTTAGCTTAATACCTGACCACCTTAGCTTACCTTTCGGGGAAAAAAGACGTGATGTTATGTATATGTGTGTTTTTATTTATGAATAGGTACAGTTTTACGTTTTTTTTTTAAGCACGGTGGATCCGGCTATCCGTTTACGTTTACAAGAAAACAAGTAAGAGTATGGGGTTCGCTAAACTAAATATATAATTAAGAAAAATACCTTAATATAAAATGCTAGTAAAAAAGTTTTTTAGAGAACCAACCAACTAAAAACATCGCGCGTTCGAATATTTTTTTTTTTTAGAAACCCATCCATGTAGATTTTAATTCGATTTATACTTCGTTCGGCCCACAGAGTCCTACGTAAAAAATCCTGGTTCGTCCCAAACAATATACTTCTATCGTCCCAAAATATAATTTGAACTATTTTATTCCCACTTCATCCTATTTTATATTCCTTCTACGACCGATATTTTTTTTTGTTGTTTATGACAAACTTACTTTTTTGTACAATCGGCAAAAAAGGGTTACGTATTATTAAATATAACATCAATCAACTATTAGAAACAACTGCTCCACTCTGTCTTCTTTTCTAAACATATGTTAGGTGGACTCTTACCAAGTTATGGCAACCTGGTACTTCGAAGATATAAAGCGTGTATAACTGACCCATTTTTTTTTGTGGGGGCATACCTTCAAAAGTCTTTGGAGATAAGACTGAGGAGTGTGGGATATTAAATTTACCTCACTAAAACCACCCCACCACCCCCCCCCCCCTGTGGTCACTATCTACACATGGAAGGTCGTACCGTTACCTCTCAGAAGACCCCTCTGTGCAAAGCCTGTTAGGACACATCAGTTAATGTTAGATGTGCTCTTACCGAGTTATGCCAGCCTGGTACTTCAAAGCCATAAAGCGTTTTCTAGCTGACAGACATATGTTAGGTGAACTCTTACCAAGTTATGGCATCCTAGTACTTCGAAGGCAAAAAGCGTTTTCTAGCTAACATACATCTACCTATGTTGTTAGGTGAGCTCCTATGAAGTTTTATTGCAATCCCAAAATTAAAGTACCACATGACAGGTACCACATGTTTTTTGACCACTGAACAACTGTCAATGCTGTTCATTTGGCTGACACACGCCTTAATAAGCTGAAACTAGAGACAATGTCGCTCGTTTAGCTCGTCGAATGTCACGAATCTGGCGGCGACCTGCGCTGGGTCACAACTACGGACGGCGCCGCACGTTGCAAGACATTTTCTGTACGACCCTTGTCTCTTTGTGGACGCAATCAGCGGGCAGCCTACCCGCTGCCCAGCAATTATTCAAATACATCGGGCAATATTAGATAGGTGGGGCGGCCGATGCGTTTTGCATTGCGAATCAGTCCGACTTTGTGCGGGCACCCCCGGGAGCGGTAGTGTTTATGCGTGAACGTCACAGGCAGATTGTGGATTCTGCCTTTTGCTGAATTATCCATGCACTTGGGAATTCTGTTCGCTGTCGGCTGCCACGTCTGAACACTGCCCAGGCAGCATAGATATAGTAATGTGTGCGATTTAGTGGACTGCGATTTATTCTGTCTTTAGGGGCCGACCAACTACCGGAAAATACGTTCAGTCAACAATCCGTGTCCTGTTGACAAGTATACCAATTAATGATTGCAAGTTGGTTGCTGTTACCTGCCTACGGGTACTTTGTCGCCTGTAGGTACACTTTTTTCCAATTTTAGCGCGAGATACTGTTACAAAATATGAAAACTAAGTGTGAATCAAAATATGACAGATGTCATCCTATCGCGACTTTTAACAGGTTTATTGTCAAATAAAACTTACTGTGTCTTTGGCAGGCTATTGCGAAATATAACAAGACATAGTATATTTTCTTACAATGACTTATTATTATTGCTATGATACAATGTTGGATGTCACATAGGTATTGACAATTTAATTATTACGAGTAGTTATTAAAGAAATAACCTTATTGCGTTGTTATTATCATTTTTAAACTGATTTTTCCCACGCAATCAATGATAAATTAAATCATCATAATAGACATTAATCGATTTTAATTCTCTTAAGGTGTGTTTACACCAACAAAGATTTAGAACAGACAAAAAACCTGCACCATAATTGCGTAACACGCTATTAAAATGAATCTGAATAATTTTCAATGATATTGCTAATCCATTGCTTCATATGTTCGAACAATTGGTCTGTTCAGCAGTGTATTACGCAATAACTCCGCTGCTCTACAATATCATTGATGGGTATTGTTATTTAAGGGATGCGCTTTAAAGGATTTTTATACAGTCAACAATCAATCTGCCTAACTCTGCTGGTATTCATGCAATAACCCCTTTATTTGGAATGTAAATGTAAATGACACGACTATTTCAAGTGGATGACTTTAACACGCTTTATATTAGCTTCACTTGTATATTTGTTTGTATGTAACCGACTCCTTAGAGCGTTATTTTGTCCCACTTTAAATGGTCAGATTTCATTGAAACTTTGTAAACTTATCGAGGACACACAATTCAATCATTAAAAAAAAAAAAGAAAAAAAAAGGAAAAAAAAACACGTTTTGTAGTTAGCAGAACTAAAAATTAGAAAATAAATAAAAGTTTAAAAAACAAAAAAACACGCTTTAAAAACCAAACTAAAAAGGAGAAAATAATTTAATTCAATTAAAAAGCGTGGGGTGCTTGACAATAAAAATACCTCAAAAAGCACCCCACGCTTTTTAATTGAATTTTATTATTTTCTCCTTTTTAGTTTGGTTTTTAAAGCTTGTTTTTTAGTTTTTTAAACTATTTTCTTTTTCTAATCTTACTCTACGCCAAAGCAACCTAAGATTTTACGGAAAAATGCAATCATCTACAAACAATAAACCTATAGTTCATATGTAAGATTCCAATGTCAGATTGCATTACAGCTACATTATCGAGTGGTTATCTAAGAACTGTTAACAATGTCATCTTAGTCTATTGAACCATCAGTCTGTAATCTGTAAAGGTTTGAACTTGGCCTGTCTCTAATGTAGACTACAATTTAAGAGTAGGGACTGATGAAATCAGAGAAAAGGAAGGGCGCTTAGTGGTTGTTGAAATTAGTTATTCCGTATGGAATATATTTTGAACGCGCGTACATAATACTTTTCTATGAAACATCAGATTTTTTTAATAACCCACGAAAAATTTCTACGCTTGGCTAGAATCATTCATGGTTACAGTTTGCGCATCGATGTCCCGTACACCCTGTATATCTATCTGTCTATTAAGTAGGTGATAAAGAAGGCGAAAAGTAATCTGACGTAGGTATTACTATATCTATTATACAGGGTGTAACAGCAACCCTATTGCTATCCTTAAGCACTAAAGCTGGTGTAGAATCACTATTGTGTATAGTGGTTCAGCTCAAAATAAAATACTCTATGATTTGATACCAAATTTTCGGTTTCATATGTTTCTTAAATTCAAATCATAAAAAAACGTGTCACCGCACTACGTAGGTCAATAACTTTCCACGTTACTTGCCAATATCACGATAAATCTCTTCCGAGTGGTGTGTTTATTTCAATTTGAAAAGTTCGGTTTCTGGCATCAATGTATTAAAAATTCTCATAACTTCCGAACATGTAGAGATAGGATTAAAAAACCTTCCAAAATCATTTGATATCATCCAAAGAAGCCGTGCCCTTGATGTGTATAAACCCTTTCCGTTACACGTTGTATATAATACTCGTAGATAGATAGATAATAGAAATATCATCATCTGATTTATTTGTGTCTCCTTTACTTAGGGAACGCAACAAGTAGTTCTTGCTCTATCAATCATCATCGAATTTTTTGGCAGCCTTATTCCAACCCATTGCTGAATATAAGACTCCTCCCTTTTGTGCGGCTTATTAGTGGATTCGCACGAATCGGGTGAATTGACACTTTTTAATCGACAACTCTAGAAATATGTGTTAGGCAATTGGCACGTTTTAAATTGTATGCTCTTTGTTGCATGTTCCAGCAGTGAGCTTTTTTCATAAAATTCAAAATCCTTTGTTACTGCTTGTAACATCAGCTATTTGCTTGTGAAAGTCCCACCAAAACCGGTCCAGCCGTTTCGGGTATTAGCCGGAAAAAACAGACAGACAAAAAATAAAAACTTGTATCAAGTAAGTACCGTATATAACTTACATATGCATTAAATAAAAAGCTGTTATTTATATCAAGCATCTCTGAACACTAATTTCCACATAACACAATGATTATCTGCACGCTACTTAAATCCCGTCCGTTTTTGCCTACTTCCGATCCCGAAGTGGATCAAGGTCACGTGAAGGTCAAGAGCCGCCCCACGGACCGTGCGTCCTAATGAACTAAATGGACAATATTTTTCACCTCGGACAAGGATTATCTCCATTTCTACGAACTGCGCTCAAGGCAGTTCGTTTCAAATTCGTTTGAACTTTCCCCTATTCCCTTTTTCGTACGGAATTAAGGCTAAAGCATAGGGGCAGCCCGCGAATTCCACATTTTCTATATTATTTTTCCAATTTCCATCTTTGGTAGATGCAATCGCGAAAAAAAAACATCTGTTCCCTACATTTATGTTCGCATGACTCGTCAAAATGTAGGGAACAGCTGTTTTTTTTTTGCGATTGCATCTTTGGTCCCTTAGTAAAAGTTGTTCATAATGATGAGTACAATCTTCCATTACGGTTTGTCGCATGTTTTCAATTTCAACCTGTATAGGTAAACGAAATACTTCCGATGAAAGCCATAGAAAAATAATTTCACTAAAACTTACCAAAGATACTACAAACATTACTTGAACAAAACAACAATTTCCATCAATACTCCTACTAGCCTCACAGTCCTTCTTTTATTTTTTACCTCGTTTCAAACATCCGAAATAGCTTTACCGTCCCAATCCGCTTCGCAAAGCCACTCCGGAGCGATACACCGCCACAGACATGAAGCAAAAGTGTTGAACACCCGAGAAATAACTTGCACCCACGTTATTAACTTTGATCAATATTGGACGGGCGGTATTCGATAGTCAAAGGTTGGCCTTATAGAGCCATGCAGCTTTAGGCAGTCAATTTAAAGCATCATTTCACCGAATCGGTCAAATGAATCGTACTGGTTCGTATGATAGATGATTGGATGTTTATTACTTGATTATGCAAAAATGGCTGAGAGGTTTTGGATGAAATTTGGCAGTCAGATAGTTTATAACCTAATACGTTCCCGTGGGTTAATTTTCGAAGCCCACGCGGGCGAAGCCGCTGGCAAAAGCTAGTTCCAACATAAGCGTTGGCACAATTTCGGTCATAACATAAATAATTATACAGATCCATAACACTTTTTTTTTTTTGAGGGTGGGAAATCATCAAATAACTTCCTCCGCTCTAGGTGGAGCGGGAGGGCGTGTCAGACTTTTACTGACTAAAACCCACCCGTGTACCTACACTTAGTTATACTGTGACATGCAAAAATTGAGGTTTAAACTTAATCTTAAATACTGTTAGTAGTTACACTTCAAATAAAATTAAAATTGATTAGCAAACACGCACTAGGCGTGTGTGGCGGATTATGGCCCACTCCCTCTCAAAGAAAGGAAGACCTCCAGTCTGTGTCCCGCTCGTGGGAACATTATAGACAGAAGAACCATCTATGATTTATTTTATCTATGTTAATGCAGTTACGGGTAAGATTTTTTTCATTTACTACTGGCAGCACCGCCGACAAATGTCAATTGTCTCAATAATCAAAATTTGTTAATCAGTTTTAACCAATTTTGATTATTGTGACAATTGACATTTCACAACCGACGCAAACATTGAAAAGGGTATTAACCAGTGTATACCCTTTTCTATGTTTGCGTCGGTTTTCTTTCGATCATTCAGTATTCGTTCGAATTGAGTTTATGTTTTCGTCTACCTATATATTTAACCGTAGCCCGCGCGTACTCCACTAATAATTATTGTAAACTGTTTAATACATACTTACGGAAAATGGAACTTTTACAAGCGAATGTTAACTGGTATCACAATTAGAGAACGCATCAGGCGGCATGTAATATCATCAATACCCACTGATGTGACTGATCTTTTCACGGAGTGGTTAACTTTTGAGGTAAGTTCTTCTTTCATTATGTACCTCCTACTAAAATATTCACGAGTAGTATTATTTACCCCTTAACCACACGTCGCGTCGTGGTAAAACCCTAGACTAGTAGGTTCTTATTTGACCATAAGAAGATAACTTGCTACCAATTCAAGGAAAATACAAATTTGGTTACAATATTGTGTTAAGATTATGATTTTGAAAACACATTTCGGAATTGAGCCCTCTGATCTTAGTTGTATCATCATGGCATCGCCTAAAATACTATTAATATTAAACGCCTGGCACAGATATATACACATTAATCTACCTAAAATACCTTAGCAGTAAAGTAAAAATCAACTTTATTAAACCTTCATATTTTATATGTCCCTTACTACGAGCAATATGGAATTTTATAAGTTTGTTTATAGAAGATTAGTACTATTAAATGACATAGATTTTACATCTGTACATTCTGGGGTGCAAATCCATACAATTTTTGGTCATGTCCTAATGTGCCATTATCCTGGCCAAAAAAATCTAATGAAAAAACTAAAAAAAACACGCTTTAATAGATAATTATTTCAGAAAAACAAATTATGGATAGAGCGAATACATGAAATCATTTTAATAAAAAAAAACTTAGGGTTCTTGATATTAATATTTTTCTATTAAAGTGTGTTTTTTAGTTTTTTATACTATTATTTTTTAACCTGTTATTAAATATGTCGCTGACCAAGTATATTTTTTCCCTAGACCATACTTGAGACCTGTAAATTTAATAGGTGTCAGGTATAAAAATAAATATGCGACCACACATTTCATTCTATAGCTATTTAACTGTATAATGCTGTCCTAGGAATTATGGGCTATAAAGCCTTCCGTGCTTTCATGAGATTTTTTTAAATAAATCCGGGCGCATTTTAACAAATTTAGCGCATTCAAAGATTACATACAGGCTTGGAAGGCCTGAAGGATCTTGAACTGAAAAATGTTTCATAAGCTCCGTTTAATACCAGCTCAATGCAGTGAAATGACCCGAATATTGCCGTTTGGTCCTTTTAGGAAATTTTTAGTTATTTGGAAAAACCCATGTCTATTTAGCTTCCATTCAAGGTTATATTTGCAATTAAGGTAGTTTCTGCTACAAACGATATTTTATTATTTCACTAGGCCACTATCCTACACTTTACATTGATTTCGAAATATGTACACTAGCGACTCGCCCCGGCTTCGCACCGCCCGCGCGCCCGTTGGTTTCGCGCGAGCGATAAATCATTTTAAATCCGTAAAATCATAAGATATTACTGATTTAAAAGATGTTCATTTCAATGATATACTGTAAGGTACAATTTTGATCTACATTAAATGCACACCGTATCTTACGTATTTAATAAGATAATGATTTATAATGTACTGTTTAAAGTAGCTTCGTAAATATCCCATTATTTTTTAGTAATCATTTTTAAGATTAAAATGGAATCTATCGGAAACTTTTCTGGTGAACTTTTTAAGATAAACAATTTCGTAGTACATTATTTTGATCTATCTCGTAAGGTTTAGCCAACGTTAGCAATTTAAGCGCCCAAAAGTATGTTTTTACGACATCATTACAAATCTTTGAAATTCTCGGCCTTTCTCTACTATAATATGCATGTATTATCTTTCATAAAAAAACGTTCCGGATGAGATTGTCTAAATGATAGTGAAAACTGTATAAACTTCCATTGCATGGTTTAGAGGAAGTAAGCGAAGAAACAGACAGCCGAAAATAGCGACTTTATTACTTTATACTATTTAGAGATTTTCAAGGGGCTTACGAGGCTCACGAATAGAAGTACAGTTTTTAAGATGTCGTGTGAATATTTATATGTATTGTTTATTTTTGAAACATCTCTCACTCATTCTTTGCTAAAACTTAAAAGAATGAGACCAGCCTTTTATTTTTATTCATGGTCCCACCCCATCCACACAGCTGTATCCGCACAACTCGGTAGTCTACACTTACAATGTTCTTACAGATGCTCAGCGGCGTCGCGACTCTCAGGAAGAGCCTTCACAATTGAACTCCTGTTTCCAAACGAACTCTTGCATTTTAATTGCATATCAAATGACGCCAACCATGCTGTCCGGTGGGTTGCTAACCTCTATTAAAATGGGAACCATTGGAGACTCGTTCCTCCTATTTCTGCGGCTCTGCTTATATTGGTTTTCCCTTGCACAGTTTGTTGCGCTACCGAACATTATTTGTACACACTAAGCATGAAATGTTGCCAAGCAAACGTGTACGTACTCGTAGTATTTGCGGGTAGGTTTAGGAATGGTGGGGGGTCGAGTAGAGTGGGAGCCGTGGGAGGGTGGCGGCGGTCGCCCACCCTCGGGCCGCGCGGTGCGTGCACGGCCGAGGCATGAGGAATACCCGCATCGCCCACTGAGGTTTCAATATTCCATACCGAATTGCATTCAATTGCAACATTTTTGGACAAATAGAAATCGAGCAAAGCGGCCGCGTCGCTTGAACTGAAATCTTGAAAGGTTTTCAATATTTTGTTTGTCTTTGCTGGAATTTAATTTACTGTGAATTGTGAGTGGACAGCGTTTTATAAATAACGTCTGGAGGTAGGTATTGGATATAAATATTGACCTCGGACGTCGGAGTCCGCTGATGTTCGGGGTTTGTTTGCTTGGCTTTGAGAGAAGATTGCCGGAATACATTCTTATGGTTTTCATAGTTTCCAGATTTCTATATTATGTCTTTGGTTCGAGTTTTATTCCTCTGTCATCTGATTTGTCAAAACCAATTCGCCTTTCTAAAATTTCGTATGTTTTTAAACCATGTTTAGTCTCAAAGGACTAATAAGTTATCTAATTCTTGTAGAAAAAACAAAATGGGATTGTGAATTACGATAGGTATTCACAAAAAAACCTAGAAGGCCAAAGAAATCCTAAAAAAGACATCGCACCCTGAGACAGCATGTCGGTTTTTCCAATATTCTTGAATACAGGAACAAGATTAGTCATCCAGTTAAAATAAAACCTTCCCATGAAAGCGGCATGTACATCCACGTCTACGTATTAATTAATTAGCAGAATATTAAAAAAGAGTCAATGAAGAATATGCGTTGAGAATATTATGGAGATCAGTATCCTCAATATTCCCTTCAGATACCATTAATCCGTTATCTTTTGCAAAAGATCCTTGAAACCTGTGTCGTTGACTAACGTATTTTATACTTTTTATTAATATCTAAACAAGTATGGACCTACAGTCTCTTTTCTCGGGAGGAAAATCAAAAGGCAAGGATAATAATCGTTTTTGTTTTGTATTATATTATTTTATTATATAGTATTATATTATTTTTGAAACAAGGTTTGATGTTTTGTACCTATGTTTGTTTGTTAACCTTTCAGCTGAACGGATTTGGATGAAATTTAGCACATGGGTAGACAATGACTTGGATTGGGACATAGGATACTTTTATTCTGATATTCCCAAGGGATTGAGACTTATGCGGGTGAAATCGCAGGCGCAGCTAGTTTAATAAAATAAATAAGCCTAAGAGAAGGCGCGATTACTGATCACCCTCCTTGTTTTATGTTAAAAACATAAAAGTATTTTATTTAGTAAAGTCCATTTAGTTGGTATGTACACTCTTCTACTGCAATTTCAGTAGGTATACTTATTACGAGTACGACAAATAAAACTATTTAAAAACTGCGCAACCCTGCACGAAAATTCGTAATTTTCTTGACAAGCTCAGTTTTACCCATCTATATGTACTATCTCCATAATAACAAGCTAACACACGCACCTCGTCGACCAATTACTGATATTTTAAACGTTCATCGGTAGTCAGTCTATCGAGATATAGTCCGAAATTGCGCTGAGCTTGTGTGCTGTGAAGCCGACTAATTAATTATCGTCCTCTCCGAGACATGGAGTGTTTCGACTGAGTTCCACAAATGCATAGGTTAGATAGGAGGAAAGACAGTTCAGTTTCAGGTCGAATTCATTGCTAAGATTTAACAGACAAACAAACAAAAAAGTCAAACAAAAAAGTGACGATAAACGATTCAATACGCTTTTTTAATTTAGACGGCATCGTCACAGCGTCATTTTATTGTAATGTGATTATTTAAACTGTATAGAGTTTTTTCTCTGAAATAAATAAATAATAAAGAAGGGTTTATCACAAGGAGGTTCCTCTCTCAAGAGCTCTGACCAGTGGACATTATGTATTTTTTGTTTTATTTTATTCATAAATGTGTTTTATGTATATATGTTATTAAGAAACAATAATAATAAAGGGCACATCAACTCTTTACAACCCCTAAGTATTGGCTTTGTAATTAGAACCACCATGACTTAAAATCATTAATTCAGGACCAACATTGGACCATCCACAATGGACGTCTCAATAATTATATATCAATAAATTAATCCTAATCGCTAATTAGTTTGGGGAGGCGTTAAGACCCAATGCACCGAGGTCGGGTTGGCCACAGTAATTGCACGAACTTATATGGAATGCAAAGTGGGATGCTTAGCTTCGGCTAGATAACGCATAATGTGGCTCATTAAACATCGTGATAAACTATTTTATTATAACTAATGTGTTATTTTTCCATAAGGATACGGGAGACCTTTGTCCAGGAGGAGGAGGACTTGAACTTAAAATATTACTCTGTAGAATCATCATTTGCCTAACCTTTGCCCAGCTATGTTAGAGTCAGCTTCCAGTCTAACCGGACGCAGCTGAGTACCAGTATTTTAAATATCTAACCTTTACAACCCAGTTACTGGGTATTACGATACCCCTTGGTAAGACTGGTTGTCAGACTTTCGGGCTCCTGGTGACCCGTAACGACTGTCAAAGATCCATAAACGACAGCTGGGACCAACGGCTTAGCACTAATAGAATAATTACTAAACTAAGTACCGAATGTACCTACATTCGGTGCTTAGTTTAGTAACTACAGGCAGGTACATTTGAAGCTTAGTTATTAATTAAAACATATTAGTTATGAGGATTGCCTGGTCGGTCTAGCGGTCGCAAGCGCTTCTGCTGAACATGAGGTCCTAGGTTCGATTCCCCAAGGAGCATTCGGGCAAAATGTAATCGGGTTTTTATATCTGGAATTTTTCAGTAACAACCCGGAGTCTGGATTTGTGCCCGGTTGATGGCAATAGGCTCGCCCCTATTACATGGGACTTAAATAAAACTAGTGAAATGTGGGTGTACTACAGGTAGGTACACTTGTGCCAACTCTTTTGAAAACAAAGCCTGACGTTATGTTATGGTTTAAAAAAAAAATATTACAACAATTTTACTTTCGTAAAACTCCATTTATTTGGTCCTTCTGTACGCTGTATTTCACGTTGCTACAATACCAAAGAGCCAGCCAAACTTACGCCCTAAATCATAATCACGAAAGGCAAAAGGTCCAAAAAACGCCCCCGTCTGGCACAACTGGCCTACGTTACCAATTGCATGTAGAATTTCCATTGAACAAATAAAGCAAAACGCTGCCTTGCAAGTACAATACGACATAAATACAGCTATAACATGGAAAATATTGAATCGATTAATAAAATGGACGAAAAAGAAGGCCGGGAAATGAACGATTTTGAGGATCTCGAACTGCCCACGAATATTCCCTATTCGCATAGGCTTTTTTTGGTCCTTCACCTATGTGTGCTGAAGCGTGTCTATAGGAATTCTATGAAGCCAACGCAATATTAAATATAGGTAGTCGAGGGAAAAAAATATCCTTGAAAAAGATTACCGCAGTGGATCCGGAGAGTGATTTATTTATAAGCCATTAGTTGCGAAACTCTTCTGAAATCAATTCTGATTTGTTTTCAATACAGTTTAGAACGAGGCCACAATAGAGCGTCAGCAGTTAGCCCATTTCATACGTTAGATGCAAATGAGTTTCAAGAAGCGTATCCGCCGGGGCAGGCTAGCTTTACGTAACATCGGGCTGACCATGCAACGTGCAACAGTGTGGCGTCGTGTTACATTTGCCACAAGAACATACTGCGGACGACGACGTCTAATTTTCATAACAAAACAAAAGGAACGAACAATGCGACCCGGTGAGATGGAGGGACCCGCGACTGCGTACCTCTACTTAGGTTTGATTGAACGCATAAGAATGTGGGAGAAGCGGGTAACACCGCGCGCGCGAGCGAGACCGCACCGCGAACGAAAGAGAACAACACATCGCAATTACCTCGTGAGATTGTTGAATAAATTTACATTCAGTTGATTGAAATAATAATGAAATTGCCCCGGCACAGAACGTTCATACGGGATATTTAAATTAATAATAAAATCATAATATTATACAAATCGCGCACGTGATCCGTACAGCTATTTCTGTTTTATTTGGGTGGTTTCGAAGAAAAAAATCTTTTCTTGTGTTTACGTAATGTAAATTTCTATTGAAATTAAAATTACATGTTCGTTTCGTTCGATGTATAAAGACATTTAGATATATTCGCGTTAACAGCGCCCTCTGCAACTCTATTTAAAGTTAAATTATGCAGCGACTTATTAAGCCAATAGGGATGCTAAATTATTATGAATAAGTTAAATCGAATTGCTCGATGTTCCAAGTGGAGTCGGTAGGACAAAACTAATGCCTATTTACATTTAACCTAGGCCACATACATTGACATTTGAAAAGTTGTCGGTTCGTTTACCTTGTTTCGTGTGTTGACGGGTTATGTACCTATACCTAGATTTTGTAATTAGAGTTTCCTAATAAGAAGGTTGCACAGATACTTGTTGATGCATTAGTAGAAAACTACTTTAAGTCTTTAATCCTTTTAGGAACCGTTTCATTAAGTAACATGTGCGGGCTTGTGGCTAAGTAATAACAGCCACACGGGTAGACCGATCAGGTTAAGTTACGGTTGCCGCGGTTAGTCCGAGGATGGTGACAATTTTTACATACTGAGACCCCTCCGTGCCTCGGAAAGCACGCTAAGCCGTTGTTCCCGGCTGTCATTCGTGGATCTTTGACAGGCGTTTTTTTTTTGGGTGGGAAATCATGAAATAACTTCTCCCGCTCTGGGTGGAGCAGGAGGGTGTGTCAGACTTTTACTGACTAAAACCCAACCGTGTTCCCTCTGTTGCCTGTGTGCCAGGGGCCGCAGTATCTCTTTTGAACAACCCGCACCCCTGGCCGGCATCGGCCGTTGCAGACCCCACCAGTTGGTGCTGACATTTCTTTGAGGCGCGCGTGGAACACAACGCGCCGTCGACCCGGGCTTGGTCCTTACCGGACAGCGAGCTACCCAGTTACTGTGTTGCGGAGGCCAGATACTCGTAGGTAGTCGGTTTATGTAAAATACTGGTATAATAATGCATCCGAATAGACTCGAAGCCGACCCCAACATGATTATGTAGTTGGAAAATGGCTAGAGATATGATGATAATTAAATAAGATGTTTAATTATTATTACAATTACAATTTTTGTGCCAATTGCACGTCGATGAAATTTGCTGTCACAGTTTTCAGTCAGTGGTTATGGGTAAGAATGGGTTTGAAGGTAATATGCATGTCTACCAACTATTAATGTAGAAGCATCTTAAAACTAATGTAAACATGAACGATAAAATCCATTTTGGTAAGGGTAGTTTGTGTTTTTGTCCATAAAATAATCCCTTTTAGTAATGTAACGTTAGAAGATTAATTAACTGCAACACAAATTAAAAAAGAAATAGTCAAACAAGACTGCAAGATAGCCTTGTAAAACAGAATATCCTCATAAAAAGTCTTGAAAGAAAATTACACACTACAATTTCCCTTTGATTCACGTTTGTATTATCGACTTGTCAATACATAAAAGATTAGCACGTCTGTCCGTCGCCACCATATTCGTTTGTTCCATTAATTTACTTTAATGATTGGCACTGGTGCTTTTGTGACTTACTAATAGTGAATTTATGGGTGTCTGGGAAACGCTATTTATCATTCTTTATTATAATTGCGTAGGGTAAGAATCAAAGGATTTAAAACGTTCGACAGGCTTAAATTTAGTGGACTTGGCATGTCATTCTAAGACATGTTAATAACAAGCCGGCTGTTAAATTCTCACGTTTTTTACAAAGTGTTACATTGTCAACTTACATCCCCTTTGCCACCAATTTTCCGCGACATTCTGAGCTTCCTAGGTTTTTCGAATATTTCGACAATATTTTGCAATGCTCAAAGTTAACCAGGAAAGAGAGTATACAAAAGGAGCAATCTTTGGCTACGGAACCATTTTAAAATACTGAAAATAGGGGGAAACAAAATTAGCCAAAAAAGAAGAAAAAATATACTAAGAATAAAATTGAGGAAACCCTTATTCACCAGTAAAAAAGTTTAACAAAAGTCAGTCGTCGTGAAAGGGCTGGTGTTTTGAACGATAACAATATCTTTTCAAATGGGAACTGAAGGGAACATTCGGTACTAAATCTTTTAGACGGCAGAAGCGGGGATGTATGGAAGAGCAAGGAATTTTACCAAGGTTCCATCGACGCCGACTAGACCATAAACAAAAAATATTATTATATTCGGGTTCAAAAAACGATGTACAAAACCGCATTGAGAATAAACAATGACTGAAAGGCAATATCGGTTTAGCGACAAGCGTGAGAGCTAAGAAAAATACAACCACGCACAAACTCTTTAACCGCAAATAATCGCATTACAGATCCACACACACACATTTAAATGTACTTATCCTTGACCTAACCCAGCAAGGGTCAACAGACGCGACCCATCAGACGTATCAAAAACTATCCGAACGGAAAAATCGGGTGGGTCGGCGACGCAGTAAGGCGACGAGACGCCATTGACAAGAGAGCCACGTGCGCGGGCGACGGGCGCGCGGCGGGGGGTCATCGTAAAATGGTGCAGATGTCGCGAGCGACCCTGACCTAGCGCAAATGCTGGGCGGGTCACGTGGTCGGGCGGGCGGCTAACTTACTCCGGTCGTTCACCTTGAGACGGAGTGGGTAGCGAGAGGTGGCGACACCGATTTCTCGCTTATCAATGATACCTCCCTTCTGAGTTCCTCCACAGTGAAGATTCGTGTTCCATTCAAATTAAAGATGTACCCACGTCATCGTAATTCGAAACGATGCGAGTACATGTGTTAATTTAATGCCATAAAAGAATTTCTGCTGTAACCAGCTCTTACTGAAACTCTGTTTCACGTTTCAGCAACTAGTAATTACCAATACCTATTACTTATTGATAATTTAATTTCTTCACGAAAGGTCTTTGCTTGGACACACAACGACATTGATAAGCTGTTATTACTACAATGTTTGGTGAAGCAATTATGATAGAATTCAAAAAACAACATAAAACTTTACATAACAACAAGGTGTCACTTAATTATACACGCCGATAACAGACGCTAATCATATTTTACAAAGCAAAGCAATTACCTCGTCTATCAGATAACATTTTGTACGATACATTAGCTGCCTTTGAAACTTTAAAGGATTATTCATAAAATCAAAAGTCATTTATTGAAACGAGGCTGAGGATCAGCACTTTTTGAACGTCAAATTTACATGACACAGATCCTCAAAACGCCCACGCTTCACCACTTCCTAGATCTTTAGCTGGGAAGAAGTGACGCGACAAACTCCCCAGCAGCACAGTTGTCTGTTCAGTTAGAATAACTTGATTCTACCTATACAATATACAAAATGTTCAAACAGCAATCTATACTATCCATATTAATATTATTCATCCTACTAATATTATATATTATTATGTGAAAGTTTCCATGTCAATCAAAAGCTAGTGTAATCTGTCTATCTGCATCTTACCTTTTCACGCCAAAATAAACTGATTTCGATAAAATTTGGCAAGGGACAAATGGCATCCGGAGAAAAGACATGGCCTACTTTTTGTGTCAAAACGAATCCTAAAGGGGTTGATATAGTATAGGGCATTATAGGGGATGAAAGTTTGTATGGGAAACCTAGCATTTCTAAGTTATATGAAAAATGTATCCTTTTGGTAAGAAAAAAGCAATTGCGTTGTGTTGCGTTGTAAAGGTCACTACCCAAGAGGTCAAATTGGGGATGATTTTAATATTCACATGTATATTGAAATCTTTATGTGTACCTCTTTTTAAGCGATTGGAAATATATATAGTCTATCAGTTACTTTTCATGCCATAACGGCTGAACGGAAACGGATGCATACGGCCCATGACCTGGGTTAGAACAAAAGATAATTTCCGTCATTTACGCGGGCAAAATCTTGTAAGTAATAATATCTAGTAGCTGTTGCCCGCGGCTTCGCCCGCGTGGAAGTTGGAAATTATCCCGCGGGAACGTACTACCGGGATAAAAAGTATCCTATGTGTTAATCTAGGTTATAATCTATATGTGTGCCAAATTTCTTCCAAATCCATTGAATCGTTTTGGCGTGAAAGAGTAACAAACATCCTTACATCCATACGTACAAACTTTCGCGTTTATGATATTAGTAAGGATATTATATTATAGTAGGATTACTTGTGTATATTAAACTCGGGATGTCGCCTATTCGTTCGGTAGTCGTGCAGGTGGTTATTCATAGAATTATTACTGCTCTGCGTTTTTCCCCGCGACTGTACTTCGTATACAGTGTGACATTTTTGTAAAAATTGCTATCATATTTTTTTTATGTCAACATTTTACAAACATAAATATGTTTTTATTAGCACAGAACCAGTTGAAACGGGCACTTGTTAAAATTTCACCTATAACAACTACCAACTGTGTTAATGCTCAATTAATTAGTGAACACGTCTCTTAAAGACAACAAAGGCTATCAATTATAAGTCATTTGATATTTTTTTAATTGCATTTTTATATCTTATTGACGCTTGTTAAAGAAATGGTTTCAACCGGCAGAAGTATGACATTTTGTTTATCATTGTGTACATTTTACAAATGTTAAATTCATAGGGAACATGTTCTTGTTCTCGAATACGTTTAGTACCTATCAGTAGCGAGGCTATACAATGAGGCGAGTAATTTTTATCGTAGATTAACATCTAAAGATAGGCATACTTGGGACGTACTTTATAGAGCTAAGCAGGAAGCTTTCTTTCTGCAATAATATAATATATGCTATGTTATATGAGGGGTTTTTGTAGCTTACGAATAACAGCCGTACTGGTCGATCGATCAGGTTAATCTACGCTTGCCACGGTTTGCCCGTGGATGGATGGATGGCCCGGCCCATCTTTACTTATTCCATCCATGCCTCGGAAAGTACGTTAAGCCGTTGGTCCCGGTTGTCATTCGTAGATCTTTGACAGTCGTAACGGGACGTCAGTAGCTCGAAAGTCTGATAACCAGTCTTACCAAGGGGCATCGTTTTACCCAGTAACTGGGTTGTAAAGGTCAGATAGCTAAAAACTCCATTTAAGATATTGGTACTCAGCTGCATCCGGTTAGACTGGAAGCTGACAGACCTTAACTGGGTAGTGGAGGTCAGATAGGCAGTCGCTCCATGTAAAGTACTCTCATTATACTCCATGAGGCTGGGCAGATGATAACACTATGTTATATTCTAAAGGTATTCACAAGGTTTAACAAAACTATCAAGATTATTTATATTAGGTCTTTACCTATGAAATTGCCGTTTTGCAGTACTGGCCATTTCAAATCAAAATAATTTTTGTTTGGGTAAGAATTCTAATTTCAAATTAATTTTATTTTAAAAACATGGATTTTTTTTTCCAAAAGTAGTCATTTGTTTATTGATTAGTTTTACATTTTCATCGCATTTCAATCTTTTTCGTCATCATGGATACGTTAAAAATTCGAGTAATTATGGAATATGAGTACCGTCGTGGCAGCAACGCGGCACAAGCGGCACGCAACATCAACGACGTTTACGGAGCTAACACTACAAACCAACGCACCACCTGTTATTGGTTTGCTCGCTTCCGTTCTGGAAATTTCGACCTGAAAAATGAACCTCGCGGTCGTCCGAAGACTTTGGTCCACAATGACGAATTAAAGGCGATTGTGGAAGCTGATGATACACAATCTACGGCTGAATTAGCAGCAGCTTTCGACGTTAGCGTCAAAACAATATTGGTCCATTTGCGTCAAATTGGCAAGGTAAAAAAGCTTGACAAATGGGTGCCCCACGAACTCAATGATCGTCAGCGCGAAGTACGCGTCGAGACGTGCCTTGCACTGCTCAACAGACACACAAATGAAGGAATTTTGAACCGCATTGTTACCTGCGATGAAAAATGGATTCTGTTTGATAACCGCAAGCGCTCAGCAAGTTGGTTGGATCCTGGTTCAGCACCTAAACAATGCCCTAAACGAAAACTTACCCCTAGAAAAGTGATGGTCACTGTTTGGTGGTCTAGCGCATGTGTGATTCATCACAGCTTCTTACCAAACGGGGTGAGCATTACTGCAGATGTGTACTGTGAAGAACTGAACACAATGATGGAGAAGCTGGCACATCTCCAACCAGCATTGGTCAATCGCTCGTCTCCGCTGCTCCTGCACGACAACGCGCGACCTCATACTGCACAGCAGACGGTCTCCAAGTTGCAAGAACTGGGGTTGGAAGCTCTCCGTCATCCGCCCTACTCACCAGACCTTGCGCCTACAGACTACTACTTTTTCCAGAATTTGGATAACTTCTTGGCGGGAAAAAAATTCAATACCCGAGAGGCAGTACAAAATGCCTTTGAAGAATTTGTTGCCTCCCGTCCAGCTGATTTCTTTAAGAAGGGCATCAATAAACTGCCACTGCGATGGCAAAGATGCATTGATTGCATGGGTGATTACTTCGATTAATACAAATAAAAAATACATGAAAAAAATTCGTTTAAATTTTTTCATACAAAACGGCAATTTCATAGGTAAAGACCTATTATTTGCAGCGAGTTAAGATAAAAAGAATTGTCTCATGGGAAAACAATAGCTTGTTCTCAAAATATAAGCTAGAAAATAAGTAGATTAAAACCGATCCCTAGAAAGACGTTAGTAAAGAAGTAACAGGATTACGGCATCATCTTTGAAGTTTTATTTTATTAGGTAAGTTACTTAATTTTTAATATGATCTCATTGACTTCAATATTGCTACAGAACCCTTATCCGTGAGGGCGCAGAATTGAGCCGTTCCGTGCCCAAAGGGTGCCAACAAGACTACCGTACGTCTGTCACAGGGCTGCATCTGCATCTTATGAACCGTTATAGGTACACACAGGTCACTTGAAATTTTCAGAGTGTGTACTACTGTGTCCGCTACGCTATAACAACAAATAATAAAAATAAAATAAAAAATTAAAGGGGGTCGCGCACTCATTTAACAAACGTGATTTATCGGAGTATTTTCTTGTTATGTAGTTTTTTCGGCGTTTTAAAATACAGAATATGTCATTTTAATATTGCACGGTGGTACAGAACGTATCGTGAGCGAGTTCGACTCGCACTTGACTACTTTTATAATAACAGAATTTGCAAATGAGGTTGCAGCCTACCTGATGGTTACCCAACACACTCTTAAAAAGTTATTAATTAAAAAGCATACTTAAATATTAACTAGCAATGAATAAACACTTAAGAGCTGAATTAAATATGACATTATACCAGTATCATCCGTATTTAGCAACTGGTTGCTATTCGGGTAAACATCTGTCAATTTATTTAAGTACCTACATAACTACGAGCTGCGCACGCGGCCCCGTCCGCGTGGCAGTCGGAACATAAAGGTGCTCTTACACGAGCAATTTTTTGAGCAATTATTGCTCGGCAACACTAATGAATCAATCTGGATCAATTAAGTGGAGCAATCTGGGGCAACAACAATAAAATGCGGCAATTGTTTCGGGAATATTGCTTCTAATTGCTCCATATATTTCACATTTCTCAATGTCGCCAATATGAGTTGGCAAATATTCAAACTGTTTGGATTTTTTTTTTAAATTTTCTTTCCATGTCGTTTGTACGTATAACTACGTCTCGTCATTGCGAGAGGAACCGGCCGGGGCGGCGGAGCCGCTGGTGGGTGCCCGGCGTATTACCTACTTTTTTAAGTCTACATATTGCATGGTATTGTGTGGCCGTATCTTTGGCAACAGGTTGCTACATGTTGCCATTGCCCTAAATTGCTGTATGTAGTCGTGACCTCATAGTTGGCGAGAATTGACCAGGATGGAGCAATTTTAGTTGCTCGTGTAAGCGCACCTTAAGAGCATTCATTTCTAAAGATGGATGCGGTAAGGCGCCGTGTTAAAGTCGCGAATCAGATTTTGTTCAACATGTCTATAGCTTGGCAGTGACTTGTAAATTGCAAAAACGTAAAGAAATTTGAACTTTAAAGCGATGATTTCTTGAAAACGCTCAAAAAGGTGTTTTTTTTTTAAACCAGTGTATCTCTTTAAACGTAAATAATTTTGAAAGCAAAAAATATATGATATTTTCTAGGTTTTTTTTCATAGAGTGATCGAACTCAAAACATAATTAAACATACTTTAATGCATCAAAAAAATCATCAAAGTCACCTCTTAATTATCTTTAAGACCAGTTCATCCCTTCAATAACAATTATAATTAAAAATATACCATAAAATTCCAAATGCCAAACTGCATCCAGTGATGGATTATTTATTATTAATTAGTTAATATCTAATTTTATACGATTTTATTTGCATTTTTACGACTATGCTTGCTCATTTATTATTCGAATTTATTACAACAGATTTTAACCCGTATCAGATTGCAATTAGAACTATTGTCGCTCATAACGACAATATTTAAAGTTGCCAGGGCCCCTGGAGTTTCCACCTTAAGTTTTAAAAAGTTCTTGGGATCTTTTGCTAATGACAGACAATGGGTTGGTACGTAGAGTGACTGACGAGTTGAATCAATATTACTAGGTTTGGGTTTAGTTTGCTACATTGTACAGGCAGGCGGGTTAGTATTGAATTCTACTTTTGTACGTGCAAAATGGTATCCATTCGAATTGAAAAATCCGTAGGCGTTCAGTGTGGTACACTTCTTTATTTAAATCTTTTGTATTACCTATTGAACCTTCTTAACATATCTGGATATTCGTAGCGGTGATCCCCGTCCAAAAGTTTTTAGTTTCGTTTAAAAACGTGATAAAAATCACTTTAAAGGTTCCCAATCCTAATCCTTGGCACAGGCTGTTCTAGACCAGAAAAGTGTCCGTCCATTTGTAACAGTAAATGAAAGGAAGCGTGTATATACAGACGTACGACTGAATGGCCGACTTCCACCTCCTTGCTTGACCGGTTGTAAGGACGCGCACACACTTGCGATTACAATTGATATGTTGAGTTGCATTTGTCGCATTCGATTCGCGTCTGGAGATTGTAATTACTATTTGCCGGACCGTCTTAATTAATCAAGAAACAAATTGTATGTTCAGATGTTTGGATGTTTGTTACTCAATCACGCAAAAATTTGGATGAAATTTGGCACACAGATAGATTATAACTGGATAAAATAAAGGATACTTTTTATCCCGGTAGTAAGTTCCCGCGGGATGATTTCCGATATACAAGCGGCCCCACGCGGGCGAATCCACTGGCAAAAGCTAGTATATCTTATTTGACGATGTACTTATGTAGGTACATCGTCAAATAGACTGATTGTCAATTAAAGCCAGTTTAGTAACATGCGACAATATCTTTAATGCATCAATAGAAATCGATCCACGCGAAAGATATAGGTACGAAGCACTTTTATTAATCTGACAAATGTAACCTTCCTTTCAATAAAAGCCATGACAATTTCGATAAGCTAGTTAACAATCTACACTGTGCCTGATGACAGGACGTTTAACCGTAATCGATCAAGTTCAAAAACGGCTAGCTAAAGGAAATTACTTCAGTAATGTGTAAACGAGCATTATTATATCATGACCACGAACACGCCCACGTTTTTTTTTTTAATTTATTAAATTCGAAATCGTCAAATTGTGCCTCACTAAAGACGTGCGTGCGTCATATAATTGAAAATGTTTTTTTTCTTCAACAAAATAAGAACATGTACCTATTACATAATTGAATAATGGCCATATACTAAATAATCGCTTAAAGTTTGTGATATAAGTACCAATTTGCGGATAGCCCCATATCTGCATTCGAACTAGATGACGATGTTCACAATTTATTCATAAACATTATATATAAGATTTCAGTATGTCGAAAGATCCTACCTACACATATATGCATGATGTAAAATAAAAATGTGAGTTAGGTTTGAGAGTGTGTCTGTGCTGCGAATGGGATGATTTTTCAATATGAGTGACTAAAGTCTTGTCTATTTGGGAATGTTTAAAGTTGAGTCGCTAATGTGCACCGTGTCGAATATTTTAGAAGAACGACGACAAATGACACACATATTTTGGCGTTTGTTCTATTGTTGCTCGGAAGAGATGTGCGGAGTCTGTATTTTGAGAAGGCCTCTTTAAACGTGACGTTTAATCGTTCTAACTAGGGCAGCCTGCCTCTAGCTGGTCAGATGAAACAAATCATAACGCACGCTTCCTAAGAGACTCGATTGCTAATGAGTTGTTGTAACTTACGTATTCCTCCTAACATTGTATCTTAATACATTTTAAAATCCAATTTATAATGCCTACGAGAATAACCGTGGAGTTCGCTTGCCGGCTCTTTTCCCTAGGAAACGACCAATTTTAACCGTTCACCTAGCTTCTGACGTTTCATAAGTGCTCATGTAGGTTTATATGAAATAAAATATTTTGATTTTTGATTGGTTATTATTTACACAACATTACGTCACGTCTCTTAATCTCCGAAGGGTTAGGCAGTAGCCAATATTTTTCCAGTGATGGTTAAGTCCCATGTTATTGGGGGCCATTACGTTGAACCGAATACAAATCTATGCTCCGGGCTGCTATTGACTAATTCCCAACTTTTTGTTATTTCCATAAAGCAAAAATGTAAGTCGACGATGTGTTTAAAAATGTGAATAATTTACTCAATGAGGCTTTTTAAAGGCAACAGTTGATAAAGCAAACAATTCATGAAGCAAAAATCGTTGATGTGTTTTATAAATGCGAATCATTTTCCCGATGACGCTTTTTTACAGACAGTGCAACATTGAAGCGTGTCATTTTATTTAATTAGAGTGACATTCGTTTTGATTCGTCCACTTCATTAGAGAATCGGGAAATATTAGCGTTATATTTTGCGTATCTGCATAACTTATTCGTGTCCTTATATTTTTTTTTACTTCACAATATTTGAACGCTTTTAACCTGTAAATATTGTTACTGTTTTAATATTTTATAATGACAAAATACAAGTACGTGTACACCTATTTCCCGAAGAAAAATCGGTCACAATTTTTGCAGTGCTTTGATTTAGACTGTTCATCAATTTAAAGTCTACTGAAACAATTTTTATCTGTGTTATGCAGGTTAAGTATTTTTAAATATCTGGTTTTTTGTTAAGTAGCTGCTGCCCGCGGCTTTGCCCGTGGGGGTGTCGCATATTATCCCACGGGGACGTGATACCAGGACAAGTGGCCTCTATGTTACTCCTTATTACATCAGCCAGTGTAAATCGGTCCAGCCCTCTCGGAGATTAGCCGGAATAAACATACAGACAAAAAATTCAAAATTGTTTTTGGTTATGAGTATCTTAGATATATGTTTATATTTTCATACGCATTTAGTAAAAAAAGCTGTTATTTTGACATTACATTCAAATTGTAGTTATTTGTATGGAAGATGTACATTTAAGACTATTTTCTTTACAGACTTTGGTACCATTTCTTGCTATATAGTAAATTAAGATGAAGAAACTGCGGCATCACAATTAAAGCAAGAGATCCACTTTGTCTATCCGGTCACTTTCGTGGCACGGGCTGGATCCGAGCCGGAGGATCCGGGCGGAATTGGGATTTCCGGGCCGTGCCTTCGCGGCGCACCGGTTTCCGACACGACCTTGACTCCACAACGACACGACATATTGGGATGGTATGTTATTCTGTGTTCGTTACCGAGACCACAGAACATACTACAGCACCGAGACACTGTGTTACTTACTGCTTTAGGTATATTGTCTTGTCATGGATATATTAAGAAAGAGCAGAAAATGTGGGCGAATGTGTCTTGTTTATTTATTGTACAATTATAGATTTGGTTTTTTGTTTATGAATTTCTTAATGTTTATTTTAGATTACAATGTTTGTATTTAATGATTTTTAATTCAAAAATAGAATCCCGAAATTTTGTTCGCGGACTGAAATGACTGAAATAGCAGGTCTTTGCTGAAATGTTTTACCTACGCGACTTCGTAATCTTATAAAAAAGGCACAGAATACAGACAGAACAGAAGCGACAGGCGACAGAAGTTAGTTAAAACTTTGGAAAGAAAACAAAACGACACATTAGCATGTCGGGGACGCGGTCACATTAGCAATCGGTGACGTGGTCACATTAGTATGTCGGTGATGCTGTCACATTAGGATATCGGTGACGCGAACCCATAAGTTTCCCCCTACCATGTACTTATCGCTCAACGCGACTAAAGAAGTTTTCACTTCAATTACTAAGCAACTGCTAAGCTATCTGCTAACTATCCTTCATATCCAAATAATCTAGCGACACCGTTAACAATATGCTGGACCTACATATCATTCGCGTTTTTCGCGACTGTTTCACCGTCAGTTCTGGGTTGTGGTGCGAACACCGCCAACACGGCGCCGTGACATGGCAATGTGACATGTTCTGCACGTGATTTTAATGGAAAGCGACAGGAAAAGGGGGATATTTTACAAAAAGATAGACCAGCCTTTGCCGTGGTCTTATATTGAAAAACAATAATAGAGGGTTGCGTCAAACATTCACAGTTTTGACGGCGTGTCCCCCGCTTATAAATATTAGGGGTGGTTTTCAAATCACGAATTCGTAAATTAAAAATCCTGATGCAATAGAAATTGACAGTTCAACGTCTCCTTCTACGATGGTATTACAGTCTTATGAAACGCGTTGAAAGTAAAGATTTATCCAACTAAGTAATGTTAATTTCTAATGATTCGACAATCGTTTATTAATCAAACAAACCCTTAATAGCCAATGCATAATATACAAATAACACCACAGTGAAGCAGAATAGTTCGCCGACAGTAATTACATATATGGTGTTACCAAGGATTCCAACACTCGGGGACTTTCTCACTTGTCAACAAAGTAAACAGCAATAAATTCACTAAACGATTCTAAAGGCAGTAGTACACTACCTAAGCTTAGTTTGATCGATTTTGAATTGTGAATATACAAAGCTTTTAAAGTATTGTAAATTCTATTTAAGTAGACTCAAGATAATTCAACCTAAATAGTATCAGGGTTCCGTGCCTAGTAGAACCCTTTTGCAACCTACAATGTCCGTTCCCCCGTGTACACCTTAAGACTTTTAAGAATTAGATTGCGTGTTTTCAAAATCAAAACGTGTGGGCTAGGGCTACCTAGCAGACTGCCCCTACACACACGAGATACTAAGCACAGACAATTTTTTAATCGGTTTTCAGTCCTGGCTGTGATTTATCTTATTATCGCCATTTTTTGAGGCTAGGGGCGATGTCTATCACTGCATTAGTTTTATAGTTTATCTATGGACAATTCTGAAGAGCAACGGTGGTACGGAACCCCTCAGTGCATGAATATAACCGATTGTAATTTAACATTTATGTGCAAACCTGCACTTAAGTTCGAGTGACTAACTTGACTTAACTCTTTTAATAGACCAGTTTCATGGAAATCGTTCTATTTTTAACCGACTTCAAAAAGGAGGAGGTTCTTTATAGCTCACATTTTACATTTTCAAATATATTGGATAGAAAATTGCGAAGAAGGGGTAGTCCGGAACCCATGTAGACAAATACATAACAAAGACAAAGTAGCACGCTTTATCGTCTTGCATCTTAAAGTAGCTCACAAACAGGGCTAATTATAAATATAGATGACCTGTCTACTTCGCCCTCGAGCCGTCAAGAAGACTCTCAAAGCTAATTCCTAGATACTGTAGTCACCGTTGACGCCTTCTGTCATCCGGCCACCCGAAAAGCACTTTCCAGGCGCGTTAAGTACTCGACTCGGGGGAGAGTGGGGGCCCCCTGTCACCCCTCCCAATCTCGCGCCGCCCGACTTCGAAAAAAGGCGATGCACTTCATATTGTACTTTTTGTGTCCACGATCGATCGTTTCAGTGAAGGAGTGAGTTTTATCTGATCGGCCCCGCTTCGGTTACCTACTTCACACGTGGCGGGCTAATTGGGGGATGCGTTCGGACCGCTCATTTAGAAAATAGACGAGACGTGGAGGGATGAATGTGGGGGGGTCGACGCAGCTTGAGATTTTGCGAGGACATGCGATTGGGAATTGAGATAACGTGTGTTCGTTGTTAAGCTTTTATTTTATTGACACCCCTGCATAAGTACGAGCTTATGATTACACACGAACGTCCGAATGCAAATTGGCGGTATTCTGAGCGATTGAACGAACGAAATTAAGAATGGAAACAGTTCAAACGAATTGCAGAAATTATGGCCCGGGTTTGTGGTCAGCTTTATCTGGTTTGTGTATTCAATTCAAGGATGACAGTTTGTACCTTTCGATAACAACGTGCGCGTTGTTCTTTATATCCCGGAGCTTGTTCCCTGACCTGTAATTGGCGGGTCCTGTTGTGTCTAAGGCTAATGACGGACGCTCGCACGGTGCGCCTGCGGCTGCTAATCTGACGTTTACTAAGCACGTGTGATTGGCTAAAGCCACGTGGTTCCGCCGCAGGATTATCGGCAGTGGCTAGTTTGTCTTTTGGTTCCATTTGAAACACACCACTTTTCTACTTAGATTTATACATAAGTTAACATTTATACCGCCACACGTCCATTTAGCTATTAACGAGAACATTCGTTGACTGCCTCGTCACAAGCGGTACTGCTGACCATGAGGTCCTCGGCTCGTTACCCGGAATGAGCACAATGTTATTGAGTTTTTGCATCCGGAATATCTCAGAAGCTTGACTTTTTAAAAGTAGTTTTAAGTAATTTTGTTTATGTTATAATGCCAATAATTGCTTTTTTCTTTCTGAATTTGTGCCCAGTTGATGACTCGATCGTCCTCCATTAAAAAGGAATCTAAACTTACCCGGCGAAATTTCGATGTACTTACTAAAGGTACACCTCTGTCTAACTCTTCGAGGAATGCAGGCGTGATGGTATGTTATAATTTGCAGCAAGTGATTTATAATATAATTATTTGTACACTATCGAGAATCACACCGGTTTCCTAAGCACGTGTCGATATCCCCAACGCGCGCCGCGCCGACGCTAACCAGTGTAACATGAATTAAAATATTCCTACTTACGTGGCACGAACCAAGCACGCGATCTTACTTACCTGTAAAAGAAAGTAGTTTTCAATTAAACACAGTTCGCAAATCGCAACACTACAAAAAAACACGAAGTTTTATTACCATATAAATTGCGAGATACTTTGTAGAAATTATATTTATATATAAATACATTCTGTATAAAGTAAAACTCAGTTTCTGAACCGCTTTTACGCGCAGTTTTGAGCATACAATGAATGCAACTTTTGCATCATCCCACAGAAAACAAGCATGGTGAAGGATCCCAAAAAAACATGTACATTTAAGGCCAGCGGACACCAGCGGACGATGGAGGACGGCATCGAGGTGGATTTACCGGCCAGCGCATACTGACAAGTTGCGATGCTGCCAGTGGCCGCCAGCGCACTTCTGGATCAGCATCCAGAAGTGCGCTGCCGTGTCTGCAGTGGCATGCCGACAGCATCCAGCGGCATACCGCGGTATGCCATGGGACGTGCCCGGTGGCTCCTCGAGCTTGCTTAGCGTCTGCACAATGCAGTCAAAAAGTTGCTAGCGGACTCCGGCGCATACCGTCACATGCCTACGCGGATCCCGTCCCGCCCCAAGGTGTCGCGTCCCGCTGCATCTGAGGTTATGGTTATGAGTGATGAGGTATCTTCCAGCGCGCTTATCAATACCGCAAAGAGAAAACATCTTTTATGTTCCGTGGTCGATTTATGAGCTTTAGAATCTTTATCTTCTTACCATTAGGTACAAATTTACGTTGGTAAATTTAAAATAAGTACCCTGCCTCGCCGTCCGCCGATCTGCGCTGGCCTTTACTCCTCCCGACGACGCAAGGCGACGCCTCTGTTGTACTTTTGCTTTATTTCATGCGATTGTTTACACCTTAGACTCTTGTTAGTAAATTGGATGGAAGTAACATTGTTGATGAGAAATCTCCATGAGTTTTCCAGGGGTAAGTAAGTACTCGATTGAATATTTGGTTTGAATTTTAGGGTATAAGAAGGGGATAAGTATATCGCCAGGATATTATAGAGTTGTCGATTCGTCAACAAATAAATTAACTTCGTGCGTATGGCACATAAAACAATATACCTACTAATGTATTATTTGAAAGTGTCGATTCGCCATTTTCGGGCGAGTAAATTCGTGCGAATCGACAAATAAGCGTAATATCATTGGGTCACAAGTTAGTACTATTACATCAGTTAAGTTTTAAGATTGACCCCAAAAAAGCTACTCTTCAACTTCCAAGAACATCCATACGTCGTTGCTTGCGAGCCTGAATCATCTCCGCACAATAAGCCTCCCAGGACCAAAAACTCCGTTAAACTTTTCGCCTGAAGACGCGATAGACGGACTGACTTCATAAATAAGCACGTATATATTTGTGCCAGGTGTATCAAAAAGAAAATATGTGGGTATGTATAGTGCTGGGCGTATAGCGTGAATTAATATATTATACACGAGTGGAGCATGCATGTGTATTCATATAAGTTACTGACACCGCCGCCGTCCGCTTCGCTGCGTCGTACAATGTTGTTCTTTAATATCGCCACGCCATCTATTAATAATAATTTAATGTACATATTAAATTACTAACAATATTGTGATAGTTTTATTGTTATGAATAATGTCTGGGCTTGATAGAGGTTTGTCCGTTAATGATTGTAGTAGGTACGACAATTGGGAGTACAATTATAGTGTAATACTTATATTTTTAAGCTACGTTTGGCGCGGTTGGCCGCGGATGCGTCCACGCACATTTATAATCATCACCTGCCTCGCATTTTCCCGACAATGTTGGGGTCGGCTTCCAGTCTAAACGGATGCAGCTGAATGCCAGCATTTTATGGAGCGACTGCCCATCTGACCTCCAGAACCTAGTTACTGGGTAATACGATATTGGTAAGACTGGAATTTGAATTGAATAGAAAAATGAATTCCTAATCCATTAGCTATCTAGCAATAATAATATGATTAATCACTAATATTCTAGAGAAAATCATCGCGTGATACGATGGTCTTAAATCGGCCGTCTATCACACCGATGTTCTGTGCTGAATGTTCAACGAACAGCATCCTAATTGCGTAACACGCGATTAATCATAATCGGTTTCATTTTGACAGTTCAACAATATTCATTGCGTTATATGTTGTTGAGCAGACACATTTTTCGAACAAATGAAGCAATGGTTTAGCCATCTGTTTCAAAACGAAACAAATTATGATGAATCGTGAGTTACGCAATTAGGCCTCATGTGCGAGTTAATACCTACATTATAAATCAACATCCGAAGTGTCACGACGACGTTGTAAACTAGGATAATTACCTACAACGTGACTTATTAGTGGTGTAGGTATGTATAAAAATATAAGTGTTTTGCAAATTAATTTAGGTACTTCACTATACTCCATAGGTTTAGGTAGTTAAATAAAGGTAAACAAATCATAAAAAGGGTTTTTATAGTTGGCACTTTCTTATTTAAAAATATGGAGTAACAAAATTAAATTTATTTTCGATTTGTACGATAGTTTCCTCTTTTATTAATGTATATTAAACTTTATAATTTATTATTAAACTACTCTTCCTAGATGTAGCTACATAAGCAAAATATTTTGTTTATATTTATTATAAATTTATAAAAATATAATATTTTGTAATCTGCCTATTGTAAAGAGCCCAAAAAGACAGGTTCCTTAAACCTTTTAGAAAATACAACGAATTAAATAACGTTGCTAAATTTTATTGAAAAGTGCAACTGTGATGTAGTATAGCAACTGAAGTGGCAAGTATGACGTTTAGTCGGTTAACCAGACGCACTTTACACCCTTGCCTTTGACAGCGCTCTCGATATTTACGATTTTGTTAGTGCTTTTCAATTTTGTTAAATTGTCTCATAGCTAGCAAAATAATAATTGTTGATACAACGGAACCATTTATTATTAATGTGACAGATAGTTCACCAGATTCTGATTCAAATTCAGAATAGAGCTTATTATTATGTGACTATAAATAATATGATTTTAACATTTTAAATAAAAGGTTTCGCATCTACGAGTATGAGTCACGTGTTTTTGTTTTGTTAAAATTTATTTAACTACCCAAACCTATGGAGCATAATTAGTTATGGAACGTGTGTCTTCTCTCAAACAGCCATTACAAAGACAAGCACGAGGAATGTATTCTCATTACATTACATTAGGTAACACATTTGCCCATGTAGGTATGTACTTATAGTGGAATATGTCAATATAGTTTATTGTTTTTACAAATGACTAAGGGCAGATTTCACCAACGACTTAAATTAGCTGAACGCGTTTAGTTCGATCGGTGAAATTTTCCATATCTGTCATAAAACTACAACGGCGTTTAAAAAAAATCTCGCTCTGCAAAATTATTTGAGAAATGCTTTTGAAAATTCGTTTTAAATTTAACAGGATTTAATTTTAAGGAAACTGAAAAATTCTCTTTTTATTATTAATTGAATATAATAAATTGTTCGGTGGAATAAATTAATTCGGAATATTTTTATATTGGGGTCGGCTTCCATTATATCCAGATGCCACTGAATACCAGTATTTTACATGGAAGCAAGTGCTCTGACCTCCACAACCCTGTTACTGGGTAATACGATACCCCTAGGTAAGACTTTCCGGATCTGACTACCCGTAACAACTGTCAAAGACCCACGTATGAAAGCTGGGAACAACGGCTTAACCTGCTTTCCGAGGCTCGGAGAGGTTTCGGTATGTAAATACGGTCACCCATCCACTGACCGACCGCGGCAAGCGACGATTATAATTACGGTACTACGGAACTCTCGAAACAGGACCAATTTGCACACAACCGTTTCTTAAAAATATTCAATATAAAACTACTCGCTCTTTGCATTAAACAAAAAACGTACAGTTTAGGAACAGCACATGGTTGCCTACATAAATAAAGGTCGGTGGTTCGGCCACATTGTTGCCTCGCAACGGACGTAATACGCCAATTAATAATACCCTATACTTAATAATAATTGTTTTAAAAAATCATACCTGTTCGCCGACCCGTATACAATAGCCATCGATTTTTATTATCTTGAATTTTATTGCTTATATTATATTATAAATAAATAAAAGAACCACTCATTATTGATTTAATTTTATACAACTTTATAGATTAGGACAAACGTAAAAAATCTTAAAGATTTATGTCTTGAGGGCTTAAGAAAATTGTAAAATACTTAAGAGTACTGACCTACCGAAGTAAAGTGGCAGACAAGGAACCAAAAGTAACCACAAAAAATCACTATACAGTCTTTTGTACCATGTTAATCTTACTTCGCATTTATAGTCTGACTAGCTTCCGCCTGCGGCTTCGCCCGCGTGGGCGTCGGAAATTATTCCACAGGAACGTACTACAGAGATAAAAAGTATATCCACTGTGTTACGCACAGATAGATTATAACATCTATCTGTGCGCCAAATTTCATCTAAATCCGTTCAGCTGTTTTTGCGTAATTGAGTAACAAACGTCCAAACATCTTCACAAACTTTCACATTATATTATCAGTAGGTTAGTTCACCAAATAGGTACCTGCCGTCCACAGACGTCGAATAAAAAACGGAATATGCGTATGATTTTAAAGTTTCCGTTAACAAAATTAAATTCAGTTAGGACCTGTCGTGAAAAATTAGAACCAGCACCCTAATTGCGTAACATAAAATTAATCATAATCTGTTTCATTTTGACGGTTCAACAATATTCATTGCGTTATTAACTTTGTTGAGCAGACATATTTTTCGAACATATGAAGCAATGGTTTAGCACTCTGTTTCAAAACGAAACAGATTATGATTAATCGTGAGTTACGCAATTAGGGTGCAGGTCTAGTAGATGCATGACAGGATAACGCAACGAAATATGAAAACTTCGTAAAAAAGAATATTCGGCACACCGATTCGCTAGAGCTGGAGGAACAACTGGAAGTATTATTTTTATAAATAAGTCCAGATTTTAAAATGGATTCAAGATAAGTATGCAATGTTTTGACCCCAAGGATGATATAATTTCGAATTGCGTGGGGTAGGTAATAGAACTAAAAAGTGAAAAATAAAAATCTGAAAAAAAAAAATAACAACCGTCTTCCAAAAAAACACTACACCATACTCGTACAACGTGGCAAGGCTGCCAGCCTTTGGTCCACTTAATCCTGTTGACAACGATGAGGACGAATTTTGTGATGCCCTATGATTGTTCTCCTCATTTTCATTTATGTAATTAAAATTATTTTAAGTTTGACATAAATAAAATCACAAAGTTACAGGATTTTTTAATTTTATTTAAACTAGTCTAAACGTCAGCACTTTTTGAATATCAAAATGACATAGGTAAGACGATTTTCTTACTTATGGGGAGTCCCCAAATCGCACACCCTCGAAGTATAATCGTAGTAGGTCAAATGACAGTCGAGTCAAAGTCAAATCATTTACTTTGAATAGACATTTATAAGGCACTTTTGAAAGCGGAAACTTACTTAAAAAAACATCTAGTCGCCCCTTCCAAAAAGAAGTTTGTACGTCGTCTAGTCATTTAGTTAAATATTTATTTCAATCAAAAATATACTAAAACAAAGCGTCGAAAAACTCATCCGCATCGCTGTCGACTGGTAATGTACCCAAGAGACTGGCGGCATTACCACGTTGTATAGCAATGCTCAGCCTCTGGCCAAAGTAAAAACCAGCCCTTGGGTCACGGGAAGTGTCAACCAGCCGTATGGAGATTTCCTTGTAGAGAGCATGAGCACTTGGACCCCACGGCCCGAGGGTTTCAACCCCAAACGGCTCGAAAATATAATTACCAATAATGTTGTTATACTTTCGCCGCTTGAGGTTTTCCGCAGCCGCAGCGGCAACGCCAGCACAGCACACCGACCCAGAAAGATGGGATGGCGCAAGAGTATCGACACACGTTGCATCCCACACTAAAGGCCTACCCATCTTCCACGGAAATAAAGACATGCCGTCCGGTCTCTTGCCATTGTCGCGTGCCAAGCCAATGGGTTCTAATACAGCTGGAACGCCGACGGTGACAAGAGCGTTCGCGTGCCGCGCTAAGCGACCCGCACTTCGGCTGCAAGATAGGCCGTGGTGTACGAGACTGTTGACAACTTCGCTACAGTGACAGCGATGAGGAGAACAACATGGAGCTCCTAATCGTAGGGAGGCAGCGAGGCGGAAAGTAGTGTCGTCGAACAAAGTGCCAATGTTCGACCACGGTAGTGCATGAAGCCACAGACCCGACTCCCATTTACCCACAGCTAGCAGTTAAATTATATTAAATCAGTTATTTAAATTGGATATTGATGAATTTGTGATGTTTGGTTCAACTCAAAGTCACCCAGACTTTGAGTTCAAAAATTATGTACGACTACTTTTTACTAATACCTATAGGTATTAGTAGTAAAAAGTAGCATAATTTCACTATTAATAGTTACTTAGTGGTAGGCCACTAAATAACTACTAATAGCGAAATGTTTGTTCACAACAAAGTAGCTACATAACACGAATATTCATCATCATCATCATCATTTCAGCCGAAAGACGTCCACTGCTGGACATAGGCCTCCCCCAAGCTCCGCCACTTCGACCGGTTCTGTGCTTCCCGCATCCAGCGGACTCCTGCGGCCCTCACAAGGTCATCGGTCCACCTTCTGGGAGGCCTTCCAACTTTACGTCTTCCAGTGCGCGGTCGCCACTCCAGAACTTTTCGACCCCATCGGCCATCTGTTCTGCGTGCAATGTGCCCTGCCCACTGCCACTTAAGTTTGGCAATTCTTCGGGCTATGTCGGTTACCTTGGTTCTCCTGCGGATCTCGTCATTCCTGATTCGATCACGCAGGGAAACTCCAAGCATAGCCCTCTCCATTGCCCTTTGGGTGACTTTAAACCTTCTTATGAGGCCCATTGTGAGCGACCACGTTTCGGTTCCATATGTCATCACTGTCAACACACACTGGTCGAAGACTTTCGTCTTGAGACACGAATATTATCAACTCAATAATAATTAAGTCAGTCAGTAAATTCAGTCAGTTTAGACTCAAACATTTCGCGAAAACTTGCAGAAGACGTAGTATTATCTGGCACCTCCATATTTTCATACTATTTTGACAATATTTCACTTTAATTTCATTTAAAATTGCACACACGAATGAAAAATAACATTCACGGTGTGCGCTATTGACGCCATATTTGTTTACTACTAGCGCCGCAGTGGATAAAACCTGAACTAAATTAGAATCACTTGGCCCTGAGTCTTTGTCAGTAATCCTCAAAGGGCTGAATTTCAATACGCCAAGTTGTTAAACGTTGAATGATTCTAGTTCAATTAACTATGAGCCTAGGCATCCAATTGGATGCCGCCGGCGTTTAATGAACGGCCTAGGCGTCCAATTAGCTGGCTAATTTGACCAGATGGCTGCGATATACATGAGGAGGTACCTACCTATGTAAGAATCGCAGCAGCTTTTTGTAGTGTTTGCCTACCCTCATGAGAACGGTGAGTTTACGTATGTATTAATTACTAGCTGTGCCCGCGACTTCGTCCGCGTGGAATAGTGACTTTTTGGGCAGCATATTTTGAATTACATAATAATATACCGTCGTTTGGGTAGCAAAAAATTTACTTTACAGTAATGCTTCTCTGTATACGATATTTGACGTATGGCCATCGGGGATGAATGATTAACAAATGTTCGCCGTGATTCTTTAAATTGACTTACCTTTTTTATTTATGAACCGATTGACATGAAATAAACACTAAATGTTAAGTGAAGCTTACTACAATATATTAGTGAAAACCGCATCTAAATCGAATAAGCCGTTTCTGATATTAGCGTGCACAAACACACAGACAAACAGACAAACAGACAAAAAAAAAATTAATTACAATCTCGGGTTCAGCATCGATATAATAACAACCCCTGCTACTTTTTTTTTATATATTTCGATTGTACAGACACCACTTTTCTACAATTTTATTATATGTATAGATATAGATATAATTATAGGTATGTGAAGATCCTGGACGCGGAAGGTGGATGACAGAGTGTAGTGGCGCAGCCTAGGAGAAGCCTATGTCCAGCAGTGGACTGTCAGAGACTGAGTTGGTTGATTGTGTTGATTGTGAAGACAGACATTACTATACCACAATTGGTAAAAATAATTTAAATAAAGCAATGACAGGTAAATTAATTATGTGATAGATACATGGTGCTCACTTCCTGCTCCCAGTAACCCATCATTAGATTCAGTGGCCCTAGTGTGAGTTTCATTTAACCATTTCGATCAAACGCATCGAGCGCGTTCAGCGACGAGATTTGGTCCGTCACTAATCCAGGGCCAATCGGTGCGCCAAACGCGCTCGATGCGTTTGATCGAGATGGTTAAATGAAACTCGCACTAAGGCCTCAGCCCTATTTTGTGTTAGAGTACGCGTACTTAAAGAGGTTGGGATGACAATGATATACTAGTTCCTTGGACGGGAAAGACCTCTAACAGCTTTAAACTCTTAGTAACAGAAAAAAATATTCTCCTTTTCTTGAACCTACAAATTAAATATCTTGAAACACTCCTGAATAATGTCTTTTTCATCATTCCGTTACACTCAAGTCTTTTTTTAATTAAAAGGGTGTTTAAAATTCATTAAAACGTTTAAATATTCAGCTCCAATAAATATTATATCGAATATTCTACACGTTATCTCACGGAATAGCTCGGCTAACTTATTCATACAGCGATGTCCCACTTTTGTATTGCATATTTTAAAAGATATCATCGACGTACGAGTACTTGTAATGATAAAGACAAATTACTGTAGCAATATTGTTCGCTGTAGCTTTACAATACAACGTTTGTGAAACTATGTTAAAATATTAAACTAATCTATGTATACTTATGATCAATACAGCTGAAGAGTTAGTTCGTTTTTTTGTTTGTTTGAACGCGTCAATCTCTAAACCTACATGTGGGATTTCAATAATTGTTTTTTTCATTTGATAGCCCAATTCTAGATAAAGGGTATAGGTTATTTAATATCACGCTAGGACTTTTAGGAGCCAGGAGAAAGTACAAAAAGCCAAAAAGAATGCTAAGCGAAGGAAACGAAGTAGTAGCGCTGGTATGCGATTCAATGCGACGAGGATCGAGGGAACTAGAAACCTCACGCGGGCTGAAGTTAGTTGACTATAAAGAACTAACGAAGCTTATTTACAAGGACCTAATGAGTGCACATATTATTTTATCTTCGATTGTTTATTAAGTAGATGCTTACGCTGAATTGGAATATCTATCTAGTACCTAATTAAGGAATAGATACATTAAGCTTATGCGGGAATTATCAACATATTAAACATTTATTTTCCTTTTTAGGTAGTGGACCAGTACATTTACGAACTTTTAAAGTGTTCTATTAAAACTACTAAGGTAGCAGGCTGGTTATCAACACTACCTGGTTGGTCTAGTGTTTGCAAGTGCTACTGCTGGCTGAGCATGAGATTCTGTGGTTGATGCCCAGTTCGGCCAATGTGTTTTTGGGTTTTTCCATCTGAAATCTCCCATTTGCAGCCAGGCGTCTGGATTTGTGTCCGGGTGACGGCAATAAATTCACCCCTGTTACATAGGACTAAAACTTAACTAGTAAAAATGTGGGTGTTCTAAACATACTCCTCTGCCTAAGCCTTCGGGGAAAGCAGGCGTAAAGTTATGGTATGTTGTTTATCAACAGACTCTATAGAATGAACAAGACAACAAGCTTATCATAAACAAATTCTTAAGACATACCATTCTATTACTTCCCACGTATTAGATTATGTGCTCGTATAGCAATGTGGAGGAATACCGTTCAATGTATTTGGAAAAACATGAATTACTCATGGGAAATGGTAATGGTATTTGCTACCATTTTCTTCGGTGCGAATTCGGGTCGTCGCCCCACAACTGTGTGTAGTGTGGGGTATAATATACTGGACGCCGCTGTACTGTGAACTGTGACTATAGTTATAATGTGAATATAGTTACACTGTGACTATAGTTGTACTCTGACTGTCGTTGTACTGTCACGTTAGTTGTACTGTGACTGTCGTTGTATTGTGACTGTCGTTTTACGGCAACTGTCGGTGTACTGGCAACTGTCATTGTACTGGCAACTGTCGAAAGTATAAACAGTATAAACTGTCACTATAGTTGTACTGTGACTGTCGTTGTACTGTGACTGCCGCTGTACAGCGACTGTCGGTGCACTGGCGACTGTCATTGTACTGTGACTATAGTTATACTTTGACTATAGTTGTACTGTGACTGTCGTTGTACTGTGACTGTCGTTTTACTGTGACTGTCGTTGTAGGTAGGTACTGTGACTATAGTTGTACTGTGACTGTCGTTGTAGGTAGGTACTGTGACTATAGTTGTACTGTGACTGTCGTTGCTTGTACAAATTATGCATTAGTCGACGTGCACACGGACGACGTAATAATATCGCGGCGAGACATTTTCGTGTACGCTATTTTTACGTCCGTGTGAACGTTGACTTACGGAATTATTTAAGGCTCGTGTAGACTAGCGCGACGCGACGGTAGCGTCATGAAAGTCGTAGAACAGTTTTTATGAAAACTTCATGGAAATTGTTCAACAAGCTTCGCGTCGCGCCTGTTTCAAGAAGCCTTTATGGAGGATGCGCCAAGGTTAGCGGCGAAGTTGAAATTTTCTTAGGTTTTTTTGAAATTGTGAATGGCGTGAAGAACTTGATAAGTCCAAAAATTTTACAGGGCAGCGATAAGGGAATAGAAGCGCACTTTTTGTACGCTAGGTCGGTTTTTGAGTATAAGTTGAAATTACGATATTATGTATTTTTTTGTGACTATCGCGTAGATATCTCGTTTCGTTAAATAAAATACGCAAAATATGGATATATTCATATACTGTCACAGGTAATATCTCTAAAAGTAACGTAGATTTCGAGTTGTAATTTTTTTCCTACAAAACCAAAGCTGTAGGAAGCCATTGCGACGGTTAAAACAATCGTGTGAGTCGAGTTATCAAGTTCTTCACGGCAGGCACGGACATATTATAACCCTATTGATTGATATTAAAGTGAAACTTTTATTACATCGTCTCAAACTTTTTCGTCTGTGTGTTGCATGTCGCGTGACGTGTCGCGTGACGGTCGGCCGCGGAGTAGGGATAAAGTGAAAGGCGCTCGTCAGAGCAGCCGAGGCCAATATGGCGGCGCCTATAGTTCGCATCAGCTGACCGTGTAGTTTTTAGTTAAATGTCTATAATGTGAAAAAAAGTTTCACTTTTACGGTGGTTTCATAAAACCACACAAGTTTTTTCATGAAATAGAAATTGAATGGGGTATTTTGTCCAAAATACAACCTGACACTGACTAGCAGAATAGCTAAAAAACGTAAGAAAATTTGACATTCACACAAATACGAAAAATAGGGCTGCAGGAATTTATCGCTTTCGCTATGAGTCTTGTTCAACATGATTTGTCGTCTTGAAGTTATCTTTAATGAGATCTTAGTTTTTGCCTGAACACTTTGGGAATCCCTCTATCGATTCATAATAATGTAAACCTAAGCCTTGTTTAGGGTTGTCGTAAAGTAGACTGTTTATTATGACCATGTACCTAATTAAAAGAAAACGAGCCACGTCTAGAGCGTTAGGATTCTCTATTGACTGTAATACCTCTGAAAATGACGATTAGGTAAACTGATTTATATGTATATTGTACCATAAGAGCTAAGAGGATTTTTGTGTAGCGTTTAAGATACAAACAAACTCCATCTTGGATTTAAGAAGAAAATAGTACGTTTTTTTCATAATTCCTTGTACAATCACTGGCAAAATATTATTGCGGTTGAAGCGTAAACAAATGTATTGCAGTATTTAATCAACGTATCTTTGAATCCATTCAGCTGAAATTTTATATGAAAAACTGAATGCCATCCCCTCCCCCCGCGGGAATTCACGCAAAGGGTCGCGGATCATGTTGCATCTACCACCTTTTTGTTTTGTTTTATTTAACCTACAACATATTATTATGTATTATGCGGGGTAAATTGCGTAACACACAATAACACAAGGAATGGCTTTCATTTCGACAGTTCAACAGCATTCATTGCGTTATTTACGTTGTTGAGTAGACAAATTAGTCGAACATATGAAGCAATGGATTAGCAATATCTTTTGAAATTATTCAGATTCTGATGGATAGTGTGTTACTTAATAAGGGTGATGGTCGAATATCCTTGGCACAGCGACCATCTTGGCTCAGCGACCATTATATGGTCGCTGCCTTGGCTCAACAGAGTATTTTACCATCTCTAAATAAATAAAATCTGAAACATTTGTGGGAATGCAGTGGGCAATAAATAACTTCATCTCATTATCATCTGCCTATTCATTTCCCAACAATGTTGGGGTCGGCTTCCAGTCTAACCAGATGCAGCTGAATAACTGTATTTCACATGGAGCGACTGCCTATCTGACCTCGACAAGCCAGTTACTGGGTAACACGATACTCTTTGATAAGACTGGTTGTAACTTTCGGGCAATAAATAACATTCCAAAATATAATTAATAACACATTCCACGATATTAATTCTAATAAAGTTAGCCGATCCATATTATAATTAATCGACGATAAAATAATTACACAAACAAATTGGTCGAGTCATCCTACACTAAGGTTAATGATATTTTCTGTTTGAAGATGCGAATGGCGTACGTTTTCCACATGATATAATTAGGGGCGTGACATAGCCGGGGTGCGCCGCTTATGTCGAATGAAATCGGACACTTAAATTTGGTATTGTTGACAAATGGTTTAATTGTTTTGGCAATTAACCACGATAGGGGTGCGGGGTGCGGACTGCCGACCGGGGGCGGGAGGGGTTTCCCGGTTGTAATTTGGCCCCGGCGATCAAATTTGTCGCTTCATCTACCGGACGCGATTAGGCCGTCTTAAACGAGCGGGAACTTCCTAGTCGCGTGCTTTGTAAAACAACAAATAACAAAATCCTATAAATTAATAGCATATTCTGTCGTGCAAAATATTTTGATTGGCACAATCCATAGAGTATTAAACCACTGGTTTTATAGTCTTTGGCACAATACAACAATCGCGGGCACGGGACACCGGCCGTTTGGTGTCGCTCGGCCCGTCCCGATTTCATTTTAATAACAGGATAGACAGACCGTATTGCAAATATTGCACAGGTTTTAGTGTGGGCCCGTGAAAAAGGCGCTAGCGGTCAGTTATCGTAAACTAACAGTGATACCGGTGGCGATAATTGGTCTCGGCAATTAACTCTGCCGCGCCGACCAGCGCAGCTCCCCGGGACAATGGTTTAATTTGACGAGAATTTTTAACCGCTATCGGGGCATATCCCGCGGTGTGGACGATTGACAATCAGAGTTCAGCCATTTGAGGTGAGATAAAAAAAATAAATTCTTGCCGCACACGATTTAAAAGAAGCAACTTTTTTATACATACACTTTTGGTTTAAATGCTTTTCTGGTTGGTCCTATTTTAATTCCACCTGAACTATATCAAAAACTAGTTGTTTGACATCATTTTAGCTACTATTTAGGATAAGGGAACTCCTTGGAATAATGCCTATTTAAAAACTCTGCTAACGGTAGCTTCAAATTGCATTAACAATAACAATTAATCACAAACCTCTTAAGCACTTAGCCGCCACAATATAAGTCGATATGTCCAGCCATCTGGTTAAATTAGCCAGCTAATTGGATGCCAGGCCGTTCATTAAACGCCGGCATCCAATTGGATGCCTAGGCCGATAGTTAATCGAACTAGAATCATTCAACGTTTAACAACTTGGCGTATTGAAAGTCAGCGCTTTGAAGATTACTGACAAAGACATCCAAGTGATTCAAATTTAGTTCAGATTTTTATCCACTGCGCTAGTTGTCACCAAAACAAATATGGCGTCAATAGCGCAAACCGTGAATGTTATTTTCCGTTCTTGTGTGCAATTTTAAGTGAAAAGTGTGATATTGTCAGAATAGTATTAAAACATGGAGGTGCCAAATAATACTACGTCTTCTGCAAATTTTCGCGATTTTTTTTAGTGTAAACTGACTGATCTCAGATTATAAAACAATTACTGACTGACTTAATTATTACTGAGTAATATTCGTGTTATGTACTTTGTTGTGAACCAATATTTCACTATTACTAGTTACTTAGCGGTAGATATTAGTAAAAAGTAGTCATAGGTACATAATTTGAGAACTCATAGTCACCCAAACCAAACATCACAAATTCATCATTATCCAATTTAACTAAATGACTACACGATATTCAGTCATCTGGTTAAACGTTGCGCTCAATGACTTGGCTAGTTATCCTTCAGCTATTTAATTGGATGCCGACGTTTAATTAACCGCCTAGGCGTCCAATTGGCTGGCTAATTTAACCAGATGGCTGCGACAGATATAAAGCCAATATAAAACGATATCACAAGATTAACATTATATAATACTCATAAATAATTTAACTAAAGATAAACACTGCAAATATCCAATACGTCATATTTTAATATTTCCCAGTGAACAGTAACGCAGCGGTCTCACGAACGGATAGCTGCCCAATGTTCTATAAGTATCACGGTTTTGTTAATGTTTCGACGTTTTAAATGATATAATAAATTCGTATTATCACCGTTGTCCGGACAAAATTGTTTTCGCACTCGCCCGGCTTAATTCATTAACCGGCTGGATATACTATGAGCTATAAAATACCGTTTCGCGCGTTGGGATATTACTCGATGTGGCTGGCGGCGACGGGAGGGTTCAACATTCTCTTTTCAATAAACTGTGCTATAGTTTGGCTGTATTAATTACAGCGCTTACTTATGTAGCGATGACATAGCTCATAGGACTGAATCTCAAATGTAGCACTTTACCAAGTATTCATATTTAAAGCTAGTCAGAAGCCTCGCTAAGTAGCATAAGCTCTGCTTTCGCAGCTCGAGCTTAACTTTTGTTCATTCTTTATTTATTCCACTAAATATACACTGCAGCATTTCCTATATAGGATACATTTTTAACCAGTGCGCAAACTGTAACCATGAATTCAGCATATAATTCTAGACCCAGAAACTTTTCGTCGGTTATACAAAAAAAAATCAGCTGTTTCGTAGAAAAGTGCAATACCTACGCGGTCGAAATGTATGGAACAGCTGTTTTTTTTTGTATAATGGACGAGAAATTTCTGCGTTGGGGGTGGAGGGTCTAGAATGATATGCTGAATTCATGGTTACAGTTTGCGCACTGGTTAAAAATGTATCCTATTTAATAGCTGTTCCATACATTTTGACTGCGTTGATATTGCACTTTTGTAAGAAACAGCAGTTAATATTTTTTGTAACCGACTGAAAATTTCAACGGGATCCAGAATCATGTACTGTATCCATGTTAACAGGTCGTGCGTCGATGTCCTCCCACCCTGTATAAATAAAAATGAAATGCTGTTCGTTTGATAACCGCACCACATGAGAATAGCTGGCCCGAGTTGGCTATTTTTTGTTTTAAAATATTCGTAATAGTCCGGATTTGTAAAAAGAACATGGAAAAGTTTCCCGAAAAATATTATAATTCGGCAAAAATAGAACGCCTTTTTTCTTTGGTCAGTTAGTTTTAAAATTTAAATGCAAAAGACATTGCGAAGCGGACTAGGGATATAAAGTACTGCCGCTAATCTATTTGACATCATTCTATTACTTATTGACAAGATGCGGCTCGCCGTCTGCTCTATATCCGGAGGAAGAGAGAGTTAAAGTAATTACATCTGGCTTCGAGATTCCATATTTTATCAATAATTTTTGTCTATAGAAATCCCGATAGATTTTGTTCTTCAATCTTTTTGCTATGTACCTACTGTTTGTGCATTTGCGGAATGCTAAGTAAAACCCATATTTATTTTAAAACTTAACTTTTATCTTTACAAATAAATATTATCAGTCTCAATTTATTTTATTGTGCAAAGAAATGAAATGCTTTTTATTTAACCCCCGACGCAATTATAAGTTCGACCGCTATGTGTGTCTGTCTGTGGCACGTAGCTCGTAGCTCTTAAACGGGTGAATCGATTTAGGTGCGGTTTTTATTTATTTATAAGTAGGTTTTCTAGCGGTGGTTCTGAGATATGTTTTATCAAAATCGGTTGAGTCATTTCAAGGTCATCATCTGTTTTGTTGGCTGCGGTAGGGTTTTTAGACGCATAATGTGTATTTACTTTACTTTCAAATATACTTGTGACCTAAAATTTTAAACAACCATGTATATATGCAAGATTACGGAATTATTGGTCTGATGCTGCAGCCATGACATCTAGCACACTAGTGCACACTTGAAAAAATAATAGCAGATATGTTGTGTTTGGATTCGTTTTGATCAGTGTTTGATTCTACACACAATGCAATGGTGGCAACACGATGAGATGATGCTACAGCCATGATATCCAGCACAATAGTACCCTCTTGACAAAATATTATCAGATATGTCGTGTTTGGACTCGTTTGGATCAGTATTTGTTTTGTCTGAAAGGTGATTATATCAAGAGTATTCTTAGCTATGATCCAAGAAAATCGGTTAGCCGTTTAAAGATTATCAGCTCTTTTCTGGTTGATGAAGGGAATATGAGCATCTTCCACGGTTTTGAGCGAGTTGAAATTAGGTATTATATTACTTCAATAATATTAAACGAACCTTGAACAGATGCTGCAGCATCACTTGGAATTTCCAGGATACCCAATTACCTCACCAACAGCAAAGTATCTTGTTTAGACTCATTGAAACTCATTTCAGTTCTCAATGAATAGGTTATAGATGAAATGGTGATCAGGGTTTGATGATGAAATAGCAACGAGGAATGAGGATAAATTTGTAATAAGCTTCACTGTGGGAAACATACGTAAAGCTGCCTATTTAAGTGAGACATGTGTCCACCGTAGCGGGTTTAGTATTACTATATTAAGTTGCAAAAAGCAGGAAATAAGATTTTAATTGGAAATTTAAAAAACCCCCGACCCAAACAAAAACCTCTAAACTCAAACTCAAAGCATTTATTTCAATTAAACCATTTTCAGGCACTTTTGAATTGTCAAAAAGTCGACCAGTTGCAAAGTTGAAGCTAGTTGCCCATTCCAAAACGTAGATCTCTAAAAAGTAAAAACATAATACGTATTTATTGGCCTTTTAAGTTGTAGATAATATTTTGTACAAAGCATTGTCATGTCGTGGCCCAGCAATAATGAATGTAACTATGCTATTGTAAAAAGGATAACAGTTTCATTAAAATATTACCTACAACTAAAGAGTTCAATAAATATGTTTTTAAATAAATAGGTTTTTGTTTGGTTCGGGAGGTTGGACACGTCAATATTTTGCTGTTCAGTATTTTAAATCTAGTTGGCGCCGGCATTCCCTAGCTGACTGATCGCTGAGAAAAAATTTCGAAATAAATTAAAAGGTCATGGAATCTTTTAAAGTCCAAACATTGCATTAATAGGATTTTATGAGAGTCTAACAATGCGGGGCTACGTCTGGAAGGCCTTTTTGAGGAAAGAGCTTCTGCAGCTTTGAGCTGTTTTGTCCTAACAGACGGCAGGCATGCATCAAACGTAGACTTCAAAATTTTCCGTTTTATTTTTATGTAACCTATTATTTATACAGGGTGAAATTGAAAACATGCGACAAACCGAAATGGGAGATTGTACTCATCATTATGAACAACTTTTACTGAGGGTCCAAAGATGCAATCGCAAAAAAAAAAAACACCTGTTCCCTACATTTTGACGAGTTATGCAAACATAAATGTAGGGAACAGATGTTTTTTTTTTCGGGATTGCATCATTGGTCCCTTAGTAAAAGTTGTTCATAATGATGAGTACAATCTCCCATTTCGGTTTGTCGCATGTTTTCAATTTCACCCTGTAGAAAGTAATTGAATCTCAAAAAATCGAAAATAATGTGTCCAATATGGATCGAATGAAGAAGTTATGGAAATAGGGAGAAGTGTCATGACACTGCATGAGTGCACGTGATCCTTCGTCGCCCGTTCGATGTCCACCGCGCACAGTATGGATGGAAAGCTGTACTTACCTGAAGCAATTTTTTGCTCCGTTGGTGTAATTGCTGTATGGCATTCCAGTGGGAAGATAAATAAACCATGTAGCTAAACACTTGAACTTTGGTACCCTTCAAAATAATCCAAAACTGCCTTACCTTTTCAATCTCCTACTGTACATTACCAAAATCACTATGTGCGCACAAAATGCTGCCGCACATCATTAAGTTTGGCCTTAATCGGGAAATGTGTTGTATCTAACTAATACATAAGTCTGTGCATGGGATCGAGTATTATACTCCTGATATTATACTAGGTATTGGTATTATAATACCGGTATTATCAAGCGGACTGCTGAGTTATATATGTGTTGCTTGTCAACGATTGTCTCTTTAAAAATGGTTAAAACACTGTGTTCTGTGATAGGTATTGATGTCACAAATTCTAACCATAACCATAAATAAGGAATTTAAAGCGATTCGTGATATGCAAAAGAATAAAAAAATATTGACAAGTAAAGCCACGTGGCCAGTCGGCTGGGTTGTGCTTTGGCTAAAGAATTAGCGTTGCCATCCAACGTGGCAATGCTGCCCATGTTCTGGGCAAGTTTCCGGATGACAGCGATACGCACGAGTACTACATCGCGTAAGCGTCCTTTTGTTTTTGTATTTATTGGTATGGTTAGTCACTTAATTAACCTTGTGTAAATATTTCAGTTATAGTTGAACTTTTCATAATGATAAAACTTGCATTTTTCTTAGCGTGTCGATAGCAATCTATATAACTACAGTCAGCCTGGAATTTGGCTTTGAGCTTCGCACCTTCAGTAACGTTCATCAACTGGCAATATAATTTTAACTAACTCATTGTATTAAATCAAAGTTACTTTTAAAACGTGTATTTATAAGTGCTGCCCAACCCTATGAGGATCCCCCCTGTGGGTTCCCGCATTGTCGTTGCGGGGGGGGGGGGGGGGGGCTCAGTAGCCGGAGTCCGCTCCCATGGTGAAGCGAAGACGAACCCCAAGGTGGGGCCGCTCGTCAGGGCTTTTGCTTCCAAGCCGACGACGTAGCGGCCAAAAAGTAGGTTGCAGTGAGGTTCACCGCAACTGAGGCGGGCCGCGATGTCGAATGCGGCGGAGGAGGAGTGCCGGTACTTCTAAGTAGCGCTCTTCCCTTCCGTGGCCTGGACGGGGCCGCCACCGTTTGATGGCGGACGCGATGGGGCCGCAGGGGAAGAGGAGTGTCGGTATAGCGTTGGCCGCTCTCCCTATCCCCTGCGGCCGAGAAGTGGTAGGCGGCGGGGCCACTGCGCTGACCCGTCGCAGGGGGACCAAGGGTGCCAAGGGTGCCAAGGGTGCCAGGGTAGTCTGGGTCCCTTGTGCTACTTGGTTCCTGGGGTGGTCACGGCGTGCTATGTGTCCTGGTGCGCCGGACTGGTGGGGTCCGCAGGGGCCGACGCCTGCCAGGGGTGCGGGTTCTTCGAAAGAGATACCGTCGCCCGTGGCACACAGGCAACTGAGGGAAAACGGGTGGGTTTTAGTCAGTAAAAGTCTGACACGCCCTTCTGCTCCACCCAGAGCGGGAGAAGTTATTTGATGATTTCCCACCCTCAAAAAAAAAACCCTTTTAGGATGACAGGCGTAATGTTGTGTACTCACTCAAAAACCACTCATAACATATCAATAGATCGCAAAATTAACCCTAACTAATATCCCACAAGTAGTCAACATCATCAAAATCGTTTAAAAAGCCGTGAACACACTCACTCATAGTATCACAATCATTGGCGCAACATTTAACGTGGCGCGTAATAAAATGAAATCTATACGTTGTAACACGCGCCAAGCACGTTGATTGCAACGATATATCAAGTGCAAAAAGCTTCTGACATTCGTTGTTCACACGTAAATTATGTACTTTTTAAATAAATTAATTATAGGCCACGTTGTGAATGGAGGGTTGAATGGTTAAAATATTAAAACGTGTCGTGTTAATTATTGCGGTACAGAAGTTTAACAAAAAAAAAACCCGGTCAAGTGCGAGTCGAACTCGTGCGCCGAGGGTTCCGTACCTACCCATTATACCGCCATAATAAAAAAAGATATGGGTAAATTTAGATTTTCGCGAAAACTTTTAAGTACCAAAAACCTTAATTGTCAACTTTTTGGAATTTTTCCTGTATTGATTCCAGGTCAACGGGAACTAGCTACCGTAAAAGTTTTGACCCAAAACCTATAGGGTACTTCTGGTTGACCTAGAATTGAGAATTTTAGTTAAAAGCAAGGTCTTATAGCACAAGAAAAGGGAAAGAATGTTTAAATTTAAATAATCACTTCAACAGTTGTAAAAAACAAAGGACTTGACATGTCGTCGTGATATAAAATCAAAATAGCTACTTTAATTTTAAAATTTATAAAAACCTAAATGACTAGTCGATTCTGTTCCTAGCTTTTCGCAGCCTACTCATAGATGATCGTAGCCTACTCGTAGACGATCGTAGCCTACTCGTAGACGATCGTAGCCTACTCGTAGACGATCGTAGCCTACTCGTAGATGATCGTAGCCTACTCGTAGACGATCGTAGCCTACTCGTAGACGATCGTAGCCTACTCGTAGAAGATCGTAGCCTACTCGTAGACGATCGTAGCCTACTCGTAGACGATCGTAGCCTACTCGTAGAAGATCGTAGCCTACTCGTAGACGATCGTAGCCTACTCGTAGACGATCGTAGCCTACTCGTAGACGATCGTAGCCTACTCGTAGAAGATCGTAGCCTACTCGTCGGCCGGACGCGAGAGATCGCTGCCGCCGATAGCCTCCACGGGGACACGGCGGTGCTCTGCCCAAGCCGGGCAGATCTTCGCAGTGGAAACACCCGGGCGTTTCCTCCCGCCTTATGCGAAACAGGAACCTCCCGAAACAGGTGAGGACGCTGTGGCGCCTCTCAATCCACTCCTCAAAGAGGGGACGAACCGCCGCAATCGTGGCGTGCCTATTTTATCACCTTTAGATAGGTATTGTGTAACTCGCAAGAATTCGGCTGTTTGCTCAGGTATTCAAAATCCCTTTAATTTTCATCCAACTAAACGGCATCTACATTAAACATCATCAGAACAGAACTTGATTATACAAATTATTACAATACTATGAAATCTCAGTTAGTAAATACAAAAAATTTAATACTGGCATCGGAAAATGGCACTTACGGTTCAATCAAATATTGACCACCGATCAACACGGCTCTGCCGCGAAAAACATTTTACAAACAAAATAATTACCGTAGTACCCAAAGGGGAACCCAAAACTCATAGGTATAGTTCTCAAATTAGTTTGGCAAGGTGAAAAATTTAATTGAACAGGGCACTCGATGCCATGTCGCGACCTGATGTATTAACATTTATTGGTTTACAAATTAAAGATAACTCCTGAACTGGCCGTGCAATATGGGCGCGGGGAATTTTTTTCCCGTTTAAATGTTCGCTAATCGGCCGGCTATGAAACTTTTAATATCTGATGCGAGTTGTTTTTGTGTATCGTTTCGGTTTTATCGGTGCGGGTTATATAAATTGGAATGGTTTCCTCAAAATTACCTACAGGTAATATACAATACTTCGGAGGATGGTCGTGTGAGAATACTCACTCTTCACGACAGCATGATTTGCATTAAATATCTGCACAACGAATTGCGTTACGTCGTGGAAATATTGCAGAATGATCTGTTAATATTTAAATTGAATTAAGATTTTTTTCCGATTACGATTGAGATTTATTGTTGTAAGACATAAATAAATTAAAACAACTCGCCAGTATGGAAATCCTAATACAAAGAAATAAAAATATTTTTTATTTTGAATACATCGTGCAACATTGCTATTTTAACCCAAAAAATAATAGTTTAAAAAACTAAAAAACACGCTTTAACAACCAAACTAAAAAGGAGAAAGTTTTTTAGTTTTTTAAACTATTATTTATTTTCTATTTTTTAGTTCTGCTAACTACAAAAACGTGTTTTTTCCCCGTTTTTTTTTCATTATTCTCAATTATTTTTTAATATTATTGTATAGTCATCGGTCCTCGATAAGTTTACAAAGTTTCAATGAAATCTAACCGTTTAAAGTGGGTCAAAATAGCGTCCAAAGGAGTCGGTTACAAACAAAAAACATACAAGTGAAGCTAATATAAAGCGTGTAAAAACTAGGGTAAGGCTATTTTGAAATCCGTACCAGAAAAAAAGGCTACTGATGTTGTTACACTTGTCTTATCTACTTGTAGTAAGTAGGCCAATCATTTATTTTCTCCATTCAGCATACAATTTGATAAGATTAATTAACAATTTCACTTTGTCACATCAGGCATTGCTGTGAGTGACATAATTACCATCAGACAGAGAATGGTACACATGGAGGCAACCTAAATTCTTAATAAAAATAAATCCTTTTTATGTGTTTTTGCTCTGCTTACACCGTTAAATCTATATCGCAAAAACACCGATAATAGAGTAAATAACTTTCAATTTCGTGACGAGCTGCACTGAATAAGCATTAGGCATGTGTTATGCGAATCCTGCTATATAATGCGGATAAAGGTATAATTAAAAAAAAAAGCAGGTTGAAATTCAGTAAATCAGGCAGCCTAATATTTCCAATAGCTTGCTGTATAGGTCAAAGATTTTCTTGAGAAAACATTCTTAGTCATAATATTTGTATCATTGAGAACCACTTTGTCTACCCTATGCGCACGACGACATAATATACCAAGCTATATATATATTTTGAGTATAAGCTGACTTCCGTACGAAAAGCCGATATCTAAAATACGAGGTTAGCTAAAACTTCATAGGTATTTAAAATCTATATCAAATCTCGTCTTTACAAACGAATGGTCGCCACTTATAAAATTACCTATCTCGTATGAAAACGTCAAAATTACCACAACACTCGGGTAAAATATACGTAGTAATATATCATTAAACCAATTATGTTGTCATATAGCCGAAAAGCCATTCAGCCCGATGTAAACTTACGATCACACTAAACGTCACAAAGTGAACAAATCCTTACGAATGACATCTCAATTGGCCGTCATTGCCGATGTTTGAAAAGTTTATGTAAAACAAGAATTGATTGGTCCATTTATTGTGGGTGGTCTATTTTCTTAGATTAACCTTAGTGCACATGAGGCAGCTTCCAGTCGTAAGTCGTTTTATCATTACCTACCAAGCCTTTGCCCCACTATATTGGAGTCGGCTTCCAGTCTTACCAAATTGCAGCTGAGTACCAGTATTTTACATGAAGCGACCACCTATCTGACCTCCACAACCCAATACCTAACAGGGTTTTACGTTTCTCCTTTGGTAAGCCTTTCGGACTTCTTACGACCTTCAAAGATCTACGAATGACAAACGGGACCAACGGCTTAACTTGCTTTCCCGGGCCAGGGTATTCATATGTAAAGATGGGTGACCACCCATCCACGGACCACCTCGGCAAGCGTAGCATAACCTGATCGATCGATCGTTATTTCTTAAATCATTAATATACGTGTAGTATCTGCAATACTATACTATAAAACATATCCGATGGCACGCGGCAATAGTGTTGCCTGTGTTTCTTTCAGTGTAATATTTTTTGTAATCGTATCAGTATTCCCAGAGATTAGGTCCCAACAAATAGTTTAACCTCTTTATAATATAATATAAGTTTATCTACACAAGATACAGGGAGTAGTTGAGAAGAATTTTCAGAGTGATATCAAAAATTAAGTATGCCAAGCGCAAATTGGTCAAAGAGGCCAGGAGTAAGCTCAACCCCTTTCTCTATTTAATATCCTACTATTCCTACTATAATCTCATAAATGTGAAAGTTTGTGAAGATGTTTGTTACGCAATCACCCAAAAACGGCAAAACAAATTTGGCACACAGATAGTTTATAACATTGATTAACATATAGGATAGTTTTTTATCCCGGTAGTACGTTCCTGTGGGATAATTTTCAAACTCCACGCAGGCGAAGCCGCGGGCAACAGCTAGTACTAAAAATGACCGGTATATTGGATAAACTGATTGATTTTTCTATGGTATTATTGTATAAATGATTGAAATTCGGAAGGACAATACGTCTGTCGAGGCAGCTGGTTTATAATTATAGGTCAATCAGAAATATCGTTAATTACGTAGTGGAATTTAAGGAAAATACGATATCGTGAACGTAAATCTGAAATGTCCAAAAATCAAAGTTCAGCAAAATATAACATCACGATTGTTATTCCGAAAGATTGGGCAATTAATTAGAGGTGTACCTGTACTCTCATTTCGCCAGTTAAGTTTAAGTCCCATATAATGTGGATGAAAAATTAGAAAACGTGAGGCGAATTACATCAGCCCGTAGACAAGAAATTTCTTGAGAGTTACGACTGCTCTGACAAGAGTGTCACGAAGAAGAAGAAGAATAGGCCTGGGCCTGTTACCATCAGTCAGGCACAAATACAAGACTCGGGGCCGTTACAAAAATAAAATCTGTTAAGGAACACTTTGCCCTACATGGAAATCAACCCGAGGACTTCATGCTCAGCCGCAGCGTTTCCGGCCACTGGACCAACGAGGTAGTCAATCTTAAAATACACACATAATAATTATAAAAATCCCAACATTCGCACTCAGGTAATTTTTCACAAACATTTCCACACATATCACGTTTATACAACCCTAGTTTTAGTATATGAGGAAAACGTAACACATGTCTTGTATTTTTATGTAAAGAATCAATGTTCAACATTTCAAAACTGTATCATGAAAAATCACAAAGTTATAAGCTTGTTATGTTTACCTAGTTGTCTACACAAACATAATCCCCACGCGACGCCCTCCCAAGCAGCACAAATAGCTGTATAGCCACTGGACAACAGAATTTTTGAAAACTCGAGGCTGTTATGCTGTTTGTACAAGGGCTGTCTATCCCGCTATAATGCTCCTATAATTCTAAATTTGGCCCCAAATTAACCAGCGCTGAGAATTATAGTAGCTTGTTAAAAGCATTCCAGAGCATTGTAAGAGATGTACATGGGCTGCACAATAGCTTAGACAGCTGTCAATAGGCCACTATCCAGCTCCTTTAATTCTCTTAGACAGCCACTAGATGGTGTATGGTTACATTACGGCGATTAATAATTCTACAAAGAAATAGCAACAAAAGACTATTTGTGCAGTGCAAGTGTTATGTCAAACTCTAATCTGTGGGCAAATATATAATTTCCAATTTAAGGTAAGTAATTTTTCACGTTTCTTTGTATCTCTATCGCTAAATTGTACTGCGGGTGCCAGTTTACTGTTAATATATATAGGTGTTATTATCAAATATTACACGCGCCACAGAAATAATATGGTTTTACTAAAAATATTATACAAAATAAATACGGTGTACGAATTATTCATGGATTTTTACAAAAAAATTACATTTTATGAGCATTCATATCTATTTGTAGCTAAAAAATTATGTATTTTTACTTTAATAGCTTTGAAATATCATGAAAATTTTACAGATATCAGTCATTTTTTCATATGTAATCGGCTTGTTTACATTAAAATGGCGTTAATTTGTTATCCAGCAATCATTCTAACTAAATTCTCTTGAAACTCTCTTTTCTGTGCAATGGCCATATTTAAGTCTATTAGTCAGCTGAGAACTTTACGCTAGCTGTACAATGGTTTTCAGTTATTCTAACGACTGGTGAAAGCAGAAAAGTGAGAGTATACAACAGCGTCTTAGGGATCTCTAATATTGATAGAAAACTATTTCGGGCATTTCGTACTCAAGTAGCTTAGGTACTTCACTTGATTTTGTGATCCTACTTATTCTTGCCTGTTATGTCAAATCAGAGAGCCATTACTTGCTATGTTGCTTAGAAATGTATATTATAAAGTAAGATTAAAAAAAACTATAACTTCATTCAACCTAGCTAAGTGAATATTTAGCTAGGTTTAACTTTACGCTCTCCCGGCCGTGTGAAAGAGATGAAGCGAATTTGGATTGTCACTTATTCGCGAATTTGCTTTGTCGCGAAGGATTTGTTAGCGTCATTTAAATTTAACCAATCATATTGAGATATATATATTTTATTGAAAGGAGTTATTCAAACTTGTGTTCGCCAGTTTGTGCCAAATATTTACCATATTATCTTTATATATTGTGAATTTGTTACCCGTCACGCGCTACGCACCGCACGTATTATTATTGTTTCTATTTTGTTTACGAATTTTTTTTTGTCTTGTAAATTGCGAGTCGTACGCACTCTTGCATACTTACACACTTCTGCAATTCAATTATGCGAACGAAGTGAATAACTTAGTTTGTTTTATAATTTATCAATTAATAATAGTGTACATATTTTTGTGATAGTACCTGTAATAGGTGTAAATATTTTAATACTATAGAGCGTTTTACTTATTGGCACAAATACTAAATCCGCATACTTAATGATCTCTTACTTCTGACGTAGTAGGTAAAGATGCTAATGTTATTGCTAAATAATTGTTCTTGTTTTCAGAAAATAGAAATGCCGTTCAAAAAGTGAAGACAATAGAAAGAGGGGAAGGAAAATTATCTGTCATACCAAGTACTTGAGAAAAAGGATGGATGGTTGAGATGATATATTAAAAACGTCACTTCGAAATTGATGAAACTAGAATATTCAAAGCATCATACAGATTGGACAAAAATGCAATGCATAGTGAAACGGTCATCCATTGCAACATATAACAATGCAGAAAAAGAACTAAGTAGCATGTTGAACCATAGTGACACGTCGGATTACCCAGATGATGGAGAAATAAAACCAACTAATGGTTTAACATATAGAATTACCAAAGCCAAATCAAGAGTATGTGATTAATAAAATAAAACGCAGTAAATGTATACCATTACTTTTATTTTTACTGACCATTCCTTAGCCAACAGCTATAAATTAATAAAACTTTTGAGCGCCACTGACACGGCTTTATTGTTTTGTAACGGCCACACAATATTAAAATTTATCTTCTCATAAAGACATGGCGCTGAGGGCTTGAAAATGCACATACCTGTTATAAAAGCCCTTGCGAGTGAATCGCAAGTAAAACATCTAATCTTGACTTTTATGATCTCGCTTGTTGATAGAAGGATTCCGTCATTCAATAACTGTTTCATTTCAACTACAATGGTGCCGATTCTCTTGTACACCGAACTAAACTAACTAAATTATCACTAAAATTCCTTACTTTTGGCTATGAGAATCTTAAAGCTATTCTGCAAAAAAAAATCTCTAAACTTAAAAATAATTTTACCACAACTAAAATCGAATTTGACAATCGCGGATCCTGCAGGCTTAGTAGCATGACGGTTTCTATTTCTACTTTACTGTAGAATAGAAATCGCTTGTCTACATTTCTCGGTGAAAAACTGACAACTGTCTACACGGAAACGTCATTTTTGTCTTGTCTTCCGTCGACAAAACGCTTCTCTACGGTTGTCGTGCCAAGCCTGCAGGTGGTATTTTTTTTCTTTTAGGTTCGCAACGTGGTACTTGTGTGCCCTATGCAATGATTTTTTTAAAGAGCTGAATGAAGCGTGCGCAGGAGGGCAGCCTCGACGTTTTTTATGGAATTTTTCACTTATTGTATGGAAAATAAAAAAAATATTACCTACATGTTGAGATTATGGGGCATAGGGGTTTCATAAAGGGGGTCGAATTTATCATCATTTTTGCGATAGGACACACCATTTTCGAGATATAAGCAAACGAAAAGAAAAAAAAAGATACAATACTGTTTTTGCACCTGAAGTCGAAGTGTTGGTGTGAATTTTAGTTCATGACCACTAGTTTTATTCCACACTTTTTTAATCGCGATTAAAATAGTCAGATTTAGTTAAAAAATTAATATAGTCAACATTTTTGGTGAAAAACGGCAAACTCAGAATAGCAAAATTACCATCTTCACTAAATTAATAATTCAGTGCAATATTAGTGCTGTCAAACTAAAATATAGTTAAGTTGTGTCACTTTAGTCAATTTCAGAATGGGAAATCGTCGTTTGACAGGATTAAACTAAATTTTGGTGATTTTTAGTTTAGTTTAGACAATTTTGTGCCAACAGAATCGGCACCATCTTCTAGATAAAGATCAAGATTCTTCGGTTTTCCGACACCATAATAAACACCATAAATAGTTGGGTATTTCAAAAACATTACGGAAAATCGGCCAGAACTCATATTTCGAATTTTTATATAGAGGCAAGCCATCAAAGGTTATATTCAAACCAATGCTCTTAATATTTTCTAAAACGTCTAGCCACTTGTTTAAAACTATAGTTAGCGGATTGATTAGTCCATTGTACCAGTATTCATCAACAGATTCGATTTATTTTAAAGCAATTATTCTAGCTTGTAGAATCGTTCTCGGATCATTTGGTAAAATATCTGGAAATCTCTTATTCACAATTATTAGTAATTCCTTCAGTGCATCTTGAGCAACATTTCTCTTTATTGCCCATTCTTTTATATTTTCTTTAAATAAAATGTTTACCATATAAATATTTTCTCCCTCATGTCTGGTTTGATTCATTACTTTCAGTATTTCTCGTTACAATTATTTTTTTAGAAAGGTCACTGACCGAATCCATTAATTGTACGGAACTATGATCATTGGTAACAAAATCTATGTGATTAAGTCGTGTTGCGAGGTTATGACAAAATTGACGTTATCATAGCACTACTAACCTATCTCTACTCTTCAATAATTCTAGAGGCTGTGAAATAGATAATATTTACACTATAAGCTTTGGAATTAAAGTGGAGTAACACTACACTAATTTACAGCTCATGCAGTCTTAAAATGCTTTTAACCAGCTAGTGTTAAGCTCATTGAGGAAGCATTATAATAGAATTTGTGTACTCCATAAAAAAATGCCAATGGCAAAATTTTATTCTCTAATACAGTTCAAAGCTTAGAAACGGTGTGACGTTACCCCGTTATGCAGCTGTTTACAAACTATGGTCTTCTTAACCAGCTAGTAGCATTAAACGTAGCCAAAAGCTGGACAATAGTTCTTTTAAGTTCTACTAAAATGCATTTTGTTGTTTTTTTGTCCATTGTACAGCCATTAGTCAGCTGTGCTGTTTAACAGTGTAGAGATCGCCCCCCATACAGTCCCAAGAATCGTCTTATCCATTAGTACAGCTACATAAGAGCCTTTGACTGTAATATAGCTTGTTTATGGATGTAATTTCCGCTAATGTGCTGCTTGGGCTGCGCCGTCCGCGCGTTCGTCGTCGTATTGTGCTCTTTGATAATAATTAGGCAGTAGGTACCGAATCGTATGGCAATTGTATTGTAATTAACTGGTGATAATATCCATCATTTCCTCCATCACACTTGCAAAACGGTAACGGTAATAGTGTCGCGAGTTCAATTGTTTTTTCTCATGTCAAAAAATGCCCAATGCGCCTAAAGAAGTTTTCATTTCAAATTAGATCGGATCGGAATCGGTTGGTTACCCATCCACGGACCAACAGCAGCAAGCCAAGTAACCTGATCGATCGAACATTATAATTTACTATAAATATACCTTTATCATTTTGAATACCTAAACGTTTTCAATTTTCCGTCGAAAATTTATACTTATCGGATTTTTTTATGGAAAATAATAAAGCTTCCGAAAAACAAATAATTTTTACTATTGGATAAAAAATAACTTTTTAACCCTCAATTTTAATGAAAATAACTACCTACCTGCGTTCAGGTGCAGAGGTGAAAATCTGGGTGAAATAGGTTAGGTTAGAATTGTGACCAACCGCGCGTAAGCCGAGCGAGTATAGGTAAGCGGTGTCGCGGCAGCGGCCGGCGAGCGCTACTTCCAAGTTGCTCGCAGAATTCTTTTCACCATTTTTTAATCCGGGTTTTGGGATAAACATGACTGTAGTTTTCGTTAAAACGCAATTTAAGCTGGTGGATAAATATTACGTCAGCAAATGCTGTATTGATTTTTCTTTTATTTTGTATTCGCTTAAAAGTTGTCGGAAAAAGCAGTAAATCTCATATTTTGAGTATGCTCACTATTTTGTTTTTTCGGAGCTTTTATTACTACCCCTTTTTCATAACTGTTGCAATACTCCTTCTGGGGGGGGGGGAATATTCGAAATTAAAGGCTAGGTTATGGTGGAAGCCCTAAACTGGCCTTCATTATTACAGGCTGACACGTAGCACACCTACATTATGTTAATGTTGTTTTATAAAGAAATTGTTTTGATGACTTTGATGAATAAAAAATAAACTCGCTTGATACTGTGAATATCACAAAAGACACGACATCGTCATCTGCCAAGCCTGTTACTATTACGTACATAACTGGTTAACACGATACTTTTTGACGAAGGAAAGAAAAAAAAAAGGAAGGAATATAAAAATATCGTGTGGGGTCGGGGGGAACCCCTTGAGGAACAAAGTTACTTATGCTTTTGTTAATGTAACGTCGTTTAGGGGTCGCCTATCTTTAAAGTACTCAAACTTTATTTTGACCTCACTATCGGCTTCAGCACCATTGAAAACCATGAAACACCATGAAGATATTTTTATGCAGCCACCATCTTAAATTTTAATTTTGACCTCACTATTGGCTTCAGCACCCTCGAAAACCATGAAAACTATCTCACTCTCTCTTTATCTATAATAATAACAATACAACACTTATAATAATTATACGTGATGATTTCTACAATTTTACTTCTAGCAAGCAAGCTGCCTTTAAGAAAAGACGAAAAAATTCAAACATTTCCTGGATTCGCTTCACAAATATTGAATATTGTAAATAAAAGAGGTGATCGAGTGCCGCCCCCCTCTCCCAAAGCGGCGTCCAATCAAAGAGCGTTATTACAAAAGCTATAAAACATTCTGTTCGCACCCAACACAGTTCCAATGACGACTGTCAACTCGAAAAAACGCAATATAGAGTACTTCAATAGTTTCCACTGTACTGTCCACAACGGAAAAAATCTCGCACCGGCCAAAGTGAAAAAGGCACTTGCAATAACGAATTTGAAATCCAATAAACCCCGATCTAGTTGCGGGATTCTTCTACTAGTAATGAAAGTGGAAAAAATAAGAATCTCGCCCACCGGCTAACAAGTATCAAGATTTGAATGGAAACTATATTAAAATACGTTTCTACTATTATGTGGGTGGCACTATATTATACAGTAAGTATTTGACTTCTATCAAAAACATACATTAATTATAACATTTTAAAGAGATTACCTACTACCGCGTACCGGAAGACGTAAAGTTGGAAGTCCTCCCACAAGGTGGACCGATGACCTTGTGAAGGCCGCAGGAATCCGCTAGATGCGGGAAGCACAAAACTGGTCGAAGTGGCGGAGTTTGGGGTAAGCCTATGTCTAGCAGTGGACGTCTTTCGGCTGTAATGATGATAATGCTTAGGTTACTCATAAACACTACAAAGTCAAAAATAACTTAAATTTTTTGTCCCCGCCTTCCGATTTTTTTTTTCACTTTTTTGTGTTTTTTCGGGAGTCGGTTGTTTATTTTTTCACTTTTTAGTTATAGTACCTACCCCACACCAATTCGAAATTAATCATCCTTGGGGTCAAAACAATGCGATAGAAGCAATCGCGGTTGATTTGCTGTCATTTTTTGAAGAGTTCCGTTGTTATCAGATTTATATGAAATTGAAATGGGAGGAAAACTAAAAAAACACGCTTTAAAAACCAAACTAAAAAAGGAGAAAATAATTTAATTCAATTAAAAAGCGTGGGGTGCTTGACATTAATTGATTATAAAAATACCTCAAAAAGCACGCCACGCTTTTTAATTGAATTAAATTATTTTCTCCTTTTTTAGTTTGGTTTTTAAAGCGTGTTTTTTAGTTTTTTTAACTATTATTTTTGGTATCCTCGTCACACAAAACGATCAGTGTACTGAATGATCCGAAGTCACTACGGTGATTGGCGTCTCGGTCTTGTGACGTCGAACGGTAGCAGTGCAATCTTTGTCTAGCTTAGACGTTCAAACGCTTACAAATTCATTTTATGTTTTGGAAAAACAATTTTCTAATTTGCCTTTTATTTCGTGAAATCAATCATAAAAATTTGTCAAATTCTATTTGAGTGGTCTTACTTTTAGGGTCCATTAGTGCCCGTATTAATATGCCGCAAGAAACCTTTCTTGTATTTTTTTTACTGACTCATATTTGTTACTGGCTTGGGATCTATCAAGAATGCGCGTAGTAAGAAGTCTAGCCAAGCTAGACTGAAACTGAAACATTAAAAACAAATATAATTGACTTATTTTCATTGAAATCATCAACGTACTCGTATTTTTTTAATTAATATCAGAGGAAGCCTTTAGAAAAAAATCTTAATTTTCTACAACATATTCACATCCTTTTTGACATAAGAGACAGATTAAATAACATAAAATATGTACCATCACAGGGATTCATAGTGGTATTATGAAACTATTTTGGAAAAAATACACCGGGACGAGCTTTGAAGATGGACCACATGCTATGTATTGGCAACGTGCGCTGATGAAAATTACTAAATAGATCCTTGCAAAGTGTCTCCCTAAATTTAGTATCTTTAAGTCCTCGTCCAAAATAAAACCATAAGTCAGCACAGAACTCTTCGATAACAGAGACATGATTTAAATTAGTCATTTTTAGTTCGCGCAGAAATAGGCAGTCACAAATTAGCGAGCTGACTTCCTATGTCACGACCAATGGCGAGCGGAAAATAGATTATTTAACGTCAATTACTGTTCGCAAATGGATACAGCGTCCGTCTAGGTTAATCTACCTTTCCGATAAAAGATAGAAATGAATAAAGACATGGTGTAGGTACGGCGAGAGGCACGCACTTGGTTTTTTTCTTAGAGGGTTACATTTATGAATGATATACATTAATAATTTAATAAAGCCTCATTGCTCACGGCCGCGAATCATATTTTATTCAACATAAAGCATAACAATAACATGCAAACTGCAAAAAAAAAAATATGAATTTTACAGGCTACCCTGGAGCTATCACATTAAATCGTCAACATTCAACGCATGGTCTCCACTCTATGCCATTTTTCCCAATTTTGCACCACTTTGTCCAGGACTCCAGGCTTTCCCGACAAGCTTAGGGCAATTATTTCAGAGACTTATCTCGCCGTCGGATTTTCTACTAACTGTGATTACTGACATAACTCAGTTGTCAATTCTCCTACAACATCATCTATAAATCAGTATTGCCAACCATAGACAAATGTATGAACAATGCACATAATATTCAACAAATTTGTTGGATGACTTCATTATAACGGCAAAATTTTGATTTATAAACGAAATAGAATTTTTAATAAATACACAATTTTATTGACTGTTATGGAACTTTAACTAATGAATGCCTTATACCTTCGGTAAAGTTTTTTTTATGAATAAGACCACTATAGTTTTATTGACATATCGTATTTCTCTGACGCAGAGCAGCTACACCTATTTTCGGCAGACAGGAGTTCATTAGGTGTGCCGTACGGCAGCATCGGCTTTCCGATTAATCCTTTGCAGATAGGGATTGTAATTTTCATGTCGGACATGCGTTCGTTAAATAGTGGATGGCAGTAGCTTGGTGTTTGGGATTATTATGCATTATTTTATAGGGTTTGTAGTTAATTTATTTTGAAACTTACTTCTGCCCGCGACTTCGTTCGCGTGTAATGTTTTGAACTTCTTTTTCGCTTTGCGTACTTTCTGCTGTTTTTCCCGTTTACCTCCACAACCCAGTTACTGGGTAAAACGATACCCCTTGGTAAGACTGGTTGTCAGACATTCGGGCTTCTGACGACCCGTAACGACTGTCAAAGATCTACGAATGAATGTGGAGACCAATGGCTTAACGTGCTTTGCACGGAGGAGTGTCGATATGTTATGAATGGTCACCCATCTACGAACCGAGCGCGGCAAGCGTAGCTTGACCTGATCGATCGACCGTGTATGTGTAACCGTATGATTGTGAACACCGATAGTTTATAATCTATCTCACGAGATTATAAACTGTCGATAAATTGTGAACAGCACCATACTGCTTACTGACCGAATAGGTTAGGTTAGGTTAGAATTGGCACCAACGGCAGCGGCCGGCGCGCGCTACTTCCAAGTTAGTGGCAGTTACTTGACTTAGTAATAGCGCAATGTACTACCCGTTTTGATACCAGTTTACAATTTGACGTTTTCACTTCGATAAAATTATAATCTACCGAAAAATAATGCGTTAAATTGTAATTAGTATGTTACGGTTGACAATCTATCGACAGTTCACAATCTCGCGAGATAGATTATAATCTAACGGTACTTACAATTTTACGGTGACACATGCACTCTTACATCTATTGTTTCCCAATTGTTTACCGGAATTCTAATTATTTGCCTATTCTACGAATTTGGACTACTGTTTCGATTAAATCAAATATTTACTAATTGTTTTCAAACTCACACGCACATGTTGGTATAGGTATAGAATAGAATAAAATATATTACTTTGTACCGGTATATACCGTATATACAAGCTTCATGTCGTATATCGTATATACGTGATTTCTGACGTCGCAACGTCGGCGTCGTACTCAAGTCACTGGCTGGGCGTAGTACACAATCGGATCGGATTCCCGCGCAGAATGAATAGAAAACGACCAAGATCAATTAAAACTGCCTCCCCGTATATGTACCGTCGCCGACGAAAGTTGTGAACTCTAATTGTGTTAGATTAAGTATCGGTTAACACGTGAAGATTTAAGTTCTTGTTTTTGTTGCACGGTTTTATTTAAGGTGGTGGAGTCTTCTGATGGAACTTGGATGTCGTACTGATTTTATAATCTTCACACGGTTGACGGCAACACTAATTGAGCTAATAGGAAAAGTAGTTGTTTTTGCCGAGCTTTATACAATGATCTTTTCCGCTTTTTCGGTAAAATTATACCTTCAATAGGGTATTACACCCATTTTTTTAAAGTGTCTTAATTAGATTCTAAAATGCTAATAAACCACTAAAAAATACAACATTCTTATTGAATCGATTAGTGCCATAAAAATGCATTTAAATTTTTCATTTTCATTTTTCGCGCGTAATTTGACGAAAACGTTGGACGCAGTGGACGCCATATTGCTCTATGAGTATGACGTCAGTTCACTGTGTAAACAAATTCGCTGATATTTTGTATGATCATTGCTTATTATTTAAAAAATGAGTTATTATTCTTCTTATCGTTGGTTTGCTGTTCCTGAATGTAAGATATTATTTGAATAAAAATACTTTGGTTATGAAAATAATAAAAGTACAAAGTAATTCAGTTGATTAGTTTAGCCAGCGTTATGACGTAGTAACATGGTGGCTATTACTTCATAGTGTTCAAAAACAGATAAAAAAAACAGAAATCTTTGAATTGAATTTTAAAATTTATTTTGTTATGTCATGAACTAGAACTAACATTTTCCGACTGGTTTTTGCCTATGCTATCTCTATAATATATTTTTAGATCTTTTCTCTTATAGAGTAAAATACCCTATTGTAAATTGTTTTTTTTTTATATTTTCAGATTCGAGTGTCCTTTTTTAAATTGTCAAGTTAAACATAGGTACATTCTTCGGATTTAAGAGCAACGGAAGGCATATTTCAATGACCAAATTATTGGTTGCTCAGTCAGGAACGCTCGTGTGCAACAGTGCATCACGGGTTCAACCAGTCACTGCCTCAGGTAATTTACTAATTATGAACTTAATAAGCAGTTGACAGTTTTGCGAAGCATCTACACCTACGGAACTTCAGATGGCGATGTACAGACGTCCAAAAACAGCCCTCAAAGTCCAAACTGTTCCAAATTTAGAAATTAACAGACACTTTGTAAGCGCTAACACTTGATACGACGACAGTACACAGAGCGCGGAATTAAAAGCTAAACCTCGTTACCGTCCAGTTTTGTCGTTTGCAATTGGAAGAAACTTGTTACATCGTCTGTATCATTTCAATTCAAAAACGGATCCCACGCTTTGATTGGTTGCTCGTGTTATGAGGAACGAATCACGGTCGCCGTGATTGTTCCCAATTACCTGGACCTTACCCATGTGCCTAGCATACGTGTTGGCTGTGATTGAAGACAAGAACTGTCTTTCTCTTTTTAGATTTGAATTTGGGGACTGTGAAAGTATGGTAGCTAGTTTTCTTTTTCTTTTTTAAACTTTGGCACTGAACCTACTTGCACCTAACTTTGGCCTCTCTTCTCTCTCTCTCTTTAACAGAAAAAAAATAGTCTAGACAAATATTTTTATGAAGCCCACAAAATCAATATTAAACAGTGAAATAATTTAGAATCATCAATCTCCTGAGCTTATCCCAATTTATTTGAGATCGGTGCTGCATGACCTTTTCCATACGACGAAAAATGTCCCACCGTAATACAGTTTATAACTAGTACGGGGGTCAGAGTGAATCGGTTTCGTAATAACCTGAATGTAATAACTTGTGCAGTGTTATACTAATTGGTTACTTATCGTAAGTAATATCTAGTATATAATTTTTTTTGTAAGGTTATCATTCTTGTGGAAAAATAAAGATTTATTATTATTAATAAACTTCCCTAGTAGCCGTCATCTCGGTAATCACCGCCTTCCTAACCATATCATCATTCACACAGTCCATCCATCGTTTCTTTAGTCTCCCCCTACTCTTATCGTCATCCACATCTATTAAATTGTTTTTGTCTTCACTCCCAAAATTATCATACTATTAGTAGATGTTTGTATTACAATGGCTCGTCCGGATAGTTTGGAGGCCTGGAGACCTGTAACACAGGTATTCCTACTACAGGCTCCAGTCTCCACAACATCAATGTATTTTTTGTAATCATTATTATGTTTTGTACTGATTTTTTCATTATGTGGTGGAGAAAATAAAAGTTTTTATTATTATTATATTATGTCCTTTATTAAATTATATAATTGAATAAATGACATAATACACATATACACATATAAATTACAATTTTAAATATTAGTATAAAAATATAAAAACATTTAAAAATATAAAAAAATAGTAGCCCACCGGTATCGAGAACAAGGTCCAAGCTACCCGGCGGTCAGGGCTCTTATATTATTATTATTATTCATACTCGTAAGTTTTCTCACGACGTGTTCCAATTCCTACTTGAATTTAGAATACTAACATAAATAAAATTTCTCGAATCGAGTAACCTCTTTGTTTCCTATTAAAAATACAACTCCATCAACCGACAAAAACGCTAGCATTAAAAAAATATAAAAACAAATACTGCACTCGAAAGTTTCGTTTACTCGTTTTTAACTCAGTGTAGCAATCTTTTTAATCTGTTATTTCCGTACGTGGCGCGGAGTGCTATGAATACCTCTAATTGCTGAATAATTATTGCTTATTGTTATTGATTGCTGATTTAAATGCTGAGATGGTAACCCTTTCGGTATGGGCACGCTCAGCACAATTTTTACTGCAATTTTATTGTTATGTTTGTTGTTCTCTTTCTTTTTATATATGTTTGTTGCTGCTGTGTTGTGTCTGTGTCGAATAAATGTTTTCTATTCTATTCTATTCTAATTGATACCGTTTGGCGCCGCGAATATAAAAATACCCTCAAAAGCCCTACGCAAAGACGCTTTTACTCTTTATACTCTTTGTTCATTGTTTAATTCTATTATTTTGCTGAATATTGTGTGCCTTTTTTTTAGTCTGTGCTAAATAAATGTATTTTTCTTTCTTTCTTTTCTTTCTTTTTGAACTTTTCCATGTGATTAAAAAGAACAATACAAAAGTTCCACAACCATGTGAACTATGTCCCCGATAATACTTTTGTGTTTTTCATTAAATATACAAAGAGTACACAACACTAGTTAAATAGTGTAACACGTACCTACGTACGCGTTTGTCCCAGTCATTAACATTTATCCGGACGCTACACAAATAGGTGGAAAACTACACAAAGTTTGTTGAATAACGCCGTAACTGCGTAACTTTATTAAATAAAATATCGCGCGGTACTAAGCGTACCACCCAAGGCGTTCAACTTACACAAAACTATTGCATATTTTAGTGGTTAGCGGTGTATCTGATCATTTATTCAGGTACACATTCCAAAGTCACGGCTGACTCTACCTATTGACTGTACATAATACATGCCATGTAAAACACTACTCGTAAAATCATGTTGGTAATATTACAATAATCACAAGGCGATCGGTGACACAACTGCGTACCGTTAAAATACTTACAGGAAAATTCCTTTCAAATCCAATCGAAATATATTTTTATTTCACATACTACATGGGTAATTATGAAACGTCAGAAGCTAGGTGAAGGGTTCCAATTGCTTGCCTCCGATGCAGAAGAGCCGGCAAGAAAATCCACGGTTACTCTTTTAAAAATAATTATCTTTTACAATGGTTTCAAATTACAGTGTTAATAGGCATACCTATTAACACTGTAACCTGGTACTTGTTGACATGTCTACACTGTCCTCCCATAGGAGGACACTTATACATACTTCATAAAATGGAAAACTGTCTACTAATCTACTGTCTAAAAGGCCTTTCTGAACGAATCCGTTAATTTTCCACTCTAAATATTTGTGGAAAATAAAACCGCAACACTTAAACGTATATAAATTCTTTAATCTCGTTTTCCATATCTAGCAAATTAGGATTCCATTATCTAATTTAGTAACAACAGACTAAAGATTTATACAACCTTTTTAGAGCATTAACATTATTTATTCTGTGAGACAGGACATAGCTGGAAGGCCGATAGTGCCTTCATTTATTGATACACTAGCGCTTTGCCAGTGACTTTGTCCGCGTAGGTCTCGTATTTTTCCCTAAAAGCTTTAGCAACCCTTAATCCATGGGAATAAAGGGGTGCTACGGAGTAGTAAAAAAAATCTCTAACTTTATGATTTACTTAGATAAGTATCCGTGCTTAGGGGAATGCCTAAAATGGACAAAAACTACTAATAGCCCTTAATTCTATTAAAATGTTTAATGAAATAATTCTTAAGTTTGTATACCTAGAGTGAAAAAATAACGATAATTAAAGTATTTAACTTGATATCCGTATAATTCATTCTTTATTTATTTAACATGAGTAGGTAATCGACATTCAGCCAAACAGGAATCGTCAAGTAATCCCTAACGAACTATTTTATCGAATCATTGCACAATTATCATTAATTTAATATAATTCGACCACCAATATGTAATCTAATTAAAATAATATATATGCATGTCAATATTAATGAAAATTAAATTATGTTGTGTGTATGCATCACCATGTCCTTTGCCTTACTGACAGTTTGACATGACTGCATTTCATTCTTTCGATTGTTTACTTGAATTGATTGATTCATGCCTCTTAATGCTCTATAGGTTAACGACGACTGTGGGCCATTTTGTAAGGATTTTGATTTTACTTCATAGATAGAAACGTACATTGTGTTATCTGCTGTCTTGATATTGCATCGATTAAAACATTTAAATGCTGTTTTGTTGTTTAACCTGGCAACTGAGGGAACACGGGTGGGTTATATGATGATTTTCCACCCAAAAAAAAAACAAACCTTGACTTAAACCTACATTTTAGAAAACATGGTTGGAACGGGCTTCTACCTAGGTTTTTCATAATGATTGAAATTGTAATGGGATGGATCCCTACGATTTGTTGTGCAATTTGGCGAATATTTCATTGTTGTTAATTTCAAGCATTTTTTTGTGGCTAATGGGCATTTCCCTTTCAAGTTTATTAACTCAACGAATATGATTTTTCATACAAACTAATTCCCCCCTTTTCACCCTATTAAAGGTTGAATTTCCAAAAACCCTTTCTTAGTGCTTTACAAAAGGAAACCCTGCGTAAAATTTCATTTTCTGATTCCCAGTAGTTTCGGCGTCGCGTTGATATGTCAGTCAGTCAGTTTCTCCTTTTATCTAAACATAACACATAGTTTTCTTACATTGTGAAACCCGAATCATGTCATTAGTAAATGGACATACTTACTATGCTATCACAACAATACTGTGAAAAAATAACAGTTCTTGCGATCCGAGGCGAAGACAAGAGCTATCATTAGCACCTAATGAATTGCGCCGATTCGCGCGAACGGGGCGTCAAACGTAGTATGATATTTCAGGATTCATTAACCAACTCTCCGTTGTATTTCTGTAAATTATTATTAAATAGTTAATATCTAATTTTATGCTACGATACACAAAATAAATACAAAAACAAAAGGACACTTAGGCGTCGAAGTATTCCTACGCATCGCTGTCATCAGGAAACGTGCACAGAAGACTGGCAGCATTGCCACGTTGAATGACAATGCTAATTCTTTGGCCAAAGAACGACCCAGCCCTCTGGTCACGTGAAGTGTCGACCAGCCGGCGAGAAATTTCCTTAAAGAGGAGACGTGCACTCGGGCCAATAAATATTCTGTCATAACAAGAAAAAAAAAACTCTCTGTTTAATATTTCACCAAAATTCACAAACAGCCAATGAACAGATATTTTCCAAAGTCACTTCCAGCAGGCTTAGCACGAGAACCGTAGACAAGCGTTTTGTCGTCGGAAGAGTAGACAAAAATAAAGTTTCCGTATAGACAGTTGACAGTTTTTCATTGAGAAATGTAGACAAGCGATTTCTATTATACGGTAGCGTAGAAATAGAAAGCCGCATGCTAAGCCTGCAGCAGTTTTTGCAATTTTACAGTATCGTTCATTTACAAACCCATAGTCATATTTTATATCCAATAAAAGCATAATTCATCACTTAACCAAGATCTTCATAAACTGCAGAAATGAACGCATAAATAAATATTGTTAGTATCATTGTCCGCTTAGCGAGGCGGGTGACAAATTATTCATTGCATTATTGAGCAACTGCGAGAGCAACGTGCACAGCATCCAGTTAAAGACGTTTTCAGTAAGTTCGTACATATTTCATATCTTTTAAGGTCTAAGTATTTCGTCTCAGAGGGATGGATATTTTCTTCAGTTGCTTACTAGAAGTTTTGTCAATATTTTGGAAACTATTAATTCCCGCATCCCGTGATAAAGTTTAACCACTACAATGTAAGGTTTAATGCTCCTTCTTGCCCTAATTCATTAGCAGATCGGGAACACACGAATAGATCAGCATAGAAACAATGCCGATTCATCGTACAGACGGTGTTTTGGTGATTTGATGCGTAGGAGAACGATGACCATCGATATGAGCCCGATAAGGGAGGGCTAGCGTTCAGGGGGCAGGGGACTGGGAGGGTATCCAACGGCATTATCTTGAAAGGGAAGCGGGGTACGTTAGTCGCTTACTTCGTACATTTTGCATGAACCGCGTCGTGTGCGCTGCGAGCGAGAGAGAGCGCGGTGTGCGACAGAGACACACGCTGGATCTACATTTAAAGCGCATTGTAAGCAAACGCATTATTAATGTATAAGTTTTAGTTGTCGGAGAGCAGAGGCAAGCCCGCCAAGCCCCCGGTCGTTCATGTAACATGTATAGTGTGTTCATATTTGATTCCTTTTAATTCCAGACGTCTTTCGTCTAGTTAAACGGAATGCTGTTTTGCCAGATTTCCTGGTTGATAATCTTGTGTGGGGGTAGTTTGTGTGTTTAGGAATTTGTTTGTAGTTTTAATAATGTAGATTTAAACAATGATTTTCTGTTCTTTTCTCGTGTCGATACGAGCGATAATAAACTGGCGTAGTGAAAAATGACTAAAGTTGGGTTTTTTTTACCTTGACGATTTTGCAGAAATAAAAAACAAGGTGTCGATTAAAACAACATGCATTTTTCATAGTCTCATAGGAATAATTTAAAAGTTTAGAGGCAGGTGGTGTTAAATCACGAGATATAAAATATCATTTATTTATAAAATTGTTATATTTATAAGGCATGTGTGGTGAATAATTGTCTTGTGATAGACAGGTAGACAGACATGTACCTACGACTAGACAGCTCCGTTTGTATAAAATATGAATAGAAAAAGTTGTGTCACTTTATTTTAAACATAATTATTCATGATATTAAAAGTTTGACTTACCATTCGGTAATATCGGCGTCACGTTTGATTTCGGAACGCAGATCCGAAGCTTAAACTTTGTCATCTTGAGACGGATTACGCGCATGCGCGATGTGTCCTAATGAAATATTCACAAGGCCCGCCGATGGAACGGGCGCTACGCTCGTACAATTCGACAATTTCCCTCCAAGACGGAAATCTTGAACTGTAGACATGATTTTTATAGCCGTTGTGTACTTATCTTTATTCCTACTAATAATAAATGCCACGACTTCTGCGTGCCGCTTAATAAACGAGGATTTACGTAAACAATTTTGATGTAGATGTAGCTACCTGTTTTCGTCGTTCGTACCGTTTGCGAATGTAATCGAGTTTTCATTGCCACCGCTATGCCTATACGAATAAATACATGTGACAAATGCTTAGATGTCTGGCGACGTTCAAGTTATGTGAATATTTGTGTCTAATTTATGGTACCTGAATGACCGTCTGTCTGTCACAGCCTATTTGAATGTCCACTTGCCACCTGTACGAAATTCAAAAAAATACAGACATCTTTGTGTATGCACATATTCTGTGGCCGTCTATCTAATGTCAATACATTTTGTAGACGAAAATAATCAAAATGTCACATAAATAAACATAGACATAGGATTTTAAATTCGAGTGAGTACCTACTAATATTAAAATAGTGGTTGTAAACAAGCGGAGGTCTAGTGAAAAGAGTATAAAGGACAGAGAAGTAAATGAAAGGCGTCGCGGAGAGGCTCTTTGCCGACGCACGAGAACACCGAACATAGAACATATCTATAAGTAGAACTTCGATATTTTTGCCGTCGCCCATTGAAATTCTGTGCAACTTTGACATGTCAAAGGTGTGCCTGTGTTGCATGATTTTTTATATTGATCTTGTAACACCAGTTTTAGCGGTAGTGATATGCACAGGTTGTAGTATTGCGGATATGAATGTTTATAATGACGCGACACGCTTCAATTGTTGACAAGTTTTTGTTTACTTTGGCAATTGCGTGCGATGCATTTTTTTTTTATATTGCCCTTTTTAAAACTCGTGAACAATATTTTTGTACTTAACAATACTGTTAAATATAGAAAAACTTAGAAACAAAATGTTTTCCTTTTTAACCCCGCGCGACTCTAGGCGGTAGTTTAACAATGTGTTTTATAACAATACTATTAAATATAAATCGAAGCTTATTGTGACAACCAAGGCCCTTTAACCTAATCCAGTTTGGATTGCACCGCAAAAAAAACCGCCATAAGCTTCCCCAAATGGTAACTTCAAAGCTGCACTCAACCACGAGGTTAAAAAGGAAAACATTTTGAAACAAACCCGTGCAACTCAAGACGTGTTTTAGCAATATATCTATATGTTTATATATGTTTATATATTTATATATATCTGAAGGCATTAAATCTATATATATAAAACAAAGTCGTGTTAGTTACACCATTTATAACTCAAGAACGGCTGGTCCAATTTTAATGATATTTGATTTTTTAAATTTGTCTTCGTCAGGAATAGGATAATGAGTATTAAAATATGATATTTATTAATAAAAAATATCAATCAAAACAAAAATCTAGTCGTTTATTTTTAACAAAACGCAACGCGATGCAACTGACAGCGCACGTCATGTTATTTGTATTTTGTTTTGAAAAAAAATTACGCAAAACTGAAATGCATGTAGGTTCATTGGGACGTGTTGCAGTCTAAGAGAGAATTTACCAAAATTCTTACGGGAATGGGAAAAGACAGAGTAAAGTTTGTACGCGTACAATGTCGCGGGCAAAAGCTAGTTAATAATAAAAACATGGTCGAATTTCGACCACGGGGCGACCATTGGTACTATTAATGAATGAAATGAAATATAATCGTAACAATCAGGTCTCTATGTCCTTAAAAACAGCTAAATACTTCCCTAAAAGTAAGTTCAAAGCTACAAGGCTTAGATATCGAGTAACACGAACATTATCGGCTTGGCACCCTACACGCGGGGTTAAAAAGGAAAACATTTTGAAACAAACCCGCGCAACTCAAGGCGGCAAAGCCTGCCGCACAAAGGGCTACACTCCACAATTTTCTGGGAAAAAAATCTCGTGCCGTGAGCGCGAAATAACCCGGAGTGCAATTCAAATGACTCGACCCGCACCTACGTACATAAGTTATTAAAAAAAGTATGCCTCAGCTTGTGGGTTTTAATAAAAATAGTCGCGCGTCACTCTTTGTCTGAACATCAGAGGACGCGTCATACATCTATTAGTGCCGGAGCGACCTAAGACGTGCAGTGACGGATTTGGAAGGTTTTTTATACGGAAGTTCAGTAAGTACCATGTTAACCTTATGATGACCCCTTTTACCCCGCTTCTTGTGGTTTCAGGAGAGGGTTACAGCATTGATTGTCACATAATTCAAAATGGAATCGAATATTATTGTTCAGAACAGTTACAGTGCTCTGAAAACTGAAAACTTCAACTAAAACTCAAAGCATTTGATTCACATAAACCAATTACTGTCACTTTTGAATTGTCAATGGGTTGGTCAGTTAGAACGATGAAGTTGATTGCCCATACCAAAGCGCAGTACCTACCTACGGAGAAGAACGGAAAAGAAAATCCATGAAATTACTTGTATTTTAATTAATTAATTAAATGCTCAACGAAAAGCAATGAAAACATTTATCGAGGCATTAAATGCACGTCAAATACAAAGAGGTCAACCATGAGGACATACTAATTGAACAACGCATATCCAACCGAAAATTGTAAACCTTCCATTTTGAATAAACGTATTTTGATTTTGATCGAGCCACCCAGATGCTTCGCCGCACTCCGCACCATTTAAGTGCTCCTTAAATTGAGCTCCTGAATCCGTATTTGTAAATCTTTTGTATTTATGAAAAGCGTCTCGGTAACCATACTTTTAGCGTTAGAAATAATACAGTGGAAGAAATTAGATATTTTTTTTTATGGAAGGTAGTTATACCCAATCAATTTAATGTTATTTAGAATTTTAAATTACTTGAAGTGTGCTTACCTTGAAGGATAAACGTAAAAAGGTATTTTGCTGACTCAAATGAAAACTTAACGTCCAAATATAGTCTTACACAACCAAGGACGGTTACCGTTACTAATAAAATATACTACCAAAACATTACGTTCCGTTCCGTTAACGTATTTAACGTTAAAATTACCGTAACATCATAGGATTTACCGGTATTTAAATAGCGTTACCAATATCGTTACTTCGCTAAAATCTAACAATAAGCAACATTTTGAGCGACGTTGCCAAATCGAACCAAGCACCTCGCGGCCTTGCTTTCGGCTCTTCTTACCGGAGCGGCAACCACGCATGTCACGACGATCGGAAAGATACGAATATGATAAGACTCGCGCTCGTGCTTGTTTCATTTCATAATCATACGGCATACAAATATCGCGTCGCGTACGCCGAACGTACCTACGTCTACTGCCTTTGATTTATCAACTAGGTAGTTGTTTGTGTAAAAATATATTATTATGGGCCGAAAGAAGTTTCAACCTTTTAACTTAAACCGTATTATTATAACTATATTGTTACTTTTTAATTAAACCTAAGGCTTTATGTAGGTACAGTCGGCCACAAATCTCTGGGTACAATATTAAAACCTTTCTCATATCTTACGTCCCTCATAAAGGTGCTGCCAAGGTTAATTTTATTGTATCCAGAAACATGTGGGCAACTATACCTTTTTGGAGACATGAATATCTCGTTTTATAGAAATATTCGGTCGCAGCTAATTTGAGAATTGTTTTTCAATTTGAGCCACCGTTTATTATAATTTTCTGCAGCATAGAAACATGGTGCCAAATCTTTTGTCACAAATGCCTCTAAACTAGACTAAAAATCGACAAAAAAAAATTATATTTCTGTTTCTGTCAAACGATGAATTCCCTTTCTGAAGTTGACTAAAGTGACACAACTTAACTATATTTTAATTTGATAGAACTACGATGGCACTGCGTTATTAATTTAGTGAAAATGGCAATTTTGCTATTCTGAATTTGTTTTTCAGCTAAAATTTTGATTGTCTAACTATATCTGACTATTTTTAATCGCGATTAAAAATAGTCAGTCATAATTTTTGAGATATAAGTCTCTCAAAAATGTTGTGTCCTATCGCAAAAATAATGAACATTTCGACCCCCTTTAGGAAACTTACAAACCTCTAATAATTTTTCATATTTTCCATACAAAAAGTGAAAAAATCCATATAAAACACGTCGAGGCTGGCGCCCCTGCGAGTCTTCGGCTCTAAATAAATTCACGGTGCGGCGTCGGGCAAAAAAATACCACGTTGCGAAGCAAAAAAATATACCACGTGGAGTCACGATTGTCAAATACGATTTTAGCTGTGTCAAAATTATTTTTAAATTTAGAGATTTTTTGCAGAATAGCTTTAAGATTCTCATAGCCTACACTAAACAAACTAACTAAACTATCACTTAGTTTAGTTCAGTGTACAAGAGAATCGGCACCAATATTGTATACACGAAGGTAGTCATTCATGGATTTAGTTTTCGCGTTGATGTCCCTGCCACGCTGTTTATTATAATTTTCTACAGCACAGAAACAATATTGTATACACGCCGAAGGTTGCAGTTTTTGCGTTGATGTAATATTGGTTCTGTGCACACACTGAAAGATGCTAGTCTCCCCACCATCATAGTTAGAAAGAGATAGATGTATAAATTACCGGTATAAGAATTGTTACTTTTACCGATACTAATACCGGTAATTAGATAACGTTAACTGACTTTGGGTATCGGTATTATTAACGTAACTTTTTTATCGTTAATATAACGGTAATTGGTAACGTTACATAAAACATACCGGTAATTCGGTCCCTGTACACAACATATTAATACTTAATCTTAACATAATCAATAAGTCGTTTTTAGTTTCATAACTTCTTCTAAATTGAAATGAATTTTATTCTTGATAAAACTAGTTTTGATTTTAGATTTGCAAATTGTTTAGAATATTTTTAGTACCACGAAGATTATTTTAAAATCTGTCACTTACACAATATTTTTTTTTTATCTTTAAGTTATTATTATGTCTTCAAAGTGTTTTAGTTTTTACTGAAATACATTTCGACACAATGGAAAGTTGCTAATGAAATAAATCAATAAACAAGCACCGAAACGTAACGCAAACTTAAAGTTAACGTAAGGACGTTAAAGCTAACCGGTCCTAAGTACGTGCCTGTTACAAGATCGCGCAGCGGAGCGATTCCTCTCGCTCGCACACTGTGTATGAATGAATAGAACTGAGGTCCTTTTCATCAAAGAACTTCTTTGTGACATTGCTACTCCGCGAATTACTAACTACATAATATATGTCGCTATGGAACTATCAAACTTTTATGGCGTTTCGTGATGGTGCTGATGAGTATTTTGTAGGGGGAATGTGTGGGGGTTAATTAGAAATGGAAGTAGACTAGTTAGCTGTGGGGAAGAGACTATGAAACGGTTCCTTTTGGGTTCGGTTTCTAAAGGCATTTTTCACCGTGTCGGGATTGGCAGTGCCTAGTTGTTACATGTAGGTATTTAAATTTGGAATAGTGGACAATTGGCCGTTTGGTACAATGGTTGTTATTTTTTTGTGAATAAAATTATAATATGTTCTTTTTTTCAAATTGAATTAGGACATGGAACTTTAAGTTAAGGTGGAAGCGCCAAGGTAGCCCGCGAAATTCAAATTTTGTTACGTTTTTTGCAATTTCCAGGTCACTGTCAGGTTGTATGGTGATCTAAATATGATTCGCGACCGTATCAAATATGGCTTTACAGAATCATAATCATTAGAATCAGCAATACATCTCTATAAGTTCATATTACTCTAAAGAATGACTATTTCATGAAATTATGACATTTGAGGGTAATTCTAACTTATGGAGTTGTATTGCTGATTCTAATGATTATGATTCTCAAAAGCCTTATTTGATACGGTCGCGAATCATATTTAGATCACCATACAACCTGATACTGACCTGCAAATTGCAAAAAACGTAACAAAATTTGAATTTCGCGGGCTACCCTGGCGCTTCCACCTTAACACACAGTGCCCACAGTGTAGAACTGTCACGACAACCTGTAAAGCATGTTTACACCAACACTAAAGTTTTCACATTATTGACGAAGATTCTCTTTCATTCTAATTATTTTCTAATATTCCTAAAAAAAAAAACTCACATCGATCGTTTCAGCCTATCGCAGTCCACTGCTGGACATAGGCCTACCCCAGGCTGCGCCACATTTTCTTTCATAGGTACTAGACAAAACTGCAAAAAATATTTTGTGTTAATAATAATAGGTCTTTACCTATGAAATTGCCGTTTTGTATGAAAAAATTTAAACGAATTTTTTTCATGTATTTTTTATTTGTATTAATCGAAGTAATCACCCATGCAATCAATGCATCTTTGCCATCGCAGTGGCAGTTTATTGATGCCCTTCTTAAAGAAATCAGCTGGACGGGAGGCAACAAATTCTTCAAAGGCATTTTGTACTGCCTCTCGGGTATTGAATTTTTTTCCCGCCAAGAAGTTATCCAAATTCTGGAAAAAGTAGTAGTCTGTAGGCGCAAGGTCTGGTGAGTAGGGCGGATGACGGAGAGCTTCCAACCCCAGTTCTTGCAACTTGGAGACCGTCTGCTGTGCAGTATGAGGTCGCGCGTTGTCGTGCAGGAGCAGCGGAGACGAGCGATTGACCAATGCTGGTTGGAGATGTGCCAGCTTCTCCATCATTGTGTTCAGTTCTTCACAGTACACATCTGCAGTAATGCTCACCCCGTTTGGTAAGAAGCTGTGATGAATCACACCGGCGCTAGACCACCAAACAGTGACCATCACTTTTCTAGGGGTAAGTTTTCGTTTAGGGCATTGTTTAGGTGCTGAACCAGGATCCAACCAACTTGCTGAGCGCTTGCGGTTATCAAACAGAATCCATTTTTCATCGCAGGTAACAATGCGGTTCAAAATTCCTTCATTTGTGTGTCTGTTGAGCAGTGCAAGGCACGTCTCGACGCGTACTTCGCGCTGACGATCATTGAGTTCGTGGGGCACCCATTTGTCAAGCTTTTTTACCTTGCCAATTTGACGCAAATGGACCAATATTGTTTTGACGCTAACGTCGAAAGCTGCTGCTAATTCAGCCGTAGATTGTGTATCATCAGCTTCCACAATCGCCTTTAATTCGTCATTGTCGACCAAAGTCTTCGGACGACCGCGAGGTTAATTTTTCAGGTCGAAATTTCCAGAACGGAAGCGAGCAAACCAATAACAGGTGGTGCGTTGGTTTGTAGTGTTAGCTCCGTAAACGTCGTTGATGTTGCGTGCCGCTTGTGTCGCGTTGCTGCCACGACGGTACTCATATTCCATAATTACTCGAATTTTTAACGTATCCATGATGACGAAAAAGATTGAAATGCGATGAAAATGTAACACTAATCAATAAACAAATGACTACTTTTGGAAAAAAAAATCCATGTTTTTAAAATAAAATTAATTTGAAATTAGAATTCTTACCCAAACAAAAATTATTTTGATTTGAAATGGCCAGTACTACAAAACGGCAATTTCATAGGTAAAGACCTAATATTTCAGTTCCAAAATGACGAATAGCATAACCATCTATAATGTACCCACTGCTGGGACACAGACCTCCTCTCTGTGAGAGGGAGTGGGCCGTAATCCACCACGCGGGCAAAGTGCGGGTTGGTCGATGTCACATGTCTTCGAAGTTTTGGTTTTAAGACATGCCGGTTTCCTCGCGATGTTTTCCTTCACTGTTTTGAGTTCAGTGGTGATGAAATAATTTACACAACATCAAACGCATGTCAGGGTTTGAACCTATAACCTACAGCTCTAACTCGCGGTCGTTACCACTGAGCCACCACTGCTCGTAAATGACGAATAACAATAACTAAATAAAGACACATCATTTTAATGCCTTCGAATCGTAAACGTGTGTACAAGACGATAATGTGCGTAACTGTATGTATGTCTGTCTGTGTGACAGGAAAGTTTGTTAGGGTGTGTCCAGACCTGGCGAATGTATTGCGAATGCGCCGCTCGCGAGCCGCTTGCGAACTGCGCGCGTGCATTCATGTTCGTACGCAGCCCTGCGCCCGCGACGTACTCGAGCGGCGCAGGAGGTGCGCGCGTGCCGCCTGCGGTGCACCTACCTCGCCTCCATATTTAGTTCAAACCCGAAAGAAGCTATGTGCGCACGAGCAGCGCTGCCGGAGTTGCACTAGAGCGGCGCACCAAACGTAGGCTGTAACCGCACGCGAACAACTAGCGCGCAGTTCGCAAGCGGCTCGCGAGCGGCACATTCGCGGCGCATTCGCCAGGTCTGGACCCACCTTTATGTAACCTATGACGTCATAGGTACAAATTGGTTATTAAACGCAAACGAGAAAAATAAATTAAAGTTCTACGACAGATTAAAAATAAGCTTCTCAAACAAACAAATCATAAGTATCTATTCCTCTTGTATCATAATTTCAGCCGAAAGACGTCCATTGCTGGAAATAGGCCTCCCCCAGGCTCCTCCACTTCGACCGGTCTTCAAGGTGGACCGATGACCTTGTGAAGGCCGCGGGAATCAACTGGATGTGGGAAGCAAAAGACCGGTCCCTTTGTATGAGTAAAGAAAAACTCTATTTAAGCCTATCTGCCCCTTCCCAATATCCGGTTTTAATTGAAATACGCCATTACATAATCTTCCTTTCCTCCATATACGGTATTTTAAGAATTAAATAACATAATCTTTTATTTTAAGGAGGACATTGTCAACATAAAGTCGTATTTCTATAAATCTATTGATTGATTTCCATGTTCTACTAGCAATGGTAATGTATGGTAAATCGCGACATTTTTCTCGTGTATGCGCGAACTGACTTAAAAAAACGCAAACTAATAAGTTGCATTTCTCCGACAGTGGATAGTTAGTCACCTATTCACGGACCGTCACGGCAAACGTTGCTTAACCTTGAGGTTGTACCCGTGTGGCTGTAATTATTAAGCTGCGACACCCTTTCATCTAGGATCATATCACATTCATGTGTTACCGATGTTCACAAATTATTTCTAACTTAACAGACAGCTGTGCTGCTGGGGAGTTTGTTGCGCCACTTCTTCTTCTCAGCTAAAGCACTGGGAAGGGGGAAGGGCGCGTTTTTGGGGACAGTCTTATGTAATTTTGACGTTCGAAAAGTTCTGACTCTCAGCCTTATTTGAATAAATGTCTTTTTATTGTGATTCGTATGTCCATATTACACTGTCCTATATCTATGACTCGTACGCCGATGATGATAGGTACAATATAATAATGTTATTTCCTCATATACTTAACTTCAGAAGAATACAGAAACAGTTTTTCAGTTAGATGAAATATAAAAGGCTATAAGGCAATTAACGAAATAAAACTGATCATAAATTCAGTAAATCGATGGTAGGTATATTTCACATTTTCCAAGAAAATTAAAAACATTGGCTTCAATACAATTGACGATCTAAAACCAGCCATACCTATTTAAGTGCCGGTCTTCGTTATGATTAAGTTTAGCAATTAATTTCAAACTGCATAGGTACTTTTCAAAGCGCTAACATTATCTAACCAAGCAAAGTTGATTTCGCTACCTATAAATGCAATGTCATCGGAGATTGTAGGTCTAGTGGTCACAAGTGCCACTGGTGAGAATGAGGTCTTAGGTGCGAATTTCAGGTTGGGCAAAGTGTTAATGGGTATTTCCACAGGAATTTCTGAGTAGCTGTCCGGAGTCTGGATTTTTGTCCGGTTACCGGCAATGACCTATTATATGAGTCTTTACCAAAACTGACGAAAAAAAAACCTGGTGTACTCTAGGTGCTGCCTGATCTTTCGGGGATAAGTGGTGGATGATAGGATATGTCATCAGAACGGCACAAATATAAAAAGTTTCAAAATCTTTCTTTCTCTCTCTTTTTTTTTCTTCTTCTTTTTTAAACTTTGCCCCACACTAGGAATTTCTCCTGTATTGTGGGTGCGTTTACAAACATTTAAACTCACATACACATACAGCCAGACCCGGAACCAGTACTTGTAGATCATACAAATATTTATTCCGTGCGGGAATCGAACCCGCGACACGCAGCGCAGCAGTCAATCGCGTAACCACTGCGCCAACCATGCCGTCAAAATGATTGGCCAAGAGTGAGTTGTCCAAATATTCCATGTAAAGAGCCATCATAACACACTGACAAGTAAAAGTTTGTAATAAGCTTAGTTTAGAAAATATAATCTTGTAAAAAGCTAAATAAAGTGAATAAAAAGCTTGTAAAAGCTTAGTTTTTGTGAATAAAACCTTGTTAAAAGTTTATTTAAGTTATTAAAGCCCGTTAAAAGCTTAGTTTAGTGAATAAAAGCTTGCAAAAGGTACGGAATGAATCCGACAAAAAACAACCTCATTGTCGTTTCGCGGCGACCATTGCGGGTCAGGGCTAAAGGCTAATTAATATGTTTGTACCCTGAATCACCCTTAAAACAGTGAAACATTGATGACCCGGACCCATTTCCCGGATTCCTGAATATTCGGATTGTTTTTAGCACGAGATTTGTAAATAATTAAATAGGTCACCAAAAATACTTTGAGAATCAAAAGCGTTGCCCATTTTTCAATGTCAAGGCTCATTTACACGAGGAGTTCCGAGGCCTTCTGCTCGAAAAATTACGGGTCTCAAAACCATGACCGCCTTTTGATCGGGATGTAATAACAAATGGAGTGATAAAGAACTATTCTTTTGCTGGTTTAAGACTGAGTCCAAAGATTTTTTTTAAGTAAGACAAAATAGCTACAACCTAACTGAATCAATCACAAGATCACGACACAGTTGCACTTCACGAAATCTACCAATGAGAAGAGTCACTCACTCCTTAGAGTACGCATGACTCACGCCTCACCGTCCGGCGCGGTACACAATAAACAATTTTTACTAGCACAAGTATCACAGACGCGATGTGAGCACTCAAGATTTGCATACGAAAAGATAACCCAACGGATGTGCCCATAATGATAATGTTTTTTCATGGGGGGTCATACAATTTGCAGCATTTTTTCATCCGACATAATCTTAACGCGTGCTCTGTATAAATGGAGACAACCCTAAACGTTATGACGGCAATGAACCATGTTACAAAGCAATAAAGCTCAAAACTGCGCGCCATAAACCTCCACACATCACTTAAGATATTAATGAGTGCATCCGTAATAGGCGAAACATACATATGAAATTCAAATTTGTAGCGGGCTGGGAGCGAGCTCTTCTACATATTTTAGCAGGCAGCAGAGTGTGAATTTGAATCTTTTGTTAGCGTTTAGTATGTCAGTTTATACAGGAAAACAATGTTTTATCAGTATCACAAACGAATATATTTATCAGAGAGCATGGCGAGTGCGAGAGCGGGTGAATCAGGCAAGTGCGAGAGTGGGTGAATCAGGCAAGTGCGAGAGTGGGTGAGTCGGGCGAGCGCGACCCGACCACGCGACCAATGTCATTACCGCGTGCCTCCACTCCCAAGTCCCAACTCGATTAAGGAATGAAGATTTATAGTTTCTATAGAAAAAGTAATTAGTGAAAACGAAAGAAACGGGGCGTCGGGAAAAGTCATCGGACATAATTCATAACAAACAGAAATAACGGAAAGCCGGTTCGGCGGGGGTAGGCAATGAATAATTCTCTAACTGCGAGCACCCTCCACACCCCTCGGCGGGCAGGGGTGCCGTGAAAAAAGCGCACAACCCCGGCCCAGTTTTATAGTCAGGAAAAAATAGGAGGTAGCCAAAATATCTATATACGGCGCATGCAAAAAGTAGAAAAAAAATTACAATCCCGCTCGCATGAATAAGTGAGTGGACTTTCATATAGAAAAAAGTAAGGCAACAAAAATGAAGGTGGCAGAGGGGTCCGCTGCGACGGGGCCGCGCCGCCGCCACGCACGCTGCACTGCACTGCTAATGACACCTGCCCCGCGCTAATGTTTTTAGTGTCCGCGCCAAAACACCTGTGACTTAACGCAACTTACTTATACAACACCTCCTAACTAAGCTTACTTAGGAAGTTGTGCTGATTGTTTGCCCCTTGAAACTATGGAAGACAAACGAGCTTGAATAGAAGTTTATTCAACTTAAATATGCGGAGAGTTGTGTAAGAACATGAATGCACTCTGATCTCGTAATTATATTTAGTGTAGATCAGAACTCAATAAAAGTTTCCGTTTAAAAATCCAGCCGAAGAGAAGCACCGACGATTCGACAATTGATTTAAGCCTCATTAGCTCTCACAAACCGTTTAAGGAAGGAACATAAAATATCGTAACATGAGCGCGGGAAGTTTTTCAGGCTGGCCCATTCGCGCTTGTCGCATTCGTCCGATCATTCGCGCGCCTTCGCGGCTAACAACTCTAATTCAGGATCTACAGTCACTGACCCCACATTAAAACCGACCGACCTAAAAGGGAGCGAATACAAGTTTTCGAAATTAGCTCGGCCTGTATCGAGCCCTGGCTTTACGCCATGGTATTTAATCACTTTATTAAAGCAATAAACCGGGCCGAGAGGCGAGAACGCCACGCCAAACAATGCCCACCATGTGATCGCTGTAAAAATTTATCGAATTATAATCGAAGCACAATGTCACTTACATTCTGATATAATTAACTTAATGCTGACATGTTGTACGTATGTGAGCCTCCGCAGCTTGTACTAATATTCGCAAGCACAATGCTTAATTAAAAACTTCGCTTTAATGATTTATAATGAAGGCGTGAACGGAGAATCGTCACGTGCGAGCTTGGAATCAAGCTGTAGTGTTGCTTACGGATTCCGTACGTGCATGCGGCCATCTTGTATATACGCTTATCGAGGAGGAGCAGCAGAATGCGGGATTGATATTCCAATTCGGAATTCCTTTAGCCGTACGAATGGTGTTATTATTTCATACACTAGGCACACACAGGCATTAATTATTTGAAAATTGTTTGGCGACAGTTTATCGCCGCCTCGCGCAACTAATAATTCTGTTATTTACAATAGAGAATTAAAATACATAATACTAAAAGCTACATTATTTGAATACAAGATGTTGTTATGATTTCTCGAGTACGTGTAAGATACAAGGTTGTCTGATCTATGAGGCACTGCATTAATCTTGCACCTAGTAAATGTGCACAATAATGGATACAAGGAGAAATTCTATGTTATACAATAAGTATACAGGGTGAAGTTAAATTGTTTTATATAAAGTAACGAAAACAATACAAATATTTGCAATCAAACTAAACATCTAAAAATTTTACATATACTATGTGAGTATACGCTACTACCTTGTAAAGTAAAAAAAACAAGTAATCAACTATTTGAAAATATGTTATAGTTTACCCACATTTAGCTTTGTATTATTGTAAAAGTAGGAATATCTAATTATTCTCTCTCAAATTGATAACTGAGAACGAGGAAACTGTCCCGCCGCAATACAGTTTATAACTAGTACGGGGGTCAGACTGAATAGGTTTCGTAATAATCTGAATGTAATTGTGCATTGAGACACTAATTGGTTACTTTTGTCTTTTTAGATTCGTAGAACGTAAGTAATAGTAGGTATAAGTTTTTTTGTAAGGCTATCATTCTTTTGGCAAAAATAAAGATTTATTTATTTATGCGGAGTTTCGCTAGCTAATTTAATTTGACCCTTTGAATTTACAGCTTAGCTCTTTGAATGACCAAGGAAGCTTAGCACAGTATGACTGACAAACACTGTATAAACTAACGCCGTACTCGGTGGAACGCAGGGCAAAAAAGCTCATAGGCGACGAAATATCTATAATAATAATACGTCTATCGGTCTTCTACAGACTGCACTTCGGAGAGTGTGCGCAGGAGCTCCACAACCTGATCCCACCATCGCCTTTTTACTACCGGACTACCAGACGCACTGCAGGGTACCATCCGCACTTGGTTGTTATCCCGACCAGTCGTACTCAGCGCTTCTCCTCCACATTTATTATGCGCACGGCCAAAGTGTGGAACTCTCTGCCTGCGTCTGTGTTCCCTTCCACATTTAACCCTACCTACAAAACAAGAGTGAACAGGCATTTTCTGGGTACACTCATCAATCGCTTTCCATAAGGCGTGCTCGAGGTCAAGAGCTGGCACATTTAGTAATAGAAAAAAAGGCCTTCTTGCCATGGGGGTAAGAAAGTACAGAACGCCACCTGCTACGATCCTTACATACTTACTCCTTTTGCCTCGCTTACGTTCATACATCTGCATCCTATTGCGAAGCAGTAATGCTCGCGACGAAAGAGGCGGCGCACGTGAAGGGAAGGCAGTATATGCGTCACGGCCCTAGCCGCCGCAGAAGACGCCCTGGGCGTCGGGAATCCCAGGCTGATTCCCGGCCACCGTAGGCGCGGGCTTGCATGGGTAGCTCGCTGTCCGGTAAGGACTAAGCCCGGGTTGACGGGGCGTTGTGTTCCACGTGCGTCTCAAAGAGATGTCAGCACCAACTGGTGGGGCCCGCAAGGGCCGATGCCTGCCAGGGGTGCGGGTTGTTCGAAAGAGATACCGTGGCCCCTGGCACACAGGCAACTGAGGGAACACGGGTTTTAGTCAGTAAAAATCTGACACGCCCTCCTGCTCCACAAAAAAGAACTCTGTTGCGTAACACACTATTAACCATTATCTGTATCATTTGGAAGTTTATTGTTAATCCATTTCTTCATATGTTTGCATAATTCGTCTGCTCAACAACGTAAACAACGCAATGAATGTTGTGGAACTGTCAAAATGAAAGCGATTCCTACTAATAGTGTATTGCGCAATTACCCCTCTAATCGTATGACTAAGTCTACTACGTCCTACGAGTTGTTTGCGTGTATACGCTCGCCGGTTGTGAGTACTGCGCACCTGACTTTTCTGAAAAACATCATAATTGAGACAGTTGACATAAAGTATTTATTTTTTATTTTTTTATACCTAACATATAAGAATCTGCAGTCATACTCGGCATCACTTTTCCTCTCCCATACCTGGCGTATACTGGCTGATTATTTTCTTTTCATAGAGAAAACACTTTTACTTTAAAATTGAGCTTAAGTTTGCTTACCACGTTTTTCTCTGTAACGTTTAGAACTTACCCACAAAGATAGAAAAATCATTTTACGTCTTACGTGAACGTCTACGATTAGTGATGATGTCCACACAATACATTGTATTCAATGGTTGCCAATTTTCTTAATAGACAGTTGACCTGCAGTTATAACTGTCATTTTTGTATTCGTTTAAATTTATGCATGAATCTGCAGATCACTTTTCCTTGCATACATGGCATAAACAGGTTGATTATTTGCTTCTCATGGAGACAACATGTTTTAATTTAATATTAGTTGCTAACCGGGTTTTTTTATAACGTTTATTTTAAAGGCTAGGAAATTCACGCTGCGCCGCGCGTTTTCTTATTTCCATATCTTTCATGGACGTCTAAAGATTAGAGTCAGTGACCACAGAAGACATTATAAACAAATTATAAAATAAAATTAATTTTCAGTTCACTCAGTGAACATTTACAGTTATGTGTATGTGGCTGTCATAGGGGTGCAGACTGACAGATTTGTTATTTCCTACCTATTGTTGGCAAAAAACTGTCAGATTTAAACAATGTTTGGACTTGTTTTCTGCATTCTAAAAGGTATCTGTTTATGGTTTAGCTAATGTCTGTTTATACTTTTACAGTTGTCAAATAGCTCAATTATCTTTTGGTTGATAGCAATAGGCTCGCCCCCCATTACACAGGACTTAAAAAAAAACATAACGCGCGAAATACGCTGCGACACTTTTTTGAATGTCGAAGCATCATGCTGAGGTAGGAGTATTTTGGCCTCGTGCAGGACTCACTGTTTTATTTTATTTTTTTACTGCCACGAAATTTGGTTTTTATAATTTTTGTACGATTGTGTGTTTAGTTTAGTATGTGATCTTCCTGTGCGAGTCACAATAAATACTTTTTCTTTCTTTCTTTCAAATGTACTACAGGTACGCCTCAGTCGAACCCTTGTGGGAAACAATACGCGATGTTTATGTAACGCGGATTATATGTTACGTAACTGTAATTGAAAAAGAAATACTGCTTTCTCAATCTACAATGTCCGGATACCTGCCAACAAGATGAAACTGTAAGTGATTTAAACCCGAGCGAATGTGCAATTAACATTTTTAACTGTATTCATTTAGTACGCTTAAAATAGTTTATGAAGAAAAGTAAATAATAAATGCCGTGACGTGATATTAATGTGAAAGCAAGCGGCAATTGCTGGAACCACTCGAGCATAGAAGTTTTTTTTAGAGAAATGAATAGAGCGCATCATCGGCTTTCAACTATCTGACCGCAAAATATATTGAAGTACTTAAAATTTCCTAATTAGCAGTTGGTTTGAAGTCGATATCAATAAGTGAAGAGCAGGTAACGGCTTCGTCTAACTAGTTGGTTTGTAGGTTTGAACCTAGATAGGTGATTTTAAGTGGGTTTTTTTGGCAACCTACTCTGTTCAACTCCTGAGCAAAGAAGCTGCCTCCAACCCTGCCATCTTTCGCTTTATTATTGGCACTTTGAGAAAATGATTTAAATACAATTACATAAATTTCAGGATTTTATTCAAGATACAATCAAGGATAGCAGTAGTGGCCCAGTGGTAACTGCCCCCCAACTTACGTGTTGTAGGTCGTGGGTTCAAACCCAGACAGACACATTACTTTGTGTAGGTAATTTGAAGACATATGATATCTATCAGCCCGCGCTGGCCCGCGTGGTGGAATACGGTCCACTCGCTCTCATTGATAGGCGGCCTGTGACCCAGCAGAGGAAACATTATAGGCTTATTATGGTAAGTGCGGCTAGTTAAAGCCTCATAATCTAAGTTGCTTTTCGAATGTATTCCAATTCAATCGTATAAAACAAAGTTTCCATTGTCCTCAGAGTTCAGCCAGCCTCTAAAAAATTACGCACCAATAGTCACGGGGATTCATTCATTCGAACATTTCTCCCCACAAATATGAAATCCATTTTTACAACACAAAACACTTTAAATCGTACTTTTCGTCACTTTCGCTCCATTCATTCGTAGTTTTCATTTCCTGTAAGCTCATACGTTGGCAATTAACAAAAAAAGCGTTTACAAAATTATATAAAAATTGTCCAGTACAAGTTTCCAAACGTCCTGAACAGGAAATGGTGGGTGAAAAAACATCATGTCATATTTGATACTTTTCACGGTTGATTGTGCACGCGATTCCCGTATTAAAGGACAGAAATGGAGCCACACAGAGTGAGCCACTGTTGGCGACAGAAACAGCTTTTAAATTTTACACCGTAGGTAAATAATAAATGTTTCTGAATCGTTTCAAAGAAGCGCCCTACGACCATAAGTTGTAGCGAGTAATTAGCTCTTTAGTTGCCGTCAATATGTGAATTAATGACAGGATAGTGTCAACAATTTTCTACAAATTAGTGTCTAGACTCCTGTGCAGTTGTAATGATAGACTTTGTAATTAAAAGGGTTGCAGTCCTAACACTTAAAGGCGTTCAAACCTGCATTCAAGCTATCCACTAGTTTATTTCTACCAGAAACATTAGATACATTACCGCTTTGCCAGTCTACGATACGGACGCGTCTGGAGCGCCAATCTCAACTGGCACGTTCGGTGGTGGGTCCACAAATGATGTTCTTGCAAACAGCCGGGTTCATTGGCGTTCTAAAACCTAGTTTTAACTAAATGGTTTTAGTCGAACGGCGTGAAAGTGAAGATGAAGCAATTCATTGATTGCGCTCTTTTTTTGCAATCAATTTTAACAGTATAATTCCACATTGCAAAAAACTTAAGAAAAATTGAATGTATTTAAATAATAGCAATATAATACAAGAAACATTTTCAAAGATAAATGTACAATATACCAGTAAGACCCTCCGCTAGTATACAGGGTGTAAGGGAAACGCTTCCGAAAACGAAGAACACAAAACATGTGTTTAATTTCAAATAATGGTTCCTTTAACGGTTCTCACAGCATAGTGTACAAAAATAGCTAAACAAATCAGTAACTAGTGATTCTCGATACAGTACTGATTACTGATTTGTTTAGCTATTTTACTGATTGAACTATAATACTACTATAGTTGACTACTATGAACTATAGTACTGATTGCGGAACCATTATTTGAAATTAAACACATTTAAAAACGTCCAGGCGGCGACTTTAGGTTTAGGCATCCTTTGTAAAGCGCCGCCAAAATAAAATAAGTAGAAACATTACAGAAGCGTCAAACGTTTTAAATTGATGCAAAATAACCAATTTTTTTTTTAAATAGGGCATCTCTCAGTTGACCTTCAGAGGCCGTGACTGCTTACCCAGACTTTCAACCGATTTAAGACGAAACGTTAGTGGTATCCGTTTGCATTTAGGTTCAATATAACCCACGTTCTGGCTTCGAAAGCGTTCCCCTTACACCCTGTAGGAGTGTAGGTATATATTTTCTCCCAGCTCATAACTAACTAACAGTAAATGTAGTTAATAAACAGTTATCACAAGTTATTGTTCTCCTATCACATTTAACAATTAGTTTTCTTTATAGGCGCGTAGACATGTTTTTTCTTTACATATTGCACACGTATTTTTCCCATGCGGGTAAGCTTATGTTTTTCTATTACTTAAGAAAGTGTAATTTGCGTTTACAACTAAGTATGGCGATGGTGTGTTTTTCCGCCATAACGTGTGCCTTTTACATGTTATGACATAGTATTGAGTAACTTTTATTGTTACTCGTAAATTAGTTCGCTTTAAATTGCACGTTTGCTTGCAGTTGAGCGTCGCAACTACCACTTAGGGTGTCATAAATTGAATAATTCTTGCCTGTGTTTTTAACTCGACAGATAAGTCAATGTGATCTAATGATTGTGTCAGTGAGCGGAGTTCGCGCAGCTGTTTTTTGGGCTGAAGATGTTAGGACTTTATGCCATCGATACGCTAATAAAAAAGAGTCAATATGTAACGCCAATAATTTAGTTTTTCGAAAGAAACTGTACAAAACACTATATAAATATAAAACAGCACAATCTTGGAACTAATTAGGCCGATGACAAATGCCTTAACCAAACATAGGTATACAATTTGCCTTAAGTCCAGGGGTGGCACAAACACTTAAGCTTACGTAACCACGCTAGGGCTGTCAACAGCAATAAACGCGAACGTATGTAATTACTATTGTAACAAAAAACCAACAATTCTCCACAATGAAAGAAACGTCGCCTATCCGCAGCATTAGCGGTAATTTATCGACGAAGAAAACACACAACCCTATTAAAATAGTCGTTATATTGCATTCATCATCGTTTTTTTTTCGTTCCGTTTCTTACTAGTCTTTGTAAAGGTTAATGGTTCGATTCGATTGTAATTCCCCTGTTTAAGGTACCGTTAGAGAAAAAACGTTCTTGCAAAATCCATTGGTTATCTATAAGACTTTGTAATTAAGTTGGCGTGAACTTTGTTTCATTGCGATTATGCTTACATTATTAGTGTAGTGTGTTTTTGTGAATGTACTCGTATTTCAAAATGAAGACAGTAAACATTATTAAGTGCATATTTCAACTATGAAACGGAACGCGATCAGCACTTCTAAACCGCGTTCAAGAGGTGTCAGTGTCAATATTCCATTACAATTTTGACACTGACAGCTCTTGAACACGGTTTAGATGTTCTGAACGCGGTCAGTTGCATTGGTGAAATTCACCCTAAGAGTTAGTACTTAGTAAGGTTTTATTCTTTTCAGAAATGCTACCAATGAAAACACAAGACGGTGAACAAACAATATGTCGACAGCTCAGTGGCTGTCAAATGTTAACCCGAACCTTATCCCAAAATAATTAACTTGCGCAGATAACATTTAGGTGTCAACATTGTCAGAGGTCAGTGAGATGGGAATGTCGGTATAAGCATCAACCTGTCGGGAACAGGTATTGGGCGTGAGCAGAGTCACACGTACCCCTGACAAGTCTGACAACATGTCTCTTCGCCAAGAGTTGAAAATTTCTGTCAGTCGAATTAAGAAGGTGAAACGGAAGAGTACGTGATGATTGAAAAATATTTTAGAAATCCATTAACGTTCTGAAAAAGAAGAAATCTTAGGATATTGTTTCTTAAAACGTTAACAAACAAAACATTTTGTTTTTTGTGTAATTTCGCCTCGTTGGTCTAGTGCAAGGGCAACTGTTGAGCTTAACGCCAGGGTTCAATGCCCAGGTCGGGCAGAGTCGTGGTCGCAGGCGAAATTTGGATGAACCTCTGTCTAACCCATCGAGGATAACAGGCGTTGAATAAAAATTTCCCCAAAAATATCTTTAGCATCTATAAAAGTTTTTCGCTATCAACAATTATAAGGTCAACGAAGCGAGGCCGCGATCGCGTGTACGCCTCGGAAATGACGAACAAATACAACAGGGCCCTTTTAATTTTCCGCGATCCCTTTGTCAGATACCTTTTACCATCGGCACTGTCAGCCCTGACTCGTAATTTAGGCCGGAAAGTTTTCTAAGCATCAATCGCGGCTTGTAACAGGGGTGCTACGTTAGTGTTAAAATTACAAAGAAATTACAAGAATCTGTGTGAACTTATTGGTGATGTTCTGCAGAAAAGTCAAGTGCGTAGTACTCGCAACCGGCGCGCGTGTATGACAAGATGTATGAACGTTAACAACGGTAAAAGGAGTATGTAAAGATCGTAAGTAGCAGGTGGCGGTGTGCAGTTTCTGCCTACCCTCGTAGGAAGCAGGCGTGGGTTCATGTATGTGAGTTTAAATGTATTTTATTTCAGTTTTTGTCAATTTTTTTAGATGTTTAGGTTTTTTTAAATTGTTTTTAGAGTTAGCTTAGGCATACCTAAGTAACATCATGCATCAATTAGAAAAATATTGAATGTCCCTCTAGTTGCCATTTCTCTTCCCATTTGTTTCATTTTCACAGCGACCCCGATCCGAAATCTAAAAATCAAAACTAACCATCAACCAATAATCCAAAATCACATTGAAGCCTGAACCCTCACGCGCCGAACAACACTGCACAAAACCGCAAAGCATTGTGACTAAAAGTGGGACATACTCGAAGTACGAAATCAGAGAGCACGTTGCAACCCACGTCATTAAACCCGCCGCGACAGGCAGACACCTCTGAAGAATGCACTCTTAATAAGTCATCAGCTAAGTAGCGCACCCCGGCAGGTGGCGGGTTATGGAAGCGAGGAGGGAGAGGGACGAGACGCGAAGCGCGCCGTTCGCACAAAAATGTCACAAAGTATAAAATCTGCATGCAGTAATGGGAGTAGCCTCTGAGAGGCTCGCAGTGTACAAAGATCAAAGGTGCATTGGCTTTTCTGTTCGCCTCTGTTCATATTTTTCTGCAATTCTATAATGGGCGACCTCGTCAACTTTGCTGGCGAGAATACTTTCGTTTCAAATCCGTTAAGTTTGCAAGAGTATAGTTGATGTGCAGACTGTTGTAGGGTTAGCCTCAGTTCTGAACTGGACATTGCAAGATTTCTAAATAAAATATACTAAAGTACCTAACTAGTCTTCACCAGCTCCAAAAGTAGTGAATTCGATCCAACAAAAACATTTCATGTTGACAAAGAGTTATAAAATAAAACATAGTATCTACACCTAAACAAATACAAAAACTTACCTGAATAAAATAGACATCGTAAACTACACATATTTAACATTAAAACATTCCACGTTTACACGAATGGGGACAGCCATTCACAAAACAAAACTTTGGGGTTCAATAAAAAGTGTAACAAAAATATGAATAGGTAAACACAGAGTAGCAAGGAACAGTGTAACAACAAATCCCTCATCGCCTCCCTACTCTGTGGCACTATATATTGTTACGTAGACACCGTGACGTAATATGAGTAGTTGGTGAGATAACGCATTGTTCCCTTTAGTGGGTATTACTTGTGTGCCAGACAGTGTAGTTAGTGGAGAATGCTCCCCCTACCACTTCAAATAATATTATCTGTGCATGTTTTACACTGGCGGGCACTTGCTGGCCAATCGCGATCTACGAAATCTTGATAGTGCGTTATCTATCAACTGAAGGGGTTTACTGGGGGCAGAACCCTTCAGTTTTAAATCGAATCAAAATATGTAGTTTCAGCCACGGGTGTTTCTTACTCCGTAAGTATCACTTACAGACCAGTTCGTGGCTTCACCTAATAACGATTTGATAGGCGTCTCTACTCCTTACTCGTGTTGTTGCCCGTCAATTTTTTTTTTTTTACCAACAACTTTCGGACGGCCCCGTATCTTCTTTGGCGGAATTAGTCGACCCCTAATTCTGTTTAAATAAGGGCTGATTTTTCAATAGTCAGATAAATTTTATCTGAGGAATAAATATGTCGGTTTGACAGCTTTTGTATAGAAAATATACCAAACTGTCAGATTTATTCTACAGATTCAAGTTATCTGACTGTTGACAATTCAACCCTAAGTGATTTGTTTAGTTTGAAAACTGCTTATTCGTATTGATTGGTTAAACGTTTATATATTATATTGAAGTTTCTTAGCTGTTGTGTGTGTGTGTGTGCAAACAAGAGTGCAACGCTATTTGGACGTGGGTTAGACAGACCACAAGAGACTAAGACAGTAATTACTGAATATTATCTCTAGAGAAAACACAGGATAAAACACATCGAACATATCTTTAACTTACCAGCTACAATCAAAGATGAGCATGAAAGATAAAACAATCGTAATTATTTTTATAATTTTCTAATATTTACAATAAATAATATCCGATTGCGCTTCCCCAACAATCTGCACGTTTAGACACCAATTTAATAAATAAAGTTAATCTAAAATAAAAAATAAAAACTCGTGAGTCAACTACTCAAAACGATTATTTTATTTAATGAATTAGCTAATTATTAGCTCAATAACATTAGATATATTAATATAACATTATTTATTAACTTTTCAAGCGTTGCTAAGTACTCCACGGCGGAAAAAAAATTGCACCTCATTTGAGCTCCGTATTAATGTAATTAAATTAATAAAGTATAAATAAGAGTAGATCGATGTAAGCAAACTAATTGGTATCAAGCGAGCGACGGCGACGCAACGATCGATCGCACATTGAAAGGTAACCCCGGGAAGGATGAATAGAATTCTTTGATTCGAAATGATTACCAATTCAAAACTTTGGTTCAAGCACTGGGCTTTAATTAGACGTTTTCCATTGAGGTAAGGGCTTGGAGTACAAAAAAAATAATGAATCTGTATCGCAGAGTCGCTTGTGAGCTGTGCGATATAGCTTGTTTGCCAATGCCCTCTTGACGTCCCTCGCCCTACCTCTGAGAATGCGATATCTAGTAAGGCAAAAATGAAAGTGCTCGTATAAGTTTACCTGGATTATGTGTTTATGTGTGATTCACACCGGAATTGGTCAGATTTTGTCGTGTTTTATTGCACGGATAACAAAGTTATTGTGGCCGCTTGATAATTGCATGCACACGACATTGATTTAAAGAAATTAATATTAATTGTGTTAAATGTGTAATTTAAAAATGAAACATTAATTGTGTTAAATGTGTAATTTAAAAATGTAACATTAATAGTGTTAAACATATTTAACACTATTAATGTTTGGTGTCTAAATGACATATCATTTAAAAATAAAACATAAATTGTGTTAAATGAGTCATTTAAAATATTTCTTGTGGAGTGTACATATCGACATCTCGGGGTTTTTAGCAGAGTGAAGAAAGGACTTCAATTATTTCAATATGGGCTATGGCGGCTGAGATATAACCACTCAACGTTAACCAAACAATCAATGAATGAATTGAATAAATTCTATGTTTCTAAAACCTTATTAAGGCCACACATTTACATGAGCAAGTTGAGAATCATGGTAACCGATATTAATAAATAAGGATTCAAACAAGAAATGATAAAAAAGGTAGGTACCTACCTAACTTGAACAAACAATAGTCCGCGTGTCTCGACCCTCATGAATACTAGGGATAATGGAAAATAAATAATAAATATATTTTTTAATTAAGCCACTAATAGACAATATGGCCGCGCCACCTTATTCATTACTTATAATGTATTAATTACACGTATAATTAGTGTATAGTTTGATTAGAGCTAAATAATTTATTAGAGTAATTTGGGCGGCTATAAAGAAAGTTTGATGGGGTCTGACGTCATTCCGGTCATTCGATTAAATTCGAAAGGTAAACGTCAAATACGAGGGGTTCATGTGACATTAGAAAAAGTTTCTGGAATATGGGTACACAGCTAGAACGGAATAATTCCTTAGAGCTTTTATTTATATAGGATGTGCCAGTGTGATCGGAAGTGGAATAAATATTTCGAATTATTTGAATATGGTTGTACTGACATGACAGATTGCAGTACTCTGTGTTGTGTATGGTCGCCGTCGGAGGAACAGCGGGTACCCACCGACCTATGCCTAGAGCATCAAACATTTATCGGGAGCAATACTTTTTTTAATTGGTTACCGACGTACCGTCTCCCCTGCTCCCGAGGGAGGTAGTAAAAATATATAGTAGGTATTATTTTGAACATTCGGCAGGCGGCAGTAACGTTCATCTCGCTCCAATTTCTTATTCCTTTTTCTTTTAATTCCGCATATTTTTATTTGCTATGATAAATTGTAACTGCGGCGAGGCAACGAGGGGGGGGGGGGAGGGGATATCCCCCGTTCGCTTTTGTTTCGGTAATTTTTTATGTCTGGTGTGCTTAATTGCGTAGCGCTAGGCGGAAGCGTATTGTGCCGATGTGGGTCAGTCAGTGAGCCGGCTTCAGACGGACCACCTGACCTCTTTATCTTGGAACTTCATTATCGAATATTGATGTTTTAGGACCCTTTTTTGCAAGCATGGGGACGAAAATACTTTTGGATTTTAATTTTTTGGCAACGGCTTACAATTCTTCAAATGCCCTCCCAATTATTGTATACTCAATTCCGTGTAACGTCAAATGCGGCATTCCGAGTATTCTGCTCAAGCGCGTAGATATTTTATTACTACAACAATGTTCACAATTATGCGGAATAGATGCGCATGCGTTCATTATTAGTGTTACGTGTGAAAAGTAAACAATATAATACCGAGCAGGATATTATGATCAAGTAACAAAACTATATGTGGTGAATGGGCCATGTGATACCGCCACGCGATCCGCGGATATGATAAAGTGACGCCTCAAGACATTGTAATGGTTACTTACCTATTGTTTAGTTTGTAACCAACTGCCTCACTGTCTTGATCAACTGTTTTTTGTGTCATTGATATAAAAATGGCTCAGACAGGCATTCGCTCCATGTAAAATACTGGTATTCAGCTACATCTAGTTAGACTGGAAGCTGACCCCAATGTGGTTGGGGAATGTGTAGGCAGATGATGCACATGATGATGATATAAAAATGGCTGATAGATTTTGACTAAATAGTCAAAGACCTGCGTATGCGAACTGGTACGACACAGACTGATAGATACCTGAAGCATTGTGTTTCCTTCTCCCTCAATCCACTGCTTGACCGTGCATTCTGTCACCCTTTGTAAAAAAAAAAAAAACTACTTTTATGTATCTGTAATTTTGATGGTGTATCTTATCTATCTAAAAAAAAAAAAATTCTATAGTTAGATAAACTGGACCAATTACCTAGTGAAGGCCGCAGGAATCTGCTGGATGCGGGAAGCATAGAACCGGTCGAAGTAGCGAAGCTTAGGGGAGGTCTATGTCCAGCAGTGGACGTCTTTCGGGTGAAATGTTGACGGTGACGAATTAGATAAGGTTTTTAAGACCTCCTAGGAGAAAATTATGTATGTACTTGTTTTTAAAAGACCTTTAATAGAGTACCACCTTGGAAGGAAAGGGCAGAACATCTCGCATCTCACACGTCTTGCGTCTGTCTCAAAGCGACGTTTAATGGTCAGGTGCACTAAATCGGCTGCAAAGTCAATATGTAGTAAATTAAACAATACCAAGTTACGAACCCCCCCAGTGGGTTCCCGCATTGTCGTTGCGGGGGGGCTCAGTAGCCGTGGTCCGCTCCCACGGTGAAGCGAAGAGGAACCCAAAGGTGGGGCCGCTCGTCAGGGCTTTGGTCTCCAAGCCGACGACGTAGCGGCCAAAAAGTAGGTTGCGGTGAGGTGCACCGCAACTGAGGCGGGCCGCGATGTCGAATGGGAGGCATCGCGGCTGAGGGTTACAGGCTGCGGCGGAGGAGGAGTGCCGGTACTTTTGAGTAGCGCTCTTCCCTTCCGTGGCCTGGACGGGGCCGCCACCGTTTGATGGCGGACGCGGTGGGGCCGCAGGGGAAGAGGAGTGTCGGTATAGCGTTGGCCGCTCTCCCTATCCCCTGCGGCCGAGAAGTGGTAGGCGGCGGGGCCACTGCGCTGACCCGTCGCAGGGGGCCAAGGGAGCCAAGGGTGCCAGGGTAGTCTGGGGCCCTTGTGCTACTTGGTTCCTGGGGTGGTCACGGCGTGCCATGTGTCCTGGTGCGCCGGACTGGTGGGGTCCGCAAGGGCCGATGCCTGCCAGGGGTGCGGGTTATTCGAAAGAGATACCGTCGCCCCTAGCACACAGGCAACTGAGGGATCACGGGTGGGTTTTAGTCAGTAAAAGTCTGACACGCCCTCCTGCTCCACCCAGAGCGGGAGAAGTTATTTGATGATTTCCCACCCTGAAAAAAAAAAAAAAAAAAAAAAAAAAAAAAAAAAAAAAAAAAAAAAAAAAAAACCAAGTTACGAAGCCATTGCATCCACATCCTGAAAGTGCATATTTTATTAATCCTATTTACTCTACTCGTAACAAAGGCCGCGTAATGTCCCATCATCTGCTTAGCCTTTTCCCAACTATGTTGGGGTTGGCTTCCAGTCTAACCTGATGCAGCTGAGGACCAGTGAGGACATGGAGCGACTGCCTGTCTGACTTTCGAACTTCCGACGAATCGTAACGACTGTCAAAGATCTACGAATGACAGCTGGGAGGTTACTCCCGGCTGTCATGGCATGTAAAACAGCCAGGCTTTACATGCTATCCTAGGCATGGAAGGGTCTTGGTATGTAATGAAGGTCACCTATCCACGGACCAACCGCGGCAAGCGGCCAGCTTAACCTGTAGATCAACTCAACAGCAATTAAGTAACAATGCAAACTGGAGCATAATTTCCCTGCTGCAAATAACTATTTCAAGAATGGATCGGTTTGGCGGTCCAGCCCGTTATTTACGGTTGGCTCAGGTTAACCCCCTCTCTGCTGGGGTGGTTACAATTGAGTTACCCCAAACATCACGTAATTCGCAATGTACGTCATATCGACACACTGTTTAGTTCATAAAAGAGGTAATTAACGGGTGTTGAGGCTGTAATGAGCTGCTTTCACTAGGCTCAGGAAATTTTAATTAAATAGATAAGGAAAATATTGGAAATTGAAACAGCATGCCCGATAAACCAGGGGTCCAGTTTGAGTTTGATGGAAGCAGGATCGTCATTCAGTTCAAGCGAAAACAAAATCTATATATTAATACGTGAAGTTTAGTTTTGTACTCCTTTTTACGAAAATTAAGTGGACGGAGGAGTATTAAATTTGTCATATTCGAAGTTTTTATGGAGGAGAAATTTAGAAGCGAATCATTTTATATAATAATAAACTGATGCAGTATTCAAAAGAAGAGTGAAAGAACACTATCTCTCCACTTTGTCATAAATACTTATGTATTTATTATTTAAATTACATTATTATTATATATATTTTAGTGATATTTATTTTAGAAGTATGTATGTATGTGTTCTTATTTAAATTAGAGTTTAATCTGTAGTTTTATGTTTTCCCTTCTACTGTTATTACACGCGTTGTCTACATCTCTGTTATCTTCTCTCCTATCGCAGGTGTGCTGGAAGAGATTTCTGTAGAAGTAAGCATTACTTATGTACGTATTTTTCTGTTCCTTTCTTCTTGTCTGTTTATAAGTGTGTGCTAAAAATGGTTAAATAAATAAATAAATAATAATGCATTCGTTCAAACTTAAAATTTAAATGAATGGGCGACCACTACTTATATTAATTACACCGGATTGGGACCTGGTTGCGGTCAAGGCTCCAAATATAGGAACCGCTTAACAACACGCACCATGTCAAACCTTAGCCACCAAAAAAGTCCTTGACAATGGTCCAGGCTTAAAGATCTTTGACTTCTGACTGCTGATGGCACAATTATCATCTTCAAAGATCCAACTTAAATGACTTCACTATGCATAAATTATTTTCCGAAAATCGTATTTCAGAGCAAGTTGCCGGAAAATCATACCTGCTAGATTCTGTCTGCAAAAACGCGAGATGAGCCAGATCGATCACGTCGCCGGACCGCAGCCGGCGATATGACTGAAAGGTAGCAGAGTCATGTCATGGCGATCCATAATCACATGAACGAAACTTTCAGTTTCCTGTACACAGTCCCGAAACATAGCTGGCGTACGGTTGCTGGGCAATCTGCATCCGGCCAATAAGGGCTTGGGTGAAGTTTGACGCTTTGACATTGTTAAAGCGTCCGCCTAACTTCTGTCTTTACCATAGGGAAGGTCAGTTTGTTTACTACACATTTTCGCATCATGTGTGTCTTTATGAATTAGTTTAATAGTCGTTAATGATGAATGTTGCGTCTAAACCGTTGCGCGCGGGGCGCAGGCGCCGGGCCCACAGGCGCGGCGCGACTCTCGCCGTAACCCCATTAAAACTGCTTCGGGCCACGCTTGCGTCCCTCTTCATGAAATATTAAAAATTCAATTGCGCTTCTCTTTATTTTAACCCCCACCCCTGCGACGCCCGCCACGCGTTCCCGTACAATATAAAATGAAATATGTATCCGAAAAAATAACGTTCACCTATTATTTATAATTTGTGTTACACGTTACCGCGCTCGGCTCGCTCCCCGGCCCCACCTCCGACCCCGCAGGCCCCGTCAAGGTTGTCTTTTTGTAATCGCATTCGAAATAAATTTTAAGGCGGAATTGCAAGGATTCTGAAAAATTTAGGTCTACGCTCTACCTACCCAATATTGGTAGTTGTTATGCGATTCGGATAAAGCTCTCAAATATTAATGAAAACCTTTTACAAGGAGAACTTGAGACTTTATCAACCTAAAACTCATTTCATAATCGTTTAATAAAAAAATTATAAAAAAAAACCGTTTCATGGCGTAACAGAGTTTAAATGTATGAAAACATTTTGACGCAATAAAAACGTAGAGTTTGTATTTTCAGAGGCAACGCTTAGTTCTACGTGTCGACTATTAAAAAGTTTCCACGTCAAAGTTTGCCGTTTTGAACTGGGAACAAATTAAAAAAAAAACGCTACCATAAGCGAGCGTTAATAAGCAAAGCATTTGTATCGAAAATGTATAACACTTTGAGGGGTAGGTATTATTTTGCTAACTTTACTAGATAATGAAGTATGCGGGCGTTTGAACGACTTTTTTGTCATTTTTTTAATGAACTAACCGCATGTGAACTTACTTGCTTTAAATCTGTATTCAACATTAAATAGTTATCTGCAGATTTTGCATGTAAAAGTTTAAAATGGAAAGGCAGAGCAAATATCTGTCACTACATCTTGCAACTCGACTATACTAAACTGTATGATTCGAGTCATGAAAAGTTCTTGTATCTGTTGAAATTATAAACAAGGATGTTTAATTTTGTTCTTTTTACGAAAAATACAACAAAAGAACGTTTTAGCTAAAAGGAATGGTTCTTATTTTAAAAGTGAGCGCGCGAATTGTGTGTCGCTGCACTCGGTGGTTCTCGACGGCCGCAATGGCCGCAACAAAGGTGACGCCTGCTCTATCTATACTTGCCCCCGCCGCGCCGCCACTCTGCTGCGAGACACTTTTATGCGCAAATGTCCATTATTGTTACTTCCAATGTACACGCAGTTAATAAGTGTGGATAGTACCTATTAAAAATGAAGCTTTTATGATATGCCTTAAGTTCTCTTTATTAAGTGAAACAGTTTTTTGCTATTACAGAAATGTTTTTTTTTTTTTGAGTGGGAAATCATCTTCTGACTACCTGATTGAGAGAACAGTTAATGTTCTTTACTGAAGCCTAAAAATAGGCACGGTCGTCTTTTTTTGCCCAGTTTGGAAAATCGGAAACCCCTTATCCATGAATAGCGTGTCTGTTAGAATGAAGCATAGAAAAACATACAAATAAGTATTTATCTTAGTACATGTTAAAGCGCGGACCACTCGCTATAAAAGAGAGCCAACTTTCGTACCCTACTTCGTCCGATCCGAAATCGACGTTCCTTTTTCAAGTTTTTTCGACGCGGTGCGCTACCGTGTTTTGTTTTACCCCGTTTGTCATTGTCGTTTGTGTGAGTAATGTGTTAATAGGTACCCCCTCAGCCCGCGCTTTTTACTGCTTTTAAGTTTAAGCGTTTGTTTGTGCGCTACGGAACTCAAAATGGCCGCTAGAACTCTCTTTTCTGTGCTTTGACGGTAGAGTGCGACAAAAAGCTGATACAAATCATAATTTTGTGGCAAATATTTATTGCTATTTTGTGTGTGTTATTGTTGCCATTAAATTATTCTTAGCGTGAAACAGATCTTTTTGTAGACTTTTTGGGGGTAAATTTCATAACCAAAAGGTAGGTATTTTGTTTGAATCAAGCCACAAAATCAGTAAAATCATAAAGTAACGACTTCTAACTAATGTGTAAATTAACAGGCTGGTGGACGCTGTGGACTATGACTGCATTGGTTTCAAGCCGAGAAAATACCTTCATCAATTATCGGTCAAGCTTTAAAATAGTTATTTCTTATTGAATAAGCATATTAAGAAAAAAAACTTAAGACAGCATCTAAGCTCAAACAATAATAGACGATAAATAGGAAAAAATGCCATAATACATCGCGCGCAACGGGTTAACTCAATGCACGTAAAATTACGTGCGAAGCGCGCACTTTCAAATTGCATTGAAAATTATTGATTTACCTAACAATAGTTATAGCTCGAGACAGATGATATAACTCCTAGTACTTTATACAATATAATGTATTTCCAAGTAAAGGCAACAATCAACGCATTGTATTAAGTCTCTGTGTAGGTACGTCACGCACACATGCTCACACCACACTCACAAACACTTACAAAACATAAAAATACTCACACTCATTGTTTTACTGCTACGAAATCGTTTGGAATTCTAAACATGCTGGATTTTATGGTGCCGAACTTACCTGAAAAAGAAGAAAAAATGTATTACAATCACTAATAAGGAAAGGAGTACGAGGCGATTGGTTATTTATAAATGTACACGAACAATTACGAGCGGTCATGTAGACGGTCTAGTAACCAGCTACAATGCAGTAAATGTGAAACATAATATTAAAAATTATTTGTTGTACCTACTCGAGCCGTGAAAAACTTGCTTTTGAAATCGTAAATATTGGTTACAATGAGAAAAAAATCCTTCGTCGGCACGGTTTGTTAAGAGGCAGACATAAGCAGAGAGAGCTCCAAAAACACATTCGAAATAGCGTTGAGGAATTCTACAGCGGCTCGATGTAGCGGCCAGCAACGTCGGCGTCGAAGCATCATTTTGCTAAATACCTTACATAGTCCGATTCTCGTGCGATCTGCGGTGGGATTTTCGAGATTTTCAGTTAGTCCATTGAGTTTGAGCCCCGGGCCTGGTTAAGAATCCATCGGTTGAAATTCGAATTTAGCTTGGTTACGTCAGATAAAGTCATTTCAGTCGATAATCAAATCCTACTCCTCGTCATCACACGCTAGTGATGTTAATTAATAGTTCGGTATTACATCATTCTAATCGAGTTTAGGGCAATTAAAGACTGGAAGAGGCCGATGTCGCGCAGTGTCCGTATTTCGGCTTAAAGATTATGATGGAAAAATTTGGTTGTATTGTGAGCTCACTCATAGTGATTTAAAACAGCTTTGTGGTTTAAGAACTTCATTATTACTCCTCATAAAGAATTCACAATAATTACATAAAATGTTTATGACCGTACAGGGTAGTCTGGGGCCCTTGTGCTACTTGGTTCCTGGGGTGGTCACGGCGTGCCTTGTGTCCTGGTGCGCCGGACTGGTGGGGTCCGCAAGAGCCGATGCCTGCCAGGGGTGCGGGTTGTTCGAAAGAGATACCGTCGCCCCTGGCACACAAGCAACTGAGGGAACACGGGTGGGTTTTAGTCAGTAAAAGGTCTGACACGTCCTCCTGCTCCACCCAGAGCGGGAGAAGTTATTTGATGATTTCTCACCCTCAAAAAAAATAAAACCGTACAAAAACGCTTTGCAGATAGTTTTGGATTATTTTGATTCCAGTAAAGAAATATGCTTCAATTACACAATGTAATACAAGTTATAAAACTTATATAAGTAAATTTTAAGTTAAAAGTGATAGAACTGTATTTAATAGTTTTTGTTTGGGATATTAAGAAATAAATATTATTTGTGGGTACAGTGATCAATTGCCATGTGTTAGTCTCGCAAAAACTGGAAAATGGCTCGACCGATTGTCATGAAAGTTGTTGTGTGTGCCAGAAAGGTTCCCAAGGAAAAAAAGTTATTAAAAGGCATTCCAACTCATTGCCAGGCATTAGTTTCTGCTCAATAAAAGACACATGAAGAACTTAATACGAGCAGTTTATTGTAATGTACAAAATAATTAGGACAGTGTGAAAAACGGTACGTTTAACAGCTGTTTCAAAATTGTACGTATTTCTTTGACGACCGTTTGATACTGGAAATGGCTCATTATGGCAATTTATTGGTATAATGTAGGTAGGTAAGTACCTACTCGTGTGGCTGTAAGAGGAGAACAGGTTATAAATATTTATGTGTTATAAATATTTAAATAATGTAAGTATCTACCTACATTTTCCTCGACGTACCTAAGTTTCCAGGTCCATTTTGTTTTCGTTTTTGAATGAGTGAGTCGAAAATGACCGAATGATCGTATGGTTTAACATTATTTTGTGAAAGACGCTACGACAAATGCCGAAAAAAATGGGGTCAGAAGCATCTGACTGACAAATTTAATGCTTTCGGCACTCACTGTAAACGTGCTTGGTTGTTTAAACTTCTTTTCAATTAAATCAAGTAATTACAGAGCACTGGCTACGTTTATATTTACGAAATCTTGTACCAAATGCTTTCTCGTCATATTCCTCGAAATTATTGTGCCGAGTGCGCAAAATTTTATATTATCTTCAAAATCATCTAACACATTATCCTCTTCAAAGAATAAGTAACTCAAAGCGTCTTGCATTTTTATTTTGTAACTAATTCACAGATTCACAATGCAGAACTTCAAATCAGAAAGCATAAACCAACGGTTAAACTGAGTTGACTCGTTAAAAATCGTTTCCTAAAAAATAGCACAATGATTTGTAACGATCTGTCTTTTTTGTCTGTGTTTTTGTCAAACTTTATTATAACCTGCATTAAAATAAAATAAAATGAACACGAGATTGAAACAAAGTTATTTTCACTCCGGGTATTCTTAAATTTTCACCTCGATCGCCAAGCATCTTCTAAAAAATGTCAGAAAATAGGCAACAGTCAAACAAGTAACAAAATACCTTTGTACTAAACAGTTGCAGCAGTAATACACTAAAATGTGCAAAACAGATGTTGTGTGTGAGTTAACCATCCGCTATATTGTTTAACTCTCCAACATCGAGTGGTTAATTATTTTAACGAATAGTTAGTTATATGACCATTGGTTCAACTAACAATTGATCAAAAACACATTTTGCCGAAATTTAACCATTAGTTACTATTTTTAACTATTGGATGAGTTGACTACGGATCAAAAAACCGGCCCTACTAGTTTGGGACCCGCTACTACATGTGTTTATACCTTTTGTTAGTGAGAATTTCATACCATGTATTACTCACCATTATTTGTATGTTTATAAGCCTTGAAATATAAAAAATGTTTAATTTCTAATTCTAATTCATTAATAAGATGTAATAAATAAATTAAAATATAATTCACTAGTTTCTTTCAGTAATTGTTTACAATGAAACACAATGTCCTAAAGGCTATATTTTCTTGTTTCAAATAAATTAGACAAATGTAGCCGAACTAGGCGAAAGCCTGTATTTCGGCTATCAGCGCTAAAACCATCAAATAATAAACACTTAAGAATAGGCATCAAGTAGAGATGTTAACATTGTGTAGATTAAAAAAAAATAAGTGATGATAACATAATAATTCGATACAATAAAATAGTATAGTCATAAAGGCAATAATACTTCTTCTTAGTTATATTAATCTAAGCGTTCGTACCCCATTTCTCATACTTAATCTAATTTTTTTACCGCAGCTACAGTTGACCCGAAGCAACAATGACTAATGAAGTGAATTAAATGGCACAATCAAAAATACAAAACGAAAAAAAAAAAACTAAACAAACGTCATTCGAACACCTAACAAAAATGCGACAAAAACATGAAACTAAAGAAAAAGAAATAGAAACACGCAGTCTTCCGCAGACCATAGACCACAGAACAAAAGGCGACAGCCGGCTTTTATATTTGGACAATGGCCTCTTGATATCCTTACAGAGTAACTGACGCCGTTAGGCTGGGTACGCACGGGCGACGGAAATGACGCGTCCGTCACAATCTTGCCAAGGCATAGCCGAATGTGCGCGGCTGACGTCTGTGTGTATAGTGCCTAAGCCGAACGTTTTTGCGTTCAGATGGGGCGTCCTTGTGATGGAACTAAAGGGCTACTGTTCCTGCTATTCGATTATAAACCTTTCGAGATTTTTTCCGATGAAGTTGGGCTTGTTTTTTGTCGTATTTTCTGAACTGAACTAGGTACAGTTTGGAAAGCGAGGTGGTTTTATATTCTGCATGTCATTGACATACCTACGATGAGTGTATAATATAATACTTTTGGATGACAATACCAATAGAAATACGCAAAGAAGGAAGACATTGGAAGGTGTTTAAAGGTATCAAATGAAAGCTTTTAATATGCAAAATATTCATCACGTCGGGGACAGGGTGATGCGCCTCAAATGGAGTTAGACAGGACATCTAGTTAGCCGACGAGATGGCCGATAGAGTAATGCTGTGACCGAATGGTGGCAAAGATTAGGCCAAATAAACCAGAGACATCGCGTTGGGTTGATGATATCGTGAAAGTAACGGGTAACACCTGGATGAGAGGCACACGGAACCGGGAAGTATGGCAAAAAAAGGGAGGCCTAAGTATACCCAGCGGTGCGTGATTCCGGGCTGAAATGGTGATGATAATTACTTATTTATTTATTTTTTACGAAAAATAAAGAATATTTGCATCTCGGAAATTGTATATTTTACCCAGTAGTTTTAACAAAAACATTATATTTCAGCGAGCTATATAAATTGGAATAGTTAAATATATATGACTATGCTGAAAACTTTGAAGCGCTCGCTAAATACGCATATTAAAAATGCGCATAGTAAAAACCTCCGTTCCACCAATAATCATCTTCTACGATGTCCTTCTCACCGCTCTGGTATCATTCAATCTTCTTTCTTTGTCCAGGCGGACTTTCTTTGGAATGCGCTCCCTCGGAATATCAGGATGGCAACCAGTCGGTTATCGTTTAAAGTGAAAGCTCGTGAGTTGGCAGAATCACCCCAGCGTTGATTTCCTGGATTAGTTTTCTTCTCTACCTATCGGTATTTCTCATGACAAAGTTTATTTTCGTTATATATATGTATGTATCTATGTATTAGTATGTATAAATTTCCGAGTTACCTATCCCTTATGTTGCACTTGCCATGTTTGTCTCAGCATCACCCTAAGGTTGACTGGTACAAAATGCCTCAGGCATTAAGTCCGCCCTTGTACAGTATTTTTACTTGTGCGTTAAGTTTTAATAAATAAATACGGAAAACAGGCGCCCATATAAAATATAAGTTATGCTAATAAACCAATAACTAATATCTATCGGAACGCATATATTTGCACCCACATTATCTGTTATTTTCGTTTATTCTAATACCTACAAAGCTAACACTTATAATATAACGTCAACGTATTGTGTCCGATGACGGACGCATATATTACATCATAAACAAAGTTGGAAACGCAATCAGCTACCCTAACGATATGAAAATGAAGGAAAACCCAATTTGAATATAAACTAGTGATACGTTAGTACTTAACCATAGTATATTTAGTGACATCACGAAAGATAACGACTATAAAATCGCACAAAAAGAGTTTGTAAAGGAACGAGCATAAACAACGGCGGCATGACAGGAGGCTATGCATAGGGTATGACCGTGGTGCATTATTTCCACACGTAATACTAAAATTGTCTAAGCATAGCCCCGCTGCCTAAACCGGCTCACACAGGGACAACACGCACACAGCCGCAGCACACCCCATGCCACTTGTATACAGCGGGATCGACAACTTCCAGAGATTTATACTGACGAAAAATCTTACAGCTTTCCGTTGGAAAGCGCGAGGTGTTAATGCTTAAGATTTTTCTGTATTATCTTTCTCGTGTTTTTTGAGCTAAGCGAGGTAAGAAACTATTTTACGCTGCATAGGCTTCAAAAGATTTAAACCATGCGTGAAAGATAAATGAATAAAATTTATCAAAATTCTCGCGAGTCTCCACAAACATGCAGCGCAGTTTTCACGAACCAGGAGACAATGTTTACATTATTAGACATTTTAGCAGCTCTACAAGATCTTTTGCACCTTAAAAGCAGACTTGATTTAGAGGACATTTATCAAAAAGATATTTTGTGAAAGCAGATAAGCAGAGCGGAAACGTGGCTCAAAATTCGTCAAATTCGTTAGGAATTGCTTGGCTTGTATTTTGGAGCAGCCTGTGTGTCGGGGAGGCGCGCTGGGCGTCTATTTGTTTAGCCATAGCTTTGTCGGGCCTGGGACATGCAGGTCATTAATTGTTGTGAACGCCGGCTCCTAATCGATAGCGCACCACGTTCGATTCTAGTTTATATTAGTGTTATTTGCGCTAAATCTGCCTACCTAACCACGGACTGCGCTAAATATCTAATGAAGCGTCATCCGTGATACCCGTTTGTCTGATTTATAATTATTCAGTTGACATCGTGAATGTATGAGATGGGGTGTATTTAAAGGATGAGTCTAAAATATGACTGGACGTGAATGTCTCATAAACTATTCAAGCTCAGTTTACGCCGATAGCGTACCTGTGTACCACGTGGCATCCTAAAAAGTTTACAAAAACCCAATAGGCAAACTGTTAAAGAACAATATATTAATGACGCTGAATATTTATTTTGAATATAAACGCCATAATTAAGAGTCTACCGACGGGACTGCGGGACACTCGAAATAAATAAACTACATCGCTCCCGGATAGGTGTTGAATAAGCGAATATGAAGCGGCCATCTTGGCAAGTGCACCAATTATGGCCCTATCAAAATTAATGGCTTCGACGCGCACTCGAACTCTTCGGGTGTAAAAACCAGGAGAATTTTATCCGTAGATTGATGTTATTGTGCCTTTTTAGACCGGGATGAATCGGCTGTTCGTTCTTGTGTAACAAGAAATAGCTGGCTAACGTGAATTGTGAAAAAATGGTGCCTTTAGTGTCAATAGTGTTCCCGGTAAAATTGGCAAAACGGAGTCAACTCGGTGTCGTAAGCGATAAGAATTTTAAAAGCTGACAGGGTTTGTTGGCCAAATTTTGGGTGAATTAAAAAAGCATTCATGTTGAAAAGCAGAAAATTACAGGAAATAACCTACCTATACCTACTTGTCGTTACAGAGTATTTTCAAAAGGCAAACAAAAATGTCTTTGAATACGAAATACTTATCCATCAGAGGAAATACTTCATTCAATACTTCCAGTTTAAAACTGATATGTACATCCATGATTTTTCAAAATACTGTGACTTAATTTCAGGCGTCATTTTTCAAGCATTCCAAAATATATATGCTAACTTAAAAACCAGCAACATAAAAACTTTTACACGTGACTGGCTTAAAATTTAAAGACGTAGCAAATAAAACAAATTGTAACCATGAATTATAACAAATGTACGTTAAAAATTTAATAGCACCTGAGTTATGTAATTGCATACTAAAAAGTTTTGTCATGATTACCGCCTAGATTTATATCTAACGTCGGCAAAACGGGAGCAGCACACGTACATATTAGTAAACTAAACCAACTACGATCTCTGATCGAGTTAGCCTTTTCACTACCTAGCTAACTTTAATAGGATTACAGACATCAAGGGAATGAAAGGCGCTGAAATAATATCATGTTCGGGAAGCATCGTCATGGGTAGAGCTTATCCGAATAAGCTGAAACGTATAACCATGGTTTTAGTTTACAAAATGAACCCAAGCTAGACGCGTTATTTCGATATCGATTCTAAACTAACTAAACTATGCTTCGCTACATTGCCATAGTATGCTAACGTAGCAAAGTTGTTGGATAGTACAATTCGTTGGATTGGCAGAAATAATACGTTCGGAACGAGATTGAGTTCTCACGCATATGGCGTAGTGGTTGCCGGTCGCTGTGGGAAACTTGTAAAAGTTGTATTTTGAAGATGCAAGACAATAAGGCAACGTTTGGCGTCGTTAGTTACAGATGGCATTGTGAAAATTAGTGGCGATGACAAAACGTCATCATCATTTATCGTCAAAATGGGCTCAGGACATAAAACAGGACATAGAACTCCAAGATCTTCAACTGGACGCCTCAACACAAGCTGATTGTCACTGAAAGATCGCTAACAGGCACGGCTGAGCTGTGGTTCCGACCATAAAACCTACAAGGCCATAAGAGAACAAAAAGCGCTCATGAAGTCACCCTAGAAGATGAACATATTAAAACATAATATGTTCATCTTCTAGGGTAACTCCATGAGCGTCTTTCCTCTCGCCTACTTATTTAAAATGTTGCTGTCTCGAGAGGGACATGTTTCTATTTATTAATACTTAACAATTGTATGTGTTCATTACGGATTGCAATAAAGGTTAATTGAATGGAATGAACTGTATTCATCTACTAAATGATCATCCTTATGCAGATTAGAGGGTGATACAAAGTGCAGTCGGATATAGAAACCAATTGCAATCAACAAAATCAAGACTACCTACGCGGCGTCCCGCGCCATATTTTTAATTCGATCAGGCGAACACTTTGCTTACCGCATTCTGCAACCATTAATATGTCAACAAAATTCTTTCTATTGTATGTACAGAGTTGTATTTGGAAAACCTGCCAGTTCACTGTAACTCGTCGAGCGTTATTGTTATGATTCTGTTTGTTAAGATTTCAAAACTCGTCTCCATATTGTAATGCGATTTTCTGTTAAAATGTAAACCGTCATTGTTCATGGTTGTTTTGCTGCAACTTGATCGCGTGTTTACACTGTTTTTGTTTAACATTTGCGCCTATTTGTCTTCTGCTATATGGAGTACTTGGGCTTGTTAAGTAGTATTACACAAAGTTATTTAAGATTGATATTGATTGATTGATTGGTAGTCGTAGGTCCCAGGTGTCATTCGTGGATCTTTGATAGATCATCAGAAGCCTGCAGTCTGACAACCAGTCTTACCTAGAGGGATCATACTACCCAGTTACTGGATTGTGGGGGTCGGAAAGGCAGTCGTTCCATGTGTCAGCTGCATCCGGTTAGATTGGAAGCTGACTGCAACATATTTGGGAAAAGGCTAAGCAGATTGATTTGAGATTAATATCTTGTAGTTTGAGAAGGTACGTCATCATGTAGCGTAGATAGCGTAGTTGAAGATAGATTACATTAATACACCACTTCAAACGTCTGATACATACGTGCCAACGGTTTTTATAGGAAACCTGACAGAAGACAGATCCATCATCATTATCATTCCATCAATTAAGGTAAATTATAATTGAGTTTGTGAACTTCAAGACGAATCATATCTTATATCTTAACGGCAGTATTCAGCAATGAAGAGTACTGAATGCCAATATTTCGCCTGGACAGGACTAATATTATCGTCCAACTAAACAAAATTTCCCAAACTTCCAATCGATATGGCTGCTTGCAGATTGTTTAGTAATTGTTCAATTTGAGGCGGTAGTCAAGCGGCTTGGCGTCACGGGTCCTATGAGGATTCTATATCAAAATTGCACAGAAGCCCATTGAAAGGCTGTGGTGCTCCAAGGGTTTTCGACAATTTCCGCTGCGACAGCGGTCAGCGATGCGAAAATTGAATCTGGATGCGTTTGTAGGGTTGAGTCGAGTGCGGTGGGGGCGGTGGGTTAACTTTAGTCGGAGATGTACAGTCGCGGCCCGTAAAAACTTACCAATTGCACAAATAAATGCCACAAGGTCGATGATACATGTATGTATGTGATTTGATTAGCACTGCCTACACGTCGTGTAGGATATTCTAAGCCGTATTTGTTAAAAAAAAAAAAACATAATAACAACAAATACCAACTGATTTATACGGACTTCATCTTATTACTGAAAATGCAAAAAGAAGAAGAAATTATCAAATGGAAATTTAAAAAATCTTCTTATAAGGACATTTTTTATTACATTCTATGAATAATTATAGTTTTAAATAGCCTCCATCAGCAGCTATGGCGGCAGGTAGTCTATCTCGCATAGATGCGACAAGGCGCGCACATAAGTCTGTGATGTTACCAGACCCGTGCACAATGTGATCTAAAAGCTTCAGGGTTTCTTTATTTTTGAAAATACCATCGTTATACCATTATGCTTAGATTTTCAATCGGGTTCATATCTGCAGACAATTGAATAAGACGAATGCGTGACATTCGTCTTATTGCGCACGTCGCACCACGCCATAGTGGACCAGGCTATGTATATCGGTGCATTATCCTGAACTTAATTCAATTTGTGGAGCTTCTGATGCAGGATACACAACGCAGCATCAAACTTATGGGGTCGATGAGCTTCGGCGACGGACGTCGGAATACTGACGGCTTCGTGGCTCATCCACCCCAACATTTGACTGTTATGCGACCAGATTCATTTTGAGGGACGACATAAGCTTCAAAATACTGAGTGCCACTATAACGACATACAGTACCTAAATCTTCCGATTTGATAAAAAAGAAACAAGATATTGTCGCGTTAAATTAAGTCGGACAGGTTTGAGTACCACTTTAATAGCATGATGTCTGTAGTTTAGCCCCGCTGATAAACTGATTTAGACTGCGACTGTACACATGGCCGACGCCTTGGATTAACATTAACTACTTATGGCAGGTCAAGATTCGCTCTCTGGCCCCTGGACTGGAGGAAGTAAACGGAGCGCTAAGCGAGCGAATGAACTGATGTGATTTGCAGAGTTTCAGCTATGTTGTCATTGCATGCGCCTTTAAGGCATGTTGTCAAATATTTCACACCAGCAGCCTGTAGGCTAATCATACACTAAAACTAGACAAAACCCTGCGCATTAAATACAACATTTTTAGGGTGCTGCTGTGGCTTCCACCTTACGTGTTTGCGCCACAGAAGTTTGCTGATGCAAGATGCTGAAAAGTGGCGTCAATAATACGCAGAGTGAGAAAGCAACAATAGCATTCAGCAGGTTTTTCCTGAAAGGACTCATGGTTTATCAAGCTACTTGTCAGACATGGGGATTGAAAAACATTCCTGTAATTGGATGCTTTGCTTTTGTTTTTACAATGTTTTATTTAATACTAGCTGTTGCCCGCGGCTTCACCCGATGTGTTAATCCAGGTTATAAACTGTCTGTGTGCCAAATTTCATCCAAATCCGTTAAGTCGTTTTTGCGTGATTGAGTAACAAACATTCAAACATCTTCACACACTTTCACATTTAAAATATTATATGCCTAGTAGGATTGTATTGTGGCTATTTGTTACAACTAACTTAGTTTTTAAGTTGTTTGTAATACTAAGTCGTCGTTCACATAGACGTAAGCATATCGCGGAGGATTTTTTGCGGAACAGGATCATCAACGCGCAGAGCGCAAAAGAGTTGGAAAATCTAGTGCGCGATAATTTCCTACCGTCCGTGTGAACGTTGACTAACACGGGGCATAATAATATGATGCCCGCCAATAAAAGATAATTTATTTTAAACCAGATGAATAATTAATAATGGAAAGGGATTGTGCGATGCAACAGTTTAAAAATGCAAACTGTCCACGATATGTACTTACGTATTTATTACAGTGATTGAATACAGTTAAATGAAATTTTCTTGTAACAATTTTCTGTTAATAATCTCTTTATTGACTGTTCGACTTGAAAAGTTGCCGTATAAACTACATTACACAAACTTATGGAGCCTTAGGGATGATTCTCATTGCACCGTGCCGTGTCCGGGCCGGGGCCGGAGCGGAGCCGCACGTTTATATTACACCGTGTTATAAGACGTGGGGAGACGGGGCGTGACCGTGCAACAACCGTGGTGTAGACGAGCGTCGTCCGGGCCCGGACGGGACTCAGATCATGCTCTGTGTAATATAAACTGTTTCATACAAAATGTATGTAACGTTTAAAATCCGTGCCCCGTCCGGGCCACAGACACGGCACGGCCCGGTCTAATGAGAATCATCCCTTAATCTTTCATAAGCGACGTAATTGATTTGTTATAGTTAGAAAATGTTCCATTCAATCGGGATTAGATTAGGTATCATCATCATTCATCACTGGTAGCCTATAATGTTCCCACTGCTGGGACAGAAACGTCCTCTCTATGAGAGGAAGTATATTAGGTATATCGATTTTAAAATAAATTGTTGTGTTTTTGTTTAAAACACAGATTATCTCTGATTTTATTATAAATACTAGTGGTCGCCCAGTGGTCGAAATTCGAAGATAGTTTATTTAAATGGAAAAACATTATTATTTTTACACGCTTTATATTAGCTTCACTTGTATGTTTGTTTGTTTGTATGTAACCGACTCCTTTGAGGGCGATTTTGACCCACTTTAAATGGTCAGATTTCATTGAAACTTTGTAAACTTGTCGAGGACCAATGACAATTCAATAATTTAAAAAAAAATTGAGAAAAAAAAACACGTTTTTGTAGTTAGCAGAACTAAAAAATAGAAAATAAATAATAGTTTAAAAAACTAAAAAACACGCTTTATAAACCAAACTAAAAAAGGAGAAAATAATTTAATTAATTAAAAAGCGTGGGGTGCTTGACATTAATTGATTATAAAAATACCTCAAAAAGCACCCCACGCTTTTTAATTGAATTAAATTATTTTCTCCTTTTTTAGTTTGGTTTTTAAAGCGTGTTTTTTAGTTTTTTAAACTATTATTTAAAAAAAATATTAACTTTCTACACTACTTCTCCATATAAACTGTAACTGTGCCAAATTTCACATTCCTCCGTCAGCGTAATTTTCGTAAAAAGTGGTACAAAGTTTTTGCTTCACTTATTAATATATAGATAAGTACTACGTAGACACCTCTCAGTGTATTTTTTTAGGAGAATTTGGGCTTGATTGACATATCCGCGGGATTGAGTCCAGAAATTCATGTGTCCAGTTACTAACACACCTGGCAAAGGGGAAGTGATGACAGGCGGAGAAAGGCTGTGACATAGCGGCGTTCAAGGGCTAGAAGACTAGATGTCGGTAGTCCGGTGGCGAGATGGGTGGACGACAAGTCGGTTGTTTTTTTTTTTGGAAAAAGTTTTTATTAGGTAACTCAAGACACAGGGAAGTGCGATTGCAAAGACTGCACTAGACTATCAGTACGCACATCATTGAAGAAAATAGTTGCAATGTTACTGCCTGGAAACTCTTTACTTTTGTCGACTGTACTTGCGATGTAAACGCTATCACCAAAAAGTAAATTTGGAACAACTAACGAGGTTAACACAAATATCGTACAATTCAACTGCACAGAAGTAATCAGTACGTGTACTTTATCAATCAAAACAAAGTACAAATTCATTGTATAAGTAGTTATTCCTCTTAGTTGCCCTAATTGAATATTAATCGTTGTTACACAATGGCAAACTTCGCCTTCATAAATATGTTTCTTGTATAAAAGATTGCGTGTTGCCAGCCTTGCGTACCACTGATAAAATTAACAATAAAACATTTAAAAGAATTATTATAATAGTCGATCTATTCTAGGTTCTGGTTCAACATAATTAACCTTGTTGTAGGTATTTTTTCATTACATTTTATATTATTTCGTGATGTTGTCTGAATTAATTACTTGTTTTATTTGCAATCTTTGCATCACGAATGATTATGATGCTAGAATTGCTGTGTAAACCCATAAAATTTGGTTTCTGTTTTTGATCGTTATTCGTGATCTTTCGTTCAATAATTTCCTTGTGAACCCTTTTAACATCTAGCTATTCGTGTTATTCATTGCGATATTATTGTATTCTAATAATTATTATGGAATAAAAAGAAATGTTGTACCAACCCCAAATAAATTAAGATTAGGGCAAGAGAAAAATGATTATGTAAATAGAATTCTAAGAGGTTTCACATATTTTTGAAGCCGATGCAGCATCCTAGGTATATTTTGGCGTCGTTTGTCTCACCAAATAGTTTGAGAGTGTTCTTTGTCAAATAGTACTGCCACTTATCAATTATTTTTCACAAATAATCACACGTTCTTGACGACAGAGACGACAGCATATTAATGCATGAATCATAAATCAGATAATATTGCCGTAATAGTATAGCTGTCCGTAATAACATAAATATATATTTAAAAAATAATAAACATTTAAGATTAGTGTTAGATAATTGTAGTGGCTACATAGGTTATCGATAAATTAATCTACAATCTAAATAGAACTGCATCCAGCTCTAATATCGGCAACAAAATATGCATTGTATAATTAAAGCAAATGTTTATAGTAACAAACTATGTTAAAAATTAATTATACACGATCTATCCATTTTGTCACAGACAAGTAGTACAAACGATGGCGACTCAGGGCTGTCACTAACATGCGAATTTAGCGGACGAAGGGTTTTTACATTGAAGTTTTATGAAAAAAATAAAAATATTTAGTTTTATTTGCACGTGATAAGTGAAACCAAATAAAATTTTGATTTATATAACTACATCTTCTAAGACACTTTAACACGTCAATATTAAATAAATAAAAATCTTTATTGCAGACCACATGATTCATAAAAACAATAAGTAAAAAAAAAAATGTTTGTGTATGTATTAAGTATTTTGTTGGTCTATATTTTAAAACAAGACGGCGCCGGCATTTGCTAGCCGACTGATCCCTGAGAAAAAATGCTGAAACAAACTTAGAGGTCATGATGTCTGTTAAAGTCCAAACAATATATTATTTGAATTTTGTGTGAGTCTAACAATGCAGGGCCATGCCTGGAAGGGCCTTTTGAAGAAAGAGCCATTACAGCTTTGAGTTGACCTGTCCGAACAGACTGCATGCAAGCAACAGTCATCGTGTAACTCTTTCAGGTGTAGGTCAGGTGTAGGTATCTCTACGTTTAATCCTTGGAGCCTTATGACCGGCAGTGAACGTCTTCAGATTAAAATTATGACGATCTAAATATTGAGAGAGTGGGAGGAATAAAAAGAAGATGTGAGATGATAAAGGCTATGTAAATGAACTATAATATTTAGCTTGAATTAAGGCAGGCCAATATCCAGCACGGACCGGAATTAGGGCGAGTTAGAAATGCAATTTTTGCATAGTTTTAAAGCGATACACCAGAGCGAAGGCGACATGTTAAACCTCGTAAATAAAGCTAAGTTATGGCGATACACAGTTTGGCCTTCCGCCACCATTCGTTGGACTCTTAAGCCCAATGCTTCGTTTGATACCTACCCTGAAAATTGGCTTTGGAGAAATTGGTGTAATAACTATTGCAATATTACCAATATTGTGAAAGCTATAGGTATTCGTTATTTTTAAAAGATGTCATGATTAATTTGGGTTTATTGCCGATCATGAAAAACAGTTTTTCCGGTAGTGACTGATTAGTTTGAGTAATGAAGTGAAGGTAATGTTTTTTTCTTTTTGGGTGTGAAATCATCAAAGAACTTCTCCCGCTCTGGGTGGAGCGAGAGGGCGTGTCAGACTTTTACTGACTCAAAACCCACCCGTGTTCCTTCAGTTGCCTGTGTGCCAGGGGCCACGGTATAAGTGAAGGTATTACATAGTTTAACAATCAATTTAAAAGTCTTATAGAAAAGTATACTTCACCCTTCGCACTAAGGATTAGTCTAGCGTCAATCAGCAAAGGTAAATATGGAGCTGATTTCCAAGGTGTTCCAGGCATATGTACATACTAAAGTACCACTCACTTGGAAGCCCACATAATGCACCATAATATGTGGAAAGTTGAAGACAAAACATACCGATGCTAGATAGTGGGTGAGTGACATTTGAATGTAGGTATGTATGCAACATTCAAACCTCACCCACCCACTTGATATTTTATTAGATACTGGCGAAGGTCGGTAATTATCACACATGAACATACAATGGGATAAAATGTATCGTATATGTTAATCCAGGTCATAAACGATGTGTGCCAAATTTCATTCCAATCCGTTCAGCCGGTTTTGCTTGATTGTGTACAACAAACACACAAGCTTTCAAATTTATGATATTGCTAACATTCTATATAAAAATATATGTCGCCTATGAAAGATCTATCAACCCTAGGCACCGTGAGCGGGCGGACGAATCTAAATTCATGAGTACCAACGTGATTAGAACGGGGGTAGCTTTACTACTTACCTATATATTATAATATACATACTTTAGTTTATAGAGAGGGGTCCGTTAAATTGTTTAACGCCGACGTTATTGGCGCATTGTGTGCGATAATCGATAGACTAACGTTATTAGGAGACGCTTGTCTGTTATGTATTATGTAACTGGTGATTTGAGTAATGTTAAATCGTTCGGTGGTCGAAATTCAACCATAATTAATTTAATACTAAATATATTTCTATCATCTATATCTATAAGAATGAATCCCTATTTCCCTTGGTCACGGCATCACACGTGAACGGCTGGACCAATTTTGCTAATTCTTTTTTGTTGTGTTTGGTATTCTCAGTCATTATGAAAGAAAAAAATTAGAAAGTTGCACGTAACTTAAGAAAATTTAAGAAAACTTAATGAGCATATTATACTAATGCAAATTCAATATTCATAGTTAAGACAGGACAACGTCTGTCGGGTCAGCTGCTAGTATAATATTATAAATGTGAAAGTTTGTGAACATGTTTGGATGTCTGTTACTCAAACACGCAGAAACGGCGGAACGGATTTGGATGAAATTTGGCACACAGATAGATTTTAACCTGGATTAACACATAGGATACTTTTCATCCCGGTAGTACGTTCCCGACTTCCACGCGGGCGAAGCCTTTGTCGGAAGCTAGTTATTATATAAAAATAAAGGTTTTCTGCGCTTCTAATCCATTTAAACTTTAAATGCGCCAAATTCCATACTTCTTCGTCCGCGTAATATTAGTAAAAAGGGGCACAAAGATTTTGCTTCGCGTATTAATACATAGTTTTCAATTTAAACGATACTTTGACATATTTGACTCTTTGACAATCTCACATTTAATCATAGTTTGACATCCTAAATAAATTGTGTGTTTATGATATTATTTTTAACCGACACAGCTGAAATTTTAATTTTAATTCAAAATCAATAATGGTAATTATTAATAAAAGTCTCCACACTGCGGGTGTTTGAAGATGGACGGCGCCGCCGGGGACGGCCCAGAAAGAGGTGGCCAGGCTGGATGACTTGGACGCATACCGCGAGGGCTGATTCGAGGTGGAGCCGGAAAAGCGTTAATGTCTCTAGCCTTTTCTGAGCTATGTTGGGTTCGGCTTCAGTACAATCAGATGCAGCTGTACACCAGTATTTTACATGGAGCGACTGCCTATCTGACCTTCACAACCCAGTTATTGTTTAATACGATACCCGTTCGTAAGACTGGTTGTCAGACTTCCGGGCTTCTGACGAACCGTTACGACTGTCAAAGATCCACGAATGACACCCGGGGCCAACAGCTTAACCTGCTTTCCGAGGGATGGCCGATTAAGCTTGCCGAGTACATCGCAAGCGGTAAGCGTAGTTTAACCTGATCGATGAAAATGTGCAGCTATTATTGTTTAGCAACAAGCCCCCTAAATACTAGATTAATGTTAGTGTTAATATCCCCAGAGGCATTCACTGCATTACATAATTGAAACACGCAAAATCAGCGAATTGCCAACAGACAAATATGAAACAGCCCAGGACAAAATCAAATCTTACGCCACTAAACAATGTTAGTGCTACCCAAACCGCAGTGTCCTGAGCGACCATGGCGGGCCTGACGGCGAAATGTTTTCGCATGCACGATCTGAATTATGTGCTAATATTTAACGGTCTAGCGGTCGAGGCACCTATTACACATTCACGGCTCAACAACATCTCAGATAGTATATTGCCAAAACATTGAATAATTTAGTTCCATAGTTATGTCATCGTCCTGTTATCCTAGCACCATGTCTATCGACCGACATCTTACTAGGACGATCAGTTACTTCCTCCAGAGTACATCCATGTTTTCTTGGATCCTTTGTATATGTTTTGTAATACTTATATAAGAGTGAGGGTCGTCTGAAGCCCGAAAATCTGACAGCCAGTCTTATCAAGGGGTATCATATTACCCAGTCACTGAGTTGTTGAGGTCAGATAGGCTGCCGGTTCATGAAAACTCAGCTGCATCTGGTTAGGCTGGAGGCCGATCCTATAATAGTTGGGATAAGGCTAGGCAGATTGATACTTAAATTTAAAAGTCAATATTGTCATCTTGTTTCGGATAAGGCGTGAGGAAACACCCGGGTGTTTCCACTGCGAAGATCGCCTTGAGGACATGGTGGAGGCCTGCCCGGCTTGGAGATGTCAGCACGAACTGGTGGGGTCCGCAAGGGCCGATGCCTGCCACGGGTGCGGGTTGTTTGAAAGAGATACCGCAGCCCCTGGCACTCAGGCAACTGAGGGAACACGGGTGGGTTTTATTCAATAATAGTCTGACACGCCCTCCTGCTCCACCCAGAGCGGGAGAAGTTATCTGACGATTTCCCACCCAAAAAAAAAATATATCTTTGGTGGTAGGTACCTACATCTTAAAACAAAAAACCCTACTAATTTACTGTGTCAATAAATCCAGTAATACAGTCATTTATTCTTAAGATTATATGAAATAATATTGACAATATAAAACCCTAATCATGCTAGTATTTAATCTTACCACGGACCAATAAAAGTACCTACAAAGTTTCTTATTGAAATCCTTATCGGTCACACCTGTTTGCAAACGTAGGTATAAGCAAAAAGACGAAGACTACCAATGGTAGCAGGTACTTAAGACTTGTGCAACCAGCCTTGTTATCAGCACCTAGAGTAGCTAATAATCACTTTTACACATAAATGTATGCATAGAAAATGGATAACTTTACTCAACATTCGATAAGGAATTGGATAATTTAAAAAGTTGATACCTCTTTTGAGTAGGGACCTCTATGAGACGTTTTAAATTACTTAAAGTGACATTATATAATGTTTTATTTCTTGTTGTTTTTAATTGACAAATTAATTTGAATGATGTACTTAGTACAAATCAATGATGTCGTTAGTTAATTAGATTATCATCACGCTAGCTTGCTGCACGTTCACAGTTTCATACCATACTCAACGAAGGTCAAAAACTGTGTGTATATTTTCTACTTAAAATGAACATAAACATAGCATAATCATAATAACACTTAAGATGACGTTTGTTGGCCTATCTGGACCAATTGGTGGACAATTCGTCCGATTAAACATAATGCTGATGCGGATGTGGACCAATTAGGTGCGGATACGAGCGATCCGCGGTAATGTCTTACAACCAGCCATTTGATGCGTGCGCGCCGGTGACCATGCGTTGCTATGGCGACGGAGGCCACGGCTAAGGCCGTACTTGTATTTTTTTTTTGGGTGGGAAATCGTCAAATATCTTCTCCCGCTCTGGGTGGAGCAGGAGGGCGTGTCAGACTTTTACCGACTAAAACTCATCGGTGCTCCGTTCAGTTGCCTGTGTGCCAGGGGCCACGGTATCTCTTTCGAATAACCCGCACCCCTGGCAGTGAATTAAAATAATAGTGAACTGGATACTTTAGGCCATTGTTGGTTGGTTGTTGAACCACTAGGTATCAAGAATATTCAAGTTCAATTTCAGGATTAAGTGTCACTTTTGGTGGAACAAAAACTTATTTAATAACTTGGAACCACCGACCAATGAGCTGACTGAATGACCTACCAGATAGGTGACCAATGAATGTCCAATTATCTTTACTAATATTATAATGAAGAAAGATTTGATTGTTCGTTTACATTGAATAGGCTCCGAAACTATTGAACCGATTTCAAAAATTCTTTCAGTGTTGGGAAGCTACACTATCCCCGGGTGACATAGGCTACATTTTATCTTCGTATTCCCACGGGAACGGGAACCACGCGGGTGAAACCGAGGAGCGCTGCTAGTAATCAATATGAACATACCAGTTCATATAAGATGAACCTACAACTTGTGTTGCTTCACTAGTGAAAATTCAATACCTAAGAAATTGTTACTATACTTCTTTTTTTATTGAAACGTATCTGTTTTAAAGTTTATAAATAGTAAACGAAATCTTGAATTTATTTTATACTGGCTAATGCCTACATTACATCTACCAACTCACGTGGTAGATACCCCCAAACCTACCCCCATAAAGATAGGAGGGCTATGTCCCAGCAGTGTGAACATTATAAGTAGACTATGTTATGCTAATTCCTGCGTTGCAATGCCTTTTAATTATAACTTTTTTGGACCCTTCTCCGCACACACAACATCTTAGCAAAGTTTCATCGCAATCGGTCGAGCCATTTTCGAGTTTAGTTAGTTTATTAGTCATGTCAAATTACAATAATTCATACAAAGTTCCAATAGAAAATGCAAATTCAGTTTTTCTGATTTTCCAATTGTTTTATTTTCAAACCATACTTGTATTAAAGGGACCAAAACAACAAAAAATAAATAACAAATCGGTTATGCCGAGTTTTAGCGACACTAACGAACATAAATAATGTTTTATATACCGATTTTGACTTCTATTCCGTAGGCAATAAGGATGGCATTAAAAGCAAAAAAGTGGTTATAATACCAACTGTTTACTGTAGATGCAATTTATCATGCTACCAACGCAATAGAAGTCACAATCAGTTGAACGATCTGTAAATGAATAATAGTTTAAAAAACTAAAAAACACGCTTTAAAAACCAAACTAAAAAAGTAGAAATTCTTTTAATTCAATTAAAAAGCGTGGGGTGCTTGACATTAATTGATTATAAAAATACCTCAAAAAGCACCCCACGCTTTTTAATTGAATTAAATTACTGTCTACTTTTTTAGTTTGGTTTTTAAAGCGTGTTTTTTAAACTATTATATATTTTCTATTTTTTAGTTCTGCTAACTAAAAAACGTGTTTTTTTTTCATTTTTTTTTTAATTCTTGAATTGTCGGTCCTCGATAAGTTTACAAAGTTTCAATGAAATCTGACCGTTTAAAGTGGGTCAAAATCGCGCCCTAAGGAGTCGGTTACAAACATACAAATGAAGCGTGTAAAAAAATATATTTAAATGTCTAATCTTTTTGCAAACTGATTATAGGTACGTGTTAATTTTGTCTAACTATTTACTGGCCGAAAGTATATGGAATCTCCCATGAAAGCCTAACAGCCAATCACGTTACATAACCAAATTAATCTGTATAACAATCTATTTCTTACACAAATAGAGATATCTATATCTAGACGGTCCCCATTTAAACCGGTCTGCATCTCCCCCAAAATAAGTCGTCAGTAGTAAATTATTGTGTGCACGACACCAATCCGACGTTGGTCTTGTACCAGCTAACGTCGAAATCATGTTACACCGACGTCACTTAACGACGTCGACGTCGCGACGTACATGAGGAGTGCAATTGGCCCATCCACGAGAGCATGAGCTACGGGCTACGCCGCTACAGGCGTAGGCTCGTAGCGGCTACGACACTACGCGTAGGTCGTACTCGCGTATTCGGCGGGTTAGACTTTAATTGAATTTTGTGGAGTTTAATGAATCTCCTATCTTAAAATTCAAAACATTCATAAAGAAACTAAACATATCTACTATCTATATGCTATTATAATATAAATGATAAAATTATTGACACATTTTTATATTACATTTAGATTTACCAATTAATTAGTCAAATTAAAGCCTGTTTCCTATCTCTTTTTTTGCGGTGCCCGACAGGGTCCACAATAATTAGGTTTTTGTAAAACCTACCACCAACATCCACATTGTATACAATAAATATATTGAATATAGCAACATTCTAAAGCTTCGAAAAGCTTTAGATTGGGATGCTGTAATAATCTATATATTTATGAAGAAAAAGGAATATTATTCCTACCTCTTTTTAGTATCAAGTACAACTCTTTACCAAAAACGGCTGCTCAAAGTGGACATATTTTGACAATGAATGACACTGTGTTTTTTTTTTCTACTTCATAGAATACGGTACGCGATCATTCGCAACAATTACCGGGATACAGAAGGCCAAGCCTTGAAGTAACGCTTACTTTGAAAACCGATGTACTAAGCTTTCAGTAGCAAAGAACGAAGCACTCTTAGTTAGCGTTTAATATTTCAGAGAACATTTAAGTGGTGGGTGGAAAATGGATTGCTTAAGAGAAATTAATAAATTTTACTGCGTATGTGTACATTAGAAACATGTTTTGAGGGTAACGTAAAAGGAAGTTATAGAGTTATAAAACTTGTAACTTATAAGGGAATATGCATTGCATGTAATTCAAAACTCTTTCATTATTTGAAATATACATAAACAGGAGTCGTGAAACAAATTGCTATATTTTATTATTTTTTAATGCATTACTTTTTTCAAAATTTCGTATGTTACGTTTTTCTGTTAGAACGGAACGCAATCTCGAAACGCGTCGTCGTCGAAAATGCCGGAAGTTACCTCAAAAACTAGTATTAATAATATTACCATAGAATAGATTTATTTTCTTAGCAAATTGCTGGAATTCTCACCAAGGTAAGTTAGTAAGTGCTTTTCTGTTTGAATGAAGCACAAAAAATCATTTTGATTTGGGGCTTAAACAAAGATGTAAAAAAAACGTATTATGTTAAGTGACGTTACAATATGGCCGCAACAGTAACAGACTTTTGAGCTGTAAGGACTCAAAAATTGCTTATATTTAATCATATATTTTGGCAACAAACCGTTGTAAAATTTGATATTTAATAAAAAAAATCGATTTTATATTAGAGTGCCTCATTAATTAAAAGAAAAAAAAAACATGCATATTATTAGAAAAAACTTGTAATTTTTCACACACTCAAAGACTTTATCATTGTTTATTATATAACATAATAAATAAACCCTTTCAAAACATTTACACTATCGTTTTATCGAGGAAGATCGAACTGTATTCATAAACAATGATAAATCCATCTGGTACTGAAACCTACACGGCTAGGAATCATGAAACGACGACTCGGCATCAAAATATCCATTTGTGGCATAACCATAGCAAATAGGGATGAGCCTATGTTATCGATGTTTGCCCCTCCCGCATGACTGTGATTGCCGTAGCACTGTAGCATGAATTCGAAGTGTGGCCTAAAAGTGAATTAGGAGCAAGTCAGGTGAACACCGCACCTGGTCATGCTTAAACCTAGACAATAGTTGCCCGTATCGATGTTGGTGCAACTCTATTTATCGCTTGTAATGCCCGCGATGGCTTGTTTGTGGCGTAAGTCTGTGATGTAGGTTGGGAATGAAAATCTGCTGTGGAGATATTCTAGGTAAATTAACACTTCAAGTAACTTGAATGGGCTATTCGTAGTAAACTTGATCGAAGAAATAAGTAGTAATAGATATATCTGTCTTCCACATCCTTCAGCAATAAAAGGGTTTGATTATTTCTCTTCAACAAATACATGGGTAATGTGAATAGTTTCGGTAGATTTATTAATCAAACTATAATGGCGAAATATCCCAACGATGTTTTAAAGAAAGAATGCAGTAATTAGTTAAACATCTGGTTACAGTTGTCTGAGAAATACCGTAAGATTGTTTTTATAAAGTAGAAAAATAAGATTATTTATGGATCCTCACATTTAATACCTTTTTTTTCGTCGTCAGGTCGTTCAATATTTCTCTAGTCTTTGTTGAAAAATATATTTGTACACTATAATTCATCACAGCAGCGTTGTGACCACGGTTGCCACAAAAACAAAGGAAGTCATCTGACCTTACGGTTGAACTTTTGGGGGAGGAACGTGGTTCGATAAAACTGTTCTCAAATCAGTACGAGCAAGCGAACGAAGCGTCAGGGAGAGCTCGACAAAGCGGACCTAATCAGGCGCATTTGTTTGACAAACTGGACTTTGGGACTGCTGGGAGGTTTAACCCCCTGTTAGCCGCCCACCCGTTGATGCAGATAATTAACAGGACACGTCTATTGCCTTGACAATAAAACAGTGTCTAGTGCCAAGGCTCCTTGTTTTTATTGCATGTTTGTAGATTTTTCTCTAATTATTTAAAGGATGGCTCGTAAATAGCGTAAAGTGAAGCCAATGACAACTTATTTTTTCAGTCTGTTCTAGGTTCCGTTATCGTGTAATGGAAATAACACGCGTTCAAGCTTATTAAGTTTACCTTTGACGGCATCTGATTTTATGTTTTGCAGAGTTTTTCGTTTCATTATAAAGTCATGAAGTGTCAAGTCATACAATCGTTTTAAAGTTTAAACTGAACATATATATCAAACGTTGTAGTTATAACTTGAGTTTTTTTTTTTGGGGGGAAATCATCAAATAACTTATCCCGCTCCGGGTGGAGCAGGACTGTCAGACTTTTACTGACTAAACCCCACCCGTGTTCCCTCAGTTGCCTGTGTGCCAGGGGCCGCGGTATCTCTTTCGAACAACCCGCACCACTGGCAGGCATCGGCCCTTGCGGACCCCACCATTTGGTGCTGAGATCTCTTTAAGGCGCGCGTGGAACACAACGCGCCGTCGACCCGAGCTTGGTCCTTATCGGGCAGCAAGCTACCCATTACTCGCCGTCCGCAAGCCCGCGCTTACGGTGGCCGGGAATCAGCCTGGGATCCCAGATACCCAGGGCGTGTCCTGCGACTAAGGCCGTGAGGGCGCATATATTGCCTCTCCCTCACGTGCGCCGCTTCCCTCTTCGCGAGCATTACTGCTTCGCAGAAGGAGGTGACACTCTTGGTCCGTACCATGGCCTGAACCAGGGCCGGATGCGAGAGATCGCCGCCGCCGATCGCCTCCACGAGGACACGGCGGTGCTCCGCCCAAGCCGGGCAGACCTCCACCGTATGCTCCACCGTTTCCTCAGGGCGATATTCGCAGTAGAAACGCCCGGGCGTGTCCACCCGCCTTATCCGAAACAGGAACCTCCCGAAACAACCATGTCCGGTGAGGACCTGCGTCAGGCGGAAGGTGATGACGCCGTGCCGCCTCTCTAGCCACTCCTCAAAAAGGGGACTTACCGCCGCAATCGTGGCGTGTCCAATAACTTGATGGTAGGGATTAATTTTATAAAGAAAACGTAAGTAAGTTAAATTAGTGCATACTCTCAAATAACAAAGTCGACCGATTGGTCAGAGATAAAGTGACTCAGACGATAGTGGATAACATCTTCATCGGATTTCATATAGGCTCGCTGGCGGTATGAGAATGACGACGTTCGGTGATGCGATGGTTCGAATCCAAGTCGAAACAATAAACTCTTTTTGAAGTATTCTGTAGATTATTCGAAACGAATTCAATGTTGTAGCAGTGTAACATTTTTAAACTTAAGGGGTTAGCACATACTGACGCTGTGTGTACGGTAGTAGAGAACCTTTCATGTTCGAGTCCGACTTACACTTGGCCGCTTTTATTCGTCGATTGCCGAAATCTGACCTGGTAGGATTGTTTCACTAAAATGAATTCATTTTTAACTTTTGATTTAACGCTACGTAGACTTAGGTTGACTTTGCGCATGCGGCAAAGCAAATGCGTAGTGCGCTAAAGATCTAAAGTAGAATAAAATTTTCTTTAAACAAAATAAGGTTCCTCCACTGTTCTTGAAAGAGTGAAGGAAACCGGCATGGCCTGGAACCAAAAAATCAAAGTCATGTGACGTTCACCAGCCCGCACTGGCCCCGCGTGGTGGATTACGGCCCTCTTGCAGAGACGACGCGTGTGGCCCAGCAGTGGGAACAGTATAGCTGGCCATATTCATATTCATTTAGTTTCTGAGAACACATACTTACAATAAATAGGCTCTGCGGTTCCAATCTGTTATCTATTTTGGTACCTACACGTCTAAACTATGGGCATGCAACAACAAGTCAATAGCGAGTCTGTGGTCGTTTCCAGGTCAGGCTGAGACGTAGGTTGGAATTCTACGTATTCTATTAGGTAAGTATTTAAATAAAATAGTAATCCTGTAAGCCACACAGGATCTCTCATGGGTAGTCAGCTCACCATCCAACTTCCAAGATGGAATATAATGTATTTTGATTATTCGTGCTGATACGACAGAAGAAAATATGTCTCCAAAAAAAAAAAAAACTGTGGCACCCCGGGAGTGCCGACAGAAGTGAAAACTTGAACAATTTTGAGTGTATTTTTTGAACAGTGTCGCGAGTTCAATGGCTTTTTCCCATCACAAAAAACACCAACATGCATATGTATCTATGTACGTAAATACACAATACATGTGCATACCTACTAATATTCAGAGGTGTCGTAACGGTAACGGTAACAGTGTCGCGAGTTCAATTGTTTTTTCCCATCTCAAAAAATGCCCAACGCGCCTAATGAAGTTTTCACTTCAAAAAATCTGTTTTCCATAATTAATAACGATGCATACATAATAACATCACAATCGAAAATAAGTAAATATAAACGTTAAGTAAACAACAATTCAATTCAATGCCAACGACTAAGCACATTAGTTTCAAACCCGTCTAGCTTTACCGACTCCGCCTGACCGATTATTTGAATAAATAATGTACTTCTTTGTACCAGTCCAAAGCTGCGAATTGAAAATAAGACGAAAAAACTTTCGCGTGGGCGATTCATGAGAAGAGACGAGATCAAATAAGTATGAGAGGCTTCTGCAATCAAAACGATTCAATTGAAATCAATTAGAGATGACTACTTACCTAAGTGCACTGACCGTGTGTCTGTCATCGTCTGAACGCATCCTTGAAAATAACTTAAAGATTATGTCTTTTTGAATTTTTAATCGTTACTCGAAACATATTATTTTTAGCCTGAAAAAAAGGTAAACCTTGGATAATGACTCGGAAGCTGCAAAATATCTCCGAACGGCGACTCGATAGCTTCAGTGAAGTCGAAACCGCCCATCACTTCCTGTGCCGGTCGCCCCAAGAAAATCAAAAGTATTATTTACGAAGTGGAGCGCGGGAGACGTATCATAAAATTCATAATAAATAATTCAGAGCCACCATTACGCCGGGCTCGGAGAACCCGAAGAGGAAAACTACGCCTTTAAATATTTAAACCGAGACGTTATATGTATTGTAATTTTCATTAATGTATAATGAGGAATTTGGGTGAAGGGACGACGGGTCAGCAGCGATTAGCTTATTAAAACTGTATATAGTAAGTAATTAATTATGAGGAATATTGCTGGAGTATACTGGATGCTGCGCACTTCAGTGGAAGTAAAAATTATCTATGGTGTTTCTTGCCTGTCCTTCTTCATCTTTGGAATAGGAAACTTTCAAAAGTGCCTGGAAATGGTTTTATTAAGATAAATGCTTTGAGTTTCAGTAAAAACATCTCGCATAAATGAGAAAGGCATCCATCTAAATATATGACAAAACCGTTCGGAGTAGGTGAACGGTTGACTCCCTCCGAATGCCAGTTCCGCGAATTATGGAATCGACGTTTCCGCTCAAATTTATATTAGCATTGACGGACCCCTTTTAAAAGAACGAAAGCGGTTTTTCACCAGGGAAGGTGTATGTATTCCATGAACGCGTTGTACATAATAAAGACTATTATCTATCTATATATCAAATTGCAATAAAAGTTTTATAACGGCCGCACACATAAACCGGACCTGTTCGTTTCGGCATCTCATACATATCTAAGTAAGCTGAGCCAGCGGTCTTGTATAAACCTGTTAATCTAAAGGGGGCTAATGCGGCGGACATCCATATTGTATGAAAAGCAGTGAGACGTTGTATTGGGTGTATTTATTGCATTGTGGAACAGCGCTACAGCGCACCTGTTTGTGGCGACTCCCGTTACTGTGGCAAGTTTTGGTCCGGGTTTTACATTGCGACGGACGAAAAGAAGACTTTTAATCTGATAAACTATAAAACATGAAAAGAAATGTAACCTAACAACCAAATTACCCACAGTATTTTGGTGGCTTCGCCAAAAGCCATCATTGAAGATTGACAAATTCCCAACCAATATTGCGTTAGTAAAAAAAAACTAATAGCGCTAATGACTTGTGTTAATGAGAGTACCATCCCGAACCATTTACTAAACTCGAAGGTCCTTTTAACAAACCACGCGGACACTCAGTCACTCGCTATCGGCTTGTCGATAGCTCAAACTTTACACATGGACGGACAAAGGAAACTTCGTATAGACGAGACAATCGCCAACAATGAGACCGTGCTGATGTCCACTACAGATGACGTGCTTATTGTACTCCGACATCTATTCGCGATCGAGTTTAAAGGTTTTTAGAAACCTAAATGGAAATTGAAAGGAACCAAGATGAATTAAATCCAACATCACGTGACGGATGCGTTCTGACGGTGACGATGTGGCGGCCTTTATCTTTGTCATGGTCAGATTGAAAATGAGCTTACGGCTAAAGAGAGAGGCACAGATAGCTAATCCAACTGGATTGTGATGCTCTGTAAAGAACTTCCGACACTAACAGCGAAGACAATAGGTTTAGATACAGATACCATTTTCTGTTAACTCGTTTTATTGTGCTTTATAATTAGGTATGGACAAATAAGGGACACAGTTTCTAGTATCAGTAAGGCTGACTATCGGAACAAACTCTGCAAAATCTGACCAAAATATATATTTTAACAAGTTTTATCCAATATATTCAATCATCCAATATGTCCTTTTGATTCATAGGTACAAATGAATTTTACACGGACAGAGTCCTTCCCTTAACTTATTTCTTTTTCATATCCGTGGGTTGCATCACGCGTTCTTAACGAGAGTGCCCGCGACCCGGCCACTGTGAATAGTTTATTTTGCTGACAACTAATGTGTGCCGTGAATGTTAAACACTTGTTTGCTATACTTTATTATTCAATGAAAAATATAGTTTTGTGTTTAGAAATCCACTTAAGTTGTAATATGCGCCATATTGTTATTTGTGAGAGCAGTTTTGAGAGCTACCTGTTCTTTTTAAAGGATTGTTCCATTTTAGTGCCAGTCAGGGTTTCTTGTTTAAAATATGGGTTTTTAACTTCTCTCGTGTCGCCACGAGTTAAAAAGCAATTAATTCATCTAAATGTACGTAATGTTGGCAAAAAGTATAGTTTAAGAAAAGATTTAGAAAATTGGCTTGAAACTATACATCGAATAAGAGCTATCTGTATAGGTATACAAATAAATTAAATTAAAGTTTTTGATAATAATGTCATAACAACAGGGTTTTACTACACGCATATGAAAGTATATACCTACGGTACTAATATTTTTTATGTTTGTCTGTAAGTCTATTTGTCCGGGCTAATCTCCGAAACGACTTGACCGATTTTGACAGGACTTTTACTGGCAGATAGCAGATGTTGTAAGGAGTAACATACTTTTGTCCCGTTAGCACATTCCCGCGGGATATATTCCGACATCCACGCGGCCGAAGACGCGGGCACAGCAAGTATTAAATACATTATAAATGGCTTGTGAGAAAGAAATTATTGAAGACTTTATTTCAAAATCAATCAAAATCAAAAGTTATTTATTCAAACTAGGCTGAGAGTCAGCTCTTTTTGAACGTCAAAATTACATAAGACAGTCCCGCAAAACGCCCGCCCTTCACCGCTTCCTAGTGCTTTAGCTGGGAAGAAGTGGCGCAACAAACTCCCCAGCAGCACAGCTGTCTGTTAAGTTAGAAGAACTTGATTCTGTACAATGGTAGGTAATTAACATTACGAAACAATCGGTAAGCTTGGTTCTTATAGTGTTAGTGTCTTATCTGTAGAAGAATTTTAGATTTGGCGTTTTTGATTACGTAACACACTATAAACCAGAATCAGAATCAATTTGAAGGATACTGCTAATTCAAACCTTCACGAATTCGAAAAATGTATCTGCTCAACAACGAAAACAACGCAATGAACGTTATTGAACTGTAGTCTATAAGGGCCGATGCCTGCCAGGGGTGCGGGTTGTTAATAAAGCCTGTCCTGTGTGTCACGAAATTACCCCGCTGATAGCATTTTTTTAAAATCAGCAACCAATTTTATAAGATCTTATTTACAGAATAAAGGCAGAAATATTTGATGCCAGTATTTCACATCAAAGATAATTTAGAAGGCAGAATTCCGATAGCAGTATAAATATAAAGACAATCCCCGCCCAGCTATTAAGCTATCTCAGTTGCCATAAGTCTCAGTATGAAGGTTCTTATCAATAGGGACCAGCCTGACTTATCCTAAGGATTGTTGACCGCAAATGTCTGCTGGTGTCCGGGAGCTAATTCCTCGCCTAAGACCCTCAAACAATGGCACAAGTATATGCATGTCACTATTGCTCTGAAAGTGGTTTATCTCTTGGTTCCAAGTGATAATGCCACCAGAGGTGCCTGATCCATTAATATCTATATTTATTTATAGAACTAATGGTCGCCCAGTGGTCGTAATTTGACCATAGTTCAAGTATTTCTTTCTTTATTATTTCTAATGCATTATTATATAAAAATATTCGCATTCTGCATTCCTTCTCCACATACGCTTTGTTTACCAAACTGCATACTTTTCCGTCCGCGTAGTTTTCATAAAACTTAAAAAGTTTTTGCTTCACGTATTAAACTTAGATAAAAATCTGTACAAATCAGTAAACGAACTGATTGGCCGACTTGGGATCGTAGTCTGTTTAGACATTTCCAGGTCGGCCACGGTAATGTGCGGAAGGCTCTCTGATGGTTCGATAAAATTGTCAGGTGGTTTATACAGCTCAGAGATAATTATCTGCACAGAAAAACACCTTAAATTAATAAAAGTAATTGTTTCTTCCAATAAAATGAAACAAGGGTTTAATACATGGACATGACAGTTCTCCCGTGTCCCTGCTTGACCTCTGTACTGCCGTTGTCACGCTAAATATTTTTTTTATTCATTAAAAAAACGTTCAGATTGTTTTTGTGACAGTCCTTACCTCCCCTGCGGTTAGCTGTCATGAAAAGACATAAAATGACAACGCGGATTAGGCGCTAAATGACCCATTTGGGGGGACTACAAATAAATACAAATAATCTTCTCTACATAGTATGAAACAAAGTCGCTTTTCGTGTCTGTGCCCTTAGATCTTTTAAACTACGCAACGGATTGAAGAGGAAGGTTTATATGTTCATATTTTTACCGACCTCCACGCGTGCGAAACCGCTGGCAAAAACTAGTATTTTATAAAAAAAACCAACAAAAATATTTGAAAACAGGATCCGGAAGCATGAGGTCTAAAAGAAAGCGCATTGCAGGTTTGCCCAAAAAAATTAACAAACAAGCTGTTCAACGTCTTAAATATGTTTTTACCATAGCTAATACGTTTTGAACAGCATATTTAGTATCCACAATACTCTTGAATGAGTTGAAGGCGTAGAGCACGCCATAAGACCTTCCCCACACACAACGCGACTTCAAAATACAACCCAACAACATCCGAACCTACGTACCTAAATACCTACGTATACAGCACTACGTACCTATTAGTAACATTACACACGCAAACATTAAGAGGGGGTACATTTTGCAATTCAGATTCCTATATCTGCGCCGGGGGTGTGTGCAAATCATTATAAGAGCGGACATGGCCTACGAACGGCACAATCCGTCATCAAACATAACGGTATACTGATCAAGGACCATTCGCGCAATACCCTTGCGTTATTGTGTACAAGAAAATATTACAAGCTGGAGTAAACGAGGTGTCGTGTTCTCGAATAATTTAAGTAAAAAAATAGCTAATTTGTGATTACTTGGCAAATTTACTTTTCTTATATGAAATAGCAAATGCACATAGCGTTTGTACCACTGCGTACTAACCCCACCAGATCTAAATTGAGTTCAACTGTATCAATCGAAGATCATTTATCAGTATCTGCAGTTGCAGTACTTTTTATTATTATATGCACTTGTTTTTCCAATTCACTACATAGGCAACATGGTCGATAACGACTTCGTATGAAATTGTAAGCAACAGAATCGAACACGCGTAGGTTGTCACATAACAATTATAAACTTTCCTGGCTACACCTAAGAAAAAGAATAGTTCAAGCAGTGCTGAAAAAATTTGCAAATCAGGTGATGGGGACTATATATTGTACGCTAAATAGGTACTCGTAGACGCTAATTAAGTAAACAAATTGAGATAGACTGAGAATAAGCTGTTTCCAAGAGGTCTAGAGTTGTTTTTATTTTTTTTATAAATATATATATATCGTATATCATATATATCGAGAAATTGTTGTTAAAGCACTCGTTGTCTCTATAATTTATAAAGACTTATTAGTCGAACCGCACGGTTTACCCGCCCGAAACGCGCGAATAGACACTTAAAAAAAAAAAATCTGTAAGCGATTCGCAAGAAGTAAATTTATTTGCGGGCGAATCGACAACTCCAGAAATACGTAGTTAGAAATTGGCATCTTTTCGTCATCATCATCATCATTTCAGCCGAAAGACGTCCACTGCTGGACATAGGCCTTCCCCTAGCTCCGCCACTACGAACGGTTCTGTGCATCCCGCATCCAGCGGAACCTCTCGGCACCTTTTGAATGTTTTGTTGTGTTTTGTGTGTGAATTGACTAATAAGCTTTGTTTACCGACAAAACGAAGGAGGATATATTCTCAAGCCGACGCGTACCTATTATAGGTATATATAATGTTTAAAACTTTTTACTGAGTAGGCCGATTTATAAAATTCTTTTTTTATTTGAAAGGGTATCTTTTCGATGGTTGTCCCATTAAAAATAATAAAGGCGGCAAGTAAAATAACGGTGGCTTGATTGATCTGCAACGTTAATGGTTTGTTTGACCAAAAATTACTAATTTACATTAATGTAGGAGCTTAGTTAAACAGGATTATTTTTTGCTTTTCAGTTTGTTTTTTCGCCTGATTAAGTTTTAGTTAAAAAGTTTTCATTTTTTCATTTTCAAGGAAATTGCGTAGTTTTTTTTTTAATGTACCGTTGAATATACTTTTCTTCTACGTACTTCCACAATGACCCAATATATTGATCCTACTATAACATCACTGCTGTCAGTAATGTATTTTTAATCACACGAGAACGTTTCAGTTTCCTCATCAAATCTATTAAAGATTCAAAGATAGGTAGGCTGCATGTCTGTCTGTTTCAGTGTAGAACTTTTCAATTAGTTAGATGAAAGGATCCACGCGGCCTGGTTGGAAGGGTAAGTAATTTTTTTTACACTTTTTTTTGTTCTTGTCCGATTTTCCGCTGTATGGACGTAAACATGTTTGTTGCATTAAGTTGGTAATAAGGATTAACTTAAACACGCACCTATATAACTAAATAGTACCAGGTTTCGCAAGACCAAATTGTTTTATTTTTATTATTGAATGTATTTATTCGAAAAACCATTTTACACGTTTTCATTTTTAAATCCTACTTAACTATTATAAATCTACACATTTTTCAGAAAATCAAAATCCAAAATCATTTACTCAAACTACGCTGAGATTGTATTAGCCTAGTTTGAATAATTTAAATTAGATTTAAAGACGAAGCTTTGGAAATGAGCACTTTTTCAACGTAGAAACGAACAGTACAACCAAAGCTTCGACGACTAGGTAATTGTTTAAAGATAGACAATCATAAATTAATTGGCGCCAAGTCGAACTGCAGACGTGTATTGCTAACCATTCGGTTCAACAAAGGCTTGCATGATTTCCCTTCAGGGATGAGATGTCAATCAAGTGGTCTATACGGTTTCCATCCAGACTGTGTGCTCACAGAGCAGGAGGAAATGCCGTGAACGCCTTTGTCAACGAACAGTGCAGCCACCGTAGAGCATGTCAAGGTGACGAATTTATCAAATAACGAAGTTAAATTGGAATATTTCAGGCTATTGGGAGCTTTCTGTTGCTTGTAAAAGAAGATTTTATGTTTTATCTTTTGATTATTATTTTAAATTCTACATCTCATCATTTGCCAAGCCTGTTCAGTAGTTCTACCATGGAACAATTTATGGTACTTATCACAACAAAGGCTATTTAAGGGGTCAGCTTCCAGTTTAACCTGATGCAGCTGGCTTTACGTGGGGCGATTGCCTATCTGACCTCCACAACCCTGTGACTGGGTAATACTAAGTATACCCCTTGGTTAGACTGGTTGTCAGACTTTCGGACAGTTGACGACCTGTAAAGACTGTCAAAGATCCACCAATGACAGCAAGGACTAACGCGGTAAAGGCTTAACTTCCTTTACGGGGCACGGCCCCTCCGTGCCTCGTAAAGGAAGTCTCCGTATGTAAAGATGGTCACCCATCCACGGACCAACTGCAGCAAGCGTAGCTCAACCTGACCGATTGACGCGTGTGGCAGTTAACTAATAATTAGCCACGAGACTTTCCTATTATTTTAATTTGTCCCTGAATATTTCGGTAACACAATATTAATAAAATTAATCTTGTCTTTTAATTATTCTCGTGCTATAATTTCTGCCTACCCCATGGGAAGAGCGCGTGAATGTATGTATATAAATGACAAAGTAATCATTTAAATAACAGTCATGTGGTTCGATTGAGTTATCGCTAGTATACCTATAAGTATAATTATATTTCAGTCTAAACTGTAACGCCATTGCCCAGGGGCATAAGTGGTATCAATTTAATTCACTGATTCTATTAATAAACGAAGTACATTGATTTGACACTCGATGAGTATTTGAGACGTCACGTCGGTAATGGGTAGGTACGTTGCATCGATTGTATACTGTATTTATTAAAAAATGTTTCATGCAAAATGCAGAATCATAACTTTAAGATTTTATCGTAGATACAAAAAGATTTTATTTCGTACAATGTATACCTAAGTATGTAGAATAGCACTAGTTTTTACAATCTTCAAGTTAATCGTGTGAAAATGTTTAGGGGCCATTCAAGTATTACGTAAGCAGGTTTTTTGCAATTTGGAACAACCTTCCCCCTCCCCCTCGTCAGCAAAAGTAAGCAAAGCTCTTACCCCTCCTCCCTTGCTCACGTAAACATTGGTACATTCATTTTTCAATGTGTTCTGGTTTATTTATGGATTCATGAGCAGCAGTTAAGAGGACGACTTGAGGAGGACTTTAAGGCATATAATATTTATTTAAGAAAATTTTGTTGAGATGGTATTCAGTTATTATTATCACCTTTAACGAACGAAAGAAACTTCTTTTAAATAATTTAGTTATATTAATTCAAATTAAGTCTTCAGTCCATGACACACGAATCCATGACTAAGTCTTCGATGACATTAGATGTTTGCTGCTTAATGTTGTGTGGCTGCTCACTTTCGTGTGATTTTAGAATACAGTCATCGTTTTCTTTGAGCCATTCATAGACAAGTAGCATTGCCATATGTGTTCAAACCAAAGTGGACTAAATTTTGCAGAAAATCCAAAGAAGTAAAAAAAAACTACTGACCTAATCACCATCCAGACCCCCCATCCCCCATGTTATCAAAAATAAGCATAGTTAAGAGCGCCCGCCCCCCCTGTAGTGCGTACGTAATACTGGAATGGCCCCTTACTTTACTTTTAGGTACTTCAAGGGACCTGTAGATACGCGTCGTTTCACAAATAGGTAAATGTGAAAACAAGAGTAAAATTCCTACAGGCTGTACACGATTTAAAACTACGAAGAAAACGATGTAAACAAGTAGGTGGAGAAAAAAAGAACAAACATTTTATAAATTTAATGAAGTTCTTTCCTTATATTATAAAGAGGTAAAATTTGTTTGTAGCGTGTAATCTCCGGAATGTCTGGACCGATATTGATGAAAATTGGTGTGAGGATACTTTGAACACTGAGGAAGGATATAGGCTACTTATTATCGACTTACCACGCGGGCGAAGCCGCGGGCGGAAGCTAGTCCTAAACTAAAAAGAAGAATCCCAATCCCATTAGCGAAAATACAGTCAAAATGAAAACTTCCATTTTTCAGTTTCAATCTACGTATTAATACAAACACTAAAATTATCCGTAACGACGCAGATAACCTGTCTGTCCGTATCACTCATGTTTATCCGAGTATGAAGTCCACTGAAATTTAACAGTCTGTTAATTCAGTGCGTTGCGAGGGAAGCGGTGTGCGCAGGCGCCCACAAATCAAGTTGGCCTCCCGTATCCCCAGATAATTTGTTCTAATTGAAATTCAAGTCATTGACATAGCCATCGGAGGTAATCGAGTTTCTACAAGCATAGTACGGACACACTCAGTTCCTTCCGGGAGGCGGACTATGAATGTAGTACTGGGTAATTATTGACAAGGCAGAATTTAGAAGCTATAACTTTGACGTTTGTAGGAGTGGTGGCCCAGTGGTGACGGCTGCGAATAACAAGTTTTAGGTGGTTGGTTCGAATCTCGAAACTCAACAGGTCCCTTACTTTGTGTAAATTATTTCAGCAACACTGCTCTTTAAACGGTATATGAAAACATCCTGTGGATACATATTCTAGAACCAAAAAAAATAATCGAAGACATTATCCGACATTTACGAACCCGCACTGGGCTCGCGCAGTAGGTATATTACGGCTGGAGGTTTTTTGGTTAATGAAATTTAACTGTTAATCATCAATTGCCAACAGGTTAAAAAAGCTGTTAAATTATTTACAGGTACGTACATAACAGTTGATTCTAAGAAATTAATAAAATTATAGCGAAATAATCCGTTGAGCCGTTGACGTAAATTAACAGCATTATCAGCATTTTATTTTCTACTGGTTTTATTTGGAACTTAATAAAATAATGACTATTGAACGAATACGTATTGTGCGTTGACGTAAATTAACAGCTAATATTTTCGACCTGTTTTTTCATTTATGATTAACAGTTATCTCGTTGACGAGTGAAAAGTTGTTAAAAAAAACAGTTTATTGATTTAACGACCACCTCTAATTACGGCCCCTCCTTGTCAAAGGGAGGAGGCTTGTGTCCCAGCAGTGGGAACATTATAGGCTGAATATGTTGCTTGACGCTGTATGACGTCACAGGCGCGTGAGACGTTTCAGCTCGCTCTCTGAGACGGGAATGAAGCTTTTTTTACTATTGCTGAATGGGCCTCCTCTTGACCTCAATCACTCCGGATAGAAAGCGACGGATGAGCTCTATTATGTCTCTGCCACTTATCTGTATTTAAGGAATACGAATGTAGACTTATTCAGCGTTTCAAAACCGTTCAATTAACAAAAATTTTGCTTTTGTCGTTAATTTATAAAGTTATGTATGAGTAATTTTAAACAATCTTGTGTGTTGCGACCAATTAGAAAACTACTTAGAATTCAATGCAATATCAGTAAGTGCTGTACCATACATTTTCTATAGGGTTTGACGATCCCATTAGCAGACCACTTTCTCATCACTAACGCAATCGATGACGTCGGGTCTAAGCTTTTAAAAAATCTTCAAAGTAAATGGATTTTTATTGAAAATTACAAAATTAGATTTTAGAGTAGCTTTAAAATTAATGTGTTTTTAAACCGCGGAGAGCGACGATTATATTTTGCTTTTGTTTTTTTTTATGAATATTATCGAACATACAAAGATCCCCACGTAGGAGAATAGATACCTATTGCAATTTCGGCTAAAGGCTTTCGCATACAGGCGCGACGCGACTCCGGTAGAACAATTTCCATGAAGTTTTCATAGACATTGTTCCAGCACAGCTGCGTCGCGCCTTTCTCTGAAACAGTAGGTACTTACCTACTTTTGATAAATGCACTATTTGCTCGTGTGTTAAGTCTATAACTGACATTAAGCCCCCATTTATGAAAACATTTCCCACCGTAATATTATTTTAGCAATTTCGATTTCGCTGCTATCATTAGTAAATGCAATTTTAGACCTAGAAACTTCACAGTAACTTTAAATACATTTTCATAATCCTATTATGCTGCTTATATTATAAATGTATGTAAAATATCACGCAATAACGTATGATCGGATTTTGATGATATATGGCCGTCAGAAATTTATATCCTAGATGGACCACATAGAATACATTTTCATACACGCGGGCGTATCCACTGGCAGAAGCTGGTTTTTCAATATTTATTAGAGAAAATATTAGAACACGACTAAACCTCACTAAGAACGTTTCACACAGCTGCCTGCCGCGTACACACAGGTAACAGCCGCCATTCTGCCAGGGGTGCGGGTTGTTCGAAAGAGATACCGTGGCCCCTGGCATACAGGCAACTGAGGGAACACGGTTGGGTTTTAGTCAGTAAAAGTCTGGCACGCCGTTCTGCTCCATCCCCATCCCGCTCTGGGAGAAGTTATTTGACGATTTCCCACCCAAAAAAAAAAGACAGCCCCCATTAGAAAGTATTAATACGTACAAGCATGTGAAGTACGGCCCACGAGAAACCAGAGTCAAAGAAACAAGACAAATTATTATATGTTCACATTATTATGATGTTGCCTATGATAAGGTTATTACTTGAGTACCTACCTACGAAATCCGTAGAAAAGACAATACAATACAATATATATATTAAAATTAGTCCATCGGAACTACCATCGGATTTGAAAAAATATATTTCTTGCATTTGATGGCCATAGGGCCATCTTGAGGAAGGTTATAAGGCTATTGAACATCACCCTACGACCATAAAGAGATGAGTAAAAAGAAAGAGTCAGACAGAACGCTGAAGGAAAGCGAAGTAATATCGCGAATTCAGAAGAGATACTAAAGGTTGCTACTAATATTATAAAAGTGATAGTTTGTATGTTCGGATGTTGAGATGTTAGGATGTTTGTTACTCAATCACGAAAACTGCAGAACTAATTTGGATGAAATTTTCGCAAATAGGTAGTTTATAACCGGAATTAACACATAGGATTACTTTTTATCCCGGTAATATGTTCCTCGTGTTACTATGGGATATTTCCCGCCCTACACGCGAGCGTAGCCGCTGACAGAAGCTTGTATATAAAAATTAATTATGTTAAAACAAGTAATTTCACGTGGACGAATTCGCGGGCAGAAACTAGTTTTAATACTTTTACAATGTACAGAGTCAAGTGTGTTACTGTAGGCTTAGAGTCATTGCGCACTGTCGACTGGTCGCCAGCGACTTGGTCGATGGCGACTGTGTGTTACTATAGTTTAAATAAGTGTTTACGCACTTGGTCGTCGGTCGCCCGGGCGACTCGACGACTCGCCGCGTAGTGGCGACGCACAAGCGACTGCCTGTCGCCGGCGACCAGTCGATAGTGCGTAATGGGTCTTAGTTATAAAGCACCCTTATTCCGTGTAGGGTTCCTAGTTAACCCCGTAGCAGAATTTGGCAGTGTTTTACAGAGACCATTAGTAACTAGAGCTTCCCAGACCTGAACACCGACGGCATAAAAGCCTCCTATGGATTTCCACAGCTTTGTTGTGTGTTTAACTGTCTATATTTACATTTATTAACGTATTATTTTGCAGCCAATGGAGGAGTACCTACGGAAGACATGTCGCGCCGATCCCAAATAAATTCGAATAAGGGCAGGAAAATGACGATGAAAGATAATATATTACAGTTGGCAGTATTCATAATGGAAAAAGTATTTTAAGATCAAATAATGAAATAAACATGACGTTAAAAAAATTAACCATCGTATTTAGGTTTGCAGAAAGGTTTCGGAGGACCGAAAAAGGTTCCGGTCGCTTTATTTATTCTTTGGAGAATAAATTAACAAAAAAGTTTACTGAATTCAAAGGTCACGCAAAGTGAAAAGGAAATCTTATAAAAAGTTTCTGAAGTTGAGCCAGAAATAAATAGTTACCGAGACTTAAAGGGAACCCAGTCGCGGGGTCGAACTCACAGGTGGGCCTGGCTAAAAATCACGCAGTCTCACCAGGCTTCATGTCCGACAGAGATAGTATCAGTGACGAGCAGTTAGACGCTAGTCTACACGCACAACGTTATTGAGTGAGACGCAGGATCATTTATAGTAAAAAAATCTCGAAAAAATTAAGAAAAGTCTTTTGCAAGATCGGGTTTTATGAAAAAGCCAATACATAAATCAATGACCAATAGTTTATTGAATTTTTCGATGATTGAACTTTGCCGATACCGACTTGGTTTTGGAGATTTTACACTTCTTTCATTACTTAAACACGCCCAAAGTTAAGTAAAATTAGCAAGAAAAATTAATCTTTGTTGGCTCCTAACTTTTTAATGGGTTTTTATTTTAGTATTCTGTTTCTGTAGTAACAATATTAATAATGAGACAAAACGATATCATATTTTACTTTGGATGTGCCATGTCAGCCAGTGGAGTAAAACACTCCCGAAGTTTGTATGCAAAAAATGTGGACTGTGGTTCACCTTAAGAATAAATAAACTTTGTTATCTATCAATAGCAACTTGCTCACTTTATCAAGTTTACTCAATCAAAGGTCGCGCAATTCTAAAGGAAATCTTAGAAAAGTCTCCATCTTGGGAAACTTTAAACAGAAAGTAGCTACCTTCTAATTCATGTTTCATAAAAGTAAAATCAAAAATCAAAATCAAAATATTTTATTTCACATAAACCTGCATGGGCACTTATGAAACGTCAGAAGCTAGGTGCACGGTTCCAATTTGTTGCTTCCTATAGACAAGAGCCGACAAGAAACTCCACGAACACTCTTTTAAAAATACTTAGCTTTTACAATGTTTTCAAATTACAGTGATAATAGATATGTGAGGACAGTGCAGGCAAAGTAGGCTATTGAGGCTTTCAGTTATGGGACCAAAAAAGTAAGACTCTTATGAGATATAAACAAACTTTCAAAACTTTTCAGAAGTTATAAACTCAGTGAACCTTATAGTGACATAGTTGAAATTTGACGTCATCTTTCTCGTGTCGACGCGAGCTGCTCATGTCGTGGTTCAAAGATTAGCTATTCAGCCCAGCTGATTTTTCTTTCAAATGTTTCAGGGTCGTAAGCACCTAAATAGAGTTACTTTTGGAGGATTGCATGGAGCGGTAATATGGTCGAAAAATTACTTTGCACAGAAGAAGAAGAGAAGAGAAGTAAAAATCTGCCATTTTGATTTTACAATCAAAACAAAACCTGGCTATCACACGACATAGTCGCATCGGTGGATATTTTATATAGTAAAATCTATCTAGCTGTTGGGTGTTTCGATGTCTATACCCGACAACATACGTAGGTACCTACGCGTGAAAAACATATTCCTGTCTTTACTATTGCGCAATCGGGTAAAAAGACGTCAATAGTCACTCACCCACGACTAACACGACGTCTTGTCATTTGGGAACGGGTCGAGACAAGAAGAAAATTTTTAAGACACCTTAGTATTAAAAACTCAACGCTAATTCTAAGCCAATCGGCGAAAAGACCGCGAAAATAAACGATTCCATTTTCAAAAAAGAAACAAATCCCCCTACATAAGCCGAAAGTAGTTGCGGTGATAGCGGCCGCAGTTGAAACGCGCGGGCTGTCAGCGGCCCACACTAACAGGTTGCTAGATTTGCCCACTATTTTTACGTGTCCCGCACTAGTGATGCGACACGTCACACCTGTTGTTGGTCGTGGTCGTATTTACAATAGTGTGGTGTGTAGACTTTTTTTCCGGTCGTTTTTTTCGTAATCGATGGTTTTCTTTTTAATTGCGACGTGACATAGGATCATGAAGGATAGGTAACTGTGTGCTACACCCACACTATGCCAGCTGTTATGGCTGGACAGACAATGCATTGTCCCATATAATACGTATTATTGTTCCTATTGTAATTATGCAACTGTTTTATATGACTATTTCAAGGTCCGAGGCTTTCTCTTACACCTACTACATCTACTTACAGGCGAAACTGGAGCCCTCACTAAAAAACAAAAAAGACGCGACAAAAATATAGGTACTTCAAATGGATATCTTAGGGAAAATCAAGTTTGCATTACCTAATAAAATGTTATATTCGACCACAACATTTTGCAGGCACCCACCACACTAGATAAAAGAGAAAACAAGAACATGTCACAAAACCTCAACCCAAAAAAAACCATCAAACAAAAAAAAAACTGAACCCTTTACGCACAAAAATCGACTTGGCCGCATCACTAAAGGCGAGTACACACACGCAGTGATAGCGAATGAATCGGTATCGCGTACACCGCCCAATTAAACAGTTTTTGCTCCTCTACACATTTGTAGCGAGTAATGTACGGCGTGTTTACGCGATCGCCCATGAATGCAATGACCGCTTGCGGTACCTATAGGCAGTACACAACTACGCACGGTTTTTGAAAGTAATTGTTTACGAAACAAATTCCACTGGAGTGCTTCGAATATTACACTCATTTAGTCCCGGAATGTATTAACTGTTAATAATGATGTTCGTACTTAAATAATGTTGGAATAATGGATTTATCATCTAAATTCAGGGTATTTGTTACATTTGCCTGCGATTGGAGTTCGCTTGTATAAAATTATTCATTGTAGCAATATTGATTCTTTACCTAATAAATAAATGATTTTATTTATGTTGTCGTAAAAGGCGACTAAGGGACTTACTAGAGAATGGGCAGCAGCGTTCTCTATGCATTTGACCACCATACTGCGATCGCCAACCCGCCTGCCAAGCGTGGGGATTACCTATGGCAAATCCCCCCTTCTGTGGGAGGCTTATGTCCAGCAGTGGACGTCTTTCGGCTGATATGATGATGTAGGTTTTGTACAAACACTTTTTTACTCGTTCAGTCATATTTTAAAAACTAGATGAAGTCGTTTCCTATCTGACTACTCTGAGAAGAAAGACCGAATAAACATAGAGGTCACAGTCTCTTTTAAAGTCCAGTCATAATCTTGGTCAGATCATGTTGATTGATGTCTGAAATGGTCGTTTGAGGAAATAACCACAAAGATTAAGTGCACGCATTTGTCAGTAAGCAAGGAACGGTTCAACTCGGAACTAAGGAGCTCAACGATTCGACAAACAATACCAAAGAAAGGACATTTAGGTATAGGCCGGATAAATTACTCAAACTGCCAGACCATTATTAAAACTAACTGAGAAAAAAAAATAGACCAACTATTTTTATTATATCTATAATACTTTAAAACTAAAATATTATATAAATTTAGTCAATGACAATGTGTAAATAAATAAAAATACAGAATTCCAAAATTCTATGTCTTTTTCTCATGCAAAAATGACTGGATTGGATCCCAGTGTACATTTTTGATTGAATCAGTAAAGTTTCAAACACAATAACTGCCCGCGGGAGCGAATGAAGCGAGCTCGCGAATTCAGAAGCACCCCGACAATAGGTGGCGATGTTTGTAGGCACTACGCTTAAATAGAAAAATAAAACAATTTAAAATAGCTAACGTGGTTTCGGGACCAAATCAAAACAAATCTCTTTATTGCAATCATGCGTACTAAATGTACACATGAATGCATGGTAACTTTCAACATGAAACCCGGTTAGGGCACGGCAACATAGTAACAATTTTAACCTAATAACAATAAAATTTATGTTTTTTTGTGTATTATTACATGACTAATGTCTGTAATTATTTATTTATCTAGCTATCGTATTTACTAATATTTTATTCTAGGTATTCTGCAATCGAGTAAAAGCATTTTTGTGTTAGTTATTCTTTTAATTTTCTGTTCAATTTATTGAATAGGTACTAGCTGACCCGACAGACGTTGTCCTGTCTTAACTATGAATATTGAATTCGCAACTTTCTTTATTTTTTCTTTCATAAGAACCTTCTCCGGACAATAACAAACACAATAAAAAAAGAATTAGCAAAATTGGTCCAGCCGTTCACGTTTGTTGCCGTGACCAAGGGAAATAGGGGTTCATTATTATACAGGGTGATTGGAAGATGGGTGCAAAGCTTTAAGGTGAAGATAGTATAGACAATTTAGAACCATTTAAGCCATGGTTGTCTTAGACGAAGTCTTACCAATTTTTTTTTTTTTAATAAGGTTTAAAAGACGTATTGTACAAATTTTTTATTTTTTGTGAGCTTTAAATGTCTGTAAAAAAATGTCTAATGACACAGAAGCCTAAAACATGTTTTGCTTGATTGCTTACACATTACTTTAATTAAATAAATAAAAAAATAATTCATTTATCATTCAATTTGGCCAAATTTTGAGAATTTCCGAAAAAAAACTTTAAAAATTTGGTTAAAAATATTTGTTAAGACTTCGTCTAAGACAACTATGGCTTAAATGGTTCTAAATTGTCTGTACTTTCTTCGCCTTAAAGCTTTGCACCCATCTTCCAATCAGCCTGTATAATAGAAGACTAGCTGACCCGACGTTGTCCTGTCTTAAGTATGAATTTTGAATTCACATTATATATAATGTTGCGCGCAACTTTTTAAGTTTTTTCTTTCATAAAAACCTTCTCCTGACAGTTAAAAACACAACAAAAATAAAATTAGCAAAATTGGTCCAGCCGTTCACGTGTGATGCCGTGACCAAGGGAAATAGGGATTTATTTTAATATATAAGATAGATATAGATATAACATATATAGATGGGTCCTTCTCTTATGTGTTCCGGTAATTTGTTAAAAAAATTAGTGCCATGTAAAATGAGCTATGGTAAACCATTTTTATCCGAGAGGGTGGAAGATGTAATCTATTTTAATGGCGAGTGTTCAAGTTATGAATATCTTTTGTTTTTGTTATTGTTGCTACTTTTAAATACAAATATGCAAAGGTCATGTATGTATGTTACATATAGAAGGTAAAGTAAGGAGTTTAAATTTAATAAAATATAGCTTAGGTAAAGCTTTGGGTGTTGTCAATATGGGCATTCTGACACATTTTTTTATTTTTTATTATAAATACTTCACTTGTGTTGACGCTGTTTCCCCATAACATCACTCCATATTATGATATGCCACGAGTTTGCGTAGCCATAGAATGCCGATAGTGCTGTTTCTGTATTTGTGCTACACTTAAGTTAAAACAAGGCGTTGGTAAATTCAGATACTTAATATGAATTTCATTGTCTCTATGTGCTATATCTGTTTATATGTGGATCTAATAACGTTACACGTAAAAAAAGTAACACGAGTTTTCAAACGTTAGACAGGATTCCTGGCAAGGCGTAAAAAAAATTTAATAAAGCAGTGACCGAATGACGGTCGTCTGGCGGTGAGATGAGCTGCCGATACTGTGATCAGACTGGCACAGAAGCGGGGAGAATGGCACAAGAAAATACAGTCAATGTCATGTGAAGTCTGGCAATAAATAATGTCTTATCTTAAAACAACAGAGAAAACACACTAAACTGTCAGTGCCCAATTATTACTAATCTGTTATTACTAAACAAACATTAAATGCTAGTTTCTCGAGTTACAGAACACCATTCAATCATACAGCTGATAATCCGCAGTTAACTTAACACACCCATCTGATCAACAATTTAAATGCAATCTCGACTAAAACAGCGGTAAAAGCATGGCGGGCGGCGCCAATTTAAACCAGTCTGTCAACCGTTCATCAATATGTCAGTTAAACATGATGAAATGATGAATTAAATTCCGTGTAAAACTCGTATGATCGATGCAAAGCTGAGGTGGGTAATTTAATTGAAATATCAACTGTGCGACAGAATTTCGGTTCATCAGGTTTCGGTTCCATTTTCGCTCTGTGGGGCTAAAAGTGGTTTAATGTTTAGCTATTGCATTCTGCATACCGCTAGGGATAAATGATTACAACATGTTTGGTAGGTACGTTGGTGCCACTCAAACGTTTGGAGCTCGAAGCACAGCAAATAGCTCTTTTCAAGCTAACCATAGCCCGTACCGAAGGGTTTCTTGTCTTATATTCCAGTGAGACCGTTACCGTATTTTTTTTTTAATTTCCCTACTTTTTGTTCCAAAGTTTTCAACATTGACTTTCTCTCAGTCGACATTGAGCCTAGATTTTAAAAAGTTTATTTTTTTGTTTTGTTTTTACGTTATTACGGAAATATGCCTTAAAATTGCCAAAAATAAATGAACTTAAGGCATGCACGATTTTAGAAGTTTCACAACGTCTTGATCAAGTGCATATTTGTTGCAGTTTCTGCAATGAGTGATGGCCATACAACACGTTGTCGACAATCATGTCGACTGACTGTTTTTGCTCATTATACTGACGAATTTATTGCGTTACGCCTCAGTGGGCAAGAGTGTGCTAAGCTCGTATAAATCTTAGGGTTCCATCACATTGTTCTGTGGCTGATATTGCGTTCTGGATCAGTGGGATATTTTATTATTAATTTATAAGTGGGCACAAAAAGTGTAAATGGTTTGCGCTGTTGAATGCAAATATTTTATGGTCACAGGTCACCACTGCATTAATCTTTAGGATCATATGCAGATTCTGCACCAAATACAGACTGGAACTAGGACTATTAAGTTATTTGAAGATTCACTGATTGCAAAGCGAAAGCTTTAGAAATATTAAAAAAAGTAAAAGTAAAAGTTTTCACATTTGAATTTTAACCAAAGTATCAATCCATAGACTTCGCTTCTTTTTCTTAACTTTCTTTTGTTTTTCCATAGTCTATGCGTTGATACGTTTTCACTGAATTTATACATTTCTCGATCAGCGTGGGTCAGAACCTGACTTCAGTAAATAAACTGTATGAAATGTGTTGCTATCATTAGAACTGTTTACTTACGTCTTTTGTTTGATTTCTGACTTGGAAATAGCTAAAAGATGCGAAAGCCAGCTATTATTAATAACAGTCGAATTAGATTGCTATTAACTGTTATTTCTGACTTTCTGCGACCGTGTACTGGAAGACGTAGAGTTGGAAGGCCTCCCACAAGGTGGACCGATGACCTGGTGAAGGCCGCAGGAATCCGCTGGATGTGAGAAGCACGTAACCGGTCGAAATGGCTATACTTAGGGGAGGCCTATTACCAGCAGAGGACTCTTTTGACTGAAATGATGATGATGAGTTACGAATATCAACAGAATTTTGATAAATGAGAACGTGTGTTATTTTAAAAAGAAATAGTCGTTTTTCTCGTTTCTAATGTACCTTATTGTGCCTGTTCTTATATTTCCCTCAATGTTCCAGGAAATACGACACATACCCCTTCCTTATGACTTGGAGCTGTCGTAGATTTCTAGCGCAGTTGTTGTTGCACGTTTTATGCGACGCTCATTTGTAGCGCAGTTGTTGTTGCTGGTTTTTATGCGACGTTCATTTGTAGTGCAGTTGTTGTTGCAGGCTTTATGCGACGCTCATTTGTAGTGCAGTTGTTGTTGCAGGCTTTATGCGACGCTCATTTGTAGCGCAGTTGTTGTTGCAGGTTTTATGCGACGCTCATTTGTAGCGCAGTTGTTGTTTCAGGTTTTATGCAACGCTCATTTGTAGCGCAATTGTTGTTGCAGGTTTTATGCGACACTCATTTGTAGCGCAGTTGTTGTTGCAGGTTTTATGTAACGCTCATTTGTAGCGCAATTGTTGTTGCAGGTTTTATGCGACGCTCATTTGTAGCGCAGTTGTTGTTGCAGGTTTTATCCAACGCTCATTTGTAGCGCAATTGTTGTTGCAGGTTTTATGTGACGCTCATTTGTAGCGCAGTTGTTGTTGCTGGTTTTTATGCGACGTTCATTTGTAGTGCAGTTGTTGTTGCAGGCTTTATGCGACGCTCATTTGTAGCGCAGTTGTTGTTGTAGGTTTTATGCAACGCTCATTTGTAGCGCAATTGTTCTTGCAGGTTTTATGCAACGCTCATTTGTAGCGCAATTGTTGTTGCAGGTTTTATGCAACGCTCATTTACCTACTCCATTAAGGGGTTGTAAGCCGCAGGGGTAGATCAATCAGGTTAAGCTACGTTTGCCGCGTTTGATCCGTGGATAGATGACCATGGACCCTCCATGGCTCGGAAAGCACGTTAAGCCGTTGGTCCCGGCTGTTATTCATCGATGTTTTATAGTCATTACGGGTCCTCAGATGCCCGAAAGTCTGGCAACCAGACTTACCAAGGGGTATCGTGTTACCCAGTAACCGGGTTGTGGAGGTCAGATAGGCAGTCGCTCCTTGAAAAATTCTGTCATTGAGCTGTATCCGGTTAGTCTGGTAGACGACCCCAACATAATTGAGACAATGCTGGGCTGATTCTTTTGTTTACCTGTTCATTGAAGTATTTAAAAATAATACGGAGGAGAAACACTTAATAAAGCTTTCATTATTTTCGGAGTTTTCTGCCACGACCACACGTAATATACCTACTACTAATTAGGTATAGGTATAGCTTACAATACCTACTTGGAATCAGTGACAGGTTGATAGACATCACGTCTTAGGTTCCAGATCTCGTTTTAGACTCAGTGATTGTCCCACAGGCACTCTAATAGATCCAAATATTGCAATCAACCCGGAACTGTCCAATCGTAGAAGTAGTCATTACAGTACGAATATAAGCACTAGTCGTGTTATTACAAACCGTTTTTGCATTTCCAACTTTATTTTCGATTTGAGATAAGTTCTTAATACAAAAACAACTTACGGATTACTACGCTTACTACGGATTAAGTAGTCAGTTTTGAAAAAAGAACTGTAGGTATTTAGATTTCTGTTTGGTTCTTATTTCAAAAACAGTCTCAATGGTTAAAACTTTAAACCATAGATACCTAACGAAAAAACATGTTTTGTAATATTATAACAACTTTAAAGGTGATTACTTCAATGTAATCCGCGAAATTTGATTTTATTTCTTTCTCCTTTTTTCTTCTTATTTCTAATTGCGGCGCTGTTTGACTTTGTAAGTAATGATGAAAAATTATTTATAAATTACGATGTATTAAAAAAACATAAATAAACCTCTCAAAATAACCTAACCGGAATTAAGACTAAGTATTTCGCGTAAATATGACGATTTCCAGAAAAAAAAAATTCATTAGGTTGTAGAGAGTTTTTTAGAAATATGTTTAAAGGGATCTTACAATTTTCACAAAAAAACAGTGTACAGCTCAACATTTTTATCTTCAGTGAAGTAGCAATTAGGGAATATTTTTATTTCTCGATAAATGAAACTAACTGAGCAATTAATATTGTATTGTACGTCCTCTCCAAAAGACTAGCAGTTATTATTGGTACATTAATCAGTAAAGGGGGACCATTGGTATTGGAACTGATCAGTCGTGAGAATTGAATAGAATTTAACGAGATCCTGCAGTCCTGTAACTGCTCGTGTCCGCAAACGTCGCTGTTCTGAGGGATTATGGAAGACCGAAACATGCAACGTAATTACTTTTACCTCCTTTATGCATCACGCCAACGGTCCAAAGGGGAGGGCAGATCCACAAAAGAGGACTATTCGCCCACGCTTCGGATTATATCAGACGCTGCATTTGAGTACCGGCACCCTAGTGACATAAGCACCCTAGTGACGTAAGACTATCAATCACAATCTGAATCATTTCGAAGCATATTGCTAATCCATTGCTTTATATGTTCGAATTTGTCGGCTCGACAACGTAAATAAATGTTAACATTAAATGTTATTGATCTGTCAAAATTAAAAGCATTCTTTTAGGTTAGTGTTTTACGCAAGTACCTCGCTGCTTTGATTCATGCCACGTTGTTGTAGAGTGATCATTCCTCATTTCATTTCGAATCAGAGCGCATGAGTGGAAGACCAATCGTACCAAAGTGGAGAGAAGTGGTAGCCTAGTGGTAACAGCCCCGACTTACGAGTTGTACGGCGTGGGTTCAAACCCTGACCGGCGCTGTTTTTTTATGGTTGAACTTCATCAAGTAACGTCTCCCACTCTGGGTGGAGCAGGAAGGCGTGTCAGACTTTTACTGACTTTTACTTTGTGTTAATCATTTAATCACCACTGCTCTCAACACGGTGAAGGAAAATAGCGTGCTGTCCTAGAACCAATAAATCCAAGACTTGTGACATGTAGGTAGCAACCAGCACTGAGCCTGCGTGACGCATTACGGCCCACACCCTCTCACAGAAAGGCATGTGTCCCAGCTGTGGAAACATTGTTAGCTGATTATGAGCGAAAGACAAATCAGCCTTCTCAGGTCCATGATGCGTGTCTGCTGTCCTTAATCGGCCAGAAATCCAGAATTCAAGCTGTCACAGAAAATTCTCCTTATAAGAAAATGCCCAAAGACATTTTCACAGATCCAGTGATCAAATCAAATCGTCTAATAATATACACCTATAACAGTCATGTTTGCAATCAGAGAAGACAAAAATATTGACTTAACTCCAATAACAAAGTGATTTGTCGCGCTGTAACAATACAAAGTACAAAATTACTTAATTCTTCGTTTTGTATTACTTTCGACAAGGAACGTAAAAACGACACTTTTAATAATACAGTTTCGACTAGGATTTCACTGAATGAAATTGAAAACATTGATGTCGAATATTTTGACAACATACACTAAAGAGTATGAATGAAAGAGATACGATTGATAAACTCTAGGCAGCTTTATGGTTTATAGTAGCTGTGACCCGCGGTTTCACTTGCGTCCTTTTATTTGTGACTTGTGACGCAAACTATTGCGTTCAAGTGTAATGTTGTTGGGTAAGTGGAATGGGAAGAGGGATAGATGCAGCCAGCGAATCGTCCATGTCAAACTAACTTATTCTGTAACGAAAGGAAAAGAGAAAAATAAACCTGCCTGCGACTAAAATTTGGGAGTCCAACAAATCGAATCAAAACAGAGCCAACGTCCTGATATTTTCACAAACGCAGATAAAAAGGTAAATAAGAACATAGCAAATTGCCGTTAATAACTGGTAAAAGCAGTGTTTATGTAAAACAAACGAATCAACTTTGTATAGGAAAACCTGGGCTTTTCATTTGCTCGCTTTAAAAATATACGGGTGGAGAGAATATTCATCAAAACATTCAATAACTCGGAGTTTGTCGTGGCTGCCCAGTCGCCCGGTTGCTGGCAGTTGAAGCACAAGGGTTGTATTTGGATTGAAACAGATTGATAAATATAAAATGTATGACTCTTTTTGACGCGACTAATCCCTCCGCTCACTGTTTGTTTGACAGATTTGATTAATCTTCAGACAACATTTCATCGAATATCACAGTGAAAATAAAATGTTTGTAAAATAACTTATATACATATATACCTATGTATATAAGTACATATCATAAATTAAAATCGCTTTTCATGTCTGTCTATGTGACTGCATTAATTGTTCTTCAAAACTGCAACACGGATTTTGATGCGGTTTAGGTACACAATCATTTAAGTAGAGAATTTATTGCGGAGGGAGAATATGTAAAAAACAAACTTACATACAGGGTTATTTTAAATTAGCTAACTAAACTCTATAGACGTGATGGGAAATGACATCTAAACAAGATAAAATAAAAACTAATAAGATAAGATGTTTTTCCATGGGAGGTCAATGACAAATGGTTTTAACAACTTGACAAAACATGGTTTCGGTGTTGTATCTATTAATAAAATGCTTTAGTACACAGACACGAAAAACGACGTTAATCTATATCAAAACTTTATACTATAAAAAAACTGAAGAGTTTGTTTGACCATGCTTATCTCTGAAACTACCAATCGGATTAGAAAATATATTTTTGCATTTGATAGCCAAATTTTTGAAGAAGACTATTAAACTTTACTACTATTTAACATCACGCTAGACGTTAAGGAGATGAGCATATAAAGTAAATAGGCGTAAGTACGCTAAGCGAATACGAAGTAAAAGGACGGCAACGTGATACGATACCGACGGGGTAACAATGATATTATAAATGTAGAAACATTGGTGGGGAACAAGAAATTTAATGCGGACGAAGTGGGGAGAAGCTATTTTATTTTATAATATGCATAGATACCTATCGCGTGCGCAGAACCGGGTGAGACAACTCAACCACTGCAATATTAACACAACACAGCAAAAAAAGCGAAACAGTCTAAGAGATTTTATTGTTCCGCGAAATTTATTGCACACAATAAAACGTAGTATAAATGAATTATTAACTATCGTTATATTAATAATTCATATCTACGTTATAATGTTAGTGTAACGGAAAAGTTATTTTAAATTTATTATTCCTGTGAGTGCAGGTTATACGCTATACGTAAGGAGTCGTAATTAAAATTAATGTAAAATAAATTCAATTATGTGTGTATTAGTGGTGGTATTCCCAAGTCAGACATAATTATTTCCTAATAAGTAAGAAATACTTATTGCCAGCTGTGTTTTAGTCAAGCGGAAATATGAGTTAGTACTGCTGTGCCCGCGGCTTCGCCCGCGGCTTCGCCCGCATGGTCGTCAAAAATTATCACACGGGAACATGCTACGGGACCAAAAGTCTGTGCTATTCCATAAAACATCAGCTTTTTTCCAGTGAACGTCCCGTCAAAATCTACACAGCCGTTTCAGAGACTGAGAGGGAGAACGAACAGACAGAGATACATTTTTTTAAATTGTTTGTTTTATTGTTTGTTGTGTGTTTTATATATTTTTATATGCACCTAGTAAAAAACATTATTTTGATATTACGATCAGAAACTTCAATCTTATTTATTTGTGTAAGTAGGTATAGAGATTTATAGAGTTTATTTATATTTCCCATATATCATAAACTTGCAAACATTGTTAGATAACACGCTGGCGACAGCAATCATTAGGTCATTTCTACACATTTTCATGAAGATATTTAATGTGTAATAACTGCTTTTTAATTCATAGCAGAGCTAATTATTTTTATCAACTTTTTATTCATCCCGTGTACAAGGTGGATCGAAAATTGAACGTAACAATGTATCTGAGTAGAAATAATATATGCCTCCCTATCTGGAATATTAATCAAAATCAGTATATTTTATTTCACATAAACCTGCATGGGCACTTATGAAACGTCAGAAGCTAGGTGCACGGTTCCAATTTGTCGCTTCCTATGGAGAAGAGCCGGCAAGGAACTCCACGGTTACTCTTTTAAAAATAATTGGCTTTTACAATGTTTTAGAATTACAGTGATAATAGGTATGGGAGGACAGTGCAGGCCTGTCAATAAGTACCAGGTACTTAGAGGAATGAATATAAGGAATAGAAAATCGTCTACAAATCTACTGTCTGTAAGGCCTAAAACGTTCTCTAATTCACAATATGTAAAAGAATCTACATAGATAAAATGAACCTATTTGAACCAAGTGACATGATTTCTATGACAATCACTAATAAATAGTCGATACTAGAATTGATGTATAATGTCAAATAATGACGAGAATATGTCAGACATTGTAAAAAATAAAAACAGTAAAAATTTACCTTGTAATTTGGGATCAGTTTGTAGACTTTTACATAGTTATGCTGTTAACGAGGTACCAGGGAAGCCACATGTGCAGAAGAAATTAATGCCAAACATCCCTGTCTTCAACGTAGTCTTTTATCCAAAAGACCATTTAATCTATCGTCGAATATTTGTTGCGTCTTTGGAGCCTCATAGTTTATTGCTACAGATAGAACAAATTCGGTTCAGTGGAGGGAGACAAAAAAAAAATAAGTGCGTCCTTTTACCCCAAACGACCCTACGAGTTATTCTTTCAAGAAAGGCTTCTATGCGACAATTAATAAAATGCCACGTTTCTATTCTTTCTCTATAAGCGGTGATTAAGTGACGTAATAACACGCCTTCATTTTATACGCATGAGTCTTACAACTTGCACGACGTAAAATTGAAACAAAAAATATAAGCACCGTTGTTTAACTCTTTTTTGGTCCGATGTGCAATAAGTTATTAAGTTTAAGCATCGAGATAATGATAACCTGCTGTGCGTAGTAGGTAGCCACAATCAAACCAGTCTCCATGCAGCTGATCCTCACAGTTAACCGTGTGTGGTTAATTTAAGAAATTAATAAGCAAAGAAAACTTGCTGTGGCCTTCATTTGGACGAGCAAAAACTATTTTGAGAGTAAACAAGCAAACGGTGCCAGTATTTTCTGAGACAAAACATTGCTATGATGGCAGAACTTAGGTATGTGTGCGCTCCAAAAGGGGAAGTCCGTTCACGAAAAGCCGCGATACGAAAAAAATAGGCCTTTATCCGCTTATCCGCGCGTACATATAAAGTTCTAAAAACACCAAAACGTGGACGCGGAGGGCATTAGTCGTACGTAAAAATAGTCTGACGGCGTGCATTTCCTGAGCACCCCAGGCGTGCTGTTCCATTAGACAGAAATCGAAATACACGCTCAGAAGGTGAGGTCCGCCAAAAACGCCGGTGCCTCCATCCAACGAATAAAAACAAAATCTCGTTGCGAGTATTGATTTAATACGCACGTGAACTCGCCCCACGGCGGGGGGGTGAAAAAAAATAAAATTAAAAAATATGCATATTAAAAATTTGGTCGATAACGATGCGTCCCTCGCGACGCTGGCGAGCAGACGCAGCCTGTGCGTGGGGTGGGGGATCGATTATTTTAGAAATTACAAATACGTTTACCATTCAAAAATGCAGCTTGATACGCTTTTGTATTATTCTGCTTTTGAGAGGAATATTGTGCGGCGGCCACGTTCTCTGTTTCCGACTGGAATGTGATACCTTCCCTGACTTATGTTTGACCTCTAATCTCAAATTCTATGGAAAAAATCGCTCAGATAAAAATATAATTCAAATCTATTGTTCGTATTCAAGCGATTGAAAAGAGAATAGAAATGTGCTGATTTAAGTTAATTTTAACCTGTTCATTAATAGACGTAGTAAGTATACTTTTAATCTTTTGCATTTCACCAATACTAATTCAAACGCAGTTTGTTTGTATTGATTGCTACTCAACTAACCAGAGTTGAAAACAATAGCATAGTAACTTTTGTCAGTCAAGTGCCGGAGCACTTGACTGACAAAAGTTACTATGCTGGAGGAATAACAATGTATCTGTACCGATTGCCCGGGCATATTTTTCTATAGGTATGACAAGGGCACACTAACAAGGATTCTTTGAAATAGCAGTGTTTTATATCTTTTGCGGATTTTTTTAGAAATTAGTTAGCAAGAAAAGGAAATGTTTATCGAAAACGCGCTAGGTAGCGCCAACATCAAAACATTGGAACTGAGCGGAACAGCTGATTTTTCAACAACTTTTCCTAGGGCTCGTTTTTGTGAGAGGGCGTAGGCCATAATCCACCACGCGGCCCCATTGGGTGTAGGTAGATTTTAGGTTCTACGACATGCCAGTTTCCTCTCGATGTTTTTCGTCACCATTTTGAGAGCAGTGGTGATGAATTCATTTACATAAAGTTAAGCGCGTGTCAGGGTTCGAACCTCGACCTACAACTTATAAATCGCAGCCATTACCACTAGGCCACTTCTGTATAAAAATAAGTTCCAAAATAAATAGTTTAATTTGTTACTCAGTAACTTACATTTTACACTACGTTACGATATATAGGTATTTGTGATCTGTAGGGTGCATCACACAACTCATCTTGTTGCAGGGGGAGCTAGATTATGTGTCGATTGGTCTGTTCCAATTGGACTGCTCTAAGGCTGCGTATTCAATAGGAAACAATAAAATAATGTCGCAGGAAGCTTGTGTCGCTCGCTATAAGCGTGTCCAATCGCGTGATATTGCACATCTTTGCACGAGATCTTTGCCTCGCGATTAGCTATACATATGTCAGATAGTGACACACTGTCTGACGACGCGTCGTTGACGAGCCTCGTTGATGTGGTGGTCGCAAGCGCTACTGGCTGAGTACGCGGTTCTGGGTTCGTTTCCGAGGTCAGGCAAAGTGTTATAGGGATTTTCTATCTGGAATTGCTCACTCTGGCAGCCCGGAGTTTGGATTTATACCCGGATGATTGCAATAAGCTCGCCCGTTATAAATGGGACTTCCAACTTAAACGAAACTGGTGAAATATGGACGCACTATAGTTACACCTTGATGACATGTCATGTTAAGTTAGAGTCGGAAGAAAAAACAAACAAGACGCTTCGATTACCTGGAATCGGGCGTATTACGCTTGTATCTAGGACCTAGTTGCGTGCGACAGCAATACATCACGTGTAATACATCTTATCCTGAACAAGCACTTTGTGAATATAACACTCAGACATTTAGGTAACTCAATTATGATTATGACTCTTAATAAGATTACATAGCGTGTCAGTAATAGAGCAATTCCCAAACTGTTGGCAGTCGCCTTATCAACACGTGTGTGAATGGGTCCTAAGTGATGCGGTGTGACGTCATAGGAAGCGGCGAGCGCCATTTTAGGGGCTCTGATGAGTGTGTGGGCTAGTTCCGTTTGACCCACAGATAGAGCGTGTTGCACACCGCGGTAATTCGCAAGGTAAAGAAACTACAACAGCTTGTGATAATTAATATTAGATTTTGGATATTCGGTATGTTATAAACAACTATAGACGCATAGGATCGGAACTATAGAATGGTCTTGAACTTGTCAGTAATTTTAGATTCTAATACCGTTAATGTGAGATAGTTATGGAGTGATTAAATTCCATGGCCAAGATTACAATCACAAACTACGAATAGGAATTACTGCAATGACCTACTTAATCTAATTCCAACGTTACATAAAGCGCAATTAACCAACCGATAGTCGCAGGCGCACGTGTCACATGCATACGTATCGTCCGGAAACTTGCGCTACTCCATAATGGCTGTACTCCTTTATTTTCAAGTATTAAATAAGTGCCCTAATAGACGCATCCGCGGCCTGTTCCTGTCGTCGTACAAAGTCAAATTGGCGCTTGTGCGACTGAAGCGAATTGAAGAAAACGGTGCCGTCAAGGACGTACGCGACTAGTCTTGCGATTAGCGCAATTTGCAATTGTTTTATATGCGTCAATGTTTGATTTGAGAGTTCCGCTTGCATCTCGGCCGAGGAAACGATCATCGTTTCATGCAGCATGTTGACGTTGACAGTGAAGATTAAGGCCACTTAGTAGCCAACCTCGGTATGGAGCTCGGCTTAATAAAAATATGACACGTTCCATCGATACGAATGCGGATTAAGAAGAACATGGTGCCAGGGAATAGAATAACAAATGTTATTCGAATGAAAAACTCTGCGTCATCAGAATAATCATCAATTATACAAACTCAAGCTTTCCGTAGCTCAAATAACTAATTCATTATTTGTGTAGCACATTTCGTTTTCAAAATCGGAATTCACTTGAACCATAAATCTGCATCGCCTGACCTGTTATAATTATTATTTTGTATCGCTGTACACAAGACATTGAATCGATTAGCCATGTCGGGGTGGTGAATAGTCTGTTGGTGTACATTATATGGGTGTGTCAGCTGGTGCCACCTCCTTATTTCTCATGGTAGTTCTTAAACAATTACGATAATGTGATTTTATTAGGAACGACTACGGGTTTTCTCGAAACTATTACATTTATTGAAGGTGGCGATGGCAGTTGTTTGTTTATTAGGTATCTAGGCATCATTTTTCGTTATTTTACAACGTAGGTACCTACTAGTTACTTTAATTAGGTACAGGCAGACACCGGAAACAAAAGACGACACTGATTGATTATTATTTATTCAATTTCCTATTTTTGGGAAAATGTAAGTATGTAGGATATGCATGACAAAGATATTAAAAAAGACCGCATTCAATAGAAATAGAACATATGAAATTCTGTCTATAAGATACACAGCTCAGGAGTATATCTGATAAAGAATTGAAAGGAAATGTCAAGTGTGTTGAGGGCTTGTTCAGATGCAAGCGATTGTATTGGAAATAAATCTTTCACTGAGAGATTCAATTACCTATCTACGCAATATTTGTGCTGCATCCGGAAAATATGACTAGGTATTTTATATTTATAAGCTTTTATCCATATTATTTTAAGATGGATACTCGCAATATAATATGTTTAATCTTTCTCTTGGTTTATAAAGGTGGAATCATCGTATAATCGTTGGCTTATTAGTCAACTCGCACAAATTTACCCGTCCGAATCTGACCGATGCGTTTAGAGATGATGATTTTACAGGCACAAATATTTTACACACACCCACACACACACACACCACACACACACACACACACACACATATACATGTGAATGTGTGTGTGGGATATGGGTGTGTGGTGTGTGTGTGTGTGTGTGTGTGTTGTGGTCAGCTGCAATAATTCAGAGAGCAAGTCACACTGAACAACTTTCCCTTGGCAACCCAATCGGGAAACATTAAAAAAAAAATCATTTGTGAGTATTTTATTAATTAGGATCTAGGCTCATAATACTCGGTGTTATATCTTCATGTTAAATTCAATAAAATAAGGTGCACTGACAGTTAAATCATGGAAAGGCAACCAATGCTGGCGTGTATAAATTAAGGTGAATGCGCAGTGGTAGAGCGCGAAATTCAAATTTTCTTACGTTTTTGCAATTTTCAAGTACGTATCAGGTTGTATCCTGATCAAAATGTGATTTGCGAATATAACAGGTACGTGTTTACAGAATTATAGTCATTACAATGTCTAATATATCTCTTATAAGTTAGATTTCTTCCACAAGCACTTTTCCATAAGACATCTGTTCTTATGGAACAAATCTAACTTAGAAAGATGTATTATTGATTCTAATGATTATAAATCTGTAAATACGTACATGTTATAGTCGCAAATCATATTTTGATCAAGTAACGAGCTGACACTCACCTGAAAATTGCAAAAATCGTAACAAAATTTGAATTTCGCGCTCTACCACTGCGCATTCACCTTAACAGCATATCTAAGTACACGCTTTGCGTGCTTCCCGCCTCGTGCACAAAAACCACGTCTTCCTATGAGCACGCCTACACGATCCATATAATTATTGATGGTTAGACGTCTGCAATCGACATTTCAACAAGTTTATTGTTGCGATTATACTTCTTATATCCAGGCTGGCAGGGAAATTGACGCGCAAACGGTACCATTACCATTAATTTCAGCACAAGATTTGTGAAATTTTTCGTCTGATTTAAAAAAAACTGCTGTTCCATACTTTTTGACCGCGGAGGTATTGCACTTTTCTATGAAGCAGCAGATTATGTTTTGGTAACCGAGCAAAAAATTCTTCGCTCAGGGGTTCTCATCATGCGCTGAATTCATAGTTACCTACAGGTGGCGCGTCGATGTCTCTGCCACCCAGTATTTTATTTTAATTTATTTAATAAATAATATGTCCTTGCTGTTTGTCCTCATACTTACGAACATATGTGTACAATCAATCAATGTTCCCATAGTCAGTATAACTATGACCTATTACATATAATTTTATAAACGAGCATGCAGTCATTTCTCCGCATGAATTAATAATATTCAGAATCGTGAAGCGATGTGACGATTTTACAAATAGTTTTGTGATTACCAATCCATTGTTTACTTTACTACATGCACACAGAGTTCATATTTGTAGAAATGATGTGTCAATATAATTTATGTAATAGTTTTAAAGTGTAGGAAGTATTTTAGGGGTTTTTAATAATGCAGAGATCTAAGAATATACGAAAGACCTGCGTCACCCTATCCGTAGGAAAATGAATTAGAAAATATTACATAAGTAAGTAAATAACAGAATTTGTCATCATCTATCTGCCTAGCCAATTCCTAACAATGTTGGGGTCAGGTTCCAATAATCTATCTATATAGGTATTAATACGTGAAGCAAAAACATTGTACCCATTTTTACGAAACTAAAGTATGAAATTTGGCACAGTTCAAGTTTGTATGGTAGTAAGTAGTGCAAATATTTTTATAAAATGATGCATTGTTTAAACTTAACCCTTAAATGAATTTATGGTAAATTTTCGACCGCTGGGTGACCACTAAGTAGAATATACAATTTAGTATGTCAAACATCACCAAAATTGTTCATAATCAGAAATACATGGGTTAAGAAAATATGTACCTATAGGTAAATCGATGATCTGATAACCCAAGGAACGTGTACGCTACTACGATGGGCTTGCCTTCAATTATGTAAAATAGCTTTCTGCGAAGAATCACAACTTCGTAGAAGCTCGATTGGATCCGTATTTCAATATTCTAGAAGTAATACGTGAAAGTCTATATTTAACGGAACACGTCAAGTACAACTTGACAGTTATAATCAGTGATAGGAATAGGTAGTGCCTATGTGCCTAAACTTCGAAGAACAGAGACAAGAAACGGAGACTTCCTTAGGACTAAATTTTTTCCGAGACATCTGTCCCGAAATTTCGAGACAACACATAAATACATTTAAAAAAAAATGTTATTTGGAATAAGTAATACGTCTATATTTACCTAAAGTTTGCGACTAGATATATCATAATAAAATAATAACATACACAATCGTTACAACCATAAAATTTTCTGAAGTTTTTTTTGGAGAACATTTTGTAAATTACTTGTTGATCGTAATTCACAATGAATCACAATTTTTCCTTCAGAGCCCATTAATTATTTAATGAACCTAGAGCGATATCGACTGGCGATTTTTGAGCATTTTTTCTTTCGTTTTTTTTTGCATAGAAATCTCCTAAAAATCGCCAGACAATATCGGTGGTGTGAAAGGACCCTTACGTTTTTTTTTTTAACTAGTTAATGCCCGCGGCTTATCCCGCGTGTACTATTGTTTTTGTATCCCATGGGAACTATACTTTTTTTTAATAGGAAGTAGCATATGTGCTATTCCACACCTTAATCTATATCACTACCAAAATCAGCATTTTCAGTGGAATTGAGTAATGGACATCCATACAAACTATCACATTTATAGACAAACTTTAGATAAATATAGACGAATTACTTATTCCAAATAACACATTTTTTTAAATGTATTTAAGTGTTGTCTCGAAATTTCGAGACAGATGTGCCGGAAATAATATCCCTGGCCTATCACTGGTTATCATCAATAGCTACAATACCGTAATCATAGACTGGCCATACTCTTTGCTTAGCAAAGTTTCAATCACAAACCGAAGGATATTGCAAAAAAAATCCTAATACATTGGTTCATATAGCTAGTAGTTCAGCTCCTTAAGTTTTGAGTTGAGCTGCACAATTACTGACACACACATTAACTGACTGGACAGGTCCACTCGATCTGTGATGTTATTTCCTCAAAAGACCATTTCAGACATCAATCTACATGTTCTTCATAATATGATCTGACCAAGATTATGTCTGTACTTTAAGAGAGACTATTACCTCTGAGTTTTTTTCGGCCTTTCTTCTCAGAGTAGTCAGAGTAGGAGACGCCGACCTCATCTAGTTTTTTAAAATATAATTGCCGTGTAAAAGTGTTTGTACCTACAAAACTATTTAAAGAAATAAAATCTATAATATTTATTTTTGTGATGATTTTCCGAAAAGTTATTCATCATCATCATCTGCCTCGGGTTTTCCCAACTCGGGGTCGGTTTCCAGTGCACCCAGATGTAGTTAAGTACCTACTAGTTGTTTAGATGACGAGACTGCCTATCTGATCTCCCAGCCCAGTTACTGGTTAAGTAGATACCACTTGGTAAGACTGGTTGTCATACTTTCGGGCTTCTGACGATCTTTAACGACTGTCAAAATCCAGGAATGATAGCCGGGATCAATGGCTTAACGACCTGTTCGGCTGTTATTGCTTAGACAGGAGCCCCTACATTTTCCAGAAAGTTTGGTGGAAAATACCTAAATACCATTTAATAGCATTTACATATTCTACTCTGCTTGATCCAACAGAGAGAGTTAGTTGAGTAAACTGACCTTATTTAACAGTGAATGCCTATCTATACACACGTGCGGGCTCTAATTTTCTCGCTAATATGTACAAAAGCGAAATAATGAAGTATTCGAGCAGTAATTGGTTATAATTATTGTGCAATTAAGACGCGTTCTGTGGCAATTTTACGGCAGATTGTAAAACCGTTTTTCTTTTGTAGAATATTGACCCTTATGTCGGTTCTAATGGTATGGAAACGTACCGTTATTGGCAAAAAGGATAGTTTTTTGGCGTTTCCGAATTTCATGGCTCAACTCTCCGAGAGAGGTTCACTGCCCTTAGAAAGGTTTACCTACAAAGGAACCAATTATAACCAAAATCCACAGCCTTGATATAAGTACCTGTTAGTACAATTCTAATAGTATTTTTGTACAAAATATTTTCCCAAAAAAAAACACTACATTTTCTCATGAATTCCACAAATTATTTTCAAATAAACCCGTCACACACTAACCCCTAACGCCGGACCTCGTCCGCATAATGCTATTTATTGCATAAACAACAAAAGCGATTGACCCAAATTCAACCCTACGAATAAAAAAAAAAACACAATAACCCCATATGATCACAACAGTGCACCCCAATCGATAGTCCTCAGTCAGCTGAGCTATCTGTGCGCAGTGCTGGCGGCTCGCCGCCTGCGCACTGAGCTCGATTCCGCGCACAGCGCAGAAAAAACATGGCCGGCAACCCTAAGAACGCTGCTCATTAATTCCGCGCCCCTACGCATTGTAGTCGCACCCGTTGTAATTATTATACAATAGGCACTTTTAATTCATGCCTATAATTTCAACAATTTTTGTTGAGTGATCGTTTTTAGTTTCATATTGATATTTTGGTTTAAAATATTCTTGACTAGCAGCTTCGCCCGCGTTAATAATGTACCAGGAGTAAAAGTATCCTGTTTTAATCCAGGTTACCTATAAACTGTGTGCCAAATTTTATCCAATTCCATTCGGCCACTTTTGCGTGATTAAGTAACAAACGTCCAAATTTCATACTTAGTTAGGTTGATCTGATGAAGGAGCAGTGTCTAAGATATCAAATGAGCTAAAAGTTAAAAACAATGCGTGCAGCATCAAGCATGTGTTCACAAATATATACAGAAAATTATCCCGCAATCCTGTTTACGAATTATACAATGGTCGTTGACATTTTAATTCGAGTAGGTACTGTAAAGGTTGTATGCCCAGCATGAAACCTTATGTTTACTGGCAGCTAATAATGGCTATTGTTCGAACAGCCAGAAAGTATTCAATTAGATTTATGAAAATAAGAGTGACGGATAATTTTCTTTAATATAAAAAATATTCATTATTAATTTTAGCGCAGCATTGTCGTGTACCTTTTATCGTAATTATACGTGGTCACACGAAGTTAAGCTCCAATCCTTGTTTCCTTTGGTAGAGTCGTGTCATTTACACTCAACAAATCACACACGACTCTCACAGTACCTACTTTTCTATAATTATGTCTGAGTCGCATATAGAGAATGACATGATTTCTAATACGCTGGTTGGTTTTGTAAGTAACTGATATCCGGGAAAAGTGTTATATCCGGAAAAACATGGTATATGAAGGATAACCCAAATCAGATAAAAAACATGGGCGTTTCCCCATAATATGAAATACTACATTATTTTACAATCCATTGAAACATTTTGTTTTCAAAAAATCATCACATTCATTCGTAAAGCTGGAAATTTCTGCGTTCAAACTTCAAATATTATAATAATCTCGTTTTTAGGGTTCTGTACCCAAAGGGTGCCAACGGAACACTATCAGTAAGCTTCGGCTGTCCGTCCGTCTGTCTGTCAGCGGGTGTCATATATATTCCCGCTATAACAACAAATAATAAAATAAAGTTAAGAATTCATTGGGGTCCCCCACAAGGTACATGTTTTTTATTTATATGTCGCTTTTGATATTGTACGGTGCTGCAGAACCTTTCGTGTGCGAGTCCATCTCGCGCTTGGTCGGTTTTTAACAAGCCGCAGCTTTAAGCCCACAGTTAGTTGTGGCAGTTAATAATATATACATAGATTAAACAGTAACGAAGTATGTCTGGATGTACGAGTATGTTACGGATTAGCCAAGAACGCCTGAAAAGATTTGAATGATATTTGATAACCTAAATTAATACGTAGGGTATTTTTATCCCAGTATTAGTTCCCGTGGCATTCTTTCCGACATCCACACGTACAAAATCTTAGTCTTTTAAAATGAACCGTGTGTGCAAATAAACATTTAAAAAAAAAACGAAAAAAAGATACATCTTGTAAAAACTTTAAAGGTCGGTTTAAAAGTACGCGGTGTAGTGTCGTAATTATGTCATTTCTATGTTAAACACATTTATATGCCATGTATGACAAGCGGGCGGCGCGCGCGGATTGAAAAGGCCCCTCTCATTAAATTAGTCCACTGGTTGGAGCACTATGCTTTTACTTGAGTTACGCACCGATTGACGTAAGTGTGAAACTCGCTCTCTCAACTCGCGTATGAATTAGCGAACATTGCCTGAATGCCTTCTATAGAGGCAATAAACACGGCAAGGCGAAATAGTGTTGGGATCGTGGCTAACTTTATTTTTTCTTATGTACTGGCACCGTAGCGGGCGTGGGTTAAGGCTCTTTATGTCAGGGATTACGAAATTTTCTAAATTTTCCCGTTTCATTCATGGTTTTCCCGGGGTCGTGAACGGGTCGATCAAATGTTGAGCTACGCTTGCCGCGTTCGTGGATGGTGACCATTCATTACATATTGTGACCCCTTCCTCCGTGCCTCGGAGAGCACGTTAAGCTGTAGGTCTCGGCTGTCATTTGTAGATCTTTGACAGTCGTTACGGGTAGGCAGAAACCTTAAAGTCTGATAACCAGTCTTATCAGAGGGTATCATGTTATCCAGAAATTAGGTAGTGGAGGTCAGGCAGGTAGTCATTCCATTTAAAATACTGGTATTCAGCTGAATCCGCTGAGACTGGAAGCTACGCCCAATAGAACTGAGAAAAGGCTATGACTAACTTTTTCCAGCTTCTTCGCCCGCGTGGTGGTCGGGAATTATCCTTCGGGAGCGTGGTACCGGGATCAAAAGTACCATACCTATGTGCTATTCCAGGTTATAAACTATCTACTTATGTTCCAAATATTATACAAATCCGTTTAGCCGTTTTTGCGCGTAATTACACGGAATTTGAGTTGGTAATGATTCAGAATGGTTTTTGGTTATTACGAGTACTAAAGTGAGCTCACTTTGGATACCTAATTCCAATTTGCCCTATCCGATAAGCGGATTTAACACACCTCGTTATATTTTGAATGGGAATCACTAGGAGTAAGCGGGAACTCATTTCAGTGGCGGATCCCAGCATTAACAGCGCTGATTGATAGTTTGACACGTTTCTACGTGTAATCATTTTGCGTAGTTGCACATGCGTAGTTCTCTACGCATGTAAAAAATTATTTAAAACGCAGCATGATAATATACGTTCAAATCCGCTTAGGGAAAGAACGAGAAGTTAAGACAAATGTACACTAACTAAATTACTTACATAGCCTAGTGCGTACTTCTAGAATTGGCGATTCGCCTACAAATAAATGAACTTCGTGCGAATCGCTTGTAGAAAATATTGTATTACTTAAAAGTGACGATTCGCCCTATTTGGTCGAGTAAATTCGTGCGAGTCGCCTAATAAGCTTAAAATTCTCGTTAATTTGTAAAACAAAAACTGTTACCCTAGAAACTTATGAGCCGCTAAGTAGTAATACATTAATCATTCAAATAAAACAAATTAACCAAAGACAGGAGGACAGTAGCTATCAAATAACTTTCAATTAATTAAGTTAATTTACCTTAATTGCTATTATAACATGGTATCGATATCAAACTAAAATTATCTATTTAACAAGTGTAATGGGAACTTTAGACGGTCGTCACTAAGTAGATACAATCGAATACAAGAATAGTTAACTAAACTAATATTATAAAGAGAAAATTTTAGCGTTTTTGTATGTCTGTTTGTAAGGAGGCGTCCATTAATTACGTGAGGCAATTTTGGCGAGTTTTCGAACCCCACCCTCGCTCTGGTGAGATGTCGTGAGAGTCGGCTCGACCCTCCCACCTCCCCATAATATCACGTGAGATATTTCAAATACGTGTTTTTAGTGTAAACCGTTAATCTATGCTTATTTACGTAGGATTTATGCTTTGCATTTGGCTGGCTTGGCTGGCGGCGGTTTAACCATTGAGTAGCTACTGTGCTACTTTTTGGCGTTCGTATAACCGCGATAAATATTATTTTGTAGGATTTAGTCATATTGGCGGAAAAACATGTTTCATATAATTTAACCCGGTTTTCTCGTAATGTTACATTGTTTCTTTGCGGAAAAAAATATAAATTACGTGATATTTGCCGAGACCCAATCTCACGTGGGGGAGAGACCTACGTGAGATTGGGTGAGATTCAACTCGACCCCCTCGCCCCCCTAAACGCCTCACGTCATTAATGGATGCACCCTAATGGATAAACTCAAAAAATACTTAACTGATTTTAATATTTATTCACCTGTTAGTAGGAAGCTACATTACCAGAGAGTAACATGGGAAGTATTTTATAAAAAAGAATAGAAAGAATGGATTTCTTTAATAAAATTGCAAAAATCATGTCAAACAAAAATTTGCCAATAATGGTCATAAATTGGCGCGCGCTGCAAAAACTGTCGCGCTAAATCTAAAACTTGGTATCGGATTTGAATTTTTTTGTTGCGTTTGATAGCCCATATCTCGAGGAAGACTATAGGCTATTTAACACCACGCTTCGACCCTTAGGAGCCGAGCAAAAAGAACTAAAGCCGAGAAGAACGTTAAGCAACGCCGAAGGAATATCGTAGACACGAAATGTGTCTGTTATCTTAGTATATATTGTGGTGTCTTACGACTTCCACGCGAGTGAAGGCCAGAAGCTAGTTATTGAATATATTTGATAAACTTGCCTTATAATTATTTTAATATTTTATTATTATTTAGTAATAAAGTTATTTTGGTGTAAGTAACTAAATACTCTATATTCCTACGCTACGCAAATAACTGTCCCGTATCAAATAAATTACGTATTAAAATCAGCCTATATGTAACGTTTCCACCGATGGGACATCGGTTTCCTTTCTATGATAGGGAGTGCCCCGTTATCCACCACATGGGCCAGTGCGGTTTGTTCGATGTCACATGTCCTCGAATTTATGGCTCACGATCAAAATCAAAAGTCATTTATTCAAATTAGGCTGAGAATCAGCACTTTTCGAACGTCAAAATAGATAAGACAGTCCCCCCAAAAACGCCCACCCGTCTCCACTTCTTAGTGCTTTAATTGGGAAGAAGAAGTAGTGGAACAAACTCCCTAGCAACACAGCTGTCTGTTTAGTCGGATAGACTTGATTCTATACATTCATAGACAAAGTAATATAAACATTGACGTTTTCCTTCACCGTTTTGAGAGCAGTGGTGATGAAATAATTTACACGAAGTAATTTCTGGGTTCAAATCTACGACCGACAACTGGTAAGTCGCGGTCGCCATTTTGATAAGTGTGAAAACTACAATTTATGGAACATAATAAAGAGGTTTACTTAAAAAGTAATACTTGCTTATGTTTTGTTAGGAATCCCAGAAATTTGAACGTTGATATGCCAGGCGGGAGTTTTCGTGTGTTATGATTGGACAATGAGTAAACCTGACCAACAACGCTAGTAAAGTATTTGCATACAGAGCGCAGGCAAAAACTGATATTCGGGACCATGGACAACTTTGTGCTTGATGAGACTCGACTCAAGGGGTCTTTACCATTCCATCCGTTGACAGTTCATATTGAAAATTCGAGTTTATCGCTAATTGTTGACCAATAGTGTGGCTCGACTGACGTTCGACTGGCGGTACTCGTCTCTGATTGGTGCACTGTCTTTTTAGTTACACGTTATAAGTTTATAACCCAAAAACTTGCTGGAAATTGTATTACGTGAAAACTACTGTTAATTTAAATTTACATGGTACATGCATTTTATACCAATGGGTTTTCGAGTTGGATTAACTTAACTGCAGTTTGGTTAGAATTAACGTTAGTTTTATGAAAGTATTTCTTTTTAGTTTTTATCTTAGAACTTAGATAATAGCATTTCGACAACTAATACTCAATCAATGGATTTATTCTTCGTTTGGCCCACTGAGTTTTGTCCTACATAAAAAAATATATATATATGTAGATTACAGATCTGACTGTGCTGTATGTTTAAACTGTAGTAATGATAAGATGAGTTATACCGAAATTTTTAGAATCCTTTTATTATTGAATTATTGTTTAAAAAAAAAACAAATAAATACATTCTATTTTTGTTGACTGTACTTTTAAAGTACTTGTAATTCGGGACGAAGTAAAACTTCAATATTGTTAAGGGACAAACTAAGAAAATGTGGGACAAAACTTTAGGACGAACGAAACATAAGTCAATCAATGACATAGCAGTTTTTTTTTTTTTTTTGGGTGGGAAATCATCAAATAACTTCTCCCGCTCTGGGTGGAGCGGGAGGGCGTGTCAGACTTTTACTGACTAAAACCCACCCGTGTTCCCTCAGTTGCCTGTGTGCCAGGGGCCGCGGTATCTCTTTCGAACAACCCGCACCCCTGGCAGGCATCGGCCCTTGCGGACCCCCCCATTTGGTGCTGACATCTCTTTGAGGCGCGCGTGGAACACAACGCGCCGTCGACCCGGGCTTGGTCCTTACCGGACAGCGAGCTACCCATTACTCGCCGTCCGCAAGCCCGCGCCTACGGTGGCCGGGAATCAGCCTGGGATTCCCGACGCCCAGGGCGTCTCCCGCGGCGACTACGGCCGTGAGGGCGCATATACTGCGTATACCCTCGTATACCCTCACGTGCGCCGCCTCCCTCTTCGCGAGCATTACTGCTTCGCAGAAAGAGGTGACGGCTAACCATTCACTCTCGCTCCGTACCATGGCCTGTACCAGGGTCGGACGCGAGAGATCGCCGCCGCCGATCGCCTCCACGAGGACACGGCGGTGCTCCGCCCAAGCCGGGCAGACCGCCACCGTATGCTCCACCGTGTCCTCAGGGCGATCTTCGCAATGGAAACACCCGGGCGTTTCCTCCCGCCTTATGCGAAACAGGAACCTCCCGAAACAACCGTGTCCGGTGACAGTAACTATGCTTTGAATTCACGGACACTAAAAATACGTAGAATTGTCGTGGCAAACCTTTTCCCAGACTTTACCTATTTCCTGTTCCTGTTCCTTTAGCTGTGTGTACCCACCTCGGACTACATCTAACTAACAATGACTATTTGTCACTACTGAACATCACGAATTACTTTAATTATTTCTACTTTTCGTGAACGTTTCCAATCCGTGAACGCCTGTTTGGCATCCGATCTCCCTAAAGCTTCGGACATTCGATATGATAATTAGCCAATACAATTAATTAGCACAATGTCAACAATGCATCAATTTTCTATTACTGTAATGGCCCCATAATTATGTAAGGAAAACCTTGGCCGAAACTAGGTTCGGCCGGATTTTTTATGGCCGAATGTCCAATATTAGGTTACGATCAGAAACATTTACAGAGTTACACTTTGTTGGTGCGCCGGAAGAAGGGACTCATTGTTTGTGTCATTGGATTGAGCAGCTTTCACGTAAGTACCTACTTCTAGATAAACCTACAGAAAGTAAAGTACATATTATTATTTTGAATGTAATTCAGTTAAAATAAACGGATACAGTGTTGTTCACAAGATTTTCAGCGTTTCAATTTTACAGCAGTTTTTTCTGACAAGGTTTTTTTTTCGTAAAGAGTTTTTAGCTTCATTTGTTTTTAATTGGGGTTAACATTGGGGGGTTTACATTTCGAGGGTCAGTTATATAACTGACCCTCTAAAAGACCCATAAAAAAAATAACTAGATCAAGGAGAAAGTACTCAAAATCTTAAAGTCTACACTAAATCAAGGACAAAGTACTCAAAATCTTTAAAAAAACTACGCTAAATTAAGGACAAAGGACCTACTCAAAATCTTAAAAATCAACACTAAATCAAGGACTAGGGTACCTACTCAAAATCTTGAAAAAACTAAATACATATTTAAAAAACCAACCACTGCACATCGCACATAAACGAAACTTAAGCGGAAAAATGTAGGCATAGTTTACCAAACCAGGCTTTCGAAGATGCCGCGATTATGTAAGAACTTGATGCAGCATCAGCCGGAAGCTTACGACCCATTCCCATTAGCAAGTCCGCCGTGCTTCCGGTCCGATAGCTTCTGCTTAACTCAAATGAATCAGTGAAATACCGCAAAACTGTTTCCCAAATGCTCCCACGGACAGAATGGTAGATTTGACAATTAGACAATAATGGAGCGGTCGACTGGGATATGTGCATATACAGACATGAATAACGTGAAATTTATAGAAATGAGAGCTTCCATTTCCTCTACGTATGTCAATGTTGCATCATTTCTAATCATATAAGAAGAACCTGAGTAAAGCCTCTCCTAAAAATATGAACAACTCTACGTTGTCTAAGGTTTTTGAGAGTCTTGTGCATAGCGCCGTGTACTCACCCCCACATTCATCAGCTTATTTTGCCCGAGCAACACGGTTTCGTCAAACGTCGTTCAACCGCAACTAATCTGTTAGTATTTACCAACTACTTATTTGAACAATTAGATCAAAAAGTTCAAGTGGATGCTGTGTACACGGACTTTCAGAAGGCCTTTGATCAGGTGGACCATATACTGCTTATGGAAAAATTGCTTTCAACGGAATACGTGGTAATTTGCTTAGATGGTTTGTTTCACATATATTTATAACAGGACCCAAAAAAAAATATTACCGTAATATTATAATAATTTAATCTAAAGCCTAAAATGGACACTTGTGGTACGCCAGATGTAAATCTGGCGTACCACAAGTATCCATTTTAGGCCCTCTTCTCTTCATTATATTATATTTATTAATAAACATCAAACAATGTTTTATCAACTCAAAGTTTTTAATGTATGCGGATCATTTAAAAATTTACAGGTTCTGCAAGAATATACAAGACTGTCTTCTTCTTCAAATGAACCTAGATAGATTACATACATATCGCAACAATAATAAGCTCTTTCTCAGTCTATCCAAATGTCATACCATCTCATTTACCAATATATACGGAACGCACTTGGCTGGTTTTTTAATTACTTGTCTTCAGCACTTCTTTTAACCTTTAGTTAAATCGTGGACAATGGTGTGGGTTACATGTTTGTTAGGTAAATCTTAGTTTTAAGAATTTCTCTGTATTTTGTAGCATGTAACTGTTTTTGGCCCTAACAAATAAATAAACTTACAACCATTTGATCAGTGATCACAGTCATAGTAAATCACCGAATACAGCGCTCAAATTGAGCAGTACATAACAGGTACATAGCAGGTAATAGTGTGCGTAACGTCGCTCGTTTAAGCATCATCAACACAAAATATAAAACGATGTCGATAATGCTATATAATTGGCGGCACTTGCATCTCGCGATATATTTATTCAAACGCGTTGTCAGAACGTGAAAAATTATCGCGGGCGCCGACAAAGGGTTGGCTGACGTCACAAGACTAAAAACATCCCCAACGCGCCATTAAAAGGGAGAGATCTAGCACTTTTGTCGCGCTAACCCAAAGCTTTGCAGTGCTCAATGATCCACTAAAGCAGTGCGCTAAATTAAAGGACAATACAAACCGGCTTGCACGTGTACATGTTTTGGGTACCGCAAGCGTAATGCCGTGCGAATTATCTCGACCGTCGTGCAGTGAACGAGCAGCTAATTGGTAATTGATTAAACCCATAAACAATATGGTTACAGTACGTACTTTTGCGAAGATGAAAGCATGACAGTTGCATACTAATACCAGTTTGGGATCTATTAGTCGGTTGAGTGAGACACGTTTCGGAATAATGATTTTGTCATCAACAGACTGAGAGATAATGAATTCCCAAAAAACGGCTTATTAGTCAATTCGCACAAATTTACTCGCCCGAAACAGACGAATCGACACTTTTCGATTGGCTTGTTTTGTGCGTTTTATGTAATAAAGTGACTGTAATTTATCTTTTACTTTTCATTGTTGTTATTTCCTTAACGTTTTATTCAAAATGTGCCAATTGCCTTATACATATTTCTGGAATTGTCGATTCGCTCTCAAATAAATTAACTTCATGCGAGTCGCCTATATAAAATAACTAGCTTTTGCCCGCGACTTCGTACGCGCACAAACTTTACTCTGTCTTTTCCCGTTCCCGTAAGAATTTTGGTAAATTCTCTCTTAGTATTCCGCAACACGTCCCAATGAACCTACATGCATTTCAGTTTTGCGTAATTTTTTTTCAAAACCTAATACGAATAACATGACGTGCGCTGTCAGTTGCATCGCGTTGCGTTTTGTTAAAAATAAACGGCTAGATTTTTGTTTTGATTGATATTTTTTATTAATAAATATCATATTTTAATACTTATTATCCTATTCCCGACGAAGAAAAATCAAAAAAATCAAATATCATTAAAATTGGCCCAGCCGTTCTTGAGTTATAAATGGTGTAACTAACACGACTTTGTTTTATATATATAGATACATTATTTAAAAGTATCGAATTGCTCGATTCGGGCGTGTAAGTTCGTGTGAATCGCCTAATAAGCGTAAAAACATACGGAACCTATCAGATACCCTACTACGAGGTAGACACTAATATTTTCACTTGCGTCTGAAAGAGCCGGTTACACTCAGCTAGTGTTGGGTGTTATTACGGGATACGCAGCGACGCGCGCAGATAAACATACTTGTAAATGTACAGTCAGAAATGTATAAAATAAAAGCGTCATGAGGCGTCAGCGTCTGTGAAAGGGGTAATCGCGGCAACGCTTACAGAAACACCTTGTGAAAAAAAAAACTTAAACCATATTGTATGACGTTTTAGTAAAACACATACACCCCGTGACTGCTTTTAATTAAGGACAATTTAACAACCCTTAGATAGGTATTTTATACCTTTAAATTTAAACCTGGCTCTGAATATACCGAAGCCGTACGGGCGGAAAACCAAGCAATGATATTCGGCAGTGTAATACCGATAATAAGTATGTGGATTAACAAGAATTTTTAATCAGGCTTTGAATAAGGTGTACTGTATTTTTATTTAACAAGCATTTTTATATTATAGGTATAAATTATTGTAGTCTCATTTCAGCTTTATGTCGATTTCAGTTGGTTTAATTGCGGACTGCAAGCACTTACCTTTATACCGATGAAATTTTGGTTGTTGATGCGTGTAAAGGAACTTACCTGGAAGCAAAATAACATCAATTAAATAATGCAAAATGATCAATTAATTAATATTTAATTACTGTATATAATGTAAACTTGAGAGGTATTCAACAAAACAAGCGTTATTTTTACACGCTTTATATTAGCTCGGGTTGTATGTATGTATGTAACGGAATCTTTGAGCGCGATTTTGTCCCACTTTAAACGGTCAGATTTCATTGAAACTTTGTAAACTTGTCGAGGACCGATGACAATTTCATAATTTAAAAAAAAATGAGAAAAAAAAACACGTTTTGTAGTTAGCAGAACTAAAAAATTGAAAATAAATAATAGTTTAAAAAACTAAAAAACACGCTTTAAAAACCAAACTAAAAAAGGAGAAAATAATTTAATTCAATTAAAAAGCGTGGGGTGCTTGACATTAATTGATTGTAAAAATACCTCAAAAAGCACCCCACGCTTTTTAATTGAATAAAATTATTTTCTCCTTTTTTAGTTTGGTTTTTAAAGCGTGTTTTTTTAGTTTTTTAAACTATTATTTTTATTTTTATTTCTATATTTCGGCTAAAGAGTCAGCATTGCCATACAACGTTGCAATGCTGCCAGCCTTTTGGGCACTCTTCCCACTGACAACGATGCGGACGTATTATTTGATGCCTTATGATTATTTTCTTTTTTATATACCTGTAGGTACATATTATTAGCTTTGTTTCATGTAATTAGTTATACATGTTAGTTTGAAAAAATCTTCTCTTTAAATAAAAAAAGAAGCGTTAAAGTAAACTTGCCTTCGCCATAAAGGTTGGTTTATTTAACCCCTGAATAAAAAATAAATAAAGAAAAAATCGTAACACTAGTTTAATATTTAGGCTGCACTAAAAGAATAGCCCGCTTGCCTGCTGGAGATGGGCTGGGCTCTATGTAATTAGACCAATTTAAATCTTAATTAATATTAATTGTCCGACGGCGGAACGAATCTGTCGTATAAGTACGGTCGTGAAAAAAAGTCTTAATGAACATCTTGCATTTTATTAAATTAACGGTTCTAAAGAATTTTTTATTTAAATTTCGAGTTTGGAACGCGTTCTTCAACGGTCGGCAGGTCGGTGTTGTCTTTGCGAGTTTGAAGCGTTCTCGAGGGCACGTGTCGAGTCGTACGACGTTCGTCGCGCTTTAAGATTTTTTGCCCGACTGTACAGTAAAGTAATACGTACTTTTATCCTCGCCGTGCTCATTGTTGCCGCTCAAATACAATGCGATGCCCCTAGTATTCTTAATACGGAAGTTAACATTTATTATTCTATTAAATTATCCACTTGCCTCTGTATCAAGTTTATTTTGTAATACCATTCTTCATCAATGGAAGATTTAAAGTGATGTTTTAAGGGAACTGACTTGAGATCAGTGTGAGCGTTGTGTTGTCATGTAATGGTTTGGTTATTCGTATTGATTGATTGAGTCGAATCTTGCAGTGTTTTCTAAGTATATTTATTTTTACTAGTAGTCGCCCAGTGTAAATTCAACCATAATAAAAAATACGACATATTAGTTATTTTGTTAACCGACTTCAAAAAGAAGGAGGTTATCAGTTCGACATGTATATAAACTATATATTTTTTTATGTATGTTCTAACTCCATCATATGACGACGGATTTGCGATAATCCTTTTCTTGTTTCGAAAAGGGTTTATGCAGAAATGGTCCCACATAAATTTCGTATAGATCTGATGATGAGTTTCGGAGACAGACAACGGAACTCTTCAAAAAATTACAGCAAATCAACCGCGATTGCTGCTATCGCATGAATATGCATTGTTTTGACCCCAAGGATGATGGAATTTCGAATTGGTGTGTACTATAACTAAAAAGTGAAAAAAAAAACTTAAAAAAAAACAACCGACTTCCAGAAAAAACACTACATAGAGAAAAATAACTTTAATTTCGGAAGGCTTTGACAAAATATTGAAATACATATCCAAAGTTACCAACTTCCAAAATAAAAGTTTTATTTTTTTTTAAGTTTTCCTGTGTATAAAAATAAAAATAAGATAAAGATAAGTTATTGATTAAATTACAATTGGAACATTTTATTGGGCACAAGTTTTTTGACACCGAGTCCTTGTACCATTATTTTAACTTAGTAATTTGTTGATAGATATACTTATTGCTGTAAAATATACCTGCATTTTTTTTGTAATTTTCCGCCTTAGTTCAAAACTTATTCAAGCTGATTCAAGCTTTACTTGCCCAGCAATTGAAAATGTCTTCGATTTTGATGAAATTTTGAACTTTTGCGATTGATTGACATGACAGATTTTCTTACAATAGATGATCAATGCAGAAATAATGTATTTACACGTGAAACTATCCATTTATTACTCAGTTTGGCTTTATTCCACACATTTTTAAGACCCCCAAAACAAATTTCCCTAACAAATAAACCACTCCTGGGAATCGAAGCCGGCACTCAGAAGAACAAAACACACGTGTCATTAAACTGCGGTGTTATGGAGTTTTAATTAAACTAAATAAGTAACAAATTGACTGTAAAGCTGATCAGGAATTAACGGTCATACAATGAAATCGTTCGCTCCCCCCTTCGCCTACAAAGACTGGTTCTCCCCCCTCCCATCTTACTATGTTATTAATTTAATTCACACCCGCGTTTCTTTTATTTGTCTACATTGTGTTAAATGCACCTGTGGTAGTACTTTAGGGCTGCCGAAGATTATTTTCTGTTTTTTAGAAAAAATCTTTCAAGATTTTTTTTTTCCTATGATTTTATCCCCTCTTTTTTATATACATGTAGGTAAATATGTTTAATATTATTTTAAGTCTATTTATTTTTATTTATTATGTAAATGTTAAAGTCGTTAGTAAAATGATCACGTACAACGCGATATTTTTTTTTTTTTTACATAAAATTCTTCGGAAATGTTTTGGACAGCCCTGTCTGTACATGTCCAATGAATACCTTGCTTCAACGACAGATGTCGCCGTTTTTCTTTAATAAAGGAATACCATCCACGTAAAACAATGCGTGTTTACGTCCATCCATTTGTTGGGTGTATACATTGCTGCTGGCTGTACATTCATGCATGCAAGAAAATCACAAATGTGTTGAAAGGTATTTCGACAAGTTTCTGAAGGAAATAAGCAAGAAGGGTTTATTGACCACCTTCTCACTGATGTAAACATATTGCGGCGGAATTTTATCTTGCATTGGATTTTGAACTCTCGGTGTTTAACCGACCATTGAGAATCCAATAGAGTGCATCCCAGTTGGTCGAAAAAACACATTGTTTGATTTTCAACTCTAGGCGCTAAGTAGAGCGTTGAAGATCCACCGTAATATACCTATGTACATCCGTGCGACCGTGACTATTTGAAAAGTTAATGGTTTTTCAGTTATAACGTTACTTGTTAAAGACAATGTCCAGAATAATAAATAAGTAATTTATGCATTATTAAATTACTTGCAAATACTTTTATAACACGGACTAGCTGCATGCTAATAATATAAGTACTAATATCATTAATCGCAGCCATCTTCGCCAAACGTCGTGTTGTTAGAAGGTTGCCCAAGACATTGTGATCAATGTTTTAATTTGTTTTTTGAACTGTTGCCTTTTTTTAAAATCTGAGACACATTTTTAATTTATTTCGATTATAGTGCAAATAGAAGCTACATTAAAAACATTCAATTGCCATTCCATTATTATTATTCAGCAAAAGTATAATTTAAAAAACCTACTATACCCAATGAATGAGTTCACACTCTATTTTAAATAGGTAGTAAGATTAATACGAAAGTGAACAAAACCTACATATTTCATCTTAGGCATTATTCCGGGTTTTCTAAGAACGTTTAGAAAAGTGTGTGATTTACTTCTAAGTAAACGATCACTTATGAGTTTACGACAATTAATATTTCTATCATAAAAGCAATATTGCAGACTATCTAGCCTGTATCTACAGACGTTATTATCAATATTGTTATAAGTATAGCAGAAGTAGAGATGTATGGTGTCATTATAAGTAGGACATTGTCATACTTGTAATGGTACTAATATTATCGTATGACAAAAGTTGATATAATACTGTTTGTAATATAGGGCTATAGTAAATCTTAGGAAAGTTCGTTTTTTAACGCATCGTATTTGGCAACCCTATTTTTGACGTCACTAAATGTTCACTTGTCAGTCTCTCACAATTTTTTTTTTTTTTAATAAACACAAACATTTTATATCATGCCAGAACCGATGCTAAGAAAGCAGGTATGTTAATAAGATCATATGCATTTATACGTTGCACTTACATAAATATGTATACTTAGGCTTTAGAACAAAAACTGCATAGGTACCTAGTTATCTAGGTAGGTACTAAAAATTGCTAAATGGATTAGGATATAGTTTTTCAGTTTCTTAAAAATCACTCGGAGTCGTGGAGTTAATACGAAAAACCACAATATTCGATTATAACCTCAAAAACTGATACTTAAAAAAAAATCTATTCTGCAGCTAGTCCGTTATAAAAATAACATCATAATAGGAATTTACTAATGATCGACACTACAACACATAATTTTCCGAAGCTCTTGGTCCCAGGGCGAATAATGTATGGGCGGAGAGCAATGTCTTTTACGAGTACAGTTTTCTTGATATTATATTTTTATTTAGGTGTATCTGGTTGGTAGGACTGGGTTCATTTCAGTAAAATCCGTGTTCATTAAGTCGGTGTGTTTAAGTCATAATAAACACATAAACATAACATCAACCCTTTTTTCTCCAAAATGTTGGGCAGAGGTATACCAACATTTCGCCAGTTATGTTTAAGTCCCATGTAATAAGGGCGAGCCTATTGCCATCCAGCGGGCACTAATCCAGACTCCAGGTTGCTACTGAGAGATTTCTGATAGAAAACACATTGCTCGACCTGCACCCTAATTGCGTAACTCACGATTAATCATATCTGTTTCGTTTTGAAACAGAGTGCTACACCATTACTTCATATGTTCGAAAAATGTGTCTGCTCAACAACGTAAATAACGCAATGAATATTGTTGAACTGTCAAAATGAAACCGATTATGATTAGTCGCGTGTTAAGCAATTAGGGTGCGGGAATCGAACCCAGGACCTCATGCTCACCAGTAGTGCTTGCGACCACTAAACCAACGAGGCAGTCTTAATAAAATCCTACTTATAATATTTTAAATGTGAAAGTTTGTATGTATTGATGTATGAATGTTTGTTAATCTTTCACGCAAAAACTACTGAATGGATTTTGATGAAATTTGGCACGCAGATAAATTATAACTTAGATTAACACATAGGATATTTTTCATTCTGGTTAAATAAGTTCCCTTGGGATAATTCTCGACCTCCACGCGAGCAAAACCGCTGGCAAAACCTAGTGCTTAATAAAAGTGTAAATGTCATGTGTGTTATTATTTTACCGTACAATGCAATGCAGATTGAATAGTAAGGTTCGGTATTTGTGCATTTCCTTTTAAATTGCCCAGTTGAGCCAGCATTCAACAAAACCATCATTTATAATAATTAGTTAAAAAGAAGCAAAAATAACATATTGCCGTTTAAAAATATGGCGCGCATAACTGGCACGCGTCAGATACGGTATAATGAGCCGCACGGAAAATGGACCGCAACGCTCTTTAGATATAACAAAACAATGGATTCGAAGAAAATTTTGTCGTAAACAGTGTTCTAAGCGCGACTAAGTGCGGTGTTAATTATTAGTTTAAGTATTCATAAAAATGTACGTTTACTCCGCCGACCCCCGACGCGGAAGCCGGCAAAAAGTTTTATTTCTACTTTATTGTAGCACCACAGCTGGCGTTTCGGCGGTCGACGCGACATGCGACTAGTCGCACGACTGTCTGACTGACGCACGTATGCATCCTAACAGTTATGTTGGGTAGTGTTGTGGTGTGTTAACTATTGCGTCAATTGCGTGATGCATGTGAGCTGAATGTGTGTTAATAGGACCGATTAATGTACTGTGAAACAACTAAGACACTATTAAAAATAGATATTGATAATAATTACATTAATTCTGTTGTATTATAAGGTGGAATATGCAATATCGCGGGCCGAAAAGTTAAAATAGTTCACATAAGGGGAAGCGCGCGAAATTCTATTTTTTTTACGTTTTTGGCTATTTTCAGGACAGTGTCAAGCTGTAGGGTGAACAGAATATGTTTCGCGACAGTAACACGTATGTATTTACAGAATTATATTATTTAAAAACTTACAACCCTTTAAGTTCATACAATGAGTACTAGCGTTTGCCAGCGGCTTCACCCGCGTAGAAGTCGTAAATTATCCCACAGGAACGTACTATCGGGATAAAGAGTATCCTATGTGCTAATCCAGGTTATAAACTATCTGTATGCCAAATTTTATCCAAATCGGTTCGGCCGTTTTTGCGTGATTGAGTAACAAACATCCAAACATCTTCACAAACTTTCACATTTATAATATTATATGGTAGGATTTCATGAAGAAGTCAAAGCAAAAACGTAGAAAAAGTTGTATTTCGCTGGCATATTTTTATTATAATTATATATTGTTCCAGCCGTCGCTGTCTTCTCTGTCTGTCTGTCATGGGGTTCACGACGCCATATTCGAAACACAACCCAAATAAATATTTTAATTTCGTACTCTTAGCACCGAAATAATAAAATTTCAACTGTGACTCCGCTTTCACTGGCCTTTGGCGAATTAAATGTTCGTTTTGTGCTTTATTTGTTTGGAAAAAAAAGAATTCTCTAAAGCTTTGTGGGACGGGTAGTTTCGGGAATATGCAAAGACTAATAATACTATGTACACCGACGAGTAATGCAAACGCAAAAATGTGAACATCAATACAGCTTCATTTTATGCATAATATAAATTTGACAAAGAAACAAAAGAACATAAATAAACACATATGTAGGTTCGTACGCGTGTTCTATATCACTCATTCTTAGTAACATCATTAAACCGCTAAAATGTACGGAACCGTTTTAATTTTGTTAACAAAAATAAACAAATTCAACAAAGCAATTGTAAATCAACTTCCAAGAAATTGAGAGAGTTATGTGAATAACATTTCTTCGTTTTTTTCGTGCAAAACGCAAAGGAAGTTAAACGCAATATATTTTAATACGTTTTTTTTCTCCGAGCGAACGTCGGTTGACAGGAGGCCACTATAAATAAGAATATGTACACGTCGTGTCGCACTGAATTATACCATCTGTCAAGCCATATTTGATGTTATTTGTATGAAAATAGATATTATGATGTCGTATTAGTTGTCATAAGAGAATATACGAGAGGAGGAGGCGTTCGAGGTGGAGCTGTTTTAGTATATCAAACTGAACCAAAGAGTATAATAAGGTCATAATTATCAGTCTTACCAAGGGGTATCGTGCTATCCAGTAACTGGGTTTTGTAGGTCAGATAGGCAGTCGCTCCATGTTAAATACTGGTACTCAGCTGCATTCGGTTAGACTTGATGGTGATGATGACTTACCAGGAGATCAGTTTTGATCGAAGTGGCAACTGTAGACAGACAGACAGACACTGTTTACGTGTAACTGAATGTCTCCAGTAATTGTCCCATAATCAGCTCAAATGTTCCCACAGCTGGGACACAAACTTTTAAAACCAATATTAACGCTATGTGTGCCCGCAAGCCCGCACCTACCGTGGCCGGGAATCAGCCTGGGATTGCCGACGCCCAAGGCGTCTCCTGCGACGACTAAGGCCATGAGGGCGCATATACTGCCTGTCCCTCACGTGCGCCACCTCCCTCTTCGCGAGCATTACTGCTTTGCAGAAGGCGGTGACGGCCACCCATGCACTCTCGCTCCATACCACGGCCTGGACGAGGGCCGGTCGCAAGAGATCGCCGCCGCCGATAGCCTTCACGAGGACACAGCGGTGCTCCGCCAAGCCGGGCAGACCTCCACCGTATGCTCCACCGTGTCCTGAGTTTGGTTTTCAAACCAAATTTAGTAAACGTTTGAAATCCGATTTGCATCTATAAACAGAACACGCGCCCAAATCATGGCATAACGTAACAGAATAAGTCTACACTGTCAAGCAAGACAGTCTAGACTGAGCTTACCTTGCTTACACGAGTTTACATCTCTTGAATGGAGCGCTTGTCGCTATATACGAGTAAGAACGCCTCGGAACAATTGCCATAGTCTTAAGCGAAACGTGAGTTATCTATGTCACCGTATGATTGTAAACACCGTTAGTTTATAATATATCTCGCGAGATTATAAACTGTCGATAAATTGTGAACTGCACCATACTGCTTAGCGACTGCATAGGTTAGGTTAGGTTAGAATTGCGAACAACCGGGCGCGAGCCGAGCGAGCGTAGCGAGGCTATGCCGCGGCAGCGGCCTGCGAGCGCTACTTCCAAATCAGTGGCAGTTACTTGACTATTTAGTAATAGCGCAAGGTACTATCCGTCTTGATACCAGTTCATAATTTGACGGTTTCACTTCGATAGATTATAATCTACCGAAAAATAATGCGTTAAATAGGAAGCAGTATGTTACGGTTCACAATCTTTCGACAGTTCACAATCTCGCGAGATAGATTATAATCTAACCGTATTCACAACGGTGACATCTACACTCGACCTAAACTGGCTAAGATTCGACTAGAGATGACAAAGCGATCATTATAACAATATTGTTGGCGGCGCCCTTCATTGTGTTGTGGACAAATACTAGTTCGGTAGCCAGATTTTGTCAGTCAGTCAGCTAATGGACGAGTTAAGAGGCAGTTTATGAATGTATACCATCTTTTGCCATTAAAGGTTGTACGGACAATGTGGACATGTATAACGAGGTCTCTGTATTTACTATAGAATACTCCTTAAACATGGCTGGATATCTGGACTATATTAAGTAAGGGACGCCAGTTCCTGATAACATACATCAATAAAATCAAAAGATATTTATTCAAACAAGACAGAGAGTCGGCACTTTTCGAATGACATAACTATATAAAACAGGCTCCCAAAACGCCCGCCCTTCACCACTTCCTAGTGCTTTAGCTGGAAAGAAGTGGCACAAAGAACTCCGCAACAGCACAGATGTCTGTTCAATTAGAAGAATTTGATCCTATACAATAGTAAGTAATTAACATTACGAAACACAAAACATTAAATTAAATTATTTGCCATATGTCAGTTACCAAAGTTGTCGACATAGCTCACAGAATTAGCAAGCTGAAGTGGCAATGGGCCGGTCATATTAGTCGTAGAAGCGATGACCGTTGGGGTAGACGTGTTCTTGAGTGGAGACCGCGAATCGGAAAACGTAAGGTAGGACGCCCTCAGGCTAGGTGGAGTGACGATCTTCGCAGGGTCACTGGTAGCAACTGGATGAGAGTTACCGAGAATCGAGTTAAATGACGTGAAATTGGAGAGGCCTATGTCCAGCAGTGGACTGCTGTAAGCTGATGATGATGTCAGTTAGCACACGCTAATATACCAACAATAACAATGAAAACTGTTATCAAGGAGAATCATCAATGTTGACAGACTGCATTAACTTAATAAGGCTAAGGAGAGATCCACTTCTTATTGAGACCGTCCCTGTTAACGGTATCTTTGTGCAGTGTTATTGCAATTTCGAGGATCAAGCCCAGGATAAACCGCACCAAGCACCAAGGCAACATCATCATAACTGTCTAGAATCGCTATTGAGTATCCCTACCGCCATACTTCCTGGTGATGTGCTTTCTTCATCCAGTTTTGCCCACGTCCTTTTTGATATTCGGCTCGGCACGCTTTGTATGTCCTGGGCTTCTAATGCATCATCTTGGCTACCATTCTGGTCAATGCCGTGGCTAGCCAGATGCCCTGCACCCTAATTGCGTACACGCAATCACACTTTGATCCATTTCGAAGTGTATTGCTAATCCATTACTTTAGATGTTCGAGAAATGTGTCTGCTCAGCAACGTAAACGTCGCAATGAATGTTGTTGGACTGTCAAAATGAAGTACCAAATGCCATTCCTACCGTTAATGTGTTACGCAGTTACCCCACAGCTCAACCCTCACGAAAGTGGACTTGCAAAATGGCAAGGAACCGAGGTCAAAATTTGAGGATATAGAGCGTAACCTTGCAGGCAATAGAAAATATCTCAATCTAAATTACTATTAATACACTAGTTTCGACGACATCAAGATGTTCTATTTACAATACATGTTGTTTATAATAAAACACATTGCAAATTCGCAACAACACACTGCACGAATGGAAAACAATAATAATTATAATGTACATATAAAATAATATAAATAACAATGAGGTAGATTGGATATAACGTTAATTAGTCTATTGTTTAGCAATGAATGGAAGTAAGAACGCGAATGAATGATGCAAGAACGGATACGTAGGATACGACGTCGCTGTGGCGTAGATATAATATTATAGGCATTTGTGACAAATATTCGCGTAGACTATTCTAGAGGCTTGTGGCTAAGTAATAGCAGCCGCATGGGTCGATCCATCGGGTTAAGCTACGCTTGCCGGGGTTATTCCGTGGATGGGTGACCATATTTAATCTTTAATCTAATTGTCATTAAACCGTTGATCCCAGCTGTCAAACAAGAATCTTTGACAGTCGTTACGGGTCGTCAGAAGCCCGAAAGTCTGATAACCAGTCTTACCAAAAGGTATCGTATTACCCAGTAAACAGATTGTGAAGTAAACAGTCGCTCCATGTAAAATACTGATATTTAGCTGCACCCGGTAAGACGTGAAGCCGACCAGAGTATAGTTGGCAGAAGGTTAGGCAGATGAGGATTCCAGTAGAATATTCAGTTAAAAGTTTTAGCCAATGCAGATGAACTTCTATTCTAGCACAGAACATCTTCTGGTACATATTGGTTTATTTTTTCGCTTGACAAAGTTTTATTCTGGTTATTTACGTTTGAACCCGACGGCTAACAGAGATGTGTGCAAGAAGAAGGAAGTATCTAAGCTGAGCTGCCGTTAGATAAGCTGGCATAGGACAGAGGGCAGATTCAGTAGCCCTAGCGTTTGAAGAAACAATTGGTCATATCTAGACAACATTTGCTTTTCAATTGAAATAAATACAGTGACGAGTCTTAATGAAAAAACGCAGCTATAAAAGACTCGCCGACTATAGTAAATATCAGACTATAGACCACGGGTCACCAATTGGTTTCTCTCGGGGTCCGTTTTGAGAAATGTAATGACCATCGCGGTCCGCACAACATTTTATAGACAAAAATATTTATTAAACAACTGTAATTACGGAAATAACAAGGGTATTTTTTAAAACATCAATGAGAAAAATTACATTTTTTGCGCAATCCGCGAACTCTTTCTCGCTTGTTAGCTGGTTACTTCGCCCGGCCGTTTACGAATTGACGTCAACAAAGATAATGCGGGGGATACATTTTTATTAAATTACGTACTCTGTAGCGCAAGTTGCTGTGTTCTCGCGATCGGCACAAAATGGGTTGGCGGTCCGGATGCGGACCGCGGTCCGCCATTCGGCAACCCTTGCCATAGATTATTAAACGTCAATATTTGCGGCATGAATTAGTTAGGTTTGAAATCAAGAAGAAGCTGAAAACGTCTCGACGGACATCGTATTCAATTCTCCAATCCCTACGGATCTGATTGGCTGACTCTGATGATACCCAGGCAATCGGATTCCGCTACCTCTTCCAAGACACACCACACAAAAATATTGCCAGTATTGCCACGCTATAAATGAAAAGTGCAACAAAGTACCACACTTGGTTAGTCGATCGACTGAGGGCCTAAAGGATCTCAATTATGACAACCCACAAGTAAATATAACTTAAATTGTTCACACACACGCGAAAAATTACGCAAGATGCACACTGAGAGCAAAAACTAGATACACAGTTGCACACCTCACAATAATGGCTCGTAGTTAACGTCATAGGAATAAAAATAAAATTTAATTATAATTATTATTTGCCCGCATTCGTGTCAGCCCGCCATGTCTGTATTGATAGTAATAGTTAGGGGAACAATAAAATATACTTTAATTAGTGGCGACGTCGTACCATTCTGGGGGGCAACGACCCCTGCCGCGGGGCTCGTAAGAAGGGTACGCGGACTACGCCGCGGTACGCGATACGATACGACTTAACTAGTCGACTAATGTGATGACAAGCTGTTTTTGAGAGTTTAACTTTGCGTGATTTCGGCGGATAAAACTTTGGTATTAGCTGCTAAAGTTAAGGATGGGGCGATGCTTTAAATAGAGTGGTAGCAATTTTGTTCAATGGCTGGAAATTTGTTAGAAGTTATGATAAGTTTGATTTTATGTGCATTCCTCACTTATCAGCATATTTAAAAAAAGAAAAACCAACTGTTTTTTTTTTAAAGAAGGCACATGATAAACATACCTACAGAAAATCTAATTTGCACTCGGTAATAAATTAACCAACATAATAAGTAACCCGCATAAACGCTAATATATTTAACGATTTATTAAAATGCCTCCATGATGGAAAACCAGTTACACAGAAAAAAAAATAACAATCATAAACAATTAAATAAGCCTATCCGTAACGGTGGCGGTACGACAATCGTTTACTGTAAACAGGATCAGACTAGCCTATATAATTTGATGCAACAATGTTGCAATACAAAAAAGAACTAACCACGACACTTGGCTGTTGCCTTTTAATTTTTTCTTATTATTAAATATTATATGAATTTTAAAATTGTATATGTGTGCAACTGGCCCAGTTATAGGGCAATTGATGCTGAGGCAAAAATGGACAAGTTTTTAGTTGAATCGGGTTTTTGTCAAGATTTTAATGGTTTTGTAGTAATTATGAAAACCTCACGCTTGTTGTACCTTGGGTTATGAGCAGGATTTTAAGTACAATTTGTCTAGCGGAGCCCATAAATAATCACTATCAATAATAGAGATTAAAAAGGGTATTTTCTAAGGGGACTCAATAAACCCTCTATGGTTTTGTCTAACCCCGAATCCTACCTCCCGAGCATTTATCGAATCGGAGGCTTTGGTATTAAGAGCGTTAGCCGACCTAAAAATGTGTAATTTGGTGCATTACCGATAGTGCACAAAATTACACATTTTCTATAACTAGTGGTCACCCAGTGGTCGAAATTCGACCATAATTCGTTTAAAACTTAACGTATTTCTAATGCATTATTATATAAAAAAATGCTTTCTGCACTCATAAACTTTACCTACCTGTACCAAATTTCATAATTAATGTCCGCGTAATTTTCGTAATAACCAAATTTTTGCTTCATGTATTAATATATAGGTTATATGGCTGGCTTAAAACTGTATGCTAAAAACATCTGTATATTGCCTTATTATTACTGTAATTACTTATCAGAACAATTTACCAGAGTTAGAGTCACTACAGTTTGAATAGGAATATGAACGATACTAATATTCATGCACTAAATCTATCCAAATACACATACATAACGCAACAGAAAGCTGGCTTATTAAGCAATTGCCGCATAGTAAGATTTTTCTTACAATTAGTCTTGGATTATAATTTCACTGCAGTACAGAGTAATTTATCTTCTCAGAATAATAACTAGAATCTCACCCTGGTTCACATCCGTGAGATTCTGAAACTACCAGGTACTAACCTAAGAAAATGAAATTTAAAAACCGAATAATAATATTTTTATTATTATATTTGTTTTATTTTAGACCACCTTTTATAATCAAGTGTAGTTCAATTTAAGAATCAGCAATAATTAACCATTTATAAAGAGCACATGCTGTAAATAATCAGACAGTGAACGAGATGTCCACATCAACCAAGTAAATAAATAAATACGCTCGGATTTAATCACACAAATGCACTTTCAAACAAGGCATCCCTTAGTACCGCCGTATACGTCTGTCTATCTGTCCGTCAATAGGTACGTCACAGTCACCGGCTTTTAAACCGAAGACTAAAAACCAGTGTGGGATGTTTGTGTGAAAATGAACGATTTGCTGTATGACAAGACGCACAAGATAGTACTACACTGTAGCGACTTCTTTTAAGTACCATGTGCATAGGTATGACATTTTCGTATTAGCTACAGATGTGGGGCGCCTGCACCACAGCTACGCCCCAGCTACAGGAGCGTACACTGCTGCTACGACACTTAGACCACCACTACACCACGGGAACGGACGCCTACGCAGATGCCATGCCACTTGCTACGAGACCTCTTCACCATTGTTATGCCACAATCACGATGCATAAAGCACTGTTATGCGATAGTTAAGGAATGGCTTCGCCACTGCTACGACATATAGGTCACTGCCACGCCACAAATACGACGCGAAGGCCATTGCTACGCCATAACTACGACGCGTAAGCCACTACTATGCCACAACTACGATGTGTAGGCTACTTGTACGCCACATCTACAGAGTCCTGCACTGCTGCTACGCCACAACCAGACAACGCTTGCGCCACAGCCGCTCTAGCTACTACTGCAGGCTTCTATACGGCACCTTTGTTGCGTGACACACTATCAAGCAGAATCTGAAAACGATATTGCTAATTCACTGATTCATATGTTCGAAAAACTTGTCCACTCACCAACGTAAATAACACAATTAGTGTTGTTGAACCGCCAGAATGAAAGCTATTCCTACTGTTAGTGTGTTACGCAATTAACCAGCTGGACATTCAGTTTTCCTTGTTTTCTTTTGAGTGAGGGAAAATAACCACAGTCTTTTGTTGCCTAATGTAATGGAAAATGTTGAATGCCTTGATTCTAATTTATAACACTATTTTTCTAACTTCTGTAAAAACCTAATCAGTTTGTTGTACGAGTAACAATTACAGTGGTGAATTGTTAATGACATTAGTACCTACACAGACCGCTTCCCTTTAAGTTTTCTAACTGAAAAATAAATTGATCGAATCTTTGTAACGCATGTAACTAATTACCATATACCGATAGTAAATGGGGAAAAACTTATCACGGCTTAAATACTAATGTAATTTTAATTTTAATGCTTGTTTTGTGAAGTCGTAAATAAGTAGGAACCTTTAAGTTCTATTGGTCCACATGAGTACAATTATAATTATACAATATTTGTAGTTACTGTCGACTTTTCACGCTTATTTGAGTTTAATGGACAGGGTACTTACTAGTTAGCAGGTAAGTAGTTACTAGTTTCATTTAATTATGTTAGTCAAACCTTTGTCCTTGTAAAGATAGCGTGATCCTGCAGGCGTGATATTGGTCCCAGATCGACACCCTATTTGCGTAATACACTAGGCAACTGCTACGCCACAATTACTAAGCGTCGAGCCACTGCTAAGCCACAACTACGACGCGTAGGCCATTGCTACGCCACAACTACGATTCGTAGGCCACTGCTACACCACATCCACAAACTCCTACACTGCTGCTACGCCACAACTAAACAACGGTTACGCCACAGCACCGCTAGCTACTACTGCGTGCTTCTACACAACACCCTAATTTCGTAACATACTAATTATCACAATATGAATAATTTAAGGATCTCGCTAATCCATTGCTCTATATAAATGTTCGAAAAATTCTTCTGCTCAACAGCGTAAATGAGCTAGTCTGCTCAGAAGCTAAGCGTATGGTTCAAACCGGTCGTTTGCTATGGAAAAGAGCCGGCAAGAAATTCCACGGTCAGATGGACCCAACCAAGCCATTTCATATTCGGAAAGACTGACTTAAACTGATAATGTATTCAGTCCCAGGATACACCTGCAAGTATTAGATCGAGATCAGATGTTACACTAACAAGAGCTATTGAATTAGGTAAACGTCTTTGCATGTGGGACTTATCACAGAGTAAGGTATCCAGCTGCTTCTAGAGGCAGTTTAACTAGTAAAATTCGTGGCGCCAAAAGCGCGTTAAGCGCTCAAGTTTTGCTACGAGCCACCTTCAAAGCCATCCGTTGCTACAGTCATTTGCGTCGTAGTCGTTAGGCGCGAGTAAACGGTTATAACACGGTTTGTTGACAATGCCTCGTCTATCAGTGGCCGCCGAAGCGTATCCGTGCTCTGTGGGACTTAGTTACACTAATATTATCTTTAAACGCGATCTAACTTCAGTTCAATCCTAAAACTCTGAGTCAGTTTTTCCATTTATAACTATATTTACAAAGTGATCGTAATATTATTTTTTTTTGTAATAAGGAGGAATGTGTTTCTTGAAGTTAATCCTGTACGTGATTGCTGGACATCAGAAGGTTTATTTAAATCGACATGATTATCCGTCTTTCAGATGCGATTGGTGATGCCTCAATCATGGCTACTGAAAGATGCTATTGCCAAGCCAACTCTAGTAGACTAATGTATTTCTGCTCCTACTCCAAATAAAATAATATTAACAATATTATTTTATTTGGAGTAGGAGCAGAAAAGCACTATTATACATATTTGTGTAAATAGAGGCGGTTTTTTTACACTATTTTACACACACGCGAGGACTTCCCACTTTTTAAAATAAAAAGTCTATACAAAAATTCTAGTAATGTCTTTGCCAAATACAGGAAATTAAAGCCTAATCCAAATATATCACCAATAACTTATAAGAACCAATCAACGAAGCGGAATAGCGCACAGACTTTTCATTATAACAAGTCCCTAGGTTTGATGATTGGAGATTTGTAATTAAGTTCCCGAAAACTCCAGACTAGTGAGCTTTTCGCAGGCGGATATTGAAGGAGAGACTTTTTATCCCTATTAATGCAATCATAACCAGTCAATCAAATGTCGATTGCAGCGAGCGGAAGTATAGTTTTAACGTTTCAAAGGAATATAGGATTTAAAAAGGACAGGTGCATTTTAAATAGCGTAATTGCATGTACAATTATTTTCAAAGTTAGTTAAACTTTTAATCGAACACGGCACTTGTGTTAATGTGATTGTTTCGAATGTAGAACGTTCGGCGCTATCTTTAAAGTTTGGAACTGTACAGGATGTTTTTTTTATGTGACAAAACGTCGTTACTAATCTGACGTTTGAACTTAAACAGCGTTTTTTTTTTTGTGGAGAGTATAAACTTTGTCAAGTAATGTCTTCATTTGAGTCGGATGATAAATGCATATATTATTGGGTGGCCGGTCGCACCAATCGCGACATGTGGCGTTTTTGACGCATAGGTAGTAGGCCAGGCTAGGTTAATTCATATTTTGCTAAAGATATTGTGTAGTTAGTGATATTCCTGTGCGAGTCTAATAAATGCTTTTTCTTTCTTTCTTTCATCTGCACAGATTGATATAAACGTACATTCGATGGAAAGATTGAATGGTAAGTAGGTAGAACTCGAAAAACAGTGCTTAATACATAAGACTAGATTAGATTCAAAGCGAATGCTTGAATAGAAGTGGATGTCGTACCTATACAAAGCTGTTACGTGTACAAGTATCTAAGCACAGCCTTTGGTAGCCGTCAGCAAAACTTGAAACTGGATGCTAGGGGTAGTCAGCAATCACTACTGGCAATATAGTATACCGCCTCAAAGACTAGATACACGAAATTGTTGCTGGAGGGTTTAGGCTCTTAGAAATGTCATTAAGTTAAAGGGTGCTGTCGTAAAGCCCGGTTGCGGTCATACTCAGAAACGGTATCGAACTACATCAAAACGTTTCAAGACATTGCGAAAGAAAACGGGCCTACTTTACGAATCCACCTTTGTGATGTACAAAGGTAGAAACGTTATTTGAATGCTCGCTCAAGCTGCATAGACAAATTAAAACTTTAATTAAGCACAGAAAACGGAATGAAAGTCAAAGACATAAAATTATGGGAAGGAATTGTTAAATCGGTGTAGTAGTTAATACAATCCAACGAGAGAAATAAACATCGAGATATTAATATCTAGAAGACAAGTTCAAACACAGATTTCTTCAGATCAACAACTAGCCCCAGACACTAAACATAACTTTAATTAATCGCATTGTATGTACATAACCTTATATTAAAACAGTTGATTTCCTTAGCTCTGTTATAAATGACAATAGGGATTTATTCTCAAACTGTTGACACGAACAAAATTGAATCCTAATGCTAAACAATAAGAATCATATTAGCTGTAACAATAAACAATTTTGCGATCTTACAATGATACGAGCGAGTTCAGTATTCAAAAGTCCGTAGCGTAATTTTGTCGGGACAATTGACATTGATCTTTAATGTACTGTAATAAGGTTGAAGTTTTGGTGGGTGAATGTGAGAGTTAGATCTGTACGGCTATGGGTGGTTGGGTTCCATTACCGACACGATCAAGTCACACTGTAAGATTTTAAGTTCTCACAAAGTTTTTATTGAATAGCTTTTTGAAGACGCAGTTATACACTATTCGTAGAAATTAGAGGACAAGGGATCAGAGAAATCGCTGAACGATTTTACTTTGATGAAACCAATATCAACTCCAGCAATGTTCAGTCACAGAGTCGTCGGATATAATTTAAGTTTTGTAAGAAACCGATGGATGTTTTCGAATGAAATTAATTTTCATAAATCAGCTGTTTGTTTTCTATTAATTTAATTTAATTTCATTAGAAAACATCAACTTTATCCGATGACCCTGGTTACTTATCACTTTTGGTGACCGTAACTACCAAAGTAGTAGCAAAAGAATGCGTAGACGATACAACCTAGCATCAACGATAATGCATAAATGTCTATAATATCATGTTGTCAGTTGCACAGTCAAGTGAAGCGAAAAGTATTTAAATTTTTCCTAACAGAAATTAAAATGAGACTAGTTTTCCGGTTGGTTCGAAAGTTGCCACAAGCGATTTCAGTGAAACTTTCGATCAATCTTAATTGAAAACTAGAAACGTACGTAATGATTCTGCTATTGGATGTTTGGTGATAGCTGTAGTAGCAGTGGCTGCAGCCATGCATGGCTAATAGGTATACCTACTGAGTAGATTTAATATTTTTTTAAGTTAAATATAAAAAATATGCAACATTATTATAATTACATGATATCTCATATAATTTGTAAAATTTAATCTACTATATTACACATCCGCTCAGTTTTAATAAGCGAATCAGTTTAGCATAAAATTCTTATTACGTTTTGTTATAACACAGTTATGACAGAGTTATTCGTGTTCCTTCACTCATTACAAATAAAAACGTGCAATTATTTTAAAAACGACGCCATTAATTACGAGAGTGAGCCAAGAATTAAATAAAAATCTTTAAAATAAAACAAACAGAATTATTTTGCACGAAGATTCGCTCCTAGATGTCTAATGACATTAACGAACGATACGTCATTTATAAAGTACAATAAATTAATTAAAATAAGCGTGTTCGCGTAAAAAGCGTTCGGAGTAAAAAAAACTTATACAGCACACCGCCAATTGTGACACTAATGACATACGAAAATTTCGTAGCTGCCGCGCGTCCACCCGTGTGGAACGATCCGACTCCCACATACCTCATTTGTTATAACCCACATTATAATCACACATTGTGTTGGATAATAAATAGAAAAAGCGACAATAGAAATAACGAGTCACAAATAGGCATCTAATAATGAAATTGTATTGCATATAAATATATGGTTATATATCGTGTTTCTCGCTTCGACGGACCGTTTAATAGCCACTTGTTGTTTATTAGCGATGCTTCCTGGAGCAGGGACAGCGTTCGCACCGGCTGCTATCTTTTAAAATGTAGTATCAGGCTATTATACATTTAATTTAACGTTTTGATGCTGTGTGTGGACTATTACGGGAGCAATTGTCATAGTACTGTCAAGGTTGTCAGGAAAAGAAGACCTTACGGTGTACAAGCTGGCTATAAAATAACTTTAATCATAATTTAGAGATAGAACAGAATAATAAATGGCAGGCGTGAGATTAACAAGACTGACAAGCAGAAGGAAGAAGAATAAATTAAGATTCGTAGAATGATGAAACTCACACAACAAACGTGTTTTATTATTCGATCCCGGTGCAGGAAAGCCCTTGATATCCACCTGAGGATGTCACCGTACTAACTGATAGAGTATGAGCAGTACGAATACGTAAAAGGTCTCACCGTGAAAACTTTAATGAAGTGAATTTGTCTGTCCGTACCGTTAGTTGGGATGACAACTTACTTCATTTAAGCTTCCACGGTGATTTTTTTTCTAGAATAGACCGGCAGTATTCGTCACGCTTCCGTTGTGGAGTCGCGCGAGTGTCGCCAACCTTTGAACAATCGTTAATCGTATAGGTATTTATGAACTTCTGATTCGAACTACGACCGTTGCGAATCGTATGGTGCTATCGAAGTTGCGATTTATTGCACGTATGGCTACTGACTGAGTAAGAATAAGAAATAATAAGGTAATGAGGACTAATTGGGAGGTAACTAGGAATACTTCGTTTAAGTCTGTTAATCGGTTTGATAAAAATAATAGTTTAAAAAACACGCTTTAAAAACCAAACTAAAAAAGGAGAAAATAATTTAATTCAATTAAAAAGCGTGGGGTGCTTTTTGAGGTATTTTTATAATCAATTAATGTCAAGCACCCCACGCTTTTTAATTGAATTAAATTATTTTCTCCTTTTTTAGTTTGGTTTTTAAAGCGTGTTTTTTAGTTTTTTAAACTATTATTTATTTTCTATTTTTTAGTTCTGCTAACTACAAAAACGTGATTTTTTAATATATTTTTTTCCTTTTTTTTAATTTTCTCAATTTTTTTAAAATTATTTAATTGTCATCGGTCCTCGATAAGTTTACAAAGTTTCAATGAAATCTGACCGTTTAAAGTGTGTCAAAATCGCGCTCTAAGGAGTCGGTTACATACAAACAAACATACAAGTGAAGCTAATATAAAGCGTGTAAAAAATAGTCGACTGCCTCGTTGGTCTAGTCGCAAGCGCTACTGCTGACTATGATGGGTTCGATTCCCAGGTCGGGCAAACAGCCAAAAGTCTGGACTTGTGTCCGGTTGATAGTAATAAACTCGCCCAATTTTACATGAGTCTTGGACATAACTGGTAAATCTGAGTTAATTATAAGTACGCCTCTGCCCAACTCTTCAGGCAAACAAGGCGTGATAATTATATGTATAGAAATAGTACCTAACATCAACAATTCTGTAAAATTGTTAGACATCTATTCATTAATAACCATACAGGGTGGTCTTGCACTGTCATACTGTATAAGCGTAAAAAAACTCAATTTAATTTATGAATAAAAATAAACGTTATAATATAACTATAGCTTTTCAATACACAATAAAGTATAAACATAAAGGATGCTATTAAGACATTGTTTATGACGACATAAAAACGCGTTTGACGCGCTAGGCGTGTAAGAATATCTACATTTTATTGTAAATAACGCTATTTAATTAGACAACAGTGGTCCTTATTTGGGCTAAACAACTCGCAAGAGTGTTGCCAAGTTCGCGAGTTAAAGTATTGCCAAGTACCGGATGTCAGGCCGAAGTATAAATAAAATGAACGTTTAAATATTTTATATGGGGAAGGGCGAAAAACGTGCACAGCTGATGAAGTCGTAAGGGTGGCTGCAGACGTGCGATTGTGGTGTCAGACTTATATTCGATCGATTTAATGAGTCCACATTTAATTTATTGAGTTGTTCTGATATTGTTGCGTCCATTTAAATTAATCGAAACAATTTGTTACAAAAACGTGACACTTTACACATTTTATTTTTTAATGATTAAATAAAATAAAAAAATTGTATCTAACACCTAAAACAAAAGATGTCTGGATATGAATGTCATAATTCGATAAAGGTCTTAATATCTTACTTGTTCACAACCCAGTTTAGAAAACGCCAAGATATTAATACACTGAGCTACGCATCTTTATCTTGCAATTATAAATTCGCTAATGTTCCCATAAATTATTACAAAAACTTAAGATGTCCACAAACTTAAAAACGGATCAATAGTTTGAACACAAACAATGCTGGTTACCATGCAGACGGTGCCGGGCGGAAAGCACTTGCGCGGGGCTCTTGTATTTTTAATATCCCCCGGCCCCCGCCGCCCCGGTTTAACATAATATAAAATTATAAACGATATGAATCACGATAATGTGCCGTGAGCCTGTGTGCGCGGCCAATTCACAACTTTACCGGGCCCAGGGCGTACCCCCCATGCCCCCGTACGCCCCCGCTGCACCCCGCCACAGCCCCGCGACGCCAGTAGTACAACTACTCAAGTAAAACGGAAATCAAACAGCGTCTTATATAACGTTCATATTTAATGACTCCGTAAAGAGAAGTTTCCTAATAAAATGTTAAGGAGTGCACGTGTGCTACGGTATTTCTAAAATGTGTGTTTAGAATTCAATTGCTATGTTTGATCTTCATAAAACAGCTGTGGAACTAATGAACTCGCGCTTTAACTCAATAGCGACGCGATGATTAAGCCTAGCGTTGTTTTACTTTTTTAAAGTTTATATTGCAAATCAAGAACAATACATTGGTCAAATAATAATCATAGTAAATCATAAGAGAAAAGAATCCCACGCGGAAGCGTTGACACGCTGATCGATAGCACACTGTGACGCCGCCCCGCGCCAGCAAAAAGAAAAGTTTTATTTTTATAAGACAAGAAATTTATTATGGCTGATGCTCGTGTCGGTTTCGCGTTTCTTCGGAAATAGAACGTAAAATGTTGTTCGCATCGATCCGTACGTTCGCGTAATTTAAGCGGAGTAGTGAAGAAGGCCTAATGTTCATTTACAACTTAATAGTTTTGAGAGAATTTAATTTTGAGGCTCACAGCACCGTATGTAGTCAGGGCTCCATACTTCTCGTACCTCCTAAGCACATGGATAGGCACACTACGCCAACAATAATTTGCCGCATTATACCTATTTCATACGTCTATAAAAGAATGACAGTTGTCATTTCAATTTACGTACAATATAAGTTGATAGCGTAATAGCGCAATTTGCTAAGCAATCATTTCCCTGACTTGACATGTCAGACTGGAAGTCTAAGTATCGTCACGCACAAAAGTGACAACACGTAATTACCAAAATATTTTGCGTTGTTATATTTCACAGTAGAGATTGAACGATAAATTATGATAAACTAGCGGCCCGTCCCAGCTTCGCACGGGTGGACATTTATTTTTTAAACATTTCTAGTAATAAATATAAATAGCCTAAGTTACTCAGGGATAATATAGCATTCTAATGGTGTTTTTTTTTTAATCGGTACAGTAGTTTTCGAGTTTATTCGTTACAAACACAAATCTTTCCTCTTTATACTTAATATTAGTATAGATGATTATTGTTTCTATAAATTGGTTCAAACAACACCATTACACGTCAAAATTAAGTTACGTTTTAAAACTAGACCATTTCGGTGTGTCGATGTGACATACCGAAATGGTCTAGTTTCATTCTCTTTTAAAATCCAGACATAATCTTGGTGAGGGCATTATTATGAGGACCATGCAAGTTTAAATGCTCCCTACTAAAGCACTAGGAAGTGGTGGAAGCGGTGGGAAGGTCTTATGTAATAATTACGACGTTCGAAAAATGCGGATTCTCAGCCTAGTTTAAAAAAATACTTTTGAGAAGGTCTTTTGAGGAAAAATCCGTCAGATTTGAGTGGCTGACCTGTGCATTAAGTGCACACAAAGGTTTGAAATGAAACCATGTTAAACAGAATACGTTAAAACCCTGAGCTACGAATATGCAAAGTTTGAAGCAACGCTATTATTAGTAGTTGGAATTATTATTCTATCGCCCCTTAATTAATATGAATTATGTAACAAAATGACGATGGCGCATTCGCAACAGGCAACCGTGTCTACCTGAACAGCTGAATAATGGAGTAGAACTCGGAAATACATTGCACACATGGTCTGATTTCCGAAATTACATCCGTACTAGCTCTTGTCAGGTGCTTTGCCTGCGTGGAGGGCAGAAATTATCCCAGGGGAACGTAATATCGGGTTAAAATGTAGTCAAATTTTATTCAAATCCGTTCGGCCGTTTTTTTACGTGATTGAGTAACAAACATACAAACTTTCACGTTAAAATATTATATAGTAAGATCGTTTTTCCCTTTAGAGCTGACTTGTTAAGAATTATAATTAAAGGCTGAAGATTATAATTATAATTAATAAGGCTGAAGATTAGAGATGAACTGTAGAAGCTTTTGACCTTAAAATTCCATTTCATATACACTTAAGGAACATCGTTCAAAAAATATATTTGTGATAATATGCTATTTTATTCGGTAACGGTAGGACCTAGGTAGGTACAAGTTTTTTGGAAAAATAAGATCGCTAATACTAAAAAGTGTTAGGTTATGTGTTTCTACAGTTCACCTCTAATCTTCAGCCTTATTAATTATAATTTTCTTAATCAGAGTTTCCTTACATTTCACTGACTTGAATCCCAATTATAACATTGTAAAAGATAATTTTAGGTTCAGTATTAAAAGCTTTAAAATAAACCATTCCTTGTTTTTGTAAGTTTAAAACAATCGCTTGAACAAGCCCGGGTCGCGCGATATTGCCGAGCTTTCGCCCCTATTTTTAACGACCCATCCGCCGCAAACGGGTGCTGCTTAACCTCGAATATTGATCGATGTGATGACACGGCATTATGTTGCTACGCTTCCTACCACGATCAACCGTCAAGTCATTATGATAATCCTACTTCCGACAGAGCCTTTAAACGACTTTTCACAAGTTTTGCTCGAAAATAAAAATAAAGAAATCTCACTCGGAAAAACTTTTATGAATTGAAAGGTAATAAACAAATACATAGGTATGTATTTTGAAAGCCTGGAAATACTCAATGAATAGCGAAACTCAAAATCGTCTATTTGTTCGCTTTTGACCTCGATCACGCCTGATGGAAAGCAATGGATGGGGTCTATGATGGAACGAGCGTGCCCAGAAGATGCCTTCTTCTTCTATTATAGATCTGTAAAAAATATAACAATAACAGGTGATTCCCCGGATACCAGAATAACCCCCTTGTGGTGAATGGTATTTATCTGCACCACACAGCGATCTCAGATGACCTAATAATATCTAGGCAGTAATTCATCTTATTTAATACAAATATATTGAACTACTGCCAAATGCAAAAGTTACTCGGCCATTATGAGAGTGCTCTCTTATTTATTGTTCACTCCTATGTGTGTGTACAACGCGTGCATGTAATCTATAGTCACTTGCAGAAATTAATAATGTTGACAAAAAGTCCAACAAAAAGTCACCAGCGTTACGGTAGGTAGGTACAGATGCGCAGATAAACCAAACCAACTTTTAATTTTAAATTATCGCTACACAACAGATTAATATTTCGATCAAACATTCCTAATTTAAAAATACTCAACGCATTGTATCGCATTCGAACGAAACTATAGCCGAGCACTCCCGACGGGCCCCGAGCGTCGCCGAGCGCCAGCATAATGCCGGTGCAAGCCGCAGACATTGTCCGTAATTGCCGGTGCCGCTATAATCGCACTTAATTACAACTATACAACTCACAATCGCGCCCGTTTCAAGTATTCATTATTAATATTAATTCGCGATAAAAACAGGTTTGGTCTCGAAGCCCGATACGAGAGTTCTCATTGCGCCACTTATAACTCAAAACCCGTGTCTTATTTTAAATTTAATTATAGAATAACTTACTTTGTGATTTAAAACAATAAAATTTACGACAGCCGTTTTGTTAAATTATAATATATGTTGGAATTAGCTGTAAAGTATAATTGTTTTACACAAGTCGAGCGAGCAGACACTAAACACATTATGTAGCGTGTTTAATTTTTTACGTCTAATTGAATGACATTTTGTATGGAAACGTGGCGTCAATGGTGTTCTTTATAATCGCAGCAATCTAAACAACACATTACGACTTAATAACAATACTACATTATAAGAAACATTAAATACGTGAACACAGAAACATCTGTGATACTAGTTTCGTAATATTTAGTTAATTTTAATGACATAACTACAATAAAATTAAACGTGTTACAGTAAAACAGTACAGACGGACAGACAAAGAAATTACGCATACCGTATAAAAATTCCATACAACATTTTCATTTTATCATCTAAATCGGCGTTTACGACGGGGAACAATGCCGTGCTCCGAACCAAACAAAAGTGGGACGCAAATAAAGAAAACAATAAAATTAGAATATATAAACACATAAAAACTGGCGTCCAGAATGTTCGCGGTGCGGCGGCCAGCGCATGCGCCCGGCGCCCACCGCACATTACATCAAATAAATTAATATCAACTCCAACTGTACATACGCAAGCGAAGGGTTCGTGTTTATTTGAAATAACTTTTTTTAGTGTATTGTTTGTGTGTACGACGTGTTAGTCCTCCGAACACTTCTCTTTACAGCACTATTTTGAGATACGAGTGTGCTCAGAAGACACAAGCAAAGTATCATGGCGGGTTTATTACCTTCTTAACAAAGCACAATGGATCTTCAAATAACGTTACCTAATTTCTACAAAATGGTAGTTGAAAAGTTATTTCAGCGACTGTACTTAGCCCGTACCGGCCACTAGGCAAATATAACAGCGCGGATTTAACGGCTAAGTATGAACAGTCGCGGAAATAACTTGAAAACATTCAAGGTCGGATAACTAATGGAGTTGTGTCTATAATAGCCCATGTTATTTATCTAATACAATGCGAAATAGCTAAAACACAATCCATAATCAATCTAATGTGCGTAAATAGTCCTAAAAGTGGTTGTGGGCCGTTGAATATTATCTACAAGACAGTCCAGGAGTGAAAGTGATCAGTGTAATACAAAAACAGCCGTAACACAATAGAATTAGAATACATTTTGGCAAAATTACGATACCATAAAGTTTAAGTGGTAACTGCCGTCTGTGTACGGTCGACGCGAAAAGTGCTTGTTCGGGGAAAAAGCTGTAATGAAAACAGTTTTGAAATTGATATAGCAGATTCTTATCTTCTATTACGTCTACTCTTTGTTTGCATTCAATTTTAACAAGATTATCAGACTTGTTTTTGTTTAAAATGAGTTTTCTTTTATCCCCTTTCGTATCTTAACTCCTATTAGCGTAAAAAATAATGCACTATATTTTAATCTATTATTTTCAGGAGATTGAAAACATATACCTATTTTTCTGAATGACACTTTCATTATTGCACTAATTTGGTGTATGACATTATCTTCTACGTTATTCCAAATTTAACTTAATTGTGAGAAACTACAACAAGATTAATATCAAATGAATTTTGATTGTCATTCATTATGTATCTTAAAAATAGCTCTCAAAGAGGTCAAGATCGGGGTAGAAAGACTAATTTATTATACCGATGAGTTAATGGCCGCTTTTTTCGCACAATGTTAATTGGATGTTTATTTCCACATACACGTGCGATCGTTTTCCAACAAAATATTTTGTTCGCGCGATCGGTAGGAGCGTGTCGTAACTTTTGATTTAGTGTTATGGCCTATTTCTTTTATTAAATTGTCTTATGACACATGTGATTGCCAATTTTCGTTTCACGTTATTATATTGTCATAAAAATAATAATTAGATTGAAATGTAAATATTGTGTGAACGGAATGTCTCTTTGATATTTCTTGTGATGAGCATTAAAACTATTCAAGTGATGAATGATATTTTCAATGGTGTGTAATTACAATTAGAATGTGTTTTTAATTTTATCCTACCAATACTATCCTACCAAATTTTTTGTTACTCATTCACGCAAAACGGCTAAACGGATTTTAATGAAATCTGGCATACAGATAGTTTATAACCTAGATAAATACTTACGATACTTTTTATTCCAGTAGTACGTTCCCGTGGGATAATATCCGACCTCTACTTAGGCAGAGCCGCTAGCAAAGACTAGTTTTTAATAATCTGAACGGAATTATTGTGTTTGTAAATGCCTTAAACATTGCTGTCCGCGACAGTCCGTACAGTGAACGGCGCGCTACGTATACTTGTATCAGATAAAATTATTCAAATGATACGATCTATTGTGTTTCAGCAACAATGATAAATAATAATATTATTACATATGTATTATTGTAAATATTTATGTAAGTAGGTTTACGAGGCCTACCTTAGCGCAGATATAAGGTTGATTTGTAAATTACATACATGCACATTGCACAGAGCAGTGATTGCAATAATACACAGAAAATTATTATCTTGGGACGGAAATGCTAACGGAATGTTATTTCTACAACACACGAAAATTATAGTGTTTTATAGTTAGCTCTTTATGAATACATTTACAAGTAATTTCAAATGTTCACTGGAAATAAAGCCGTAGGTACCATAATCCGTCTATGATGTTCCCACAGCTGGGACACAGAGAGCGGGCTGACATGCTGGCCCAGTGCGGGTTGGTAGATGTCACATGGTTCTAGGACATGTCAGTTTCGTCACGATGTTTTCCTTCACCGTTTAGAGAATAGTGGTGATGAAATGAAATGAAATACTTATACAAAGTTTAGTGGCTGCCTCGGTCCGAAATTACGACCCACAACTCGTAGGTCTGGGCCACTGAGCCAACACTGATATAAACCTACCTTTTACTGGGAATTATACATATCATAGGTATCTGATAAATGTTAAATCTTTACATATACAGGGTGTTCCGAAACTCAACGTCAAGCGGGGAACGGGGCAATAAGCTGGGTTGTACCAGTTCTAGCAAAAATAAAATAATATAGTACATTTTTTTTTAAAGACAAGGCGTCAAAGTTTCGGTATAAAACGTTTTTAACCATGACTTAATTAAACTTTATTTTTTTGTACTAGACTCACAATATTAATTATTGGTTTAGTAACTGCAATCAATAGCATAGTTATTTAGGATTACATTTAAATAAAAAAAACACTGAACAATTTAGAAATTTGTGATCACAGTACCTAAATATCTGATCTAGGGTGTCGATTTTCAAAATTTTCAAAAGAATACCTATTATCACTTAACCAAGTAACATGGATTTAATTTTTTATTTTTGCTAGAACTGGTACAACCTACCTTATTGCCCCGTGGGTACTTGACGTTGAGTGTCGGGACACCCTGTATACACACAATAATACGTTAATGTTCCAAAACCAAATATGTACCTACAGACGCCAGCACATCAAGCTTCCCCAAACTGTCAAATTTTCCTAATTGAACATGAACCTTATGACTATGTAATAAAGTTGAAAATCTATCAAAGAAATTTGACAGATTGGGGTAGCTTGATGTGCTAGCGTCTATACAAGGTGTAATAGAATACACACAAGTGCTGAAAGTAGTTTCTTCATAATTAACTACCTACTGAATCGATTTCAGTAAGTATTCATATGGGTATTTTTTCGAAATTATGTATTTAGCGATGTCTACCGCCGATTGAACCAAAGATAATTCAATGTTATTTCAAGGCAATAAGACTCAATTTTAAATGTATAAAGTAATGCAAGGTCAACACAATTTTCTTAATAACAGCAGTTAGCTTTAAAAAAAATTGTCATTGTATTATGCTTTTAACTCAATACTCCAATTCTCTACATGTTGTATTATAAATACGAACAGAACAGCTGGTACAGTACAGTCGCGCGCAAAATATTTGAGAAGCGCCCATATATTTTGCGCGCGACTGTACCAGTCCTAATTCAGCACGGTAGTCAACGTACCTACCATGCGACTTGATATAAACCGATCAGCAATTACTCAAACACGACGTAACAAAGAAAATCTATTCCAATACATTATTTTGATGAGGTCGTTTCACAACTAGCCCACGTTCCCACGGACGTAATAAAATCAGCGGCGGGATTTTTTCGTTCACTGCATCCTCAAAGTATCTACTGCTTAGCGCCGAATGTTGAAAATCGAACACTGTTTTTCCGACACGCTAAGACTCACTCGCGTTGCAGGTAATCTGTTGGATTCTCAATGCTCGCTTCAACACTGAGTTAAAAATCCAGTGCGCGATAAAATCCCGCCGCGATTTCATTAAGTCCGTGGGAACGACGGCTAATTGTGAAACGACCTCATCAAAATAATGTATTTGAATAGATTTTCTTTGTTACGTCGCGTTTGAGTTACTGCTGATCGGTTTATTCCAAGTTGCAAGGTAGGTACGTTGACAACCGTGATCAATTGTGTAAAATAATCTATTTCGATCTATGTCAACGTCCGTGTGGACGTTGACTTAGATCGAAATGGATTTTTTGGTCTGCATCCAATACATTTTATATTGCACTGTAATTAATTTAAAGACGCGAGTTCTTTCACTGTCCTACTACAAACAATAACAGCTGCACCGGTCAAAGTTAAGCTACGCTTGTCGTGTACAGTTCTTCGATGAGTGACCATCCTTATCACAATTATCGAGACTTCTCCATGCCTCGGAAAACACGTTAAGGAGTTGGTCTCGGTTATTATTCGTACATATTTGGCAGTCGTTACGGGACGGTCGGAAGCTCGAAAGTCTGACAACAAGTCTTACCAAGGGGTATCGACAATACCCGAGGTCAGATAGACAGTCACTCTTTGTAAAGTACTGGTATTCAGCTGCATCCGGTTAGACTGGAAGCCAACCCCAGATTGACTGACCCTACTGAAAAATTTTCAGTAGGGTCAGTCAATCTGGGGTTGGCTATCATGTATTTCACATTTATAATATTTTCAGTGAAAATATTATAAATGTGAAATACATGATGTTCGTTAGTATCAATCTCTGTCTAAAACGACTAAACGGATTTAGAAAAAAATTGGCAAAAGTACATGAATTTACATTATGTATACTATGTATCGTAGTTACCCTAGTACCCGAGTAAAACCGCGGGCAACAACTTGTAAAGCTATAAACGGAGTACCCACAACAATATTGAGTGCTATTATATTGTAATTATCGTAATTTTAAACATGGTTACAATTACAATGCAGGTGTTCGTTCTGTAACCTAACCTCAGTGCGTTCAAGCGCTTTATTTATTTGAAGGAGGTATTCATCTGAAATTAGTCGCGAAGAAGAAACTATATTCGGAGCAGTAATATTTAGGCTATCTCATCACTAAAGCCCAGTCTCAATTTTATACAAGTAATTAAAATTGAAGTGTCTGTTAATAATTGCCGACATCCACGCAGGCAAAGCCAAAGGTAGCAGATAGTTCATAAATATTATAAATCACACGGTAATTCCACAAACATTAAAAGAAACAAACCTCGTAAGATCAAGTGTAGGTAATTCCATTAATATATTGGTACGGACGATCTTGTAACCTCTATAAGTACGCCCGCGAACATTGCATTGCAGATTCCCGCAGTCATCTATCAAATGTTGGAACATTTAAATATATTATAAATTACAATTACAATGTACAGTGGAGTCATCGACCTCACAATATGAAACGTCTAATAGTGCGCACACGTTGAAATGCTCACACACACAGACTCACTCGTGAGTCACAGCTGATTGAACAGTACGACAACTTGTAAGTCGGCAGAGTAAAACTCTGCGTTTGGCGGCGCCCAGCAAATTATTTGCATAAATGAAATTAAGAGTACCAAGTTCTTTTTTTTTTTTGGGTGGGAAATCATCAAATAACTTCTCCCGCTCTGGGTGGAGCGGGAGGGCGTGTCAGACTTTTACTGACTAAAACCCACCCGTGTTCCCTCAGTTGCCTGTGTGCCAGGGGCCGCGGTATCTCTTTCGAACAACCCGCACCCCTGGCAGGCATCGGCCCTTGCGGACCCCACCAGTTGTTCTTTAGGTATAAATAAATATCATTATAACTTTACCCAGTTCTTTTAATGAATGAAAACGAACGATTACTGACAAATGCGTGCACTAACTTGGCAGATCAACTCAATCTTGTGGTTCCTTCTTCAAAAGACCATTTCAGACACCAATCTACATGGTTTTCATCAGGCCAAGATTATATCGAGACTATAAAAAGGACTGTGAGCTCTGAGTTTGTTTCGGCCTTTTTTCTTAGAGTAGTCAGATAGCCTTATCTAGTTTTAAAATATGATTGACGTGCAAAAGTGTTTGTACGAACGAACTTCCTAACAGAAACAAAATCGTTTATCTAATCAATGCACCGACTCCAGCCTAGTTGGACTAGACTCGATTAATAGAATGAACCCCAGGATTTGTACTAAACCCGGAAGGATGCTTCATGGTGCTACAGAGACCATTGCATATCAAGGAGTAGACCAGGAGGTGCCGAGGAAGTGCCCTTAGGATTGGGAAGGATTTTCGAGCCGTACCGGATATCCATCCTAGAGTAGGCAATAGACTACTGGAGAGACGGGTGATATTTCTCTATGGATGGGCATCTTTTAACGACGTCGCAGCCAGATTGGTTCAGGTCGAGCTTCTCCGCTTTTGGCGGGATTAAACTATCTTGGCCAGGTTCTGTGTCATTACTCTGTTATGTTAAATATTGCCGTTTTTAATGTCTTCGTCTGAGGTCTCGTTCTTGATCTTATTTCCGTCTTCCGCCGTGTCAATCCAAAAATTAGTTCTCTTGATAACTTCACCAACGTATTTTAACGCTGAAGATTGTATCTTGTCGTCTGAGTTTAATTTGTACTTAGAAGAAAAAAAAAAATCATTTCACGTTGAGCTCCTTAATATAGAAGCTGCATTTTCAAAAGATGATACAAAGTTGTCATTGTGCAGGCTACAGCCGGAGTCATTGTACTCGTATTTATTAATATATAATGCAATAACGTTCTAATACAGGGATCATAAATGAAATCGACCTTCGCCACGTAATGGAGTCCACAGAGTATTTTATGGAGCGTCGGTGGTACGCCGCAATTCCGATGATGCGGTATGCTGTGGCGGTGACAAAAAGTATGGGAAAGATGTGAGATATCGTTTTTTATTTTTGTTTGATTCGATACTTTTACTCAAAAAAAATGGAGTAGCATTATTTTTGTTATCTAAGTTTCTAGATAAATACTAAGATAATAGGGTGTTAGGTTACAGCTGGGAAAAAGTTTATTTTTATGTGACTTAATTACATAATTTAAAAAATGACCAATCACCTAAATTCAATCTACGTTTACCGTGTTGAAAATCAGATATTTAAACAAATAATTATAACAAAAAGTACTTAGCAATTCGAAATAGGAATGTCTCATAAATCCTTCATCTTGGTTGAGAAATGAACTATTATGCGAGTCATCTCAGTGGCAAACGGCAAGTAAGGGCCGCCGCAGACGCAGCCATTACAAATGTGTCATATTATTATTAATACACTAGCTTTGGCCAGCGGCTTCGCCTACGTACAGGTCGAAAATTATTCCACGGGGGTTTTAACGGGATAAAAGTATCCTATGTGCTAATCCAGATTATAATCTATATTTATGCCAAATTTCATCCAAATCCGTTCAGCCGTTGTTGCGTGATTGAGTAACAAAGATCCAAACATCAAAACATACAAACTTTCACATTTATAATCTATATATAGAAATGAATCCATATTTCCTTTGGTCACGGCATCACACGTCAACGGCTGGACCAATTTTTCTAATTTTTTTTTTGTTGTGTTTGTTATAGTCAGGAGAAGATTGTTATGAAAAAAAAATGCATAATCAATATTCTTAGTTAAGACAGGACAACGTCTGTCGGGTCAGCTAGTATTATAAATAGTAGAATATTTAGAAGTATTGTGTGGAGAGCAGTGGTGGCCACGTAGGCAGGAGGTTCGAACCCGTACAGGCGCATTACTTTGTGTATAATTTTGTCACTGGTCTCAAAACGGTGAAGGAAAACACCGTGAAGAAACCGGCATGTCCTAGAACCAAAAATTCGAAGATATGTGACATCTACCTACACGAACTGGATTGCAGCCCACTCCCTCTCACTTAGAGAATGCCTGTGTCCCAGGGGAGCATTATAGGCTGATTATGTAATCTAATATATTGCTGGTAGTTTTTTTTTAATAATCCCATATATTTTATTTCAACACATTAATTTGACGCTGCGTCTGTGACGACCCTTACGTGCCTGCGCGGAAAGCTTTATCAATGGTTAATGTATTAGCTTCTTTATAAACGCACGTAGACGGCTAAAATGTTGATGCATTTAATAATTATTATATCAATAAAATATCAGTTGTATATTTGTTGTTTGTTTGTTGTTGTTTGTTGTTTTTGTTTGTTTTTAGGGTTCCGTACCCAAAGGGTAAAACGGAACCCTATTATTACTAAGACTCCGCTGTCCATCCGTCTGTCTCTCCGTCTGTCACCAGGCTGTATCTCAAGAACCGTGATAGTTAGACAGTTGAAATTTTTACAGATGAACAACAAATACTAAAAAACAGAATAAAATAAATATTGAAGGGGGCTCCCAGATACACCAGACGTAGTTTTTTTGCCATTTTTATAGTTAATGGTACGGAAACCTTCGTGCGCGAGTCCGACTCGAACTTGGCCGGTTTTTCTATTTCATTATAGTACAAGACTAAACAATAGTAGTCTCGTAACAAATCCGAAAGTGTGACCACTAGTCTTACTAAGGGGTATCGCATTACCCACTAGCTGGGTTGTGGAGGTCAGATAGGAAGTCTTTGGCCAGCAGGTTTAGCATGACGCTTCCTATTTCTACTCTACCCTAGAATAGAAATCACTTGTCTACCTTTCTCGGTTAAAAACTGTCAACTGTCTACACGGAAACGTCATTTTTGTCTAGGTACTCTTCCGTCGACAAAACGCTTCTCTGCGGTTCTTTTGCTAAGCCTGCAGCAATGGGACAAAATAAATTAATAAAAACGTCAATACAGGGAGCCTTCTTCATCTGTGACTGCCCTTGAAATAGGGAAAGTGTTATCATTTCCTCATTCGTTCATCGAGGTGAACGAAGACACCAATCTTGCGTACTTACATGCAAAAGTGTTGTGTATGTCGTTGGTTTCAGGACTTTCCTTTCCTTTTATATAATTACTGAAAGGGCCAGGTCTTGACCACGATCATGACTGACGGGAGGCGATGGATGAGGACTATGATGGAGCGATTGCGCCCAGAAGATGCACGTTCTTCTTATAGTATTGATGACCAATAAATTCAAACATCTTTGGCCCAAAATTCGGCTGCGCTCACTCATGCAGTCATAAGATCGTCAAATGCACAAGTAACAGGGCATGCGGCGCAGGATGGAAGGTGAGCCATTGTCTGTGGGGAGGTGTCGCATACGCACTTGAGAACTGAGCCGTCCGTGAACTCCCATGTAATGTAATACCACGAAAATCTACATTCAGCCTATGCAGTCCATCCACTTCTGGAAATAGGCCTCCCCGAAGTAGCGCCACAACACCCGAATCTCCGCCTTCCGCATCCAGTTTGTCCAAACCACCTTTTCAAGATCACGATGCGTCTGACGGACTACGAGCTGTCTTCGAAGAAACAATTGAAGGTTGAGAATCTAACGTAAGGATAATAGAGGGCTTAGAAAGATGCTAGAGGGTTGTCTAAATTCAGGTCCTGAACGGGTCAAGGGGACTTCAGTTTGTAAGTGAAGTCGCGCGCAAAGACCTTTAAGATAATTCAACAAAGATGGAATCCCCATATTCAGAAATGTACAATGTTATTATAATACTGTTATACTTATGTAAATAGTTATTGGTTGCGTGCACACAATAGTAGCGCTGGCAAGTCTTGAGCCAATTTAAAATGTCAAGCATACAGTGTTGCCAGTTTTTTGTATTAAAGTTTTATATAGTTTAATACAACCGGTTATTATCTTAGGGTTTTTTCACTTTAAGTACTAAAGTGTCCTTATAATTTTGTAATCAAAAAGACGTTTACATGTAATTTTTGTACTTGAGTATTAAATTCTGTCTTAATTTCTTTTGTATATTGAACATAGTAGGTACTTATCGATACAGCCAGGTTAAGTAACTCATGACGTGCTAAACGAACTGCTCTCCGCTAGGTAGGTTAAGGCTGATAATTGATTTAGCTCCATTAATACTTTAACTTGCCATTTGTCATATTTTACAAAATGTATAATTAAAATATTAATAAAATAGTAATATATTAATTTTATTCAAACCTTTGTTAATTCGATCAGCCCAAATTCTGATAAGATAATTATTATGTAAATATCAAAATGGTTAATTTGCAAACAATCGGGGTCTGAATATTAATTAGCTGAAAATATGTAGGTATTTATTTACTTACAAACTATCCTGAAGTAACTTACTACCTATATGTTTATTTTTTTATTTTTATGGTAGATAAGTATTGAAACTTACTATTATTAAATTCTCGATTCCTCATAATAACGAAATCCTACACGAAATATTCAATAAAAAGCTGTGCCCTACGGTTTCACGCGCCGTTTTTTTTTGTTCGGCTCCGAAGTGTTGAAGTGTGATGGTAAATATCTTTATTTTATAACCTTCCTCAAGAATTGTGCTACTAAATAAAAATATTTTATTCAAATCCGACTGATTGGTTGTCCAGTGGACACATTAATTATTGGGGGTCGGGGGGTCGAGAGTGGACTAAACGTTTTTCCACAGATTAGCGCGTTCAAACAAACAAACTCTTCAGCTTTATTATATTAATAATAAAAATAAATATAAAATAAACAACACATATTGTAGATAAACAAGTAAACTGAGACAAAAAATATTATTTACGGTAAACAACGGTTTATGTTTCTTGCTCGGGGCCCGTTGATGCGTAACTTTTGTGTAACTATAATAATTATCCATTGTTGGTAGTATGTACGTATAAGTTGTAGGTACAGTCGGCCACACCATCGTGCACGTCAACATCTCCTGAGATTCAATATAAATAATTACTTACTTGCTGCAGTAAATTACAACAAATAAATTAAATAGGAAATATACTTTGAACTAAGACCCTATGTTTGGCTGCTCGTAAATAAAATATAGTGTTTCAGGAAACATCGAGTAATAAAAATGTCCAAAAAAATTAAATTGTACCGATAGTAAATCAAATGATAATTTCAATCTCTGTCATTAGTATGTACACCTAGTCGATTATGTTGTGTATTCTATAATAAATCGAGAAAAAAGTGATGTTCCTAACATCTGTGTTGATACCTAATGTTATTTAGCTTGTAGTTTGTTGTTATCTTACCTTGGGATACGATGTTACCTTTAAGAAAAAGAAAACAAGAAATTTTATAATACAGTAGCAGATTCGAAACAAAGAAAAAAACTAAAAAGAACGCTACAAGCACAGAGTACCTAACCCATCATTTTGCAGTTACTTACATTCTACATAGTTGCTAAACTTAAATACAAGAACTTAAAAACATTAACAGTTATTAAAAAGGCTTTTCAGAGGTAAGAGGCATCACAAAAATCTAGAAAACTCTTTAAAAACCACATTATTTATTGAAAGATTTTGGTAATAACAGCCGTACGGGGCTATCGATTAAATTAAGCTATGCTTTCTGCAGTTTATTAGTCTGTTAATGGTTGATCTTAACATACCAAGACCCCTCCGCGCCTCGGAGAGCTCTTTAAGCCGTTGGTCCCGGCTATCATTCGTGGATCCTCGACAATCGTCACGGGTCGTCAGATTCCAAAAGTCTGGCCACCAGTCTTACAAAGGGTCAGTCAAATCGTATTGCCCAGTAACTGGGTTGCGGAGGTCAGATAGGCAGAAGGTCCTTGTATAATACTGGTATTCAGCTGCGTCCGCTAAGACTGGAAGCCGACCCCAGCATAAGTAGTCGGAAAAAGGGTGGGCAGATTGATTGATTATTATTTTATTTTAAAAATATTTTGATGCATATTATAATGTTTTATAATTGACTGCTGTGCCCGCGACTTCGTCCGCGCGGAATAGTTATTTTTTATTTAGTTATATAGTTTATTTAATAAATAAAATGTCAAAAATAAAAGTAGCCTAAGTTACTCCTTATTATATCAGCTATCAGCCAGTGAAAGTCCCGTCAAAATCAGTTCGGCCGTTTCAGAGATTAGCCGGAACAAACAGACAGACAGACAAAAATTTTAAAAATGTTATTTTGGTATACAGGAAAAGTTTTTATCCAGAGCGCAAATTGTCAGCATGAATTCAGCATATCATTCTAGATAGACAGACGTTCTAGAAAATTTTCGTCGGTTATTCAAAAAAAAATCTGCTGTTCCATACATTTTAACCGCGTATGTACCTATTGCACTTTTCTATGAAGCAGCAGATTTTTTTTGTAAAACCGACGAAAAATTACCGTTTATACATCCATATGCATTTAGTAAAAAGCGGTTATTTTAATATTACAAACAGACACTCCAATTTTATTTATATAGATAGATGTTTAGATTTGCAAGCACCGCTATCGATGAAAGTACCTACACAAGTTTCTATAAAAAATCAAGTATACAATGCTGGCGAGATTTAAATAATGATTTCAAGTATACATAATTATACTCATTGTAAGTTAATTGCGGAATTCCTTGTAAAATATGAAGGGGAGCTGTTGTCTATTAAAAATACTTATATTTCTCTATTGTTAAGACATTTGTAATAGTTACAAAGTATTTAAAAACAATTAAGTCAATTAAATTGAAGATGATCGGCAATTCCCTACATCAATATACATACAAATGGGTTTGTAGTTTACAATTTTAATGGGTTGGTTAAAATATTTTTTTGTTTTAAAACGGTTTCTAGATATCGTTTAGGTTTACCCCGTCCATTATCCAATTAAATAAGTTCAGTTATATTTATTAGACTGCGAACCCAGAATTGTTTAATGAATAAATAAATAAACAACGACTCGTCTCGATAATACATAATAACCGTTAAAATATTTTGTATTCTAAGAAAATAAATTTCCAATACACTGTGTAGCAATTTATTTGATTGCATACATCGAGGTGCAATACATAATTTAATGTATCCAGTTTCTTTGCAAGCGAGTGCACACGATCTCACACTGCAGTGCAGAAAAAAACACACGTTACAAAGTTATTTATTTTCAGTTTAGTGAAATTATAATTTATAATTTTTACACGCTTTATATTAGCTTCACTTGTATGTTTGTTTGTTTGTACGTTTGTATGTAACCGACTCATTAGAGCGCGATTTTGACCCACTTTAAAGGGTCAGATTTCATTGAAACTTTGTAAACTTATCGAGGACCGATGACAGTTCAATAATAAAAAAAAAAAATTGAGAAAAATGAAAAAAAAACGATTTGAAAAAAAAAACACGTTTTTGTAGTTAGCAGAACTAAAAAATAGAAAATAAATAATAGTTTAAAAAAATAAAAAACACGCTTTAAAAACCAAACTAAAAAAGGAGAAAATAATTTAATTCAATTAAAAAGCATGGGGTGCTTGACTATAAAAATACCTCAAAAAGCACCCCACGCTTTTTAATTGAATTAAATTATTTTCTCCTTTTTTAGTTTGGTTTTTAAAGCGTGTTTTTTATTTTTTTAAACTATTTTTTTTAATCTAATTTCGTATTCAGTGTTAGTGTTGCATTAAAGTCATTGGTTTTCTTAGTAAAAACTTATTTTTCAAATGAATATGAGAGACGATTGATCTATGTTTATTACTGAATCGCGTTTGTTACAGCCGTCGAGATGCATTTTCATTATATCTATTAACATAATTAGATGATATTAGATTATTATTTTTTTTAAACCGGCCGCTCACGCTAGGCCAGCTGAGAGGCACAACAGCCGCGTCTCGCACGCTCGCATTGATAAAAAGCATACTTATTAATATGATTCTTCACGGCTCATGCGCACGGCTTTTGTGTTGCAAAATGTACTTGCTAACTGACATATTATGATAGGTCTCTCCAAGTCTCATTACGCTGTAATATTAAATAGGAGAAGTGGCAGGCTTGTATCCTTGTAATTATTGATTTGCTCTAAATAGCTAGTTAGTAATAAACCCTTCTGTGTTAATAAATAATAATAAGTGTCGCCAAGCATTATTTTTACCTACTATGCTACCATAAAATTAATTTGAAAAATAATTACCGGCTTGTTCGTTCGCGGTCGAACGTAATTTACTTAATAAAGACAGACCAGTGCCCCGCTCGTCGTTTTAAAATATTTTCCAAAATCTCATTACACACAGCTCTCGTGGTAACAGTATTAAAGGTGAATCTAGTCAACATTTTTTCCATACAAACTTCGGGAGTGTATTACTCCACTGTTGGACAATATATATCAAAAATTAAACATGATATAGTTTTGTCTCATTGTTTATATTGCCTGTACGGAAACAGAATACTAAAATAAAAAGCCATTCAAAAGTTATGAGCTAACAAAAATTCGTTTTTCTTGCTAATTTAACCTAACTTTGGGCGCGTTTAAGTAATAAAAGAAGTGTAAAATCTCCAAAAACAAGTCTATACCGCGAAAATTCAATTATCCAATTGTTCAATAAACTTCATTGGTCATTGATGATATCTGCAGTGGATTTTTCATAAAACTTTTCTTAATTTTTCACGCGCCTGTTTTACTATAAAGAATCCTGCATCTCACTCAATAACGTTTTGCTTGTAGACTAGCCTGTAACTGCTCATCACTGATACTACCTCTGTTGGACACGAAGCCTGGTGCGTCAGCGTGCTTTTTAGCCAGGCCCACCAGTGAATTCGAGCCAGCGACTAGATTCCCCTTAATTATTTTGTTTAGCAACACAAAGTGTTTCCTACACTTGAGGGCAAAAAAATTGTGTGCGCATTGTTGCAATTTTATTATGACGAAAAAAGTATACAACTGGATCGGTGCATTGAATACACTGATTAGAATGGAGATAATAGAGAAAATATTTTATAGTCGAGGCGTGCAAACGAAAACAACGTTTTAATGAAATGCGAGCAAAAAGTGTACGCACACTAAAATGTTTTGCAGATAATGATGACAAGAAAAATAATTGTGCAATGTACAGTCAGCATTTATAATTCATAATTAGATTCGTAATAAAATATCAACATCAGATTCTGCCTAGCATTTTCCCAAATATGTTGGGGTCGGCTTCCAGTCTAACCGGATGCAGCTGAATACCAGTATTGTACATGGAGCGACTGCCTATCTGACCTCCACAATCCCCCCCCCCCCGATACCCCTTGGTAAGATTGGTTGTCAGGCTTTCGGGTTTCTGACGTCCCGTAACGACTGTCAAAGATCCACAAATGACAGCCCAGACCAACGGCTTAACGTGCTTGCCGAGGCAGTATGTAAAGATGGTCACCCATCCACGAGCCAACCGCGGCAACCGTAGCTTAACCTGATCGATCGTCCCGTGCAGCTATTATTAATTAGCCACAAGCCCCTCTAAATACGTAATAAAATAATTATGTAAAATTTTAATTGGAAACACATTTATTAGGTACTTGTCACGACTTTGTACAACGATCATTTGTTTTGGATGCTCAATGAACATCTAATGAATACTACATATATTTATAACCTGAACGTATGATTAGAATGATGACGATTCAAGTTGTGACAATATCCTGGGCTCAAATTTTACACGCTTTCTATTAGCTTCACTTGTATGTTTGTATGTAACCGACTCCTTAGAGCGCGATTTTGACCCACTTTAAACGCTCAAATTTCATTGAAACTTTGTAAACTTATAGAGGTCCGATGGCAATTCAAAAATTAAAAAAAAATTGAGAAAAAATGAAAAAAAACACGTTTTTGTAGTTAGCAGAACTAAAAAATTGAAAATAAATAATAGTTTAAAAAACTAAAAAACACGCTTTATAAACCAAACTAAGAAAGGAGAAAATAATTTAATTCAATTAAAAAGCGTGGGGTGCTTGACATTAAGTGATTATAAAAATACCTCAAAAAGCATCCCACGCTTTTTAATTGAATTAAATTATTTACTCCTTTTTTAGTTTGGTTTATAAAGCGTGTTTTTTTAGTTTTTTAAACAATTATTTTTTAATTCAGACTAACTTTCGGTTAAGTATTCTATATCAATTGACTATTTGTTTTCAACATAAACCTTAGTTAAGTTCTGAGTTGATCTGCACAATTACCGACTGGACAGGGCCACTCAATCTGTGTAAATCTTTCGTCAAAAGACCATTTCAGACACCAATCTACATGGTCTTCACGTCATCTGACTAAGATTATGTCTGGACTTAAAAGAGCCCTCTGATTTGTTTCGGCCTTTATTCTCAGGGTAGTCAGATAGGAAACGCCGACAGTATCTAGTTTTAAAAATATGATTGACGTGTAAAATCCAAACCTACTTACAGAAATATAATTATTTATTTATCATAACATAGTTTTATAAACCTATCTGTCTGGCCACTCTCATTATTTACTCATTTATTTAATGCACAAGGTTTACATATAAATGCTAATTAAAAAACGGTATGTGCTAAGGTGAAAGGTAGTATTTTAAAGAGCCATATAAATAAGACTAGACACTCATATTTAACGCCTCACGACTAGACTTAGCCCTTAACACTTAAACTGAAAACTAAACCTGTCAGTTTCTTTTTTAAGGCAGATTAAGTAGAATTTAACTGGCGGTATTTCTTGTGCCATATTATAGTGAAAAGACCTAATTTCTTTCATAATAAATTAAATAATTAGGTAGGTAGGTACATACTTAACATAAAAAATACATAAAAACATAATGTTTTAGTACTTACTCTTAAAAAAAAAACATGTTTTTTACTCTTCCATTTGGATTTGTGGCTAAATGATAACAGCCGCTCGGGTCGATCGAAGGTTAAGCAACGCTTGCCGCGGTGGATTCGTGGATGGGTGACCATCCACTTTGTATTGAGTTCCCTCCGTGCCTTGCAAAGCACGTTAAGCCGTTGGTCCCGTCCGTCATTCGTGGTGTTTGACAATCGTCACGGTTAGTCAGAATCCGAAAAGTCTGAAAACCAGTCTTACTAACAGATATCGTGTTATCCAAGTAACTGGGTTGAAAAGGTCAGTTAGGTAAACGCTACATGCAAAATACTAGTATTAATCTGCCGGTTGGACCTGAAGCCGACCCTGGTACAGTTAGGAAAAGGCAGATATACCTATATCAAGTTATCAACCCATTGAGCCGAAAGAAATTGAATACAAACGGTTTTAAACAACACACTGCGGGCATAACATTGTTGCAAAATAAGTAGGTAATTGATAAGTTCAACAGGATCAATTTTACAAATAAAAGTCATTGGACAATTGACGGACCGATTTAATTCGTTGCTATTATTTGTTTAGATGGGCCATTTATTCTGGCATGCACTGTTCTAAGATACTAATAGATACTAATGTATTTGTTGAACGGCGGGCCTCACGATATTGGTATCAAAACCGGTATAAGCTGGCCTGTCATTCTATTGAATCTCCGAACTACGCTAGGCCTACTACCGACATTGCGGGCAATTCCTACTTGTCGACGCACTTCTTAGCGCTTAGAGCTGAAAATCGAACAGTGTGTGTTTTTGTCGAACTGAGCTGCACTGTTGCATTCTCAAAGCTCGGTTTAACACCGAGAGTTGAAAATTCATTGCGCAATCATATCCCACCGCTATACTTTTAAGTCTGTGTGACAGAGACTTACTGTATTGACACTCCGAACTGCGCTAGGCTACCTAATCTCTAAGCACGAATTCCGTAGTTTCGGCCGAAGTCCCGAGCGGTTCGTTCTCCATATCCTACACGGACATAAGATTAGTTCGGGGCTTGAACTAAGAATGAAAGACAACAAGATTTGGCAGTTATCCTTACTTGGTAATAACGACAACTGTAGCAGCAGTCGTGGCCTAGTGGTAACGACCGCGACACAGACCGGCTCTTTACTTTGGGTAAATGATTTAATCATCACTGCTCTCAAAACGGTGAATGAATTCATCGTGAGGAAACCGGCATGTCATAGAACCAAAAAATTCAATAACATGTGACATCTACCAACTCGCACTGGGTCCGCGTGGTGGATTACGGCCACTCACTGAGAGGAGGCCTTAGTCCCAACAGTGATAACATTATAGGCTGATTATGCTATAAAGCTACCGACGTGTTCTTGCCCGCTCGGAAAATTTAATTTCACACTAAACTTGTATTGACGGATCGACTACTTTCGGACGGGACCGTATCTTCGTTGGCGGACTAAAACAGTAGACTCCCAGCTCAAGCTCAAGTTGATGTGCGGCCTACTGTACTTACACCTTCCTATCCGATTGTGTATGAAAATGTGTTATCGCTTGGACTAAACATAAATGTAACATTGTATTCCCCGAAAATTTAATTTAATTCATAGAAAATTAAAAAAAACACGCTTTAAAAACCAAACTAAAAAAGTAAAAAATAATTTGATTTTATTAAAAAGCGTAGGGTGCTTTTTGAGGTATTTTTATTATCGGTTAATATCAAGCACCCCACGCTTTTTAATAGAATTAAATTATTTTCTACTTTTTTAGTTTGGTTTATAACTCGTGTTTTTTTAATTTTTTAAACTAGGTATTATTTATTTGAATTTTTTTAGTTCTGCTAACTACAAAAGCGTGATTTTTCAGTTTTTTCTCATTTTTTTTATTATTGAATTGTCATCGGTCCTCGATAAATCTACAAAGTTTAAATCGTTTTAAGTGGTTCAAAATCATGTCCAAAAAAAGAATTGGTTACAAACAAACTAACATACAGGTGAAGCTAATAAAAGCTTGTTAAAAACAGGTCATTTATCAAATTAAATTTCTTTCGAAAACATCCATCGGATTCTTACTAAACTTCAACTACATCCGACTACTGTTACTTAGTTTTTTTGGTGACTGTACCTACTGTAGCGTAAAACCGCTACGGTTAAAACCTCTTCCAATCCTAATCCAAACTTTTCAGTAAAATTTTTTTTCTTCTTAGTTGTTATTCTCATTTGAACTAGGAATCGGTGAAAAATCGTCGGATGTTTGCTTTCTGACGGGGCACTACGTTTTTGGGACTCGATACGTGATGGTCGTGCTTATTTTTTTGTGATTATTGAAATTATAAAGTGTTTAAGGTGTAAGCCTTATAAAATCTTATGTGGAAAACAAAGTAAAATAGCACAAGTTTATCTGTATTACCTATGTGTGATTTTTTTGTTTAATTTGGTATGTATTGTCGTTTTTTTTTCTTTTCGATCTATTTCACTCATAATTAATCAAAGATTCAGCTTGTATCGGTGGTCTGAAGTTTCTTTTTTGTTTAGATCCCGTTACAAGCCAATTTTTGGCTCCACCCTACTGGCAAGCGACGTCGGCTACCGACGACGGAAGTCGGGGTGCTCTCGCACATCACGTGCCAAGACGTCTTCCTCTAAGGGTTGAGGCGTATACGAGGCAGACGCGGACTCCGCAGCTCTGTGGCTCCGTGATTTCTTCGTTTCACCCGACAGACGTGTTCAGCCGTCCAGGATTTATCCATGTTTTTCGCAGCAAGAGCTTTATTTTAAAAGTGCACCTGATTTATATATTTCCTTTCAAAAATTCTCATGTCAAAAACTCGACAACTTTCTAACATATGGCCTGTCAAGACGCGTTTGATTCACTTAGTATTTTTGTAATTGAAATTACCCTTATTGCTTATTCGCCTAGCTATAACCGTTTGCAAACGATTTTTTTGTTAGGTCAAGTTAAAAATATTTGCGTAAATTCTTTTAATAACATTTTTTTTCTCACCACTAAGTTAACCCACGCCACACAAAGGTCCCAAAAATCATTTTTTTTTTAAAATAGCTAATTTAATCTTTTTATATATTTTAATTACTTGTCTTTTATACCTTTTTTTTTCTCCTTTAAAAAAATCAAAATTAAACGTATTAAGTAGCGGTTTGTGTTTCACTATTACTTTCAAATTTTTTACGCTACACTACCTATAGTAGGTACACCCCTTTTCGCCAGTTATGTTTGAATCCCATGTAATTGGGGGTGAGTGCTCGGACCTTGTCACATTAATCAGGTTACTTGTCTATGGATTGTCAGTTGTTGCTGGTTGCTAGTTGCCGTAGCTGTCTTGCCTTCATTTGTCGTCATTTCTGACGACGCGATTTGCATCGCCCCTTGGCATGCCTGGAGGCAAAAAGTTACACGGTATGCCTGGTGGGTCTGTCAGACCCAGATTTTTAAACTTTTTTTTGAATATTTTTCAAAATGAAAAAATATTACAAATCAACAACTATTTTTTTTACTCAGGTAGCGTTTGTTAACAAAAAAATAGACTTCGTTCCTCTTATAAAATACATACATTACTAAACTAAATAAATCTCAATCAGACTATATTATAAAATATAAGGCACTTCAATGAACTTATAAATAACTGTGGAATATTATGTCTCTATCAACATTTTCTAGGGCTCTGGTTCGGAAGCAAGGAAGTTCCACATTAGAAAATTGCATGATCCAGTCTTAAAGGACTCACAAATAATATATACCCATTGTATTTTGCAGATCTTTAATGACTGGGCATACGTAGAATCTTCGTTTTATATCAGGAGTCGATTTTTTTTTTTGGCAAATTAGGTTAAATTGCTATTTATTCGAAACTTCAAACTCAAACTCAAAGCATTTATTTCAATTAAACCATTTACAGGCACTTTTGAATTGTCAAAAAGTCGACCAGTTGGAAAGTTGAAGCTAGTTCTTAAAACTTCTCCGAAGATATTTATTATAGAATAATTTTGCAGTATTGAGCATCCAGAAAAACCGCGTCATCGTAAGATCGCCGCGTCTAGTAATCAATTACTAATAACATCATCGTACAGATGGCTCCCGATTTTGAAACTAAAATAAAATAACAAATATTATTTTTAAGAACAAAAATAACATCAATTTATTTACGAAAATACTACAAAAAATATTTACTCAAAAAGTCACACCGTAAAGAGTCGGATCCGTGAGAGTCACGCAAACGACACACGTCCAGCATCAACGGCAGCGTGCTCCGGACTGAGGTAGAGGGGCGGAGGGCGTCTAGCGATTTATAATAACGGTCAGTTACTGAGTGCGTTTAGGCGCGAAGTTCAAATTTGAATGAAAAACAACGGTTTTTATATAGAGGTGGGTCTGACAGACCCTACCGGCATACCGAGGGTTATAAGACAAGATTCTAAACTTGAGACCAAAATATGACTAAGGTTTTCGTAAGCCAAATGTACCTACCTACTAATAGGCTGGAGGGGTGTGTGCAAACAATTAATCGTACAAATAAATAAAATTGAAGTGTCTGTTTATAATGTCAAAATAACACAAAAGCAATTTCTTTTTTGTCTGTTTGTTCCGGCTAATCTCCGAAACGAATGGCCGGATTTTGATGAACTTTGGTGTGGGTACACTTTGAACTCTGGGAAAGAACATAGGCTTTTTATCGACATATTACGCGAGTGAGGTTGATCCAGAAAATGGTACCTACTACTTCTGGATACGGCTCGCATTGTTAGGAACGCATTGCTTGAACCCTGTTCCTGGGCTACATTTTTTTAAATAATATTATGTTATACTACGTTTGAAATCATTCGGGAACGTAACAATAATTGTTTTGACTTCTGGCACTGATTTCTGATACAATGACACAGATGCGACAATTAAATTATTGAAAACGCAAGTAATATCTACTTTATGCGAGGGAACCGGCGACTGGGACCGCAACCGAGGACCTAGACGCCGGATCCATTTAATATTAATGTTTTCTTCCGGCGACTGGGACCACCCGTATTTGTATAAGAAAATCTAAGCTGTTGAAGCCAAAAACTGTACAGTCAAACGAAAAAGTGTTTAAAATTTTAACTAAAGAAAAGAACTCTTTCATTCGAAAACATCATTTATTTATATCTAAGTATATAAATAAAACAAAATCGGCTTATTTACACCATTAATAACTCAAGAAAACAGAAAAAAAACCAAACTAAGCTTATTTCGCGAAAAAATTTGGATAATTAATTTTCTCATACATTTTGTGTGACAGCTAGAAAACGCTTTATGCCTTCGAAGTACCAGGTTGTCATAACTTGGTAGGAGCTCACCAAACATAGGAGTAATCATATTGAAAATAATCACTAAACAGTTGTAGTTTCGTTTCTTTAATTATTACATTTAAAAAAAAATCGTTTGACTGTACTGTTTTTGGCTTAAACAATAGACGTTTTTTATTCGTTCACGGGTCCCAGTCGCCGGAAGATATACAGAAATATCAGATCCGGCGACTGGGACCGCGGTTCCAGTTAATTGCGATCCCAGTCGGAATCCTCTTTTATACCGTTTAGTCCATTCTCGGCCCCTCGACCCCCAATAAATAATGTGTCCACTGGATCCCTGACTATAGTTTATTCTCAACCCTTGGAGGTCGAGAGTGGATGTGGATTTTATTTTCCAGCCAAGTTTTAGTTTCCTCTCGACCCCAAAATAGTCTGTACCTTATTGTACCAAAATACCAAGTACCTAAAATTAATATTTTAGGTACTTACCGAACTAGGGGTCGAAATTTGGCGACGTATACCTAACTGTCTTTTATATGAAAATTCAGTCTCACCCCCTGGGGGTCGAGTGTGAACTATGTTTAAGGGTTGAGAGGAAACAAATACTTTTTTAAGGGTTTGAAGGGCCGAGAGTGGACTAAACCAAAAACACTTTATGCTTACCTATTCTGTTAAGAGTGCACTATTAATGGACATGGACACACAAAATTTGACCTTATTTCCGAACAGAGGGATTCAATTTGCTTGTGTCGGGAAAAAGAATTTGCCTGCCTATACTCATAATACCTAGGTACTGTAAAGGTTTGTTGCTTATAGCATGCAACCTTTATGTTAATACAGGCCAGTAATGGAATGACTGTCACATTTGAACTATCAAGATGATGAGACTAGGATTCTATCCGTCAAAGAGTATAGGATTAGTTTGATCCTCAGAAAATATATTTAATAATTATTATCAGGCGCGGCCTTGTAAAAGTCTGATCTTATTTAAATAGACGAAGTTAAACTCTATTAACTATTTTATTTATAGTTGGAACCTTTCGGTTTCAACAGTACCTACTCTACTAGGGTTTGTGAAAGTTTTAAAGGTACTTCCGTATCTAAAATCAGACACAAAACTAAAATAACGTGTCACGTTACATCAAACTTTATTAAAAAAAGCAAAACAATTAAAACGTAATCCTATTTCCGAAAATAGTTTTTTTTTACCTCCCATGAAAATTGGAAAGTAGAAAAACAATAGGTACATTGCACACAATAAACACATCGTCCTTTTCAAAACTCATTTCATTCATTGCAATGCAACACTTTTTATAAAGAGCTAACAATGTGGGGGTTATTTTTTTTTTTCGTGTCTATCTACAGCATATTGTTTTTAGCAAAAGTATTTTGACAAAACACTTTTCGTTTACAATTTTATTAACTGTTCCTGCTACAGGCATAACCATTTTAATTATTTTCACACATTTTCTTTTTTTGTGTCACAATTTTTTTCGAGATTTATTGTAATAAGAACTGTTCACGTGCATTCTCAGCACCACCACCTGGGTCAGCCGAAGATAAGCTTCTAAAAGACATGTGACAGCTCAAAACTCTCTTACAATTCAGTACCTAGTATCAGAGTTCATGCATGGGTGAATAATTGTGGCTATTACCTCAAATGCCAATAAACCTAGTGGTTATGTATCAATACAAACCATCTCTGGTTTAATGATACCTACAAATAAACGAACTTGTATTAAGACAATATTTACGAATAGATAAAAAAAAAATGTTGAAATACACAAATTTGAACCATTTTTACACAGTGATATTGTTACATACTGTCTATCAAAACTTATAAAAAAAATATTCACATTTTTCAAACCTGAACTCCTGAATTTTATTTTTACAATTTTTATTTGTTCACATTCACAGGATTTTTGTACAGTTTTACATTGTTGAATTTACCCGTATTCAAACTCCGATCTTTTATTTTCATCGTTTTATTGTAACCTGAATTCCTGTATTTTATTTTAGAATTTTTTATTCGTTCAATTACACTGTAACAGCTGTTCTTAACTACACAAACTTTCGAACACGGCCTTAATCCGGCTCTTGCACAAGCTACTCAAAATATGTACGCCTCCCAAAGCGCATGTTGACGTTTGTCCGACGTTCCGTTGTAGCCTAACGAAGCAACACGGTAAGCTAGGCTCCAACCTGTGCCTACTTTTACTGCAGACCAAAATAAACTACAAAAAAAAGTCGACACATGTCGACACCCGGCTGGAGCGAAGTTTCTTTCAATGTAAATTTTGAGTTAAGTAGATTATAGCTTGTGGCTAGGTAGTAATAGCCGCACATAAATAAGGTTAAGCTGCGCTCGCCGCGGTTGGTCCGTGGATGGGTGAGTATCTTTACATAGCCCCTCCGTGCCTCGGAAAGCACTTTATGCTGCTGGTCCCGGCTGTCATCCGTGGATCTTTGACAGCCGTTTCCGGTCGTCAGAAGCCCGAAAGTGTGACAACCAGTCTTACCAATGGTTATCGTATTACGTTAGTATTCAGCTGCATCCGGTTAGACTGGAAGCTGACCCCAACATAGTTGGTAAAAGGCTAGGCAGATGATGATGAACAACGTTTGAGTAGAACAAATAAAAATAAAATAAACATACCATAGCAACAGTGTCGTGACGATCAAAATGTTCTGCCAGGGGTGCGGGTTGTTCGAAAGAGATACCGCGGCCCTTGGCACACAGGCAACTGAGAGAACACGGGTGGCTTTTAGTCAGTAAAAGTCTGACACGCCCTCCTGCTCCATCCAGAGCGGGAGAAGTTATTTGATGATAACCCACCCAAAAAAAACGGGCAAAATATTACAGCTTTTTCTGTGTACCTCCCATTCGCCAAGTGTACAGAGTATAATGTGATAAACAAGTTCTTTCCAAAGATAACTTTAAGTCCTATTTTCCAATAACGCAGATCAGGCTTTAGAATTATTATCACCTCTCAATAGAATAGAATAATATTCATCAAGGTGTTATTAACAGAATTATGATCTACTATATAGCTTCCGCCCGCGACTTCGCCCGCGTGGAAGTCGGAAATTATCCCACGGGAACGTACGTACTACCGGGATAAAAAGTATCCTATGTGTTAATCCAGGTTATAAACTACCTGTGTAGGTACCAAATTTCATCTAAATCCGTTCGGTCGTTTTTGCGTGATTGAGTAATAAAAACATCCAAACTTTCACATTTATAGAATTATAGTAGAAAGGATGATGAGTTTCACCAATTGGCACACAAAATGAAATATTTAAATATGTTAAATGTAATAATTTTAAACGACACATAACTGTGTTAAAATTAATATATCTAACTAGCTTTTGTTAGCGGCTTCGCCTGCGCGGATCTTTCATCCCCTATTTAAGTCCCTTAGGGGTTGAATTGCAAAAAATTCTTCTATTTCCTTGTCTACAATAAAAAGGGAAATTCTGTGCAAAAATTCAGCTTTCTAGGTCCAAGGGTTTGGGCTGGGCGTTGATTAGTCAGTCAGTCAGGACTTTTCCTTTTTATATAGGTAGATAAATAACGCTGGTGAAATCTTAACAATAATAGAGAGGTGCACATAAGTAATGTCCTTTTATGAACCAACTAATAACTGCGAATAAGCCATTTATGTAGTTTGTGTTTTTTAATTGTTTCCCGAGGGACGCTTAATTCTTTTAGAATATTAGTGAGTGTTTTAATTGGTCAATGAAAAAACCATTCTCTGTTTTTCTGAAAGGAACTGTGTAGCAATATGAGATCGAGTCAAAGGTCGCAGGCACGTTCGTAGTAAGACTTTGTTTCTCAATTCTATTTAACTGAGAACATTCTGTTATTTTGCCACACGAAGAAACGGAAAAAAACAATGTTTTTTAAATTATATCTTTTTTGATATCAATTTCATACATAAAATGGTACCACTACCTTAAAATCTAAGAAGGGTGCCGCCATTTTAAAATTTGTTGCGCAATTTCGGAACGATACTATGACGAAATCTCGGAGAAAAATGTCGCCATATTGAATTTTGATTACTGTCATGTCTTTAGTGTTACTCACAAGATTAAGAAAAATCGGTTTACTTTAGAATCATCAAAACCAGCTTACGCGTTTTGTCTCTAGAGCGCCACAAATGAACAAACGTGCATACATAGGCTGATAAACAGAAAACCTTCCTTTTCGTTGCGCTGTCAAAAACACTCAACCTAGGAAGTCCAGACATTTCTTACGAATCAGATTAAATAAGAACAATGCAGGGTAATATGTGAAATAGCCTTTTGAGGAAAGAGCTATGCAGATTTGAGTGGAGCTGTCCGGTCAGTTGGCACGCATGAATAAATGATCACATAGCTCAGACGTATCTTAGGCAGCTCTGTGGACTGTCACGACACGAGAGCAGGACATGTGGGCAGGCTCGAAATGCCGGACGGTCATGAAATCTTGATGTTACAAAACAACTCATAAATAGCATTCCAGGCTAAAAAAGGAACGATTTAATTAATAATAACTTGATTTAGTTTAGTCAGGTTAAAAAGAACAATTTAATTAATAATAACTTGATTTAGTTAGGTCAGGTTAAAAAGAACGATTTAATTAATAATAACTTGATTTAGTTAGGTCAGGTTAAAAAAAAAATGATTTAATTAATAATAACTTGATTTAGTTTAGTCAGGTTAAAAAGAACAATTTAATTAATAATAACTTGATTTAGTTAGGTCAGGTTAAAAAGAACGATTTAATTAATAATAACTTGATTTAGTTAGGTCAGGTTAATAATAACGATTTAATTAATTATAACTTGATATAGTTAGGTCAGGTTAAAAAGAACGATTTAATTAATAATAATTTGATTTAGTAAGGTCAGGTTAAAAATAACGATTTAATTAATAATAACTTGATTTAGTTAGGTCAGGTTAAAAAGAACGATTTAATTAATAATAACTTGATTTAGTTAGGTCAGGTTAAAAAGAACGATGTAATTAATAATAACTTGATTTAGTTAGGTCAGGTTAATAATAACGATTTAATTAATTATAACTTGATATAGTTAGGTTAGGTTAAAAAGAACGATTTAATTAATAATAATTTGATTTAGTTAGGTCAGGTTAAAAATAACGATTTAATTAATAATAACGTGATTTAGTTTAGTCAGGTTAATAAGAACGATTTAATTAATAATAATTTGATTTAGTTAGGTCAGGTTAAAAATAACGATTTAATTAATAATAACTTGATTTAGTTTAGTCAGGTTAAAAAGAACGATTTATTTAATAATCACTTGATTTAGTTACGTCAGGCTAAAAAGGAACGATTTAATTCAATCAATAACATAAAAAACATAACATTACGCCTGGGTTCCCTGAAGGGTTCGACAGAGGCGTGTGTACCTACCTATTGTACCCACATTTCGCCAGTTATGATTAAGTTTCATGTAATGGGTTGCGAGCCTATTGACCTCAACTATTCTAATAATACTGCCATTTTAATCCTACTAATAAAGTTTGTGAAGATAATTGGATGTTCGTTACTCAATCATGCAAAAACGGCTGCACGGATTTGGATGAAATTTGGCACACAGATAGATTATAATCTAGATTAACAAATAGGATAGTTTTTATCCCGGTACTACGTTTTTGTGGAATAATTTCCGAACTCCACGCGGGCGAATCGCGGGCGGAAGCTAGTAATAAAGTTATTTAATCTTGGGTCAGTTATAATTAGATAGACAAATTGTCTTCAAATAAGGGCGAAGAGTGAGACTCAAAACTCTCTAAATGTCTTTTTTTAACAATAACTTCATCCTCATCATCGTCATCTGCCTAGGCTAATCCCAACCATGTTGGGGTCGGCTTCCAATCTGACCGGATGCAGCTGAATACCAGTAAGTATTTTACATGGAGCGACTGCATATCTGACCTCCACAACCCAGTTACTAGGTAATACAATACCCTTTGGTAAGACTGATTGTCACAATTTCGGGACTTTTCGGCTTCTGACGATGTCAAAGATCCGCGAACAACAGCTGAAGGGCTGCCAGAGACAGGCGCGATGCGACAGTGCGACGCGATTCTGATAGAACAAATTCCAAGGAATTTTCATAGAAATCGGTCCAAGTATTAGTGTCGCGTCGCGCCTGTCTGTGGGAGCCCTAACGTCCTTTGTGAGGCACAGAGGGGTCTTGGTATGTAGACATGGTCACCCATCTACGGCCTAATCGCGGCAAGCGTAGCTTAACCTGATCGATCGACCCGTGCGGCTATTATTACTTAGACACAAGACCCTCAATAACTTCATCCCACAAAACTTAATATTAAAGCTTTAAAAAATCCACGCTATATTTAATGTCAATTTAGACCTTTTAAACATAACTGAAACAGTACATTCTCTGTTTTAATACGCTCAATAAATAATAAAACGGCAGACTTCATTGCAAGTTGAATATAAATTGTGTAATTAAACTTAAATGCTTGGTATAAACTAAATACAGAAGCGGGGATGTACAGACAGACATTGTATTACTATGTATAGTGATGTATATTTATTCAAAATGGACTACTTAGATATTTATATGAGGACGGGTGTGCTATGTGCGGGCTTGGGAGATGCTAATGCAATCGATTACTTCTCTTTCTTTCTTTCTTTCGTCAATGGAGTTTAGAGCTTTGGATTTTTTGTAGGCAATTTAGCGAGGCGTGGAATTACATTACAATTAGAATTACAATTTACATTGTTTTATGTACATATTTAAGTAGGTATGTTATATATTATTGTATTGTATTAATAAGTTTACACATGTGGGTTTTGAATATTAAATGCACTGGAGTATAGGATGAATACGTTTTTGAAGTGGAATCTTCTTTAGGCGCGTTGGACATTTTTTGAGACGGGAAAAAACAATTGAACTCGCGACACTTACCAATACCACTGATAACACGAACGTAAAGAACGAACAACGTTGAACGTACGTTGAACGTTTTTTATTCTGACGATTCAAATAATATTTCCTGACGAGTCAAAAAATACACACGTATTTGTTCAAGTTTTCACCACCGTTGCCAGAGTGCCACCGTTTTTTTTTTTTGAATTTTTGGAATTTAACCGAACTTATATTTTTCTTAAAAATGCAAATCCTACTAGTTACCAAAAAATAAGTCAGACTGATCTGACTATAGGCCTGCACTCTAGTTGCGTAACAAATAACTAAGACCTATAATCTGCTGATCTGACTATAGGCCTGCAATCTAGTTGCGTAACAAATAACTAAGACCTATAATCTGCTGATCTGACTATAGGCCTGCAATCTAGTTGCGTAACAAATAACTAAGACCTATAATCTGCTGATCTGACTATAGGCCTGCAATCTAGTTGCGTAACAAATAAGTCAGACCTATAATCTGCTGATCTGACAATAGGTCTGCACTCTAGTTGAGTAACAAATAACTAAGACCTATAATCTGCTGATCTGACAATAGGTCTGCACTCTACTTGAGTAACAAATAACTAAGACCTATAATCTGCTGATCTGACAATAGGTCTGCACTCTAGTTGAGTAACAAATAACTAAGACCTATAATCTGCTGATCTGACAATAGGTCTGCACTCTAGTTGAGTAACAAATAACTAAGACCTATAATCTGCTGATCTGACAATAGGTCTGCACTCTAGTTGAGTAACAAATAACTAAGACCTATAATCTGCTGATCTGACAATAGGTCTGCACTCTAGTTGAGTAACAAATAACTAAGACCTATAATCTGCTGATCTGACAATAGGTCTGCACTCTAGTTGAGTAACAAATAAGTCAGACCTATAATCTGCTGATCTGACAATAGGTCTGCACTCTAGTTGAGTAACAAATAACTAAGACCTATAATCTGCTGATCTATAGTCATAGGTCTGCACACTTTGAAGGATATTGCTAATCCATTGCTTTGTTCGACAAATTTGTCTGTTTAACAACGTCAATGACTCATTGAGTGTTGTTGAACTGTCAAAATGAAAGCCATTCTTACTGTTAGCGTTTTACGCAATAACCTCGCTGAAGGGCCCTTGGAACTCCACAATGTATGTTAAATAATAAGTTATTCAGAACCGGAACATCGCGAGAAAAAGTTTATCCAGCACTAGGGATGGGACGTCACTTAAATAAAACGGAGTATATTAAAATTGAATCTACAGAAGCGAATGTATTCTTTGGTTAAGGAAAAATCTTTGGAAAAGTTTGGTCACTATTAAGTTATCCAAGCTTCATTACTTAATTCGAAATAACAGTTCCTAAACTATCTAAACTGCCTTTGAAAAAAAAAACAGAATTCTGTTGTTCAACTTGCTCATGAATTTGGCTATCAAATGGAAAACGATTTTTTCAAATTCGACTGTATGGTAGGTAGTTTCAGAGATTACCCCGTAAATTCAAACTTACAAATAACTCTTTATAATATAAAGTATAGATAAATGTTACCCCGGAATAGCAAACGAATGGAGTCGCCAGTCCTCATGCACGAAACTCATAATTACTCATAAGAGAGCACAACACGCGACAGGAACCAATCGGAAGCAGCGACGCGACGCCGGGGTTCATCTAATAACTGACGATTATTTCCTTTACTCGGTAATTCGATGATAGAGGAAATGTATGAGCGTTCCATTTGCTTAGTTGTGTATCCACTCTGTGGCTGCGTTCCTTTCTATAACAATGTTAGTCACAGTGATTGCCACAGACCACAGCTGCCACCATTTGCATTGCAGGCAGAACGAGATAGATACTATATCATTTGATGACTTTCGCGACTTATCGTGTGGTAGATCGTAGGTACAAACCCAGACAGGTGCTTTACTTTGGGAGAATTATTTAATCTTAGTGGTCTCAAACCGGTAAAGGAAAATATCGAGAGGAAAAAATCGTGACCAAGAATCAAAAATTAGAAGACATGTGACATCTACCAACCCGCACTTGGCCCGTGTGGTGGATTACGACCCATTTCGTCTCACAGAGAGGAGACCTTTGCCCCAGGAGTGGAAGATATTATGGTTCAAAATCATGTTACACAGGTTGTCTCCCAATGCTAGCCAAAAGCCAGTCCCACAAAACCCAAAAAATCAAACAAACCGACTCAAAAACACAATGTCCGGCACGCGTCACATTCGGATACACGACATAAACACCGACAGTGGTACACTTATACATGAAATCAGCACTGGTCGTTCTTGTGTCTACATTCGTCTGACACAATGCTCCCTGTGACTCACAATAGCGAATTATGTATTATTTTAAATTGACGTAATTGAAAAATATGCAGCCGCTCGCGCGCAGCGCACGAATAAATTGATTCATGTATAATAATAACAACGAGTAAATAATTAAATAGATGGGACTCTGTGGGGCCACGACGGCAATTGCCTACGAGTATTATTTAAAACGTGCGCATTGAATGCAATGTTAAAAATGAGATACAATAAATGATAACGTGCCTTTTTTTATTTGGACGCTTTTGCATAAAGTAACTAGTTTTAAGTGTTTTAACGGAGGCTTGTGGCTAAGTAATAACAGCCGTACGGGTCGATCAATCAGGTTAAGAGACGCTTGCCGCGGTTGGTCCGTGGATGGGTGACCATCTCTACATACCACGACCCCTCCGTGCCTCGAAAAGTACGTTAAGCCGTTGGTCCCGGCTGTCATTCGTGGATCATTGACAGTCGTTACGAGTCGTCAGAAGCCCGAAAGTCTGACAACCAATCTTACCATGGGGTATCGTGTTACCCAGTAACTTGGTTGTGGAGGTCAGATAGGCAGTCGCTCCATGTAAAATACTGGTATTCAGCTACATCTGGACTGGAAGCCGACTCCAACATAGCTGTGAATGTTTCGTGAGGTTCCTGTTTCGGATAAGGCGGGAGGAAACGCAAGGGTGTTACCACTGCATAGATGGCCCGGAGGACACGGTGAAGCATACGGCGGAGGTCTGCCCGGCTTGAGCGGAGCTCCGCCTTGTCTTCGTGGAGGCGATCGGCGGCGGCGATGTCTCGCGTCCGGCCCCTGGTCCAGGCCATGGTACGGAGCAAGATTGCATGGGTAGTCGCACTTCCTACTGCGAAGCAGTAATGCTCGCGAAGAGGGAGACGGTGCACGTGAGGGAGAGGCAAAATATGCGCCCTCACGGCCCTAATCGCCGCAGGAGATGCCCTGGGCGTAGGGAATCGCAGACCGATTTCCAGCTACGGTAGGCGCGGGCTTGCAGACGACGAGTAATGGGTAGCTCACTGTCCGGTATGGACCGACCCCTGCCCGAGTTGACGCGTTGTGTTCCATGCGCGCCCCAAAGAGATGTCAGCACCAACTGGTGGGATCCGCAAGGGCCGATGCCTGCCAGGGGTGTGGGTTGTTCGAAAGAGATACCGTGGCCCCTGGCACGCAGGCAACTGAAGGCAACCGACCCACAAAACAAAAATATCTGTGAAAACCCTAGGCGATGATGACGATGAACTGGTTTTAACGGAGTGTGAACTTTCGAGGAATAGTTTCAGATAATGTTCTGAGTGTTGTTATTAATGTCTCATTAAGTAACAAACTGTTCGCAATGTGGGGACAACCATACGATAATGAATAAACACATTGGTAACAACTAATGCAATGGGGAATTTTGACACTGTCGAATAAACTGTAACATCGAAAACACTACAAAGTGAAAAATTACTTTATATTCGGAAATCAGTATCAGCATCTTTGGATCTGTGTTTTAGTTTTTTGCCACCGACTTGCAAAATTAAAGTTATTCTACCCTTTGTAATGCTTTTTTAGGAAGTCGGTGCCAAAATCTAAAAATACAGATCCAAAGACTGATTTCCGAAAATAAAGTTATTTTGTTACTATCTATTAAACAAAGTTTTATTACCCTATCTAGTAAACAAAGTAGTTTCGGAATCGGCCTACAATTGCCGGAGATATCATGGAAAGAACATAAGAAAAAATACCCACAAACTGAGAACCAAGTTGAGGTAAAAATATAACTAACTATTAAAAAAAAACAAATACAGACTAAGTAGGAACTAGGAATAACTAATCTCGAACCGGCGTACATATTAACAATGCTATCTAGATTGTTCTGACCTAAAAAATCGCAACAGTTCATTAAACACTGAGATCGCTGTCATCGGTACCTCGGCCACGTTTATAGCTTCATGATGAGTCACATTTAATTGGTATAACAACAAATATACCTAATGGTGGACTTGTTTACTCTATGACAGCGCGGAGGGCCATCGTACCATGTCGCTCACTAAAACGAATGAAGTGAACGTTATTAACAGGACCACGTTAGAAACATTGTACGTACACTAGCGTGAATAAAAAGTGTACATAACGTGGGAAGCGTTCACTGAAGTTATTCTTAAACGATAATAATGTGTGGTGCGGTAGTAAAAAACTAGTACAGGTAGTTATAGAAATATATATACTATCGGAATAATGAGTAAGTTTTAAGGTTTCAAGAAGCTTATTGGTCCATTCGCACGAATTCAGGCGAAGAACCCACCAGCCGTGAAGCCGTTCAAATCTTAGTAGTCCGAAGAAGGTAAAACAACTGGAGACATCGTTGTTAAATTTCAGTCAGACTCTAAAGTACGTTTGACATTCGTACTAATACTATAAATGTGAAAGTTTGTATGTTTGATTGTTGAGATGTTTGGGTGTTTGTTACTCAATCACACAAAAACGGCTGATCGGGTTTGGATGAAATTTGTAACACAAATAGGATACTTTAATCCCAGTAGAACGTTCCGAAGCCGCTGGCGAAAGCTAATGTGTGATAATACTACCATATTTTGAAGCAAACTAGAATCGCTTTCAATAAAACTTTCCTCATGTTTCTTTATATGTGGTGGGGAAGAGGATAAATGGGTAAATAGACAAACATACTTTCCATATTTATGACAGCTATAAGTTCTCCGCAACCCGACTCAAAGTCAACAGGTTTAACTTTAAAGACACAGAAAACTAAAATACATGCAATTCCATACAACACAGCGCAAATAATTTTAACGTCGTAATTAAATTTCAACTTTATCTCATTCGTTTAAAAGCTATATTTATATGTGCGGTTGATTAAAAAGTTGCCATGTGTTTACAAACGAGTGTTCTATCGAGCTAGTTGCGCTTCTCACTTAATTAGCAACTTACTTTCTTAATATACATAACTGTGTGCCTGTGTATGCATATGTAGGTTAATACATATGTGCATAGACCACGTCCGGTACCACGATTCACTCGATAGCAATTGAAATGCCAATATAAATTCGCGTCGTTTTTTTGACTCGATTTTAGTGTAAATTATTTGTATTCATCATCTGCCGCATGTCAGACGACCAATGGGCCAAACTTCGACCCAATGGGTCCCTCCTAATGGCAAGCGACGTCGCGGTAGACGGAGATGGCGGGATGAGCTGGACTCCTTCAACAAGAACTGGTCACTAGCATGATTAAACAGAGAGAAGTGGAAGGAGGGTAGAGAGGTCTTTGCCCTGCAGTGGGACATCACAGGCTTTTAATAATAATTCATCATCTGTGTAGATTGTGTCTTCTTCCATATCTACTTCTCTATTAGTAGTCATAACCACCTCATCCCCTTTCCAGCCATCTTTCACGCATTCCAACCATCGTGTCTTTCCCACGACTGAAAAGTATCTAAGAAACTATTGTGACTATCTTTACATACCAAGACCCTTCCGGGAAAGCACGTTAAGCTCCCGGGTCGGTCATCAGAAGCCCGATAGTCTGACAATCAGGCTTACCAAAGGGTGTCTTATTACCAGTACCAGTAACTGGGTTGTCGAGGTCAGATAGGCAGGCGTTCCATGTAAGATACTGGTATTCATCTGAATTCGGTTAGACTGGATGCCAACCCCAACTTAGTTGGGAGATGGTTTGAGCAAATGATGAAAAAAATAGTTTCTTAGATACTTTTCAGTCGTGGGGAAGACACGACAGTTCGAATGCGTGCAAGAAGACATGGCTGGAAATGGGATGAGGTGGTTATGGCTACTATTAGAGAAGTAGATATCGAAGAAGAAAACTTGTTTTCGTGAGTTTTTGTCCTACTCCAGTGGCCGCCGAGGTGTCTGTGTAATTTTAGTATGTAGGTCCTTTGGCATAATTTCTGTGTTCGTGAACGGACGCCGTCGGTTGAGACTGGTCATCTCCTAACTTCCATGGCTTTATTTTAAATCTTATATTCAGAATTGTTTTTTTTATATTGTTCTCACTTATAGAAGCAACAAGAATAATGTTCCCGAGATTTTGTAATACTTAGCAAGATTTAAAAGAGTGTCCTTGGAGTTTCTTGCCCGTTCTTCTCGACTTTTTGACAATTATAAAGTGCCTGTAAATTGTTTAATTGAAATAAATGCTTTGAGTTTGAGTTTGAGTTTTGTGGCATGCACAAATCCATTCCTTCTCGCATTTGTAATTTAAGGCTTTCGCAAACAGGCGCGAGGCGACAGCACGACGCGACTCTAGTTGAAGAAATTCTATGAAAACTTCATGGACATTCTTCTAAGTACCAGGATCGCGTCGTTCAAAGTTAGGGGCTGCAAGTACCTACCTATACTGCAATTCAACAGTCGGCGCTGATCCGGTCTTTTATTTAGGCATTTATTTACAAAATGCGGTAAATATGATCTAAATAAAAGATTTAAGTAATTTAAAAGATTTTTTTAACCTTGCTTTGACCTCTTTAACTATATATTTCATATTATTTAGAATTTTTACAACTTTTATTACAGACTTTGCTGTAAAAACGGCACAAATTGCTGCATTTAAATACATTTCACAATGGTAAAACCTGCGCCCCACATGTAGGTCGGCCGATCCATTAGATAAGAGATACCTACTTATTGTTATTCCACAATCCAGTACTTATCTATCCTGCCTGTTGTACACGCGTGATATTCTTAGAATGTGAATACTGGTATAAAGCCAGAAACTTGCATCGTATAAATGATAAAGCTTGCAAGGTGTAAGTTTTCTGCCTGTGAAATACTAACTAATATGAAGCAACAATAAAAGCATCACCATCTGAACAGCGTTTGAACGATGCAAGTGATTTGTTACAACTTATGATGTGCCACAAGCAATTAAATCGTAACGTGTAAATCGACTTAAGGCTCCCGTAGACAGGCGTAACGCGACTTCAAAGACTTTGTAGAACAAATTAACACGAAGTTTTATAGAATTTGTTCTACTAGAGTCGTTGGTGCTCCTGTCAACGAGAGTCTTTATGTTTACTTAAATATACTGGGTTCTTATACTTTCATTCTCACGCAACGTAGAATACGTGTCTTTATCTCTCTATACATGGGCATGTAGGAAAATACAAACCTTTCGCATTCAGCTTTTTCTAAATGCACTATAAATACGCTTTTCAAATTGATTAAACTACCCTCTTTGACATTGTCAATTTGTTATATCACCATATTTGTCAGTGGGATTGCTGCTCCTAATGTGTCATAAGCAGAGGAAGATGCTGTTGAGAAGATTTTTTAGGTAAGTATTAGACAATAGCCCCATTCTGGCAACGAATAAGGTTCAAATCAGCGATGCGCTTGCTTTTGTTTGTTAGTGGAATCGAATGACCACCAAAATAAAATGCACGGCTCAGTGAAACAAGTTCCAAGGGCATCTTCAAATGAATGATCGGCTCAGTGGAACAATTTCCAGGGGCTTCTGTAGTGGATTGAATTCCCTTTATTATCATTACATACGAATTATATTTTTTATACTACGAATGTAGTATTTAAAAAAAATCGTCCAATAATTCCCAAATTTTTTAGTGCTAACAACACTCAAAAATTCGGGAATTATTGGACGAAAAATATTTTTGTGAGCTCTGATTTACGTTTGTATAAGCATGGTATCATATTTGAATAAGTCTTTTCTGTGATCATTTGACAATACACTCAATTTTCTGGCTTGTACCTATATGTAAAAGCCAAACTGTCCGTATGTCGTGTGTCATACATTTCGGAAAAGCCTCAAAAAGAATCTCCTGTGTCTTGTGCATTTATTTAAATCTAAGTAGAAAAAAGAATAGTTATCGACATCCCTCGTTTACTTTACTTTCTTGTCGATTCGTCACTTTGTTGAAATTATTGCCTGGTAATTTTATTTTATATTAGATCTTTAAATAAAAACGAGACCAAAAGGGAATAAAACGTGGGGCGAATAAGGTATAATCATATGTGGGGCGAAACTTGTGAGGCCAATTTTATTTACTAAAACGAAGATAATGCTACTCAATGTCTCCTTTGCATTGATTGCACGTTGTATTAGAAGTCAATAGACGTGGTTCGTACAGTCCTACTACAGTGTCGGACAGCAGCCCGTGCTGCGTCTCCCGTACCACGCGTATTGACCGCACTAAACAAGCTCGTGGAGGCCAGCGCAGACTGCGATCTGTTCGCCAATAAATTCGCCAATTTAATGGTTATGTACCTATATTTTTGTGAGAGTACTCGTAATAGTATTTATTTTTTGTTATTAGTTTAATTGTTATGTTTGTACTTATATATACTATGATTTATGTAATTGGTTTTTAAGCCGTGTAAATCTAATAAATAAATACAGAGCCGCGTTGTAGTATCTATCAAATTGTCGGTATTTAAATGACTTACATTGTCTAATTGCTTGCGTAATAACCGATTTAATTTGAAGACAGTAGGCTTAATAACAGCTTTGTTTAGTCAAATAAAAACTAATCTATCTAACAGACATAGAATAGTCAGCTTAGGGCAATATTCGTCGGCAGAATTATTGCTTGATAATGCATAATGGAATCTTACTTCGTATACACATAAAATGCAGGGTTTTAATTATATTTTGCATAACTATACATTTTTGACATTTAACTTTAAGCAAAGTATATAAATAAACCCTAACGTTACGAACGGTAGCACTCCTTCACAAAGTGACATTAGAAATTGCATTATCAGTGAAAATTAGGGATTCGTTCATGTAAAATAGACGACACGTTTGGGACTCCGATTGTCTGTGACACGCAACTAAAATCACAGCAGGAAAAATAACAAAAAACGAAATCTAATATGTTTTTTTTTTATCTGCCGTGATTTTTACTGGCGTATACATGAACTTTATACGTGAATCGCGAAAATAAGATTGTATCCGTGCCTAAAATTATGATAGAACTTGGTAATAAGAGGTTTAAGGCGAGGAGAAGTACTTAAAAAAATCGTAAATAACATAAAACACACAAATAATATGTGACAAAGAACAGAACATCGACGAAGAAGAACCAACAAAAAAGCAGTTGCAACTTATCATCAAAACTCCACCCATCCTCGAATTCACATGACAATAATATTTTTTATTGTTATTATAATTTTATTTCATCAACGAAAAAACATGCTAATAACATACGGAACTGCTTATATTGAACATAATTATAGTTGTGGGCTCTCGGTCCGATGGTTGCGGGGTTCCGTAGTGCCGAGAAGGGTAAATACCATGACCAAACATTTTGGTTATCGACGGTAGGGTTGGCAAACTATAACCGAAGTAAAACCAATAGGTTCGGTGTTCAAAAATAAAATGACGTAGGTAATCGAATTTGCATATCGAACTTTAGTGTTAAGTTCGACAAAGAGCTAAGTTTATTTTTTTGCTTTACAAGAATAGTTTGGGGCCAAGTAATACCAGCCGCAAGGGTGGATCGATTAGGTTAAGTTACGTTTGCCGCGGTTGGTCCATGGATGGGTGACCATCTTCACATACCAAGACTCTTCCATGCTTCGGAAAGCATGTTAAGCCGTTGATCCCGGCTGTCATTCTGACAGTAGTTACGGGTCGTCAGAAGGCCGAACAACCAGTTTAGCTAAGGGGTATCGTATTACCCAGTAAGTAGGTTGTGGAGGTCAGATAGGTAGTCGCTCCGGTTAGACTGGAAGCCGACACCAACATAGTTTCATAGATACTTTTCAGTCGTGGGGAAGACACGGCGCGGCGGTTGGAATGAGTGAAAGATGACATGGCTGTGAAGTTGGTGGGGTAGTTATGGCTACTAATAGAGAAGCATGGAAGACGAAAACTGGTTTTCATGAGTTTTCGTCCTACTCCATTGGTTCAAGTGTTAATTGGCAACACATAAAGCTTAACTGCAAGATTAACAGGCGAGTATTCGGTGCATCACTCGATGCCAAAAAGCCTGAGCGTTGCATGGGTGACGATATTACCCACAATTTGGTATCACGCGAAATAACACGTGAGACTGATACGTAGAATTGTATTGGAGGCTTTTGTTTCAATAGAATGGAGGGATAAGCTAAACGGTTATGGTTGAAGCTTTCGCTGGAGATGTAAAATGGTGTTTTATTCTGTCTTTAATTTCGAGACGCTTATTAGATTAAGTTCTTCAGAAAGCTCAGTTCCATAGTAGGTACTCGCAACCGGCGTGCGTGTATGACCAGATGTATGAACGTAAACGGGGCAAAGGAGTATGTAAGGGTCATAGCAGGTGGCGTGGCGTCTACCAATCGTCAAGGAAGAAGGAGGACAAATGAAAATTCAAGCTACATGAATTGTCCACACCTGTTAAGGCCAAAAACTTTCCAATTAGGTAATTATTACCAGAATTGAGTTGCCAAAGTTTACAAGTTAATACTGTAGACGTGTCAATTGAACACTATCAACGGTCTAATCGGTGTTCGAATCTGTAGCCAGCTTAAGACGCACATGATTTTAAAAAAAGCCTCTGTTGCCAGCTTAAGACGCCCACAATATGAAAATCATGTTATTTTAAAAATCAAAGCCTATCTACCGCCTTGCTACCAAGAATAGTAGAACCGGCAACAAAACAATATAAACCTTAATATCACCCCTCATGTTTAGTATAACTGTAAATTATACATTTGTGTATCATTATTTATTACTATAATAACAGGAGTAACATTCATAAAGAATAATAATATGGACATATTATTTTAACTTAGGTATAATCCACACGCGAGCAATTACTGTGCTCGCCAAATAACATAATAATATAAGAAAACGTATTATGATTCTAATTTGAAACCGTCAGCGTATCTTTATAATATAAATGATTGCTATAAGATTATTATAGGTACGCTATAGTTTTGAAAAACCCGATTAGAAAAATATAACGTTTAAACTACAGTCCGAGTCATCTCAAGGGCAGCCATGACAGTTCATTTTGCGAGTTGTGTAAATGAGTAGCGAGAATGCGTTGTCATTAATTACAGTGTAAGGTATAAAACCAGACATTATTGATGCGTTTTTTTTTTCATGCATGCATAGTATGTAATCATATCGTATTACCGCTGATACACTGAAAAGAGTCACAGTAAAGGTATTATTTCAACATTGACAACTTGAAAAGGTAGGTCAATGCTGTTGTCATTTATTAAATTAATTACTCCTGTTATGTACCCACTACAATACTAGGGTTTTTAACATTTCGTTTAATTAAACAGAGAAGTAAGTGTACTTAAATGTCAGCAACATATCGAACGACTAACGTCAAAACTCAAACATCGACGCAGCCCCTTAAGTTGAAATATGTATGCCAAATAAATATTTTGAATGCACCAGTTGTCATCCAAGCTTCACTCCACCACGATTTATTTTAGAAAGGCCGAAAAGTAAATAATGTGTAGTCAGTCGTTTACTATAAAAACAAAGGGGAAAGGTCTGTGACGATCAAATAAAAAAAGGTCCCGACTTCAAAGTTGTCCATTCAAATTCTCCAACTAAATATTGTCCTCTCTCTATTATTTTAAACAAAAAAGCTATTATATTTAGACTTTTCCTGTTAACTTGTCTTTGGTTTTGTTAGGTTTTAAAAGCAGGATCTTTCCTGACGAAATAGATGCTTAAAAATTCTTACTTTTAGATTTTTAAGCTTCTAGCATTTGGACAGTATAATGTGACAATTAACAGCGACCGCAATTTTCAAGGTTAACTTCGGATGAGATTTTAATCAGGTCGAGAGCTAATTTGCTGTCTAGAGACCAACAAAGTGTATGTTAATGGAGATTCTATATATTTTTAGATGGTGGATGCGCCACTACCTAGTGGCGAACCACTTCTAGCACCAGCATCTAGCGTAATTGCAAAATTCCAGTGACTTACGAGCACGGTTTTTTATTAAAGTTAAGTTGGTAAAATGTTCATAGATTAATATAGGATAACTGTAAGCTTCACTGGGTTCCTGGTAAGCAAAAAACCACGAAGGATTTGTTCAAAACAATCTTGTCGGGAAGCCTTGGTCAGTCAAAACTGACCATTTTGCAGGTCTCTGTCCTGTCTTCTGCATTGGCAGAAAACAGGTGGATGCGCCACTACCTAGTGGCGAACCACTTCTAGCACCAGCATCTAGCGTAATTGCAAAATTCCAGTGACTTACGAGCACGGTTTTTTATTAAAGTTAAGTTGGTAAAATGTTCATAGATTAATATAGGATAACTGTAAGCTTCACTGGGTTCCTGGTAAGCAAAAAACCACGAAGGATTTGTTCAAAACAATCTTGTCGGGAAGCCTTGGTCAGTCAAAACTGACCATTTTGCAGGTCTCTGTCCTGTCTTCTGCATTGGCAGAAAACAGGACAGAGACCTGCAAAATGGAGGGGTACTTATAAAAGGATGACGTTTTGGATGACGACTCTGACATTTCACAAGTGCTCATGTAGGTATAAGTGAACTAAAATATTTTGATTGATTTTGACATCCACAATGTTTTTTGGTACAACAATCAAACTCCAGGGTGACTAATACGAATATTAGATACTGATCCTTGCCAAATATGACCTAATATCCTTTTTACGCCGTTAGGCAACAATAGAATCTACAGCTTGAGGGATTAGCACATACTGACGGTGTGTGCACCAAATAGACTATGGAATGGGCAACTAGCGTCATCTTACTGACTCACCGGCCCTTTGACCAAAAGTGCCTGTAATTGGTTTATTTGAAATAACGGCTTTGAGTTTGAGTTAGATTATCACAAACTATAATATGAATACCTACATTAATTACCCACACATTTGTTATGTATAACATAATGATTAATATGATTTTAAATTAGCTACTTATTTTATCATAGGTATTATAATAATAAGAGTAATCTTGGAAAAATAATTATTACATAGCTTATAGTTTCGGCCCTGAATATAAAAATGCAAATCGTGCAATATAATTAATTTATAATAATTAAATACGATTCTAAGTACCTCTAATTAAGTAGTAAGTATATTATACGTCGTGCATATGTTAACACCCAAAGTATAATTATGACATACTACAGGTTATTTATTATTTCTTCTTTTGTATAAATACATCTGGTATCATTTCATTCGTAGAAACAAGATACGAAAAACATGAAATACGAAAGAACATAATTTTGATTTAATAATCTATTACAAAAATCTCGAGACCTACATTTCTGAAAGCTGTCCATACAAAATAGAACTGTAACACGAGGAAATAAAGACGATAATCCTTAAGAGTGACCATAATATGAATGTAACAAAACTTATAATTATTAGACATAATGATCGCGCAAACGGAAAACATTAAAACAAAATACAATAATATATTATTATTTGTGTACGTATAGAATTCATAACACAGTCCGCTTTACAATGTATCGTGAACAATAGATATTATTGTAATAATAACATATACTGCAGTCTGAAGACACTTCAATGTAATAAAAGTTGCATTCGGAACGCATGCAGACGATTATTAATAATACAGGTACAATATAATAATAGGTATCAAGGTCTGTGAGAGTTATTATGTATGGGTAGTTAATATACGCATAGGAAAGCTCGTAAATCCGTTGGTACCGGCTGTCATTCGTAGATCTTTGACAGTCGGTACAAGTCGTCAGAACCCCAAGAGTCTGATAGACAGTTTTACTAAGGGTATCAAAATCAAAAATCAAAATATTTTATTTCACATAAGCCTGCATGGGCACTTATGAAACGTCAGAAGCTAGGTGCACGGTTCCAATTTGTCGTTTCCTATGGAGAAGAGCCGACAAGAAACTCCACGGTTACTCTTTTAAAAATAATTGGCTTTTACAATGTTTTCAAATTACAGTGATAATAGGTATGGGAGGACAGTGCAGGCCAGTCAATAAGTACCAGGTACTTAGAGGAATTAAAATACAGAATAGAAAAACGTCTACAAATCTAGTCTCTAAGGCCTACAACGTTCTCTCATTCACAATAATGTAAAAGAATCTACCTATATAAAATGAATCTATTCGAACCAAGTGACATGACTTCGATGACAATCACTAATAATAAATAGGAGTAAAATTTATGTGTAATGTCATATAATGACGAGAATATGTCAGACATTGTAAAAAATAAAAAGAATAAAAATTAACATTGCAATTTGGGAGCAGTTAATAGACTTTCACACAATCGTACATAATAACTGGGTTGTGGAAGTGAGGTAAGCACTCGCTCCATTTTGACAAGTGGCTTTCAGCTGTATCCGGTTACTGTAAGCTGTCCCCAACGTAGCTAAGCAAATGATGATGTTAAGATAATAAAGTTACGCGTTAGGTGCGTTAGGCGCGGTTAGGTGTTGCGGACGGTGAGTAATGGGTAGCTCGACCAAGCCCGGGTCGACGGCGCGTTGTGTTCCACGCGCGCCTCAAAGAGATGTCAGCACCAAAGGGTGGGGTCCGCAAGGGCCGATGCCTGCCAGGGGTGCGGGTTGTTCGAAAGAGATACCGTCGCCCCTAGCACACAGGCAACTGAGGGAACACGGGTTGGTTTTAGTCAGTAAAAGTCTGACACGCCCGCCTGCTCCACCCAGAGCGGGATAAGTTATTTGATGATTTCCCAACCTCAAAAAAATTAATAAAAAAAATAAAGTTATATACAACCCCAGTTTTAGTATATGCGAAACCCGAGACATGTGTCAGTATTTTTATGTAAAGAATCTATGCACAAAATTTCAAAATTGTATCGTGAAAAATCACAAAGTTATAAGCTTGTTAATATTATGTTACCTGGTTTGTCTACACAAACATGGTCACCACGCCGCCCCCCGCGCGTTCTGCGTCGTATTGTGCTCATTGATAATTAGGCAGTAGGTACCTAGCCGTACGGTAATTATATTGTAATTAACATTTCCATCACACTTTCAAAAGTTTTTTGGGAGACATATAACATGGTGTAAATATTAGTGGAATCGATTCAGTTACTATTCTGAACAAACTATTCAGGTTTTGCATTACCTACTACTAATTTTTTTTATTTTTATTATGCATGTTAGATTAAATTAATTTTATTATTTCTATTACTTTTGATTTGCTTTGTAATCTTTGTATGCCATAAATTACATGTAACATTGCAATCAGGGGGAGACCTAGTGTCTTCCCCTAATCCCTCCTGTAATACAGTGTATGTACACTAGCGCAGGAGCTAGGGAATTTATAAAAATGTTTTTATAATTTATGTCAACAAAGATTTTTATTATTTAATGTTGTATACCTGTGGTGTTAGTCCAAGTTCGGACGCAAAAATATCGCGTTGAGATTTATTCTCGCACTGGACTATCATCACACTGTTTAGCGCCGAGAGCTCAAAATCGAACAGTGTGTGTTGCTCCGACGCGCTAGGATGCACTCAGTTGGATTCTCAACGATCGGTCCAACACTGAGAGTTGAAAATGTAGTGAGCGATAAAACCCCGCCGCGATATTTTTAAGTCTGTGCGAACTTGATCTTAGTCTTAGTGAATTAGGTATTACACAGTTAGCCGCGACACTACTTTATATTTATAGACCCTGAAGTGAATTTGTTTTTCACCTTTTTACAGGGGAACTGTCGAACCGGGTAGCTTAACTCCTACAAAAGAATACAATGACATTTTTCATCTTGGCAAATTTAACATTATGTAGTAATCCAGGGCATTAGCGTGTTTAAACTAAAGCCTCTTTTATAATTAACGCGTATAAACAAAGACTCAAAAAACAAGCGGTGCCGCCTGCCAGCCGGCCCGGTCGCAAAAATTTTGTACCTACCAAAAACCGTCAAACTGTTTATAACTAAACTTCCGCCCGTAGCCGCTTACCACGATCCCGAACCGTCTCATTACGTTAAGTACAGACAACGGACAGTGCCAGGTCCAAGTCGTCATCAAACTGTCGCCAAGTATAGTCAACCGCAGTTCCATAGTAAGATTTAGACAAGCACTTTTAAAGCTGCATTTAAAGCAAGTAAAGCTGATTTTTGCAGTTCAAATTTGTGGTGGTCGACCGTCGACCATATTGAAATAAGTACTCTACAATAATGTTACTTTTTTAAAGTCTTGACCAAGGTGTATCAACGGAAAATATAGCTGTGCACTTTCTCTACACTTCACTACACAATGTCTCCACAACAACAGGCTGTAACTTCGATAGGCCATCACTAGCAACCCCAAAAAATCTAAACAGAGGTATCTGTTTAACGAAACGAAACCGAAAGGTTTAATTTCTCACGACATTTTGGTGGGTTTGCAAAGGATGTTGCTGTTTTGGACGTTCGATCACAACTCTGGGCACCCAATAACTCATGACCCGCGGCGTAACCTGTCACTAAACATATTTCTAGACTACTATCGTCTCCCCGTGGCTTCGAGCGCGTGTTTGTCGGAAATTATCCCACGGGTACGCCACCGGGACAAAAGCTAGCTAGCTTTTAATACTCCTAATAACTCCAGCTATCGGCCAGTGAAAGTCCCGTCAAAATCGGTCTATCTAGAATTGTTGTGAGGTGTCTCGATTAGGATCAAGGTCACCTCACTACAATTCCAGATTTAAATATAAAAGAATGTCTGTCTATACGTTTACAGCATCATCAATATAGTATCGGCACATTGAGAGGATTAGGGCGTTGTAATAACAGATATCATCGACGGTGCAGGAATGAATGACATGGGGTCAGGGAGAGCCATCCGCCGCCGTCTGTGCAGCCTATACGATGCGCGAGGCTGCACCCTGGACCACGTTAAAACAAATTCGTCTTGTACTTGTATTACATTTCATGTTGCATTGCATGCAGGGTTATATTGAATGACATTTATAAGCAAATTTTCGACACACGTACCTAATTGTTATTTTCGTAAGGACTTAATTTTTTTAAGTAAAATATAGCTCATGTAACTCCGGAATAATGTAGCTTTCTATACGTGAAAGATTAAAAAAAAATATTGGTTAAGGAGTTTTTGAGTTTAACCATTAGCTACAAACAATTTTACAATCTAACAAACAATCAAATATTTCCGACGTTAGGTATAAACATGATAAAACAGAAAATGATTTCATAATTTTTCTTCCCGGGTCATCGACCGCAGTCATTGCAGTAAATTGAAATATCACTTCTATTGGTATTTAAACTTCAGAGTCGTGGTGGGTATCAAGAGAAAACAGTTTTTCTCAAGTCATATTTCAATTTAAAATAACCCTGTAAGTATGTTTGGCCCTGTACTTACGTGTGTTCGTTTCAACGTACAGACATCAATTGAACATGAACCTTATACTCATGTAATAAAGTTGAAAATCTACCAAAGAAATTTGACAGATTAGGGTAGCTTGATGTGCTGGCGCCTGTACATTAGACTATTCATAATTATTATTGTTGTTTATTGCCAATTTTACTGTAGTCTTGAACTTACGCTGAAATATTTACATCATGAAGTACAAATCAAGCCAAGTGGATCTTCAATATAAATGAAGTTAGAAGCTGAGCTATATTGAAACTAAGAAGTTATTTTTTTTAAAGTGAAAACTTCTTTAGACGCGTTGGGCATTTTTTGAGATGAGAAGAAACAATTGAACTCGCGACACTGTTGCCGGCACCACTTACAACACGAACAACGTTAAATGTACGTTGAACGTTGTTCTGATATGTTTTGAATCTGACGATTAAAAAAATACACACGTAATTGTTCAAATTTTCACTTCTGTTGGCACTCCCGGAGTGCCACTGTTTTTTTTTTGTTTTACTTCTTGGTTATTAGCAAACCACTAACAGATTAACAGAAGGATATACCGCTACAAAGGCTGGAATAATAAATTACATTCGCTAAGCCCAAACTTTAATTGAAAAGAATTTAAAGAAAAAACTGGGAATTCTTTTTTTAGTTTTTCTGTGCCCCGTCTTCGTGTAGTAGGTATTAATTTTTAACGATAAACGCCATCGTTTATATGGTTGTTTTATTCAAATGTCAAAGATAGATTGAAATGTTTGTGTAACACGACGACACATTGTGGTTACTATACCTAAATATTAAAAAGTTCATTAGCAGTTCGATTGTTTGAGTTGAAAACTGGCACCGTATAGCGGCGCGCGGCGCTCGGCGTCTCGTCGCACCCCATTATAATAATCTGGGAGAAAACGAGACAGAAACAATATTAGAAAGGAACAATCGTTGCCATTACGTCGAATAAAAAGAAAAGTTATTATATTTTTTATTGGAGAGGGCCCCCGCCCTCCCGGCCGCCAAGAGGGTTATTTTTATTTTATTTGAAAAGTTTATTTTCCATTTGTTTTAACTTGTATATTCGCGACGCGAGGGTGGCGCGGCACGCACTCGCTCGCCGCTCAATGACTCACTAATGCGTACAGTATCATTATATTTTTATATTTAAACTTTTGCTTGAACAACATTAAAATGAGAAAAGTTTCCTGAGTGTTACTGTGATAGAGGCTCTGCGCGCGGGCCCGCCGACGTTTTTGTTTTTAATATTTCATAACGTGCTCCCTGAAGTGGTTAAGTGTTTTAGGAAGGCTGCTAGCATGTTTTATGTCGAGGTACAACAAAGTTTTCATTACCGCGAAATAATTTATTTACAAATATGTATGATATTTTGCTGATGATTTATTTCTCAAAGATGGAACCTTTTCGTAAGCTCAACTTAATTATTTGTCGTAAGAAATATGAGCGTACATCCTTAGGTTAAAATAACAATGAAGGACCGACTTAAATCGTCCCTAGGTCCATTCAAATTACAACTGTCATCCTTTGACAGTTGTCTGAAATTGCTATAACACGGCAAATAGATGTAGCGTATCAATTTGATACACAATTAATTTCCTTGACCGTAAATAAACATGGACAAACAGATTTTTCTATAGCGAGCGAGCGAGCGCCGGGTGGCCCGTTCGTTTTCATATCGTTTCAAGTGTTAATATTTGTTGGTTTATTCCTTCACGAACTCGGGCAAATTAATTTTATATAACAAATCATTTTCCAGCCCAGTTTTATCGTTTTCATGAGTAAGTATTTGTACTGAGAGAGTGTTAAATTATAATAAAGAAATGCGTAATCAGCCTGAATTGTTTCCACAGCTGGGACACCGGCGTCCTCTCGGGGAGAGGCAGTAGGCCGTTAGCCACGTCTGGCGGTTCGGTTGTTAGATGTCACACATCTTCGAAATTTCGGTTCTAGGACATGCCGGTTTCCTCACGCTGTTTTTCTTCACCGTTTTGAGAGTAGCGGTGATTAAATAGTTTTACAAAAAGTAAAGTCTGGGTTCAAACTTGGACTTACAGCTTAAAGAAATAATTGACACCTATTATATTATCTACTATGTGTAAGTATAAAGCTAAAACATTTTATATAAAATGCATTAGAAATACCTAAATTAAGTTTTAAATGAATTATGATCGGATTTCGACCATAGGGTGACAACTAGTAAGTACACTTAATAACCTAAGCTACTGTTTTGTGAAGGACATAATTACCTAACATATTATTAATTACCCAGGCTACTATTACAACTGTAGTACCTAAGTAGTATCATGTCATGTTCAAGCTAAAATTAGCTACTCACAGAAACCGACTACAGTCGATAAGCAAATTGCTGTTTAGGCTGTAAACGCTAGCGATAGTATTCAATACTAATAGTACGAACAGTGTACAATGAACCATGTACAAGCCCGTAATTAATTACTGTTGCTGGCAAACTTACAAAGTAGGTGTTCTAATAAGCGTATCTTTAAACTTTGTACAAATGAACGTAATGACCGATGATGCCTTCCGCATCCGCGGGTTAACACCATCTAATCATATGTATATCCGACCGTTTAAGAGTAATTTACGGAAGCCGACACACACAGTACGCAAGTTAAACAAGTTTCACATGCGTGTAACGCCTTAGAGGGGCCCTTTATCCAGCCATTCGGGCCCAGCGGGCGAACCCTACGTGTGGCCACGACCACCAGTGATAAAAACCACGGAGTCGTGTTAGCATTACTCTTTACACCACCAGAGGTAGTCTGTTTACCACCAAAAACGTGGTAGTCTATATTTTTAACGAGTAAACCCGAATACAAGTGACTACCTCGCAGCCACACATCGGGCGCAGTATTGACATTGGACACAAATGTTACATAACAATAAGACCGAGTAAAACGCGTCTAATTGTCATAAAAAAAACTCGAGCCTGGAAGCGCAGTATGAGTTGGAAGTGATTATTCTTCATCCATAAAGCAGTTTCACAAGGGCATGTGAAATATTTAACTTAATATTATAAGTAAACATTAAGGCTGGCCGGCCAGAGCCCTAACCGTGCAGAGCGCACGAATCGTTTTGGTATTTTAAACTTGTTCGATTTATTGAAAATGTTTTCTTTAGCTTATTGTTTCTTTGATTATTTTTTTTATCCTAAAAATGTATCCGATATGCCAGCAGTACCCAGTAGGTACCTTAAAAATCTTTCATTATAATGCTGTAAAATAGTTTGTGATAAACTTCATTCCGTTACTAAATTACAAAAGTAACTATTACTTAAAGAGAAAAAACTTAAAGAATGTAGATGAACAGATAATAATGTGTGAAAACAATGAATCTACAAAAAATATGCAGTAAATGTTAAATATCTCGGCGAAAACGTTTTTTAATACATAACGTTTAATAAAACATCTAAACTAAGATAAACTAAGATTTTATTATTCCAAACAACAAAGGAAATGATTTATATTACGTAGTAAAAGTTTTTAAAATATAAATAAAAACTCTTTGATGTGATTTCACGTTAAAAGCTAGAATACCGCAGTTTTATAATATCTTCTGTGGGCACAGACATCTTAGAAATTGCGTAAACACTGCTTAGTTTTATTGCTTTTGTGCGTACTGGCTTCATTTAAGAAAAGTATTGTATAAAATTCAACTTGAATAATTTTATCCGCATGGCTGGCATGGTGATAAAAGAACAGTTTTGTCCATAAAACAAATAACTTTTACTAGTGCGTGGGAATATTTCAAGATTCAGGACGAAGCGATTCCTGTCCTTAGCGTACCTAAAGGAGTTGCAGAGCCTCTAGGGCGTTTATTACCACGAATTAGCACCGTATTTCTCACCTAAACTGTCTTAAGTTCAACCGGTACTCAATAAATTAAAATTGTCACTCATCTAAAAATCAGTATCCCATTAACCTTCCAAGTATCAAGTAGTATAGCGCGCACTAACCAGTGTTTCAATTAGGCACTATGTATAGTAGATACCTCGGAGCCCTTTCACACCGTGGGGCTCTGTGTTCTCCCTTTGTTTGACCATACATTTAAATACTTACTATAGCACAGGTCCGGTGCGTCCGGCGTAAAAAAAATAAACACGAACCGACTCAAATATTTGGAAGCCAGATAATTTATTAGTCAGGGGTCTATCCTCGGTCCAAAGTTTTCGGTTATAAACGATAACGCAATCGCTCAAGGCTTCCATTTTCTGACGGTTCCAGATCGAATAGCGAAGTTAAAGATTGATGTGTGGTATTAGCATGTTGGTATTTTGCCAATCATTGCAGATACTGCTGTATTAGTCAGCTCATCTGCGGCTGACTCTTAGGTATTCACACACTGGGGTACCTACAAGTGATGCATTGTTTTAAAAGAATAAGAACAACATCATTTTAAATAATAAAAGCGAGTATGCGAACCAATTAATGGTTATTGCCGTCATATTACACCCTACATGGCAGGCAGACGAAATGACATTTTGTTCCCTTTTTATCATCAACATAATTGCAACCTAGGGGGCCACTCGTGTGACTGGACTCCATGCCTTCTACTTTTTTAGAAAACGCACAAACCAAAAACAATAACCAAGCCTTGGTAGTTAATTAAGCAAGATCAAACACAAAAATTTAACAAACGATATTGCAATTACATCTTTTACCCCTATCAAAGACAAAAATGCAAATATTGCATTTGCAGACGACAAAATAAGTAATACGACACAAAATCAGGAATTTAATTAACGAGTGATGCCTGTCCATAAGTCGCGGGCCAATTATGCGTTAGACTGCAAAACATGATCACGCTAATTAAAGGGGACGAAAATTTGAAAAACCCTCCAAATTGCTAATCAATTATTGAGACACCGTCTCTAAATTAAAAGCGTTTTGTATCACACACAGCAAACCCACCGTGGGTTTGCTGTGTGTGATACAAAACACTTTTAGTTGAACGTTTCGTCAAAAACACAAACAGCATCAAACAACATCTAATTTTTGGTTCAAACGAGTCTTCATTTTTGTCAGCTTGGTCAGCGGTGGTTAACCATACTGGTTTAACGCCAGATAAATAACCACTTAGCTTGAAACGGAGTTCCTAAGTGGGTAATCTGTTGTGGTGATGAAACCGGTACAATATGACGACCAATTATATTAGAAGCGTGGAAGACTCAATTTTTGTTTGTGTATCGACAAAACATGCCACCGACCGCGTCTGGAGTGTGTACCTCCCATTGAGGTAGGGGGCCTGTGGGGGCGGCGGAAAGTGATGCTACGGGATCATTTTGGGGTTCTGGTATTAAGTATAGCAATGTTATAGACTGGGATTTGGATTCTTATGTATGGCAAGGACTTATATTTAAGTTAGAACTGATCCTCCCCGTTCTTGTTGCCACGATGAAAAAAAAAAATCAATATGTTGATAGAACTTGTAACGAGTTTTTATAAGTACTGACTTGAATAGGAATGTAAAAGAAGAGCGGGTACACAGGGTTGCTTATGTATGTTGGTCAAGAGTATAAAAACTCCTGCAGACCGCCGCGCCGCGGGGACAAGACTCTAGTGCTCAATTTCCATGAAGTTTTCATAGAAATTGTTCTATTAGATTCGCGTCGCGCCTGTCTGCGGAAGTTATTAAAACCATAGAAACTTTACACTATCTGACGGGGAATTACTCACCGGAGCAGAACTTTAGAATAGGTACTCTTTATTATATGCACACGGTCAAAATTACAGATATAATAGTATAAATTATACAAAATGTGTCACAATAGGCGGTCTTGCCGCTAAAAACGCTCTTTTAAAGACATCGGATGAACCTGCCCACATGGGAACGGACGTAATAAAATAGAGGTCTTCAACTTCGACTTAGCGCCGCGAGTTAATTAAGATACGTGGTAAGTAAGATATGTGGAGTAGTATTTACATTATATAAAATGAATACATACAGACATATTTTAGGCGGAGCTAGGTTGACTTTGTTAGCTGGAATCCCCACGCACAACGGACCGAATGGGAGTCTAGATGCGGAAAAAGGAGTCCCATCATCATCAAATTCGTAGATCTTAGGTTTTTTTTACAAAGTGTCTATTGCAAGCTTATTGTCCGCGTGCGCTGAGCCCCCACCTCGCGCTGTCTCCAACTTTACAGTTAAATCCAAACTGTGCTAACAAAAGGCAGACTAAATCATTCGTAGACAAAACATTCACCTTTTTATGTTCCTTGGAATTGTTTAATCTAACTAAAAAAATGTATGATGGAATTCGGAATCCTTGACATGTTAAAATAGATGTTTTTTTTAATTCGCCATTTGTTTTTAGTATAATTTTAATGTAGTATCGAGGTGAACGTGTGCCAAAACAATGTCGCATGATGAATGGCGCAGTGACGAACACTATGACTAAATCTTGATCTTGTGTCGACGAGCTGCGCCCGCGCCTGAGTGACGAAGACGTTCGCATTCGGCTTCGGCGAAAATTACGGACTTCGTTTGTTTATTATTGTATTAGCTTTTGCCAGCGGCGGCGGCGTCTCCCGCGTGGAGGGCAAAACATATCCCACGGTAACCTAGGTACTAACGGGATAAAAAGTATCCTATGTGTTAATCTAGATTATAAACTATACCATGTGTGCCAAATTTCATTCAAATCCGATCGGCATTTTCTGTACGATTGAGTAAATAAAGCAAACATCCAAACATACACACTTTCACATTAACCGCTCACATACTTCTTTATAATTGGGTCGGCAAAATAATATTAGAGGAATGTATACCTAATTGTTCCGTGTGGTGTCGGACGTAAAGAATAGCATTTCTTTCCGTGGGTTGTTTCGTAGAAGGCGACTAAGAGACTTACTAGAGATTGGGCAGCAGTATTCTCTATGGATTTGAGCACCATACTGCGATCGCCAACCCGCCTACCAAGCGTGGCGATTATGGCAAAACCCACCTTTTGGGGGAGGCCTATGTCCAGCAGTGGACGTCTTTCGGCTGAAATGATGATGATGAATGATAAATGTATAATTGGATTTTGTTGGATCATTGAAATGATTAAGTTTTGCAAACGATTTAGGTCAATGATTGGTTTTAATCATCAACTCAAATATATTTCAATCTAATTGAGGAGTTAGCAACTTCCATCAACGTCACAATCATTTGGTTAAAATTTTCAATAACTTCAAATTAGTGACAATAGATACATTCTACACGTCACCAATTATTCGGTGAAACATCTGGCCCATTTCTTAGTCAACTAAAAGCACATTGTTATTATTCGAATACAATAAATTACTGTGCAAATAAAATATCAGTGTTGTGTCGTAATCTCATAATGCTTAATCAGCCGTGAGAGGCAGTGATCTACCACGAGGGTCCAGTGTGGATTGGTAACTGTCACAGTCATGTCTTCGAATTTTTGGTTCTAGCACTTGGTCTCCTCACAATGTTTTCCTTCGCCGTTTTTTGAACAGTGGTAATAAAATTATTTACACAAATTAAAGCGCCTGCCGGGTTCGAACCCGTAGCCTAAAACTAGTTTAACTCTCCAATGTAGTTTGATTCATGTCATTACTTCTCACGCTCATCGCCAATACACGCCTCATTAGAATTGTGAGATGGCGATTTCTTTTTTTAAGAAACAACTCTACGGTCATCGATGACAGACGTGAGGCGTCTGTCAAAAATAGATCGCATGTCAAGTAGGTCAACCAAATAATTACATAATAAATAACCAAAAACTTTATTGATTTAATAACCTAATATTACACACGATAACAAGTTAATATTAAATAATAGTAAATGCGTGATCGTGGCTTGTGTATATAATTGTTATATGAGTAATTATCTTTGTTGAAACATTCAACTCCCAAACGGGGCAAGAAAAAGAAGTATGTAACTTGTACTTATGTGTGGAACTATATTCTCATATTGTACGTGTTATTGTGTGTGTGTTTTGTTTTCCCTTCTACTCTTACACACGTTTCCTACATCTCTTTTTAAATTCTCTCCCAGGTATGCTGAAATAAGCATAACCTTAGTACCTACATATATGTTTCTGTTTATTTCTTGCTGCCTTAATAAATGGTAAAACAAAAAGGAATGATTGTATAGAGCGAATAGATTCTTCCTAATTTAAAAAGTTTTATAATCATTTACAACATTAAGAGTACGTATTTAAAAACACAAAACATTAACTTAAACTCACGCTTTCATCCCATGGGGTATGCAGGAACTACGGAAACCCATCTGCTCCGATCCTTACAAACTCAATACAAACATTGAATTAATACAATAATTCAAGCTTTTACTCGAAAACAATACAAAATCACGAAAGCCCATCTTACAATCGATGCTCTACGTTGATAAATCAATATATCTATATAAAACTTGCACAAATACTAGCCATGTGTGCGCTTCCTACCATAAATTGTCAGTCTTATTAAAGTCCATTATATAATTGGTTTTTAAAACATGTGATATATCTGACAAAAACAATTACAGACCAATCTCATTAGAGACAGTCATCGCGAAGGTATTTGACAGCATGCTTAATGCTCAGTGAAACAATACAATAACTTTGCACGATAACCAGTTTGGGTTCAGGCCCAAACTGTCCACAGACAGTTCTATACTGTGTTTAAAGCATGCTGTCAGATATACTGATCGGAGTACGCCTGTTTTACGCCTGCTTCTTCGATCTGTCTAGAGCGTTTGACCTGGCTTCATACTGCCGTGGAAAAAGTTGCTCGATATGCAAGTTGTTAAAATCTTCCAGCACTGGTACCTACGGGAACCAGGTCAATAATGATAAATGGTCGGGAGCTCTGTCGGACTCGTACAGGTTGGTGTGGGGTCAGGCAGAGACGATTGAGCTCACCAACGCTCTTCAATCTGTCTATCGATGGACTTGTTGCCGAGGTCAGCAGTCGCCATGTTGGATGCCATGTTGATGATGTTTGCTTTAATAACATTAGCTATGCTGATGATATGGTGCTGCTGAGTGCATCAATACGGGGACTCAGAGAGCTAATAAGTATTTGTGAAACGTACGCTCATACAAATGGCCTTAAACTATAATGTCAAAAAGAGCAAGCTTATGGTTTTCAATGCGGGTTCTAAGTGTCCGGCGGAGGTTCCACAAGTAAGGCTATGTGGGTTGCCCTAGGAGCGGGTATATACTTTTAATATTTGGGCCATATTGTGACGGCTGACCTGAAACGACGCTGGCCCGCAGGTTCGCTCGTAGCTCTAAGGATGTAATTTTGAAGATCACCTTGTTTCGAGCCTACTGCACATCTATTTATACGAGTAGTCTGTGGGTGTCATATCTGCAGAAATCCTACAGTGCTCTCCGCGTTCAATACAATAACGCGCTGAGGGCGCTGCTGCGGCTGCCTCGCTTCTTAAGGGGAACCTAGTCCCGGGCTCGAACTCACTGGTGGGCCTGGCTAAAAATCACGCTGTCTCACCAGGCTTTGTGTCCGACGGAGATAGTATCAGTAATAGCAGTTAGACGCTCGTCTACACGCTTAACGTTATTGAGTGAGATGCAGGATCATAGTAAATTAATTCGCGAAAAAATTAAGAAAAGTCTTTTGGAAGATCGGGTTTTATGAAAAAGCCGATAAATAAATCAGTGACCAATAAAGTTTATTGAACTTTTCGATAATTGAACTTTGTCGGTACTAGCTTGGTTTTGGAGATTTTACACTTCTTTTATTACTTAAACACGCCCAAATTTAAGTAAAATTAGCAAGAAAAACGAATCTTTGTTGGCTCCTAACTTTTTAATGGGTTTTTATTTTAGTATTCTGTTTCCGTACAGACAATATTAATAATGAGACAAAACGATATCATATTTTACTTTGGATGTGCCATGTCAGACAGTGAAATAAAACTCTCCCGAAGTTTGCATGCAAAAAATTTGGACGTCCGCATTGACTGTTTTTATGCCAGCATACGCCTCCTGCGCATGCTGGCGACCTCAATAGCGAGTAGAGTGTGCGGGCAGCGGCAACAGTCTTCGTACCGTGCCAACAGGTTGGACGGGCCTTTCATGCAGCACTGGCAGGCCTTGCATGCACCCGTATATCAGGCTTGGGGCAGGTACGAAAATTTAAAATAATTACCACAGATTTGATTTGTTTGCAATGTTATACATACATAATCAATATTTTCTTTTTTTTTTTAATTTTTATAACATTTTACAACTTGACCATTTTATATTTTACATTTTATTTTTATACGATTCTGACAACTTCTTCTTGTTTTATATTTTAAAATAGTTTATAATTTAACTGTAGGTATGAGTGCGAAACTATGGACTACTGTTATGTCAGAAATAAATAATTAAATTAAAATTAATTAAATTGAGCGCAAACAGACACACAAAATAACTAGGAGCGAAAACTACTAGTTGCACGAGCATTGAGCACTAGCTGCGCCCCGCGGTTTCACACACATAAGACCCGATCTCGAGGGAATATGGGGATTTAAGGTTTCTGATGTCCTAGTGCAAAGATTCCTAAGTCCTTGTGCAAAGCTTGGTCTGCCCATATTTTATGCCAAATTTCATTCAAATCCATTCGGCCGCTTTAGCGTGAAAGAGTAACAGTAAACAAAAACTCCCATTCAAATGGTGATTACCCAAACCGATATTTTTTTTAGATACTCGCACAGAAGCGATGAACCCTCGAGTACACACAGCTTGGATGTACGATTGATAGTTCTAACGAAACTCCAACAAAATACGAGAAAAAAGTCAAAAAATATCAAACAGGGTTACCTTACCTAGTATCCCGATTTCACTAGAGTATTTTTCAATATTGTTCTGCATTCCCGGCCATAGACGAAAAAAGAAGTTTAAAAAATAATTGGCTAGGAGTGAGTCGGATTTGCACACCGAGGGTTCCGTACCTTTGTACGAAATACGTTTATTAATATGAAATATACTTGCGAACGCGTAACTAAGTTTGTTTGAACGGTTTTTACTGATATACAAAAAACTGTGCTAGTTAATATAGACATAGTATATTTTTCCTGTAATATTTACATAAACCTCCATTATCTCGATTCATTTTAGAGTTTTTGCGTTGCAATCTTCGGAGATAAGGGGGAACGGTATTTTTACGTACGTTTTCATCTTAAGTCTAAACCAATGCGGTAAATAATTACATATTTTTACAATTCTTTGACTTAAAATATAGTCGGGAAAGCATTATTAAAAACTGTTTAAAATTTCGTACCATAAGGGGGTTCCTTTTTACCAGTTTGCTAGGGACCCCCAAAAAGTATAAAACCTAAAAAAAGAAATTTCAAAAAGCTATTACGGAATACCTGAATGTGTTGGTTTTTATGAAGTTTATTATTTTTCAACACATTTGCTCAAAAAATGCATTTACGAAGCCTGTATACATTGTTCGAAATTTAAAAATTACGCACTATACAACGGAACGTGCGGTAAAATAGGTACTCTCACCTAAGTACCTATTTTACCGCATACCCCGTTGTATTTGAGTTGATGCAATTAAACATTTTTTTTTTTTTATAGCACCGTGCGAATTCTTTATGGTTTTTTTTTATTTCCGTAAAAAATAGTATAAGATTTCCACCAAGGAGTACGAGAATAAATAAGCTGACTGATCGAACCTCCTTGGAAGCGCTTTTGTTCAATACGTTTGTCTCACTTTAATACTAAAGAGTAAATGAGACGAAACATGTAGTTCCAATTTTCACCACGTGCATGTGGCGCCATTTGCAAATTCGCGCTATTTTCATATTAGAAACGTCAAAGATTGTTGCGACTTTCCGACTGTTAAATAAAACAAAATAATAATAAGAGTTCAAGCGAGGACTCTGATATTAATATGGAACCCACTCCACCTGATATTTTGAATGAGGCGCAAATTGCAGAAGACGGTCTCTTGCCGCCAAAATCGCGAGAGCGCTATTTAGTGATTTACAATAATTTTATAGCATGGAAGACAAAGTTTGTTTCATTACATATTGTACTGTTTTCTCGCAAATGTGTTTTTTTTTTTTTTTTGGGTGGGAAATCATCAAATAACTTCTCCCGCTCTGGGTGGAGCGGGAGGGCGTGTCAGACTTTTACTGACTAAAACCCACCCGTGTTCCCTCAGTTGCCTGTGTGCCAGGGGCCGCGGTATCTCTTTCGAACAACCCGCACCCCTGGCAGGCATCGGTCCTTGCGGACCCCACCTATTGGTGCTGACATCTCTTTGAGGCGCGCGTGGAACACGACGCGCCGTCGACCCGGGCTTGGTCCTTACCGGACAGCGAGCTACCCATTACTCGCCGTCCGCAAGCCCGCGCCTACGGTGGCCGGGAATCAGCCTGGGATTCCCGACGCCCAGGGCTTCTCCCGCGGCGACTACGGCCGTGAGGGCGCATATACTGCCTCTCCCTCACGTGCGCCGCCTCCCTCTTTGCGAGCATTACTGCTTCGCAGAAGGAGGTGACGGCTAACCATTCACTCTCGCTCCGTACCATGGCCTGCACCAGGGCCGGACGCGAGAGAGCGCCGCCGCCGATCGCCTCCACGAGGACACAGCGGTGCTCCGCCCAAGCCGGGCAGACCGCCACCGTATGCTCCACCGTGTCCTCAGGGCGATCTTCGCAATGGAAGCACCCGGGCGTTTCCTCCTGCCTTATACGAAACAGGAACCTCCCGAAACAACCGTGTCTGGTGAGGACCTGCGTCAGGCGGAAGGTGAGGACGCCATGCCGCCTCTCAAGCCACTCCTCAAAGAGGGGACTTACCGCCGCTATCGTGGCGTGCCCAGCACTGGGTTGCGACAATCGCGCTCTCCATGTCGCCATGAGATCCCGCCGGAGCTCTGTCCGCTGCACCTCGATTTCTCGCGGCAGCGGAGTAACGCCCCGGCGTTTGGCCTCCTCGCGCCACTCCCAGATATGCGCGAAGACCTTTGCCTCCAGATCCCATGGCGGTAATCCGGCAAGGAGGCCCGCCGCCTCACCTGAGATCGTGCGGTATCCCCGGATCATCCTGATCGCCATGACCCTATGGGACGCCTTCAGCTTTCGCGCTGGTTGGCGCCTCAATGTAGGCGCCCACACCGGCGCCCCGTATAGGGCCATGGACCGCACGACCCCCGCGTAGAGCCTCCGGCAGGAGGCGTTTGGCCCCCCTAGATTGGGCAAGAGCCGCTTCAAAGCAGCCCCGGCCCGCTCCAGTCTGGGAGCCAAACGTCGGAAGTGTTCCGCGAAGTTCCACCGGCTGTCGAGGACGAGTCCCAGGTACTTCATCGTCGACTCGACGCCGATGTGAACCCCTCCCGCCGTTATCTGGGAACCCGCCGGTGGCGCATTCCGAGGACCATGAAAACACATGGCCTCGGACTTGTGCAAGGCCACCTCGAGTCCCAGTTGCCGGATCCTATCGACGATTGTCGCAACCCCGTGTGCCGCTAAGTCGGCCGCCGCCTGGTACGACCTCCCTTGCGCCAGGACCAGCGTGTCGTCAGCGTAGCAGACTACGCTGACGCCGCTAGGGAGGTCGGCGCGCAGCACCCAGTCGTATCCGATGTCCCACAGATGCGGCCCCAGAACCGATCCCTGTGGGATACCGCACGACATCTCTCGCCGGTTCTACTCTCCTTGGTGACCGGGGTAGATGACGGCCCTGTCCGTCAAATAGGCCTCGACCACACGACAGAGGTAGGTCGGCATCCGGTGATACCGGAGTGCCTCCCTTATGCAACTCCAGGGCAGGGTGTTGAAGGCACTGGCGATGTCTAGAGACACCGCCAAGACGACCCCACCCCGGGCCACAGCATCCCCCGTCGTGAGGGCTCGCACGCGCATGATGGCGTCCACCGTGGAGCGCCCCCTGCGGAAACCGAACTGGCTCTCCGCCAAATCCGGCCCCACCTGCACCAGCCGCCCGACGAGGCGGTCTGCAATTACTCTTTCAAAGAGCTTGCCCACCTCGTCGAGCAGCACGATGGGCCGGTAAGCGGACGGAGAGTCTGCGGGGCGCCCCGGCTTCTTAATGAGGACCAGTTTCCCCGTCCTTCCAACGAAGTGGGAACCGGCCCTCCTCCAAGCATGCGCTTAGGACTCGCAAATGTGTTGAAAAACATTGTATGACACACGTGACTTACCGCACTAGTATCATAAATAATTATAATGAGCTGACATTTTGATTCCTCAAAATTGAATACTTAATTTTTTAGTCTTTCACTGGCGAAACCTACTAAGTAGGTACTTAACCCATATTTAAGGAACATAATAATGCTACCAGCAAACATGTTTGGGTAGGGTTGGTAAAAACTTGTTTTTTTTTTTGTAAAACTCGTTGAGTTAGACAAATAAATATTCATACATAATCAGCGTATAATGTTCCCACTGCTGAGACACAGGCCTTCTTTTTGAGAGGGACTGGGCCGTAATATACCACGCGAGCCCTGTGCCTTCAAAAATTTAGGACATGGCGGGGTCGTTCGGTCGGAATGTTTTCCTTTAGCAAAGAAATAGACAAATAAGAATAGCTGCAAATAAAACTTGTTTTGAAATAAACTTTAAAGATGGAAATTAGAATCTTTTATAAATAACAAAAAATTTTTTTTCAGGATAAATAGAGGAAGCAAATTAATGTATTGTAATGTTTTAAAATGTTATACTTAATGTATTTTTTTTGCAACCCTATTATAAAATTACAACTATAAAACAATGAAGTATTTTGAAGACTAATATTTTATCACCCGAATACTCTTGTTTCCGCAAGGTTTTTGAGAAAACCTGGCGGTATATACCTAAGGCCCCGTGCACACGGTAATAACGATATCTATTTATACTAATGACAAAATTTGTTTGTTTGTGAGTTTGTATGTAGGGGGTAATCTCTGGAAGCACCATAGGATATTTGAAAAATTCCGTTTGCATATGATAGCTAATTATTGAGGAAGGTAATAAGGCTACTTACCTATTTAACATCACGCTACGATATTAAAGAGGCGCGTAAAAAAAAAAAAAAATGGTACGCTAAGGTACTTAAATCACGGGCGGGCGATGCAATGCTATAAGGTTATATTTTATGATAAAACACGAAATCTCACGCGGACGAGGCCGCGGGCAGAACCTAGTTTTAAATAAACGCAGTTGTAATCTTTCTTTTTATTTAACTAACCAATCGTTATTTCCAGAAACAACTCTCTAATAATGATAAAAAACAGTAAAGTACATTCATTTAAAAAGCCACGCAACAGTTGAGCTATTAATAGTAAAAGAGTCGGAATCAGCATTAACGATTAGCAATCCGACAAACACATCAACAGTTCAACATCCATCGACATTTATAAAAAAGAAACGGGAGCGATGTACATTTTTATTATACTGCGCTCTTTTAACTGTTATAATTAATGTACGGTGTAATAAACGGAGAACATAAAAAACAAATTATGTATAGACGGCAGTTAAAAATATCTTTAGCGTTACATACTAGCGTTTAAGTGCTGACAAAACAATAGACTTATCGCAGACGCATCTAGTCGGATGTAAATTTTATTATAGAAACAATTGTTGCACTAATTATATTAAATATGTTAATAAAAATATTCTCGGTTGTAAAAAAATTGAAGTATTTTTCCAGTGGTTTTTTTGTGTTAGTTTCTTTTTACTGACTCGTTGGTCGAGTGGTCGCAAGCGTTACTGCTGACCATGACGCCCTTGGTTCGATTCCCAGGTCGGGCAAAGTGCTGTTGGGTTTTCCTATCTGGAATTTTTCAGTAGCAGCCCGTTGTTTTGGACTTGTGCATGTTCGATGGTAATAGTCTTGCTCCCTATTACATGGGAATTATGCATAACTTACGAACCTTTACGAACCTACTCAAAATCAAAAGTCATTTATTCAAACTAGGCTGCTGTCAGCACTTTATGAACGTCAAAATTACATAAGACAGTCCCCCCAAAACGCCCGCCCTTCACCACTTCCTAGTACTTTAGCTGGGAAGAAGAAGTGGCGCAACAAACTCCCCAGCAGCACATCAGCTATCTGTTAATTTAGAAGAACTTGATTCTATTCAATGGTAGGTACGTAATTAACGTTACGAAACATAAAATTGAAATATTTGCCATATGACAGCTTAGCACACGCCAATATACCAAAAAACCAAAATAGTTTTTGCTCAAGCAGGAATAAATAATAAAAACATAAACAGAACTTAAAACCTAAATTAAAGCCTCCAGGCATAAAGCGCGTGCCTGCTTACGTACCTACTACAGGTACACCTCTGCCCATGCCTTTTAGGAAACAAGGTGTAGTGTGATGTTATGTTTATCTTGCAATCAGGGGGGCTACTATCTAAGTCCGTCAACGAAAATACGGCCCCTCCGAAAATAGTTCGAAACTTCGAAGTGACTCCTACAGCTGGTTAATTAACTTTTTTGGATGGGTAAAACCTTATAGGGATTAGGGACAGCTGTCAAATCGTATAGTAATTAATTCTTAGTTTGGGCCCCAAACTAATCATAGGTCCGTAAGTGATACGGAGTAGGAAACGCCGTTAGTTACAGCGACAATACTAGAGAAAAGGTCAGAAAGTTATAAAGAGGTTTATTTTTCTTTTGTGTCTTTTGACACGATCTGGTATTATGAGTTGAGCGGCCAATTGGTTGGGGTGTATCTCCAGTCTAGACCGGCGCCTTCCTCCTTTTGCGAACATGAATTTATTTCGTCCTTGACTGTTTTCATGGTCAGGTGTTCGTGAACTTCAGCGCTTCTGATAAACTATGGTGCTTTTGCGAACATGAATTTATTTCGTCCTTGACTGTTTTCATGGTCAGGTGTTCGTGAACTTCAGCGCTTCTGATAAACTATGGTGCTTTTGATATCTGTTTTAAGATGTTGTTGAGTTCTAGGTTTATTTTTCTTACTTTTTTTTCAAGAAGGAATAACCCACAGTGGACACAGTGTTATTATCAATGCCAGTGGTACAGTGATTTGAAATGTAGTCTTGAAATGTATCTTACAGAGCAATCCCTGCGTAGGGCCACTGTATTGAATGGTTAGACTGTGGCTCAGTTTTGTGCTGAGATATGTGTTTAAGCTGTGAAGCTATCTTCAACGTGAGGTGTTGCGTGAACAGATTGGCCACTTCCATTTAAGCTGAAAGCGCAAGGTAGCCCGGAAAATTTCAAATCTTCTTAAGTTGAATGACTTAGAATTGAAATAGTCATTCAATGGGATTAAATTAACTAAGAGGGTTGTATTTATGATTTTAATTATTATGATTCTGTCTCTAAATACATATTATGTGTTAAGATCGCGAATCAAATTTTATTCAACATACAATTCACACTGCCGTGCAAATGGCGAAAAACAAAGGAAAAATTTAAATTCGCGGGATACCCTGGAACTTCTACCTTAAAAATCGAGCAAAATAGTTGCTAAAATCTACCTTGGTAGTGTTATATATTGGTATGTACACACGGCTACACATCAAGCTATAGATACATTTCCAGTTTACGCTTATCTCGCAATGTACGGAAATGCTATACAATTGTGCCGTGTGTACGTCGGACGAGCCAGGCAAAGGTGCAAGGCAGTGATTGCATCCTCACTGACTAGTTAATCTCTTCACTGAGGCCAAAACTTCTCTCTAGAGACCGTAATATGTACTACGAGGATTTATTGCAGGTTGTTATACTAGCCACATCTACAGAAAAATATCCACCTATTGTTAATTTGACAGTCAGGTTGTATGTTGAGCAAAACATGTGGATTTACTGTAAGTTAGAATTGACTTAATATTTATTTTGATGGCTAATTAACGAACTTAGAGAGTGGTATTCATGATTTTTAACCGACTTCAAAAAGAAAGAGGTTATCAATTCGACATGTATATATATATATATTTTTATGTATTTTCGGACATAACTCATATAGACAGATTTGCAAAAATGTTTTAAATTTTCACATTATTTTCATATTATTAGTCCCATTTAAATTTCATATAGATCTGATGATGCCTTTCGGAGACAGACAACGGAACTCTTCAAAAAATGACAGCAAATCAACAGCAATTGCTGCTATCGCTTAAATATGCATTGTTTTGACCCCAATGATGATGAAATTTCGAATTGGTGCAGGATAGATACTTTAACTAACTAAAAAGTGAAAACAAAAACTTAAAAAAAAGAACAAACCGACTTCCAGAAAAACACTACAAAGTGAAAAACAAATTTAATTTCGGAAGGCGGTGACAAAAAATTTAAATACAAATCCAAAGTCACCGACTTAAGTAATTTTTCACTTTGTAGTGTTTTTCCGGAAGTCGGTTTGTTTTTATATGTTAGTTTCGATAAATACATAATTATTTATTACGGTCGCGAATCATGTTTTGACCAACATTATACCTGATACTGGAGTTACTACCGAGATGACGACTAATAGAAAAGAATGGAAAAAACTGGCCAAGTGCGAGTCCGACTCGCGCACAAAGGGTTTCGTACCATTATCTACAAAAACGGCAAAAAAATCATGTCTGTTGTATGGGAGCCTTCCTTACATATTTTAATTTAATTATTTATTTTTAAAGTGAATATACAGCATATAACAAAAACCTTGTCCGATCCTTAAGAGTATTATTCGGCATCGTACTGCGTACACAAATACGTAATCATTTAAGGATTTGAGATAATTATTGTTCCCCAGTAAAAATAATTAAATAAAATAAAAACTGATCAAAGGCAACACTGATCGCTTGACAAAGTTCACGTGTTTAATACCTACAGTTTTGTGTCAAAGAAGCCGCCTAAGCGAGACGGTTGTTATGATCCTTTGTCGCGTGCCGCTAAACAAACGTATAACGAAAGAACGCTACGTCATACCTTATAGAACGCGTAGGTATCAGCTGATATTGTTTGTAGGCATAGTGATCCTGATTTCAGACCAAATTCTGTTTATCAAGAAACAATTATGTAATTAAATTAAACGTAGCCCTGATAGGGGTATTTTTTATGTGATGTGCTTTTGGCAATGTGCTTACCGACTGTTCATTAAAACATTCACTGGTTGTTGTTGCATAATTCGGCGATCGGGCTTCACATGTCCACCTCCAACACTAATACACATTCGACACCTTTTAACACGCGTGGCGTTCGCGGCAAACATATCCAGCACTTGTTCCTTGATTTCCACGTTGCGCTCTCGTGGTCTTCCAGCATCAGTGGTCTGCGATTCGTGCCCATGAACACTGCCTGTGATGTAAACACGGTTATGCAAGCGTCGGAATGCACGATTGCATGCTCCGAGGTACTGTCATACCTGCCCTATTTGCGAAGTACACCTCATATGTTCTACGCGCAGCTGCATAATTACAGTCGGTTTGCCTAAGCACATCAACATATTAAAATTTTCCTGATTGGAATACGATATTTCTCGCAAAACGAAAGCGACACGTGATACGTACGGACGTCCAATCGAAATCTATCCTCACGAAAGACTGGCAAGGCAACAAGTAGCGAGCGCGTCGGTAGGCAGCCAGTCGGCGACATCAAAGAGTCGGCGACTAGTTGAAAGAGTGCCTGCAACTCGGTAGTGTAGGGTGGTGTTCTTGGAAAAAAATATATTTAAAAATATAAAGATTTTGCCAGCGGGTGAAGTGTTGTCAACTTATGAAAATTTGCCATATTCCGTGTTAAATTTAGCATCGATTATAAAAATTAAAAACAAATAACTTTTGGTTTTTAGGAGTTACATTTTATAACAATTTTTTCTAGTACGTATGTTGAACCAGGAATACGCCTTTACTGGATTGGACAGGGTTTTTGTTACATACTGTATAACTAAATATTCTGTGAATATTTCAAGCGTCTACCTATTGCCGTTATCAATATCGAGCAAAAACGAGCAAAAAACTCACGTTTGTTGTATGGGAGCCCCCTTAAATATTTTTTTTTTTTTTTTTTGGTATTTGCTGTTATAGCGGCAACAGAAATGCATCATCTATCAACATTTCAACTGTCTAACTATCACGGTTCATGTGATACAGCCTGGTGACAGACGGACAGACAGACAGAGATACGGACAGTGGAGTCTTACTATTAAGGTCCCGTTTTACCTTTTGGGTACGGAACCCTAAAAAAAGATATGTTGCGCCGACCACAAATAAATTAGGATAAAGGCAGGAGAATGACGAAGAAGTAAAAATGTTATAAATATCTAAAACTCCCACAGATTCATCGCCAATGAACACTCTCTATAAAAACGTCATCTATATTTCACGGTACATAGTGCGGCCGTACCACTTTGTATGTAATTTTGATGAGATTATATAGATAAGAGCTTATTACAAGCGGTGCGCCGTATACATATACATATATATGCATAATAAAATGGGGATTAAAAGGTTTTTGTACAACTTAATAAATTCTGTAATACGGTACAAAGTATAATAGAATAATTAAGCAAATATGTAGGTACAGACGAACGCTCAAGTGTTCTCCGAAATTATTTGTAAGATTGTAAGTAAGTTATTTGTAAGTATGTTAAGTTTTTATTTCAAGTTTAGCAGATTTGATCATTTTGCTGTTATTTTGAACACATTTTGTCTAGACAATGAAATCTTGGTGAGTGGAGTTTTATTGATTTTTATTTTGGTGAGTCCGTCGCCACTGTATTCTCCAGAGGGGCGTGGAACACAGAGCTGCCGTCCCAGGTTTGCATCTGTGGGCTGACATCGCTTTTCCTGTTATACAGGGTGATTGGAAGATGGGTGCAAAGCTTTAAGGCGAAGATAGTACAGACAATTTAGAACCATTTAAGCTATGGTTGTCTTAGACGAAGTCTTACCAAATATTTTTAACCAAATTTTTAAGTTTTTTTTCGGAAATTCTCAAAATTTAATGTAAACTGCATAATTATGGCCAAATTGAATGATAAATGAATTCATTTTTTATTTATTTAATTAAAGTAATGTGTAAGCAATCAAGCAAAACATGTTTTAGGCTTCTGTGTCATTAGACATTTTTTTTACAGACATTTAAAGCTCAGAAAAAATAAAAAATTTGTACAATACGTCTTTTAAACCTTATTAAAAAAAAAAATTGGTAAGACTTCGTCTAAGACAACCATGGCTTAAATGGTTCTAAATTGTCTATACTATCTTCACCTTAAAGCTTTGCACCCATCTTCCAATCACCCTGTATAATAGTTCGTTGGGTTATTTCTAAAATAGGTGGCCACCTGTAGCGCGCTAGGTATGGCCTCGTTTGGACGTCCTCTGCGCAGGTGTTAGGCATACATGTCAGAGTGCTGGCTTATCTGTAGTTACAACAAAGAATACTGGGATGTCAGAGATCGTTAGGAACTTGGGTAGACCAATGCATCTCCCATCAGTATGAAGTACTTTGTCTCTCTCCTCCTGTCAGCGTCATCATAATTTCAGCCGTAAAACGTCCACTGCTGGTCCTTGGATTAGTTTTAATGTTGACATATTGTCAAATTATTCAACTTCTAAGCGTGGGTATCGATGGCCTAAAGTTAAAATATGTTTGACACAAAATTCAGCTACGCGAAGTCCGGCCATAGACGCAGTCACAGCAGAATAAGGTCATCAAGTGTGTCAGTGTGTTAGTGTCTGGGTTACAGGCGTGCGACGCAAGATGGAAGACGAAATGTCAAATTATTGAACTTATCAAAACATAAAAAAAAAACCTTACCTCAACACTTTTGCGATCGTCTGTACAGTAAGGAAAAAACATACCTTGTCTTTTGAGTCCGATTGATGTCCGAAAATAACATTTTTGTAAGTAAAATTTACAATTCTACGTACCTGAAACAAAAAAATACAGTTTTAGTATAGCAAACTGCATGTACTTTAGAATTCCATTTAAGTAATTTACGTAACAAGAGATACTACAGAATTATAGATTCACGTCTATTTCAGCCATTGCATGCATTGTCCTTTATGCTAACCGTAACTACTGAATAAATAAAGAAGAGAGGCCAAGTGCTAGTCGGACTCCCACACGAAGGGTTCCGTATCAACGTACAATATTTAATACAACGTATCTTTTACAACACGTATCTTGTATGAAGGCCCCTTTTACATTTGACTGATTCATGAGATTGACAGACAGACGGACGGACGGATGGATGGACGGATGGAGGAATGGACGGATGGAAGGAGGATGGACAGATGTATGGACGGATGGAGGGATGGAGGGATGGATGGATGAAGGGATAGATGGAGGGATGGATGGATGGATCGATGGAAGGATGGAGGGATGGATGGAGGGATGGATGGATGGATGGATGGAGGGATGGATGGACGGATGGAGGGATGGATGGATGGACGCATGGAGGGATGGATGGAGGGATGGATGGATGGATGGATGGACGGATGGACGGATGGATGGATGGATGGATGGATGGACGGATGGATGGAGGGATGGATGGATGGAGGGATGGATGGACTGATGGAGGGATGGATGGATGGACGGATGGAGGGATGGATGGAGGGATGGATGGATGGATGGATGGACGGATGGATGGATGGATGGAGGGATGGATGGAGGGATGGATGGACGGATGGATGGAGGGATGGATGGATGGATGGACGGATGGACGGATGGACGGAGGGAGGGATGGATGGAGGGTTGGATGGACGGATGGAGGGATGGATGGAGGGATGGATGGACGGATGGATGGATGGATGGACGGATGGAGGGATGGATGGAGGGATGGACGCACGGATGGATGGACGGATGGAGATGTGGACGCATGGACGGATGGATGGACGGATGTAGGGATGGACGGATAGAGGGATGGATGGAGGGATAAAGGGATTGATGGATGGAGGGATGGATGGACTGATGGACGGATGGACGCACGGATGGATGGACGGATGGAGGGATGGACGCACGGATGGATGGACTGATCGAGGGATGGATGGACGGATGGAGGGATGGACGCACGGATGGATGGACGGATGGAGGGATGGACGCACGGATGTATGGACGGATGGAGGGATGGACACAGGGATGTATGGACGGATTGATGGATGGATGGATGGGACGATGGACGCACGGATGGAGGGATGGACGGACGGACGGACCGCTCAACGGATGGTCCTTTGGGTAGGGAACCCCGAAAACCAATTATTTCTAGTAGATAGCCCCTTTAAGGCTTCAGCTATTTATGTGCGTATAATAAATACTAACTGCCTTAATCATATAAAGTTATCGAACATCTAAATAGTTGCTAAAGTCTGGTTTCTCTTTGGAAACCAGACTTTAGCAACTGTATAGATGTTCGATAACTTTTTTATGAATAAGACCATAAGAATTCAGGAACGTATCGTAACTTTGTAATATTCTATCCATAAGAATTTGATATCGATTCTAGGTAGGTAGAATAACTTTATCTGTAGGTCAATGTCTGTCATAAACTACTAATACCCTTGCCTTCCGAAGATATGCCGAGTGTCGGTAAAAATAATCTATGTCTTCAGAACGTATATCGATACTTTTGATTCGATATTGTATCGATAAACATAAATATCCTACAATATGCTAATTTGTATGTTTGACTCCATCACGCAAACACGGCTGAACGGATTTAGATGAAATTTGGCCCACAAATAGTTTATGGCCTGGTTAACACATAGTATACTTTTTAACGCGGTAAATGTCATGGTTCCAAGACAAAAAAAAAAAAATTTCACACTCCACGTAGGCGAAGCTGCGGTGAAAACCTAATAAAATCCATCAAAACCATAAATAAGTGTATTCGTAATATTCTTGACGCTACAATTGCAATAACGCGTCTGTTTACAAAAAAAAACTGATTAAATATAATGCATTATTGTTTATATAAACGGCGATACAAATCGCGACGTTGCAAATTGAATGATAAGACTTCGAATCGACCAATCGAAGAGCGTAATCGAATTATTTTGACTAATCGATTTTTTATTGATTTTATTGCACGTGTGTTATATTTTATGATTCGATTTGATAAGCTGTGCTGTGTAGCTGCTTAATACTTCATCTTCATCCATTTAGATCGAACTGCATTGTTATAAAATTTATTCATGTAGGATTTTTATAATTGATTTGCCACTAAGTCGCCGTTCACACGGACGTAAAAATATGGGGGCAGGATTTTACTGCGCAGGGGATTTCAACCTCTCGGCGCGTTGAAGATCTAGTTCCAGCTCCGTGTGATCGCCTAATACCTTCTCCTGAATGATTTTTATAAAGGTACACTAACGTAATATTTGATCTAATTTAGATTATTCAATTATGTAGTTTATTTTTTAATGTACGTATTTATGAAAACATAATAGTGTATGTACCGTCGACCTGGCTAATTATTTTGCCCAACTGATGAAATAAGTTAATATACAAATAAAAAACTAAGTAGGTTATTTTTTTGTGAAATACAGGCCATCTTTTTATTTATTTAGTACAGATTATCAAGTTTTATAGTACGTTTTTAAGTATACATTAAAACTCATATCGGCAATAAAATCTCCGAATTACTCGTAACGTTAGATATAGTTTACATAAATATAAAACGATAAAATAGAAAACAGAATAACTGGAGAAACGAATTACACATTTAATAAAGGCAGGCAGATTTCGTAAAAATCTAACAAACAAAGAATGGGTGTTATTTTTAGATAAAATTAACGCACATTATGAGCGTACGCGCAGCTACCGAACGTGAATCATTTTTATGTGTGGCTCCAGTGTCAGAGAGCGAATCCGCACTTCGAACTTATTTCTTTCATAAGAAAGTAAATATTTTTTTGTCTGTCGTCTTAATTGCAGGTAATGTACCTACTAACTTATAGGACCTTTTCTTTAACATGTAAAATAAATCGACACCTTGATTTTTTTCAGACCAAGTGATTTACATAAAAAGGGCAGGTAACCAGTCACGATGTTGAAATACAGTCAGGTTCAAAAACAAATGATCGCTCATTGAAGCTGTCCGCCGGCACTGGCACCGCATCCCTTCCCCAAGGTCCACGTCATCGCAATAACAAATATTTTCCACTGATTCTATTGTATTGTTGGCTTTTCCTATTAAAACATTAGTTTCTTTTAACCTACTTCCAGAGATAATGGTTCCGTATGTTCTGTTCAAATGTTTATACATTATTGGTGGTATATCAAACGACGTAAAAATTGCCTAATTTGGCTTTTGGCCAATTGGATGACGTCACTGATGCTTGTATCTTTATTAGTTGATTTAATGGTACTTGAGTATGAACTGGTAGGTGCGCGGTACATTGATCTGTTGAGATCAAGAAAAATATTATTGTAGAGTTGAATTTTTTCGAATGTATTTGATTATTGATGAGTATTGATCCGCAATTTATTATTTTATTTTTATAGTTGACAGTTTGACATTTTATATTCAATGTTTGAGTGGCTCAGCTTATAATTTCATACAGTACTACCTATAGCAATTCACGTTTTATTTTTAGATTCAACCAATAAATTAGTCGCTTTCACTATTCCCTTAAACACGCAACCCGACCTTGTACTTCACTTCGAATAAAAAAAAGAGCTTAGAAAAAATCTATGCAGTCAATCCTATCATGATCGGTACATGATTACTTTCTAAACATAGACGCAAACGCCCTTATGGAAAAGGGTTATGCAGAGAAACGAGAAGATATGCAAAATAACCGGTAACTCCGTACACTAACCGACTGGACAACATTTGGTATACTAGTACAACTTTGTAATAACCGCTGCGTAATTATAATATTATAAATAATAAACGATTTGCATTCGGCTTCCTTCAATTATGGGGCTAGTTTGAATTCCTGACGCAGAGCTGGTCCGTCAGGTGAAATCTACACCAGCTACTTGGAATGAGAGAGAAACGATCAATGAAGAAAGGCGTGACGTGACCGTGGGCTGGTTCATTGAAGAAAGAAGAACGCTATTGCTATTCAACTTGGCAAAACTGCCAGTCTTCTGGGCACGTTTCCGGATGGCAGGGATGCGGACGAGTACTACGACTCCAAGGGGCGGATGTCACCAATGAAACTCAACGGGATATCATCCAAACTTCTTTCAGGAGCTGTCAATGTCAATATTCTACAAGAATGATGACAATGACAGCTCTTGAATGCGGTTAAGGTGAATTGTTAAAAATCTCCACAATAATTGTCTTTTTTTAACTTTCAGCAAAAGCCACGCTAAAAATTCGAGGCACCTACTTATTTTTCAAACGGAAATCGAAGTACTTATTCTTCAAGCAGAATTTTTATTTTATTTTCTACAGTTACACACATACTGATTTAATGAATAATAACTTGCATAGAAAAAAATATACAAGTAAAAAAGATTACCCCTATCATTATTTCCATGCCAATTTGCAAATAGAAAAAAAAAATCTCCAAGCCAGCCTGTTCGTACACTCGCATCGATAGACATACACAAACAAAAACTATTTGTATATAAAAACTATCTCGGCTATAATACTTTATTATGGTCGAGTGGAGCAAAAATGTGTGGCAATTACAAAGTTTTCTAACCGCATTGTATCAGTGTTGATCGTGTTAATGTGTCATAAAGGCATCGCAAATAATAAGAAGCTATTATTGAAACAATTAATGCACGTTTGAACACTTTGGACGGCAAAAAATGCGGCCGCAGTCACGGGCAGTAAATGATATGTGACTATCGATGTATCGATAGCCATACAACTGCCAATAATAACTTACTGGCCCGAAACAAGAAAGCAATAATATTTTGTTACTAAGAACAGGGCGGTTTGCACCGTTATATTTATAGTCACAATATATTTAAGCTCGTGACTGTACCTACGCTGAAAAATTACTAATTATCTGAAGAATTTAAAAGGACGAGAACTGGATTTTTTTTTACGCAACTACTGCGAAGCAAGAAGGGGGGGGGGGGTTATGATTTTGACCTGTATGTATGTTTGTGAATATGTATGTTCATCTGCTCCCGCATAACTTCTAAACTACATATCATAACTTCTAAACTACATATCATAAGTTGACAAATGAAGTATCCGTGGAAGCGTCTCGACCCGTCCGCTGGTTTAAGCCTATGTGACGTCACATTAAATTGGATATGGCGCCCTCTAGAGGTCATAAAGTCATGAACTATTTTTTTATTTTGCTATGTTGAGTTTCAATTGAAAGGGCTTATAGCACATTTACGTATAATTCTTCTGTAGGTACGTCACTTAACTCCTGCTGGCTGGACCGATTTTGATGATTTTTCTTCGTGTGTGTTTAATTAGGTCCCTGGATGGTTTAAATTCATAATTGGACCCGCCAGGTGGCGCTGTTCGGGCAGGACCTAGGCCTGGGCCTAGTATACCTACTTATAGAATTATATTGTTAGCCAACCTTAAACTAATGTATATAAAAAGTGAGTTCAAAAATCATACTCTAAAATGTATGAAACAAGAAAATATTCTCATCTGAAAGCCACGGTCGAATGCCAGTTTACCCTTAAGGGGAGTCTAGTCGCGGGCTCGAACTCACTGGTGGGCCTGGCTAAATCACGCTGTCTCACCAGGCTTCGTGTCCGACAGAGATAGTGATAAGCAGTTAGACGCTAGTCTACACGCACAATGTTATTGAGTGAGGTGCAGGATCATTTATAGTAAAAAAATCGCGAAAAAATTAAGAAAAGTCCTTTGGAAGATCGGGTTTTATGAAAAAGCGAATGCATAAATCAATGACCAATAAAGTTTATTGAACTTTTCGATAATTGAACTTTGTCCCTACCGACTTGGTTTTGGAGACTTCTTGTATCACGTATACACGCCCAAAGTTAAGTAAAATTAACAAGAAAAACGATTCTTTGTTGGCTGCTAACTTTTTACTGGGTTTTTGTTTTAGTATTATGTTTCCATACAGACAATATTAATAACGAGACAAAACGATATCATATTTAACTTTGGATGTGCCATGTCAGAAAGTGGAGTAAAACACTCCCGAAGTTTGTATGCAAAAAATGTGGACTAAAAAGTGGGAAGTTCATATTTGTTTTATGCTATCGTCGATCCTTTTTCCTCGAACACAGCAAAGCCAAAGGATGATTATGATTTTAACAGGCTCTGTATGTAATATGCCCTATGAATCTGTTCGGTATAAGCCTCCCGCAGACCGGCGCGAGGTGACACTGCGACTCTGGTAAATAATTTTCCGAAGTCAAAGCATTTATTTCAAATAGCTACTTAAAATAAATAGGCACTTTTGAACGTCAACCATGAAGTATACATAGAAATTGAACTTTTAAAGTCATGTCACGCCTATTTGTGGGAGCCTTTATGCCTTAATTACATGACGTGTGACTCCGGATTTACATTTGTTTGTCTGTGGCGTCCAGTTAATACATTTGGAATGTTTGTTCTAGTTGGGTAGTTGGGCTTTTAACATTAATTTCTAAGAAATACCAGTTAATGCCAGAAATTATATTGATCAGTAGACAATTACATGGATGCTGCCATCCATTGTCCTCTGACAAATTCAATAATAACGGCCAGTAGAAATGTATTAAGTATAACTTATTTGAAGTTTGTTAAGAATTTACCTTTTTACTTATTCAAGTCATACTCGGATTTGGACATCTCGCTCAACTTTGGTGTTCAGGAATCATGCCGTGTCTTTGTGTAAAGGTACCTACCATATATTAAAACTTAATAATTTTTTTTTAAATTGATATAGCAGTCCCACATGACGAGAACCTGGTGAAAGCTGAAAAAGATAAGCAGATCAAGTATCTTGACCTGGCACGCGAGGTTGTTGACATGTGGGATGTGGATACAGCAGTCATTGTGCCGATAGTCGTGACGGTCAATGGTATTATAGCCAAGAGCCTCGACCAACACCTCAAGAGGCTCTCGTTAGGCAGCTGGATCAAGGGCTTGATCCAGAGAGCAGTACTACTGGACACGGCCCGTATAGTAGGTAGGGAGGTTCCTCTCTCAGCAGCCCTGACCACCGGTAGCTTGAACCCTGTTCCCGAAACCGGTGGGCCACTATTTTTATATTTTTAAATGTTTTTATATTCTAATATTTAAAAATGCAATTTATATGTATTTAATGGAATAAAGGAAATAATTATTTAATTACTCGTATTACATTTTTATCAATCGGAGTGTGGATTTGTGCCCACTTAAACATAACTGCCGAAATGTGGGGGTAGGTAGGTACCTACTATTAGCATTACTATGCCTAACTGTTGGCGACGTCAAGTCCTAAATTAGAAAATAAGGTTGATTATTTTAAATAAAAAAGATTTGGTATTAGGTAGATATAAGTAAATTATTGTTGCATACCTAAGCGTAGGGCTGGTTTTGATTTCCCATACTTTTAAGTCCATGAATACCTACAGATCAAGTAGGATTGTAAGTCTAAGCCAATCACTCAATTAGAATTTAAACTATCTTGAAAGGTACATGATTAAAGGCAAAACCTAACTAGAATTAAGCCTAAATACATGAGTACCTACCTGCATGTACCTATAGTACCTAATCTGCTATTAACAAACAACCAAATCTGTTATGCGCAGTTAAATTAAAGGGAAAGATGTAAACATTGGAAATATTCCACGAAGAATCGGCACGTGACCGGTTTTCCCACGATCCAAGTGAAGCTTCTCGAAGGAATCGGGCGCAGGTTTAAACTTGTCGAGAGAAATCGAGCTTACGCTTGACCATTAGGCTCCACCCCCTTTAATGTGACTGGTTTAGAACAAATGTTTGATGTCAAACATAACCGCTACTTGAACCCTAGTAGAAAACTACTTAAGGAAATTTCTAAGGAAAATAGTTCAGAATTATACAGATTTTAGTCAGTTTAAAGTTAGTCGTCAATGAGACAAGTCATGTTCATATTAAGTTAGCAGTAATTCAGTATATTGTAATAGTTATTAGTGCGTGATTCAATAAATGTGAATAGTGGAATTAAAAAAAGGTGTTTCAATAGAATCCCCTACAATAATGGTCCTTCAGAAGCCGAATAAAAAGAACTGAAGCCTGAGTCTGAAGTTACGTGAAGATAAATCGCTGTTTGAAGATTAGCAGCGTTTTAAGAGAAGATCACGAATACCAAGAAAGCTATTGGTGAAGATCAGTTCTACGAGCCACGCACTAATCACGCCACGAGTCCTACGTGCGCTGAAAGAAAATTGCTGGGAATAAACGACTAAGAAGATCGCCTATTCTCGAAGCTAGGACATCTAGGACGTCTAGAAAAATCGATTGGTGGCTACACGACCCGCTGAGTGAAGAATATTGCTGGGAGGTCGGCTACGAACGACGCCGCGCCCTCTCGAAGCCCCTGTATCACTTGAAGCTTTACGTGTGCCGCTGAAGAACCTAGGACGTCTAGAAAATACCGATTGGTGGCTACACGACCCGCTGAGTGAATAATTGCTGGGAGGTCGGCTACGAACGACGCCGCGTCCTCTCGAAGCCCCTGTATCACTTGAAGCTTTACGTGTGCCGCTGAAGAACCTAGGACGTCTAGAAAATACCTATTGGTGGCTACACGACCCGCTGAGTGAATAATTGCTGGGAGGTCGGCTACGAACGACGCCGCGTCCTCTCGAAGCCCCTGTATCACTTGAAGCTTTACGTGTGCCGCTGAAGAACCTAGGACGTCTAGAAAATACCGATTGGTGGCTACACGACCCGCTGAGTGAATAATTGCTGGGAGGTCGGCTACGAACGACGCCGCGTCCTCTCGAAGCCCCTGTATCACTTGAAGCTTTACGTGTGCCGCTGAAGAACATAGGACGTCTAGAAAATACCTATTGGTGGCTGCACGACCCGCTGAGTGAAGAATATTGCTGGGAGGTCGGCTACGAACAACGCCGCGCCCTCTCGAAGCCCCTGTATCACTTGAAGCTTTACGTGTGCCGCTGAAGGAAATTGCTGGGAATAAGCGACTAGGAAGATCGCTTATTCTCGAGGCTAGGTATTCAAGAAATACCTATTTGTGGGAGCGCAACTAGCTGAGTGAAGAATATTGCTGGGAGGTCGGCTAGGAACAACGCCGCGTCCTCTCGAAGCTCGAATATCACTCGAAGCCCGGCGTAACCCTGTATAATAAGAACGTGTAGAATAAGTTTATAAGTGTTAACGTGTGTATGTACTGTAAGTTCGAAGTGTGTGTACGTCTCTATAACATAGCAGTCTCCGCTAAGGACTTCATATAAACTCAGGTGAGTCATTGAACAATATATTGACATTAAGTGAAGTGAATAAGAATGATGACGCGAAGCCGCAAAGGAGACAGCACGCGCTCGACCACGGAAGAAGAGACTACGGAGACGTCAGCTACTACCTCCGAAGAGGTGACAGATACTAGCGCGGCTACCGAAGATACAACCATGGTCGAGGAATCTAATGTTACCTTAGTGGAGAAGAAGAAGAAGGCGAAATCTACTTCGAATAAAGCTATGAATAAGAAGAAAGAGCTAGAAGCCAGATTAGAGTTGGAAAAACTACAGCTGGAAGAAATTAAGCTGAAGACTAAGATGGCAAATACAAAGTTAGAATTAACACGTGTCAACGAAGAAGACACAGACTTGAGTGATAACGAAGAGGATGCTGCAACTAAGGCGGCTGCTGAAAAGGCCACTGAAAGGTGGGTTTCAAAAGCGAAGGAAGCGCAACCCGCAACGAACCCCACCAGTCAGTTGGCAGAAGCGATAATGGAAGCAGTCAAGTCCGCCACTGACAGCAAAGCAGCAACGAACACGCAGCACGCGCCGAAGTATGTCAGTGAGCTACATCAATTCGACGGCGATGCAAGAGACTGGATGGCTTTTAAAGCTACGTACAAAGACTCACAGGCTCTCTTCAGTGGAATCGAGAATATGGGAAGACTAAGAAGAGCAGTAAGAGGAAAAGCCAAAGAGGCAGTGAAGTCCATTCTCTATACACAAGTGGACCCGGAAGAAGTAATGACTGCATTAGAACGTCGATTCGGGAGACCCACTTACCTAATAAGAAGCGAGATAGAAAACATAGAGAAGCTGCCTCCCATGTCAGAAGATGCAAGAGAGTTAGTGAGATATGCTGGAGCTGTGGCCAATACAGTCAGCGTTGTGAAACAAATGAAGAAACAAAGTTATCTGCACTCAAGTGATATATCGAATCGTATAATAGAGAAGATGTGTATTCTAGTACGATTCAGGTGGTACGAGTACAGAGCATCTAAAGAAGAAGATGATGAACCGATCCTCATTGGCCTTATGAACTTCTTCAATCAGATGGTAGATCAGTTCGAGATGCACGAGTTCACGGGAACCAGAGTGAAGAAGGAAGGAATGAGAAACCGAATGAGACCTTCAGGATCCCGGGGCGTGAACGCCGCTCGAGTTAAACGGCACGATGAGGAAGAATATTCATCATACGACGAGGATTCAGATAGAGAGCAAGACGAACAACAAGCTGCGACAGTATGTTCATGCAAGGACGACGCCAAGAAGCAAGAAAAGATAGTCTGTCCTGAGTGCGCTGGAGAACACGCACTGTTCAAATGCAAGAAGTTCGTCGATGCTTCTATAAAAGAAAGATGGGAACAGGCCAAGCGAGCCTTCATATGCTTCAAATGTCTACTAGGACGGCACAGGAGGTTCAGTTGCAAAGCAAAACCGTGTGAAAAATGCAAGAGAAATCATCATGTGATGCTACATTCCGAAGAATGGATGAAACCAACCTCGCAAGAGACCCAAGCTGTAGTATCAACAATGAATGCAACACAAACAACATCAAGAGCTTACATGAAAATCGTGCCAGTGGAACTATGGGGACCCGATGCCAAAGCCGAAGTATACGCCCTCATGGACGAAGGATCAACAGTGACCCTTATAGACGAAGATGTCGCGAACATGATTGGAGCCCAGGGTTCTGAAGAAGATCTAAGAATTAAGGGTGTGGGAGGTCACCAAATGAATCATAAGTCAAAGAAGGTTGACATCAAGATCAAAGGAAGGTTCGAGCGCAACATAGAGAAAATATCAGGATACACCATTAAAACCTTGAACTTATCCCCCCAAGAAGTCAGCGATAATGACCTGGAAGATTGCCAACATCTAGAAAAAATAGCCGATCAAGTAAAATACCCTAACGATCGTCCGACTGTACTCATTGGTCAGGACAATTGGCATCTGATCGTGTCCCAAGAGATGAAAGTTTGTGACTTAAGCAAGCCAGTAGCCTCCAGAACCCTGTTGGGATGGGTCTTGCATGGAACTAAGACAAGAAACAATACGATGCGAATGGTAAATCATCTTTCAACACCAACAGGAAAAGATGATTATCTTAAGAAGACGACTAGAGACCACTGCGACATCGAAGCCCTAGAAGTCGCCGCAAGGGAACCATCCAGCGACATAGGCCAACGAGCTCTCGACGTGCTGCATTCAACAACGACCAAATTACCTGATGAAAGAATCAGCGCAGACCTGATCTGGAAGACGGACGACGAAGGTCTACCAGAAAACAGAACAGCTGCAGCACGACTACTAACGGGAATGGACAAAGAATTTGATCAGAAACCAGAAGAACAAATTGAAAACCTGATCAACAACGAATACGCTGAGGAAGTAACACACGAACCTGCCTCCTCAAGATCATGGTATCTGCCTGATGCCGCTATTGTCCACCCCCAGAACGAAGAAAATAAAGACAGTCTTCATTCCACCTGGAGTCTGCGCAACACTCGCGACGAAGACAAGATAAGAAGAGTGCAAGAAGACAGCTTCCCAGACGAATTAGCTGCCCTACAAAAGAAAGAAGACCCGCCACCTGAACGTCTAACGAAGAACAATCCTCCTTTCACCTGCCTAGGAGTAGACATTGAACCCATGCTCGTCACTATGAGAAGACGTACCAAGAAACGAGGGGGAGCATTATTTACGGGCTTCACAAGATCGATTCATAAAGATTTGACCACGACCCAAAGATACTTCTGGACCGACTCTAGAACAGCAATAACATGGATCAAATCAGACCGTAGGCGATTCAAGCCTCTTGCCACACATCATCAGCGCCGATCCAGAAAAAGAAGAAGCTTTAACCCCGAACCATTTTTCCATCGGGCGGCCAAACGGAGCCACCCTCTTTGGCCCCTTTGACGACACAGAAGTCATCAGTTCTCCCAACTGGAAGACATCCCAACGCCTGGCCGATCATTTCTGGTCAAGGTAGTTGCGAGAGTACCTTCCCACTCTCTCGCCACGCTATAACCAAAGTCCTCATTATCAGGACCCAACATTGGGCGACATAATCCTAATTGTCGACCACACTCTGCCACGCTACTCGTGGCCACGCGGCGAAATAGTCGCCAATCATCCCAGACCAGACGGAAGAACCAGGATCGTCGACGTGCGAACAGCAGCGGGTATCCTGCGGCGGCCAGCATCACGTCTAGTCCTGATCGTACCTTCAACGTCGCCCCAACAAGATGGAGTGCAACGCACTAAGGGGGAGACTGTTGGCGACGTCAAGTCCTAAATTAGAAAATAAGGTTGATTATTTTAAATAAAAAAGATTTGGTATTAGGTAGATATAAGTAAATTATTGTTGCATACCTAAGCGTAGGGCTGGTTTTGATTTCCCATACTTTTAAGTCCATGAATACCTACAGATCAAGTAGGATTGTAAGTCTAAGCCAATCACTCAATTAGAATTTAAACTATCTTGAAAGGTACATGATTAAAGGCAAAACCTAACTAGAATTAAGCCTAAATACATGAGTACCTACCTGCATGTACCTATAGTACCTAATCTGCTATTAACAAACAACCAAATCTGTTATGCGCAGTTAAATTAAAGGGAAAGATGTAAACATTGGAAATATTCCACGAAGAATCGGCACGTGACCGGTTTTCCCACGATCCAAGTGAAGCTTCTCGAAGGAATCGGGCGCAGGTTTAAACTTGTCGAGAGAAATCGAGCTTACGCTTGACCATTAGGCTCCACCCCCTTTAATGTGACTGGTTTAGAACAAATGTTTGATGTCAAACATAACCGCTACTTGAACCCTAGTAGAAAACTACTTAAGGAAATTTCTAAGGAAAATAGTTCAGAATTATACAGATTTTAGTCAGTTTAAAGTTAGTCGTCAATGAGACAAGTCATGTTCATATTAAGTTAGCAGTAATTCAGTATATTGTAATAGTTATTAGTGCGTGATTCAATAAATGTGAATAGTGGAATTAAAAAAAGGTGTTTCAATAGAATCCCCTACACTAACCTTTCAGGGAATTAAGGCATGCTAATATTTTAGGTTTGATTTATTATTTAGTATTAATTTAGAAAGAAAGAAAAAGTATTTATATTACTGGACTCGCACAAGGAATATCACAAACTTAACTACAACACAAAACAATTATTAAACACATTAACAAAATATACCACTACTACGCTACGCTACTTAATTAATAAAATTAAAATTAGAACAAAAAAAAAAATAGTAAAGTAAAAAACAAATTCCTGTACGAAGCCAAAAGGCCACTATCTCAGCATGATGCTGCGACATTAATAAAGAGTCGCAACGCTGGTATAAATATATGCATAATAATATAATATTATATATTTCATGCCTGACCGATGGTTTTAATCAAGTTGCATAAGCATAATTTGAAATTGTTCCCACTGCTGGGACGCAGGTGATGAGCTGTGTGACAGAGAGATGTCTCCGTGAGAAGGAGCCCTCCCTAGGAGGCAGCACCAGCCTACATAAGTTCTAGGCAGGTATTCTATCAATGTTGTCGCCCCATTCACTCCGTCTAGTTGGACTGACATTCAATTAAATAGAAAATATGTGTTAACTAGCAACCGTGGTTGCACGTTAACACATATTTTTCCCTCTACGTTTTGCGCCGGATCCGTCCACCCCGCGTTACATCGGCGAGGTACTTCGCGCACCGGTGCCCGCCATGATAGCCGTTCGCGTAATTATGGCGAGTTAATTATGTCACTAGTATAATGTACCCGTCAATTCATTACCGTTAGAGCATGCACCATCAGTGTCTTTGAAATTATTGACAATAACTTGACTGCATACCAGGGTCTTTTTATACAGGGTCAAACTAAATTAGCTTGCAATACTTTAGTCACGTGTTCGGTAACGTTATCGAAAACAAATTGAACAAAATAAAGGTCAGCTATTTTTGTAATTTTTCGTGGAACTTTTATTTATATTTTTACGAATTTCCAAAAACTATAACAAACAGTCGTTTGTTTGTATGTAATGTAAATGTCAAGGTGTCATTAAAAGTTTTAAACAAACTTGGAATGCTGATTTTTTTTTGTCAGTTTTCGATATCGATAGTAATCAATACCCAACACATGGGTTTTTTTTTTTGGGTGGGAAATCATCAAATAACTTCTCCCGCTGTGGGTGGAGCGGGAGGGCGTGTCAGACTTTTACTGACTAAAACCCACCCGTGTTCCGTCAGTTGCCTGTGTGCCAAGGGCCGCGGTATCTCTTTCGAACAACCCGCACCCCTGGCAGGCATCGGCCCTTGCGGACCCCACCATTTGGTGCTAACATCTCTTTGAGGCGCGCGTGGAACACAACGCGCCGTCGACCCGGGCTTGGTCCTTACCGGACAGCGAGCTACCCATTACTCGCCGTCCGCAAGCCCGCGCCTACGGTGGCCGGGAATCAGCCTGGGATTCCCAACGCCCAGGGCGTCTCCCGCGGCGACTACGGCCGTGAGGGCGCATATACTGCCTCTCCCTCACGTGCGCCGCCTCCCTCTTCGCGAGCATTACTGCTTCGCAGAAGGAGGTGACGGCTAACCATTCACTCTCGCTCCGTACCATGCCCTGAACCAGGGCCGGACGCGAGAGATCGCCGCCGCCGATCGCCTCCACGAGGACACGGCGCGGCGGTGCTCCGCCCAAGCCGGGCAGACCGCCACCGTATGCTCCACCGTGTCCTCAGGGCGATCTTTGCAATGGAAACACCCGGGCGTTTCCTCCCGCCTTATACGAAACAGGAACCTCCCGAAACAACCGTGTCCGGTGAGGACCTGCGTCAGGCGGAAGGTGAGGACGCCATGCCGCCTCTCAAGCCACTCCTCAAAGAGGAGACTTACCGCCGCTATCGTGGCGTGCCCACCAACACATGGGTTAAGTTTTGCTAGCTAATTTAATTTGAGTCTGTATATGGCAACTCGTAGATTAACCTAGGAGGTTGTCGACTACTTAGCCGGGCTTCCCTGTGGGTGCTTCGAGCGACATAGCAACTACATGATAGGGGCACCACCTTCACAATTTGTGCCGAAAAGCGAGACGAATCAAATCGTGCAAGACGTCGAACATCGGGAATGGGTACGACTACTACGTCACAATCTGACTACAGTGTAAGAGAAACGTAAAAGTTTGCGTTACACTACACACCTACGTAGGTAAGCTTATCTCATACACAGATGACTGCGTCGACAGCGACACGTCACTTTTCGTGAAGTGAAAAAAATGTTCGGCCGACGGGACACAGTGAACTAAAAAATCGTTTTTAGTACACTGTGTCCCGACGGCCGAATATTTTGTTCCCAAGAGCTAGCGACGGGAGGTAGGCACCTACAGCATGATGGTTTGGTTTAAATCATTTAGTACCTAATTAAATCTATAAAAGAATTTAATTTTCCAAAAAAGAATACGTTTCTGTAAGAATAAATCGCTAAACTGAACATGCTCAATTGGTTATTGTGCAGTCAGAGAAATTGATAGTTGAGCAAATAGTCACACCTTTAAAATTGACTTTACAATATTAATTCATTAATTATGTACACACTTAACATAACATCACGGCAGCGGTGTAGGTACCTATAGTAGACTCATATTTCGCTTGTTACATAATGTTTCATTAATACCAAATTTTAATGTTGGTACTAAAATCCGTCTGCTATAGATACAGTAAGCAAATATAATAAAGTTACTGCCAAGTCCGCTAGCACTGCCAGAGCAACCTTAATTGCTATTAACTATAGCATTCCGTCATTAACTCTATATTCCTAACAAAGGCCTGATCATGCACTAAGTATAGTACACTTTGTCATTTAATGATATTTGATTTTTATGTCGTGCTGAAATTGCAGGGTTTTCAACTCTTTTATAATGAGCCAGCCGGAATGAAGGACGGCTCGTGTATACATACATACGTTTTTAGTGGACATTCACATGGACGTAATAAAATAGCAGCGGGATTATTTCGAGCAGTGGATCTTCAACGCTCTGCTTAGCACCGAGAGTTGAAAATCGAAAACTGCGTTATTTGTTTTTTGTCGAACATTTGATTTTTTTCGACCCGCAGAGACTCACTCGCACTGCATTCTGTTAGATTCTCAATCCTCGGTTAAACACCAAGAGTTGAAAATCGAGTGGGCGAAAAAATCTCGCCGCGATTTTATGACGTCCGTGTGAATGTTGACTTAGGGTTTCGTTAATGGTTAATCAGGACAATTACACGGTAATTTTAGTCAAGGCCACTGTAGCAGGGAAATATGGTATAAGAAGTTTTAAAATAACATTTGTTTGTATTGTTATGCGAATTATGTTTACGGTTAGCGAGTTAATTTCAATGTACTGACAGTTTCTTAACTCACTGACTGATTGACTGAAAGACATTCTTCTACCATGTCATGACTAACCAACAATAAATAAAAATACCAAATTAATATTATGAGCTATTAGAAAAATATGTATATTAAATCAAAACAACACGGCTTCCACATACCTACCAATTACACGCTCTTATCATTCAATCTACAATGTATATTTTACGCCCGAAAGTGTCCAAACTAGGGATGCGCCGAGTACTCGTTTATTACTCGGTATTCGGCATACTCGGCCATTTCGGAAGTTATCAGCCGAATAACTCGGTTTGACCGCCGAGGTATTCGAAAATAACTCATAAACTTATAATAATACATCTTTACAATATTATTGTAAATCAATCATCGTCAGAAAAACACGTGAAAAAAACGAATATATTTAATTAGGTATATAAATAAGTCTCTCGTGGTAAACATTTTCGCTTAGATATTCGTCTAACACTAATAGACATGGCAGTTTTCGGATCTTCACGTTGTTGCGGCGCTTTAGATGCTAATTCCTTGTAGCAATGCCAAAAACTTGCACCTGCGTCAAGTAAACCGAGTTACTCGGCAGAGCACTAGGTTCGGTAAACATAATACCGAACAAAACTCGGTTATACGGTAAAACTTGTACTCGGCGCATCTCTATTCCAAACTAAAATCTATTGTAGGTTGGTAATTAACGATATTATAAGATACAGTAGCAGCGGGCCACGAGCCCGTGAAGCGATATGGGAAGGTATAACCACAGACTAAGAAATCTATAGAAGTGAAACTCATGAGTCGATGTTGCTGACAAACTCACCTACAAAATTTTTACCACTGATTTTGCGATACTGTCAAAATCAAAGTGATTTTTATTTTGAAATCTGGTTGTTGTCGGGTTCATTCATGCTTTCTGAGGTAAAATAACTATGAAACGTCCGTACCGCTCCCCAACATGTTACCTGTCGTTAGGGTTGTCACTTTAACTATGAACAAGTGCTGAACATACATATACCTACGCTAATCACTGATTAGTCACTGTTTAGCTTAGCAATTGGTTATCTCTTAATCAATCATTAACTTTTCTTTATATAAAAACGCTAGTTAGCAGGTGATTAGTAGCGAACCGAAATAGAGGTGAAATTATGCGTTCAGCATAGGTTATAATCAAAATAGTTGAATAAAAAGCAGAATTTTAAGAATATAGATGTCAAATATACGATTTTCTTTTATATGTCGTGACCTTGACTGACAGAAGTAAAAAATTTCATCGGATAATTTTTATTTGAATAAAATAATTATTAAGTTTATTTCATTGTCTTTGCGATGGTACTAATGAAAATAATATGCTCCCATGATTCGAGTACACAAGAAAAGGTTCTTGTATCCTCTGAATTTCTCTCTACTTTCTATTGTAAAGTGACCAAATTAATGATAAAGCAGTAGCCGATTTTAGCTATGTATTTACATGTTGTTTATGCTTGCTAACATGGATATTCTATTTTAGAAACATATGTAGGTACTTGTGTCTATTCTATACGGGGTATAAGGGAAACGCTTCCGAAGCCAGAACGTAGGTTGTATACAACCTAAATGCAAACGGATACCAATAACCTTTCGCCTTAAATTAATATTATGTATCAATTTAAAACGTTTGACGCTTCTGTTATGTTTCTACTTATTTTATTTTGCCGGCGCTTTACAAAGAATGCCTAAACCTAAAGTCGCTGCCAGGAATTGGGGTCGTTTTTAAATGTGTTTAATCTCAACTTATGGTTCATTTAACTGTTCACACAGCATAGTGTACAAAAAAAATTAGGTAAAAATTTTAAAAAAAGTCTAGATTTTTTGATAATACTGTATCGAGAATCACTAGCCCTATCACCTGTCTTAGTTTTCGGAAGCTTTTTCCTTACACTCTGTATAATTTCCTATTGCTTTTGCATTGGGGTTTCAGTGAATTTTAACAAAAAAATATTATACTTGTTTACAGTTACAATTTTGACTGCTGCTATGAAAGCCACTAGCACGTAGCACCAATACTATTCAACCTTGCAAAGACGGCAACGGAGGAGACTATGCTACGTGAAAAATATTAGGAATGAGAGTGGCATAAGAAAATAATGGCACCCGTCTTTGGAGAAAGAATAATTGGAAATCAAAAATAATGAATTAATAACAAAAGTAGCTTTATTACGTATCTAAATAAATTGTTTGTTATAAAAAGTATCTCTTTTTATTGTGCATGATTGCCATAACGTGGCTTATCTTTAGTTCTGGGCCTTAGAAGCCGCCATAAAACGAGGGGTAGGTACATGGGTTAACACATCGGGTAATCACTATCTCCGCACGAACTCAGTCTTTTCAAGCATACTGAGCCTTCTCCCGATTAAGCTTTCCCGATGAAGCCTATCATCACGTATGCTTAGAATGTAGAATATGTATTCTCGAAACGGATTTAAACGAGTCTTGTAGGTCTTCCTACGTCAACTAACCGTGGGCGCTTTCTACGGTGTCGTTCTGAAATCCCGTAAAATATTGTCGAAATCATTTACTGAGGCACAACTCGATATTAAGAACAAATTATCCTTGAAGCACACAATAATCCTATTGAACCGATCAGGTGATTTAAAATCCGTCATTTTGCCTCTTAGCATGCTTTAAACAGGGTACCGGTGGTGTTTAATTTTGACAGCTACAAATCAACTGCTTAACGACCTCTTAGCGCTAAATAGCGTTTATAAATAAGAACTTCGCAAATCAGTTAGCAATTGATTAAAAGTTAAGAGGCGTGTATAAATAAGACCGATAGAGCGCAAACGACGCCGTCGCTACAGTACTGTGTGGACCAAACGCCCAGAAAATAAATTCAGGTTTTAGAGTAGACCTACATTCCGCCAAATATGTTTTAGCCCTATTGTCATCACATGCTCTGACCCAGATTATGATTAAATTTTAAAGAGACCGCGACGGTGACTTCTAAGGTTGTTTCAGTGTTTTTTTCTGAGAGTACTCGGATAGGAAATACCGATATCTATTTTTTTTTAGCGTTTAAAGTGGTTGTGTAAACCTACTTACAGAAATAAAATCACTTATCATCAACCGGGCTATGAACCTGATGATTTAATCCAGCACCCTTTGTGCCACAGTCACACTTGCAACCAGCGAGGCTGTCCTTTTTTCCTCGTCTATGAATTCTTAAGTCTATGGTAGATCTTAATCTGGGGTTCCGTCGCGCCCGCGCCGATTCATACACGTGTAGAAGCACGCTAACCCACCAGCGGTGATCGGCGATACTGTCCGGTGTCAGCACTCAATACTGTTCTGACATATTATGTTACGTAATCGGGATATTCACTGCGCGGGAGCAGGGTTAAGTAGAGGTGCTACCATTTTTGCTCTTGACATTAGTATGGTTTACGATTGGGGAAAAATAGTAGTAAATTGTCTCGATTATTTACATTAGAATATTAGAAATGACGTTTTATTGTTGAGTTGATTTACAAAATGTTTTGAGTGAAACATTTTTGGTTTAAGTCAAAAAAACCGAAAACCTAAAAAAACACTTAGAATGAGAAACACCGGTTCTATAATACAAATAAAAGTTCCTTGGAACGAGCGTCGGAACAGAAGATACGAGACATTTTGAGAGCTTATTTTGAAGTAAGCCGTAACAGATATCGAAATGTAACATTTTTAACTCCGATCCCTGTAGTTGGCTATTGCCATTTGCAACTTCCTGGTTTCCGCGGCCTGACCTGACAAAACGTCACAGCGCTGTCGAGATTTATGATATTAGTTTTATATTTTTATTACAAATCCAAATAATGGAGTAGACTTTATAAATTGAATACCTTTTCCTGAAATAAAATTGAAAAGTTTTCGATATTCACCAAACGTGGTATAGAAATATTTGCTATAAGCGGTAACGATGCCCAGCCCGCTAAATTTAAATATATTTATTTATTTATATAAGCTTTATTGTATAATTGCACTTTTTAATTAAAAGCTTTTATTTGACTTGAATTGTATGTCCTGGAATTGTGCAATCAATATAATTATATATAATATTTACTGAAGCTATCGGGCTGAAATTTGGCACACACGTTTGGTTCTCGTGACAATGCACGATAAAAGCTTTTTATTAAAAAAATAAAATAACATCTAAGTATATCATGAATAAGTCATTTAATGGGATTAAATGAACTTATGTACAGACGCCAGCACCAAGTTGTAAAATTTCTTTGATAGATTTTCATCTTTATTACATAAGGTTAAGGTACATGTTCAATTGGGAAAATTTGACAGTTTGGGGTAGCTTGATATACTGGCGTATGTACATGGGTTCACTCGTTCATTCATTCTGGGATGCTATATTTGTTACTGTCGCGAATGATATTTTAATCAACATACCTTCATACAATCGGTCATTGACCTGCAAATTCCAAAAAACGTAAGAAAAATTTAATTTCGCGGGCTGTCTTAGCGCATCCATCTTATCGGATTATGCGGATGAATAAAACTATGTATAAAGTCCCCATGCAGCCATGCAGGTACCTGCTAACTACTGACATTTACCCGTAATGTGAGTAGGTAACAACACAATGAATTTCTGTAAGAGGCTTTCATTGAACTTTTCTAAAATACCAACAAGTATATAAATATTTTTAAGTAAATGTTAATACAGGGATATCGTTGTCAATATCAAGCTTCAATTGTTTATTTATTTAATGGTGAACACCTGTTTTTGTATATTGGAAAAGACTGTTATATTTCTATACAATAAAAAACTAAAAAAGGAGAAAATAATTTAATTCAATTAAAAAGCGTGGGGTGCTTTTTGAGGTATTTTTATAATTAATTAATGTCAAGCACCCCATGCTTTTTAATTGAATTAAATTATTTTCTCCTTTTTTAGTTTGGTTTTTAAAACGTGTTTTTTAGTTTTTTTAAACTATTATTTATTTTTATTTTTTTAGTTCTGCTAACTACAAAAACGTGTTTTTTTTCTCATTTTTTTTTAAATTATTGAATTGTCATCGGTCCTCGACAAGTTTACAAAGTTTCAATGAAATCTGACCGTTTAAAGTGGGTCAAAATCGCGCTCAAAGGAGTCGGTTACATACAAACATACAAACAAACAAACCAACAAACAAACAAACATACAAGTGAAGCTAATATAAAGCGTGTAAAAAATTACCAGTTTTCAGTAGATTTAAAAATCCAGAAGGTGTCAAGCGTACAGCGACCTATTTTATTACGGTTAATGAGTAACAGCCAGCTGACTTACAGGCGGACAGACGACGGACGGACAGACAGTGGAGTCCTAAGTAGTAGGGTCCCGTTGGCACCCAGTGGGTACGGAACCGTTAAAAAATAGTCTCGTCGTTCCGAAGTCTAGGAAGAAAAGACAAAATGAGAGATTCTTGAAAGAATTCAATCGTCTTAAGCATGGTGATGTTAAAACAGAAGAGATTTTTTTTTCCTATTCTTCAAGTCTACAGTGTCAGGCATGACGGCCAATGTTTCTCTACCCTAGCGCATCCACCTTCACTACATCACTAGCTATCTCCCCGTTGCTATGGAAAGAATACCTAACTCTTTGTCATCCAAGAAATGCGAGTCTACGGGTCGCCCCGTGCTCGGGCAGAAGAGATGTCAAGTTGGGTAGAAAGAACTTTGTCTTTGCTTGGTAGAATAGAATAGAGATAGAATTGGTTGGTCATGCTACGCCTACTGCAGGCTTAGCACGAGCACCGATTTGTCGACGGAAGAATAGACATGACTATTAAATAAATGATGCACAATAGGAGAAGATAGCTATAATTTTCTATTAATTATCACAGGTTTGTGTTCTAAACTAATCATGATTTTGTAGATAGGTAATCGTATATACTATGTGGCCGTCGAGTAGAAAGTTTGTTGTCAGTATGATTTTGACAGTTTGGGAATAAATATTCTTCTGAAATAGTCTTTATTTATAAGGACCTAGACAAAGATCGTTAGATACGAAAGACAAAATGACAGATTGTAGAAGGATATCTACGGTGCGATGTCAAAAATGGAGAAATGAAAGGTCACTTTGTATTGAAGAAGCACTGTCTATTCTTCGTAGAAATAGAAAGCGTCATGTTAACTTAAACCCAGAGTGACGTAATGTGTTACTCCCGTTATATGTATTTAAAATAAATGAATTCTTTTATCTGTTCTATTTCGAAATAAAATCATACGAAGGTAAGCTCGAAGTAAGTAAGCCTTCTTCGCTAATTATATCAATAAACTTAAGTTTTTTAAGGTTTTTCGCGATTTTGAAGTCATGACCATGTCCACCTGCTCTTCTCGTCTGATAAAATTTTATAATTATATGCATAATAATAACTGTGCTAACATCTCAGTTTATATCTTGCATATTATTTCATACTAGCTGTTCCCGAGGGTTTGCCTGCATGGTTATCGGAAATTAACCCACGAGAGCATGCAACCAAGACAAAAAGCATTCTATGTTACTCCTTTTATTTTTGGTGGGATATCATCAAATAACTTCTCCCGCTCTGGGAACCCACCCGTGTTACTTCAGTTGCCTGTGTGCCAGGAGCCACGGTATCTCTATCGAACAACCCGCACCCCTAGCAGGTATAGGCTCTTTAGACCCCACCAGTTGATGCTGACATCTCTATATTACCCCTTACAACATCAGCTATCTGCCAATGCAAGTCTCGTCAAAATCGGTCCAGCTTTTACGGACATTAGCTGGAACAAACAGACAACCAGATTTTTTTTGACTATTGTTTTTTGGCTATAGTTACCGCATATACTTTCATATACATTTAGTAAAAAGCTGTTGATTTGACGTCAGAAACACACACTTCAATTATTTATTTGTATAGATACCTACGTACCAGGAATGAAGCACCTAATAAGTAGGTAATTTCGGGTAGCTAGTTAATTCGTAATCAACAGAACAAATGTCAAAAACACCTGTGTCAGAGATACTATACCTAATAGTTTCCACAAACTTCATTCTAATTCGTAACACTGTCGTATTTGTAGTTGTACTTAAGTGTTATTTATGACACACAATTTAAAACCAACAACTTGATGTACTGGGTCTTGCGAGTCACTCAGGTAAATATATGTTTTAAATGAGTACCGAGCGTGTAGAACCTACCACTCATCATCATCGGTTCGGCTTCCAGGCTAACCGAATGCAGCTACAGCCTATCTGACCTTCAAACCCAGTTACTGGGTGATACACTGCACCTCAGTAAGACTGGTTGTCAGACTTTCGGGCTTCTGACCCGAAAAGACTGTCAAGATCTAGAGATAACAGCCGAGACCAACGGCTTAGCGTGCTTTCCGGGGCACGGAGGGGTCTTGGTATGTAAAGATGGTCACCACCACGGACCAACCGTGGCAAGCGTAGCTTAACCTGATCGATCGATCCGTGCGTCTATTATTACTCAGCCTCAAGTACGTAGTACCACTCACGATATTATTATATTACCATAACTTATGATCATGACGTAACAATTTTTTAATCTCGAACCGACGCGGACGACGGCGACGTCGATACATGATCCTATAACGTTTTAAATGTTAATTTCGACTTTAAAAAACTTAAAATGTTTGCCCGTCCCGACGTGGGTAATGCAAAAAATATTCATAAGGGATATTTTAATTATAATTTCACATGTATTCAAGTTATTTAATCCTACCGGAGTTGGATCAATCGACACCGGTCGAGCAGTAATATATTGGCAATATGAATAATTTTAATATTAAAATGTAATTCGATTGAGTCGATGAGATATCGATATATGGGGACGTGTCGAGTGCGTTAGCGATTTTAATGCATCGGTGTGTACGTGGTGGAGTGCCTTGTAAATAATATCAATTTATATTATCTGGACTATGTTTGAAATAAACTTGGTAGGTACAGCTGCCAGTGTGCTGAGTGGCGTAATGTCAGCGTAAAGCCAATTAAGTAGAGCTAGTTGTTCCACTTAAGGGGAACCTAGTCGCGGGCTCGAACTCACTGGTGGGCCTGGCTAAAAATCACGCTGTCTCACCATACTTCGTGTCCGACAGAGATAGTATCAGTGATAAGCAGTTAGACGCTAGTCTACACGCACAACGTTATTGAGTGAGATGCAGGATCCTTTATAGTAAAAAAATCGCGAAAAAATTAAGAAAAGTCCTTTGGAAGATCGGGTTTTATGAAAAAGCCAATGCATAAATCGATGACTAATAAAGTTTATTTAATTTAACTTTGTCGGTACCGACTTGGTTTTGGAGATTTTACACATCTTTTATTACTCAAACACGCCCAAAGTTAAGTAAAATTAACAAGAAAAACGAATCTTTGTTGGCTCCTAACTTTTTAATGGGTTTTTATTTTAGTATTCTGTTTCCGTAAAAACAATATTAATAATGAGACAAAACGATATCATATTTTACTTTGGATGTGCCATGTCAGACAGTGGAGTAAAACACTCCCGAAGTTTGCATGCAAAAAATGTGGACTAGGTTCACCTTAAGGGTGAAGCGCCAGAGCAGCCCTAACTAACTTAAAGAGTTGTATTGAAGACTAGCTTTTTCCAGCAGCTTCGCCCGCGTGTAGTTTAGTAAGTACCCCACGGGAACGTATTGCCGGGATTAAAAGTATCCTATAAGGTTATCCAGGTTATAAACTATTTGTGTGCCAAGTTTCATCGCAATCCGTTCGGCCGTTTTTGCGTGATTGAGTAACAAACATCCATCCATCCATACTTACAATATATTTTAATCAACCTGACACTGGATTGCAAAAAAACGGAACAAAATTTCGAATTTCGCGGGCTTTTTGCAATTAGGCTGAGAATCAGCACTTTTTAAACACGAAAATTACATAAGAAAGTCCTTCAAAACCCCCCTTCACCACTTCTTAGTGCGTCAAGCTGGGAAGAAGTGGGGCAACAAACTCCCCAGCCGAAACGTATACATGACAATGAGTCTGTAATGTTCAGCTGCTGGGACACAAGCCTTCTCTCTGTGAAAGGAACTGAACCGTAATCCACCAACCGTTTTCCTTCACCGTTTTGAGAGCGGTGGTGATGAAATATTGTATGTCTCGACTTAACGGTCAATCGGCACATTAACACACTTTCAATCAAAATCTGAATCATTGAAGGATATTCCTAATCCATTGCTTCATAATTATGTTCGAAATATTTGTCTCCTAAAAAAAGTAAATAACGCAATAAATGTTGTCAAACTATCAAAATGAAAGCCATTGCTAGTGTTAGCGTAATTGCTTACCCCGCTGCGGTCTGTCAATCTTTTAGAAACAATAGCACGTCGGCCAGCCATTTTCATCTAGCCCTGTAGCTATGCTGTTTGCTTGTGTAGCTACGTGATTGCCGCTGACTGTTTTCGACAAAAGATTTATCAGAATATTCGCCACTAGTGTATTAATACATAAACTCACGCGTTTTTCCCAAGGGGGTAGGCAGAAATTCCAAAACGCTACCTGCTACGATCTTAACATAATCCTTTTGCGTCGTTTAGTGATAATTCCGGACATTATTCGGGTTTCAACCATTTTGTACCCAGAAAAATAAAAACAGTTTTCTAATGGTGTATATTCAACACAATTTAAATTGTTTTATGAATAAATTAAATTAAAAAATGAAATGGGAAATAAGACCCCCAATTGTTTTACAGTTACAGATAGATTATACAATTAGCTCTCCCGCCGCTATTCAAATGTGAAAATACTGAAAATCTAATTTTGATTATTTGTAAATAATATTATCATGTCCATTTATACCATGGCATGGGTAATAATACTGTTTGCGTCTTTAACACGCGGGACCCATAAGGTAAACCAACAATATTTACTAACACACTCAATTTATCTCTATCTAGGAGCAATAACATTGACTTGCACACTCAACTGCTCACTATCTAGGAGCAATAATATTGACTTGCACACTCAACTGCTCACTATCAAGGAGCAACAATATTGACTTGCACACTCAACTTCTCATTATCAAGGAGCAACAATATTGACTTGCACACTCAACTTATCTCTATCTACTATCTAGGAGCAATAATATTGACTTGCACACTCAACTGCTCACTATCAAGGAGCAACAATATTGACTTGCACACTCAACTGCTCACTATCAAGGAGCAACAATATTGACTAGCACACTCAACTGCTCACTATCAAGGAGCAACAATATTGACTTGCACACTCAACTGCTCACTATCTAGGAGCAACGATATTGACTTGCACACTCAACTGCTCACTATCTAGGAGCAACAATTTTGACTTGCACACTCAACTGCTCACTATCAAGGAGCAACAATATTGACTTGCACACTCAACTTATCTCTATCTACTATCTAGGAGCAATAATATTGACTTGCACACTCAACTGCTCACTATCAAGGAGCAACAATATTGACTTGCACACTCAACTGCTCACTATCAAGGAGCAACAATATTGACTAGCACACTCAACTGCTCACTATCAAGGAGCAACAATATTGACTTGCACACTCAACTGCTCACTATCTAGGAGCAACGATATTGACTTGCACACTCAACTGCTCACTATCTAGGAGCAACAATTTTGACTTGCACACTCAACTGCTCACTATCAAGGAGCAACAATAATGACTTGCACACTCAATATCTCTCTATCGAGGAGCAACAATATTGACTTGCACACTCAACTTATCTATATCTAGAAGCAACAATATTGTTGCAACATTTATTGTTGGTCCTAGATAGTAGGTACTTTACAAGAACACTAGTATTTTACGAGTAGCGACTGCCTTTCTGACCTCCAAAACCCAGTTACTGGGTAATACGATACCCTTAGGTAAGACTCCTTGTCAGATTTCGGGCTCCCGACTGGAGAGTCATCGTTGAGATCGTTAAGGGGATAACGACTGTCAAAAATCCACGAATATCAACCGGGAAACGGCTTAACGTGCTCTCCGACGCACGGAGGGGTTTCGGTATGTAAAGATGGTCACCCATCCACGGACGGAACGCGACAAACGCAGTTTAACCTGATTGATCCACCCGTGCGGATGTAATTACGTAGCCACGAGCCGTAAGAATTCATAATGTAAATGTGGTTTAAACGTAAATTCGATTAATTACCTACGTGGAAGAAAAGGCAATGGTGTATGGCAGCCCATCCCGTTATTACATAGAAAGCCCGTAAACTAATTGCTATACGATTTGGTTGGGGCTATTAGTAGCAAAATAACATGCTTTCTCTGGGCTAAAATTGCCAATAATAGCGCGATGGTTGACAGATAATGCGGTTCAGCGCTTACGTTGAAAACGTTACGGAAACATACTTCTTCTTTTACCGAGAAGTAGGTAGTAGGTACGTATACCTCATCTTATTACTAAAGTTTATCTTTAGATCAGGTTCAAACATCTAACAACTTTTTGTACCTACTAGTATATAACACCTTATTTCTATAACAGTTAAGTTCTTAATACAAAAACTACCTTTCTAAAATATGTCTAAATTTTGAGGTTTGTGTTTAGCTTGGAGTAAAGACTTCTTTAGACATGCGTGACGCAACACTTGTAGAGCAATTTCCATGAAATTTTCATAGGTAAAGTGCTACGAGAGTCGCGTAGCGCCTGTTTGTAGAAGCCTTAAAGTTAGAGCAGATACTATCAATAAAAATCTGAATAAGTTTTAAGGATATTGTTAATCTATATGTTCCAAAAATGTGTCTGCTCAACAACGCAAATAACGCAATGAATGTTGTTGAACTGTCAAAATGAAAGCCATTCTTACTGTTAGTGTGTTAAGCAAATAACCCCGATGGTTTTGAATTGAGACGGTTTAGCTAAATTAAGAGATAAGTTCGTACTTACAATATTGTATATATAATATTAAAAAAACTTTGTACGTACCCCCTTTTTACGAAAATTATGCTGACAGAGGAGTATGAAATTTGGCACAGTTAGTTTAATATCTGGATCTATTTTTTTTTCGTTTTCTAAAAATTAAACCTAGCTAGATCGATTTTTCGCCCCACGAAACCGCCTGCATACTAAACTTCATAAAAATCGGAAAAGTTTTAATTCAGTGCCCAAACTATAACCATGAATTTAACATACCATTCTAGACCCCCCAGCGAAGAAATTTTTTGTCGGTGTTACAAAAGAAAATCAGCTGCTTCATAGAAAAGTGCAATACCTACGCAGTCAAAATATATGGTATAGCTGTTTTTTTTTTTAGGTATAACCAACGAAAAATATTTGAGCTTGGGGGGTCTACCATGATATGCTAAATTCATGGTTACAGTTTGCGCACTGAATAAAAACTTGTCCTGTATACATATATTTACAAGAATTGCTCGTTTAAAGGTATTAGATAGATAGATATGCAGGAGTGCACAAAGCTAAAATTTGAGTAAAATGTTGCATTAGAAATACATTTTTCAGCTGCCTTGAATCCAATTAGACTGTAAGCCGTACCCAACGTAGCCCAATTACGTTGGCTTGGGACAAGACTAGGCAGATTGATTGAATGCATTAGACATACATTAGTGGTCTAAGAGACCGTGAACCCCAGACCTTCGTTATTTTATAAAAGCTGAAAGTTTGTCAGCGCATGCTCCCAACACAGGTAAGAACGATGGACCATTATGAAGTTTGGGTTGCCCTAGCTTTGGCAATAAAATGTTGTCAAAATGAAATATTGTCAAACTTTGACCACTGGGCAACCAATAGTAAATTTAACTAGGCTTTCTTTTCAATTCTGATTGCTTCTGATACCAAGGTAATATTTGGATTGGACAGTAGGTTTTTTGGTAGGTGGTAAGTACTGTTTAGATCATACACATTCGTGCCGATAATTTATGACGAATACTGTATGATCATTATGTATTTTGAACTTAATTGGAAACGATTAAATCCATTTTTGGTGGCAAAGCGACCTGGCCATCCGTTCTAAAGTCCTATCATAACGTGATGACAGTTTAAAGTCGTTAAGGTTGTAGGTAAATCCGAATTTCCAGACAAATTTCATATTAAACCATTATAAAAACTTCGTTTGGATCCGTGCAAGTTTTGTGTTTGTTTTTAACTAACTGCGATCTAGCTAAGAGTTTTAATTTTCCGGGACGAAATTTCCATTTGCTCAAGTTATTTTCTGCCAAAATTTTCGATAATTTATGTTAACAATTTTTACGCAGTCGCAGTTTTCATCAAAAATGTACACTTGACGTGTGAAAGGTTAAGTTACCTTATTTGTAAACGATGCTTAAAGTTAAGCAATGATTAGCGTCTGTTTAACCATACATTTTGGACGTTTAAACATCATTTAACTTTAATCATCGTTTATGTATAAGGGGGATAAAGTTTAGACAGTGCTGCATCTAGATTTATTCATATAACAATAAAGTGCTTATAAACAGTTGTTATAACACAACTTACTATTTACAATATTTGAACTTACTAAGTTTTCGTAGAACTTCGTTAGTAAAGAAACACATGTTTCAGCCATCATGCAGCGTTCCTGTACTTTCTTATGAAAAACTGTAAAACGTCAGGTACATGAAACAATGTCGAACAGAGGTAAAAGACTCTCACTATACACCGTGACATTTTAGTCGTCTTACAACGGCAGCCCACTTCATGTATCCAATAACTAATAAATAATAGTCATATTTTTTTTTTGCCATACGCATAATTAAAAAAAATAAGAATATAACAAAATAAAATAAAAAAATAATTTTAAATTAATATAATAAAATAAAATTTTTAATATAGTCAAATTCACTAAGACGCATGACGTAGTTTGAAACACCCTGTTATGGAGATGGAATTAATGATGGAATGTAATGGCAGGTAGGTAGATATCTTCTACCGTTTGATACGTAAACATTATTAGGGGTGTTTCATAATTCTAAAAAGCATTGTTTATTTTTCTTTGCACCTATTATCTTAATTAATGGTAATAATGTTTTTATCGCGCCTAGAGGTATTTTATGACGGATATATTGAGTGGACCTCTTTTGTAAGACAACTAAAATGTCACGGTGTATAATTAGGTACGTACCTAATATAAAAAATAGTAAACAATGGTAAAATTACCATTTTACTAACACCAGCAAAAAACCTTGCTCTTTTTTCAATTTCCCTCTCAACTGTCAATTTCATTCCATAAGCCTTTTAACAAAATGTTCAAATGTTAGTTAGCAAAATGCATTGAATTTGGAATTTCGCTCTGATATTTTTGACAGCTAGGGCGAACCGATGCGAAAGCGATGTTTCGGACAACTTTTAGAAGGCTTGCTAATGTATTAATGTTTTTGTATTTTAGTAAAAAATATATTCCAGTTCTGGTGAATTATTCGTCGGACTAATACAGGTACTTCCTATTGGCTACCAATCAGACGAGTAGAATAGACTATGCGTTATGTCACTTTACTAGAATTATTGAAATCGGATCTTTTTCTAAAGCGAAAAAAGAGTTCGATGGAAAACAGCTGAGTTACTTAACGTCTTTCTCTAGCTAAGATAAGCTATAGTCTAGAAGAACTACACTTTGTTTATTTTTCATTCCAGGCCCTATTCAAATGTAATAATTTAGTAACTGGCGAAAAATTGGTGTACTATAGGTACCTAGATATACCTCTGCCTTAACCTTTTGTAAATACAGGCGTGATGTTATAATTTAATCTCAAGTCCAAAGCAATTTGGAAACAACTAACCATAGGCAGCGGAGATTAGTCTAAAACCGGGTATGGGGGTAAAATCGGGACCATGTAGTTTAGTCTGTAACATGTGTCAAAATTAAACGCGTGTTTGCTGGCTGATTAGTATAACAAACATTCAATGGAGCTGGTGCACGGTCGACGAAAGGAAATAAGAAAACGGTTTTATAGTGAATTGATAGTAATATTCCTAGGATTAAACAAGTATGTTATTATACTCGTAGTCATATGACTAGGTATAATGAAAGACTATTCAAAGTAAGTGAAAATTGTTTTCTTGTCGATATTAACCCTGCATTACACTGTCAATGATTAAGCGTTAAGTTTTGAATGAACCATGGTTCATTGAACATGCGTTTGGGACAAAACTGTAGGTACGGGGCAATATCGGGTAGGTGCTATCTGACATTTGTTATTATTTTAATTGAAAGTTACGTAAAAAACCCATGCATGGATGCAATTTCTTGCAGGTAGAAATTGCACCCATGAAGCCTGTACAGGTTGGGAACCCCTATAATTTGATTAGTTGCATGGCAAATCCGGGTGTACCCGGTTTTTACAAGGCACGAGGAAAACCCGTAAAAACATAACTGGTATAAACTTAATGATAATTATTTGTTGATTTGGAATCGAGAATATTGCAAAAAACCGTATACCTACGTAATTCAAAGGTTATTTGATCTATTCGCTCACAAATAAATTTAACTTCGTGCCAATCGTCTACAGAAAATATTATAGTTTGGAAAAGTTTCGATTCGCCCGTTTCGGGTGAGTGAATTCGTGCGGAACGACTAATACGCCCTTATTAGTGGCTTAATTTCCAATCTGTCATAAACCTTTTAATTATTTCTTCACATTTAAACAGGTGCTTGTCTAAACAATACGTTAAAAATTACAGTGTGACCACCACTTTAGTCCTCTCAGTAGGTACATAAATTCAATTTTCAGTTTAGTATTTATGTGTGTAAATTAAATATAAGTTTCTTTATACAGATTAATACTCAAGTTATCGATACAGAAGCAATAAAAAGTTTGAAAATATTAATAATCGTAACGAGATATTTTATAATGTTCAATTAATATTTATTTGCCCGTGAAATTAAAAAAATATATCGGTTGATATTAAAATTCACGCAATATGCAATTCTTTATTATTTCAACATTAATAAAATTGTATTTATTACTTTCCGTTAGGATAACTAACACTTTAGTTTGAAATAGGCTGGGAGTGTACCGAGCTATTGAGTTGTTCGTCAGATAAACAACGTCAGGCCTGTTTGTAAAGTCAGTGCTGCATCGACTAAATAACTATTCAAAATAATAATATTTCATTATGATAAAGTTGTAATTCAAGATAACAGCGCCAACGCATCGATGAACGGCTTCCGATTCGAAATTTAAATTTGACTGAATGTCATGCCCGGTCGTCGATCCGATCTACTCGATTCTTCAAATCATATTATGCGTAATGCCTTCAGTCGATTACAATATTGTTTCATGCATGTCCTTACCGAGGTTTACGGCCAGGCTAATTCAGTTCTTGGAAAGGGTTCATGGCTTCACTTGTGTATTTCTTATCAAAGTAAAATATGTTTTTCCTTACTTGCCTGCCAACACACTCAAATAAATGACAAAGGCAGTGTTTTATTTTTACACTGTTGACTGAGCAGGTAAACATAACAAAGGACCCATTTACAACCTAAAACCCATGTTTAGTCTACGAAAGAGCGATTGTTTTGTCGATCCAATTTAATTGCTATCCAATCACTAATGACGTAAGCTGAACTTGAATGCATTTTATAATAGATAGTTTCAACAATACCAAAACCCATTCTACCATGGATGGCGGGTCATGTGGTTCATGTGGTCATCAATAATAACGTTATTCCAATAGAAAAGTTGCTGCTACTGAACAGAAGTCAATTTAATTTTTAGTCAATTTCTCATTACAAACAACACGGATAACTTTTTGAATAAAAATAAGTTACAATTCGTATGGGATTCGAATCAGACTATTAATTTTAATCGATTCGATTAAAAGGAATAAGTATCAAAAAGTTATCCGTTTTGTTTGTAATGAGAAATTGTATTATTTCTGTTCAGTAGGCAGCAACTTTTCTGATTTGAATCCCATACGAATTGTAATATATTTTAAAGTACTTTTCAATAGAAAAGTACTTTTCAATAGAAAAGTTGCTGCTACTGACCAGAAATAATACAATTTCTCATTACAAACAAAACGGATAACTTTTTGAATAAAAGTAAGTTACAATTCGTATGGAATTTGAATCAGATTATAATTTTTAATCGATTCGATTAAAAGGAATAAGAATCTATGTATCTATCTATATAATAAAACTATTTATTATTAGGTATACGTACATACCAAGTAAGGTTACATTTTTGTGGGTCAATAAAATTATGGTTGCGAATTTGGGATAATGTTATTTTGGTTCAGGTTTATTTCATTATTTAACAGTCTAATGAAGCTACCTGTACTGTACTTACCGTTCTTTGAACTGGAGTAGAAACTGGAGTTAAAAGATGAACTTAATAATGAAAGTCAACTTGGTCAATTACAATCACTGTAAATATAGTTAACTTTGAATCAAGAACATCTAATTCAATAAAATAATAAGCAACTGTGATTTGATTATTAATTACCATATTCCAAAACGAATTTCTACTAATCCTATTATTTTATACTTGCTGGTGCAAATTCATCCGCGTGTTTCTTGTTTTAACATAAAATGTATACAGTTGTGGTCATAAAATTAAGAACGATTTGAAGTTCCAGATTTTTTTATCTATATAATGTCATATGTAGTTATGTGTTCCTTCTTAGAAGCAACTAGTTATGTTATGAATTAGCCACATGAATACAGCAACGGGATTAGGAATACCTATAGATTAAAATTGCTAAATATTGAAAAAAAAAATACTCTCTATAGTAACGAATTCAAATAGTAATGAAGCTGGACAAATAATTAAGAACGTTTTATTAAACTGCTCGAGGGTTTTATATGAAACTTAGATTAAATAAATCACATTAATTTGAAGTGCGTAAAGAAAAAAAGCAATTTAATACATTTTAAACTAAACTTAACAGTTAGTAGCAAGTCCATGGCTTGTGACCTGTCAATCCCGGCTAATGAGATAACAATTAATTTTCTATTGTGTGGGCACGCATGCGTGTCCTCCCGGACGTTACGAGTTTACTGCTTTACACTGGCGAGGCATAGACTCTATAGAGAGATATCCATTCTTCAAAGAAAACGTCGTACAGCTCACTTAAATTGCCACACTGTCGATTTGAAATCTTTTTCTTGATTTCGCACCAAAGATGCTCTATTGGGTTTAGATCTGGGCTGTTAGCTGGCCAATCTAAGACAGAAGCTGATTGCGATGTGAGAAATTCCTTAACGGAGCGTGCAGTATGCTTTGGGTCATTGTCGTGTTGGAATGTCCAAATAACCAGAAGCACGTCTTCAGCATAAGGTAACATTGTTTCTTCCAGTATATTTTTGTATTGGAATTGATTCATGTTTCCTTCTATCAGCTTAACAGGTCCAACACCATGTCTAGAAAAGCACCACCAAATTTTCACATTCGTCCTCTAAGCTTTAATGTCTTTTTTTTTGTGTACTTAGGGTCGAGAGCTTTATTTGGAGCTTTAGATCAAAACATAACCTGTTTATTTTTGTCACATCAGAAAAAAGAATATTTTTCCACTGTCGTAACTGTCCAGTCTTCATAACTTCTTGCAAATGCAAGCTGGGCTTGCCTATGGCACCGTTTCAACATGGGCATTTTCCTTGCTATCCTCCCGTGCAACTTTTCTCCTACCAAACGCCTTCGAATAGTGCGTGCCGAGATTGCTGAAGGATTATTTTTTTAGCAAAATATTATTTTTTCAGCTCATTATAGCCTTTAAATGGATTTTGTTTTGCCAAACGAACGATATTTAGATCATCTCGTCGAGATGACTTTCTCTGTTTAGGTACACGCGGAACATTTGAAGTAGTTTGATACGTGGAAAAATGGTTCACATCATTCGTTTTGAGCAATTCAGATGGTCGGCTATCTTTTTATGAGACCAAATTCTTCTCGCGAAGTTTTATTATTACTTCCCTTGTAGATTTATCACAACTTTTATTTTTCACCATTGTTTTCTTAAGAAACAATCACCTTTAAGACTTTTACAGCGCTAAAATTATATGAATAGTGTTTACCTACAACCACAGAGTGTTCTCTATTTGAATAAAAAAAATAACTATTCAGCGTTCTTATTTTTTATGTGACCAGCCAGTAAGTAGTAATACTAGGTTCATATTTAATGTATAAAGTGTTTCTATTTATTTTCTAGCCAAAAATGTGTATCAACGAATGTACCACTAGTATGGAAAAGTTTTGCGATACCGAGAGAAATACAAAAAAAAATACATGTACCTAAGTGAGTTATACTTGTCAGTTTGAAAAAAAAAATACCTTTAATTAAGCGTTCTTAATAATATGACCACCACTGAATATCGGCAATACTGTAGCTTCCCATTAGTGAGAGAATTTTCGGAATCGGATCAGTAGTGTTGAAAATTACCCCAGAAATACAAACTTTTAACATTTTATCTCTATAAAATATGAGTATTGATTTTTATTTTGGTATTACCGACAGGGCGGTGATACCTCCTTTATTGTAACTCGCACGCACAGCAAAAGGATTTATTTAAGAATGTTATCATAAGTCCATTACTCAATGCAAATGATATCTTTTTACGTTATCACCGTACATACAATGATACAACATGCCTTACACAATTTGTCTAGAACAAACGTAGGCGGTACTTTAACTCATTAAGCCTCAGCAAACATAGGATATCTCTTTAATTAAAAAAAAACACGGATAACATTAAAAAAAAGTGTCAGTTCCTATGAATTAAGGTTAAGTTTTTATTGACATGTCGATTCTCGTGACCGCTGGTGTGCCAACAACTTTACGGTGCACCACGACGACGTTTGTCAGAAAAAAATATTTGACACTCTCAGGCTGGTTTCTTTTGTTTTTGATGTATTTCTCGGTTCGTGCTTGGCTCTTAAATTATTGTCAACACCTTTTTTGTGGCAATTATAAACAAAACATAAACGAAGCAAACGAAGTTTGTAAGAATCGTAGCAGATGGCGTTCTTTGGTGTCTGCTTACCCCCCATGGGTGAGTTTATTTAATTATGTATGTACAAACGAAACGATACCTACTCTTTTTAATCTTGTTTTAGCTTCATTCGGTCTTATATTTTTAATTTAGTTTAAGAGTAAGTGATTATTTGTAAAAGCACGATGGGATTGACATTGTCACATTTGTGTACATAAATCCCTTAAATAAATAAAGAATATAAAAAAAAAAAAATCATTTGGAGGGTTTTTTTCATTTATTGCTAAGATAAATAATCTAATTGTCTAAGTGAGAATCTAGTCTAAGTCTGATTGGCCGCATATAAATAAATTTTACTAAAGCATTTGCGTAATAAGTACAGATTTAAATAATGATCATTACGATTAGTCCAGCTTTAAATATTGCTACAGTAAACACCTAATTCCCAAGAAGATATTTCAATAAGTTTTAAATGTTGAACCACTATTGCAGCATTAAACACGGTATTTACGCATAACGGCTTAGGTCCAACATCTAAAGATTATATCTTAGTTTAAACAATAGATAATACACGTTGTAATTATTTTATCTTATCTCTCTGTAATATTTAGCCGCGTGAGTGAAAAAGTCGGGTCATTTTGGCACTTTAGCCGATAAAGGCCAGCCTTAGAGCAAAACGCACTTAAATATATTATGCCACTGGTTTTACGTGTATTTCTTCGCTTTAATTTTTAATCTTGAACACAACCTCAAAGCATTTATTTCCATTAAACAACTTTTGCACTGTTAAAGAGTCGGTAACCTAGTCCGAAACTTGAAACTAGTTGCCCATTCCAAAACTTAGATCACTCTGGAAAGAACGGGGAAGAAAACGAATGGTAAAATTGGTATCTGGATTATTTAGGTTTTGGTAGATTGGAATAAAAGTAGCTCATTAATATCACTGCAATTTTAACCAATTCGTGTGAATTGGTTAAAATTGCAGTGATATTGAAGATATGAATTTTAACCAATTCACACGATCTTGCCTAATACCTGTAGATAAAAAGAAATCGGGATAGTAGGTAAGTATTAATTGTGTGAATATTATATACATTGACGTGTTAATCTCCAAAATGAGGAAATAAATGTTTCGTTTATAAATACGAACCGAAGGAAAAATAAAGTAATTCTTGCCACTTTATTGACACTACTAACCCTTTTGATAACGCGAGTTATACATGTATAAAGTATACAGCTTAGACATGTATAATGTATACAGCTTAGACAAGTTCTAATGTATAGTGTTGTGAATGATATACTCAGGCAAGTGAGCAGCCAGTCATTTGGCAAAAATGTCCCCTGGGGTCGTGGACCCCGTGACCTTTATACCCCTCTTGCAGCCATTCGAACCCTTTACATACACATAACACCGTTCAACTAATTGTTTATGCAATCAGAAACTATTAGAGACAGATTTTAAAACTAAAAATTACTTTTTTTGCTTGGCTTCTTGGTAGTTGATGATAGGAAATGTACTTAGGACAAAAGCTTATTAAACTTTAAATAAATCTGACTAATGATGATCCCAATCTACAAATAGTATAAAACATTTATAAACAAAAAAAAAGCAATCGACTTCCTACAAAAACACTTCGAAACGAAAAAGAACTATAATTTCGGAAGTCGGTGGAAAAAATTAAAATACAGATCGAAAGACACTGACAGAGAGACAGTCTTTTTATTTTCACGTTTTGGTTGTGGTACCTACCTATCCTACACCAATTCGCATAAGTACCACTACTTGATATTACCTACTTAAACAGCCGAGAGGACGTATTAGAACATCATCAAGATACACAAAGTAGATTAAATACTTATTATCGAAGCTGACGCTAAAACTACTCAGTTAAGTTAAGTACTCACTTAAGTTAGTAAAATTTACATGGATAGTCTCATATAGGAAAACTTTTTATTCAGTGCGCAAACTGTAACCATGAATTTAGCTTATCATTCTAGACCCCCCAGCGCAGACATTTTATTATTTTTAATAAAATGATTAAATAATTGTATTATTTAAAAAAAAAACTCATAAGCCTGCATGGGCACTTAACAAACGTCAGAAGCTAGGTGCACGGTTCCAATTTGTCGTTTCCTATGGAGAAGAGCCGGCAAGAAACTCCACGGTTACTCTTTTAAAAATAATTGGCTTTTACAATGTTGTAAACACCTATGTTTCACAAATAAACTGATTGATTGATACCCAATTTGTCGCTATAGTTAGTCGGCTGTTTTGCAGACCCCTACTATTAAGATAGTTTGATTTTATTTAGGTAAGTATTGACGGTTTCAAAATAGACAAATTTACTTGTACTTGTATAAGCCAGTGTTTCCATTTAGTGTCGAACCCCCCCCCCCTCTTCCATTGTAAGTAATATCAGAATAAAATCTTTTGTGAAAAAAAAACCTCAGTGAGTTACCTGCTTTATCAATACCACGAGCAACAATAAGTATTTTTTTTATGATTATATTATAATTTATAATGCACTTAAACCTAGTACAATTGTAGTTATAGTAATAGTTTAGTATTTTTTTATGAACTAAACCAGTAACCAGTCTAAAACGCTATTTTAATTTGGTATTTTATCATATTTCACATGTTTACATCCGGAATGTATTAATCAGTACTTACAGGTTTATAATACCCGTGGGAAGGAGGCGTGGGTTTAGTATCTACTTATCATCATCTGCCTAGCCTCTCCCAATTATGTTAGGGTCGGCTTCCAGTCTAACCGAGTGCAGCTGAATACCAGTATTTTACATGGAGCGACTGCCTATCTGACCTCCACTACTATTGAACTATTTTTCCATCATTAGGAAGTAAGCCGAGCTATCTTACTTCCTAATAATAGGATGGATTTTACTCTTTCACGCAAAAACGGGCGAACGGTTTTGGACGACATTTGGCACACAAATAGTTTCTAACCTGAATTAACACATTGGATACTTGTCATCCCGGTAGAATGTTCCCGTGGGATAATATCCGACATCCACGCGGGCGTAGCCTCTGACTAGCTAGTAATTCCTTCATTTTTTTTAAAATACATCGTGTAAAAAACTAGGATAAAAATTTTACGGTGAAAAATACCCTATTCAGAAACACTGTTTATGTATTGACAATGCTTAACGATATTTCCTTCTATTTCCATCCTGCGGTGTATATGTTCAGGTCACCGTATAATCGTGGTTTTAGCTCAAATTAGCTAAAGTGACCGGGGTAGTGTTTGTGTCGGGTTTAACTTAGTTATGTTTACGGTTCAATTAATTTGGTACAGGCAGGCTAATCAAATACAAATGCCCTGTTTTATAATCATAATGTAATGCTTTTAAATATCCGATAATATGGAGTTAAAGTAGTTAGTGCGCCAAAGATGGTGAAATAATCATAAAGGGACTTTAAATTTTCGTTGGAAAAGAATGAAAAAATGTGGATTGCATATAAAATTCTTAATATGAAACAAAGTAAGGGGCACCGGGAGTGGCTTAAAAAAAATAGGTAGAAGTAAAACATTTAGAATTGAAAAAAAATACTTATCCGAAAACGCCTAATATAATAGAAAATAATAAATTTATGTTGAGCCAAAGTACAAAAAAATAAAACACACCAACCATAATACAGTATTTGACCTATTCCAAGCGAGATCTTGTTATTTTCTAAATATTTGTCGTGGCAATTTGCTGCCTAAGTCGACAAAGTCAGTCGTGGTATGATTAGACAAGCAATAACCTAACATGTCAGCTGAGACGTGCAAAAATGTGGAGTTGAAGATGCACCCCTGAAAATAAACTTGCCAGTGCCCATGGTAATAGTATTATTAGTACTCGTTTTTTTAAAGTATATTCCTATCAGCAGAATCTTGCACCTAAGTGACCTTTAAGTAGATTTTTTTTTACAACACTATAATCATTGTTCTTAATTTTATTGAAGGATTCTTTTTTATGTTCTGGAAATTTGTAGCCAGCTTTATTAAGATAAAGTTTTCCGTTCATAGTAAAATAAAATGTTATTTTTTTAATTTTTTATCAGTGAATGTTATAAACATTTATTTGTCAATCTTCAAAAAGCCTTGTTCTCTTTGTTTCTAAGATTTAAACTCGCTCTCGAACATAAACGAATAGGAATAAGTAGGTCGAACAGTCACCACCATAAAACGGCTCACAGCTTACTCATATATCGGCTAAAATAATGGTCGAAAGCACTGAATCACGATCATTAAGAATGTAATTACCATTTTATCTTTATGAGCAATGAACGCGAAACTATTGTTACAGCCATAGGTACAATATTTACATTAAAATTGTTGTTAAAAATTTATTGGGCAAGCCGATGTAACGCGTGGAAAAACTAAGCACTCTGTTTACTTGACCGAATTTCAGGGTCACTTATAAAATCGAATTAACAAAAAAAATAAAGTCATAATCCCAGACTAGCCTGATGCCAGACTAGCCAGAATAGCCTCTTGTCTATTTTGGGGTCGGCTTCTCCATATATAAAGATGGTCACCCGTCTACTGACCAAACGCGGCAAGCATAGTTTAACCGATCCATGCGGCTTTTATTATTTAGCCATGAGCCCCGCTTTTTAAACCCTCAAAAATTAAACATGCATTCAAAGATTTGATTAACTTGGAGCTGGTATTGTAGTTGAATGTAAGAAATAAAGATGTTTATTATGTGCTCACCTTATTCCCTTTTTCATTTTAAATATAAAACATTTGCTGCAAATAATACAATACAATAGTCAATAGCATTCCCATAAAATCCCACCTCAGCCGGCGTGAACTAAGAGATACTCAATTAAACAGAAATAAAAACAGCATTTCATTGGAAATAAATATTCCTTATCTATCCGGGATTTTCCGGGCGGGTGCTTGTCTGCAAGTACCTATTCACTAATTGAATACATTCAAATTGGAGTAGGTATTCAATTGTATTACAATACTGCATGGAGGTGCTTGTGGCTGAGTAATAGCAGCCGCACGGGTCGATCTTTCAGGTTAAGCTACGCTAGCCGCGGTTTGTCCGTGGATGGGTGATCATCTTTAAACACTAAGTCTCTTCCGTTCCTTGGAAAGCACGTTAAACCGTTAGTCATAGTTTGCAACAGTCCGAATAAGGTTCGTAGGGAAAGTAGACGGATCGGTTATATTGCCGGAACGTGTGTGCCGACCCGAAAGTAAGTAAGTTGGTCTGGTAAGATAACCCCTAAACATTTTTCTGAACTCGAATCGCTAGCAATCCTATCCGAGCAAATTAGCGGAAACAGCTCAACAGATATCGAATTACAATATAATATTACGGTAATGAAACTCGTAAGTTTAAATCCTAGCTACTAAAAGTAATACGAAATTTACAGAGAGATAATACTCAAAATATAGTGCTTGGAAGCTCACGGCTCAGCTAGGCAGTTGGCGCAGCCATGAGGCACACACCATTGTTGTTAAAACATTAGTTTCACTTTTTTATTTGTACCTATTTTGTTTCATGAACTGTGTCCAAATAAACTTTATACTTTCATTATTTTAGTTTGTGTATAATTTACTGGGAAATTTTGTACATATACGCTTATTATTTTAATAAGGCAAAAAAGGAATATCTATTATTATTCCATCATTTTGAGATCCGACAAAATTCCACAATTTCTGAATTCCCGCTTCTGTAACCAGTGTGTTCCGCCCAACGTGACGTACTGTGCTGATACGTGGACGCACACGCAGGATGCTGTGTACAGGCTGAGAGTTGCACAGAGAGCCATGGAGCGTTCTATGCTCGGCATCAGGGTAATAGACGGAGAACCAAACGTCGATACACGAAGACGCACGAAGGTCTTCATTATCGGAAAGCGTATCATGAAATTCAAATGCGACGACAGGTAGTGTGAAGCTGTGACAGAGTGGCGTCCAAGGACTAGAAGACCAGATGTCGGTCGTTCGGGGGAGAGATGGGCGGACGACATTGTTCCATCGCGGGCAAAACCTGGATGAGACTGGCACAGGAGCGTGGGGGATAGGCACAAAAAAAAGAGGCCTACAGTGGGTGAAGTCGGGCTGCGGTCGTGCGGATGATGATGATGAACAGTGATCATGAGGCAAAACCATCAATATATTCTGAAGTATTCTTAAAAGCGATATTTGGGACTAAACGTCAACAACATGGCTAGCTTAATTTGACAAATGCGTAAGAATTGACAGCCTATTAGCCTTGGGTTTGGAGTTTTACGATGGCTGGCTATCGGGAAACACGTTTGATTATTTTTAAATCACATGCAGAAACTAGAATATCAATTCTTGTACTTAAAAGTTTCAATCGAATCACAGTTTCATCTCAGAGACAATAAAAGTCAAAAACTAACAAAAACTCTGGTTAATTAAAGGATTTTTGACAGATAAATTAGATTACGAACATTCTTAAGAACGTGGGATTTTCCGCTCTGGTCGCATTCCCTTTTAACAACTCTTAGGTAACTTTGTATGTAGTATCCGGACGTCCTTAGAACGTTTACCTACGTCAGAGCCGCTGATAATTCATTTAGTACTCAACTCTAGACCTCTCTAACCTTTTAACTAGACTTGTACCTATATAGTTAGGATAGCGGTTTCAGTACCTATCTGCCTTTGAAACTACCAACTAGTTAATTTCAATCACATACCATGCCTACGTAAGCTCCTGCAGTTAACTACCTTGACAGATAGGTAATTAAGGTAGGTAGGGAAATGCTTAACATGGCCAAGCACCGCGTTATGAATAATCCTAACACCCTACAAAATGGTGGAGCTGGATGGTGCTGATCCACGCGTCAAGTTCGTGAACGGGCGCCGTCGGTAGAGACTGGTCATCTCCTAACTTCCATGGCTTATTTTAAATCTTATATTTAGAATAGTTCTTTTTTTACATTGTTCTCATAATTATATATAGAAGCAACAAGCATACTATTCCCAATATTTTGTAATAACTAACATTATTTAAAAGAGTGTCCTTGGAGTTCCTTGCCCGTTCTTCTCCATAGAGGTCTACGTTTTGGAATAGGCAACTAGCTTCAACTTTCCAACTGATCGACTTTTTGACAATTCAAAAGAGACTGTAAATGGTTTAAGTTGAGTTGAATCTTCATCAACAGTGTTTTCTTATTACATAATCAGAGCCTATGATGTACCTACCCTCTGCTGGAACACAGGTCTCCTCTTTTCGAGAGGGAGTGGGCCTGTAATCCACCACTCGAGCCCAGTGCGGGTTGGTAGACATCACATGCCTTCGAATTTTTAGTTCTACGACAAGCCGGTTTCCTCACGATGTTATCTTTCACCTGATTGAGTGCAGTGGTGCTAAAATGATTGAAACTGCCGGTTTATTTTGTGTAGGTTAAACGCCAGTTTGGGTTCAAACCTACGACCTACAACTCGTTAGTCGCGGCCGTTACCACTGAGCCACCACTCTTATTAAACATTGATGTATTAAATGATCTCTGTAAGAACACTACTCAGCCGTCAACTGCACACAGCTCTTCACTACAATCCATAATTAGCTATGATCCCGAATACCCACCCATAGCACCCCATCGACCTCTAATTCCATAATACTAACTGCACAAAACCCGTAGAAGTAAACCTCCCTAAGGCATGTCTATGCAACACAACAACAATCTTGAATCACCAACTTGCATAAACTAAACATGAGCTAAGTACACTAAGTTCCGTTCCATATCATCCAACAGTTCCGATTCCTGTCGAAAACAGTTCCCCGGAACTGTATAGAATACCAGAACTGGTAAAGATACGGTACACACTAGTTGAAAGACGGGCTAATTATTTGACGCGACGCCCTGATGCTTGCTTGTCTCTGTCCTACGAATACATTTTCGTTGACAGTTTCGGCTTCTTAACTTCTAACGTAAACTATAAGGACAATAAGACGCGTTCCATATAATCCAACAGTTCTGATTCCCGTCAATAACAGTTACCAGGAACTGTTATTCTTCTTCAGTTTGTAAAATATCATATTTGCAGATTTAAGACGTAAAGAAGAGGTAAACAATATTGTCATACAAACGAAATAATTGTTAAAACTTTCGTGATGTGTCCTCATCTTACTTAGGTCGCCCGAAAACGGGTCCATACTGAGAATAATGATCTCACACATCCCGCATAGAACGATAGATACGATTTATATTAGGTAAGTAGAAGTGAGCAAGAAAATACAAACATGAAATGTCTTTTTCTGTTACCATCTTTTGACGCGGTCAGGCGAATCTACAGTCGTAAATCTTTGTGCAAGAATCCGTATTAACATAGGTGATGCGTAGGTACAGAAAAAAGGAGCTAAATTAAATCTAATAAGTTTGCACTCCTTGGATTCCACAAGCTTTTACTTAGTCTGGGCCATGCGGTGAGTAGTCAAGTCATGAGTTCCAACACTTCCATCTGAGTGAGTAGTCAAGTCATGAGTTCCAACACTTCCATCTGAGTGACTGCCTCAACTTGGTATGCTGTATCTGTTATACTATAATAGACGAAAATGATGACCAAACGTTTACCTCTACATTTGAGTATCACAAATTGCCTTATCATTGTCTTGGCACATTGTGAAAATTAGCAGAATCCTGACAAATAACAGTGTCTTAAATTAATTTATTAACTAGCTAACCCGACAGACGTTGTCTTGTCTTAATCTTAACAATGAATATTGGATTCGCATTGACATAATATAAGAAAAGTTAATATGGTCGTTAAGTTTCCTTACATTTTCTAATGTTTCGCGCAACTTTCAATGTTTTTTCATTCATCTCCTGACAATGAAAAACACAACAAAAAAAATATTAGCGAAATTGGTCCAGCAGTTCACGTGTGTTGCCGTGACCAAGGGAAATAGGGATTCATTTTTACATTAGATATCATGGCAGTCGACGAACTTGCGGTGAATACGTTGAGGGGGCTAAGTAATAACATCTACGCGGGGCGATCAAACCGCGGAAACTAGCTTAACTGAAGCTACGCTTGCCGCGGTCGGTTCTTGGATGGGTGACTATATTTACATACCAAGACCTCTGTGCCTCGGGTAAGCACGTTAAGCCGTTGGTACCGGCTGTCATTCGTATATTTAATTTGGAGTGTCGTTACGGATCGTCAGAAGCCTATAAGTCTGACAAGCAGTCTAACCAAGGGGCATCGTAATACTCTGTGGCTGTAGACGGCAGTCGCTTGGGCAACGGCTAGGCGGTTGATGCTGATACAACCGGCCAATACGTCATTAAAACCTCTTTTATTTAATATTTGCATTAGTCTCCAACACTTATATCAACTTCACCTATCCTTCAATCCGTGACAAACAGTATCTAAAGTTCAAGATGTTTGTCGTATCACATTGTATTCATAGGAAGTTGGCACTTTAACAGATATTTTCCCTTAGGCTTCACATACTTGTGGTGTAAATTGTACTGAGGTAATATATGGTATCCACATTAGAATTAAAAAACGTACCGAAAATACACAAAATAATGTTCTTCGTCGTGATTATGTAATAAAATCGGCCCCCTTATCAAAGCTACTTGAGCCATTGGATATTAACAGAATTAATCGTACACCAAGTATAATAAATAGGCTTATCAACTGGCATAAATTAATCTTCTACTTAATACTATATTTTTTTTATTCTCTCTACTTACATTTTTAATTACGAACGTTAATTGAAATCTGCATGGCCGTGCTGTTGATTTCATATGCGGAATTAATGTTAACTAGTTTGTTCTAGAAATATAAGTCAACAGACTAATGCTAGGACACGATAGTTCTGATTGGGATCACTAATCGAAAAAGAATAATCGATAATTAGATTTGATGTTTTTTAATTAAAAATCTTAATTAAAAATTATTAATTTCATTAAGTTCTAATTTCTAAGATTTCTAATTTGCAGCTATGGAATGAGTTTGAATGTTGTTTTTTTTTTAAATGATATTGATCTTATTTTCTGATAACTGAACAATATATTATTAAGTTTTAAGCCATTTTTAGCCGCCATCAGTGTGACAACTAAGTAGTGCAGGTACTAAGCTCTATAATAATAAATATTAACACGTTTCTCATCAGTAATCTGACTGAGAAGCTTATTGTTTTTGCCAACTACCACCAACCCCGCGGCAGCGCTCTTAATTTTTTTCTAAACGCATTCGAAACACGATTAAGTTAACACGAAGGAATGTAATCGTTCCGCTCATTATAATACCTATGGAGTGAATTATCATTAAGTAATAACAATAAAGAGTAATCCATACGAACTATAATGCATGAGTTCGAGCAATCATCATGACAAACATGTAGTACCTACCTACTAAAATAATGGAAAAACTAAATTTTGAGCTTTTCGTACCAAAGTATATCAATGTTAACTCGTTCCATCTTGACCCGGAGCGAGAAAAGTTCCAAGTAACTTTGTTTAACTTTAAAGTTCGATTGTATATTGAATTTCCCCTTTTTTTAAGATCCTAGAATAGATAATATTTCAATTCCAGATTGCGATTTTTTCATTTGAAGATTAAAAAAGGGTGATTTTTTCTTAAGTTTTATTCCAAACCATTGTCTGTAGTCATGAATGCTGTCGGCAAGTGGCAAGTACTTAAAAGTTACTTGACAACTATTTGAAACCACAGCTCATTGAAAAACTAAGTACTTACATTGTAATCGTATACCTACTTTAACTAGAAACACTTTATCTATTCAAATCAGTTACAAAAATCTAGGATGAAAACCAACACTTTTTTATAAAATATTAAAATTATATACGCCTTTATACCTTGACTTCAAAGGACCTAGGTACATAAGTAGGTGCATGTTATGCTAGACGGTATAATAATTGATTCCTTTGTCCACGGCCAGCAGCTATTTATAATCCCTTTTCGAGAAAATATGATAAATTTAAGTTGAAAATTTCCCGGCTTTATTGAATTATTGAAGTGCACTTAGAAACTTCGGGTCGTCTGGATGGTTACAGGTAGGTACTTAAATTACCTACTGACCTAATACCTAGAGCTACCCCTGTAACTAACGAATACAACTAAAATCTGATGCTGGTACTTTTTTTTTTAATTTTAAATAGTTTTTGTTTTTACTCTTATTTATAGAAAATCTACATATTTTAAAAATCTATTTATTTCAGGAACTGAAGCTATAACATTCAACGGAATTTCAAAAGTCGCATTTTTCACCTACCGGAATACATCCCTTTCTTATCAAATGCAAATTAAATTAATATATTTTTACCCCAACAATCTTTACAAGAAAAAAAGGTAGCTTCTAAAATCATTACCTACCTACAATGTAACTTACAAGAGTTTATCACACAAACAGGTGATCATAGAACTTGCTCGAAGGCAATTGATTCACTCACGCATAAACTAGTAACTCGTTGTTACCTGTCGTGTAACTATTTGTTCAAAGTTAAGTTCAAATAATCAACGCCTCAGGTTATACCACTTAAGGGAGAATCTCCCGCAATGAAAGGGGTGAGGTACCACAGCTCTTAAGTGGACGCGGCTCGCAAAAATAGAGAAGTGAAATTCGGTTTCCGATATATTCCGTAAAGTAGTTATTTTAGCAAAGTTTTTATTTTGTAATCAAAAGTAATTATCTAACACATTATCTACTTGCAAAAAGTCTTTGCAAAAAAAAACCTACTTCCCTCTTTCGAGGAAGCGATATAACAACCTCGGCCTCAAAGCCGCAGTTTCCCAATAACGTGTAACTTCTGAACATCACAATGAGCCGAAAACAATGAGTGTCGCCCCTCGTGCGACTATCCGGTTTTATCATTCGGTTTGCGCCAATATTCGGCTTCTGCGTATCCATAAGGCCCTTTATTTTCCAACGATAAAGCACTAACAAATAGGTACTGCAAAATAATCGTAACATTTTTAACCAAGGCACCGGAGTAACGCAAACATTTACTTATCTATGTTGATTGCATTGCTAATTGTACTGAAACAATATCCTTTTGTTACAAGAAAGACCTAGTTTTGGTCGCGAAACGCTAAATTATACAACTTTGCACTAACAATGGCCGGTTAGTATTTATATTTTCAACAAAAAATTATGTTTCTACAACTGCTTGGTAGTTTTGTGAACGTTTCTTAGTATTTCTTGGTCGTTGTTATAAAATAATGATTATTATTCAAATGTTAGAGTTAGTTAGATTCGAGGAACATACGTTGCTTGTAATAAATTGATTACTTCGACTATTGCAATTGTGTCGTTCCTTATTCTTGGTTTCTTTGAAGAAGGTGAAGTATTTTTGATCTATTTATAATTCGTTTTGTAGTACGTTTATCGCTTCCCGAAATATCCGACGATACTTATTTAATATTCTGTCCCTGAATGATTATCCGGCTTTTAGCCCGTTAAGTCGACTTGCTTACATATTTGGTTTCCGATGCTCTAAAATTAAGTTGCCCTCGACAGTTGCGATAAATATCGAAGTAGTGCCGTACTCAATGAATCTCTTTAGGTTAGAACTTCGTTACTTTCATCGGTTCAGTTTGTTCAAGCTATTTAGGAATTCAAAAAGATTTTCGTCGTTCACGAACAATTTACTCGATTTTTTTTTTCGATTTATGCGTTGTTTTATAATATCAGTTCGTGTGAAATCTTGAAACAAATCTACGTTGTAAAGGGCAGGTAGGTAGGTAATTGGAACCTGAGTTCAACAAAACTCAACTAGGTAGTTGTAATAGTGTTTGGTTGAAGTTATACAATACCTATTATTATTGCCATTCCTTTTTTTTTTAATTAGATAAAAAAAATTTTTTTTTTGCATCTGAATATATTTGTATCATCATCTGCCTAGCGTTTTCCCAACTGCGTCGGGGTAAGAGTCCAGTCTAACTAGATGCAGCTGAATACCTATTTAACATGGATTGACTTTTAAATATTTGTATGCCTATCTATTTTAACATATTTGTATATATCTAATATCGACATACCTAATTATTTACAAACTGGAAAATACGTTTACTCAAATTAAATTTTCAAAGAGGACTAGATAAATAAAAACAGCTCCCCGGTGTGAAAAAAAGAGTGAATTCAAAAAACGGTACCAGCGCGCCCTTTTCTCCTTCCTGTCTTGCTGTAAGTCTTTATTTTCTTTAAGTTGCTCACGATATCTTTTTAAGGCGCGATTTCCTCCCTGTTCTGTTCCCTACCTACTTTACAAATCCTGCTTAAATTTTTTTTTCGAAATTTTCGTCGAAATTATTGTTTTAATAAAAAAAACTATTTGCCTTTTTAAATATTAAATTTGTACCATCGAGTATTTTTTTTATGTAGGTACCTACTTATTTAATTACCTAGTTACCTACTCAAAATAACATCTTAAGGAGTTTGAACTGTAGATCGATGTGAATTGCAAAAAAAAATATTTGCTTGTCCACTAAATTCTGTTAACAGTTTTTATATTTGCCTAAAATTGTTGCGGTTTTCTTTTCTGAGCGAAAAGTACCTAGGCGAGTGCAGCTTTTTCGCAACTTTTACAACTTTTTACATTGCGGAAAAGTTTACAAATAAACACAAAAAAGAGAGACCCATCAACTTAATTTGATGTTTTAAAGTGCTTTCACAAATATTGTAGAAATTAAAATTAATTTGCGCAAACGAAAGTGATACCTATATATACTAAATATGCAAAGAAAACTGTATTGCCATAACCCCGAGATATCCATTAAATTTAATTTTGCAACTTTTTAACGAGTTGAAAATTTACTGTGCAGCTGCATTAGTTACAAATTGCACATAACGGAGGCCTATATCTATATCGATCGGACGAAGTAACACACACTATTATAACTTTCACATTAGCATTAACAAAGTGTTCAAGTCAAATATAAATTAATTACGTAATGCGCTACTGTATGGAAAGTTTCGCGCGGCGGGGGTGAGAGGGCGCGCGGGACGCACTTCGGACGGCGGGAAAACTTTTTGAAGCGACGCTCGACGGCGCGAGGCGCCGTGCGGCCCGAGCCGCCCCGAGCGGCCCCGTGCGGCTTGGCGCGGACTAGTGGGACTGGGAACACTCACCCTCTCCTCTTCGCGGATCATCTCGGCGATGCCAGGCCGGATGTCCACGTCGTCAGGGTGCAGCGGCGGCAGCACGGGTGCGGCGCCGGTCGGCTCGGCCGGTGGCTGCAGCTCGGTGGCTGGTGTGGGGCTGGGGGTCGGAGCTGGTGCACGGCTCGAGCCCGCGCTGGCGCGGTCCTCAGACATGCGGCGCCGGGATTTTGGCGGCGAGTCTGCATCACGGCTGCGCTCGGGACGCTTGGCGGTGCGGCCCCCTGGCTGCACCACGGCATGGTCACCGCTCACATCCGTCAGCCCGCGGATCTTCAACGACTCCGCCACCTTCAGCAGCGCCGGGATCTGCTCCTGGGACACGTTGATCTCGCCCCGATACATAAAATCCACGGCAGCTTTGAGGTCGCAGTATTTGGTATCACGCATTATTACTATCGGATGCTGGCAGGGATTGTCCATAAACAACGACTGGAAGTAGGGACTGCATGCCGACAGAACCACTTTGTGTGCTTTCAAACTTTGTCCATCGCAAGATAGAGTCACATCCACGAAAGATTGAGTTTGCAAAAGTTGGTCAAAGCTGCTGGTCAAGTTGCTCTGGTAGTTGTTCCACCGCAAGCAGAACTGCTGTGGCGAATCTACCGGCTCCCGACTCTCCATCACCGCGGGGTCCTCCTCGGCCGGCATCACTTCAACGACAACGGGATCGCATCTGCAGCGGAAGGCGCGAGTTAGACACACTTCGCATGCGACACAGACGACGGACCGCGAGGCACTGAATGACGAGCCTCAGAGCAGCGCGGCGAGGCGCGGGGCGGGGGCCGCTTAGGGGCGGAGCCGGTACCGTGCTTCGCGAATGGGCGCGCCGTCCGGCCGCCCCATGGCGCCACGCCCCGCGTCCCGCACCCGCGCACCGCGCCCCACGCGACCGCCGGCCGGCGCCCGCGCACCACGCGCGCACACACGCATATTATACAATGTTCGCGTTACATTTGGCGATAAATTACAATTAAATGGCAATTCAAATACTAACTCTAGTAAGTAGCGCAATAAATATGATTTTTTTAAAATTGTTAATTCTATCATTAGATGAGTGCCGTTCGCAGGTAAACATCAGTGTTGGTACAAAAAGTTAATTAGTTAGAAGCGAATACAATATCGTGGCACTCACTGCTCACGATTTCATGCAGAATTATAATATGTATGATTATTATGTATGATTTGTAATGATTAATACACGTATTGATAAATAATATCGGTGACATGCTTACCTATCTATATAAGTATATATACACTGCCATTCATTATCTATGTCCCGAAGTGTCCCATTAGTTCCCTTGCTATTAATTCATGCAAAACTACCGTGCTGACAAAATAAATGTGAGTATCTTCTATTACCATGCTGGTGGACTCGGTATAATTAGGTATCCAGGTACCTATATAGGGATAATAATACCTGCCTAACTATTGGATAGGTACGTACCTAACAGGAGGCACCATGGGTGATAATGTCAACTGCACTGTTCATTTTAAATGCTCACTAATTAGGGCTATATTTAACATACCTAATATTTTTCTAAAAACCACATGGGTTTTCCATGTGAATTTTAGAAAAATATTACCTATAAAAATTTCGTCAATGGTAAAAAGTTTGTCCAAACGCTTCACTTACAGTAGTAGGTAGGTAGGTACACGTCAATCATATTAAAAACTAGATGAGGTCTGCGTTTCCTATCTGACTAGCTAACTACTCTGAGAAGAAAGGTCAAAACATCAAACTCAGAGGTCAGAGGTCTCTCATAAAGTCCAGACATAAGTTGTCTGCATGGTATTTTAAGGAAAGAACCACACAGATTGAATAATTTGATTTCGATGTAACCTAAATTCTAATAACAGAAAACAATGCTGTTGTTGTAAGTACCTACTTACCTAGTATATTTTTACACCGACATACTTTAAAGCAACAAAATTAAAATGAGGAAAATAGTTTTAAAGCTAATATGTAATACAATGTTAGGTCTTTTTAATTTGGCGAACAACTCTTTAAAAAAAAAATATAAGTAGCTACTGACCAAAAAGTTGACTTTGGCGAATGTACCCTGCAAGTATCTACCCTGTAAGAATCCGACCAAATACACAACAAATAAACAAATACACAATCATGAACTTTCTGTGCTACATACCTATACATTAGGTATGTTAACAGAAAGTTCAACAACCTCATTCATCATAACTTGTTATGAGACAAATGCAATGGTTTTCTGAAACAAAATTACAATGCTAAGGGCTTGTTCTGGGGTCCAGTAAGGTACCTAGTACCTACCAACTAGGTACAACTGTCAAATTTTGTTGACCTACGATTTTCTCCGAAACAACTACGACAAACTAAATCACGCCAATTTCAAGGCAACCGAGACGTAATTTAGTTCTAAAGCGTCATCGTAAGAGGTCTATTAAGTATAATACTCTTATTTAATTTAGGTTAAGTATGTCGATGCGGACATAGGTGTGGTTACTTATAGAATACTTATAAATAAGAAAACCTTTAAAGTTATTCTAAGTTTTTTCTTGTTCTATGGCATAATCATGTCGATATCTACCTCTACAAAAGCTAACTCATACGTAAAGTCGTATGGAATTACACAGTAATTTTCTAAAAAAAACATAAATTGGCTAAGTATTATAATTATAAGAAATCATTACAGACCATCAGTAAATATCAAATATTGGTATATTTCTAATAAACTATTGATCAAAAATGAATTATGTAGATGCTACGACGATTGCTACGAAGCGTAGGCGGTGTACAAATCTACGATTTAGCTACGAAGCTCAAACAGCGCAGTTTTAATTTTCATTAGTCAGTCAATAAGTACTTAGAAGCAAGTGCGCCGCTAGAACTCGGCGTGTTTCCGAGAATCCTAACCAACAGATTTTCAAGGAATCAGTGGAGCACTTGCTAACAGTAGCAATGGTTTTCTATTCGACAGTACCTACAACATGTATTGTGTTATTTAAGTTGTAAAGCACAATTTGATCGAACATGTGAAGCAATAGATTAGCAATATTCTTCAAAATGATACAGATTGTAATTGATTATGTGTGACACAATTAGGGCGCAGATAAAGTTAGGTACGCAGTATCTACTACGATTGGTTACTTTAATTATCCTTTTGACCAATTCTTACCTAAGTTTTTTCGGTTTGTTGTCGTATTTAAAGATTTGTACAACTTTAGTTTTAAATCGATACTAGGTACTTAGTATTTTCCCATTTATTATTTGGGGCCAGCTTCCAATGTAATCGGATGCAGCTGAATATCAGTTTATCTTGAAGCTACTGCCTTTTAGACCTCCACAATCCAATTACTGGGTAACACTAGGTATACCTACTCCTTTGAGAGACTGGTTGTCACTTTCGGGTATCTGACGACCTGTTGCGACTGTCAAAGTAGAATTAAAGCTGGGACCAAGACCAACGGCTTAACGTGCTTTCCGACTTTTTATACGGAGGCGTCTCGGTATGTAAAGACGGCCACCCATTCACCGACCGACCGCGGCAAGCGTACCTTAACCTGATCAATTGACCTGTGCGGTTGTTGTTAGTTAGCCGTGATACCCTCTGTAATGTTTGTGTACCTACTACATATTATTGCTTAATGGTAAATATTGTCTGACATAAATAAAAGTTACATCACATTCATATTATAGGAGGTTTAAACAATCACGTTGGGAGTTTATATGGTCCACTTAAAGTATCAAATGTCATACAAGTAGGCAGGTATGTGGACCAGAAGCAAAGTGTTTGTGATATCGATGAAACATTTTGATTTGTAATGCCATGTTACTCTAATTAAACGAATACGTGTGTATCTAATATCTATGTAATCATGTAGGTAGGTACACCCCGTATATTCACTCACAGAACATTTTGCCTAACTGACATCAGTGTTGTATCGATAAGAAGAAAATCGGCCAAGTGCGAATCGGACTGTGTTTGTGAGTTGACACGTTTTCGTGCAAAAAATTGCAACGACGCAACGGCTCTAACAGGCTATATAGATCTACACGAAAAATGAACTTGTCAGTTAAAATGCATAACATTTTCGATACCCGTTGAAGGTTCGTGTAAAATTGGTAGCTTCGTTTATTGTAGGTTCCTATTAGGTTCTAACTTCAATTAAAACGGGATGCTGTACGATGACTTTAGACATGTTTTTCGAATTAGTCAACGCAGTATCGATCGTGTGCCCTGGTACAGTGATTTTATGAAGAAAATAGACTAGAACAACGATTAGTAAAAATTCACTTGCCTGAAAGTGGATGAAGCAAAAGGAAGCAATACTCACTGTAGATGAAGGTGTGTCTAGACAGAGCGAGGCATGTGCTCCGAAAATAAAGCCACGCATGTGACGCACGCTAGGTCTACACTGACATATAAAAGCCATTTGCAACGCATACCCTGCACTGTCTGGACGCACCTTAAAGATAGAATCACGTAGTTTTCTGTAGTTACTACTAACCACGACAAAACAATGAGAAAGTATGTTTAAAACGAAATAAACTTTATACCTATTAATAGGTATATGAATCAAAAAGTTTGTAGGTACCTCTTTTTACCAAAATTTCGAGAACGGAGGAGTATGAAATTTAGCACAGTTAAAGCTTATATGGAGGAGTGCTGAATCGAATATCTTTAAGTAATAATGCATTAGAAATCCATTAAATTAATAAAAAAAACATGATCGTATTTCGACCACTAGGTATAAATGCATATCGAACTGTTTAATATATAGCGGCTACGTTGCAGTCTCGTGAATTTGAACAAACATCGCTATGAGCAATGATTTACTTTAAAAATAAACCAAATGCAACTTGAAAGCATTCTGAATTAATCAAGTACGCTAAAATAATCATTACTAAAGGCCGTTCTCGCTACGTACCTATTTATTTCGAATTTGCTCTCTAAATATCTGCGTTCGAAACTAAGTACATATTCCCTGATATATGAAAATTCTACGTTTCCGCAACACTAAATTGAATAGTTGTCATTAGGCGCCATTAGCAAAATTTTCCATAGGCTTTCCTATTTTCCATTCCAAATCAATTTGCCTCGCCTTTTCCCAAATATGTTTGGGTCGGGTTCCAGTCTAACCAAATGCAGCTGAATACCTACCAGTAGTATACATAGAGCGACGGCCTATTCCGACCTTTTTGTCAGACTTTCGGGCTTCTGACGACCCGTAACGACTGTCAACGATCCACGAATGACGGCCGGGACAAACGGCTTTACGTGCTTTCCGGGAGTCTCGGTATGTAAATATGGTCACCCATTCACAGACCAACCTCAGCAAGCGTAACTTAACCTGAAGGATCTTCCATTCCAAATACCTCTACTTACAGCAAATATTTCCTGCAACAAATTCTATGCAAAACGGCGATATTGTGACAGAACAACATTCTAAGTATAGGTAGGTACCTATACGTGAACGAATGGATAGGTATTAAATAGGTATCGGGTTGTATTGGCGGGATTTCGGAGCAAGTATCCTATTCACTGGAATTCGATATATCAGAACAGCGTGCTGTGTAGGCTTTTACATGCAACTTGGTCCGCGAGGTTTGTTTTCGTAGGTAATTATAGTAAAATAGTCATGGCGAATTTAGTGTTTATTTTGGATGTATAAAATCGGTTACACTACATGAACCCTATTAAGTCCTTAGGGGTGTCGTTGATGTAGAGGCTTTACCCTGCATTGCATAAGGCGGTAGGAAACGCCTGGGTGTTTCCAATGCGTAGATCACCCTGAGGACACGGTGGAGCATACGGTGGAGGTCTGCCCGGCTTGGGCGGAGCATCACCGTGTCCTCGTGGAGGCGATCGGCGGTGGCGATCTCTCACGTCCGGACCTGGTCCAGGCCATGGTACGGAGCGAGAGTGCATGGGTAGCCGTCACCTCCTTCTGCGAAGCAGTGATGCTCGCGAAGAGGGAGGCGGCGCACGTGAAGGAGAGTAAACTAACTGTGTTCACAATCATACGGTGACATATACCTACACTCCATTCACACTTAATTTACCTTTAATTTTGTGTCATTGTTAAAAACAATATGATCTTTGTTCTAGTCACAATAGGGTTGCTTTTGGATTGCTGCCAGTAACAAGTCTGTCTGCCAACATCAAAGTGTTCTTTGTTATGGTTACAATAAGATTGCTGTTGGGTTCTGCTGCCTGATGTAAAATAACTGTGAACATACTGAAAAACGGTATGGTATAGATTAATTTGGCATAGGTATTAGTTGATTTGCACGAATTTACTGGCCAAAATTGGGCAAATCGAAACTTTCAAATGGTGTTTTACTTTCGAAACTTTAAAATAATGTTTTATTTTCTATAGGCGAGTCGCGACAAGTTAATTTATTTGTGGGCGAACCGGACTCGATTTTTTTTCAGTAAAGTTATGAGAAAAGGTCACTCCAAGTACATCACGCAATACAATTAAAAACGCGTCAATTGCCTAATACGTATTTCTAGTTCTACAGTTGTTGATTCGCTTACGAATAAATCAATTTCTTCCGAGTCGCTCATAGAAAACCATAAATATTATTTAATAAAATTGTTGATTCGCCCCATGAGAGGGAGTGGGCAATCCACCACGCGGGCCCTGTGCGGATTGGTACTCGTCACCTTTTGGATTTTTTGGTTCTAGGACATGCCGATTTCCTCATGATGTTTTCCTTCACCGTTTTGAGAGCTGTGGTGATGAAATAAAATACAGATACATAAAGTAAAGCGCGTGTCCGGGTTCGAGCCTTCCCCAATCGATCTTGTAAATCATACCCAGTGGTAACGGCCGCGATCTACAAATTCGTTTGTTCGTTCGTCATGAAAAGCTGGGTACTCACTTAGCAGTGTTGCATGTAATGTATCAGATACGGTATCAAGTGATTACGTAAGCACGAGCCCGCTGCGAGCCGCTCGCGCGTGTAGCGCTGTAAGCTCGCAGTGACCCGCCGAGTGGCGGTATCACTGCGAACACAAAGCGGCGAGCACTGCGGATCCGGCAGCTCGTAGCTAGATACGCGGTGGACCGTGGACGAGCCGTACCCACTTGCAGGTTGATACAGCATCTGATACGTTACATGCAACACTGCTAAGTGAGTAGGTACCCAGCTTAAAAGTTAGGTATTGTTGAGAGCACTGGTAGCCCAGTGGCTACCAGCCCTCTTAACAATACCTACCTTTTTCAAATCGGATATATTAAACGCTGAACGAATAGGAAATGCTCCGTTACATGATTGTGTGAGTGTGTTCACGTAAAGTTAAAACATTCGTGTTAATTTGCCTGTGTGCTACTGATATCGGTAAATAATGATTTTTGCTATTGTTACAGCACAATTTACAGGCTATGTACGGTAATATTAACGCTAATACTTCTTGCAATGCAATCGCAGGTAGGTTTGGTTCTTAGCTATTTTATTGTTTGATTGAACGAATACTCAGAACGTTACCATCTGCTTAGACTTTTGCCTCATATGTTGGGGCCGCCTACCAGTCTAACCGATTTGTAGCTGAATACCAGTATTTTAAATGGAGCGCCTGCGTATCTGACCACCACAAACCAGTTACTGGGGAATACCAAACACCCTTAGTAAGACTGGTTGTAAGACTTTCGGGCTTATGACGATACGAAACAACCCGAGAGCAGCAACTTAACGTTCTTTTTCCCTCCGAGGTACGGAGGAGTCTTAGTATGGAAAGATGGTCACCAATCCACCGACCAAGCGTAGCTTAACCTAATCGATTGACCCGTGCGACTGTAATTACTAAGCCACATGCCACACCGAAAAATTACGTATAACTTATACTCCATTTGAAATAAGATTAGACATTTAAGTAAAACTTTTTTACAGTCAGATCAACCGATTTTGACTTCTATTGCGTTGGTGGCATGACAAATGGCAGCTGCAGGAAACAGTTGGTATTGTAACTACTTTTTTGCTTTTAATGCCATCCTTATGCATACAGTATAGAAGTCAGAATCGGTTGAACGGACTGTAGAAAAGGTTTGGTTAAATGTGTAATCTTATTTCAAATGGAGTATAAGTAGGTATACATATAATAACGTTTGCGTTACGGTAAGTAGGTTCATGAGTAGGTGCCTGCCTACGATAACTTTTCTAGTGCTACCGGTTTTATCCCTTAAATAGGATATCGAAATTATTTTACACGGCATATCTATTGTTAAAAATATAAAAAACACTAAGCTAGATGGAGTCGACACTTCGTATCTGCCTACCCAACCTAAAGGAAATGGCGAAATAAGGGTCAAAGTCTCTTTTAAAGTCCAGATATAATCTTGGTCAGATCATGTGAAGATAATGTAGATTAGTATTACTACTTAGTTGCCTATCTGAGTAGCAAGCAATATAAAAATGATTGGTCTAATTAAAAAGAAATAAACGTTCTAAAACAAGCGGCCTTAACAAAGATAGATTAATTTTTCTTGGTTCTAAATAGTGCCCTAAATCTCAAAAATAAAACACATTCATTTTGATAATATTTGCAACAACACTTGGTCCGTTTTGGAGGATTAATTATACGCCTGAGAAACTTTTTGTTTATTGTAAACGACTTTAATGACCCGTCCACGATATTGAGTGGCCATTGATCAATGCAGGTCTCGCACTCTCCCGAACTGAATGATTCTTTAGAAATCGAAAATGTTGGTTATATTTTTGTGGTTGGGTTTTAGGTGTTGGTTCTCCGGGTGTGGTAAAGTCGTCAGAAGTCCGAAAGTCTGACAACCAGGCTTACTGAAACTGGACAGTAGAAATCAGATAGGCAGTCGCTCCATATACCTAAACTACTGGTCCTCACTAAAAAAATGGGTTATTTTATAGGTCGCGATTTCATTAATGTAAAGCACCAATTTTAAAACCACGTTAGATCATTTAAAAAAAATCTCAAAAACTCAAAGCATTTATTTCAATTAAACCATTTACAGGCACTTTTGAATCGTCAAAAAGTCGACCAGTTGGAAAGTTGAAGCTAGTTTAGTAGTAGTTATTATTTTTCAATACCAATTCCAGGTTACAAAACCTTTACGTAAACTTAGAATAGACCAGTAACGTCCGGTTATCTATTCCTATTTTTGAAGAAATAGGACAAGGAATCGGAAGAGCCTGATCTAGTATTTTGCTCATTGCTATTTTTATTTCACATACCAATGGAATTAACACCAATAGAAATTACAGAAATAATAACACTACCACCGTTTGTCTACGCTGACGTCATGGTGTGGATCGCCTGCTCAAAACTTTATGTCTGTGCTGGTAAAGTTGACTGTGCCTAAACAGGACTTCAGGAGTCGGACCAAGAGATACATAATCCCGCAGAGCAGCATGTGGCGAGCTGTTGGGCAGTAGCGACCCCAAGGAGCACCTGGCGATTAGTCCCCTGGGGTCCCGAGATATATGATTTTTTTTGTTTTTTTGTTTAGCCTATACAGTCCCACAGCTGGGCAAAACCCTCCCCCAAGTCCTTCCAGGAACTCTTTTCCCGGAAAAAGAGATATTTTACAAAATAATAATATCACCAGCTTATTATTGTCCAAGACAAGGCTTCTTCTCATACACGAGCATTCATCACCACGCTCGCCAAAAGGGAATTGGCGATTTCAGAGGAAGGTACTTACCTATATTAGTTATAGGCAAGTCCGGGTAGAACAGTATGGTGTACCTACCAGTGGTAACGGCTGTGACTTATGAGTTCAAGATAGGTATATACCTAGAATACATAGGTTTTAAAACAGAGAGGCTCTTTATTTTTAACCGACTTCAAAAAGGAGGAGGTTATCAATTCGTCGGAACCTTTTTTTTTTTTTTTTTTTTTATTTTTTTTTATGTATGTTCCCCGATTACTCGAAGATGGCTGGACCGATTTGGATTTTGTTTTTTTTGTTTGAAAGGGTATACTTCCCAGGTGGTCCCATGATCATCAAGTCAGGATCTGATGATGGGATCCTGGAGAAATAGAGAGAACTCTTCAAATTTTATAGGCACACAAAGCGATTTAGGTATTTTTTGGAAGAATACTTTCTCGTAGTGGTCTCATTTCAATTTGGTGAAGATTTGATGAAGAACTTTGGAGATAGGCAACGGAACTCCTCAATAAATGATAGCAAATGGACTGGGTTTGCTGAAATCTCATCTCTGTCTATTGCTTACACCAGTTCATAACATAACATCACGCCGGTATGCTGTGAAGGGGTAAGCACATGTGCACCACTAAAAAGTGAAAAATAAAAACTTTTTCCAAAAAAAAAACAACCGACTTCCAAAAAAACACTACAAAGTGAAAAATAACTTTAATTTCGGAAGGCGGTGACAAAAAATTCAAATACAGCTCCAAAGACACCGACTACCGAAATTAAAGTTATTTTTCACTTTGTAGTGTTTTTTTGGAAGTCGGTTGTTTTTTTTTTTGGAAAAAGTTTTATTTCTTAACCACTGCTTTCATAGCGGTTAAGGAGGCACCGGCATGACCTAGAACCAAAAATTCGAAGACATATTATTATGGCATTGACCAAACCAAACTGGGCCCGCGTGGTGGATTATGGCCCACTCCCTCTCATCGAGAAGAAGCCTATGTCCCAGCAGTGGGAAAATTAGGCTGATTATGTATGTATGTTTATGTACACCAGTGATGTCAGTGATGTCGAAGAGTCACATTCGTTCTCGTCTGAATTTCAACCTTAGACCTCATGCATTACGAGGCCAGGCCTTCACTAATGCGCCAAACGACATAAAACTTACCTATACAATCTCTTTACTCCACATAAAAAGCAAAGAGACTTCTAACTAGATAGCATTAAAAGACAATGCACACAGGTAAGTATCAAGTTTCTATTCTAGAAGCTAGAGGATATAAAACCTTTTTCCTATAACCTAGATATGTCTTTGTCTTTATTAGCGAAGAAAAATAACATTGTTGGCTTAGAAATCTTACGAGACACGTCATGAAAAGATTCCCGTCCCTATTGTGAAGAGAATGTTGAGGTCTTAGACAGTGAAATGATATGTAGAAGAAGCCCTCGCGAACAAACGTTAGCAACAGCTTTCAATTTATGTATTACAACACTTACGCAAATATACATCCAAACGTTGCGGTTTCGTACCAGTCAGTTATATATATATTTTTTAATAAAACCAATCAATCACTCAAATAAGATATATTAATATAATATCCCTCCGTGCCTCGGAAAGCACGTAAAGCCGGTTGGTCCCGGCTGTAATTCGCGGATCTTTGACAGTCGTTACGGATCGTCAGAAGCCCGAAAATCTGACAACCAGTCTTACTAAGAGGCATCGTATTGCACAATTACTATCTAGTTTGTGGAGGTCAGATAGGCAGTTGCTCCATTTAGAATACTGGTATTCAGATGCATCCGGTTAGACTAGAAGCTGACTAGAACATCGTTTGTAAAAGGCCACTGATGATGATGTTGTCCAAATAAATATTATACATATAAATATAAAGAAAAGTCCTGACTGACTGACTGACTCATGAACGCCCAGCCCAAACCCTTGGACCTAGAAAGCTGAAATTTTGCACAGAGGTACCCTTTATAATGTAGACAAGGAATAAGGAAGGATTTTTCGAAATTCAACTCCTAAGGGAGTTAAATTGGGGATGAGAGTTCCACGCGGGCGAAACCGCTGGCAAAAGCTTGGCAGTTTATAAAAGCTTGGCAGTTTATAAAAGCATAGAATAGAATAGAATAGAAAACATTTATTCGACATATATATAGTTATGAAAATCAATTATCTCTTATCAATTATCTCTTAAGCCACTAACCGAGTTTCACGGTATTGATAGAGCTAGGTTAACTAGAAGTAGCGAAAGAAAAAAGAAAGTTTATATATCTTGTGTAAAAAAGATGAATTTTCTTGAAATCTGCCGAAATCTGCCACTTTTGTAAATCGTCAGCATGATCTGCCACAGACAAAATTTAGGAGCGAAATCTGCTAAAATGCAGGAATCTGCCATAAATGGTCACACTGAACGTCTATTTATTGTCTTTGGTCACTAGCCCTGACATCAACAAGTAATGGACAAAATTGTAAACTTTTTCTACGTGAATACGGGGCTTTTGGCTTTTGTTTGGGTGCATTTTATGTTTAAATTTTTATTTTTATTTTTATAATGTGCGTTTTGTTTGGGCAAAATAAACAATTTTTCTTTCTTTACATAGGTGCCTACGCTTGGAGGACCGGAACCGGCATGCAATAGAACCAAAATTTGAAGACATAAATGACATCTACCAATCCGCACTATGCCCGCCAGGTGGATTACGATGATGAAGTTTGCAATTATAGCATCCTGCTAAATAATCATCACCATCATCGGGAAAGATGGGTACCCATCTACGGACCAACCACGGCAAGCGTAGCTTAACTTGGTCGATCGACCCGTGCGGCTAATATTACTTAGCCACAAGCATTTACCCTTTAGCATCCTGCTAAATTACAGGTCTAAATACGATATTACAGAAAAAAAGAAGTTGTAAGTGAAAATACTTCATTTTCATTTCAATTAAAAATTCCGAGAAGAAATACCTAATAATTATTAGTTACTAGCTAACCCGACAGACGTTGTCCTGTCTTAACTTATTTTTTTTTCTTTCATAAGAATCTTCTCCTGACAATAACAAAAACAAAAAAAATGCAAAAATGGTCCAGCCATTCACGCGCGTGCGATGCCGTGACTAAGGGAAATAAGGATTCATTTTTATATATAAAGATGTATAAGACATAGGTAAATAAAATATAAAACCCAAAGCAAAGCCCAAAGCTCAAAGTATCAAAAAATTTGCATTTAACAAATAAAATATATTTTAAACATACCTAGTTACGGTCTCAACTTTTTTATATTACCCTTTTCTTTTACAGGAAATGGCTTTGAAAATACTGCGAAAAGAGTTGGCAACCCTAATTACGGCCTACTCTATCTCTTGTAGACTGATACAGTGGGATGGTCCTTACCTACGGCTGAGAAAAAGCGGTTCAATTTTCTAGGTTAATGAAAACTTCCAATAGAGTAACAATGCACGAACATTCCCTTTATACTCTGATGAAAGCTAATTTACGTCATGTTTGGTTTCAAGTTACTGGTATAAAAAGAGAGTCATTCAATCCTTTGTTAAGTTAATACTAGTACCTATCCCTGTGTCATCGGTACAAATACGGAGTTGAGACAGCTAGTAATTGGGTTGTATGAGGATACACCCCAATTAAAGTATTGAGTTAAAAGCATAATACAATGACCAAAACTTTTTTTATAAAGCTAACTATTATTTTCAAGAAAATTGTGTTGACATAACTTTCCTTTCCTTAAACTTCCCTTAACCTTTCCTTAACCTCCCTTTTAATCAGCGGTAGGTATGGCAAAATGGTGTCCCTTGTTTCGCAGGCAGCAATTTCATAGAATTTCGTTTCCCAGAAAAAGTTTCATATAATATTTGGTCCTTGTAATTTTATTTAGAATATTACTGTTTCAAAGACTTATTTACTTGAATGAAACATATTTCACAGAAACACAACTCAATGAATTTTTTATAACATTTTTTTGTTTAACAAACTTATCAAACAGTAGAATTATTTTTGAACGAATATTGTTTGTTCGGTGTATTTTTCCATGGTATTTTATTTATACGAATTAAAATATTGTCTTAAAAAGTTAATATGTTGTGCTAGAAAAGTTAGTGACAGAAACGAATCGCTGCAAAACCGACTCCACGTAGTCTTGTTTGCCCTACCCCTAGAGTGTAATTGATGGCGAATGATGTGATGCTTATAACTGGGGTAACAGCTGCAGTGGTCGGTGCTTTTAGTATCCTGGCTCTTTTTGAAGGAACAATATTCGTAGAAACTTGGTTACCATTCGATCCGATAGAGAGTTAAATGAAATTGATACTATGACGGCAAATTCTTGCGTTCTGCGTTTTTGCTTGCTATGCATTCATCATCAACTCAGCCTATCGCAGTCCACTGCTGGGCATGGGCCTCTCCCAGGCTGTGCCATAACACCCTGTCGTCCGACTTCCGCATCCAGTCTATCCCAGCTACTGTCTTTAGGTCGTCGGTCCATCTATGCATATCTTGGTATGCATTAGCAAGACTTTATTATGACAAATAAATGACTAAAATAAGACCTTCTACAATAAACGAGTTAGGTGTATTACTAACAAGCTTCTGCCCACGACCTAGTCCGCGTGAAGTCCCTTGTTCCCCGACCCACCCCGTCGCGTGAAGTCTCTGTTTCCCCGACCCACCCCGTCGCGTGAAGTTTCTTGTTCCCCGACCCACCCCGCCGCGTGAAGTCCCTTGTTCCCCGACTCACCCCGTATCGCATCGCCTGCCAGCGCTAAGTAGGTAGGTACTACTTGGTTTCCACGCGGCGTTGACTCTCACTTACGTTTAGGTCGGCTCCAAATGGTCATAGTTTGAGGTTAAATTGCCTAGTCTTCCTCAACAATTGGGCTATCAAATGTTTTTTTTTTTAATATTAATACTGATAGTTTCAGAGATTAGCGCTTTCAAACAAACCAATAAACTAACTCTTTAGCTTTGTTATCAGTCATCATCATCATTTCAGTCGGAAGACGTCCACAGCTGGACATAGGCCTCCCACAATTTGGGGGGGGGGGGCTTGCCATAATCGCCACGCTTGGCAGGCGGGTTGGCGATCGCAGTATGGTGGTAAAATGCATAGAGAACGCTGCTGCCCATTCTCTAGTAAGTCCCTTAGTGGCCTCCTACGACACCCACGGGAAGATATGGGATGATATCAGTATGGATAAGTAATACCTTGTCTTTCTACAGGGCAATGTCACCACAGTCTTGTAAAAAACAGCTTTATTAAGGAGGTATACGTACCTAATGATAAAGATATTTGATTATTTCTTGCGAAGTGTACGTAGGTACCTGACTTCTTTCAAAATCGGTAAAGTGTTTCCTAATCAAAATGAAAATCAAAAGTCATTCATTCGAACTAGACTGAGAGTCAGCACTTCTTGAACGTCAAAGTTACATAAGACAGTTCCCCGGCAAGTTCACCACAGCTGCGATGTACCAGACCCCCAGCAGCACAGCTGTCTGTTCAGTTAGAAGAACTTGATTCTTTACTTAAGTTATTACCGTATCCCGTAGCCACAACAGTTAATGTAGCTGTCCTCAGAATTCCGTGTCACTCAACCACCAAGTGGAGTATCTGAGACTGCGAGTATCCACTCAAAAGCGCGATAACCCTTTCGCGGCAGAGATAACAAATAAAATGCAAGCAAGCAAAGACAAAAGAGTAACACAAGCCTAACATAAAGTCATTCTAGGAACCGAGTCGCCTGTGTTTGTACAGGGGCAATATAAAATATACAAGGGCCCTCCGTGGACTGCAAACAAATAGAGTACGCATGCGGACGCAACCTTAGTCCCTTCTAGATGCGCCATTTTACCCCGATTTTTTACCTTTAACCAAAGAGAAAATATACAAACTAATATTACAAATATGGAAGTTTGTATGTTTAGATGCCTGTTACTCAATCATGCAAAAACGGTTGAACGAGTTTGGATGAAATTTGGCACTTTTTATCCCGGTAGTACGTTCCCATGGGATAGTTTTTAACCTCCACGCAAGCGAAGCCACTGGCAAATGCTAAGTAAAGAATAAAAATAATACCGACTTATTTATTTGCAGAAAATTTAGTTGATAGGTAACTTGCTTGTGTACTTGCCTTGCCTTATACGTTCCCTGTTCCCTTACACGTCCTGCTTCAGACCTTATGCTTGTTAGTACTTGTGTAGGTTATAAACAAAAAAATACTTGTCTATCATTTCATTATATATAAATAATATGTATCTATGGTACCTTCATTGCACAAAAAAATATTACTAGAGTTCGCCCAGTGGTCGTAATTCGACCATAATTCATTTTAATAGAAATAAATATTACATAAAATTTTCCTCCATATAAACTTGAACTGTGCAAAATTTCATACTCCTCCGTTGGCGTAATTTTCGTAAAAAGGGGTACTTATCTACAAAGTTTTTTCTTCACGTATTAGAATATAAATATCAGCTCTCCTAACTTTTTACATCCATGGTCGGGGTGGAAAAATTCATGGTGTAAGTATATAGTACAAATATTATAATAGTTTTGGCTCTGTACAAATAGTTAATAATAGAATTGTGTGAAGGGCTGGTCGGACCACCGGCAGCGAAGGTTGTTTGTATGCACCTACACGCTCCAAGACCACTTCATGCCTCGGTGAGCACGTTAAGCCGTTGGTACCGGCTGTCATTCGTGGATCTTTGACAGTCGGTACGGGTCGTCAGAAGCCCGAAAGTCTGACAACCAGTCTTACCAAGGGGTATCGTATTACCCAGTAACTGGGTTGTGGAGGCTAGATAGGCAGTCGCTCCATGTAAAATACTGGTATTCAGCTGAATCCGGTTAGACTGGAACTATTTTATTACTGGGAGGAGGTCATTCCTAGCAGCTCTCTTAAAACTTTTGCATGTTGCTAAGATAATCACCTACTTTCTCAGCTGACTGTACTTTATTGAGTGACTAACATATCTATATTTAACCGGGCTTCAAAATCACATACGATATCAACTTATTTCCAGTAACTAATAAATATACGGTTTTTTGACCGCTAAAATAAAACAATAGCTACATCAAGGAAACCAGAAAATTTACTTCAGAATGTGCTCGATGGCCGTCGGTTCAGTAAGAAACAAATTCCCATCATTTATTCAAAACTAGCTATTGTTCATAGCGTCGCCCGCGTATAGTTCAGAATATATCCCACGGGATCGCAATGCCGGGATGTAAAGTAGCCTATGTCCTTATCCAGGTCATGGCCTATGTGCCAAAATTCATCCAAATCCATTCAGTAGTTTTTGCGCAAAAGAGTAACAAACATCCATATATCCATACATACAAACTTTCGCGTTTATAATATAATACTTATCATAGTAAGAATTATGAGAAATTGCCATTTCCGAATTTATCATTGATTTCATATTCTGTTATAATATAACAGACTGAAACATAGTTCCAGAAATGGTCAGTAATTGCTTTTCTGTTTATTTGTAATGCGATTACTTACATTGTTACCTCAAAATGTTAAATTAATGTTTTAGTATGGAATGGCAACATTAGGTAGGTACCCCATTTAGGTCAAGAATTTATTTTACTATTCCGGTCGTACTCATTTAGATAACAGATCTACAACAACTGCAAAACAATGATGAACACGGAATAAATACAAAGCTGTGCCTCGTCAAAAATGTACCATATCCACCCAGAAGCTAAATACCATCTTAGGCTCAATTCGTCAGTGGTATTTTTTTGCGTTTTCGCGATATCTGGATCGATTGATCGATATCGATCGACAAATTGTGGATCAATGTCGAAAATTATTTTTTCAATGGCATGGGGTTTTGGTTTTTTTAATGCCTCAAGGGTCATAGAAATCTTACTTACTGAAGTTTTTTTAGCTTCGATAATACATTTTTAATCCTCTTTATGTATTGATTACATTCTTCACTGTTCCTGTCAGTGTTTTTTTTTATATAGCAGCAGTGGTATACGAATTGGTGTGGGGTAGGTAGGACTAAAAAATAAAACTTGTCTATAGATCTGTATTTTAGTTATTGTCATCGACTTCCGAAGTTAAAATTATTTTTCACTTCTTAGTATTTTTCGGAAGTCAGATGTTTATTTTTTATTTTTATTAAAATACCCCTGACCCAAGCAAAAACCAAAACAAAACACCCGTCCGGGTCTTACGAATATTCAACTATATTCGACGACCCTGGTTACTAATCTTTTTTGGCGACTGTACAATACCTGACCAAAAAACTAAATGAAACGTCAGAAATCGATGTCACAGTAGCGCGCCAAAAAGTATCTACCTGTCATGTTCTGTCTCGCATACTATAATGACATTAATATAAGTTAGAGGAAGAAAGAACAAGATGGTATCGGTTACGTGTGGGGGCTGCGCAGTAGCATCCACTTTAGTTATTTGTAAAACATCATGTTTTCTTAGGGACTCGTGTGTAAATCATAACAACCACGCGGATCGATCGATTATGTTAAGCTACGCTTGCCGCGGTTGGTAAGTGGATGGGTGACCACCTATAAATACCAACGGCTGCCCGTGCTTTCCAAGACATGGAGGGGCCATGTCTTGGAAAGCACGTGCAGCCGTTGGTCCTGGCTGTCATTTGTGGATCTTTGGCAGTCGTTACCGGGTTGTCCGAAGCCCGATAGTCTTACAACCAGTTATACCAAGGGCATCGTATTATCCAGTAGATAACTGGGTTGTGTGTCCGGTAGACAGTCGCTCCAAGTGTAGGTAATACTGGTATTAAACTGCATGCGGTTTGACTGGAATCCAACCCCAAATTAGTTCAGAAAGGATAAGCAGATGATGATAAAGACAAAGCATATTGTCTACATACATTCATAGATTATTATAATGTACCATGGTGGTTATGTTCAGCAAATAATTAAGATTAGGAAGGCCACGTGAAAAGCTTTTACTTACTTATTTAATTTTCAGACAAAACTAAGAGAACTAGACAGTCCCTAGCAGTGTTTAGCTCGCTTTTCAGTTTTGAATTAAATTCAGTAAATTCTCAATCCATAAACTACCATAAAAACAAATGAAACTATTTTAATGCTACTACCTATTTTTATTTAATATTTATTTTTTTCTTAACAAAAAGCGCCTTCATCCTCTCTCCTATTAATAAATAATAGTTTAAAAACTAAAAAACACGCTTTAAAACCAAACTAAAAAAGGAGAAAATAATTTAATTCAATTAAAAAGAGTGGGGTGCTTTTTGAGGTATTTTTATAATCAATTAATGTCAAGCACCCCACGCTTTTTAATTGAATTAAATTATTTTCTCCTTTTTTAGTTTGGTTTTTAAAGCGTGTTTTTTAGTTTTTTAAACTATTATTTATTTTCTATTTTTTAGTTCTGCTAATTACAAAAACGTGTTTTTTTTTATTATTGAATTGTCATCGGTCTTCGATAAATTTACAAAGTTTCAATGAAATCTGACCGTTTAAAGTGGGCCACAATCGCGCTCTAAGGAGTCGGTTAGATACAAACAAACATACAAGAGAAGCTAATAAAAAGCGTGTAAAAATTAACTTTGCTGTGCCCGACAGGGTCCATAATTGATTCAATGTTTTAACATACCAACTGTTATATGTACACATTATGGAATGCAACAAAGTATTGAGTATGGGTAAAAATCTGAGCTCTGTCATCGCATCGCAAAAGACACGGTTGGCTAACCGAAATAATTTCAAAAAAACTATCATCGTAATTTAATTTGTCGCGTTCCACGAACATAATCAGGGTCATCACGCATCCACGACACACATTCATTACCCATCCATTATGATTACAATTTCACTTATAACCAACATCCATAAACATTCAGTACTAAATCAAACAGGGTATAAAAGAGTCTTGGTATTTTTCATTATTTAACATCAGTCATAAACAGTATGTGACGACAATACGGCACGCGAGGTAGCCGAACATCAATTAAATTGTACCACATAAAATGTTCTAAATCATAATCTCGACTGCGGCCGTCAGGCAAAACACGTTATTAATTAAGTTATAAAAAAGTCATGGCTGTATTAGCATATTTATGGATCTATAAAGTCGGGGGCGGGTCGCTACTGGGAGGCAGCGCCATCTAGCGGAATTGGTCGGAACTTGCTTGCGTCGATGTAAGCATGAACTTGAATTGGCCGTTTTTATTTATACGATTGTTTTTAAAACGAACTCTTCTTATTATGCGTTGATACAATAACCTGCATCATTTTGTAAGAGGGACAAAAGGTAATGCGTCTTTCTGAGTCATACAAGGTGGCAGGTACATCGACGCACAACCTGTTAGCATGAATTTAGTTCATGATACTGAACCCCCTCTGCGTAAGAATTTTACCTCAGTTATGAAAAAAAATAGCTCTGCCATACATTTTGACCACGATGGTATTGCACTCTTCTATGAAACAAATGATTTTTGTTTTGAAAAATGTTTTTTTTTATGCTGTGTCTAGAATATGTGCTGAATTCATGGCTTTAGTTTGTGCGGCTATGTCCCTGGTTTTCAAAAGACCGTAGGGTTATACTTCGTTAACGGGGTGGCTATAAGTACCTACTTTGTTTTTGTCAAGTGGACACATAACGGGAAAACTTCGCTGAAGTGAGCTTCAAGCGAGCTGGCATACTAGCTGATGATAGCTCACTAACTATGTGAGAGGTTATGTTTTCAGAATCGAACGAAAGAAGAAGACAAGTGTGTAATTTTAAAAAGAATACCTAGGTACATAGAAATAGTTTTTATGGGCTTCTGAACAAGGCGTGAGAACCACCTTTTGAAACTTTTATTGTTGTCGACATAGATAAGCATCTACTTCTAGCTCAACTAATGTCCTTCACACTTACTTTACCACAGTGACCCTTATTCTTGTCACTATTAGGTCTGTTTTGGAGGTAATTTTTAAGAGACTAGATTTTTCCAGCGGCTTCGCCCGCGTAGGTATCGGATTGGTACTATCCCACGGAAACGTAATACTGGGATCAAAAGTATCCTATGTGTCAATCCAGGTTGTAAACTATCTGTGTGCAAAATTTCGTCCAAATCTGTTCTGCTGTTTTTTCCGTTATTGGGTAACAAACATCGAAACATACAAAATATCACATTTATAACATTACCTTCTCCCCGCGGCTTCGCTAGGGTTAACTTAGTTTCTATAATAATATAATTCAATCGTCATTCGAAAGACACGTGGCGCCATCTATTATCATAAGAACGTTATTGTTATTTTCCACAGGAACAGTACTTTTTTTCGGGATAAAAGGTGGGCTTTGTCCGTTTCTGCACACCTGATAACGTATATAAGCAAAATTTCAGAATGATCGGTTTAGTGGTTTTAGCGTAATGTGGTAACAAACACACAAACTTACTTTTGCATTTATAATATCAGTTAGGATAGTTGGAAGTAGGTTAATTGAATGGTATTAGAAAATTCCATCCTACTACAGGACTGTGTTTCTATTTTTCTTCTTCTATTTCTATTATCAAAGCTCTGAGATACTAGATACAAATCAATGTAAAAGAAGTTCCATGATTTCTGTTTTTCATTTCTTGTTCAGAGGTCGACGTAGCAACAGAAAAGATCAATTTAATTGGTTTTCCAACTAACTTGGTCTTCCGACAAAACTAGTAAGTAATTGGACATTGCAAAATAAATTGCGCCCTTTGTTATCTTTCCTAGTCATAGTCGTGCATCAGTACAATTTTCCTTTAAAAGGCTCAGTGAAAGCTAAGTACGAGACCTTATTCAATATTCTACGAAAGCATACTTTTTGGCAAAGTAATTGAATAAGGCTTTCCCTCGTTGCTTTGTTAAAATATAGATCTTCGATGAATTAAATGGAAAATAGGTTTTAGATCCTGCAAGCAAGATATGCATTATTTAGTATTTATTTCACCATCTCAAAGTTAAAATATAGAAAACAATTTCCACCAATATAGTTATGAATAAAGAAAGCACCAAATTCCACGAAGTGACTTTTTAACGTAGTGCGTTTAGATTCCAAAAATTAAATTCAAAACTTCGTAGAAAGCGTTTATTCACTAAAAACATGGCGAACGAGGCGACACTAATATTTGTCCTGAGTGTTTAAAAAGACGCATGTAATTACACTTATGGTGTCTCATATAGCGTTTAGAATATTTTCCGAGACGTAGCTCAAACGGGCACCGCTTTTGTTTCTATTAGCGTTAAATAAAAATGTGTTAATGTATTAAGGAAAAATAAGAAAGAAAGATTATACGTTTGTTTATATTAAAGAAGGCTTTGGCAATATAAGAGAGTTATTAAATAAAATCAAAACGATATAAAATCTTTTATTTCAGATCCACAGCGTAATAACGGCAAGGGTAGGAGTTTTTACTATTCAATAATAATAATTTTGCTAATACATTTCCAAAGGTGATATTGCTAATGTTCTATCAAGAAATAGGCTAACCCTATCTTTTCGTGGGAGTAATCATTTGCTAGAGAGGAATAGGTTTGGTTGCTAAAGTGGGTAACTACTACGATAAGCAATATTAGGTAGTAGGCACTCGCAGATATGAAATGGCACAAATGACAGTAACTTCACGCTGTCGATTACGTAACTAAATTATATGTTTTCATGTGTCTGTGTGAACGGTTAATTCTGCATAAATAACACGATGGATATTTGATGCGTTTTTCATGAAAATTTAGAGAATTCCTTCCGGAAGGTTTATGTGTATTAGGCAATCATATTTTATTATTATTTATTTTATTTAATACTTCACGCGCAGAAATGTACAGAGGCGGACTTAATGCCAAAGGCATTTTCTGGGCCTGGCGAGGCGAGGCGTTTTCTATCTCTATGTTTTGTAACGTCACAGTAACTGCGAAGCAGGAGCGGCTTGCTAGTTAATAATAACAACAGACTTCCAAAAAAAAAATCAATGGAAAAACATTTTATAAAAAAAAAACATACAGACTAACATATAACATTTTTTTTTGAAGCCGGTTAAAAAGGATATTGAATCACATAATCACCCGTAAACATCATAAGAATCCACGTCATCCAAAATCAACAGAAACATGAATGAACTCGTTCAACGCATGTGTAAACTGCAATAAAACTAGTCGTACACGTAATAAATTAAAAGATACATATGACAGATAGTGTTTTATTACGTACAAATGACTCACGATATGATAATAGGTCTTTACCTATGAAATTGCCGTTTTGTATGAAAAAATTTAAACGAATTTTTTTCATGTATTTTTTATTTGTATTAATCGAAGTAATCACCCATGCAATCAATGCATCTTTGCCATCGCAGTGGCAGTTTATTGATGCCCTTCTTAAAGAAATCAGCTGGACGGGAGGCAACAAATTCTTCAAAGGCATTTTGTACTGCCTCTCGGGTATTGAATTTTTTTCCCGCCAAGAAGTTATCCAAATTCTGGAAAAAGTAGTAGTCTGTAGGCGCAAGGTCTGGTGAGTAGGGCGGATGACGGAGAGCTTCCAACTCCAGTTCTTGCAACTTGGAGACCGTCTGCTGTGCAGTATGAGGTCGCGCGTTGTCGTGCAGGAGCAGCGGAGACGAGCGATTGACCAATGCTGGTTGGAGATGTGCCAGCTTCTCCATCATTGTGTTCAGTTCTTCACAGTACACATCTGCAGTAATGCTCACCCCGTTTGGTAAGAAGCTGTGATGAATCACACCGGCGCTAGACCACCAAACAGTGACCATCACTTTTCTAGGGGTAAGTTTTCGTTTAGGGCATTGTTTAGGTGCTGAACCAGGATCCAACCAACTTGCTGAGCGCTTGCGGTTATCAAACAGAATCCATTTTTCATCGCAGGTAACAATGCGGTTCAAAATTCCTTCATTTGTGTGTCTGTTGAGCAGTGCAAGGCACGTCTCGACGCGTACTTCGCGCTGACGATCATTGAGTTCGTGGGGCACCCATTTGTCAAGCTTTTTTACCTTGCCAATTTGACGCAAATGGACCAATATTGTTTTGACGCTAACGTCGAAAGCTGCTGCTAATTCAGCCGTAGATTGTGTATCATCAGCTTCCACAATCGCCTTTAATTCGTCATTGTCGACCAAAGTCTTCGGACGACCGCGAGGTTCATTTTTCAGGTCGAAATTTCCAGAACGGAAGCGAGCAAACCAATAACAGGTGGTGCGTTGGTTTGTAGTGTTAGCTCCGTAAACGTCGTTGATGTTGCGTGCCGCTTGTGCCGCGTTGCTGCCACGACGGTACTCATATTCCATAATTACTCGAATTTTTAACGTATCCATGATGACGAAAAAGATTGAAATGCGATGAAAATGTAACACTAATCAATAAACAAATGACTACTTTTGGAAAAAAAAATCCATGTTTTTAAAATAAAATTAATTTGAAATTAGAATTCTTACCCAAACAAAAATTATTTTGATTTGAAATGGCCAGTACTGCAAAACGGCAATTTCATAGGTAAAGACCTAATATTTATACCACTGGGTACTTAATTAAAATAGTTTTTATATAGCTAATTGCTGGCGTAGAAAAGCTATGATTGTATCAGAATACGGCCTAAAGAAAAGTAAATAATCTGATGTTTCTAAACTGTAGTGTTATGATATAACTAGCTTTTGTCAGCGGCTTTGCGCACGTTGAGGTCTGAAATCATCCCACGGGAACGTACTACCGGGACAAAAAGTATCCTATGTTTTAATCCAGATTATAAACTATCTGTGTGGTAAATTTCATCCAAGTCCGCTCGTCCGTTTTTACACGCTTTATATTAGCTTCACTTGTATGTTTGTTTTGTTTGTATGTAACCGACTCCTTTGAGCGCGATTTTGACCCACTTTAAACGGTCAGATTTCATTGAAACTTTGTAAACTTGTCGAGGACCGATGACAATTAAATCATTTTTAAAAAATTGTGAAAAAAAAACACGTTTTTGTAGTTAGCAGAACTAAAAAATAGAAAATAAATAATAGTTTAAAAAACTAAAAAACACGCTTTAAAAACCAAACTAAAAAGGAGAAAATAATTTAATTCAATTAAAAAGCGTGGGGTGCTTGACATTAATTGATTATAAAAATACCTCAAAAAGCACCCCACGCTTTTTAATTGAATTAAATTATTTTCTCCTTTTTAGTTTGGTTTTTAAAGCGTGTTTTTTAGTTTTTTAAACTATTTTTTTTTTGTGCTTGAGTAACAAACATCCAAACTTACAAGCTACGTTCACATTTATAAATATTAGTAGAATTATAATTGGCCTTTGGCTCACACAAATGCATATATGAAGGATAATAGGGCGACACTGACCGACTAACGCTATGACGAGTAATAGATAAATATGGAAAAATAAATGTTGCGTCTACCCCAAATAAATCGACATATGGACAGGACAATGATAAAGTAACCTTAAATTGATAGTCTCCTAGGTTCAATGGCAAACGCGACGCGACATCTGTACGCAGTCTTGGGTTTGATCCCTAGATGTAAAGCGCTATTGGGGTTTTATCAAATAAAATATTTCATTAGCACCAAGTAGCTCGTTAGTCGGTTAATAGTATTGGCTTCGCCGGGCGAAATACGAGTAATTCTTTGGGGCATGAGCAGTAGTCAGAGTCAGTCGGATGATAATTGATAATGCATTGCCGATATATAGTCCATCTAAGTCATTGGTCCCTATCCATTTTAATATATAAACAACGACAAGACAATACTACATTTTAATCATGACTCCAATAGTACAAATCCGTAGCCACCTACAAAAAATTTTTTCTTAAATTGTCGCCATGAGTGTCATTGTCATGGTTTTCAGGGTACTAAAGCCAATAGAAAGGGCAAAATGAAAATCCAGGATGGCGACAACTTTATGAGAGCTTCTAAAAATTCTGTCTGTCTCTTCCTATTTATACAAGTGTGTGGGCGTGCGGGGATCGCGTAAGGAACTACGTACCTGACGGGACCCCCCGACCGCAAACGTATTTTTTTATTCGTCCATAATTCCGATTTGTGAGTGTCGTCGTAGTGACGTGCGGTTAATTGGAAAAGGGTTTTCAAACAAACAGCAGTCGCACGATGTCGCGATATGTCGAGATGTATGACAAGAGCTTTGTGAGGGACTTTTTTGCGTTTTCCTACTATTTTTGCAAAACATTAATTGAAATCACGAGCGCCCCCATACCTATCAATGTAGTGGCTATGTTTTTGGGCTCCAAGTGTAAATTGGAGGCCTGAACGGTTTTCCATCAGGACGCTACTAGTTTTGAGTTTGACAACAGATCAGTTTTACGATTGAAGAAAAGAAAGGTCAATCTATGCCCAGCCGCGGATAAAAAGCAGGCTGTCTATGCCCAGCAGTGGGTAAAGTCGTTCTGTGGAGGATGATATTGAACAATAGATTGAAAACAAATGCAGGAAATTTAAAAAAATAGGTACGAGAATTGGTCCTATATAATATGTTTGGACAGCTTGAAAGGTTATATACTTAGCGTCCCAATTAAAAGTAATTATAACACCCAAAGGAGGCTTGCCAACCTTTAAGACTATGCTATATCACAGTCCTGAATTTCGACAATGTCCCTAATTTCTTAATCAAAATCAAAAGTCATTTATTCAAACTATGCCGAGAGGCAGCACTTTTTGAACATCAAAATTACATAAGACAGTCCCCCAAGAAGAACAAAAATATTTTGAATGTCAGCGGCTTTGCCCCACAGCAGAATGCCGTAGGACATAACTCTATGAAAATAACTAAAATAGACTAACGAAGCTGTATCAACGTCAGTGTATTGTCTAACTTTCCTGACAGCGTAGGCGGCCGAACTGGCTTGATATTATGTGATCTCCACTGAAGTACCGAGTCCACAGTTTCAAGCACCTCATTATCTAAGACGATGTTGGGTCCCAGATTTCTTACATTCGGTAAAGCGAACTTTATACATTTAGTTTTCTTGGCATTGAGAACTAGATTATTCATCATCATCATCATTTCAGCCGAAACACGTCCACTGCTGGACATAGGCCTCCCTCAAGCTCCGCCACTTCGACCGGTTCTAGATTATTCATGGTAAGCCAATCCGTAACCCTTGAGAGTGTGCACTGTTTACGTCGTCAAAATCTTGTCTATTCCTTTCCTAGCCCGGAAGATTTCGCACCATTAATATCTACATATTGGTGCCTATTATTTAAATAAGAATCTATTACGTTGAGAGCTTCATTTTGAACACCGTAATGACGTAGTTTACGCAAAAACGTGTCATGGTGCATGCAATCAAATGCTTTGGAATGCTTTTCTTTGCGTGAGATATCCCATGCGTTAAATATGTGTTACAGCAGAGCAACACCCGCGTCTGAAGTCGAACGACCTTTTGTAAAGCCATATTGTTCATCATGAAGGAGGCTATTTAAATTAAAATATCTTAGCAACTGCCGGAGTATTATTACTCTAGCATTTTTATTACTTGATTTTAACTTATTGAATAAATCCTTCATTACCATTTCGAAACGAATGAAATCACCAGAGGGGAGCCGATAAACGCAAATTATAACATATCGCTGGAGTTCAACACAAGACAACTCAATAGTACGGTCAATAGAAAGATTAATGAAATCTAAACGTTGTTTACTTTTCGACTTGTTTAAAACAAGGACCAAAGACCCACCGTGAATAGCAGTTTTTCTTACAAATGCACTTTGTACAGTAAAATTATCATCATTGATAAACACTACTTCATGTTCTTTCAACCAGTGTTCAACCAGTCAAACATAACACCTTATATTAACATCACTACCTACACTTCCAAACAACCATTTCAAGCTCCAATCTCAAACCTGAACAATACGTTGCAGAAACCACTTCAGCCCGATAATGCTGTATAGGTAGCTTCGGAACAATTAATCAAAAGGCTTGGCTCAACGTCTTTCAGTTAGGTTGGGCACACACGGGCCGAAAGCTTTGTAAGGAATAATAATGCATTGTGGTTACAGGCAACAGGTCAACCCTGTAACGATGCAGGCTGCATAGGAATTGAAAAGCATTTGGAATAGTTATAATAATTTGTTCTCACCACCGTATCTCTATGTTGACGTCGTGGTGGGGTTCGCGCGGTCCGAACTTCAAGTCTGAGCCCGTAAAGTTTACTTTGCTGCAACTGGACTATGGTGAAGAGCCAGACCAAGAGAGATACAGAAACCCACAGGACAACATGTGGCAAGTTGTTGGGCAGTAGCGACCCCACGGACCCTATCTCCTAGGAGAAGTCTTGTTAATCATCGACCGGCCAGAGTGAACACTAACGAGGACCAGAGCTCCAATCTCATTTTTGCCTTTATTGGCCGGCTTGAGTGGAGGTTCGCAACTGCAAACGTGGTCAGACGAAGGAAGCTTTCCAATAAATTCTGGTACGGATCTTGACTATCTTCCAGGCTCTGGAATTGTTCTGTTAGTCGTGGAATACCTCTCCACTCCTTTAACACCTCAGGACATGTTGCCCCCTTGTCGCTACGTAACTATGTGCTAGCGACCGATTCCGAGGGCCCATTACAGAGTTTGCAAGTCACCCTCTGCCGTTTATCCGTGTATCATATAATCTTGATCAGGCAGGGGACATAGTCCTTCCATAGTTGTAGGTTACCAATCCACCATAGCCACCCAAACCCATAGCCCAATATGTTTTGTTTCCATGTTCTGAAATAGTCCTTCGCCAACCTGGGGTTGTCCTTGGGTGCACTTGCATAGTGCATACAGGGATAATCGTCGGTTAGTGCCTCCCTATTAAAAATTGCCTAAGGGGCATCTGCGGTGAGCCAAAAACTAAGGGTCGCTTGTATCTTGTGTCTAATAAAGTTCTGAGCTATGCAATTCTTGAATGTTAATTGATTAAAGAGACAGAGGTGTCAGAATGTTAAAATTAACTGTGGTTTTAATTATCGTTTTCATCCCTTTCTGGTAAGGAAAAACTATTAAAAGAATGGACTAGTTCAGACGTACCTATCATAGGAAATGTTTTTTAACAAAGAATCACAACTGAAAACAATAATATTGAAGAAAAATTAGATACTTATTAAATGAACTGTTGTTGATAAATATTGAAATACTGAAAAGAAATGCTTTGTCAATTTATGTGAAAGTAACAGTGTGTAAAAACGAATAAATTATAATGAATTTTAACTCTGTTGCACAAACCGGACCAAACCAAAGTCACCCTTTTCTTGAAATTCTTTAATTTTATTAATTTCGTCCGTGGTTAAAGGTACCTAACCTACAGTAGGCTACTTATCAGTGGTAGGTATAATTTGGACTTTGATCTGGCCTAGCGTAAAACAGAGTTTCAATGGAATGAGAGCCCAGCTTATTTTTGATACCACTGCCGCGCGGCCTACCCTAAACTGAACGCGAAAAAGTTAATGGCTTAAAAATATCTTCACTAATCCCGTACTCACGTGGGATTAAAACAATTATCCGCATACAGAGTGCACGGCTGCACCTCTGCCCTTCCAGGGATCACAGTAATGCCGGCGAGGCGTGACCATTCATCATTCATGAGTCCACATCAGTTGCTGGCCACACCGCCTAATGTAATCCGCACTTAAACACGAGAAAGTACCTCTAGACCCCTCCCACACTTTTACATTCTATACCATAAACCATTTTAATGGAAAATCGATGATATAATTCAATTACTGGTTGGCACAGCCACGCCACAAATCAACTGAACTTTTTTCTCTTGAGGATTTTCCTTCAAAAACAAAACAATGTCGCTCTTAGAGAAGAAAACGCCTGAAAAAAGACTATAATCAGATTCAACGAGTCATTTGCTAAATGGGTTAAGTGTTGGAGTCTTTGCTAAAGAAGACGGAATTTGTTTGTCGTCCCATTATGAGAATAAAAACGGAATCTGTCGACCGGAACCGATATTTTCGTTGAGTTTCTAATTATTCTGTGCAATAATAAAGTTTACAGACGATTTATGGGTTGTCTATTGAGTTCTGACGTGCGAGGTAAGTACCAACATAACATCACGCCTGTTTTCCCCGAGGTAAGGCAGAGTTCTACAACTGTACGTATTCCTAGTAAACCCACATTTCGACAATTATGTTCGAAGTACTTAAGGGGAACCTAGTCGCGGGCTCGAACTCACTGGAGGGCCTGGCTAAAAATCACGCTTGCTTACCAGGCTTTTAATTATTGTGAATGTGAACACTTCTTCTTTTTACACGCTTTATATTAGCTTCACTTGTATGTCAGTATGTCAGTATGTAACTCTCCGTGGGTAATTTTAGTTACTAGCTTCACTTGTATGTTTGTTTGTATGTAACCGACTCCTTAGAGCGCGATTTTGACCCACCCTAAACAGTCAGATTTCATTGAAACTTTGTAAACTTATCGAGGACCGATGACAATTCAATAATTTAATAAAAAAGGAAAAAAAAATATAAAAGTTTTTGTAGTTAGCAGAACTAAAAAATTGAAAATAAATAATAGTTTAAAAAACTAAAAACACGCTTTAAAAACCAAACTAAAAAGAAGAAAATAATTTAATTCAATTAAAAAGCGTGGGGTGCTTGACATTAATTGATAATAAAAATACTTCAAAAAGCACCCCACGCTTTTTAATTGAATTAAATTATTTTCTTCTTTTTAGTTTGGTTTTTAAAGCGTGTTTTTAGTTTTTTAAACTATTATTTATTTTTCTCATTTAGTTTTAATCATGATCTGGAAGTTTGAGTAATTTATGCTGCCTACTCAAATGTTCTTTCTTTGGTATTATTCGTCAAATCGTTGAGCTCCTCAAGTTCTGAGTTGAGCTGCATGATTACTGATAAATTCGTGTACCGATTGGACAGGTCAACTCAATCTGTATGGTTCTTTCCTCAAAAGACCATTTCAGAGACCAATCCACATGGCCTTCACATGATACCAAGTTTATGTCTGTACTTTAAAAAAAGACTGTGACCTCTGAGTTTGTTTCGGCCTTTCTTCTCAGAGTAGTCAGATAAGAAACGCCGATCTCATACATTTTAATTTTTAAAATATGATTGACGTGTAAAAGTGTTTGTACAGACCTTCTTACAGAAATAAAATAATGTATCATGCTTAGAGCCTTCAGCATAAATTCCAGTCGATGGTCGGGTCAACGAAATTAATTGGTAATGCCAAACTACTTTGTTACTTGGTACTCTTGGTGAGTAAGAGGGTACGCAGATTGATTGCCTCGTGCCAAGTTAGCGCCTCTTGACTCTGAGCAGCTCCATTTTCTTGCGTATCTATGCACGTGCTTGGTTCTTCAGAATAAATTGCTGTCGATGGTCATGTCGACAAAGCAGTTGATAATGTCACGCTACTTTGTAACTTGCTAATTGTATGAAGAGAGCCTGTTGATGCAGCAGCTCCCGGGATTTTCCTAGAAAAGCCCTATAAATCTGGTAGTTGCCCCTAGGCTGCTGAGCGCTGGGATCTAGAGATCGAACCTGTAGAACCAGCGCTCAGCAGCTACGTTTCTCACTCTCTCTCCCCTGCGGACAATTCTTTACTTCCTATTCTAAGAGGTATATCTTTACCATTCTCATGCACAGATTCTGTAATCATCATCTTCCAAGCTTTTTCCAACTATTTGGGCTTCCAGTCTGCAGCTGTTGACCAGTATTTTACATGGAGTGGAGCGTCTGCCTATCAGACCTCCAAAACCCAGTTACGGGGTAATACGATACCCTTTGATAAGACTGGTTGTCAGACTTTCGGGCTTCAGAGGACCCGTAAATAATGAGTCACGGTTTGTCAGAAGGCCTAAAGATTACCAATCGTATTTGTGTCCTTAGATTTTCTTTCTATTAATGGAACATATTTTACCGACTCGTTTTCGATCGCGTATTCTTCTTTCTTACTGTTGTCTGCATGTCCATTTAGCTAAGAGAAAGTATTCCGTTCCTCGGAATGCACGTTAAGTCATTGGCCCCGACTGTCATTTGTGGAACTTTGACAGTTCAGTTTTGACAGATAGTCACCCAGCCGGACACCAGCAAGCGTAGCGTAACCTTATCGATCGAACCGTGTTGGCTGTTACAACTGAGCCACAAGCCCCCCAAGTACTAACATATTAATCATTAAAATTAATAGACCAGTTACCCTCAATGGTCGAACTGTTTAAATAGTTGGACAGACGTTTGAAAGTAAGGTTATAATCACAAAAAGCGCAGTCGGATGAAAACGTACCAATGTTAATATTGCGACCACGGCCCGCCCCAGTGCGACTGCGAATAGAGCCGCTACATTCATCACTCTAAGCTGGATGCGGTACATTATTTAAAATTCAAAATCTTTTATTTGCAATTATGAGTAAACAAAATGCAGATGTTTTACATTCATGAAATAATTATTTATCACTGTCTTGGTATCACCATATTTTTGCCATTCGTCATGCCAAATACTCACATAAAAAGAAAACACAAAAAAACTTTAAAAAAAACAACCGACTTCCGGAAAAACACAAAAAAGTGAAAAATTACTTTAATTTCAGAAGTCGGTGACTTTGGATATATATTTGGATTATTTGTACACACCAATTCGAAATTTCATCATCCTTTGGGTCAAAACAATGCATATGTATGCGATATCAGCAATCGTGGTTGAATTGCTGTGATTGTTTGAAGAGTTCCATTGTCTGTCTCGAAATTTATATGGGACCATTTCGGAATAAACCCCTTTCGAACAAAAAATAATTTTCCAAATCCGTCTATATATGACGGATTTATGACCGAACATACATTAAAAAAAATACATGTCGAATTGATAACCTCCTTCTTTTTAAAGTCGGTTAAAAAAGCTAAACAGAATGAAATTAAGAATGATATCAATGAAACTAGCTTTAAAGCTTTTTGTGCTAAAATGCGTTTATGAATAACACTTTTTGACAGCAAGGTTTTAGATGTTCGATAAATTTTTATGAATAAGATCGTTAAAGTATAAAACTTATTAATATTTTATAATGTTTATTAGTACATAATAAAAGATTGCCGTAAATAATACAGACTGATTACTTACATTGATATAATTTTGTTAAATAAAAAAAAATAAAAAACCGGTGTTTATCCCCGCACGAGGCAAGTATCTTCCGAAGAATTTTTACCGTTAGGCTACTATCCGTTAAAGTAGGCAACTATCCCTTTTTCGAGAGGTAAAATAAAAAAAGGATTTACTCAAAACCATTATTAATTATGTTCACCAAAATAGGCTACTCTAATAGATCAAAGAACTATGATTTGATATACATCTTGTATTACTCTAATTAAGTACCTACATTTTTTTTTAATAAACAAGCCATTTTGAAAAGTGGGGCAACTATCCGGCTTTCACCCTACCCAGACATTTTAGAGGAACAGGTGCGCTATAAACCACTCGTCACTTAAACCACTGAAGTTAGAAATGATTTCTTAAAGGTTTCCCTAGAAAGAGACTTCCGAAACTCCGCAATTAAGGGATCAACCGGGCCTAATCAAAGAGTAGTACTTGTATTCAAGTTTCGAGTCGTTCGAAAGAGATACCGTCGCCCCTGGCACACAGGCAACTGAGGGAACACGGGTGGGTTTTAGTCTGGAAAAGTCTGACACGCCCTCCTGCTCCACCCAGAGCGGGAGAAGTTATTTGATGATTTCCGACCCAAAAAAAAACCAGCAACTTGCTTGTCGCTGTACCTTTAAAATTCAAGATGTAGCTTTGATTTGTTCAGGCAATAAGGGGAAATTAATTGTTAAGTTAATACACTATGTCAATTTGCCGTGTTAAAGCCATTTCATACCACCAACAAATAATGTAAATTGTGATTTGAATAAATGGAGAATTTAAGTGAGTAATTAATTTGCTTAGCAAATTAATTATTAATCTCCCTTACACACTCGTAGTTTGTTGTTTGATGAGCAGGGGTCTTATCGCTTCTTCTTCTTGACGCGTAAAACACTAACAATAGAAATGGCTTTCATTTTGACAGTTCAATTTGGCTGCTCAACATTTTGTCATTTTGACTGGTCAAGCTGCAGATAATTATTTTGAACATAATTATGAAGCAACGGATTAGCGATATCCTTCAAAATTATTCAGAGTCTGATTAATAGTGTGTTACGCAATTAGACCATTTTCGCACGGACATAAATGATCACGGCGGGATTTAATCACTCACTGGATTTCCAACTCTCGGTGTTAAACCGAGCATTGAGAATCCAACATAGTGCATTCCAGAGCGCAGCAAAAAATCACACTTGTCGATTTTCAAATCGCGCTGAAGATCCAGTGCGGAAAAAAATCCCACCTCGATATATTTACGTCCGGCTTCCGGCGTCCGTGCGAATGTTGATTTGGGGTGCTCGATGAGACTCGCACAGACGGAAGCATGGCACGAAATGGTGGAGGCCTATTCTCAACAGTGGATGAAACAAGGCTGTCTATGATAATGAGTTTGTTAAATACCGCATCTACGGCGCAGTGCGCACCGCTCCGTGGAACCGCCGCGGCGCACCGCCGACTTTTATTCTCTTTGTTACGGGTTCACGTTATTATTAAAAACAATAAATCGCTGAGGGCGCCACCTACCACTATTGCTTCGCTTTCACTTCGCAATACACCCCCTTTCACCCCAGCAGGCCCCCAACACCCCCACAGTAATTACTAGAGTGAAACACGCAGTCTTTATTTGAAAATAGCACCTCAATTGTTGATTAGTTTGAAATTTTTAATGTTATATCGACAGCCATTGGCATTTCAGTAGCACGAAACGGTTGTTATCGGGGGCGTAAGGCGCACCCACGCCGTTCTGCAGTTAGTAGAAAGTTGCAGACTTGCAGTTAAACGGTTAATGAGGTGCTATCAGATTCGCTAACACTCATTAGGCTTACAATCGTTGTGCGTTATTATCGAACGAGGCCACTGAATGCGACAGTCCTGTCTAAGCTTGTCATTATTCTTTTTGGCAGGTAAACTACTATTAGCTTATTAGTCAATTCGCACAAATTTATTCGTCCGGATCAAGCGAAAAGTGTCGGCTTTTATTCTATAGGCGACTCGCGCGGAGGCAATTTATTTGTGGGCGAATAGACAACTCCAGAAATAAGGGCGAATTTTATGCAATAACGTTATGAGAAAAGGTTACTGCTAGTACATGCAATAAAATGCATTAAATTCAAAACGTGCCGATTGCCTAAAACGAGTACTTACGTATTTCTGGAGTTGTCGATTGACCCACAAATAAATTAACTGCGTGCGAGTAAATTCGTGCGAATTGATTAATAAGCTAGGGTTTATTAGTCGCACGGAAAGCCTGTAACCCGTGTGACACATGATTGCTCATTGTCGGTAAAGGTTTAGTTCATATGCGTCACTGATTGATCTAATGCAGGCATACATTTGGATTTTCTTTTTTATTCTATTTCAGGATTATAAAGACGCATTGCAACAGAGAGGACTCGAGTCGAGGCCAGTGAAATCCCAACACCTATTCGTCTTACAAGCAGATTGTGCATTTCAATGACCTTCTTGCAACTCTGGCATCTAATTGTGGTCGAATTGCTCTGCTGACTGCAGCAAAAAACGACAAACCACTGACCAGGGCCTCAAGTCTGCTATTACAATAGTGTCAGAATGGTCTATCATTGATTTCATAATTGTTGATTTTGACAAGTTTGGTAATCTACTAATAAAATGGCGTCATTATGACTTTCCAATGGTCAGCCACTGATACTCTATTGAAAGAAATGGCATTTATTGGTAATCTCGTACATCATGGCAAATGAATGACTGACTTAATTTACGAACTTCCTACTACTTTAGATTGCATAAAATACTAATAAATAGTATGTAAAAATATATATATAAATGAAATCTGGCATGAATAAATGTTCAAATTTAGTAGTCGTTTTTCGAAAAACATTTCTACTAACGAGTTTTATAATAATGGCAATACGAAAATGCCATTAAGACACAATTCCATTACGAGACCATTGACTGACCAATGATCGACCATTATGAATTTAGCAGATTACGAACTTTTAGCAAAATGACAAATGAATGACAATGGGATCGTGTTGGAATGACGAATTTATAAAAATAGCAGACTAAGGCCCCAGAACGTTTGTTATATCATCATCATTTCAGCCGAAAGACGTCCACTGCTGGACATAGGCCTCCCTCAAGCTCCACCACATCGACCAGTTCTGTGATTGTCGCACCCAGCGGACTCCTGCGGCCCTCACAAGGTCATCGGTACACCTTATGGGAGGCCTGCCAAAATTACGTCTTCCGTTGCGCGATCGCCACTCCAGAACCATCCAGCCCCATCGGCCATCTGTTCTGCGAGCATTGTGCCATGCCCACTACCACTTAAGTTTGGCAATTCTTCGAGCTATTTCGGTTACCTTGGTGGGCAATATGAGCCATTGAGTTAAACCCATTCCCTTCCTCATGAACCACAAATGGTTTTTTTTTGGGTGGGAAATGATCAAATAACTTCTCCCGCTCTGGGTGGAGCAGGAGGGCGTGTCAGACTTTTACTGACTACAACCCACCCGTGTTCCTTCAGTTGCCTGTGTGCCAGGGGCCGCGGTATCTCTTTCGAACAACCCGCACCCCTAGCAGGCATCAGCCCTTGCGGATCCCACAAGTTGGTGCTGACTTCTCTTTGAGGCGCGCGTGGAACACAAGGCGCCGTCGACCCGGGCTTGGTCCTTCCCGGACAGCGAGCTACCCATTACTCGCCGTCCGCAAGCCCGCGCCTACGGTGGCTGGGAATCAGCCTGGGATTCCCAACGCCCAGGGCATCTCCCGCGGCGGCTACGGCCGTGAGGGCGCATATACTGCCTCTCCCTCAGGTGCGCCGCCTTCCTCTTCGCGGGCATTACTGCTTCACAGAGATGACGGCTACCCATGCACTCTTGCTCCGTACCATGGCCTGGAGCAGGGCCGGACGCGAGAGATCGCCGCCGCCGATCACCTCCATAAGGACACGGCGGTGCTTCACCCAAGCCGGGCAGACCTCCACCGTATACTCCACCGTGTCCTCAAAACCACATATGGTTCAGGTTGATTATTTAGGTTAGTTTTTATTTATATTCCATGGACTCCACGAAACAGGCTCGACCTAGTGTGGTTTTCATAACCAAAATGCTGCCTTGGCGTCTTATTTTTGCTTTTATTTTTATAGGTAAACGTAGCTACCAATGTAGACTATTGGGAAATGAAGCACTGTTTCTGGCAAATAAATATTATTTAATTATGGTGTCCATGTCGACACTGAAAATGTTAAATTACATAATACTGAAAGGATTTCGTACCATTTCTTTCAAGATACAGGCCCCTAAATAAGAGAGACAACTTAATTAAAAGTCCAATTCCACGTGTTTCAGGTAGCAATAAGGAAACTATAAAGTTTTATAACATTATAAAGCCAGAAGATTGAACTCGAAAGTATTTTGCAGTTTGGGGTTTCAACTTTCAATCACTATTTTATTTGATTTTAATGACCTGCAACCTTATTGCGTGAATGAATCAGAATCTGAATCATTTTGAAGGATATTACTTACTAATCCATTACTTCATATGTTCGAAAAATGCGTTTGCTCAACTACGTAAATAACGCAATGAAAGTTGCTGAACTGTGTCTTACGCAATTACCCATGTGCCTTCTGCTTTCTGCTTTGCGCGGTTTTAACGGCGTGACAAAACATAGAGATGTCTTTATTGTGATGTGAGTTTATTCACATAAACTTTTATTCATAAATTCCCTAAAAAGTGGCGAAAACCGAATCAAGATCCTTTGCATAGTTTAGAGCATAGGTTCCCAACGGGGGCGGCACCGCCGCTAGAGGTCGCTTTTTGTGGGGCAGTAGTGGATCCAAAGGCAAATGGGGGCGCTATGACAGTCAAGGGGGCAGTCGCGGCGTACCTCCCTAATTAGAAGTATAATATAATAAAATACTTAGAAAATACATCTATTTTCATGAAAAAACATTTATCTAGCCATCTAAGATGTTTATCTTATTATTATGGCGTAAATAAACTTTTAAATAAGAATTAAGTTTAAATAAAATAACTCATTGATTCAGTTTAGAAGTAGTAAGCAAAGACGTGAGTTGCGTAATAGCATGTTTCGACAAAAATACGGGAACAGTTTGCAGGTCAAGTGCACCGGGGCACCGCAAACAAACCAAGGCTTATACAAGTTGTTGCGTGCTCGAAATCAAATCTTTTAAAGTCAGGTATAGCTGTCCTAATGTCTTTCAAGTCCGGTTAACCAACCGACAACCTCGTACGTAGACCTGCGAGATGTCATTCCCAAAAAAAAACGAATGTCTTATTGTTTTTGTCGCCAGTGATCCATTCGCGCGCGTGACTAATAAAGTAAAGAATTTATTATAACCATTAGTTTTATAACTTTCTGTAAATCGGTTGAAAACTGAATGTACGTATTGAAATTGTGAATTCCAAAATGTCTGAAACTAAGAAAAAATGTCGGCGTCAAACCAATTATTACCTATTTTTCAAATGAATCCATAAAGCCTTGTAGGCTCCAAAAATAATCAAGACCCTCAGCAAGACCCACGAGTAGCACGATTACAGAAATAGATAATTAATTTTTAATTTGTGATTATTAATAGATAATAGACAGACATGTAAAATTGGTATAACTAACTATTAAGTTGTATGGCGTTGGTTTTTTTTTTCTTGTAAAGAGTCCGGCTTTCTATAAGAGATTTGGAACCTATGGCTTAGAGGAAACAACGCGGTCACACAGACAGGCAAATAAAGGGATTCGGGTTCGCGACGCCAGATAGGCGGTCGCTCCATTTAAAATACTGGTATTCAACAGCACCCGGCTTACCCAATCCACCGAGACCAGGCTTAACTGGAAGCCGACACCAACAAAGTTGGAAAAAGGCTAGGCCAACTGATTGAACTTCCAAACTTCGAAGTATGTGTATTTTGCGAGGTCAGATGGACGACAGATCCTCAGAAAGTTCATAACATTTATTTACAGTAAAAATAAACATTCCAAAATCAAAACCTGTCTACACTTTCCAACCGAATAATTCACGATTTTAAAATGTTTAACATGCTTCATACAGATCGACAGTTTCCTAATTAAAATCATTTTTAATTAGCCATTAAGTTGATCAAGCAAATTAAGCGCACTGCGTACTAGACCTCCCTTGATGTTCGTATTAGTAAGTAATTGGTACTCTGTGATGCGCGAAATATCGACATTATCGGTATGTTCGTAGGGCTTGGGTCCGTAGGACAGCGGGTCCATCATGAATATTTGTTCATTTTCACCCGTCATCATTCTCATAATCAGTAAATAACAAATTACCAGATGCTATTTTGCAATTAAATGAAAGAATTCAAAACTCATATTAAAAGTACACTTTGTAAACTAGCATGTTATAAATTAGAGGATTATATACAGGATAAGAATGCTTGGAACGTGATGCTGGTCCTGCTTCATACAACAATCAAGAGTCTGAGGTCTAGACCAAAATATCTCAAAATAAAAAAAAAATATCTGAGGTTAGAAGACTTAAAAAGCTATGGTGTAGCAGTACCTATGTATCTTTTTCCCTCTGCGATTTTTATAACGCCTTAGTAACAACAAGTAGTCTGACTGTTTGAACCGTAAGTCGCTGCTAACTGGGTCACCACTGCTCTCAGTGCAGTCATCAGTCGCCTGTAACCCAATTTACTTTATGGTCGGCGCAACAAGTATTTTTCTTATATAGTTCTGTATTAAAACGTCATCTCAGCAGGCTTAGAAAGACGCTATCTATTTCTACGAAGAATAGACAGTGCTGTTTCAATACAAAGTGACATTTTGTTTCTACATTTTTGATATCGCACCGTAGATATCCTTCTACAATCTGTCATTTTGTCTTTCGTTTCTAACGATCTTTGCCTAGGTCCTTATAAATGTAGACTATTTCAGAAGAATATTTCTTGCCAAACTGTCAAAATCACACTGACACAAAACTTTCGCTTATAAATACGTTTTCGGATATCGAAGACCTTCGTACGTCTTCTTATGTCGACGTTTGGAGCTCGGTCTATTAGACTGATGCCAAGCATGGAACCCTCCATGGCTTTTTCAGCCTGTACTCAGCCTCCTGCGTGAGCGGCCTCGTCTCAGCACCGTGCATCATGATGTGCAGAACACACTAGTTATAGAGTCGGTACACCAAATATTGAGTTGTAGATGATAATGATGATGAGTGTGGGACCGTTCATTGCTTTCTTAGAAAACCAAAGCTTTAGCTTATAACTAAATAAGTATTTGCCGTTCCTTGCATGTGTGATGTTACTATGAATGATATGATATATGATAGCCTGAGCAATGATTTGTGATAAGACAACGGTGCGGGGGAAGATGTAGTAACAAAAATTTAAAAGAATATGCTTAGATTGTTCATTATAATGGTTAGAGGAGGAATGAAGGGCAGCTAACGAGTAGAAACGCCGGGAGGAGACGCCCTCGGAGGACATATAGTGACCTCATTGGTGATGTTCTTCAGAAATGTTAAACTCGCAACCGGCGTGCGTGTCGCTGAACGCTAAGCGCAACTGCGCACTGCAAGCGTTTAGCGTGTGCGAAGACGATGCACGCATAAGTCATGATGGGGCGTCTTACCGCGGTGTAAATGCACAATTAGCTCTTAAGGGACAATTAGCTTCGGGCGGTCAAGATGAAGTGGAGCCTACTGAGAGCGAAGGCGGCGCGAACGAGCCGAATTACTACATCTCACTAGTAACGCAAAGGCCTCTTTTACCGCTTATGTAGCTCGCGACTTACTGTTTTAATGTTACATAACGAATAAGACAAATATGCCTTAAAAAGAATATTACGAATCTTTCCATCCCTAAGTTTTTGTATTGAAAAGAATAGCTTCTTACACCTACACTGTTTTTCAGGATCTGTGCTCTTTTTTAAGATTTACTGTAACAATGCCAAATGGTAGGTCAAAGTAAATATCTAGAGGTCATACAAGCAACATCAAGCCTGTAATGCCCAAAATGGTATGAAGACTTCCATCTAACACAATAATCTAATCAATAATGAACACTACCACAATTCACCCGCTATATCAATCCCATGTGGCAAAAGCGGTAGGTGAGGGTGCCTACCCCGCGCAATTCAAATTTTCTTACGATTTTCCAAATGTCAGGTCAGTATCGTCCCCCTTGGTAACACGAAAACAGATTTCTATTTTATCCTATTTGAGAAACCGGATAAAAAGATCGCGCGACACGATACAATATCAAGGATATAACTACATACTACTTTAAAAAATTACGTACCTTTTAGAAATAAACTACGATACGTGTCTTTGTGACGCTGATATTGAAGCTGAAGAAGCTGTTATTTTGAGATGGTATACTTAACTCATAATTGATCAAATTCCAGTTATGTTTTAGTGTTACTAATTGGAGCGGTACTGGCCCAGTGGTAACGGCCGCGACTTACGAGTTGTAGGTCGTGCGTTCGAACCCAGGCAGTATTACTTTTTGTAAATTATTTCATCACCACTGCTCTCAAATGGTGAAGGAAAACATCGTGAGGAAACCGGCATGTCATAGAATCAAAAATTCGAAGACATGTGACATCTACCATCCCGCACTGGACCTGCGTAGTGGATTACGGCACACTCCCTCTCACAGAGAGTAGGCCTTTGTCCCAGCAGTGGGAACTTTATAGGCTGAGTATGTTATTGGACGGTATCAGGTTGTATGCTGATCGACATTATGATTTGCGAGAGCAACGAATATGTATTTATAGAACTACAAACAGTGCGGGGAGTGCGCCCGCTGGTAATACCCATCGGCAAAAACTACGATTTTCCATGCAAACTTTCATCCCCTATTAAACCCCTTTAGGGGATGAATGTTCAATAACCCTTCTTTCGTGCTCGCTGCAGGGGGCCTACTCTCTAACTCCGTCAACGAAAATACGGGCCCGTCCGAAAATAGTTCGAAACTTCAAAGTGTCTCCTACAGCTGATTAATTAACTTTATTGGACGGGTAAAACCATATAAAGAGTAGGGACAACTGTCAAATCGTGTAGTAATTCATTCTTAGTTTGGGCCTCAAACTAATTAAAGGTCCGTAAGTGATACGGAGTAGGAAACGCCCGTAACTTCGACCGAAATTATGGATTTCGTGCTTAGAGAGTAGGCCCCTGGTTATGTGCAAAATTTTGTAGAGGAATCTCAATTCAATAGATGAGTTACTGTAGGATCGACAAAACTGCATATTTTTGATGAATATTTTGTCTAACAATCGAAACGAAATTGAACGAATCGATATGAAATTAGATAAAATCTTCATATTAAAATCTCAAATTCATTAATTCATTGACAGACAGTCATAGCCTATGCTGCTGGGTACAGAAGCATTAAATTTTGCACAAAAGTTGAAAATTATCCCCTCAAGGGGGTTGTATAGGGAACTAGCTGACCCGACAGACGTCGTCCTGTCCTAACTATGAATATTGAATTCGCAACTTTTTTCTTTCATAAGAACCTTCTGGAAATAAAAAACGCCACAAATAAAGAATTGGCAAATACAATTTGGTGTATGTTTCATGTTTTGGCAAATAGCTTTTTGTTGTTGAGCCTAGTAATTGCATTATCCACAGCTAAAGTTTGTAAGGAGAAGGATTGCAGAAAGCTTATATTTTTATATAATAATGCATTAGAGATACATTACGTTTTAAATGAATTATGGTCGAATTTCGACCACTGCGCGACTAGTAGTTTAATTTAAATTGCATAATTACTTTTAATTTGGTGGTCATTCGATTCAACTAACATCAAATGCTTCGCTGTTTTTATCCTTATTTGTTGCCATGATCCGCTACACCGCGCCTTAACTTAATTTTCAAAGTAATACGTAATCAATGTACAGCCCACGTGGTCGTAGTTTTAAACGGGTTGTAAACCACGGTTTTTCAATTGGTTTATTTACAATTAATCCTACATGTCGCGGGACTTTCGTTCTGTATCGTGCTGCCAAAACCAGCGAGCTAACTTTGGTGGGTAAAGTTGTGCCGGAAAGTTGCCTATGCGTACGAGGTTTTAATTTCAGTGTCGTTACAGGCGATAATATCGAGTTGAAGAAGTCAAAAGAATATGACAATTCCTTGACAAACAACGTTATACCTTTTCACAAGTAAACAAGTAAAGAAAGACGTACTTACTTAATAATAAGTAACGGAGTGGTTTTCTCGTAATTCAATTACTTTTTGTAATCATGCTAGCGTGAGACCAGAAGAACTCATATTTAATAATAAGTGTGGATATATAATCAAACAGTAGTACCAAAGTATATTGCACGGGACTGATTAAAGGAGAGTCATCACCGACCGGACATAGGTACTTGCGCATACGCAATTACACAGTGACGGAAAAGAATTAATAATTCAATTGTCTATAATTTTATACTATATGAGTATATCTGTAAATATACACAACAATTAAAGGCTAACACGGGTATAATATGGGTACAGTTGATAGAGCAAGTGTTTTGTTTTTTTTGATTTTGTGACTTGTTGAAAGCTCCGCTAGTGAGAATCTAGCTTAGAGTTCATTTCGTATTTAAGAAAAACTTAGTTTCAAGTATACTATAAGAACAGAATACAGAAGTTTTATCGAGATGCCCAAACCCTGTGCTTCACGCAAAAGTTTTTCCTAAAATAATTGCGTATTGCAAGTGTCTGCAAACACAAATTCAAATACTTAACTAAAACTGTTACTGTTTACAAGCAAAAGTGTATTATTTTATCAAACAGACAGAACCACGTACACCAAATAAAGAACACCAGCAGTAAGCAAACAACTGGCTAAGGCGACGAGCACTCACACAATTCTCTCTTCTATAAATGAGCGCATCGGAGCTTTTATCAGAGTTCAAATCCCCCACTTCCGCAGACAAACAAAATCTCTCACCGACGTATCCCCCAGTCCCCTCCGGATAAAGGTACTCGTAGATTACCACCTCTATTTTGTCGATGGGTAATGCTCACAACGTACTAACACACAACAGTTCAGGCCGGAACAAAGTTCATCAAAAAGTTCGTCACTGAATGCTTTCATATTTTTTTTCAGTTTTTATGCATCTCATTCTATCGACTGCCAAATATGTCAGACAAACATCGTGAAAATCTGTGCAATATTTTTATTAACAGCCACATCGACATGACTGTCAAGAGTTGGAGAAAGAGAAATGAAATGTTACGACTGACCAAACTGGGTAGTTTAATAGAATAAAGAGATTCTTGTTGTCACTTAGGATTAACTAAGGGCTGTCGAATATTGCTTTTTGAGGAGAATAAAACACTTAAAACAAGAGCTTTGTTTTCAAGAGGCGCGATGCATCGATGGTATTAGAAAGACTGTAATTTTTGGGCGTGCGTCTGCAGCTGGCCAGCTGCATTAAGGTGAATGCGCAGTGGTAGAACGCGAAATTCAAACTTTGTTACGTTTTTTGCAATTTTCAGGTGAGTGTCAGCTTGTTACTTGATCAAAATATGATTTGCGACTATAACATGTACGTATTTACAGATTTATAATCATTAGAATCAATAATACATCTTTCTAAGTTAGATTTGTTCCATAAGAACAAATTTCTTATGGAAAAGTGCTTGTGGAAGAAATCTAACTTATAAGAGATATATTAGACATTCTAATGACTTATTTCTGTAAACACGTACCTGTTATATTCGCAAATCACATTTTGATCAGGATACAACCTGACACTGACCTGAAAATTGCAAAAACGTAAGAAAATTGGAATTTCGCGGTCTACCACTGCGCATTCACCTTATTATAAACTGTGTTAAAAAAAAATACATTGTTTTTTTTTGTGTTGGTTTGTGCTTATGGTCCGGATAAACACAATCTAACACACAAAAAACACAATGTCATAATTACAATGAAACAAATGAAACTTTGAAGTGAAAACTTCGTTAGGCGCATTGAGCGATTCCTAAAATCCTATTGATTCGCGTCACCGACATTCTGTAACGGCAGTATAACTGACGCTATATGGGTGACGTATTGAGGTACATTATTTCATAGTTTTTTAGTTTTCGTTTTATCAAAGAAGAAGGGTCACGGCCCATAGAAAATTTACTCAAGCCCGACACTAATCGAACGCATCTCAGTTATTTTGCTATATTAAAAACTAGCTTTCGCCAGCGGGTTCCCCCGCGTGAGGGTCAGAAATTATCCCGCGGGAACGTACTACTGGGATAAAAAGTATCCTATGTGTTAATCCAGGTCAACTATCTGTGTGCAAAATTACATCCAAATCCGTCCAGCTGTTTCTGCGTGATAGAGTAAGAAACATCCAAACTTTCACATTTATAATATTAGTACGAATAGTAGGATAACAGAAATAAATTAACACTATTTTGTATATCACTGGCTAACACCTATATATATTTGCCATTTGATTTTGTTCATGCAAAATGATTTTTTTTATGAATAACAATTATATACAGGGTGATTGGAAGATGGGTGCAAAGCTTTAAGGCGAAGATAGTACAGACAATTTAGAACCATTTAAACCATGGTTGTCTTAGACGAAGTCTTACCAAATATTTTTAACCAAATTTTTAAGTTTTTTTTCGGAAATTCTCAAAATTTAATGTAAACTGCATAATTATGGCCAAATTGAATGATAAATGAATTCATTTTTTATTTATTTAATTAAAGTAATGTGTAAGCAATCAAGCAAAACATGTTTTAGGCTTCTGTGTCATTAGACATTTTTTTTACAGACATTTAAAGCTCAGAAAAAATAAAAAAATTGTACAATACGTCTTTTAAACCTTATTAAAAAAAAAATTTTTGGTAAGACTTCGTCTAAGACAACCATGGCTTAAATGGTTCTAAATTGTCTATACTATCTTCACCTTAAAGCTTTGCACCCATCTTCCAATCACCCTGTATATTTAAAATGACGCCAATGTAGATAAATACACAAATAATAGACAGTCATCAAGCTTTTAGCTCCATTAGAGCTACAGTATTCGTAGTGGAATACTATTAACGGGACTCTTATTTAGTGCCTTTATTTTAAGTAGTATCATTATAATCTCCTAATCTTAATTTCAATTGTGGTGAGCCAGACATTAGGACCTTAATTTCCAAATATTGGTTTCATTTTTCAAAGAAACAGATATGTCTCATTCGTGTCGGCTCTGGGTCACAATTGACCGTTCTTCTTTAATCTTTGTTTTGACATTGTTCTAACAAATACGTGACAAACCCTTCTGTGTCCACCTGTACGTAGACGGCCGGTTATTAATACTGGTGGCGACTAATTAAACTTAACCCGTAGTTATGTGACGGACGGATTATAATTTCTCTTTAGTTCATCGGCAGCATGTTTAGTGACATCACGTGCGTCGTAACTCTGTGTTTCTCTGCTTTATGCTAAGTAAGATCCACTTGATGATTTGACGGTTTTAATGACCATCTGTGGCGGTAGGCGGTGTTAATAATGGCATTATTATTGGTACAGTACCCGGACGTTAATATATGACTAACTAGCCTCTGACCGCGACTTTGTTCGTGTGAAATGTCGTAATAATAAACTCGGCGTAATAGTAGAAAATAAAAGTTTAAAAAACTAAAAAACACGCTTTAAAAACCAAACTAAAAAAGGAGAAAATAATTTAATTCAATTAAAAAGCATGGGGTGCTTTTTGAGGTATTTTTATAATCGATTAATGTCAAGCACCCCACGCTTTTTAATTGAATTAAATTATTTTCTCCTTTTTTAGTTTGGTTTTTAAAGCGTGTTTTTTAGTTTTTTAAACTATTATTTATTTTTAATTTTTTAGTTCTGCTAACTACAAAAACGTATTTTTTTCTTGTTTTTTTTTTCATTATTGAATTGTCATCGGTCCTCGACAAGTTTACAAAGTTTCAATGAAATCTGACCGTTTAAAATGGGTCAAAATCGCGGTCAAAGGAGTCGATTACATACAAACAAACATACAAGTGAACCTAATATAAAGCGTGTAAAAAAGATAATGAAGACTTCTTCGACCAGAGTAACACTTTTTTCGCTGACTATGGATTTTGGGCCCAAAGTGACTGATCTTCTTTATCCTGTTAATTCAACTTCATAACTTTATTTACTTTCCAAAATATGAATAAGATGTAACAATTAAGTAATATTTTTTTAATTACTAAAAAGAGATATAGTTAAAAAGGGAATCACCATTTTCGGCTAAGCGTGAACAAGATGCCCGGTAAAAAATATTTTTACTAAACAATATTATTAATTCAGGGAGACATATTTTTGCACATCACATAGTAGCCAGGTACTCTTATAAAAAGTCGAAATAAAGAGTATTTAAACTGTATCCACCAGTTGAAAAGTATAGCCATTTGTTGGACGCAATGTTACACGAAAATAAAACATCAACTTCAGTCTGTAATCGATAGTCGATCTTATGGTAACCAAGAAAAAGTGTTTGTTTGCAAAACGAATACCAGTCAATACTGTATGAGAAGATGATACTTTTTAAAATAAAACAATCAAAAATGTTATTAGTATTTTAACGTATTTTTTTTAGATTACACGGTTCTATCAATTGATTACTAACATAATTTTATTCCTGGCAACTCCTACTGTAGAGATGATCGATCCGGTTGCTTTGTATCGATATTCTGTTTCGCAATGGATCATTTCGATCTGAGCGTCGATATAAAATCGCTTATCATTAACCATTTTAATTAGTTTGCCTTTCATTCAATTCAATGTCTTACTATGGCAAACAGAGTCCCGGTTTTGCCCAAATGATTCGGCCAATGTCAGTAGTGTAAATTAACGGCCCGCCTTAGTAGTTTTTCCCTGAGACTATCATATTTTCTCTTAAAACACATGTACCTACATAGATCTGACCACTACGATTTTACAGTACGATTGTACAGTAATACGATTTTTTTATCTGATCCTCACTACCTTTATCAATTTACAGTAGTGTATCACATATTGTTGAATCGATGTGAAAATCAATCAAATCCCGTTGGACCCACTTATGTATCGATACATATCGAACATCCTCAGAAAAAATCATCAGCTGTTCCATACATTTTGACCGCATAGGTATTGCACTTAGAATATTTCTTCCCAAACTGTCAAAATCACACAGATAACATAGATATGTTATCTGTGTGATTTTGACAGTTTGGGAAGAAATATTCTTCTGAAATAGTCTACATTTATAAGGACCTAGACAAAGATCGTTAGAAACGAAAAACAAAATGACAGATTGTAGAAGAATATCTACGGTGCGATGTCAAAAATGGAGAAACGAAAGGTCACTTTGTATTGAAAAAGCACTGTCTATTCTTCGTAGAAATAGAAAGCGTCATGCTAAGCCTGCAGCACATCAAGCTATACCAAACTATCAAACATCCCCAATTGAACATGAACCATATACTTTTGAACATGAACCAATTGAACATGAACCATATACTTTTGAACATGAACCAATTGAACATGAACCATATACTTTTGTGGGGTTGAAAAACTATCAAAGAAATTTAACAGATTGGGGTAGCTTGATATGCTGGCGTCTGTACAATGTACATTAATTAAGATCTTATCTGAAAAAGCAAATAAAAACTTATATTTTTTTAATATTAAATGGGCCTGCTCTTGACCTTGATTTCGCCTGATGAAAAGCGATTGATGAGGTATATAATGGATCGAGCGTGCCCAGAAAATGCCTGTTCACTGTTGTTCAAGGCACTGGTACTCCCACGCATCGACGAAATACAGCAAGCTGTTTGTTGCCGGACTCCGGTGGGAGGGTGGTCACAAAACCAGGCGGGCGTTAGCCCTACCATCGCAAGGGAAGAATTGGCCAGTCATCAAGGTATTAGGTGTGACTGTCCAGGATGCGCCGAGCGCTCGGTTCATTCGAGTTACTGGTGGAACAAATTGCGCTAGCGGAGGCTTCTTCATGCATCCTATACTTGATCTAATGGTGGTGCAAGTACAGCACGACTTGCTCGTTGTTGGATTATAGAATGAAAACTCATGAAAGACATGTTAGGGTAATCTGCCAGGGGTGCGGGTTGTTCGAAAGAGATACCGCGGCCCCTGGCACACAGGCAACTGAGGGAACACGGGTGGGTTTTAGTCAGTAAAAGTCTGACACGCCCTCCCGGTCCACCCAGAGCGGGAGAAGTTATTTCATGATTTTCCACCCAAAAAAAAAGGGTAATCTAACACACGCTTTGTTTAAAGATATGTCAAACAAACCCCGTGTCAAAAAACGTCCGTACAACACGTTTTTTTGACGTAAAATCTACGGTTGATTCGACGTGTTGGCACGGTCGTCAGGTTTGTATGAATCACAATGGAAGCTTGTTGACAGACACGGCTAGGGTTGCCAACTGCCATCAGCCATAAACTGTTAAAAACAGTATTATACTGTTTTTCACTCCATAATACTGTGTACTGTTCAACAAAAATTAAGTATATGAATTTACTGTTTATTCCGAACGATATCTCAATAAAAAGTTTCATCTACTGCGTAGAACATCGTGCATGCATCTGAGAATTCAGAATTAAACTGATAATGTATCGATTTTTTGGGATTAAGTAAATAGATAATAATGGGTTTGTGGCTAAGTAACAGGCACACGGCTCGATAGATCAGGTTAAGCTACACTTACCGCGGCTGGAACAGGTATGGGTGACCATTTTTATATACCAAGAAAACTTAAAGTAACTAACTTCCGAGCCACGGAACCAGTCTTGCCAAAGGATATCGTGTTACCCTGTAGCTAACTGGGTTGTAGTGTTCAAATAGGCACTCGCTCCATGTGAAATACTGGTATTCAGCTGAGGGTAGACTGGAAGCCGACACCAACATGGTTGGGAAAAGTTCCCACTGCTGGGACATAGGCCTCCTCTCCGTGAGAGGGAGTGGGCCGTATTCCACCACGCGGGCCCAGTGCGGGTTGGTAGATGTCACGTCTTCGAATTTTTGGTTCTATGACATGCCGGTTTCCTCACGATGTTTTCCTTCACCATTTGAGAGCAGTGGTGAGGAAATTATTTACACAAAGTAATGCGCCTGTCTGGGTTCGAACGCACGACCTACAACTCGTGAGTCGCGGCCGTTACCACTGGGCCACCACCGCTCTCCTAGGTAAACATTAGTTTAATTTAATCATTTAAGTATCAGAATACTTCTTAGATACTGGTACCAATTATAATTAGTTCTGCCACCACAGTATTCACAGGGTGACTATTTTCAGTGATTAATGCTAAGTGGGATCACAGAAATAGAGCTTCAATACATTTAATAAAAAACCTCCTCGTCTATTTGGTGATGCTTACGAAGCATTCGTTTGTACTAAATTCATAAGTTGAGCAAGTAACACGAATTTATTCAAAACATTAAAAAACAACTTAAAATACTGTTTATTTTTCATAGATACTGTTCATTTTCCACGTTGACCAAAATATACAATTATTTCTTGCACAAAAAGTTGGCAACCCTAGACACGGCGGCACTACGGCACGGGGTCCGTCACCGTAAGCGTCGTCCGGTGGTCTGGTGGCCTACAAGCTAATATACAAGCTGACACAATCAGTCTATAGTGCGGCTAGCGCACCGAACCGGAAAGTAACCGTGCCGTGTTAACGGGCCTTAGGGTAATGTTGTTTGTAACACTCTTTACGAACGCTTTAAACCAGGAGCATCTTAGTTGCACAACGAAAGTGCAAAATGTTTGTCATTACTCTCGTATTACACACGGATGCGTTCAATGCTGTACTGTTCAATTTACATTGTTTATCAATGTTTTTTTTTAAACTACTCACATTATTCAGAGCTACTAGCAACCTTTTGCATGTATCTATATGTTTCTAAGTATCGTTGGAGCGCTTCTCTGAGAGCAAATTTCTAGGAACTTGTTAGAATCGCTTCGTTTCATAAAAATGGAATAGGTATCTACTTGAATTAAGAAAAGGAATGAAAAATGAAAAGATGGCGTCGCCTTAACATAACATTTTCTTAGAAGAGTAATCGTAAGGAATTGGTATCATTTAGGTAGTTTGGGACAAGCAACAGGCTTATGGTAAGCAGTGGGTGAAGGTGGGCCGTGGATGATCACGATGTATCGTAAGGAATTCCTTTCAAATGGTCCCGAAATCCTACTATCCTACTATATATATAAATAATAGTATGAAAAACTAACACGCTTTAAAAAAAAGGAGAAAATTATTTAATTCAATTAAAAAGCGTGGGGTGCTTTCTGAGGTATTTTTATAATCACTTAATTAATGTCAAGCACCCCACGCTTTCTAATTGAATTAAATTATTTTCTCCTTTTTAGTTTGGTTTTTAAAGCGCGTTTTTGAGTTTTTTAAACTATTATTTATTTTCTATTTTTTAGTTCTGATAACTACAAAAACGTGATTTTTTTTACTTACTATCCCAGGAAGTAAATTCCCGTGGGATGATTTTCGACTTCCACGCGGGCGAAGCCGATGGAAAAAGCTAGTGTTTTATAAATCCATTTAAGATACAAACAACTCACGACGTCTTACCAAGGGGGTAGGCAGAAACTACAAAACGCCATGCGCCACCTGCTACGATCCTTACATACTCCTTTTGCCTCGTCTACGTTCATATATCTGTGGCACTAGTGTAAGTTTCTTTTAACCATCTCGACTTTACGCATCGACCGCGTTCGGTGCTCCGATTGGCCCTGGATTGCTGAAGGACCAATCGGAGTTCCGAACGCGGTTGATGCGTAAAGTCGAGATGGTTAAAAGAAACTCACAGTAGGGTCAGACAGCTAGGGAGTCTGAACATACACGCATGCCGGTTCCGAGTACAACGCACCAGACCATTCTGACAGCACCAATAAAGTTACTATAATGTGGATGACATTATAGTATTAGTCATTATAGTATGGGCGTCCCAAGATAAGATACTTTTTAAATACTAATCAAACCATCATCATAAGAGTTACTGAGTTAGCGTATGAACCAAATCTCTAACAGTAATATTGCTTTTAATGGGAATTTAGTCGCGGGCTCCAACTCACTGGTGGGCCTGGCTTAAAAGCACGCTATCTCACCAGGCATCGTGTCCGACAGAGGTAGTGTCAGTGATGAGCAGTTAGACGCTAGTCTACACGCACAACGTTGTTGAGTGAGATGCAGGATCATTTATAGTAAAACAGGCGAGTAAAAAATTAAGAAAAATCCTTCGGAAGATCGGGTTTTATGAAAAAACCACTGCATAAATCAATGACCAATAAAGTTTATTGAACTTTCGATATTTGAAGTTTGTGGGTACTGACTTGATTTTGGAGATTTTACATTTCTTTTATTACCTACTTAAACACGTCTAAAGTTAGGTTAAATTTTCAAGAAAAACGAATCTTTGTTGGCTCCTAACTTTTTAATGGGTTTTTATTTTAATATTCTGTTTCCGCACAGACAATATTAATAATGAGACAAAACCATACCATGTTTAATTTTTGATGTAAATTGTCGTACAATGGAGAAGTGACAACAATTCAACAGTACTTGATCACTGGTCTGGTCCCTATATCTACAATAATCTTAATACTTACCCACTCAACACAGGTCGTTGCAAGAAAAAAGTATCGGAATACTATAGGAATACTATACGAATCACTAATAGTTACCTACGTACCAACATTAAGTTAAGTTAATCATAAGGTAATAATTGTAACATTGGTTCAAGAAATTTATTATTATTATTACCTACAAGGTCTCACGTATGATGAGATTGAGCAACTTCTAACTGTACCAAGATAGACAGTAACCATGTTTAATGTTAGCAAAAATTCACTATCTATAGACAAAAATATATACAAAAACAAATCCACTATATTCGCGTATCACACAATTTCATGTGTTCACTCATTAACATCACAAACACACTAGACAACACAGACACCCTCTCACACCACTTATTCACCATATCACATAACACAAAGAGAGGTGCAGACCATTACTACCTCCTTAGACTACTATTTATTCCTTTGTTTTGTAAAATGCTAGCATTTAAGAACTCTATCCTCTTGTAACTCGAGGGGATTGGCGCTGTTTGCCGAAATACAGGTTCCTCCTAGTTCGGTTTCAGATGCTAAAACTTTTGTGTACTTTGTTTTACCATAGCACTTAACTGTGATGTAATGTAATCTAAGTGCTTTTTTATGAAATAAAATTATATTTATTTTATAATTCAACTATAAATTACACTGCCGAAGTTTGTATGAAAAAATGTCAACTAGATTCACCTTAAGAAACCAAGATAACAACCAATGGACCACATAAATCCCAGCCTTCTAAACCCAAACTCGACTTCATCATAATTATATTTATAAAAACTGTAGCCTTTATCCTAATCCCCACATTACACCCTACATTTAAAGCCTTAATCGCAAATCCCAAAACAAGCAGATTACGCATGCATCACATAAATAGGTAATACAGTACAAATGCCGCAATTAATATTGTCAATTAAGAGTGGGTACGATTGACGGACGATCTGAAATCTCCGATTCAAATGGGAGCGCATACGGTTGCACAGTTAGAATTAATAATGAACGTACCTACACGGCTCGGCCGCACGAACGTAAGAACGATTGGACATGCCATTTAGACTTGAAATACCGGTAATGTTTTTTTTTTTTTAAGAACAGGTACCTTTGTCCTTGGTGTGATACCGGTACCAGAGTAGTACCTGTACTGTAAAAGAGTATCCTTGGTGTTTCTTGCCTGTTATTCTCCATAGACTTCTACGTTTTGGAATTGTCAACTAGCTTCAGCTTTCTGACCAAGTAACCGACTTTTTGAAGATGTAAAAGTTCTTGTAAATGTTTTAATAGGGTATCTTACTCTATTTGAGAAAGAATCTAAAAACATATTATTGAGATAACTTAGGCAAAATGCAGTCGGAAAATGTTAGTTTTAGTTCATGAAATAACAAAATAAATTTTATAATTCAATTCATAGATTTCAGTTTTTTTAAATCTGATTTTGAACACCGTGAAATAGTAGCCGCCATGTAATTACATCATACGGCGTATCAATTGAACAACTTTGTACTTTTATTGTTTTCGTAACCTAAGTAATTTTTATTTAAATAATATTTTGCATTCAAGAACAGCAAATCAACAAAAGTAGAATTCTTAAATTATAAACAATTATCATAAAAAATATCAGCACATTTGTCTACACAGCAAACTGACGTCATACCCACAGAGCAATATGGCGTCCACTGCGTCCAGCGTTTTCGTCAAATTACGCGCGAAGTTTGAAAATGTTAAATTATTATGGATTTTTACGACACTAATCGATTAAATAAAAATTTCGTGATTTTTTAAGTGGTTTATTAGCACTAATCTAATCGAATTAGGACACTTCAAAAATGGGTGTAATACCCTATTGAATTATAGTTTTCGACTGTTATACCGGTACCACACGTAGTACCTATTAATCCTAGCATGATGTTAAATAGCCTTCCTTAAAAATTGCGCTATCAAAGGCAAAAATAAATAAATCCGAGTTGCAGTTCCAGAGATTAGCGCGTTGAACCAAACAAACAAACCCTTAAACTTTTTTATTAGTATACTCAGATATATACATATATGTTACGGCTAATAGCCGTACACCTAGTTTTAGCCGGTTATAACTAGATGCAGCCGGTTAAACTTAGATGTATCCTACTTATGTCACCGAAAAATTGTAAATACCGTTAGATTATAATCTATCTCGCGAGATTGTGAACTGTCGATAAATTGTGAACTGCACCATACTGCCTACCGACCGATTAGGTGAGAATTGCGACCAAACGCGCGCGAGCCGAGCGAGCGCAGCGAGCGATGCCGCGGTAGCGGCCGGCGAGCGCTAGTCCAGCTGCACCTAGTTATAGCCGGCTAAAACTAGGTGTAGCCGCACTTCGGCTATTAGCCGTAACATATACATACAATCGAACAGTTAACTAAGCATTTATAGGACACAGACGAATTTGATTTTAAAAACAAATTTTCTCAAGTCTACATAATTTTTTTCTCTGCAATTGCACTCCATCTTACTGTTTATAATTATATTAAGCACAAACCGCATAAACTAGGCACAGCGAAAAGTTCTTAAGTTTTCAGTAACGAGTCTACAAAATTGAGAATTGCAGCAAATATTTATTTGAACCTATGAGCCTTTTCCTTGGTTGATTAACCTCTACGTCCTCATTCCATCAAAAATTGTCAGGATATTTAAATAGAGTATTTTTTAAAGAAGTGCATTGTCATTCAATGCAAGCACTACATTACGTTCATAATATGAATCTTTACAAACACGACATGTTGTGTCATAAACACCTGATGGCCACCAATAAGTAAAAAAAAACTTAATAAGGCGATCTATAAAATTAACTTTTCATCTCAACAAAGTAATATTCATGTTCGAGTGTGAATAACTTTAAAACAAGTAATTATACTTAAAATAACTTTGTAGGAAAACAAGTCTGTCGATAAAGATTGTACGATTGCAAACATTGTATCCAATATTAAAATAATAAAAAAGTTGCTTGAACATGTCCACCAGACCACGTTTGAATAACAAGATAGTTCAATGCTATTATAATGCAGAATATCTAATATTATAGACGCGAAAGTCTGTTTATATGTTTGCTTGTAACTAGCTGGTGGTTAAACTCAGAGAAAGCGTACCTATGTTGTAGTTAATACTTACCTATAGCCGGTTAGGTTTATAAATGGATAAATTAGTTAGGAGAAATAAACTGTGCTAAGCTTTGCGACTCATTTATACCTATTTATATTAAAAACTCATCTATACAAATAAATGAAGTGTCTGCTTGTAATGTCAAAATAACAGCTTTTGGCTAAATGCATATGAACGTAAATACGGTACTTATAACATTAAATGATTATTTTTTTGCCTGTCTATTTGCTTGTTCAGGCTAATCTCCAAAACGGCAGGATCGAAATTGACGGGAGTTTCACTAGGAGATAGCTGATGTTAAAAGGAGTAACATAGATAGAGAGAAAAAATCTCCATCATTTTAATAAAATAAGTGATAGACATCATTTTAATACTAGAAACAAAGACAAAATAGATCAACCATTTTTCAGATTAGCTAAAGTACATAAATCTTTTATGGGGTACTGTGTTAAATATTATAGCAAAATACCTTTTGATATTTTGCAATTAAATGAAAGGAAATTTAAAACTCATATTACAAGTAAACTTTGTAAACAAGCGTATTACAAATTAGAGGATTATATCCAAGATAAGAATGCTTGGAAACATGCTGGTCCTGCTCCATAGGACAATCTAGAGTCTAGACGAAATCAAACTGGTTGCTAATTGAATTGTATAATTAATTACATTTATGACATTGATTTACACTCAGTGACTACTTTAACTCACACACTGACATATTACTTGTTAATATTCTAGGAAAATCGTATACTTACTTTGACATTGTTTGTAAATATGTGAGCACCATTCATCTATCATAAAATTAATTTATCTGTATTGCTATTCATTCCTTTTACCTATTTTGGTATAGTAATTTTATTCTGGGTGCATCGTCCTCACACATAATTTTATAAAGAATGTACTATGTTAAATATTGTATTTAAAACATTTTAAAAGAGTAACGGTGGAGTTTCTTGCCCATTCTTCTCCATACGAAACTACATTTTGGAAGGGGCGACTAGAATCAATTCTGTTTTAATGTAAATGTTGACGTTCAAAAGGGCCTTTTAAGTGCCTATTTGAAATAAATGCTTTGACTTTGACTTTGACTTATGCAATACGTATACGTTTTGTCCCGGTAACATGTACCCGTGGGATGATTTCCAACACCCAACCGGGCGCAGCCGCAGGGTGCAGCTAAATATTCTATCATAATTATTATAATTAGTAGGAACTAATAATATGATAATGATAGATGCGTTTTCTTAAGTACGATGAATACCTCATCGTACTTAAGTCCAAACCACATTGACATAAGAGTTTAACTAAGTTCTGTTGTTTTTAGGGTGCCGTACCTCGGTCGGTAAAAAAGGAACCCTAATAGGATGACGTTCTTGTCCGTCTGGGCGCCCCTTTTTCCCAGCAATGCTTGGAGTTATCAAGCTGAAATTAATATCAAATGCTCAGGTCGGCTACCTCTTGGAGCAGTGAAAAACTCAAAATTTCAAGTCAACGCAATTTAAAGATAAGGCCGTTCGTGCTCCGTTTATGGCGCATATTTTGACGCTTGCAAAGGAATCGAAACATATAGGGGAGTTCCCCAGGAGTGCCGTCGGAAGTGAAAACTTGAACAACTACGTGTGTATATTCATACAGGATTTCACATTGGGTCCTTGGGTCCTGATAGCTCTCGGTAAAAAATGATAAACGAGCGATTGACTTCAGCCATTAAAGGTAACAGCACAGATTTTAACGATAAAAATACAAAGGGAAAGAAAGGTATTATAAAAGAATTAGAATTTCCTAATGAAAGAAAGGGACTTTTCCAAACTACATCAACGCGCGACTCATCCGTGTGCTCTTTCACCCAACCACCGTTTTAAATAGACCCCTGCGGTGGCTCATAATCTGATTAAATAAAAAAAGACTGAGTAACTTGTGAATTGTATCGTCGAGCTAATAGATTATTATTTTTGACGCTTTGACACTCCTATATCTATGTACACAGTATACTTAAAGCTCATGGGAAGCGTGCGGTGACGATGACACGAGTTTCACGCTTTTTGTTCACCCAAAAAGTACACATATATACACAGTATACATATAGCTCATGGGAAGCGTGCGGTGACGATTACGCGAGTTCCATGATTTTTGTTCACCCAAAAAGTGCTCAGTGCGCCTAAAGAAGTTTTCACTTCAAAAATCCGAAAACCGTGAATAGTTTTTTTCCTAAGACGATCCTAACCAGATACTGAAAGATGACCGCTGAGAAACCGGTGTTAGGTCTATATTCGGAGAAAAAAAAAACTAAATAAAAACAATCTCATTTTCTAAATACCCAAGTTAGGAAACAATCGGAACCAACCATGTATTTAAATAGTCATCATGAGATCCACGGTGCCACGGTCAACTGAAAGACTTCGTTTGGATTTTCGGTATTTTAAGTGCAGGAAAAATGAGCAAGCCAACTAACGATAAATCCATTCCAAGGAGCCATATAAAAATTTATCTTCCCTGTGAATGTATTGATATCGGATGTCGCTCGGACAGATCAATCGGTTCCTAGTTCCGGTGTTCGTGTAATATTAGCACAATGCGCTGTCCACCCGCTGCTGTTCGTCACAAATTAACGCGTGAATCGAATGGACGCCACTCAGATGCTAGTGAAGAATCAGTTTGACAATATCACTATACTGACATTACTGACCACATTCATTGAAAACCTGACTACACAGGGTCAAAATAAATTATCTGGCCATAGGTAATTTACCTACGTGTGTGTATTGAGAACTAAAGAAAAAATATCATCATCCGAACTTTGTTCAAAACATTACATGACATTGTGACATGATCTACTTTAAACCAAACGACTCTTATTTTATGGTTTTGGAAATTCGTAAAAAGGGCGTAAGTTCCGAGAAAAAATACAAAAACGGTTCGTTGACCGATTACGCCCATGGAATTTAAATGAAATTTTCTATATCGATAACCAACATGTGAGTAAAGTATTACCAGCTAATTTAATTTGACCCTAAATTGACCACTCATTTACTGACAACAGGATAAGAGAAGGATAAGGATTAACAGTCCTTACACAATTATTTATAATTGTACAAGAATGTTTTGGCGTGGCAAAAATCGGAATTAACGCCGCCAGCCGCCATCTTACTTTTAACTAACTTCAATAAGGAGGTATTCAATTGGTCTGCATGTTTTTTTTTTGTAGTATGGTCGCAATATCTCCGGCAACAGTGGGTTAATTTCAAAAGTAGTTTTTTGATAGATAGGGGTCCAACATTTTATTAACTTTGCTGGGGTAGTTTTTGCGTCAGCTTCGATAATACGTGTTTAACCCACTTTGTGTATTTTGATGATATTATAATAGTGTTGTTTACAATATAGCAAGTAGTGGTGTACGAATTGGTGTGGGGTTACCACAACCAAAATGTGAAAAACAAAACCGTTTTCCAAAAAAACTAAACAAAGTGAAAAATAACTTAAGTTTCGGAAGACGGTGCAAAAAAACCTTAAAAATAAAAGGCCTGCCGTAAGTGCGTACACAGGAGAAAACGTCTTGCGTATATTCATGCAGATAGAGGGGTAGCCCCCTTAACAAAAGTAGAGGAAAGATTAATAATTTGACCTTAATCGTTTGGGTTTATGTTACCAATCGTGCTAATCGCATCTTGCAGATAAATGTTATTTTCGACTCTTAGACTTTTGAGGTTTAAAGAAACGTTACTAAGACGTTTGCTCTTGACTTTTATGTCTGTCTATCTTCTAAAGATTGGTGGAAGAGCTGTCTTGACCGCAGAAGGAGGTTAGTCATTTTCTCGAATCATCATGTGGTACCTAAGCGTAAAAATCCAAGCAGGAAACTTCTTTATTGGAAACTGGCTGTTTTGTAGTAGGATTAATAAGTGGTATATCAAAATAGTATCGGCTGTCTCTTGATAAAAATTAATGGGAACTGCAAAGCATCATTGAACTTATGAGTATCGGCTTCGCGTGTCAGTGTATTACCATGTGTTCGTAACATGTCTCGTGACGAGAAATGGTCGCCACTCGCTACAACTGCAACTTCATCAATTGTCGGTGCATTAATGCGCCTCTCATGTTCGCCACGCGGAGTTCGATCAGTTATAATCTTCATGCGGCCAGTTTTCTATTGTGGTTTTAAAGATAGTTATTTATCAAAATATTGTGGTTATGTAGCATTCTTTGAATTTTTTATACCGTACCTCCGTCAACTCCTTTATTATATTGGCAACGACGGTTACCTTCATTTTCTTCATCACCTATAAAATCAACTTGCAAAAACTTATGCTGCTCGTTCTCTATTGGAAAAGTGAACAGATTCGATGATATATCTGACCTGGTACGGTGAAAGTTGGGCAAAACCCGGGCATTCTTATCTCTCTATCTACTCCAAAAGTTGTTATTTGAAAGCATGAGTTGTACTTTCTGATTATATTTAAAAAAAAGTTCCGTGATTCATCGGCATCATTTAAGTACTATAGAGTTTTCAGAGGTTCTTCTGATTCACCAAGTAAAGGAAAGGAAACTTTGCCATTCGAACGACACATTCCCGCAGACTCGTCTTTCCATTTAAAAGCATCATAAAACTGGCATTTTTTATTCATCAAACCAACAACAACTACAGTATGATTTTTGTAATCAATTAAAGGATCGTATTCAAATTCGAAATGATTAAATACGGACCAACTGTGACGCATAGAATTCCGTCGGCATTCGGTTTGCATTTCTGCAAGATTGGTCCTTGTCGCCTGCGACTGTTCTGGAGTTTCTGTCGCTCTAATAGCTGCTTGCCGCTGGGCTTGTTGTCTTAGGCGGAGCTGTGTTTGAACAGGCGTCTCAGTTGGTCTTAGAGCTCTCTGGTTATCGGCTTGTTCCTCCAAACGCAGCATATGATAGGGCGTCACAGTCGCTCTCAGAGACGCCTGGCGGGCTTGGTCCTCCAGTCTTTCCTGGTTTGAGAAGATGTCTCATCAGCTCTAAAGCCGCTTGTTCTTGCCTTCTTAATTCGGCACAAACGGAGGATTCTTGGGATCGAGGAGTTTTGCTGCTCGGTCTCGTAATGAGTTCATATCTAAGTTGGGACTACGTTTTCACCATTTAAAATGAAAAAATAGGCAAAGAAACCTACCCTAATACTTTATGAATTTCGCAGCTATAATCTTATAGTTAGGAGGATGAAAAACCGGTCAATTGACACTCTAGGCTCACAAAATATATTAGGTACTTTATAAATAATAATAAAAAAACTCATAGCACACTACAAACGTTTCTCCATCATCATCATCATCATTTCAGCCGACAGACGTCCACTGCTGGACATAGGCCTCCCCCAAGCTCCGCCACTTCGACCGGTTCTGTGCTTCCCGCATCCAGCGGACTCCTGCGGCCCTCACAAAGTCATCGGTCCACCTTGTGGGAGGCCTTCCAACTTTACGCCTTCCGGTGCGCGGTCGCCACTCCAGAACTTTTCGACCCCATCGGCCATCTGTTCTGCGTGCAATGTGCCCTGCCCACTGCCACTTAAGTTTGGCAATTCTTCGGGCTATGTCGGTTACCTTGGTTCTCCTGCGGATCTCCACGGACGTTTCTGTAATAATATACACATGGCGCCATCTATCATCAGAACGCAATTGTTGTTTTCCTCGGGAACAGTACTTTTTTTTTCGATAAAAAGTAGCTTATGTCCGTTTCTGTACACCTGAAAACGTATATGCAAAATTTCAGGATGATCGGTTCAGTGGTTTAGGCTTGAAAGGGTAACAAACAAACAAACTTACTTTCGCATTTATAACATTAGTTAGGACAAGGCGCAAGGCGCATGAGGTATAAGTTAGAGCGTATAACGCTTACTCGTAACGACAAAAGCGTGGTGTGACGATTTCTACAAATTTACTCCAAGAACTTGGCACCAAAAATCTAACATTTAGAGTAATTATGCACATTTATGTGCGTCCATGATTAAAGCATCATAGCAGCCGCAGACTTATAGTGTAAGTACTTGTGTACTCTCGGGTGTTAGCTGTCAGCAAACACGGGGATGTATCACAGAGCCGCGCATAGAGGGTTTACTGTGAAATCACAGTTGGGAAACACCAGATATTTCGCACAATGTGAAAGGGCAACCTGTAATTTTTGGCTACAAAGGCACGGCACAGTTGGCACCATGGCTGAGCTTTTGGGTTTTACACTAAACATCGCGGGTTTTATTCTTGCTCGATACAAACAATGTTATTTTATTGTTTGGATATAATATATTATAGTTAAAACCGGAATAAACTATCTAGTTTATTCCGGTTTTAACCGTTTTTGAACCGACTTAAAAAAAGAGGACGTTATCAATTCGGTATGTTTTTTTCAAATGTTTGTTCGGGCGAGGTTTGATTTGCGAAATTCGGCGGTTTATTCTGAAATGGTCCCATTTAAATTGCATATAGATCTGGTGATGAGTTTCGGAAACAGACAACGGAACTCTTCAAAACATGACAGCAAATCAACCGCGACTCGGATTACGCCTGCTTAATTCTTTTTTGTTCATCTATATGTCCTCTATCTATAAACATAGCTGTTATCGTGCGACACCATATTAAAAAAAAAACAAATTGGCGAGACAAGGCGAGGCCAATAGGTTTAAAGCCCTTTCGAATTGTTGTGGGGTGGGTACTATAATAAAAAAGGAAAAATAAAAACTTTTTCCAAAAAAAAACCCGACGTCCGAAAAAACACTACCTACAAAGTGAAAAATAACTTTAATTTCGGAAGGCGGTGACAAAAATTTTAATATACAAGATGTAACTTAAATAGCGCACAACCTGTTAAGGGGTTATTGTGCTCATCATTATCAACAACTTTTACTATGGGACCAAACCTGAAATCGCGAAACAAAATCAGCTGTTCCAACACTTGTATTCGCATAAATCGTCAAAATGTAGGGAACAGCTGATTTTTTTTTTACGATTTCAGGTTTGGTCCCATAGTAAAACTTGTTGATAATGATGAGTACAATGACCCCTTAAGAGGTTGTGCGTTATTTAAGTTACACCTTGTATATCCAAAGACACCGACTTCCGAAATTAAAGTTATTTTTCACTTTGTAGTGTTTTTTCGGAAGTCGGTTGTTTTTTAAAGTTAGGTTTGCGTCTACCGAGACACCCACGAATTGTCCGATTATTCATATTGTAGGGCAATGTTATGTTCCTTCTAATAATATCTAAGACTAGCTTCCACCCGCGACTTCGCCCGCGTGGAAGTCAGAAGTTATCCCGCGGGAACGTACTATCGGGATAATAAGTATCATATGTGTTAATCTAGATTATAATCTATCTGTATGCCAGATTTCATCCAAATCCGTTCAGCCGTTTTTTCGTGAAAGAGTAACAAACATCCATCCATCCATCCATCCATAATAACAAACTTTCGCGTTTATAATATTAGTAAAGATTTACAAGACAAATAATATCTAAGATTTACAAGACAAAGAGTATATAATTAGAAGAAGTCCCAAAGTGTTCACGGTGCAGTTTATCGACGGTAATGCGTTAAAAATAATATCAACTGACGTGCATGCAACGCATGCGGTATCTTCTCTCTACAGTATGCTTCACTGAACATTCCTTACAGTCTTACCCAAATTAAGGCGAATCTATAGGTAAAATTCCGAAGGCAATGACCGACCGCAGACAGCAGAAGCATTTCGGCAAAGGCAGGTGGCCACTGCCAATTTTATTGCTATCGCGAGGTCATATCTACCAGTACAGCGGCATTTCTCTTCTTCAGTTTTGTAAAAGTAATTTGTTACTCATAAAAAAACATCTTGTCGCTCCGTTAGTATCAACCTCTGGCAGCACTACTGGTCAGCCAGCTGTATCCCGCCAGCTACTGAAGCTTTTTCATAGATAAATACACAGAAACCAGTAGTGTTGCTGCGGTCAGTTACAGCGGTTGGATGGCATTGCTGCTGCAGTCTGTGCACGCCTTTGGGATTGTACAATAATTCCTAAATTAAATTAATTGAACGCGAACAGGAATCATGATGTTAAACTAACCGAAAACCCATGCCAACATTCGGATCAAAAACTCACCAAAAACATTTGTTTTTAATTTTGCTGCATGTTGTGCGTGGGGTGTATTGATGGCGTTGTAACACGTTGCACGCGAGCTCGGTGGTTGCAGGAACGCTGTTGCAGCTACTGCCCGCCGAACCGCCCGTCGATCCGTTCGCCGAACTGCCCGTCGAGCCGTCCGTCCAATCAGCTTCCCTCGACGACTACGTGTTCCACAGTGATCAGCTAACCGTCACTCAGTACTGCCACCACGCACCTCGTCGATTTACCTGTAAAAAAGGTTTTTAGAATATTTTTAAGTGGTCTAAATGTTCTATGTTAACTGTCATCTACTACAACAGTATTTATCATATAGGTATATATACAAAAATGAATCCCTATTTCCCTTGGCCACGGCATCACACGTGAACGTCTGGACCAATTTAGCTAATTCTTTTTTTGTTGTGTTTGTTATTGTCAGGAGATGGTTCTTATGGAAAAAAAAGATAAGAAAGTTGCGCGTGACATATATTCATAGTAAAGACAGGACAACGTCTGTCGGGTCAGCTAGTTCTATAAATATCTGATTCAGTATATAGGTACTAGCGTAAGCTAAATCTATGACTAAAACCTACAGACTACATCCTGTGTAGTAGGCACCAGTTTTAAAGTCTACGAGGCTCACATTCAAGTGACAAGTTGGACAATTGGATAAAATAATAATAATAAATTTATTTATTACAGAACCAGTCATATGCACACCTTGTGACATTAAAAATATTAGATGAAATAAGAATTATTAAAAAGATAAAACATTACAAAAGTCTTTTAAAAAAAAACATTATAAATTACAACTAGGTAACCAATAACAATTTTTTTTTTTCATTTTAGTCTAAATTTAGGTTTAGTTCCGGAGTGCTCAACATGGAGCCTGGTTCAGTACCGCATTATTGGGCAATCCAGATCCATCCTCCATGCGAACAGCTGAAGGTAGCTGCTGGAGCTGCCTCGTATGCGGCGCATCAGGGACACAAATCTCTTGCGAATAATCGCCGCAAATCCATCTATGTTTGCGCCCGCAAACATACCCTATGCTCTACAGTAGCGAGGCAGTTTCCTCAGCGCCCTGAAGGCATTAGTGTAAAGCCTATCTCCTTATCTGCAATGGTCCAATCGACTCTCAATCAATATGATAGGACTCAATCAGTGTACACATTACGACAGAATTACAACCTAAAATATTAATATTGTCAACAAGCCTCTATTTCGGTAAAACTGTTAACCAAAATACATTCTCAAATTGATTTTCGTGGATAAACCAGTACATCTTAAAATTAACAAACCACTACAATCTGTACATTATTCGAACAACAGAGCGCGGTATCTGGCCGTAATACCCCGTGGTCGGGTAGCTCGATTACAGATTCTACCTGCGCAATAGGTATTGATATGATATTGATAAGTGCCTGGGATTGAATAGTTCACTGCTTTAGTACCGGCATTGGTATTCCTTTAAAATTCAAATCAAAGGCAAAAATGGGTATTGTCTTGTTTTCCATAAAATTATTTGTACTATTATTGTTTTCCATAAAATTATTTGTACTATTATTGTTTTCCATAATCTTCCCCCCTCATAATATTTACTGGCACTATTATCATTTATACTAATAACGCTTGTCATATCCACTTATTAATCATAAGTTCATAACTAATATTTTCCATAAAATAACTTTCCATAATAACATGTGTTATAAACTTATAATCATTCGTTTCTTTAAGTAACACATTACATAGTCGATACTTGACATAAGCAACATTTACTCAATACTCAATACTCAATTCTTTATTGCATTCCATATGTGTGTGTTGTGTGTGTGTGTATTTAATATAATTTAGAAACAATTATTGTTTACATATGTCCTAAGTATTGTATTATATAATGTGTATTATTCCGAATGTTCATTTATAATAAAATTGTTAGTCCTTAAACATTTGCTAAAAATTGGGTTTTAGTGACAGAAACGAATCGCTGTTAATCCGACTCCACGCAGTCTTGCCTGCCCTAGATTGTAATTTAGAATCGCGTAGGGGCGAGGCGGCCCGCGAGTTGAGGAGCAGGCGGTGAGTGTTAAACCATCTGCGACGAAAAGATCGCCGTGGGACTGCCCCCGCCGGAGCTCCGCAGCGCCAGAGCCGTGACAGAATTCATGCCTGCTGCATGTCGCATGCTCGCTTGCATGCTTGCTGCATGCATGGTGTATGCTGCATGCTTGCTGTATGCATGGTGTATGCTTGCTTACATGCTGCATGCTTGCTGCTTCTTACAGGGAACTACACAACAAGTGAACTATCTCAAAACAAGTCGGTAGAAGAAAAAATATTGCCCGTGTGTAACCTAACCTAACTTGAATCTACTTTAGACAATAAACTGTTTGTCAAACGTGAAACGGCTAGGTTAGGTTAAGTTAGAACTGTAACCACACAACGCTAGATTTCCTCTTTTGCAAAGCAAGCATACATGCTAGATTAGGTTTCTTTTTAGGTGGGCAAATGAATATTATGGTGAATCAATGTTCTGGAAAACGAAATTATTGAAAATGAAAAATATAGCAAATAAATGTATGGATTAAAATTAATATGACACTTGATCGATTATGAATTTATCACCAACTAATGAAATTGAAAATGATTTTATGTAATTTCACAATTGTGGCAACTGAAGAGTTATTTCGAATGAAATTATGGTTAATACAAGTATGGTATATAAAATTATTGCATTTTAAATTAGGTATAGCAAACATTAATAAACCGCAAAAATGCCTTTGGCAATTGTTTGTTTATTAAAACAGACAACGAACAGACGCAAATCTTTTATCATCCTACCTGTGGACACGACTTTTCGAGCTGTTGTTGACAAAATGCCTTCATTAGATTTGGATTAGAGAACACTATTTCGAGCAAAGCGTTGTGGTGAGGTGAACAATACGTATTCTTTCTCTGTATGTAGAATGTGTGGCCGTGTAGCCTTTGTACCTACATATACAGAGTGTAACGGAATAAACGCAATGATGAAAGTAGTTTGTTCATTATTGACTACTGAATCGATTTCAGTAACTTTTAACATGAGTATTTTTTTTTAATTATGTATTTTGCCATACCTACTGCCGATTGAGCCAAATAAAATTATATCTTATTTCAAGGAGATAAGACTCAATTTTAAATGCATATAGTAATGCTATGGTCAACATGATTTTCTTAAAAATAATAGTTAGTATTATAATAAAAGATTTGGTCATTGTATTGATGCTCCAACAAACAAGACGCGACACTTGTAGAACAATTTCTATGAAAACTTCGTGGAAATTGTTCTACAAGTATCGGGTCACGCTGTCGCGTCGCGCCTGTCTGAAAACGCCTTTATGCTTCTAACTCAAATACTCTAATAGGGGATTTTCCACTTGATTAAAAACTATTTTAATTTGAAGATTGGGACGAAATATCTAACAGAAAATTAAAAATAAATTGATTGATATTATCCATTTTCTCAATTAAAAACGATTTAAATAAAATTTATTTTTCGTAGTTTTGAATTTACCGCCAAAACGCTCTTTACGATGACATTCTATCACGTGACCACACGTGACGTCAACTTTGTGTAAACGGCACCAGTACCTATACTCCATAGGTATTATTATGTAGGGGATCCTTTTATTATGGAGGGGAGCACTAAAAAGGGGTTTTTTGTGGAAGTTAGAGCGTTGAGAGCGTGAAAAGGGGTGATTTAGTTTATTCGAAAAATGATATTCCTTGAGTTACTAAACTTAAGAGGGCTATTACAAATTGAAGTATTTAGTTTTAGGTAAATTTAACGGCGCGTGTTAGCTGATCGTGCGTGCGTGTATAGTGAAGTATGCTACTCAGATATGCTAACCATTATGATTCGGATGCCCAGGAACAAACCGGCACGGACTTATAGCTAAAGCCCGCGCGTCCCGAGAAATATTACTGATAAAAATTGTTTAAAAATATTATTTTCCTTTTAAATAGACTGTTTCTTTTTTCAAGCAAGTTGACTTAGTAACCTTAGTTATAAAAAACTTTTTTTTTAATTTCTATTAAACATACATAGATAAAAAATATGATTTCAGACGAAAAATTATCATTAATTCTCTGTTTTACGGAATTATTTTTGGGTTATTATTGTATGAAACATAAAAAATTGATTTGAGCATTCCAAATAACAAGCTACAGTCCTACCACAGACATTTTTATAAATTACTAAACTATTATATGTTCCATGTAACAGAGCATCAAAAGATGCCCGAAAGTAACATTTTACGAAACATCCTTTGCCGAGACAAGGTTTTTACTGATTTATGTAAACAAATTGAAAAATTTGTTTAGAGCGCTCCCTAGACAAATAATGAAATTTTCCCGGACATATTTTTATTTTTTGCCTATATCTAACCCATAATCACTCATCAAATCTCGAGTCAAACACTCAAATTCAAGAAAAAATGTGAAAGCGCCCTTTTAAAACTTGGCACGAATACTTATCTAAGGGAAATAAGGTTTTTTTTTCAATTACTCCGTAATGGGGGACTAGGGAGTGTTAAACTTTTTTGGGGGAAATACGAAGTCTACGCGGTCGAAGTTGCGGATGAAGCGTTAGTTTTACATATCTGTTAATTTTAAATTATTTAAATATCTAATCTATACTTACCAATATTATAATCCTATTTATAAAGCAGTTATTAATGTTAAATTATGTAAGAAATTGAGCTACTTTCGCATTTATAATGGAGATTATTATAGTGTGGATTATTCCTTGTGTTGGCAATGTTTATAATTATTCGACTGAGTCGATCTATGGTTAAGTAATTCCCTCCAGGAAATAACTAGTCCACACTCCACAAATCGACATACGTCGTTCGCAGACAAATTAATTCGCGCAAACTGCAGCAATCTCCGCTCTTAAGGGAAAAGACGATGATCGATACACATACTAGCATTTAAGGCTTTCATATAGATAGGATAGTCCTTAGTACGGTGGGACGTTCAATTGGGAAGCAGGATGTGGATGTGGTGGGTACCCCAATTACGTTCCCAACGCAACCTAATCGAATTCCCGTGTCGGACGGTCAAGACGGCCGGTGGGGTAGAAGCCCCCGTGAATAGTAGTGGCCTGTCAATCCGGATGATCACTCTGTAATCCGATTAAAAATAGTGCTGTAAGGTCCGGTGAGCCGGTTATTTATAGGTTTGTGATTTTTTTAACGCTGTAGGTAAGTATAGATAACTTATAAATGCTGAATGTGGCCAAATTGTGTTCAAAGGTTACACTCATGTATCTATCTTTAAAAAAAATATTAAAGTCTTACAGGTTTTTTTTAAGCAGTGCGAAAACTGTAGCCTTTAATTTAGCACTATGATGATTTTCGCCAGGTATAAAAAAAATAGCTGTATCCTGGAATAGTGCACGATTAATGTTAATGACCTTTGTCTAGAAACATAATTATGCTGAATTCCAGGTTTCAGTTTGTGCACTGATTAAAAATATATCGTGTATAAGTGCGAAGTACTGCAAAGGCAGCAATTTTTTTTTTATAAATCCCATTTCAACTTTGTTTGCCGTCTGCCAATGTCAAATCAGCTTCATTGTTTGTAGCAGCTTTAACAAAATTTTATTTAAAATAACCCTTGAAATTATAGGTTTGCAGCAAAAACAGCAATATCCCATAGTAACTGTGCTGCTTCGAAACCTAAAATATTGTTTACGCCATTTTGGTACCTTTGGGGAAAGCACCAGCCAAGGTTGCCTGTGAAACTCAAGATGGTAGAACCAATTATGATTTGCAACCGTAGTATGTATATGTCCAGAATTATAATCATTAATATTATACAAACAACTTCTTTTTTTTGTTTCATTTAATCCCATTGAATGACTTTTTCCACTCATACAACCTGACACTGAATTTCGCGGAATATAAAGAAATACATAATTGTTTTGAAGTTTTTGGAACGTGTTGTGATGTTTTTGGGATAAGGGCAACATGTTATAAGATAATCATTTATTTGCCCAAACATGAGTGCAAGACATACAACACAAATTGTCAGCATGCAAGAGATGTTAATAAATAGTAAACAAAAACAGATCATCACGTTTGCGTTAAACAATGCCATGCAAATATGTAGAGTAATTTATAAAACCACTCCGAGTCAAACTATTTAAAAATGTCATTATAATAAAAGGACATTGAAAACAATTAATAAAAATAAATAAATTGGAGAAACATAATCATAATCTCTCATTTAGAACCTCATTCAAATTATAATAAGCTTTATCTGCTAGAAAAGTAATAACCTTATTTTTGATTGGTACGTCAGTTAACTGTTTCCAGCTTTTAGCTAGTTCTTTGTAAATCTTCTGACCGATGCAAAAGACACTTTTTCGCATTAGTGTCTTCCTAAACCTATATTGATGTAGGCAAACTAGGTTATTGACGCGTCTATTACGAGGAAATCGATCTGCCATGCGACAAAAGTGGTGAGGGTTGGACCTTAGGAACATTGATTGCATTTCCTAATATAATAAGTGAAGGTAATGTCAAGATTTTGTGTTAGTAAAACGAAACAATGGCGATGATTCTGTTGTACACCAACCAAACTTAATTAAAGCTATTGCTATCTTTTTTCATTATAAGGAAACAAGTAAGAGACGGAAATAAATTCATCATGCTCAAAATCACGCCAAACTGAAGGCAAACGACACGCAATTTAGTTTGACAGTTCTAAGCGAAACTTTTTGTTTTTCTTTCGCGGCCTGTCAGTAAGAGATAGCAATACTTTTATTTCAGTTAAGGTGGTGAACAAAAGAATAAGCACCAGAGTGTTTTTTCTATCACAGTCTCCTAACGGCTAAAGGTTAGGACCTTTAAAATGGCCGCAAAGATACAAACAATCGTGGAGGCGATCGGCGGCGGCGATCTCTCGCGTCCGGCCCTGGTGCAGGCCATGGTACGGAGCGAGAGTGAATGGTTAGCCGTCACCTCCTTCTGCGAAGCAGTAATGCTCGCGAAGAGGGAGGCGGCGCACGTGAGGGAGAGGCAGTATATGCGCCCTCACGGCCGTAGTCGCCGCGGGAGAAGCCCTGGGCGTCGGTAATCCCAGGCTGATTCCCGGCCACCGTAGGCGCGGGCTTGCGGACGGCGAGTAATGGGTAGCTCGCTGTTCGGTAAGGACCAAGCCCGGGTCGACGGCGCGTTGTGTTCCACGCGCGCCTCAAAGAGATGTCAGCACCAAAGGGTGGGGGCCTGCCAGGGGTGCGGGTTGTTCGAAAGAGATACCGTCGCAACTGAGGGAACACGGGTGGGTTTTAGTCAGTAAAAGTCTGACACGCCCTCCTGCTCCACCCAGAGCGGGAGAAGTTATTTGATAATTTCCCATCCTCAAAAAAAAAAAAAAGATACAAACAATAGTTCTAAGCACAGATCAAGCTCTAAGCCGCGCCAAGTTCGCGCACGTGTTGTGTGGAATCAAGTGGAATTTAGAGTTCAGTAACGTATGACATTGATGATGATGATGAGATTAGATATCGAGCTATTTATATGACACAAGTTATTGAGATAGTATAAGCAGCTGTATAAGAGCAGCAGTGGCCCAATGTTTACGACCCTCACTTATGAGTTGTAGGTCGTGGATTTGAACCCAGGCAGACGCTTTATACTTTGTGTACATAATTTCGCTTTATACTTTGTGTACATAATTTCGCTTTATACTTTGTGTACATAATTTCGCTTTATACTTTGTGTACATAATTTCGCTTTATACTTTGTGTACATAATTTCGCTTTATACTTTGTGTACATAATTTCGCTTTATACTTTGTGTACATAATTTCGCTTTATACTTTGTGTACATAATTTCGCTTTATACTTTGTGTACATAATTTCGCTTTATACTTTGTGTACATAATTTCGCTTTATACTTTGTGTACATAATTTCGCTTTATACTTTGTGTACATAATTTCGCTTTATACTTTGTGTACATAATTTCGCTTTATACTTTGTGTACATAATTTCGCTTTATACTTTGTGTACATAATTTCGCTTTATACTTTGTGTACATAATTTCGTCAACACTGCTCTCAAAACGGTGAAGGAAATTGGCATACTTATGCCAGAACCAAAAAAAATCGAAGCCATGTGACATCTACCAACCAGCAATGGGCGCGTGCTAGATTGTAGCCCACTTCCTCACAATCCCTCTCAAATGTATTAGCTGAACAGCGTAAATGACGCGTGACGCGTGGGAAGGACGCGGTATTAATATCGACGGCGAGTACATCTCACACTTGAGATTTGCAGATGACATCGTTATACTGGCTGAATCGCTGCAGGACTTGCAGCAGATGCTGAACGACCTAGTTGACTCTTCTGTATGCATTGGTCTCCGGATGAACTTGGACAAAACTCAGGTTATGTTCAACGATCACGTTGCTCCGAGACCGATTGCTCTCAATGGCGGTGCTCTCAAGGTTGTTCGAGAATACGTTTACCTCGGGCAAACTCTGCAGTTTGGTAAGAACAGCTTTGAGAAAGAGGCTAACAGAAGAATTCAGCTGGGTTGGGCAGCATTTGGGAAGCTTCGTCGAGTCTTTTCGTCGCGTATTCCGCAGAGCCTGAAGACTAAAGTCTTCAACCAGTGTGTCCTACCTGTTATGACCTACGGAGCCGAAACGTGGACACTCACGGTACGGCTGGTCCATGAATTCAAGGTCGCTCAGCGAGCTATGGAACGAGCTATGCTCGGAGTATCTCTGAAAGATAGAATCCGGAATGAGGTGATCCGGCAGAGAACCCAAGTTGTCGACATAGCTCATAGAATTAGCAAGCTGAAGTGGCAATGGGCCGGCCATATTAGTCGTAGAACCGATGACCGGTGGGGTAGACGTGTCCTTGAGTGGAGACCGCGAATCGGAAAACGTAAGGTAGGACGCCCTCAGGCTAGGTGGAGTGACGATCTTCGCAGGGTTGCTGGTAGTAACTGGATGAGAGTTGCCGAGAATCGAGTTAAATGGCGTGAAATTGGAGAGGCCTATGTCCAGCAGTGGACTGCTGTAGGCTGATGATGTAAATGACGCAATGAATGTCGTTGAACGGTCAAAATGAAAGCTATTCTTACTGTTATTATGTTACGCAACTACCCCGCAAAAAGATTGCTAGGTAAAAAGATTCTTCTACCTTTCAAGCATTTCATATCAACCCTACCCGAACATATAGGTGGCTAACATTATCTGTATCATATTTGCCCACATCTAGTGGCCTATATAGGGTCCATAGTAATCTAGCGGGAGCTTCACTCGAGAGCCTACCGACCGTACCCCTCCAGCACAATATCATTGTGGACACGGACAAAGTACACAATCTGACACATTAAAAACTTACTAGATTGTGCTTTGAAATCATTTTTAATTGAAACTGGATTAAACCCGCGTGGAAGTCGAAAATTATCCTTCGGGAACGTACTACCGGGAAAAAAGTATGCTATGTACTGATCCAGGTTATAAACTATCTGTGTACTAAATTTCATCCTAATCCGTTCAGCCGTTTTTGCGTGATTGAGTAACAAACATCCAAACTTTCACATTTATAATATTATTAAGTAGGATTAGTAGGATAGTAGGAATATTTATTGTTATCATAATAATGGGCAGAATCGGCTTGTAGCTAAGTCATAACAGCCGTACGGATCGATCGATCAGGTTAAGCTACGCTTGCCGCAATTGGTCCGTCGATGGATCTTGACCAGGGATGTTGCGGATGCCGATTTTTTCACATCCGCGGATGTGAATGCGGATGCGGATTTTTGAGGGCTCACATCCGCGGATGCGGATGCGGATGCGGATGTTTAAGATCTCATATAAATATAGTGTATGAATGAAGAATTAAAACAATGAAAAAGTATTAACATTTTTACTAATCAAAATTAGTCTATACTAATAAAAATATAAAGAGGAAAGATTTGTATTTTTATATTATGATTTGCTAGACTAATTATTTGCTAAAAAAGCGAAATATGCAAATTCGTTTACTGTCATATAAAAACAAATTGAACCAATCTTAATAACATTTCTATAAGACTTAAATATAGCACGTAGAACCGATAGCCGTTGGGGAGTAAAGGTTCTCGAATGGCGACTGCGCACTGGACGACGCAGTATGGCCAGCCCCCTACCCGATGGACTGACGATATAATAAAGGTCGCGGGAAGTCGGTGGTAGCTTAGGGCCCAAGATCGTTCGTCGTGGCACTCTTTTAGGCATTAGCACTAGGCATTCTTTTTACAAGTGACGGAGTTATGTGGCAGCAAGAAACAATAATATTGAGTGGAAACATCGCCTTAACCACACCCTAACTAAACTATTAAAATAAACAATGCCTCAAGGAAAAACTAATGAATTAAAATTGTATATGATGAAACTTGCCTGCGTCAGATATTATCTTCTGTAATTGTTTTTCTTTACTCATGCTCTCAAATATGGAAAATTATTCTGGGTGCATCGACTTTAAATGGTTTTTTAAGGACGAGGTGGTTCGGCCCTTGCGAGAGTAGCTTTTATTGCATATTTTAAATCAGCCTTATGATGGTCCTTTATATTTGGTTCAAAATAATTCCTTAAATTACTTTGTTTCGGTGGTGACATTGTTAATTAACTTGTTAGATATAATCTATAAATAACGGGAAATTATAAAACGATAAACTTCACCTACAATAAAACGTATTACCGATGTAACATAATGGCATATAGGTACTTGGCGATTTTAATTTATTAAGCTGAGTTAAGCCTAATATAAAGATTTCCCAATAAACGATTATTTACACACAATGATCACTGTATCACAATAACACTAAAAATATCTATCTATACGATAAGTAATCCACACGACAAACAAACAAACACGTAATGATTTATTTACAAGAAACCTAAAACCTATGATGCACCACAACAAACGCGTCGGAACTTGTCTCACCAATTTTTTCGCTCCCATGCATTGGTCATTGTCTCGTGCGAACGGCACGCGCCATTCCCCGGTCCCGCCCAATTTCTTTCTTGTCGCAACTTGTATTACATTCGCATCCGCATGAAAATCCGCATCAATTATTGCGGATGCGGATGCGGATGCAGATGTCCAAATCTATGCGGAAGCTCCGCATTTACGGATGCGGATGCGAATATTCGCAACATCCCTGATCTTGACCAAGAACTCTCCGTGCCTCGGAAAGCATTCGTGCAATCGTCCCCGGCTGTCATTCGTGGATCTTTGACAGTCTGCCAATCAGTCCTATAAATAGGCAGTCGCTAAGTATAAAAATACTTGGTATTCAGCTATATCCGGTTAGACTGGAAGCCGACTCCAACATAGTTAGGAAAAGGTTAAGCTGATGATATCATAATATCCGTATGTTGGGCCACAAAAGGGATGCATGATAGACAGCATGCACCTGAAATGAAAATAAGAGGGATGTGCGGTGGTAAACCTACGTTAATTTGCGGTGTTAGGTATGCCCATTTCACATAATTGGCAAAGAATCATAGTTTTGATTTTAATTTGCGGACTATTTGAGTTGATAATTAATTTGCATTAAAACTTATTTGTCAAACTTTATTTTGTTTTTCAAACATTTTAAACACTTGTGGATCTTACGCCCAAAGCCCTATGCAAAGGCCCAAGAAATTCCCAAGAATAATATAAATAAAAACATCTAGAAATGTTTCGAAAACTCCTAACGCCAAGTTTGAACAGCTACTATGCAATTAGTGCATGATTTCTGTGGATACATACGAGTACTAGTACATTGGTTATGTGTACAATATGGCCTGGATGTAGTTAGCGGAAATAAACATGATATCTCTGATTGACTGTGCAATTTTATCACAAGGTTTAATTAAATACTTACCATACGAGGTGGCAGAGACATCGACGTGCAACCTGTTACCATAGAGACAGTACATGATTCTGAAACGATACGACACGATACAATTGATACCCCTGCGTTACATGTGGGGGCGTCTATTAATTACGTGAGGCAATTTTGGAGACTTTTCGACCCCCACCCCCGCGCCCCGCTCTGGTGAGATGTCGTGATATTTGGCTCGAGCCTCCCCCCTTCCCCATAATCTCACGTGAGATATTTCAAATACGTGGCTTTAGTGTAAAAACGTTAATCTGTGTTTATTTGCGTTGGATTTATGCGTTGCATTTGGCTAGCTTGGCTGGCCGGTGCCGGTTTAACTAACTAGTTTAACTAAAAATACTATTTCCGAGCCGAGCAAGTGGAGCTCGCTCACTCACCGGCTGAGCGAGCGAAGCGAGCGCGCCCTAGAACTCGTAAGTTGTGGCCGTTACCACTGGGCCACCACTGCTGCAATAATTAACCTAAACCGACCCATTGGCTTCCGAACTGTGTCACCACAATCGGGTCACACTTCCAACACACATGTCACATTAAAGTAATGACAAATACGTGAAAACCTAGACAATCGAAGTACCGAATCAGTTCGTGCGGCTATGGTCACCCCATTGTTATTCTGAACACAGACCGTCGTGACTTGCTCCACGACTCGTGAGAGGCAAACGTGTGCGGGCCCTACTACCTGTCTTGTCAATATCACCACGATACCCTTACACGTTCGACCACCCTTATGTTTAGACGGGTATAGTTGACACTTCTTTGTTCTGAATGTATAGATAAGCTAATGGTTCTGTTCGCAGAGGCACGTGTGACGTCAGGGCGAAAATGGTACGTACTATGCACTTGAGGTAGCAAACACTGTTATAGATTAGTTCAGACGACGTCACTGATTGCTGCCTAAAACGGCATGGGACTGTATTTTGGTTTCAGCATATCCTATTCTGTATAGTGCATTTGGGACCGCAATGAAATGACCGCACACGAATTGAAGCCAAAGGATCATGATACCTAGGATTTGCCCTCTCTTGGCACAGTCACAGTAAGCTTTCGCTCTTCTCCCTTTCGATAGAGTAACAAATTTAAAAATATTGTCACCATCTGCTCTCTGCATCTGCAACCGTATGCAGCTGAGTACCAGTAATTTACATGAAGCGACTGTTTCCGACCACCACAACTCACTTACGGGGTAATACGATACCCCTTAGTATGACTAGTTGTCAGAGTTCTGGCTTCTGACGACCCATAACGACTGTCAAAGATCCATAACTGACAGCCAGGATCAACGGCTTTACGTGCTTTCCAAGGCAGGGTCCTGGTAAATAAAGCTAACTTTTAACTACTATAAAGCTACCATTTATTGGGTAGGTACGTCTTTCATTGACTTGAATGTGCCCTGGCAACTGAAAGTTTGCCATGCTTACTCAAAAGTCTCGCTGGTTATTTAGCAAATGAAGGTTTACGAATTTATGTGAAATGAAAAATAACGAAGTTTACCTATTAAAAGAAACAACCGACTTCCAATAAAATCACTACAAACTGAAAAATAACTTTAATTTCGGAAATCCGTGGTAAGACTTCCGAAATAAAAGTTATATTACACTTAGTAGTGTTTTTTTTTAAGTCTGTTGTTTTTTTAAAGCGTAGGTAGGTACTCTAATTCCAATTCTCGTAATAGACGTTCAAAATCTTGTTGTAATTTCATCTCAGTGACAATCAAAACACAAACACTTGTCAAATGTAGGAAATGTAGAGATTCAGACTTGGATAAAATGGCGAACGCCTGAATAGAACGTCCTGTGGACGCATTTGTTTTAAATGTATATCATCGCACATTCACACCTCGACACGGTTGAATTTCGATTTGATGTTTAGGCAACAAAACCCCTTTTCACACTTTCCGGCTGCCGGATTGGCGGCGCCGGGTGTTTGTTGGTAGGTGTGCACTTGTATGGCAGGCCACTCGTCACTAGTAGCAAATCTCACATATAATCTATCTATATCTATACATATAATAAAATTGTAGAAAAGTGGTGTCTGTACAATCGAAATATATAAAAAAAAAGTAGCAGGGGTTGTTATTATATCGATGCCGAACCCGAGATTGTAATTAATTATTTTTTTGTCTGTTTGTCGGTTTGTCTGTGTGTTTGTGCACGCTAATATCAGAAACGGCTTATTCGATTTAGATGCGGTTTTCACTAATATATTGTAGTAAGCTTCACTTAACATTTAGTGTTTATTTCATGTCAATCGATTCATAAATAAAAAAGTTATGTCAATTTAAAGAATCACGGCGAACATTTGTTAAAGTATTCTATCAGTTATATAACGCTGAAATTTTGAGCTATGTTCTGGGGGATTATGTTGAGTATATCTCCATTAACAGAGTCATGGAAGAAGGAGAATCTACAAGCTACCCAGTAGAATTTTTAGAATCCCTCAATGCTCCTGGACTACCAGCACATAAAATAAAATTAAAAGTAGGCGTACCCATAATGCTTCTTAGAAATTTAAGCCCCCCAAAACTTTGCAATGGCACCAGGTTAAAAGTGACCAATTTACAACGAAATCTGATAGAAGCAGAGATTTTAACAGGGTGTGGAAAAGGTGAAAGTGTTTTCATTCCTCGGATTCCTCTCATTCCAAACAATTTTCCATTTAGTTTTAAACGAGTCCAGTTTCCAGTCAGCCTATGTTTTGCGATGACAATTAATAAAGCCCAAGGTCAGACGCTGAAAGTTGTGGGTGTAGATCTGAGTATCAGCTGTTTCTCGCACGGTCAGTTGTATGTGGCTCTGTCACGGGTTAGCAATCCTAGGAGCCTGTATGCTTTCATCCCCGATGGCCATACGTCAAATATCGTATACAGAGAAGCATTACTGTAAAGTAAATTTTTTGCTACCCAAACGACGGTATATTATTACGTAATTCAAAATATGCTGCCCAAAAAGTCACTATTCCACGCGGACGAAGTCGCGGGCACAGCTAGTTCAAATAATATATTGTTTGGACTTTAAAAGAGATCATGACATCTGAGTTTGTTTCTTCATTCCTTCTCAGGGATCAATCAGCTAGACCAACAAAATATTGACGCGTAAAATTGTCTTATAAAATCTACTTACACATAACTAAACATTTCATTTCAACCAGTATAACCTGGCCTGTTATTGTCCTCTTAACTCCGTACTACGCTGGGCCAGTTTCAGGGAAAAGTGTTGCCACTGACGTGTGGCCCACTGTACCAATGCGAAAGACGGTTAATTTGTGTCGATGTTTCATAAGTAATAATATTATTTATTTATTAGTAGTAAAAAGGGTACAGTAAATCACCTTGAAAAAACAAACAAAGTTTTTTGTAATAGGCACTTAGCACTTATTTACCTGATTTTAAAGACTGCATTTCTATAAGTTTTAATGCGCAATAGCGCAACATGAAATATCGTTTCAATAATTATGTAACGAATGAGCTCCTATTTAGAGTTCCGTACCCAAAGGGTAAAACGGGGCCCTATTACTAAGACTCCGGTGCCCGTCCGTCTGTCTGTCCGTCTGTCCGTGACCGTGATAGTTAGACACATCAATTGACGTAAGAATCATCCAAAACGGTCCACGGTCTCTAGAGTGCCTCAAAGGAACAAATATACTTACATAGGCTGATAAACACATTACCGTTCTTTGCGTCGCACAGTCGGGTAATAATGCTAACCGTCTTATTAGAAAACGCGATCTAACTTTAGTTCTAGCCTAAGGCCCTGAGCCAGTTTTTGCATTTCCAACTTTATTTCGATTTGGGTAAAGTTCTGAAGCATTTGGGGGCAAACATGGGCTCCTAACTTTCTTGTGACTCTTGTTAAAGAAGATTTTTTTTGTAGTAATCCTACACTAATATTATATAGAGGAAAAAATGTATTGTTGTAAAGTTGGTTTTGGATAAACTCTTTTTTTTCTAAAGTCTTGCACCTGTGTAAACCTACATTATTCCAGAGTGCCATGATTTATACATTTCACGCGAATGAAGTCGAGGGCGAAGTGCTAGTTCTAGCATAATTACATTATGTACAAACTGGTTGTTAAAAAGGGATACTGCATTTGACTGGAACTAGCCAAAAGTTGTTTTATCATCACATACCTATATTATAGAGAATGAGGAAAATTATTAAAATTTCAAACTCCGTATCTTAGGACGACATGATTCCGATTGAGAATATCCACAAAGCTGAGAATAACGTCACCACATGTTGTATTGGGGGTCTGTGGAAACGGCTTAGCAATTGTCTCGCATCTTGTGGACTTACAGCACTAGTGCTAAGTGTTCAGGGCTTACTCCGCAGCGTGCTAAAGTGCGGTACATCCATACTATACAGGATAAGTTTTTATTCAATGCGCAAACTGTAGGAATCATGATTTCAGCATATCATTCTAGACCCCCAGCGCAGAAATTTTTCGTCGGTTATACAAAAAAGAAACAGCTGTTCCATACATTTTGACCGCGTAGGTGTTGCACTTTTCTATGAAATAGCTGGTATTTTTTTGTAAAACCGACGAAAAATATCTTCGCTGGGGGGTCTAGAATAGTATGCTGAAGTTTGCGCACTGAATAAAAACTTTTCCTGTATTATTACTTCTAACCATACTAATATCATAAACTAGCTGCAGCACGCGGTTTTGCCAGAATTCGGAAATTCTCCCACGAGAACGTGCTACCGGAAGAAAAAGCCTATATTGCTCCTTACGCCGACCACTTTACGTGTATAGTTATAGTTTTAATAAGTTTCACAATATGTATTAGTTTATTAATATTTTTAAGATTATTTTGTGTATTTTATCTATGGGCCTCAGCTGCCTGATAATAAAATGATTGTTTGTTTTGTTTATAACATCAGCTATCTGCCAGTGAAAGTTCCTTCAAAATCGGTCCAGTCGTGTCCGAGATTAGCCGGAACAAACTGACAGAGAGACCAAAAACATTTAAAACATTGAAATAACTTCTTTTGAAAAAGAAAAAACTGAACCTGTTTCATTTAAGGGGTACCATGCACTAAGATAGTAAAGTATTTAATGAAATAGTTATTTATGGATTTATAATTTACTTACGGCCGATTTTTCAATCCTCAGCTAAACAGACAGATAGGGTTTATTCGATAGATAGCAAAAAAAACTGTTTTTCAATCGTCGAATAGGCTTTATTCGTCGAATAATTCACTTATTTGAGGAATAAATCTATTTGCTTCTTTGACGGTCAGATAACCGCTTAATCCACTGATAAATGACGTTGATGTTACTAAATTTGAATTTGAAATGAATGTTATTCTTTTGTTCGAAGAACCCCCTCCTGTTCTGTGCATCTCCTGTCTTTGGATAGAGGATTTATTCTTCGTACCTTTTTTTAATTCCCTAATATTTAAACTTTAACGTCTTCCAAGAGCGCTCAGTTTTTGAGACGCCACATGAGTTGAACCCAGCTTCTATTTTCTTCAATGCAGATTTTTTGTCTTTGTTTGTAACAGCGTCAGTCTTTTTATTTTCTATTATTTGCTGATACCTCTTGACTAAACTCACAAGTAATTATACTTCAGCATTATTCATTGTTCATATTACTTTTGCCTGAGCAACCAGTAGCAAGTTCGTCATGCTTCTTTAGATGTCACCGCTTGCGGTAGCATCGGGGGTCGGGTTGCCTCCTTCTGTCAAATATGGCGAGGCGAGCAATGACTGTTCCTTGCGTTATGCTCGTGAACGGGTGCTGCTTGTAGTGACTGGTCGTCTTGCTGACCATGGTTTTGTCATTGTTATTAGTAATTAACCGTTTATTTATTTTACTCTGAAGGTCCCAGCTTAACATTTGTTACTTCAAGTTAAATCTCAATGAACATAAGGTAGCATTGCATATGTAAGCGGGCACACCCTTTATGCTTGGCTTTAAGGTGGGTATTGAGATCTGTTTACGTTTATTGTTTTGTTTTATTTTTTATTATTTATATCTGCTTGAGTTTAGTTACTATGTTTTGTTGGTACATTGACATGTGCTAGCTGACTTATGGCAAAAAAAAAATGTTTTGTGTTTAGTAATGTTAATTACTTACCTATTATTGTACAGAATCAAGTTCTTCTAACTTAACAGGCAGCTATGCTGCTGGGGAGTTTGTTGTGCTACTTCTTCTTCCCAGATAAAGCACTAGGAAGTGGTGAAGGGCGGTCGTTTTGGGGGGACTGTTTTATGTAATTTTGACGTTCAAAAAGTGCTGACTCTCAGCCTAGTTTGAATAAATTACTTTTTATTAAAGTTTGCTGAACGCTCCCTCTTTTTGTTTTCCATTATTTCAATCAATTCAAAAATAACAAATAAAAACACCACACAGCCAAACTAACAACCTCGTAACATATTTTAAGTGACATGGCGCTGCCATCTGTTTGAATGACATTGACAACAACCAAAGAAATAGTCCGTCCAGTTCTAACATTCGTTTATTCTGTATATTTGTTTCACCGCCCGCCCTGAAGTTAGCCTTTTCACGGTCGGATAGTTATTCCTAACATAAATATTATTTGAAAAAATTACAACCACTTAACCTACAAATAAAGAGTCTAATAGCTTTATTCTTCTGGTTGCTATTGGTACTTTTATCTGAGGATTGTAGTTGTGTTGTTGATTCATTCATTCTTAGTTGTATTGTTGATTCATTCATTCATTCTGAGCCATATTTGTTAAGGTAGTGAATCATATTTTAATTAATTAACGTACAACTTAGCACTGTCCTACAAAAAGTCGTAAGTAAATTTGAATTTTATGGCTTCCTGAGTGCGATCCAAAAATAGATTCGTGTCCCTTTAAGTAGGTGGAAAGTGTACAATAAGGTTGGCATTTACTAAAAAACGAAGCTAGGGCTGCCAAAGACCTGCTTCACAGTTTGGCATAGGCAATATATCTTGTACAGACGCCAGCACATGAAGCTACCAATCTGTCAAATTTCTTTGATAGATTTTCAACAAGTATAAGGTTCGTGTTCAATTAGGGGTAGCTTAATGTGCTGGCGTCTGCACAAGGAGTACAGAAATCTATTTTTTATTAATTATGGTCGAATTTCGACCAGCGGGCGCCCACTGGTATATTATAGTTTCTCATTTCCTGTTCTTACCTACCTACATATACGACAGCAAAACACGCATCTCAGTGTTCCTATCAATGCAATTAGATTTCAGTAGCATACATAATATGTATTGTCGGCCGGAGCAAATTCCTGCGTTAAAGATTTCTCTCTCTCACGGGTATGTCGGCTTAATATTGCACAGCGCTTGACATAGCGTACATACACTGGACGCTAAATAGGACTGAACGCAAATCAACCGGCTCCGTGCGATTGTTGCTATCGATGTCTGTGGTGCGGGTTGGGAGTTAAAATTAAATATGTAGACAGGTGAAACCTACAGTTATATGCTGGGGTAGTGGTAGACCAAATTGTTGGTAATTCATGGGACGTCTGACTGACCAAACACGAAGACAAGCGGCGCTTTATGGTAAATAGGTAAGCTAAGCTTCCGACGACTTCAAAAAGGAGGAGGTTATCAATTCGGTATGTTTTTTTTAATGTATGTTCGGGCATAACTCCGTCATATTTAGACGGATTTGCAAAATTGTTTATTGTTCGAAAGGGGTTTATTCCGAAATGGTCCCATTTAAATTTCATATAGAGCTGATGATGAGTTTCGGAGACAGACAACGGAACTCTTAAAAAAATGACAGCAAATCAACCGCGACTGCTGCTATCGCATAAATATGCATTGTTTTTATTTGATTGACTTTGAGATTACCCCAAGGATGATGAAATTTTGAATTGGTGTGGGGAAGGATAAAAACTTAACATAAAAAAACAGCCGACTACCGAAAATACACTACAAAATGAAATATAACTTTAATTTCGGAAGTCGGTGTCTTTGTATTTTTTTTTGTCACCACCTACCGGAATTAGTTATTTTTCACTTTGTAGTGTATTTTCGGAAGTCGGTTGTTTTTTTTTGGAAAAAGTTGCAGGTCAGTGTCAGGTTGTATAGCATAATCAGCCTATAATGTTCCCACTGCTGGGACACAGGACTCCTATCTTGAAGAGGGAGTGGGCCGTAATCCACCAATCCGGCCCGGGATTGGCAGATGTCACGTGTCTTCGAATTCATGGTTTTAGGACATGCCGATTTCCTCACGATGTTTTCCTTCACCATTTTGAGCGCAATAGGTCATGAAATAATTTACAAAAAGTGAAACGCCTATCGGGGTACAAACCTACGCTCTAAAACTGGTAAGTCGCCGCCGTTTCCAGTGCGCCACCACTGCTCTCTGATGACGGTGATTGGTGTTGTTAAATATGACCTTTATCTCATTCCTCCGCACCACATGTTCATTTTTGAGTACCGATTTCACCATAACTTTTCAGTCACCGGTGTCACTTTCAGACTTCCTCTTGTAGTAATTTCTTATTCTATCCCGATATATCTGTTACGGCCAAACCCAATTTCAGGCCAAACTAGTTTGTCCTAGGCCAAACAGACTTATCCTACGCGTGATATGTCGCAGCTTACTAGCTTATTAGCCATTTCGTTAACAGCCTTTGGAAGTAACGCTCGCCGGCCGCTGCCGCGGCGCCGCTCGCTACGCTCGCTCGGCTCGCGCGCTTTTGGTCACAGTTCTAACCTAACCTAACCCATTTAATCGGCGTGCCCCGGCTTAATAAACAGGCTTGGCCTAGGACAAACTAGTTTGGCCTGAAATCGGGTTTGGCCGGTAACATATCTAATATACCGAAATAGGCACGTACATCTATACAAGGTGGCATCGATACGCTAACTGAAACTACCGCACATGATTCTGAACCCCCAGTTGAATTTGTTTGGTCAGTTATTTTAAGAAAAATTGCTGTTTGCATTTTGACCGCGTAGCGTAGGCTTTTTTCTATGAAAAAGCCGATTCTTTTTTACTGCCTAGAATTGGTCTAGAATCAGGTGGCGCGTCGTTGTCTTTACCACCCAGTATAGTAAAAATGAAATGTTCGCTGGTAAGCACACAATTAAATTATTAGGAAAAGAAAAAATTGGACAAGTTTCTCTGAAAATTTTCAAATGCGGAAAAAAATTAACGGGTTTTTTGACTAGGTCAGGTTGTTTTTAATCAAATGAGCAGAAATAAAAACTAGGTCCCAGTAGGGCGTGCCAATGACGCACGTAAGGCAGAGTACAACCAATAAAGTATTAATTTATTGTACCACCGCCCTGCTATCATTCGGATTGCTAAACATTTGCTTGTTCACTTTACGGCTCCAACTAGCGGCATCGGCAACATTATTGTTTTACTTTGTTTAGTTATGAATGTTTGGCAAAGAATGTTATGATTACCATTCGGGGGTAGGTACCTACAATTTTGTTGACATTAAAAATAAAATGCTGATTACGTTTTCATTGAGGAAATATAACAAAATGTCAAATTTATACGAACAATTTGAAGTTATTTTATTAGACTCGATTATACCTATACCTAAAACAAACTAGCACTTCTCCAGCGACTTCGTCCGCGTACATTTCGTATTTTCCCCTACAAACTTTAACACCCTAATCTTAAAGGGTAGCTTACACGTGTGTATAAGCTTCATAATCTTAAAGCAAGACGTATTATTTTAGAAACAATGTTTTTATTCGATGTAATAGACTAATAGCGCGTGTGATTTGATATGATTGTATAGATATTTTAATAATAAGATTAGCTACGTAGTACCATCTAGTCGTACGAATGCAGTCCTGAGAGCACCCCTACGTGACCCCACAGGTCAAGAGGTAACAATATCTTCCAAAATATTGACATCTTTGCCTTACCATCTGGTAAAATTGTTCTTGGTGCCTTGTTCGGGAAACTATTTTGCATATTGCTCCGTAATATTTAACTTTTTAACCGACTTAAAAAAGGAGGAGGTTCTCAATTCGACTGTATATTTTTATTGGTTTTTGAATATATTTTTTTTGCTCAAACATCCGACTTTTAACACGGTACATACGAGGAAAAAGTTTTTTGCCCGAATTTTTATAATTTACTAGCTGACCGGCCAGACGTTGTCCTGCCCGAAAAGCGACACCTACCGGATCCAATTATGAATCTAAATCATTCTTGAGAACCCACTTGAAAACACACAAAAAGTCATCAAAATCGGTCCAGCCGTTTTGGAGGAGTTCAGTCACATTATATATACAACATTATTTTTAGTAGGTACACACGGTTACACCCCAAGCTATACATTTACAGTTTACGCTACGCAAAAATTCCAGATAGAAAAACCCTTAGCATGACGCTTTCTATTTCTTTCTGTTTCTCCATTTTTGACATAGATACCGTACCGTACCGCACCGTAGTTATCCTTCTACAATCTGTCATTTTGTCTTTCGTTTCTAACGATCTTTGTCTAGGTCCTTATAAAATGTAGACTATTTCAGAAGAATATTTCTTCCCAAACTGTCAAAATCACACTGACAACAAACTTTGTACTCGACGGCCACAAAGTATATACGATTATCTACAAGATCATGATTCATTTAGAACGCATAACTGTGATAATTAATAGAAAAACATAGCTATCTTCTCCTATTGTACATCATTTAATTAATAGTCATGTCTATTCTTCCGTCGACAAATCGGTGCTCGTGCTTAGCCTGGTGAAAATCGAACCCAGGTCCTCAAACTCAGCAGTAGTGCTTGCGAGCACTACGCCAACGAGGCTATTAAAATAAAAATAAACTGTAAAGTGTGATCTAAGAAACTAGCATAAAGTGTGCCTCACGGGTACTCCAAAAAGGCCCAGTTCAGCAAAAATGCCAGGCTACTAGTGCCTGACGCTGGTTTTCAACTGAACCTGAAAAGCGAAACCTATACTTAGTGCCCAAGTTAATATTCAATATCGTCAAATTTCAATATTCCTCGCTCATCTCACCGCGTAGGGTAACATTAAATTGACCGGAAAATAAATCCAAAAACTATTTTGCCCTCAATCTGTTATACATATGGAAATAAATAATTTGATTTATATACCTCAGGCTCAGGCGCAAAGTGAGACGCAACAGGCGAAATACGGCTGTCTCACTCTAACACAGTATAGAAAAACAGAGATAGGAATTTAAAGGAAGTAAGGAGATGAGGGAAGTAATTCAAGGAACTCAATATTATATTGGAACCTACGTCAACGGAAATCGAAAAGTCTTCTTGGTCCTATAGCTGGAGTTGTTTGTATGTCGAGGACCGCCGTACCTGCCCTGCCCTCTAGCGAAGGGGGGATGAATGATCGGAAGGCAAACGAATGAACATTTTAATGACTACTTTATTTACTCAGTTCTTTGGCCTGAAGGGGAGCGCGAATGCAGGTTTGAATCGTGGCTAGAACTAATTAATAACTTTGACTAATTAAAATGATTTAATAAAATGGTATTGGCACCTACATTCACGTTTATAAGGAAAACATCCTATCCTACTTATATCCTAAATGTGAAACTTATGTATGTTTAGATGTTTGCCAAACGAATTTGGATAAAAGCACACAGATCGTCTATAGATACTTTTTATCGCGGTAGGTACTACGTTCATCGTATTTTCCGCGCTGCACGCGTGCGAAGCTGCTAGCAAAAGCTCCTGTGACACTTCATATTCATAGTTTCAAATATAATGAAGATTCAATAATGGTAATTTTTGACAAAACTGATACAGGATTTGCGAGGTCGACAAAATATACAGATACCTATTGTCGACCACGTAAATACTTGCTGTAATGCTACAAAACTGTCACATAGACAAATATTTAGTTTTTTCTTGAATTAATGTAACAATAAACATTTTATGTTACTACCCTACAGAAAATGGGAAAAACGCATCGCTGACAATGGAAAAAGTTCCCAAAAGACAGGCAGCATTGTTGTACGGCAATACTCACTTTTGGCCGAAAAATTGTCCAGCGCTCACATCGCATGAAGGGTCAACCGACCGCTTGGCATATCCCGAAAGAACTTTGAACCTATGGTCGCAGAGTTTCAACCCCAAACGGCACGAACATATCATTCTCATTAAGGGTCAATTCTCACCGAGACGCGGCGCGACGCGCACTTTTTAAGATCACGATACAAAATAGATCTTATTTACTTCACAATAAGGTATACGGGCTGCACAACGCGGTGCACCTTAGCGTTCTTCGACACGCTTTCGCGCTCGTAGTGAAATTATACCTTTTCGTGTTGTAAATAAGTTAGATATTCTGTTGCTATCTTAAAAAGTGCGCGTCGCGCCGCGTCTCGGTGAGAATTGACCCTAAGGTTGTTATATTTGCGCCTCTTCAAGTTATATGCATAAGATCAACTTACCGAACTTATGTTCCAAGATTGCTTCTCCCGTTATCCGTTGTGCAGCAAGCCCTTAATGTTGCGCTCATCTGCAAGCAAATAAATGGAATGTAATGGCAGTACTGTACGCTCTGGTAACAGAAAACAAATAACGAGACCTTAAGAGCCAAATTAAATAAGCTAGCGAAACCCTGCAGACTTGATGGGTATCAAAATCTAAACACGATAAAATGAAAATAAATTAAAAAAACAAAATTATAATAAATTTTTAGGGCTGTACGTGTAAAAGTGTTTATACAAACCTAATTACAAAAATAGAATCATGTATAATGATACAACAAAAATGCATGTAAGTACATGATTTGACCAGCGACTGTGACCTCCGAGTTTCTTTTGGGCTTACTTCTCTGAGTGTGACAGTGTGTCTAACTGTTATGACATTTCATAGTCTTCATAGTCATTTTCATAGTCATTTCATAGTCACAGTCGCTGGTCAAATCATGTGAAGACCATGTAGATTAAAGTGGATGCACTAAGGTAGCTCGCGAAATCCAAATTTCTTAGCGTTTTTTTGCAATTGGTAGGTCAGTGTCAGATTGATAATTTTAATGATTAAAATTCTGTGCAACCATATTTGTTACGTTCGCGAATCATAAAATTGACATTCAACCTGAATTTAGCGGGCATCTATGGCGCGTCCCAACAAAATTAATAAAAAACTTACAAAAGTTCTGTCGAAGTAACTACCACTCCCTGCCAGGTGAATGTGCCCAAAATCCTGCAACAATACATAATAATATAAAGTTAGCTACTTATCATACCTACTCAAATTTAGCAACGCTGTGCTCCAAGTCCGCTCGCTGTTTATGAATACTACAAACTGTATCCGAACTGCGAAACGTGCTATCAGTCAGAATCTGAATCATTTTAATGGTTTTTTTATTTGAGGGTGGGAAATCATCAAATAACTTCTCCCGCTCCGGGTGGAGAAGGAGGGCGTGTCAGACTTTTACTGACTAAAACCCACCCGTGTTCCCTCAGTTGCCTGTGTGCCAGGGGCCGCGGTATGATAAAAATAGTTTAATTTAAACCATTTTTATCATTCGTTATAAAACTTTAAAAATTCGTTTGTAAGATGTGGAATATAAGAATAATTCGTAATTTATTAATAAAAGTAATGTTTTTTTATTTTATTTTCTTCTAATAGAAACAAACTATAAATAAATAACCTAACTACTGAAAAACAAAATATATAAAAAAAAAATCAATTTTTATCATAACATGTTTTTAAGACAAAGAAATGCATGTAAGTACATTATTTCAAGTTCATTCAATTTCGTTCCTTCTTACACCACCTCACTATCTTTTTTTTGTCAAAGTCTACCCCTTCAACTGTCCAGTTAAATGCATAGCTTCATATCTTCGAAAAAATTGTCTGCTCAACAACGTAAATATCGCAATGAGTGTCGCTGAACTGTCATTAAAGTAATTTCTACTGTTAGTGTGTAATGCAATTAACCCGCTTAACTGAAAAATGAAGGCAAATCTTATCAATTTAAGTGTTAAGGTACATACAGACTCTAAAAGTAATTATAGAACCTCGTAATTCAAACGACTTTTTTACACGCTTTATACTAGCGTCACTTGTATGTTTGTTTGTTTGTATGCTTGTAACCGACTCCTTAGGGCGCGATTTTGACCCACTTTATACGGTCAGATTTCATTTAAACTTTGTAAACTTATCGAGGACCGATGACAACACAATAATTTAAAAAAAATGAAAAAAATAAAGGGGAAAAAAACCTGAAAAAATCACGCTTTTGTAGTTAGCAGAACTAAAAAATATAAAATAAATAATAGTTTAAAAAACTAAAAAACACGCTTTAAAAACCAAACTAAAAAAGTAGAAAATAATTTAATTCAATTAAAAAGTGTGGGGTGCTTTTTGAGGTATTTTTATAATCAATTAATGTCAAGCACCCCAGACTTTTTAATTGAATTAAATAGTTTTTTTAACTATATTTTTTTGGAAAAAGGTTTTTATTTTTCACTTTTTAGTTATACTACCTACCCCACACCAATTCGAAATTTCATCATCCTTGGGGTCAAAACAATGCATATTTATGCGATAGCAGCAATCGCGGTTGATTTGCTGTAATGTTTTGAAGAGTTCCGTTGTCTGTCTCCGAAACGCATCATCAGATCTATATGAAATTTAAATAGTACTATTTCGGAATAAACCCATTTCGAACAAAAAAAGAATTTTGCAAATCCGTCTATACATACAAAAATATATATATGAACATGTCGAATTAATAACCTCCTTTTTTGAAGTCGATTAAAAACAGAAATTTTTTTAAAGTTCAATCACTTTTTAATTTTTTATTATTGTTATGTAATGTATCTAACATCTAGAGGGTGGAGACCTGGTGACCTGAAACACAGGCCCTTAAAGCCTAGCTTACTGGTGCCTAGCTTAGGCACTAATCTCCCACAGTAAACTAACCATATCATGTACCGTAAGTGTAACAATGTCTGCGATGTTTATTGTGGTGAGAAAAATTAATATTTAGGTATACTAATATTAATAAGTTATTATTGCATGAAATACAATAGTGTAGTGCTGAAAAAAAGCTCAACATTCAAACACCTAAATTGATCATCTCCAACAAAAACAAACCTTTTCCCAACGAAGTTTGGATCGGCTTCCAGTCTAACCTTATACAGCTGGATAACAGTATTTTACATGGGGCGACTGACTATCTGACCTCCACAACCCAGTTATTGGGTAACACGACACTCCTTGGTAAGACTGGTTGCCAGACTTTCGCGCTTCTGCCGACTCGTAACGACTGTCAAAAATCCACGAATGTCAGCAGTAATCAACGGCTTAAAGTGTTTTCCGAGACACGTAGGGGTCTTGGTATGTATGGATTAAGAACATTATTATTCCTCAATATGAATTATCAATAATTCACTTACTGAGAAACTAAATTTACATAAAATGTTATGAACTTATGAGCGTACAATAATTACGTAAAAATTATAATAGGAAGGTAGTGATATAAAAAAGTAAATATCAACTAATCACCAACCGAGTAAACACGGATCTAAAGTAAAAGTAGATGTACTACTAGATGTGGCATACATGGCAGCGTACTGACTAATAAAAATGTTTTATTTTATTTGTTTGCATGGACATGTTTCCTAAAGTCAGTATTTTTTTTTACCGACTTTAAAAAGGAGGAGTTTCTCAATTCGTCGGAACCTTTTTTTTATGTATGTTCCCCGATTACTCGAAGATGGCTGGACCGATTTGATTTGATTTTTTTGTTTGAAAGGGTTTACTTCCCATGTGGTCCCATGATCATCAAGTCAGGATCTGATGATGGGATCCTGGGGAAATAGAGAGAACTCTTCAAATTGTATAGGCACAGGAAGCGATTTAGGTATTTTTTGGAAGAGTACTTTCTCGGAGTGGTCTCATTTCAATTTAGTAAAGATCTGATGAAGAACTTTGGAGATAGGCAACGGAACTCCTCAATAAATGATAGCAAATGGACTGGAATTGCTGAAATCTCATGTCTGTCTATCGCTTACACCAGTTCATAACATAACATCACGCCAGTATGCTATGAAGGGGTAAGCACATGTGACCACTAAAAAGGTTAAAAAATAGTTTTTCCAAAAAAAAACAACCGACTTCCAAAAAAACAGTACTTACAAAGTGAAAAATAACTTTAATTTCGGAAGGCGGTGACAAAAGACTAAAAGATATTGTCGATAGATATTTCAGACAGATTTGGTTGAGAACCTCCAACTCTTACGCCGATGGTACTTCCAGTCGGTGAGCGGATTCATAGTTTATCTGTGTTCAGTAGCTACTCACGTGAATCGGACGCGCAGTGCACTTGCATACTCGCGTTTTATGCGATACAAAAGATTATGATCTTGTCTCTGTTACCCGAAGGGGTGAAGAGAGCGGCGCTTCGTCGTTGCTTCCGCACGGGGCTTGACACTTAGATGAAATTCGTTATAACTTAGTCACAGTTAATTTTATAAAATATGATTTATTTCGATTACATAAGATTTGAAATGGTTTGATGAGAATTTAATAAGTTTTTTAAATAATTTACGACACGTCTACTCTGAACGTTCGTCCGTATAGGTCTCGTCGTATATAAAGATGGTCACTCATCCACGGACCAACCGGGGCAAGGGTAGCTTAACCTGATCGATCGTCCCGTGCGGCCGTTATAACTTAGCCACAAGTATCAAGTACCATCAAAAGTAAATACGACCGGAGAAAAATATATCTTTCCATGCCATAAGCAAATAAACCCTGGAATAATACTCGTAGGTACCTACAGCGTGGTTCAAAAACTACATGTAAATAAATCAACAAGAGCTCGCAATGTTCCCAGCAATTTGATTCACCCCAAGGCCACTCGATTCCAACAATTACTAACAGAACCCGCGCTTTATAGCGTAAAATTCCAAATTCAAATTCTCCTATCCTATTGGTAGGGCGACACGAGCTCCTACGCTTCCCGTGTTCCTATTGGTCGTTGATAAACTGATGTAATTTAAAATATTGTCACTTGACGACGCCGGTTTTCGCCTTATTGCAATTTATTTCCGTGGGGAAGATTATTTAATTTTCCACGACCTCCTATACATTAATAAACAGATATTGGATGGCGTGGCATGTTGGTGTATACTTATACTAGATTTGTTTAGGGAAATAAATACGATACAGTATGTAGTAGACATCTGTAGATATAGTTTTATTGTATAGAAATTGCAAACACGTAAGAAACACTGTTCTCTATTGTTCTTCGGCTTGCACTTTGTTGTTACCTATATAGTTTTTGAAATAAGTTCTTTTTATGGTTTCGTATCCAACAAGTGCCGAAAGAACCCCCTATTACTAAGGCTCCCATGTCTGTCCGTCCATCTGTCAGCGGCCTGTATCTCATGAATAGTAATAGGCAGACAGTTGAAATTTTCACTTGTGTGTATTTCTATTGCCGCTATAACAGCAAATAATAAAACACCGATTGCGTAAAAGTGAACTATAAAAAAGAGAAAGAAATCAAGAAATTTTATTTTAATAGGTAGATAGATAATACTATTAGCAATCTCATGCAGTCGGATCCAATAATGGTTTTTATTGTTAAATTTAAGTACATACATGCCCCCGACACCAACACTAAAAATATGCACCCCGCGCAAAGAAAACCCAAATCGGGACATACAACCAACATACTAGGTATATACGGGTCGAATACAGAATCTCCTTTTTCTGAAGTACCTAAGCTACTAAGTTCCCCTCATAAACCTAGACCAGACACAACAGGTACCAGGCCTGGCATCCTTCCGCTCGGATATTGCAAGGCGGTTACGCCCTTTCAACACCGCACACACCTTCAACTCCAGGTACTTACGCCCCTAATCATACCTATTTAGATTTAAAACCTAACTGTCTTTGAGACGGAGAATTTTTTACCTCCAAGGCTACAGCTTCCGTGCAAGGCGTATATTAAATTAGGTCTGTTCGAAATCGGAACATAATTTGGCACCTGAGGGTCTGTTAAAAATAACACTGACGGCTGGGTTTATTTTTGGTTTTTATTCGTGCAATGGAGGTCATGTTTTGGCTAAGATGTTGGTGATACCACTATTTCAACGACATACTGAAGATGCGGTTTTTCTAGACGACTGCTAGGAGTGATATTCCCTGGCCGCGCCACAGTGGAAAATTAAAATATCCTGTTTTCAGATATATTGTAATTGTACCATTTATGTACTAATGCGTTTATTGGCAGTACAGCTTAAAGAACCTTTATAACAGTCATAATAATGCCAAAAGGGATTTTAGAAATATTTATGCACAGAGGCAACGCACATCAGTAATACCACTTTCTATCCATTAAAAATCTTGTAAAATTTATTATAAACTCGGCATTCATTTGTTTACAACTAACTACTTTAGTTTACACAAAGTTGACGTCACGTGTGGTGACGTGATAAAAAGGTCATCGTAAGAAGCGTTTTGGCGGTAAATTCAAAAGAACGAAAAATTAATTTGATTTAGACCGTTTTTAATTGAAAATGGATATCAATCATTTTATTTTTATTTTTCGTTCCAATCTTCAAATTAAAATAGTTTTTAATAAATTGGAAAATACTCAATTGAATGTAAATTATATGATTCAAAGAACGAGTCAATCTTAGTGATTACTTAGATTTTAACGAAAATAATTTTGGTACACGTCCGAAAATTATTTTGCTACCTAATCGATTTAAAACAGGTCTGTGCATGCAAAATATACGTTCCGTTTTCGGTTAAACGTGGGTCCATAATATTTTTAAAGAAATTTAACTTAAAAATATGAAAAAAAAAACTAACAGTAATAAAACCTACCTACCTATAATAAAATGTAAATAATAACTTGTGTGAATACGAATTTTCCGATCATCTGGCCAGCGCGGCAGCGGCGCGGCGCGGCGCAGCGCGGCAGATGGATAAATGAAATGAGTGCTGAAGTAGAGAGGCGGCAAAGTCTACGTCCGGTCTTCAAGCGATCACAGCAAAACCGCTTCGGCGTAGGTTTCAGACTAACTACGTCATCGCTAGCCCGTCGTCGGGGGAAGCCGTATTTCAGCTTGCAATAAATAGTTAACGTCTAATGCCAATAAACAGAACGTTCAAACCAAAGTTACAAGCAGAATCGTTGATAAAGTGTGCGATAATCAACAGTAGATCAGAATAAAACAATAAACAGCTAAGACAAAAACAAATACGAAATAATACGTACCAATTTATGTGGACCAAAGGACCAAAACTACATATACAGGTTGAAATTGAAAACATGCGACAAACCGAAATGGGAGATTGTACTCATCATTATGAACAACTTTTACTAAGGGACCAATGATGCAATCCCGAAAAAAAAAACATCTGTTCCCTACATTTATGTTCGCATAACTCGTCAAAATTTAGGGAACAGCTGTTTTTTTTTGCGATTGCATCTTTGGTCCCTTAGTAAAAGTTGTTCATAATGATGAGTACAATCTCCCATTTCGGTTTGTCGCATGTTTTCAATTTCACCCTGTATAGTTTCCTATCTGCTAGCTATAACCGCATATAGCTTTATACTGCTGGTATGTTAATTAATGCTTGAGATAACTGAATCAACAAGGAACATTAGATGTGGTAAAAAAAAATACAAAATTACAAAATCAAAAACGATTTAAATAAAACGATTTTGTTGGCCGGATCGTGGAACTGCTAGTAAAACCCTTAAAAAGTAACAGAACGTTTAAGGTGGATCCTTCTGGTGGTGGTAGAAACGAAATTACTTTAGTCTTTAATTCTCTCTCATTACACTAACAGCGTAACACGTTCATTGCGTTATTTACGTCGTTAAGTAGACAAATTTTTCGAATATGTGAAACAATGGATTAGCAATATCCTTCCTAATGATTCAGAAATTGATTGATACCGTCAAACGGGGTGAAGAACAAAGCAGGAGTGAATCGAGACGAAACTTTAAAATTAATTTTTACATTTAAATAATATAGTTTATTACCAAAAAGGACTCTAATGCGCTTCCTGTATTATAATGAATGATTAAGTGCCCTTGTTGGCAACAAACAAAATTACTTCAACTGCCCAGAATGCCTAGTTCCAAGCATATATTCACCTAAGACGATGTTGGGTCCTTAATATTTACAATTCGGTAAAGCGAACTTTATATTTATACATACATTTAGTTTTCTTGGTATTGAGAACTAAGTTATTTGTCGTAAGTTCTTACTATTCTTTGAAGCCTCTTGGAATCTTAGAGCTGATCTGATGATACTCCATCATCAGATCAGCTCCAAAATACCAAATTATAGTATCGTCATCCGACCTACACATACATACAAAGTTTCGTATCGATACAAGAATTAGTAGTTTACAATTAACTTCCAAGATTTTGATAACATTATTTGTTTGTTAGTTACAAGTTAAGCTAATAATAAGCGTGTTAAGAATCCAACAGTACGCTTTTACTATGCAATATCATCAGGCATCGCGTAGTGTTCATGAAAACAGGTATAAATCGCTCTAATTTTAAGATATGCCTAAAATTTGGCAGCTTATTAGTAGGTTCGAACAAATTTATTCGTCTGAACCGGGCGAATCGACAATAACTAAGAGACTAGATTTGTAGACGTTTTTCTATTCTGTATTTTCATTCCTCTAAGTACCTGGTACTTATTGACTGGCCTGCACTGTCCTCCCATACATATTATCACTGTAATTTGAAAACATTGTAAAAGCCAATTATTTTTAAAAGAGTAACCGTGGAGTTTCTTGCCGGCTCTTCTCCATAGGAAACGACAAATTGGAACCGTGCACCTAGCTTCTGACGTTTCATAAGTGCCCATGCAGGCTTATGTGAAATAAAATATTTTGATTATGATTTTGATTTAACAAAAAAACAATATTGGCGAGTCGCACGATGTTAATTTAATTATGGGCGAATTGATAATTCCAGATATACGTTAATACGTATTTCTGGAATTGTCAATTTTTGCCAATTGAACGTTTTGAATTTTATGCACTTTGTTGCCCGTACTAGCAGTGAACTTTTTTCATAGCTTTATTGCATAAATTCAAAACGAACAAATTGCCTAATACCTACCTACTATAGGATTTCTGGAATTGTCGTATCGCCAACAAATAAATTTACTTCGTGCTAGTCGCTTATAGTAAATAATATAAATATATTATTTAAAATTCGCCCGATATCGACGCCGCGTATACCGGAGACCGCAGCGAGTCGACCGAAGTCGATTTGACATCTCCATAGATACAAATGTTATGATATCAACATAAAATCTGATAACTTTACATTTGATTGGTCTCTCAAGGACTAATACCTAAAATGGAACATTGTTTATGTATCTGTATATACCAAACAAAACGATGGAAGTGTGCAATCAATCAAACGAAATATCCAGCACCTCTCGCCAAAATTACTGGGCTCTAGGGTTGGCACTGATGTAACATTTCTTAGCTGATAAATTATCTGTTTTATCAGGATAAGTATTTAAAATATTTTATCCATGATGTGTGATAGACCATCGGGGCCAGTCAAAATATTATTATGACAGTAATTGATCCATTATTGTTGATTCAACAGATAATGATTATGCTATTCACTTTTCATGTTGTCGTATTTTCAGTGGTTTGTAACCTTTTATTTGAAGAATATGTATTCTACTAGTGACCTGCCCCTGCCACGCACGGGTGCTGAGTACACTGGTGAAGGTTTTTCAATAAAGGTTTATCGATTTTTCAAGGTATCTTTGACAACCGATAGCGGCCATATTAGATTATCTATTGGCGCGAATTTTTGACAGACGAGTCATTAAATGTTCGCAACTTAACAAGATGAGATCTGTCCGACATCAGAAGGCGAATTCTCGTAATTAAAATGATTAAATTCTAGCCGGATCCTGAACTCGTCAACAATCAAATGTCAAAAATATCACAAAAATGAAGGGAAACTCGAGTAATTTTTGATAGGTTGAGACTGAGATCAGACTGTGAATGTTCTTAAAATAACGAGATTTGCGTCTCTGGTTTCGACTGGTCAGCGCGGCGTCACCTGTCTTACCGCCAGAGAAACAGTCAATTAATTAAAGGAGACATTCAACATGTTCCTGATCTCAAATTCGTTTGTGAAATCACTGGTTTATGCGAACAAGCTAAGAACTGTCAAAGATATAAGAAATAACATCAGACGCGTCATCAATGAGATAGAGGTGTCATTAAGTCAAAAAAACAATGTACTTATCAACTTTTGGCCCTCGAATGACGTTACAACGTATACATATTAGTGCTCGTGGCTGTACATCGGTACATCGAGATTTCTATGCCGTCTATGTTAAGTAATGATTAATTATACACATAAAACTTAAATTCATAAATAGGCATAAATTCTCTAAATAACGGTGATAATCACTTCAAAATCTATTCTGTAGTTTAGAAGAACTAAGCAGTCACAAAGACAGACACGAAAATCGACACTGTTTAAAACTATGATGTATAGATTAAAGAAAATACTTTACTTAAGTTTCGTTTCTTTTCACTACACAGCTGTTCCAGGATTAAATTTGCTAATAAAACATTTTAACTAACGCTTATGTAAATTAAGTAATACTTAAAAAAATGGCACTGCAAATCTGGGGACACGGTAGTGGCCCCCCCACAAATCAAGCCAAAACCAATAAAAAAAGGCACAGCCGTACCGTAGCATCCTTTTCACGAAGCCATTCAGGACATTCTCGACCCCCTGTAACGTTTTTGTGCATAAAGCCAGAAGCTTGAATTTTTCAGGGACCAAAACCACATACCTATTATACTAGTAACTAGTATATTTCAAAATTACATTAAATATGAAATTGTAGTTTAAGACCTATTTATTGCAAGACAACGTTTGAACTCACTCGCCGATCATCAAACTTCTAAGGTACTTCTAACAGACACACAAGCTTCAAAATGTTATCACAATTAGTGACCTATAAAGCAAAGAAAAACACCGCAATAATTTCAGTGCCGTTTTGTAGATATACGAACTGCACACAACTACATTAGATCTCACAACTTTGTGCGTTAGAACTGCGTGGCGATACTTGTATCTTTGTGCATCTCATGTTTTTGATGGGATGGGGACAGTCATGTTTTTGATGGGATGGGGACAGTCAGTGAAAAAAACGTACCCAGGTTGATATACACATCCAGACTTCAGCCCGCCAACTTTTTCGGGAATCCGCAAGCCTGACAGCAGAACCTTAACAAAGATATCCGTTCCATCCCTGAATAGAGCATACATTTATGAAATACAAATGATAGGTGTAAATCAAGCTAGGCCGTACGCACACAGGTGCACTTGCAAGCAGGCTTCCAATTTGAACTGAACAATGTTTAATTAGTACCTACCAAGCTATCGATTGGACAATGTTTGGCAGGTAGCGCTCGTTGAGCACCGCATCGCACGTTCCCCAATCAAGCGGAAATCTAATCTGCTAACTTTACATCACTACGTCTAGGGGCTGTAATGATAAGAATTATGAGAATTCTTTTAAATGTTTGGGTAACACAAGACAGCAGTAAAATGCAAATCAAATCAAATCCATTATTGGTTTGCAAACATGGGTATTAACATAGATGTTTTATTCTATGAGTCCTCTAGGTTCTACCGTCACATGGGCATGCAAATATTATTATTAAAACTCAAATTTAAGACATTGTAATTTTAAAATAACAGTAAGAAAAATAAATAATACAAGATACAAATTCATGACAAATCGTTTGAATTACAGAAAAAATGTCACAATAAGACGATAATGTCAACCAGGTTACACTAATACAAAAAGATGTCAAAGGTCACTCATTATCAGTGATAGGAATAGGTAGTGCCTATTTGCCAAAAGTTCGAAGAACAGAGACAAGAAACGGAGACTTCCTTAGGGCTAAAATTTTTCCGAGACATCTGTCCCGAAATTTCGAGACAACACATAAATACATTAAAAAAAAATGTTATTTGGAATAAGTAATTCGTCTATATTTACCTAAAGTTTGCGACTAGATATATCATAATAAAATAATAACATACACAGTCGTTACAACCATAAAATTTTCTGAATTTTTTTTTGGAGAACATTTTGTAAATGACTTGTTGATCGTAATACACAATGTTTGAATAAGAAGCAGTACACGTTTCGAAGTAAATATCTTCTTTCTAGCTCACTCTCGGCTACGTTTAATGAGATTTCTAAAGATCAAGTGTAAAAAAGTTCTAAAGTTCAAGTGTAAACTATCACATTTATAGACAAACTTTAGATAAATATAGACGAATTACTTATTCCAAATAACTCATTTTTTTAAATGTATTTAAGTGTTGTCTCGAAATTTCGAGACAGATGTGCCGGAAATAATTTAGTCCTAAGGAAGTCTCCGTTTCTTGTCTCTGTTCTTCGAAGTTTAGGCTAATAGGCACTACCTATTCCTATCACTGATCATTAGGGAAGTCGTCAATTGCGTAATAACTTTTTTTGTACAATATTTCGTTTAGTGCCCCTTTTAAATTTGAAAATACTCATAGTTTTAATAATATTAGGTACTAGAAATGCGTGGGGCAACGCCAGAATAACTTTTTTGAATTAGTGCTGTTTTACATTTAACTTGACACAATTCATTTAAATATTGAGTCCGTATGGGATTCCTTCTGACTGATGACAATTTTTTAAATAAATTTGGATTCCTTTTTGTAAATAAATCCGTTTCCAATTACGAGTATATAACGACGGAAATGTTAGTATTTTTTTCGATTTAAAATAAGGAAGACAGCTATCTGTGGTTTTGAGACCGCACATAGATCATACGCATCGTTTTTGCATCCTAAATACAAGCTCCTTATCAGTAGATTGCCCAAAAAAAATTACACCATACCGCAAAACAGAGGCAACTAGTTCATGGTATGCCATTAAAAGAGCCTAACTGTTGAATTTCTTTGAAAGTTGAAAGATATGGGGATAAGGCATATGCGGATTTCGATGATTAATTACTATTCCTAAGAACTTAGCTTTATTTGCTTCCTAAATATCACAGCCTTGGTAGGCAATACTAACGTTTGGGTCTTTGCTGCGTTGATGAAAGTGCATAACTTTTGTCTTACTTAGGTCTATTACTATTTATAATGTAATGTAAACAAGTATTGATGTCATTCTCATAATTATTATTATTTGTACACTTTATTACAGCTGTACTGTTATCTGCAAAGAGAACCATTTTGTTTGATGTTACTTTCGGGAGATTGTTAATATACATATATTAAAAAAGAGGCAGCCCTAGTACGCTACCCTGTGGGACACCATATCTTACGTGCCTCAGTTTTGATAAATAAATGGTTTCTAATTTTGTCTTTGGACATATTCTACAAATTTCTTTACATTGAAGCCTATTACTTAAGTACGATTCAATTAGTTGTAGGACGTTCCCTCTTATACCGTAAATATGTAATTTTTGTAACAGAATCTTATGGTCCACATAATCAAAAGCCTTGGTCATGTCAGTATAAATTGCACACATACAGTATTGATTCCCCTTTTATTCAGCGATTTAAAAAATAATTAAGCTTTTCTGGAATAAAAGCATAGTGATAATAACTATTGCAATATTATGTTATTACGTCATAAAGGTTTATTATAGCTACCAACAAAATTATGAACAGGGTTAAGAGCTACGTTTAGTAAAATACGGTATATCCACGGAACCTTCGACAAGCTATACCAAACTGCTTTAATGAATGTTTTAAAACGAACATTCGCATGGCCTAGTTAGAATTACCTACCTCGTTGTATTGTGTAATTTTTTTTAAGCTAAAAGCTTATTCGCTCTGTTCTTTGTTTTTTTTTTCAATTATGATATATTTCTCAGGCATACCGTGCAAAATTCTTGTGCATTTGACGACTACGTAAAGAAGTCCAGATATCCGCGCCGTCCGCGAGAAATTTCTTCCCCGACCCACTGCGTCGGATCTCTAGATCCGACGCGGTGGTTCGCGGTGGGTGGGATCTTCTAGGATTCCATTCCGGGATCCCGGTCGTATTTTAGTCCTGAAATTTTCGGGCTAAAATTTTACTAATCTCGGGATTTGCGGGATTAATACCTACATACTCGTACATATAAATAAGAAAAAGTGATTTTTCTAAAATTACTAAACAGGAAATAAATTTCGTTGACGCTAATTTCAGTCGAGGATATAATTTGAAACTTAAACTTATGCGATTCCTCCAACTACCATCGCGCTTTTTCAGCCCCTGCATATTTAAGTAACAATTTGGGAATCATGCTTGGAGATAAAACCTTGGATGCATTGTTATTTATATTAGATTTTATTTTCGCAGTTTAAATAACTAATTCATAAAATCTCTCGTTAATTCAATTTACAAAAACTATGTGCATATAGTATATAATATGCTATATGTATATAATAGTTTTTGATATAGGTTAACCTAAATAAGTCTAAGTTGATGTTTTGAAAGTTTTATTGTTACGGCCTTATTCATAAAAAGTTATCGAACATCTAAACACTTACTAAAGTCTGGTTTTTCATGGAGAAACCACACTTTAGCAACTGTTTAGATGTTCGATAACTTTTATGAATATGGCTTTTATTTTATAATACTTGATTGACATCACATTATAATTTTAATTTCCCCTTCTTGGACTATAATGTTTTCCTTTAATGAGTACGTGAGTGAGGAGTGGAATGTGGTGTAACAGGGTGCAACTCCTGCGATAACACACATGTACTTATAGCTAGTTTCTATATGGCCCCATTGAATCGAAACTCTTCACATGAATCTTTAGTAATATTATAAAGAGGTATTTGTATGTTTTTGTTTGTTTGTATTGTAGGTAAGTATGTATGTAAGGGTTTTTTTTTTGGGTGGGAAATCATCAAATAACATCTCCCGCTCTGGGTGGAGCAGGAGGGCGTGTCAGACTTTTACTGACTAAAACCCAGCCGTGTCCCTCAGGTGCCTGTGTGCCAGGGGCCGCGGTATCTCTTTCGAACAACCCGCACCCCTGGCAGGCATCGCCGCTTGCGGACCCCACCAGTTGGTGCTGACATCTCTTTGAGGCGCGCGTGGAACCCAACGCGCCGTTAACCCGGTCTTGGTCCTTACCGGACAGCGAGCTGCCCATTACTCGCCGTCCGCAAGCCCGCGCCCAGAGCGTCTCCTGCGGAGGCGAGGGCCGTGAGGGCGCATATACTGCCTCTCCGTCACGTACGCCACCTCTCTCTTCGCGATCATTACTGCTTCGCAGAAGAAGGTGACGGCTACCCATGCACTCTCGCTCCGTATTATTGCCTGGACCAGGGGGCCTACTCTCTAACTCCGTCAACGAAGATATGGACCCGTCCGAAACTTCTTAGTGAATCCTACAGCCAATTAACTAACTTTTTTGGACATGCAAAACATATCGTAAGTAGGGACAGCTGTCAAATTGTATTGTCATTCATTCTTAGTTCGGGCTCCAAACTAATCTTCAGTCCGTAAGTAATACGGAGTAGGAAACGCCCGTTACTTTGACCTAAACGACATACTTCGTGCTTAGGGAGTAAGCCCCCAGGGCCGGACGCGAGAGATCGTCGCCGCCGATCGTCTCCACGAGGACACGGCGGTGCTCCGCCCTTCCTCCCGCCTTATCCGAAAAAGGTTCCTACGTTCCGAAACAGCCGTGTCCGGTGAGGACCTGCGTCAGGCGGCAGGTGAGGACGCCGTGCCGCCTCTCAAGCCACTCCTCAAAGAGGGGACTTACCGCCGCTATCGTGGTGTGCCCAGCAGTGGGTTGCGACAATCGCACTCTCCATGTCGCCATGAGAGTGCAATCTTGGTGCATTTTTAATAGGTATAAAATAAATGGTCATGTTTTAAAATGAGTTAAAGCTCCTGCAGACAGGCACGACTCTAATAGACCAATTTTCATAGAAATTTAATCCAGGTTGTAAACTATCTGTGTGCCAAATTTCATCCAAATCTGTTCTGTAGTTTTTGCGTGAAAGAGTAACAAACATCCATCCATCCATCCATCCTCACAAACTTTCACATTTATAATATTAGTAGGATTGAGAAAGTACCCCCTGTAAGTTAGGGGTATAAGGGTGAAAAATACTTGAAAACTTCAAGAAAAATCCCGCGCATAATCCCTCATACCCTGTGAACGTGTTCTAACCAAAACAAATAGACTCCTTCCAATAGACAAAGAACCGTATATCCCAGTCGCATGTATCATGTAAAAACTAGCGCAGAAACATTCGCACGACAATCGCACGACGCCCGCACGTCGCCCGCACGTCGCCCGCCGCCGGCCGGGCTTCTAAGCAATAATTGTAGGGAGAAATAATAACGCCGACACAGCGCGGCCCGTATCCGCTTGCAATAAAAATGTAAAACGTGCCCGATAAGCGACTACGCGAAAGGCTCAAATGTGAAACGGTAGTGATGTGACCCGCACTGGTGCATTGATATCGATAGTCTCGATGAGCGAGTTTGTGAGGGAGAGAATTTAGCGAGAGAAAGGTAGATTAAGGTGGTAGCTCCAGGGTACCCCGCATAAAACTTCAGAAAATTTTAATTTCGTGCTAGAGCTTCCACCTTGAATTGAATGCAATAAATTGAATGCTTATTTACAAGATTTTGATTTTGCTGACATCAGTTTATTAACAGTGTTTTATTGGAGCTTGTAACCACACAAGAAGGAAAACACACAATAAACACGTTATTACGTGTTTTAGCTATATTCTATAAGAAGCATTGCATCAGTAAAAATTTTGTTAGCATGTTCTGTTCATTAAATCCAAAACTTCAAAGCTAGATTACACCTTCATTTACAAAACGTCATCAACGCAAGCAGCGACATCGATAGAAGTAAGTAACGCAGGCCCAGTGTGGGTTGGTCCGACGGTGACGGTTGAGTCGACATACATAAATGATTTAAAAGTACCAATACTTAGTTTGAAGAACTTGAATGACCTAGAATAATACTACAAACCGACTGACTGAATATTGGAGTTTGCTACGGGAGACACAAACAAGAGTAGCATAATTATCGTAATAAAGAAGAAATCATCGATATGACATATCAAAGCCGGACAACCCTACACCGCGGACTGTTTGAGTTTTTATGTCCGGATCAAACCGCTAGGTATTTTGTCATACAAAATATAAATGTTGCATACTTCCTTCCTTCATTGGTGGGTTATCTAAATGATTAATTGTCGGGCTCCTACCGGTATGCCTGGCTTTCAACGGGCTAGACAAATAAGAATAAGTATTAGCTTGAATAGCGGGCGAACTTTGAATAACTGGCTTCTTTGTGTCGTTAGTTAGTTACACGGTATTTTACAAGGCTGCATGGAATTGTTTCATTGTTTATGATAATTAGTTACCTGAGGTTATTGATAAACGATTTTTTTTTCTGTAAGTAGGTTTGTACAAATACTGTTGCACGTCGTTCATATTTTAAAAACTAGATGAGGTGCCGCGCTTCCTATCTCATTACTCTGATAAGAAAGCCCGAAACAATCGCTGAGGTCATAGTCTCTTTAAGATCTAGATCTTTTGAGGACCATATAGATTGGTGTCTGAAAGGAATGGTTGAGGAAAGAACCACATAGATTTGTGTGAACCTGTTCAGTCAGTGCACGCATTTATCGTCTAGCTCTGAGGCGTATGTATTTGCATAACACACGAAAAGGAGGAATTACTTTCATTCTGATAGTTCAACAATATTCATTACGTTATTTACTTTGTCAAACTGACAAATTTTTCGAACATATGAAGCAATGAATTAGCAATGGCTATCCTTTATAGTGATTCAGACTCTGATTGATAGGCTGCAGCAATTACGGAGCTCAACGATTCGACGAACAATACCAAAAACAGGACATTTTGATAGGCCGGATAAATTACTCTAACTGTCAGATTATCAATAAAAATGAGACGGAGAGGAAAAGAAGTTACCCACTCAGTCATAACGAGTTCAATAATGTATGGTGACTGTTGAAAATGAGAGGAGTAAAATAGCATCATCTGTCTAAGAAAGTGACGCTAACTAAGGAGAATAGATACTGAGAGTGATGGCGGCTCATAGAGATATATGGAAGATGAAGACTTGCTAAGATCCAGTGCGTGAAAAGTTCATCCCGCGATATTTTTATGTCCGAGCAATGTGGACTTTTGTGGGTAAAAAAAAAATCTCTGCAATTATAGAGATGTCTTTATACAATATTGGTTTCTGAATCTCCTCTAATAAGTGGCGATTCAGAAACCAATATTGTTACAGTAAACGAAAGGAAAGTGATTACTCATATCAGTAACAATATTCAAAATAGTTAATGACTGATAGAGAAGTAGATATGGAAAAAAAAGACATTGCGCCGACCCCAAATAAATTAGCATAACAGCAGAAGAATGATGAAGACTGACATACCCATAAAAGTGTCAGTAACAGCGTTGCATATACACCTACAGCCTACAAAGTGTCAGTAACAGCGTCACATATACACCTACTGCCTACAAAAGTGTCAGTAGCAGCATCGCATATACACCTACAGCCTACAAAGTGTCAGTAACAGCGTCGCATATACACCTACAGCCGACAAAGTGTCAGTAACAGCGTCACATATACACCTACTGCCTACAAAAGTGTCAGTAGCAGCATCGCATATACACCTACAGCCTACAAAGTGTCAGTAACAGCGTCGCATATACACCTACAGCCTACAAAGTGTCAGTAACAGCGTCACATATACACCTACTGCCTACAAAAGTGTCAGTAACAGCGTCGCATATACACCTATAGCCTACAAAGTGTCAGTAACAGCGTCGCATATACACCTACAGCCTACAAAGTGTCAGTAACAGCGTCGCATATACACCTATAGCCTACAAAAGTGTCAGTAACAGCGTCGCATATACATCTGCAGCCTACAAGTGTCAGTAACAGCGTCGCATATACACCTACTGCCTACAAAAGCATTATTTATTAAATTCCAGTTTTAAATTGCACAAAGTTAACCATTTATCCAGGCAAACCTAAAGAAACCAGAAGAACAACTTTAGAATACCTCCACGAGGCCACGACCTAACCGCCCCGAGCCTGACCAAATCGTTAACATATATACCATCTAATTCGAGTGGTTACCAACAAAATGCGCCCTAATATTAAGGCGAGCGAAGCTACCGACTTGCAGGCCATTATTACACTCCACAATCAAATTGTAAGTAATTTCAATAAATATCGCTACTGCAGAACCTCGCTATACTTACTGACCCTTTATATAGGCTACTAATAAACAGTTCGGCATCACGAGAAAGCGGATCGATCTTAAAATTGATATGTTTATTATGACTTTCTCACGATCCGTGGATAGACGAGGGTTTTGTTCAGTTTTTTGCCTTTTAGGTCAGGACTGTGAGCTGATTTTTAGTGCTATCGCGTCGTGGCTTCATCTAGCTAAAGGTTGAAATACCTATTCTGGTAAAGTTGTTTCGTTGCTGGACTTTTATTATTGATAGCGGGATCAGCAGTGTTACCCATTTCCAATCTTCCATTTCTCAGTTGTAATATTAACAACAGAATATGGACACAGGTAAATGGAACCAATTGAAGAATCAACTAGGATATTCTTTTTTAACAAACGCTTGACTAATTACGATGCTAAGCGACCTCTTTACAATCTATTTCTAGAATACATAACATTGAAGTGTGTGTTTGTAATGTGAAATGTCAAAATAACAGCTTTTTACAAAATGCATCTGAAAGTACTTATAACATTTTTGTTTACATGTTTGTCTATCTGTCTGTTTGTTCCGGCTAATCACCGAAACCGGTGGACCGGTTTTGACGTAAGTTACACTGTTAGACAGCTCATGTTATAAGGGGTAACTTAGACTTGGCTACTTTTGTACAGATGGCACGTTCCCGTGGGATAAATTCTGACACCCACTCGGGCGAAGATAAGGACAGAAACTTAGTTTTGAAATATGTTTAGTGTCACGCTAGTTTACGCGGTCACGGGTTATTGGGTGCCCAGAGAATTCTAGTCATCAGATGACCAAATCTATCATCCGGCTGTGCTCCTGCCTTCCTTCCAACGAACCCTCCAAAATGTCGGGAGAAATTAAACCTTTCACTTTTCGGTTTGTCGGTTTCAATTTCTTTGGGGTTGCTAGTGATGGCCTGTCGTAGTGCCAGCCTGTTGATGTGGAGACATTGTGCAGTCTGAAGTGTAGAGGAAGCGCACAGGATTTTCCGTTGACACACCTTGGTCACCGACTTTAAAAAAGTAACATAATTATAGAGTATTTATTTGAATAATGTAGACGGCCGACCCCCACGCCTTAGTAAAATATGAACGAATAAAATCAGCTCACAGGCTACGTCATAAAGGTCATCGTGTAAATCTTATCATGGAATTGCGGTTGACTGTACATACTTGGCGACAGTTTATGAAGATAACAAACAAAATAAGAATATCCTACAAATGTCTGCAAAACAAGTCGTAATGCAGCAAATGTAATGATTTAATAGCCAGTAAGACAGTTAGTAATTTACCCGATTACCCGTGGCGAAAGCTAAAAACGATTTCAGAATTATATTTTGAAGACTTCATTTAGCAGTACTTAGCATAATTTGAATAATTTAAATTGTATGGTGGGCACTCGGGACAGGCGTCCTGCAACTACTGCGTATATTTCTCAAATGTGAATCTAGCTGATTACCTTAAACTACCGAAGCTAGAAGGTCATAGGACCTTTGCATTCAATGTAGGTATTATATTGTAAAATCGATGCAGCGAGGAAGATAGCTATCGATACAGTTAAAATAAAAACTATTGACGGCGAACGACAAGATTTTAATAAAGCAAAAACTACTGATTTAACAGCGGATACGGTGTCAGAGCGACCGTGGCGAGCGATCAAATTCACCTCAAGTTACTGGGTAACAAAGAATCGTTAACATTAAATTATTGTATCTACTGAACTCTGTAATTGTAGCACTGAATATTATGGCAGACTTTTAAAGTATAAGAAGTTTTAAAGCGTCAAGCAAGTGACGCTTTGAGCTAGGAATAAGGAGTTCTGACGCAAGAAACGTGTAGTTTCGGCCGAAGTTACGAGCGATTCCTAGTCCGTAGCTGTAAAACATAAGATTAGTTCGGAACCCAACAAAAGAATGAAAGACAACACGATTTGACAGTTGTCCCTCCCTACTCCCGCTGTGTAAAATTAATTAATCGGGTGTATGATTCACTTCGAAGCTTCGAACTACGTTCGGGCAGGCCCGTATCGATGCCGGACTTATAAGTAGGCCCCTGAGCGGAAAAACAAGGTGAACTTTCGCAAGGAACTCTGTTTGGCGGTATAAACTTCGTAAGTAGAAAACTGTAATGAATATAGTGTGTTTTAGGATAACATAACATCACGCCTTGTTTCCCCGTTGCGCAGAGATGTTCACAGCCACATTTCGCCAGTTATGTTTAAGTCCCATGTACCTAATAGGGGGCGAGCCTATTGCCATCCAGCGGGCACGAATTCAGATTCCGGGCTGCTACTGAGAAATTCCAGACAGAATAAATCCAATAATAGTGTGTTTTACTTTGTGTCGGTATTTTTCTCTCACAAAGCCATACCTGCCAAATGACGAGCAAATATGGATTTGCTCAACGATCATGCCATCAACAACTGTTGATTGCATCATTGCATGATCGCTGGCGAGGTTCATTCCTATGATCGCTAATTTGATATGATTACAAGTCGCCAGCCGCTCTATTACAGGCCATGCATACTTGCATTACACACCGTTAGGGACAATTTGTCGTACAATGCAACATGTTTTTATTAAAATTTCGCTCCTATTGACAACCTGTCATTTCAACGGTCACGTTTGGCTAGCTTTGTATAGAAAATGTAGGAACCCAATATTAGCAATTTTTCTTTTAAGTTCTTGGCATCAAGCGTAGGTAGGTACCCATATGATTTCACGGACACATGATAGATGGTTGGATCGGTAACTGCCTATTATCAAGTACAAAGCGGTCCTTATGTTTTTTAACGGACTTTGGATCCTGATTTCTTGATGCGTGGTTTTTTAAATGCTGTAATGAATAAAACTTCATATTTTTGTTGGAAAACCTTTGTAGATATTAATTCCGAAAAATATAAGAGTGGGTTTTGATACTAAAATGGGAAACGTATGTTTTCACGAAACATCTATGAAAAGAAACTAAAATGTTGCAATGCACCTACTATTCGTTCGCACGTAAAAATATCGCGAAGGGATTTTTCGTACACTCGATCTTCAACGCAATGGCTAGTGCCCAGAGTTGAAAATCGAACAGTGAGTAAACAGTCACTGTTCGATCCAACAAACGTTCAACGTGCTGGGAGCTTGCCTGCACTCTGTTGGATTCTCAATGCTGCCGTCAACAAGCAATCATGCCCTTAACTCGTATTTGGTCGTTTTCTGATGCCACCATAATCAGAAAAAAAATCTCTATATTCTGTGTATGCAGTATTTTTCTACTATTTATGGAGGCCGAGAAAAAAAAACGCCGTTAACTTGCCTTGTTTGGTATGTTTACTACGCTAAAACGCAGGTAAGCAACATTACTAAACTAAAAAGAGACTAAGGGCTTATAATTTATATTTTTACTATAATTTTTACCATCCGTTGCATAACTAAATACGGTTTCAGACATTTATTTCTCAAAAAGAATACAATTCACTTAATATGAGAAATCTTAAAACTAAATACGAGAACTACTTATGAAGAAGGTAGGTATTCGTAAATAAATAAGTTAATTAGAAAACATACAATTTTTACAGTGTTGTGGGTAAAAGGAACAAGTGGGTGTACTATTAAATATCGATTCTTGAAGGCAAGTCAATAGCAATTTCACATTGAACTATTTATATGTACTGTAATGTTTCGAAAATACAGAGTAGGTATTCTAATTTTCTTTATATGTACTTAGCAAATTAATAAACCATAAATAATAATAATTGATGAGGATGTCAATTAAATTGAATTGTTGTGGTGGGTTAAATTTAAAACCTAAAGAAATCTTTTAAGATGTGGTGATTTGTAGTTCGTTTGAATAAAGTAAAAGACTGTATCTCTTTAATGTCATTCGGTAATCTTATATATAAAATTCTCGTGTCACAATGTTCGTTCCCGTACTCCTCCGAAACGGCTGAACCGATTTTGATAAAATTTCGTGTGCTTATCGGGTAGGTCTGAGAATCGGCCAACATCTATTTTTCATACCCCTAAATGTTAAGGGTGCTCCACCCCAATTTTTTTTTTGAATGCTAACTCAATATTCATAGTTAAGAAAGGACAACGTCTGTTGGGTCAGCTAGTTTATTATACAATTCTGCTCCTTCGTAAAGAATATTTTTCCTTTCGTAATTAGTTCGTGGTGGTCTTAAGCAAATGTTGTTTTTCCGTCTGGTACTACGTTTTTGTGTGCAAGCCTTTCATATTTTTCTGCGCTTTTTGGCCATAACTCGAAATATGATTTTGTTGTTTAACGGCATTATAGCTTGCTACGGCAGGATGCTCGAATCAACACCGAAAGTCGAAAATCCAGCCCAGTCCAGTCCATAAAATCCCACCGCGATATTTATACGTCCACGCAATACGCAACATATACATGACAAAAATTTGATTTGACACAAACAAACACCATACCTCACAGATTGTTATATGCATAGTTAAATATTATAATACGATATTTTAGTATGTTGACCCAAATAATTATCTACGATGTACCACAACATAATTATGACTGATCTCAATAAAATAAATTTACTTAATGAATGTTAATGATATGATTATTTAAAAATTGCTGATTGTAATTTGTATCATATTTTTATTTTTTTAGAATTAATTTTAGAATTAACTTTTTGCTGTGCCGTACAAGGTCCGTAGGTAAATGTACCCCAAACTACTACTCAAACTCAAACTCAAAGCATTTATTTCAATTAGACCATTTAAAGGTACTTTTGAATTGTCAAAAAGTCGACCAGTTGGAAAGTTGAAGCTAGTTGCCCATTCCAAAACGTAGATCTCTATGGAGAAGAACGGGCAAGAAACTCCATGGACACTCTTTTTAATCATGTTCAAGTATTACAAAAACTTGGGAACAATATTCTTGTTGCTTCTATATGTGAGAACAATGTAAAAAAAAAACAATTCTAAATATAAGATTTAAAATAAGCCATGGAAGTTAGGAGATGACCAGTCTCAACCGACGGCGCCCGTTCACGAACTTGACGCGTGGATCAGCACCATCCAGCTCAACCATTTTGTAGGGAACCGAATGATCCAACACACGCGCCACCATCAGCGAGACATTTAAGTGAGCATGACATACTCTCGACTGCCACGCTTTTTCAAGTCAACGTACATCAAAACAACATACCTAATTATTATACGGATGCATGGTACTCACATTTACAAAGTTTAAACAAAATGCTTCTAAATTATATAAAATTATAGTTTGCAATGTATTTGAGAAATTAATAAAATTTGATTTCCAAAAAGAAAGAAAAATATTTAACATCTTTTGAAATTTTAATAAATAATACTTGATTCAGTAAAAATAAAAACTTATTCGTAATGTCAAAAAATAAAAATAATAGGAACAGAAATGTTCATAATGTCAGAAAACATAAAAAAGGGGCGCATCTCTTCCAAATATGAAAATTTTAAATAGTAAGCCCAGGAGCCTGTGGAGTCGGACCAGCATTAAGCCAAGCATTTTTATCAACAATATAATCATCTAACTTATAATATGCTTGTCTAGATAGTGTGCGTTTAATGCATAATTTAAATTTATTTTCATTTAGTTCCAGAGTACCTTAGCTTTAAGCCAATTGTAAGACCTTTCAACATTATGGAATGGAAATAAAGATATGAATATGAATATCGTTGTCTAAATACCTGCCGTACTACCATAACTAACTTATTAAATTACCACGGTTAGATAATGGCGCTAAAAAACTACATAGGTATGTACCCTGAACTTTTGCGCATAGGTGTACGTAATAGAACACCCACATTTCGCCAGTTATTTTTTAGTCTCATGTAATAGGGCGTGAGCCTTTGGTCATCAACCGAGCTACTACTGAGCAATTCCAGTGAGAAAGACCCAATAAGACCAGCACCCTAATTGCGTAACTTACGATTCATCATAATTTGTTTCGTTTTGAACCAAATGGCTAAACCATTGCTTCATATGTTCGAAAAATGTGTCTGCTCAGCAACGTAAATAACGCAATGAACAATGTTGAACTGTCAAAATGAAACCGATTATGATTAATCGCGTGTTACGCAATTAGGGTGCTGAGCAAATCTGGTCTTCATGCAATTGCGACTACTAGATCAACTACCTACGTAATCAATTTTTTTTTTTTAAATGTATGTTGTTTTGAAAAAATATAAAAAAGTAATTACAGTAAAACAAAATAGTGATGCCCACGCTTCTGTACTTTATCCGAAGTCACATTGAAAGCGAAGCGGATTCGCATTTGTGATACACACCAAAACTCAACTCTCAATGCTAAAGGATAGAATGTTACTTTTCAGGGTTCCGTACCCAAAGGGTGCCGACGAAACCCTATTGTATTAAGCCTCCTGTCTGTCTGTCCGTGAAATTTTAACAGAGTATGTATTTCCATTGCCGCTACAACAACAAATTAAAATGAAGGGGGTTTCCATACAAGAAACGTGTTTTTTTTCGGCCTTTTTTGCCCCCTTCTTTTGCGTGTCTGCGTCGTACTTGGCCCGTATTTCTTTAATCAATAATTCTACCAAATTTTAATAAATATATTAATTAAAGAAGTGGGCTCGTAGCTAAATAAGGTCAGGATCAGGTAAAGCTCTATTGGTGAAGCGTCAATGCCTTTTCAATATAAAAAATAAAATAACAATGATTTAGGATTTCTCCATATAATAGAATATGTTAGTATTTCAAATTAAATAATAGGTCTTTACCTATGAAATTGCCGTTTTGTATGAAAAAATTTAAACGAATTTTTTTCATGTATTTTTTATTTGTATTAATCGAAGTAATCACCCATGCAATCAATGCATCTTTGCCATCGCAGTGGCAGTTTATTGATGCCCTTCTTAAAGAAATCAGCTGGACGGGAGGCAACAAATTCTTCAAAGGCATTTTGACTGCCTCTCGGGTATTGAATTTTTTTCCCGCCAAGAAGTTATCCAAATTCTGGAAAAAGTAGTAGTCTGTAGGCGCAAGGTCTGGTGAGTAGGGCGGATGACGGAGAGCTTCCAACCCCAGTTCTTGCAACTTGGAGACCGTCTGCTGTGGAGTATGAGGTCGCGCGTTGTCGTGCAGGAGCAGCGGAGACGAGCGATTGACCAATGCTGGTTGGAGATGTGCCAGCTTCTCCATCATTGTGTTCAGTTCTTCACAGTACACATCTGCAGTAATGCTCACCCCGTTTGGTAAGAAGCTGTGATGAATCACACCGGCGCTAGACCACCAAACATTGACCATCACTTTTCTAGGGGTAAGTTTTCGTTTAGGGCATTGTTTAGGTGCTGAACCAGGATCCAACCAACTTGCTGAGCGCTTGCGGTTATCAAACAGAATCCATTTTTCATCGCAGGTAACAATGCGGTTCAAAATTCCTTCATTTGTGTGTCTGTTGAACAGTGCAAGGCACGTCTCGACGCGTACTTCGCGCTGACGATCATTGAGTTCGTGGGGCACCCATTTGTCAAGCTTTTTTACCTTGCCAATTTGACGCAAATGGACCAATATTGTTTTGACGCTAACGTCGAAAGCTGCTGCTAATTCAGCCGTAGATTGTGTATCATCAGCTTCCACAATCGCCTTTAATTCGTCATTGTCGACCAAAGTCTTCGGACGACCGCGAGGTTCATTTTTCAGGTCGAAATTTCCAGAACGGAAGCGAGCAAACCAATAACAGGTGGTGCGTTGGTTTGTAGTGTTAGCTCCGTAAACGTCGTTGATGTTGCGTGCCGCTTGTGCCGCGTTGCTGCCACGACGGTACTCATATTCCATAATTACTCGAATTTTTAACGTATCCATGATGACGAAAAAGATTGAAATGCGATGAAAATGTAACACTAATCAATAAACAAATGACTACTTTTGGAAAAAAAAAACCATGTTTTTAAAATAAAATTAATTTGAAATTAGAATTCTTACCCAAACAAAAATTATTTTGATTTGAAATGGCCAGTACTGCAAAACGGCAATTTCATAGGTAAAGACCTAATATTTTTAACTTCTCAATTGATGAATCCTCGCACTACCTTATTGACGCAGCGCCCATATATCATAAACTTTCTTGAGTTTCTCGCAAGGGCCGATAGATGGCGTTAGCGAGTGCGGACAGCCGACAGCTTGCTGGGACCGTTCGAATAAGACGGTGTGTGCGCCTCAGCGCTCCGCTTTAAAAATTCCTTTTTTTGGTGAAATCTTGACGATACTCGTAAAATAAATGGACCTGCATCTGTGCTTCATTGTGAACTTATAGTGGAGTGTTGATTTTTGGAGTTCCAACCATCCCACCGGTGGATTTAAGAAGATTGGCTCGCCGGCCGGCAGCCCATACCTGCAACGCGCGCATGAACGAGGTATCTCCCCATCTCCCTGGGTCTGAGTGGGATCTCTGGATTGTTTAGGTCCGTGGGCATGTGTTGCTGCAACTAATTCAGCGGTATTGGTTTGTCGAGGATTCGTCAATAGGGATTCATCATTTCATAAATTGGCATAAAGCCGTCACAAAGGTGCAGGCTATTTACACGCCTCACCAGCTATGGTTGCCGCGGTTGGTCCATGGATGGGTGACCATCTTTACATACCAAGACCCGTCCGTGCCTCAGAATCTCGGCTGTCCTCTATGGATCTTTGATAGTCGTTGTCAGAAGCCTGAAAGTCTGACAACCAGTCTTACCAAGGAGTATCGTGTTACCCAGTAACTGGGTTGCGGCGATCAGATATGTAAATACTGACAGACAGTTGCATCCGTTTAGAGTGGCAGCCGACCCCTACATAGTTGTGAAAAGCCTGAGCAGATGATGATGATACAAATGAAAGATGTAGTACAGTAAGTACCCAATGTGTAATATGGTTTGTCCATCCCATCGTCAGTGACAGCACAGGTCGGAATGTTATTGGGATTTTCTATCAGAAATTTCTCAGAAACAGGCTGGAGTCTGTATTTGAGCCTGATTGATGGAAATAGTCTGGCCCCAGATAATGCAATCTCGAGTTCTCGTTTATTTGATTTATTACTAGCATCCGCCGGCGGCTTCGCCGCGTGGAAGTCGGAAATTATCCCGCGAGAACATAATACCGGGAAAAAGTATCCTATATGTTAATATAGGTTATAATCTATCTGTGCGCCAAATTTCATCCAAATCCCTTCAGCCGTTTTTGCGTGAAAGAGTAACAAACATCCATCCATCCATCCATCCCTCCATTCTTACAACTTTCGCGTTTTATAATATTAGTAGGATTATTTCCATTATTGCCAAAACGCATAACTTATTACATAAGTGATTTTAGCCCCACAACGGAAACCTCTCTGGGTTTATCTGTGATGGCGAGCCGCTCATTTCAATTTAAAAAGAAACATCTATTTATTGTAATAAAGTTTAGGTATTCATGATTTAAAAAAAAACGTTATTTCAAAAAGTAGGCGAAATGTTGGTTTCCATAATCTCGGAAACGAGATGTCGCAGACGACATCCTGTTTCCGAGATTAAGGAAACCGTCATCGAGATTTCGCCCAGCAGTCACGTCTGCAGGGTGAGATGTGAGATCTGAGTAGCCCCAATCTCAACTAGAGAATTATATCGCGGATTGGGCCGGAGATAACCTACTAGGAACTCCTTCTTCTATGGTTCGGCCGACTGAGTTTTGTCCTATATAAAAAAATCCTGGGTCGTCTCAAACAATATGCTTCCTTCGTCCCAAAATATAATTTTAATTATTTTGTTCCCGCTTCGTCCTATTTTATATTCTTTACGGCCTTGCATGTGACAAACTTACTAGAGAATGCATTCCCTATTATGTAATATTTTTGAATACTCAAGTAATTTCTTTGAACATTTGTCATTATTTTTTCTGGCTTATAATCTATAACTGTGCGACACCAAACTGATGGTTCTACGGTGTCCTACTTTTCACGTAACAAGCGAAACGTAATTGTTGACACCTCTATGACGTAAACACTCGCGATTTTATGAAGGTATTGTAGTTTTTCCAGACTCTTCAAAGTCCGCTTACAGTCGCACCTCGCCTGTTTTAATTCATAATAATTTGTGGCGAGTATCGGCTACCGAAACAAAAAGCAAGAAGCGCAGGGGCATATTATATTTTTATAATTCCTAATAAGGGAGTGCGCTTGCTTGCGGCGCGTACTCAGACCCGGATCGACGTAAAATTGATCTTTATATGGTCAATGTTGCTGATATTAGTACCTATGTTTAGATCATTTAATTTATTGAAGAGAACTTATCGGCTGTATCTGAAGAGGTTTAAATCATAGTGGAATAAACTATGGTTATTATAATATTCGTCCTCAGCCCCACTACACACTGCCAGGTACTGTGAAATGATATAATTTATACAGGGTCAAACTAAATTAGCTAGTGATACTCCGCAGACATGGTGGGTATATATTATATACCTATCTAAACCAAATCTAAAAAGTATAAGTATGTATAACGTATAATATGGCGCCAGAAATCGGCTATTTTAATTATCATACTTTTGATATACCCAGTGTCACTCTCACAATTGAGACCAATCTAACGACGGCGACGCCTCTCAAGCTAAAATACATCAAGCCGTTTAAGCTACAGAGCGCGACAAAGAAACTCCAGAGGTCAATTCTAAAAAATGTACCTACTCTTTTCCATTTAATATCAGCCACGATGAAAATCTGTGGGTCCTTATTTAAAAGCTGGAACAGTAGTGTCAATCCAACACTCTTCGCGGAGACCATGCTCTTTTAGCAAAGTTGGCCATGGCTTGTGTGAGTGAAGGTAAAGAGTCCCCAACTATAGGCTGAACCAGTGGTGTCAACTAAACACCCTTTGCGAAGATTACGCTTCTTTAGCAAATTTGGTTGCGGCTTAGAGTGAGTGTCCTCCCCACACTCACTCTAAGCCGCAACCAACTTTGCTAAAGAAGCGTAATCTTCGCAAAGGGTGTTGAGTAAAGGTTGTATTTTCATCATAGAACCTTACGTTTACTGGCAGCCAATGATTGGGTTGTCTATGATGGAACAGCCAAGAAGTATAACTTTTGAATTTGAGAATAGTTTGACATAGGTTTTGTTCCGGCAGATGATTTCGATTATACGTGGAGTCCCACGAGCAAAAGCTCCCCGGCCAAGACAAAATCTACAAGTCCACTATTCGCAAGAATTTTTAAACTCTCTTAATCCATCCGAACTGCCACCTCACGAAATGCTATTGAAAATCGGAAAGCCTATCACGATTTTAAGAAATTTAAGCCAACCTAACCTGTACAATGCCACAGGGTTACTAATTAATGATTTAAAAGACAACTTAATCACAGCGACCATTCTCATCGGACCAGCAGCAAATTGCCGTTTTGCAGTACTGGCCATTTCAAATCAAAATAATTTTTGTTTGGGTAAGAATTCTAATTTCAAATTAATTTTATTTTAAAAACATGGATTTTTTTTTCCAAAAGTAGAAATTTTTTTATTGATTAGTGTTACATTTTCATCGCATTTCAATCTTTTTCGTCATCATGGATACGTTAAAAATTCGAGTAATTATGGAATATGAGTACCGTCGTGGCAGCAACGCGGCACAAGCGGCACGCAACATCAACGACGTTTACGGAGCTAACACTACAAACCAACGCACCACCTGTTATTGGTTTGCTCGCTTCCGTTCTGGAAATTTCGACCTGAAAAATGAACCTCGCGGTCGTCCGAAGACTTTGGTCGACAATGACGAATTAAAGGCGATTGTGAAAGCTGATGATACACAATCTACGGCTGAATTAGCGGCAGCTTTCGACGTTAGCGTCAAAACAATATTGGTCCATTTGCGTCAAATTGGCAAGGTAAAAAAGCTTGACAAATGGGTGCCCCACGAACTCAATGATCGTCAGCGCGAAGTACGCGTCGAGACGTGCCTTGCACTGCTCAACAGACACACAAATGAAGGAATTTTGAACCGCATTGTTACCTGCGATGAAAAATGGATTCTGTTTGATAACCGCAAGCGCTCAGCAAGTTGGTTGGATCCTGGTTCAGCACCTAAACAATGCCCTAAACGAAAACTTACCCCTAGAAAAGTGATGGTCACTGTTTGGTGGTCTAGCGCCGGCGCCGGTGTGATTCATCACAGCTTCTTACCAAACGGGGTGAGCATTACTGCAGATGTGTACTGTGAAGAACTGAACACAATGATGGAGAAGCTGGCACATCTCCAACCAGCATTGGTCAATCGCTCGTCTCCGCTGCTCCTGCACGACAACGCGCGACCTCATACTCCACAGCAGACGGTCTCCAAGTTGCAAGAACTGGGGTTGGAAGCTCTCCGTCATCCGCCCTACTCACCAGACCTTGCGCCTACAGACTACTACTTTTTCCAGAATTTGGATAACTTCTTGGCGGGAAAAAAATTCAATACCCGAGAGGCAGTACAAAATGCCTTTGAAGAATTTGTTGCCTCCCGTCCAGCTGATTTCTTTAAGAAGGGCATCAATAAACTGCCACTGCGATGGCAAAGATGCATTGATTGCATGGGTGATTACTTCGATTAATACAAATAAAAAATACATGAAAAAAATTCGTTTAAATTTTTTCATACAAAACGGCAATTTCATAGGTAAAGACCTATTATTATGTTTGGTTGGCATTGACCTACGAAAACCCATGGGCAATTATAAATGTTGGTTTATCACGAGTTGGATCAACCGAAAAGCAGATTATTTTGTTACCGCGGAAAATAAAACAACTTCAAACATTGTATACAGGGAAGCTTTAAATTAAATACCTATTTAACTTAGATAACTACCTAAATGAAATTTTATAAAATTCTGTCACCCATAGTCTGAAACCTACAATGTCAGCGAGTAACACTTATGGGCTGTATCTTCAAAATCCACGCAGACGAAGTCGCGGGCGAACTGCTGTCATCAATAAAATAACTTTTTTGTTTTATCATGTTTAGATATCACTTCAGTCTGCCTAATTCTACTAATATTTTAAATGTGAAAGTTTGGAAGTTTGGATGTTTGGATGTTTGTTACTCAATCACGCTAAAACGGCAACGGATTTGGATGAAATTTGGCACACAAATATTTTATAACCTGGATTAACATATAGGATACTTTTCAACCCGGTAGTACGCTCCAGTGGGATGATTTCCGAAATCCACGCGGGCGAAGCCGCTGGCGAATGCTAGATTCATATTAATATGTTCAATCGTAGTAGTATATCAAACACACATAATATTCTCATAAACGTATAATCGAAGTAATATGAATATGAACTACAAATTGAAATAAAACATATAACGGGATGGAACCCACACGAAGCAAAGTATACACTTCTTCTAGAAAATAATAGTTTAAAAAACTTAAAAACACGCTTTAAAAACCAAACTAAAAAAGGAGAAAATAATTTAATTCAATTAAAAAGCGTGGGGTGCTTTTTGAGGTATTTTTATAATCAATTAATGTCAAGCACCCCCTTGAAAGCACCTACGTTCGAACCCCGCGATGGACGGATAGCAAGTTTTGTATTTTATTGTAATGTTTTTTTCTAATAGTACGAGTATATAGATAAACAACAATACAAAATAATATTTCAGAATTGTTAGTAACAGTATGGTTGGTCTAGAGTTTGATGATGCGACATGCAAAGCAACTGATTCAGGTTCGATACTGGCAGACTGGCTATTGGGAATTTTTGTGTTTGTGAAATTTTATTTTTGTCTAAGTTGTACTATTTAAGTAACTTTTTATTTTTATATATTGTTATAACTAGTAGTTTTGTATAAAAAATTAAAGAAGCATAATTTATTTTATTAAAATTTATTATAAAATAAAAACTTAACTATTTAACAGTGTATTTATAACTGTAACATAAAAAAAAGTTTGTATCGCTTCACTGCTAAATAATTAACTTACAACAACTACTTATAATGGTTGAGCATTACCTACCTACCTTTCAAACTAGTAGAATAATTTTCATAATTAACGAGTGAAAAAACATGTCATCATTAGTTAACATTCTAATGAATAAACAATTTACAATTTACATCTCTCGAAAGTCATAAATATTATCTACCTTCAATAATTACTATTAAATTAATATAAATCACAATAATGAAATAGTGAGGTCAAATGATTTATTCTTTAGTTATTTCAATGTATCAATGTCGACACTTTATTTGATAAACCAAACGGGATTACGGGACCAGAAATATATAGGATGATCGCAGTTAGGACCCACTTACCTATTTACTATAAGTCGAGTCGTAATTTTTATGTTAATAGGGGCCCTCCCCTATTAACATAAAGGGTCATCCCCTGATGACCCTCACTGAGAATTATTTGCTGTAGGCGGCTTCTCATTTGAGTTACCATATTCCAGCCCATATACCTACCGCGCATCAATTCCCAAGTCCTTATGAATTCTTGTTGTAGATTAGCCTTGCTTTTTAATTCACTTGAGTCCCAATTTATTTTTTTAAGATCCGGACTTTTAGCTGGCCAGGCTATAACATCCTGTGAACTTAGCTACTCCTTCACCATTCGGCATCGATGCACAGCACAGTTATCGTGGACGAAATATATTTGGCCTTCTGGGTACGCAACACGCACTGTAGGCAACATAACCTCCTCCAATATTTCAAGATATTTTTCCTATTCATGCGCCCGCCTACTTCTGTTAATTCGCCCGGGCCCATAGATGACATCCCTCCCCAGTAACCTGAAAATAAGTTTTTTTTTAGTAACATAATATTAGTTTATTAGCTGGTAACTATAATGTTTAAGATATTGTGGTGATAAACATTGCCAAATAACAGCTTAATTTTTCATAATAATGTCGATAAAATTAAATCTGTCAAAACATGGGAATCTATAATTTATTTACTTTTAATAAAGCTGTTTATTCACCTAATGTTATTCTACCACTGGACCTGTTCGGTAATATGTTTTGTGGATTGTAGCGTTCGTTAGGTTTCCGCCATAGTATTTTTTTCCCATCATTATCGGACTTAAAAGTTTTTTCATCCGTGAAAATAACTATGTTATTTTCCCAGTCAAAGTCCATAAGCTCCTGGGCGAACCGAACTCTTGCTACCCGATGAGCTTCTGACAGTTGAATTTTCTTCGCTGGACGATAATTGTGAAGGCCTGCTGCGTGCAAGTGCCTCTGCACTGTGGCGATTGAGATGCCGTGTCGTTGAGCACTTGAGCGAGTGGTTGCGAACGGCGATTTCAAGTGAACATTTACGATATCACGGTGGCGTCCACACTGGTTTGTATAGATGCCTGAACATCTCCGCCTAAAAGGTTTTGACTTCACATCACCAGTATCCAAATAACGTCGCACCCACAAGCGCACCGTTTTTCTCTGTGTAGAAAATACATTTAAGTTAGTCGATCGAGTAACAAAGTTTACAAACTTTCAATTTATTTTTATTAGATAATATTCGATTTACCGCTATGCCCAGCTGTCTGGCAATCCCTTTAATGCTTGCATTTTGTTCGTAAAGAACCACAATTTTTGTTATCAAGAAACTATCTATCATTTTATTTTAATTGTTTTTAACACAAACACGTTTATGTAGTATGTGAAAGGTGAAACCAAACTAGACTCATCAGACGGTAACCTCTAATAAATTAGTAAAATGTTTGCATATCTACCCTCAATTATTAACAAACTTTGCATTCGCTGCGAGTTCATAATATATCGATTAGACAGAGACAGAATTATAACCAAAGTAGATTGATGATTTTATCGCACTGAAAACTACCTAACTAGCCTAGTTGGTAAGAGCTCGCGGTAATCAAAGGATAACCAATGATTCTATGGTTCGAATCTCGGCCGGGCAATTGAACACTTTTTGTATTATTCTTAAGGATGTAAATGTTTGAATTGCAAAGTTGTAGCAAAGTTTTTAATACAACTGGGGTACCCAATTGATGCAGCCCACTGTACATAATCTGTGATCTCATAGGCACCCAAACCAAACATCACAAAGTTGTCCTTCAGCTATTTCATTGGATCCGGCGTTTAATGAACCACCTAGGCGTCCAATTAGTTGGCTAATTTAACCAGATGGCTGCGACTTATATACATTTATTGTAGTTTGTAATTCATATTACTTCGGCTTAATGGTATATGAGAATATGATGTGAGTTTAATGTACTGAAAATAAACCTAAAAGTATTCGGCGAAATATGGCTTGATTGAATTTAGGTCTTCCTAGTTTTTCTTGAGGCTCCCATTCTACCTATAGAGACACTCGACCATAAACGAAATCGAACATATTGTAAGACTTATCTCAGAAGGGAATCACAGAATTTAAACAACAAAAAAACTTTTTCAAAAAGAAAACAACCGACTTCCAAAAAAACACTACAAAGTGAAAAATAACTTTAATTTCGGAAGTCGGTCTCTTTGGAGCTGTATTTGAATTTTTTGTCACCGCCTTCCGAAATTAAAGTTATTTTTCACTTTGTAGTGTTTTTTTGGAAGTCGGTTGTTTTTTTTTTTTAAGTTTTTTTTTTCACTTTTTAGTGGTTCACATGCGCTTGTGACTCCGGTGCCTCGTTCAAGACTGCCTCATGTCGGTCGTTAAGTCAATTTGTTAAACAGACAATTAATTAACTTCATTGTAAAAATGATTTGATAACTGACAGTGACTTTTGACAAAATGACACAAACGTAACTCGACTATAACAAGACCTATCCATGAACAGTTCACTAAAAAATTACTAACATAAATCTACCCTCACTTAGCTATGTCATGTTACAATATTTATATGAATCTAATTTCCGCCATCCGCTTCGCCCGTGATAGATTATTTTCAAATTTATAACCGTTTTGGTGATTATTTTGGGTACATTTCAGTTTAAGAAGTTTGTGACAAGTTATATTTCTTTTATTCCTGTTAACTATAAACATATAGGAACTTAAATCCGATTAGATACCTACTAAAATGATTCTTTGTTATTGTGAATTTGAAAACCTAATAATAGTTTTGTTTTAAGGACAATAACAAGTAAGTCTAATATAATATTTATTATTATTTATGCATAATTTTTTTTTTATTTATTTAGTGATATTGATTTAAAAGTATAGTATTTTAATGTTCATTCGAGCCGTTGGTGAGTCATGTCGTCACTTGAATCACTCCACCTTGTTTACAATAACCGATGATATAAAAGAGGGAGCGATCGGTGGAGGGACACTTGCTATTTGGCGTTTGAGCTGTGCGGGACCTCTGGTAAACAAGGTTGGTGGTCAAGGGACCGAATAAGTGACTTGCAAGGAGTTGGTTGCTGGAAAAACAAATAGAAGTTAAGTAATTTGATACTATACTATAATTATTGCTTATTATAACAATGTTGTTGTTTAACTGCTTGACCGCCCACCGAATTTAATTAATTATACGTTGACCGCCCAATCTAGCAGTTAAGTTAGATTATTGTTAAAGTTTTAAATGGAATATGCATGTTATTTTCATGGCCATTGTGATTATTTTGCTAAATTCTGAATTCTCTTGGACAATGCTCCAAGAGGTAAAATTAAATGTGTTTAGGATAATGATTATTCGTGACAATGTAAGAAATGTGTTTATAAAATACCTACTTCAATACTGTTTCCATGGAGTTTCTTGTCTTTATTCTCCATGAAGAACTCATTTTGGAACGGTTGACTAGCTTTCTGATTAAATATTGACAAACCTTATTAAAAATAAATGTCTAGTCTTGTCTTTCTGTGCTTTACTTCATAAAATCTTTCTCTAACAACAATATTCTTATGAACCTAAATATACAGTAAATAGGCAGTGACCATTCCGATATTCAAAGATATTCAAAGCTTTATATTTTATATACAAGGTGTAATAGAATGGATGCAAGACCTGAAAGTAGTTTGTTCCTAATTGACTAATGAATCGATTTCAGTAACTTTTAATATGACTATTTTTTTTTAATTATGTATTTTGCCATACCACCACTGATTGAGCCAAAGAAAATTTAATCTTATTCCTGTAGAAATAAGACTCAATTTTAATGGTATAAAGTAATGCTAGCGTCGACACGTTTTTACACGCTTTATTACAGCTTCACTCGTATGTTTGTTTGTTTGTTTGTATGTAACCGACTCCTTTGAGCGCGATTTTGACCCACTTTAAACGGTCAGATTTCATTAAAACTTTGTAAACTTGTCGAGGACCGATGACAATTCAAAAATTTAAAAAAAATTGAGGAAAAAAAAACACGTTTTTGTAGTTAGCAGAACTAAAAAATAGAAAATAAATAATAGTTTAGAAAACTAAAAAACACGCTTTAAAAACCAAACTAAAAAAGGAGAAAATAATTTAATTCAATTAAAAAGCGTGGGGTGCTTGACATTAATTGATTATAAAAATACCTCAAAAAGCACCCCACGCTTTTCAATTGAATTAAATTATTTTCTCCGTTTTTAGTTTGGTTTCTAAACCGTGTTTTTTAGTTTTTTTAACTATTATTTTTCTTAATAACATCAGATAGATTTTTTTAAAAATAGTTTTGGTCATCGTATTATGCTTTAACTCAATACTCTAATTGGGGTGTATGAGGTCTTGCGTTAATTATGTTACTCGTTGTATATATACGTATACAGGAAAAGGTTTTATTCAGTGCGCAAAGTTTAACCATGAATTCAGCATACCATTCTACACCCCCCAGCGAATCGAAAAAATCTTTCGTCAGTTTTACAACAAAAAATCGGCTGTTTCATAGAAAAGTGCAATACCTTAGCGGTCAAAATGTATGGAACAGCTGTTTTTCGCTGGGGGTCTAGAATGATATGCTGAATGCATGGTTACAGTTTGTGCACGGGATAAAAACTTTTCCTGTATAATTATATAGGTACACTTATAGTGAAATAGAAAAATATTCTTAACATCAGAACTGGTATACGAACTGACATAGCCACGTATTAATTTGTTTTTGTTTGTTTCATAACAGATAGTGTGAGCTTACAATGGATCCAGCAATTGTGGAGAGCTTGCTAAAAGCCATACGAAATGCAGTAGCAACAAAGCATCAAGGGGAAGATGTCGTGGTGCCACCATTTGATCCAGATAAGACCGATAACGGCGCTGACAGCTGGTGTATCCATGTCGATTCTATCGCAAAAGACATTGGATGGAGCAGCACCACGACAGTGTCAAAGGCAGGTAAGGCCTTAAATGGCTCTGCTTTACTATGGTATGAGACGTGGAATCCCGAGGAGGGAAGAACATGGGAAAATTTTAAAAACACAATTAAAGACTTATATCCGGAACAACGAAACTTGACTGATAAACTCACTAAGGCTGTACTACTTACTTCGGAATCGTCTAAATCATATTGCGACTACGCTAGAGAAAAACTAAGGCTACTTAAGAATACTAAGGTTTCTTTTACCCAACAACAGTTAGTCGAGCTTGTCTGTGGAGGGATCCATGACGTCAACGTTAGAATGGCATGTCGCAACAGTTGTGTTAAAGATACTGCCGAACTGATTTCCGTATTCACAGCATTTATTAAAATTTCTAGAAAACGTTCATTAAATACTAATCATAAATCCACTGAAGGTGATAATGAAACGCCTAGCAAACGGTTAAAATCAGACGACTCGCCTAAAAAGTTTTGTTACCACTGTAGACGGTCGGGTCATGTCAAAGCAAATTGTTATAAATTAAAGAATTTAGAATCCTGTTCTGATTCCGAGACCGCGGTTGCAACTAACAGTTCTCGGCCTTCTAGTAATTCAGTTCAATGTACGTACTGTAAAAAAATTGGCCATGTTGAGTCTTTTTGCTTCCTTAAAAAACGAGCGGCCAAAATAAATATGAAGCTAACCAAGATCAATATTAAGGGCAAGACAATTAAGGCACTGCTAGATACTGGAGCAAGCTGTAGTATTATTAAAGATTCCCTTGCTAGGCAATTAGGTTGTAACTTTGAACCTTATTCATCTGTGCTTGAAGGGATAGGTAAAGGTAAATTGCATATATTTGCAAAAGTAATTGCTCCTGTAAAATTTGATGATATTTGTCTCGAAATAGCATTTAATGTAGCAAAAGAAAGAGACTTTAAGTATGACTGTTTAATTGGAAGAAATGTTATCCAATACCCGGACATTGCAGTTATATTAGACTCTTCTGGTTGCAGGCTGACCCGAATCTGTTTGTCTGAACCTACATGTGTTATTAATAATGTTTCACATAGAAAGTGAAATGTTACAGTTGAATGAGTCAGTAAGCCATTTGGATAGCAATAAGTTTTTTGAAAAGTTTTCGTCAGTATTACCATTACAAAATCATATTGGTGCAGTAAAGACTGAAGATTAAAAAAAAATTAGCGGCCATATAAATTGGCCCCTGTTGAGAGAGAGAAGGTACAAGGAATGATTGATGACGATGGATGACTTCATCTTACGTAAATCCCATATTACTCGTTAAAAATAAAGATAGAAGTGACAGAATTTGCGTAGACTTTAGAGCTTTGAACAAAATTATAGAAAAATAAAGGTATCCTCTTCCTCTCATCGAGGACCAGATAGATAATATGAAAAATGGTTTCCACAGAATTCCAGTGGCTCGGGATTCAATAAAATAACGCTTTTATAACGCCGGCCGGCCACTAAGAATTCTTAAAAATGCCGTTTGGATTTTGTAATGGTACGTCTGTCTTTCAGAGAGCCATAAAGCATTTAAAATTTCTCTTAATTTATATTGATGACTTATTGATTCCATTCAAAACTGAAGAGGTAGGGTTACAATATTTAGAACAGACTCTCCAGGCCCTTAGTTCTGCATGATTTACAGTAAATTTTAAAAACGAAAGTCGGGTTTTTTGATTTTGTAAATGATTTTTTTCACTTTAATCACTTAGTTATTTTTGATGTTAATGAGAACTATATGAAACCCTTTATTTTGATACCCCACACAATAGGATTGAGATTTTTTTTTTATATAACCAGTGTCATTCTCACAATTAAGACGAATCTAACGGCACCTCTCAAGCTGGAAATGATCACACCGTGTAGGCTACAGAGCGTGCCAAAGAAACATACATACATGCATGCATACATACATGCATACATGCATACATACATACACTCGAAAAACATAACCCTCCTACTGGCATAGTCGGGTAAAAAATACATTACACATTGTTTGTTATGTACATCACGAAAAAGTCACTTTGGGCCAAAATATGGCCTATTACATCAGATTCAAAAATTAATTCCTTTCCACACATTGCATCTGGATTGCTTTGGACCTTTTAAACAATCAATTGAAGGGTTTAAATATATCTTATTGATAATTGACGGTTTCTCAAAATTTTGTATATTTAGACCACAAAGCCTCCTTTCCATACAGGCTCGACTGGCTGATGTTGTAGATGAGTCAACACAACCAATTGTCAATATCCAAGCTGATCGTGAATTAGCTCATCAACGTCACACAAACGTTGCTAATAAATGTAAAGAGCGTTTTGACAGTACCAGACGAACCAACAAAACTTATAATCTTGCAAAAATAGTTTACTAATGTAACGACATGGCGTCTATGCTCTTGACTAATGTCAAGAGCATCTATAGACGCCTTGACATGTTAGGTCCTAAGTTTATAGGCCCATATATGAGATAATTTATGACAGATTCCTTGACAGGTTCACGGGAATCTAACAAATGTTACTGTCGCAAAAGGAAATTACCTACGGTTTTGGCTTGGTGAATGGACTGAGCAAAACGTTTAATTTAAAGAATCTTTGTAATCAACAAAATATATTATTATGGTTAACCGTGATAGATTACGTGTTTACTTATGTTTAGTTAGTTTTTTGTCAGATGATTAAGTACAAATGACTGCACTATTAACTTTGAATTATGTTTATCATATTACAATCTGTTTGAATAGATGTTTAAGTATTTGAAATTATGTGATTACTTAAAATTATATTTTGTTAAATAAAGCTGAAATGAACCAACTTAAAAAGAAATGCAAAGGTACAATTGTTTTTTTTTTTTTGGGTGGGAAGTCATCAAATAACTTCTCCCGCTCTGGGTGGAACAGGAGGGCGTGTCAGACTTTTACTGACTAAAACCCACCCATTTTCCCTCAGTTGCCTGTATGCCAGAGGCGACAGTATATCTTTCGAACAACCCGTATTGATGAGTTACAATTTAGAGGTTGATATAATTGTGAAATAAATGAAAGATTTACTGCTGGGGTGGGGCCTTAACATCACTTGGCTCATAAACCAATGATAGGAATATAAATATTCCTCTTATTGCTTTTGAGACTTTTACATCGAGAGCAAAGTACAATTCAGTATGGCCGTGATAGATTATTTTCAAATTTATAACCATTTTGGTGATTATTTTGGGTACATTTCAGTTTAAGAAGTATGTGACAAGTTATATTTCTTTTATTCCTGTAAACTATAGTAAGTATACTTATAGGAACTTAAAATGCGATTAAATACTAAAATGATTCTTTGTTATTGTGAATTTGAATACCTAATAATAGTTTTGTTTTAAGAACAATAACGAATAAGTCTAATATAATATTGTTAGCATCTCCAAACTACACCCTCCAGCCAGCCCGGAACATGTGATCGAGTCCATATATGACCGCGCGCAGCGTGACCACGGATTCATTCCTAAACCCGGCGGCGTGCACTTTACTATTCCCTATCGGTTCACTTAATTAATACTTCTCAAGTGTTGTAACTTAATTGTTTTGATTATAAAGACTTTCTTTGTTAACTTTTAACTATTCATTAATTAAATTCCTAAAATCAGAAGCGGGATACGTCTCTCGTTTTCCCAATAAATTAATTTAAAAAAAAAAACGAATTATACCATCCCCAGAAAAAGACGTAAACGTGAGTGCACGCCACCGCCGCCTGACCTAACTCATCTTAGTATTACCTTAGACGCAATACTTAATAGGGTCTCTGCCTTGGAGCGGTGTTCAATTTCAGAACCACGATCGAGCGTGGAGCAGCAGCCGCGCCCTGCCATCACCGGCACGGCCAGCCCTCCCGCGGTCACGCGACCTGTCCCGACGCCACTGGCGCCGGCGCTGTCGCTGCCGCCTTCGCCTTCAACGTCGGCTGCACGGGACGTTGCGGAGCGTCTTATCGATGCGCTAAGGACCTTAAACCCGGTGAGATCAAACCATTATTACGTCTCTGATTCAGACCCTAATGTTCATGACGTCATTGCATGGTGTGAAGAAGTTGACCGCGCTAAATTAACAAATAGATGGGACGACAAAGAATGTCTGGCCCGTATCGGTTTGTGTCGTAAGGGTGAACCTCACTCGTGGTTACGCGATTGGACCGAAACGGATCGTACTTGGTCTACCTCTAAATAACAATTAAAATCACTCTGTCCACGACGTGTCGATGTAGCTAATGAACTAACTTTGCTTGATTCGGTATTAAAAACGTTAACAAAATCCGGTTTGTCAATAAATTTACGGAAATGCTTTTTCCTGATAACAGTGGTGGAATACCTTGGGAGAACCATTAGCACTGGTCAGGTTAGGCCGAGCACTCAAAAAATAGAAGCCCGACGCCAAAGACAATTAAACAAGTGCGTCAATTACTCGGCCTTGCCGGGTATTTTAGACGGTACATCCCGCAGTATGCCACTTTGATAGCACCTATCGCAGCCCTAACGCGTAAAGACGTTAAGTTTATTTGGGGTATTGACTAAAAAAAGCAAGACAGGACGATATGAAATACATAACGAACGAACCCGTCCTGGCTATATTCAATCACGAGTTACATAGACAGCGTACTAAGACCTTTCTAGTGGAAAATCAGTCCGCTCAAGATGCGCGTGTAAATAAAAATCGTTCAGCGCCAAAAAGATTCGCAGTGGATGACTTGGCTTATGTAATTAAAAGATCACAATCGATTGGCAAGCTAGACAGCGGTATGCGCGGACCGTATCGAATCACTAAAGTTCTACCAAAGGGTCGGTACGAGCTTCAGTTGGTAGCGGGCTCATATGGCACAACCACACAGGCTGCCGCCAAATATATGAACGCCGAAATCTCATGTCTGTCTATTGCTTACACCAGTTCAAAACGTATAACATCACGCTGGTATGCTGTGAAGGGGTAAGCACATGTGAACCACTAAAAAGTGTAAAAAAAAACATTTCCAAAAAAAAAATAACCGACTTGGAAGTCGGTTATTTTTTTTTTGGAAATGTTTTTTTGGAAATGTTTTGTTGTTATTGGAACAAAACACTACAAACTGAAAAATAACTTTAATTTAGGAAGTCAGTGACTTTGGAGCTGTTTTTTATTTTTTGTTACCGCCTTCCGAAATTAAAGTTATTTTTCACTTTATAGCGTTTTTTTGGAAGTCGGTTGTTTTTTTTTTTTGGAAAAGTTTTTTTTTTCACTTTTTAGTGGTTCACATGTTCTTACCCCTTCACAGCATACCAGCGTGATGTTATGTTTTGAACTGTTGTAAGCAATAGACAGACATGAGATTTCAGCAATCCCAGTCCATTTGCTATCATAAGTTCTTCAACAGATCTTCACCAAATTGAAATGAGACCACTCCGAGAAAGTACTCTTCCAAAAAATACCTAAATCGCTTCGTGTGCCTATAAAATTTGAAGAGTTCTCTCTATTTCTCCAGGATTCCATCATCAGATTCTGACTTGATGATCATGGGACCACCTGGGAAGTATACCCTTTCAAACAAAAAAATATATAAATCTAAATCGGTCCAGCCATCTTCGAGTAATCGGGAAACATACGAATTGAGAACCTCCTCCTTTTTAAACCTCTGTTAAGCTTATGAACCGAACTATTCATTTGTTTAGTATATTTGATCCAAGATTACTTTCTAAGAAGTTTGGTTGAATGTATGATCTTTATTGTTTCTGAGTCATGAATAATCACCAAAATAATGAGTTTCTACTCTAACTGTACTTTAACTTACGCCTTTAGCGTTGTTCCTACCATTGGGTAACAGTCGTGACCCAGAAAGTACCCGTGTCTCTATGACATTCGGGGCGTGACTGGCAAAGTACTGTGTAAATCCTGTTTTTTTTTTGTTGGGCATCTCGCAGTTGGCCTTGGAGAGACCATGACTGCTCAACCGGTCTTTCCTGGGGCTGCCATTAAGAAACTAATCTTAACGCCTCCAGCCAGGGCTTACAAACGAAATTTTACATACCTACTGTAAATCCTGAGGACAAGCTTTGCCATTTATACCATGTAAGCCCGGTGCAACAGCATAAGGTTTTGGTTGGTATTACGGCTGGTGAGCTCATTGATGGCCTTTATGAGGTTTTGACTTCGTATGGCATATATGTGTTACATACAGCGGGAAGGCGTTCGTTATCAAGGTGTATTTTGTTCAATGAACTTACAGTATTTAGAAGCAAATCATGTCTGATTTGCATTTGATCGAGTAATCAGTAAACTCATTCGTCAGTTATCTGCTGTCATATCTAATATTTAGATGCTCACTCTTTGTTTTTGACGTGCAGGTTCTGAGGATGAGGAGAATGGAGTGGATCCACAGCCGAGCACCTCGTCGGCAACTTCCAGAACTGACGAGTCGGAGGTAGCTCCCTACCTACACTCCTCCGGCCATCCCGAAACATGTGATCGAGTCCATATATGACCGCGCGCAGCGTGACCACGGATTCATTCCTAAACCCGGCGGCGCGCACTGTACTATTCCCTATCGGTTCACTTAATTAATACTTCTCAAATGTTGTAACTTAATTGTTTTGATTATAAAGACTTTCTTAACTTTTAATTATTCATTAATTTAATTCCTAAAAATATTTACTATTATTTAGGCATAATTCTTGTAAAATTTATTAAGTAATATTGATTTAAATGTTGTTGTTTAAGTTATATTATTGCTAATATTGTTAAAGTTTTAAATGGAATATTCATGTTATTTTCCTAGCCATTGTGATATGTTGCTAAATTCTGAATTCTCTTGGACAAGAAATAAAATTAAATGTGTTTAGGATAAAGATTATTCGTGGCAATGTAAGAAATATGTTGATAAAATACTTCAATACTGTTTCCATGGAGTTTCTTGTCCTTCTTCTCCATGAAGACCTAGTTTTGGAACGGACGACTAGCTTTCTGATTAAATATTGATAAACTTTATTAAAATAAATGCCTAGTCTTGTCTTTCCGTGCTTTATTTCATGAAATCCTTTCTCTACAAAGCAAATTCATAAGAACCTAAATATACAGTAAATAGGCAGTGACCATTCCGATATTCAAAGCTTTATATTTAATTTATATATACATATACGAGTATACACACAGTTAAATAGATAAATATTCTTATGGCGAGGTAATCCCGAAAAATTCCTTTTTTAATGTGTTTTATAAGTAGATAACCCGGATTTAAAATTAAAAAAATATATATTACATATTTCACACTTTGATCTAGTCCAATTAAATCGCAAAGACAGGTCTAAATGATAATCGGATTCTTATTTCATTTGAGTTATATAAATAAGGCTTTGAACGATAAAACTTATACCATAATAAAGGTCGTAAAAAATGTAATGAAATCCGGCCAAAATATTATGAACTACGAAAAATACATAAACAATAAATCTAAAATCCAGTGTTTTTATCTTTACATGCGCGCGCCCCGTGCTGTTTAGTACTTACTTTAGTCCCGAGCGGAGCGTGTTGGAAGTCGGGCATGTGGCAATTTTTCGAACCGGCCGCGGCCACCCCCGCTATGTTCTGTTACCGGCAGCGCAAAAAATAACTTGTAAATAATAATACGTGTATATAATAAACTAAATACCTACAGGTATTTTTATGTTTATATTATTATTTACAAGCTATATTTGGTAGAAAATTAAAGTAGTTAATATTTTGTCAAACATATGAGCAAAACTACAGAAAATACAAACTTTCGGTCCAGCGGCAGCGCGGCGCTGGCACTTCGAAGGCTAGTAAACAAAAAATAAAAAGGATGGTTTGACAATAGTATTATTTACCTAAGTTTATTATATTTTACGCGTAATAGATTCGCAAAACGCAAATAGATGTGCAGAACCATTGAATCGGAACCCGATGTCCGTGTAAATATAGACGCTACGCGCGCAAAAGCTAGAATGGTTTATTTTTCTCGCGGAATAGATTTACCAACCAACCGCATCAAGTGTGCAAAACAGTTGAAATTGAAACCTATGTCATTGAGCATAAAGCCACCACACGCCCAATTTTACACGCTATAAATTAGCTTTACTTGTATGTTTGTTTTTTTGTTTGTTTGTTTGTATGTTTGTATGTAACCGACTCCTTTGAGCGCGATTTTGACCCACTTTATACGGTCAGATTTCATTAAAACTTTGTAAACTTGTCGAGGACCGATGACAATTCAAAAATTTAAAAAAAATTGAGGAAAAAAAAACACGTTTTTGTAGTTAGCAGAACTAAAAAATAGAAAATAAATAATAGTTTAAAAAACTAAAAAACACGCTTTAAAAACCAAACTAAAAAGGAGAAAATAATTTAATTCAATTAAAAAGCGTGGGGTGCTTGACATTAATTGATTATAAAAAATACCTCAAAAAGCACCCCACGCTTTTTAATTGAATTAAATCATTTTCTCCTTTTTTAGTATGGTTTTTAAAGCGTGTTTTTTAGTTTTTTAAACAATTTTCTTTTTAATGTTTTATTTACCGTTTTTGTGCAGGACGCCCACGCACGGAACAATAGATAGATAGCCTAATTGAATGTATATAATGATCATTGTACATAATATTCGTGTATAGCTATAAGTTTTGTTGATTTCCTTAAGTAGATACTAAGAACCTTGTTATGATCACGCTCAACTCTAGATCAAGTTCAGAGCAGGTTCGAACTTGTCGAAACCTGTCCGGTCTTAGCCACGCCTACACTCGTTTCTGATTGGTGGATCTAGAGTCGAGCACGAACACAACTTAATCTAGAAAAATATGATTGGCAAATTTAATTGCGAAAAGCGGCGCCAACACCGCTACTTGTACCTATGTGCCCAAGTATAAGTATAGGGCATTTTGAGCTGTTCGATCAGTTTGTGAAACCAGTGCTTACAGTGAACAATGAACAGTAAATAATAACCAGTAAATAAGTAAAAAGTGAACAGTAACAATGAACAGTGGACTATAAATAAGTGAGCTATAAATAAGTCTATAAATGTACAGTGATAAATAAATAGTCTTCAAGTTTTTTAAAGAGTTTTAATCAGTGAACCACGTAGTAGTATCCTCCAATCCAGTGCATAAAGTGTGAGACCTAGAACCCTCACATTGTCTGGTCCTTCGAGAGCCGGATTCGAGGAAAACGCTATTAAGAAGATTCTAGTGAACCTCTTGAAGAATATTTAGAAGAACATAGACTCAAGAACAATGCCAGTTACGAGGTCTACAGGCAAAAAGGGCAGACAAGCATCAACTTCAGCTACTGAAACAGCCACTGAAGCGGCTACTGAAACGGCCACTGAAACCACTACTGAAGCTACAACTGAGACGGGCACCACGGAAACTACCAGAACAACAGCTGAAACGTCAGAAGCACCGGCCGCGACCGCGTCTACTATCAAACGCACCGGAGAACCTGAAAATAAAGAAAGTGGTCGCCGAAGTAAACCTACGTCTCAAAAAAGTGTAAAAGTGTCCAAAACGCGCCGCATAGCCAAGGCCAAAGCAGAACTAGCACAAAGGTTAGTAGAGTTAGCAAACGCGCGCCTAGCCGAGGTCGAAGCTGAATCCACTGAGGAAGACTCATCCTCAGTAGCCTCGGAAGCTGGCAATGATCAACGAGTGACTACTTGGCTACAATCAAGCCAGCTGCTCGCCATCGCCGACAGACCACATGAACCAGTAAAGTCGTCGACCGAACCTGCAGTTCCAGTAACCACCGCCGTGTCCTGGAGCATCCCGGCGACCTTACCGGCGGGAGTCAGCACCATGCACCCGCCTCCTGAAAACCTGAACATGGAACCTGAGAACATGCTGCCAGTGAGCAACGCCGCCTCCTGGCAGCCGAACACTGCGACTGAACAGCCGCACCTGAACCCACCACCTGTAGTCACCGCCTGGTTACAAAACTCAGTGAACACGCAGCCACATCCGAACCTACAGCCAGTGATCACATCTGCATCCTGGCAACCGAACTACGTGCCTGCGCAGCCACAACGAACGCCAGCGCCGACAGAACCCGTCGCACACTGGCCACAGAACTCCACGTACGTACCAACGAACACATCATGGCAACCGATCTACACTACGGCACCACATCGCAGCTACGCTCCGGGAGATGCCCCCGAAACCCGGGTGCCGCAGTCCACGCTATCAGCGCACGCCTTGCATCAGCCTTCAACACTGGCCGTCCAAGAACCTAGGACGGACATAAGAGAACTTGCTGCTGCAATCACACACGCTATGCAATCCACACAGTACCAGCAGCCAACAAGACACACTGAACTACCCTGCTTCAACGGAGCCCATCAAGATTGGCTCACGTTCCGTGCCGCCTACGTTGAAACAGCACATCGACTAACAGCAATGGAGAACATGTCTAGACTTAGACGAAGCCTTCGAGGTCTAGCCAAGGAAGCGGTACAAGGGTTACTAATAGTGAACGCAGACCCAAGTGAAGTTATGAAATCACTCGAGCTACGCTTCGGACGTTCGGACTCAATTGCAATGGCCGAGATAGAACGACTACGAACACTGCCGCGCCTCACTGAATCTCCGCGTGAAGTATGTACATTCGCTACCAAAGTAGAAAGCATAGTTGGAACTCTACAAGCACTCAACTGTGGACATTACCTCTTCAATCCAGAAGTGACAAAAGTTATTGTTGAAAAACTCACACCAACCTTGAAGAGACAGTGGTACCAGTTCTCAGCAATGAATCCAAGAACAGAACCTGATCTTCTGAAGTTTACTCGATTCATCAAGATTGAAGCTGAAATATGCAGCCCATATGCACTGCCTGAAAACATCGCTGCAACAACACAAACTTCTCAGAACACGCAACGACGCCAGCAACGAGTAAACGCAACGCAAGAAACAAATAAACCAAAGTGTAATTTATGTGAACGTCAGGGACACAGCATCATGGAGTGTGAACAATTCAAGAAAGCAGCTACTGATGCTAGATGGGATATAGCTAAGAAACATCGCTTGTGTTTTCGTTGCCTCAAATATAGAACAAAGCAACACAGCTGTAAACCGAAGAAATGTGAAATAAACGACTGTGTACATTTACATCATAAGATGTTACACGCCGACAGTGCAGTGAACAAAAAGAAAGAAGAACCTGAGTGCTCCAAAGAAGAACAAGAGAAGGTTCATTCAGCATGGACACCTAAGGTGTCATTCCTGAAAATAATTCCAGTACACCTTTCTGGACCGGCGGGAGCTGTGGATACCTACGCGCTCCTGGATGACGGCTCTACTGTAACATTGATTGATGAGAGCCTAGCCAATGAAATCGGAGCACAAGGATCATGTGAACCACTACGAATATCATCCTTCGACGGCGAACCTACAATCGACATAACATCTCGACGAGTGAACTTCTTCATCAAGGGACTCCACACATCTGAACGCAAGCTACATGCAAGAACAGTCAAACAGCTAGAGCTGGCTGCACAAAGGATACCTGGAGAAGCAGTTAAGGACTGTGAACACCTTCGAGACATAGCCAAAGATATAGTAACTGAAGATGCAAGACCCAGACTCCTGATCGGCCAAGATAACTGGGACCTCCTCATCACAACAGAAATCAAGACAGGAAAGAAGAACCAACCAGTGGCCTCACTAACACCACTCGGTTGGGTCCTGCACGGTAGCCACGCACGAGCACTGGGCCACAGAGTGAACTTCATCACACATACTAACACAGACGATGACCTGCATGAACTAGTGAAGGAATACATCACGATGGACAACATGCAAGTCAACCCTAAGAAACCCATCAATGATCCTGATGAAAAGGCACTTCGAATCCTGCAGCAGTGTACGAAGAGAACCACAGAAGGACGATATCAAACCGCTCTATTATGGCGAAATGAAAACATAAGAATGCCGGAGAACTATGACAGCGCTTTGAACAGACTCAGCAGCGTGGAGAAGAAAATTGATAAAGATCCAGAACTGAAGAAGAGGTATTCTGAACAAATGGAAGCACTAGTATCAAAAGGGTACGCCGAGCCAGCTCCACCAACCACGTCAAAATACAGAACCTGGTACTTACCTCACTTCGCAGTCTTCAACCCAATGAAGCCGGACAAATTAAGGATTGTCTGTGACGCAGCAGCCAAAACCAGGGGAGTTTCTTTGAACGACGAACTACTCACTGGACCAGACCTCCTGCAATCCCTACCAGGAGTGATCATGCGTTTCCGTCAACATTCAATCGCCGTGACCGCCGACATTACTGAAATGTTTTTACAAATAGAACTTCGACCCGAAGACCGTGACGCCCTACGTTATTTGTGGCGAGGAGACCGAAGAGACAACCAGCCGCCGGAGCAATACCGGATGAAGTCATTGATCTTCGGAGCTTCTTGTTCACCAGCTACAGCGATATACATAAAGAACACAAACGCCGAGAGATTCCAACATGAACATCCAGAGGCAGTCGAAGCTATCAAACGGAAGCATTACATGGATGACTATCTAAATAGCTTTGACACATTAGAAGAAGCAGTAAGAATCTCGCAAGCAGTGCGCAGCATTCACAGGGAAGCGCATTTCGAACTCAAGAAATGGTCATCAAACTCTACCGCCCTTCTTGAAGCACTAGGGGAAGTAACCAAGACCGAAGACATGATCAAGCTGGAAGACAACATCCAGACAGAACGAGTTCTCGGTCTGATATGGAGGCCAACGGAAGATTCGCTTACCTTCAACTTGAATCTGACGCGCATACCTCAGAACATCCTACAGAACGACACGCCTACTAAAAGGGAAGCTCTCCGAATAGTCATGTCCTTATTTGACCCTTTGGGACTTGTATCGCCGGTGACCATCAGAGCCAAACAAATACTACAGGAAGTGTGGCGCCGTGGAACAGCATGGGACGAAGCCCTAGATAGCGACCTAGCCGCAAGCTGGAAGAAATGGCTCGTTCATCTCAGAGCATTAGAACACGTCTCCATTCCACGAACTTATCCAAGCTTCAGTACTACGGAATCACTACAGCTGCATATATTTACCGACGCAAGCGAATCTGCATACTCAGCAACACTATACTGGCGAACAATCAACAAGGACGGAAGAGTCTACGTCTGCTTAATCACAGCTAAAGCCAAAGTAGCACCATTGAAACTGATGTCGATTCCGCGATTAGAACTGCAAGCAGCTGTACTTGGCGCACGTATGGCAACAGCGGTTAAAGAAGAACACGAAAAGACACCAGAGTCAACTACGTTCTGGACCGACAGCAGAACTACACTATCATGGATAAGGACTGGGTCCAGATCTTACAAGCCATATGTCGCGCACCGCATCGCAGCAATTGAAGAACACAGCTCCACCAATGAATGGCGCTGGGTCCCGACCAAGTTGAACCCCGCGGACGACGCTACAAGAGACGTACCAGAACACTACGATCAAGATCATCGTTGGTTTAATGGACCAGAATTCCTTCGTAGGCCCCCGGAAACATGGCCAGCTGATGATAAGAACCCCGTCATAATCACAGGAGAAGAGAGAACCTGTAGCATTAGAGACGAGAACATACAGATCTGCGAAGCTATACCAAACGTCAATAGGTTTTCACGCTGGGAAAGATATCTACGAGCTACGGCGCGAGTTCTACAGTTTCTACATCTCTGCCGCCAATCTAGACAAAATGTTAACTACAAAAGAACCAAAAAGAACAGCAGCAACGACCCTGATTGGAGAAGGAGTAAGAAGACAGTGCCGATCAAACCCAGAGAGAAGCAAGAGATCACGAACAATCACCTGCCTCTCACAGCTGAACTCCTGCGCGAAGCCGAAAGTCTGATCCTACGATCTTCACAAGAACAATCCTTCAAGGAAGAAATAGAAGCCCTAAGAAACAAGAAGCACATACAACGAAACAGTCGCCTGCACGCACTGTGCGTAGAACTCACGAAGGGAGAGATTCGCCTGAAGAGCAGAATAACCGCCATGACTGACATCACAGAATGCCTGAAGAAACCAATGATACTAGATGGTGACCATATCACGACGCGATTATGGATAGAACACGTACACCGCAAATTACATCACGCAGGTACCGAGACCATAGTAAACGAGTGTCGTCAGCAGCATTGGGTGCTCCGTTTACGACCGACCGTCAAGAACATTATAAGCAAATGTCTGCGATGTCGTATCAAGGCAGCCTCTCCGCCTCAGCCGATGACAGGGAATCTTCCTTCCTGTCGCTTAGCACATCACCAGAGACCATTTACCTACGTCGGACTGGACTACTTCGGACCATTGACCATTACGGCGGGACGGAGTCACCAAAAAAGATACGTCGCTTTATTCACGTGTCTGACAACGCGAGCCATACATCTGGAACTTGTGGCATCGCTTAACACAGATTCAGCAATCATGGCATTGAGACGCATGATAGCACGCCGAGGATGTCCCGCACAACTATGGTCCGACAACGGAACAAACTTCCACGGCGCTGAAAAGGAACTACGAGCAGCCATCTTCACAGCTACAGCAGAAGAAGCTTCAAAGAAGATGATCGACTGGCGATTCATCCCACCAGGAGCGCCGTTCATGGGAGGCGCCTGGGAACGCATGGTGAGATCAGTTAAAGCAGCGCTAGCCACTACACTGAACGAACGATTTCCGAGCGAAGAAGTGCTTCATACCCTACTCATCGAAGCCGAACATACCGTAAACAGCCGACCACTTACGCACGTATCCGTCAACCCCGAAGATCCTGAGGCTTTGACCCCCAATCACTTCATTTTGGGCGGTCCAGGACGCATCGCGGCACCAGGAGAATTCGACGACAGCGACTTACGTCTACGAGCCAGTTGGCGTGCGCTCAGAGGCTTGCCGATATATTCTGGGCCAGATGGCTCAAAGAATATCTACCGGAACTACGGAACCGCAGAGAACCGCACACTAGAGGCACGATCCCTAAAATAGGCGACCTAGTATTCATCGTAGATGGCAACCTACCAAGGAACATGTGGGTCAGAGGGCGCATCAGCGCTACGTTTCCCGGTCCAGATGGAGTAGTGCGTACAGTGGACGTGTCTACAAAAGGAGGTATCCTGCGACGTCCAGTGAAGAAGATAGTGGTGCTATCGATCGACCACGGCGAGCCTGCACCGGTCTCTACGACTGCGACGTCAGCGGCGGACGGCGCACGGCGGGAGAAATGTGCAGGACGCCCACGCACGGAACAATAGATAGATAGCCTAATTGAATGTATATAATGATCATTGTACATAATATTCGTGTATAGCTATAAGTTTTGTTGATTTCCTTAAGTAGATACTAAGAACCTTGTTATGATCACGCTCAACTCTAGATCAAGTTCAGAGCAGGTTCGAACTTGTCGAAACCTGTCCGGTCTTAGCCACGCCTACACTCGTTTCTGATTGGTGGATCTAGAGTCGAGCACGAACACAACTTAATCTAGAAAAATATGATTGGCAAATTTAATTGCGAAAAGCGGCGCCAACACCGCTACTTGTACCTATGTGCCCAAGTATAAGTATAGGGCATTTTGAGCTGTTCGATCAGTTTGTGAAACCAGTGCTTACAGTGAACAATGAACAGTAAATAATAACCAGTAAATAAGTAAAAAGTGAACAGTAACAATGAACAGTGGACTATAAATAAGTGAGCTATAAATAAGTCTATAAATGTACAGTGATAAATAAATAGTCTTCAAGTTTTTTAAAGAGTTTTAATCAAGTGAACCACGTAGTAGTATCCTCCAATCCAGTGCATAAAGTGTGAGACCTAGAACCCTCACAGTTTTCAAATATCAAAGAGGTAGTTCAACCCGCTGCATTGGGCCGGGTAATTTTTATAAAGTTTATTTATTGCGAAGCCAAACCAAAAAAATACAATGATTTATAGCCTGGGTGGGTACTGTTTAGGATTTTTTTTTTTTGTGTGGGTAATCATCAAATAACTTCTCCCGCTCTGGGTGGAGCGGGAAGGGCGTGTCAGACTTTTACTGACTAAAACCCACCCGTGTTCCCTCAGTTGCCTGTGTGCCAGCGGCCGCGGTATCTCTTTCGAACAACCCGCACCCCTGGCAGGCATCGGCCCTTGCGGACACCCCCGGAGCCGCCATCTTGGATTTTCATATTGATCCCGCCATCGGCTTCAGTAAACCCAAAAACCCTAAAAAGGACACCCATGATGGAAAGTACGAAAATTTTGGCAGCCGCCATCTTGGGCTTATATTTTGTTATCAGCAACCTTGAATTAGTCAAATTATATTTTCAACGATTATTTTTAGCCGACGTCACACGGACGTAATAATATCGCGGCGGGACTTTTCGCGCGCTGGATTTTCAACTCTCGGTAGTTAGACGAAGGTTGAGAATCTAACACAGTGCAACTCAGCGCGTTGAAAATCTAAGTGTGGTTTACTGTTAGATTTTCATCTCTCGGTAAGTAGTAGGTAAACTTTTGTATGCAGGTATAAGTACAGTAAGGAGTCATAAGTCCAATAGCATACTAAGGGTTATATTGCTATAAAGTCGCGGTCCAGGCCGTACCAACAGCTGTGTGTATAAGTGATGTCTCAACACAGAACGCACACCTCAGAACTCACACACTGGCATCGAATGAAACAAAAAACATAATCGCACATAGTACGTAATTACGCATGACCTTGGTGCGTTCATACGATTGCTAAAATTCACATTGTAATACCAATTTCCGATAGCTCATAACGTATTGCCTGGGATTAAGAAACTCATAGATCAGGGGGCCGATTCTACTAATTTGCAACGTTACACGTTAAACTGTGTTTCCACAACAGTTCGATTTCGATCGCCGTTCGATAGTTACATAAAAATTCATTCTACTATTTTATAAGCAAAATGGAAACTAAACTTAAAACGAATTGCAACTGATCTGTAGCGGGAACACGGCGGGTAACCCGCGTTACCAACATGCCAAAATAATATGTTTTATTAATACCAAAAAGAAAAAAGTTGAATCTAAAAATGTTACTAAACACGAATATGTGGCACTAAAAGTATTTTCTATAATTAAAAGACATAATGATCATAATTTTATCATTAACTTTGTCCTATAGTAAACGTCACGCTCATGTTCGATTTTGTTAGTAGAATAGGTTTTGACATTGTTTCAATCGATCGTTGGCGTAACTAAAACGTAACCGCAGCTGTGTCGCAGCTGGACCGTTGTTCATTTTAGTAGAATGCGAAAACGCTTAAAAGTGGTGATTCGGTTGCGGTTCTATTGCGTTTTTTTAACAAATTTGTTAGTAGAATCGGCCCCCTGGATTCAAATCTCGCGATGAGATTTTATTTTTCTTTTATTATAAAAGTAATAAAAGATTTTTATTTTATTATTTATTATGCGATAAATGAATAAACGAGATTTTTAATTTTAATTACCTACTTATATTGTTATTTAAATAAAGGATTAAGAATAAAAATATTTAATAAGTGATTACAAAATGTTTATTCGTTATAATTTTATGAAGTATAAACATAACTAATAATAACTTCATGTTAAAACAGTTTAGTTTCTCATAATAACAATTTATTGAAGTAAAGTAGCTAATTGGTGAACTATGAGAATCAAGCTTAAAATATTGTATCTTAGTAATATAATAATATTGTGCTGTAATTTCTACTGTGTGTGGGTACTCGAAGGAAACCACAATAATCTACGCAAATCTACCCACGTAAATATAACAAATGCAGACGCGTTGTCACAATACAGTTAAATGACTACTTTTATTCTACTGCGAGTGAGTTTGTTGTATCACAAACCTCAAAATTAACAAATAATAGGACTTATTGAGGTAATAGCTTATGTATTCATTTTCATTACGAAAAGAAGATTGAAACTAAACCTCAAAATAATCCATATTACGGATATGACACAATATTATTTGAATATTACTAAAATCAATAAATATTTGTAATGTATATTCTAATGTTAATGTTTTTTTCCGTTAAATATGGTTTTTGAGCTGGTTTTCGATGATGCAAACCTTCTGCGTGGAGTTCACGGCGCAAGGTTCGTAAACACGTGTCGAATAATTTAGCAAAATGTCTTGTCGTTTTGAAACCACTTGTTTCATATTCGGTGAACATGTGCTGTTGCTGCGCCTTTTTTATGAGCTGGTGTCTTCCACTTTGCTTTCGCCGGCAAGGCTACTCCCTTCCTCATATCTTTTCACGCACCGATTCACAATATTTCACTAAAACAAAAAAGGGGTACTGTTAGGCTACTAAGAAAAATGCATGCTAACATGTATTACTATTTAGAAACAAAATTGTTTGAAATAGAAATTTCATATAAATATCAATTATGTATTATGTTATTTTCATCGTTCAAAAATCTAGGAAATAAATTTACTTTGAAATTTGATATTTTTCTTCTATTTAGACCTTATGATATTTATAAAACGTTTAAAAAAATAACTACAAGGATCAGCAGTTATACTTTAATTAGATGAATGTTTATTAAAATAATGAAATCATAATACTCACACTTAGTCCGGTTTTATCAGAAAATTGTGATATATTCAGTCCGGTTTTATGCAGCGCAATAATATTCGCTTTCATTTCTATATTTAAATTTGCTTACATTTTAAAATGAACTAGAACACCGCTGATAGATTAAACACACGTCACTAGCACACAATAACAACCAACACCGTTCTATTTAGTCGCGATGAATGACTCGTAAGTTAACTGCACCTTAATATAATTTAAATTTATTTAGGTTTCTGTGGGTATAATCATAAAGTTTTACAAGTTTAGTGGACAAGACGAACAGAACAAGAAACTATAGTCAAAAGCGATTTTTAAAACAATAAAAAGACTATCACCGCGCGTAGGAATCGAACCCGCGACTCGCTACGCACAAACGCGCTAACGTAAGTATGGTAACCGCTAAGCTATCATGACATCTACTTTAATACGGGAACGTACAACAGAGTTCAAAGGTATCCTATATGTTAATCCAGGCTATATACTATCTGTGTGCCAAATTTCATCAAACTCCGTTCAGTCGTTTTTGCGTGATTGAGTAACAAACATCCAAACATCTAAACATACAAACTTTCACATTTATAATATGAAGTTAGTATGATAGGATAGGATAGTAGGATCTAGACTTTGTTAGGGGCTTCACCCGCGTGGAGATCGGAAATTATCCAAGAGGAACTTACTACCGGGATAAGAAGTATCCTATATGTTAATCCAGTTTATAAAATATCTATGTTTTAAGTTTGAAAATCTATCTACTACTTTCTAAATCTAACAGAATTAACGGATCTTGTTGTATTGTCAAAATATAAAATACCGCGAACCTAGCAATGGCCGTATTTCTAATAACGTTTGCATTAAAATAGTAGCTTTAATCTGAATACCAAAACCTTTAGTTTTCCAACAAAAAAAAACAATTTCATGCGACTTGAATTTTAACGTATTTTTAAATAATCGAACTTTTGATTAAAAATTGTAACTGAGGCACAAACCGTTCAGCTTTCCACCCGCCAGCTCCAATCGCGACATTTCCATTACAGAGTTACAAAGTACCGCTTAAAAATAGTAGAATAAGTACTGAAATGTTTGAATGTTTGCTAAACAAAAAAGTGCCTAAGCGTGGGCGTTAATTCTTTAAAAAAATCCTCTGGAAAGGGCGGATACAGACGGGCAAGCGATTACTTTGACGCGATTGTAAGGCTGCCTGTCTATAGGAGCGGGGCGAGTATGCGGAAAAAAGCAGTGTGGCGGAGTGTCCTTCTTCAATACGGACTATCCAAGCTACTTTCGTAATCTCGTAATGGTACTGTGGCGGCCATCTACATTGCGATCGTCATGCAAAAACCTGGAATCGCGCAAGCAGAGTTTACCGCCCGACTAGCACATATAAAACGGCCCGACATCCAACGTCGCGATTTATAGTCCGGTTAAGCAGCCGTCAACCTCCGTGCGAAATGTAATAACCAAAAACAAAACTTGTCGGGGTTCTCGGGATCCTCTTTTGAGGAAGAGTAGACTCTTCCTCAAAAGAGTATACTTACTAACTACTTGATACTTCATACTTCATACCTCTTTAATTACAAATAGATTATACGAGCGTTCTTCCGCTTCTCTCCACTCTTATGGACACAGGCGACCCCTGTGCAACCTCGATCAATTATAGCATAGCGTTATTAGGTCTAGGAAGAGACTGCTGGTGACGTTAATGCGTTAAGTAAGGTCACGTTCTTTTTTGACGAAAACATCTTTTCGCTCGTAGTACCGGTGGTAAGTTCAATATTTCTAACCGACAAAAACATGTAAGATTTTAATCGCTAATAACTACGTGAGTTTTAATACTAGAGTAATGGTTGAGCATTCAAAAGATAGGTCATATTTATAACAACTTTTATACGGGATATACTTTGCCTACGACGTCACACTGTGTGTGCATGCGCATGCGCGCGACACACTATTTATTTTTCACTATGAGCTGAAAACACAAAAAATAACAAGTTGGGGGAAAATATGTGTCACATCCACGCAAAACGACCAGAAACATTTCGTAAACGATAATCTAATAGGTACTACGATTTTCTCATGGGAAACATTCGTACAGTGCCTATTGCATTGTCAAAACTACGTTGACATTATATATAATGGAATCAGCCGAAGGCGTGAATATCCAGATTTGGTAAACCGCCAATGGGGGGCATTTCACACGATGTCCGATTTTCGATTGATATGGGAAAGTACCTAATATATTCGTAAGTCTTGAATATCTGTAAGTCTACTATGGATATTATAAATCAAACAAAAAATCACAAACAATCTCAACCCAATTAATGTCATTGGACTAGTGGTCGCGGTGTTTCCGCTGAGCACGTGGCGCGGGGGTCTCGGTAAGCAAAGATGGACACCCATTCACGGACCAACCATGGGAAGCATAGCTTAACCTGGTCGATCGACCCATACGGCTGTTATTGCTTAGTCACGAGCCGCTACTCGTATCGCCCGTCATCTAAATTTCCGTTTTTCCTTGCCATTTTATTTTAAACACAACTTTCATTATTACCTTCATTTCAGCCTGGTATCGCCTACTGCTAGATATAGGCCTTCGCTTTCGTCTGCCATTGGTACTTCCCGGTGTCGGACTTCTATAACACAGGTGAACAGGTCCACTCAATATGTGTGGTTGTTTCTCCATAAAACATTTTCAGCCACCAATAAACATGGTCTTCACATGATCTGACCAAGATTATTTCTAGACTTTAACCCCTCGCATGTCAAGTGTACACCAGGTGTTCCGATAACAATAGAATTTAAAAGAGACTGTGACCTCTGAATTTGTTTCGACCTTTCTTCTCAGAGAGGACACGCCGATCCCATCTCGTTTTTAAAAGTTGATTGACGTGTAAAAGTGTGGTACAAACCCAATTAAACAAATAAAATCATTTATCACAATCATTCTCTTAAATCCTACTTTTTATATGTTCCAAAAGCCCACTTAAAACTCAGTTCCAAATATTCTCACAGATATTAAAGTAAGCGACGCCGGGAACGTTTACTCCGCACAGTTACCACGGCGTGTAGCGAATGCTTTGACATCAATCAAGGAGCGATTTGAACTCGAATATGTATTATTTGCGATAATATTTATGAGATAGAATTACACGGTACGAACGCGGTCGATAGCCAGACATACATGCACGGTAAGAGGGTGGGCAAAAATCGTAGTATAGCTGAACAATACCTATGTTTCTTGTAGCTGATTTTGTGGGAGCAGTTTAAATTTTATGGATAGGTATGAGGATTGTTAGGATAAGTACACAGTACATATAAGTAACAGCCGCATGGGTAGATCGATCAGGTTAAGCTACGCTTGCCGCGGTCGGTCCGTGGATGGGTGACCATCTTTATATACCAAAACCCCTTTGTGCTTCGTAAAGCTCGTTAAGCCGTTGGCAACAGCATTCGTGGATCTTTGGCAGTCGTTTCGGGTCGCCAGAAACCCGCAAGTCTGACAGCCAGTCTTACCAAGGGGAACCTAGTAAGTAAGTTGTGGAGGTCAGATAGGCAGTCGCTCCATGTAAAAACTACTGGTATTCAGCTGCATCCGGTTAGACTGGAAGCCGACCCCAACATAGTTGGTTAAAAGGCTTAAGCAGATGATGATGTGTGGGGATTAATACTTATGTTTACTTCTTTGAATATACCTAAGTATCATCTTCCTGTTGTCCCAGGCTACTTGGGGTCGGCAAAACACGATTCCTTCTTCCATTCTCCTCTGTCAACCGTCACGCTATCATTCACTCCCTTCTCTTTCATATAATTCCTCCCATGAGGGTTAATTTAGGTTAAATTAACACATTTTAGGCACTATTTCGGAGAATAAAATCTTTAAGCTTTATTAAAATACTAAAGATGGCCCCGGTGGCGCTGATATTTTAAGCATATTTCTGTATCAAGACAAAATCAAAAGTTATTTATTCAAACTAGGCTGACAGTCAGCTCTTTTTAAACGTCAAAGTTACCTATGTCAGCCCCCGAAAACGCCCGCTCTTCAACACTTCCTAGTGCTTTAGCTGGGAAGAAGAAGTGGCGCAACAAATTCCCCAGCAGCACAGCTGGCAGTTAAGTTAGAAGAACTTGAGCCTACTATACTTTTAAATTTGGTCGACCAGGAAGATCATCACTGTATTATGGTTACTTTTCTCTCAGCCCATATCCAACAGTATTGGATACTTCTGAATAAAAACGCAAGAATCGCACAAAATGCAACGATACACATGGCGCGCAAGCCCGCACCCTCAAAATATTGCACTACTTAGATTTCATTACAACTCTACGGGACGCAAAATGGTTAAAAATGGAAAATATTTAAACAACCTATTAGAAGCCCGCAGAGCACGCCCTGTGGTACCCCGAGGGCCTATTCCAAACACAACTGCTCAATGCTGTACGCTCAGCGGGGTTCCGTACTTGCAAATCATATAAAATGTCGGTTTCAAGGCGTGTTGGGTGCTCAATCACCCTTGGAATGATGTTATTGGGATCGGGAATTAGATTTGTGAATGAATTTTCGTGTTTGATGATACAAGTGACAGGGATTTTGTTGTTTGGATGATGGTAGATGACGTTAAACCGACAGACAGAAGTGCAATAGTTTAGTGAACTTATATTTGAAACTTATGCCGCTTACACCTCTGATAAATCAAGATACACAAAGAACCAGGCCTATTTTCTCCTACACCATTCCGTTTAATTCGCCATTCGCCAGAGTCAAAATATAATTTTTCTAAAGCATTCCCTCGCAATCTGCACGTTCAAAGCCCTGTCATTATATATCGGTATTTATTAAAACGTATAATACAATTTTACCGTCAAACTGAATTTATTTATTGTAAAAGCCACGATCAGGCGCTCGCAACGTATAATCTTAAAGGTATTAACTGCGCATAAACGCAAACCTTTTAATATTATATTGTTGCAAACAATAAATATTATCATGACGGACAGACAGACTGCTCTTGTTAAATAATAATAGTTAGTTAGGTTAAGCGCATTCCCTGGAGCTATATTTCTAGACGAGCACTAACAATTATTGTTCTCGTAAAGTACTGTTGAAAATGTTGTTATTTAAGGTGGATGCGCCAAACCCGCGAAATTTAAACTCTCTTACGGTTTTTGCAATTAGCTGGTCAGAGCCAGACTGTACGTTGATCAAAATATGATTCAAGACCCTAACAATTAAGGCTTTACTTTTAGAATAATAATAATTAAAATTAAATTATTAATACAACCCTGAAAGTCATTTAATCCCATTGATTACTTTTTCATGAAATAGTCAATCAATGGGATTAAATAAACTTAGAGGGTGTTTTTTTTTCGAGCGTGGGATGTTATCAAATACCTTCTTCCGCTCTGGATGGAGCAGGAGGGCGTGTCAGACTTTTACCGACTAAAACCCACCCGTGTTCCTTCAGTAGGCTGTGTGCCAGGGGCCACGGTATCTCTTTCGAACAACCCGCACCCCTGGCAGGAATCGGCCCTTGCGGACCCCACCAGTTGATGATGACATCTCTTTGGGGCGCGCGTGGAATACAACGCGCCGTCAACCCGGGCTTGGTCCTTATCGGACAGCGAGCTACCCATTACTCGCCATCCGGAAGCCCGCGCCTACGATGGCCGGGAATCAGCCTCGGATTCCCGACGCCCAGGGCACCTTAGGGCCGTGAGGGCGCATATACTGCCTCTCCCTCACGACTGCCGCCTCCCTCTTCGCGATCATTACTGCTTCGCAGAAGGAGCTGACGGCTACCCATGCACTCTCGCTCCGTACCATGGCCTTTACCAGGGCCGGGCGCGAGAGATGATCGCCTCCACGAGGACACAGCGGTTCTCCGCCCAAGCCGGGCAGACCTCCACCGTATGCTCCATCGTGTCCTTAGGGCGATCTTCACATTGGAAACACCCGGGCGTTTCCTCCCGCCTTATACGAAACGGGAACCTCCCGAAACAACCGCGTCCTGCGTCAGGCGGAAGGTGAGCACGCCGCGCCGTGGCGCCTCTCAACTCAAGCTACTCCTCAAAGAGGGGACTTACCGCCGCAATCGTGGCATGCCCAAAACTTAGATTTTAATGCTACTATCAAAGTAATTACATAGGTAAGTACACGTTACGGTCGCGAATCAAATGTTTAACACGCTTTTATTCTCTTGACCTGTATGTTTGTTTGTGTCCGACTACTTTTTTGGACTTGATTTTGACCCACTTCAAACAGTCAGATTTCATTTAAACTTTGTAGACTTATCGAGGACCGACGACAATTCAATCATTTAAAAAAAACTTGAAAAAAAATACTGAAATATCACGCTTTTGTAGCAGAACTAAAAAATTGAAAATAAATAATAATTTAAAAAACAAAAATCATTTAATTCTATTAAAAAGCGTGAGGTGCTTTTTGAGGTACTTTTATAACCAATTAATATCAAGCACCCCACGCTTTTCAATAGAATTAAATTATTTTCTACTTTTTTAGTTTAGTTTTTAAAGCGTGTTTTTTCAACATGCAGTCTGACACTGACCTGCATATTGAAACTAACGTAAGAACATTTGAATTTCTCGGGTGACTTGGCGCTCGCACCTTAAAGTCCAAAAAAGGAGTCGGTTACAAACAAACAAACATACAGGTGAAGCTAATAAATAAAACTGAGCGTTGTTAATTATTTATTATGACAAATTGATAATACACAATTGGTAAGAAATTATGAAGTGGTAATTTATGAACGAACGGGGGGCTTGTGGTTGGTCCCGTGGATAGCTGACCGTCTTTACATAACAAGACCCCGCCGTGCCTTGGTCCCCGCTGTCATTAGCAGTCGTCGTTGTCTTTGCAGTCGTTGTGGGTCATCACAAGCCCTGAAATCTGACAACTAGTCTTACCAACGGGTATCGTATCGTATTACCCAGTAACTGGGTCAGATAGACTCCATGAAAGTACTGGGATTCAGCTGCATCCGGTTAGACCGGAAGCCGACCCCAAATACTTGAGAAAATGCTAGGCAGATGATGAATTTATGCAGAAACGATGACCTTGTGAAATCCATAGGAATCCGCTGGTTCTAGAAAGCATAGAACCGGCGAAGTAGTGATGCTTGGAAGAGGCCTACGTCCAGCAGTGGACGACTTTTGGCTGAAATGATGATGATGATCAGAGATCGGATATTCGGATGCATATTCACCTAAAGTTGAGATGTTGGCTAACATGGAATGCGCTTTTAGGTAAGTAATTTGTTTATTTTTTGTTTTAACTAATACAAACCACCCCTCCTCCAGTACATACACATATTTGTATCGGGTTAAACATTTATTTTAAATTAATACACATCTGAATAGTTATGCAATCCAAGAATCCCGGGGTTTTTAATAAATATTACAAATAATTTATAAAGCCGCTTCCATACTTTCATAGCTAAAAATTATCTTTAGGTAACTATGCATCCGAATATCCGATCTCTGATGATGATGGAGTTATTAGAAAATGTGTGAAGTTAGGTATTGTAATCTCTAGGAGTTACTGGAAATATTTACCTTCATCTATACTAACATTATAAAGTGGTAAAATTTGTTTGCTTGTAAATTTGTAGAGGGTAATTTTTAGAAGAAACAGTAAAATTCTAAAAACACGCTTTTAAAACCAAACTAAAAAAGTACAAAATAATTTAATTCTATTAAAAAGCGTGGGGTGCTGTTTGATGTATTTTTATAATCATTTAATATCAAGCGTTTAGCTTACTACCTATGAAAATAAGCTTATACAGGGTGCAATTGAAGTCATGGGCATTTTTTTTTTTTTTTTTTATATTTTTTTTTTTTTTTTTTTTTTTTTTTTTTTTTTTTTTTTTTTTTTTTTTTTTTTTTTTTTTTTTTTTTTTTTGGGCGTTTATTAATATTTTTAAGATTATTTTGTGTATTTTATCTATGGGCCTCAGCTGCCTGATAATAAAATGATTGATTGATTGATTGATTATTTTAACTAAGACTCTACTCATTACACTATTTACATTGTGGTTATTATTACGCAAATCAAAAACATTATTAATGCAAGTATGGAAAACAATAATAATGTAGACAACGTATCAAGATGCGCATCGCGATAGCGAATACTGCTGTAGGTAGACTCCGCCGTACGCGTCATTGCGCGTGAATTCTTTGAACCCGCCCGAGTCACGTGACATAGGTACTACATATTTGCTAAAGATTTGATTCCTGCCGACTTAGGACGGTCAAAAAAAGTACGTCACACAATAAAACACGTCAAAGTACATTAATTTCAACTTTGTAAATACAATAAAACAAAAAAAAATACGTAGGTTAAATTAATTTCTGTGTAGTTTTGGTGTATTTACAAAATTGGAATCACAGTATTTACAATAAATGGTCAGGAATGACGATGTGCATTTCCAATAATTTTAACTAACTTAGTAACTAGCACTTACACGTATTTTAATGATGTTCAAATATCACCGCCTTTTTCAATACACAACAATATCGTCTCTTGAATTACTTTCCCGCTCATACGCAATTCTTTTAATTTCACCCCATAAGAAAAAGTCCAGAGATGTTAAATCGGGCGGGCACATAGGCCACGGCGCGGGCTCACTGCGACCTATCCATTGCTCGCCAAAAGTTTCGGTAAGGGAGGCACGATCTTCGCCAGGGCACCGCCAAGACAGTATCTCGGCGCTTTTCCGAAGCGTCGTGGTGATAGTATAGATTACGTACTTCCTGCAGTTCCACAACGTCCCTCAACAGTTAGCTACAGCTTCCCTAAACAGCTAGTAAGTAGTTAATTTCGGTTAAGTTTATTGCGGCCCAATCATCATGTCGTAATGCCTGCCCAGACATTTATATAGAGAATCGATGTTAAAAACCTCACTGCGTGTTAGGTACATGGGTGTTGCGCCCACGTCCGCACTACCAATGTTCATTATGACTGTTGGTATTGAATAGTCCGATTCTAGTGAATGTGGCTTCATCACTTCACCAAATGTTATCATTAAAATTTTTGATTTGTGTAGGTACCTAGCTTGCACATTACGCGGTCGAGCCATCGTGTTCACAATTAGGGTATGTAAGTACGTGCGCAGTAAGGCGCGTGCGGCTATTACGTCACTGGATCAATCGCAAAAAACAATGTGTCAACCCACCTGCGTTATGACACTGGTTTGGGAGGCAGGCCGCCCCGACCCGCTGGACGGGGGTGATATTTGTATTTTTGCTAATAAGAGAGAGCGGGCCGGAAAGAGTGCGCCAGCGGCATTCCTTAGCCTAATGTTATTGCTACTTGTGAAGATTATTTGCGTCCGGCCTGGTCCAGGCCATGGTTCGAAGTGAGAGACTGAGAGTGCATGGGTAGCCGTCAGCTCCTTCTGCGAAGCAGTAATGCTCGTGAAGAAGGAGGCGGCGCACGTGAGGTAGAGGCAGTATATGCGCCCTCACACGGCCCTAGTCACCGTAGGAGACGCCCTGGGCGCTGGAATCCCAGGCTGATCCCCGGCCACCGTAGGCGCGGGCTTGCGGATGGCGAGTAATGGGTAGCTAGCTGTTCGGTAAGGACCAAACCCGAGTCGACCGCGCGTTGTGTGCCACGCGCGCCTGCAAGAGATGTCAGCATCAGCTGGTGGGGTCCGGAAGGGCCGATACCTGCCAGGGGTGCGGGTTGTACGAAAGAGATACCGTGGCCCGTGGAACACAGGCAACTGAAGGAATACGGGTGGGTTTTAGTCAGTAAAAGTCTGACACGCCCTCCTGCTCTACCCAGAGCGGGAGAAGTTATTTGATGATATCAAACCATCCAAAAAAAAACCCTGTCATTAAATGCCAATGCCTGCCGTATATGTCAATAAACAACCTTAAACTTCGTTGTTCACCGTACTTGCCCTACAAACACAATAAATATCTGCACAACCATTTCAAAAGCGATACTAGCAGCGCCATCTCTTGACTACGACCGGAACTATCTACCCAACGTTGTACCTTCTTATTGCTGAAATTGCCGAAACTGAAGGTGAATTACAACCAAACAACTTTCGTTAGAGCTTCCTAGATTTGCTTTATTTTTTTTCGATGTTTTTTAATTCTATTGTAAAACAACCAAAGCTTTTTTTAAAGCTGCTATTCTGAAGCATCGTAGCCGAAAAATTTAAGATATCTATAGCTGGTGGGTCAAAAACCAACAGCAATCTATTACTATCTCTATGTTCAAAAGGTAGAAGTTTTATTTGACTCAGTGTCCCTACATCAAAGAAAATATATTTTATTAAAGTATCGATGTTTTTCGATTGCGACGAAATGGATTTTCTCTCTATTGTAGATTTGTAGCCTAGGTACGCATAACTGGGTCAGAAATAAGGAACCGGAAACGGAATCTCTAGGCTATTGCTCTTAGAAACTTAGGTACCAGCTGCAACATTATTTTGAATAGAATAGCCATGATCTTATTTGCTACTCTTGATAAGTTAAAAGAGACTCAAATTACAGACACAGAACAATGGTGCCGATTCTCTCGTCACAAAATTCTCGTAAACTAAAAATCACGAAAATGTTCTTTAATCCTGTCAAATGACGATTGCCCATTCTGAAATTGACTAAAGTGACACAACTTAACTATATTTTAGTTTGAGAAGATTGCATTGCACTGAGTTATTAATTTAGTGAAAATGGCAATTTTGCTATTCTGTTGTTGTAAATTTCATTATTCTATTCAACCTAAAATTTTGATTGTCTAACTAAATCTGACTATTTTTTATCGCGATCAAAAGTTGTGGAATAAAATTAGTTGTCAAGAACTAAAATTCACACCTACACCTTGACTTCAGGTGCAAAAACAGTACTTTAAGTAACTCTTTTTTCTTTTATTTTGCTTATGTCTCGAAAATAGCGTGTCCTATCGCAAAAATAATGGAAAATTTCGGCCCCCTTTTGTAAATCCATGAACCCCTAACTCAACATGTTCATATTTTTCATACAAAAAGTGAAAAATTCCATATAAAACACGTCGAGGCTGCCCGCCCACCTGTGCGCCAGCGGCTCTAAAAACATTGACGGGGTATGGCAAAAAGTACCACATTGCGAATTCAAAAAATACCACGTGGAGTCCCGATTGTCAAATTCGATTTTAGTTGTGTCAATTTTTTTTTTAATTTAAAGTTTTTTTGTTTGCAGAATAGCTTTAAGATTCTCATAGCCAAAAATAAGGAATATTAGTGATAGTTTAGTTAGTTTAATTCGGTGTACAGACACCAGCACATCAAGCTCAAATTTCTTTGATAGATTTTCAACTTTATAACAATAGAATAAGGTTCATGTTCAATTGGGAAAATTTTATAATTTGGGACAGCTTGACCTGCTGGTGTCTGTACAAGAGAATCGGCACCAATGTGGTTTTCCGATTTCCAAGCGGATCAAGTAACAGGAGCCGCAGACATGTATTTGGAATATATACGAGTTTATGTGCACCATAATAAAATACTAATAACAATTATGGACGAGGCATAACTCAATATTTTGAGTACCAGGTAATGTGATAGGTTCTATTAGTCACGCTGGAGGTAAGTTCTCGGAACTCAAAATTCAAGTGTAAATTCTTCTCAAAACCAATCTGATTTATGTCAAATGAAAAATAATACAAACAGCACAAATTCGATTATGGACTTAACGTCTCACAATAGTTAATTAAGTCTTGACTTTAATTAAAATTATAGAGCCTACCCGGGTAGCATTCGTACTTCTCGGTCACCGTTGCGAGCAAAGACTGATCAATTGTGCAGATGAGATTGATTGATTTAGCTTTCTGCCTAAGAGGTGCTTTCATCTCAGAGTTCTTTTGTTAAATATGCCTAAGTAAATAAATATGGTCTTATTCATAAAAAAAAGCTTGTCGAAGGTCTAAGAGATTCATTAGTACCGGGCGGCCCTTATCATTACAATGAGAAAATTAATCGTGTTTCATTAGCCGGGATTTGACAGATTAAATTGCTCGGATAAGCTTATAAAACCTTTGATAAAATTTTGTATTCATAAAAGTTTCATAAACGTTCTTTATCTAATATGTCGTTTATAAATCAAAATGGTTCCATTTTAATGAAGTTATCTAACAAATTGACCAACACATCGGATCGTCAAACGAGAATGTCTGCCTACACACCGATTTGTTTTGACCATAGACGTTATTACGTACTGGCAACTATTTAATTGTCTATATTTTAGACACTTCTGACGCGGTAACGTCAATGTTCTCTTTTATTCTTTTAATGCCATCCTTATTATGCCTACGGATTAGAAGTCAAAATCGGTTGAACGGACTGGTAAAAAAGGTTTAAGTATTTCACGGAAAATCGTGGGAACATGTACATCGTCTAGCAGAAGAGGGATTGTCTCTAATCGCGCATAACCTGGACAGAAACCTTCTCACGCTAAATGGCAGCAAAACAAAATATATTGTTTTCTCCAAGACCGCCGCTTCTATCCCACCAGTACACCTAAAACTCCAACTACATCACTGTTCTTCTAATATTTCTACTCTCCCTTGCGACTGTCCTCCTCTTGAACGTACTTCCTCTCTTAGATACCTCGGAATTCTTATCGACAACCACCTAACCTTTAAGCACCATATATCCAAAATTTCTGGCAGAATTAGAAAACTTATTCACACCATGCGTAGACTACGAGACTGTCTACCCACAGACACACTAAAACAAGTTTACTTAGCGCTTTGCCAATCAATAATTCAATATTGCATCAACGTATGGGGTAGTGCTGGAAAGACCTACTTGATTGAAGCTGAAAGAGCTCAGAGAGCGCTTCTTAAAGTAACTTTTAAGAAGCCCTACCGGTTTCCCACTGATTTACTCTATCGCGAAACGAGAGTTCTCAGAGTCCGCCAGCTTTTCATTCTTTCTGCCTGTATTAAAACGCACAAAAATATTAAAAGTAGATTCGACTATACTTCAATAATCAGCAAAAGAAACTATAGAATCCCAACACCTGACGTCACCTCTTTGCTAGCTAGACGCTCCCCGGCCTACTCTCTGATTAATACGTACAATAAAGTCTGCAAACTCTGCGAAATTAAAAACACTACGTCATTCGAATGCAAAAAAATTGTTAAGAAAATGCTGCATATTACTGGTTATGATGACTCGGAACAATTAATATAACGACCCTGACCTGACACTGAATCAAACGAAGTATATTGTATGGGGAACAAAATACACACTTACACACACACATTTTACGCCACATACACACACCACACACACACCCCACACACACGCCAGACACTACACAAACGTTACACATACATAGACTCATAAAATACCATACTTGAAAGCACCTCTCTAGTCTCCACTGTTGTATTCGTATCCTGAACCCCAAGATACAGACTAACTGTCTAGTTTGGGGTTCACTGGCAAATAATATTTGTAACTAGCTGTAGGTAGTATTTAAGCTACTCATATGTCGTCTCAACTTGTTGTTAATCTATTTATGCTTACTGTATTACCTGGACAATAAAATATTTTCTATTTTCTATTTTTCTATTTTCTATTTAAATGTGTAATCTTATTTCAAATGGAGTACGTTTAATTATGATAAGTACGTCGTTGATTTCCCTTCCAGAAGCCAGTAGTAAAAAGATTAAAATTTGTCACACTTTAAATAACCTCTGTAGTTAGCCTATAAACTAAACTGTTGAGACGTAACTCAAAGCAGTGTCCATTCTGGGTAGAATATTCTTCAACGCGACGATAGCCTGCCTACCTGGATGGCGGCGCGGCGGCGGCGACGCGACGTCCCTTTCCCCAAGGCTACACCCACGCACACGGAAATACCGCTCTTAATTCATTCAGTTAAGGTCCTATCTCCCGTCGATAAACACATTATGAAGCATGCACGCGGCAATCGAGCCTTAGTAAACTCGATAGCGAGTCAAAGTTTAAAACACAAGAAAAAATAACAACAAACCGCATTTCAAGAGCTTTTATTCGCAATGCCAGAATTATTATCAAGTTGGTATTTAATAATCAGGTTTACCTATTATGTCTCAAGGTTCAAATTCATTCGCAGCAGATCGCATTATTTATTATTTTCAACATATTTTAACACACTGACTAAAGTAATATGAACTGAATGCGAATTAAATAATATCAACAACACAAAACATAAACAAAAACATCGGCTATCTGTCAATGAAGCCTCGAGCGCGCGGGCATACAAAACTCGACTTTATCGTGGAAAACATTGAAACACTTACCGTGGTACTACTATCAACAGAACAAACACTTTAGTATAGTTCACTCACTGGGTATAAGCGGCGCCCGAGTAGGTATGTGTAAACTTTAAAGAGGAATTTTATAAAGCGTCGCGTCGGCGGCGCAAGAGTGTTGTAGACTTGTAATAACGGCATGAGCGTCGTCGGTCGTCGCAGGTGACAGCCGACGGTGGCGCCGCGGCGCTGAGCGGCGACCCCATGGAACGAAGACGCCGCCCCCGCGCGCCGCCGACGCCGAACCCGTCTGGGCCTGGAGTGGACCTCGCATGCCTTTTTTTATTTGCAACCACAAGGCGCCGTGGATTTAAACCAAGAAATACTATGTGACTGTTCCTAAATTACCAGCTGATAAAAAGTTATGTTAAAATGTGTATAAAGATCTGGGGAAAGGTTTCCCAGACGCTTTGATAATGAAGTTAGATAAGTATTTGATTTTAGTTGATTATTACAGAGGATATCTGTATAACTTTGGAAGTAGGTAGGTAGGAACCCCTTTTTATAAAACATGGGTACGCGGGGGAAGTATTGAATACTGCACAGTTAAGGCTCCTTCAAGCAGGCGCAATGCATCAGCTCGACGACGCGACTCACGTAGAACAATCTCTATGATAACTTCATGGAAATTGTCGCGTCGCGCCTGTTTGATGAAGTCTTTAAAGTTAATGTTTACATGGGGAAAGAGTGCAGAAAGCTAATATTTTTGAATTATGGTCTAATTTTGCTTTTTCTCAATATTATGAACGAAATTCGACCTCTCGGCGACCACTAGTTTAGTAGGTACTTAACAAGTAATATAGTACAGTCAACCGCTCGTGGTTATACCGCTTTGACCATGAGGTGGCCTACAGTTAATTTTTTCCTTTTACATGTGGCCTACTGTAGGATTTATCTACCTACCTTGATTTCAAATAAGTAAGTATTACCGAATGTTTTTGATCAAAGTATTAACATTTGTGGGGAACAGAAAACAGAGGAAACTTTAAGTTTAATTGTACTTTCGCAACCTCAAAGGTCAAGAAAGGAGGCGTTGCCTAATTGGCATTAACGGTGCGAGAGCTCTCATTGTGACCTCAACCGCCTATACAAATTAGAGCGTAGAAAGAATGAAAATACGCTTATTTGCCGTAAACATGACAGAAAGAAAGAAAACAAACACAAAAAAAAACACAAAATTTGAGGAAAATATGCGTCAAATTCACGCAAAACGGCCATCGCTCATCATAATGCTGCGATCCTATGCGAGACAGAGCCCCAGCACTGGTTTTCAGCGACAGCCGGCATTGACGTGAGGACGTCGACCGGTGCAGCATACGTTACAGTGAAAATCAAATAAAATGCCTTCAAGGCTTCTTCAAACAGGCGCGACACGACACTTGTAGAACAATATCCACTAAGTTTTCAAATAAATTGTTCTGCGTGAGTCGCGTCGCGCTGACGCGGCGCGTCTGTTTGCAGGTGCCTTTATTTAGCCATTTCACTTCACATAATATTATACATGTCATTATAATTTTTGTATACATTTTCTTATATACCTAGTGTATTAGATACATTTTTAAAATCAATCAATTTTTACAAAAAACATGGCCCATCCCCATCAGGAACAAGATCCAAGCTGCCGGTGGTCAGAGGAACCTCCTCCTCCTCCAGGAGGGCTGCTTTCTGCCTAACCCAACCGCGCAATGAAAGGTGCTGGTCGAGGCTCACCTCTATTAGGCCCTTTACGGTAACGATTATCGCTACAATGATGTAGACGTATGTAGTCACCAAAAGAAATAAATAACCAGCACCCTAATTGCGTAACACACGATTAATCATAATCTGTTTCATTTTGACAGTTCAACAATATTCATTGCGTTAGGTATTAAGGTTGTTGAGCAGACAAATTTTTCGAACATATGAAGCAATGGCATAACACTCTGTTTCAAAACGAAACAGCAATTAGGGTGCAGCAGGGTCGTCGGATATAAGTGGGACACTCAGAAAGTTTTGCGAAAATAAAATAAAATGTTCTATAGGTACATATTTTTTATTAAATCTAGTCTTCTCCACTGAGGATAGTGGAGAAGACTAGATTTAATAAAAAAAAATCTATTATTATACAAAGTTTCATGCGCCTGAACCAGATTTCGAAACACTTTTTCCAGTCCGCCGCAGAAACGCCGTTTACAGCCTGCTCGAACGCTGACAGCGCATCTTCTGGCAATGAAAATTGGATCTCTGAGCGGATTTTTCATTTTCGGGAATAAATGCAGAGAAAACTTCTGCCAAGCATTTGGTACTATACCATTCAGCGTTGATGCTTTTTTGGTTCCTTAAAGGAATTGACACCAAGTAGCCAGTCAAATTGAAAAAGCTCGCAATCGAAATCTTCCCCATGCTTCTAGATCGCTTCACTTTGGTAGGCGTTGATTCGTTTTGAAACACCCAAACCGACGACTGGCGCTTCGTTTCTGGATCGTATTGATAAATCCAAGACTCAACACCTGTAATGATGTCGTCAACACGCCGGTACGAGCCAGCTTCAAATTTATTTATCATATCACGGCACCATTCCACCCGAGCCTGCTTCTGAGCATCGGTGAGGTTGTGTGGCAACCAGCGTGAAAATATCCTCCTCATGCGAAGATGCACGTGTAGAATTTCGTGAAGGCTTCCCGATCCAACCTGCAATATGTGCTGAATCTCTTGATTTGAACTCGCCTATTTTCATGGATAAAAATGTTCACTGCTAGCACGTTTTCTTCCGTAACAGCCGTCAAAGGGCGACCGCTTCTTTCTTCATCCCCCAAAGTTAGTCAACCGCTCTTGAATTTGTTATACCAACGATACACGGTTGCCTTAGAAGGGCCTTCATCCATGAATGCCATTTGAAGTCTGTAGATACGATTCGTCCGGTCTCAGGCGACACTTGAAATCGTAAAAAATCATAGCGCGACCCTGTTCCCGGCGCAGATCCATTTTTTTGAGACACGATAATTTAAATTAGCTCGCAAACAATGTGGAGGGAAATTTTGAAATCGGAACTTACCTATTTTTACTCACAAATAATCATATTTTCAAAATAGATTATAACTGGCCAGTCTCTCCTACATAAAAACTTTTTACGCAATACTTTCTGAGTGGCCTGCACCCTAATTGCGTAACGCACAATCAATCTTAATCTGAATCATTTTGAAACAGATTGCTTCATACGTTCGAAAAATGTGTCTGCTCAACAACGTTATAACGCAATGAATGTTGTTGAACTGTCAAAATGAAACTGATAATGATTGATCCTGTGTTACGCAATTAGAGTGCTGGTAGTTGAAGTTTAGTAACAAACCGATGGATGTTTTCGAATGAAATTTAATTTTATAAATTAACTGTTTGTTTACTAATAATTAAATTAAATTTTATTTGAAAATATCCCACGGTTTCCTTCTAAACTTCAACTACATCCGACGATCCTGGTTACTTCTGCAGTTATTACCTCTATGTTGGTGAATGTACACGTCCCACGTGTCGACGACCTCGTTTGCGAAATCAATATAGGTAAGTACTTAATTTTTATCTTTTTCAGCTACCACGAGATTCTAGGCATGAGGAACAACGATATCAACAATATTATTGCACAACGCGTTCGTCTAGCTAACACTACATTAACAGGCTGCAACAGTCCTGACAGTGATCCACCATTCTCGAAAATTGGGACGGGCACATATGGATTATTCCGAACCTGACCCGAAATCCTAACCCGGTTGAGGGTTAGGCTAGGAACTTGAAAAAAATTATAATATTTGTTCCGAACGTAACCCTCTTCCTAACCCGGGGGTCTACTCACTAAGCACGAAATCCGTAATCTCGTCGAAGTTACGGGCGTTTCCTACTCTATATCACTTACGAACCTATGATTAGTTTGGGCCCAAACTAAGAATTAATTACTACACGATCTGACAGCTGTCCCTACTCTCTATATGGTTTTACACGTCCAATTAGTTAATTAATCAGCTGTAGGAGTCACTTCGAAGTTTCGTACGATTTTTGGACGGGTCCGTATTTTCGTTGACGGAGTTAGAGAGTAGCCCCCCAGGTTCGGGATAATCCGCGCATACCTGTGGTACGGTATTTCGAACTCCACATGGATGTATTGCAAAGCAGTTGCTCAGCTGGTGGTGGTCCTAGCCACTGGATTGTCTGTGCAAGTACTCGGGGTTAGCAAGACGAGAACAACCGGAAACTATAATTGTCGGATTAATTCAGCGGGATGATGGCATGCCCGACAGATTTCAACCGTACCGTCATGTATTTCCGATTCAGTATTATTATTCAAATTAAAATTCCCCATTATTTACAATAAGTTACCAATAAGCAAGTGGTTGTAAATACTTGACAACAGTGCTGTTAAGAGTAGACTGGGTAATTTTGTTAATAGATAAAGCGTACGCCAGTGTGCCTGAATTTTTTGAGCATAAGGGTCAATTCTCACCGAGACGCGGCGCGACGCGCACTTTTTAAGATAGCAACAGAATATCTAACTTATTTACAACACGAAAAGGTATAATTTCACTACGAGCGCGAAAGCGTGTCGAAGAACGCTAAGGTGCACCGCGTTGTGCAGCCCGTATACCTTATTGTGAAGTAAATAAGATCTATTTTGTATCGTGATCTTAAAAAGTGCGCGTCGCGCCGCGTCTCGGTGAGAATTGACCCTAAGGTCCTGGGTTGGATTCCCGGGTCGGGAAAAGTGTTATTGGGTTTTTCCATCTGGAATTTCTCAGTTGCTGCCCGGAGTCTGGATTTGTGCCAGGTTGGAAGAAATCCAGACTCCCCCCCCCCCCGACCCCTATTATTACATAATTGGCGAAATGTAGGTGTACATAATAGGCATACCTTTGCCACCTCTTTGGTCTAGATCATACAGGTTCCCAACCTTTTATGGACTACCGGCCCCTTTTTTTTTTTGTTGATGGGAAATCATCAAATAACTTTTCCCGTTCTGGGCGGAGCAGGAGGGCGTGTCAGGCTTTTAATGACTAAACCCCACCCGTGTTCCTAAAGTTGCCTGTTTGCCAGGAGCCACGGTATCTCTTTCGAACAACCCGCACCCCTGGCAGGCATCGGCCCTTGCGAATCCCACCAGTTGGTGCTAGCATCTCTTTGAGGCGCGCGTGGAACACATCGCGCCGTCGACCCGGGCTTGGTCCTTACCGGACAGCGAGCTACCGATTACTCGCCGTCCGCAAGCCTGCGCTTACAGTGGCCGGGAATTAGCCTGGGATTCCCAACGCCCAGGGCGTCTCCTGCAGCGACTAAGGCCGTGAAGGCGCATATACTGCCTATCCCTCACGTGCGCCGCCTCCCTCTTCGCAAGCGTTACTGCTTCGCAGAAGGAGGTGACGGCTACCCATGCACTCTCGCTCCGTACCATGGCCGGACGCTAGAGATCGCCGCCGCCGATCGCCTCCACGAGGACACGGCGGTGCTCCGCCCCAGCCGGGCAGACACCTTCACCGTATGCTCCACCGTGTCCTCGGGGCAATCTAGGCGGTGGAAATACCCGGTCGTTTCCTCCTGCCTTATACGAAACACTACCGCCCCCTTTACAAGATAAAATATTCCCCCTTTAGATAATATTTATTATACCAATTTGTATATGTCTCTCTATTACCTATCTATTATTAATCACAAATTAAATATTAATTCTCTCTCTATGTGTAATGTGCTACTCGTGGTCGTGGCAGAGGGTCGTGAATGAAATCTTAAAAAATACAAAAACTTGTTATCTTAATAAAGGCATTTAATTTAGACAAAACCTTATAAAGTGTTATTTAGTAACAAAATTTTATCTAAGTTAACCAAAAAGTGCAAGACAATACACAAAGCTGGAGCACTCCGCACTGGGGCACTGCACAAAAGCGAAGACAAGACGATTAATCAAAATGAGTAAAAAAAATACAGTTAAAAAAACAAAATTTACTAAGAAACATGAATGAGATGGTTAAGGCTGGTGGAGTTTTAACAGTGGGTTTCAATTTAGTTAAAATCAGTCGCAAATCACCACGCTCAGTGATATGCAGTCTACTCCTTTTCTTAGACAGTAAATTAGCTGCAGCACTAAACCCACGCTCAGCCAAATATGATGTAGAAACCGCCTCCTTGACTGTCATCACGTCCCCCATTTGCCTTTGGACCCGCTACCCCCCACGAAAAGCTCCAGCGCCCTTTAGGGGGCGGTACCGCCCCCGTTGGGAACCTATGGGCTGGATTGATGGCTGAACTTGAATGTATCATACATAACATCTATTATGTATTAGGTACCTATATTTATTCTGTCTAAGAAACGGAGTCACCGACATTGCTTGCAGTGCAGGGTTAGCAAGCTGAAGTGGCAGAAGGTAGGGTAGGATCAATATAACCGGTTGAGTAAACGAATTCAAGATTGCAGACCGCGTGACGGCAAGCGTAGCGTGGGACGGCCCCCCAGCTAGGTGGACCGACAACCAGAAAACGGTGGCTGCGACAGACTAAACGCGGAAGGCTGACGATCGGGTGTTGTAGCGCAGCAGGGAGAGGCCTAGATCCAGCAGTGGACTGAGAAAGGCTGACTTGAATGAAGCTGACCACGTGCCTACATACCTATTCATATTTCTAGGTCAACATACGTACAGTTCTGGTACCTACCTACCTAACGTGATTTCGATAGCTATCCTTGAAACTCGATCCTCGAGCTACCTTTAAACTCGTGTCAAGTGATCCGATTTGGTAATTCAGTCAACCTGTGGCAATTTGTCTTCTTTTTCTAGTCCGTGGACGCCACACGGTCACTGCAGCCTTAGGTACTCCACCTATCATCGCCGCGAGTCGCTAAGTGTCCTGCCCAATCATATGGAGCATACGTACCTAGGTAGATAGGTACCATCGAAAGCTGTAGAAGCGAAACCACTCTTGAGTATATAGACTAGATGACTCATTGACGCTGAACCGAATGGTTTTAATTAGGTACACAGGGCACACAGGGAACTGAGGGAACACGGGTGGGTTTTAGTCAGTAAAAGTCTGACACGCCGTCCTGCTCCACCCAGAGCGGGTGAAGTTATTTAATGATTTCCCACCCATAAAAAAAAAACTCACCGCGTCCAATAAAAAAAAATTGAAGATCATAATAGATGGCATTCCGTCTCGCTCATCCAAGTAACAGAGAAGTTCAAAGTGGCTCTGTTCGACTAGGTACTTGAAATGTTTTCTTTATTGACTCAGCGTTTACAATATTTCAATTTTGAGTAAAAAATATTAAATAGGTACATCTATGTTGCAGACTTATCCTCGCGTAAGTAGGCATATTTAAAAAGTAGGATGTACAGATTATTTATTTATAGTCATACCTTTATAAATTATGCTAAGACTTTTAAGAATAATTGTCCTGCTTTGCCTAACAGATATTATTGAATGTTAAATAATAATTATTATTAATTTAAATAATAATAAAGCACCTGCAAGAAATGTAGCTGCAGTTTTTTTACTACAAGTATTTTTCAGGCGTATTAATTATAACCCAAAAATTAGCAATTTATTTTGAAAAGAAACTAAGTACTAAGATCTCAGTCACCCACTTATGATTTTTGGAGGTACTAAATTATACTGGTTTCATCAGAATGATGTAATTCGATGTTATTTGTGCCTACACGCATGGTTCCGCCATTATAACGCATCACCAGTGTTATCGTGAAATTCCGTTTATGCCGTGCGAGGTACAAATTTTCCAGGACAGGTACAAAATAATACGAAATGGGTACAGAGTACCTCTAAATGGTATAATCTTTGGGTTACAAGAATTGGTCCCGCCATTATGACGTTTAACTACATATATAACTTACAGGGAGAGTAGCATCAGCCTAGCGTTCCCACTGTTGTAGGGGCTGCAGTGCGGGAGGACCTTTTCAACTACAAATTCAAACTGGAACTGTTTAACCTATTCTTTCGGGCAGTGCGTACCTACTTGAGTGTTGGCAGCAGTTGAGCTGTTATTCTCAGCTCAGTAAGGTCAATATCTAAGCTACCCGGGGGTGTCCTTTTCAATGGCGCGGCCACGGCGATATAAAAGAAAATCCTACCAAGATTTTGTAAAAAAATGTAAAAGTTGATTGATTCCCAAAACCATAAATTTGTCAATTTAGGAGCTGCTGTAACACTATAACCCCATGGCCGTGCCATTGAAACTGTGAAAAACACGATGTCGCCGATATCTCGCTGAAAAAGCATCGCAGAGGTCTAAAGTGTTTTTAAAACCTTGATTTCAATTTGACAAAACTTAAAAATATACAAAACAAAATAATCCTAGCTTTATATTTCAGGAGCTGTACCTAGTACGGTAACGCAATACGTTTTTACTGTTTCGATAGGGTGACCGTGGCTTATTGTTTACAGAAAACTTTCCACCTATTGTATTAGGTCTCCGCAATGCTTTTTATTTTTTACTCGTTGATCAATTTCAGGAAATCAGGACCACCTCATCATCAGCCTAGCCTTTTCCAAACTATGTTGCGGTCGGCTTCGACGTCACATCTGTAAAAATCTACGAGAACCCACGACGCATCGCAAGAACTAGCGAATCGCCGCAGGAGACGCCCTGGGCGTCGGGAATCCCAGGCTAATTCTCGGCCACCGTAGGCGTGGGCTTGCGTACGGCGAGTAATGGGTAGCTCGCTGTCCGGTAAGGACCAAGCCCGGGTCGACAGCGCGTTGTGTTCCACGCGCGCCTCAAAGAGATGTCAGTACCAACTGGTGGTGTCTGCAAGGGCCGATGCCTGCCAGGGGTGTGGGTTGTTCGAAAGAGATACCGGCGCCCCTGGCACACAGGCAACTGAGGGAACACGGGTGGGCTTTAATCAGTTAAAGTCTGACACGCCCTCCTGCTCAACCCAGAGCGGGAATTTTTTTAATGATTTCCCAACCTAAAAAACCTAAAAAAAAAGAACTTGCGAATTGATTCGCATCGCACATTCCTACGGATTGACGTCACACTTGTTGATGCCATGTTAGTCCGCTCTGAGACAGCGTGTGGGCAAGACTTATGCAAATTTAAATGTAAAAAAAATTACAGAGTACGACGCAGATTTTTTTTATATCACTGATTGAGGAGTGCCGTTTTTGGGACACTAGTAACGAGGATTATAAAAATAAATTAATCAAACAAAAAGCTTGGAAGAAAGTATGTAAAAGTTGAGCTGCATGATTACTGACAAATGCGTGCACTGACAGGACAGGTCCACTCAACCTGTGTGGTTCTTTCCTCAAAAGACCATATTACACACGAATCTACATGATCCTTAAATGATCTGACTACGATTATGTGTTTTTTTGTATATACACATCGACATTGTTTTCTAATAGTTCTTCAAATTTTAACAGAAATGCATCAACCTCACGGCTACTTCTATCCAAATAGCAACCACCAGGGTGGCTACCAAACTCAACATTTTGCTACATCTCAACAAACGCCACTGATACGCCCACATTCATCAAACATACCTGATCAAATTGATTCACCTAAACTTCGACTTTTATTGTATTCAGTATCTTGACCAGAATTTGAAAAAACAAAAATGATAGCGAGGTGGCATAAGAATGAACGAAATTGAATCAACTTGAATTAATGTACTTACATGCAATTTTTTTTAAATTTGAAATTTATTAACTTGTATGAAAAACAGCGTGCACCACTATTAATTTTTTTAGAATTTGTTATAACAGCACAACAGCACCCTAATTGCGTAACATACGATTAATCATAAACTGTTTCATTTTGACAGTTCAACAATATTCATTGCGTTATTAACGTTGTTGAGCGGACACATTTTTCGAACATATAAAGCAATGGTTTAGCACTCTGTTTCAAAACGAAACAGATTATGATTAATCATGAGTTACGCAATTCGGGTACTGGAATTCTCCCCTTATACGATCGTTTCTGAAGATATGGTGATAATAAACAAGCTCTTCGAATGAAAATACATAATACATCTTAAAATAATAAAAACATAATACTAATAAATGGATGAACCCAAAATCTTCTTTGTTTCTTTTTCCTGAATCTCCTTAGAAGACTCCTTTCCGCACGAAATAGCATCGCAGCAATTCGTGTCGCAGTTTTCTGCGTTGAGAATTCGCATCGCGCCGATTTGCAGTTTTGTGTACAAGCCCTAACCTGATGGAGCTGAATGCCAGTATTTTACATGGATCACTCTATCTGACCTCCACAACCCAGTTGCTAGGTAGCAAAGTACCCCTTGGCAAGACTGGTTATCAGACTTTTGGGCTACTGACGACCCCTAACGACTCAAAGATCCACGAACGACAGCCGGGACTAACCAAGACCCCTTCCGTGCCTCGGAAAGCACGTTAGGCTTAACGTGCTTTCCGAGGCACGGAGGTCTTGGTATGTAAAGATGGTCATCCACGGACCAACCGCGGCAAGCACGGCTTAACCTGATCGATCGACCCGTGCGGCTGTTATTACTGAGCCACACAATAATTCGAGAGGATTGAGTAAATCGGAATTTGGGAAGTAATAAATAAAAACAAGATTGATCGAAAAATACTTTTGTTAAACACTTTAGAAAAATGTGATTACATGGCTTAATCAAAGTGAAGTTTAATTTTAGCATTACATCTAAAATGTTTAGCCCGGTGAAGTGGGACGTCGACACGGTCGCGGCGTGCCATACAACAAGAAACGGGCGCCTGCCCCACCGGTGCATACATTACTACATTACGTTCAAATCACACCTAGAAAACTTTACAACGTGAACTTACGCTTTCAAAACTTATTAAATATTATAATTATCACTCAAATGTTTTACAATTAAACCAACCGTTGCAATAATCCATCATCAAAAACTACAGATTATTACCATCGATATTATTATCGAGTCGAATTATTACCATCAATACAAAATTTATTAAGACTAACAATCGATTTAGCGGTTACTTTTAATCAGTCGATTTACTTAATTCGACGAGCTATCTCTGTATCACTTAGTGTAATTTGCCTTAAAATAAGTGAGTTTGGTGTGTTGTGAGTCTGGTCGCGAGTTGAATATGTTGCAGCTTACTGAGCTCGCGACCAGCCGCACAAGGCACCGAACACGAGTGATATAAAACGTCGCGTAAATCTTACGGTGCTATCCCACCCGGTGCACGCAAAGTGATCACTATAGTCGCATTATGAAACGTCCACCATAAACTATCCACTTTCAACCGCATAACTATTATTCATATAATTCTTTTGTAAAATTGTTCATTTTCTTTCTTGATTAAGTATTTTTGCTGTCAAACACCAGTGGTGTAAATAGAGTAATTTGTATTGTTATTTCAGGTAAACACACGCATCAGTAGGTGTTGTCGCGGGTACCGCGCGCGTTTATGCAAGTGCGCAACGTTATACGTTAGTGCGTTGCCGGCGACGCGGTACGCGGCGCGAGCGAGTCACGTCCATCATCGTCCTGCAAACCTAGTCATATCATATTGACTAAAAGCAAATAGAGTTTATCTCAGTTTAGTTATGCCGTCGCTGCGGGTTCTATCGAAACTAATGCAAAACCTACTTTAAAAATGAATGAAATCAAGATTTAATTTTTGTCTGGTTAATTAAAATCGAATCAAATTAATTCAGGAAGGTTTTTTGGGTAAGGTATAATTTATTCGGGAAGGTTATACATTTCCGAATAAATAATACAAGTTACTAACTTTAATTTTTGGCTAATGATTCAATCGAAAATGATTTGCTCGGAACTTACAAGTAAACTGACATTTAGAATTTGCAAGTATATTTAAAAAAGGTTAGGAAGAATTAATATTTGCAAATAAAAAGGGCAAAAGCGGTAGTTCCTATGGAACCCGCTTATTTTAACAGCAGCGCAATGATAGAGACGCGACCTTCAGAGATCATGCTCATGTTTATACACTACTTACTTAAAAATACAACATAATAATATATTGTGATTCGACCACCGAACAGGCGAATTCTCGTACCACCGCGCACACATTCGTTAGGTAGGTATACTGTTTATATTAATTGATTTTTGAAATAAGCCGATGCATGAAACCTTGTCCGAGCGTCTAAGAACTAAAGCGTCAAAGAATTCCATTTCAGTCCATTTTCTTTAAGAATCCTTGACTTTATTGAATACGAATTTACACATTGGAACATAAATTTGACAGAATACTACTTACACCAAAATCAACGCCCGTACAAGTTTGTATAGATTATTAAAACTCCGATTATAAGCGATTTAAAGGAAAACTTTAAGAGGCAAATTTTGAATATTTAAAAAATGATTTAATTAAATCTTCTAAAAAAGTTTGGACTGATCGAGAAAATCTCAAAAATCAACTGATTATTGTACAAGAGTCCACACTACTACAATATAAATATATTTACAAGAAAATTGTTCGCCACAGATTTACTTCTTTTGAAATAGTTTGTTCCACTGCAACACCTGTTTGGGGGGCTGTCCGGAAGTAGACGGCTGTGGCTGCGGTGGCTGGCTCGGTCCTGCCTCGCCTTGGAAGCCTGGAACGATACGTAGGTATTTAATAAAGGCTGTGATCCGACAATAACAAGGATGTAATATCAAAGATTTAGATTTTATTTATAAATTGAAGTAAATATTATGTTCATTCGAATTATAATCTAGGAAAAAGTTAAATTCTTTTACAAAAGGTATAAAATGGGAGTTATTCGTATTCGCACGTAATTTTGTTTATAATAATTATACAAATATTATGGAATCTTAGTACATAAAGTAAAATTGTGAAAATAAATTGGAATGGCGAAATTTAACAGACCTTTCTCGGCATAGCTTTTATACATGTGCTTATGCCGGACAGACTCCCAATTGGCGCGACGCTACTCCGCTATCTCCCGTTCTCCCCCTCCCGCACCCGTCTTGTCTACAATGCAGGAACGCGCCACTGACGCAAACAGCCTGGCCAGAAAAATATGTTAGAATCCCACAGAAGTGATGTTGCGCCACAACAAGCATGCTCACTACACACCAACCTAACGCTAGACGGCGCCACTTACACGCAACGACAGAGTAATGTCAAAAAGCAGACACTGCGCATTCTATCAACAGAATTTTGTAATGAAGATGAATTTTGAATTTTAGTGAATTAAAGAAAAAACTTAAAATTTATTACGTACGCAAAAGCGACACCATCTAAAAAGATTTGCCCAATTAATACTGTTAGTACAATTTTAATAAAGAATGGCTTTAGTTGATATTTCATATATCATGACGAACAAGATCTTGTTCTAAATGTGATTGAATGTTACCTTACATTGTCCAGAGCAGCAAAAAAAAGGGAATGCCATTCGTCTATTCTTTCTACAAAATATTACTTTTTTGTTTTACAGAACATTTAACGATTAAATCTTTGTTTTTAAATGTATTATGATTGTGTACGAAGAAGAGACGAAATCTATCCCCCTAACAACATAATTATTAGTCATGAGGTTAGTTTAGTCCCAGCTATTAAATACAAGTTGATTATATCCTGCGACTCCTTTGGGAGAGACTTCTGCGTTACATAGACACTGGGACTACAAAACCAGTTAATTGCATCAACATAATATCCTGAAATGCCTACTCCTATTCCAAAAAGGGCATAATTCACGCGAAATCAGAATAAATCATAATTTTCGAAATGAACAGCCAGTTTATTCTGCTTCACGTTATGGTTTTTACTGTTATAATAAAATCCTATTCCTCCAACGCGTGAATTATGTTGGGCGCTAATTTAAAACAAAACTTAGTAAAGCTAGGCGCGCATCGAAGCTAGCTCAGTCGGCCGATAAGAAAGCTACACCATACATGTTCGATGTAAGTACATGTGTGCGCATGAACGCTATGAAAATCAGCAGAGTTCAAATAACTATCGAGACATAAAATATCTTAGACCACAGTTACGAATGAATACGCAGTAACAAATTGCTTTGATATTATAAAGTCGATAGTGCCATTCAGCTGTTTTAAGGTTAGTTACACCGCACATCACGCACAGGAAACCGAGCAAATCGTGCAAACGGAAACTTACTCAACAATATATTTTAGAATATTCACTCTGTCTTTCAAAACCGGTCGATTGATTTAGTCTTCATACGCGCATAGCAGTGTCTAGTTTACTAGATAGGCGATAGGCTGACGACCCATTTTCAATCAATTTATTTACACTTGGCATTATTGAAAATACCATAACGAGTATTAGTTTCAAGCTGTTATTGGCCGTCACCATTCCCAACTAGCAGTACATAGTCCGGGACTAGACGAGAGCCGGTTAAGCTACGGTGTCCAAACATTTTCGAGCGGAACCAACGATTTCAACTAGCGTATGTGTGGACATCGGAGCCGAACCGGCAGCATCGTCTTGTAAGTCTCGGCCTTCGGCTTATTCCAGTACAACGTTACGTCAACGCGATCGGTTAGCAGAACAAGCTCGAGCCAATGGACTACATTGCTACCTCGGCAGCACGAAATATCGCTCATCGCGGGCCATGATCATGGCAGTCTGATGCGATACTATGTACTCCATCCTCCAACCACACTTGCGCCACCTGCCGGCCGGTTAAGCGTAGCTATTGCTCTGGAATCAGCTTTAGGGTGAAACTCCATTGAGGCAAACGGAAGCAAACACAAAAAAAATGTACGAGTAATGTATGAGTTATGATTAGTATCCTATTGGAATCTCACCCTGTTAAAAGAGCGCGCGCAACCAGAAAGCGGTCAGCGATATGCGTACGCACGCGTGCGTGCTAGCGTTCGTTCTATAACATATGAGACTGTCCAGCGCGCATGCTTCGTCACTGATGATAGCGAATATGGATTGTAAAAAAGCTGAATTAATTACAGAGAACGCCTGACCACTGTATGATTGCGAGGGTCCTTTAAAATAATACTAATAGGTATTAATATGTGCACCGACGGGCACTGATCGGAGAGCCATACCGAATTTGGCAATTTACTCAATCTCTAACTGCAAGGATGGTTGTCGTAAGAGATTGTAGGCTACTTTTAATACCAAAAGGGGAGGACAAAACTAAAATACAAAAAAAAAATTGAACTTTTCACAGATGTATGGCTTCGATCGGTACACGACAAGCAATTATAAAAGGGGGGCTAATTACCGCTCCAGGTGAAGTCGGATAGCACTATTGATGAAAAAAGAAAAACATGATTATCTTCACCTGTTCTGAATTCATATGCAAACTTTATCCAGAGGCAGATTTACACGTCTCCACTATTCAAATTAGTTTGTTTATTAGGAATAGTTTATATGTTCACGTGTAACGATTGCACTTAATCTCGGCATATCGACAACCGCAATGTGCATGTATGACATGCGCGGTTTCCTTGTTGGTACATTCTTATTCGCTCCGAACACGTAAACAAAGTTTTTATTAGTTGTTATTCTGATGGTATGTAAGTATTAGAGAGTTAACTCAGACTGTATAGTCCGGAGGGGGCAGGAGACGTCTATATCAGCCGAAAACATCATAAATCGAAAGTAATGAAAGACATTATAGTCGAGTACAATCAGAGTTTTACCTCCGGCGAAGTATGTAGTCAATCGATTTTCACAAGCCATTCATTGGATTTCAATAATCTCAAAATATTTGATAAAGGCAAGCATTATATTGTTCTGTTTGATTTTCACGAACATTTGGATACTCAATTTTGTTCCAAAGAGTGTCAACTACCAATAACAACAGAACTCAAAGTCAAATCAATTGATTTGGCCCTTTAAAGTATTGATTAAATTGTGAACTTTTAGTTATAATATCAAGTGGGGTACGTGTACATGTGCGTAACACAATAAACATAATTACAAAGGCCACAGTTCAAAAGAAATGCGTAGAATGACAGCAATTTTTTTGTTGTTGATAATATCAACGTTAAATTTTACGTCTAGAAACTCAACAAAAACATTCCTATAAAAATCCATTGAGAAGAAACTTCCGTCAAAGGCTTGTTTTAGTCTACTTGTTCTCGACCATAAGGAAAGCGAAATGCTTTACCAAGCATGCAGCAATATATTGATATTTCATGTGCTTATTGAACTTCAATCGGAGTAAAACCTTTTACATGCGCTCAGAATGTTTCTCCTTCAGTGCATCCAGCCTCATTCTGATAGAAATAACTATTTCACCCCTTTTACGCCCATGAGTAACCATAATAGTCCGGTCAATTTAAACATGCAAGGGTACAAAAATTCGCATAGAGCTAAAAATTGGTATGAATGTTCGGAACACCATTACAAAAGAGATCTAAAAAGTCCCATTGATCCTGTACCTTGATTTAAGTTTTTATACAAGGTCAAAAGTCACAAAAATGGGTTTTACACATTTTTCAGCTAAACGGTAAGTTTTACCATAAAAATAGATCAGACAAAAATTGTAGAATATATAATTATCTATAAAAATGTCTCAATACTTATCTTCCTAAGAGCCACCGTTTCTGAGATATAAGGATTCTAAAAATTGAAAAAGTTGCAATCTTCAAAATATGCACACGTTTCCACGCCACCTATGAGGTAGTGTAAAAGATGTTGATGAGCAGAAGCAGAGGTTGGGGGAGAACGAGCTAATTGCACTCGTTTTTTATAATGAGTATTTTTAACAAAACATGCGTATCAAAATTTATCTAAGCAGGTAGTTTTTTTAGGAGCTTCGTACATTGAAAGAAGAAAGCAAGTTCCGTTGGTGGCAACTTCTTTTGGAGTTGAGCTACTCTTTTTAAACATCATCATCAACACCCTTTTCGGGTATATTATCAAGTTCAAGTGTGGCTTGGTTATCAGCTAGATCCAAAAGACGGGTTGGAAGTTGATCGACAATACATTGGAACCAGTCCAGACTTTACTCCCCACTTGCACCCGAAAAACTCCTCAACACAATTTTTTGCATCTGTAAATAGGGATGTAGTGCTAAATGCGACTGCAAAAAAGCTGGGTTGTTTTGTTCTGTTGCATGTACTAGTTGTCAAGGCCAATCGTGCTCCAATGTTGAATAATCAACAGAAGAGAATTCGTATGATACCAACGAGGAGACATGACGTGATACATCGCTATTGAGGCAATTTACTTGCAACCAGCAAGAACAACAAGAAGAGGAAGCCCAGAAGTATTAGACGATTGTGAATCTGACAAATATTTTCCCGTTTTTTTTTTATTTATACTGCTTTTATCATTCTCAATACTATTATTTTGTATTATTCTAGTTTTAAAATAAACAGGATCACAATAGACCTTTTTCAACTTTTAGAATTGTTCTATCTCAGAAACGGGTGACTCTTAGGAAAAAAGGATTGTGACATTTTATAGATAATTATATGATCTTTCAATTACTGACTGACTTAATTTTATGATAAAACTTACCATTTTGCTGAAAAACAAAAAAAAACAATTTTGATACCTTTGACCTCGAATAAAAGAAAATCCAGGTACGGGATCAATAGGGACTTTTCAGCATTCATTTATAATGGTTTTCCGAACATTCATACCAATTTTTAGCTCTATGCGAATTATTGTACCTTAAGTACTATTTTAGGGTTAATTTGACCAGACTAATAATTGACTAAATGACTGAATTGAAAACATACTGTCTATTAAACTAACATATGTGGGTTAGTTATGAGACGTTCTTAAACTGTCTAGTTTCTACTACTAGACTATGAATAGGACTGGCTTTTTTTGTTAATATATTGGATTGTAAGCAATGGAGTGATAATGTGCGGGTGAACAGTCATCGACATCAGCACTGTTTGTATCGCCATTGCGCTACGCTTGTTGCGGCCGTGCAACACAAACGAACCCCGGACATCTCACAAAAGGGTGAATGCTATTCTATCACTTTATACATAGTACATACATACTACTCTGTGGTTGGTTAATATGTTAATGACTGCGATAGCGTCTAAAATTACATAGTAAGAATCAGAAAGGTACACGGTACATACTTCTCAATCTCAGGTGCGCAATGCACAAACTCGTGTGACCAAAATTTGTAGATGGGGTTTTTGATAAGTTCGATGAACGTGATGAGTAGTCCCCAAGGGTGTGGTCTGTTGACGATGAGTCTTTCCAGGAGCATCCTAGTGATCTGCTCCTGCACGGCCTCGGCGTTGGCCTCGGCGAACAGGTACAAGAGACAGCAGGAGAAGTAGTGCGTGTGGCTGTTCGGGTAGCGCAGCTGGTTCGCGATCGCGTTCAGGAACAGGTACCTGCGAACACGGAGCGTCTGCTGTATTGAAGGAACACAATGGTAGCTACGGTCAGAGGTTTACGAAGATCTAAATTCTATGAACTTAGTCATTTACATGATTCTAGTACTTATTTGCTTTTGATTGTTGCTGCTGGCTCTGGAACACAGTTCTCTGAAATCAATTTATTTAACCTCGTGGTTTCTCCTGTTGGCCTCAATTGCGCTACAAAGCAGGCAGTCTGTCTTGCTTTCTCTCGCTCCTCTTTTGAGCCTTCAGAACCAGTTGACTGCTTCTCTAAACTCGCGGCCTATCAGCCAGCCGTCTAAGGTGTCTTAGTCTGCCACCCTAAACATCCAGTTAGTATAAAATATAGGTACATGTTTCAATTTTACGCGCGGCCATTTGGTTGTTAGGTTATTTTAGTCCTTAAAATTTAACTTACCGCCCTTCGAAGTCGAAGTCCACGGTGAAGTTCTGGAAAATGTCCATGTGCGCGGAGTGTGCAATGGTGGACATGTTGGGGGTCTGTCCTTTGGCCCGAATGTGCGCGATGGCCTGCGTGCCCACGTACAGGACGACGGCGTTGATCAGCTGGCTGTTGTACCGGCGTCCGGGCTCGTTCAACACCTGCGACACGTGAAGACTCGTTGATCATATAGTAACCATAACCATTATTAAAGGACTGCTCACTTTTACTAGCGTACATAACTACATACCTGCATGTTGCCTCTCAGTTCTGACAGGAAGGTGACGGGCGCGCGGGCCTTCAGGTACGCATCCAAATCCTTTTTGAACTGCGACGCCGGAATAAGGATGTTGTAGTTGATGACGGCGCGCGGAGGCAGCGCGATCTCCGCCAACAGATCCACCTTCAGGTTGGGAGTGAAAGGGTCGGGGAGCCGCATATTGCGCGGGAACGCAGACAGGATGAGGTTCCTCATCTGGATGCAGTTCGGCGGGATCTCGTCGCAGAATCCGTAGTGGTAATCGCACAGGAATTCCGGGAAGTCATGGAGTAAGACAAGTAGCACTTTTAACGTGCCCTTGTACAGCATCATGACGGGAGTGGCAAGCTCTGTGTTGCGCAGGAAGGGGTCGAGGAACTTGAACAAGTCGATCAGCAGCGTCGAGTACATCCCCCAACCCTGCGAATGTAATCAGCACTTGGATCACAGTGCACAATGATCGCGGCACATCAGTTACCCTCCCGGGTAATAGCGTAAAACATAATTGCAAAGTCTTATATTTTGGATAATTCAAAAACATAAATTGCGTTATTTAAGTTCACGGAATTTTATTCAAAATCATTCGATAGGAAATGTGTTACGCAATTTTGGGGTACTGATGAGCTGCACTGTGATCAACACATTACATGCAACGGCACATGCAAAATGTACTGCCATCATATCAACTAAATACAACAATTTTTTACTTTGAGAAATTTGAATATCTAATTGACTTTTGAATATCTGTATTATACTTATAAAAAATTTCAAATTGCAAGAATGTTATATTAAGATCATTTTAACTTACAATTAATCATACCCAGAGTATATTAACATGACCATTTCTAGTTAGTAAAAATAATTTGCAACCCAATGACTGGTGATGACAAATTATAATGTTCCCACCTACGATAAAGAATGAAGAAAGAATTATAATGAATGGTTTAATTTCAGGCTTAAATAATAAGACTGGTGTTCCATTCGGTAATCGTACTTACCCTCACAAACAAAATTAAATTCCAGCATGATTTATCGTTTTTTGTTCTAGTAGCCAAATAAATAACTGGTATTTTCTACATATAAAGCGAATCTGCAAGCTCCAAAAGCAGACTCATCGCGGCAGCAGCATTTGACTTGTCTAAGAATATAGAGCAAGTCGAACTACGTGATGTTCATGGACAAACACACTATGGTGTAACGCTATACTAAAAATTAATAGAGATGGGCCGAATGTTAGGTCCACAGCCGACATTCGAGAGATCTGGCAATTGGAAAACAACCATTTACAAATGTTAAAAAAAAACTATTAGCATTTCTATAGCTTAGCGTTAGCATTAATGGATGACCTGATGGGTGGGTGATAACAGAGTTTTGAGGCAATTTTGTAAGTTTTAGGTTGTGTTGCATTACAATCATAACCGGAATATACAAAACAAATAGTTTAACTGCAGATCTGGTAAGATGTATTTGGCCCATCTCTAATAATTAGGCCGCTCGAGTGTACACACAAAAAATAAATGAATTTAATTGCCTGGCCTCTTCTAATAATCTAATAAAAAGAGAAAAGTAATCAATAAAAAGGTGTGCTTCCCCAGATTATCTGGTTCCCCATAATTCATATGCGCCTCTTACCTATTAGGGCACAGTGCTTTCTGGCTTTGATTTAACCATTATTATATTATTATGATTTATGATAAACATTCCCTTAAAATAATTATGATATTTAATGCAATTTATCATTAAAATTGTAAACAACTTACTATGCAAAGGAGAGCACACAGAAAGTACTCGAAAATAAAATGAATAATGCAACCAAAGAGTAACATTGAATATTGTTTTGTAATTAGTCTTTATCATAATAAGAAATTTGGAAGGAATAAGTGCTGTTTATATGATCTTGAGGTTCAGGGTTCGATTGAGGTCAGGCAACTATCAGAAATAAAAATGGGACTCGATAAAAATAAATAAAAAAACGGAATAATAGGAATTAATTCCAGGGTGTCAACTCAGCTGTTGATGATCAAGTTCCTTTACCAATGTTGTTACAAGACTGGACGATGCCGGTCTGTGTAAGGACTATAATGAATGAAATATGATATTATTTTACAATTGAATAGAATACATTTGCATTATGAGATGGGATGCCATGAAGAGTAATCCAAAATTTACAAATGCACAATTAGAGTGGAGTTTTTCAATTAGTTGAGCAAATCTGCAGCTACCAAAAAAAAGCATATACTCATTTATTTGGATCACCCTACATTAAATGCCACATTATGTTACTTATGAAAATATTATATGCTTTACTTTTGCTTTTCAATTTGGATGGAGTTACTAAAATTTAACTATGTTAATAAAAGTTAATGGTTAAAATGTTTTAACTGTTACGTGTATACTTTTAAACTTTCGTTACTAACATCTTCATTCATTATCATTTATTAGTAAGCAAATGGGAGATGAGCAAAATGGTTTCTTCCAGTAAAAATACAACAAGTGGTACCTTCTGTTGTGGTGTAACAGCGAGTACGCGGTTGATGAAGGCCCGATGTGCGACCACCTCGAGCCAGGCGTACGCGAATCCAGGTGCGGCGCTCGGCCGGATGATACGCAGCGTATGGCAGAACGCCGTGAGAACCTATCAAAACAATCAAAATCAAAATCAAAATATTTTATTTCACATAAGCCTGCATGGGCACTTATGAAACGTCAGAAGCTAGGTGCACGGTTCCAATTTGTCGTTTCCTATGGAGAAGAGCCGGCAAGAAACTCCACGGTTACTCTTTTAAAAATAATTGGCTTTTACAATGTTTTCAAATTACAGTGATAATAGGTATGGGAGGACAGTGCAGGCCAGTCAATAAGTACCAGGTACTTAGAGGAATGAAAATACAGAATAGAAAAACGTCTACAAATCTAGTCTCTAAGGCCTACAACGTTCTCTCATTCACAATATGTAAAAGAATCTACCTATATAAAATGAATCTATTTGACATGATTTCGATGACAATCACTGAAAATAAATAGTAGGTAGTAAAATTGATGTATAATGTCAAATAATGACGAGAATATGTCAGACATTGTAAAAAAAAATAATAATAATAAAAAGAATAAAAATTAACATTGCAATTTGGGAGCAGTTAATAGACTTTCACACGGTTTTGCTGTTAATGAGGTACCAGGGAAGCCACATGTGCAGAAGGAATTAATGCCAAACTTCCCTGTCTTCAACGTAGTCTTTTATCTTATAATATGCTTTTTTGATAAGGACACGTTTGATGTGAGTTTTAAACTTTCCATCGCTAAGTTCTGTAACCGACTTTGGCAACTTGTTATAGAAGCGGATACTGTTTATTAGAAATGACTTGCTAGTTTTAGTTAATCTAAATTTTGGAATCACAATTTCATCTTTACTACGTGTATTTAGATTATGGAAATCGCATCTTTTTTTGAAAAGACCTAAGTTTTTGCGAACATACAAGATATTTTCTAGAATATAAAGAGAAGGCAGAGTAAGTATATCAATTTCGTTGAATTTGTTTCTAAGAGACTCGCGAGGCCCCATTTTAATTAATATCAATATCAATATAATATAATTAATATCAATAACAAATTATACTTCTGGGAACAAACAACATTAACATAGAACACAGGGAAAGTACAGAATGTCACAGACTACGTATCACGTAAGCTTTACAGACATTCACACGAAGCATCTGCTAACAAAAAGCTTTTTCGTAATATTGATGAATTTAGATGTGTCTAAATTGATCACAAGTAATATCTAAATTCATCAATATTACGACTAAGCTTTTTTTTTTCATCATCGATCATTGTGTAAGGGATATGTAAGGGGTTTTACTTTCCCCCCCAGTGGGTTCCCGCATTGTCGTTGCGGGGGGGCTCAGTAGCCGTGGTCCGCTCCCACGGTGAAGCGAAGAGGAACCCAAAGGTGGGGCCGCTCGTCAGGGCTTTGGTCTCCAAGCCGACGACGTAGCGGCCAAAAAGTAGGTTGCGGTGAGGTGCACCGCAACTGAGGCGGGCCGCGATGTCGAATGGGAGGCATCGCGGCTGAGGGTTACAGGCTGCGGCGGAGGAGGAGTGCCGGTACTTTTGAGTAGCGCTCTTCCCTTCCGTGGCCTGGACGGGGCCGCCACCGTTTGATGGCGGACGCGGTGGGGCCGCAGGGGAAGAGGAGTGTCGGTATAACGTTGGCCGCTCTCCCTATCCCCTGCGGCCGAAAAGTGGTAGGCGGCGGGGCCACTGCGCTGACCCGTCGCAGGGGGCCAAGGGAGCCAAGGGTGCCAGGGTAGTCTGGGGCCCTTGGTTCCTGGGGTGGTCACGGCGTGCCATGTGTCCTGGTGCGCCGGACTGGTGGGGTCCGCAAGGGCCGATGCCTGCCAGGGGTGCGGGTTGTTCGAAAGAGATACCGTCGCCCCTGGCACACAGGCAACTGAGGGATCACGGGTGGGTTTTAGTCAGTAAAAGTCTGACACGCCCTCCTGCTCCGCCCAGAGCGGGAGAAGTCATTTGATGATTTCCCACCCTGAAAAAAAAAAAGAAAAAAAAAAGGGGTTTTACTTTTACCGGATAATTCATAGATTCTAAAACGGGTTCAGCCATATTCATGTCGAGGAATAGGATGAGAATCAGCCGATGATACGGTAGCTGTTGGAAGTTGGTGCCATGTTCTTCGTGGTCCTGTAGGAGGCATCCGGCGATTATCCCCAGGATCTGTGGAAAACGAAACAATCGTTCACATAATTGCACGAAACTCGTACCTATCACAACAGAACATTGTGTAATGACAACGCATTTTCGAACGTTACATTACAGTATTAGATCTGTGCTGACAAATAAATTTATTTCGATAGTGTCAATATTTCGTAAGCAATGATTAAAAACTTGCCTTGTTTAATAGATTCAACTTCGGCGTCGGATTTCCCCCATCAGCAGTGTTCTTGATCAAGAGCGAAACTAGTTTGATGAACGAGTCGCACATGTTGTAGTACTTGTCCCTCTTTGGAGGCAAGGGAGGGGTGTTCATCCTATCCTCATTGAGCTGCTGATACACGTTCTCAACGCACATCTGTGTAGCGATCCTAAAGAATCTTGTAATCATGTCGTCAGACTTCAAGATGCCGTTCATGTTCATCCGATGGACGTACAAGTTGAAATTTTGTGCGAGTTCGATTTCGGTCAGGGGGCTGATGAGCACATTTCTCCATTCACGGAGAAGGTTCTCTGTTTTCTCTTGTAGACCGGGTGGGTCGTCGTAGGTCTGTGACTGTGGAAGTAGATCAAGTTTTAAAAAATGAATTTCTTATTTTTCACTAGCTTTTGCCAGCGACTTCGCCCGCGCAGATATTTCATCCCTCTATTTAACTCCCGTAGGGGTTGAATTTCGAAAAATCCTTCCTTATCCCTTGTCTACATTATAAAGGGAACCTTTGTGCAAAATTTCAGCTTTCTAGGTCCAAGGGTTTGGGCTGGGTGTTGATGAGTCAGTCAGTCAGTCAGGACTTTTCTTTTTATTTATATAGATTTCAGTTAAAATGGAATAACTAGATGTTACAACAAAATAGGGAGTTACCTAAACAAATAATTCAATTGAGATATTACTATATCGTTCCTGAATGTTCGTAAACTTACTCGAACTTGCAGGATTCCAGAATGAATGTGAGCAGTGGGGCCCAGTGGGGACCTTTCTCCGAGATACGCGCTGGGATCCTGGTTGACGCGGAGCATCTCGATGAGGGAGCCGAGACCTTCGGGCGGCGGCTGGCGCGAGTGCGACATCACGCGGATTAGCGTCTCATTGATGTGGAACAGATCAGACTCGTTCACGAAGATGTTGTTCCTGTCGTCGACAAGGTACAGTTGCACCAGCTGCATCGCGAAAGCAACAGCCATGTAGTTATTGCCGCCGTCCATCATGTGAGCGATCGCCAGGTCGTACTGATGATGGAAATGTTGGTTTCAGTGTATGTGATATGGTAAATTAAGTTTGAAATAGGTAGTTATGAGGTTTAAGTGATGAATATGTACCTGAGGAAAGTTGATGAGGTGGTTCCTGACGAGGCAGTCGACGGCTTCGATGTTGTAGCGCAGCTCCTCGCGGCACTCGGTGAGGCAGCACGTGATCTGTTTGGTGGTCCATACGTGCCCGTACACGCGCGCGTCCTCCAGCAGTTTCAGCACGCGCAAGTGCGTGTCGCGGTACCGCCCCATCATCTCCATGTGCTCGTTGCCCATGTTCGGCTGCACGATGTGACCGTCCAGCAAACCCTCCACGGCCTACCAGACAAACTAATATTACAACAACCGCTCAACATTGTTACACACAGATTATTTTGTGCTTGTATGGTCACAACATCTAATTTACCAGATCCTCTCAAGTCTCGCTTTTAGATATCTGCAAGTTACAAATGAGAAAACTGATTCATGAGAACTGACAATAAAGGGAAGATAAAAATAAAAATTACGAAATTAATGAAAAAATAAAAAATAGGACAGTTGAAACATAAAGAGGAAATTTAAGTATGAAAAAATCTGCAACAAATATGCATCAATGAGCTATTGCATCAAAAGTAACGCAATAATTCCTGACACTTCGTTGCAATTTTTTTTTTGTTATTCATCACTATGTTACCTTCTGCAGTAAAGCGCATCCAGACACAAAGTCACGATTTCTTCTCGCAATGCAGAGGCACTCGAGCAGAGTGTGCATGTTGCCGGCCTGCACCGCTAGCGATGGGGAGCCGATGCAATTGGCCAGAAACAGCTCGGCGCTGGTGATCAGCGCGCTCATCTCGTCGGTGCCGTACACCTGGGTCGGGTTGATGACCTGGCTGAACGTGAGTTGAGTCATTTGTTCCTGAGCAGAGGGCTTAGGAATGAACAATCCGACATCACGAACTGGCGTGAAACCAGGGATATTGCAAGCGAATTCTTCGTAGACGGTGATCTGCGTGTCGGTGGGCCCGCCCATGCGCAAGCGCACGCGTTCCGACAGACGCTCGGTCTGGTACGCCAGCACCATAGGGTCAAGATAGCGCCGGCCCTCCTGGCGCGCCAGTTTACGCAGCTCATAGTCGCTGTGCAGGCGCTTGTCCAGCTCGGGCAGAGCCTTCTCCACCGCCGTCTTCTGGATGAATGCGCACGCAAGCTCCATATTTTCGGTAGCTAGAACAGCAGCTGCGGTTTCGATTACCTCCTTCTGAAATACCAGAAACTATTAATATGATAATAAAATATCTTTTGATTGCTATTAAAAGGAATAAAATAAAAAGTAAATCATAGGGCCTTGGTTTTTTTGTTGGTCAGTAGGCAATTCAGTGAAATATTGAAAATGTCCTTGTTACGTTTGGGAGATTGTAGTGGAGGATATGCAAAGCTAAAATTGTAAAAAAAACTTTGAATAAGTTTAAATGATAAAATTTGAAAAATAAGTAATCATTCTTAAGATTGATGTTGAACCTATCATTGAACAGGACAAATAGTGTTAAGCCTTCTTACAGTTGTTACGTCCAGGGCATCTCTCCATGATGATGGAATAGCTCTGATCAGCAATAATGTACCTGTAAAAATCTTGTCCCACCCATGCCATAAAACAACAACCTAACACACCTACCTCGAAAATCAACGTTAGCATACGAAGTTAAGAAAATTACTGATTTATAACCCCATTGAAATACAATTTTGACCAGGCCAATCAGTCCCTAGGAGTTACCTATTTGCCCACTACAATTTATTTGTGTCCATAAATGTCTTGATTGATTTGAGTAGTAATAACATTTATAGAAATTGTCAACAAGAGATACTTATATATTAGTATTTCATATACATATAATCCATGTTGTATAGAGAGCTCACATCCACAAAGCGGACCCAAGTGAGCTCCCTATTCAAGATGTATTAGAAGACAATTAATTGTTTTTGTTTATGAAATACTAACCTGTTGGGGTGTGGAAGGCATCAGGGCAGTAGCAAAAGCGCCCTTCAGGTTGGTGCTGATGGTGCTAATGATCTGCTCGCGACACGTGATCATCGCCATGCCGGCGGTCAGGTTTCGCATCATGTGATGCGCGCAGGTACGCATTCTCACTTCATCAGGATCCAACGCGAAGTCCTTCCTTATTATTTGCTCACAAGTAGTCAAAGCATACTTGATTGATCTGTCCACCACAGGGTGGATCCATTCCTGGATCGACCTCTCGATCGCGGGCTTAACAAACTGCTTCAAATGGGGATAGTTTTGGAAAAGGAGGATGTGAGGATTGAAGCATATCTTTTGACCAAATGCAGATGTTGAAGAGACATTTACGTCCAAATAATTGAATCTGGGTTCGGGAAGGCCGATCACGCCCATGAGGGTGGGGTCGCCCATGAGGCCGCTTGTAGGCGTGGGCGCCGTCACAGCCATGTCTTCCGCCGCGATCAACTGCGGCTGCGGAGGCATCATCTGCATTTGCGGGGCCTGTATAATTGCCTGGTTCGCGGGTACCACTGCCGCCGCCTCCTTATTCTGTTTCGGTTGAGATAGTTGGAATTCAATCTGTCTTACTTTTTCGGGATCTTTCAGATAAATGGCTGGTTTCAGATTAGCTATGTCTAAGCCTAGATTCTTGCACAATACTTCTATTTCGAACTTTAAATTTAATTTCAGGTCTGGTTCCTGGTGCAATTCAGCTAGGACATTCATCAATGCCATCGTCCATGGGTTGGGTGGCTTGAAAACTAAACTTTTAGCGCATGATTCTAAAACTTTGGCGACGAATGGTACCACATACAGGAGTTCCTGTTGGCCCTTATGGTAAGCTTCGAGAACTAACGCTTTGAGATCAATATCCACATGCAAGATGGGTTCATTTCGGGCTAGGGTCAGCATGCCAAGCCAGTGACCGAGATTTTTCAATAATGAACGATCAGAGAAGTTTGCTATGCCTTTATCTGAGCGCAATAATACTTTGATGTTACGGTAAGTTTCCTTTGTGACCATCTTGTTGACATCACGAATTTTAAGAACGTCAAGGAAATTAGAATACAATGCATGGAAATTAAGTTCGATTGACGCTCTCTTCATAACTAGGTATTGAGACAGCCAAGGATGATATTCATCGGTTAATATTTCCTTGAGCTCTTCGCATTTTGTTTGCAAATTGAGCTGACTCAAGTTGTTGAAAATGAAAGCAGTTTTGTCTTGAATATTTTCAGGCGGAGCGTTTATCTTCTCCTCCCTGTCGGTGGCGGTGAGCAGCGTGTCGATGTTGGTAGCGTTCGCGATGGACGGTCGGCTTCCCATCCCACCAGTGCCGGACGTCACTTTGGATATCACTGAAATTGCTGGAGCAACCGCCCTGTAAACAAAATAGATAGAGAAGTGCCCATTTATTAATCGTCAGATAGCTTCTTCTTAGCGCGATGGCAATTAAGAAAGATATTAAAAATAATCAAATATCTTAGTCAGATAAAGTTTATCCGAATATAATGACGGTATGACAGCAAGTTATAAAATATGTCCACCGTATTAATTTATACTTCATTATTAGTTACCTGACTATTGAAAATTGGCACTTTAATAGTATTCATAAGATAACTGTTACTAATAACAGTAAAATTAGTTAAAATGATTAAAAGTACCACTTTGCTACAACCATAATTATATTACATTTGTGAGATACCTTTACTACATTTGGTCAGTGAGAGAGAGAGGCTCTTTTGCTATGGGGCTAGTTAACTGGCCCCTTTTAGAAGGAACTATCAATAGACGAGTACATACCTATATGGTGCTGATACAGTAACGATTGCAGATTGGTTTAACATAGCGGCGAGACTGGTCGGTAACACAGCGCCCGATGGCTTCGATGGCGGTTCTTGACTTTGGAGCCCGTATTCAACGTACTCAATTAAATGCGGAGGGAACTCGCTAAAATGAGGTATAGCCCTAACATGCTCGCAGTATTTATGATAGTCCTTGAGACGGGACTTGAATCGGTCCAGAGCTGCTATACCAAAGTAATACATTTTAGATCCCTCTGGCTTCCTTAAGGCGTCGAGTACGAACCTCAATGCTAACCCGAGCGAAACGTAACTGGGTACTAATCCTTTCTCAATGATGCCCCCAAAGAGCTGGGCCGTTATGTGAAGTTCCTTGTCAGGGTATTGAGGGAAGAACTTGTATTCTTCGAAGAGATTTCTCAGCATACACGAAAACACCTCGCGCTCCCGTTTGTTAGACGAGTCTTGGAACTTCTTCAACATATCAAGCACTTCATCTATAGAGAGCGTTGGATGCGGAGGGTGATTGTAAATTCGTTGAAAATAGCCGTTAGCTTCGTCCTCAATCTCCTTGGCCACGTTGTGCATCATCTCAGGGAAGTGGATGGGGTCTGGGATGCGTTGCTTGTCCATTGCTGGAGCGGGAGCCATCCTGGCGAGTCCCATATTAGCGACATTAGCGTTATGTTGTAACGGCATCATAGCGAAAGGGCTATTAGGCCCGGCGCCTATCAGCCGAGATGGAGAGCCGGGTGTGGCAACTAGTGGTCCTAGAGTACCGGGCATGGCAAATACAGTGTTGGCTGGAGCACCTAGGCTCATGTTCGCAACATTCGGTGTCAAGTTCGTGATGGAGTCGACATGCGGCGGGAACAGCTGACCGCCGAGTCCGGCAGGGTTGAAAGGAGTCTCCAAAACTCTGGTATGCGGGCGTGCGATACCCGCAATTGTCTGCCGCGTTTTGCTCAGTATGAGAGTCTGGCAGTTGGCAATCACATTGCAAATAGCCTCCTGTAGCTCTTGTTGGACGTTCGGAATGCACAATTGTAAACATGCCAACATCGTAGCGATAGTCTCGTGTGGTAACTGAGCCGCTTTCGGCAACTGTTCGTCGGGTCCTTTGCCAAGAACCAGAGGGCATCTCCTTTGTAAGAATTTTACCATGGAGGACACAAACGCCTCGCCGTGATCCCTGATCTTATCGGTTAACCATTTGTCTAATTTTAGGTATTCTCTCCGGGACGCCAGACAAGCCAGGTCAATCACAAAGGGAAATGACTGAACATTTAATAATAAGGACAACGCTTTCAAATCCTGTGCGACGTCTAAGATCCTTGAAAGTTTTGATTGATCACAATCTCCACGAATATACCAGTCTGCCATCGAGTGCATAATGACGGGCTTGATATTCGGATTTTGGTTATGCCAAGCGTGGTGTAAAATGATTCCAGAATTAGGATGGTTACCCAAAAATATTGGTATCAGTGTCGAGAATAGTTCTTGTCTGACGACATTGACAGGTGGACTAATTTGTAGTAGAGCCAGCATCAAAACGTCGGGGCAGTATTGCAGAGGAATCTTGAATAGATCTTGTACTTGCATGTAGTAGCCGCGCTCTGAAGCAAACAATAGTAGCTCGACCAAGTAAAGGCAACGCCATGTTCCCACATCTTTGTTGTCGTTTTCGGGAGGCGATTTCAGTAAATCAATAGACACCGGATGGAATGGGTGATCAGCGAAACTGAAGATGTCGGTGTACTTCAGTATATTGGTGATGAGGCTCATCTGTCCCTCCAGGTTTGTCCAACGACGGCACAAGTATTCTACTGGGAATATGTTGGCTGGGTAGCCCGCACTTTGGAGGCCGAGTCGCAAAATTGTGAATAGCAAGGTAAGTCCTTGCCTGTCGGGTACGAAAAATTCAGGGTGATCAAGTTGTAGAATGACCTCCTTCCAGTTTAGGTTAGAGGCCAGATCCTTGAGTGTTTGCACTAACACTTCTGCATTCCACGATTCACCGTGACCTTGTAGTATTTCCTTCTTGACTTCATGCCAGAAGTTGCCGGGTGTCTGTATCGCTGGTCCGTCTGGGACGGTCGTATGGTATCTCACCATCGTCGATATGATCTTGGCGACATCCGTAGCCGTAGGCTCCCGAGCGCCGAAGTTCAACATGTTGTTCTTGCATTCCTCAACGGATGAGGTGAAAGAATAGCCGATGTCTCGAATGATCTCAGCAAGCGAGTTATCCATCATGGCTGCGGTCATATCATCAGCTGTAGTCATTTCCTCAAGAGGCGTCTGTGTATCGTCGGGATACAACAGGGGCGCGAGCACTATGGGTACTACTTCGCGAGGGAAATCAATTCGTAACTTTTTCAAAAACAAGTCTTTAGTCACTGCGGCTAAACGAAAGTTTTCAAGCGCGAGATTAGTTAGAAGAGTTTGCAACACTTCAGGGCTGCATTCCTGAAGTCCGGCACGCTCCACTTGATGTCCGCGTTCTGTGAACCGAAACAATACGTGTTAGCTCTGTTAATGTGCCACAAAACCGACATCATTCAAGTAAAAACATCGTAGTAAGTTACATATTATCTCTAAAATATCAAGTTACATAATCCGAAATACCGACCTGCGTCGAGGTAGCACTGTACGAGATCTAAAAATCTCTTTTTAAGATGTGTCTTGGATAAATTTACGATTTCAGATTTCGACGAGTTCCTCCTTAGAACCAGCGAAAGGGCAACATCCTCAGCAGTGGTTAACTTTAACAATCTTGACAGTCGATTGAATAAAGTATTTGATGGTTTTAAGATCTGTAAGAAATCAGTGCTTTAGTAGTATTCATTTATTATATTAAGTTAGCAGTTATATACAAGCACCGGAAAGAAATATGAAAACTGCTTCTGAATGCCCTTGTCTGATAGACTTTAACATACATAATCTCGTATTTGAAACATTAGAGGGTTGTTAAACCTCATCTACACTATATCAATATAATATAACATTGACATAGTAAAAACTTATAGTACCTACATCTGTATGGTGTGTTATGTCCTTGTGCTCATGGCCTCCCGGCCAGCTGCAGTTAACAAAATATATTTCACAGAACATCTCATACCAACAATTACAAAGACTACATCATTTTGTATATCATAGTAAAATAAAGTGGAACTAGTGAATGATTTAAAAATGTCTTATCAATGATATTTGATAGCATGATGTAAAAACAAAACATGGGTTTAAGTAATAGTATGTGGTAAATATAGGCATGGATGGTATAATAATGGTACTTATGGATTTCAGGACAAACATACGATACAGGTAAAATGGGCATTGTATTATAGATGAGCTTCTATAAATTCGCTAAGTGTTTTGTTAAGGGTACTTACCTTTTGTAGATGTCTGGTGGGTTGATCTACAGCGCGACAGATAACAGTCGACTTGGCGGGGTGGTTGAGCAAGGACGCGAGGTGCTGCGCTAGCAACGACGCATGGATGCTGTTGGTAGGAATATTCCCTGGGCGATCGGTGTCCCAGGAATTCTTGGCTGCCTCAGTAAGCAAACACCTCAAAAGTTGATTTTCTGCTTCCAGCCCATATATACTGACCAGCTGTGAAAAGACAAAGAAACCTCTTATTATCAAAGCAGACTAGCATAAAAATCGATAACAAAATCAGAGAATTGTTTATTCCAATTTAAAAGACTGCGTCATGATATTCACAATCTTTTTTTTTTTGATCACCAAGCTTTTTATTACAATCCAACAGGAATCGCAAGTTTGCACAAAAACAAACTAGGTACTTAAACATGCTAGCTATTTGCTGTTCTTGCAGATTGTTAAAAATAAGGGCAGTGGTAACGATGAAGAATGCCTCAGAATGCCAAGTTACTGGCGGTGCTGTGCTTGCAGCTGCTAAGTGTTTCCTCAACATGAATGGTATGCCAGCCACTTAACACTGGCATGCTGTTTTACAAGCATGGGTTCCGCCGCACCCATAACAAATTCCATACAGGTGGCTAGTTTATGAGAAACCAGCAATAATGTTATTTGTAAATTAAATACTATGTTATAAAAGAAAAATTAATAATATAGGTGTATTGACGCAAGGCTTTTAGTGTTTACCTTAATTGAATGTTAAGTAAGGAGGCCTCTTGTTATTCAAATAGTTACAGTTATTATGAAGGTATATTTTGAAAATAGATTGATGACATTAGGCTCACCCTTATTACATTGGACTTAAACATAACTGGCGCAATGTGGGTGTGCTATATGTACTCCTCTGACCAGCCCTTCGGGATAACAAGGCGTGATGTTGTGTTACATTATATTATTAAAACTACAAAAAAATGTGGATTGCAGATGAGAAAAATAAAGTAATCAGCATGGGACAAGGAACAATATATACAAAATCCAAAATTAATGGGAAATCAACCATTATATTTGCTTAGAAATCAAAATATTTTATTTCACACAAATGCATATTACATGCACTTATGAAACGTCAGAATCTAGGTGCATGGTTCAATTGGTTGTATAGTATGGAGGAAGCTGGCTAGAAACTCCACAGTTACTCTTTTACAATTACTTGGCTTTTACAATATTATCTAATTAATAGGTTTGGGAAAATGGAAGATGGTAGTTGGAAGGCCTCAGAACAAGGTGGACCGATGGCCTTGTGAAGGCTGCAGAAGTCCGCTGGATGCGAGAATCAGAGAACCGGTCATAGTCGCGGAGCTAGAGGGAAGCCCATGTCCAGCAGTGAACATCTTTCGGCTGAGATGATGAAGATGAATAGGTATAGGGGAGCAGGATAGTGTAGGCTGGCAACAAATACCAGGTGCTTAACAAAATAGAAAAGTAAATAATTTCAACTCTGTTCCTTTTAAGATAAAAATGCTTGGAAACATGCTATTCCTACTCTGTAGGACATTCTCGAGTTGGAGAAAATCAAACTGTTTGTAAATTAAATTGTATTCTTCATCATTTTTGTGACATGTATTTTAAATTCTATGATTACTTTAACTCACACACAATTATTTACTAAAATTATCGCCTAGTTTTGGAATTTTTATAATAACTAGCTGACCCGGCAGACTTTGTACTGCCTCAGCATCAATTAATTTTATTGTTGTGCGCAATGACTCAAGATGTTTCGTTTGAAAGTAACCTATCAAACAAAACATCTGATCATCAGCATCATGCATGAGTCATTGTGCATGATCTCCTACCAAGTTATGACAACCTTGTACTCCGAAGGCATAAACCGTTTTCTAGCTGACACAGCTACCTATATTAGGTGTGCTCTTACAGAGTTATGACAACCTGGTACTCGAAGGCATAAAGCGTTTTCTAGTAATATGTGGAGCAAAAACGTTGTACCCTTTCTAAGAAATTTACGCAGACAGGAGTATGGAATTTGGCACAAATAAAGTTTATATGGAGAAGGATTGCAGAAAGATTATTAGTAATTCATTAGAAAGACACTAAATTAATAAAAAAAACATGGTCTAATTTCGACCACTAGGTGAGAGCGAACACTAGTATGAGTAAATATGTGAGCAACACGTATTGTAATGCCTATGTATAAGTGCTTTTTATGTGCCTATTTGAAATACATAAAATGATTTGACTTTGAACTTCCCACACACTGTTATACTGCTAAATTATTAAGACAAATGTTTTCTAATTTGTCGGTTTGATCAATAATTTAATATATTGTGTCCTGACTGATTTTGAAAGAGTATCACACTCTTTCAAAATAACAGACTGAAATCAAATCATCAGCCATTGAACACTTATATTATATGAAGGACAAGCTTCCCTTCAAATTCAGCACAAGATAACTATTTTGTTATAACAAGATACCTAACCAGTAACAAAACAAAATAGTACAGAAATTCTACCTAAATACAATTCTTTCTATTATTGAAGAATAAAATATTTTTTCCTGGTATTGAAAATACAACAAAAACAACCGCGGCACTAAAAAAAGAACTATTTAAATTAAAAATAATATTTAAAAAATAACCCTATACCTACCTCCTAATATTATAGCCTGGCCTAAGTACTAATTAGTATTAAAAAGAAGTGGGTACAATATAAAAATACCAAGTACTTTAGGCGCAGCTTTAACTAACTTTCTTTAACTTGTCTAAAGTATCGATCGATGTCGTTATTGAAAACGCAACAGCGAGCCACCAACGAATGAAAACATAACAAAACAAGTTTGCAAACCTCAATTAACAACACAATCGTTATTGTTGCTATTAAATTAGGTAGTCACAAACAAAATAAAACAACATATGATTTGGAATCAAACCCATATAAAAGTCGGAAGTACAAATAAAAGTGCAGACAATGTTTAAAGCGCACTCGTTGCAATATTTTGTATTTACCTTGATCACTGACACGTTTTGCACAATGTGACTACGAGGGACGTTTGACGGCACGTGATGCCGATATTTCCGTGAAAGAAAACATTTTGTTCACTTTTCCGAATGTAGACCAAATCCAACCACCATATCCATGAATGTTGCTTAAAGTTACAAACTAACAAAACACAAATTGCAAAATTATGGATCGTATCACGAGGGTTGCCATTGGCTAAAAGTAAATTGTACCATTTTATGAACTTGTTGGTAGTTTTTAGAAGCTTTTTTATTTATACTTCAAATTTTGTACAGTTGGGTTTTCGTCTTAACGTAATTAATTGTATTTAGTTGATTTTGGGATTAAATTGTGTTAGCAGATTATAATACTGCGACCATATATGAGAAACGTAACAAAAAAAAAATACACGTTGAAAAAAACTCATTGCGTTACATTTCTTGTTTGCGTAAATTAGGCCGGCCAATAGTGTTATGTTTCAAGAATAAAATGCTTTTTTTACGTTTGTAGGTTTAAACAAGCGTTTTATTTTTTTTGCTTTCGTTGTTAAATTTTCTGTGTCAAAATGCGAAGAAAAATTGTTTACATTAAAATTCAAAGAACGAGTTATAGCGACGATATTTTCCTTCTTTAACGACTTATAAAGCTAGGGCTACATAACACTGACGTGGTAAAGCATTTTATGCCTAAACGTCCATTCCATCGCCTAACGCCGCGCCGTTTAAATTACCCGTTTGCAGCTCGGCCGTCGAGTAAATGCGTTTCTGACACCTATCAGTTTCATACAAACGAATAAAGTGTATTGAGAAGTGTGCTAACAGTTTACTTCATACGTTTATTCAATGGTTAAAGGTTGTTAATCTGACCACAGAGCTGAAACACTTCCGCCATTGCATCGGCATCCGCGTGAAACTTCGTGTCGCGCAGGTGTGGCTCCAGCTTTATGCTGGTGAACACGGGTGCTGGGCAGTATGTGATTGTACTTTATCATAATTATAATTGATGTGCCGACTAGTCATAGTGGCCATATTTGTAGTCGGCGACTAGTCGGCAACAACCGCCGACTAGTCAGCCCATTTTTTACTCGTATTAATATGCTTAAAATTTTTAAAGACAGTAATTGAAATGAAATTGAAATCTTTACTGCTATATCTTTTATTATAGAATCAGTTTTACAATTTACTTTCAGTGAAATCAGGAAATTAGGATAATAAGGAATAGGAACCCTTCGTTCGGTACATTAATTAATACTTCTAACAAAAAGAAGAAACTCTAAGGCAAACAATTGGCAATCAATAAAAATATTTTATTTCACATAAAGTGCCCATGCACTTATGAAACAGGTGCACGGTTCCAAATTGTCGCTTCCTATGGAGAAGAGCCGGCAAGAAACTCCACGGTTACTCTTTTAGAAATAATTGGCTTTTTACAATATTTTCAAATTAGTGATAATACCTAGGTATGGGAGGACAGTGCAGGCCTGTCAATAAGTACCAGGTACCTACATATAGGAATGAAAATAAAGAATAGAAAACCGTCTACAAATTTACAGTCTGTAAGGCCTACAAAGTTTTCTCATTCACAATATTATGTAAAAGAATCTACATAAATAAAATGAACCTATTTAAACCACGTGACATGATTTCCATGAAAATCAAGTCGAAATTAGAATTGATGTATAATGTCAATTATTGACAAGAATATGTCAGACATTGTAAAAAATAAAAAGGATAAAAATTAACATTGTAATTTGGGAGCAGATAATAGACTTTCACATTTATTTATTTAATAGTCCACATACGCTATTTTACATTTAGTTTGGTGCCAACATAAACTCATTAGAGTAAACACACAACATAGTTATGCTGTTAATGAGGTACCAGGTAAGCCACTTGTGCAGAAGAAATTAATGCCAATCTTCCCTGTGTTCAACGTAGTCTTTTATCTTATAATATGCTTTTTGATAAGGACACGTTTGATGTGAGTTTTAAACTTTCTATCGCCAAGTTCTTTAACCGACTTTGGCAACTTGTTATAGAAGCGGCTACTGTTTATTAGAAATTACTTGCTAGTTTTAGTTAATCTAAATTTTGTGTATTTAGATTATGGAAATCACATCTTTTTTTGAAAAGGCCTAACTTTTTGCGAATATACAAGATATTTTCTAGGATATACAGAGAAGGCAGAGTTAGTATATCAATTTCGTTGAATTTGTTTCTAAGAGACTCGCAAGGCCCCATTTTATAGATTGCACGGATTGCCCCGTTTTGTAAAACGAAAATTGAATCTACGTCAGGTGCCGATCCCCACAGCAGAACGCCATAAGACATAATACTGTGAAAATAAGCAAAGTATATTAACTTAGTACCCCAATAAGTAGGTTTGCCATTTTGAACATAGCCGATGTCACCCGAACTCAACCGAAATCAATGATCGGCTTGGCCGACTAGTCGGCCATTTTGCAGCCGACTAGTCGGCCATTTTGCAGCCGACTAGTCGGCCAGTCATAGTCGGCCCATCTCTAATAATTATCAAGACTTCGCCTGTTTAGTTAGGTCCTGTGCATAAAATCGGGAATGTAGGTGCAACCGTTAGGCTTTTGCGTGTAGGTGGAGGCGCTGTAGCGAACCCTAAGAGTTTTGACGATAGACTTAGGTTTTTGAAAATTTTCCCAGTTTTTAGTTTAAGATGCTAGCCATCTATTTTATTAGTCCACACACAAATTCGGTATCAGCAAAACCTACCACTACCACAACAAATTAACATTTTAAGAAATTCAATAAAAATATGTACGATCTCGAAAACATAGATGAAACCGAAAATAAAGGAGATATGCAAATTGAAAATGATATAGTAGCTGATAATAATAAATAAAATTTCCTTGACACTGACGTGGGGATGCATCGAGATGTGGTCGCAATGGACAAGGGCCTCACCCCGCTCTCCTTGGCGAAAGAAAACTGGCGCAAACCTGCAGTACTGGATGCTAACGATCCTAAGGAAGTATGGTAAGGCAAAGAGCTTCACGGACGCTTTTTCCGGGCCTGATGTAGACTTTTTGGCGTCTGTATCCTGGCTGCGTTTCGGCGACCTCTTCGGGGAAACCGAAGGTTTTGTCTTTGCGATTATGGATGAAGTTATCATGACTAACAAGTATCGGAAATATATTATCAAGGATGGTATGGTTGACATCTGTCGGGTATGCCACCGTCCCGGGTAATCAATCCGACAAATCGTTTCCGATTGTTCTCGTCTTGCTAACGGCGAGTATTTGCACAGACACAATCTAGTAGCTAGGATTATCCACCAGCAACTTGCTTTGCAATACAACCTTGTGGAACCTGAAGTGCCATACTACAGGTATGTGCCCGACCCAGTTCTCGAGAATGGTCACGCCACATTGTACTGGGATCGATCTATCATCACTGATAGGACTATTGTAGCCAATAAGCCTGATATTGTGGTGATAGATAGACGAGAGCGTCGTGCAAATGATTGTTGATATCGCTGTCCCCAATGACGAGAATCTCGTGAAAGCTGAGCAAGATAAGAAAATCAAGTATCTTGACTTAGCTCACGAGGTTGTCGACATGTGGGACGAGGACTCAGCAATCATTGTACCGATAATCGTTACTGTAAATGGCCTAATAGCGAAGAGCCTTGACCAACACCTCAGGAGGCTCTCATTGCGCAGCTGGATCAAGGGCTTAATTCAGAAAGCAGTACTTCTAGACACGGCACGCATAGTTCGGAGGTTCCTTTCTCTAGAGTCTTGACCACCGACATCTTGGACCCTGTCCCTGATGCCGATGGGCCACTATTTTTATAAATGTTTTTGTATGAATTTTGTAAAAGTATTTAAAAATATACTTAACTAGCTGACCCAGCGAACTTCAAACCGTCAATAAAAGTTGCCGGTTATTAAATATTACTTAAACGGTGAGAAATTATGGAAAAATTGCATGGAAAATCGAAATAGCAACAATTTTATGTTCCCAAACGCGTTCAGAAATTTCTTTTTCTGTTCGTTCATAAATCCAGGGAAAGTTTAAACTTATTTATGAAACCTTCCCTGGACTGCCAAAAATATTTCAAAATCAAAATTAGCCAAATCGGTCCAGCCGTTCTCGACTTTTAGCGAGACTAACGAACAGCAATTCATTTTTATATATTTAGATATGTATGAAAATAAATAAATGAGAATAAAATAAAAATAAAAATCTTTATTTCAGAGATGAACACTTACACGAACAGTCCATAGGTTGATTAGAGATGGTTTAGTAACAGAAAGTACATAAAGTCTATATTAGTATTGTTGGTTAGGACATAAACACAGTTAAATTGTCAAAACCCGCCCTCGTGGCTCAGTATGGAAGCACCATAGGTACATTTACGCGTCCGCCTAACTCTTGGGGTATCACAGGCATGACGTTATTATGATGAAATTATTATTTATGTACGTATACCTATAGCTATTTCCACCCAGTGCCGTTGTATAGGACAGCCTGGCCTGCTAACAATCATCTTCAGGTAATATCTAAGAGTAAAGTTTATTTCGTTCTGGTTAAAAGTTTGATAATTAATTTGTAGAGGCAATTCAGAAAAATACTTCGCTACAAAAATCTGGGAAGCACAAAAAGTGATGTGGCACCATCTACAATGCAGAAATCCTACATCGCGAGTCAGAGTTTACCACGGGACTCACATACATACAACATCCCGACATTAACCGTTGGGCGGTTGCCCACCAGACAAAACACGCGTCTGGTCGGAGCATCCTCCCTTTTCCATAGGTTATGAGTGAACTTTATACCCTGTTCCTCATACCTCTATACTCACACAAATCCTGCATCACGCAATCAGTTTACCGCGCGACTCGCAACATCCTGACATCAACCGTCGGGCAGTAGCCCACCAGACACAACACCCGTCTGGTCGGAGGATCCTCCCTTTTCTATAGAGTATGAGTGGACTTTACACCCTGTTCCTCATACCTCTATACTATAAACCGATATTGTTTTGTTTATAATTCCTTTCACATAACTACGTGTTTGTGAATTTACAGTTTCTTAATTAGTATTAGGATTTCTAGTTTTTAAGCATAATATGTTTGTCGCACAACCCTAATTGTTTTAACTGTAAGATTTGCAGTTTTTTGGAAATCTTCTCAGTTTTTAGTTAAGATCTCCAAATCTACAGCTTTTTTAAAGAATTTGTGTAGGTTTACTATAGGATATAGAGGGCAGTGTTTTTGGTAGTTTAACCGTGAGCTGGGGTTGGCAACACTGGGTAGAAGATGCTATCGATTTTATTAGCATACGCCTATGTAAACATTTACAGTGCAGTTGTACCTAGGTGCTTATAATTTTCGTAGTCGTATATTCTCGTGAACTATAGGGTCTACGTGAATCTTCTTTAGAACACAGGTTCACAAAGACACGTTTTATACAAAAATAAGTAAGAAATTGTTATAACATAAATGGAGATAAAATATCGTCTTTTTTTTAAACAGATTTTCAGGGCCTTTGACATTTCGTCTTGCCATTACGTTACGATTTTTAGCATCTGGTGATTCTTAGAGAAGTCTTCACTACTTGTTTATAAACAACCCATCTATAATAATCCATCCCCCAAACCCATTCAATGCTTGCGAAAACTTGTCATCAATATTTCTTCTTTGGCTTTTATTTCTTTTACTGGTTTTCCCGTTAACTCGGCAAGACGACTCCAAGCATCTGCAACTTTCTTGTATCTTTATGATTAAGGTCTTTGGGGTTCCAGATAGACGATTCGCTCTGGTAATATTCCAGAAACAATAAACTCTCTTCGTTCGACCAGCCACTCATTTTAAACAAAGTTAAAAACTAAACATGCGCTCGTCGCGAGATCACAATTACTACTAAACGCGCACCAACGTGTGAATGCGTCGCAAGCGCTTGCCGCAAGCGCCCTTTGATCTGTGTCCAAAAACCGACATTAGACCGGATCGGAAACAAGCGCCCACAAGCCAAGCTACACGCCCTCTTTACACGCTTCTACTTGTGGACGCTTGCCGAGCCTTGGCAAGCATGGAAAGGCACCTTAATATTATAAATGTGAAAGTTTGTATGTTTAGATGTTTGTTACTCAATCACGCGAAAACGACGTAACGGATTTACGACGAAAGGCACACAGATAGTTTGTAACCCGGAATAACACATAGGATACTTTTTATCCCGATAGTACGTTTCCGTGGGATAATTTTCGACCTCCACGCAAGCGAAGACGCTGGCAAAAGCTAGTGCCTAAATAAAGAAACCCGATGAGAAATAAAAAGTAAAGTTTCTTATTTTTCCTGGGCTGATCCTACTTGCGATTATGTGAGTCTCGATGTTTGTTAGGCAATTTCACCTTAGCGGATAAACGAATTTGCATGGAATTTGGCACACCAGTAAATCATGATCTGGGTTAAGACTGGGGCAAAAGATACTTTATATCACGATAAAAAAAAAAATCGAAACAAGTGTACAATAAATAATAGGTCAAACTTTTCTTTCAAGGTTGTATTGTGTAATAAGGACGCAATTTTATGTAAGTCCCAAGCCGAAAACAACAAAACCGAAAAGGTTCGTAAAAATCCGATATTATAAAAAATAAACAAAATTACCGTACCGACACCGTACCGTAGTTACCGTTATTTACCGTATTTAAAAAAGGGATTTTCATGCTGTAAGTGATTCATAAATTATGCGGTCGAGTTTTAGAATAAAAGTTTTTGTTTGATTACTTGACATTATAAATCATGATTTGAAGTGGAAACTGTAATGAATGAACGGTTGTAAAGCATTCGAAAGCTACGCGTTACGGGGCCCCCATAATTTTGAAAATGTTTAACTATAGGGGACATTAATGGGGGATATTAACGTAACCTACTATAAACCCTTTGCAATGGATATAAGGTTAGAATTTAAATAAAATAAAAAGTGTTTCCGAAAGAAAAAACAACCTAAGAACTTCCGAAAAAAGCACTATAAAGTGAAGAATAACTTTCATTCGCTCCGTATCAGAAGGACAATCTAGTAAAATGCCCTTGTGGGATAGATGACGTTAAAGTAAAACGACCTACTAGTAATACGTCTGAAATTTAAAATCGTCATACTAGTAGAACGTATAAACGGCATGCTGGGCAAAAGGACTTGCTTATGCTATAATGTACATTCAAATGCACAAAACAAAAATTCATTATATTTTACGGGTGTATTGAGTAAGTCTCCTCAGTCCACTAAAAAAAAAATCCAGATAAATACTCCTTTGTTTTCCATAATATAAAAGTGTGTCGCTTCATTTAGTACGGGCCACTTGTAGAAGTAATCAATCAAGTGTCAATCAAATCATGTCTACCAAATTAACAATTTCAATAATTATTATGATGTAGGGGATTGGGATTGCTTTACGTTTCTGCAAATAAAATGGAGGAAAATCAGGATCCGTTTGTTTTTATATCGAGTCAAAAAGGCAAGAATGTTTTACTCCTAGATGGCTATAGGTACAATCATAATGTTACAAATAAGAATGGTACTAGTTTTTGGAGATGTTCAAAGAGGGAAGAGTTCAGTGCTTCTTTGATATAAAACGCGAATAAAACAGAAATCATCCGGGAAAGCAAAAGTTTACATTCATTTAAAAGACAGAATGAAAAAAATGAAATCGATTATGTAATGGATAAATGCAAAACAGAATGTTGTCGAAAATTTACTCCGGTTACGAAAATATTGGAGCATCACTTTGGAAAATTTGATCTTGCCAAGAATTGAATCCGAAAAAGATATCGTATGGAGAAAGTTTGTCAAATTGAATGTGACTACTTCCAAAGAGGGAAGAGAAATATCAAGATTATCTGCAAACCTTCCACTGCTTTCTTCAACATATACACATGAAGTTTGGGCTATAATTGCTGAGGAAGCACAACAAAAAGGAACTGATTGCATTATTTTCTCAGTTTATTAATTATTTTTACAAACAGTGGATTGTTAAATTGAAACCGGATAAAATCAGCTGTTTCAAACAAAGGCACAGGACCAATAAACCATTAGAGGACTGCAACAGGCGTGGACTAAAAAACGGTTTGCCTTTCTATATTCATGCATTGCGTAAAGAAGCCATATGGCAAGAATTAAAATATAAACGCACGTTATTTGAGGGGGAAAAACGTAAGAAGAATGACCGTATCTTTGATAAAAAAAAAACACAAAAGGGAAGTAACAAAATTAGAAGAAAATGAAATTTCTGCCTTTATTTTTTTTAACGTGTTTCGCACTTTAAACGCATTATTTTCGGGGACGATAGCTAAACCCTCTGAAAATAGGTATAATACGATAAAATAACGAATTTTAGTTGTCACATTCCTCTACATTGCTCAACATACCGTGTACATTTGAGACGTTCTACTAGTATGACGATTTTAAATTTCAGACGTTTTACTTTAACGTCATTTATCCCACAAGGGCATTTTACTAGATTGTCTTTCTAATACGGAGCGCTTTCATTTCGGTAGTCGGTGTTTTTGGATCAGTATTTTAGTTTTTTGTCAGAACTCTAAAAAGTGAAAAGTTTTTATTTTGCACTCTTTAGCTATGGTACACACAGCTCCATTAAGTAGTTAACATTTTATAATAAAAATCTGTCATGTAGTAAATTAAAATGGGGTGATGGAAAACCTAAGAAAATTGACATTTATACTAAATTTTGTAATGATCATAAGGTTAGGATAGGCTGAGTTGATTGATTGATTTAAAATATAATTATTGACTTTCCAATTGAATTGAGTGCATGTTGTGACTATGTTTGTAATCATTTGGACCACAGAATTATTATTGATAAAATGTAAAATGACACAGTTAATATTTTATGCAAAGCAGCTCCTGAAGGTTGCGAAATAAGTCAAGTGCGAAGTAGGAAACCAGTAATGGGGTGGAATAAGCACGTAAGTGATGCTCACAGGCAGGCAAGGCAAAAGTTTGAGCTGTGGGTGACATATTATGGTAGAGCGAGCGAGGGTCGTGTTTGGATTGATATGCAGACAACTCGAAAAAAAAACGAAAGAACAATGGTGTGACCAAATTAAAATGGAAATGTTGGCGTCGCAACCAGTGTTGCCAACCCCAAAAAACTAAAAAACAACAGCCCGCCATTAAAAAAACAGGAGAAAGCAGTAGGCAAAGTAAAAAAAAAAGCCAATTTCATACTTTCCTCATATAATTAAAACAATCGACACGGTTGGCCGTTAAGCGATTGGTTGCTGCGCTCCGTGTCGCGGGTTCGATTCCCGCACGGAATAAATATTTGTATGACCTACAAGTAGTTGTTCCGGGTCTGGCTGTTTGTGATGTGAGTTATAAATGTTTGTAAACGCACCCACAATAAGGGAGAAATTCCCAGTGTGGGGCAAAGCTTTTTTTTTTAAATTACCTACTTTTATTAGTTACCTGGACTCACATACATTGTTAATTATAATATTGATCAAAACATAATAAAAAACAAAAATTAAAAAAAAAAAATTTTCACTTTTATCCTCAATTGCCTCATCTTCAGTATTTTCAGACACAAAATGTGTCTTAAAACAAAAAATAAACAAATTACTTACCTAAATTAAGACTTTTTCGATACAAAAGCGCATTCCATGTTAGCCAACATCTCAACTTTAGGTGAATATATGCATCCGAATATCCGATCTCTGGTTATAAACATAATGTAATTTAACTCAATTTAAAAAAAAAATGTAAATCCTAAGCTCAATTTTTGTTAATGAGCTACCTACTAATTCTGTTTCCTTTTTCTCGCAATTTCGAGTTCATAACCGAAAATAATAATACATTTTGTTTTATTTGTATTCAATTTAGGACCAAGCTTGTATGGAACTGTTATCCATCTCCTTTCTAGTTTTGATAATAAATATCAATGGATATACACTTACACAGGGTCAATGGTATAGCGTGGGTTTTCACCGCCCGGGGCCTTACTTCAATTATACGCCCTGTATTTTCATCATTAATGGAAATAATTGGTAAAAAGTCAAATACCTTTAAACTAATTATTTAAAAACTAGCTGTTCCTGCGACTTCGTTCGCGTACATGTCGGAAAACAATAATGTGTCGCTTAGATGGTGTAGGTACTAATCCTCCATCGAAAAGGAAGAATCTTCCGATTTGCCTGGTGTGACGCGCTACCTGACGTCCCCTACCATAGCTTTCGCATGCAGTCACTGCGTCTTCAGGGTTTATAATGTTAATGCGACGAAGTTTCACTCAGATTTATGAGAATAAATAAAAATCAAGGCGCCTGGTCGAGGCTCATTATCTAATATCTGTGCACCTGCCGCACTCAATAAATCGACTGCGCGTTTGGCGGAGTGTGCTGAAGCGGTATGCCGCGTTTCCACGGCCCGCTTTATCACAGGCCAGACCGCGCCAAGCCAGGCCGATAGGCCGTAGGAACTGTCACATCCGATGAGGTCTCAGTTGGCCAATCGTCGCCCGTCGGGACTCGGGTAAGCTCAAAGGCGCGGTGTGGCGTAGCGCAGAGGTGCCTATCTCGGCCTGTAAGGGCGCGTGTCTTTTAGCTTTGTTTATCAAATGTTGCCCACTGAATACAACCACAGCGGTGGGAATGCACGGCACGGCGATAGGCCTCGACAGGTGTAATAACGACGCCTGGCGCTACCTGTCAGTTAATGGCCCGTGGGACCGCGGCATGACCACGATGAAGTAAGATCACGCTTTAAGAGCGCTGTTGAAAATAATAATTCAAAGACAGGCAAAAAGCTATGAAATTGTCAGTATAATAAATTATTCTGATTTATAATGTTTTGTTTTGTTTTTTGTAGGTTATAAAGATTTAAAAAACTAGTTTTAATTAAGAAAATGCTTCTCTGTAAGCGATGTTACTCGAAAGAGCACCGACATACAGTTGCAAGTGTGAAAAGCAACCCATTCACTGAGATGCACTAGTAGTTATGGCCGCCATTTTAATTTCTTTATATTAGGCACCGGCGCGGCGCTCTCGATAACTATGAAGATGACACTCATAGCGAAAATAAAAAGATACATCATTTGAACCTCTTTTTATACCAATTACACCCCTACTTTAGAATTAATACTACCTATTTATGTATGTATCCATCGTTCAAAAAACTTATTACAAAAACAATAACTATTATTATTTATTTATTCAGATATCAAAGATCCATTGGGTTAGTAACAATAGTCTTACTTAGAATTAACTAACAATTTAATTACGCATACGGCCTCTTAAGCGTATTCGCAACATTGTGACAATGTTTTTTATGCCATCTCCAAGTTTAGTGCAGTCTAAAATAAAACAAAATAAACTTACTTACATTCTTTTCAAAAAAATATAATTTACAACTTACATAATTATAATTAATGTATGTAACTATATTTTAATCACACATAATTGTGTCACACACCAACAGTAGGAATGGCTTTCATTTTGACAGTTCAACAACATTCATTGCGTTATTTACGTTGATGAGCAGACAAATTTTTCGAACATATAAAGAGCAATGGATTAGCAATATTCTTCAAAATGATTCAGATTGTGATTGATAGCGTGTTACGCAATTGGGGTGCTGGACTAGATTCAACAATTGTATACATAATAGTGATACGTTTACCCCGAGCCCGGTTTAGCATGGCAACAGCGGTCATTGCCCGTTCCCAAATATCTCTTCATAGGAAACCCAAATAATGAATTTTAATTATGTATGGATTTTCGTTATTGGAACATGTTGAAGATCACAATATTGATTCAGGTCGTTATCGGACTTTATTTTAATAAAGAATGCTAGAAATGTAGGTGTTTCTTTGTTTTGCGTCCACTAAATATAATATAATAGTATCTCTGCGACGATTTTGCGAAAATGAACCTTAAGTGCAGTAGCTAAAGTTTAAAGATCAATGTACTTACTGCTGAAACAAACAAATAATTTGGTGACTATTGATTAGCTTCCAGTCTAATCAAAGTTAAATTAAACTAATAACCTCGTCTACAATGACCAGGTTGCAAGCTAATTTAAACTTTATGTGTCATTGTAAACTTTATTATGGTTGTAATAAAGTTTACAATGACATACAAGTTAAGTATGGTAAAGTATGAAGTGTGGTACCTAGATAAATAGTTTCCATTTATCGCCAGAAATAGAACCACGGACGATGCCGTGATACTACGTGTATTTCCATGAATTATTGACTACATCCGATCCACCGTCCAATCGGATCGAAATCATTTATAATGCACTATCTTTTGCCCGTAGCGCCAGCGTAGTGGTCGGAAATTATCCATACGCACCGGAATAGAAAGTACCCTTGTCTTTACCCAGATCGTGATCTACCCGTATGCCTGAATAGGTAGCAGACAGACAGACCGAGTTATTTTCGCATTTAATAATATTAGTACATTTAATACGGATAACATTTGTATTCATGGGTCACGTGATGAATCAGGTCACAATGTGGGTTATAGATTCTAAAAACCTAAGCTGCCGCAAACGAGATAACATAAACATTTTATCCTGAACTCAAAATGGGTTGTTCCCAAAGTACTCCAAAAAGAGTTCCCAAACTAATCCATGAAAAATATAATATTTTTAATTAGGTTTCATTCTACTCCAAGATAATATTAAAATGTTCAAAAAGTACTCCACCCCATTTTAACCAAAAAGCTAATTGAAATATGTACCGGATTACTATAAAAGGGTAGCTGCCGTACAGTTAGGCTTAAAAATTTTGCAAATATATTTTTAAGTATAAAGATTTTATTCAATAAAAGACTTTATAATATAATTCAACAATAATTTTGAGCATTATATTTTTTTAAATTCAACAATTAAAAATATTCAAAAATCAACTAACAAAATTTAAAAAGTGGGGGATTCAGAAGTCTAAAAAACATGAAAAACAGTGTAGAGTCTAGTGTCGAGTTTATCCGATAGATGACGCACAAAAAACATCATGATTCTAAAATAGACTATAATCTCACTACGCTATGATTACAAATTGTTTACAAACTAGGGATTATCGTAATAGTAAATATGCATTGACGTTATAACAAAATGATAAACTATTTTAAGAATTTTTGTGACTGACTGTAATGAAACTGTGACTGAATGTATGTAATTATGTAGATGGAGCATTTTGAGAATTGATAACGAATAATCGGCGGAGTACTTTCGAGAATAATTCCATACCAATACCAATGGAGCAGAATGGGAACAAAATAATAAGTATTTTTAAATAATAATAATTCCTTGGAGTAACTTGGGAATTAATGTATGAGATTCTTATCTTTTTAGAACAAAAGAATGGAGTACTTTAGGAATAACCCCTCAAAATAACAATCGCAATACAGATTACAAGCACAAGCAGACAAGTAGGTAGTAGTACGTTTAAAGGAACTCTCAAGTCTCAATAAACTTTAATAACAACGTAACAAGATTCACGACTAACTTTGTTCCGTAACATTGAATACAGAAGCGAGCGAGATGCTTAAAATAACTTCCTATAAAAATTGTTTTGCAAAAATCTGCAAATTAATTTTCAATAATATTTATCATCGTTATTATCTTGTTAATGTTATTTTCATATGATTATTGTTTATGTTAAAAGCGAGCAAGTGTTAGATAAGCGTGCATGACGTCACAATATGGCGCCAGCGCAGTGTTAAACATGCTAAAACATTAAAAAGCATTTTATTTTATTTCATAAAGTGTACTACAGATACCTACTGACATCTTTATCGAAGGAGGCAGCCCTGGCAATCCAAAATAAAAACGCGGCGGCGCGGGGCGGCGCGCAGCTACAAAGAAAAACTTACTTTTCGCTTGTAAGGTTAGGTACATATTCGTTCGCAGCGTCTAGCGACTCGAAGGTGTAGGCTATTTTAGCAGTAGGTTTTGGAAATTTTCAATACCTAGTGCTAAAATAGCCTCCTTAGAAGTATCACTTCATACAAGTATGGAGTGACACATCTGATAATCTGTGGTTGTAGAGAGACTTTGACTGCGTCTGAACGTATTACGAAATTGACGTCAAAATAATCTACTCCACAATTTACATTCCCTGTTAGCTCTTCGGAGCGAGAACATTCTCGAGAATATTTCCCAAAAAAAAATCATAAATTCCCACGATTTAAATTCTAAGTAAACTTTCCTGAACGAAAACATTTTCGGGAATATTAGCAATAAAATTCTTATGTACTCTTAAAATTTAGTAAGGGTAGGTATTAATGTTCGTTAAGATTTCTGCTATATGCAGATTTCTGCTGCTCGTGGTGACTGGTCGTCTTGCTGACCATGGTTTTGTTATTGTTAATTGTATTAAGTTTTTATTAATTTTAGTCCAGAGGTCCTAGTTTAACTTTTGTTACTTTAAGTTACTTATAGCTATATTTGCATAATGCAGAATTGCATATGTAAGCGGGCATGCCCTTTATGCCTAGAGGCTTTTATTTAGATTGGAAGTTCTGTTTACGTTTTATTTTAATTTTCTATTATTTTTAGTTTTCAATCTTTGATGGTATATTGGCGTGTGCTAGCTGACATATGGCAAATTTTATGTTTTTTTTTTGTGTTTCGTAATTTTTATTACCTATTATTGTATAGAAACAAGTTCTTCTAACTTAACAGACAGCTGTGCTGCTGGGGAGTTTGTTCCGCTACTTCTTCTTCCCAGCTAAAGCACTAGGAAGTGGTGAAGGGCGGGCGTTTTTGGGGGGACTGTCTTATGTAATTTTATTTTGACGTTCAAAAAGAGCTGACTCTCAGCCTAGTTTGACTTTTGATTTTGATTTTTGATTTTATAATAGGTAAAACTAGAGATGGGCCGACTAGTCGGCTGCAAAATGGCCGACTAGTCGGCCAAGCCGATCATTGCTTTCAGTTGAGTTCGGATGACATCGGTCTACGGACTACGTTTTCGGCTCGTAGGTGCCGGGTGCGCGGCGTTCGGCGACCGGGCGGAATTGTCGGGACATGTATTTGTTTACTTTGCATTTATTCTATCGTTGTTTACGTGCGAGCCGGCGTTTCTTCCTATCTTATTCTAGATTGCAATGAAAGTAAACTGTAAAACTGATTCTATAATAATAAATAACAACAGTAAAGATTTTAATTTCATTATAACATTACATTATTACATTTTTCAGCATATACGAGTAAAAACTGCAACGACTAGTCGGCGGTTTTAGCCGACTAATCGCCGACTGCAAATATGGCCGACTAGTCGGGACATCACTAGTTAAACATAATGATTTACAAATAATCAGCTTAAATAAAACGTAGGTGAAAATAAAGTAACCATAGGAAAGAGTAAATAATAAAAAATAATAATCACGATTTCTTTGGAACAGACCTTTATTTTGTAATTAAACATGTTTTCGTCGTTACTTGGTATTGGCAGTTACTTATATTGCCTCCTGCTCGTCACAATTAACAACTACGTTTAAATTGTATCAATTTAAAACTCTCCAAGTCTCGAAAATATTTTCAGTCGAAAAGAATATGGCAGAATATTCTCGATGGAAGAATAATCTCCATGAGAGAATATCTTCTCGAGTCAAAACTATATCTGCTACGGCTATGTAATAAGTAACAGCAAAACTCAACAAGACATTTTGACTGATTGAAAGCAATCAATTCAAGAGTCTCACTAAGTAATCCCGTAGACAGCGTGATTGTCTTGACCAGCATTGATTAACAATCACTTTACTCAATTTAATCACAAGTTAGGTATACAATTGAAATGTGTCATTCGCTGAAGATATTAAAATGAAATAGCAACACAGAATAATTATGTAGCAACATAGTATACACAAGGTAAATGCAATTTCGTTTCCATTCGAGGTTACCGAGAAAAAAACAATTCGTCAGGTGTGTTTGTTTCCCAGTAATTTTATAATAACCCTGACATATTATAAGCGGGACAAAATGACAGAGTACGCAACCACTGCATTTTTATTATTGATGTGGGGCCTAAGAATCAGTTTAGTCTGTTAGGTACTATTTTTATGTTAGTTAGTTGACTTCAAGGGGAGGTCCATGATGTCTTCCATATTTCTTTACAAGGTTTCTTTTGTCAAAAGTCATTTATTCAACTTAGGCTGAGAATCAGCACTTTTTGAACGTCAAATTACATAAGACAGTCCCCAAAACGCCCACCCTTCACCACTTCCTAGTGCTTTAGCTGGGAAGAAGAAGTGGCGCAACAAACTCCCCACAACAGCATAGCTGTCGGTTTAGTTTGATAGACTTGATTCTATGCATAGGTAGGCAAAGTAATTAACATTACGAGACACAGAACATTAATTAAATAATTTGTCAATTATGTCAGCTAGCCATGCCAATAAACCAACAAATAAACTGAAAACTTTACTCAAGCACAAATAATAAATATGTAAATAAAGACTAATACCAAAACAAAATCCTCCTGGTATAAAGGGCGTGATAGCTTACATATGCAATGCTGGACGATTATGTTCAATCACAACTAATATTATAAATGCGAAAGTAAGGTTTTTTGTTTGTTTGTTACGCTTTCATACTTAAACAGCTGAATGGATTGGGATGAAATTTGGCACACAGATAGACCATGACCTGGGTAAGACAATTTTTCACCCTGGATCGCGAACGAATCGCGGGCAACAGCTAGTTAGTAATATTAGTCGTATTTAATTCAAAGCTTTATTCGTTTTGTATAAATTGTGATCAATACCAGATTTATGAGAATTATGCAAAGTAGAGTAGGTAATCATTCTGTTATTTGTAGCACAGCATATAGCCCGGTCAAATTAGCCCGAAAAATAGGGGTGCATAAATTCCCAAGAAGCTGATTTTTTACATGAATGATACCATTATAATGAAAAGGTGAAAAGTCCCCATCCATCTCATATGTAAAAAAACTATTCAAGGTCTAAGTTCGAAAAAAGTGGTTCTTTTATTTTTTTTGTGAAACGGTTAGTTTTTTAATAAAATTTTGATTTCCCCTAAGATTCACAATTTCTGAGAAAAAGCGATTCTAAAATTTACTCTCTCTCTCTCTGTCTATTGTAGAGCGCCCCCGACGAAAACCAAACTGGTTATCCGCCAGATCCGGCCCCTCTCTTGCTATGTGCCTGATGAGACAGTCTGTAATAATTCTCTCGAAGAGTTTGCCCACCTCATCCAGCAACACAATGGTAAGCGGATGGAGAATCCGTAGGACGCCCTTTTTTAGCAGGACCAGATATCCAGTCTTCTACTGGCGTAAAAACTGGCCCCTCTCCCGAGAGTCCTATTAGTAAGACTCTTGAGTGCATGTTTGGCCATGAGGGCTCTTTTGCCTTTATGGCCAGAACCCATGTTCGGCCAGGAACGCCGTCTGGTCCTTGAGCAGTGTTTTTGGCCTGAAGCCTTTGTATTGCTGGTTTCAGTTCTTCCTGGGTCACGTTCACGTTCAGGCGCGTCGCGTTCGTCGTTTTCCGAGTTGGACACAATAGTAGGCGGAACCATATGAGGTGTTGTGTGCTCCCCATGTGAGGGGAATAAAGCGCGCACCAATCTCTCTAGCAGCTGCGGCTGGAGGCTACGAGACAGTGGAGGCACCCACAAGCGAAGTTTGCCCCTAATCAAACGGTAACGACGTCCCCACGGTTCCCGTTCTAGAATTGCCAGCAATTTATTATGGGCTTCGGCCCTTGCTCACTTAATTTCTAGCTGAAGAGCCTTCTTCGCCACTCTATGAACTTCATACAGTTCCGCCTCCCTTACTAGCGCCTCTGGTTTTTGTTGCTGCAACTACGCAAGATGGGAGACTGAATGCGGGGTATCGCAGCATCACAGATTTGGGCCATGGCCTCCCGGAACCATTCAGCCTCCTCGTTAATATCGACAGGCCTGACTAGTGAATCCAACCAGACCAACACCATCGAGGCCACCAGATGGGCTTCTAAGTTCAGTCGCTTGAGCCCCCATCGCGAGCCATCCTCAACCCCAGCCGGGGCCGCTTGGACCGGGCCACTCGAGGTCTGGGCGGAGACATCAAACCGGATGCATCTGTGGTCCATCAACGTCTCCACCTCCTCCAATACACGCCAGTCCTGAACACGGCGTGCACCAGCGGGACTAGCAAACGATAAGTCCACTATAGACCCACGCTACTACCCCACATGTTGAACGGATCTCCGATTTAGGAGCAGTAGGCTTAACTCCACCGCCCAATCTTCCAATAACACACCCCGAGCATCTGTTGCTAGGGAAACACCAAGTCGTGGACTTCACGTTGACGAGGACGGGGTGAGGACGGCTTCGACTGATGACTGTGCCCAGTTCCGTGATGCAATTCTCAAAGTCGGGGTGAGATCGGTTGGGTGAGAAATACATCCCAACGACCATGATATCTCGACCAAGGCTGCTACAAAGCCCCGCCCCCGGCTGACGGTCTCAAGGAGCGGAGTGCCAGCGGCCGGCCTTGAGATAAGCGCCACCAGGCCATCAATATCACGCACCGAGTCATGCCTGGGAGAAACAAAGTATGGTTCGGCGATGATGGCGACGTTAATCAACCACACCGCCATGCTCTAGAGCAAAAGGTGCCGAGCCCGTCTGGTGGCCTGTTCAATGACACTTAAAAAAAAAACGCATCAAGTACACTACTTCATAGGTGATGTGCAAACGTGTGCATACTATATAAATATAACATTTAATTAATTTTAGCATTGCTTTTTTTCAGGATTTCATAATCTTTGGGGAAAAACTGTTAGAACAATTTTTGTAGATTGTCTACAATTTTTATCCGAGCTATTTTTATCATAAAATATTTAACTTTTTCGCAAAAAAATCCAAAAAAACCAATCCAATTGTTGCGAACTTTAACCTTGAATAAAAATAATTGCACACATGGAATCGATGGGGTCTTTTCACAATTTCATTATAATTGTATCCCTAACGTTCATGTAAAAATTCAGCTTCTTGGGAATTTATGCAAGGCTGAATGTCTATTTTGACCGGACTAATAAGGAAATAATAAAATCGCTTTGAGGTTTCATCTACCCACTTTCTTAATCCTGTTTCAGGGTTATAATATTTACTGGACTATCAATTTCATCATCATAATCATCATTTCAGCCGAAAGACGTCCACTGTTGGACATAGGCCTCCCCAAGCTCCGCCACTTCGACCGGTTCTATGCTTCCCCATCCAGTGGACTACTGCGGCTCTCACAAGGTCATCGGTCCACCTCGTGGGAGGCCTTCCAACTTTACGTCTTCCGGTACGTGGTCGCCACTCCAGAACCTTTCGGCCTAATCGGCCATCTGTTCTGCGAGCAATGCGCCATGCCCACTGCCACTTAAGTTTGGCAGTTCTTCGAGCTATGTCGGTAACCTTGGTTCTCCTGCGGATCTCTTCCTTCCTGATTCGATCACTTAGGGAAACTCCAAGCACAGCCCTCTCCATTGACTATCAATTTAGATGCCAATAAATAAAATTTTGACATTTCGATTTCGACATTACAGCATAATATGTTAGTTTTTTTTTTTTCAATACAGAGCAGCGGCATGATAAGGAATAAATGATTTCGCTTGGGCAATGTTTACTGGTAACATATTTAAGGATTCATTCTAGTAATCGTACATCTTAGAAAAACGATTACTTAGAAAAAAAAAACTAAAGTAATCTCTAAAAACCGCTTTAGTCTGGACATCAACTTTTAAATAATAACTACATGTTTTCTTTATAGAACACATTTAACATTTTCAAAATGTGTCAAATGTCTTAACTAGAGAACGCCCAGTGGTCGAAATTCGACCATAATTCATTTAAATCAAAAATATTGGCTTCCTGCACTCCTCCGTATAAACTTTAACTGTCCCAAATTTCATACTCCTCCGTCCGCGTAATTTTCGTAAAAAGGGGTTCTAAGTTTTTGATACATGTATTAATATATAAATACGACGAAAATACCTAAATTAGCGCGCTAACTGTCTATTCTAGAGCCAGAGCCGCCCCTATCAATTAGCACCAGCTGTTCGGTGCGCTCATAAGGGGAATCTAGTCGCAGGCTCGAACTCACTGGTGAGCCTGGCAAGCACGCTGTCTCACCAAGCGTCCGACCGAGGTAGTATCATTGATGAGCAGTTAGACGCTAGTCTACACGCACAACGTTATTGAGTGAGATGCAGGATCATTTATAGTAAAACAGGCGCATAAAAAATTAAGAATGGTCGAGAAAGTTAGATTAAATTAGCAAGAAAAACGAATCTTTGTTGGCTCCTAACTTTTTAATGGCTTTTTATTTTAGTATTCTGTTTCCGCACAGCCAATATTAATAATGAGACCAAACCATACCATGTTTATTTTTTGATGTACATTGTCGAACAGTGGAGTAATACACTCTCGAAGTTTGTATGGAAAAAATGACGACTAGATCATCGTCTTGCATTGAATAATTAGTACGACATTTGACACAAGATTATTTTTAAAGTTTTAAGTTTATAATAGTTGGCTATCATTCTGTTTTATCTCGTTCATTTTAGACGAACGATACAATGCAGTACCTATGTAGCAACCTATTATAGAGGTGTACCTCTGCATATCCCTCCCAACAAGAAATACTAGTGTGATTAGGGAATGCAATCTCGTTCTCGCGAGATCTCGGCCTTTTTTAGCAAGATTGATCTCGGCCGAATAATGGGCGAGATCTCGAGAGCTTAACGAGATTACACTAGAGCATAAAAACGTCTTATTGGAAGCGCGGCAGCGCGCGAACTGACACAGAGCCAGTGTGACCTGTGTGACCATCTTATAAATGGCGAATCTGCCACAGACTTGGCAAAAAATCTGCCACACTTGGCGGCAAAAATGCCAAAAATATAACTTCATGGAAACGGAAAAAAAAATACTTACACAACGAATTCAATGAAATTTCAACAAAAACAACAAAAATATTTAACAATTTTCTTATTATTCCATTAGTATACCTATACACTAAGTGCACTTACTCTACGTATCCGCATTTGCCTCCAAATTTTCGTCATTTTCGGTGTACACACGGCTACACATCAAGCTATACATTTCCAGTATAAGCTGATCTCGCATTGTATAGGATTTCCGTACAAGACATCTTTTTGATCATGTTTTTAGTTGGTTTAAAGGAGACACAGTCTCCGTGTTACTTAATCCCCTCTTTTGTTGTAATTAAAGCTGACACATGTTGATTTAGGAACCTATTCCTTACTTTTGTTTTGTTTAAATTCACATGAGAGAAGATTCTTTCGCACGAAGCGTTGGACATCGGCAAACATAACAACGCTTTTGCGAAAAAATTTATGTTTGGACATTTTGTAGCCTTCAATATTGTTGTTTTGTTATAAAAGAACTGTTTTATTATTAAAAAACCTTTGTTTGATATTAGAAGAGAAGACTGGTTGTTTATTTCAATTCTTATTTGATTATATACGTCAAAGTTTACTACTTAAAAGTTGATTAAAACAATGATAGATATATACGTCAAATAATGTTAAATACATAAAAGTTAATTGAAAAAAATCGTAAAAATAAATGTTTGTTTCATAATACCTATAATTCTTAATATTTTTTTTCCTGATTTATTCAAATATTGTGATTATTTGCAAGAATAAACACAAAACTTTTAATCTCGCGAGATTGCATTCCCTAAGTGTGATGGATTTCAAATAAATAGAATTATACCGCGAGATATAAGATACATTACAAAATATGAATGTTACACACACTTCTGCGTACTCCTTTGTGGAATAAAGGCCTGATGTTTATTTGTTTATGTTCCATAATAGGTAAGTATAAAAGTCGGCAATTATTATGTTTTATCTCTTTTATTGCGACGAAAATCGAATACGAACACTTATATTTTCGTTAAAAAACTTTTACTGAAAAATTACTTTATTCAGGAAACCTCATATATTTAAGACTTGAAACCAAATGTTTGTTAGTATGTAGCCCGCAACAACAAATATGAGACAAAAATGAAGTATGTAGGATCAAAACAAAAATTGGGGATAGAAGCCATAGTCGCTTGCTTATCATCCTTTGCCACAGTTACATTTTACATATATGGAGAAGCCAAGTGCAGTAAGCTAATATTCCTTTTTTTTTAAACATGGTCGAATTTCGAACACTCGGCGACCACTAGTTATTAAATACATATATTTGTCCTCGATACATGTGCAAATCTAGTTAATCGGACGGCTTTAAGTCGTTGCAAACTACGTTGCAAGATACATAGATAGATAGATTCAAGTCAAGCTAGTAAAACCGTATTAGTAAAAAGTACCATCAAAATGATAAGAAGGTTGTAATGCAGGCAGCATACAATGTCTTGATTCATATTATCTAATCTGAAAGAGGAAAGTTACAAGTATTGAAAATACTGAACCGTCAACTGATTCATAATGAATGACGAATATGTGCTATAAATGAGAAACTGTGTTGATTCATCAGTAGCAAAGAGATTTAAGATACTATAGACAGACATAGAAAACCTATGATCCCATGTCTCAGTGACGCCATCAGAATAATATATCAAAATTGCATTATGGTTAAGCTTGATAGATACCAACCTTTGATAACCAAGCGTCAGACAGTTTGACCCCAATCTATCTGATCTAATGATCCTAGGAAGTGTAGGTTAACCTGATGTTGTTATCAGTTAGCCACAAACCCCTCAACAGATAGTTTGACATGTCTTAGAAAACTATTTAACACATCATATACCGGATCTACGTAGATCTATTCAAGACAATAAGGCTTAAATTGCTTTTTAATTGTTTCTGTAATAATAGCATTCCACCACTTGATTTATCCAAATACTCAGTAACTTATAAAATAATAATACAAATAAACCATAGTCAAGTCCAGTCATTATATCATTACGAGGTTTGCAATACCACAAACTAAAATTTGGCATATTTTCTTTTGCCCACAATGTTACCTTTCATGTGGGGTTTATGACATGACACGTAGAACGATGTCCCATCTATTGTAAGTATAATGTCTTTGTCCTGACGTAAGAAGTTCCGGTCACGATGAAAAATACGGATAAAATGATGTTAATAACATAACCCATTGCTTGTTTAATGATTTTAATAATATTAGATTTCATTTCATTCCTAACTACTATTTTTAAAATGACTACTAAATGCAGGCAAGTAAGTCATCGTCTTCTGCCTAGAGGCAAAATCAAAATATTTTATTTCACATAATCCTGCATGGGCACTTATGAAACGTCAGAAGGTAACCTTTACCCAATAGGGTATTTTACTCTTTATGAAAAAAAATCTAAAAATATATTATTGGGCGGAGCACCGCCGTGTCCTCGTGGAGGCGATCGGCAGCGGCGATCTCTCGCGTCCGGCCGTGGTCGAGGCCATGGTACGGAGCGAGAGTGCATGAGTAGCCGTCACCTCCAGCGAAGCAGTAATGCTCGCGAAGAGGGAGGCGGCGCACGTGAGGGAGAGGCAGCATAATATATGCGCCCTCACGGCCTTAGTCGCCGCGGGAGACGCCCTGGGCGTCGGGAATCCTAGGCTGATTCCGATCACCGTAAGCGCGGGTTTGCGGACGGCGAGTAATGGGTAGCTCGCTGTCCGGTAAGGACCAAGCCCGGTCGACGGCGCGATGTGTTCCACGTGCGTCTCGAAGAGGTGTCAGCATCAACTGATGGGGCCCACAAGGGCTGATGCCTGCCAGACATGCGGGTTGTTCGAAAGAGATACCGCGGCCCCTGGCACACAGGCAACTGAGGGAACACAGGTGGATTTTAGCCAGTAAAAGCCTGACACGCCCTCCTGCTCCACCCAGAGCGGGAGAAGTTATTTGACGATGTCCCACCCAAAAACAAAAAAAAAACTATTAAGTTACTTGCAAGTTTATTGAATCCCATGTTGTATTTAAAGTAATCATCTGACTGCAACTCAAGCTTATGCCCTAGATACATAAATGAGTCTTGGACATGGATGTGTTCAGTACAATAACATCTAGAGACACCTAATTGGGTCGAAGCACTACTGTAGTGCCTTTAGAATGTTCAGTCACAAGGCTGAATGCGGAGAAGCAAAATTGTATAAATCATTTAAAGGGTTTGTATGTGTAGAAACAGTTTAGTTAAAGACCTTGCTGATAGGATCTATGCTACCAAGACCCGCAACTGGTGGTTGGAAATAGCTGCGTAAATATTTCTATCATGTCATCATCATCATTTCAACCGAAAGACGTCCACTGCTGGACATAGGCCTCCCCCAAGCACTGCTACTTCGAACGGTCGTGTGCTTCTCGCATCTAGCGGATTACTTTATCAGATCATCGGTCCGTCTTGTGGGAGGCCTTCCAATGCTACGTCTTCCAGTACGCGGTCGCAACTCCAGAACCTTCCGATCCCATCGGCCGTCTATTCTGCGAGCATTACGCCTGGCTCACTGCTACTCAAGTTTGGCAATTCTTCGGGCTATGTAGGTTACCTTGGTTCTCCTACAGATCTCTTCATTTCTAATTCGATTGTGTAGGGAAACTCCATAACCCTCTCCATTGCCCTTTGGGCCATGAGGCCCATCGGTAGCGACCACCTTTCAGCGCCATATGTCATCACTGGCAAAACGCAAGGGTCAAAGACTTTCATCTTGAAACACTGTGGTATTTTACGAGAAGATATTATGTAGACAAAAAGAAAGGCATGAGTTTGTGTGTGAGCATGCTATTTTTATTGTATTTTCGGTTTGTAGTAACAATTTTTTTAAATCTATGTTATCTTTGTGGGTCATGTGGTTGGCAATCAATAGATTTATTTATTTTATATTAGCTGGCCCGACAGACATTGTCCTGTCCAAATTTCAATAATTTATACAACATGTAATCTTTGTTCCCATTTTTCAGCTGTTCTTTGAGTATTTCCTAAATTCCTTTTTTTTAAAGAAAGCCTTTTTTGGGTGGGAAATCATCAAATAACTTCTCCCGCTCTGGGTGGAGCAGGAGGTGTCAGACTTTTACTGAGTAAAACCCACCCGTGTTCCTTCAGTTGCCTGTGAATTAGAGCGAACAATTAGAAAGAAAAAAATCAAACCAGTTAAAACCATTGGAGTTTTAGCGAGACTAGCAAACAGCAATTGATTTTTATATATATTATAGACGATGAAACTATAATAATACATTGGTTTGTCTATTTGTTTATGTTATCTTGATAACTACATAGGAACATACAATAGGTTCTTTCCATATCAGATAAATAAGAACACTGCAGGGCTTGTACAGCATGCTCTATGCATCAATACAGAACCTGCTATCAATTGTTAATCTAGGGATGTTACTTCATGTTGCTATTAAGTTTTGTTTTAGGTAGTACCAATAATGAAGACTATTTTAGTTTTTCCATGACAGTGAATCTTAATATCAATTTCAGAATAGTATTTTTATAAGCAAAACTATCTGGGATAGTTTGCTGTGCTCAACTTCTGTAGTAGACAAGGAATAATTCCTTGTATACTACAGAAGTTGAGCAGTAAACCTTTTTTTGCACGTCTACTAGATTTTTTTAAATTTATAAGCACTACTTTAGGCTGAGTATGTCTATGCTAAACTTCTAACAGCTTGTTCTAGCTAGATTTTTAAAATAATTCGCTCTGAGTACTTATTGTTTTTTTTTATCTATCCTCCTTTATAGGCAACAAGTTAAGATCTTTGTTTCCTAGGCTATTTATATCATAATCTTAATCTATCTATTTATGGTAATAATATCTGAAAACGAGCATTTCATGATGTTATTGTAGTTCCATTTGAATACTAGGCTAAAAATAACTGTAGTCTTTGGTTTATTTGATTTGCTTAGATTATTTTCTGTGGAATAAGTGTGGTCAAGCTGCTAAGTCTGACCCATTTGGTACATGTCAGCAGCATTTACCTATCGCATTATTATTTTCCACTGATGATACTGATATTCTAGCCTACTCGGCTAAGTTTTTGTGTTTTACGATAAATTTCTCGACTTTTTATGTACAGATGTGCTATTGTACAGATTACTTACTGCAGCTGATTATATACAGTAACTTTTAAAGTTCGATTGTAACTACGTAAAAATGAAATGGATACATTTATCTAGATAGGCAAGTAACGGTGGCGGGCTGAAGCGCGCAGCCAACCACATCCGTAACTTAACGTATGGCGAAGACGAAAATCACGTAATACATGATTTGGCAACCAATATCGCGCATCGCAACAAAATGCACGAATAATTATAGTAAACTATGACAGTCAAAATCAGTCAATGCTATATTACAAACGATCATGACTTTCCGTATGCACAATATGGCGACAACAGAAAACAAAGAATAGCTGTAAAGTGGCAGTTTCTTACCTGAGACAACTCTTGATTCGTCTGCTTGAAGTTCTTCTTACTTAAATTTATAACGAGATAATTGATTTGCGATAAGCTAAACGTTAAAGAGTCCAGGTTCATAGTTCCATTAATGCAAAAACGAAAGCTTCAAACACGTTTGAAGCTTTCTCGATTTTCGAGGGATTACTACGGTACACTTGTGATCTTTAACAGTTTTTCTGCGAACTAACAATAAGCCTAAGGCCAACATCACCAATTCTATTGTTCACTTCGTTAACATAATTTTAACACCCTACACTGCAATTTTTAACTTGGAAAATCAGCAAACGATGACGAAGGCACTCGCTCGCTCGCTCCATGCTCGCTCGCGATCGTCACGACGCACAAGTCGAAATCGGTTCTGAATTTCGTGATACCAACATTACCAACACAATCATTCGGAATAATGTTGCTAGCCTACTTTATGATAGAAGAAGTAACTAAGAAGTTACAATAACCATAGAGCCTATTTAAATTTATTAATATTTATCTACTGTAATCAAAACTTTCATTTACTTTTTTTATGTCTAAGATGTCATAACATCCTAACATTAATTGAAGCCACCAAATACTAATAAAATCGTAGACAGAGAATACTAAAATTGGAAGTATCAAAATTATTTATTTGTGCAACACCAAATATCCTTTTCGGATCCATGGAATTAGTATGTAATGTTTGTGTAGTCCAGTTCAACGAAAAAAAAGCCAATATATCTTTATAATTTTTTTGAAAATTAATTTATTTTAAATAGATAATTCAATTAAAAGAGAGACAAAAAATCTCTTATGAAATTTAAAAAAAAAACGGGCAGGTGCACGTTGGACCACGTACACACGGTTACACATCAAGCCATACTTGTACAGCTTAAAGCTGATCTCGCACTATACGGAAATCCTATACAATGCGAGATCAACATTAACAGGAAATGTATAGCTTGATGTGTAGCCGTGTGTACAGTGAAGGGTTCCGTTATATGTAATTAATAAATGAATTAATTTTATGTAAAAAAGCGTGGGATGCTTGATACCGATTGAAGTGAATATTTTATCGACAGATACCTTCGATCACTAATTAAATTAGTGATTGATGACAGATACTGATAAAAGTACTTAGAGTCTGTATAAAAAATCTCATGGAGCACCTGTTCTGTTTCAAACTAAAATTTTTTTTTCGTGTTCATCTGGTTTGTATAAAGATTCTTTAGAAACTGTTATCAGATTTGCGTAATTTCTGAGTCTTTGTGTTAAATTAAAAGGGGCAATGAGGGTGCCATTATTTGTCTTTACTGACTGACTACGGTATGAAAGTGTCGTAGCCATCAGCACCCTAATTGCGTAACACACGATTAATCATAATCTGTTTCATTTTGACAGTTTAACATTATACATTGCGTTATTAACGTTGGTGAGTAGACACATTTTTCGAACATATGAAGCAATGGTTTAGCACTCTGTTTCAAAACGAAACAGATTATGATAAATCGCGAGTTACGCAATAAGGGTACTGGTTAAATTAGCTAACTGGACGTCTTGCCGTTCATAAAACGCTGGCATTCAATTGGATGCCTAGGCAGATAGTTAATTAAACTAGAATCATTCAACGTTTAACAACTTGGCGTATTAAAAGTCAGCCCTTTGAAGATGCCTGACCAAGACTCAGCCAAGTGATTCAAATTTAGTTCAATGTTTTTCCACTGCGACGCTAGTAATCACCAAAACAAATATGGCGCCAATAGCGCAAACCGTGAATGGGTAATTTTTGGTTCTTGTGTGCAATTTTAAGTAGAATTAAAGTGTGATATTGTCATAATAGTATGAAAACATGGAGGTGCCAAATAATACTATGTCTTCTGCAAGTTTTCGCGAAATTTTTGTGTCTAATATGAGTGAATTTATTGACCGACTTAATTATTATTGAGTAATATTCGTGATAAGTACTTTGTTGTGAACAAACATTTCACTTTTACACTTTTGCTAGTTACTTAGTGGTAGGTATTAAAAAAGTCACAAATTCATTACTAAATGACTACATGACATTCAGCCATCTTCCTTCAGCTATTTAATTGGATGCCGGTGTTTAATGAACCGCCTAGTCGTCCAATTAGCTGGCTAATTTAACCAGATAGCTTGGCTGCGACATTTGTAATGCCAGCCATATAAATAACTTCCCGAGGCGGGCTCTGTACGTGGTCTGTGGCCAGCCTCGCTTGTCAGCCATGGTATGGTATTTATATTCTGTGGGCCAGCCTGACGTCAATCAATGAAAAAATTCCGGAATAGCCAGTTGGAATTAGGTTAGATTTTCCTTTTTAGATGTTATTATTTTCTAAGATTGTTTTAACTTGAACAATATCATAACATATTTTCCTAAGTGAATTGTTCTGAGTTTAGACATTTACTCTGCCAGATTTTTACGGAACAGTTTCCTTGTAGTGTCGTTTTCAATTTGGTGCTTGTATTTACTTATGTTATTTTCTTTAAGCTTTCGAATTCCGTGTTATTTGTTCACTTTTCTAAGATATGATGTATATCATTAATATTGATATGATCCGTTATGCAAATAAACATGAATTAAAAATAATTCCCACCAGTTATGTAACCTACACTCACGCTGATGAGCATGTATTGAACACAATTCAATTGCTTGTTCATGTTTTGTGGTCTGTTATAGTTATTAAAGAACTAATGCGACTATACAAACAACAATGACCATGATTGATACTATGATAATAGTTAAATGATTAGAATCTTTATTATGTTATCTTGTTTGATGATTCTTCCTTCATTATTTCTAGCAAATGTGAACTCGTTGAACTATTTTCTCTTCCTTTTGTCTAGTAGATGAACTTATTTGATTATTTATTGTCCTCAGGTATATGGCAGTAATAAGATTCATTCGCCGTAACCTGGTGAGCATATCTGTCCCGGTTTTAACTACTGCATTCATTTATCTTGACTGGAGTCACACAAGGACCTGGAAATTACAACAGAACGCCCAGAACTAACATGGCTATCTTTGGCATCACTCTCCGTTATGCCTGGTTTGCTGTTCCGATTGGGGGCTTCTTCATAGGTAAATACTTGGATGACCAAGAAACACTGAGGATGATTAGCTACAGGGACAAGTCTCAACTCTATGGAACCCAGGGCGAGGAAAAATCACCCCCAACTTGGCCTTGAAGTTATTTGTATTGTAGTGATTGTTATGTTTCAGTTTTAATTAAATAGTCTTATTGATTGTATTTGATTTTTTTCATTCATGATGCATCAAGTTTTGACGGAGCTATGGGTATGTGTTGTTAATCACCGTGATGTGATATTAACAAACTATATAGCCTTCATGAGGGTCCGAAGTAGATGTTATTTAAAGATTGGTCACTCAGCTGCACTCAAAGGTTAATCAAATTTGTCCTAATAAGTACTGAATTAGTACGCATGTGAAGCCCCTAAGTAACCATTAGACGTCTCAGTGTGGCAGATACAGCAGTTGATGGGGATAATATAGTGGAAGCAGGGAAAGGAGGTGGTTCCTCTGCAGTGGGACACAAACAGCTGTTATTAATGGTAGCACAGCAGTAAGAAAGTTTCATCTACCTATGTCATTCTCTATGCATCTGCTTTAAGATTGATTTTGTAATCTACTAACTATGGTCGCCCACTAGTCAAAATTTGACCATTTTTTTTTAAATTTGCTTCCTGCATTCCTTCTCCATATAAAAATGTTACTGTGCCTTTCATACTACTCCATCCGCGTAATTTTCGTGAAAAGGTGTACACAATTTAATATTGACATATTAACTCATAATATATTGATCTAGAAAAAAACTTAGATAGAGGTAAATGGAAATAAAACAACATTTTAAACAATATACTAAAAAACTAACACTAAAATAAATATATTATTATGTACAAGTATATAAAGTAAAATAAGGGAAGAGAGCTCACTGGGCAACAAAGAATTCGTCCGCATCGCTGTCAGTGGGAAAAGTGCCCAAAAGGCTGGCAGTGTTGCCACATTGGATGGCAGTGCTGATTCTGTAACCTAAAAATAGGCCAGCCTGCTGGTCACGTGAAGAGTCGACCAATCGCTTGGCGATCTCCCAAAATTCTCGGACCCCACGGCCCTAGTGTTTCAACCCATGGCTATGCTGGAACCCCAAATGGCTCAAACATATAGTATAGCTCCCAAAAAGGTTATTATACTGATTTGCGCCGTTTGAGGTTTTCTGCACCTGCAGCAGCCACACCAGCACAGCCCGCCGAGCTCAGAAGATGGGATGGCGCGAGGGTACCGACACAGGTAGCATCCCACACCAAAGGCCTACCTAACTTCCAAATCATTATGGTCATTTCGTCTGGCCTCTTCCCATCGTCACGAGTCAAGCCAACAAAGCGAGGTTCTAAGACAGCCGGCACCCCAGCGGTGACAAGAGCCCGACGGATGATGTCATTAATGCTGGCGTGCTATGCCAGCCAACCCGCGCTTTTGCTGCAAGCAAGGCCATGGTGTTCGAGGCGGACAACTGATTCACCGCACTGACAGCGATGCGGAGCCACGCAAGGAGCACTCAGACTTGTAGCAAGCCGGAAGGTAGAGTCACCCAGCATAGTCCCTATGTTAGGTGACCGTAACGCCTGAAGCCATAGACCCGACGACCCCATATATTTACTCTCCTCTATAGACCTGACTTCCATTCTCCCACAGCCAGCAGGATGGCGCGCTCAGCAGTATTGGTGTAAAGACGCCAGCAGGTCAAGCTTTCCCAAACTGTCAAATTTTCCCAGTTGAACATGAACCTTATTATATTGCGTGTTTACCATGTTTTTCCCATCTCAATGGTTTATCCGCAAGTAGGCGCGTGATCTGCAACACTGCGCGTGATTGCGTTTTTTGTGTGCTGCACTACGCGTGTTTTCTATACAAACAGATACTTGCAAACAACGTCAGAACACGCACTCCCGCGCTACGCTGCGTGATGCGGTGCAGTGTGCGAGTCGTATCAATTTTTTTGTATTTTCGTACACTGGGCAATGTTGTCGCTCTACCTACTGAAAAAGCCCTATATTATAAAAATAAAAACACAACTACTAATTACACCGCTGATAACACATCATCATGAACATCACGTCTGTACCTAATCCCCGAAGGTTTGGGCAGAGGTTTAAGTACATATAGCCTGCCTAGCCTTTTCTTATGGTGGAGCCGGCTTCCAGTCTAACCGGATGCAGCTGAATAGGTACCAGTATTTTACACGGAGCGACTGACTATCTGACCTCCACAACCCAGTTACTAGGAACACGGTAGCTATTGGTAAGACTGGTTGTCAGACTTTCAGTCCTCCTGACGATCCGTTATGACTGTCAAAGATCCAAACAGCCGGGACCAACGCCTAACGTGCTTTTCGAGGCACGAAAGGGTCTCGGCGTGTAAAGACGCTCACCGATCCATAGCCCGACCGTGGCAAGCGTAGCTTAACATGATATATCGATCCGTAGGACTGTTATTACTTAGCCACGAGCCCCTCATGAGGTGTAAGTATCGATAGTACACCCACAAGCAGTAAATGTCATTCAAAATGTAAGTAAGTAGGTAAGTAATTAGCTAATGCGATTCGTAAAAGAAAAACAATCGACTTCCAAAAAACCACTACAAAGTGAAAAATAACTTTAATTTCGGAAGTCGGTGTCTTTGGAGCTGAATTTTAATTTTTTGTCACCGCCTTCCGAACTTAAAGTTATTTTTCACTTTGTAGTGCTTTTTTGGAAGTCGGTTCTTTTTTTTGGAAAAAGTTTTTATTTTTCACTTTTTAGTGGTTCACATGTGCTTACCCCTTCACAGCGTACCGGCGTGATGTTATGTTATGAACTGGTGTAGACAATAGACAGACATGAGATTTCAGCAATCCCAGTCCATTTGCTATCATTTATTGAGGAGTTCCGTTGCCTATCTCCGAAGTTCTTCATCAGATCTTCACCAAATTGAAATGGGACCACTCCGAAAGAGTACTCTTCCAAAAAATACCCAAATCGCTTCAAGTGTGCCTATAAAATTTGAAGAGTTCTCTCTAGGTATTTCTCCAGGATCCCATCATCAGATCCTGACTTGATGATCATGGGACCACCTGGGAAGTATACTTACCCTTTAAAACAAAAAAAGAAACAAAAACCAAATCGGTCCAGCCATCTTCGAGTAATCGGGGAAAATACATAAAAAAAAAGGTTGCGACGAATTGAGAACCTCCTCCTTTTTGAAGTCGGTTAAAAATTGGGAAAAGGAGTGACAATTATATTGATGCTGGGAGCTATCTGGGAGCCCAAAAAATCGATACCCACTTCATTGTTACCTGGATGAAGGACCTTTGCAGAATCAAAATACAACAGAGCAACACAGAGATTGATTATCTCGCCATGAAACTGATAAATAGCGGTATTGTACATACTTAAATATTACTTTTATTTTCATTCATACTAGCTGCAATTTGACACCGTGTCAAGTTTAAAAAAAGCATAAGTAGGTAGGTAATTATTTTTATCTAACGATATAGGTATCCTTGGGTATTATTATGCACCTAAAACTTGTTATTTTGGTTTCTATTTTGAGGCTGCTCATTCGGACCGCATTCAATTTTCCCCGAGTTATACTTACCGCGGCAGGAAAAGGGGTATTATCTAATAAATTAATAATACAAGAGTTCGAAATGCGCAAGTCAAAAGCTATCGATTGAAAGGGTAACTTGTGCACTATTTTGATGCCTATGTCTAGATACATTGCTCCCCCATAGCGACCACACATCGAGCACCCTTACCTACAGACCGCTAACATACATCGTAATTATGCAGGGGAGGGGTTGTCTCGTACCATGCGTGACGTGTGCGGTACTTGCGCTGCATATTATGTGAATGAATTTCTACGTTCGTAGTATTTAACCATGGCGGAAAATAATAGAAGCCTAACTAAACACAACAATGGGTGATTGGGATGCGATATAGTAGCCCGCGAAATTCAAATATTCTTACGTTTGCAGCCCGTGTCCCAGCAGTGGGAACATTAGAGGCTGATTTTATTATAAACAGAAGCCTAATAAAAGTTATGCGAAATATAATGTAAAGATATCCGGAATTTTTTATCCGAGTACCTACCTACGGTGAATCCAAAGGAAAGTTGTGGATAGCAAAATAGGCTCAATAAAATTATACGAATAGCTTCTTTATTTTTATTTTTTATGTGGTATCATTACTACAAACTTCTTTTCGCCATTGAATACCACACTATAAAAAATGGAGCCCAAAAACCAATACCGAAAAAGATTGAGAAGAATATGGTCGCCATGTACCTGTAAAAAAAAAAAACACCAAATTTTATAAAAAGCTAAATCATTACAGGATGCCTCAAACCAACACCACTTGTCTCACTTTACCCACTTACAGGAATAGCCCCCCCTGAAGTTCGAAGGGAAATTGCTTGTGCCACTGAAAAGTTGAAGCAGGAGAAAGACAAACGGCATTTACTCTATAGCATAATGAAGTCGAGGAGTAGACTGAAGAGCCGTAACAGCTTTCTCTAGTCGACCATCCCACTATCTGACGGTAGCTCCAGTGCGACGCGATTGAAACTGTGGCTTCTCAAACACCCCGCTCCGGCTGATTATGTTGAGCCTGCAGAAAAGCTTCCAGCGGGCCACCAACTGCCATGGCTCACCTGGAAATCTCTTAATCGACTAAGAAGCCAGGTGGGCCGCTGCCGGTACAACTTGGTCAGGTGGGGGTACTCCGATGAGATGTAGTGTGACTGTGGAGCCACATCGCAAATTATGCCCCACCTCTTGTCGTGCTCTCTTTGCAATAACTCCCGCACTATGAAAGACCTTTACGAGGCCAACGATGACGCTGTCAAACTAGCAGAATTCAGGTCAAAGCTTGTTTGAGCTTAATTGGAATCATCGACACGACGAAGATTCGGCTTTTACAATTAAAAAAATCTCGTCTGTAGGAATACCGAATTAATTTGAATAGGTACGCACGGCTACACATAAAGCTATACATTTCCAGTTTCGCGGATCTCGCACTGTCTAGCTGAATCCGGTCACTCTTTGCAGTAGGTACCTAGGTCGAATCTGCACCTGCATTCGAATAATCACGTTGTTGCGAGTGCTGTGACGTATGTTTTTTTGAGATTTCCCATTCGTTCGAAGGTTCTGGGTTTGATTACCGGGTAGGGTAAATAAAGTGTTACCTATACGGATTTGCTAACAGGAATTTCTCTGTCTGGATTATTGGATCCTGTTTGATGGCAATAGGCTCGCCTGGCAAAATACAGGTAGACACACACACTCTGCCTAACTTTACGCGGAAATCAGGCGTGATATTATTCACGTCATCTTCTGGTCGTCTTATGGGCGGCTTCTGCCATATAGGTACTTCTTGGGATAACTGTACCATCGGTTGAGGACTTTGTTTTATGGAAACTGAACCCACAGTAGCCTATTTTTTTTATTTTTTCCATGGTACAGAAGCCAGCACGTCAAGCTATCACAAACAGTCAAATTTTCCCAATTGAATTTGAACCATATTATATTGGTATAAAGTTGAAAAACTAACAAAGAAATTTGACAGATTGGGGTAGCTTGATGTGCTGGCGTCTATACCTAATCACAGAATGGTCGTAATCGTAGGTATGGCTAAGTAGATGATGCTGGCGCGAAGTCAATGCAAATCGCAAGAAAACTAGGTCAATATTCAGAAAAATCTAACCTATTTATTACTCTAAACGGCATATTGTCAAACGGCTGTGGAGGTCCAGAAGAGCTCGTAAGATATCTTTGCATTTTTCCAGGTATATGAGTTAACACACTTCTAGCTCGCAAAGTACCCGAAACTAAAGATCGTAAACGAATCATAACACTTGCAAGTATTACTGATACTTTCAAAAATAACGATCGTATGTTGCGATTGTAAAAGTTTGACGATTTGACGTATTGACGTTCGTCGCTCTATTGTTTTGGAAAATATCTTGGCAGAATGTTTGGCAGAGCTCATCGCCCAGCATCGCCCGCCGGTTTGTTCCTGGGCGTCCGAATCATAACGGTTAAATAATTTTAGGAAGTGGATTCACATACGTATTGCTTTTTCTTAGAAATTTTGTCACGAATATGCTCGTGAATTTAGCCTAGATGGTCTAAGGCCGCGATCGCGAGTCACTCCAAATATTGAATTTACAAACGACACAAAATTTGTTGAGTATTCCCGATTTACTGCAAAGGCAATTATCTATTGCCGCGAATGGTACCATGCTATTGACTATGACAAGTATGACAGACATAGCTGTTTTTATGTCATTGTCAATATGACAGTTTTGAGCTAACCTAACTTGTCCTCACTCTGGAAATAGAAAAAATGATTATTATAACAACTGCTGTATAATACTTAAATAAAAAAGATTTAAATGCGCCTTGTTTAAAAATGCTGTCAATTAAACGATTACCGGCAATATCTGCATCTAAAATACAACCGAAACAAAATTTTCTGTTAAGAACTAGTGTTGTTGAAAGGCACATAAATAAACAGTGCCAGAATGGTTTAGTGAATTTGTGTAGATCTTTCTCTGTGTTACACAATTTGACGAGTAAATCGAAGCACCCGGTAAGATGACGATTTTGAAATATTTTTTATTTCCGGGGTTACGTTATTTACTATTCATTCCTTAGAGCAAAAAAAAAATGCTATTTAAACAGCATTATTACCTAATGATGAAATCATTAATTTCGGTTTCAACAAGTTTTGGCATAATCCTGAAACTGAATTATCTTATTGATCTTGATAACATTTGGTCAGTGGGTCGTCTTTTTTCTAATGCAATGAAATCACAAGGTTGTGAAATAATAGGTAATGTGCAATAACATAATGATACTTACTGCTAATATTAGCCAGATAACTTTAAGTATTCAGTTCAAATTAATAAAATAGAATAATTTTTAAGTACTTTAAAAATATCATCATTATGAGCCTAGTTGTTGCCCAAATAAGTTGGGGTTGCTTCCAGTCTAATCAGATGCATTAGTGCTAGTACTTTAAACATATGACATGCTAATTGACGGAATTCAACAAACTCATCTCAGCAACAGACATTGTTAAAAACTGGTCAACAATGTATGTGTTTTTTTTTTCGTCAGCATGAAAGATTCAATGCAAAAGTTCTTAGGGGAATTGCCCCTCAGATTGAACCTCATTACATGACTCACATTAGTAGGTAGGTAGATTTCTAAGCTTATTTTGGGCCTTAGTCACCACAACAATTTATTGGCTGCATTAGTTAACACAGAGAAGAGGGGCAGAGGTGCTTATGCTTAAGTAATAACAGCTCCATGGTTCAATAGATCAGATTAAGCCATGCTTGCTGTGGATGGGTTCATGGTTGGGCGACCCGCTTTACATACCAAGCCTCCTCTGTGCCTCATATAAAGCCATCGGTCTTGGCTGGCATTCATGGATTTTGACACTTGTTATTGGTAGATGGCAGCACGAAAGTCTGACAACCAGCCTTACAGAGGGGTATCATACTACGCTGTAACTGGGTTGTGCAGGTCAGATAAGCAGTCACTCCATATAAAATACTGGTATTCAGCTGCATCTGGTTAGACTGTAAACTGACCACAATGAAGTTGGGAAAAGAGGATTCAGATGATGATGAGGTAACGCAGAGTGAAGTGCGGATTGAGGATGAATGGGATACCTCCTGTACCCAGATGAACAAATTTACATACAATTTGTACTGAACACTTGCAGAACATTGTGACTTTGATGGATGAAGCTAAGCTAAAGGGATGAATATAATAAAATGTGAATAAGATAAAGGTCATGGTGTTTGAAGAAGAGAGGATGTGTCGGTGTGAGATGTGAAAATAAATTATAAGAGAGTGGAGCAAGAGAATGAGTCGGTATATTTGGGGTTATTCTGTTTATGAGAGATGAAAAGATTTAAAAAAAAAAACTGTGTTTGCATATAATCGGATATAGGAACATAAATAAAGTAAAAGGAGTATGTATGGATCATATCAGGTGGCATTCTGTAGTTTCTGCAGGTTACAAGGCAGGCGATTAGCCCATAGGCAGAAGCTAGTTCTTCTAATAGCTACATTACTGCCAAGTGCACAGTAATGTAGCTATCGAGCTCTTTGCTTCACTATTTTGCCACGCTTCTGCATGCAAGCGTGAGAAAATAGTGCTTACATAGGTTTAAAACAATGTCTAACAATTAACAACCTCTTTATAGGGAAGTATCGAGACTTTTATGGTGTATCATGCTGTTTTCTTAGCAGCAAGGGTGTGTATGTGAGTAGCAATGACAGTGGCTCTTGAATCTGAGCTCTCACTAATCATACCTCTTCATTGAGTCTGCTTCGCAGACAGTGAAAATTTAGATGTCTCTTTTTGAAATTAAATCGTATTTATATTGTCTTTTCACAGCAACTGCGCCATTTCAATGCGGAATATAAAGCTGCTTGTGCTTTAATTAAGAGGTCTACTTTACCGAGCGTACATTCTTTATTCAACAACCATATCCGGGGATTTCATTCTACTTCTTCAAATAATAACCAACAAAATGAAAAGGATGATAAGGTATGTTTCATTTGTAACATACAGGGTGTAAAGGAAACGCTTTCGAAAACGAAGACAGGTGATAGGGCTAGTGATTCTCGATACAGTACCTACCATAACAAAAAATAGCTTTGTTTTTTAAAAAAATTACCTAATTTTTTTACACTATGCTGTGAGAACAGTTAAATGAACCATTATTTGAGATTAAACACATTTAAAAATATATTTTTTACAACTCTAGCAAGCAATGTATTCAAAAATAAAAATCAGCTGATAGGCTCACGCATAACAGCGCTCGATCCCAAGCACAGAACACATATACTCCTAACGGAGAAGAATGCCAACTCCATACAATATTTAGTAGAACGATTGTGTGAGCGCCATCTATATTCGCCCCTAGGAAAAACCTCATATGGCGGTAAATTCAAACGTTTGCTTAGCATCCCCAGCCTATTGATCATGGTTTTTGGTAGGTCCATTCTCTTGTAAGAAAACTCAAATTTGAGCTTCTTACAAGAGAATGTACCTACCAAAAAACCTACAGAGTGGATATGGCAAAATAAAACGATAGTGTGTAAATAAATACATAGTTTCATATTTATTTCAACAGTTTCATTACAATTTATTATTATTGTGTTCAATTACATGCAAATAGTTTAATTACCATCTGTTTGCAGTAGCCTCAGAGTATAGACTAAACCATAAGTTTGTTTTAACTACATTTACATAGATCATACAACAAGGTTAGACAAAACCCAATTTCCAAAATGTACTCAAACAGAATCGACAGTAGATTTTATTTATTTATAAGGTATTTTAAAAGGTACACCAACGACTTATTCACTAGAAACATTAAGATAATAAAAATAACATATGCATTGAGTTATGGTGGATTTCTCACTTACAGGCGTACACAGCACTTCACATTTTCACAACACACAGATCAGTAGAAATAGTGACGAAGTTGTTCAGTTATTTACGATACGTACAGTACTTAAGTAGGTTTATTATACATATAACGAGTCCTGAAGATACATGGTAGATTAGATTTTATTAAGAATGTATTATAACAATAACAAACCACAATTTCATAGACATTTTTCGTCTGACTGACATGACATTGAGTTGCCACTATGAATGATCAAAAATAACTACTATATTTTCGGTTTCATTGAATTTAGGACAATATTACTATGATATTACGTAATTTGGACTAACAAAAAATTTGCATTACTTCAAACAGTCATTCACTTTTTTATTATCTAATAAATATTTATATTTCGTTGGTAAATTTTCTGTCTAAAAACTACTATTTAGAAATGAAAAAAAAACGAGACAAACACAATGCAGCCGTGTTACAACTTAAAAATATTGTATTATTAGGGACCTAATTTTTTGGGTCCTTCACAATATTTTTAATGTTGGCAATGTCATATTTCTGCCCCGGGTACCTGTCCTACATTGGCCAATACAAAGTTGATACCCCCTGATCCCAAGTCCAGGCGGCGACTATAGGTTTAGGCATCCTTTGTAAAGCGCCGCCGCCGGCAAAATAAAATAAGTAGAAACATTACAGAAGCGTAAAACGTTTTAAATTGATGCAAAATAACCAATTTAAGGCGAAAGGTTATTGGTATCCGTTTGCATTTAGGTTGTATATAACCTACGTTCTGGCTTCGGAAGCGTTCCTCTTACATCCCCCTCCTCGCCATCCCTCGTTCCTCGTCCTGGACCGCATGTGAATCATTGCAATTTGTGCTAAAAATGTAAGAACATTGGTATTTCGCGGGCTGCCTTAGCGCATCCTCCTTATATAACGATGACATAAAAAGTACAAGACATGATGCGCGCTGCCGAGTTGCAATTACATGATGCGCGCTGGCGAGTTGCAATCACATGATGCGCGCTGGCGAGTTGCAATTTGCAATGTCTGTATGTTCTTTAATATCAATATGCCTAAATAAGTATAGTATTTTATCTGCTAATTTTGTCTTTTTTATTAACTTTTTCAGGATGATAAGGGTAAAAAGAAAAAAAATGAAGAAATGTCGTCACTGATGATGAAGGCAGCCTTTTGGCTGTTCACAACTTGCTTTCTGATTATTATGAGCTCGCTTATAGTACCAGGAGGAGATAACAGTCAAAATGAGGTGGGATATTTCATAATACAATTATTATTGTTACAAGCCAGTATTTTTTCACTGCGGGGTTGGCCACTATACTCTCTTTTGTATATAATTATTAATGTTCAGTGAAAAATCAATGAATAATATGACATTGATGAATGTTCATTTATTATACTATGCCGTATACTCGTCTACATAATTAAAGGATATTGTAATAAAGGAGATGGACAAAATGTGCCCCACCCAGTACAAACATAAATTTTATAATTACTAACTAAACTTTTTATAATAAAAAAAAGAAAAAAGAATTTTGAATAACTTTTTATGCCTTATACCAGAATTGGACAAATAATTATAATTAAAAGTATTATGTATGATTTTGCTCTAAATCAAGAAGCTTATAGATAAAAGTGGAGACCACACTCCAAATAAAAAAGTGAAGACGACCTGTGGCCTAATGCTCTCTTTCTAAATACATACTTAAGAATGAAACCTGTTTTCTCTTTTTTATGTATGTATTTAGAAAGAGAACGTTAGCCCACAGTCGTCTTCACTTAGGTATTTAGAGTGTTGCCTCTACTTTTATCTACAAGCTTCTTTCTCTAAATCACCTATTAATGTTGTCATATTATATTGACAAAGATCAGAATAGGGGAAAAATAATAATTTAACGCTTAAGAAAAACAAAACAATACGCATAGCTGGCCTAAAATATACTCGTAAATTATTCGTAACCTAAATGTATAAAACATAATTTTTGTATGTTTTCTTCTTATAATTATATAAATCAAACCATCTGTAATTTAATTTATATATGTTAGTGCGGATAGGATAATTTCACGTTACTACTGGCAGCACCGCCGATAAATGTCAATTGTCACCATAATGACAATTTGTTGTTAACCCATATCTACCCCTTATTGAAAGCATACCAAGTTTGAGCAACTTAGGCAAATAGAACTTTTGCATCGAAACACGCGTAGGTTATCTGTTTTGCGTTTCTTTTTGTGATCACACACAGAGCATGTCTTGCAGCTCTCTAGCCTATCTGCTCCATTAGTTCTACAAGAAGCCGTTCCTCGTCGAGTTGCAAATGTTGCAATAGCCGACAGTAATATTTTATCTAGCATTCCATCAGTGAAATATTGGCTTCAGATGTAATGCAAAGAAGACGAGGGATTGAATATGTCTCTATAAGGTGTCCCTCTCTTTTTTGCAGTACCTATGTTATGTTGCTATGTTCTTGTACGATAAGACGGTGGTAATGATGACCAGCGAAAGCGATTCTTACCGCAATAGTTTATCTTCCTGAACCTCAATCAATCAACTCAGCCTATCGCAGTCCACTGCTGGACCTATGGAGAGGCCTATGCCTCTCCCAGGTTCCGCCACAACACTCTAGAATGCAACACTCTTTTTCCTGGACCTGTTAGTTCGCAATAGGGTATTTTCCAATTTAATAAAAACTATTTTAATTTGAAGATTGGGACGATATATTTAACAGAAAAATAAAAATAAATTTATTTATATCCATTTCCTCCATAAAAAACGATTAAAATCAAATTAATTTTTCGTTGTTTTGAATTTACCGCCAAAACGCTCCTTAAGATTACTTTTTATCACGTGACATCGTGACGTCAGCTTTGTGACATTTTTTCTGTGCAACACAATTTATTACTTAACCAACTTTCAGATGATACGCTACGTGTCATGGAACGAGTTTGTTTATACCATGCTGTCCAAAGGCGAGGTCGAGGAGCTAATCGTGCGACCGGACCTTGAAGTGGTCACAATCATACTGCATGAAGGCGCCATCATCAAAGGGAAACGGGTAAGTGATCACTGCTTATTTTGTAACATTACTTTACAATTATTATTTTGTTTCCAATTCCGAAGGCGACGGCAGATCGCAAACTGCAGAGGCAATGACAGACAAACCGCCATGACTAACCGCAACGACAGTACGGGTTTCTATGTAATTCTAAACGTTTCTGTAGATCAAGGCGTACCAGCAGTATTATTTATTATTAGTAATTAATGTCCCACTGCTGAGCAAAGACCTCCCTACTCTCTTTCCACCTCTCTCAGTTGAGAGATGCCAAGGACGAATCTTAATCAAAGGAGTCCAGCTCCTCCCAACATCTCCGTCTGGGCCTGCTGCGATGTCGTTTGCCACTAAGCGGGACCCCTGGGTCGTAAGTTTCGCCCATTGATCGTCTGACATGCGGCAGATGTGTCCAGTGCGATTCTGAGTGACATCAATCATTTTATTAATGGAACGGATCGTTGTATTCTGAACCCGGTCCATAAGTAATGATAATTAATTATTCCAAAAAGCAGTGGCAGTCTGTGGCTCAAACTGCAGCAACCAAAATAACAAACCGCAGCGACACCATTGGTTTGTATGTCATCATAATCACCCTATAACGTTCCCACAGCTGGGACTCAGGCCTCCTCACTGTGAGAGTGGGCCATAATCCACCACGCGAGCCCAGTGCGGGTTGATGGATGTCATATGTCTTAAAATTTATTCCACTGCTGGTTTCTATGTAGCTCTATGAAAACGCTTCTATAGATAGTGACATTACCACCTGCTGGTGCAGTCGAGCGGTGACTGCTGCCGGCATACCACTAGTGCAGTCAGTGGTTGTCACTAACAGAGCGACATCATCATCACTGAAATTGTTCAGCCGAAAGAGTTGACGTCTACTGGACATAGGCCTTCACCAAGACTGTTTCTGTGCTTCCCGCATGCAGTGGATTTCTGCGGCCTTCACAAGGTCATCGGTCCACTTTGTGGGAGGCCTTCCAACTATTTTATGGTTTGACAAATAACTTTTGCGAAATTGTAGAAGAGACTTGCCGCTGCCGCCGTCGTTGTTCTGACGTCAAGTTCGGTGTTAAAAATGCAGCGGCACTGTCAATTGCGGTTCTTGACAACCGCAACACTGTTGCCGGCTGCCATCTGCCGTTGCCTTAGGAAGTTTACTTTGACTGAAAGCGAAATAAAAGTAAGTTATTTATAAATTTGAATTCTTTTTCAGTCCAATCATCGCGTGTTCCATATGAATGTGGGTGACATCCACCGCTTTGAAGAAAAACTCCGAGACACTGAGAAAAAATTAGGTGTTAAAGAAGGTAAGTTGTACGGGTAAATTAAACTAGCTAGCGAAACTCTTATTTGGTTTTTCCTTTATTCATTTCTCAGTGGCAGCTTGGCACCTAGATTTGTGCCGGTTGATGGTCAAATACTACTGAGGTCCACTTTTCATTTCATTTATTTGCATACCATAATGTGAATTAAGTTGTTACAAATAGGCTTACAGCTAGGATACAGTTATGGACCCTGTAAGGGCACAGCAACATAAGTTTGGATAATTAAAATAAAATAAAATAAGTAATAGCATTTAGAACATGAATAATTCTTAATTCAATTAAATGCATTTATATTATAATAATTACATAATATTTATTGTTTATTTTAAATGTGTGAATGTAATTGGCAAATGTAGGAGTAATCTCAATTAATTAAGTATTTACATTTTATTGCTATTCCAGTCACAGTTTATCATTCATGTATCCACTTACTTATGTATACTTTCGCACTGACGTCAAAATATTACGGCGGGACAAGGCACAAAAACCAAATGCATTAGATTTAAATGCCCAATTGTTAGAAGTAGCGAATGTGATATCATATTGAATGGAATTGTGACATCATATCAAATGCTTTGACTTTGACCTTGACTTTGACATTTTCGCGCACTGTACACCTGCTTAACGCTGACAGTTGAAAATCCATCAGAATGTTTTTGCCACGCGCTGGGATGCACGTTGTTGGGTTCTCATAGCTCGTTTCAACACCAAGAGTTGAAACTCCCGCCGCGATATTTTTATGTACGTGCGCACGCGCTCATAGGCTGGCCCCCTACAATAAGATCCATAGTCATAACTGACGAAATGTGGGTGTACTAATACAGGCGTGACGATAATTTATGTAAAAGATAGTCTTTGACAACAGACCCGAGAGTGATTGTCATTTAAGATAGTCGGTCTCTACACTGTCCTCCCATACCTATTAACACTGTAATTTGAAACCCTAGTGAAAGCCAATTATTATTTTAAAAGAGTAACCGTGGAGGTTCATGCCGGCTCTTTTCGATAGGAAACAACCAATTCGAACCGTGCACCTAGCTTCTCACGTTCTATAAGTGCCCATGTCTTTGTTGAGACAGCATCAGCTCATGTGCCCGATGGTCGCCACATACGGGTCTAAGTACTTACCTACGTGCGATTGTCAGCAACACCAGGGCGTTGCTGGTCTTTCTCGAGGATCTAATAACCGATTCTCCCACCCGAACGCAAAATACGCGCTTTGACGTGGAGTTGCGGACACCAGCCCTTATTACCTATTACCTAAGTGCCCATGTAGGTCTCTGTGAAATAAAATATTTTGATTATTTAATATTTATTAACTAGAAAATCGGTAGTTATTTATACGCTCGTCAGTGCTGGGTTAAAGTTGTGCTTGATTGTACGCAGGTGTGCGCGTTATATACGATAGAAATGGCAGCGTGGCCGGCAAGGTGATAACGACTCTGCTTATAGCGGCCGTGATAATGTCCTTCCTCTACTCCACTAAGTCCATGAGGATGAACATCAACTTGGGAGGGTTTGTGAGTATTCTTCTTGTGTTTTTTCGGTACAAAATAGTCGCCAGCAAAGTCGCTGTAAGACAGACTGAGCATATATGCTGTAGCCCCACGGGTCAATCAAAGGATGGGGATTCTTTCGTGGCTCAGAAAGCGCGGTAAGCTTTTGGCTCTGACTGTCATTCGTTGATCTTTGAATGACAGTCAAACCAACGGCTTACGGGTAGTCAGAAGCCAAAAGTCTAACAACCAGTTATAGGAGGTTGTGGAGATCAAATATGCAGTCGCGTCATGTAAAATACTGGTATTCAGCTGCATTCGGTTACACTGGAAGCCGACCCCAACATTGTTGGGAAAAGGCTAGGCAGATTGATAATCCACACTGTTCCCTTAAATCTTGTTCATTCATAGTAATATACCAATTGTAAATGAGAAAGAAACTAACAGCTGTCCGTCTGTCTGTGCCCTTTGCGCGCGTTGATGACGTACGGATTACGATGTAATTGAAATGGTACACGGCTTGACCATGAACTGGGTTAGGACATAGGATACTTTCTGACCCGCTAGTACGTTCCCGTAGGAAAATTTCAAACATCCACGGGGGCGACACCGCGGGTAAAAGCTTAGATCGCAAACAATGTGGAGTGTAATTTTGAAATTTGAACGCACCTATTTTTACTTACAAATAATCATATTTTCAAAATAGTTTACAACTGGCCAGTCTCTCATACATAAAAACTTTTTTTTCGCAATACTTTCTGAGTGGCCTGGTATATACAATAACAACTTGCTTATCAATCTTTTTCATTAAACTACAAAAAATACATTAATTTGTTTATAGAATCAGCTAGGCCGCGCCAAGTTCACTCTAGTAGACTCTATGAGTGGCCAGGGCAGAGGAGTGAAGTTCGAGGACGTGGCCGGACTTCGAGAGGCCAAGATCGAAGTCATGGAGTTTGTGGACTACCTCAAGAGACCAGAACATTATAAAAGCTTGGGAGCTAAGGTACTGCGTGATCTTATAAAAATCTGTGGAATTATTATAACTAAGGGTGTCCCAGTGGTCAACCATAATTAATTATAATAATTTTAGCTTTCTTCACTTCTTCTCCATATCTCTATGTATAATATTATAGTAGCGAAAGTAACTCTGTCTGTCTGTTTGTTCAAAATCAAAATCAAATCAAATCAATCAAAAGCCATTTATTCAAACTAGACTGAGAGTCAGCCCTTTTTGAACGTCAAAATTAGATAAGACAGTCCCGAAAAAAGAAACGCCCACCCTTCGTTACGCTTTCACGCCTTAACCGCTGAACCGAGCGTTATGCCACTGCAGATGTGTATTAATTTTAAATTAATACACATCTGAACAGTTATCCAATCGAAGAATCCCGGGGTTTTTAATAAATATTACAAATAATTTATAAAGCCGCTTCCATACTTTCATAGCTAAAAATTATCATTAGGTAAATATGCATCCGAATATCCGATCTCAGTTGATGATGCGGCAACATCATTAGATGCTTTGAAAAACTGTTCCGTTTTATAGATGAATGCTTGGGATTGTACGTCAATGTAGCCAAAAACAGAATTACTTACGTTTTTGACGTGAAAGCGTCTTTTCGCTCGGAGTACTGGTAGTAAGTTCAATATTTCTGGCCGACAAAAACGTGTAAGATTTCAACCGCTGATAACTACGAGAGTTTGAGTGCTAGTTATAATTGAGCATTCAAAAGATAGATCATATTTACAAAAAAAATATTAGCGGGACATTATTTGCCTATGACGTCACACGGCGTGTGCACGCGCATGCGCGCGACCCTCTATTTTTCACTGTGTCGAAATTTCAATTGGTATAGCGCATAAACGTGTTTAGTTTGTACACGTATTCTGGTGTCGTTGTCATTAGTTGACAAAGCACTGCTAGGACATAATGAGAAATCAGAAAAATATTGGTTAAAATAGGATTCAAAATTAATATGAAGTTGACAATAGCAAAATAACTCCATTTGTCATCTCATATTGGGCGTAATCATGGTCAGAAATGAAAAAAGAAAAACCCAATCGAAGTCTTGCATTCCTTTCAAAAGGAATGCATTCAGCCTAAACAATCTAGTGCCGAGCAAATACAATCGCTACGACAGTGATTGAAGTCGTAAGAAAATCAATTGCAAATAGCATAATAGTTCAAGATGTCGTCTAATATTGGCCGTAAATCTGCTCTGAACTGAAAAATATCATAATAGGGGAAAGCTTACGTTATGAGGAATGCAATGACCTTACTAAATCTTGTATCGGGCAAATACAACGACTGCAGTAGTATCGGGAACATTAATTACCAAACCCTCTGTAAAAACAATTGTAGGTATAACGTTTTCACGAAAATAAACGGCGCGGACTCGAACTGCGCCTGCTTCATTTTTTTTTTTCATTTTGCCACGATGTTTAACATTGTATGTTGAGCAAAATTCGTCATACGGCGATTTGATAGAATTATAACTAAATTATTATCAATTATTCAAAAAACAGTGTAGCTCTCGAAATTATATTAGATGGAGATACGTGAAAATATGACGATTCACGGGCTACATTGAAGGATCACCTAGGATGAAATAGTGTGATGCTGGGAGTTTGTGGCGCCACTTCATCTTCGCAGCTAAAGCACAAGGAAGTGGTGAAGGGCGGGTGTTTTGGGGGACTGTCTTATGTGATTTTGATGTTCAAAAAGTGCTCACTCTCAGCCTACTTTGAATACATGACTTTTTATTTTGAATGGTTTTTCTCATATAATCAACGCAATTTGTTTGTTACTTCAGGTACCGAAAGGCGCTCTGCTACTAGGACCCCCCGGCTGCGGCAAGACGTTGTTGGCGAAAGCGGTGGCGACTGAAGCCAACGTACCGTTCTTGTCCATGAATGGATCGGAGTTCATAGAGATGATCGGGGGCCTCGGAGCAGCTAGAGTCAGGTATTTCTATCTATAAGTAATCCTCATCTGCCTAGCCTTCAACTGTTTTTGGGGTCGGCTCCCAGTCTAACCGGATGTAGCTGAATACCAGTATTTTACCTGGGTAACACGATACCCCTTGCTAAGACTGGTTGGCAGACTTCTTTCTGACGACTCGTAACGACTGTCAAAGATCCACGAAGACAGCCTGGACCGACTAATTAACTTGCTTCCCGAGTCACGGATGGGTGTCGGTATGTAAAGATGGTCACCCATCCACGGACCGACTGCGGCAAGCGTAGCTTGATCGATAGAACCGTGCGGCTGTTATTAGTTAGTTATGTAATAACTATATTAAGTATTACATTAAATAGGGGCAAAATACGATATTATAATGGACCTCTTGAAGTTTAAATTGTTGTATGAAAACATCCATGAATATATTCCGTTACATTACAAAATGAGGCGACCGAAGCGAGTGAACTGTATTCCGACAATGTTTTTTTTTATATAAAATTGACAATTACATAAATTATTAATGTTTCGAAAACATGCGAAGAGTCGATAGAACTAGCAGGGCTTTATTTGAAAATATTATACCTTTTTGTGTCGATTTTTTATATATTTTTTTATATTCTCTTGTTTAAACATGAACCTTGCTGTTATAATAAATCCGAACAAGACCGCAGCGGCGCGGCGGTTCAATATACAAATCAATTCAAGCATTTCCTGTTTTTATTTTTTCATTAGATTAAATGAAACAAGTAAAAGCCTGTTTCATGTTATCTAGTGAAAAACTACGCAGTCGAGATCTTGAATAGATTGAAACAAATCCAGTCTAACATTGCGTGGAATGATTTGGATGGTCGCCAACGACGCTTACGTCATAACGTTTTAGTATCGATTGACATCAGATGTCACAATATCCGCCAAGTTACATTCTAATAAAATTGAAGTATCTGTTTGTAATGTGAAAATTACAGCTTTTTTTTACTAAATGCTTATGAAATAGGTAGTATATACGGTACTTATAACTAAAACAGATTTATTTAAATTGTTGTCTGTTTTGGCGACTTTTCTATAAACGGCTGGTCCGAGCAGATAGCTGATATTATAAGGAGTATCATAGGCTTTTTTGTTAGGCTTAGCACGTGAACCGTAGAGAAGCGTTTTGTCGACCGAAGAGTAGACAAAAATGACGTTTCCGTGTAGACAGTTGACAGTTTTGAACCGAGAAATGTAGACAAGCGATTTCTATTCTACAGTAGAATAGAAATAGAAAGCGTCATGATAAGCCTAGAGCAGTGGTGGCCCAGTGGTAACGGCGGCGACTTGCGAGTTTGTAGGTCGTGAGTTCGAACCCAGTCAGGCCCTTTACTTTGTGTAAATAGTTTCATCACTGCTGCTCTCAAAACGGTGAAGGAAAACATCGTGAGGAAACTAGCATTCCTAGAACCAAAAATTCGAAGACATGTGACACCTACCAACCCGCACTGTGCCCGCGTGGTGGATTACGGCCCACTCCCTCTCACAGAGAGGAGGCCTGTGTCCCAGCAGTGGGAACGTTATAGGCTGAGTATGTATGCCAAGCCTGCACGTGTGCGAAGTCGCGGGTAGCGGCTAGTTATAAATAAAATTGGTAAATTATTAACATCATCATCTTAGAAATAATCTGCTAAAATATTATAATGTTCCTGCCTCGTTGGTCTAGTGGTCGCCAGCGCGACTGCTGAGCGTCAAGTCCTACGTTCGATTCCCGGGTCGGGCAAAGCGTTATTGGGTTTTTTCTGCAATCTCTCAGTAGTAGCCCGAAGTTCTGTTTAGTGCCCGGTTGATGGCGCCCTCTATTACGTGGGACTTAAACATAACTGGCAAAATGTGAGTGAAAGTATTCCTCTACCTAACCCTTAAGGAATACAAGCTTGATGTTATCTATTATAATGTTAGATGCGTGTATTAGGATAAACCTGTATCACAGGCGGCAGGCGTGCCAGTTTGAACACCCCCATACAAGTTACAGGACACAATCGGCGCAAGCGAAATTCGTCCGGTGTCCTGCGCGGGATCTGCTTCAGTTTAAGCTCCTCCGCAGGGACCTTACGGACTGCAATCAAGATGACTGACACGTTTGTGTCCAATAAAAGATGCTGCTTATACAGCACGTAGTACCATCCCTTGTAATGTCCATCGATTGTAAGCACGGCAAGTTCGAAGCCTCAAGACTCAATACTATACTGGCATCGACATAACCTGGACAGTACATGATCCTCGCTATGAAATTTTTCCTCGGTTATTAAAAAAGATTTTTTTTAATAACCGAAATAAAGGACAATCGAAAATAAGAAACCCTGCCACTCTTTATGTTCTTACAAATGATTGTGTTAATGTATGTATGCTGGAGTGGGTAATCGTCTTAAAAGTTCACACAATTATAAATACCGTATAGTTTCTGCTCCATGGGAGAAGGCGTGAGTTTATGTATGTATGATTGAATATGACTGGCAGCTATATTTAGCTACATTTTTGTGTAAATAAATATTATTTATTTTAATTACATAGAGCATTTTATTTCGTTTCATGTCATCTGTGGATGTTTAGCATTAAAGTCGTTATGGGTCGACAGAAGCCTGAAAGTGACAACCTGCCGTACCAAGGGATATCGTATTACCCAGTAACTGGGTTGTGGAGGTCAGATAGCCAGTCGCTCCCTCTAAAATATTGGTGTTTAGCTGAATCCGGTTTGACTGGAAGCTGACCCCAACATACTTCAGAAGAGGCTAGGGAGATGATGATGATGTTGCCAGAATAAAATGACTTCACGGAATACGTAAAAGTATTTGTAAATCAAGCAATAACAGATTAATAAATTTCGTTGTTTGTCTGATTTAAAAGGATTTCTCCATACAACTTCTAACACAATCTTCATTTGATGCAGAGACCTATTCAAGGAAGCTCTCTCCCGCGCCCCGTGCATCATCTACATAGATGAGATGGACGCAGTGGGGCGCGCCCGGTCCACGGGGCCCAGCTCCTTCGGCCCGGGAGGCGGCGAGGGCGAACAGACCCTCAACCAGCTGCTGGTGGAGATGGATGGCATGAAGAGCCGCGAGGGGGTGGTGGTGCTCGCGTCTACTAATAGAGCGGATGTACTGGATAAGGTAAAGTCTCTAGTTTTACGTCCATTAAATAACAATTCACAATTATTATTTTTTTTAAACCTTGCCCCACACTAGGAATTTCTCCTGTAATGTGGGTGCGTTTAAAAACATTTAAACTCACATTCTCCAACAGCCAGACCCGGAACAACTACTTGTAGGTCATACCAATATTTGTTCGAACCCGCGACATGCAGCGCAGCAGTTAATCGCTTAACCGCTGCGCCAACCGTGCCGTAATTTCATAATAGAGTAATATTCGAGTTGTCCGGACTCAGTGTTAGTGGGTTAACTGAAATGGTTCCGATTTTCAATTTAGATGCGGTGTCAATAGGCAGAGCACATTGCTCGTAGAACAGAAAGCCGATGGAACCGATAGGTTCTTGAGTGGCTACTGCGTACCGGAAGACATAGCGTTGAAAGGCGTCCCACAAGGTGAACCGATGACCTGGTGAAGGCCGCGGGAATCTGTTGGATGCGAGAAGCATAGAATCGTTCGAAATGGCCGTGCTTGGAGAAGGCCTATGTCCAGAAATGGACATATTTCAACTGAAATGATTACGATGCGGCGTCTCCTCGCAGACCACGAACCACCGTTCATCTTGCGCGATATATCACCTGAACACAAGAACACTGGTGTTAAGGTGGCCGAGTACTCGACCAAACAAAAAAATACTTCTACTTATTCATAGAATATTTGCAATCATCATTCATAACAATTTATTAGGTTTTTTTTTTATTGCTCATCATTCTCACTCCTTGAACGGGCCATAGAAATCTATAACAAATCACATTATATGAATTCACGCCCAGATATGTGTTAACATACGAGTATATGTATATTGATATCCCAATCAGTCTTACTCAGCGCTTCTCTTCCGCATTCATTATTCGCACAGGCAAAGTATGGAACTCTCTGTCTTCCACATTTACCACGTCTACCTTAAAAGCAAGAGTGAACAGCCATCTTCTGGGCAAATTCATCCTATCATAGACCTCATCAATCACGTTCCTTCCAACGTGATCGAGGTCAAGAGCCCATACATGCATAAAAAAAACCATGTTCATACAATGTATGTAAACAACCTTTTCCCTATTCTTACCGAAATGCGGCGAAACAGTGTCTTGACACACTTAAAGCAGGTCCTATAAGATAAAATAATATATGTATACTCTATCCGTGTGGTGCCCGACGTAAAAGAATAGCACCATCCCATTTCTTCCCGTGGGTGTCGTATAAGGGGACTAAGGGACTTACTAGAGAATGGGCAGCAGCGTTCTCTATGCATTTGACCACCATACTGCGATCGCCAACAGGGGCAGGCCTATGTCCAGCAGTGGACGTCTTTCGGCTGAAATGCTGATGATGACGATGATACTCTATCTTCAGTCAAGCATGAGCATCAGGTACTGGGTTCGATCACCGGGTACAGCAAAATGTTATTGGATTTTTCCATTTAGAGTTTCTAAGTAGCAGCCCAGAGCCTTATTTAAGGCAAATCTTGTCCACATTTTTTCCATACAAGCTTTGGGAGTGTATTACTCCACTGTTTGTCAATGTACATCAAAAATTAAACATGGTGTGGTTTTGTATCATTATAATATTGTCTGTACGGAAACAGAATACTAAAATAAAAAGCCATTAAAAAGTTAAGAACCAACAAAGATTAGTTTTTCTTGCTAATTTAACCTAACTTTGGGCGTGTTTAAGTAATAAAAGAAGTGTTAAATCTCCAAAACCAAGTCAGTACCGACAAAGCTCAAATATCGAAAAGCTCAATAAACTTTATTAGTCATTGATTTATGCAGTGGTTTTTTCAAAAAACCCGATCTTCCGAAGGACTTCTTAATTTTTTATCCTTTTAATCCTGCATCTCACTCAATAACGTTGTGCGTGTGGACTAGCGTCTAACTGCTCGTCACTGATACTACCTCTGTCGGACACGATGCCTGGTGAGACAGCGTGATTTTTAGCCAGGCCCACCAGTGAGTTCGAGCCCGCAACTAGATTCCCCTTAAGACTTAAACTGGCGGTAATATCCTAATCACTAAATAATTTCTTTTCATTACATACCCAATATAACATCACTCATTTCATTAACTTATCATTCATTAACGGCACACACCTCAATAAATACATAATAATATGGGTTTCAGGCTCTGTTGCGTCCCGGTCGTTTCGACCGCCACATCCTGATCGACTTGCCAACGCTGATCGAACGCGAGCAAATCTTCAACAGGCATCTCAAAAACATCGTGCTCGAAGAACTGCCCGATTTTTATGTGAAAAGGTAACATTTCATAAAAAAATGCCATTAGATAACGCTTTATACATAACTAGCTTAAGCCCGCGGTTTTGTCCGTATTAAGGATTAACTTAATTTTATGGTTTTTGGACCCCCCCCCCGTCCTTGTCACAGGTGTACACACCCCCCCTATCCCCCCCTTGTGTGACGACACATATTTTTAAATTTTATAGTTAAAAGTAAGAGTAGGTAAGTAGAGTTTTAGTATTTTGGTTTTAACATGTGACGTCGCAAAGCTTTTGATCCCCCCTGGCCTTTGTCACACAATGTCACATTTCGTTGACCCCCTACCCCCCTTAACATGTGACGTAATTTATGGATGACCCCTAATTACAGTATTGGTATCGATGTGCTTGTTATTCTCTTTATCTAAACAATTCTAAGTCTATTGTAGTCATGGGCCTCTTATAAAACTGAGCACTAGGGTCCTGTCATACTTTGGCTCCAAGATCTCGGTGTTCGGGTCGGAATCATTCGGCACAGGCCAGGCATAATCAGCCTATAATGATCCCAATGCTGGACACACACTTCCTCTCAGTGAGAGGGAGTGGGCCGTAATCCAGCACCCGGGCCCAGTGCGGGTTGGTAGATCTCACATGTGTTAGAATGTTTGGTTCTATGACATGCCGGTTTCCTCACGATGTTTTCCTTCACCGTTTTGAGAGCAGCGGTGATGAAATAATTTACACTAAGTAAAGTGGCTGTCTATGTTAAGACCTACGACCGTGTTAGACCGACCCGTTAATTCGTGTTAAGAAATATAATAGAATAGAAGTTGGTAGTCAATTTGCTGTCGCCGACTGTCAGGATTATCTAGTGAATACCAATGGCCCAGAGATTAAGTCCTCTCATGCACGAGTTTCTGGGTTCATATCCGGGCAAGTACCAATGTGATTTTTTAATTTCATCTGTACTTCTGAGTTTATCTTTAACATTACTGACATCGGTAAAGGAAAAATGTCGTGAGGACATCTAGACTTACAGTTAACGTAAGTCTGAAACCGCCAACTCGTCTTGATGAATCGTTGTGATCAATGCTCGTGCCTCCTACGTATGGGTGGCCTCTGCCCAGTGCCAAGTAGGGCAGCAATAGGTTGGTATTACATTAATTTCGTAGACTTTTGCAATTCTTTACTAAAACATTGTATGCGTACGGCAAAAGTGAGCAACTCTCTGCCAGCGTCTATGTTCCCTTCCACATTTAACCCGTTTGCCTTCAAACGCATCTTCTGAGCACGCCCGCTCCACCATAGACCTTATCCTTCTTCTAACTGAACAGACAGCTGTGCTGCTGGACAGTTTGTTGCGCCACTTCCCAGCTAAAGCACTAGGAAGTGGTGAAGGGCGGACGTGCCGGGGACTGTCCTAAGTAATTTTGACGTTCAAAAACTGCTGACTCTCAGCCTAGTTTGAATAAATAACTTGATAGTTTTGATTTTAAACCCCCACGCAAAAAAAGGGGTGTTATAAGTTTGACCGCTATATGTGTCTGTCTGTCTGTCGCACTGCAGTTCTTAAACGGGTGAAGCGATTTGGTTGCGGTTTTTTTACTTAATAGTAGGATTTCTAGCGGTGTTTCTTAGACATGTTTTATCAAAATCGGTTTAGCCATTTCAAGGTCATCAGCTGTTTTGTTAGCTGCGGTAGGGTTCAGCTCCTTACTGGTTGATGAACGGATTTAAGCATCTTCAATGTTTCTGACCGAGTCATTTCAATGATATTAGACGAACAAAGTAACCTTGAACTAATGCTGCAGCATCACCTGGAATTTCCAGGATACCCGACTACCTCAGCAACAGCTGAACTATCATGTTTGGGCTCATTGAAAAGGTCTCAATGAATAGATAAATGGTGATCAGGGTCTGATGATGAAATAGCAACGAGGAGTGGGGATAAATTAGTAACAAGCTTGACTGTGGGAAACATACGTAAAGCTGTGCTAATGAAAGCGAGATATGTTTTGATTGTAGCTTGTTTACTAAAACTATATTAAGTTTAAAAAGCAAGAAATAAAATTTAATAAAAAATTTATAAACCTCGTACCCAAACAAAAACCTCTAAAATGAAAATAATAATAATATATTAATGGCTTTTTAAGTTGTTGGTAATATTTTGATCAAGATATTGTCACGTCGAGGGATGGTCAATGAAAACGCCAAACAGACGAGCCTAGCAATAATGAATGTCAGACGAGCCTAGCAATAAACTATGCTATTGTAGAAAGGATAACATTTTCATTAGCCGTCCCCCGACGTTTTTCTTTGGGTCTGGGGTTTTTTAAATTTAACTTTTTCGATTTTGGAGTCTAGAGCAGGCCCCTTCAACAACAACAATAATAAAAAAAACTGTCTTTATTACTTCGCAGGCTCGCGTACTTGACTCCCGGCTTCAGTGGCGCCGACATCGCGAACGTGTGCAACGAGGCGGCGTTGCACGCGGCGAGGCACAAGCAGTCCATTGTGCGTCACACTGACTTGGAGTACGCCGTCGAAAGAGTCGTAGGTCAGTCCTCCTCACCATCGTCGGGACAAAACTTTAAAAGGGATTTTAACATTAAAATATTGCGCGGACGGCGGCGTATGAAAGGCGCAGTTAAAGTTTATATGTAGAAGGAGTGCAGAAAGCAGATATTTTTATATAATAATGGTCATATTTCGACCACTAGTTTTAATAAGAATTCCAACATTCATATTTCAGGAGGCACGGAAAAGCGTAGTCACGCGATGTCACCGGCTGAGAAGCGCGTGGTGGCCTACCACGAGGCGGGGCATGCCTTAGCCGGCTGGCTGCTTGAACACACGGACGCCTTGCTGAAGGTCACCATCGTGCCGCGCACCAACATGGCGCTTGGCTTCGCGCAGTACACCACGTCCGACCAGAAGCTATACAATAAGGAAGAGGTGAGACCTCACTACTTGGCTTCAGCACCCTCGAAAACCATAACAACTATGTCTCTCTCCCTCTCTTTCTTTTAGCCGACTTTAGTCGACGTCCACATGGTCGTCAAAAAAAACTTGAGAGGTGTCAAGGGGCACCCGGATGGAACGAAGTTAAAAAATATATATATATAATAATAAATAAAATAATCAAAATAATATAAAAGACGAAATTAAAATATCTGGCTTGCTTTCTATAAGAGAGAGAGAGAGAGAGAGACAGAGAAACATGCGCACGCCGCACGGCTAAAAAGTGTCGTTACAACTTTTCGTATGATTTTTTTCCGTCTAGCCCCCTTTCACAACGCGCGATAAGAAACTTCGTTCCAATATCGTGGTGAGATTTTATCGCGCACTGGATTTTAGACTCTCGGTGTTAAACTGAGCTCTGAGAATCAAACAGAGTGCATCTCACTCGCGTCGGAAAAACTCGCCGTTTGATTTTCAACCCTCGGCGTTAAGCAGTGCGTTGAAAACCCGGTGCGTGAAATAGTTCCGCCGCAATTTTATTACGTCCGTTTGCACGTCGTCTTATAAACAATAAAAAGTCGCGGGAATATCGCTTTTTCGATATGTTACGACAAGTTTACTCCTACCGCAAACAGCGTTGAAAAACTTCGTTCTAAATATAATGAATGCTACGGTACTGTCAAAGAATATTTAAACTAAAAGCAATCTATGTGTGCTATATCTATTCTATGTACATTATAAAATAAAGTTGCTTTTTCGTCTGTGTAACCGCGTTATTCCTCTTAAGTAATAAATTTTAAGTTACCACTTATGTGAACATTGTGATATACAATAACTTCTAACTTCAGTTTGTTACACCCCTTCCCAGCTGAAGCACTAAGAAGCGGTGAAGGGCGGACGTGCCGGGGGACTGTCTTATGTAATTTTAACAATCATAAAGTGCTCATTGTCATCCTAGTTCTAATAAATGAGTTTTGATTTTTAATTAAAGGATTAGACTTATGTTTTGTGTTGCAGTTGTTCGATCGCATGTGCATGGCACTGGGCGGACGCGCGGCCGAAGCCATCATCTTCAACTCAATCACCAGCGGGGCGCAGAACGACCTCGAGAAAGTGACCAAGATCGCCTATGCTCAGGTATCACAGGATAAGGACCGGTATTCATAATCATCATTTCAGCAGAAAGACGTCCACTGCTGGACATAGGCCATCGAGAAAACTACCGGTGAAGTCCCCGCGTTGCCGCTATTCTTGCGACTTTCAACACAACACTATAATAACACAAAACTTTACAATTTACTAATTTATAAAACTTTAAGCCACTCAAACGTTAAGGAGAAACCACACAAAATCAAAATTAAAATATTTTATTTCGTATAAACCTGCATTGACACTAATTATGAAACGTCAGAAGCTAGGTGCATGGTTCCAATTTGTCGCTGCCTATGCTTCTGCATTTCAGGCTCTTCAGAGCCTGCAAGAAACTCCACGGTTACTATTTAAAAATAATTGGTTTTTACAATGTTTTCCAATTGCAGTGTCAATAGGTGTGGGAGGACAGTGCAGGTCTGTCAATAAGTACCAGGTACTTAGAGGAATGAAAATACAGAATAGAAAATCATCTACAAATCTAGTCTGTAAGGCCTACAACGTTCTCTCATCATACATTGTTTTACTAATGCATGACACTAATGACCTCGTATCAATCGCCATCGATAGTTGGGTTTCATCCACCCATAAAGTTAAGCTCACCGGTTTATAGTTATTTAAACTGAGTTGATGTCATTCTTCTACTGCCCCCCAGTCCTCGTTATCTGACCACGACGGCTCGTCCTCTCCTGACTGGTCCCAGGAATTTTTCTGGTTGGCCGGTCCGCTCGCTGCATGCACATGTGCCACCAGGTTGTTGGTGTCGCGTCCATCTTGTGGCTGTCTCCCTCCGACATGCATCGGGCAAACCCGACGTAGATGCCCTATCTGCCTACATTTACCACAGATAAATCGACTGTATCTGCACCCTTCACTCTGATGATCCGACGCCCCACAAGCCGAACAATTGCTTTTTGAATCGTTGGTGGTGGTGCGGCGCGTGCGCCCCGCCGCCGCCCGCCAGCCCGCACAGGCCGCCACGGCCCCGGCCGGCGCGGCTGCCCGCCTGCGCCGTCGCCACCGCGTGCAGCGCTCCGGCCGCTGCCTCACCGCTTCCTCTCGACTCACTATTATTCGCAATTGTCTGATCCACTGCTGCTGCATCTCTCTCCCCCGCTTCCATTGCACATGAAATTTTCACGGCATTTGCATATTGCAGATTTTCTTCTGTAAACAGTCGTCGCCTGATTGACTCGCTGCGCAGCCCGCAAACTAATTGATCACATAAGTTCCCCTCCAAAACGGCCTTGAATTCACAAAATTTGGACATTTTCTTCAATTCCGAAATGTATTGCAAAATCGATTCACCCTCCATTTGTCTTCTCTGACGAAAACGATACCTCTCTGCCATGAACGACGGCGTTGGTTACAAGTGGTGCTCCATGACTTCCACACCTCCGCATAAGTTTTCGCACTATATTTGTCCAGACTTGTTAAATTACTTAACAGTTCGTATGCTTCATCACCCATGGCCGCAATCATTGTGGGTAACCAAAGTTCGTTCTTCACACTGTTCACTTTGAAAAACATTTCCATGCGTTCCACATACATTGTCCAATTCCCCGATCTTACATTAAACTCGGTTAACTTCCCGATCGACATTTTGTATGGGTAGAATACGCTTATAATTTTAATCCTCATCGCCACTGAGGTGTTTGAGTAAAACAACGTGTCGCTAGTAACGCAGTTTATTATTCACTGAATGACAGGCGCATACTCATAGACACGCATACAACCTACCCTACATTACAGACACCACAAAATCACTTTCTCTCTCGACACACACACACACAACACACATCACACGCTCATACACACATCACACACTCATCCACACATCACACATCAGTCACATCACACACTCATACACTTTCCCCATTACGCGCTTACCCACACACTATTGCTGTTGTTACACGTCTTAGCTTCCCTAATCTTGTAAAATAAACTTCGCGGACGAATGGATGGCCCCTATAACACAGGATTTTCCTAGCAGAGGGTCATTCATTATTCACAAAAATTGTGCACAAATGTAATGTCGTCATAAAGTAACATGCATTGTGTTTCTTCTTTTTGTCAAAATAAATTATTCTTTAATGTGGTGGAAACGCCGGGAGAGGGCGCCCTAGGAGGACGTATTGGTGATGTTCTTCAGAAAGATCAGATGCGTAGTAGTCGCAACCGGCGTGCGTGAATGTCCAGAGGCCCTAGTGTGAGCTCCTTTTAACCATCTCGACTTTACGCATCGACCGGGTTCGGTGCGATTCCGGTTGGCTCTTCAGCAATCCAGGGCCAATCGCAGCACCGAACGCGGTCGATGCGTAAAGTCGAGATGGTTAAAAGAAACTCACACTAGGGTCACTGATGTATGAAAGTAAACAAGGCATCTGCTACGATTCTTAAATAGGGTATTTTACTCATTATGAGAAAAATACTAAAATATATTATTGAGATAACTTAGGCAAAATTCAGTCGGAAAAGGTTGCTTTAGTTCATGAAATAAGGAAATAAATTTAAAAATGCAATTTAAAAATTTCTGTTTTTTAAATCTGTTTTTGAATCCCAACAACTTTGTAATTTTATTATTTTCGTAACCAAAGTAATTGTCGGTATATAATAAAATAATGAAATGATCAATTATCGATTGATTCTGTGCCAGAGCTCTAAAATAACCATCTACATTAGTGTATCAATCACCATAAAATGGACAGAGGATTTGCCTAAAAAATTACAAATCATTCGGTTTATCACACCTTTTGCCCGTGTACCGTATTCGGTACACGGACTTGTCGTGTTCATAGAAAGAGTCAGGGGCGAGTGTACCGTTTACGGTACACGGACGTGATAGACCCACGCGGCGTGTACTGTATTCGGTACACTGCACAGCTAACATGTTAAGAAACAGTGTTCGATCAGATGGTGGCGTAAATGAAGTTGTACCCTTTTAAACCCAAATAGCGTCATTCTATCTATCATTGTATGTTGAATAACATTATCTGTAAATTGTTTTTTTTTTGTTCTGTGGTTCTGCTTAACGCGACGTGTTATTTGAAAACTGTGTGAACAAATGGGCACAGGTCCGATTCAGCTGATAGGCATTTTTATCAAAATTGAGCAAATAAAATGTTGTAAATGAATACAAAACTAAATGCGAATGCCCACTGAGCGAATAATTTTAATTTATTTCCTTCGATTATTTTTTTAAGAACTAAAGACTGCTTTAATTTTATTTTACTAAGTAGGTAACTAGCGTTAAGCTTCCTGACTAACCAATCGTGCCTGTAAGTGATTTAATTGAAATAAATGGTTTGAGTTTCTATCTTGTCTTATTTCTTCCCCAGGTCCGAATCTACGGCATGTCAAAAAAAGTAGGGCTGCTGTCTTTCCCTGACCTCAAGACACACGGCAAGAGTCCGTTCAGCAAGACGCTGAAGAACCTCATTGACCTGGAAGCCAGGAAACTGATCGGCGAAGCGTACTTCAGGACTGAGAAGCTGCTCAGAGATAATCAGGACAAACTTGTCTTGGTAAGTCACAGATATTTTACAGTATGAGTACGGGCCGTTTATAGGCGATTATTGGGAAAAAGACCGAAAGTGATGGACTGGAAAGTTGTGCGGCATGGTCTAAAAAACAAGGTCTCGCTATCCGGGCGTGACACATGTTTACGTCACTATCCAGTTGTCAACTATTGCAACAAAACATGAAATTATGTAAACAACTCGAGTCACCTATCTGTTTAAAAAAAAATTGTCCTTGTCGTTTCGTTTTTCTTATCAAACGAAACAATTCAATTTAAACATAATATCGACGTAATTGATGATAAAAACCTCGTTGTCGTCGCTTTTTTATTTCTACTCTACTGTAGAATAGAAATCGCTTATCTACATTTCACAATGATAAACTATATAACAGTCTATTACTGTCTACTCTTCCGACGACAAAACGCTTGTCTACGGTTCTCGTGCTAAGCCTGCTGGTTATAAAGGTGGTTGGGGAGTTATTATCACACAGTACTGGTGCTTGTACACAGCGGTGATGACGTAGGCTTGTGTCACGTCACATGACCACTGTGTCTCGGAATACTATACCTAGAGAAGTATATTATTATACCATGTTGTACGGTGGTCATTGTATGGGATTTGATGCGGAGGAATTACGGATATGTCGTGAAAAAGCTTTGAGTATGAATGTGAATGGCTTTAAGAGGATGGTCTGTATGACTACCGAGATAACGATTAATCGAGAAGTATGTATGGAGACCTTCTTGGAAGAAGATCAATTGGGATCGGTGAACATCGAAATTGCAAGCGAATGATGATGACAATGCTTTCGGTAGAAGCTTATTACTATGTCGACTCGTGTTAACAGTACATTGAAAATTGGTAGCGTCACTGTCCACATTTACCATACAGTGCGTTCACTGTTATTAGAACTCTGAGTTTGCATTACTCATAAGCAGAGATCGGATATTCGGATGCATATTTACCTAAGATAATTTTTAGCTATGAAAGTATGGACGCGGCTTTATAAATTATTTGTAATATTTATTAAAAACCCCGGGTTTCTTGGATTGCATAACTATTCAGATGTGTATTAATTTAAAATTAATGTTTAACCCGATACAAATATGTGTATGTACTGGAGGAGGGGTGGTTTGTATAAGTTAAAACAAAAAATAAACAAATTACTTACCTAAATTAAGACATTTTCGATACAAAAGCGCATTCCATGTTAGCCAACATCTCAACTTTATGTGAATATGCATCCGAATATCCGATCTCTACTCATAAGTCATAATCAAAGTGATCTTTACTGTCGTTAAAATAAGGTTGTAAATCGTTGGATTTTAGTCAGTTGCTACCGTTGGGTAGCAAATGTCAGAGGAATAAAAAACTGTGAACGGAAATGTACAAACCAAACGTGTCACCATTTACTCGCACTAATAGACCACGTTCGTATGGACGTAAAAATATCACGGCGGGATTTTATGGCACACTGGACTATCAACTCTCGGGGTGGAACCGAGGATTGAGAATCCAACAGAGTGCATCCCCGCACGTAGATAACACATTGTTCGATCGATCAAATCTCCCTTCGACTCATATAACTAATCGACGGTCCCTACGTATAATCTCCTAACTACAAATGACAAATTTTACAGGAGAGCGCCTCAAAGTTTCAAACACGCGTATATCATGTTCTAGTTAATGTAATGTCGTGATGGATTTAAAGTGCATTTTGCCATCTTAGACTTATTTTTATTAAACTAAACGATAGTATAGGCTGGCCTGAAGGTCACGAAAACAAAACATGCAAATCACGTATCTACCACTTAGGGGATTGTACGTAGGGACCGTCGTAATGTTGAGCCTCGTCAAGCGATTTTGTTACGCGCGATGTTATATGTGGAGTGCAATTAACTAGTAAATTCCAAAACCTAAAATATTACTATTTTGTCCGCAGTTGGCCGAAGAGCTTCTCAAAAAAGAAACTTTAAACTTCAAAGATGTCGAACGTATCTTGGGGCCAACGCCGTTCCCGCATAAGAAGTTCATTGAACCCGTTGAGTTTGAGACAAACTTGAAGAGCTTAGAGTCGTCGTCGTCGTTGCCGGAAACTGCCTCTACCACACCCGTCGGGGGTCCGCCCGTGAAGCCCGAAGACCCCTCCGCTTAAATGTATATATAGTAGATTGTTTGTTATAAGTTTATTAAAAAACACGTAAATTAAATCATGTTAGTTAGCAAACATAGTTTTATTGTGAATTTGTTTAAATATCCAGTAACGAGAGCAGTGGTGGCCTAGTGGTAACGGCCGCGACTTACGAGTTGTAGGTCGTGCGTTCGAACCCAGCCAGGCGCATTACTTTGTGTAAATAATTTCATCACCACTGCTCTCAAAACGGTGAAGGGAAACATCGTGAGGAAACCGGCATGTCTTGGAACCAAAAATTCGAAGACATGTGACGTCTACCAACCCGCACTGGGCCCGCGTGGTGGATTACGGCCCACTCCCTCTCACGGGGAGGAGGCCTGTGTCCCAGTGGGAACGTTTTAGTATGTACATAATGTGTTTGTTATTACTTCACGCAAGAACGAATTGACCGATTGCGATGCAACTTGATAGGTACATAGCTGTTCCTTAGAGCAGTTACTTCTTATCCCGATATTCCCGCGGAATCGAAACGTACGCGGGTGAAACCGCGTGGCGCAGTTAGTTGTTTATTAGTAGGCAGCCCATTATGCGCGCTTTTGGCCGTAGGAGATGCCCTGGGCGTCGGGAATCCCAGGCTGATTCCCGGCCACCGTAGGCGCGGGCTTGCGGACGGCGAGTAATGGGTAGCTCGCTGTCCGGTAAGGACCAAGCCCGGGTCGACGGCGCGTTATGTTCCACGCGCGCCTCAAAGAGATGTCAGCACCAGGTGGGGTCCGCAAGGATGCCTGCCAGGGGTGCGGGTTGTTCGAAAGAGATACCGCGGCCACTGGCACACAGGCAACTGAGGGAACACGGGTGGGTTTTAGTCAGTAAAAGTCTGATTCAGACCTAAGGCTGTGCCTGAGCGAATTTAACCTCTTAAAATGGGCAGAAACCAAATGCAACAGAAGCAAATGGTGCCATTGCTAAGATTGGTCTAGAGCACGCGGTTGTATGTATATCAATATTATATTTATAACTGGAGGCCCACCATTTATTTAAATTATATTTACTTGTCTCATAAACAACTCGTGTCCAATTTTACACAGAAATCTAACTTGTTTACATGACAGAATATGTACTTACCTACTTAAGTGGTTTACTTAGCCCAGAGGTGTTTAATTTATGAAAAAAAACTTGATAATTAACAAGGTAGGTACCTATTTATTTTTTCTATTAAATTCTAAATAACATATCTGTCTGCTCATATCATCTGCCTAGCCTTTTAATAATAATAATAATAATCACTTTATTATCAGGCAACTAAGGCCCATAGATAAAATACACCCCCCCCCAACTATGTTGGGGTTGGCTTACAATCTAACCGGATGCAGCTTAATACCAGTAATTTAGATGGAGCAACTGCCATCTAACCTCCATAAGCCAGTTACTGGGTAATACGATAAGCCTTGGTTTGACTGGTTCTCTGGCTGATCGTCGACTGGTTGTCAGACTATCGGGCTTCTGACGACCCGTAACGACTGTCAAAGATCCACGAATGGCAGCCGGGACCAACGGCTTAACGTGCTTCTCGGAAAGCACAGAGGAGTCTTGGTATGTAAAGATGGTCACCTATCCACGGACCAACTGTGGCAAGCATAGCTTAACCTGATCTGTCGACCCGTACGGCTCTTATTACTTAGCCACAAGCCCCTCTGGTGCTTACTCATATGTAAATCAAATATAAGTCCAACAAACACTAATACGCAACGTGTGATGCCCGCCCGCGCCACTACAGTCGGTTTTTTGACCGTCAGCCTTCAAACAGGAACGATGTGCGCAGATTGCATCGCGACACGTTGTGATTTATTTCTTAAACACTCGTCACCGAATTCATAATACAAACATACGTAGATGTAGATACATGTATTTTAATTTTTACAACACATAACCTAAGTTGACGCCTGTTTGTTGGCATTGCAATTAATTCCCGAGGGTTAGGCAGACGTGTACCTATCTATAGTTAGTCCCTACACGCACATTGCGCCAGTAGTTATGTTTAAGTCCCATGTAATAGTTGCCGAGCCAATTGCCTTCAGCCGGATTAGTAGTGAATTATTTATAGATGTCACCATAACATTATGAACATCGTCATTTTATAATCTATCTCGCGAGATTATAAACTGTCGATAAATTAATAATAATAATATAATAATAATTTATTTGTAACAAATGTGGATACAACTTATCTATCATAAACAAAAACACAATGCACATAGATACGGGTATTAAAAAGATAAACATAAAGGTAGTAAACGACGATGTCTGTGCTACTATTAACTGTGTGAAATTGTGAACTGCAAAAACCATTTACAATTTAGCGCACTTCTAACCTTTTTTTTTCTACGTGGAGAAATGCTCCTGCGCTACCACGGGGAGATAGCGCAGTTATGTGGGACTCTAACCCACTAAAACTCCACGGTGTCCTCCAGTGCCGCTTATGGCGGGAACACGGGAACGCGGAAGCCATCCGCGAACCCGCCGCGGCTGTCCGTCACCGGACCCTCCTCTTAGGGGAATGACCCCCATCACCGGCGCACCAGAACACACGACACGCCGTGACCACCCCAGGGACATAACAGCGCATGGGTGCCAAACGACCCCGTGTATGGCACCCTTGGTCCCCCTGCGGCGCCGGCGGGTCGGGATAGTGGCCCCGCCGCCGCCGCCTACTACTTTTCGGCCGCAGGGGATAGGGAGAGCGGCCTACGCAATACCGACACTCCTCCTCCCCTGCGGCTCCACCGTGTCCGCCATCTAACGATGGCGGCTCCGTCCAGGCCGCGGAGGGATAGGAAAGTGGCGCTTTCCATACACCACTCCTCTACCGCCGCGGCCCGCAAACCCCAGCCGCGATGCCTCCCATATGACATCGCGGCCCGCCTCAGTTGCGATGCCCAGCGGCACCGCAACTGGTTGGCCGCTACGTCATCGGCTTAGCGGAAAAAGCCCTGACGAGCGGCCCCTCCTTGGGTTCCTCTTCGCTTCACCGTGGGTGGGGAAGCCACGGCTACTGAGCCCCCCGCAACGACAATGCGGGAACCCACTGAGGGGGAGCGCACTTCTAACCTAACTAACCTAACCTATTCGGTCGGTAAGCAGTAATGGTTTACTCTGTGCAGTATGGTGCAGTTCACAATTTATCTACAGTTTATAATCTCGCGAGATAGATTATAAACTAACGGCGTTCACAAATCATACGGTGACATATACATAGAATAGGGTAAATTAAATTTATAGAGAATAATGTTCCATAAGCTTTATTGTAACATTATTCCAGATTAAAATATTATTAGGTATTTATATTGAAAATAAATATTAAAACCAGTACCTACCTATTATTAAAGAACAATGAGAACAATGATTAAAATTCCCACACTATAACAGCATGACGTACCTAGGTACCTATTTATTCAAATTGATTTGACGTTATTATTTAACCTACCTAGATAAGTTTGACCGCAAGATAACTAAATAAATAATGGTAAACACCATATTCGCAGGATTTATTTATGTAAATATTCCTGTGAATATTTTTTTCCACTGAAATCAATTTTATGATTAATTTGGCATGCGTTGGTGGCAAATTATCATCATAATTATTACTCATAAATTATTAATCATTCTCGAAAAATGTCCCCTAGGAAAATATTGCTGCTACATCTGTTTTCATATCACTCCTATTACGCATGGTATATCAGTTTGGTCCCTCCATCTTGATATCATGATGGAGGGAAAAAGCATTTTGTTAAAACATTATGTATATGATGAGGAAGCTAAAATTATAGCATAGGTAGGAAATAGTAGATTTATTGGTATTTTTTTTAAATATATGTATGACAGACATTGGAGATTTGGTACCTTCATTTTGACGCTCACCGGGGAGCAACCTTCAATTTCATTTGATGCATTAATTTTATCTAATCTTATTTCACGTATGCCATGTGAGACGTTGCCTTATACGGGATGGTCACACATACATAATTTAAATTTAACTGATCTTAAGTTTTATCTTCCACAATCAGTGGAAATGCTTTTAGGTGCGGATATACTATCCCAAGTTCTATTAGGTCACGTGATCAAGGGTCCACCCGGTTCACCGATGGCTTGAACAGTCAGTATCTTTGGTTATTTATTGATGGGTGATGTTTCATGCAACCAAAATACACGTACCTACTTCACTTCAAGTGTGTCTCAGTAGTTTTAGCTCATCCATCGTACAATGACGGCATCAATCTGAAACGATTCTGGGAATTGGAGTCTCTTCTTCCGGAAAAGAGAATCCTAAGTCCCGACGAAGCGTTGTGTGATTCTATCTACGTAAATTCACATACCTACCTACTCGGGCTGGAGCTGGGCAATATGTTGTTCCACTTCCGTTCAAAGCTAATACTCCCGCCCTCGGCGAATCACGGGACACGGCGGTCTCCATGTTTAGAAAATTAGAGTATCGTTTAGAACATAATCGGCAGCTACCACATAGGAAGTGACGTAGCGACAATGGGGGAAATCAACAATCCGCTTAGAGCAAGCGTGGTGATTAATGCTCGTGTCTCCCCTGTAGGATTCTTCTCCTGCCTTTGCCCTGAAAACGGGACAGTATTCAAGATAGGTAATTTTCATTCTATCAGCAAAGGTCAGAAATAAAACATCAATTCGGCTCATACATTGCCCACATTTATATTGTAACACTAATACAACGATAAACATCGGTCCTTGACAATAGTCAGTAGAGTAAGTACATACAAATTAAAAGTACCAGGGTGGGTACCATTAGAAATACACTACAATAAAGGGATATAAATATTAGTATCAACTTTCAAAGTTTTGCAGTCTTCACTTACGGATAGATTTAACATTACCAATATAAGTTGTAAGTCGAAAACGAATCTCCTGCATGTAGTGAATGTATTTGAAAGTTCATCTTGATACAAAGCGTTATAATATGATAAAATATCTAATAAATAGGATAAATCTGCAAACAAAAATGTATCCAAAAAGGAAAAAAAAAAGAAAACCAATGAAAAAAAAAACATTTATTTCGAAAACAATTTTAAGTACAACATCCATATTTCAAAAAAATAACTTCACAGTTTTACATAATGAGTTGTTTTGTTGGATTAATTAAATTAATATTAAATAGTCAATAGTAATACATACTTATTATTATTGTGCATCTAAGTGAAACAAGACAGTTAATAGACTTAATTCATTGATTTATACCCCTAAATACACATTCAGTAATGTCATGTTGATGTCGTTCAAAAGCCGTACATGTCTGTTGGTAACGTTAGTGATCATTGACATTTTTGTTAGTAGGTAATCATATTTATTTTGAAAGCATTATGTATTTTGGATTTAAAATACTGGCGTTCAGCTGCATTCGGTTAGGCTGGAAGCTGACCTCAACATAGTTGGGGAAAGGCTAGGCAGATGATATGTATTTTGGGTTTATAACAAACTAAATTATTTTGTGTTAGTATAATAATATTATGAAATTTTGAGCTACATTAGTAATTGCCTCTCAACGCTTTGAATGTACCTACATAAAACTATTAAAGAATTATGCTTATATTTTTTCCCTTGGCTGCTGGTTTCTCTACTTTGTTTTTGTATTACACATAGGCAAAGGAACGGTCCAGATTGTTGATAGGCCGACATCGGCATCCAAAATGTACACAGATTGTCTCAATTAAGACCTTTATAAAATATTGATCTATGATCCCCAAAGTATAATAAATACAAGTCAGGACCGAATTATATGCACACCTAAAGCAGGGTTTCTTTACGCGGACTCAATTTTACAGGTGGAATAGGTACATTGAAAGTTCTTCTATTAAGAATTTACTGACAGTTGTAGGAATAGGTTTAAACAACTACCTAACACCCAGGTTTTTTTTTTTAATTTATAATACTATAAATTTTGAACTGAAGCCAGGCGAACAGTATAAAATCTTCCAGCCCTGAAATGATTTTAGCCTGACTACAGTAACAGCTCTCCTAAATACATTAATCGCCTAATAGACACCCTACTTTAAAATGACAAAATTCAGTCGTTCACAGTAGAACCACAGGATGCAGAGCTCCATATATTTCCATTCTTACAATTTACTAATGATCCCATAATCCCAAATTTATGAACTGTAGTTAAACTGTATACAACATGTAGAAGACCCGGGTCACCGGAGCCTTTAGACAATGTATTTGGTACTTAATATTTACTTTGTGATTACATATTTCTTGAAGACAACATAATGTGACTATTTAGCTATTGTACATACACCAGTTACTTTAAAACATTATAACTAAAAACTCGTGACATCATAGCCGCGGCCACGTCAAAGACTTTTGCTTAAATTATTATCTAACATCAAAACACATAGAAATTCAAATTACTACAAGTTGAATGGGGCATTCTAGTAGTGAGATAGGCCCGTTGTTCTACGACTAATCGGGCAATACATTGTACCGATTGCGTAGTCAGTGACTCTTATATTGGTAAAGATACCATTCGTTCAAACACTGAAACTATTACTTTATTATTATAAACACAGATTTTAAACATCCATATAGTGAATAGAGAGTAAACATATATTACAATGAACATTGAGCCCGATCATTCTAAAAGTCAAAAGACTAGTGACAAGATAATGCCCTACTACTGCGCAGACGCAGTAGACTCTTGAGGCACCAACCAAAGTTTATAATATAGTGTTGTGCATCTAAAAGTTCGAAGGAAAAGTCCCTTCTGAATAATACTAGTGAAGTTCTTGAGCACATATTTTTTTCAATCTATTTACTAAAAATATATGTAGAGAAATATACCCCGCTGTTGATACGTTTGGCACGTTCTTAATAGATATGATCTTGAAATTGGGGAGTCTATTCAACTTCTGTGAAAGTGCACCCTATTAACGTCTGTGTAATCGTTTGTCGTGAGGAGATAGATCATCTTTGTGAGAGGCTATCTACCCATAATATAAATTCAAATTTGCAATATATTGTGAAAAAACAGAACGTCCACGGACTTGTACTTATCTATGTGGCTACTACAGAATTGTGCAAGATAATCGCAACAAACGTGTCACAGCGGGCGTGGTAGTCAACTATCGATCAAAATACATAAGATCGACGTAATAACTAACGCTAACATCTTACAAACTAACAAATACGTTGACGTGACGATACATTGTTGTAGTCTATAAGTATATTATATGGCGAGAACCAGGATCAAATTATAATAACGTCTCTTCATTTCGCTAAAATTGTCTCGTTCGATATTACTGGTAATTTTTAAAGACACACTCGTCATTTTTGAAAAAACCATTTTAGAGAAAATGCGTTCATCAAGACAAACCCTGGCACATCCAACGCACGATTACATGACTACAAACTTATAACAATTCGCCAAGAAAGCTACTCGGGACACAATCACAAAATAAATTAACATTTTTACATTTAGCGAAACACAATGATTGTTAACAGTTAAAAGGGAACCTTCCACTACAGCGCTTTGAGACACTAGAGGTCGTTAAATTATGAAATGAAAAGACCTTAGTGAAATCTTCACGATTCATTTGTAGGAATCGTATTGTTTTGTCATTACTTTCCATCATGATGCTTAGTTTAACTTACCACCGTTATAATATTATAACAAATTAAAGAAAAAGTATACAAAAATACTCTTCATGAGCTAGGCTCAGAATCCCTTAAAGTCTCAAATCGACAAAAGTCGTATTTTCATTTAATATCCGTCCCCATCGTTGCCTACTACATATCCTATAATACTTTCCTACAATAACTCCTAGGATTGTATACTCTTGGGAGCATTGACAATCGTACAGCGAGCCAGCGCTGACAAGTTTTACTTCGAAGTAAGTGACGACCGAGTGACAACAGAAGGACTGAGCGTCTACACAGATGTCTAAACTCACGACGGTTTGGTTTTTGAGGGTGGGAAAACAGTTGCCTGTGTGCCAGGGGCAACGGTATTTCTTTTGAACAACCTGCACCCCTGTTAGGGATCGGCCCACCAGTTGTTGCTGACATCTCTTTGAGGCGCGCGTGGAACATAACGCGCCGTCGACCCGGGCTTGGTCCTTACCGGACAGCGAGGTACCCATTACTCGCCGTCCGCAAGCCCGCGCCTACGGTGGCCGGGAATCAGCCTGGGATTCCCGACGCCCAGGGCGTCTCCCGCGGCGACTACGGCCGTGAGGGCGCATATACTGCCTCTCCCACACGTGCGCCGCCTCCCGCTTCGCGAGCATTACTGCTTCGCAGAAGGAGGTGACGGCTACCCATGCACTCTCGCTCCGTACCATGGCCTGGACCAGGGCCGAACGCAAGAGATCGCCGCCGCCGAACGCCTCCACGCGGACACGGCGGTGCTCCACCCAAGCCGGGTAGACCTCCACCGTATGCTCTACCGTGTCCTCAGGGCGATCTTCGCAGTGGAAACACCCGGGCGTTTTCTCCCGCCTTATCCGAAACAGGAACCTCCCGAAACAACCGTGTCCGGTGAGGACCTGCGTCAGGCAGAAGGCGGGGACGCCGTGCCGCCTCTCAAGCCACTCCTCAAAGAGGGGACTTATTGCCGCAATCGTGGCGTGCCCAGCACTGGGTTGCGACAGTCGCACTCTCCATGTCGCCATGAGATCGCGGGAGCTCTGTCTGCTGTGCCGCGATTTCTTACGGCAGCGGAGTTACGCCCCGGCGTGAAACTCACGACGGTGGCCTCGTCTTGTGTGTGTTAAATGCTTGTGCGTTGTGCGTACTGTCGGGGCATTAATAATTGGCCGAGCCGCTAAAACGGACAGAGATAAAATAAGTACCTGCCGCTACAATTATACACACACTATTAAGACCTTTTGTGACTGGTCGAGCCGTTCGAACGATTATTTCAAGTTTCCAGCTTTTAGATTGAAGTCGTCGTCAACGGAATGAAACAACACTTATATAGGTAGTTGGGAGTTTCAGTGTAAATCAGCTCGGTAAGTTCGCTCAGCCGCCACTACTATCGACCTAAGTTAAAAACAAAATAAATCTTGCTTTTAGCAACATGACCTCTAGTGTCTGCAAGCAGCGCGGGCCTGCCGCTCCAAGGTAACGTTCTCGCAATCTTTATACCGATGCGTTTGCAGCAAAAATCTGTCAGCAGACTGATGGTATGAAAAATGAATTCACCATATAAGTATTTGACATTGTCTTTGACCTCGCGAACTTTGCGAAGTAAACTACTGCCCATAATACAGGCCCGAATTATGATAGAAAGGCACTGCTTCCAGTGCCAATAATAGACGTGGACAACCATGAAAGATCTTTGGAACAAATAAATCTAACATTACAAAAAAATAACTTTTCTAAAAATAATTCCGAAGAAATAAATTCACAGTCGAATTTAGCCTAAATCTGACTTAAATATAATATCTTTAAAATAAACATAATATACAAATCAACGTTACAACGAAAATATTGAATACTTTAGTAAAATATTTCACGAATTGTCCATACCACCGCGCGTTTCTGTTGACCGCAAGATCATAATAAATCATAGAACTTACATATTGATTAAAAATCCATTTGTTTTCTACAATTGTCGAAAATGCTTTACAAAAGATTATGGACTTATATACTGCACAACATTATTATGGAATAATCATAAATTAATCGGTCAAATGCCCATAATTCGTAACTGCAACTACATCACACAAGTTTATATTCTGCACAAGTGTGTTATTCTGTGTTCCCGTGTGGTCAACAGTCACAGCTCCTATGCGGTCCTGTTAATACTGAAAATTTCTATTATCATACCCCTTTATTAACATCATCCCGTGTTTCACTCAAAAAGAGCGTCTACCACTTTCTTCATTTTACGTCTTAAAAACTACTAAGTAGGTACTTAAATTATATGACTATATAACTTTCGAAATAATATAAGAAAGTTACAAATAATGAGACTCAGCGCCTATAATGTTAAACCTGCTGTTATGATTTAACCATTTTTCAAATAGGATAAGCTAATTTTTTGGTATAATCATAATGTACTTTTATATATTAGGCGAAACATAAATTCTATTAAAACTTACAATAATGTGCGACAAAATATTGTAACCATAGGTATTAATTTACTAAATATACATAAAAAAATCGTTGTGTGGAAATTATTTGTACTGCGCGGCGGTTTTTCAAAATAATTTTTTGAAGTGGTAAGTATTATCTACATAAAGCTGCGTCATTGTGTATGCAACCATGTGCTTCCAAATACCAACATTCACCCTCGAAAATGCTATACATTAGAGGACACTACTCTTATGTTTGCATGTTTTCATAACTTGACCATAGATTATTAAGATGTGTCTCCATTTTGGAGTGTCATCCATGTCTAAACTCTAGAAAACGCATTTAGGCGATGCACCATCTGCCATCGTTCCAGTGAGTACTGAATTACTATCCATTGCGCGAAGTATCTACGATTAATATTATTGTGTTTTCATTCGTACTTAATAATAACATGTACTTTTACTGTAATCCACTGCGCACAGATTGTAGGCTGTATCTATATCATCATCATCATCCAGCAAATAATATTTAGCCCAATGAACCGGGAAAATAAGGATTTCCTTCAAATATCTGTACGGTCAAAAAATCTATTTACTGTTCAAATTTATGACAGCCACAGATTAATTTTAGACACAAATACAGTTATGTACATAAAACATCCAGTACAGTGAAATCAGAGAAATCCGAGGAGTTTTCACTAGTTCAAGAGTGGAGTTCATGACCGTCCCACATTCTTACACAACTATTGTTCACATGTCACTTATACGAGCACCATCAGATGTACACACACTTCTCCGGTCATATATCATAGATAGGATTAGTGATAGATGTATTTACACTAAAATTACATGGAAGAGGAACAGAATTCAAGAGATCGTTTATTTAGACCACCGCCGATGGCAGCAAAACGACAATGGGTTCTGGGCCCGCCGGTTAGTATCGCCGTCAATTTCTATTATTTGGCTAACATCGGCCACTGTGTTCGTCACATATATCTCGTGGAAAGGACTTGTATAGCTATCGTTGTCTACACTTTGGTCATCCGAATATTCTGTGTCCGCATCGTACTGCTCAGAAGCTTCATCTTTCACCGAATCAACATGTTGAGCCTCTCCGGGCTCAAGCAAATATTATGTACCGTCGTCCGGTCTAGTGAGTTGAGATACCTGGAAAATATCACATTTGTAATGTTAATTAAATTCATAGACAAAAAATAATCATTAAGGTGTAGGTACTAATAAAATCGGTATAGTTACAAAGAGCGCAATCATAGATGATTTACTATTAGTATACCTCTGATACCTGATCCTCACGCAGAACTGAATGCGTGCTTCTATCATGATCAACATCATAGAATTCAAAATTCTGATCATCAGTTACACCAAATCATCAGCCAGTTTTAATAAAATTCAAACGGCACCATAAAATAAAACCTTATCTGCTAAATTAATGTTGTAACGACATGCAAAATAAAAATAAAAAAGCCGCTAAGCTATAGAGCACCTGTCATCACCTCAGCGGGGAGTGAGCTTCTGCGTGGGAACTGTTGCAGGCTTCGCTCTTGAACCCCGTGGGTAGCTCTGGCGAGCCATTGTTGGCATGTGACGGTGAGGCTTGGCTTCCTGCGGCCGCCGTTCACGCTGTGTCGCAGAGACCCCAAAGATGCCAGGCCCCGCAGCTCGGAATCGGAGGGGGCCACCGGCGTGGGGGCCGAGCCGCGACGCTTCGTCCAAGACTCCTTGCCGGAGAACGTGCGACGCAAGAACTGCGGGAGGACTGTCGGCACTTCGCGAATCTTCTTCTCTCTGGGAGCTGTAACATTTATTATTGCGTTTTAAACACCTTTTTCTTAAATTGAGTGTTTAAGTAATTGAATCAGATTAAAAAATCGAATTATTTCGATATGACTCACTAAATGGTAAACCTTCGGCGGGCATCGATTTCCTCCGCCGCTGCAGCAGCAACTCTGATTCAAGTTCTAAAGGCATCCATGTCAAATTGTCGCGCAGTTGACTGCCCACTGTGCTGGACTCGTTTCGCCTATGCATCTGTTCGGAGCTTTTCTTCTCTAACTCACGTAGCGTTTCTTCTACACTATTATCGGAATTGTCTTCCGAATCAGTCTTTTTAGTATCTCTCATGCCAAAATGCCTATATTTAGATCCCTCCTTGCTTGTACCCGGAACAGGACTAAAATTGCATGGTCTGTACGGTGATACGAAGTCGGAATCCTCAGAGGAATCACAAAGCGTTGTCTCCAAAGGAGGGGAAGTTTTTTGCCTGATCGGTTTTTTATGGGTACCTTCTTCCCTGAGCACACTGTGGAGGCGTACAGCCTGCGCGGGAGTCGTGATAGAGGCTATGGTAGAATCAGGTAATAGTTTTTCAGAGTTGAGAAGCCTTTCGGGTTCCTGAGAGTGTGAGCAGTGACCGCGCAAGCTGAGCTGCGAGTGCAGGGAGGCCTGACCGCCGGTGGCGCTGGCGAAGCGGCGCGCACGTTTGTCTGCCAGCGATGCCACGTGACTCCTCTCGCGAAGCCGGAATCTAATATCTTGGAACACGTTTAGGGGCACGGAGAAACGTCGGATCTGATCCTTCAAAGGGCTCTTCTTCGTGACAGGATTGAGCGAGGCCCTACGTGGCGGAAGGAGTAGCTTGGCGCTCTCCGACTTATTGCTATCGTTGTCCGTCTCCAAGTCGTCGTCCAACATATCCGCATCGGATATGTCAGTCTGGGTTTTCTTAATGGCCTCCTCATTCATTAAGCCTTCCCATCTGTTCTGATTGTACTTAAGATTATAAAGCATCTGAGTTGACAGGTCATTATGTAGGAACCTATGCCATTGGGTAATCAGCGGTGTCACCACAAATTCGAAAAAACCTGTAATTATAAAACATAATTGTAGATATGCAAAATGTGCTTTTAATAACATTCATTATGTTAATTAAGTTTACCGGTCTGAATCTTAGGTATAGATGTGGCATGTCGGTCGCAGAGGGCCGTTACTGGCAGGTTGAGTCGCCGCTCGTAGTCGCCTTGGCGGAAAAACTCCTCGCACACTTTGAGACTCCACTTCCTGCTGATCTCCCACGGGCGGCAGGGGTTCGAAATGTCAGCGCATTTCAGAGCAATCTGCAGCACTAAGTGGCGATGTTCACTTTTGGTCATATCCAGGGTGTTCGTATCAAGATGGTTCTGTTAACAATAAAATAAATTAAGTAAGTAACGGTAAACTTTGTGCGTTACAAATTAAGTCTTGATGACGGATTTGGAAACACATTTGATGGATTTATGTAGTAAGTCATAGTTGACTTGAACAGGAACGGAACGAGGAAAGGATAAATCACAGTTACGCTGTCTATAATCTCAAAACCGACACGGCAGGCTACCTTTAATTAAGAAATCAATAAAAGAATTCATCAAAACTTAATAATTAATTCAACGAACAAGTCTCCATTGAAATTCACTTCAAATAAACTTAATCCTAAAGAGAGATAATTTTTCAGTCATTAAGGGTAGTAAGCGCAATTGATAATACACTTATTACTTTACACAGAGCTCCCAATATTGCCCATCATTGTTAATCGAAACTAGGCTTGGAACTTCAGCTAATTATCTTTCCGTAGTGACTTTCAAAGTGACTAGTCTACATCTCGCACTACGCTTCTTCTGTTCCGTCGTTCCCTCATTGCTGAGGAACGCATCATTGCATAGTACCTACACGGTAATATCGGTCAACAGGACCTCATCAAATACACAATAATATAATGGCTTGAATACCACGATCAATAACCCTGTCGGGTCTTTTGCTTCTAATAGTTTTAATACACCTAGTACATATAATAGTTTTGATACCTACACATTAATGTAGGGGTGGCATAGAACAGCCCTACCCCTGACTACTGTCTTACTGTGTAGATACGGACTCCCCAATTTCAGCCCGTGGCCCAGTGATGCATGTAGCTCTCAGAAGTAGACTTTTAATGACTAATGACTGACTAATGTAGCGTAGCCTGCGCTGGCAGTAGCCTGGCAGATGGATTACGACCATCAATTGACCATCGAATATATTTTGAAGTAATCAATGTTTACTGGTTTAATCAAGTCACACCTTCAGAATTCATTGCCCTGGTATAACACCTAGGTACTCGTATCTCACATGCGTGTATGTGACTAAACACCAGCCTGTTACGACGAGCTTTTAACATAGATAAGAATTCCAGTAGTGGTTCATAAAGTAAATAATCCGATGATAAATCGTAATAACTTCTTTTCGGTGCAGTTGCGTATAAAGACAGGCGCGACGCGACGACTGGTCGATTTTTTTTAATGAAAACTTCATGTGAATAAATCAAAAAAGTGTCCGAGGAAGCCATAGAAACCACGCGATGTGTGTACGTTAACACAGCTGAGCAAGAACTCGCGTAAACATGCAGTTTACATTATTTACGACGCACAAATGAGTCTTTTAATTACGACCACAGTGGCAACTATAAACATGTTTGAGTAGCATTATTGTGCTGAAATGTGTACTTAAAGTTTATTTTCATTTTAGTTGGGATGTGATATTATTTATCCTTGAGAAACAGTCTGATATTTATTGATGCGAATCATCATTTTCTTGCCCTTACCTAAACAAATTTATTTGGGGTCGGTGCAGCATGTCTTCTTTAGTATTAGTCACCTCGTTTCTGGACATCCATCTTTTTTGATCTGCTCCTATTTTTATGGAAAATCCACAATCACACCCGAAACGTTTTAATGATACGAATGTTACTCAATAGTTATATGGCTGGATAGATTTATCTCTATTCCATCATAAGTATAAAATACCTAGGTTAGGTATCACATTTTGACTGCTTTTTAAGATATCATCCCAAACGATATGCTAATATGTGATTCTGTTGCATGGGCGGGGTTACAACACAACATAGTGGCACATAGATGATGAGGTCAAATCATTTCCGTCGCAATAAGGGCCACGGTTCTATTCCCGTTACGGCGCATAGTATGGCACCTGACACTTTGTCATAGATACTAATGTGTATTGGCACCCAACCACAAACGGCGTCTTAGTGTTATTGCGCGTTTATACCTATCGCCTAATAACTATGTCAGTATCAACAATACTCGTACATAATATCTAGTGGGCTGCACACATCTGGAAGGCGTTATGATGTTTACGCGGCTGTTATGACCATAACTAATGATCTTTACGAGGTGAGCAAACACACTTGACAAAAATTAGGGTTTCTAATATAATACTAACGGGTCCGTAACTTAACTTCGAGAGTCATACGAGTATGTTCGATTAATGGAAAATCGACTGAACGATTGTGCGAATGGAATTTATTGCGAAACCACCTTTTATCTTTTTTTATAATAAACCATTTTCCCTTAATACGTGTTTTATTATCTTCCTTTTCACCAAATTTCATGTTTCTAAATCTAGCGGAAGAACTATCTTAAAAGTGTTTGATTTCCTCGATTAGGTATGTATGACGTATATGTGACGAAAAATTCTTTTTTCAATTATTGAACTATATAATAACTAAAACTCATTCGAAAGAGCAGTCCATCGATTAATAAATATTCGATGAATCGTTCAGTCGAAGAATCTTTTGGCGATAAAAGGTTGTTTCGCAATAAATTCCATTCGAACAATCGTTCAGTCGACTTTCCATTAATCGAACATTTAACTCTCGAAGTTAAGTTACGGACCCAATACTAACAGGTGCCAGGTAACATTGGGACGGCTTCAGTTCGCCAGCATGATATGAATGTGACATGTTTAGAGCGCCGACGCATCTGGCCGGTTGAATTAGGCACAGGGCTGTCGATGAACTAATTATAAATACAGTTAATGACTGTGATCCAGAATAAGATAGCACGTATCATGTCAGGTTTTTATGCAAATTGATGATGTGCTAAGATAGTTTTATTTTTTTAGTTTTCTGATTTATCATTGTTTTTTAGTGGTTAAGACGTACGTATGTTATGCATAAGGTAATTAAACGCATCCTATCCGAAGTTCCAGCCCCACTCCATAACAAAAAAAATGTCAGGAATCACAGAAAGGATTAGGCAACCAAACAACCAGCCATATGATACGTTTCTAAGCCATCAGTATGATAACAGCAACATGAGAACCTTATCAATATGTTCAAGGCGTTCGTGCCGGCGCCAAGCGCAGGCATGCGTTGCGAAACACTTGCAAAATAATTGTTGTTAACTTTATTTAACGACATGTGAATGAAACGCTCGCAGTATTGTCTATTAAAAACTAGTGTTGCCAAATAAAACCCAGGGTAACAACAGAAAAAGAAATAGAATAAAAAAGAAAAACCTTTTCACGCAAAATGGAAGGAGATCAAATGGAAACTTTAATTGAAAAACCTCGAGTTGAATACACAAAACTCAGCATTAAAATCTGTGAGTGAACAATAATAATTCACTATTTTCGCACCCTTAGGGTAGGATTTTTTTTCCAAATTTATATGGGAGTTGGTCGCATATAAATTTGGAACAAAAAATCCAACTTCGAGGTATGTATCTAATAAAAAAAGAATGATCAAAATCGGACTACTCTGTAAAAAGTTATGCGTGGTCATATATAAAAAAAGTTACGCGTCGACTTTGAGAACCTCCTCCGTTTTTTCGTCGGTTAAAAAGCGCAAGAAAACAACAATTCTATATGTCAAGCATTCGTAGACTACAGTAAAGCTTTTCATTCATTAGACCACATTAGCTTTTGGAAAGCCTTAAAACATGTACAGAACAGATTATGAACAGAAGTACATCCGAATCATTAAAATATTTACACTAATTCTATAGCTCAAATAAAACTCGAAACTTTAGGAGCAGAATTTCCAATTCTAAGACAAGGTGACCCTTTGTCCCCGGATATCTTTCTGGCAGTGTTGGAAGAGGTATTTAGAAGCATGAACTGGCAAGAATACGGCATTAACATTAATGGAAGAACATTAAACCACCTACGATTTGCAGATGACTTGGTCTTCATTTCTGATAACCATCTCATTCTACAAAATATGTTACAAGAGCTTGCAGAAGGAAGCATTCAAGTGAGACTCTCTATGAACAAAGAGAAAAATACAGCATTAAAGAGACCATCAGTATACACGGCGAAAGTATAGAGTATGTGAACTCTTATATCTACGTTGGACAACTTATTTCGTTCACCAGGAAAATGGAACAAGAAATAGAAAGACGCATAACCAGCACATGGAACAGGTACTAGTCACTAAAAGAAGTAATTAAGAATGCCCATTATCCTATATGCTTCAAATGAAAACTTTTTAATACTTGCATTCTTCCATGCCTCCCTTACGGCTGTCAAACATGGGCATTGACAAAAAAGTCCTTCAAAATATTACTAAAGATGCGAAATGCCGTAGTGAACTAGTGATGCGGCAACGTACCACTGTGTGGGATCATCGTAGGTTACCCACTTTCCTTTAAGCAGCCAAGTAATTGAGCAACCAAGTAATTGAATAGAGAAGACCCACTTTAAACAACTGACACTAAATACCCAGTAAGATGGGTAAAATTACTGTTCATTATTTTGGGAAAATTTGGTTCTGATTATTGCTATTATAGTAATATAGTAGCAATATTCAGAAGCAAATTTTCCTAAAATTCCATGAATTATTATTAGATACATAGATAAATCGTTATTGTTTTGACCGCTATGTCTGTATGTTCATTTGTTCCCCCTTTACTTTTAAACTCATAATAATCAGCCTATAATGTTCCAACAGCTGGGACACAGGGCTCCTCTCGGTGAGAACGAGTGAGCTCTAATCCACCACGCGGGTCCAGTGCGGGTTTGTAGATGTCACAAGTCTTCAAATTTTTGGTTCGAGGACATGCCCGTTTCTTCACGATGTTTTCCTTTGACATAATTCACACAAAGTAAAGCGCCTGTCTGGGTTCGAACCTACGACCTACAACTGGTAGGTAAGTAGCGGTCGCTACCACTGGGCCACCACTGCTCCACACTTTTCAACTATTTATATCATAATTTAGCAAATGAGGTATCGTTAGAAGCGTCTTGATCTTCCGCTGGTTACAGATTATGTGACGTCGCATTAAATGGAATGTGCCGCCCTCTAGAGAACATAAATTGAATGTGGCGCCCTCTAGAGAACATAAATTGAAAGTGACGCCCTCTAGATAACATAAATTGAATGTGGTACCCTCTAGAGAACTTATGTTCTCTAGAGGGTACCACTTTATAGTTACTTTATAGTCATGAACTCTGATCACGGCTTTCAGATGTGAATATTTTCTTGTTTCTTACATTACAGAGTATGAATTTTCAGTAGCCGGGTTTCTTGTCTGTATCTATACAGGCAAGAAACTTGCATAGTGTAAATGAGGCTTAAAAGCTCTTTCGAAATAACTTGCACAAACCTTTTCTTATAAACAAGGTGTAAAAGAATAAAGTCCTGAAAGTACTTTAATTAACCGCTGAATCGATTTCAGTGAATTTGTATATATGTAGGTATAAAAAATAAACGTATTTTGCTATACTGACCGCCGATTGAGCCAAAGAAAATTAAATCTTATTTTTGGCAACAACACTAAATTTGACTAAATTTGATTTAAGACTCAATTTTAAATGCAAACAGTCAACGCTATTTAAAAAAAAATGTTTGCTTTAAAAATAAGTTTTGGTCATTGTATTATGCATTTAACAGTAATTACGCAAGACCTCATACGCCCAAATTAGAGAATTTGGGCGTATGAGGTCTTGCGTAATTATGTTACACATTGTATGTATGCCGTTATATATTAGTGAGATCTATATTAGGATATCGAATTTAACATTCAATACATTTATTAAAAAGTACAGTGAGAGCAGAATAGTAACGGCCCCGACACAAGATGCTGTGTGTGCCTGTGCTGATGTCAAAATGGTGAATGAAAACATCACCGTGAGTAAGCGGCCTGTACTAGTACCGAAAAAAAAAGAAAAAAAAATCGAAGACATGTGAATATGGCCCAATCCCTCAACACCAAGAGGAGGCCAGCATCCCAGCAGTGGATAAATGATATGCCGATGAAGTACGTAAATTATAAAATTGAAAAGAGTAACGATGGAGTTACTTGCCCATTCTTTTCGATACGAAACTACAAGGTGCCTTTTATAAGCCCGTTTGAAATAAATGATTTGATTTTGATTTTTATAAAAGTTAGCCTTTCATCACTTTCTAGTGTTTGATACCAAGTTGCCAAGAAGATGACCAAGATTATTAATTATTCTACTTCCTACTATCCTATCCTACTAATATTATAAATATGAAAGTTTGGATGGTTGTTACTTAATCACGCAAAAACAGCTGAACGGATTTGGATGAAATTTGGCACACAGATAGTTTGTAACCTGGATTAACACATATAATCATAACATCGCACATACTGGGCCTACCGAATATTTATGTTCTTGCGCTTGAAGTAGCGTTGCGTAACGCATTTAAATATATTTTACTACGAGCCGTCCCGCCGGAGTACGTGAGTATGACGTACGGGCCGGTATTCCGCGCGTCCGATATAGCATACACAGTCGGTTTATTAATTAAATCATTATTGCTTAGCGATAGAAATACGAGCCTTGATTGTTAATTTTTATGATGAGTTTGAGTGGAAGTCGGTGAGGAATGTTTTAAGAGAATGTGGTTTCTGTTTAGGATTTAGTCCTAATTAATAGTGTTCACAATAAATAATTATGTCTTGTAAAAACTTTCAAACTAAGAAAGGCCAATACCCGTAATTAAAAACGTTCAAAATCTCATCTTAGCGACATCATCACCTGCATAGCTTTCTCCCAACTATCTTAGGGTCGTAGATGAGTACCAGTATCTTACATGGAGCGACTGCCTCTCTGACCTCCACACCTCAGTTACTGGATAGTACGATAGCTCTAGGTAAGACTGGTTGCCATAATTTTGGGCTTCTGACGACATGTAACAACTGTCATAGATCTATGTATAACAGCCGGATACCACGGCTTAATGTGCTTTCCGCGGGCTTTACTAAGCCCCTCAGTGACACAGACAGTAGACCATTTCTCGCTATACTGTTGCCATGTCAACTAGCAATTTCTGGAAGCTATGTTCTAAATGATGAAATGTTTATTATTGTCTGTTGCATGCAGACGTTAAAAGGGATTCTAAGAAAGAAGACATATCAAGGTCTACGCAAGTCATTTCCCGAAACTAACAAAGATATCGTTTTCATATTTTTAAACCCGCCTTGTGAAGATTTGAAGACATGTTCCTATCCGTATAAAACTCGTTCTTGGGAGCCTACTCTCTGCACGAAATCCGTAATCTCGGTCGAAGTTACGAGCGTTTCCTACTCCGTATCACTTACGGACCTATGATTAGTTTGGGGCCCAAACTAAGAATGAATTACTACATGATTTAACAGCTGTCCCTACTCCTTACGTGGTTTTATCTGTCCAAAAAACTTAATTAGTCAGCTGTAAGAGTCACTTTGAAGTTTCGAACTATTTTCGGACGGGCCCGTATTTTCATTGACGGAGTTACAGAGTAGCCCCCCAGACACGAGTTACGAACATATTTATTTTATTTATAGCTTTTACTCAACAAACTTCACTAACATTTTACTTAATCTATTTAAACATTTGACACAGGTAACCGAAGATTGTCTAGCTTTTCAGCATAATAATATGGGCCCCCTAGAGCTTTCCACTTTTTACGGTTCTGAGCTTGTCTCATCCAATTAGGTAACCCGCTGTTCTTATAACGTCATCCTCCCATCTACGACGTTGTCTTTGGCACAACTCTGTAACTTTCTTAGAGCATTTTACTCAAACCCCTTATGTCCTGCCCACCTTCATTTAAGTTTCTTAATGCAGTAGGTAACATCAGTAATTTTAGTTTGGCCTCTAATAGTATATAGTTTAATTTTAATAATTTATTCAGAGAACAAAGATCCATTGGGTTAGTAACGATAGTGTTTTATTTTAATGTTAAGTATGCTCCGTTCTATGCTGTGTTGGCAGGTTTCTAGTTTGCGTATATTAAGCTTGTTTAGACTCCATGTTTGGCATCCATACGTCAGGACAGGTAGAATACACGACACAATTATTTTCTCTTAGCCTTGAGAGGTACGTGTTGATTCTTCATAATCTCCTTGAGAGACATAATCTCCTTGAGAGACCAGTATACTTTTCATGCTAGATTTATTCTGTTATTTATTTCTTTGTCTAGATACGTATGTTCTTCCACATAATCTATTGTGGTGCTGTTAATATTTTTTTTCAGGGTTTGTAATTAATTTTGTTTTTGCAGTATTCATTGACAGTCCCACGTTATTGCTTTCATACACAAGCTGTTCTAGCATCTCTTTTAAGCTTCTTGGATCTTCTGAAATTAGAAACAAGTCGTCTGCGAATCCTAAGTGGTTAAGTTGCACTCCGTTAACATTTAAACCATACTTATCCCGCTCGAGTTGTTTAAATAGGTGTTCAAGGACTGCTGAAAAAGTTTTAGTGACACAGGATCTCCTTTCCTAACTCCTCTTTTTATCGAAAAATAGTCACCTTCGCTTTCATGTTTTTGTATATGTTTTGTTAGTAACAGGAGTATATATTTTTGTCAATTCCTTGCGATTTTGTACAAGAGTTGAGTACAAACACATATGTATTTGTATCAAATCATCATTAATATAATCAACTGTAGGCAGAGTTATATAAAGATGTATACTAACTGCTAAAGTGACAATACGCTTTGAATAATTGATACAACTTTATTTGCACGCAACTGTACGCTGTGGTTAATGAAATTTATTTCTCTGAAATTACAAAGATTTCACTTAGTTGAGAACAATTTGTTAAAAACCTTAAAAACATTGTATTATTATAACAAACTATGACACTTAAACTAAGCAGAAATTGTTTTTCTTTACAACATATCATGTATGTACAAACAGCTACACATCAAGCCATACATTTCCAGTATAAGCTGATCTGTAGCCGTGTGTACACAATAATAATTCATTTCCTACTCATATCTAATAGATACTATAATAGAGTTGTGCCAATTCGACAAATAAATCAAATATTGAAACATGAGTTCATTCTTAATTCTTTCGTTTTGATGCAATCTGGTGAATTGCAACAATAATAAATTAAGAAGGAAGATTGACAGACTGACACGGAAACTGAATTGCAACAATACTAAATGAAGAAGGAAGATTGACAGACTGACACGGAAACTCAATTGCAACAATACTAAATGAAGAAGGAAGATTGACAGACTGACATGGAAACTGAATTGCAACAATACTAAATGAAGAAGGAAGATTGACAGACTGACATGGAAACTGAATTGCAACAATACTAAATGAAGAAGGAAGATTGACAGACTGACACGGAAACTGAATTGCAACAATACTAAATGAAGAAGGAAGATTGACAGACTGACACGGAAACTGAATTGCAACAATACTAAATGAAGAAGGAAGATTGACAGACTGACACGGAAACTGAATTGCAACAATACTAAATAAAAAAAATATTCAATGCACACATCTCAAGATGTGTGCATTGAATATTTTACTTGATACGAATACTTTATACGAACTATTTCCGTCATGGCTAAAAGCTTCATTTATTAATACATACTTTTATTTAGATTTATCCGTTTTCTATTACTGTATTTCCGTTCGACATTATATTAAATACACATCCGTCGGTTCGCTAAAAGCCTTCCAATAAAGTGAATAATGAATACACATGTATCATTTAATAGTAAATAAATAACTGTGTATGCTTTAAAAGGCACATGCGCCCTGAATTTGCCTTTTGAAGAAATTACAGAAGTACTACTACAAACTAGGTTAAAGCACGAAATAAGTAGTAAGTGGTGCCCTTCGTTCTGCAGCGATATAGATACTTATATTACAAGTTCAGACAAAACTTTCCGTTGAAAATTTCAACCCGACCGAGACTAAGTTGTGACACGTCGAGCGCCGCGCTGGACGACTATTTCTTTTCAAAGTTTTCCAGTCTGAAAAGATTTTCTCTACTAAAGAAGGCATATTCTGCAGCTACCTGAAGAAAATGCAAAAAACTAATACTTTGTATATATAAAAATATGTATAAAATCTTTTGCATTTTCTTGTTAACATCCACGTAAATACCTAGGTATGTAAATTGCTACGCAACATTAACAAGTCATTTATTCAAACTAGGCTGAGAGTCAGCACTTTTTGAACGTCAAAATTACATAAGACAGTCCCCCCAAAATGCCGGCCCTTCACCACTTCCTAGTGCTTTAGCTGGAAGAATCACTGCCAGTAAACGTAAGGTTTCATGCTAATCATACAACCCTACAGTACTTACTAAACACTCGGCCGAAAGGACAGTCTCGCCACTGTACTCTCATGCAATCAAAACATTAGAAATTCAAGTGACGGACAGCCGCAACCAAACAAAAGCAAACAAAATGAATATTAAAACCTAGCTGCAGCTAAACAGAGCTCTTTAAACACAAAGGGGCCTCGATGTGTGGGGACTTAATTAGTTGCACACCCTGGATTTCTCAGCCTAGGTAATATTTAACGCGTAGGTGCTATTACAGAGCGTGCTCGAGGTGAGGTAGTTAATTATTGGTTTCGTACGATACGCCCTGGATAGCGGCTATTCAGTTTCAAACGACGCTAACTATCTTCTGAGTATTTGAAAGATATTATAAGTGGAAGACACTTATCATAATAACACTTCAGAGAACCAATCAGCAGTTATTCACGTACCCTACTTAATTTATTAAAGACTAAAACTTTTATTGACAGACTTTTATCATCGAGAAGGACTAAGTTCTACAGAATTGTGCTTTTCTCGGTCGTCTTAACTAAGACCGGATGAAAAAAAAATCATTTTACAAAAGATCTATAATAGTTATTTTGAAACGCAAAGTAAGACAAATATGAAATTGTGCAGATACTGTATTGAATTATGCATTGAACGCACCTTCAGCACTTGCTTAATTTAAAACCATGATATCATTTTGTAGGTATGACAGGTAAGCACCAGTTTGCTTCAGCAAAACGATGTTAAAAACCATATACAGAAGAAATGTCGAAAAAAATAAGGTCAAATACCAAGGAACATAGTTCTAAAGTGATGGATAAATAACAATTTCCAATAAAGCGGCCGTCATATCCGAGTCAACAAAGTTTTCAGGAGGATATTATGTGGGAAGGCTTTTGGCGAACCGACAGATGTGTATTTAATATAATGTCGAACGGATATACAGTAATAGAAAAATACAGTAATAGAAAACGGATGAATCTAAATAAAAGTTTGTATGAATAAATGAAGCTTTTAGCCATGACGCAAATAGTTCTCATCATTAACATCCCATCCCCTGTGTTAATGCCAGTGGGGGGGGAGCTTACACACTGAACTTGGTAAGCCTTGTGTCTATACGTCAAACATGAATGACATGAAGATTTCATCGCATACACCGATTTACCAGACCATGGTCCGATGCACCTCTAAAGGACACTGTGTGGACAACTGGACACCAAGATTTGGCGTCTATAGATGTACAGTCTGCAAACCTATTTAGTTTACATCACAAAGACACACGAATAGCTGTGTCGGTATGAATAATTACGCACACAAACGATAAATAAAACAAGCGTGCTCTGTTTTTTAACAGTGTGCGTATGTCTCACCAATAGGCAATAACTACCTTTATAATACCAGGGTTCAGTAATCATTCATTTATGTAATTGAATGAGTTATAATATTTCGCAGTTACTCATCATAACAAGTGTGGCACGATGGCTAACGCCTCTGGTCAGTAAACGAGAAGTCATGAGTTCAAATCCCGGGCGCTAAACATTCGTTTCGTTTTGCAATCATCATTTTCCTAAAACATTACCTAGTTGAATTGCTAACTATTCAATCCCGTTCATAGACGGTTATTTTACGACTTTTGAGACATGAGCACGGAGTTCTCAGCCAACTTATTTTGACCGTTTAGGATATGAGTACCCACAATTTTTGTATATATTTTTTTACCTGTCACCTTAATTTATAAAAAAATAGCGTTCATAGTTGTCTGTCTACGAGTATAATTTGCACTATTAAGTATAGTGATTACTACTCATCTTTCTGCGCGTTCTTTGTTACTGATCCCAATTGTGCTTGAACTTGATCCAACCATGCAACATTACCAACGGCAACGTTTAAAAAGGCGGAAATCGTTGTTTTGCATGAGCAAAATGTTTCCATAAGTGAAATTGCAAGGCGCTTATCATTATCGGTGAATAACAATGACAATAATTTTCATTGCGTTAGTAATATGTCGACGATTTTTTTAAACTCATCTCACCTTTCAATGTTTACTGCAATACATAGTTATATTAATATATCTGAATATATTAAAGTTACTTTTTTGTTATAATTTGATTCTGATGAAATTTACGTCGGCCAGCCCATTTTAGTCTCAGATATCTGCGTGGGCCTTTAGTCGGAATAAAGAAAAACTTTCAATTGGTGTAAAATAGTTATGATACACATTTGTTATTGGTATCGAATGCCACCAATGTGAAGCGATGTTAACTTAGATTAAATTATGAGGCAATAAGTAATTCATTAACTATGCTTTATCCACCAATCCACCATTGTTTATCTTCATTATTTGAAATATTATTTTGTTTTTATCCATAGAGGAGACCGTGCAGTTATGGGTTCATCGGTATGTGGATTCTGGAGAAGTAGACCATCGTCGACGTGGGCAAAAATTGAAGGCGAATTCTTCGTAGCCGACCGACCGACTCATTGAATTACGCACACAATAACCCGTGTGTGTGGGATGTAAACCAATTAGTTAGTCTGACTCTACTATAGTCTCACACTTGCTAAACATATTACTGCTATTATTTGCTTTTAAACATATTACTCGCATGGGCCGATCATTTTCCTATCGATCGAAGAACCTATTATGTACATTCATATGCCATCCCTTGTTGCAACCAGCAGGCTTAGCATGACGTTTTCTATTTTGGACGAAGAATAGACAGTGCTTTTTCAATACAAAGTGACATTTCCTTTCTCCATTTTTGACATCGCACCGTAGATATCCCCTGGCACACGGGCAACTGAGGGAACACGGGTGGGTTTTAGTCAGTAAAAGTCTGACACGCCCTCCCGCTCCACCCAGAGCGGGAGAAGTTATTTGATGATTTCCCACCCAAAAAAAAAAAACCGTAGATATCCTTCTACAATCTGTAATTTTGTCTTTCGTTTCTAAGGATCTTTCTGAAATAGTCTACATTAATAAGGACCTAGCCTTATTAATGTAGACTAGTTCAGAAGAATATTTCTTCCCAAATTGTCAAAATCATACTGACAACAAACTTTCTACTTGTCGGCCACAAAGTATATAAGATTATCTACAAAATCATGATTCGTTTAGAACGCATAACTGTGATAATTAATAGAAAAACATAACTATCTTCTCCTATGGTAAATAATTTAGTATTAATAGTCATGTTTATTCTTCCGTCGACAAATCGGTGCTCGTGCCAAGCCTGCAGGGCTAAAATCCGAGTCCTGTGTTTACTTGTGTGTAGACTATTCACTGGTTTGCCTAATTGGTAACTTGAAACCACTACACAGAAATTAGCTCGATTTCATACATATATTACCTTTGTTACAAAGTATTACCTCTGTTAATCTTACTAAGTAGTGCATGTTGCGATAACAACGTTATTCACTATTAATCGTATTACTAAATGGATTACGCGAATGTGCAAGCTAAGAGTAGGTATCAAGTTTTTGTGTGTATACTACGTTACAATTAAAGTAATTAAGGCACCAGTCCCCGCTGAGGTGAAAACCGCTAGCTATCAACGACTTTGGGGATGCTGCGCTAAGGTACTTTATACTTTAAGGTAAGTTCTTACGTTTTTTGCAGGCCAGTATAGGTTGTATGTTGATTAAAATTTGTTGATTCACGAATATAAAAATATATTTTCAGAATTATTATCATTAAAATCATTAATAAAACCCATTATGTTTGTACACGCGCATAGTTCTATGGCTTAGCGGCCAGTTCGAATGAAGCTATTGACAAGAGCGCGTGTCAAAAACGTCAACGTTGCTCTTAAAGCTATAATTTATTTATTTGAATTCTAATAAAATAATTTGAGGAGTTTTTTGAGCCTTTGTATTCATCTCCCAACAATGTTCGTTTAAACCCATTGACTTCTTCTTGATATGGTCTGAAGTAAATTTAAATTTCGCGGAATAGCTATCGCATAAAATATTGTAGATCCCGTGTTGATAAAAGACAAACGAACAGGGTGTTTGGCAGAACGTTGAATATACGAAAATGTTGGATAGGTGGGGTCATCTGCTACTTACTCAGCCCTAATTTATTTGACCCTGGCCCCCTGGATATTTTTTAAATATTTTTTTTTGCTTTTTTCTAGTTTCACCACTATCTTAACTTTAAACTGTAATTTTTATAAAAAAATGGGTATTTTTTTAAAATGCAAGTTGAAATTAAGATTTAAGTATTTTTTACATATTTCTGTACGTTTGAGGACTCATAACTTTTTTTCTAGCTAACACCTGAATAAAGCAATAATTTTATAAGAATCTGCCAACATTAAAGATAAAAAAATGCCTGTTTTACGCATTTTTAATAAAAAAATCACTTTAAAGTTAAGAAAGTCGGACCATCGTCGTCGTCAGTGTGGTCCGCATCAGGCACCGCAGGAGGCGGAGCCATGGGCGGGGGAGCATGCTCCCCTCGCGAAGGGAACAAAGAGCACACCACGTCCTGCATGAGCTGAGCCCGGAGACTGCATCTGCGGGGGAGCCCACGGGCGGATTTTATTCCGCACCGTTTTGTAGGGGCGTCCCCACGGGTCTCAGTTCAGAGTCTCCAGCGACTCCTCGCGGGCCAGGACATTGGTATAAGCCTCTTTTAAAGAAAAGTATTATGACAATGGGACCTGTCATTCATAATAAAATACCTCATCTTTTTAAGGGTTATTCTGTAAACATTTTTAAATCTAAGGTTACTGGACTATTAGAAGGAAACTGTTATTTACTCAGGTGAAATACTTTCTAAATTATATGAATTTAGCCTAAATATGATTGTTATAATTAATTACAAATATGACCAATTATGACTTATTTACCTGACTATAAAAATATTAATTGACTTCACTTTAATTTCTGTTTTGTTTTGCTGACATTAATTTGTTTTTATTTTTATGAATAGTTTAATTTATATAATAATTTGCACGCCATAAATGTGCTCTTACACGGGCAATGATTTGAGCAATTATTGCTCGGCAACACTAATGGATCAATCTGGATCACCTAGTAGCCTGTAGCCGATCTCATCAATTTATGTACACCATCTTATACCGGTACCTACATTCATAGCAAATACTTAAAGTTCTGATTCTGAATCTAAGATACACACCACTACCTGTAGAGAACGGAATGGCCTGTGACTAAGTAATAACAGCCGGACAAGTCGATCGACTAGGTTAAGCTGCGCTTGCCGCAGTTGATTCGTGGATGGGTGAGTTTACACACATCAAAACCCACGTTAATCCGTTGGCCCCGGTTGTCATTCGTACCTACATCTTTGGCAGTCGTTACGGGTCGTCAGAAGTCCGAAAGTCTAACAACAAGTCTTACTTAGTTGTTGCAGTCAGATTGGCAGTTGTTTCATGTAAAATACTGGTATTCAGCTGCATCCGGTGAGACATGACAAACCACACATATCTGTGAAACATCAGCTCGAATTGAAACGTGGAAGTAAGTAACCAAAAAACCATTACAAAAGAAACGGAAGTAAAATAAAAGCTTGTTGAAATAGAATAGGACACGACGGGCTCGGAAACACGTGGAAATGCGTTAAAAGAGCATTTGACTCATTGACGTGCCTAATATATATCAGAGTAACACGGTCACAGAGTGCAAACAACCGTTTCGAGGTCGCGCTCTCCTAAAAGGAACTACATTTTTTAACACGTAATACTTAAAGACGTATTTTGTACTTAAAAAAAAAAAAAACCGACTTCCAAAAAAACACTACAAAGTAAAAAATAACTTTAATTTCGGAAGTCGGTGTCTTTGGAGCTGTATTTGAATTTTTTGTCACCGCCTTCCGAAATTAAAGTTATTTTTTACTTTGTAGTGTTTTTTTGGAAGTCGGTTGTTTTTTTTTTGTAAAAAGTTTTTATTTTTCACTTTTGAGTGGTTCACATGTGCTTACCCCTTCACAGCATACTGGCGTGATGGTATGTTATGAACTGGTGTAAGCAATAGACAGAGATGAGATTTCAGCAATCCCAGTCCATTTGCTATCATTTATTGAGGAGTTCCGTTGCCTATCTCCGAAGTTCTTCATCAGATCTTCACCAAATTGAAATGGAACCACTCCGAGAAAGTACTCTTCCAAAAAATACCTAAATCGCTTTGTGTGCCTATAAAATTTGAAGAGTTCTCTCTATTTCTCCAGGATCCCATCATCAGATCCTGACTTGATGATCATGGGACCACTTGGGAAGTATACTCTTTCAAACAAAAAAAACAAAATCCAAATCGGTCCAGCCATCTTCGAGTAATCGGGGAACATACATAAAAAAAAAAAAAAAAAAAAGGTTCCGACGAATTGATAACCTCCTCCTTTTTGAAGTCGGTTAAAAATGTAGTGTAGCGCACTCAAACCGCAAAGCTTCAAAGGAAGCCTTTCGGTTTGAGTGCGCTTGAGTTGCATTTTACCCCTTTATTCTAGAATGAATGGTTATAATATAATAGGATTTTATGTAATTACTAACGATCCACACGGGTAAGACAGGCACACGGGTAAGACAGGCAATCGCAGTACCAACTGGTACTGTACTGTAATGTAACTACATAGATGGAAAAAATCTGGGCAAGTGATAAATTAATACATTACATTTGAAGCTTCGCAGCTTCCATCCATGATTTACTTAGATTGGACAAGGAATCCAGCCAAGGGTCTTTGGAATTCTTGTACTAAATCTTAATACCTTTCTAATGATATATTATCATTTATTCCTATTGGAGCGGGTACCAGCTTCTACAAATTTCGTGGTATTATCCTTAATCTCACTCTCATCTTTCACGTTCTAAATGATTAAAAATAAAATAAATTGAGCAAATTAATGATGAACAAAATTACATAGGAATGAATGCTTTGTCGGTGTCCTGTGAACGTGGAATGAGACAAAATGAATATTCACTCGGGTTAAGTGTCTGGTATATCAATCAGTTCTGTCAAATCGTGCACAATTATGTTGATTGGATTAATTAGTCCTCTTTAGTGCGTCCATTATTACTACGGGAGGTACATACCTACTGCTCGATATTTATGCTACTATATATTTATATAATATATTCTTATAGGATTTGACAACTGACAGGGCGGGGACATCACGTCGCTGCGATGACGCTGTCAGTGGAGGGGGTGACACACCATGAGTCGTGGGCTCACTCGCCTCAGTCACTTTTGCTGCGGAGCTCAGATGGGACGGATGCGTACTAGTGATCATATTTTCTTGTAACGGTTTCATAATTTAAATAAATAGTTGTAGGCTTCGTGTTTTCTTTAAAAAAAAATTATTAGGCTTCTGATCCCTAAGAATATAATAATGTCTTACTATATACTACCCTTCTTCCTACTAATATTAGAAATGTGAAAATTTTTATGCTTGGTTATGTAGATGTTTGGATGTTTGTTACCCAATCATGCAGAAAACGGCGGGAAGGATTTGGATGAAATTTGGCCACACGTTATGGTTTATAACCTGGATTAACACATAGTATACTTTTTATCCCGGTAGTACGTCCCCGTGGGATAATTTTCGACCTCCACGCGGGCGAAGCCGCTGGCAAAAGCTAGTACCGAATAAATTTCATTTCTATTATACCCCATTTAGAAAAAAGAGGCTCGTAGAAGCAGGAGTGCAAAACATTTTATTTCAAAGTTAAGTTCTAACTTTTTTAGGTAGATTTAAGACAGTACTAAATACTGAGATAAACGAAGTAAAAGTAATGTTTATTTTAGATAATGTTCTATTCACAATAACATCTTCATCACACATTACAAACCTACAACAAAACGAATGAATGAAACAAACAATCACATGATGATTTTAATCTAATTAAGGTTATAAGAAAATAAAATATATATTTTTTACAATACTTTATTTTAAATAACAACTTACGACCCACAATACGTTTGGTAAAACTTCGTCGTCATAAACTAATTTAGTTACTCGGTGTTTTTCACTCCTGCTACTTTTAGGTTTTTAGCATTGACACTTAATTTTTTTTTGGCTTAAATCGTAACTGCAACACCTTTAATATAATTTTGTTACGAAGTGTACATTAAAAATAACCTTTTTTAACTTCTGTCTAATGCTATTGTAAATGGAGTATAGTTGTTAACCATCAAAGTGAGAGTCCGTAACCGCACCCAAGGGAGAAATCCATCTGGTTTGTTTTTGCACGTTTTTCTGTGACACTTAAATCTGTTAATCTTTCTTTCAACGTTACAGCCTCTCAAAGATGTAAGACGAACGTAAGAACGTAAAGAAGACGAAGAACGAACGACGCTGACGAAGTTGGGTTGAAGATTTTTAGGACCATCTTCAACCCAACCAAAAAAATAGCCAGCTTTATTCAGCTTCATGGGAGTGTGGGAAAAATATCAGTCGTGTAACGACTTCGCATGTACGGGGAATAAGTAGGGTTAAAGGAATCATGACCTCAATTATTTTAGGAAAACAAAACTGAGTTTTTTTTAAAGTTCATGCTAGGAATCAAACGCGTCTTTTTTTTGAAAAACAGCTTACTATATAACATACCAAAGTACTATATGGAAACAGACAATAAAAACAGTGTACTTTATTTTCAGTTTACAATATATTGCCTATCTAAGCTATTGAGCAGCACAGTCAAGTCAGACATGAGAATCTTTAAGCCCCACTAGAAAATACAAAGCAATAAATATAAAGGACGTAAGTTCAATAAAGCGGTGAAGAGGTCGTGAAATCGATTCGCTATGGATTGAGGAGCGTCGCGTGGAGGTCTCATATATAAACGCGGGTATTACCAATGTTTCAAAGTAAATTAACCGATTTTGTTGGCCTGCACCCTAATTGCGTAACGCACAATCACAATTTGAAACATTTAGAAGATTATTTCTAATCCAATGCTTCATACAATCGAAAAAATTGTCTGTTCAACAACTTAAATGACGCAAAATGAAAGCGATTACTAGTGATAGTGTTTTAAGCAATTACCCCTATGATCCTGGAATTTTTAGTAGCACCCTTAATAATTTATGGGACGTTTAAAGTGTCCCGTCAGATTTGAAAATTTGGGACGATTTTGTAGTGTTTACTTCGTAACCTGTATAAAGGCTTTTATTAGGCTGAATATGCGATAGCTACAATTCTATGATTTGTCATAAAAAAAACAAAGTTCACCGCTATGTTATTGGAAAGTAGTCAGCAAATTAAAACAGATTTTTAGTTAGGTACATTGAGAACTAGATGTATTCTAATTTTTAGTGTAAAATAAAATATATAACCCAGGTATATAATTTAAGAATGATGGTAATGATGGATGAATGCTGATAAAACACATTTTATGTGGCTCCTCAATGCTGCCGTTATCTATAAAACATATGTACAGTCAGCGTCAATAATATCGGGACGAGAACAGACTGTTCAAAATGATCTAAACAACTATGAAAAGTAAATATTAACTCAATGACACAAGGTATGTTTCAGAATGAAGACAGTACACGACAAGTGTCATTCTGACAAGAACTTTATCCAATTGACATAAAGTTTAATTTTCTTAGTTGTTGAGATCATTTTGAACAGTCTGTTCGTCCCGATATTTTTGACGCTGACTGTACGTAGCTATAAGCAGTTGATAAAATCGGAAAACAATAGCACAGCTATTTAGTAGAAAATTCTACAAAAAAAACCATTTACCAAATAATAACAACTCGATGTTTCAGAGTGTTGATGATCTTGACTTATTCTCCACCAGTGTTCCTAAACTTAAAAAAACAATTACTGTGTAAAACATTCTTTGAAGATCACTAAAACCTGTTCAGTCTTTTCTTAATTCTCTCCGAGTGTTTACTTATTCTTACTTTCGCTTGCCTGTGTGCTGTTCTCTTGTGCTACCCTAATATTGCAGTGAAAACTTTGATTTGCCCTTCTGTCACTAACGGTCAACTATCTGTATTCTAGCAGTAAGTTTTCTTAAGAAATAAAATAATATAAAATGTAAGGATCGGAGCAGGTGGCGTTATGTAGTTTCTACCTGTGGGAAGAAGGCGTGAGTTTATGTATGTATGAGACCTTCATATCCGTGGATAAATAAAAAACATCTACTTATTAATAATAATCCAGACTGCATGGCTAAAGCCACAGCTTACTCTTGAATAAACTGAGTTAGGTACTTGATCTGAGGCCGATAATCGATATCATTGTCCAACTTTATAATATTTAACTTAGATATTGTACTTAATCCAAATTTCCTCTTTTCAACCTGATATTTACAAAATATCAAACGTTTTCAGCTATTTTATAAAGTACATACCTATATTTCTATAAGTTAATTACGCGGTTACGCCACACAGTAAAATAACTTTCAGCTTTTTAGAACTCCATAAAACTACTTTGTTTCTTCTAATATTTTTTATGAACATTATTAGAAAATTTCAAAGTAATGAAGATCGGTGCGCAGTGGTGGCCCAGTGGTTCGCCGGACTCATGAGTTGCAGGTCGTGAGCTCGAACCCAGATAGGCAATTAATCTTGTATATTTAATTTTAGCACCACCGCTCCCAACACGGTGAAGGCAGACATCATCAGAAAACATGGCATGTCCAAGAACCACAAATTCAAAGACGTGACATCCACCAACCCGCACTGGGCCCTCGTGGTGGATTATGGCCCAATCACTCACATAAAAAAGGCCTGTGTCCCTGCAGCGGAAAATTAGTAGGCTGATTGTGTGTGTTGTTTGAAGATCGGAAGGTAACCTTTCAAAGTCGGAAGCCACTGAAATATGTGGATATTTGGATGTGCGTGTGTGGTGGATCCTTGGAACCGGGTAGGCATCGAAATGGTGTTGTAACAATTTCATACTCCTCAATAATTTTCAAAGCAGTCTTATATTTTTGCTGATTTGTAGAACCTCATCAAAGCTAAATGCGCTAATGACTTCAAATAATCTAATGATCTAATTAAATAAAATAAGCTGATCAGATCAAAATATTTCATTTCACATAAGCCTGCATGGGCCCCTATGAAACGTCAGAAGCTAGGTGCACGGTTCCAATTTGTTGCTTCCTATGGAGAAGAGCCGGCAAGAAACTCCACGGTTACTCTTTTAAAAATGATTGGCTTTTACAATTTTTTCAAATTTCAGTGATAATAGGTATGGGAGGACAGTGCAGGCCTGTCAATAAGGACCAGGTACTTATAGGAATGAAAATACATAATTGAAAATCGTCTACAAATCTAGTCTGTAAGGCCTACAAGTTCTCTCATTCACAATATGTAAAAGAATCTACATAAATAAAATGAACCAATTTGAATCAAGTGACATGATTTCCATGACAATCAATAATAAATAGTCGATATTAAAATCGATGTATAATGTCAAATAATGACGAGAATATGTCAGACATTGTAAAAAATAAAAAGAATAAAAATTAACATTGTAATTTGGGAGCAGTTAATATAGTTTCACATAGTTTTGCTGTGAATGAGATACCAGGGAAGCCACATGTGCAGAAGAAATTAATGCCAAACTTCCCTGTCTTCAACGTAGTCTTTCATCTTATAATATGCTTTTTTGATAAGGACACGTTTGATGTGAGTTTTAAAGTTTCCATCGCTAAGTTCTGTAAGCGACTTTGGCAACTTGATAGAGAAGCGGATACTGTTTATTAGAAATGACTTGCTAGATTTAGTTAATCTAAATTTTGGAATAAATGGATAAAATGTTGAATAGTTCAAATGAAAGTTATATCAGTCAGATTATAAATTAAAGCGTTTTGAAATGTAGATAAGCCCTTTTCAAACGTTTCATGGAAAAACTGCAAACATTATTAATATTAAAGGAGTTTATGTCTATATTTTTATATTTCGATATTGGTGTTGCATTGCATGCACAAATAAGCCACGGTATCATAATGTAAATGTAAAAGTTTGTACGTTTAGATGTTTGTTACTCTATCAGAAAGTAAGTCATAAATTCACTAAGCGGTGTATGCACAGCACAGTCAACTACAACATCAAGTGTCAACATTTCAAGCGTGCAGTGACATCCACGAACTTGCTTTGAACAAAATTTCAGAACTTAAACAGAAATGATGTCAAGCCCCTAAGGCCTTATCTCTCTCAGAGTCTATCAAGGTCAGTGAACAGGTTGCTAACACCAATAACCTATTTTATGAATTGGTTGGCAGTAAGTCAAAATCAGTGTATGAGCCAGCTGTCATAGATTTAACTGGTGACGATACCATGCTATTGTGTCCTATTGTTATGAATCACAATGAATTAAAGAAACATATTAATATGAAGAAATTATTTAAATGGTCACAGAGAGCAATTAATAAACTAAATCTTCCCCTTAGAAAGGAGCGTCTTATCCTTTCAAAAAGTTAAGTACTTGTACTGATGAGTTAGATGAATGTAGGGAAAAGTATGACATTGATACTCAGCTCCTATAATGATATTCTACAAAAGGAGCACTTGCTGAAGGATATTTTTGAGAAATATGAGACTTCATAACAAGAACCATGTGAGCGATTATTGAGGCTGGGGAACTACTTGAATTGGTGAATATCTTGTGTTATTTATATTGCAATTAATTGAATGAAAATGTAAAACTCATATTAAAAGTACACTTTGTAAACAAGCATTACAAATTAGAGGATTGCAAGACAAGAATGCTTGGAAACATGTTGGTCCTGCTCCATAGGACAATCTAGAGTCTAGACAAAATCAAACTGGTTGCTAATTGAATTGTATAAATAATTATATTTATGACATTGATTTACACTCAGTGATTACTTAAACTCACACACTGACTTATTACTTGTTAATATTCTAGGAAAATCGTATACTTACTTTTACAATGTTTGTAAATATGTGAGCACCATGTATCTATCATAAAATTAAATTTATCTGTCATTGCTTCACTTCAATTTTTTTTTACTATTTGGGTATGGCAATTTTAATCTGGGTGCATCGTTTTCCAACATAATATAATGAATGTATGTTAAATATTGTAATTAAAACATTTTAAAATAGTAACGGTGGAGTTTCTTGCCCATTCTTCCCCATATGAAACTACATTTTGGAAGGGGCGACTAGAATCAATTGTATGGTGACCTTTAAAAGTGCCTATTTGTAATAATTGCTTTGTCTTTGACTATGAATTGAATGATGCTTATTTTTGTTTTGTAACAAAATGTACATTATGCAGGAATTATAATCATCAGAAGCACCAACGTTAGTTACTCTGTAGCAGATTCTTTTTTTACCGATATTTACCTGTAATAAAAATTAAAAAAATGACTTCGTAACTTACTCAATATCTTTATTGGGGTACCATAATGTGTACTTATTTTACTTTATATTTGTATAGGCCTACTAAGTTAAATATTATAAAGTTGGATAATATATAGATTACCTCTATCCTGAATTCAGACAGTACAAAACCTTTGCCCTTCCCATTTGTTTTATATTGTATTTTTTCAGTACAGATTACGCATAAACACTAATAAATCGTACCAAATTACCAACGATACGAGTGAAATATGATTGTTTTGCCAAACTAGCTTCTGCTACTTTTTCCGCGTGAAGTTTCTTGTTTTAACTTAGAATGTATCCTTGGCACTACTGTAACTTCCCAATAGTGAAAGAATTTTCGGAATCGGTTCAGAATTTCCGAAGATTACCCCGCACATACAAAGTCTCACAGTTAAACAACTACATTTTTACTATTTTACGGCTTTTACGACATGACAAAAAACATCATTTATCAACAGATTTCTTTTATTCATATGTAAGTTTAATATTAATGTATTATCACTGTATTATATATAATGTATTATTACTTATGAAAACCACTTCAAAATCCGTTGCGCAGTTTAGAAGAACAATTGATTTTAATTGTATTTGGATTTTTATTTTGCCTTTGATTTGATTTTATATGATTTAAATTTTAGCTTAATGTCGCGAGGTTGTCGACATGTGGGATGTGGACTCAGCGATCATTGTACCGATGGTCATATCAGCTAATGGTTTGATACCAAAGAGCCTCGACCAACACCTAAGGAGGCTCTCGTTGGGCAGCTGGATCAAGGGCTTGATCCAGAAAGCGGTACTGCTGGACACGGCTCGCATTGTTAGGAGGTTCCTCTCTCTGGAGCCCTGTCCGCCGGTAGCTTGGACCCTGTTCCCGAAACCGGTGGGCTACTATTTTTTATATTTTTAAATGTTTTTTATACATTTTATATTCTAATATTTAAAAATATAATTTATATGTATATATTGAAATAAAGGAAATAATAATCATTTTATTATCAGGCAACTAAGGCCCATAAATAAAATCCACAACATAATGTTACACAATAATAACAAACTAATACCTATTAAGAACCAGCTTAACTTAACTAAACACGTAAAGTTGTGCGCGGGCGCCGTGTTTCGCTCGTCCACGGAAACGTCGGCCAAAAGTCCTCTTTCAAGCAGTGCTATAGATGGTGGGTGGGTGGTGATCGTCTATAAGTATATGGGATGTAGGTATCTCATATCTTTGTACCAGGGTATTCAATTGTTAGTGAGTCAAATAAATGAACAAAAACAACGCGGTTACACAGACAGACACGAAAAGCGTATGATGTAATACATAATGTGTAAACAATTATTTAGTAAGAACTTAAAATAATCTAGCTTAATAGCGTACTCATTCACTGTTTCTTAGATATTTATTTTCTGCTTCTTTAATACCGTACTTTTATTGTTATTGCTTCAAAAGCGTAATCTTCTTAGTTTGTTAAGAATTATATATAATTTTCTAAATAGAGCTGTTGTTGATAACGTTACGGAGAAGCTTTAAAGAACATGTTTACGTAGAACTGCGGATCAGAATAATCCAAGGCACCTGCGACGAGCTTTCGCAAAAATTCAGTATCTACCTAATATATATCATATCTATTATATAATAAGTTGGCCGACAATTTTCCCATACAATTACTTTTCCGAAATCAAGCATTTAGATTTAGAAAAGTGTGGTATAATGGGGCACACTTACCATCTCAGTGTCAACCTCATCTGATCGTGGTGCACCCTGCTGAATAACAGATGAGACTCTAACAGCTGACAAATGACGAATTATAAATAAAACTACGCAGCTAAATGGTGCAGAATAGTGACGGGCAACAACGTCACTTGTCCGAGAAGCTGTAATCTGCGATCGCCAACCCGGCAAACCCCTTTATCGGCGAGCCAAAATCAACCACAGCCCCCAGTTGCCGGCCGCCTAGCTGTTCCTGATTTTGGCAATGGTCACGATAACGGCAAGTAGGAGTTGGGCAGAATCCTCAGGTCGCGAATGGCCGGGAAACTCAACTGCCAAATTACGGCTCGACGAACCTCTAGTGTAGCTAGAAGAAGAACACTTGGGCGATACAACTTGAAACTCAATAACACTGCTCGATCTGGGAATAGAGCCTAGGACCTCCTGTTCAGCAGTAGCGCCTACGACCACTGGATCAAAGAGGAAATCTTTGTGGGTGTAGGTACACCTCTGCCCAACCCTTCGGGGAAACAAAGCGTGATGTTATCTAATGTTAATTATCATTTCGCATGAAAAAGTTTCGTGTCTCTTACTTACCAGTGTGTGTTGTAAACCTGTGTTTACAACACACACTGGTAAGTAAGAGACACGAAATTGTGTTACTGTGTCTGTACACAGTAACACAATTTCTTCTTCTAAATATGGATGTAATGCTACGATGCATTGGCATTCTATCAACAACTAATGCAGGCAGCCTTGTAGCTTACATGCATATATTTATGCCAATATAGTCTCAAGTGGTGCTTTGGCACTGTGACTGCACAGGCTATGTATATCGATCATGAGTAAAATTTTGATTTATGTGTGCATATCATTACGGATTCGGAAATACGGAATCATCGAGTGTTCCCAACACTCAGTGATCCCGTAATTCCGAAAACATTGACGACTGCCTTAATGTTCTAGAGGTGGCAAGCGAGTTTGCTGCACGATGGATTTATTTCCAACTAGCTGACAGAGATAGACGATGTCTTGTCATTTCAATAAACTGTGAGTTATGGTACTGAGTTCATACAAAATACCAGTTTCTATTTTCCCCTAATTTTCTTTTCCTAGCATAACTATACCTAGTTATATCACTGTCCGAAAACGTTTAAAACTTTGGGCTTAGTCACATTTAACTCGTTAAGGCTCCGAAGACTAGAACAATTTCTATGAAAATTTCAAGGAAATTGATGTCGCAGAGTCGTGTCGTGCCATTCTGCGGGGCTTTTACTTGTAAGCGTCTGGGCATGCCACGATTGCGGCGGTAAGTTCCCTCTTTGGGCAGTGGATTGAGAGAAGCCACGGCGTCGTCACCTTCCGCCTGAGGCAGGTCCTCACCTGTTTCGCATAAGGCGGGAGGAAACGCCCGGGTGTTTCCACTGCGAAGATCGCCCTGAGGACACGGTGGAGCATACAGTGGAGGTCTGCCCGGCTTGGGCGGAGCACCGCCGTGTCTACGTCCGGCCCAGGTCCAGGCCATGGTACGGAGCGAGAGTGCATGGGTAGCCGTCACCTCTGACACGCCCTTCTGCTCCACCCAGAGCGGGAGAACCAAAAAAAACAGCGTCACATTTATGATGTCGCTATTTCATGCTGAATGGTATACTACCAAATGCTTGGCAGAAGTTTTCTCTGTAATGAGCAACAAGCGACCAAACGCAGGGTTCCGCGGGCTACTTACTGCTCCACCACGACAACGCGCCTTCGCACACCGCGCTCAAAACGAGCGACTTCCTGGACAGCACGCCGGTCAAACTTCTGGGTCATCTTCCTTACAGCCCTGATCTAGCACCGTGTGACTTCTTTTTACTCCCGAAAATAAAAAATCTGCTCAAAGGGATACAATTTTCGTCGCCGGAAGATGCACTGCAGCGTTCGAGCAGACTGTAAGCGAGGTGTCTGCGGCGGACTGGAAAAAGTGTTTCGAAAACTGGTTCAGACGCATGAAACTTTGTTTAGAGGCTAGTGGAGAGTACTTTGAAAAGATTTAATACAAAAATATTTACATATAGAGACTTTATTTTGATTTTCGCAAAACTTTCTGAGTGTCCCACGTATAGTATATTGGAGTCGCGAGCCGAGTCGCGAGTTAGTGATGTAGGTCCATAAATTGACAAAAGGCATAATCAGCCTATAATGTTCTCACTGCTGGGACACAGGCTTCCTTTCTTCGAGAAGGAGTGGGGCTTTATTCTACCACGCCGGCCCAGTGCAGGTTGATAAATGTCCCATGTCAGCGATTTTATCTCTGATGTTCAAGGAGTCAAGAAGTACTTGACATAAGGACACGTGAAGAAGTTCGACTACTTGGACTGACAAGTACGACGGTATCAGGAAGTATTGGCGCGTGGCCTACCTCGGAATTAGCCGACTGCGCGACGCAAAGGATGGTGGTGTGTGTATCAGCCTATGTAAGTTTGTTCCTTTGTGGTACTCTAGAGACCAAAAGCGAGGGCCGATTTTGATGCGTATGGTCGATCTTACATCAATCGATTTGTCTTAACCTTGCGATTGTCATGACTGTAATGAAAATTCAATATTACAAGCCTTAGTGCGAAAAAGTAAAAAAAAAACGACGAACTGTCAAGTGGGGGTATCATAGAACAGGTCTTTGAAAACCAGCTTTATGTTTCTGTCATAATATTTCATTTTGAACGAATATTTTGGATCAATAACGATTTAAAGTTGGTTCACAAATTAATATTTCAATATTCAAAATTAAAGTGGTGATAAAGTTCTTTTATAATGGTAATAGGTCTTAATAACGTGAAAATAACACGATTTTGTTATTAATAACACGATAATTTAAATTAGCTCGCAAACAATGTGGAGGAAAATTTTGAAATTGGAACGTACCTATTTTTACTTACAAATAATCATTATTTTCAAAATAGAATATAACTGGCCAGTCTCTCATACCTAAAAACTTTGTTTCGCAATACTTTCTGAGGCCTGGTATCACTTCTTCTCTTTTTTATGTTCTCCGAAATTTCCTTAAAGAAATCCTTGCTCACTCTATAATTTGCTTTAAATTCGTCTTCATTCATAGAAAACGGGTTATCCGTATAACGCATCATCAGACGTTCATCTCGTAGTTATTTCCATATTTTTTTTAGGGAATTACGTAAAACACTGTATATTACTGCTAATCGTGCCATATTACACTCCTTTTACTTGTTGAAAACCACATAAAATGCAAAACAATTTCAAAAAAGTTACACTTTTGTTATTGGAAAAATCACAATCTACAAACAATCGCAGCGTAATATTGACGCAATACACAGCTGTCAAAAAAACTCGAGAGTAGCGTTTACCGCACGCCAAGCTTGATCCCGATTCCATTTAGTTCTCTTATATGACACGCAATATAAACACAATTTGGCGCTAGCATCGAAGTCAAGAGTACGAAACGTAAAAATTCCAATATCCATCGATCGAAATTGAAATTAAGAGTAAGCACACTGTTAATAGACATTCACATAGTTATGCTGTTAATGAGGTACCAGGGAAGCCACATGTGCAGAAGGAATGAATGCCAAACTTTTCTGTCTTCAACGTAGTCTTTTATCTCATAATGTATTTTTGATAAGGACACGTTTGATGTGAGTTTTAATTTAAACGTTCCATCGCTAAGTTCTCTAACTGACTTTGGCAACATGTTTTAAAAAACGGGTACCTACTGTTTATTAGAAATGACTTGCTAGTTTTAGTTTGGCGTCGACAGATCCATGTAACACTGTACGAGTATCTGCATATTTAGTCATGTATAACATTGTTCACATCCCGCCTAGGAAAGGGCTATTTACACGTTATTGCTCTCAACCTCATTAAAAGTGCTATAGTACGAGTATATTCATTTACCTGTCGATTCACCACAATATACTAATTATAATTTTCCGAAATTGAAGCTAAAATTTCGCTAATATCGAATATAGTTTCGAGTGGTCAATTAAGAGTGCTCACCCGGTAATGGAACCCATTTTCCGGGCATGTCAGATTTTGTGTTTTGTTATGTTGTGTGTAATATAACTTCTATGTAAACGTAGGTATGTCCGGGCAGCGCTTGTCTTAATTAGCATCAGTAGTAATCCATGAGATTTTATGCCAAAATATGTTAGAGGACGTCCATTAATTACGTAAGGCAATTTTGGCAATTTTTCGACTCCCACTCCCGCTCTGGTGAGATGTCGTGAGATTTGGCTCGACCCTCCCCCTAATCTCACGTGAGATATTTCAAATACGTGTTTTTAGTGCAAAAAAACATTAATCTGTGCTTATTTACGTTGGATTTATGCTCTGCATTTGGCTGGCTTGGCTGGCTGGTGGCGGTTTAACCATCGAGGAGCTACTGTGCTACTTTGTGGCGTTCGCATAACCGCGATAAATATTATTTTGTAGAATTTAGCCATATTGGCGGAAAAACATCTTTTACATAATTTAACGCGGTTTTATCGTAATGTTACATTGTTTTTTTGCGAAAAAAAAAATATAAATTACGAGAGACCCCGTCTCCCCCACGTGAGATTGGGTGAGATTCGACTCGACCCCTTCCCTGATTTTCAACGTTTTTAATTATGAGAATTGGCCTTCAGATGCCTAATGCAGAGAATGCTCGTCTTATACCTAAATATATATAAATAGTTTCATTGTCAGTGTCCAATTAGTTAAATCTCGACCAAGTTTTATACGAGGAAGACCGTAAACAAGATCACGAGGAAGTCCTAACTACTGCCGTCCAACGACCACGCGGCGTATTCTCAGTAACAAAGTTGCTTTGACTCGATACCAACTTTTTCAATGCCTCTCAGATACACACTAATAGTCTGTGCCTTGTGCGACGGAGCCATTGATATTGATACAACGGGATATGACACACAACGACTTTATTTTTATTATTCGAATTTCATAGTCTTCCTCTTAGCGTGATAAATGTAATAAATATTATGTGTGTACGTGACCTGACTAAAACAATGCTGGCTCAGTCTTATTAACATAATCGTAAACTCACATCAGAACATAACGTCTGCTGTAGTCGCTGTAGACGTTATTACAAGTGTCCGGCCGAATCACAATTTTTAGCCGAAACCGTAGCTGCAGTTCCTCTTCTGGGAACCACGCGCACTGAAGGGTTCCGATGTTGGGATGAATTAATTCCAAGCACAAACTTAACTTTGTGGTTGAACTTTTTTTCTCCCATACATCGGTTTGCGTCACGGTCAGTTCACCAACTGCAAATGTAAAAAACCATAGGTACTGAAACGGAACGAGCCAAAACGCGATGCGACTGAATGCAGAGTCGTTGATGCATCCTGCATGTACTGTGATTCCTTCTCACTGATACTCGAAGCAGCATGTCTGCTAATAACCTACATGAAATAAAAATACTGTAAACGATTTTGTTTTTTATTTTTTACAAAAGTCTACGCGGTCAGTCTATCTGTCATCAATTTTCATCGATCTATTCTATAAAAACCTCACGAATGCCAGTTTCGGACGGGCCGAAACTGCGGCTGAAACTATGTATTATGTTGGACACTAGTTATTACTCTACGTCTAATCATACTCGTTGTAATGAGAACAAAACAAAACAGATTAAAGATGAAGAAAACGTTTGTTTATCAGATCAAAGAGTAACGATAGCTATATCTGCTGGGGGTGCGGGTTGTTCGAAAGAGATACCGTGGCCCCTGGCACACAGGCAACTGAAGGAACACGGGTGGGGTTTAGTCAGTAAAAGAGATCACCCAGATAGATTACCCAGGGCGGGAGAAGTAATATGATAATTTCCCACCCTCAAAAAAAAACGCGTGCTATATAAATTAATTTAATTCAGATGGCGTGGTCTATTTAAACGCTCGGAGTTACTAATAAGAACTTATCGGTGCGCTGGTTACCAATATCTTTATTGACCGCGTAGGAATTCCATATAATGTATAAGCTGACTCCCTGGCCAATAGTAGTCACCAACACCGTCAGCTGATAATCCTTACCTAATAAAAGTGCTATTAGCGTCTTATCACTCTAAAACGCATTTATTTCGCACAAATGGTACATCTATAGTGTGAACATTCAAATCGTTAACGCCCTACGTATGTGTAAGCTCGAGACTAGTCGAGACCTCTCGTGTTCGAATAAGCTTAAGAAGATAATATCAAAAGTGGCGTCCATTTAGTGTACCTAACTGGTGGCCGAGCCGCACTAACAAGACAGGCGAGATATAGAAAGAGAACAATAGACACGAGAGAGCACATCGCGGACTGAATTGCATTCTGTATTTTATGAAAACACTTGTAAATACAGCGCTACAGATCATTCTAAGAAGGAGCTCATCCCTTCCATGGTTACATTTACGAAATCTTGAAATAATTGTCGATTTATTCAGACAATTGAATCCAAACCAAAGTGGACCTGATAGTAATATGGCATCCATTTTGTAACTGATGGCATCGAAGCACTAACTAGACAGGCAACAAATAAAAAGAACAATACACGAAGGACGAGGCATCGCGGATTGAATTATATTCTGTATTTTATGGAAACACTTGTTCATAAAACGTCTTAGAACATTCTCAGAAAAAGCTCATTCCTTCCATTGTTGAAAGAATTTTTGAATTATTGAGACAATTAATTCTAACCGTTAGTGGACCTCTGCACGGTTCACTGGAAAATATGAAATCGACACAATTTGCTTTAGTTTTTTTTTAAACATTACAGGTTAAGGAGAGGGCTTTGTACAGTTTTAAGTGCTATGGGATTTTAATTGCCTGCTTTTGCGTCACGTTTCTCGGCAACATTTGATGTGCATTTTTTCGCCATTGAAAAGGGGTCAAGAAAGCAACACACATTTGCAAGTGTACAAAGATTTATTTTTCTTTAGCCTGGTCCAGTGCTAGGTAAAGGCCTCTAGTACTTCCAATTAAAATTAATTCCATTGACGACGAATAAAACGATAAGTATTGTGAAGTTAATTCATAGCTACCGAGCCGTTGGCGGTGATACTCATTGGCGTCTTGGCAATATGAGGAAACATGTCAAGTGATAGCTACGTCTCTTGTGTCTTTTTATGGCATTTCATAATATTTCCATTTAATTTGATTTTCTGTTATTTGTTTTTATTTGAATTTATGTTTGGCAATGGGTGTTAATTACCTGAATAAATAAATTTATTGTTATTAATTTAAAGCGTTATTTTTCTTTGACTTAATGCAGTTATGACTTTCATAGTAAAAAAAATACATTTGTCTGGAAACATAATTCGTCTACCCTAATTTATTTATTTTACATTAATTGCTATAACCATCTCAGCCTATCGCAGTCCAATGCTGGCCATAGGCTTCACGCCCAGTCTGCCACCCCAGCTTGTGTCGCCTTCCATATCCAGTCTGTTCGAGCCACCTATTTAAGGTATTCGGTCCATCTAGGTTGCTAATTGGTTAGAATATTTTCGCCTATTAGGAACAGTAAGCGGTTTGAGCCACCCTGTAAATTCTCATTGAATATCAAACAGTATGCCCGCCAGTAGAAGCGCGAAGACAAACGAATGACGTCACTTTTATGGAGAAAACTAAAAATACACGCACTATGAATACGTTTGTGGCACAGAATTAGGTTGGTCGGTGAGTCGTTTCATACCAAACGCATTATGGTTCGTTTCATACCACTGGGTCACCCTACCCGGTGACCCAGTGGCGTCTATCTTAAATAGATTAGTGGGAGAATTACCCGCGGATTGAGAACGCGCAAACAAACACGCCGACTTCTTGAGATCAGATTAGGATTATGTATACAGCGTCGCTGTGCCAGTGGCTTGGGTCAACGACCTACATTCTATTGTTGGAGATAAGAGGCGGATAAGCGAAAGATTTTAGAAAAGTGTACACACTATCGATATGAATGACACTTTGCGTGCTTAGCAAAACCTGTTTGTCACTAAATTATTGTTATTTTGGACTGTATTGTCCGTCTGGTCATCTCTTAGCCGCCACGGCTTATTTTTTTATTTTATTACCGACGCTTTTTATACACACGTCTTTTTACATCGTTTTGACATGTGTAATTTCCAACCAATTTATTGTGAGAAAATATTTACTTTTAAAAGGGTGTCCGTGGAGTTTCTTCCCCGTTCTTCTCCACAGGTACCAACTAAAATTTGGAATGGGCCAACTATCATCATCTTTCTGACTGACCGTCGCGTCGTTTGGAAATTCAAAAGTGCCATCATTGGTTTATTTGAAATAAATTTTGTAGATCTTGAAAATTTATATTATATCAGTGTTGGTAAACTGGTATATACTTTCAAGATCAGATCTCAGGAGGTGTTCTCGTCTAAAAAAACAAGAACACTCAAATAATGGCAATCATTGTTTAATCGATCAAAGGAAAATGATGTGATTGCTAAATAGTAGCTACTATAACATCAACAAGTATTGCGCGTGCGCCGCTAAAGGTGTGCAGCCAATAGAAAGTACGTCATAATTACAAGGTACCTACTAGCTAATTCGCTGAGTGGTCGAACAAGTCTAGCTATGACTAACTGACAGTTTTCTAATAGAGATCTTGTCAAATTGTACTTAGTATTACTTGAGGTGAGAGCAGCGGTGACCCTGTGGTAATGGCCCTGAATTACGAGATGTAAGTCGTGGGTTCGATCCCAGGCAGGCGCTATACTTTGTGTAAATAATTTCATCACCACTGCTCTCAAAACGGTTGAGAAAAACATCGTGAGGAAACCGGAATGTCTTGGAGCCATCCCAGACATGTGACATTGACCAATCCGCTCTGTGCCCGCGTGGTGGATTATAACCCACTGCCTCTCACAGAGAGGAGGCTTATGTCCCAGCAGTGGGAGTATTCCGCAGGTAATGTCATTCCCATACATTTTGGCGTTAGCGTTTGGCGTGAACGCTAACAGAAATGTGTTTTGTCTAGGCCTGCAGAACATAAAAGCCTGTTTTGGATGCATGTGCCCAAGACAAGGCGCGACACATGTACTGCAACTTTTGTTCTAGTGGAAATGAGCCTGGACTGGTTAAGCATTAAAAAGTTTTAGATCAGTTTTAGTATAAACTAGACACTAAAGTTTTACGTGCAAAGATGCCTCCGGAGAATGACTCCAGGGACCATTTACAGCCATAAAAGACTACGTTTTATTACATTTAACTCAATTTTGTGGTTTGACACTTTAAGAGGCTTTCCTTAACCGTTTATGACCTACGGAAATCTTTGGGGAGAGGCGTTTGTCTAGTAGTTGTGCCGCTGTTGAGCTTTCATATATCTAATAAGAAATAAGTTTTTCCATACATTTTGGCCGCGTATGTATTGCCCTTTTCTATGAAACTGCACAGCTTTCTACGCATGAGCGTCTAGAATCTTGTGCTAACTTCATAATTAAAATTTTCGCGTCGGTGCCATCCTGTATATTTCACTGAACCGACTTTGAAAATTATTTTACCAATAGAAAGCCACGTTATTTGTGAATGTCATAGGCTATACAGGAAAAGTTTTTATTCAGTGCGCAAACTGTAACCATGAATTCAGCATATCATTTTAGAACCCCTAGCGCAGAAATTTTTAGTCAGTTATACAAAAAAAATCAGCTGTTTCATAGAAAAGCGGTCAAAATGTATGAAACAGCTGATTTTTCTAAAGATCTAATTTACAAGCAACTTTACTATCATATCACGGTTTAGGAGTGACTGGTTCGGGTCAATTTAGACCAGCAACTAAATTGAGCAAGTATTTATAGACTGATAGTTTAGGAGTGTGGTAGATCCCTTAAGCTCGAAATCCGTAGTTCCGTCCAAACTACGGGCATTTCCTACTCCGTATCTTTCTCGGACATAGGGATAGATCGAGGCCCAAACTAAGAATGAATGACAACACGATTTGACAGTTGCCCCTACTCCCGATATACAGTTGCCCGTAGGAAAAATTGAATTTGGCACTTGTTTTGACGGATCTACTACTTTCGGACGGGCCCGTATCTTCGATGACTGACGTAGATAGTAGTTCCCCGGGTACCTATGTGAAACGATAGGTATTGTTTGTTTTGTATGACTATAAGAAAACTCTCACTAAATGCTGTAATACATAATTCTATTTCATTTCAGGTATCAAGGCTAAAAGCAATCAGAGAAGTAAATTAAAATGCATTCTCTAAATGGCATGACTCTGATAACAGCGTTAATTACTTTTGAAACCATCGAATCGAAAATTCTTTTGTGTTCAAAGCAAGCGGTGCCAACTGCACAGACCAACATAATATGTAATACCTTTAAACGAGAAATTCTTGTATTTATTTTTTACAATTTTTATTTATTTATTAATTTTTCACTTCAAGTAACAACAACAGTGTAGCCCTGGTTCTTGTACTAGAAATTCCTGTATCACAAGAGCCAGACCTCTCAATTTACAGGGTATATGGTATAGAAGCGAGATAGGCAAAAATGCGATACTTAAGTTAAAGTTATGGCATGTATTAAAAGGTAGGTTTACAAAAAAATACAAGAGCAAAAAAAATATATAAACGAGTAAATATTAAATAATAGTTTAAAAAACTAAAAAACACGCTTTAAAAACCAAACTAAAAAAGGAGAAAATAATTTAATTCAATTAAAAAGCGTGGGGTGCTTTTTGAGGTATTTTTTATAATCAATTAATGTCAAGCACCCCACGCTTTTTAATTGAATTAAATTATTTTCTCCTTTTTTAGTTTGGTTTTTAAAGCGTGTTTTTTAGTTTTTTAAACTATTATTTATTTTCTATTTTTTAGTTCTGCTAACTACAAAACGTGTTTTTTTTTCCCATTTTTTTTTTAAATTAGTAAATTGTCCTCGACAAGTTTACAAAGTTTCAATGAAATCTGACCGTTTAAAGTGGGTCAAAATCGCGCTCAAAGATTCCGTTACATACATACATACAACCCGAGCTAATATAAAGCGTGTAAATTATTTATTAGTGAGAATAAAATAATTATTTATAAATATTATAAATACGGGGGATCAGAGTTCGATTTCGGAGAGGGAGCCTGAGAAACGGCTACCAGAACCAAGGAAGGCCGCAGGCGCGCAAATATACCCACGGAGAGTTACATACTGACATACAAATGAAGCTAATATAAAGCGTGTAAAAAAAAGTTAATTACCATAGCGTTCTATGGAGAGTGAGGGTAAGTGTGGATGGGGTGTGTGTGTTTATGTGTGTTGTGTGTGTGGTAAATGTGACTGGGTATCATGTAACGCTACCGAATAGATGCTCTGTTTCTTCATAGTCGTAATTTTCTAGCCAGTGAATAATTGTTTTTTTTTTATAGGTGGTTGTTTAAATTTTTGAGATGTTTGATCCCCTTTTCTTGGCCGATTTTGTTGCATAGACGTGGGGTAACATAGTGGTAGAGTTTGCTAGCGAAGACGCTTTTGGTACCTTGGACTGGGCATCTGTCAATCCTCTTGGGTGAGATAGGCAGACTCTGGATGGCGTAACGGTGGTGTCTTCGCAGGCATTCGTAGATAAAGATCTTGCTACTTTGGCTTTTCCGTATACCTCAGTCGTGGGCGTCCGGTATTTCAGTGACAAAAAGAGTTTTAGCACCGCCCGCTGAGTATATTATGTATATACACCTAATCTGAATCTCGGAAACGGCTCCAACGATTTTCATGAAATTTAGTATGCAGGGGGTTTCGGGGGCGATAAATCCATCTAGCTAGGTTTCATTTATAGAAAACGAAAAAATAAAAATACCGAGCTAAGCTCGGTCTTCCAGATAAAAATAATATTTTAATCTGTTAAGATTAAAATATTATTTTTATCTTAGCGTCCCAAAATGTCACATTGGGAGATTACAATGGAAACCCAAAGCGACTTGCACAAATAACATGACGTGCCCAGCAATGGCTGCTGTTTAGCTGTCAAGTTCTTAGCTGGAATGGTGAATGACGACAAATTTGAAAATACGTATAGTTATAGGAAAAATGCGACGCTGTTGTCTAAATCTATTGTGCAATATGTAAGCACGATGTGACTGGGCCTGATAAATATACATATATGCTCGAAATAAATTGAAAAATTACGGCAGTTACTTTTGTATCTTGGTGCATTGGACTCGTTTAAAAATGTTTGTGGGCTATTGAATGATAAGTAGAAAAATATCAAAGAAACTGCAAAAATAAGGTCTTTCCTTCACTGCGCTCAAAGTAGGAATTTTTTATAATTCTTTCTGGATCAACCGTCACTATAATAAAATAAAAGTTGTATTAACTGTGGTTTAAGGAAATTACACTATATCAGATGACTCCGCCCTGGAGTGTAAATTTTGTGCTGCAGGGTAATTGCGTAATACACTTACAGTACCAATAGCTTTCATTTGGACATTTCAACAACATTCACTGCGCAACGTACGCAATAGTTGAGCAGACAAATTTTTCGAAAATATGAAGCAATGCAAGCAATTAGCAATTTCCTTCAAAATTGTTCAGATTATGATGAATAGAGTGTTATACAATTAGGGTGCTGTTCCACAAAACCTTAATATCGTGTCCTGTTGTCTGCACGTTATAGGACCTGATGGACGCTTTTGATGCAGAAAATTCTAAGCTCATAGAGCCGCAAAGAAGTTTACAACTCCTGGTAAAAAGTTTGCATGTTTGCTTGAATCCAAGATTCCATGTGCAGAACTATGTGCAGGTTTTTTTTATGAATCATTGTGAATCATATTTTGGCTCTAAGATGGTCGTAGCTATTCGCAATTTGTATTTAAATGGCGCAAAGTCAATTAATGTACTCATAGCTATCTTACTTATTTTGTTACAATTCGATTGCACGTGTACATATTAATCAATCAATTATTAGAAACAATAATTAATAATTATATAAGTACGTTTCTTGAGTGTAAATTAATCAAGACGATCCAGCCTAAACTCATATTTTCCAGATCATTAGTGCTTATATCATCATGTTTTTCTGAGTTAAGAAAACTAACAAAATTCTTCAGGATCTATGATTTTTACGCAAAATACGCGTTTATACCTACTATATTATAATACTTCCTACACAATGAAGATGCGGCAACTTGTAAATGGCCTTTAATTTCATATTTTAAACCCCTGACGGAAATCGAGAGGTATTTGTGTGTAAATTGAATAGAATACTTAACACAAAAATGACAAATTAGCACCGGACTAAGTTGTCAATTTTGCAAAACACTGCATTTCTATTCATATTGGGTTCTTAATAAAAAAAATTGGCTTGGTCGCTTAAACCTGACCTAAATAAAAACCTTGTTTTGTAATAAGAGGGAGAATGTCACAGTACTTGTATGAGTAGCTTACGCCTCCTTCGGTGCATGTGGCACGCCTTTGCTAACTCAACAGCAACACTGTTGAACCCCGGGGCACTCCAACGTACAAATATGGGAGCGGCGAAATTGCTATTTGTCGGCCAGCTGGACAGGCTAGGCTTCCCAATTACAGAAGATTTGTTTTTTTTTTGACAAAGTAAGATTACACTAGTCCTAGGTATTATGAGAAAGCGGAAGATAGTGCTGATCTTCGCATCATGGACTGGTTATTTGAAATTGTTTCTTTTTTTACGTTGTTGTCACATATAGCAACAACAAGAATTATGTACTCAGAATTTTGTATTATCTTGATTCAAAAGAGTGTCCTTGGAGTTTCTTGCCCGTTCTTCTCCATAGAGATCTACGTTTTGGAATGGGCAACTAGCTTCAACTTTCTGATTAACTGACCGACCGTTTTGTCAATTCAAAAATTTATTTTTTATTTAATAGTACACATACATACATTTAATTTGGTTCCAACATAAACTCATTAGAGTTAATTGAACCGAATTGAAATTAATAGTTTGAGTTTGAGTGATGATCGTGGTCACAAATAACGCCCAAGCCTACATGGACATCAACACTCTGAGTGTGACTTGTTTGCAGGGAGATGGCTGGATGCGTGAAGTGAGATTTAACATTCCGTGAGATGATGGATGAAAGACAGATAAGTATGCATTGAACTTTTCTCAACATTGTTTCTTGTTTTGTATTTTTTTTGTGTCTTTTTATTTTATTTTAGGGTGTTTGGCAGAACGTTGAACATACGGAAATGGTGGAGAGGTGGGGTCATCTGCTACTTACTCAGCCCTAATTTATTTGGCCCTGGCCCCCTGGATATTTTTTTAAATCATTTATTGCTTTCTACTAGTTTCACCACTTTCTTAACTTTAAAGTGTAATTTTTATTAAAAATGGGTAAAACAGGCAGTTTTTTTTTAAATCTTTAATGTTGGCAGATTCTTGTAAAATTATTGCTTTATTCAGATGTTAGATAGAAAAAAGTTATGAGTCCTCAAACTTACAGAAAGATGTAAAAAATACTTAAATCTTAATTTCAACTTGCATTAAAAAAAAAATACTCATTTTAATAAAAATTACAGTGGTGAAAATAGAAGAAGGCAATTTTTTTTTTATATCCAGGTGGCCAGGGCCAAATAAATTAGGGCTGAGTAAGTAGCAGATGACCCCACCTATCCACCATTTTCGTATGTTCAATGTTTTGCCAAACACCCTGTATAATGATAGCGATCGTGTAAAAACATCGCCTTAAAACTGATTGAATTCTGCAGTTATCACAGCGACATAGGCTTTGTAAGGCTCAAGAGATTCTCAACGCACTATCTATCTAATCAAATCAATCAGTAGGTTGATATTCCTAAACGATTGATTGATTGGCTAATTAGGTTATTAACTACAGCGGCTAAGCTCATTATCGCCCCATGTTGTTAAAATCAAGTACTCTAAAGTACTGAGACATATTTATGCTATAAATAGATTGCGTTAACGATCCATTTCCATGACTACAGCGAAGCAAAAAGGAAGCTTATGATTTTGACCGGTATGTTTTTATGTGGAGTATGTACGTATGTATTTTCATATGTTCCCTCATAACTTCTAAGCTACTAATCATAATTTGACATACTATATGAATAAAGAAATTATGATGCCGTTGGGTTTCAAACAAAAGGAAAGCCCTTTTATTTGAAACCCAACACGGCAAAAAAAATATAATCCCGAAATAATTTCAATAATATCGTAAGCATCAACCCTAACAAAACTGTACATTTTAAAAGCCGTACGCGGTCATAAGCTTTAGCCCACGTTCCTACGGACGTAATGAAATCGTGGTGGAATTTTTTCAAGCACTGTTTTATTACCTCTCCATGTTGAAACCGACCATTGACAATCCTACATAGTGCAGCGCGAGTGAGTTTCAGCGCTTCGAAAAAGCACAGTGTTCGATTTTCAACGCGTGTGAGTGTCAGCGCTAAGCAGTGCGCGAACTAAAGCGACGAAGATCCAGTTGGAAAAAATCCCTACGCGATTTTATTACGTCAGAGGGAACGTGGACTTAGGGCAAAGTGGCTTACGACCACAGGTTTCAGATGAGAATTTAGAGCGTGATTTTTCAGTAGTCCGGTTCTTAAGGGGAACATAGTCCACATTTTTTGCATACAAACTTCAGGCGTGATTTACTCCACTGTCTGACATGGCACATCCAAAGTAAACTATGATATCGTTTTGCCTCAATAATAATATTATCTGTACGGAAACAGAATACTAAAACTAAGTAAACTAAGACCCATTAAAAAGTTAGGAGCCAACAAAGATTGGTTAGTATTTGAAAAAATACCAACTTTTAATTAGAAATAAATATATAATGTTAAACATTTTAAACTTTTACAACACAAGTCTACAATGAACCCCCAGGCTGTCATTTGAGTTTGAAAGTACCAAAAATCATATTTTTGCCAACAGCAGTTTGCGTATTCGTCACGCGTGTAATTAGCAGACGCAATATAAAGACACATGGTATACATTTGACATGTGAGGGGTTAAAGACGCAAACAGCTATTGACTCACAGGATTTCAGTTTAGAACTGCCCTGCACTGTTTTTTTTCAAGCAATCTCTTTACTTTTTGTGACCAAAAAGTTCGAAATCTGAATGATGTCTTTTTCTGCGGGGTAGTTGCGTATCACACAACAGCAGGCATGGCTCCCATTTGCCAGTTCAACAACATAATGAACGTTATTTACAATATTGACCAGACGAGTTTTATGAAGCAAAGGATTAGGAATATTTTTCAAATGCATGACTGGATCCTCCCCGAGCGACCCATCCTCGCATCTTTTGTTACGTCCGGCGCACTCTGTGCAATCGACTTCAGTCGATTGGATAAGCCTTTCAACCCGATGGAAAATATAAATATAATACTATGAATTGAAGTAGGTTTTATAGTTTAGCAATCAATTTTTCTTACTTCCTGAATTTGCGGACCACTAAGGGGAGAGCTTTGTCTTCTGCTTGTACGTCGCTGTGTACTCAGTTGTTTTAAGAGGAAAAGGGGACCCGTAGTCTTTGGATTATTTTAAACATTCTGTATTACCACTACCACGTCCGTATCTTTGGTTTCCCTTTCCTTATTATTAAAAAAAAAAATATATATATAAGTACGCCAAAAAACAAATCATAGGCAGAGGAAGATAAGATATACATTATTTCGTACACAAATATTTGGTCTAGTAGGTATCATTAACTAGAGAGAAAAGAAAACTTTACTCGTGGTCGATGTCCATACGGACGTAACAAAATCGCAGCTGGTGTTTATCATGCAAGGCTTTTTCAACGCTCGGTTCAATACCGAGTGTTGAAAACCCAACAGAGTGCACCAGCGCGTCGAATATCGAACAGTGTGTTTTACTGTTCGATTTTCAAACCTCGCCGTTAAGCAGTGCGTTGAATATCATCCCGCCGCGATTTTATTACGTCCGTATGTCCTCGACTTAAAGCTCAAACGATCATAATTTCTCTAGAAAAAGTATTTTTGAATGTATGTAGGTATGGTGGTAGGTGTGGTGGTATGTATTAGTATTTATTCTTTTATTTTAAAGTTATTTTGAAGCTTTCTCTCCCTTATTTTGCACCTGCCATGTTTTGTGTCTGCAGCACCCTAACTGGCTGGTTGACTGGTAGAAAATGTAATTATGCCACCACGGTCATGAAGTCCGACTTTGTACAGTATACGAGTATTTTAATTTAACATGTGCATATAGTTATAATAAAATTAAAAATAAAGCTGTCGATGCCACGAAACGTAGTGCAGTTGTGTAATAGAAACTTACCCACACTTAATATCGTAAAAGTACAATTTGCGAAGTAAGCTTGAATTTGCAGGAAGCGAACGAGCACAAACTTAAGTGCTTGAGATGAACTGAAATGAATAATAAATAGTCGGCCCAAGTTTGTGAACTTTGTCTGTATTGCTGCTGCGGGATTAATAGCAGTACTTATCAGAAAAGTTATCAGTATGGCTTTATCTACCTATTAGCTATCCTTTGGGATCATCCATAATTATTTCTCGAGAAGACGATTCTGCAGATTTAAAAAAGATTTTTAATTTAAGTTTTCTGTGATATAATCACGCCCGAAACAATAAGAAGTGGTGAAAGATGGATGGTGTTAAAAGTAAAGATCTTTTGTGAGCGTGAAAAACGTAACGAGGCCCCACTTATTCAGTTAAGATGTATTCAGGCTCGCGTTGCCGCCATAACAGATTAGTGAAATGCTACATGGAGTCGAAAGGGCTTTAAACTTATTGACCTCGTCTTGGTCCGTCTTTTTTTTTTTTTTGTCATAATGGCGTTGCACGATATTACCTATATAGATAGAGAGATACCTATAGATAGAGCTCATATAGAGGAAAAAGAAATGTCATGAAACATGTACCTATCTTAAAGTGTCACATCACCGAGATAAATGGAGTTAAAGATAGCTTTTATGAGTTCAAATATTTTCATCTCACTATATTAAAAACATTAATTAAGGCTGAACACCGCTTCGTCAGATGATGAATGATGTGTTACAATTGGACCTGTCGGTTGAAGAACGAAAAAGTTATTTCCACCCTATGTGAAGTTATGGTATTCAAACTAGTAATAAATATGACCATCTCAGACAACTATACGACAAAGGATATGTATTCTTACTAAAATCTTCGTATTAGTTAAGCTTTTGCGTTAGGTAATAATCGAATACACTTGACATTATTTTAAATTACTTTTCATTAAGATAATCACATCACATAACATTTTCAACAGAAAACCTGCATTTTAGCTTAAATTGCCCGCTTTGATTGAATGTAACGAAAATATTTGCGCTGGTCATGGCCATTTTTTATTAACTTTAATTAAATAGGTAATGTGATAGTTTAGGACATTATATCACAAGAGCGTTTTTGTTTGTCTATATGCCCCCTATCCCTATATAGAGGTAGCATAGTACGACGCCATTTTGAAAAATAATCAAAATGGCGATCCGGACGAGGCCAGACTCCATACTAAAAAGGTCTTATTCCCTTTACTATCTAACACCCCTGAAAAAAAATGACGTAACAAACTCATGGATCATTTTGTAATCAAGGTTCTCAACCATATTCACAATGTTAATCAGAATGACGGGGCTCAAAAACCTCTCCTTAGTAGTTGTGAGTTATATTAATATATGGTAATTAACGGTGAGCCCTACCAAAAACATATGGTCTGAAATTTATCAGCACGCATTCATCTGTTGATTGGAAATTTTCCCTTTAATTTTTGGCACCATTCTACGTAACGTCGTAATTCCTACTATGAAATACAATACCGGGAACGAATCAATTGAAACATTTGTGGTGCAGGTATTTGTACTTCGGTTTATTAATGCGATTCCAGGTATTGTGAATACGCTTTTGCTACAAATAATTTAATAATGAACTTTAGTCATAATTATCGCAAATACATTGCAAACTATAGTTTAGAAAAAGATTGTTTTTATATATTTTGTAAATCTGAGTACCATGGTTCTGTTTATTATGTTATTATGATGTACGTTGACTTGAAAGTTGAGCATGGCAGTTGATCATTCGGTTCTTTACAAAATGGTTGAGCTGGATAGTGCTGATCCTCGAGACATGTTCGTGAATGGGCACCGCGCCGACGCGCGTCGCATGAGACTGGTCATCTCCTTGCTTCCAAGGCTTAAAAAAAATTGAAGGCAATTCTAAATATAAGATAAAAATATTTAGAATTGTCTTATTTTTTTTTACATTGTTCTCACATAAAGGAAAAGTTGTTACATACAAATAAAAATCAGCTGTATCATAGATACCTAAGTGCAATACCTACGCAGTCAAAATGCATGGAACAGCTGTTTTTATTTTGTATAACCGACGAAAAATTTCTGCGGTTCTAGAAAGATATGCTGAATTTATGCTTACAGTTTGCGCACTGGATAAAAACTTTTCCTGCATAGAAAAGCAACAAGAATAATGTACCCTGATTTTTATAATATAATGATTTAAAAGAGTATCTTTGGAGTTTCTTGCCCGTTCTTCTCCATAGAGATATACGTTTTGTAATGGGAAACTAGCTTAAATTTTTGACAATTCAGAAGTGCCTGTAAATGTTTGAATTGAAATAAATGCTTTGAGTTTGAGTATTTAATTTTTATATCGTACTGTATATCGTCGCTTCAGAAATACGAGTATTATTTGGGATTTGAATCAAAAATATGTAAATAAATAGAACTAACAAACAGTTTTTTCATAAATATTATTTTCTCTGGTCAATAGATTCACCTAGATAAGACCATTATCGGCAAAGACGATACTATTGCCTCTAGTCATATCATAGATAGCTACCATTATTGGAGACTCATAATAAGACGCTAAGCCTGACTATGATGTGTCCGCGGATGAAAGGCAGAAGATCTTATCAGTATGTCTTGCGTATTGTGAGGTGTGCGTATGACTGTCTAGCAGTTGTGTACTTTTCATTATTGAACTTAACTTTTTGTTTGTGCCTTTAACTTTGGCCGTTTTATGTTATATAAATAAATAATCTTAAGTAGCTATATCAACATTTGGACTTAAAAGTATCTACCTACCACAGACGAATCTCATTAAATTAACTAAAAATAACCTTATAAAAAGGTCCCCCCGTGTTCACGTCGCCGTCGGCTCAACGTTGTTTTAATAGCTCCGAGCTACCTTTCGTAGAAACTCTCAACAATATTGTCAGCCTCTCATCAAGGTTGCTTTTCATGTCAAGTTTTGTTACCAAGGGACTCCTGTGTATGAAGGTACTTGTTCATATTTAATGTTGCAAAGGATCTTTTTTAATGGCAGGTATTGATTTTGGAAGTGAAGACTTCTTTTGTCGCGTTAAGCGATTTTTGGTAGAGGAAAATCTTATGGGGTCAAGACACCAATATGCTTATGTTAACAATATAATTATCTGTCCTACGTGATAGGTCGGCAATCCCTATGTTGCATGTTTTTTTTTGCTATGTAGGTACTCGTTCAAGCTTGGTGACCCTCGTAGAGGTTTGAGGGGTTCCGTTTTTTGGTACTTTTATTGAGACAATACAGCAATATTTTATTAATAGCTGCTCTACTTCAAGTGGAGAATAGAACCAAAAACAGTCTTTTTGGTCTGTTTGTTAAAATAAAGTGCGAGTCGGATTCGCACACGAAGGGTTCCGTACCACAAGGCAGAACGCCAAAAAAATGGGTGTAATTGTCCAAAACAAGAATTTGTACACATTTCATGCAAGATGTTGTAATGATAATGTTGCTTTAATTTTCAAAGTTCTTGTTCAATATTAAAACAAAAATAAAGACTCTGTACCCTGTGTATCAGATTCGACCATTGATGATATAAATTCAGTTCATACCTACTTTTTAATTTTTTATAAGTTATGTTTGAAAAGTTTCCAAATGTTTCGTTTTCATATTTGAATTTAGACAGTTCAGCATTTAAATAAAGTTATAAAAAAAAACAGAATTAAAATCAATACATTCAAATTACGCGCTTAATAAAGGATCTCCATAGCGGAAAAGAGATCCTATCTGCTACAGTCTTCAGAATTCCGTTGCAGCTGCCACGCATTCTGTAAATCAGGGATACAGTTTTTTTACGGATGTTGACATGAAAGCTATCAGTGCGATACAGCGCAAACATCCCCGATGCACTACAGAAGCGAGGCAGCCCCAACATCATCCTGAAGATGTTGTTGTACTGGACGCGAAGGACATCCAGCGATCTTTTGGTGCGACTGACCCACAGATTCCCCGTATAAAAGCTTTGACAATACGCTTTGAACGTTGTTCATCTAACTTGTTGTGTATCTAACTTGTTCAGAGCAGCGGGAGAATCAAGCATGTTGCCTCTGACCGCCAAAGCTCTGCACTCCCTCTCAATATCAAGATCGTCTTCAAGATCTTCAGTAATTAAATACCCCAGGTATTTAAATTTCGATTTCAATTTCGCTTTACTTTGCGTCAATTATTTCTTCACCATTTCTCTCAAAACGGTGAAGGCAAGCGGCATGTCTTAAAACAAAAAAAATCGAAGACATGTGACATCTACCAGCCCGCCCCTCTCATCGTGAGGAGGTTGGTGGCCCAGCAGTGGGTACATAATAAGCTAATTATGTATACAATTCCCCATTATTCATAAACGTTGCTTAAAGTTAAGTAATGATTACCGTCTGTTTAAACATTAACGTTTAAACATCTCTTAACTTTAATCAACGTTTATGAATATACCTACTCCTATATGCCAGACCAGACAGCTGCTAAGTGTAGCGGCATTGCCTATCAGATAAGCTGTAGGCTCGAAAAAGCGCGAGTTTCTAAAAACAACCGCGGCAGATTCGGCGAAGATGTCGGAAGTTCGGAACCATCTTATCTCCTTCCGAAACTGCCTATTCCCAATTAATTATCCTAGTAACAGGAGCAAGAAATGAATAATGTAATCAAATATATTCCAATTCGAGGAAATCATGTCGTTAGGAAGATTGTGTCTATTTAAGTCGTGAACAAAATTGGGGGTATTGATTTTATAATTTCAGATAGTTGTTTTAATGAACGGTTCGGGTTAGTCTGCCGGTTGCAAATATTCATGATTGTTTCAATAAAATCTTATTTCAAATGCCTCTTTAGAGTTTCCCGGAAATAACATTTGAGTACCTAAATATACTTTATTTACAATTTATCTTTTAGGGTCGGAATAAAGTAAAGCTCACAGCACTTTAGCATTTAGGTACTACCGTTTGCAAGCGCGGAAGATTTCGTTGTACGGCGCTAAAGTTAAGCCTGTTAGTGAGCGAGCTTAGCTTATTCAGTGCATTACAGCAAGTTGATTTCTCCACGGACATCGCGGTTTCATAATCGTTCTGTCGAGATAAATAATGATAAGTAATATTTATTTCTGTAAACTGATTCAAACAATCACTTTTATGCGTCAAAAATCAGATTACCTTTTAAAACTATATGGGGAGGACCATGCAGATTAATGTATGAGGTGCGGGTTTATGTCAAAAGGCCGCAAGTACATAATATGCCCTATGACACTGTCACACAGCACACCCTCCTATCCAAATAGAGCTGTTGGACCGCAATTAGCTAGATTGGGAACTCAGAGACACATTGACGATTATTTTGTAAGACGTACTGCCAATTCGTTCGAACCATTATCACAATCACACTTACCTGTTGGTACCTAAAATAATAAAACATTCTAATGAAAAAAATAAGGTGACAAACTGGATAATTCAGCGCGCGCCGCCCGTTAATGACAATATAACGTTCGTGAAAGAACAAAACATCAAACTAAATATACAAATACTACTACTAAAAAACCTGGCAAATATGTTCAAAATACGTGCACACCGATAGCTATTACAATTAAAACGAACATGAAATAGGACTCCCGAAAAATAGAGGTTAATAGGAAAAGTTGGATTACAGTGCAGCTGCCAATCAACCCGACGTGTATTTGAATAGGACGGAAGGGTACTTCGTGTCGGATTAAGATCGGTTGCCTTTAGGGATACATTTGTAAAAAAGGTCTACTTGTTTTGTTGCACTGACTGTTCATTCGTACTAACAGCATAATATTGATTGTTTTTTGTTTCCGAATATTCTTTTCCATGTTTCAGTACTTAAAAGCATTTTTTTCTCTTTATCTGCAGCCTGATATTATGACAATGTTGTTAACTAGCGGCTTTATAATCCTGTTTGTATTTTAGTTTTTAAGGGGTCAATTCTGAATGTTTGGTTGTGTATTAAATGCATTAGTCAAACTTTGTTCGACCCCACTAAAGTACGGCTATCAATAGCACGTACTATGAATCGTATGCCATACCGAAATTAATAATATCGTTTTCCAACCCCACGCAAATAATAGCTATACAAACCGTAATCCTGATTTAGATAATTCTATTTATATTTTTGTATATCCGTTCACTGATCTGTTGTCGTTGAAAACGGTCATGTGCGTAGTACTCGTATCGCCGCGCGGCGCCGCGTGTATTGTGAGTTGTATGAACGTTCTGTTTAAAGATAGTCATGTTCTGTAGATTCTATCTCTACATCACTCTCTCTTCTCTTTATTAAAAGAATTCCTGCTTAAAAGACAAAGCACAGCATAAACTACAGCGGATAGAAATGTTGAATATTGATGGTTGGTGTTTACTAAGAAAATATATTTTTGAAACTGGTGTTTGTAAAGGTACAAAATTTTGAGTATTTTTCGGAAATCCCACATAAAGTGAAACTAGAACTCACCTTGAATCGCGTTAAATACTCCTGCTGCCTAGTTATGTCTGTAGCGAGGATCAGCGAGCTGATCTGGTCCATCAACTTCTCACGCAGCCCAGGCACGGGCGGCAGTTGTTCTAAGATACCACTCTCCACCAGGCAACTCATGGCTGAGCGCCAGTGGTGGTTTTCGAGTACCGACGTGTTCTGTACAAAAAAGAAGAATTGGATATGTACTTGATCATCACCTTCTTGCCCCTGTCCCATGTTACTTGGGGTCAGTCTAACACCGACTTCCTCTCCCTCCATTCTTCTCTCAACCATCACGATATAATTCACTCCCTTCTCTTTCATATAATTCCTCTCACGTCTCTCTGTCTGTTCGTTAGTGGACTTATATCTGATTTAGGTACGTGATATTTAACTCTTATGTATGTTTTCTGGTCTATTTGATCATAAATGTAAGTGCACTCAAGCGGAGCTGTGTAAATCGCTAGGGCTTCATAAAAACATTATCAAAGATGAAAGAATTTTATCAATTACTGCTGTCATGTGAGGCATTGTGTATACATAGATGTTCACTCAATTAACCAATATTAGGGTATTCCATGACAAAGATATTTATATATTTTTCCGTCCCATCTCGACGGGCCTATCATTCAAGGACGGGTTACCGCTACCAACTTAGTTCAAAGCACACGTATCTAAAACCAGCCGAGTATTTGTAATCACGTGGCGCGAGATTTAGTCACATACAGAATAGCATCGTTGAGTAGTAACCATTATAACCTAAAACTGTAATAAGTATTTATCATTTATACTAATTATTCCTGCGGCCTTCACAAGACCATCGGTCCACCTTGTGGGAGGCCTTCCCACAAGCTGGATGTGGTAAGCACAAGACAGGTCGAAATGGAGGAGCCCGGGGGAGGCCTATGTCCAGCGGTGGACGTCTTTCGGCTGAAATGATGATGATGATGATGCTAATTATAAATCTGAATAGTTTGTTTGTTTGAACGTGCTAACATCTGTATTGCCGGTTTAGAAAAAATATTTAGTATTTCATAGCCCAATTCTTGAGGAAAGATTTAGTACTATTTATATGACGACGAGCAAAAAGAAAAAAAATACGACCAAGTGAAAGAAATAAAGAAAAAGTATTTATTAGACTCGCACAGGAATATCACAAACTTAACTACACAATATGCTTGACAAAAAATTAAAATACAAAATAATAAAAAAAGTAAAATAAAAAACAAAGTTCTGTATGAGGCCAAAAGGCCCCTATCTCAGCATGATGCTGCGATATTTAAAAAGGTGTCGCAGTGCTGGTATTCTGATAGGGCCCACTGTGATGTCACGGACAGATACAGAAATAAAATAATGGTTCCGTAGTTGGGATGAATTTATCCCGAATTTATTAATACGAAATGTAGACATACGTTACATGTAGGTAGGTCATGTAACACAGACACATTTTGTTTTTTTTTTAACTGTTAATTCCAAGGTCTAATTATTGTTTAGTGTTATAGAATTAGATTCCGTATTATTTACTATTTTGAGACTTGAACGTAACTAGCGAAACGCATGTAAGTAAGGCAACTTTAGCATAATCTGCCCATATTGTTCCCACTGCTGGGACACAGGTCTCTTCTCGGTTAAAGGGAGTGAGCATTATCCACCACGCGGGCCCAGTGCGGCTTGGCAGATGTCTCATGTCTTCAATTTTTTGGGTCTAGGACATGCCGGTTTCCTCACGATGTTTTGCTTCACCGTTTTGAGCCGGTTTCTCAAGAGTCGATATCACAACGAAATATCTGCCAGCATCGCTTCATTCCGTCCCGAGAATTATTGGTAATGAAGCGATCGTGATACTAATATTTGAAGCTGCAAGCTCGTCAATGTAACCTGTTAGACGTTAACGTATCTTGCGTGTTTGGAAAGGTTTTAACTATTATAACATAACATCACGCCATGTTCACCCGATGGGTTGCAGAGATGTACCCATAGTACACACTACACAGACATTGCGCCAGTTATGTTTAATTCTCATGTAACAGGGGGCGAGCCTATTGCCATCAAGCGGACACAAATCCAGACACAGGGCTGCTCTGAGAAATTCTAGATGATAAAACTCAATGAAACTTTGCCCAATCTGGGAATCGGATCCAGCACCCTAATTGCGTAACTCACGATTCATCATAATTTGTTTCGTTTTGAAACAGATGGCTAAACTATTGCTTCATATGTTCGAAAAATGTGTTTGCTCAACAACGTAAATAACGCAATGAATATTGTTGAAATGTCAAAATGAAACCGATTATGATTAATCGCGTGTTACGCAATTAGGGTGCAGGACTTCCTGCCTCAGCAGTAGCGCTAGCAATCACTAGAACAACGAGGCAGTCAACTACAGCAGTAACAGACGTAGTGGCGGTTAACGATTATAGTTAATCGTATTTTGAGCGATTTTTGACGCACTACTAAATATGAGCAACAATGTGGAAATGTAGGTAGATAGATAGACCTGTCTTCGTCTCTTATTAAACAATCTTCGTCTCTTATTAAACGATCTTCGTATCTTATTTAAACAATCACAACTTCGATTTTTTCATTACCTCCGAACAAAAGTATTCTTGATCGAAGATCGTTACCGATTACATAAGGAACCGAAGGATTTTCATCGTCTATTCGACGAGGATCAACTACATTCGACCTATTTATATGATGTTTGTTTTACTGTTAATTTTCCATTAGCTTACTTAAGGTGAACCTAGTCCACATTTTTTGCATACAAACTTCGGGAGTGTTTTACTCTACTGTCTGACATGGCACATCCAAAGTAAAATATGATTTCGTTTTGTCTCATTATTAATCTTGTCTGTACGGAAACCGAATACTAAAATAAAAACCCATTAAAAAGTTAAGAGCCAAAAAAGATTCGTTTTTCTTGCTAATTTTACTTAACTTTGGGCGTGATTAAGTAATAAAAGAAGTGTAAAATCTCCAAAACTAAGTCGGTACCGATAAAGTTCAATAAACTTTATTGGTCATCGATTTATGCATTGGCTTTTTCATAAAACCCGATCTTCCAAAGGACTTTTCTTAATTTTTTCGCGATTTTTTTACTATAAATGATCCTGCATCTCACTCAATAACGTTGTGCGTGTAAACTAGCGTCTAACTGCTCATCACTGATACTATCTCTGTCGGACATGAAGCCTGGGCCTCAAGTCTGCTATTACAATAGTGTCAGAATGGTCTATCATTGATTTCATAATTGTTGATTTTGACAAGTTTGGTAATCTACTAATAAAATGGCGTCATTATGACTTTCCAATGGTTAGCCACTGACACTCCATTGAAAGAAATGACATTTATTGGTAATCTCGTACATCATGACAAATGAATGACTGACTCAATTTACGAACTTCCTACTACTTTAGATTGCTTAAAACACTAATAAATGCTCAAATTTAGTAGTCGTTTTTCGAAAAACATTTCTACTAACGAGTTCTATGATAATGGCAATACGAAAATGCCATTATGACACAATTCTATTACGAGACCATTGACCGACCAATGATCGACCATTATGAATTTAGCAGATTACGAACTTTTAGCGAAATGACAAATGAATGACAATGGGATCGTGTTGGAATGACGAATTTATAGAAATAGCAGACTTGGGCCCCTGGTGAGACCGCGTGTTTTTTAGCCAGGCCCACCAGTTCGAGCCCGCGACTAGGTTCCCTTTAATAAATAAGTAAATGAATATATGGACTTTAAAAAGATGTCTAGTCGCACATTTATAGCATTTTTGACATAGTAGATGTATTAAATTTCTATGAGTTTTAACTGAGAAAAGGGAAAAACAAACGTACTGTAGAGATTGTTTGCGCGAGACAACCTTACGACTGTATAGGCTGGCTATATTTACTTTAATACAATCGAACTGTCAAAGCAATTTAGAACAGGATAGAGAAAAACAATAAGAAAGAGATAGGGCTGACAAACCGAAGAAGGAAGTGGCAAATCTGCTTCGTAGAACGTTTTCTTGGAATAATTACCCATTGAATGTAACTGACTGCACTAAAGTGTTTTATTAATAGACCCCGGTACCCAAGCGCCCTTTGTGTAGGTACCTACTGTACTAACTTACTGTACAAAATTACTTCTATTCAGTGGCGTAACAGATTACAGTGTTAAATTAATTGCACTTGATAGATTAAACCAATCGTTTTATCTCAGAACACAATCCGCCATGGCATTTAAGTACTGTCTACTGATTTCAGTCGTTGTTTACTCCGAATGCAAATTCTAAGGGTGCAGAATAAATCGAGTGAAGTAGGACTTAACGTGGTAAACTAATCAGTTTTATCTCAGAATTCAATTGGTAGTGGCCTTTCCAAGTAATCTCTACTGACTTCAGTCGCTGTTTACTCGGAACGCAAACTCCAAAGGGTGCAGAATAAATCGAATGAAGGTGGACCTAAACCATTTATTGGTTTGTGTAAAAGCTTGGAGCGTTTTAACTGGGGACTGCATCGAGCGCTCGAAAGTCTAAAAGAGCCTCGAATATAGTCTTTGGGGACCACTTGGTACTACGAAACGAGTGAGCCGTAATTCATTGTGAAGACTGGTCAACAGGTTGATCAAAGCTAATGTATATTTCTATTTCGTGACGAATTTCTCATGAATATGCTGTGCCCTGAGGGAAACAGTTATATTCACGCAATGATCAATACGCCAAAGTCATATCTAAATTTCAGATGCATTTCAATAAGGAAAGCAATAAAATAAAACGAGACTTTAAGGCAGCGAGAATATGCACACAAGATGAATTTATTCAGTAAACGAGTAAGGCCTGCCTATCTTTGAGATTGGTCGCATCGTGTACGCCTTTCGCCTCCGTGGGCGTGATTTAGTATCAAATCAGTATCAAAATAATTATCATCAACTAGACTTTGCCAGCGGGTTTGCCCGCGTGGAGGTCGAAAATTATCCCACAGGAACGTATTACCGGGATTAAAAGTATCTTATGTGTAAATCCAGGTCAACTATCTGTGTACCAAATTTCATACAAATCCGTTCAGCCGTTTTTGCGTGATTGAGTAATAAACATCCAAACTTTCACATTTATAATATTATTATAGTATATAGTCCATGTGGTGCCGGATGTAAAAGAATAGCACCATCCCATTTCTTCCTGTGGATGTCGTAGAAGGCGACTAAGGGACTTACTAGAGAATAGACAGCAGCGTTCTCTATGCATTTTACCAGCATACTGCGATCACCAATCCGCCTGCCAAGCGTGGCGATTATGGCAAAACCCCCTTTTGGGGGAGGCCTATGTCCAGCAGTGGACGTCTGTCGGCTGAAATGATGATATAGTAATTATAGCAATAGTAGGATAACATATATTATTATTATAATACGTATACTAGGAAGTAGGATTCCGCAATAACTAGATCCCGGCTTGAATGTAGTATTCGGCATAGACGTTCGCGCGCACGGGCACACTGTCCTTAATTTCCGCAAATTAACGCCTGATTCGAAATCCTGTCGTAAAACAGTAGTCAAAACAGTAGTCATAGGAGAAAAGGTAAAGAGAAAATGCTAATTAATCTGAAAACTACGGATGCATCGGTCGGTGGTCTGGTCCGCCGCGTAATGCCGGAATATCAAATATCCGGCTTTGCACCTCCATCGGAAAACGGAACCAATATTAATCATTTTATCGTATCGCCGCCCGCTGAAACACACGAAATGTTTGGTGTTGTGTATTTCAGCATTTACAGCTAGAGGAATATTGATCGTGAATGTAATACGTACGTCTTCATCAAGTGCCTTGGAAGATATATGTAACCCTTAAGACTTCCATCTTATGGGTTACATATATATCCAGGGTAGTTGGAAATTTAAATTTTCTTAATTATTTTGCAATTTTCAGTTCAGTGTCAGACTGTATGTCGAGCAAAACATGATTCGTGACTGTAACAAATATGGCTTTACATAATTACAATCTTTAAAATCATCAATTAATACAACTACGTAAGTTCATTTAATCCCATTGAATGTTTTTTTTATTGAAATAGTCATACCCCGTTTTGATTTATTTGCGAAAGTCAAAATATGTGGCATAAATAGCCGTATTTTTTAAGTAAATACTTCTTTAGGCGCTATGAGCTCTTTTTGGGTGAACAAAAATCATGGAACTCGCGTCATCGTTACCGAACGCTTGAGCGCGCGGATGAGTCGCGCGTTGATGTCTTTTGGGAAAGTCCCTTTCTTTCATTAGGAAATTCGAATTCCCTTATTCCTTTCTTTCCCTTCGTATTTTTATCGTAATAATCTGTGCTGTTATCTTTAATGGCTTACGTCGATCGCTCGTTTATGATTTTTTACCGAGAGCAATCAGGACCCAAGGACCCAATGTGAAATCCTGTATTGACGATTACAAAAATACACACGTAATTGTTCAAGTTTTCACTTCTGTCGGCACTTCCGGAGTGCCACTGCTTTTTTTATTGCGTGGACTGTGAAGCTTGATTACATTAGAGCTCCATGGGACCGTAGACCTACGTATTTCAAGTTGTTAATCAATTCAATTTACTCGTATTCAGTAAATTTCACATTGCGTTCGAACCTCTACGCGTTCCTGAGAAAAAGCGTCTTAACAGACTGACAGACGGACGGACGGACAACGAAGTGATTCTATAAGAGATTTTGAGGAATGGAACCCTAAAAACGAAAGCTAAGTTATAAGCTCACTCAACTATAATAAAGTCTACTAAGTATCGCAAAGTGGATATCAAAAACTGGATTAAAAAAGAAATTGAGCACCAACTTAAATCGTCCGTTTATTTAAACTACAACTGTCATTCTTTGACGAAATGCAATTAGTCGAATGCACTGCACAAATACTTTTAGAAAGCTGTGTTCTTGGCAACGCCTAATTATATTGGATCTGTCTGGTATCCGTACAAAGGAATCAAATCCCTGCGTACCCAATGGGATCACTGTGGCATAAGACACCATAATTATTCCATTCGGCACACAAGGAGTATCTTGTTAGTGGTTGGAATTCCTTCATAGACAGTCTGTTTGTTGTATGAACTGGCTTTAACTTTTACACTATGACGAAGCAAAAGGGATAGTTATGTTTGTGACCGGTATGTATGTTTGTATGCATGTTCATCTGTTCCCTCATAACTTCTAAATTCCTTATCATAATTTGACAAATTAGGTATCGTACAAAGCACCTTGATCGTTCGTTGGTTATAGGCTATGTGACGTCACATTGCCTGTAACCATAGATTAAATATAGTGCCCTCTATAGAGGACACAAAGTCAAGAACAAAAATACTTTTAGTTCCGAAGGTCCTAAACTAAAACCCGACTGCTGAAAAACACGAAAAAGTATGCAACAAGATAATATTCTCATCTATCTTCGTCTGAACGTTGTGCTCGTATGCCACCTATCCTAACAAAAAATACGTTTTGACAGTAGTAAGCGATCATAAGGTTTAGGGCCAAGTGGCATACAACCACGATTGTTTGCCAATTTGCTACTTAATTTGGTGCTTAACAACTAATTACACTGGCTGTACCTACAACAGATTGGAGATACAAGACGAAAGATAAAAAATTACAAGTACTTTTCACATGTCATCGACATTAGAGGTGTGCTTGTTTATCAGCTGTAATCTATAGTAATATTATAAAGAGGATTTTTTTTTTGTTTGTTTATAGCGAATGGGCTCCGAAACTACTGTACCGATTTTAACCATTTTTTCACTGATAGAAAGCTAAGTTCTCAGAAAGTAACATAGGCTATAATTTATTATTAAAAACTTTAGAGATCCTTAAGAAAATTTTAATTGCAATTGAAAACCCTTTGGGTTACTTTACTATTTACTACGTACTACTTTTACTACGTAGTAAGGTAATTATAAAATTCATTATTTGGCGTGCGCTGAGGAAACTATTGATGATACCTAAAACATTTCTACTACATGATTAAAGTCTAGCTATCAAAGTTAAGTCAGTATAGCAGCTCTTGTGTTCTAAAATTTTATTACGAGTACATAGCCGGTAGAAACAAAAGTTTGAAATTGCCGGAACTCTTTTACATAACGGGAAAACTGCCCACTCGACATTCAAATTGCCGTTGACTGTCTTTAGAGCGACAGTGAAGTCAATTCATTTCAATATCATTATTGTATACTAGCTTTTGCCCGCGGATTCGCCCGCGTGGATGTTGGAAAATCGTCGGTCCTACTCGCGGACCGAGCCGAGGTGGCTTTCGGTTATTTCCGGTTTCCCATTTATACATTCATCACCTATTTTACGCCCTCAGGGGCTGATTTCCCAAAAACACTGAAACACGTGGTTTTTCATTTTTAATCAGAATGATAAACACCAATTTTCATGGTTTTAAACTACAAAAATTACGATTTTCCTTACAAACTTTCATCCCCTTTGAAAAATCGTTCCTTATTTCTTGTCTACATTATAAAGAGAACCTTTGTTCAAATCTTCAGTTTTCTAGGTCCAAAGGTTTGGGCTGGGCGTTGATGAGACAGTCAGTCAGTCAGGACTTGTCTTTTTATTTATATAGATAGATAGATAGTCAGTACACTCAATTCGAAAAAATGGTTCTTTGGGAATCCTATTACAAAATACGTCCCTCATAATATGGGACGAACGTACCATGAGCCGTAGGGCTCATGTTGAAGCAGTAAACCGGACATTAAAAGACCTTCGTAACTCAAGTGCTGTGATGGGAGGGGTTTTTTTTTGGGTGGGAAATCATCAGATAACTTTTCCCACTCTGGGTGGAGCAGGAGGGCGTGTCAGACTTTTACTGACTAAAATCCACCCGTGTTCCCTCAGTTGGCTGTGTGCCAGGGGCCGCGGTATCTCTTTCGAAAAACCCGCACCCCTGGCAGGCATCGGCCCTTGCGGACCCCACCAGTTGGTGCTGACATCTCTTTGAGGCGCGCGTGGAACACAACGCGCCTTCGACCTGGGCTTGGTCCTTACCGGACAGCGAGCTACCCATTACTCGCCGTCCGCAAGCCCGCGCCTACGGTGGCCGGGAATCAACTTGGGATTCCCGACGCCCAGGGCGTCTCCAGCGGCGACTATGGCCGTGAGGGCGCATACACTGCCTCTCCCTCACGTCCGCCGCCTCCCTCTTCGCGAGCATTACTGCTTCGCAGAAGGAAGTGACGGCTAACCATGCACTCTCGCTCCGTACCATGGCCTAGACCAGGGCCGGACGCGAGAGATCGCCGCCGCCGATCACCTCCACGAGGACACGGCGGTGCTCCGCCCAACATTCAACTCAGTCTATTAATTTATTTTCATTATACATTCCTACAGTTGTCTCCCCTTCTCCCTATAATCAATCCAAAGGTTGTCTGTCAAAGCTCGCTTTTAGCGGTAAGACCGCCCATTTTGTCCCCAATAGCAAATTTCTACATGTATTTCAGTAATTTTTCATGGTATACACACAATAAAGAGCCTTCTGTCTATCCATACATAAACAAACGCCTGTTTCCCACGGAGATAGACACAGACAGAACGCCACCTGCGACGATCCTTGCATACTCCTTTTGCGTCATTTACGTCCATAAATCATACTCGCACGACAGTTGCTAGTACTACGTACCAGATCTTTTTGAAGAAAATCACCAATTACGTTAATTTAATAATACCCTTCCTGAAAAAGGCCTGAGTAGGAGATTCAAGAACTTACCTGGTACAAAGCGGCAAGATGGTTGGATGTTGCAATGAGGAATGGCTGGTTCACTCCCGGGTGGTCCAAGTCATGAGCGATAGCAGCTAACAGCGATGCCATAATTTCCAGCGGGGTCAGGTGCGCAAGGATCTAAGGGGCAATGAGATATTGATATAGTATGTTAGTTTTAAACAAGGAGCATGGTGTTTAGTTCTGCCCTGCTCATCGTATCTACAGCAATCGATATTTTTGGGTTTTTAACTTTTTTTCAGAAAAGGCATCCTTAGGGCTAAACCTATATGGGAAAATAATTTTCATGAAAAATATTTACTGGAAGTTTGTTTTTTTGATAACGAAAAACACAGTACTCGCATGAAAATTTTACTTTTACTTACGAGATGTGCAGCATTAAGCAAATACTAGAACTAAATGCAGCACTTGCTACTATTGCTTGCTATATTATAGTTCTGCTGAGCTTCTATAGCAAGTATGATTTTATAGTTGAAATGTTAAACATTTTACCGGCCTTTTTAAATTATTTAATATTTTACTTAGGTACTGTTTGTATTTAATAGATACAATTTGCTATAAAAAAAATGCGATATCGTAGAATTAAGAACAACATTTCGAAATTATTATTTTCATATTTTTAGACAAGTAGGTATCACTTGTTAATGTGATAAGCAGAGATCGGATATTCGGATGCATATTCACCTAAAGTTCAGATGTTGGCTAACATGGAATGCGCTTTTGTATCGAAACAGTCTTAATTTAGGTAAGTAATTTGTTTATTTTTTGTTTTAATTAATACAAACCACCCCTCCTCCAGTACATACCTACACATATTTATATCGGGCTAAACATTAATTTTAAATTAATACACATCTGAATAGTTATGCAATCCAAGAATAATATAATATAATAGGGTTTTTAATAAATATTACAAATAATTTATAAAGCCGCTTCCATACTTTTATAGCTAAAAATTATCTTTAGGTAAATATGCATCCGAATTTCCGATCTCTGGTGATAAGACTGATTTCAAATGTGATTAAATTGATAGTGTAAAAGCACAAAAATGAGATAGCTCTTTAATAAATAAAAAGTATTTATAATCGAATGGATAAATAAAACGTATTAAAAACTATTATGTCTTTATAAAGGTTGATTTTTTCTTCATTTTTAGATTAAAATTTATAGCTCTATAACATGAACTTGTTGCTTAGATATAATAAAATGTGTTTCCGCGTTTTTCTCGAAACCGCTTTTTTGCAAGTGCTGCGTTTACAATAAGCAGAGCAGAGTTAGTTTTAACTATTTATAGAATCGTTATTAATAACATTAACTTTTTAAAGAGCATGTGAGAGATTTTATGTATTGACAGTCAGGAAATTGTGTACATTTTAATAACGAATGTTTATCGCGATGTACATATGTATTGTTAAAGGATTTGTATTGATAACAAAATAGTAGTTTACAAAACTGTTGCACAATGAGTTAACAAAACAGAAGTTTGTTTTCAAAAACCATGCCGTAGGCGAGGTTTTAGTTAGCTTCACACGAGTGTTTTACTACCTAGTTATCTGCAGTTTCAAACACTACTTTATCTCAGGGGAAGAGGAGTTTCGGTATAGCGTTGGCCGCTCTCCCTATCCCCTGCGGCCGAGAAGTGGTAGGCGGCGGGGCCACTGAGCTGACCCGTCGCAGGGGGCCAAGGGAGCCAAGGGTGCCAGGGTAGTCTGGGGCCTTTGTGCTACTTGGTTCCTGGGGTGGTCACGGCGTGCCATGTGTCCTGGTGCGCCGGACTGGAGGGGTCCGCAAGGGCCGATGCTTGCCAGGGGTGCGGGTTGTTCGAAAGAAATACCGTCGCCCCTGGCACACAGGCAACTGAGGGATCACGGGTGGGTTTTAGTCAGTAAAAGTCTGACACGCCCTCCTGCTCCACCCAGAGCGGGAGAAGTCATTTGATGATTTCCCACCCTGAAAAAAAAAAAGAAAAAAAAAAAACACTACTTTATCTACTCCTATATGTACACTTGGATTGAAGCTATTACATAAAAGATCAAAGTTAAAAGAGTAAGAAATGGTAATTGATCGCATACGCGCATCGTACCCTGCGTATACGATCAAGAAGAAAAAAAAATGATGGAAACTCCTTTGTGATATTAACTTCATGGAATAACCCTGTAGGTATCGAATTGGTAAGAAAAAATGTTTTAAAAAACATTATTTTGTTAAAGTAAAAGTGTTACAATAAGATCATACTTTTTAATTTCGGTATTATGTTTATAAAGTAAGTTAATATAAACTCTTTTTGAAGTTTATAAATAAAATTTTACGAAATGAGTGTAGGTACCTACCTACTTAGGTAAAAATATTTTCAAGTTATTACAGAGCTTTAAATCAAAGAAGCCATCCTAAATCTCTTGAATTGTGTCTTAATGCATTATTAACCACATCGGAGCAGGTGGGTTAATGCCCTTTACCAATCGATAGATACGAATCAGACAGACAGACAGTGCGTCGACTGCAACCACGAAATGAGATGTGCGAACAACTATCAAAACGCATGTCATGTTTAGAATTCGATTTTGGAAAATGCACTTTAAGAGCGCATCATTAGGTATATTTAAAAGGTATAGTTTTTACAAAAAAAAAAACTGTCTACATTCCATACGTTTGACGGAGTGTTATTAAATCAGCGTGCCGCGTTTACGCCTAGGGCTCGACAGAACAGAGTTTTGTGTATTCAATAGACATAAGAGGGCAGGATCTTGCTTTCCTTAATATTTCGTTGTTAATGGGTTTTTGCTGTTTTATTTGAATTTATTTAAACACTAAATTCAAATAAGTCAATATGATGAAATAAAATTTACCAATAAAATTATATTTAATTCAATTATATAGGAAACGGTTCTTAGCAAATTAAGGATTAGGAAATTCATACACCAGACGAATTTTTCGAACATGTGAAACAATGGACTAGCAATATCCTTCCAAATGATTCAGATTGTGATTGATGGTGTGTTCAGTTAAGTAATAGAGTGCTGATGAAAGCAACTTTTTTCACGGAAGTTTCATGAAACCTAGTCTAATTCCTAGTTCAGTTCGAAACTCCAATTCAAGCAGAAAATCAATTGGCCAAACCTCTGTCCGTGCCAGAGTAAACCAGCCGTAAAAAAAACAAAATACACTGCCATCAAAAATCTGTTCGGATCGTTCCGAAATCCGAAACGATGAACTCTAAAAAAATATAGTTCGCACAGGAATTTTCGGACTCAAACAAACGTGAATAGAGCACGCTAAAAACAAACATAGGCGTCAAACAGTGAGCCCCGACCGCCGCAATATGTGGAATTAGGAAAAAAAAACCGTTTTAGTAATATCCAACCTACAGTGGCGTGCACAGAGTTTTTAGACAGGGTAGGCAGAAATAAAAAAAAAAATGCAAAAAAGAAACAGAATAACCGATTGCTGTACCTACACGGCATGCAACCTGTGTGTGATTAAGTGAATCATATTGTTGTGTATATTGAATTTACGATTGACTTTACCTTTACTTTGTATTAATTGCAAACCCGGTGTAGGTACAACTACTTTTCACGATCTCAGGTGTTTTTTAAGTTTACCGAAAGATAGTTTTGAAAATGCATAATTTTTTCTTTTCTCTATACACACACCACCTAAACAACTTTCACAGTGAATATTACCTATTTTTCACACTATTTCCAACGTTAAAACTTTAAATAGGTACATGCTATCATAGCTAACAATCTAAACAAATAAATCACAATAAACAATGGCGTCGGAAATCGGAACATAAAAATAATACAACAATAAAGTAATGGTAGTTTATGTAGCGACAATTCAATTTAATAATGCTACTTTAAAAAATAGTCGCATAACCAACTTCGTTCGGAAAACTTCGGTAAGTTTCGTAATTCGTCGTGTCAAAAGCCAGTGACTACCCTGTACGGTTGTGTGCGTAAATTGTTACAATGTGTTTCACGTACCTACGTATAGGAACGCAACACAATAAATTGCATGACCACGACAGCACACATATAAACATTAAGCCGCGAATAGTTCGTGTCTCTCCCGAAGTCCCGAGGCACTCATCGGCGCTATTGCATCGCAATGCGAAGTTGCGTCAAATTGTTCGAACGAACGGGTATTGTATCGATGATACTAATGATACGACCGACGCTCGATAGGTGAAGCTGATTTATGAATAAAGTTTTTTTGTATATTGTTAAAATAATATTAGTTTTAAATATTTATTTGATTTAGGTAGGGTAGGCAGTGTCTTTCTGAATTATGGACTGCACGCCACTGCCAGCCTAGTGACGACAGAAGTTGATATCACATGAAAATTTAATTTTGTACGACCCAAATACTTGGTAGAGTGTTGTACTGTGATTAACATGAAGGGCATTCCAGCAGACTACAATGAGTCAGTCATACAGGCCTATGGACAGAGAAGGTCGCTATTACACAATCATACAGCCCAATAAATGCCTTATTCCTGTGCACGGATGCACTTCGTTGCGCAATAGTTCATTGACAGACATTTATATCTCAGCAATCATTATTGACCCTAATTGGCTGACCTCACGTTATCACTGTTTTAAGGTCACTAAGCATGAAACCGCACTCAATATGTTGTTTTACTAAACCGTTTCCGAGTTGGTTAACTTAGTCTTAAAACGTTTGACGCATGGACTGCTCGGACGGCGTATTACTTGAGGGTACCTTAATGGTCGAAATATAAACGAACGAATCGGTAAATACACAAAAGCCGAATGGAATTCGGATGGAAAATGTGGTTGCAACCAAACTGAAGCATTATTTACTTTGTAGGTACACACGATTGGTTTTGAACACCCTTCCCAATTAAATCTGCGAATTATTTACATCTAATAAATAAGCTTACGAATAAAAACATTTGTTTTAGTTACAGGAACAGCACCCATTTATTTTTGATCTGACAAATATGACAAGTTCATTATAAAAACGAATAAAAAGGCTTTCCATAAAAAAATTAGAATTTTTCAGGCATCATGGACATAAATTGTCGAGAGTATTTCGATTGTGTCAGAATGCCAACAAACTGCATTTAGTGAAGAAGAAAATTGAAATGGAGCAAACCGTTTGTAAAATGATGAGATTTAGCGTAACAATTTGCTCCCACGGTCTCACCTCTATAGCAGCAAAATTTTCTACATTATTTCGTTTCGAAACTTTTTAAACTTCACCAAAGTAACAAGATTAGGTACACTTTCAGCCAGTTCTTTAAAGTTGTTTTCGTTGTGATTTTTCCATAAAGTAGTTTATTAACAAGTAGGTACTTACAACTTTTAAGAATTCTTTTTATTTTGTAAGAAGTACCTAGTTAAGTACTGTTGATCAAAATAAAGCAATTAGAACTGATTTCTCCTACTTTTAAGTTTGAATACAGTAGAGAAAACACGTTTAGACCGAAATAAATTTTCGCTTCAACAAATACCTAATTGTGAAATGGACACAAAATGCACATTCGTTCCAAATTCTATTTGAATGCTCAGATTATAAAACAAAGGTAGATAGACCGCGCGGAACACCAAAGTGAGGCCAAAAAACGAAATACTAAAGCGTCGCATTAAATGTAACATACAAATCGACGCTTTAGTATTTGGTTCTTTGGCTTCATTTTGGTGTTCCGCGCGGTCTATCTGCCTTTGCTTTATAATCTGAGTTTGAATGTATCTGAAATGTCTGGAGTTAGCCCACCAGTCACGTTATCACGCAGGTACGGAAACTAGGTTTCCGTTGTCAGGTGGATGTTGCCCACTCGTCTGTAATGTCTGCGGCGGGCAGGAACAGACAGTTTCTGGCTTCGACCTGCTCCGTCGCCAATGGCCACACGCTCGCCCTAATTTTACGCAGTGCGTCCATTGAAAAATCTTCCAACACTTTTACATTTCACATAGGTTACTTTAAAGTAGCGTTCATTGTTTGTATGGTGCCGACTCAAAAGTTTATTTTTAATTGTCTATTTCTTTTTTCATCGGTTTCATTATTGTTACAAAATGGTTTTGTTGATATATTTTTGTCTACACTCAGGGTCCAGCCCTTTTGTTTGATTTTGATTGATGATTTGATTTTCAATGTTATTGGGACCATTTTCGAATTATATATTATAACCTTTCCAATACCTACTAATGTTATAAATGCCAAAGTAACTCTGTCTGTCACGCTTTCACGCCTAAACCGCTAAACCCATCATCATGAAATTTGGCAGAGATATAGCCTGGGATAAGAAGGATATATGTTATTTTTTTACGCGATAGCCGACATCTACGCGGGCAGAACCGCGGGCTAAAACTAGTAATATTTTTTTATCTAAATCGGACGACTCAGTAAAAAATGAGACGTGGTGTTACATTTTTTCAGTTACAGAACATGTGCTGCTAACGTTCGCGTATTAAGATACAAAGAGATAACTAATAGCTTCCCAATAGAATAGAATATAATAATTATATTTCAGACAAAGTCCAAGTGCAATAACTGTGTAAGTAAAACATTGATGAATAGTATAGAAAGTAAAATAAGGTTAACAACCTACTCATTCTGCATATTTCAAAGGCTTGAATTGAAACACTTCGTATATTAACGTGATGTCAGCAAAACTTGTTTAATATTAAAGCACAGATTACCAGATGTGTCACTCCATACAACATTTTCAATACCTACTGGGGGCCGATTTTACTAATTTGCAACGTTACACGTTAAATTGTGTTTCCACAACAGTTCGATTTCGATCGCCGTTCGATAGTTACATAAAAAGTCATTCTACTATTTTATAAGCAAAATGGAAACTAAACTTAAAACGAATTGCAACTGAACTGTAGCGGGAACACAGCGGGTAACCCGCGTTACCAACATGCCAAAATAATATGTTTTATTAATACCACAAAGAAAAAAGTTGAATCTAAAAATGTTACTAAACACGAATATGTGGCACTAAAAGTATTTTCTATAATTAAAAGACATAATGATCATAATTTTATCATTAACTTTGTCCTATAGTAAACGTCACGCTCATGTTCGATTTTGTTAGTAGAATAGGTTTTGACATTGTTTCAATCGATCGTTGGCGTAACTAAAACGTAACCGCAGCTGTGTCGCAGCTGGACCGTTGTTCATTTTAGTAGAATGCGAAAACGCTTAAAAGTGGTGATTCGGTTGCGGTTCTATTGCGTTTTTTTAACAAATTTGTTAGTAGAATCGGCCCCCTGGTATAATAGCCTACACCTTCATGTCGCTAGACGCTCCGAACGAATATGTACCTAACCTTACAAGCGTAAAGTGAGTTTTTCTTTGTAGCTGAGCGCCGTCGCGTGGTTATTGTGAATTGCCAGGGCTGCCTCTTTCGATAAAGATCAAGGTCAAAAGTCAGTAGGTATCTGTAGTGTACTACTGACCTTTGACCTTGACCTTAAAAAGCATTTTATTTTATTTCATAAAGTGTACTTTATGAAATAAAATAAAATGCTTTTTAATGTTTTAGCATGGTTAATTGTTAAAATACGTCTGAAATAAGATAAATAAAATAAATAATAGATTAAAACATCTAAAAAACACGCTTTTAAAACCAAACTAAAAAAGCAGAAAATAATTTCAAAATGCGTGGGGTGCTTTTTGAGGTATTTTTATAATAATCAATTAATATCAAGCACCCCACGCTTTTTTGAAATTATTTTCTACTTTTTAGTTTGGTTTTTAAAGCGTGTTTTTAGATTTTTTATAGCGTGATTTTTCTTTTTATTTTTTAACATTATGGAATAAATTTATAAAATTATTGAATTGTCATCGGTCATCGATAAGTCTACAAAGTTTAAATGAAATCTGACCGTTTGAAGTGGGTCAAAATCAAGTCCAAAGGAGTCGGTTACAAACAAACATACAGGTGAAGCTAATAAAAGCGTTTTAAAACATCTTACGGGTGTCTTATATTTATATTATGTTTTTTTTTTCCTTATCGAAATTCACGATTACTGAACTTTAATGTAGAGAATATTCGGAATAGAACAAAAAGTTTTAATAGATACTCTTGCGCCACTCATTCGTAATCCGTGGCCATGCGCCACGAATACGAATGAAATTCGAAATGGAGGATACTGAAAACACGATTAATTGAGCTGTTCGTTTATTTACACACTTAGCGTAATGGGTAGGTTGTACTACTACGACGTAGTACTATGCTTCTACACTATGAACAAACCTGCGCTGGTGCCATATTGTGACGTCATGCACGCTTATCTAACACTTGCTCGCTTTTAAATAAAAAATAATTATATGAAAATAACATTAACAAGATAATAACGATGATAAATATTATTGAAAATGCATTTGCACAAAGAATATTTTTGCTAATCGTAATTTTCAAATTAAATTTGACAAATGGAGGTCATTGAGCTTTCTATTCTTATCTCAGACGCAAAGTAGAACCATAGATTACGTGCCTACTACATACATACATACTCGGCCTATGATGTTGTGCTGGGACACAGGCCTCTCAGTGAGGCCTAATAAAATGGGGAGTGGAGTGGGTACTAATAAAATTTAAAACATGAAACATGCAAGTTTAAACAATTTACCTATTTAAAAAAACGATAGCAAAACCAATTGGATACATTTCTGTATCATCGGGTAAATTGAAAAAAGATAAGTTTTTATCTCTTCTCTTGCTGGATATACATCCATCAACTGCACTTAATACACCAGAAACAGCCATATCATAAGAATTTAAAACTAAGTACGTCAAGGTCGACCGAAATAATTATGCGTGCGTACGCGCCTCGCGGCTGTCGGCAACCCACTGAGAGATGGGCCGCGTGCGGCCCGGGGCCGGTAGGTAGTTAGCGCGCGTAATTACATGGAGTGACACATCTGGTAATCTGTGACTAAAGTTTAAGTAAATTGCAGCTCATTATTCAAAGCTTTTCACATTACCTTCAGGTAAAGCTTTGTACAACTTGCCGTAGTCGACAGCTGGTTTGTTTTTGCTTTTGCTACTTAATTACTTCCTACGTAACGCGACTGCATTCCGAGTTACAATTTTATACATTAGTGTGCGGTCGCACAGGAACGCCGTCAGAAACGAAGTTCCTTACGCGAAAAAAAAACTAAAACTAAATATAATGAGAAATAAGTACTTAACGAAATAAAAACGAAAAACTTGAAAAAAAAATACAAGTATTTTTTTTTTGAGTTAAACGGGTTAATGGAAATAATGATTTAGATAATGAAATCAACAAAACAAAAACTGAACCGTAGTGTAACCTGAGTAAATACCTATGTAAATAGCATATGAGCGGTTGACTGTTGATAGAAATTTCACGCGTGCGCGCCCCACGATTTCATTTTTTTGTCTGATCAATGCCCTAGATTAATGAGGAAAGTAGTGTGATGACTGGTACCTAGGACCTACCTAATTATTTTTTTAGCTTTTAATACATTATCTACATCATTATTTTCATTACAACCGTTTAACTTAAAAAAAAAATGTTTACTTGTTTTGATTAGGTTCTGTGGTATGTCATGTGGCTAAACCAATTACAGCCGCACGGGTCGATTTAAGCCACGCTTGCCGCGATTAGTCCGTGGATGCAGTAACTGGGTTATGGGTCCACATAGGCAGTCAGGCCATGGCGAAGGTGGTGTGACGATCTGATAAGGTTTGGAGGGCCAACATGGCCAGAAAACGCACAAGACGGAGGTTTGGAAGTAAAAAGGGAGCCCTTTGCCCTGCAGTGGGACACAATATAGCATTTTTTTGTAAGTTTTTAAGTTAAGATTTATGAATTTAAACTATTTTAACCCTAGGTGAAAATAGTCCTCAGGAAAGTTTCTACACAGGACTTCTTTGAAACCATGAAGAGCACGTAATTGAATAATGTTAACGCAAATAATATTACATCTTTCATAAGTAGTTTTGAAAATTTTAATTTTGACGTTTATAAGCTATAACTTAGTTGTATAACCAGATTTTAAGGGCAAGCTTGTAAAATGCTTCAAGCCTTAGAAACGGCTATGAAGTTATTAGAGTATATGATTATGGAACTAAACAATTTAAAGGCATCATCTATACTCGTAAATCTTGAATAAACAACCATGAGGGAAACCGAAACCTACATATAAACGGTTTTAAATGCACCGTTCGCGCAACTGCTACGATATTAACATGTTGACAGGCCGAAAATTACTTGTCCGGTAGCGATAATTGAATTGTACATCCGAGGTTCCCGTGACCCATTTCATAACTATGCACATTTTGCTGCTGCTCCGTCCGAGATTTCTACTATATTTTGATCGTATGTGCACTGCCCAGTACTTATGCCGCTCGTCATTGGACTGATGTTTGCGGTAGACCGCTTCCATCGCATTAAATAAACGTGCTTAATCCATAGTCCAGATTAAACATAACCTTGTGTCCTGTGTTTGATTTTGTTGGATCTCTCGTAGGACAATGTCTAATTATAAGAATTGTCTGTTTAATTTATCTCTGTTTTTTTGCGTATTATTTGAACAACTATATTATTATTCTTTTATTTTATTTCTGTCTTTCCACTTCTAAGAATAATTTTATTAAGTGGGTTTTCTATTTCAATTAAGGACACCTAAGTCGCTTCGCCATCTATATAAATAGTATCTTCTTAGGTATATTTATTAAAATGGTATATTTATTTTGGTATATTTATTATTTCAAAATATTGTTGAAGCTGCTGAAGGTTGTAAGATTATCTTTGCCTTGTATAAACTCAATCTGCTATGTATTATATGTATAATTGCATTGCCCTACCATTTACCGGGTTTTATGTCTTTCATTAATAGCAATAGTCCATTCATCTGTCAGAACATTGTTACTTAGTTTTTCAGGGTTTAAAATATATAGGTATTTCTGTGAGTGATAATATATATATTTTTTATAATTTTATACAGATGTCCAGTTGACACGTGTTGAGTTTTATACAGATGTTCAGTTGATCTATTCAAACGAATCTGTCTACCAAAGAGTCTGTGCAAAGTTCGTCATTATGAGCTTTCCAATTACAGTGTTTGTCAATTCTTATCCCTAGGAACTGTGTACTTCTCTGCCTCTTCTGTTTCGTCATATCAAGCTGTATTTTTAACTGTGGACGCTTACTATTGTATTTTTGGAACGGTATCGTTTTAGTTTTGCTAATATTAATGTGGAGACTATTTTTGTTTGAGCTGTATTATATATAATCTTAGTCATGTCAATGTTAATTTCGGTCTCGTACTCGTACGTTTTAGTTGGCGTTTAGATTTTTTCATTCATTGACTTGAATCTGCCCTGGCGGCTGAGTGTATGTCATAGGTACTCAGTCAAATGTGTCGCTGATTATGGCATGTGTGTCGGATCATTAAGTTCCCTTCAAAATGGTTAAGCTGAATAGTGCTGCTCCATGGGCCATATTAGTTGGGACTGGTCATCTCATAGCTACCACGGCTTGTTATAATTATTTTATTTATGATTTGTTTTTAGGAACGGAGTTACATCATCAGCCTACAGCAGTCCACAGCTGGACGTAGGCCTCTCCAATTGCACGCCATTCAGCTCAATTCTCGGCAACTCTCATCCAGTTGCTACCAGTCACCCTGCAAAGATCGTCACTCCACCTAGCCTGAGGGCTTCCTGCCTTACGTTTGCCGATTTGCGGTCTCCACTCAAGAACACGTCTACCAATCATATCATATACCTTTAAACGAGCAATTCTTGTACATATGTTTACATATAATCTGAATCTCGGAAACAGCTCCAACGATTTTTATGAAATTTAGTATGCAGAGAGTTTCGTGGGCGATAAATCGATCTATCTAATAATACCTTTAAACGAGCAATTCTTGTATACAACGAGTGACATAATTAACGAAAGACCTCATACACCCCAATTAGAGTATTGAGTTAAAAGCATAATACGATGACCAAAACTATTTTTTTTTAAATCTAACTGATATTATTAAGAAAAACGTGTCGACCCAAGCATTACTTTATGCATTTAAAATTGAGTTAAAAAAAATACTTAAGTATATTAAAAGTTACTGAAATCGATTCAGTAGTCAATTAGGAACAAACTATTTTCAGGACTTACGTCCACCCTGTTACACGTTGTATAATATGTAAGAAAAAATCTACATCTTTTTAATAAAATAAGTGATAGACATAATTTTAATACTAGAAACAAAGACAAAATAGATCAACCATTTTTCAGATTAGCTAAAGTACAGTATACATCTTTTATGGGGGTACTGTGTTAAATGTTACAACAAAATACCTTGTGATATATTGCAATTAAATGAAAGGAAATTTAAAGCTCACATTAAAAGTAAACTTTGTAAACTAGCGTATTACAAATTACAGGATTATATCCAAGATAAGATGCTTGGAAACATGCTGGTCCTGCTCCATAGGACAATCTAGAGTCTAGACAAAATCAAACTGGTTGCTAATTGAATTGTATAATTAGTTATATTTATGACATTGATTTACACTCAGTGATTACTTTAACTCACACACTGACTCATTACTTGTTAATATTGTAGGAAAATCGTACCTATACTTACTTTTACAATGTTTGTAAATGTGTGAACACCATGTATCTATCACAGAATTAATTTATCTGTATTGCTTCAATTTGATTCTGTTTACCTATTTTGGTATGGTAATTTTATTCTGGGTGCATCGTTTTCACACATAATCATATAGTGAATGTACTATGTTAAATATTGTACTTGAAACATTTTAAAAGAGTAACGGTGGAGTTTCTTGCCCATTCTTCTCCATACGAAACTACATTTTGGAAGGGGCGACTAGAATCAATTCTATTTTAATGTTAATGTTGACGTCCAAAAGTGCCTTTTAAGGGCCTATTTGAAATAAATGCTTTGACTTTGACTTTGTAATATATTATATAACCTGAATCTCGGAAACGGCTACAACGATTTTCATGAAATTTAGTATGTAGAGGGTTTCGGGGGCGATCAATCTATCTAGCTAGGTTTAATTTTTAGAAAACGACAAATAAAAAAAAAACATCCAGATATCTAATTATTATATGCCCCAAATTAACATGTTAGGAAAAACCGTATTTTATGGTTTTTCTAACAAAGTATTCGTCTTACTGCTCTGGCAAAGAAACTATGCATAAATCCAGATGACAGGTACCTATACGGTATGCCGATAACGTATTGAATTTCATATTATCGGGGAACACCACCAGTCGTGTTTCAAAGGAAGTGTACTTATGTACGAGGTTTGAAATCATTCGATTGACATCAGAGGGGCCGCTCTTGTAAATTAATGGCAACGATACTTAGATACATTATTTTTAGGATAGGTATTACAGTTCAACAATAATCAGCATGGTACACACGGCTACACATCAAGCTATACATTTCCAGTATAAGCTGATGTCGCATTGTATAGGATTTCCGTACAGTGCGAGATCAGCGTAAACTGGAAATTTATAGATTGATGTGTAGCTGTGTGTAGTCATAATTATATCTAATAAAACATTAATTTAAATATCTGCAATACGATAGGAATAAAATTAATAAATCAAAACAATATCACAATTATTACAGTATGTTAAAAAAATAGGTACATAAAATTAATCAGTATATAAGTCAGTATCATTAAGGAAATCATTCAAAGAAAGCTTTTCACAATTAATAATTCTGTCAGTTGTAAATTGTGTCTTTTTTAATTATGTTAGGTAATAAAAACGGTAAACGGTATTTTAAAAACATTCACAGCATGATCCGTCTCAATCTGTCAAAAATATCTCGATATTCCATACATTTTTGACAGCTTTTGACATTTGATTGTCGCCGAGATGAGACTGCGACTAGATTTTAACGTTTTTAATTACGGGAATTGGCCTTCTGCACTTTGTGCCAAAAATACTTTTCAAAGCGGAATAAAGACAGCACAATGTATTTCACAAAATATTTCGAATATTTGCAAAGGGCGGGCGAAGTGAGCTTCTTTCATGTGACGGCGTAATTAACAAAACATCTTTATTGAACGCGTATTGTTATTTTGGCGCCAATTCAGTTACTGTTTTCGCTACTGTTTGTTTGGTTTTCACGAAAATAAATTGTGATGCGTAATTTTGTGCAACAAATTGTACGAAAGTATACAATTTGTTGGGTTTTATAAATAAACCACAGTGAGTGAACTCTCCTTTGAAAATACCGGCTTTGTGTGAAACTTTACTTTCTAACAAAGAGCAATTCAATATAAAGATTGACGAAGTTTTATGAATAGTCGTATCAAGAATCGGTTGAACGTTTTCATCGTGTGATGTTTCGCTCATAATTAGTTTTGAACTTCTAATGAAGTCGTGGTAAGCAGTGGCATGCAATTAGAACCAAGCCGCATTTCGTAGGTCGGTATCTATTTGCAATCATGATCGTCGAGGGACCGTGTGATGGTGAATTATACCTGGATCATATACACACCAGCAATACCAAGAAACCAAACTTTGAGGCAACGTTTGAAAGGCATCAATCTCCGGATACCATGTCTATTTTAAGTAATACTTCATATTTATTGAGTAGGTTACCATTATCCCTCTAAGTAATTTCGTAAAATGTGACTAATTGGTTGATTATATTAGAAGAACTAACACAATATTCAGCAACAATTCTGAAAAAGTATACTTACACGGTCCTGCATCAAGAATGTATGCATCGCTTGTGTTACGTCTGCGGCGTGGATCGAGTTGTGGTAAGGGTTAGAACTGTGGTAGCCTTCTTCGATCAGGCTGAATAGTTTCCAAGCCCTGGTCGCATCAAGTTGGAAGTGAGCAAGGAGGCCGTACATCTGGAAGAGATGCACGCATAGCACTGGCAGGCATCGTCCTGGTGAAGGAAAGAGAAATTAGTCTTTGTTGAGGTTAAAACATGGAGGGACGGGCATTAAACCCCCTTATTCATAAACGATGATTAAAGTTAAATGATGTTTAAACGTAAAAAAATTATGGTTAAACAGACGCTAATAAATACTTAACTTTAATCATCATTTATGAATAAGGGGGTTAATGTTTGTGAAGGACACTGTGTCTTTACCCTGCAGTGTCAAGTAAAAGAAAGGAAGAAGATCATATTAAGTACTAGTGATTCGTAATTCCTATCTGATTTATATTATTGTATGTTCAGTGTGATTGTTTTAATTTAGTACAATTTCTGTTATTGGTTTGTTACGCAGCAAATTGTTATTTCATGTAAATTACGATACATGTAGTGATTGTTACTGGATAAATAAATAGTTCCCCTATTTATTTATCCAATAACAATCACTAAATGTACGTCCAAAATGACATAAACGGACAAAATGACACACCGGGCTTTGTTCAAAATTGGCGAGCTATAATGTTGCTGTTATCTTATTACGTGACGCCGGCCATGGTCGAATACCTATCAAATTTTTAGCGGCATTATTGACTCGGTCAGAATGGTAGACGAACGCGTTTTGGCTCGAAAAAGTTTTTTGTTTTGATGGATTTCGTCTCGTTTTCTCTTCATCTTTTGATGTTAATTCAAAAAGTGTAGCATTACACTTAATTATTTATAAGTATTAATTTATAAATCTCGTGTTTATACAAATAATGACTTTGTTCATTTTTTGATAACCTGTGGGGCAAAATGGCATACTTTCCTTCCGGGCAAAACGACATATCTTTTTCCGATGATGGCTTAGACTACGAAAATGATCCTTAAAAGCAGCCAGGAAAAGGTAAATACAAGTACAGAAGACTCGTTACGATGAGGACTCAAATGTAAACGATTTCCAGCTGCGTCATGTGACTGCGGGTGCATTTACTTTACCGACGTCTTTTTCCGTTCCAAGCCCGACGAGTGTTGACTACGGTACAAGAATTGCTCTCTTTGGGCACATAAATCATGTGCAGATGTACAGAGGAAGATCAAAACCTTCGTTTGTGAAATATGTACTTCATAATTTTCGTTATTATTATGTATATCATTTTGTCCGTACTATATGGATGGACAAAATGATTTTTCGTAGAGGCTGCGATTATTTCAAATTAATTTTTTTTGCATGGTTCTTATTCAATTACCAGTTTACGTAAGGTACAACGAATGAACCAAAGATGATTATTAAAACTAAAGACCATAGTGACTATGTTAATTAAAAAACAAAACCGTATGCCATTTTGGACGTGCTTCCCCTACCTACATGATTTTGCAAAAACTAGCAGCTGCGACCATCGAGATTCAACTGCCAATGGAAACCATACTCCGCTATTTAGCTCAGTTCAACGACTGCCCAGCTAGTAAATAGTTGCCCCTTGTGAGCAATGTATCCATGACATAGGCATAGATAGCTACTTTTCCCGCTTACAAAATTTTATGGGAAGACTAGCACTAAATTGGCTCAGTATTCCTTTTCCTAACATACAACTTTAAGCGGGGTTTACCTCTATGAAGCCTGACAAAAATAGCAACGTCAACATTGGCCAAACTTTTGGCTTCAGTTTAATTATGCCCAAAGCTGTGGTCAAAGTTTAAATGAATTATGCCGCGGCTCGTGTAGACGCGTCTTGATAAATGAACGCTAAACTGAACCGCGATTCCGCCAACAACTTTAACTGAATCGTAAATATCGTGATTTCTACTTTGAAACTTTATCGAGGCCGTTTTGGTAACTCAGCTAAAACTTACAGGACAATCAGCTCTGAATAAAAAAATATTAAAAATCTCGTTATTAATAATAATGTATTCTAATTACATAAAATTGTGCATAATTTTATATTTTAACCTAATTTTATGATTGGATGCGTTACTATAATACTACAAAATACCTACTACTATTGACCGATAACTCGTATGTGTGGTGGAAACTGTAAATATAAGTTGGGTAGGTATGAATAAATAAATTTTCAGGGACATCGACGCGCATAGGTATTGCTCTTTTTTTAGGAAACTGGTGGTTTTTCATTCGAATAATTCCATGCAGGGGGTGCCACAATCATGTACAGAATCCATGGTTAAAAAAAATGCGCCGATGTCCTGTATAAGTAAATCATATTGTAGGTACAGATATTTCGATTTTTTATTGAAACCCAAATAAAAATAGGTAGATGTTAGGAATTATTAAAAACAAAAATAAATAAAAGAGACAGAACGAACCAATAAAATTCAGACAAGTTCTGAATTCACTAAATTCACTACAATATGTTAATATGAAGTTCATAACGAGTACCTACATAAGTGTACATTTTAGTATTCGGTGAAAGAGCCAAAGTCAACAGGTTGAAAGCTTGAAAAGTGTGAAGTTAACTCCATATTGGAAACTCAATAACTGTAGCTAACAGAGTCGCACTTGACTTTGATACTTCAGGTATAGCCGTACAAAAGTAAGTTATTATTTAATTGTTTCAATTGCAGTCTGGAAAAATAAATAGGCTGTTTTCTCAGAATGTTTTCGAGTTTAATTCTCAACAGTAAAAAAAAAATATTTTCGGTATTTCCGTCGAATGATCACGAACAATGTGTTCTCTACTTTATTTAATAGTACCTCCCACATTTGTCTACATCCAATAAGTGAATTTGTGGAATTCCTACCAATAGTGAATCAACAAGTGGCTACTCAGGAACATTCCACCCATACCTCATCATTCTTCAACGTATCACTTACTTACCCACTAAAGACGGTCAACTGTATGTATATGTTTGCGACTTTAACGCCTAATAAAAAGTTGTTTTTTGCAGTATGTTCCTGTTTCTTTAACTGATTGGATAAAAAAATGGTATTTGTGGCCTGAAATACACGGTGTGATTTATTAACCTATGGTAACTAACTAACTAACCTAACTCCCACGTGGGCACGCCACGCTTGCGGCGGTTAGTCCCCTCTTTGGGGAGTGGCTTGAGAGGCACCACGGCGTCCTCACCTTCCGCCTGACGCAGGTCCTCACCGGACACGGTTGTTTCGGAAGGTTTCGAATAAGGCGGAAGGAAATGGTGGAGCATATGGTAGAGGTCTGCCCGGCTTGGGCAGAGCACCGCCGTGTCCTGGTGAAGGCGATCTCTCGCGTCCGGCCCTGGTCTAGGCCATGGTACGGAGCGCGAGTGCATGGGTAGCCGTCGCTTCCTTTTGCGAAGCAGTGATGCTCGCGAAGAGGGAGGCAGCGCACGTGAGAGGCAGTAAATGCGCCCTCACGGCCCTAGCCTCCGCAGGAGACGCCCTGGGCGTCGGAAATGTGAGGCTGATACCCGGCCACCGTAGGCGCGGGCTTGCGGATGGTGAGTAATGGGTAGCTCGCTGTCCGGTAAGGACCAAGCCCAGGTCGACGGCGCGTTGTGTTCTACGCGCGCCTCAAAGAAATGTCAGCACCAACTGAAGGAGCCCCGCCCCGCAAGGGCCGATGCCTGCCAGGAGTGCGAGTTGTTCGAAAGAGATACCGTGTCCCCTGGCGCACAGGCAACTGATGGGAACACGGGTTGGTTTTAGTCAGTAAAAGTCTGACACGCCCTCCTGCTCCACCCAGAGCGGGAGAAGTTATTTGATGATTTCCGACACTCAAAAAAATTAAAATAAAACCTCCCACGATAGGTCGTGAGTTCGAACCCAGGCAGGAACTTTACTTTGTGTAAATTATTTCAGCACCACTGCTCTCAAAACGGGGCGAAGGAAACATCGTGAGGAAACCGGCATGTTATAGAACCAAAAATACGAAAACATGAGACATCCACCAATCTGCACTGCACCCGCGTGGTGGATTACAGCCGACTCCCTCTCACAGAGAGGAGGCCTGTGTCACAGAGCGGGAACACTGTGGTCTCATTATGCTACATGAGTTTTACGAAAGTCATCTTATGACATAACTTCAATATTAATCTATCTAATACCTTTAAACGAGCAATTCTTGTATATATTTAAGTATACACCGAAAAAATTTAATGCAGCGAAATGGTTTTGTCTTGGTAATGCAATCGTTTTAAAAACAAATAAAATATTAGAAACAAAAAATGGCATATTAACCTTTGTGAAAAATCACCACGTGCGAGAGTTTATTTTGCTTTGAACATTTATGCATCGCTGTTCCCTTTGTCGGTGGCCCGTGCGGTTCGAGTAGTACCTACAAGTTACCTCTAGTGTTACTATTGATTCTCACGTTTTCGATTTGATAATATTTTTTTTTAATTATTTTAAAACATAAATATCTTTATCTTTTCTTTTTGCTCTATGCTTCGAAAGTACTTCTTATAGCAAGTTGTTCTGCCGCGGGAAAACAACCATAAAAATTTCTCGGTGTTAATATAATCTGAATCTTGGAAAGGGCTCCAACGATTTTCATGAAATTTAGTATGCGGGGGGTTTCGGGGGCGATAAATCGATCTAGCTAGGTTTCATTTTTAGAAAACGTCAAACAAAAACAAAATACCTAGCGAAGCTCAATCATCCAGATATTAGCACATAAAATGACACAGTTCCGTACAAAGATAGTTTTAAAGAGTTTTTCGAGCATACGACACGCACTACATTCGAATGGTCTGTTGGGAAATCGAAAATGTCGGAACTACCAATTTTTTTCTAACGTTACAATGACGTATGTAGCTTTTCGAAGCTTAGATATAATGCCAATATCCGGTTCTCATTCCATTATATCTAGCTGTCATTGGGTGGCCCATATTTAGTACTGGACATTTAGTAGGTACCTTCTTTAAATCAATTGTCAATTTGTGTAGTCTTAGTTATTTTATTTAAATTAAACTGAAACCAAAACTGAACCAAATGTCAAATGATTGAACTTCATAAATCGGTTTAGCGCACATAAAGCCCAAATCAGCGACTAAAATCCTACTAATATTATAAAATAAATGTGAAAGTTTGTGAAGATGTTTGTTACTCAATCATGCAAAAACGGCTGAATGGATTTGGATGAAATTTGGCACACAGATAGATTATAACCTAGATTAACACATAGGATACTTTTTATCCCGGTATGCGGCAGTATGTTCCCGGTTCCCGTGGAACAATTTCCGACCTCCACGCGAACGAAGCCGCGGGCAAACGCTAGTTCTATATAATAATAGTCTGCTGTACCGTAATTTAAGCAGAGCATAATCAGCCAATAACGTTCCCATTGCTGGGACACAGGCCTCCTCTGAGAGAGAGAGCCGGCTGTTAAGGGCGCTTTCACATTTTTTCTTGAATTTGAGCGTTTGACTCGAGATTTGATGAGTGATTATGGATTAGATATAGGCAAAAAATAAAAATATGTCCTGGAAAATTTCGTTATTTGTCTAGGGAGCGCTCTAAACAAATTTTTCAATCTGTTTACATAAGTCAGTAAAAACCTTGTCTCGGCAAAGGATGTTTCGTAAAATGTTACTTTCGGGCATCTTTTGATGCTCTGTTACATGGAACATATAATAGTTTAGTAATTTATAAAAAATATCTGTGGTAGGACTGTAGCTTGTTATTTGGAATGCTCAAATCAATTTTTTATGTTTCTTACAATAATAACCCAAAAATAATTCCGTAAAACAGAGAATTAATGATAATTTTTCGTCTGAAATCATATTTTTCATCTATGTATGTTTAATCGAAATTCAAACAAAAAGTATTTAATAACTAAGGTTACTAAGTCAACTTGCTTGAAAAAAAGAAACAGGCTATTTAAAAGTAAAATAATATTTAAAAAAAAAATTGAATGCAACGCTATGAATCAGTAATATATCTTGGGACGCGCGGGCTTTAGCTATAAGTCCGCGCCGGTTGGTTCCTGGGCGTCCGAATCATAATGGTTAGCATATCTGAGTAGCATACTTCACTATACACGCACGCACGATCAGCTACCACGCGCCGTTAAATTTACCTAAAACTAAATACTTCAATTTGTAATAGCCCTCTTAATCACCACGTGGGTCCAGTGCGGGTTTCCTCAGGAATTTTACCTTCACCGTTTTTAGGGTTCCGTACCCGAAAGGTAACCAACAGGACCCCTATTACTAAGCCTCCCCTGTCCGTCCGTCTGTCTGTCAGCGGGCTGTATCTCATGATCCGTCATAGGTAGACTGTTGAAATTTTCCCAGAATGTGTATTTCCTGTTGCCGCTATAGCAGCGAAAAATAAAAACAAAGTTTAAAATTAAAGACTCCTTTATTTTTAAATTTGTTTTTATTTTTTAGCTGCTATAGCGGCAACAGAAATTGACATTCTGTGTAATACAAGGAACGTGTTTATTTCGACGTTTTTTGTGCCTTGTGGTACGGAACACTTCGTGTGCGAGTCCGACTCGCACTTGGCCGGTTTTTTAGAGCAGTGATGATAAAATAACACAAAGTTAAGTGCCTAAATGAAAACATACGACCTTACTACCCATAAGTCAAATCGTTACAACTGCGCCACTGTCCCTGGTTAGTACCTACAGTTTTACACAAGCTGCGAGTTAATGCCTCGAGACGACATGTGCGTGAATACCTAAGGCGAGACGGGCCAGCGTGCATCGAGGCGCAAGTAGCGGACGTGTCGCAGTTGCCGCGAACACGCTCGTCGCTTAACTACGAGTACATGTTAATTTGAAACAGGCATGCACTATTATTATGCAAACGCTGTTTAGAGAATTGTTCTTGTGCCCGATTTAGACAATAGTTTTACAATATTTAGTCGTTGGAGGAGAGTAAATTACAGGCCATCTACTGTAAAGAGTAGTGGTTTATTTTATTTATAATACAATGTAGTTTGTAGTAATTTTGTGTAACACTGATTTGTATGCAAAAGGAAAACCGTCCTTGATAAAGTTTATGGAATATTGCAGTATTTTTACAGGATAATTATTGTTTCTTGCCAAAACCATCCTCTACTTTGTTAACAACTTTTCGAAACTGTACGAGTAGGTATGCCAAAGTTGATACTATCGGACCTTAGCTAAAGGGCCTAAGTCCCGTTTGGTAGCGTAACACGGTCACTTTATGAACCGTACTGCTCATTAACGGCTTGTCTTGAAGATTTGAAAAATATATGATTTTGCTATAGATTCATATAGATAATTTTGTCGAGGGTACTTTTTTTGTATGGTTAATACTTTTGCTGTAAAAAATATTTTCCAACACGCAATATTTTGGCCTCTATTCCATACTCCTGCTAAACGGCTTCGTTATTTGGAAAAAAAAAATACACTGAAAAATAGATAGTTAGAGGTACCACAGAATCTCTTCTCTCTCTTCTCTTCTTCAACCCTTGGCCACCCAATGCTGAGTGTAGGTCTCTTCCAAATCTCTCCACTTTTGGCGGTTTTGTGTCGTGGCTATCCAGTTTCTTCCGGCCACTTTAATGATATCGTCTGTCCACCTAGTCGGTGTCGTCACCACAGAATCGCTAGAGCACAATTGTAAATTAATCAACATTTGCCAAGGAATATCCCCATTCTGAGATAAAGGCTCAGAGGTGCCCTGCGCGGGCACGGGCGGCAGTCGTGCTTTAGCATTCAGACGGGAGATGAAGATACTATGGGCCTTAATCAGCTTACACATAATGTTCCCACTGGTGGGACACAGGCCTCCTCTCTGTGAGAGGGAGTGGACTGCAGTCCACTACGCGGGCCCAGTGCGGGTTGCCGGATGTCACATGTCTTAAAATGTTTGTTTCTACGACATGCCGTGGTTACCTCACGATGTTTTCCGCCACCGTTTTGTGAGCAGTGGTGATGAAATAATTTACACAAACTAAAGTGCCTGCTTGAGTTCCAACGCTACACACGGAGCACACACCACAGCTTGGCTCCGTGGACCTTATCGGTTAATAGAGATAAGAGTAACCGTGGAGTTTCTTGCCGGCTCTTCTCAATAGGAAGCGACAAATTGGAACCGTGCACCTAGCTTCTGACGTTTCATAAGTGCCCATGCAGGTTTATGTAAAATAAAATATTTTGATTTTTGAATATGCCTCGGGAATTACTCTAACGTTGCTCCATCGTTTCATATAGGTACAATATTAATTGAAGAGTTGAAGAGAGAATAGTAGAAAAGTTGTCTAGCTTGATACCTATGATCGATACTACTAATACCTACCTACTAATACTTATAATAAGGCTTAAAAGCTTGTTTTTTTGAACGCGATAATCTCTAGAACTGCCAGTAGAATTTGAAGAATTCATTTTGCATTTGTTAGCCCTATTCTTGAGCACGCCTGTAAGAGCCGAATAAAAAGAAAAGTACCTAAGTCAGAAAGATGCGATGCGACGCGGTGGCTTGGGGGGAACAAAAAAAATCACGTAGACAAAGACACGACAGAAGTAGGCGGAAGCTAGTACTTTATAGAAAATATTTTTTTTTTTTTTTTAGTATTTTGCTGAAATATTAACCATTTATTATTTGAGGAATATAAACGACAAGTATCATTAATTATTGGTTTCTGAAATACTGTCAACTAGCCTATTACCCCGGTTGTTTTCCACGTGACGAAAATGGTAAGATTCACTTATTGAACCCTCGTTACCAGAATGAGTGCAATAATAGCGGAGCTCATCGATTTTCCGCTTTAAACAGCCGATTGGCCGAAATTTAATTAGAGACTACCAAAGGTCAACTATGAATTAATAGTGAGCGGCGTTCAGCTACAGTTCTCATAGTGAAGTAGACTAAAGTCAGTTAGGAATTTTAATGAGAACCAGACTTCTTGAAGTTATCGAATAGTAGTAATTAAGTCAATATCTATTCAGCAATTCAATGAGTTTGCAAGGTGTATAAATTTAACATATCTCTAATTTGCATGTAGGTACCTACTTAACTATGTAGGTAGATATTTTACGAAGCAAGAAAGAAAGAGAGAAAAGAAAAAATTATGAATATTTTATTTGAGACACGCATAGGAAATACAAACTAATAGGAAGAACATAATGGTAAAATAATAATAGGTCTTTACCTATGAAATTGCCGTTTTGTATGAAAAAATTTAAACGAATTTTTTTCATGTATTTTTTATTTGTATTAATCGAAGTAATCACCCATGCAATCAATGCATCTTTGCCATCGCAGTGGCAGTTTATTGATGCCCTTCTTAAAGAAATCAGCTGGACGGGAGGCAACAAATTCTTCAAAGGCATTTTGTACTGCCTCTCGGGTATTGAATTTTTTTCCTGCCAAGAAGTTATCCAAATTCTGGAAAAAGTAGTAGTCTGTAGGCGCAAGGTCTGGTGAGTAGGGCGGATGACGGAGAGCTTCCAACCCCAGTTCTTGCAACTTGGAGACCGTCTGCTGTGCAGTATGAGGTCGCGCGTTGTCGTGCAGGAGCAGCGGAGACGAGCGATTGACCAATGCTGGTTGGAGATGTGCCAGCTTCTCCATCATTGTGTTCAGTTCTTCACAGTACACATCTGCAGTAATGCTCACCCCGTTTGGTAAGAAGCTGTGATGAATCACACCGGCGCTAGACCACCAAACAGTGACCATCACTTTTCTAGGGGTAAGTTTTCGTTTAGGGCATTGTTTAGGTGCTGAACCAGGATCCAACCAACTTGCTGAGCGCTTGCGGTTATCAAACAGAATCCATTTTTCATCGCAGGTAACAATGCGGTTCAAAATTCCTTCATTTGTGTGTCTGTTGAGCAGTGCAAGGCACGTCTCGACGCGTACTTTGCGCTGACGATCATTGAGTTCGTGGGGCAACCATTTGTCAAGCTTTTTTACCTTGCCAATTTGACGCAAATGGACCAATATTGTTTTGACGCTAACGTCGAAAGCTGCTGCTAATTCAGCCGTAGATTGTGTAGCATCAGCTTCCACAATCGCCTTTAATTCGTCATTGTCGACCAAAGTCTTCGGACGACCGCGAGGTTCATTTTTCAGGTCGAAATTTCCAGAACGGAAGCGAGCAAACCAATAACAGGTGGTGCGTTGGTTTGTAGTGTTAGCTCCGTAAACGTCGTTGATGTTGCGTGCCGCTTGTGCCGCGTTGCTGCCACGACGGTACTCATATTCCATAATTACTCGAATTTTTAACGTATCCATGATGACGAAAAAGATTGAAATGCGATGAAAATGTAACACTAATCAATAAACAAATGACTACTTTTGGAAAAAAAAATCCATGTTTTTAAAATAAAATTAATTTGAAATTAGAATTCTTACCCAAACAAAAATTATTTTGATTTGAAATGGCCAGTACTGCAAAACGGCAATTTCATAGGTAAAGACCTAATATCAAAAATAAGAAAAGAGTAAAAATAAAAGAGGAGGCCAAAAAGGCTCCTATCTCAGCATAATGCTGCGATATTTGTAAAAAAACAACTACCGCAGCGCTGGTATTAATTACGATAGGGCCCGTTGTAATGCCACGGGCACACTTACGGACATAACAATTCATCCACAAAAGGTGGGGTGGGGTTAGATTTTTTAACTTTTATTATTGTATGTATCACCTCATGTAACTACTCATATTCAAGCAAATAAATTATTTGATTTGATTATAAAAATAGCTTTTATTTGCCATTAACGTCCCACTGCTCTAGACCGAGAGAGAGGTGGAAAGAGAGCAGAGAGGCATTTGCCTGGGCAAAATCCTTAGAGCTGCCAAAGACCATCTTTGTTAAAGGAGTCCAGCTTGCAGCTTGCGTTTGCCATTAAGCAGAACCCACTGAGTCATAAGTTTGGCTCATTGATCGTCTGACATACGGCAGATATGTCCAGCCCAATTCCATTTAAGCATGGCTTTCAGAGTGACATCAGTTATTTTCGTAATGGAACGGATTGTTGTATTTTTAACTACGTCCCATAGCTCTCAGGAAAACCTCAAGCGTGGACCTCTGCTGAATTATCAAACACCATGATTGTTTGAGAACCATATGTGAGAATGGGAAGAATACATACGTCGATGAGTCTTCTCTTGAGCGATAAAGGAAGGTCGCCCTTCAAATAAAATAGACGTTAAAAATAATAAATATACAATTACAATAAATATTACGATCGACCCAGACTCGATGCTCCAACATCGCTTGTCCATGCCACCTACAATTGATTGTCTATGGTCTATGATAACAAACGAAGGGACGAGAGCCCAGGCGATTTAATCACCTCCCAGTGTCAAATTACTTAAAATAAAACAACAACAAAAAAATAACGGAAAAGGACATTCATAGTAATGATTACGAAGCAATGGACGTACAACAATGAATAGCAGCGGAATAAATAATACTTGACAGACGAGTGAATAAAGTTATGACAAGGGCCACTCAGTTGTCCGAAAAATAAATAAATAATGGGATCGGGGTGTGTGCCTGACTGTTTAGTGTGTTATGTCATTAAGTGAGTCGGAGGAAAAAGATTGGCCAACACCAACTGCGTGCTGTCTCAGGGTGAGTTTACTGACCGGTTTCCTTTTATTAACGTAGTAAGTGTTGTTTATACTTATATATAAAAGTACCAACTATTTTTATAGCACGAAGACGAGGTGGCAAGTCGTTCTAGCACCTCTCCGCAGCAAATTTAAAACTACCACAGAATGCAGCTGTTCTGTGTAATGAGGCTAACAAGAGGTACGAAGTACGAAGATGCTCTAGTTTTGATTTTATTAATATCCCGCGATCAAGACAGATTCGTGTATATTTTTTTTTTGTGGTAATGTTGCCTAGTAATCGGCCTAGTACCCAGGTGAAGCTTGCTGCGTGTTGACATTCTCATTAAATTAAGATGGAGTGATGTGAGAGCATGGTGGGAAATTGAAGCAAAATCTTGCACAAGCATTCTGCATCCGATTGATCACCCTTTTACTGAGAATGCACGCCCCATACAGTGTCAGCGTTATTCAGCTTGGATAAAACAAGTGACTCACACAGCATGAGACTGAGACGCATATCCACACTTATGTAGGGACGGACAAGATAAAAGAGCTTGAGTCGGTAGAAGCAGTTGCGAACGGCCTCCAGTATGTGAGTTTCGAAATGCAGCTGCCCGTCAAATACTACCCCAAGACTATGAGCTTCCAGAACCCTCTCCACACCACAGCCATCAATCTTGAGATCCCAAGTCGCAAGAAAGCATTTTGTTCAGGAAATCTCTAGACCCCATCACAATGTACTTGGACTTACTTGTCTACATTATAAAAGGAACCTCAGTACTAAATTTCAGCTTTCTAGGTCCAAGGGTTTGGGCTGGGCGTTGATGAGTCAGTCAGGACTTTTCTTTTTATTTATATAGATAGATGTAATAGTAAAATGTTTATAGTAGATAGTATCGGAAATGTTATGTAGTGTTGAGTTTAGGATAAAAATACGAGGAGTAAATATACAGAAATACATAACGTTAGGTTAGGTTAAATTATAAAGTAAGGTACTGTAAATATTGCAGAAATATAGTCACCCAAGGTGTTTTATTTATTTATTGATAAGGCACTTCAACGACTTATTCACTAAGACAAACACAAACAAAAATCACAAAGGTTTTAGGAATTGTGAATTATTCACTTACAGAAGTGCACAGCACTAGCAGAGTAGTTAAAAAAACGTACAAGATATCGTTAGTTGGATTTCATAAAAAAAATAGAGATAAAAAATTGCAATGTTCCCAACTAAGATCGGAGATACTTAAAAATTAAAAACCGGTCAAGTGCGAGTCGAACTCGTGCGCCGAGGGTTCCGTACCTACCCATTATCCCGCCATAATGAAAACTTGTAAGTACCAAAGTTTACCTTAATTTTGGTACAGTCACGGACTTTAATTGATAAGCCACTTGCCACAGTTCCTATTTTAACCGTGTAATGCAAATCGGGTTTAGTCGGTTATATTCGTACATGTCCAGAGTGACGACCCAAAGTCAACCAATTGCAGGGCTATCAACCGTAACCTAGCAACAATTGTTTTAGCGTAGCGATGGTAACGTTATGATTAGTCATTTCGACATCGGAAAAATTCGCACCCACGATTTTATCCGAACGCGTAGCGTCCAAGAGACGTTCATGACAAATATGATAACTTGCATAAAAACAAAAATAGTTACGGCTACGATTCACCAAAATTCGAAATTTTCGTCTCTGACATTTCAACTGTCACTGTGTTTGGATAGGTTTTCAGAAATAACGAGTATTTAATGAGCTCTTATTCAAAGGAGGTCAGTATCAAATAGATTGGATAAACTTATGAAACAGTGTATTGATTTATCATTGACAATTTATTAGTCAACTTCTATGGATAAGACTATTTCCGATTATAAGTAATTTGTCATCTTGTTTACGAGCATGCGGTTTAAGTTCGTGTTTAATCGTGTAATCTCGTGAATGTATAAAACTGCAAAATTGGAAATATTAATAGTGGCTTATCAATTAAAGTCCGGGACTGTACATACAAGTTTTGGCGAAAATCAAAATTTGCCCATTATCTTTTTATCGTGTTGACTCAGGACCTTTATTTTTATACACCTTCAGGGACTATAGAGAATTTCAACTTGCTAGGTCTACCAGTTCCTGAGAAAATCAGTCGTGACACACGGACAGACAGACGGACAAGAGAGTGATCTTATAAGGGTTCCTTTTATACCTTTTGAGGTACGGAACTCTAAAAACAACCAATAGTCTGACAAAAAAAGGAATGGAAGTTAATACAATTATTAGTAGTAATGGTCGTGTCGTACAGACGACTCGATACTCCGAGTTGGTTAGAATTTTCGATCGGAATTGTCGTAAAGGGTTAGTGAAGATGTCGATGTTATTGGTTCGTGTGGCAATTTTATTGTAGTTTCCCATTAGACGGTTCATGGATTTCACGACTAGATCTAATAGCTTTTTGTCAGGGTACAGCTATACTTAATTGCGTCAGAAGATCGGGAACATTTACAAAACCAATTACAATTTTTTATAGAAGGATTTGATCCGCCACGTCTCTTCGGTGTTCAAGTGGATACATTTTAAAATGACTGAGCCTGATGATGATGATGGGACTCCCTTTTCCGCACGTAGACTCCCATTCGGTCCGTTGTGCGTGGGGATTCTGGCTAACAAAGCCAGCTTAGCTCCGCCCAAAAGCACAGAAGCTTCCTGGGAGCTTCACAGGCTTCGCGGAGCGACCTCACTGTTCCGAGGATTTCTTCACGTTGAGAAGCCACGACTGAGCCTTTGAACGTATGAAAAAGCCCATAGGCAGCTAGGGCTTCTAAAACGAAGGTGAAGCCTCTTTGGATACGTTCAATCCTGTCAACGTGAACGTGGTAAGTAGGGTTCCAAACTAGGGATGTATAGTCCAGTACACTTCTCACTAGAGTATACTTTAGGGGATCCATTGGAAATCCCGACATATTATTTTTACAAAGCCAGACATTTTTTTTTCAGCTTTGGCAGTGATATTGTGTTAAAATATAAAGGTCCGTATAAGTATATATCAAAAATATCATAAGAAATATTCAAAGCGTGAAACTAATGAACAGAAGTGTGACTTTGGATATGTATTTTAATATTTTTACCGACGTAAAAACGGAGGAGGTTCTCAAGTCAACGCGTATATTTTTTTTTAACGTAGGTATAACTACGCATAACTTTTTACAGAGTAGTCCTATTTTGATAATTGTTTTTTTATTGGAAAGGGTATATACCCTGAAGTTGGTCCCACATAAATTTGGAAAAAAAATCTAACCCTAAGGGTAGGAAAACAGGGGATGATTGATTGTTCACTCACAGATTTTAATGCAGAGTTGTGTATTTTTGTAATTTAGTAGATTATAGATATTATGTTCTATCTGTTAAAATTATTGGCCACCAAAATTCTTTGACCATATATTCAAAGAAGATGATGTCTTGTTCAAAAATGCCAATAAAATTAATTTTAGTGGACAGTACTACCACAGCACTCAACCGATTGTGTTCCTGTTACGTTAGTATAACTAAGTTATAGACTGGATTCTTTCAGTAGTAACCTGACGTTTATTCATTGCGAAATGTGGGTGTACTATTATGTGGGTCTACCTCTGCCCAACCCTTTTAGAAAACATGGCGTGATGTTATTTTAATATACTGCTCAACCAATTATTAACAGCCACTGGGTTCAGATATCACACTACTTGATTTGCGATTACAATGAAAACCAATAATTGGGCACTCATAATGCTAGATAATTCTCGACGAACTATTTGCATTGTGAAAGCCCGGAACGGGAGTCTGGTATCGGGATTGATAGTCGGTGTGAGGCTGCATGAAAAGAAAATAAATTCGTCTGAACACAAAATGAAACAAAAAAGCTTTGTTAATCAAACTGTAAAATGGTTTATTTAAAACAATGATAATCATATTTTCTCCAATTTCTTACTTCAATAACTAACCTAATAATATACTGCCCTTATGATGGTATTTTTAAATAACTGTGCTTTTTATTTTTAGCGTACCTTTTTAACCATTTGAAATCGGTACTTAACATTTAAGTGTATGTTTCTTGACTAAACTATCTAGTATCCTGTAAGAGGAATGAACGATACAATAGAATTTGCTCGATACAAAAAATTTCAAAGTTCTATCTATGTTTATATTTTTTTGACCCTCAAGGCGCAACGCTTGTGAGTTATTCAATGTAGTTTTCTATAAAACATCACTATTTTGAAAATCGTTGCGATCTTAATTAAGTGAATTACATAATTGTGTTCATAGAAAAAGTTAGTAGTTAAGCAAGTTAAAGTCATTATTTATTATAATAAGTGTTGAAAAAGAATTTCGACTGTGTCTATTAACGACGACTATACTAATACATATTATAAAGAGGTAAAGTTTGTGAGTTTGTGAGGTTGTAGGGGGTTATCTCTCGATCTACTAAATCGATTTTGAAAATTCTTTTACCAATAGAAAGCCACATTATTTGTGAGTGTCATAGGCTATAATATTATTATATTAACCCGAAAAATTAAAAGACTTAAAAACGGTCGAACGAAAACGTTTCTTACGAACGCTGCCCTAACGATGAGAGATTGGGCACGCCACGATAGCGGCGGTAAGCCCCCTCTTTGAGGAGTGGCTTGAGAGGCGGCATGGCGTCCTCTCCTTCCTCCTGACGCAGGTTCTCACCGGACACGGTTGATTCGGGAGGTTCCTGTTTCAGATAAGACGGGAGAAAACGCCCGGGTGTTTCCAATGCGAAGATTGCCCTCAGGACACGGTGGAGTATATGGTGGAGGTCTGCCCGGCTTGGGCGGAGCACCACCGTGTCCTTGTGGAGGCGATCGGCGGCGGCGATCTCTCGCGTCCGGCCCTGGTGCAGGCCATGGTACGGAGCGAGAGTGAATGGTTAGCCGTCACCTCCTTCTGCGAAACAGTAATGCTCGCGAAGAGGGAGGCGGCGCACGGCGAGTAATGGGTAGCTCGCTGTCCGGTAAGGACCAAGCCCGGGTCGATGGCGCGTTGTGTTCCACGCGCGCCTCAAAGAGATGTCAGCACCAATAGGTGGGGTCCGCAAGGGCCGATGCCTGCCAGGCGTACGGGTTGTTCGAAAGAGATACCGCGGCCCCTGGCACACAGGCAACTGAGGAAACACGGGTGGGTTTTAGTCAGTAAAAGTCTGACACGCCCTCCTGCTCTACCCAGAGCGGGAGAAGTTATTTGATGATTTCCTAATCTCAAAAAAAAACTACTTCCACGCGAACGAAGTCGCGGGCAGAAGCTAGTTTAGAAATAGATTAAAACGTATGATTCGTTTTTAGGTTTGAAATACGTCAACAATATATTAATATGTCAAATACTGTCACTACGAATGAAAGAGCGCAAAAAAGTGAGGTTTTACCTGACAACGGAAAACTCAAAGGAGGGTAATTACAGGCTATGTATGTATGTATATATGATCATCTGTTTCTTCGTAATTCCTTTAATTAATTGCACACCGTATTTGGACAAGCGAAATATCCATAGAGGCGTCCTTTTGTTCCGCGGGGAAGGTTATTATGTCACATAAACGCCAACATCGCAGCTTATAGCAGATGTGCAGTTTTTTTGAAAACATTATTTAATTTGATATAATGAATTTGATATGTTTGGTATCCAATAAAAGTTTTAAAGAGTGATTTCTGAAAACATATTGGTTATCTATAATTTTGCATACATAAACCTCAAATTAGATCAAAACACATCTACCATCTGCCAACCCGTACAGGGCGTGCGGGTTGGTAGATGTCACGTCTTCGATTTTGGTTCTAGGACATGCCGGTTTCCTCACGATGTTTTCCTTCACCGTTTAGAGAGCGGTGGTGATGAAATTATATCCACATAGTAAAGTGGTCTGCCTGTATAAAATCTAAAAATATCGAGCCGTTATTTGCTGCTTTGCAAGGCGTACAATTATTGCTTATACAGTTGGTACCAGGTATACAGGTTAATAGCCTAAATAATTATAAAAATAATGCTAAGTAGAAGTTTTCAATCTTTAGCAATAAAATAAACATAAAGTACCTAAATACTCGAAGTACCTCCACATTAAGGTAACAAAAAATATTAACTAAACATAATAACTAAAGTAAGTATGTAATAAATAAACCTCAGAGAAAAGTATTACGGATGTTATTTTTCTGTAAATATTCAGTTATGGTGTAATATGCTTTATGTACTTATCACGAGCCTAAATAGTGTTTTTTTTTTAAGTACTTAAAGCTTTTGTTTGAAGCTTTTATCTATTTAGGCATTTTGTTAAATATTTTTGTTCATTCGCTTTTATTTTCGTTTATGAAAATACAGTTCACGCATGTTTCATTCTTTGGAGTTCCCAGCTACTCGGATCTAGGTATTGAGTATCGTAGTAGTAATGACGCACCTACCGTCAAGTTTTAAAAATGGTGTCGCAATTTCTATGTAAATGTGCCAAATTATAAACATAATTCGGTCCACTTCAGTACAAGTACCTACTCTACTGCGCACGGGAAGTCCATACATTAATTAGCTATTCAGTGCACAGAAGAGTAAAGCAATTTATTTTTCTCAAGAACGTGAGTACGTTCTTGAGAAAAAATTATTGCTTTACAAAATCTGAGCTTTCAAGATCTTAAATGCCCTTAACTACAATTATTGGCTATCCTCATAAATTGGGGTTAAAAAAGTTAAGTGTTGATTGTTAAAGGTCAAATCGACGCACTATTTGGCTCTTTCACCGTTTTATTATAATACCTAGGAGTATAATACAAAAAAATAACAAAGCTTACCTCCAGAGACCGTTTCGAGTGTGAAGGCATTAAAATTCCATTCTACAGATTGGTTCAGGACACACTGTAACAAAAGCAGAAAACATTATAATCACCCACAAAATCGCTTCTCTAAAATGTCGCGATAGACTAGCTAGCTAGCTGTTTCTGCGCCGCCGTTCGCAATGCATTAGAAAATTGTCGCAAGTGCCGTATTGCCTGACTCAACTGGCTTATTAGTGAACTTGCCCGAATCGGGCGAATTGTCACTTTAAATAATATAATATTTTCAATAGGCTAATCGCAAGAAGTTAATCGAATCGACAAATTCTGAAATACATACTAGGCAACTGGCACGTTTTGTATAAAGTTGGTGATTACCGCGCTCTCTTTAGAAGTTAGGAGTGAGCGATCTGGCGCGCTCTTTTTTAAAGTTAAGAATTAGCGGAGCGGCATGGTGGCCTCCAGCAGACAAGGTGCTTGCGCTGTAGTATCACGAGCCGGACGTAAACATCCATAGGATAGGTCAGAATTTAGCATGGGAATATAAACAAGAGCAGCGTTGCGACCATAGTTGCGAACCTGACCAATGTAAAATGAATTGTGTATCATTGTCGAATACAATGATACACAATTCAGTTAAGTATATTTTGGGAGACTGGTGTCTAAGCTAGGCTCGTGCCCGGCGTTTCAGGACACCAGGAAATAAATTAACTACATGCGAATCGCCTACAAAAAATAATATGTTGTTTAAAGATTTATTCTTCGTTTGGCCCACTGAGTTCTGTGCTACATAAAAGAATCCTGGGTCGTCCCAAACAGTATGCTTCATTCGTTCCAAAATATAATTTAAATTATTTTATTCCTGCTTCGTCCTATTTTATATTCCTTCTACAGGCCATATTTTTTTGTATATTCCAAACTTACCTTTCTGTACAATCGGCAAAAAAGGGTTACGTATTATTAAATCCTAGCTGAATCGGCTAACTTCGTACCGCCTCAAAATCAATAAATGTTGTGTTAACCTTTCAGCAAAACAACTCGAGTCATTGCGCATGATCTCCTACCAAGTTATAACAACCTTATATTATACTTCAAAGGCATAAAACTTTTTCTAGCTGACAAATCGATGTTAGATGTGCTCCTACCGAGTTCTGACAACCTGGTGCTTCGATGGAATAAAGCGTTTTGTAGCTGACACACCCATGGTAGGTGAGCGTACTTCGAAGGCCGTAAGCGTTTTTTGGCTGATAGATTACAGATTCAGACCTGTAATCTATCTTCAGCTGTTCTGTATAGGTATTTCAATTGTAATGATAAGATGATTATTATACCATTTCAGTGATTTTGATTGTGATACTGGATAATAAAGATGATTTATATCTAAATGTTTACAATCGTTTTATTATTGAATATTGTTTTAAAAATTCAAATAAGTACAATTTTTTTTGTTGACTGTACCGTTACAGTGCTTGTAATTTTGTACGAAGCACAACTTCAATAGTAATATGGGACAAACTAAGATTTTATGGAATTTTGGACAACGAAGAATAAATCTTTTTAAAAGTGACGACTCGCACGTTTCGTACGAGATTTTTCGTGCAAGTTGCCGAACAACTACTAGTCAACTACCTTTTCGCAAGATGTATGTAAAGTTGAATCAATGACGATGCAGGTTTCACGTTTCGTGTTTGTTTCGGATTCTTGGCCCATCGTCAATGCCCATTGCATCAGGAAGGAATTTTAATACTTATGAACGACACACGCACACATATGTTTTAGTCTCTGATGTGTGACGGTTCCTCGTGTAAATAACATCTGATAGACAGTAATTATTTTGTTAACGAGGCCAGATTTGGTTAAATTTCACCCAGTAAATAGTAAATCATTATGTGACGGCCAACTCTATTAATATTCTCTACACATGTGACGTCACCTCTTAAAGCGCAAAGTCAGAGAAACAACTATTTATTTCTCAATAGAAATGCTTGGCGAATACAGTTTGAACATGTGCGCGAGCGTCTATGGCTGCAAACTAGCGTGTTAATAAATTAACGATTTCACTAGATTATGTTTAGCAAATGTAGCCAGCAGTTGCCATTATAATGACTACTGTTTATGAGATGACTGATCATATCGTATAAGGCACAGTGACCATTTACGGACGCTAAAAATAAAATCAAGAGCGATAATGTCACACCAAACACGGCATCAGCTCGCATGGGGTTGGACGACGCTCTGTAGAAATTAAAGCAACGACATAAGTTTGATCCACACTGGTTCGTCCTTGCTTCGACTAATTTAAACGCAAAGCGACTAACCATATGTCACAAGAACATACCTACAAATAGTGCGTGAGGACGACTCTTGAATACAAACAAACGACATTTAAATTAGCGGCGGCGCGGCCGCGGCGCTAGAAACAATACGGGTCGTCGTAGCGAAGGACTGCGGAATGACCATGACGGGAGAGACAATAAGTGACGCCGCCACGTTAAACATGGCCATTATGACGGAGATTTACTATGCGTCGCGTACACTTCACGACACGTACTTAATTCTGTCGCAACGCTCTGGGACCTGAGCGAGTAATGCACGTCGCGCTGGGTATGCTTCACGTATCCTATCGCAGCTTCGGATTCCCACGCCAGGCATGAACTTTTTATCGAGATCGTTAGATAAACCGATGCTTGGTAACTATAACCGGATATAAACAACACTTGTGTTTTATGCACTTCTTGTTTTATATGCTGCGTTCGAAAAACTACCCGCGTATGTGAGCAGTCCGCAGTCGCCCGCGCGCACCATCTTTTGGTAGGTACTCACCTGCACCTGTCCTAGCATCAGGTCGTCTAATAATCCCCTGTCGTGAAACAAACATCTTGTGAGAAGTCTTTTCTTGCGTCTTTTGTGCATGGTTAGGAACCGGCCAGGCGATGTCTTCTTCATTTTCATTTCGTAGTTTTCCGGATCTCTTTCCTCCATTGAATCCGTCGCTACATCTGAATCTGTAAAACATAAGAGCATTTAGTATAAAATAAAATAAATTAATCCTGGACTCAAGATTATTTTGTGAGATTGTGGCGGCCAGTGAAGTTTAAACTTCCTCGGAAAAAGTAAACGGAAGACAACGGCGCAATATGGATAATCCAAACGGCCTAGGAGGTGCCCGACAATGAATGATGATATCGACACGAATGTATATCAGGTAACATAGCAGTTTATCAAACACATTGTTTACAAAAGCATTGATAAAAATCCAGTAAAAGCGTTTACGAAGCGCTCTAAATACTGTTACGTTTCTAAGTACCATGCCAATCGATTACAGAATCCTGTGTAACTCGATAAGTGGAAAAGCATTTTTTGAATCACACGACATCGCTTTGGGACTGTGAAAGTTTGTTTGTTCACTAAAGCGGTAAAGGAAAACATCGTGGGAAAATCATTCGAAGACATGTGACATCCACCAACATGCACTGGGCCCGCGAGGTAGATTATAGCCCACTCCCTCTCGAAGATAGGGCCTGTGTCCCAGCAGTGGGAAAATTATAGACTGATTATGATAATGATTAATCGTTTCTTTTGTCTTCCCTATAAAGCAACTGTCAACGGACAGCTCTATAAAAGAGCACAGCAGTGAATCTGAGTGCGCCTACACTCATGAGAGCAGTCGCTAGGTTGGGTATTCACTAACATTTCAACTCTATCAGCCTGCTAAAAGCTATTACAAGTTTGTTTGTTTCGCCAAGAATGGATATATAAAAAGAAACAAGTTCTAATAACAAGAGTTGCTAGTAAAAAATAAAAAGCCATTCCTTTTTTTAGATGCAGATAGCAATGATGGCTTGAAAATTAAGGCAAGGCTTACCGAAAAAATAAGGTTTGGAAGAATAAAATATACTTAAATTTAGTACTTTTATTTTTACAGGTTTATTAAAGCCGACGTTTGTCTCTAACATGGGACAGTAGTTATCATTTTCTAATGCGAGGCTGCACGATCTCTGGAGAAATTGGTAGGACCACAAAGTCTTTGAAAATTTAGAAAATATGGCGCGAAAGACTGTTGCAAGTTCCAAATAAGAACTCTAAACACCAAACACAGCTTCTGATTACTCCTGTCGCGTTTTAGGTACGCATCTGTCAACATCACTCAAAGCTAAAAAAATGTTTAAAGCTTACGCTAAAAGGTTTTAGGGAAATCTATAGTGCTACCAACCGCAACCTATTACAAATTGCACTAGATAAAACATCACTACATACTACATATTGTCCATTGGTTATTATAAATTGCACTAGATAAAACATCACTACATATTGTCCATTGGTTATTATAAATTGCACTAGATAAAACATCACTACATATTGTCCATTGGTTATTATAAATTGCACTAGATAAAACATCACTACATATTGTCCATTGGTTATTATAAATATGGGTACTCGCCGTATGTGTCCAAGAGTGGCCTGCCTACCGGTTTATGAAAATTATTTATCTCTATTAGAGATGGGCCGACTAGCCGACTAGTCAGCTGCATAATGGCTGATTAGTCCGCCAAACCGATCATTGCTTTCGGTTGACTTCGGGTGACATCGGCAATGTTCAAAATGGCATACCTAATTATTGCCAATTGTTTACTATAGAGTTTCTACTTTTTTGTTAGAAGTATTAATTAATTCTACTTTCGGTATTTAATTTCTGAATTTAAGTCCAATTAATTAATGGACCAAACGAAGGGTTCCTACTTCTTCCTATCGTAATTTAGATTGCATAAACTGTAAAACTGGTTCTATAATAAAAAAAATATAACGGTAAAGTTTTCAATTTCATTTCAATCACCCCGTCTTTTAAATTTTTAAGCATAATATTAATACAAGTAAAAAATGGGCCGACTAGTCGGCGGTTTTAGCCGACTAGTCGCCGACTACAAATATGGCCGACTAGTCGGCTTTCCCGACTAGTTGGTACATCACTAATCTCTATGATTTAAATTACATATTTTGTGCAAATTAGGTTATAATCCAATAACATGTCTACGATCTTACAATCACGATCAAAGCGAATCCTTCAAGTTTTTCTCTCGAATCTTTAGTGGCGACACACGGGATGCAGAAATTGAGAGGAGTCATTATACCTCACCTGCCCACAAGTATACACGATGAGCTGTTTTCCATGCCTTTTGCAAACTACCGTTTCAATACAGCGGTTACATAATTAAACGTTTTGAAAAGTATCGCGTTTCCCGGTGATAAGAGTTAGTGTGTTAATCGTCAGAACTCACTTCTAATTTCAGTCAGTTAATACTATATCTGTACTCTGTAGTTAACCGACATTCCAATTGTCCTCTTGAAGTTCTGGTATGAAGCTTGAAGCAGACAGTAGCTTGCTTACAATGTTTAAGCGGCAGCGTCAGCTACCTATCTAAATGGACTTAAAACTTCAGAGCCCTAGTTACAAACAACTGTTTGAATGGCATTAGTCTACATGTTTTTCAGCAGGCCACCACGTTCCCTAACTTGAAATATTGTTAGCTTACAAAATCTAGTTTGCTCCGAGTACAATGCAAGCAGATATAGCACGGTTGGCAATGATGAAAAAATACAACACTGAACAAAACTCCGAAATTTTTGTTCTGTACAGCGAGCTTTTACAAATTATTGTAAAAGTTAAAATGTCAACATTTGCGTAGTTCCTTTTATAATGAATGCAAAGCTCGCCCAACAACATAAAATCACGTTCTAGTGTTTGGTGATGGTAAAATAAATAGTTACAAAATGTGGTATTGATACAGTACCGCGTTGATAAAGTTCGCGGCGTTTATCTGTGGCGATAATAAGGTAATACGAACACAATAGCCGTGTTGTACAATATTTTCGGTGCTAGCGGCGCCGGCGTAATGGAACTGTGTGTAGGTATAAACGAATTAGTCTGGTAAAGTGCTCAACTTTGTAGGTGAAAAATCTGGTAACAATTTTTTTTTCTTTGCGACTACCATTTTATATTGTGTATCGTATCCACAAATTATTTATATTGTATTGTAGTAGATTACTATTAGTTAGTTTTTTTTTTAAGTTTCACATAATATCCCCATTTTCAGATTAATATTACAAAGACGCACGGTTTGCCTTAGTGTTCTATCGTGAAGCAAACGTACTTTTGCGTGCAAAGGCCTAGATTTAATCGATTGCAATTGCTTGATAGGTCGTATACCAAAATGATTTAAGTTTTTTAAACTACATAATTTTCCACTAAGTTTCATTGGTCTTCAAAAATTTTATCTGCAATTTTATACCACAATTTTCACTTTTTTACATTTTCATACCTTTGGTTTTTTTTATATATATCAAAATTAAAAGTTTTATGTAGTTTTCTTCGATCTTCACGCTACACTACGGAACACTACCATATCAAGTTGAATTCCTCTGACGGTAAATAAGAGCTACCTTATCCCTACATTTTCTTATATACGGATAGATTAAAGACAACAGCAGTATGTACGACATTTTGTTCTTTGTCTTCTGATCCCTACTCTGAAGCCTTGCAAAGTTTAATATTTCTCAAGGCAGGTTAGCTGATGCTAACCTGCCTTGAGAAATATTAAACTTTGCACTTTGCGAAATATTTAACTGCAGTTGACTTATAGGTTTGTAGTACAACAGCTGCAATACTTCTTAAGTTTCGGCGATCTAGAATAAGCCCTATGATTTACTAGCAAAGTAATAATAATCGCACGGTTTGCCCTTCAGGCTGAGCTGAGCTTGCCGCGGTTGGTACGTGGATGGGTGACTATCTTAACATACCAATACGGAGGAGGACGGAGGGGCCGTGCTTCGGAAAACACGTCATGCCGTTGGTCCCGGATGTCATTCGTGGATCTTTGACAGTTTTTACCGGTCGCCAGTCTGTCAACCAGTCTTACCATGGGGTATTGTATATCTCAATAACTGGGCTGTGGAGGACAGATTGGTAGACGCTGCATATAAAATACTGGTATTCAGTAGCGTCCGGTCAGACTAGAAGCCGACCCCAACATAGTTAGGAAAGGGCTAGTCAGACAATGTGTACCGTTACTAGTAGACATACGTCAAATCATCACGTGTTTCCCTACTTGATACCACTTTGTTCCAAATGACACACTCAGTACTTTTTACTCGTCTTATAATAACGTAGCTTTTTAAAAGCAACTAATGTGTAGAAAACTAATCATGTTTAGCTAACTAATCTGAATACCTAGTAGTTGTTTCCATTTGAAAATAAATCCGTAACAATAGAACTGATAGAACAAGATTATGAATGTAAAACTGTAGTAAACCTATTAATCTAGTCGGACGTGATATTTTCAGTTTCCTGCAGACTGCCGGGTTTAGTACTAAACTATATTCGGATCTCTTGCTTCATCTGCCGTTTAAAACCAGAATATACTTCATCCCTTTATAAAAGCCGGATTTTATCCAGATAGGAACCTTTGTTATTTTATTTTTATTTTTTGTTGAAAGTTCCGGTTGCGCCTCGTCCGTCATATTTGTCCGTGATAGAAAATCGATAGGGTTCACAAAAGCTTGCTGCATTCGAGAGACACGTGAAAGTATTGTCTCCGGATTTGTGTTGAATCTATATCAACGTAGACGCTCTCTGATCTCTCTGCTCTTGAGACGGCACTGTTATCCTATAAAGTTTTGCGTTGAGATATAAACTCGACAGGCTTTTGTCTTGGTCACGTTGTGATACTAAATACGTAGTAGGTACTAGACATGTGACTATATTTTATAGTAACACTGTACGGAGAGCAAGGTGCTAAAACTTTACGGACCGTTATTGGTTTATTTGTTTAATAAGACTTGTATTTTTACCAATAATGACCTTATAGCTTTGCATAGTAGACCCTTCCTTTTGCAAGTAGCTACCACAGGTAAAATAAGCTTACGAATCTATTTACATGCCCAGTTCAGCAAAAAAATATATGCTACCATTGGTCAACTAAACGACTAGTTTTTAACCGATTTCAAAAACAAGGAGGTTATCAATTCGACGTGTATTTTTTTTTGTTTTTATATGTATGTTTTGGAACTTAACTCCGTTATATATAGACGGATTAGAAAAATATTTTTTTGTTCGAAAGGGGTTTATTCCGAAATGGTCCCATTTAAATTTCATATAGATCTGATGATGCGTTTCGGAGACAGATAACGGAACTCTTAAAATTTTTTACAGCAAATCAACCGCGATTGCTGCTATCGCATAAATATACATTGTTTTGACCCCCAGGGATGATGAAATTTTGAATTGGTGTGGGGTAGGTAGTACTATAGCTTATAAGTTAAAAATAAAAACTTTTTCCAAAAAATAAACCAACTGACTTCCGGAAAAACTACAAAGTGAAAAATTACTTTAATTTCGGAAGACGGTGACAAAAAAATAAAATACATATCCTAGGTCACCGACTTCCGAAATTAAAGTTATTTTTCACTTTGTAGTGTTTTCCGAAAGTCGGATGTTTAAAAAAAAAAAGTTTTCTTGTTTATAGGAACCGAGAATTAGTATGCTAGAACATGGTCCAATGTGCACATTAATAATTGGTAATATACAGTACATAATATATTATACAGCCATATATTATCTCTAACAAGCTCAATTTCTTACATGGTCTTCTCCCGTAGTTGCTAGCCATCTCCTAGAGATGTGAGAGGAAGGCTTCTTACAGTACCTAGATCTTGACAAAAGTCACAATCTTAAGTATCCAAGTCAAAAGACATCCATTTAGTCCATTCCCAATATTCATAATTATTAAAAAAAGAAAATACATTCGATTTTCTATTTTCATGAAGGTCGGTAAGATCAAATATTTAAGCAGCCAAAAAAACTTCCATTACTTTTCTGAGCATTCTGAACTCACGAAATATACATCAGAATGGAAGCCAGCCTGCATCTTCAATATAAAAAGTTCCCAGATAGACGGCTTACTTAACTTCAGTGTCGCTCACTATACCAATATATTGCTGACCTTTCGAAACTCTGCCTGCATAGAAAAGATTTTAAGACCTAGACATAAAAGGGGCTTCTATACCGGTCTATTACATGACCTTAGTAGGTAGGATCAATCTTGGTAGGATTTAATCAAATTAGTGCATCGTTATCGTCAGTAAAGAGGCTTTCTGTAAAGCAACGTTATATCTGACTAATACGACGTCAAAGAAGATATTTTAACACTCAAAGGGATTTGATTTCATGTAAGTTGGCTTAAGTATATTTTGAAGTATTAGTCCAAGTAATATTTAAGTACTACTTATTTTTTTTAGTATATTTTAATTTAGAAAGGAGACCGCCCGCCTTCCGTTCTTAGTATTTATTCTTTCAAGATAAATACGATATAAAATGCAATTTAAAGTTATTAACAATTGTTTTCATGTAATATTTGAGAATTTGTTGCCCATCAATCATCCATATAGGTAGGTACCAACATGAATGTCCTCGTCACATGCTACAACTAAGAAACCAAAGAAAAGGGTGTATCTTTAAAGCCTAGGTTCTGTTGACGTAGTACTCTTCAACATCAGTACTTACTTAGTTCTAACATATTTTCACAAACAAACTACAAAGCAAAATACTAATAAAAATACAAAAGTCGAGGTACACAAACTACTTAAAACTCACAACGTGCATAAACAAAACACGCTACTTCTTTTGGAATTACTACTACGGCGTAATTGATTTGCGGAATTGCAGCTATGCCAAACGGTCTTAGCATTTTCACGCTGCAGGTTTTCAGATACCAACAGCTTTGATTTATTATCGAAAGATAAAATCAAATGCCTTTAATGACGTAGCTGGCACAGCCACATATTCGATCTACGCAAATTAACTAATACATGCATGGCTCACAGAAGCCTGAACCTGAAAAAGTTGTCAAAAAAGTAACTAGGCAGGCATATAAAAACACACATTAGTGAGTAACATTCATATTTATCCAGAGTTTACTCACGTAGATAATGTAGGTGGGACCCCCGTGTGTACCTCAACCACGAGGACTTAAGCAGTGAGAGCCTAGACGAGCTTGGCGAAGACTGGCGGGACGACCGCCGAGATGACCTTGGCGAAGACTGGCGGGACGACCGCCGAGATGACCATGGCGAGGTCTTTGGGGATGTCCGCCTGGATGACAACGGAGAAGCCCGCGGAGACGTTTGGCGGGACGTCTGTGGAGAAGTCCGCGGAGACGATTTCCGGGACGTCTGTGGTGAAGACTGCGGGCTTGCCGGTAGGGACGTCCACCGGGACGACCCCGGTGAAGTCAGCCGGGATGCCCGCTGGGAAGGTCGCGGAGACGTCTTCAGGGACGCTTTTCGGGATGGTCGCGGGGACGTCTGTTCAGATGGTAGCGGGGACGTCTTGAGAGAAGCCTTCCGCGATGGTTGCGGGGACCTCTTTCGGGGTGCCTGCCGTTTTTGCGGAGATGTTCGTGGGGACGCCTGTCGGGAAGGTCGCGGAGACGTTTGCGGGGTCTCCTGCCGCGATGACGTCTTTCGGGACGCGCTTCGACATATTGGCGGAGACGTCTTCCGGGACGCATGTCGGGATGGTCGCGGGGACGTCCTCGGGGACACCCGTGGAGATGTTCGCGGGGACGTCCTCGGGGACGTCCGTCGGGATGATAGTGGAGTAGATCGTGGGGACGCCTGCCGTGAAGGGAGCGGAGACGTCCGCGGGCTGGCCCCCGGGCTGGATTGTGGGCTCACCCGCGGCGTCTTGCGGCATCGACGGCAGAGACCTATAACAATAATGAATAATGAGTCCTTGCATTTCAAGGGAAGTAGCAGTCAACTGGCATCGCTCGTTGTATTGTTATTTAATATAGTCACTTAAAACTCAATTGCGCTGGTGCGGGCTATTGGTGGGTTGCGCAGTTGAATAATAAGTTAATCTTATCACTCGAGTCTTGAGACATTTGTGACATAGTTAGCAATGCCGCTACCAGTTTACTCTTGTTTTCAAGAAATTGAAATGATCTTAATAATAACAAATCGATAACCGTACTTAATCAGGTTGTGTCAAGAGATCGAATATTTAGCAGTATTTCCAATATTGGTGTTCCACCATTATTCTAGAAACGAGAAACGCAAAGCGTCCCAGCGGCAAAGCCCTATCGCAAGGGGAGCCCGTACAAAATACTACACAGTTTTCAATTAAACAGACTTCCGTGAAGCTGTAAGCAGCTTTGCGACAACTTGAGCAACATTTGGATTCATTATTTAAAAAAATTCGTTGTTTGGGGATGAACATTCGCATTTTCAGAAGTTCTTGTCCTTAATTTAAAATTGAGGACGTTTATCAACCATTTTATTTATTTTAAAAGCCTACTATTTCTTTTAAGCCTTGTTAGAACAAGCCCAATATGAAATTTTAGTTCTCAACCTTTAGTAATAAGTTACGAGTTGCAAACATATTATCTACCGACATCAATCAACGGCCCTCAATGTTTGAACTTTTATTAAATAAGTAAGGCCTATTTTTTTAAACCTGTACCCAAACCAACCTTTACAAAAACCTACCACGAAGAGAATTCTATACAATCCTAGTCTCTGAGTTAATTAAATATAATATTGAAATCCTCTTCTCTGATTACAAGGTATACACAAACAACTGCTAACTCCAAGCTTTGATTAAACAGTTAATAAATGGACCAGAGTCATATTCCTGCAGCCTAATTACGTAACGTATTAACTTTCTGATTGCGATTCCGAAACAAAGCAAACTACATTCGGAAGCGTTTTCCATAATCAGAATTGTGTAATTAAAATGAATCAAATTCTGCCTAATTTTATAGGGAAGTTACTAAAATCTCTTCCAATGTATTACGTTTAAGCGTTTTGTTTCATCACATATAAACTATCCGCTTCCGAATATTTTTCTATAAATTAATATTGTTTTAATTACAACTAGTGAGACCACCAGCTGTAATTAAAACAATATTAATTTATAGAAAAAATTACGTTTTTTAGGCAATCTTTGTATACATATTTTCATTTATAAGCAATAGTACACACTATTGCTCATAAATGAAAATATACTGTGATTGCCTAAAAAACGTAAAACGTATTTACCTATATAACACTTTCTACTAAAACTTCTAAAAAAAACTACCATAATCTGTGGCCATAGAAAAAAACGTAGAAAAAGAAGTGTTGTCAACTTAGTGAGATTTCCGCTACAAACTGGGGGTTTGGACACCCCAACTAGCAGACTAAATTTTGCTTTTAGCGGCTGGTAGTTATGTTTTGGTTAGTCTAATTTAGTTTGTGAAAAACAAAACAATCAACTACTAAAGCTTAAACTTGAGAAATTGTTATAATAACAAGCTAATGGCATTTTTTTTTTACTGTTTGCATGAAACCTGTGTTAGTAACTTTACGATTAATTTCTTTAAAATGCCGCAATCACTTTGTATTCAAACGCTAATATGGAAAGACTGTTCAGCGTGACAAATATAGTGTAGTCACACACAGGCTGTCCGTGTCGAGATCGAAAAACAACGTCATTTCGACATAATTAAACCCATGGAAACATACTTCAAAAATAAAATTAAATCAACCGTTAAGCCATTATTGTGTATCTAACAAACATCCAAACATTTTCGCTTACTTTTTCAGTAATTATTTTGTGATAATCTATAGTAGGTACCTGTAATGATGTAAAAAAAAAATTATGATTATGACATAAAAGTTTTATTTTCATTCTCAAATCTTCAACTGGACCTCCAAAACGATGACCGAACTTCAGCAATAGGAATATGAATAAAATTAATAAATTACGAGTAATCTATAATTTTTAGTTTTTTGAAGAACCGCCGCTAGTGGAGTCGGGAAAAAGTTTGCAACACTGAGTAAAAAACCATAAAATGCCATTTTGTTTGTTTTTCCTTGAATTTTGTTTTAAATTAATAGTTGTTTAATGTTTTTCAATATATTATCTACTAAATTATATTTACTTTTCGCATACAAAGACATGGGCCTATGATAAGCAGTCTCGGAATATTTTTAGTGGTTTCTGCACAGAACACGTAATTGGCAAGGAATAGGGCTTGTACTGGCTGCACTACAACTTAGGCTGTTTTGCTCAATAGCGAAAAGGACGAACCAGTAAACCATAAGTCAATATAAGTACAACAAGTAAGTAAGCCTATATAAACAGGAATTACGTGTGTAGGAGTGATTATTGTAGTTGAGGTACATTATTGGTCAATTTACATACGGACAATCATTTCCTTTCTGTGTAGACTTCTGTAACTTACTTGAGGTTCACAATTTATTGTGGTATAATGACCATGTCCGTCAACCTCACATTCTAACAACTGAGATATTGTTATTTGATATTTTTGTATTTTTGTGTGTCATAATTGTATCGGCATCTAAATAAGAAGCAGATACAATTACAAACTATAATAACCACTAACCAAATAACAACTGAAAACAAAACATTAATTATTATAATACTTTCGCAGACGATACTAGAGCTACTAACTTCAATATAATATTGACCTATGGGGGATTTTCCTACAAAGAATTTGGTGGCAAGGCTGGACATGAAAACCAAGCTTCTGTATTAATCATTGGATGTGAGCTTTTAACAGCTTTTTAAGCATCAAGCAGCAACTCATATACTTATGAATGTATTTTTCTTTGGGCGAGCTTTATACATAAATGTAATCACATCATACATTTTATGTGTATCTAATTTTTACCATGCTAATTTAGTATTATGTTAAATAAAGCAATAGCCATGGGCTGATTACGGCCTTAGTTTGCGCCATAATTAAGTACTTTATTTGAGCAGAAAAAAAAATGATTTTGTTTTAAAATTGCAGGAGAGTCCTATGTAGATATGAAAGCAGCATGAATGATGTTGGCTGTTGCCATTTGCTTCGGCCACAGCTGCTATCTACTTCTGACATCACTGTTACCGCTACTGCAACTACTTCAGTTTTCAAGCTGTTCAAGTGCAAAAGTAGAAACTGAAGATAGTTCATAAAACATAATAAGTTTATACAAGAAAACCGCTGACTAGTTTTGCTCAATAGCAATATAAACGTAAATGTGTACTTACTTGTTTTTTTTTTTTTGTGGGTGGGCAATCTTCAAATAACTTCTCCCGCTCTGGGTGGAGCAGGAGGGCGTGTCAGACTTTTACTGACTAAAACCCACCCGTGTTCCCTCAGTTGCCTGTGTGCCAGGGGCGACGGTATCTCTTTCGAACAACCCGCACCCTTGGCAGGCAACGGCCCATGCGGTACCCACCAGTTGGTGTTGACATATCTTTGAGACGCGCGTGGAACACAACGCGCCGTCGACCCGGGCTTGGTCCTTACCAGACAGCGAACTACCCATTACTCGCCGCCCGCAAGCCCGCGCTTACGGTGGCCGGTCAACAGCAATATAAACTTAAATATGTACTTACTTGCGTAAACTTTAATACTTACAAAGTGTTTTAATTATGAACTAAAAATAACTTGTAATGAAATGCATATTTAAGCATTGAATATGTTTTTTTTTTTTTAATAAAGACAAGTAAGTGATCATTATAGTGATACTATTTAGAAAATAGCAGTGTTTAGCTAAATTGACATTTATTTGGTACATAAAGGTAAATAGATCAAATATATAATGGTTAACAAAAAAAAAAACTACTTTATTTATATAATTTCGACCCTCTGACGATAGCATTTGTTCACATTTCACATGAAATCGTTGGCTATGAGGCAAAGGAAATTGGAACAAGTATATTGTATAGACTAGTGGATTTTGGCAAGTTTGGGCTTATGTTTTCCTGTGGAAGTCATCATTTATAATTTAAATACACCTCGGTAATGTTGTTGTGAGCTCATGAGAGAAAGTTTAAATTTTTTGTTTGTTATAGTTGAGCCACCTGACAGATAAAAAAAGAACTTAAAGTACATCCTCGTCATATTCCACCATCCATTACTCATTCAGTGGTAGAACCTACCACAGGGTAGGTTTTTCTATAACCGCTCTCCTCTGGTAGTGTCTTCACTAACTTTAAAACGAAGTTACATCTTGATGCTCCAGCGCAGTCTATAAACTTGCGACCATAGAGTCGACCTATTCAACGTAGCATTCACCTACTCAGTCCTAGTTCCTCGCCTCACTATATGTAGTGTGCCGGAAATCGCCACTAAACAGAACTGTGACACCACCCATTATGTCTTTGTTGCTGCGGAAGCCTTGTCCTGGCGTGCCTTGGGTGGCTACCAAGAAGCAGTGTGGTAGCGATTCCGATAAACACGATCGTGATTGCGATTTTGTCTTGCTCCGAACGTTTTTCTACTTTTTTCAAACTGTATTTTAATTTTAGCTTTGTTAATTTATTAATATATAAACATCAGCCTATAATGGTCCACTGTTAGGACATAGGCCTCCTCTCTGTGAGAGGGAGTGGGCCGTGAACCATCACGCGGGCCTATTGCGTGATGGTAGATGTCACATGTCTTCCAAGTTTTGGTTCTAGAACATGCTGGTTTCCTCACGATGTTTCCCTTCATTGTTTTGAGAGCAGTGGTGATGAAATAATGCATATAAAGTAAAGGACCAGTGAAGCGGACGACACGGGCGCGTCCAGCACCACACCCCATATTGTTGTCGTGCACTTCCTACTATCTGAGTCGAGTGATTCCACTGGCGGCACACGTCACCACGCACCCCTGAATGTAATATCCGTGTTTTAGTACAATACATAAGGACCTCGGGGAGAGACAGTTAGCGGTGAGGAGGCCATGTTGAAAGTTTTCAGCAGATGTTGGCTTCTTTTTAGTTGTTACCTCTTCGGAGGCTGCGTTGCGACTGATCAAGTGGTGTTTTTTTTGGGGGGATTGGCCTATTGCAGGTCAATCTAGGAGGTTGTCGGCTGCATAACCAGACTTGCCTGTAGTTGTCTCCATATATTAAGGCCTCCAGTCAAGGCTTACAACCTTCAAACAAAGCGACTACACGCTATGGGCATCCTGTAGAGTATGGGTCTTGGCTTTGGCGTCACTAGGGTGTGGGGGGGGGGGGCAGCAAAGCGTGAGCTGGGTCGGAATTAATAATTAAGGATGAAATAAAGGCTACAGGTTCAACAGCGCGGGCTGGTTTGAGCAAGGGTCGGGACTTGGGACATCTGCTGGTGGACTTGCTACTCCCGTGGAGAAGTGTTGTAGCTTCGTCGGGAATGGTTAGGATATGCCATGGCCGGCGAATCCTACTAATGCGGGGCCCACCTGCATTAATAGCATTCGATGTCCGTGTGGCAGTCGGCTGCCGCGATCAGGGGATTGAGGTGCTTTATAGAAGAGTCGACCAAGTGCCGACTAATAAATAACCTTCCTTAATGATTTAAAACACCAACATCGAACATATCTACACGTTATATTTTTTTTTAGAAAATAAGTAAACTCCAAATACTGTAGTTGGTCCTTTTACCCTTAAACTAATCTTTTAATAACTTCGAAATCAGTGGTCCGATTTACATGATCCCAACTGGAATATCCGTTTTATACTTAAAACTCGACTCTTTGAAGCTGAAATTATAAAAATGTGTGCATAAACAAAAAAACACATTTTCAAGTTACGTAATTATACGGTTATACTTATGTTACAAAAAATATCTTAAACACTCACTTTAATCACTCTTAATAGATTTTAAAATGAAAACGATTTGCTTATCATAGCTAGATAGACTAATTTAAAAGCATAAACATCGAATTAGGCAAAATCTTTATAAATTCTCTTTGGTTTCATAGAAAACTATTCTGATCCAAGACTCGATATTCATTGAGAAACTCCCGTTACTTCTAAAAAAAATACCAATCTTGGGAATCGAACTAACAACTACAGGTTCGCAAAGGTATCGTCTGACCGCTTAGTTATTTTACTTTGTCGAAAGTTAGCTAAATAGCCGTTTTAAAACTCTGTCATGATTGACTGCTTAGCTCTTAGAAAGGTATAGCAGGATGTTAATCATACCTGTAAATATCTGCTTTGTTCCCTTTAATCCCAGTGAAGTAATGGAATAATTCAACTGTTGTACACTAGTATTTGTGTTCGCTCTCATCTAGTCTCATTTCCTACGTAATTGTATAGCAAGATTCTATATTATAATGTTTCTATATGATTCTGTATTATAATGTTGCCAGATGAAATAAGTTATTCGATTAACCGAATTTATAATCATATATTAATTCTATTTACACAAATAAGATATTAAATACACATAGAAATAAAAACAATACAAAATGATTCAGTGTTTTCTTCTGGAAAGTTACTTTTTAAATAATGGTTACCCAGTGACACAAGAACAAACCAGAGTTTCTAAAACGTCGTACAAATAAATTGATATTATTTATATCGATTTTACAATCGATCATCATATTTTATTAGATAGGCTTTTGCTGTAATTATTATTCCATTAGTATTCTATAACGACTTTGGCTACGTATAAAATATTTTGACGAATATTACTTTGACGAACGACACACGCATTTCTTACAATCTTGTCTACTCGGCTTACCCCAGGCTCATCTACTCCGGATTTCGAAGTAAGATACAATGTACTCATTGTATTTTCAGCGTCTACAATTCTAGTCCGCAATAAAATCTGATAATTCTTTTTTAAGTATAATGTGAGAGCTCGATGTAAGAACAACTTACAATGAAGCAACAACTGTTTTTGTACAAAACAATAACACCCTATTTTTTTCTACCATGGAGCAGTGTCAAACATTTTAGTTTTTTTGAAATGGTAGTAATATCTAATTGAAATAATGCAGTAATCGCTACTGTAACGTCACGCCCGACTTTCTATGAACTTTCGCTTGTCTCCTTTTAGAATCGCTTTTTCTCAGTATTGGTGAATCTTAGGGGAAAAAGTGTAAGGACAAATTATTGTAGATAATTGCATGATCTCTAATTTTTGTCTGAGCTATTTTTATCATAAAACTAACCGTTTCGCTTAAAAAGCCAAAAATAAAAAATATTTTTGCGTACCTTTGATTTTTTTTTGCGCTTATGGTATAAAAGGGGACTTTTCACAATTTCATTACAATGGTATCCTTAACATTCATATAAAAAAAACAGCTTCTTGGGAATTTATGCAAGGGTACCCCTATTTTTCGGGCAAACTTGACCGGGCTAATTTAGAAAGGAACTAAAAGGAACGACCGTGTTAGCCATGAAACGAAAATGCGCGGACTCTCTACACTAAGTATATGTTGTTAAGTTTAGTATGATTGCTAGACTTAAAGGGGCGTTAGTCTATAAACTTTTATACATAAATAATGGAGCACATTTTATATGATATCAAAAACAATATTAAAACATTAAAGACCGACGGGAATACACAGTTTGTGTCTAGAAATTCAACCTCAGTTAGAGAATGAAAAGTTATCTCTGCGTATATTGAGGCCCATTTTTGACCATTCTAACGTGAACTACGTACTTGCTAGTGATGTGCCGGATCATTAAAAATGTAGATCCGCAGATACGGATCCGGATACGGATAATTAGCATCTAGATCCACGGATACGGATCTTAACTTACGGACGGATCTTTTTTCTCCCGCGGATATTCGCGGATACGGATATCCGGAAACTCAGTAGCACTTACTTTTTTTTTAGTTTTTCTGCATAATTTTAAATTAATTATTGCATATGAATAAATAAATAAATAAATATTAATTATTTTGTTCTACATAAGGAATGTTATGTATTATCTATGATCTGTCATTTTAATGTTTGTTTGTTTATATGAGTTTGACCACTATTTTTATATTTTAATGACAATTTTAATGTAGGTATAATGTAATAATTTAATGTTTTAATGAAAATTTGAATTTTAATCATTTTATTTAATGACAGTGTAATAATTAAGTTAATGTTTAAATGAGAATTGAAATTTTAACAATTTTATATACTTAATGAAAATGTTTGCATGCCGAATGGTGAAATATGGCAGAACTCTTTATTGTGATACCTACAACTACTTATGCATTACCCATATTTGCAAATAAATTCTATTCTATTCTTACTTATCAATACTTAAACGTTCGCAGTTTCGTCCAGTACAATGGTGATCTTTGTCTAGGGACGGACTGTCACTAATTAAATCATCCTAATTATCCTACCTATTGAATAACACATCACTTAATAAAAAATAATTAAAAGCTCGGAAGCCAAAATTTAACAAAGAGTTACATAACAGACGGGAAACTTAAAAAAAAATACTTTACATCGTTGTTTGGTCAGCCTATCGGCCACCATCTATAATTTACCTCTCTCTTTCATATTCCAATATTGAATTGAAAACATACGTCAGTCGCGTTAATTGCATTTTTAAGACTGAAATATTTGTGTTTATTGTCGAACTTGTTTGTGTTTTGGCCGACGTGGATTAATATTGTAGGCATAACGAACTGTAGCCAGTGATTTATTCACATGCCAAAGGAAATTAATTTCTCGAACCACTCGTTTGAATCAGTCGAGTCACTCCCTGTGGAGTCCGACTCGCTGCCACAAAGCTGGTGGCTTATATTCTTAAAATATGCATTAACCCGTTCTTCAATAGTTCGTGCCGATACGACAGAAGAGGGGCGTTGATTGTAGACAATTAATTTTGTGCATCTCTGTAAAACGCACTGGGAAGAAATTACAATTCTAAGCGTAATGTTATTTCAACGGTTGAAGCAGTTAATTCTCTACCAGTTATTTAGTACCAGAACTGTTGTACATAAAAGTATAGATACTTCTCTACGGAGTTAAGTGAAAAGTTGAGAGCCACTCAAAGCTCTAAAATATGACCCAATTCATTGTTTAAATTTTATACAAACTGTAAATAGAGTTTCACGATGACCAGTCTCGTTCACCGTCAGAATTAATTAGCGTTACAAAGAAAATTTCTTTGTAACGCTGACCAGACGAAAATATTCTTTTATGTTTTCAAAATAGACCTTGTAGTCCAATAACTTTTATATGTCCAACACATGGTCAGCTATGAAACTGTATCAAACGTTTTGTAAAGCCGATTACACACGCAGACAGCGAGAAATGTTTAACAAGCTTTTGCTGCAATTGGTCCTAAAATCCGATAAGCTTATGAATTATAGCAACAAAGTATTATAAGCGGAACATAGATCATAGCAACTAAGGTTTAGGAAGTCCCGACAGACTCAAAGTCCCGGAAAGTCGGGAAACGAAACAACCCACGATCAAAGTACAGGGATGTCCCGGGAATTCGAGACTAATCAGAATAAAATTAGAATCAAGTCAATTTTGGCCCATATTTTCAATAAAAAACCATTTGTTTGTGATTTCTGTTATAATGACACCGGACAAGGTTAAAAAATTTCCGTTTTATTGTAGGTACTTAAGCTTTGTAAAGTAGTTGCAAACTTTCAGTATGTTTCCGGTTGTTTCAAACATCTGAAACTCCTTTTTTGAATGTAGCTTCTATTTTTGACCGATTTTTTTGATTGACTTAACTTAGAAAATACTATTCGGGTTCGTTATGTACTGTCGAGCTACTGGTACTAGGTTCGACGTACATTGTTTCCAAATCTAGCGTTTGGACCCGACGGCCATTTTCCAAGTATAGGTACAATTCAGTTCTTCCGCATATGCAATAAGCTGTTTTAATCAAATTCGTAGTAACGAAAAACCATATTTTGAGACTGTAATACGTGGTAGCCAGTGCCTCGAGTCTCGAATCGCAAGTCTCGGGACCCAAAACAATAAAATTTAATTTGCAAAATATCCCGGGACTACGAAGACGTCCCGGCTCAAACATGAATAGCAACGTCATTTAGTAAGTGGATTGGCGGCTGACACAGTTTAGGGCAATGAACAAATCTGTAGCCAAATGGATGGCTCTGAAACCGACTGCAAGAGTGTATGGGATCGCGTACCAGTTTGGTGGATACCGAAATTGACACAGAACTGTTTAAGTACTAGCACAAAATAAACTATGGAGACGAAAATCATTACATCAGCATTACCTACTTCTTGCAGTTATTGACTTACATGCATTTCTGTCTCTATTTTCATTCAAAACAGTTCAGTTGTTACGAATAGATGACGAAAAAAGATTACAAAAAAACACTTTAATTCGCATGAATGACCCATGCGTAAGTACTTAATACGTGAGTTTTAATAGGAAGTAATAAATTTTAGCTTAAGAACTACCCACGTGTCGTGATATTATATTAAAATATCTCTCTAATCAAATTATCGTTAATTGGCGAACAATCTCGCGATAATTTCGTGTTAATTGATAACAATCATGTTTATTATAGCGGATTTACTTATTTTACATGATCATGAATGATTTGATTAAAAATGATGGAAATGTTACGTTTCCCCTTTCCATTTTTAGCCTTTTTATATACATATAAAAATAAATAAGACTTCCTTTTGTCGACTTATAAAAACGAATAAAAGTTTTCTATGCCGTCGCTAGAGCAGTGGTGACCTATTGGTAACGGCCGCGACGTACGAGGTGTAGTTCGTAGGTTTGAACCCATGCAGGCACCTTACTTAGTGTACATTATTTCACCACCATTACTCTCAAAACGGTGAGAGAAAACTTCGTGAACTTCGTGTCCTAGAATAAAAAACAATATAAACATGCGACATCTCCAACCCGCAATGGGCCCGCCTGGGGGCTTACTCTTGAAACTAATTTTAATTCCAATCTAAAGCCAATACAATTTCAATGTCAATTTTGCAGTCACGTGATTCGGTACTCTTGAAAACAATAGTGTCAACATTGGATTGAAATTGGGATTGCCCCGCGATTATTTTATTACACGTGAAGTTAGCTACGTTATGGGCCGTTTTTTTTTTGAGGTTCGGAAATCGTCAAATCTCTTCTCCCACTCTGAGTGGAGCAGGCGTGTCAGACTTTTACTGACTAAAACCTACCCGTGTTCCCTCAGTTGCCTGTGTGCCAGGGGCCACGGTATCGCTTTCGAACAACCTGCACCCCTGGCAGGGTCGTAATAGTGTTGCTCGACTTATTACGATAAACCGGTAATAGCGAATTAAAATGCTTTATCCTTTAAATAACGCGGCTAATAAATAAATATAATATAAATAGTTGCTTAATTGAGTAATTACCTATAGCGTAAATAGTTCATTTGGGCGTAAGAAAATGATTAAAATCATAAAATTAACCATGACTTTGGCTGCATGCGGTAATACCGCTGCCTTTTTAGTAAGAAATACCTAATGGCGTGATCAGCACCCGCACTCGCCCTGGGACTTCTCTCACTATAGCTGACGTGCGCTCCCTACTTACTGAGCCCAGCGACTCTGCTGGCGGCGCACGTCACCACACACCCCTGAATGCGTAACATTGGTAGTACAAACCACAAGGACCTCGGGGAGACGGGGACTCGAAGAGGAGACAAAATAAAAAAAACTTCTTCATGTTTCAAGTCTTGCCCGCGTATTTCGGCTAGTTTCTTCCTTTTGATGTAGCCTCTTCGGTGGCTGAGCTGCGACTGACTAGTGCCGTTTTTACACGCTTTATATTAGCCTCACTTGTATGTTTGTTTGTTGGTTTGTTTGTTTGTATGTAACAGACTCCTTTGAGTGCGATTTTGACCCACTAGTTAGCAGTTAGCAGAACTAAAAAATAGAAAATAAATAATAGTTTAAAAAACTAAAAAACACGCTTTAAAAACCAAACTAAAAAAGGACAAAATAATTTAATTCAATTAAAAAGCGTGGGGTGCTTGACATTAATTGATTATAAAAATACCTCAAAAAGCACCCCACGCTTTTTAATTGAATTAAATTATTTTCTCGTTTTTTAGTTTGGTTTTTAAAGCGTGTTTTTCAGTTTTTTAAACTATTATTTTATAATGACATCTCGCAAGCAACCTAGGAGGTTGTCGGTTGCTAGATCGGACCTGTCTGTGGTAACCTTAATAAATTAAGGCTTCCAGCCAGGGCTTAAAAACTTAAACTATAGCGACTGCTCGCTAAGGCCAGCCCCTGTATGGTACGGACCTCGGCTTAGGGCATCGCTGGTACATGGCAGAAAGGGACCGACTGGATCGGACTGATTGACTAATGCCGACTGATTGGCTAATAGCACATCTTTTGTACCGGCCACCTTTAGGTACCTACCTTACAGAGGTTTAAAATTTTTGAGACCGTGTGTAATTTTTACTAAGCCGAAATATTTCTAAATTATTTCACGCATTACAATTTTTTTTTTGTCTGTATTAATAATACAAATATTCTAGAACAAAAACAACTAATTGCGTAACTCGCGACTCATCATAATTTGTTTCGTTTTGAAACAGATGGCTAAACCATTGCTTCATATGTTCGAAAAATGCGTCTGCTCAACAACATAAATAACGCAATGAATATTGTTGAACTGTCATAATGAAACCTATTATGATTTATGTGCGTGTTACGCAATTAGGGTGCTGATTTATTACGAACATTTTAAAACACAAAATAGCCATATCGGTCCAGCCGCTTTCTTGATGCGCGATTACCAACGAACAACATTCCATTTTTATTAAGTAAACCAATACCTACAGCAATACGAATCAAATAAATTCAGCGTACCTACGTTAAACTGAAATACAAAGCGATATACAAACAATGCAATATATATACATGTCAGCGCTGACCTGGAACAGATTTGTCACAAACAATTATTGAAAGCGCCCTCGTACCGGTCCTGTAGTACCTATTGCTTCTGGAGTACCTACCTACCTACGTCACCAGCGCGCTGCATGTCGGTACGTATTACGTGGTAGTTGTCTCGTCATTAATGTGTGTTTGGCCAGTTTATTTAAAGGCGGAGGATTTTTCATGTTTTGCGTTTTACAAAAACTACAAAACATTTTATCTGCATAGGGATCGTACGTAACCCGTAACTGTAGCAGTGAGTGAGTAGATAGTACTGTAGGAGCCTTACGGTCTTCTGTGCCTTGATCTAATAATAAAACCTTTGTAGTATTTTGTGGATAATTATTTCTAGAATCATTCTACGAATCTTACTTTTTCTAAGCTTCCTTCGGCTTGTGAGCCCAATCTCACGCCTGCTGTTTTTGCTGATATTCTATCTCTAAGTTAGTCTCACTGTTCGAATGACATTAAAGTTATATATTACCAGCTTGTACAGGTAAGATCGTCTTTTGCTACTTCAGGAAACGTGTCATCGGTATTGGATCATCTACTGCTCCACTTAAATTTTACCAGTCACCAATCTTTGTGCTCAATCAGTTGAAAACGAAAAGAGTGTGCATACTCCAGTCAAAGATTATTTCAACACAGCTAAAAATAAGTCGTGGTAACGATGAAAAATATAATATTTTCGTAGTAGAGCAGTATTGATAGATGTCGTAGCGCCGCGTGCGTGTGAACTGAAATAGTTCCTTCAACATTTTTCATTGAGTCGCCCACGTTATATGTTTATTTCTACTTTTAAGTCACATGTTGCTCTAATAAATGTGTTCCTGAGTTTCGATGCATGATTGGCATAGCACGATATAGAAGGGTCGGTACCTACATTTTAATTTCATTAATAAACTGAGGAAATGTGGAATGAGGGGTGGTTATAAATTTAACTTCTTAGAAATTAAGGAAATGTAGTTTATTTCGGAAGTTAGTTATAATATTAGTTTTTTTGGCTTTTGTTTGATAAGAAACTTATGGCTTTTTTTATTAAAGTAAATTATTTAAGTAAACTATCAGAGAGCAGTTGTGGACTTGTGGCCCAGTGGTCTCGTCCCAGGCTTACGAGTTTTAGGTCGTGAGTTCGTAACCAAGCAGGCGCTTTACTTTGTGTATTTATTTTATTTCATCACGATTGCTCTCAAAACGGTGACGGAAAACATCATGAGGAAACCAGCATACATATCTTCTAAAAACCATGTCGAAGACCTGTGATATCTGCCAATCCGCACTGGGACCGCATGGCGGATTAAGGCCCACTCCCCAGAGAGGAGGCAAGTGTCCAAGTGGGGACATTATAGGCTGATTATGTGACTAAACTATTAAGAACTGTAATCCTTGCTAAATTTTCTAATTGAATGGTTTAAATAACTGGCTGGCCGGCTGGTTTTGAACTTCAAAACCCACTCACATTAATGGGTTGGTTTGGTAGTAAGAGTAACGATGGAAAAATCACTCCTCTGTACAGATGGCAATGATAAGTATCTTCAGTATCCTCTACCTAGGGAACGAATGTAAATAACAACTATTTTAGAAACAACTAATGGCCATGAAGTGTCAATTACGCAATCGATAAATGACTGACGGTTGACCGGCAGAAAGTCAAACTTATGTTTCACCGTTGTATAATTAAGTGCTTTGTTAGAGTTCTGTACCCTAAAGGGTGCCAACGGGGCCCTATTACTATAAGGCCCCGATGTCCGTCAGTGTCACAGAAAATCAAGGTTTAGTGGCAAGAAAAATCAACAAAATTTCAGTTTTAATCGGAAAAATATTTTCAGACCTACTACCGGCATAAAAAATATAGTGTTAATCCAGGTTATAAACTGTCTGTGTGCCAATCTTTCATTTCTATCATATTTCATCTAAATCCGTTTAGAACTTTTTGCGTGACTGAGTAACAAACATACACACATCGCAAACATACAAACTTTCACATTTATAATAACAATTAGTAGGAAGCAATTAACTTATCCTTTAAAAAAAAGAGAGTGTGTGCTTAAAACCACACGAAAGCAGTGAAAACTTATGACTGGAGCCGAGTTTACGCGCTTTACCGTCACCGACCGACTGCAGTCGAGTATACTTACCTGATTCAACGTTACCGAGTCGAGCATAAAGGTTCAAGGAGGTCCACTCACGAAGCACGAAATCTGTAGCTTCAGCGAAAGTTACGGGCATTATCTACGCTGTATCACTAATGGACATTTATGATTAGTTCGAGGCTCGGATCTATCATGAATGACATCATGATTTCACAGTTGTCCCTACTCCTGGTATGCATTTACCCGTCCATAAACAAATAATTTGGTACTAGGTTTCACGCATCAACTGCTTTCGGACGGGCCCGTATCTTCTTTGACAGCCTTGTAGAGTAGACGCCTAGTTTTGTTCACTGTTCATAAAGGGCGCAGAGTGTATCTAAAGAAGTTTTCATTTCGAAAACGCTTACTACTTCGCAAAGCCCAGTTACGTGCCCACTGTGACCCGGAACCTATTTCAACGCATCACCTACTCAACAAAACTTTCAGTTACAGTTTTCAAGTTCATCTTGATCTAATAATTGCACGCGCCTGAATGCCGTCGCATCGTGGGTGTGTCGTAAAACCCGTCATAGTACAAAATACACAGTTCGCAACACTTATAAATTATTCGTATTTTGTCGCGACTCCACTATATTTTTCGCACGTGAATCATGTGTTTATTTATACGAATATCCTTGCTTTAACACGTGTCTTCATTTTCATGAAACTTGTACCTCTCGTTGAATTGCCCTATAGAAGGTATTGTATAGGAAAATGTTTTTGTTTAAAAGGCACGGTACTCATTTTTCCAAGGGAATTTGATGAGTTAGTGTGGTTAGTGTATAGTATTCAGCAATAATTAAAGTGTATAATTGTCATCATCTAATCATCTGCCTGGCCTTTACCAAACAATTTTTGGGGTTGGCTGCTAGTCCAGCCGGTTACAGCTGAATACCAGTATTTTACGTGGAACGACTGTCTATCTGATCGCCACAACCCAGTAACTGGGTAGCATGATACCCCTTGGTTAGACTGGTTGTCAAACTTTCGGGCTTCTGACGACCCGTTACGACTGTCAGATATCCACGAATGACAGCCGGGACCGACAGCTAAACTTGGTTTCTGAGGCAAGGAAATGTCCATCTCCGCTTGTAATAAAATCTAACAACTGCCTCTACAATATTTTCGTCGTAGTGTAACTTATGCGAAAGGAACGTCTGTTTGGTCGTCTGAAAAACTGTTCAATACAGAACTTCACTTCGTATCTCGGGGTAACCTTGGACAATAAGCTAAACTGGAGCAGTCATCTAGACAACAAGCTGAACAGGGCCTGCATCACATTCTGGCAGTGCAGGAGAATGATAGGTAAGAAGTGGGGTCTATTACCCAAAATTATACTATGGCTGTACACCGCAGTGATCCACCCCATGATCACCTACGGGGCCGTGGTCTGGTGGCCCCGCACCAAGCTAGCTACAGCCACCGACAAACTACAGCGCATGCAGAGACTAGCCTGCATGGCGACCACGGGCTGAATGAGGACTACTCCGACTGCAGCAATCGAAGCCATGCTGGGGCTACCACCGCTCCACCTGTTCATACAGCAGGAAGCAACGATGGCGGCAGCGCGTCTAAAGGCTATAAATCTCTGGAGTAAGAGAGACACACAACACACCGCACTGCTGAAGGAACTCCACAGTGAGTTCCCCATTACGAAGGCTATAAATGACCGGGTGCCCAAACAATTTATCTTCGATAAAAAATACAGAATCCAACTGCATGAGGATCAACGATGCGAAGGCTTGCGCCCCGCAGAGCTGCGCATCTTCACGGACGGATCAAAAACAGGTAGTGGCACAGGGGCTGGAGTCTTCTCGGAGGACTTCAACATCCACATAGCCACACCGCTGGGGGTCCATAACACAGTGTTCCAGGCCGAATGCATGGGCATCTCCCTTGCCGCGTCGGCTATCATGGCCAGGGAAGTTAAGGACCACTCGATCCGCATACTCTCAGACAGCATGGCTGTTCTGCAAGCGCTGAACAGTCATACAGTTGACTCTGGGCTGATATACGAGTGCCACCAGCGATTATTATGATAATATAATATTTTGTAGTCATATTGTAAAGAGCCCAAAAAGACAGGTTTCCTAGACCTTTTAGAAAATACAACGAATTGCTAAATTAAAAAGTACAACTGTGATGTAGTATGGCAACTGAAGTGGCAGGTATGACGTTTAGTTGGTTAACCGGTTAAAAGGCGTCTGCCTTTGACAGCGCTCTCGACATTTACGATTTTGCTAGTGCGTTTCGATTTTGGTTAATATCTTATAGCTAGCAAAATAATTGGTGATACAACGGAACGATTTATTATTAATGTAACAGATAGTTCATCAGATTCTGATTCAGATTCAGAATAGAGCCTATTATTATATGATCTTAACATTTGAAATAAAAGGTTTGGTAGTTGCCAAACCTTTTGAGTCACGTGTATTTTTTGTTTACCTTTATTTAACTACCTAAACCTATGGAGTATAGTAACGTGATAGGTAGTGTCCAAAATAATTAAGATGGCGATAAGGTTGACGCATAAGAATTATTTATTATTCTTATGGTTGATCTACCACCTATACTGGCGTATTATTGTTCGTCGCCAAGTTATTTGTTTAGTATTCTGGTTTTAGTAGGTTTGTACGTAAGTACTAAAGTATGTGTGTAGGCCGTTTTAGCAAGATTCCGTTTGATCTTTTGTATTAGATACTTCTTACGTTCGTGATAGTAAACAAGGAAGGCTGAGAAGGCCTCCTACCTTACAGCCTGGCCACGACCTTGCCGCTATCAGCGAAAGCTGGCAGCGGCATGGTATGACAAAACTGGAAAACCGAATAGGTACTTATGGGATCACCTCAGTTACAGTGTCTGTCCATAATGTTCAACTGTCCGTTCTCATTGTTGTTTCTTGAGTCGCACTTGCTCGGTTTTTTATTTTTATACCCACATTATTACCTATAATTTTATTATATTTTACTTTTATAGGGGTCACTCAGTGCAAACCGAGTGACAGCCCTATAAAAATAGGAAAGAATTTTGAGCTCTGTTAGGAAGCTTGCATTCTGCTTGGGTAAGTACCTATATCAGGTCCCATTAAAATAGGTGGACAAATTGTAACATAGCGTTCAGTACGTCTAACCAAAGATATCCAAGCAAAAAAACACAAATTAAAGTGATTTTATTTTGACGTAAAATAATACATTCCTGGCACACTACATTAAACACATCCATTATGGGTAGGTACTTGCACTCGCGCCCGGCCGCCGCGCAGCCGCGCCTCCCGCGTGCTCGTAAGTAGGTACAGTCCTGTTATCATCATTCTGTATTTAACCTTAGTAACTTTCAGTTGACTACATATTATCACCTTTTTAGGTGTTAGGATAAGTAGAAAATAATATGCGCAACTCGAGAACAGGCTACGATTGGGGGTGAATAAACTTTCCTCGAACACACATGATTATGAACCGCCTGAGTACTTATGAAAATAAAAGATTCTAATTTCCCATCACACTTTACCAGGCTTTGGACTGTCTAATTGCGTGCTGAACTGTTATCAAAGTATCAAAGCTATTGCAGTAAGTTGTAAATAAACAAGCGCGCAGTGGATACAGTGTAGTGTTAAGAATCATTTTTATTCATTTCAAGTTCGTTAACAGTAAAACACTGAATCAGGCGTGGTTAAAAATTAGAATCAGCCATATTTCAGTAATAATTAGAATACTATTTACTTACTCTACGCCGGTAGGTGGATACCTATTTACATTAATTGTTGAACGTGGCTACCGTTTTGTTCAATGCACTTGCGAGCGCGTTTAATTACTTACGTGTCTTTTCACTTTTAAAAGAGTGTCGCTTTCCTTTTTTTATTTGTTTTGCGATCCATTATGATAACAACGTAACATAACACATACACATATACGTTCGCGCAACAGGTGTTGCCGGCTCGGTTACGCGGACTTACGCGACAAAAACTGAAATTGCGTCGTTGTCATTACGTCAAGCAAGCGGCGCGCGCGGTGGACGCCCGCAGCGAAGGGATATGTGAGAGTGAGATGGCATGAGTTGGACAATGAACGCGGCGGGCGCGAGCGGTGACGTGGTCACGTGCGCCTGTACATTTATATGACAACAAAGACAAGGATGTGTTTATGCAATGGGTAACCTCATTTTTTTGTGTATTTTGGTTAGATTTCTTTTTTTGTATGTTTATAATAAGTTTTTCTTACTATTATTTTTACCATTGTCCGAATTATTGCTCAAAGTTTGTCTACCTATTATAATGGGACCCTTATAAAAGGTGATTTTTTAGTCACCGTGACAAAAAATCGGACTTCCCATGCAAAATCAATAGACAGCTGATCGATTTTGTATGGGACGTCCGTTTTTTTTTCATATTTCGACCCATGTTCTTTGGAGAAAATTGTTCAATTTCAAGGGTACTATATCACCCTGAAAAATTTATGCGGTGCACGGTGATTAAAAATTCACCTTGTATATTCTGTGGTAATTCTACAAAACGCTGAAACATGTTATGTTTTATTTATTACCAAAAACATAAATTTAAATTAACATACACCAAACTTAAGATATGCTGGGTTTCCTATACAAACTTCCTCTCCTTTTAGGATTATTTTCGATATAACGTAGCCTGTGTCTTTCCTCCTTCTCAAATTTTATCGAAATTCGTTCCGTGGTTAGGCGTGAAAAGGTCACATTAGGACAGTTACTTTCGAATTTATAATATTAGAATTACTTCGTATGGATTTATTATTGTTATTCTATTACCCGCCATCTTTTTTATTATTAATGAATTGACATGAAAGCAATTACTTAGCTCTAATAAATCCCGTTGTTATTAAAAGTACACAGTAATTAATAAAGTAACTAGAAATCTGAGTTCCTTTTTAAAGGCAACATCTTTTTTGCTGCGAACTGCAGCTGCTTTAAAGAGGAATTACATAAAAACGCAACAACTGCTGTTATTATTCTTAATTAATCAAAAGAGAATGTATGCTTCTTTATTTTTATCTATCTCTCTTTCCTGTTTCTTTGAACGTTGAGCATCTTATAAATCAGCGACTCAAAGCGGATTGCTAATAAATTATGCCCTTGCCGACTCGTAGTCACACCAGCATATCGAGACTGTTATGCAGATAGAAACCTAAGTTCATAAACCCCTATTGTTTCTGCGATATGCAAGTGCTTTGAGGCTAATTAAATTACATAAAAACGCTGATTTTCTTCATTGATTGATAGGATAAACTTATTTTAATTTAGCTAATTAAACGAACGTGGTCTGAGTGCATCGAATAATTTCCGACTCATAGTGGGTTGCTAATTAATTAGATACATACTTATCGAGGATGTTACCTATCACATTAGTTCAGTTCAATCAAGTTAATAAACCTAAAACCAGTCAATTTGTCAATGGCTGCTAAACTGTGAAATAGACCGCGTCATGTGAGTGGGCTGTGTGTGCAGGTGGTGTTAATTATTATTGAAAGCTCAATCAGTTTGAACCAGAGTGAACGAACAAAACACACATTATTTTGTCCTGTAAACTCAGCCGTTGTGCAAACATTAACAAATTACGGATATAGGATCGCTACTACGTAATTTAGTGATGCATGCCTGCGCAGCGCGTGTGCGTTTTAATTTAGTGATGCATGCCTACGCAGCGCGTGTGCGTTTTAATTTAGTGATGCATGCCTGCGCAGCGCGTGTGCGTTTTAATTTAGTGATGCATGCCTACGCAGCGCGTGTGCGTTTTAATTTAGTGATGCATGCCTACGCAGCGCGTGTGCGTTTTAATTTAGTGATGCATGCCTGCGCAGCGCGTGTGCGTTTTAATTTAGTGATGCATGCCTACGCAGCGCGTGTGCGTTTTAATTTAGTGATGCATGCCTGCGCAGCGCGTGTGCGTTTTAACAAATTACGGATATAGGATCGCTACTACGTAATTTAGTGATGCATGCCTGCGCAGCGCGTGTGCGTTTTAATCTGTAAAGCTCTTGTCATTGTATTTTGTTCAGGATGCTTTACTCTGATCTATGTGGCATTTTGATTTCGGCGACGGTAAGCGGTCATGGTGGTATTTCAATATTATGATATCTTAGTTCATGGGCATGGTCGCTAGGCCACACATATAATTACTACAGATAGTTTCTATAGTTCGTGGATCCGTGAACATCTTTACATCCCAAGAGACGGCATAACGTGGTTTCCGAGGCACGGAGGGGTGCCTCGGAAAGCATGTTATGCCGCACCTTATCGCGTTAATCCGTTGGTCCCGGAGGTCATTCGTGGATCTTTGACAGTCGTTACGGATCGTCAGAAGCCCGAAAGTCTGACAACCACAGTAAGTCTATCAAGGGGTATCATGTTACCCAGTTACTGGGTTGTGGAGGACATATAAGCAGTCGCTCTAAGTATGTAAAAATACTGGTACTCCGGTTAGACTGGAATGCGACGCGTACATAGAAATTAGTTAGCCAGATCATGATGAGTTTGTATAGTTTGACTTTGTAGAGCATCATTTATGTTATTCATGCCTACCCGGTGACAGTCTCCTTCTAACGCTCGATGTGCCACGCTAGATGATTAAGATGTTTATTTGAAGTCCTCAGTAAATGTCCAGACTTTGTGTTCGTGACTATATCTTCGCTTCGGTTTTAACTCCATGCCGAAAACACACAACTAATAATTCAATTAATAGGTTAATATCTAGTGTATCATCATTGTTTGATTGGCGAAATATCAATTAAGTAGATTGACTAAATATTGATCTTTTCCATTACTGCGTACTTATAGATGCTTTGTTGTTTGTTTATTGAGGCATTAGCTGTCTGGCAATTAAAAAATATTGTTGTTAGTATAAAATTCTAATACTAGGAAACCGTTCGTGAAGAAACCGGAAGAAGCGGCGTTGCCATAGTAGTGGAACATTATAAGCTGATTATGGTTCTGCTATATGATCCCTTACAGATTCAGTAGGTTTTAATTAATCAAATAGTACAAACTACTGGGCTCAAACAATATAAGAAAAAAAAATTGTGTACGGTTACCATCGACACGAAAAGAAGAAGAATAAGCACAACGACCAAATTCTTGAAATAAATTTTGTATTGACAATGCAGTATTGTTAACAGTATCGAAAACAAAAGAGAAATCCAATCGATTAGGCGTGCATTAATTATGTTTAAAACCTTTTTGCGCAGCCTCGTTTTTGTCAGCATAATTCGAATACAAAAATTAGGCTGACAAGCGCCCAATTACCTCTTCACCGAATTTATGCCTGTATTAATTTCATTATCCGCCTCATTTGTTTACAACGAATGGACATCATTACAATATCATAACAACGTAATTGATTACGCTCTTTTTTTTGAGGGTGGGAAAACATCAAATAATTTCTCCCGCTCTGCGAGGAGCGGGAGGGCGTGTCAGAATTTTACTGTCTAAAACCCACTCGTATTCCTTCAGTTAACTGTGTGCCAGGGGCCACGGTATGTCTTTCGAGCAACCCGCACCCCTGGCAGGCATCGGCCCTTGCGAAGCCCACTAGTTGGTGCTGCCATCTCTTTGAGGCGCGCGTGGAACACAACGCGCCGTAGACCCGGGCTTGGACAGCGACCTACCCATTACTCGCCATCCGCCCGCGCCTAGGGTGGCCAGGAATCAGCCTAGGATTCCCGTAGCCCAGAGCGTCTCCTGCGGCGACTAGGAACGTATACATATACTACCTCTCCCTCACGTGCGCCGCCTCCCCCTTCGCGAGCAAAATCAAAAGTCATTTATTCAAATTAGGCTGAGAATCAGCACTTTTCGAACGTCAAAATACATAAGACAGTTCCCCCAAAAACGCCCACCCGTCGCCACTTCCTAATGCTTTAGCTGGGAAGAAGAAGTAGCGGAACAAACTACCCAGCAGCATAGCTGTCTGTTTAGTCGGACAGACTAGACTCTATACATACATAGACAAAGTAGTAAACATTACGAGACACAGAACATTAATTAAATAATTAGTCATACATATCTCAGCCAGCCATGCCAATATACCAACAAATAAAATGAAAACTTAACTCGAGCACAAAGAACCAAAATGTAAATAAAGCATAATACCAAAATAAGAGCCTCCTATTAAGGGCCTCCTGTTATTAAGGGCGTGATAGCTTACATATGTAATGCAATGTTCACTACCCGAAGCTACAACTCGAGGCCACAAATGATAACCTAGGACCATCGACGTAAAATAAATATACGGGTAGGTAATTATTAGTAACAATAACAAAATCTTCGTCAGCAAGGCGACCAGTCACCACAAGCGGCACCCGTTCACGAGCTTATCGCAAAGCTCAGCCATTATAACCCTCGCCATATTTCAGGGAAGGAAGTAACCCGACCCACGACGCTACCGCAAGCTGTGACATCTACGGGAGCATGACGAACTTGCTGCCGTTTACTCGGGCAAGAATAGAGTTATCAATTGTCGAGGTCGCTAGCTAACCACATAGACCAATACAACTCATCATAAAAATATTGTTATGAGAAGTTCATGTCAATAACTAATGACATAATAATAAAATAAAAAAAATACTTAGTCAATAAAAAAATTAAATTAGAAAAATATTTATATGAACCGATATAACCGGTCACTAGTAACGCTAATTCTGGAGAAAGAACATAAACATTGCCTTGAGTTAATCACAGCGACCAACTAGGTATTCTTGTCATTTAAATAGTTTTTGATGGAATAGCCTTTCAACGAAGGATGGATTTTATTTGAGCGTTAAACGCATCAAAAGGCAAATCCAGCAAAGAAGAGGGAAGCTTGTTATAAAAGGTTATACCAAGCCAACAAATGATTTATGAACCTTATGAAGCCGGCGAAAGGGAGCACGTAGTTTGTCAGCAGCATTAGTGCTTCACAGGAGGTGATGGCTACCCATGCACTCGCGAAGATCGCCGCCACTGATCGCCTCCACATGGACACGGCGCGGCGGTGCGGGTAAAACTCTATAGTTTACCGCAAATTGTAAAAAGACGGTTAAAAACGAAAGGAAGAATACGAATAAATTACAACACTTACTGCTCATACGCCATGGCAAAAAGCGTGTTAATTTATACCCCACGGCCTGTGTAGACATGAACAAGCAAACACCAGATTTTTTTACAAAATCTATTCAGTAGTTTTCACGTGATGCTGGAACATACATTCAGACAAACGGACAAAAATGATAAAAAATATATTTTCGGCATTAGAATTGTTCCCAGACCTCGAAAAAAATACAAAAAAAAAACAATGTACAGTTTTGACTTCTCTACGATTTTGTTATATCTATGTATTTATATATATCGACCTCAAACCGGCGACTGTTTTGAGAATTTTGTTGTAAGAGGTTTAGAACATAACATATTTACGAATCGTTTTAACGTCTACACGGTACGAAAACATTACAATGTATTGTTGTGAGAGTCATCTATACAGTGTATGAATCACTTTTTACCATTAAAAAAAAACACAGTAAAAAAATATTAAACTTAGTCAAATTTTTGAAAAAATTGACAATCAATTGGTTGAGATTTTGTCTACTACTAACTCTTGTTCAAAAATATTAAAACAATAGAAATAAACTTTAGTTCAAGATAAATCCATTTCTCGAAAAATTTAAAGCAATTATTAATGTTTCAAAACAACCTAAATCTCGCAAAAAATTCTCTACAATAATTAAAAAGTTGCTTATTCGGATGTTAAGGTTATGCGCTCCATCTTCAAGAAAAAAAATGATAAGTGATAGCCCATAATGGCAATAAAAATATATAATAAGTTGCCAAACATGTTTACAACTGAAAAATCAGTAACAATATTCCAAAAAAGGCTAAAACTATACCTAATTCAAAAATGTTTCTACTCAGTGAAAGAATTTCTAGAATTTAGCTTAAAATAACGTTTTTCTCTAATGTACAAAGTGGCGATCTGTCCTATACAAACAATAAGATTTAGTCTATCCTATCCTATTTAACTTCATAATTATGATACTTTAATTATAATTTATACTACCTGAAAAGAATGACTTGAATATTGCTGAATAATTGTATTAAATTCATTATTATTGACATTAATCTGGTCTTAACTATAATCTACAATTTGTAAGAAAATAATAATATAATAATAATCTTTAATGCATGCTAATTTAGGATGATAAAATTGCAATGCTTGTAAAAGGCTGCTAAGTCATAAGTACTAACATCAGATAACACCAACACACTGTACACTTAGTTCGCAATAAACGTTTGACTTTGACTTACTTAAATGAAACGATCTTTCGGGTTGTGCATTAAACGTTAATAATCAAGTAAATAAGCGAAATCGACAAAATTTCGTATACGGCCTCTTAAATAGTTATTTCACTTGTCATGCTCTAAAAGTACGCCAATATAGACCTACGAAGCGGGAATAAAGTGACCACTTTAGTCTCTGGGAAGTGAAAGTAATTAGCTTTTTAATTTCCTTCATGTGACATAGACAAACTCAAACAGCCAGTAAATATACTATTATCTGTGAAGTGTGGACCATCTTCATTGCGAAAATGTTGAGAGTTTTAGTTCCATGGTTTTTCAAATAATTTGAATTGTATATTTAGCCTCAAGTAAAAAATCTTTTGTGATTTTTATTTTATTGAGTAATATTTATTAAATGAAACACATTTAATAAATATTACTCAGTAAAAGTGTTTGTACTAAATTGTCAATTTTTCTCGCACTCAAAGTGAAAAGTACAGTTTGCACCTCGAGACTAAACGCCAACTTATTTCGTTATTAGCGTTTCTCGTTTATTACCCTCGGTTTCATTGACTCCCCCTCGCACGCTCGGAAGTCAAACCACCTCTGATATATTATGGCTTCGTTTAGTCCCTCGATATAAAATACACTATTTAATGTAAACATAGGGTCACACACCTGTATTTCCAGAAAGGTTAGGCAGGGGTGTACTATAGTACACCCTAGACCCATGTTTTGTCAGATAAGTTAGGTCCCATGTATTAGGGAGCGAGCCTATTACCATCAAACGGGCACAATTCCAAACTCCGGCTTACAACGGAGAAATCCATGATGGAAAACCCCAATAACACATTGCCCGACCTGGGAATCAAATCTAGAACCTTACGCTCAGCAGAAGTACCTACCTATCAAGTAGTTTTTGTAACAATAATCCCTAAAAATGCCCATTATTACTCATAACATAAAACATGATTATAATGTAGTACATACTTTGAGAATTGAGTATGAATATTTCTAGCACTAAGAACTAGTCGGCAGTCCGAAGCATTTTCATTTACGTATCAAAGTCTCAATTAGACCCCGGAAGACTAAGAATATCTCGTTCACTGGTTTAATAAGAGAAGTTTCATTCTATCCCCGACCCGAGATGAAATATCTATGGTAGAAATCAGCTTAGCTGTATGGCACCAGCTTAGCAATCACTCAGCTTCTTTTTAAAGCAAACTTTCTCTGATTCTTCAGCTGTAATGGCCTCGAGCTTAAAGACTTACACTAGTTTTAAAGTATGACCCAATTATGAAATGCTTATTAGCAAGTTTTAATACAATTAAAGCGGTTCGAGTTTGACAAAATTAGCTGGAGCCGCCTCCAGCTAATTGTGTTCCAGATTTTAGGATTAAAGAGTTAGTGCTGCAATTTTAAGCCCAATTAAGCTGTGAGCAACTGAGCAAGGCTTTAGTCAACGCCATTTTGTTTTGAACGAAGAGATGATTATAGTTTTCAACTCTATTGAAACGTACGTACACGATTTGTTTAGAATGCATAGTTATCTCAATTATTAAAAAAAAATCACACATGTTTTGTAATTTGCAATTGGGAAGCACAAATTAATGCGTGCACTGACTGGACACTTCCACTCAATCTGTGTGGTTCTTTCCTTAAAAGAACATTTCAGACACCAATCGACATGGTTTTCACATGATCTGACCGAGATTATGTCTGGACCTTAAAAGAGACTGTGACGTCTTTTTTTACATAATAGGCCTGTTTCGGCCTTTCTTCTCAGTGTAGTCAGATAGGAAACGCCTACCTCATCTAATTTTAAAAATATGATTGCCGTGTAAGTGTTTGTTCAAACCAGTTGAAACCTACTATCATAAATAAAATCCTTATCGTTTATTCCTAAAAAAAATCATCAAGCACAAGGCACGGAACACGGTGACTTCAGCCTTTGGTATTAACATCTTATGAAGGACTACTTTATGATTTCCACAAAGAGAACCTTCAAACTCAAGTTTTCGAAGAAAGTTTATTTCCAAAAAGCTTCGCATACGTCTGCACACTTAGTTTAGTTTAGTTCGCAGTCGCTCCAAATAATTTAAGAGATTTTCAGCTGGAAGCTGAACCCAACATTGTTGAGAAAAGGCAAACTTTTTTATTTGTTTTGGAAAAAAGGCGTGATTTTAATTTTTAGATGTATGTATATGATAGTTGCTCACAATGGACCTTATTAGAAGGTTAAAAGTCACCCAAAGGGCAATGGCGAGGGGCTGTTTAGAGTTTCCCTACATGAAAGAATCAGGAATGAAGAGATCAAGGTAACCGACACAGCCCGAAGAATTGCCAAACTTAAGTGGCAGTGGGCTTTGCTCGCAGAACAGATGGCCGATGGGGCCGATGGTTCTGGAGTGCCGACCGCGTACCGGAAGACGTAGAGTTGGAAGTCCTCCCACAAGGTCGGCCGATGACCTTGTGAAGGTCGCACGAATCCGCTGGATGCAGGAAGCATAGAACCAGTCAAAGTGGCGGAGTTTGGGAGATACCTTCCCCGTCTTTCGGCTGAAATGATGATGATATGATAATTGTAAAAATGTTGATGTTTTGTTCAACCGAAACATGGGGATGACCCGATCTCGAAAGCAACTGACTCACACCGTTGTGTAATTTGTAAGTAAGTACATAAACACCTTATCTGGACTATCTTATCTTATTTTTAATATAACCCACTTGTTAGTGGGACAAATCTCATCTTTATCTTGATACATTCTGGGCACTGATTTGCTATGACATTTTGCAAGTAACGCGTTTGCGTTAATTTATATCTTTACCGTTTTGTGATGACGCCATTTGTAAGACAGTGAAATGTTTTTAATGAAACTATGTATTTTTAATGCCTTGGATTGTTCGTAAAATAGATGAATGCAGTTGAAGCCGCAAAACTTTTTCAGATATCAAAATTGACAGTCACGACTGGGCCAGCGTGGTGGATAGCTCACGCCCTCTCACAGAGAGGAGGGCTATGTCCCAAAAGTGGGAATGTTATAGGTAGAATCTGATTATCTATCACGACTTTACTTATTGTAAAAAAGACATTCTAAGTTTCTATGAGTCAACTGTCTACTTGTAGAAACTGTTGATTGAATGTGTAGGGCATTTTGTATACAATTACAACATTTGAATGAACACTACATGAAAATCGCTTTGGAATCATGCTAAGTGTACCTACTTGAGGAGCAGTGGGGGCCTAGTGGAAACGGCCGCGACATACGAGTTGTGCTCTCAAAAGGGTTAAGGAAAACATCGTGAGGCAACCGGCATGTCAAGACATGTGACATCTACCAACCCGCACTGGGCCCGTGTGATAGTAGACGCACAGATAGTAGGCTTGTGTCCCAGAAGTGGGAACATCAAAGGCTGATCATGCTTATGCTAAGTGCAATTCTCAAGAGATCCGCAGGTAAACCAAGGCAACCGACATAGCCCGAAGAATTGCCAAACTTAAGTGGCAGTGGGCAGAGCACATTGCTCGCAGAACAGATGCCCTATAGGGCCGGAAGATTCTTGAGTGGCGACCGCGTACCGGAAGACGTAGAGTTGGAAGGCATCCCACAAGGTGGATCGATGGCGTTGTGAAGGCCGGAGGAATCCGCTGGATACGGGAAGCACAGAACCGATCGCAGTGAAGCAGCTTGGGGGAGGCCGATATCCAGCAGTGGACGTCTTTCGGCTGAAATGATGAATGATGAAGTGCACTTAACATCAACACAATAACAACGTGTATAAAAGACGTGTGCACGTAAAGAATTTGCCTTTCCTGAATTATCCTTAAAAATGTGAGGTCTTGACCTCGAGCTAAAATTAAGTTGAACAAAAAATATATGTTTATTTTGTTGGTCACGCGCCGTTTTTCCTTGGTCCACTTACTGGACAAAACCTATAGAAATCCTTCTGAAATTTATTCATTTATATTCTGGAAAGGTATAATTTTGTTAAAATGTTTCCGTCCACGACAGCTGGTCAGAGGAAACACAATCTTTCGTCACGGAGTATCAACACTTAACCCTGTGGATTGAGTAAAAAAAATCCATCTCCTATTACGGCGGAGATTTCTTGAAAACGGTCAAAAAGGTGGTTTTTAAAGCAGTGTATGTCTTTAACCGTAAAAAAAATTGAAAGCAAAAAAACATGATATTTTCCAGTCTTTTTTGCATACAGTATTGGAACTCAAAACATAATTAATACCTTAATGCATCAAAAAATTTATCAAAGTCACCCCCTTAATTATCTTTAAAAGCAGTTTATCCCTTCAATAAAAATTATAATTAAAAATTCAGTGATGGATTATTTATTATTAAATAGTTAATGTCTAGTTTTATACGATATTTTTTGCATTTTTACGACATAAGCTTTGCTCATTTACTATTCGAATTTATTACAACAGATTTTAACCCGTATAGGATTGCAATAAGAACTATTATCGCACATAACGACACTATTTAAAGTTAACATGGCTTTAATATGTGGGGCAGATTATTTGTATAAGGATCGCAGGTGGCGTTCTGTAGTTTCTATTTACTCCCATGGGAAGAATAAACTCCTTATTTTTTTTTATTTTTTTTTAACCATATAAGCACTTACATATAAACAGACAAGAAGAAAGGAACAGAAAAATATGTACATAGGTAATGCTTATTTCTACAGAAATCTCTTCCAGCACACCTGCGATAGGAGAGAAGATAACAGAGATGTAGACAACGCGTGTAATAACAGTAGAAGGAAAATCACAAAATTACAAATTAAACTCTAATTTAAAATATACACACATAATATGAGAATATACATACATACTAATATACATACATACTTATAAAATAAATATCACTAAAATATATATAATTATAATGTAATTTAATTAATAAATACATAAGCAATTATGACAAAGTGGAGAGATAGTGTTCCTTCTTTTTATTTTGTACTATTTTTGAAATGTACAGAACCGTTTAGGAGATTGACACACTACGTCAGTTTGCCCAACTTATCATTGACAATTGATGTGATTTGTATTTAGATTGATGGTAGATTTGCTAAGCAATCATTATCCCTGACTTTACCTATCTGTGCGATAATTCACGTTACTAAAGTTCAGTTGCAGTGCAGTGCAGTTGCAGATCGATTATTATCTTCTTCTAGTTACTTCTGTTAGATGCGCTCGCGTCGAGCGCGCGTCACGCGAGCGCAATCAGAGCGCATTCCACTGCTACGCGCAGTGCAAAGCTTACAAAAATGTTTATTCATCAAATTGACTACCAACTTAAATTGTCCGTAGATAGGTATATTTAAATCAAACCTGTCATTCTTAGACAGTTGTATGACACGGCTATAACGCAGATTGATGACTGATAAACTGTTACTGACAGGTCAGCTCAATGCTGCAATGGGTCTACCTTTAAAAGGCCCTTCCAGACATGACCCTGCATTGTTAGACTCACATCATCACTCTCCTCCCTCATCCCAATTTATTTGTGGTCGGCGCATCATGTCTTTTTCTTCCACAGTTCTCTATTAGTCGTCATCTCCGTAGTCACACCCTTTCTAACCATATAATCATTCACACAGTCCATCCACCGTTTTTTGGTCTCCCCCTACTCTTATAGCCATCGACATTCATACTCAAAACTTTCATCACGACGTTATCCTCAACTTTTCAGCTATCGGTGCCACTTTCAGACTTCCTCTTATGTACTCATTTCTTATTCTATCAATCCGTGTAACACTACACATCCCTCTTACCCTCTTAACATTCTCATCTAAGCTACAAGCAATTGCCTTTTATTCATCCCTTTTGTGGCCCAACATTCTGACAAGACGGCAGGTCTTACCATGGTTTTATACATCTTCCCCTTAAGTTTAAGAGGAATGAGGGAGTCGCTGATTTTTCCCGTAACCTGCCGCCTTTTCATCCATCCAGTGTTAATTCTGTGCTTAACCGTGCGATCTATTTCGCCATCGCTTTGCACGAGTGAACCGAGATACCGAAAGTCGGAGCAGACAGAGAAGCGCGCCATCAAGCGCTATGGCTACAGAACTGGAGAGACCGCCGAAATCGCAAAACACATTAGACTCCAACAAAATTCTAATAATATAATGTTTGGACTTTAAAAGACACCATGACCTCTGCGTTCGTTTTGGCATATTATCTTAGGGATCAGTCAGCTAGGAAATGCCGGCGCCGCGTCATCTAGTTTTAAAATATTGCCCCAACTAAATATTGCCGTGTAAAAGTGTCAAAGATCCACTTACATTAAACATTTAATTTCACTGAAAATTGACATGGTGTATCAATTTGATAAAAAAATAATTGCCACCATCTGTGCTTATTGCAACTGCACCGCAACTAGATGTGAGGCAAAAGTACTCGCGCACACTTGGGAGTAGCGTGGGGAGGCCAAACGCCGGGGCGTAACTCCGCTGCCGCGAGAAATCGCGGCAAAGCGGACGGAGCTCCGGCGGGATCTCATGGCGACATGGAGAATGCGATTGTCGCAACCCAGTGCTGGGCACGCCTCGATTGCGGCGGTAATTCCCCTCTTTGAGGAGTTGCTTGAGAGGCGCCACGGCATCCTCACCTTCCGCCTGACGCCTCACCGGATACGGTTGTTTCGGGAGGCTCCTGTTTGGAGAAGGAGGAAAAGCCCAGGTGTTTCCATTGCGAAGATCGCTCTGAGGACACGGTGGAGCATACGGTGGAGGTCTGCCCGGCTTGGGCGGAACACCGCCGTGTCCTTGTGGAAGCGATCGGCGGCGGCGATCTTTCGCGTCCGGCCCTGGTCCAGGCCATGGTACGGAACGAGAGTGCATGGGTAGCCGTCGCTTCCTTCTGCGAAGCAGTGATGCTCGCGTAGAGGGAGGCGGCGCACGTGTGGGAGAGGTAGTATATGCGCCCTCACGTTCCTAGCCTCCGCAGGAGACGCCCTGGGCGACGAGAATCCCAGGCCGATTCCCGGCCACCGTAAGCGCGGGCTTGCGGACGGCAAGTAATGGGTAGCTCGCTGTCCGGTAAGGACCAAGCCCGGGTCGAAGGCGCGTTGTGGTCCACGCGCGCCTCAAAGAGATGTCAGCACCAACTGAAGGGGCCGCAAGGGCCGATGCCTGCCAGGACTGCGGGTTGTTCGAAAGAGATACCGTGTCCCCTGGCGCACAGGCAACTGAGAGAACACGGGTGGGTTTTAGTCAGTGAAAGTCTGACACGCTCTCCTGCTCCACCCATAGCGGGAAAAGTTATTTGATGACTTCCCACCCTCAAAAAAAAAAACCGCAACTAGATCGGCATGAAATTACGTGAATTAACCACCTGGTCTACTAGGAAGTGCCTTTTCGAGCATTGAAAACTCGTTTTAGAAGCCCTTTAGTAAATTAATTCTGGAAACATTGACGATATCTATACGATAGGGATAAATTGAATTAAAATATGGTGACATCACAACATCAATGTCAACAACGTGTAATCTAACGTATTAATAGACTTACTGCAGTTATGTTATTAATAACGTTGTTTTAATTGTTTGATAAGAACTGGATTAATAATTAAAATTTTGTTTATATTGAACTACTGTCATAAAGAAGATATGTCGTACAGACGATCTTTAGTTCTATTATGGTGTGTTCGGTGCCCGATTATAGAGCAGTGATAGCCGTGTGGATTCGGCCGCGACTTATGAGTGGTAGGGCCTAGGTTCGAACCCTGACAAGCGCTTTACTTTATGTAAATTATTACATTAACACTTCTCTTAAAACGTGTGAAGGAAAACATCGCAAGGAAACCGGCTTGTCTTAGAATAAAAAAAATCAAAGACATCTGACATCTACCAACCCGCACTGGGACCGCGTGGTAGATTACGGCCCACTCCATCTCAGACCCAGCAGTGAGAACATTATAGACTTATGTTTGTTTGTATGTAGGTGCCCGGTTGCATACATCGATGAGTTCGGGAAATCCATGCAAAATTATTCACTACATTATTTACTTATCCAAATAGAAAACGCGTAATTAACCATAAGAATATGGCACAAGGATAAATTGTAACAGCTGACCTGACCTCTACCCATAAGTGGCTACATTTAACGAATTAAGTGCTTGATTCGAAGGGAAAGAAAGCATTACTAGGTAATTTACTTACCTATTATTAGACTGTCTGTAAAAGAGGTTTCTTGTCGGCGGATTAAATAAATTGATCTATTATAATAATATCGATACGGACAGTAAGCCGTATAAGGCTCCTGTCCCACCGCCAGCGATTATCGATAAGCGAGTGCGCGACGTTGTTGGTACATACGTGTATGTGCGAAACGTGAGTCTCACAGCGAGTGTTATGTTCGCCACTCTCTTGAAATTGATCTCGTCGCTGCGACAAACAAGTACTCCCCAACTGTGTGAACAGTCAAATTATGTATTCTATTCGGGAAACTTACAGCTAATTCATTGTGTTCTTTAACAATATAAAATTTAAGAGCATTTACAAATTTCTACTCCGTCAGTACAAAATACCTAAAACATAAATAGGAGACGATCGACTTACGCTCGGTAACAAAAACGGATCGGTTTGCTTACCAATGGTAGCATTTTTGGGCACATAAATAGTTTGGCAAGCAAATTTTACCTGTGGTAGCAACTTCCAAGGGTCTACTATGCGAAGGTGTTAGGTCTTTGCTTCATTATTGGTGAAGATACAAGTCTTAATTTTAACTTTCAACTGTCCGTAATTACATGCATCGGCCATTATACAAACTTAAAATCATCACTATACTAGTATCTCTTTTAATTACACTGAACCTACAATTTTCTTGAGTGAGAACATCGTTCATAGCTAGCTAGTCACTTCCTCGTGGGCGATGGGACACGTGCCTAACAGTCGGTACCTAATTAAGGTGTATTTGCAATGTAATTGCTTTTGTATATAATACTAGGCGATCCTCATATTCCCTTGCTATTTTGAAGCTATTAAACCTGATTTAATTATTGAAGCGAATTTTACTCGAAACTGCACCTTGCTGTACTGTTGCGGCCGTCCATTAAGATAGCCTTTACACATAGTTGGTTAAAACCAATTTATCAGTTAGATGGCTTATGAGATCGGGTACGACAACGTAGCTTCTTAACTAAAGATGAAAAACGACAGAACTGTCGCAACGTTGCTAAATTAGTAGGTACGTACACACGGCTACACATCAAGTTATACATTTCCAGTATAAGCTGATCTGGCATTGAATAGGATTTCCGTATAGTGCGAGACCAGCATAAACTGGAAATGTATAGCTTGATGTGTAGCCGTGCGTACACTTGGCACCCTGGTTGGAAAACATATGAGTTAGTCTTTCAGATTAACTAGTAGAGTTGTGTGTTATATTTTTGTAATCGTTATCTCAAGTCCTTAATTTTAGTAATCCTATCCATGGAACTCTTATTTTTTTCACTCCTTACTAATTGACGTCTAAAATCCGACATTTTGAATTTATAAATCAAAACCTTCTCCAACCACCCCGACCTAGACGAACAGATAGACACCTCATTTGACCTCATGTATTAAAATGCGTTCAGTCGCTATGAAGCTTCGATTCACGCGTAAAAACATAACCCTGTCTTTGCAGTCGTGAAGTCGGGTAAAATACCAGTAATTGTCATCTCATTGAAGGTGTAACTAATCAAATCGTGTGCGATAAGACTACTAATTCGCTAGTTTGATTCGCACTAGGCTATTTATAAACGAGTATGAACTTTGCTCGTAGACCTAGAAGTGCAGTACTTATGAAAGTGTTCCCGTTGCAGCTGATAATATTAGCTCCTTAAATGTAAGTCCATCGTTGTTGATTAATGAATCATTTTAATTTAGGAAGTGAGGCCTCTGTGTCGAGCATTCGGCAAACAGTCATGTTTTAGCGACAATAACGTACCAGTAATTACGCATAAATATATACTTAGAACACACAACGGCTTGTGGCATAGTAATAACAGCCACACGGGTCGTTTCATCAGGTTAAGCTGGCTCGTGGATAGGTGACCATCATTACCAATTGCACACCAAGCATTTTCCGAGCCTTGGAAAGCACGTAAAGCCGTTACGGGTCATCAGAAGTCCGAAAGTCGGTCAAACCAGCCAGTCTTACCAAAGACTATCGTATTACTGGGTTTTGGAGGTCAGATAGGCAGTCGCTCTATGTAAAGCACTGGTATTCAGTTGCATTCGGTAAGACTGGAAGCCGACCCCAACATAGTTGAGAAAAGGCTTGGCAGATTGATATGGAACACACAAATATGGGTTTTGTTTTTGGGGCGATAGAGTTCAGCTGAACGAACGAGGCATGTTGCGCCGACACCAAAGAAATCGGAATAAAGGCAACAGAACGGTAAGATACAGACGTTGTTGCCATGAGGAGGGTAGTAAAAGCAACTGCAAAAAATGCCCCTGTTTTAACGCTTGGATCTGGTTAGCAAATTATTATACTGGGATTGGGACTCCACAGCTGGGCCGATCAACCGTGAGAAAATGAGATAGCTGGGCAAGAGATTCGCTGAGATAGCGTAAATGTGGTGCCGGCCGTGGTGTCGGCCAAGAAAAGCCATAAATAATGTTCCATAAGTAGAACTATAGGTACTTAGTTTAACGCGTAATAATTAATTCACAGCCTTGCAACAAATGTGCGTACATGACGATAACGACTAGCACTGTTTACATATTTATGAAACTTAGGTAGGTACGAGTACCTACGTCTGAATGAAGACAAAACCGCTAGACGACTACCCTTCTCCAGAAGCAAAATTATCTCAACAAGCCCTCGTTTCTACTAAGATTTTTGTATTTACATCCAGTACAAGTTGCTCCATGATAGTAAAATAAAATAATGGATACCTAATTGATACTGATTGATTCACCAACAAGCTTGAATGAAGCGCTTTAACATATTTATTAACAATCCATGAATTACCCAATTAGTCCGCAACACGATACAGTGAAGATTTAATCAATCGCTACCATTTTGTACTGCTATCTATACATGGCGCTATCACGCTAAATCGTAACAAGTGTTAACTCATAGACTTAGTAAAGCAAGGCTGATTTGTATCGATAAATGTTACTGATAGCGATTGTTATCAACCAGCTGATACGTGCACACTACTTTTAGGATTCCACATTTTGTTGAATCTGTACGTAAATATCGACCGCTTCTTTCTAGGGTTCCGTATTTACTGGATATTAATGGGGCTCTCCGATTTTACGTAATCCTGCTACAACATCTGACTGCTGACTGCCTGTCTATCAATCACAAGCCAGAATATCTCTGATAAGGAATGCAACATTTCAATGTAGTTTGTGCTATTCAGGCATCTAATCATTGGAATGATTACCCAATGAACTAATATGTATAATATTAGCAGTCATTCAGAAGCCCCAGCACGCAAGTGTGCATGACTCGCACTTGGCCGCAACAGAGATTTCATTTTATTGTTAAATTATCTTAATACACGTACTTACAAATGATAGATACCTTGAGAATGATACGGAACTGCCGCGTCGGACTAGCAGACTTATAACAGGCAATTTTACGAACGTTATGCTCAAGCAGTGTAACAATTTTTTATTCGTATCTCTTATCATTTGATGGGTGTTATCATTAAGATTGGTGTACGAAATTCATAGTGGCGTAGCAAACAATTGATGGGCCATTCGGAAATGTGAATTTATAGTCAGATCGTTCGTAGACGTGGTTTGATAGAACTCATGGCAGCTTTGACATATGTAGCTAAGTTAAGATCTACCGTCGTCGTTTGCAACATGGTTATTGATTTTGAATATTATAACGCCAATATAAGAACAGAATAATAAAATTTGTTTTGTAGTACAACCCTGGCCTGCTAAATATAGCCACAGTGATTAATGAAATTGTAAGGGCATGTGATAATCTACTGTCAAATCTAATACATATAGCTGCAATGTTTGGTTGATAGAAATAACAAAAGCAATCGAAGCACTTAAAATATACTGGACAAAAGATTATTTCAGGAATCTTTAAGAAACCGGGAGTTAGTTTAACAGTGAGAGAACAGCTAGATATCGAGAATGACGAGATTAAGGTATTGCATTAGATACTTCTGAAAAAACGCAAACAGACTGCAGTCACTTGGTTGACTGAAAAGCTTTGGGAAAGTGGTTAACAGTCGTACAAACAACTCCAGAAATAAGTATTAAGCAACTGGCACGTATTGAATTTTATGCAGTATTTTTTTGGGAAAAGGTCACTGCAAGTTTATGCAATAAAGTACATAAAATTCAAAAAGTTTTTGGATAATTTTAAATACTGGTGAGAATGACAAATTTTGTTGTACGGTTGTAATAATTAGACTTTATATGACGGAAACGCTTTCCTAAATAGAAAACTAAAGCTTAACAAGCGGAGTCAGATGACTCGCCCATAAACGTTGGCATTCGAATGTAGACCGAGGTAAATTGTAAAGTCTGTAAAATTATACGTGCATAGGTAGTATAAAATTTTCAGGAACACAAAAACTAAGAAGGTTCAATATGACAACGCGCGAGTCTATTACCTAAATTACAAAAAGAAATGCTTGTATTCAAGAAGAAGCGCCAGAATAGCCCGCGAAATTCAAAAAATCTTACGTTTTCTGTAATTTTGCTGACAAATTTGAATTTGACGGGCTAGTTAGTGCATCCACCTTAAAGCATTCATTCTGCATCCTGTCTTGAACTGTCTTGGCACAACTCTTCATGATCAATCAATCACACATCACTACTTTTTCATAATTTTAATCCTGAAATATTACAATCCTACTTCTTACTATGTTCTTTATTATTTTTATATTATTTTTTATTAATATTGTAAATGTGAAAGTTTGGATAATTACCGACCGCCACGCGGGCGAAGCCGCTGGGAAAAGTTAGTTATGAAATATTTGTGTAGGATACAGAAAAATTATGTAAAAAATGTCGGATGGACTGTATCATAATAATTAGTATGATAATTATATTTCGATAATGAAAAAGAAAATATATATACAGCCGCGGCGAGCCGCTACCGCAAGCATAGTGCTTGTTTTGAATACCTATCTCGTGTCATCGATAATAACACAAATCGAGTCACGATAAACTGATTAGTTGATTGTACACATTATAGCGATTAATATTTCTTCCGGTCGTAAAAGTGTCGTGGTTTATGTAATCCACCGAGCCACCTCAGTATGTCGTAGGTATGATACAAAGTAGTTCACCTTATAAGGCAAGTAAAAGATAAAACTATAATTTATAGGACGAGGTTATGCTCCGAGCAGCTAGCAATTAGTTAGTAAATATGGCGGATTTTACAAAGTAAGTACGTCGCCTCAAATGGCTTTAAATACTAGGTCACAGCGAGACCGTTCACGGCAAAGGTGTGATCTGTTGAGCAGTATTTAGAGTCGATTGACATCTTATATGTATAGGTACTACATTCAGACATCTTAGTGTAAATTGCTATATTATGTCTAGAACGTTGTTATTACGGACCGATATGACAGGTGGTTGTGAGTTTTCTACTTTAAAAGACTTGGTATGAATAAGAAAACGTAAGTAAGTAATTTATTTGCCAAAATGTAGGTGTACAAAGTAGTATGATGTTATTATAAAGGTGGCCCATTTACATTCTACCATTACATAACGTAAATAACAAACGCAAAACAAAAAACATAACAACGCAAACACGCTGCATAACGTAAATAAAAAAAGGAGCGTCGAAATGTGATGATGGATTGAATGCTAGCTTTGATAATCCTAAGTGTCGGTCTAGCTCTCTATACCTAGAGCAATCTACCCTAGAGAGAGCTTTAAGCCGATTAGTTAGACAGTGAAACATATTTCATGGATAATGGTTTCTGGCTTTCAGTTCCATGTATTATTGCCTTGTATCCTCAAGGTATGGACTGAAACAAGATTCTCCTTTCATCAAATCTGCCAGAAACGACATCGAGGACGACAACATGTAAACAGATATAAGCGGAGAGTGGATTTGTAGAATTGCAGGGAGTACAACGCGAACAGGAGAAAATATTTCCTCGACGCTCACACGCTTTTGAGTAACACATTGGAATTCTTTACACTGAATTGATGGACGCAATCCTATTCTATCTTTGAAGTAGCAACCTAATAACGTCAAATTAAGTACAAACAACACGAAACAAAAAGATCAGGGTATTGAAATTAATTTAGAACAAGTAATTACAGAAGTATATGCTCTACTAACTAATAAGTAACACAAGACGAGACCTTATAAGAGCAGGTCACAGATTCAAGCGATTGTCGTGAGTCAATTAACATAGTCGGTGTGACTTCTCCTCAGCCATTTAAACGGCGATTATCTTGAGCGGAGGCACGTAAAAATACTGGTGACGTCTCTATATTATATATAGACTAAGCAACAAACTGATAATTACTATAACTAGTCAAGTATAGGTAGATTTCAGTGACAGCTGTGGATCAAGTGTACGTGAAGTTGACTATTAAATTAACTGTTAAGCTGTCCGTAAGTGCATTTTTTTAAAGTGGACATTATTAAATGAGAAAAGAATACATTGAGACGTCAGTTCTAAGTTATTCCATGACGATTACCAAACTGACCTCCTACACATACCTACATACATTACATTATCTTTTATACTAGGAATTCTACGTGACAGCTAGGATTCTCACGCTATTGTGATATCAGAAAAGATCTGATATGGGTAAGTCCATGTTCTTTCGTATCGGCATGGGCTAGGTAACCAAGTATTTGCGAATACCTCATGTTGTGTTAAAAATACATGGTGGCCATATCTACGCACAAAAGAGCGCAGGCGAGCATTTCCGTTCAAGTTACAGACATGGATAAAAGAACGAAAAAAAGCTCCCCTGTGTTTAAAGTTTTCGTCAATTATTTAAAAAAGAAATGATCCTTACATTTTAGCCGCGTAGGCATCGCACTTTTCTATGAGACAGACAGCAGTTTTTTGTTTTGATAATCGACGATAAACTCTAGGCGGCGGCAGGAGGTCTACAACCGTGTGCTGATTTTAAGGTACACTTTTTCGCGTTGACGTCCCTGCCAGCCTGTATAAGCCAGTCGGAAAGATGGAGCAGGGCTGACTTCCGAAGGTGCAATAAATGTAGGAAATAAATGAAACTTATTACGTTTTAAAACAGATTGGCTGGGTATACCACCATTGGCTGAGTACTGGTACTGTCAAGTAATTAATTAACCAATTACTTTTCTATTGTTGTCGAACTTAATAAACTTGCTTAACAGACGCCCTCGTCTGAAATGTACTAGCAGACAGCGATGCTTTACAGGGGGTAAAGCATCGCTATCACATTTCACTGCCTCGCAATTAATTATCTGCATTCGCCCCTACGTACCATTTCATACGAATCGTTATGAACTCGACAGGCCCGAGTTACGATAACAACAAGTCAATATGTAGGTGATACTTTAAGCATAAAATTTACATGATCACTTAATAAACTAATAGATAGATTCGGAAAACACCCTGGTGGATAAAATAATGCAATATCAATTGCATTTTTTTTTTAAATAATTCCCTGCACTTATTCGCCACAGTTCACCTGTTGAGACCTTGGGGTCTAAGTTCGTACTGGATTGTGCCGAGTTTTTGTAAATCAACTATGATTGGCATAGGTACAAACTTATCAAATACTTGAGACTTGAGCCAATAGTCCAATTAGGTAGATTCAATCAGAAGTAGAAAAAGTTGGGGCAGACGCGGCGTGTCTACTTAGGTACGCGCCGTGTCGTGCAGCCATCTTTACATACCTCGAGATGATACATTGAATAGGTATTTTGCTCGACGTCACTAATTGCTCTGTTAGGAAATCTGTAAGAACTATTTATCTAAATTCACTGCATTCAAGAACATTGATTGTATGGAATAATACATCAAACGTTTCATAAACAATCGACTGGTAGGTACTCGCAAGGAAATATGGTATGGTGAGTTTGCCGTACTCGCTTAGTTTAAGTATGTTTATTTAAATCTAGCTCGACCGACATTCAAATATTTTGCTAATTGACTTGTAAATTCGGCGTTTACATTTCATAAAAGCCTAGAATTAGTCCGTCGTTGCAGTTAAGTACTCTGCTAGCTACTAATTTGCGAAACTCATGTAGAGAAATAACTTTAATTGTCTACGAGAACAGTAATATTCTGTGGAATGTTTTAGTTAACTAGTATTTTAGTTAAAAAACCAGCAGCTTGCAACCTGGACCGATACCAAAATAGCTAACCCAACAGAAGTTGTCTATACAAATTTCAATTATTCATTAAAAAAAACCCACACTTGAACACAGCAAACAAGAATTGAAACAAATCGGTAAAGCCATTTTTGAGTTTTAGCGAACGAACAGCAATTGATTTTTGTATCCCTATACAAAATATATAAGATAGACTAGCGACCTGCCCCTGATTCGCACGGTTTTCACCACTTGATAAAACATGGCGAATCCTTCATAAATGCAAAATATGTGTTCATTGTTGATGTTATTTGTAGTATAATATAAGTAAGTTAAACATTAATCTACTATACACATAAACCTTCCGGAATAAATTATCTGAATGGAAGTGAAGACCACATCAAAATGCGACTTTAATGTATAATAATACATGTATGTATAAGCGTTTCTGAAACGCTTTAATTTAATTTTCACTGATGCAGTCACCGCGATGAATTTAATCAGTGAATTCCGTTCACTGATTCACGTCATGAAGGTTCCCCAAATGATATTAAATTATAAATCCTATAGGTAAAACCTGTAATGCATCATGAGGTTAATTAACGTCATCATTCGTTTCAGCAGATTTCACGAGGAGCTAAATACCAGCCCGCGGAACTTAATCGGCTGAAATGATCACATAGACCATTTTTGGAAACGAAAATCGAATTTATTGTAAAATAAATAATAGTTTAAAAAACTAAAAAACACGCTTTAAAAACCAAACTAAAAAAGGAGAAAATAATTTAATTCAATTAAAAAGCGTGGGGTGCTTTTTGAGGTATTTTTATAATCACTTAATGTCAAGCACCCCACGCTTTTTAATTGAATTAAATTATTTTCTCCTTTTTTAGTTTGGTTTTTAAAGCGTGTTTTTTAGTTTTTTAAACTATTATTTATTTTCTATTTTTTAGTTCTGCTAACTACAAAAACGTGTTTTTTTATCTCAATTATTTTTTAAAATTATTGAATAGTCATCGGTCCCCGATAGGCGATAAGTTTACAAAGTTTCAATGAAATCTGACCGTTTAATTTGGGTCAAAATAGCGTCCAAAGGAGTCAGTTACAAACAAACAAACATACAAGTGAAGCTAATATAAAGCGTGTAAATACAGTTTGTGACTAGGTAGTATTAGTAGAAAGAATGCAGTCCATGTGACGAATTATCCGCATACCGTAACTCACGCGTTGTGGCGTAGAAACCGGAAAATTTTCCAATACTCACGCAAATTTTCAACATTATTTTGCGCCAAAACTGAACATTCAGAAACAACAACTCTACTCAATTTAATATTCCTTCTTTCGATGGAGTTAACCGTTTTACTCCCGAGCCCATCTGCGCGATCTAATAATTATAGCCATACATTATGATCAATAAATAAATTGCTCGGTCAATCTAATTGAACCAAGCATGACCCGACGCAACGATATTTCATTTTGAATTATGACGCAAAGCTCACTTCAGTTGAATGCACTTACGATCTTACGAAAATAGTAAAAATTAATAACGTTCACCGCTGATTGCGAGTTAAAGGTGCATAGGTTTGCTCTCTAGCAATGCTTTAAGTGCAAATAGAATGTATAATTCAAGAAGGGCTTGTGTGTAAGTAATAAAAGCCGCATGGGTCGATGGATCAGGTTAAGCTACGTCCTGGCTGTCATTCGTGGATCTTTGAGAGTCGTTACGGGTCGTCAGAAGCCCGAAAGTCTGACAAGCATTCTTACTAAGGGGTATTGTCTTACCCAGTAACTGAGTTGTGGAGGTCAGCAAGGCAGTCACTTCATGTAAAATACTGGTATTCAGCTGCATCTGGTTAGACTAGCAGCCGATCGCAACATAGTTGAGAAAAGGCGTGGCAGTTAGATTGAGAAAGTATCAGTCAACTTCATTTTAAACCAATTTTATGAACTATTCAAGGCGAGGTTGGTTCGTCCGTTGCAACTTGTTAACGTATTTGTATTCAAAACAAGGAAGTTTACATTCTGATGATTTGTTAGTAGGGCATCATCTGACATTCTCAGAACGTAGGTACAATTGAGTTGCTATAATAATGAATTAGACACAGTTTTAATGATTAGTTACTATGCTGTTTGGGACGTGTATGTTGTAAGGTTACTAGATACAAGATAATTTGGTGGTGATAGACCAAACACGTTACTTCACCATTTATGATTTAGTCCGTACCTAATACTCCACTACGATGAAGCTGAAGAGTTTGTTTGAAAGCATTCATCTCTAGAACTAGCAGTCTGATTTGGAATTATTTTTTTGCTTTTGTGAGCCCAATTCTTAAGGTCAGTTTAAGCATTATTTATTTATCGCTACGACCCTTAGGGGCCGAGCAAGGGAAAACAGGTGACAGGTGGACTACCTCAAAAATAAGGAAAAGGACAAAAGTTAGTGATGTGATGTTAATGTAGAAATAAAAAAACTCAAATGGAACTGGACTGGTCACATTATGAGAACCAACAAAGATAAATGGAAGAAAGCCGTAATGGAATGGAGAGACAAAAGGAACGTCAGATCAAGAGATGGGAAGATGACTTACCAACAGGATGGAGAAAATAAGCTCGTGACAAAGATCAGTGGAAGAAACTAGGGGAGGCCTATGTCTAAGGACAACCTGACCAACAAACTGGTTGCCGAAGAATATTTTTTTTTTCAATAGTTAGTTACCTAAATAATCGGATTAAGTATTTTTACCGTATTAAACTAGATTTAAAATTAGATTTAAGTGTATAAGTGTAGTAATCGTATTGGTCAGCGAATAAAGGCTTTTGATATTATTATTTCCTTTATTTCAATATATATATAAATTATATTTTTAAATATTAGAATATAAAATATATACTTTAAAACATTTAAAAATATTATAAATATAATATACCTGTTGGGTATTTTAATAATTAGATTGCAACACCAAAATTAACAGGTAAATTAATATGTGATCTGTGGCAACCCTTCCCTTCCAACTGTGACACTGGTCCAATACACATGTGAAAAAGAATCGGTCCGCCTTTTCATTTATTTTCCTCGGCACCAACGCTACCAGCACCTATCAGCAACCACCACCTATTACACCGCTGCACATTGGTCCTTCGCGGAGAACAGCGGTGCTGCGGAAGAAGCGAGTTAGAGGTTTGGCAAAATTTTTCATCGACCGTGTCGCAGCCATTTTGGTTGGCAACGCAAGCGGGCGCAGTCTGCATCACTTTCTGCTTGGTTGTCGCAACACAATCGCAATACCATCGATTCGACAACCCCAGCAGCAATCTTGAGAAAAGAGAAGCAGCCATCACGTCCTCATCCTAACGATCAATTTCATCGTCATCGCCGGAGTGACCTCTGCAGGTGTGAAGAGCACAGCAGCAGCACACATAAAGGTATTCCGCAAGAAGGAGCGAGACGACACGCATCGCAATATTCAACAAATATTACATAAAAGCGCCTGGAACGCGCGATCCTTGCACGCAGTGGAGCAGAGTGCGAATTACGCACGACGGAACGAGAGAAAAAGGGATAGCAAGTGACGCCAAGTCGTTGAAAAGGAAGTTTCCGGATCCGCCATTTTGCGGCTTCGATCGATTCGTCCTCAAGATCTGTCCACGCGCATCGAATCTAATCATTATTAAAGCGTTTAGTTGAGATTTTAATTAATAATTAGTTACTAAGTAGTGATTATTAACAAGTGTTGTGCGCTAGTTGTTAGAAATGGATGACGAATTAAAACGTAAAATCGCCTCACGCGGCTACTTGAAAGGTACGATCACAAGATTACTTAATTTCGTAGAAGTTTCTGATTTAAGCAAAATAAGTTGTGATGAGCTGGACAACAAACGTGATCGCCTCATATCTGCTTTTCAAGAATACGAGTCGTTATGTAAAGATATTCTTTATCTCGATGCTGCCGACAAGGAAAATGTCGAGCAAATAGAAAATAATTATTATAGTATTTTGGCATCATTGAGCGAGCAAATAAGGTCCCGCGATAATAACATAGGCCCAACTGGCCACTCCAAGCATTTTGATGCAATCCATAAAACAAAGTTACCACCAATTTGCATAAAAACATTTGATGGTAAGTTTACTGATTACGTACCATTCATTAATTTGTTCGACTCATTGATTCACAATGACGTTAGTCTTGACCATGTTCAAAAGTTTTATTATTTGAGATCGTTTTTAAAAGATGAACCATATAATCTAATAAAAAATCTAAGTTTAACGTCAGAAAGTTATAGTGAAGCTCGCAAACTACTGAACGATCGCTACAATAATAAATATAAGATTATAAATGACCATATAAGTAACATTTTAGATTTAAGTAACATTATTAAGTCAACAGCTAGTGCTTTGAGGGATTTTGTATCATTTATTAGGCAACAATTAGCTGCAATTAAAAACCTTGACTCAAATGTTAAATACTGGGATGCAATTCTTTTATGTGTTCTTTCTCGGAAATTAGATGGAATCACTGCAAGAGCTTATCAGCTAGACCGAGATCCAGGGGTACAACCTAACCTCGAAAATTTCCTGCAATATATTGAGAAGCGAGCTCTGGCACTGGAAAATGCCGGACAGGGTTCTCACTTGCAGCAACAGTCGACGAAGGTAACAGCAGTCGCCACCGCAGGAGCAACATGCATCTTCTGTAAGTGTAATGACCATAAATTATATAATTGTAAAAAATATCAACTATTGCCAGCAAATAATAGACTGATGTTTGCCAAAGAACAAAAACTGTGTGTGATTTGTTTAGGTACACATGGTGCAAAATGTAGGTTCCACTTCCGGTGCTCAGAGTGCAAGAAGCCTCATAACACGCTGCTGCACTGCAATTCAGGTGAAACCACACCAGCCGTTACCTTGTCAGGCAATGTTGATAACAATGTACTTCTACCCACAGCTAGAATCAAGGTCGTAGCAAGGAATGGCACCGAATACGTTATCAAGGCGTTACTGGACAGCGGATCTCAGGTTTCCTTTATAACTTCCAAAGTTGTTCAGCTATTAGGTTCAACACCCTTGCAAAGTAACACTTGTATTATTGGAATCGCTAATGAAAAAAGTAACGTAAAATATAACATTCCCATTGAAATCCATTCATTAAAATCACCATTTAAGACAATGGTAACTTGTCATGTAGTGAAAGATATAACATGCAAATTGCCTCAGAATAAATTTGACGTCTCTAGGGTCGTAATACCGCCCAACATTATATTGGCAGATGACCAATTTAATGTACCTAGTGACATACATATGCTATTAGGGGCTGATGTGTTTTTCCAGACGCTGATACCGAACGAGCAGTGCATGAGCATCGACCTGCCAAGGCAAGGCAAGCAGTCATCAGTGCTGCCCCAGAATGCTGCGCATCCATTGCAGCAACCTAGTAACACACAGCTATACATCTTTAACACATACTTCGGGCACATTGTAGGAGGAAATCTGCCACCCAAGGTATCACAACAGACTTGTAATAGAGTAGTATTAAAATGTGAATTAAGTCTCAATGAGACACTTGCCCAGTTTTGGACCAACGAAAAGGTCCCAGAAATACTTACTGAGCAAACATCTGAGCAAGAGCTTTGTGAACATATTTTTCAAAGTTCAGTTAAATTAATTAATAATCAGTTTGAGGTTCCTCTGCCTTTAAAATTACCTTTAGTACATGTGAACGATACTCTTGGTGAGTCATTTCACTTAGCTTTAAAAAGGTTTTTAAATTTGGAAAAGAGATTGCACGCTGATCCTGATTTATTCATGCAATATAAAAAATTTATTCATGAATACCTAGCTCTTGGTCATGGTCATTATATTGATATAGAATTGTATGATTTGAATAAACATGCTGTGTATTTTCTGCCACATCATGCAGTTATTAATAATAACAGCAAAACCACAAGGCTACGAACAGTTTTTGATGGTTCAATGAAAACAAACAAGAAAGTTTCTCTAAATGATTTGCAACTCAATGGACCTGTGGTTCAAAAAGAATTATTTGATATAATTTTATTATTCCGCTTAGGTAAATATACATTTACTGCAGATATTAAGCGTATGTTCAGAAATATTAAAATAAATCCTGAATACACTACCCTTCAAAATATTTTATGGAGGGACAATCCTGAAGAGCCAGTCAAGTGTATTAGGTTAGATACGGTTACGTATGGCTTGAAAAGTTCAAGCTATTTAGCAACTCGCTGCATAGATGAGTTGGCAAATAGGTATGAAAATTCATACCCACTAGCGTCATCTATTATCAAAAATTATCTTTATGTTGATGATATTATCTATTGTAACAATAATTTAGAAACTACTATTGCTGCCAGAGACCAATTGCGTGATTTGCTTAAATTGGGTAGTTTCAACACTCACAAATGGTCATCAAATGATGAAAATGTGTTGAACAATATACCAACAAACGAAAGGCACTTTGATAGTTTAGATTTACAAAAGGATAACTATAACATGAAAGCTTTAGGACTTCAAATTAATGTAAAGGATGATCATTTCATTATCTCTACTCCAGAACCGTTTAATATGAATAAGGTTACAAAAAGGAGCATTCTTAGTTATATAGGTAGATTCTATGACCCAATGGGATTCGTGAGCCCAATTGTAGTCACAGCAAAGGCTATAATGCAAAAATTATGGCTACTGAACACAGGCTGGAATGAAAGTCCGCCCGCAAATGTTCAGCAAGAATGGTATCAATTTACCAAAAATTTAGCTGCAATGCAGCCAATCCTATTAGATAGGAACATTAGAATTTCAGATGCAGACTCGGCAGATTTAATCGGCTTTGCAGATGCTTCGAGTAAGACAGCCTACGGATGCTGTGTGTACCTGCGACTCACAAACCCATCAGGTACAACAATATTGCATCTACTCTGTTCCAAATCGCGAATCAACCCTATCCAAAAGAAAGGCATGACAGTGCCTAGGCTTGAGTTGAATGCAGCACTGTTGCTATCGAAATTAATTTCAAGGACTCATACTACGCTCAGACTTAAAATTAATATAAGGCATGTTCGCTTATTCAGCGACTCGCAAATTGTCCTTGCATGGCTTAATACTGAGCTAGCAAAACTTCAAGCTTACATATCAAACAGAGTAAATGTAATTCGTCAAAATACAGCTGGATGTAGTTGGCATTATGTCAATACAAACGACAATCCTGCTGATCTCATTAGCCGAGGTGTCAATCCGAATGAGCTGAGTAGCTGCGATATTTGGTGGAATGGCCCAAAGTTTCTGCAAAACAGTGAGTACAACTTCCCTGCTTACAACGCGCCCACTGATTCGTTCGCAGTGGAATCCTGTTTGGCTCCTTCCAGCAACTTGGCATGCCAAAATCCAAATCCGCTTGATTATGTGTTCGAGCGCTTGTATAATTGCTCCAATATAAATAAAATAATAAGGCTATTATCATACATATTGAGATTTTTAAACAATATAAATAAACATAAAGTCAAAATAAATACTAACTTCTTGCAAAGTTCTGAGTTAGATCAGTCTTTAATGTTATTAATTAAACATGAACAAGAAATATATTTTAAATCTGAAATCACAGCTTTAAGCAATAATAACAATTTGAAAGGAAATCTATCTGAATTGCATCCCTTTCTCGACAAACAAGGTCTTTTGCGCGTCGGGGGTAGGCTGCATTATGCTGATATTGCTTATTCACAAAAACATCCTATCATACTGCCCAGAGGCTCGTTGATTACTGGTTTGCTTATAAGGTGTGAACATGAAAGGTTACTGCACGCAGGGCCTAAGCTTTTACTGTCGCATCTAAACCAAAGGTTCTGGATTGTTAATGGCTTATTAGAAGTTAAGAAAATAACTCACAAATGTATTGTGTGTTTCAGACAAAAGGCCTCAGTGGCCAAGCAGCTAATGGGCTCCTTGCCGGCTGCACGTGTAACCGCTACCAGCCGCCCATTTGAGAAGGTCGGCGTGGATTTCGCTGGGCCAATAAATGTAAAACTCTCTCGCGTAAGACGATCCTTAATAGGTAAAGGTTATATCTGCGTATACGTATGTTTCGCGACAAAAGCCGTTCACTTGGAACTCGCGTCAGACTTGACCACGGAAAGTTTTCTAGCTTGTTTAAGGAGATTCATCTCTAGACGAGGGTTGCCCACCGAAATTCACTGCGACAATGCAAGTACCTTTAAGTGTGCAAGGAGTCAATTAGTCGACCTCTACAAGCTGCAAGCTTCTCAGAATCACCAGATGCAGGTACAAAGATTTACCGCCGAGCGTGGGATACAATTTCACTTCATACCATGTTACTCGCCTACATTTGGGGGGCTCTGGGAAGCAGCAGTAAAGAGCACGAAGTTTCACTTAAAAAGAATATTGCAAAAAACTGTTAACATCTTGTAACATACGAACAACTTAATACGGTATTAATTGAAATCGAAGCAGTGCTTAATTCTCGACCGCTCTTACCTCTATCTTCAAACACTGATGATTATTGTTATCTAACACCTGGTCACTTTATTATAGGTAGTGCAATGTCAATGTATCCTGAAAATAATGTATGTAACATTCCACAAAATAGGCTTAAGTTTTGGCAATTGTGTAATTCTCTAAAACAGTCCTTTTGGAAAGTGTGGTATCAATATTATTTAAATTTGTTACAAAATAGACCTAAGTGGCGTGATAACATAGGTAATGTCAAATTAGGCAACTTAGTCATTTTAAAAGAGGATAATACTCCTCCTATGTCGTGGCCCATGGCACGAATTGTTAAATTGTTTCCAGGACACGATGGCAAAATTAGGGCAGTGGAGGTTAAGACCCCAAATGGAAAAACTCATTCCCGGGCCATCAATAAAATCTGCCTACTACCAATAGAATACGATGAAAGTCCTTAGATATTTCTGTAACTATTAAAATAAGTACCTAGATATAAATATTGTTTTTCTTGTGAGTAAATATTAAGTCTTAGGTTAGTAAAACCATTTAATTTCTTTGTTTTTCATACTTAGTTCTAAACAAATTTAAGCATTCAGTTATTGTTATTTAATTTTATGTACCTTATCACAATAAACTAAGTTTGTTGCTACTTCTGTGAGCCCGCAGCATGTTGGGTATTTTAATAATTAGATTGCAACACCAAAATTAACAGGTAAATTAATATGTGATCTGTGGCAACCCTTCCCTTCCAACTGTGACACTGGTCCAATACACATGTGAAAAAGAATCGGTCCGCCTTTTCATTTATTTTCCTCGGCACCAACGCTACCAGCACCTATCAGCAACCACCACCTATTACACCGCTGCACAATACCTATTATTATTATTATTAAAGGGAAAACAGCGAATCCGAACGCTAAAACGAAGTAACGGGCCGTAGCTATGGAAATAAATTTTATGTTAAAATAACAACATTTTACGCGGACGAAGTCGTAGGCAGAAGCTAGTATTGACATAATCACAATTCAGTTTGTATTATGATTAATTCAAGTGACACATTGCTATAATAAAACGCCTAGACCAACAACTATGGCTGGCATTTCATATGGAAGCCTCCTAAGAATATTGAGTCGAACCAAACGGTTGCTAACGATGGACGTGGTGGTATGAATAGCCCATTAGATAGGGTGGTGGATGTTTTGTATTGAAATCGGGGAGGGAGCGCCGACTTTGGAAATCGCACTATCATACACGCTTTTAATGGAAAACCTACAGGAAGTTAGTAAGGCAGTGATTAGTATCGTTGAATTTATCTTGATTATTTCATACTATTGTTATCACGAAACCGCTGTTCCACTTAGGTAAGTACCTATTCGAAAACGTGATTTAAATAATTAATTATTACGTTTAGCAAAAATGCCGTAAACTTACGAACAGTTTTACGATATTAAGTAATCCACTAGCCGGAAAAATTAGTAGCAGAGTTGACTGCCCCAATTTGTGGAAAGCTTTGGAATATTTAATGTGTCATGTGCTGTAATAGTTTTGCAAGATACTCACTTGTTTCTTCCTCCGCGTCATCTGAAAGATCTGAGGATCTATCTTCAATTTTCTGAAAAGAAAGAAAACATGTTAATAATGTATTTCTACACATAATGCATAAAATATATTTGTCTGGATTCATAATCCGGATTGTTGCAAAAACGGCTGAACAGCTTGGATAAAATTTGGCACCCATATAGTTTAAAACCTGGATTAACACATAGGATACTTTAATCCAAGTAAACCGTTCCCGTGGGATATTTTCGAAATCCACGCAGGCGCAGCCGCGGGCAAAAGGTAATTAGTGCTAACGGATCACCGTACGGATCGTCATGATCCAGGACGTACAAATATAATGCAGAATCATCATTGCTAAAACTGTTTCCTACAAAGATTGATGTCAAAAAAACATAATTTACTTCAGTGCGAAACATCCTTGACCCCAAAACAGGCATCTTTATATCCGAATGAATTTGCATTTAATGAGAATGATGTGTATTAAGTATTATATCGGTATGTTATGGTTACAAACTTTAACCGAGTTGAAATTTGAGGATATTTCAAATAAAACGATGTACCTACATAGTTAGGTAGGTAGGTATAGGTGCACAATGTTGTAGGTATGTGAAGGTGACACTTTACCACCATTCTAATACTCTATATCTCTATATTTGGAATGTACCGCAAAACAAAATCAGTCACTGTAAACGATTGTTTGCTGATGTTACCAATGCCCTGAATTAGCGACTGACAAGTTGACAAGTCGTGGCACAGTTACGTAATGCAATCCGATGGACCCTGTTTTGAAGACCACAATAAGTAAATGATTACTCTTAAAAGTAGGTCCTCTCGTGTCGAGGACCACTGAAAATCAGCGCTGTGTTGTGGGTCCCCCGAGCTTAGTATACCCAGCATGATACAAAGCTCATCAGCCTTCTCGTCACAGTCACGATGTGCTATTGCCGACTACTTCAGCACCATAATTGCATGACACACTATCCGAAGCTGAATCATTTTAGCAGTTATGGATAATCATTTTCTATATATTACCTACGTTCAAAAAACTTGTCTACTTATCAACGTAAATAACGCAATGAATGTTGCTGAACTGTCAAAATTAGAGATGGGTCGACTATGACTTTGGCCGACTAGCCGACTAGTTGGCTGCAAAATGGCCGACTAGCCGGTTGCAAAATGGCCGACTAGTCGGCCAAGCCGATCATTGATTTCGGTTGAGTTCGGGTGACATCGGCTATGTTGAAAATGGCAAACCTACTTATTGCCAATTGTTTACTATGGAGTTCTTCTTTTTTGTTGTAAGTATTAATTAATTGTACTTTCGGTATTTAATTTCTGGATCTAATTCCAATTATTTAATGGACCAAACGAAGGGTTCCTATTCCTTAATATCCTAATTTCCTGATTGCACTGAAAGTAAACTGTAAAGAAAAGAAAGAATACCATTTATTTGGACACAGTTCGTGAAACACAAAATACAATAACAATAGATAAGTGAATATAAATAACTAAAACTGATTTATAATAAAAAAAATATAACAGTAAAGATTTCAATTTTATTTCAATCACCGTTTTTTAAATCGCAATATATTACTACGAGTAAAAAACCGGCCAAATGCGAGTCGGACTCGCGCACGAAGGGTTCCGTACCATTATCTATAAAAACGGCAAAAAAATCACGTTTATTGTATGACAGCCTCCTTAAATATTTGTTTTTATTTTAATTTAATTATTTATTTTAAAAGTGAATATATAAGTAATTATTCTGTGAATATTTCAAGCGTCTATCTGTTACCGTTATCAATTTCGAGCAGAAATGAGCAAAAAAAATCACGTTTGTTGTATGAGAACCTCCTTAAATATCTATTTTATTCTGTTTTTTAGTATTTGTTGTTATAGTGGCAACAGAAATACATCATCTGTAAAAATTTCAACTGTCTAACTAACACGGTTCATGAGATACAGCCTGGTGACAGACGGACAGCGGAGTCTTAGTAATAGGGTCCCGTTTTACCCTTTGGGTACGGAACCCCAAAAATGGGCCGAGTAGTCGCCGACTACAAATATAGCCGACTCGTCGGCGACTAGTCGGTACATCACTAGTCAAAATGAATGCCATTCATTCCTACTGTTAGTGTGTAACACAATTAACCCGCCATTCTGTGCTTGTGTTTTGATCTATTTTGTTGTTTTTAACCGACTCCAATAAGAAGGAGGTTATCAATTCGACATGTTTATATTTTTTATGTATGTTCGGGCATAACTCCGTCATATATAGACGGATTTTATTCTGAAATGATCTCATTCAAATTTCATAGAGATCTGATGATGCGTTTCGGAGACAGACAACGGAACTCTTCAAAAAATGACAGCAAATCAACCGCGAAAGCAGCATCAAATAAATATGAATTATTTTGACCCCAAGGATGATGAAATTTCCAATTGGTGCGGGGTAGGCAGGTACACACGGCTACATATCAAGCTATAAATTTCCAGAATAAGCTGATCTCGCATTGTATAGGATTTCCTTACAGTGCGAGATCAGCGTCAGCGATCAACTAAAAAGTGAAAAATAAAAAAAAATCCAAAAAAATAACAACCGACTCCCGGAAAAACACTGCAAAATGAAAAATAACACTAATTTCAGAAGGCGGTGACAAAAAATACATATCCAAAGTCACCGACTCAATCCAATCTTTTTGGATGGGCAGGTGTTTCTGTGGCAAATAAACCTAATTTTCTTTCTGTTTTTTCATTTTTTCATGCCGTAGTTATGATCCGGTCAGAAAGGTAGCGAAGCCCAAGCCAGCCAGACCAGAAGACGCTGGACGTTTTATAAGTACCGCCTCTCAAGAACTCTGAAGCCCATATTAGACAGCCTTTTAATATTATTTTTATGTATGTCTAAATAGGTTTAGGTTGCGGTTGCCGATGCGGCTAAATAATAATAGGAGCACAGGTCGATCGATCAGACGAAACCGCGGTAGGTCCGTGGATGCGTGACCATCTTTACATACCGCTCCGTGACTCGGAAAGCACGTTAAGCCGTTGGTCCCGGCTGTCATTCTTGGATCCTTGACAGTCAGAAGCACGAATATCTGACAACCAGTGTTACCAAGGGGTATCGTGTTAGGCATCCAGTTACTGGGTTGTGGACGTTAGATAGTATATATTTTTTTATTAAAGTTGTGCTAAATGAACCCACCAGCAGGCTTAGCACAAGAACCGTAGAGAAGCGTTATGTCGACGGAAGAGTAGACAAAAATTACGTTCCCGTGTAGACAGTTGACAGTTTTTAACCGAGAAAGGTAGACAAGCGATTTCTATTCTACGATAGAGTAGAAATAGGAAGCGTCATGCTAAGCCTGTAGTAGTTCTCATAACTCTTAAAGGATGTTAGCCCTAAATAAAGTTAGCAATTCTGGTTACTGCTTAAGGGCTCTTTCCCACGGCCGTCCAGTTCTGCAGCAACAGTTTTTTTTACTGAATCCTGCAAAAATCAGTAGTGTGTTCACACACAATAGTTTGTATCCTGTTTTTTTTTGGTGGAGCAACGAGCGACCAGTTTAGATTGGGCAGACGTAAAAGAAAATTCAAACGTGATGGACGCGAACACGCTTTTGATATTGTATTGGTATCGCCGACAAAGTAAAAAAAGATTTTGGGTTCACCCAATACTGAAACAACGATCGAAATTGGGTATCTTTCGTAATCTCTTGAGCGATTTGAGAAAAGATTAATGTTTTTTTTTTTAATTTCTTTAGGATGTTCATTACCAGGTTTGACAACTTTTTAGAAAAGGTTGCTAATGCTACAATGCCATCCAGTTTGTAGTGGCAAACCAAATAGCATAATTCGAATGGATCGGTATTTTTGCCGGATACTGCAAACAGGATGCTTGTGTAAATATATTTATTTAAACACGTACACTACTAAACGGGATCTTGCAAAACCCCGTAACTGCAAAAAACGGGATCTTGCCGTTGGAAGGAGCCCTTACTTGCGTCACAACTCTTACGAAGTAACTGTATCCCGAAGTTGGTAATACAAATTGATCTTGCAAAGTCATTCAAATATTCTCTACTCAATTTATTTCCATAATTATTAAATTAATGAAAATATTTGCCATGTTAAGTGGTTTCTTTCATTTTACAACTGATGCTGACCACGAGAGCTGTAAAAGGCTTAGACGTCGAGAAAAATAAAGTTAAAGCATGCAGCGACTTTTACAAATTTCAACGTTTTCTTTAAAGCGAAAGCGCCAGGGTAGCCCCCGAAGGTAATTAAACATGTTCTCCAGTTTTTCTATGTAAGTAAGTTATCTTTGAACTATACATAGTGCTTTGACAACGAAATGTCTTGTGGGTTAATGTAATTCCAAAACTGGTTGTTGTTATTTTAGATGGACTTATGACCTCGTGAACATCATAAGAATTTGGTGGATGTGTGAAGCACAGGATCAGTCAATATTGCGATGTTTGGTTAAGGCCTATGTCCAGTGGACCCCTTTCGGCTCAATGATGATAATGGTGGTAAGTTTGGGTAGTAACTAAAACAGTTCACAGCATAAATACAATAATGACATGTATTTAACTTTTCACAAATAACAAACAACATTTCATCATCATCATTTCAGTCTAAAGATGTCCACTGCTGGACATAGGCCTCCCCCAGGCTCCTCCACTTCGACCGGTCTTGTGCTTCCCACATCCAGCTGAAATAAATTTAGTAAACAACATTCACCTAATAGAAATTGTTTGATATGAACCCCAGGCGCTGTATCTATATCTCTATCTATCTGCTGTGACCATTGCAACAGTCTTGCTTAGTACAATAACGCTGTTTAGGAGCTCAGCATCAGTCCACTTAGCACTAGAACCCCGCTGGTCCTCCGTCAATAACCTTTACTCTCATATTGAAAGTCAGTATGAACTTACAACTGTATTTTAAACCTTTTAAATACTTTGGTACTTGCGACTACCCTTGTTAGGCATTCAAAAGGGAATCGTCTATTGATTGCGCAAATAGCGGTTTCGGTAAAAAGCGGATGTGTGAAGTTAGTGAGCGTGCAACCGGACAATCGAAGGTCTACTCAGCAAGAGCTGTGTATGTACTTGTACTGCCGGCGGCGGTGGAAAGTTGGAAAAGCTTCGAAAAATCACGCCATAAAAGTTAAACATAACTGACGTTGATATTTATTATCTCTTAGTATTTGTATGAACATCTAATCAGGCAATATTTGAGCATAAAGGATGGAATTGAGAAGACAATGTGAAAATTACAGTCTAATTTTCTACCATAGCTTGCGTTGCAATAGTACCTACAGCTTCCTGAGCCCAGACATTTGGCGGAACGGAATTCATAGCAGATTCTATTTCAATTTTCGTAGCTATTGGGGAACAAAACCGGAACCGAGTTACCAATATTAATGTTACATATTCTGTCGGCCGACTCAAATTAACACTGACGCAGTCATATGACAAACACGCGGTCGGTTCGAAAATATTCATATGTTTGAATTAAAATCAGTCGAAAGCGAAACAATTTAGCATCGCAATATTCATTCATCAAAATTATTTTTAGACGGCTTATTTTCTGCGTAGGTTTAAATCACAGACGACGAACTGTACTAATAAATTGAAAATATCTGTTTTTATTAGTGGACAACTTTTCTCCATTGCTCAACTGGTGTTCTCAAAAATAAATATCGGTATTAGCGTAGCTCCGCACTCAGTACACGTGTCAAATTTATTATCTTGATTATTATTTTAGGATGCCTTACGTCTGGCGACGTTGTGGTATTATAATGGTGGATAATACATTCACTGTCGACTAGACAGTATCTGATAAACGTGGAGACATACAGTCTCATGGTTGCGATAAGAGAACAACGCGGCTTTTGTCTGAGTGATGAAACGGATGAATAGATATTTAGGGTTTAGTTAATCTCTTGACTTTGGCTGGACGGAATCAATCTTGTGAAATCTTTTTTCTGATACTTATCCATTGTCAGTCTCTAAGCTTACGATACATCTACCAACCCACACTGGGCCCGCGTGGTGGATTACGGCCCACTCTCTGTCACCTGATGGAGGCCTGTGTCCCAGGCAGTGGGTACATTATAGGCTGATAATGCTATTATTATGCATTCCATCAACTCTCTTCACCATGCAATGGGCGGTAGCACCTTAAGACAGGAGCCAATTAAAATGAGGGTCTAGCAGTTTTCTGATTAAAGCTTAGCCTCGACTGCCTCAAGCTATACTCGTTATGCAACTGACTCAGAGGTCTTACATACATGATGGATACCTATAGCTCGTAGATATATGGTCTTCTGAGAGCTACATACCCTGTAGCTACGACGATTAAGGTCCAGAAGGCGGTCGAAAAGTAGGCAAATTGTCATACATGAGTACATGACTAGCTAATTGAGACGACGCTCTACAAAGCCGAACTTTATTTCAAACTTGAAACTGCGTTCTAAATCATTGTACAAGAACTGAGGCTACTAACCGTACTAGCTGCCCTTAATGTGTCATCGCAACGTCATTCACGCTGAATGTTGCTGGTTTTAGGTAATTCCTCAAAATTCGAATTAATGTACCTACCAAGATATAGGTAATTCACATTTTAATTTTTAGTTAGTCCCTGTTAGTAATTCGGTCCCTGATTGCCAGAGAGGAAGTACAGAAGTTTATGTGACAGAGTTGAAAATCTATCAAAGAAATTTGACAGATTGGGGTAGCTTGAAGTGTTGGCGTCTGTACTTCCTCTCTTACCGGTGTTATTTCTATAACATCACCAATTACCGTTCTGTTAACGATAAAAAATTATAGTTTAAAAAACTAAAAAACACGCTTTAAAAACCAAACTAAAAAAAGGAGAAAATAATTTAATTCAATTAAAAAGCGTGGGGTGCTTTTTGAGGTATTTTTATAATCACTTAATGTCAAGCACCCCACGCTTTTTAATTGAATTAAATTATTTTCTCCTTTTTTAGTTTGGTTTTTAAAGCGTGTTTTTTAGTTTTTTAAACTATTATTTATTTTCTATTTTTTAGTTCTGCTAACTACAAAAACGTGTTTTTTTTTTCTCAATTTTTTTATAAATTATTGAATTGTCATCGGTCCTCGACAAGTTTACAAAGTTTCAATGAAATCTGACCGTTTAAAGTGGGTCAAAATCGCGCTCAAAGGAGTCGGTTACATACAAACGTACAAGTGAAGCTAATATAAAGCGTGTAAAAAGTAACGCTATTAATACCGATACCCAAAGTCAGTTATCTAATTACCAGTATTAGTATCGGTAAAAGTAACAATTCTTATACCGGTTATTTATACGTCTTTCTCTTTCTAACTATGACGTATAACAAATAAATAATTTTGAATTTTGAAAAAATAATGCGTTAAATTGTAAATGATTTGTTGCAGTACACAATACTTCAATCTCGCGAAATAGATGATAAACTAACGATATTCATAATTAAGTAAACGGTGACTCGGTGACATATACATTACACGTCAAAGGAGGCAAAGTATTTGCTTATATGTAGCTTACTTTATAATTATAATGCTGATGAGTCAGGGCGTGGGAGCCATAATACTTGTAGTTCAACAAGGAGAATGTTTAGCATTTATCAATTTACTTGTATAAATACATACGTTTATATACCCTTCACAGTGAGTGATGTACTATTATTCTGTGGTGAGGTTGTGGTTTCCCTATAATGTACGTAAACCATGCTGGTCATTGCGTTTTATTTTCGGAGTGTTCCTTTAACAATGTTTAGGTTATTTTGTTATTTGACGACATGAAAATGGCGACCGCGAGTGCAAAATTGGTGCAACGAATTTTGCATTGGTTTACGAAACCGGTACTCTTTCTGTCCGTCTGTAGCTAATTACCCAAATAGTGAAAACGTCAAAATGTTTTTTTTAGACTTCTGTAGTTTATTTTACTAATAAAGTATGCGGGGTTTGTGGCTAAGTAATAACAGCCACACGGTTCCATCGATCAAGTTATGCCGCGCTTGGTCCGTAGATGGGTAACCATCTTTACATACCAAGACCCCTCCGTGCCTGGAAAAACACGTTAAGCCGTTGGTCGCGGCTGTCATTCGTCGAATTTTGGCAGTCGTTACACCCGTAACTGACGACCCCGTCAGGAGCCCGAAAGTCAGAGACCGAAGGCGCGAAAGTCAAGGGATAGCGTATTACTCAGTAACTGGGTTGTGGAGGTCAGATAGGCAGTTGTTTTGATGTACTTTGACTTGAAAAAGCGTGGCAGTTGAGAGTATGTCATGCTCACTTAAATGTCTCACTGATGGTGCTGCGCGTGTGTTGGATCATTCGGTTGCCTAAAAAATGGTTGAGCTGGATGGTGCTGATCCACGCGTCAAGTTTGTGAACCGGCGCCGTCGGTTGAGACTGGTCATCTCCTAACTTTCATGGCTTATTTAAAATCTTATATTTAGAATTGATAATATTATTTTTTACATTGTTCTCACATATAGAAGCAACAAGAATAATGTTCCCAAGATTTTGTAATACCTAACATGATTTAAAAGAGTGTCCTTGGAGCTTGCCCGTTCTTCTCCATAGAGATCTACGTTTTGGAATGGGCAACTAGCTTCATCTTTCCAACTGATCGACTTTTTGACAATTTAAAAGTGCCTGTAAATGGTTTCATTGAAATAAATGCTTTGAGTTTGAGTTGCTCCATGTAAAATACAGGTATTCAGCTGCATCCGAAGCCAACATAGTTGGAAAAAAGCTTAGCAGATGATGATGTCCTAATAAAGTATCATGTTTTAGTTATTATTTACGTGATTTAGAAAGCTAACATTTATATAATTTAAAGCTAACTATTATTGTTTTTCAATTGATTAGCAATTAGTGAATAATAACGAAATTAGCTATGTTGGTCTCAGGTGTAGTGATTTTGTCAACTACAACAACGGAAAAACTCAGCCAAGTGCGCGCTCAGCAAGTACTACTTTCAGAAAAGTAGTATGTTCGTAAGTGGCTACTGAATCGATTTCAGCAACTTTTAATATGGGTATTAAAAAAAAACAACTATTTTGCCATACCTACCGCCGATTAAACCACAGACATTTCAATCTTATTTCAAGACTTAATTGTATATGCACAAAGTAATATATATGCTCAAGTGCTCAACACGTTTTACTTAATACTCATAATCAGCTTATAACGTTCCCACTGCTGAGACACAGGCCTCCTCTCTGTAAGAGGAAGTGGGCCGTAATCCACCACGCGGGCGCAGTGCGGATTGGTAGATGTCACATATCTTAGAATGTTTGGTTCTATGACATGCCGGTTTCCTCACGATGTTTTCCTTCACCGTTTTGAGAGCAGTGGGGATGAAATAATTTGCACAAAGTAAAGCGGGTGTTTTCTTAATAATGACAAGTAACTTTAAAAAAAAATGGTCATTGCACTATGATTTTAGCTCAATACTCGTAATTGGGGTGTATTAGGTATTGCGTTAATTATTTTACATGCTGTATAGTCCAGTCATTATATACATTTGAAAAAGAAAATGAACCGAGCAAGCCAAATTTTGGATATTACGTGGGGGGTGGCTAGAAAAGCTTAAGTTCAAATTGTCGACCAAAATAACCTTGTGCAATTTCCGCCATCTTGAAAAAACCCTTAAATTCAGTTTTTTCATCATAACTCGGTAGATATCGATCAAAAATATCAAAAATTTTGGGAGAATTTTTTTTTTTTCGCTATTTACTTTTTTCTGGTGAAAGATATCGAAAAATGTTCTTGGAAACTTGTAGAGCGTGTCCAGACCTACAAATTCGTTTTTTTATTTTTCATTTCCGACAAAAATTACGACCTCTAGTGCGCCACAAAGTCAGTAAAACTGTGCCCGGTTTTCATTTAGCCGCTCGCTCGGTTGTATCCACACGTCAAAATGGATGGAAAATGGTTCAGGGAATTATTGCAATACAAAAAAAAATCATAAACCAGCCAAATTAGAAATACATGAAATTTATTGATGAAATAATTTTTATGCAGCAAAAATAATGTTTAGAAAAAAAAAAAATTTTTTTGTTTTTTTTTAGCAAGTTTTATTTCAAACATTTTTCGATATCTTTCACCAGAAAAAAGTAAATAGCGAAAAAAAAATTTCTCCCCAAATTTTTGATATTTTTGATCGATATCTACCGAGTTATGATGAAAAAACTGAATTTAAGGGTTTTTTCAAGATGGCGGAAATTGCACAAGGTTATTTTGGTCGACAATTTTAACTTAAGCTTTTCTAGCCACCCCCCACGTAATATCCAAAATTTGGCTTTCTCGGTTCATTTTCTTTTTGAAGCCGATTTTTCCGACGTAATGACTGGACTAGTACCTACATGTAGATTATTAACTAAGCACAGATCATGCTTTGATGTGCATGTGGTGGCAGACATGGCATAACCTAAACCTAAAAGCGAACGGAGCGGTCCAGTGATAACGTCCTCAACCGGTAAAGATAGCTGTCAAATAATATCCAAACAAGCAGCAAAATTTTAAAGAAAGGAAACCACCGACGAACCGACCATAATACAGATGCAGTAATTAGTCTCGATAAAATGAAATAAGTCTAAGTTCCTGTTTACGAAAATCTCAGCCCATTTAATCCAAAATCCAATAGGAAAATTTAAAGTAGACTCACAACATTACGTTATACAAGAACCGACTCTAATCCAGTTAGATCTAATATGTTTCGACGAACTGAACCTTATTCAATCTGACGCGGCCTCACGATGCAAGAGAATCTTCTCGTTCCGTCTAATTGCTATCGACGCCATGATATTAGTGTAACTTCCTGCCTCTAACCCGTCTATCCTTTACACAAAGTTTCGTGTCTACACAAGAACGGAAATGAAGTTAGCTTGCACCACGTCGCGATGCGAACTGGTGCCACGCTTATACCCGAGATGCACACCTATTGAAGACCCGAAAGCCGGAAATAGGCGCCACTGCGACGCGGCGACGTTTTGGTATTCGTAAATTTCATTACATTACGTTCTATTTCCCTCACTCACTCCGATGGAAGTAGTTTTAACTTTTGTAATTTTATATAAGATATCTGTCCGATTTGTTAGGGTTGGTTTTACAGCCGATTGTGTAATTGGCAGTTAAAGTGCAGTCAGTGATATCTTGAAGACGCTGAAGGTTATCCCAAAATAATTTGCTACCCTATATTCTCTGTGTCGCAAGAAGCGCCACTCAAATTCGAATTTCAAATTTCCCTACGTATTTTGCAATTTGCTTGTCAGTGTCAGGCCGTATGTTAATCAAAATATTAGGGGTCAAAGTATGAAATTGCCGATTTGTACCGAAAAATTGAAACTCGTTTTTTTCTTAAATATAACATATTAATTTATTCACAATACTTACCCTCATTATCTATACATTGCTGCCATCTAAACGGAAGTTCATTTATGCCTTTACGATAGAACTCTGAGGATCTAGATTCTACAAACTGTGTGAAAGCATTTTGTACTGCCTCCTGGGAAGAATTTTTTTATCATGTTGAAAATTGTCCAAATCACGAAACAAATGGTAGTCCGTTGGAGCAAGGTCTGGCGAGTACGGAGGATGACGTATAGTTTCTAACTGTAGCTCCTGTAGAGTTACAACGGTTTCTCGTGCAGTGTGAGGTCTTGCGTTATCATGGAGCAATAATGTTGAAGATCGATTCACGAGTCGGGGCTGTTTCACTGACAGTTTCACCATCATTGTACTAAGTTTGGAACAGTAAACATCTGCTGTTATTGCCTGACCAGACCTGAGAAAGCTATAGTGAATAACACCATGAAGAGACCACCAAACAGTTACCATTACCTTTTCATTGGTAAGCTTTGCTTTAGGGGGTACTGTTGCGGCGTTAGACCTGGGGTCAGCCATTGCACTTTTCGCTTACGGTTATCGTAAACAATCCACTTTTTGTCACATGTCGCAATTCGATCCAGTCCTTCATTTCTGTACCGATTCAACAAGGCAACACAAGTTTCAACACGCATTTCTTTCTGCAGATCAGTCAAATCGTGAGGCACCCATTTTTCATATTTTTTTATCTTATTGATTTGATGCAAATGAGTCAATATTTTAGGTAGGGTAACGTTAAACCATGCCGTTAATTCCTGGGTAGTTTGACTCGGATCGGCTTCTACCATCTCCTTCAATTCAGCGTTATTCACCTGTGTGGGCGGTCCACCAGGTGGTTCGTTCTTCAAGTCGAAGTTTCCATTACGAAAGCGTTTAGACAAAAAACGTACTGTGCGTTCATTAGCAGTCCCCTCTCCAAACGCAACGTTGATATTGCGAGCCCATTCTGCCGCGTTTGTTCCTTGTCTGAACTAGTATTCAAAAATAACTCGGATTTTCGAAGTATCCATCTTTACGTCTAAGCTGAATAAAAAAAAACAATTGAAAGTCGAAAATCGAATGTTGCACGTTTTTTCAAAAGAAGAACCTCATAGGTATCACGTGAAAAAAGTTTCACACGAAAATCTCACACCATGAAGATTTTATGTCAATTCGAAATGTCATACTTCACTACTACTACTATTTCATACTTTAACCCCTTTATGATTCGCGTTCGTAACACGTTTGTATTCACCCTCTAATTAAATTAAATCGAGTGACTATTAAGTACATGAAAAAATCAGTCACTAGGATTTGATGATCTTTGAGGGTTATTTTGATGATTTGAATCATTAATTAGCTAATCTTGCACTGTACGGAAATCCTATAAAATGCGAGATCAGCTTATACTGGAAATGTATATCTTGATGTGTAGCCGTTTGTACAACCTAACACAGACCTGCGAATTGCATTAACGGAAAAATGTTTGAATTTCGAGGCGCTGCCTCATCGCATCCCTCCACCATATTGGAGACATCTGAATTATTGTAAAAACCTTCGTATGACTCGGGTTGCATCGGCAAATGATAAAAAATAAATCAAATTGGCTGACCAAGGCAACGAACGGAATTAACAATTTCGAACCAATTCTGAAAGGCCCCAACAACCTTAGTATTATGTTGGAAATTTTCTAGATGCTTCAGAGTGGTACTTATTTGGTGAAGTAGTACCTTGTTTGAAGACGAGAGAGTAGTAGTGAATTAAAAAGATGCAAATAAGCTTAGTTCCGTGTGATGCTGGACGTAAAAGAATAGCACCATCCCATTCCTTTCCGTGGGTGTCGTAGAAGGCGACTAAAGGACTTACTAGAGAATGGGCAGCAGCGTTCTCTTTGCATTTGACCACCATACTGCGATCGCCCACCCAAATCCCCCTCTTTTGGGGGAGGCTTATGGACATAAGCCTCCCCCCAAAAGGGGGGACTGCTGGACAGCAGTGAACGTGTTTCGGCTGATGTGAATGAATGAATGAATAAGCTTTGTTGCAGTAACGGATAAGCTGTATCCTCCGACTTTTTATATTTAGCAAATTGGCCTTTTATTTCTGTATAAAGACCACATTATTATTTATTTGCCTTGTATAGTTCCATATTAACCACTACAGGGCATGGCAACAACGTAATTTAATGACACACATTTATTACTGTCGAGACGTAATATGACACCAGCCACAATGTGTCTATCGGCTGTCTGCTGACAACCGCGCTTTGAAACAATTCGTCGGTCGTCAAAAACGGTCCGTGGATGGGAGATCATCTTTACATACCGAAACCCTTCCGTGCTTTTGAAAGCACGTTAAGCCGTTGGTCTCGGTTCTATCGATGAAATTCTAAAAAGTGAATCGTTTTGTTCCCTTGCTGTGGCCGCCAGCAGTGGTCACAATTTAAGTAAGGTCGCCAATCGCAACACAGTTCTTACCGCATACCACGCATACGTCTCCACCACACTGCGATACGGCGTTATATTCTGGGGTAATTCTACGGATACGGAATTGGCCTTGAAAGCCCAAAAAAGTGTCTTCGCGCAGTATGCATAATCCAAAACACTGATAGTTGCACACCATTTTTTATTAATTTTAAATTATTAACATTTGCTTCCCTATTTATGAAGTTGCCATGTTTATCAAACCACTAAACGCCATCAAGTGCGCTTAAATCAAAAACCCACCAAACAAAACAGCCTTGTTCTCAAAAAAAAAACTTTTTGAGAACAGGGTTGTTCTCAAAAAGTTTCCGACGAATGGCTCCAAAAAGTTTTAATAAACTAGCAAAACCTATAAAATCTTCAAAAGACCTAAATACTTAATACAACAAAAACAACACTCCGTAGTTTCCTATTAAAGAAAGCATAATCCACCATTCATGAATATTTAGAAGAAAAATAAAAACTTTGATGCCTTATTATCACATTTATTAATTGTTATCTAGTTACTTTAGTTAATAAGTTTAGCTAGCTTACATTGTTTTATTTATTCCCAAAAAAATGTACCGTGTACAGTGGGCTGCATCAATTGGGTACGCCAATTGTATTAAAATTTTAAAACAACTGCGGTACCCAATTGATGCAGCCCACCGTACAACTACTATTGTGTAGACCATTATTTGTACGCCTTGCAAGCCAGCGCATAGTGATACAACTTTTATTTTGCTTCATATCATCATGTACCACAAAATGCTACTTATGTGTCACAGATAAATAATTTTAAAATTGAATAAGTAATGCGGAATTATAAGTAAATACCTACTGGACAAATAACTTCGAGTCTTATTTTATAACTTTTTCCGAAGATAGAAGTGAATAATTAATAACAACTGGGATAAGTGATGAATTTAAATTTTATATTCACATTTACCAAATCATGAGGTAATTATTAATAACTAGCTTCTGCCCGCAACTTCGTTCGCGTGGAGGTCGTAAGCCACCACAATTTACTAAAATGACAGCCACAATTTATAAAACTTTCCTGTATAGTATGTTTGTAGTTTTGGCCACAGTACAGTTGTCCGTGTGAGAAGCAGCTTTTCCTGTGGTCGACACACGCCCAATGGCCATTGGCCTTCAATTTGCTAGAGAATACTGTGATTGTTCGCTGCAGCTTGATAATTTTTGGGCCTTAAAATCGCCCGTTCACACACCCAAGAATTCTCTTGGTACGGTATTAGACTGATGTTTTCATACACCAGACGAATGTGATCTTTTAAAGTGGGAACTACTCTACCAAGAACCTCTGGTAGGTTCACCTATAATCGCTCTCCTCTGGTAGGGTCTTCACTAACTTTAAACCGAACTCACATCTATATGGTCCAGCGCAGTCTATAAACTTGCGACCATAGAGTCGACCTATTTAACGTAGCATTCACCTCGTCAGTTCCTCGCCTCACCATATGTAGTGTGCCGCAAATCGCCACTAAACATAACTGTGACACCACACATTATGTCTTTGTTGCTACGGATGTCTTGTCCTGGCGTGCCCTGTGTGGCTACCAAGAAGCAGTGTGGTAGCGATTCCGAAAGACATGATCGAATTTTTTCTTGCTCCGAACGTTTTTCTACTTTTTTCAAACTGTATTTTAATTTTATTCTTGTTAATTTATTAATATATAAACATCAGCCTATAATGGTCCACTGTTAGGACATAGGCCTCCTCTCTGTGAGAGGGAGTGGGCCGTGAACCATGACGCGGGCTTAGAGCGGGATGGTAGATGTCTTCAAAGTTTTGGTTCTAGAACATGCTGGTTTCCTCACGATGTTTCCCTTCATCGTTTTGAGAGCAGTGGTGATGAAATAATGTATATAAAAATAAAGAACCAGTAAAGTGTGACACGGGCGCGTCCACCACCAGACCCCCTATTGTTGTCGGGCCCTCCCTACTATATGAGTCGAGTGACTCCTCTGGCGGCACACGTCACCACTTCGCTACGATTTTATTATATATGTATAGATGATGGATAATTATTAATCATTTTCAATTAATCACATTTAACATAATATATAGTCCCGTATCACCAGGTCCTCTGTTATTCTCCACTAAAGTATTTTATCTTACTTCAAATTCATAGTATAGGTAGATACCTATTGAAACTAAATCTTTACAACACAGGCACTTATACAATTTATGTGCAGTTGTCAATTAGAAGGTGAAGCGAACTTTAAATCAAAACAATACTTTGTTTGTCACGCGTAAACAATTCAGCGATAAATATGGCTAACATGGCGATAATGTTACGTTGAGGTAGGTCTCCGATGACTGATTACACACACATAGCCGCTGTTAGTAGGACGCCTAGTAAAAGCACGTAAGTAAAACAGTTTTGCTTGGCTAAATGACTGGGAGTAGTGGATCTACTGTCGGAAAGTAACATTCCCATAATTTGGTCGTTTTTTACAGCTGCCTCAGTGGTTTAAAGAATGCTATAATCAGCAGTACCTACTGAATGATTAATCAGTGGGTACAATGGAAAGGAACTCTCACCAACTATACCTACACCAAAGTCTCATCTTTGCCAACTATCTTGGGATCGGCTTTCAGTCTAACCGTGAGTAGCGGAGTATGGGTATGGGGTATACGCCAATTTACGTAGATGTTAATTTAAATAACAATGTTGTGTGAAACATGTGGTGTTCCCTGTAGCGTTAATAGTGTGCTATGTTATAAATTATGATAAACTAGCAGGGCCGCAATCAATAAATTAATTGCGAATGTAATATTTAAATTACTTTTGGAAGCGTTTTAGGTATACGCACTTATTGTTCTATTTCATATCTGGGGACACATGCATAACATGGTAACATGCATGTTAATTGGTATGATTGCTGTTATAGACGACGATATCGATTAAAAGTGTATTTAAATATTAGGCCGAACGCTTCTAGAAACGTATTGAGAAAACCAAAACATTAAGAAGTGTTGTAGTGTATCTGGCAATTGATGAATCCTAATGCATTTCTTTTATATCAACCACTGTTTTTTGTGCGATCTAGGGTGACACTCGAAAGTGTAACGCTAGACTAAGGAATAAAAGAGAATGCAGCGTGACTTAAGTCTCTGTGAATTCTCTTCTTTCATTACTTGACTCTATGTTTCTGAATCTAGCTGGCTATGAGTCATTGTAGATTGTGAGATTGTTAATTACATCCTAGAGTCGAAACTAAGAACCCGATCAAAATAAATGCGGGGTCTATTCCGATTGTGGTTACTGGAAATTCATTATGGGGTTCGCGTTCTGTAATTATATGAAACTAAAGAAACTCACACTAGGGCCACTATAGCCCTAGTGTGAGTTTCTTTTAACCTTCTCGGTCTAACGCATCGACCGCGTTCGGCGCTCCGATTGGTTCTTCACCGATCCAGGGCTAATCGGAGCGCCGAACACGTTCGATGCGTTACATCGAGGTGGTTAAAAGAAACTCACACTAGGACCTCTCGGAGGGTTGTGTTATCACTTTATCAGGCGTTTTAATGCATACTAGTTGCCGCCCAGTGGTCTAAATTCAACCACACTTTTTTTAATTTTGTATTTTTTTTACCATTTTAACCATTGTACAGCAACGTACACTCATTCTCCATCTTCAACTCTAACCACTCTCGTTCTTCTTTAACTGTACCAAATTTCATACCCCGCCGTCCGAACTATTTTCGTAAAAAGTGGTACAAAGTTTTTTCTTCACGTATTAATAATATAGATGTGAGCCCGACTCTACAAATTTTATAAATAATTTTTCCAGGTTCGGGTTAATTAAAACTGGATTTAAGTTCGTCGTCACCTGCCAACCCTTCTCTCAATGTTTTACCGACGGCTTGAAGGTGCGGCTAAATATTTTACACGAGATTGTTGGCATTTGATCTTGATCTTTCCGATATACGAAGGTTGGGTTACATATTAAGGTAAATACGTTTTTGGATAGCTGGTTTCTGGAAACGGTTGTCAAACTTTTTTTCCGAGGATCGCCGATGAGTTTAAAACGAGCACATAGTCACAAAAGCGCAAACAAACTAATTATTGAGAAAAGGTTTCCTATTTAAGAACTGAATGCGGTAAACGAAGGTTGACTTTGTAACCTCCAAAGATTGTTTTAAAACATTTAGAACGCTTTTGACACGCTTGTATATGGTTGACTTGCATGTAACCTATATTTATCCAAGTTATTAATACCTGCGGTCTATCTCCGTGGCGTGGGAGTATTGAATGCCTCCCTCGGTGCTCAAATTCGGATCTTGACTTACGTGCAGTGTATCTGCCAATTTGTCTCGACATGTCATCAACATGAAGCTGATGTAGTGTGCTGTGTGATATACAATCTACCTAGCAGCAAGGTTTAATTCCTGTTGGTTGTTTGAAAACACTTCCGCGAAACGGAACTGTTTATAGAGAATTGTTTTGTTTGAATACTAATAATATGATGTAGTTTTGATTTCTTGGAGATGATATTCGTTTTAGTTCATTAGATTGATTTGATTTCGTCGTCACTCAATTAACTCTTCCGTTCCTGTACACAGATCGACAAAGTTATGGCTGTTCAACTCGCGGATAGTGAAGAAGAGTTAAGGCAATTTATGTGTTATTCTGTATACCGAGGTGATTCTGTTTAACTCGATTGCTGGTCAATAAAATTGGTGACTCGACAGCTAACTCTCGAACTCTGCGACTGCAAGAGCTTAGATTTAGACTAGGTAAAAACTATACAGGTAGCTCATTTATTATCCCGCTGCCCTGGTTTGGCCATATGTTTGATATCATTCCACTGCGACCAGATAACGTGACGTTTGAGGAAGTTGGATGATACCTATACACTTTTGGCTTACGTCATCAGTAAACGTTTAAATAATGAATTTCGTAATTCGACAATTTGATGTTTTCCAAGCAGCCAGACATTTGTTCTATTATGTAATATGTTTGTCTCCTAAGATTGCCAACACCATCTCATAACTAAATAACAAGTAAACCCGCGTGTAAATAGTAATCTTGGCGACCTTATATAGGTATTTAATTTACATAAACAGCTACCATCGATACCTAATAATTTCTATGTTTTAGTATAGATGCTAGCAACAAAAGAGTTGAATGAGTGACCTTTGAAGTATTTTCCTCCATATGCAAAACCGAGTAAGTAATTGTTTTTACGTAATTATCAATGATTCTATTATTTATACACGCTGGAGTGAATTACTGCTTTTGTAGAATGTAATCTTGTAAGTACTATGCTTTAGTAAAAGATTGACGTCATGCGCTCGACCAAAATTTGACGTAGGCGCACGCAGCAGAAATATAGAGGGGCGGGGGGTTACGCTAAGAGCAGTTACCTATGTGCGTAGTAACAGTGTGCAGTAAATACAAATATATATTCGAACTGACAGATGATGATAGGTACTAAATAATTCGTAATCATTTAACTAAAGTTACTAGATACTTGGAATATGTGTACCTACAGGTATTAACAAGGTTACTGTGCTCTAGTCATCCCAAAAATATACCTGTAAAAGATTCAGTACCAAAATCTGTACACTGAAGTTGTATAGGAGAAAATCCGGAATAGATCCCCCTGACTTACATGGGGTACCTATAACAAAGACCTTCTGAATTTTGATTAAAATAAGATTTCCCAAACAAGGTTTGCAATCATTAGGCCATCAAAGTTTCAAAGATAATAGTACCAACTTTGTCAGCCACTAAGCATTTTGTTGATCATCAATCATCTGTCTAAGTAGGTCATTATTTACGAAACTTGCAAATATGCTGTTTGTAATGTTTTTATCAATAAAATTGTATGTTTGCATTTATTTTTGACATTTTAACCCTTGTTTGTGAATAATCTCCATATTCCAGATTTGTTGTTTTATTTGCTGTTTTTATTGCAGTTAGGGCCTATATCTCTGGTTTGATATCAAGATTTAACATAACAGGATAGTTGATGTTCTTACCATAGAGTTTGAAGTTTAGATGTTTTGATTAAGTAATACAACTCTTACTAAGTAAGTTTATAGGTAATTTAATTTTTGATATAATACACAGAATACAAATACATTCTAAAGCATCAATGTTTTAATAAAATCCTTACTTATGAAAATCCATGTCACCACGCTAGGTCTGCGCATATAAACTCCAAAAATACATTTTCTAATAAACTTGTTTACTCAGAACTATGTTTAGCATTAATGTGTAATGTCAAATACTAAAACTGAGCCAAGTAATTGTTACCAGATTGTTGCTAACCCTCACATGTGCATTAATTCAATTGTACCTTGTATTAAATGGTTATTATACAGTTTAACATGACTTTATGTGTCCTGGCAGACTAGCAGGCAGTCAAGGCTTGTTGCATTGCAGTTCTAATTTTAAATTGTGTGTACTTATTACTTTTAATTATCTGTTCTTGTAAATGTTCACAAGATTAGTTATTTGGGTATGGCCCTGGGTGATGGAAAATAGTTAGATCCGAAGAACATGTTTTTGGTTACTCATTAATTCAAAAATAAACTAAATATGTATAATATAATATTATATATAATATTTGAGTTTTGTTCTTGTCTGAGCTAGTTTTAAGTTGATTTGATAGGTACATTAAAGGTGCCAATGTTTAATTGCAACTTTTGCCAAATAATAGACAGTTTCTGGTATGTTGTCTTAGATTCATGAGAAATACAATGTTTTTGTTAGGAATGCATAAAGTGTGGTTATTAATCAAGAGATATTAAGTTAAGTACATAAGTAAGTTACCATAACACATTGCATTAAGTCAAATTTACTGACTTTAGTATGATTTTTGATTTATGGGCTGTTTAAATGGACAGTACTGGTAAAGATTTAGGTTTATTTAATAAACCCAATAGATACAACAGCTTTAAATTGATTTGAAATACATTAAAAGAAAAGGGCTTTCTCCAATTTAGAGTTGTTCAAAACAGTCTTCTTCACAAACTTGAGTACGAAAGTAATAAGAAAATAGTTACCTATTTTGAGCATGAATGAGAATGACAATAAAGTCTGTACATACCACTTTCTCAAACCAATCATACAAACCATCCTAAAAGAGTGTTTCAACACTAATACCACATATAAACAGCAGGCTAACATTTCAACAATTAGCAGTGACTAAACATAAAGAGAAACTCCACTTTCACTACACATAGAGCATAGACAATATATTTACTACATGAGTAAACACTACATATCTGAGAACACTCCTTAATCACAACAAAAATAGCATGCACACTTATATTGTGATCTAAGTAAAATAATAGGCTGGCATTGCATCAAAATATTAGCTCTGATAAAAATAAACACATGTGTAATTAGCATAATACGAGTTTACGCTTGTAAATATCATAGCACATTAATTAAAGACAGGTAAACATGTTGATGGCCAGGAATGCACGACGCGGTCACACAATGAAATAAACAATAATATGAATGAACAAAACCTGCTACGTGCTACTAAAGCCATGTTTAAATGCGGTTAAAGCTAATTAAAATGTTTACCAGCGTGTCTTGGTCGCCCAGCTCGCGGTAGTATGATTCACTGCTGCCTCTTCTGCTACCGACACACATCACCCTCCTCAAAGCTCCAGAAACCATTGCGCAGAGACCACATCGTTGCATATTATTATTAGCAATTTTGACGTCTTTATGTTACCCTTGGGTTTAAAGTTTCTCTGACGAAAACGCCGAGATCGTAACGACGAGAGATTTATCCCTAACACCTCAAGAACTTGGATTCAGGGTAACATTTTTGAAAATTATAAATGATAACAGTGTTTATGTGTCAAGATGTTAAGGAGACACAGCGTGTCTCATGTTTATTTCGAATATTTAGGTGGAATTTATCGTATTTGCAGTAGGACACGCGATCGCGATAAGAGTTGATTACAGTGCTGGCGAACGACTACGAAACTACGAAGTCGGACGGCGCGCGGCAGGCCGCCAGCCAAGTGCTGACAACTTAACGAACAAGCACCGAATGAATATAAATGAAGGCGAAACGCAAACGCTCCTCGCCCTCGCTCACTCACTCTCTCGTTCGCTGATTCGCTCTGGTTTGGCACCGCCTATCGGAAAACCAACATAACCGGAGCTTTGGCCTTTGTTAGATTACGCTATGCAAGCGATGTAGCCAACTACATTGCGAATTTTGATTGGTTTACCTTGCAAAGGCTTATCAATTAATTAGATATAATATTGGAAGGGGTAGATAGTTCCACCGAATACTTAATACATATATATACTTAAGTATAAAGCAAAATAATAATACATAATATGTATATAAAATAGAAATACTACTAAAAAATAATTTAATTAGGGCCAAAGATACAGGGTAGCTGGCAAAATTCAAATTCTTTCACGTTTTATGCACTTTAAGGGGCAGTATCAAGTTGTATGTCAGCCTTACTAAGGGGTATCGTATTACCCAGTAACTGGGTTGTGGAGGTCAGATAGGCAGTCGCAGATGATATTAAATTGTATGTCGAACTAACCATGATTTACGGCCGGCAAAGCACATGCTTTTTTCATCGTTTCGAGTGTCCCCATCATAATAATTATTTAACTCTAAAATAAATGAAAATCGAATAACAGCTAGATTTTAGAGCACCAGACACGTAACTAGTAGAAGTGAATCTTATATAAAAGTACAAGAGAGATTTACTGTGAAAACTAGAAAGAGTACATTGATTTTTTCTCTCTCAAGTAATGAAATGTCTAAACGGGACGCGTCCGTGAAGTTCAGCCTTATCCATTTTTACGTAATGAGTTAATGAGGATGAAGATTCATAATCTGAATCATTTTGAAGGATATTGCTAATCCATTACTTCAAAAAACTGTTGCTAATTACGCAATGCATGTTGTTGAACTGTCAATATAAAAGCCATTCTTACTAATCTTATTATTAGTATGTTATGCAACTACCCCTCTGAATACCACCGGTAAGGCTCTCGAACCAAGAATCGATGCGCTTGGTGTCTATGCGCCATTTACCACGCGTGTAATAGAAGTAATTAAATAATCTTTGGTGATAGGCATTTGCCAATCACCGTGATGTGCCTGTGCGTATTTTACGAATGCATACTCCAATGTCGATGACCTCGTGCGCTAGTGCAACATGCGATGAGAAGAGTGTGGACTTTATGAATGACAATGCATGCATGCTTAGCATGACGCTTTCTATTTTTACTCTACTGTAGGATCGCTTGTCTACTCTACCTGAAATCTCTTCTTCCCGAGCGCGAGTTCATGCCTAGGAGTCTAGGTGAAACCTTTCCATAGCAACGGGGGTAGTTACAAAAGATGTGTATTAATTTAACTACCTAATTTTACCGTACCTTTGCGTTTCGTTCTAAAACAAATAATATAAATAAAGCAAATTTGATAGTTTTATGTCTTAGATGTTCATAAGAAGCTGATAAAAAAACATCAACCAAGTTTTTAAACATATCGTGTGTTTTGCACATATCCAGTGCCAAAATTATACTATTTTGATAGCATCAAACTAAAAGTACTTAAGTATTTTACTATAAGTTCATGGGTATTTATTGTTGTCTTTATGTAAAATGATGTAAACTGATTTTAAATATTTAGTGTTATAGTTTAATCTCCATTGAAAACTGAATCCTTGTTTATTTTTATAATTTTGCGTTAACTTACTTTCCAGTACGTCGAAGGCTCCCTAGCTGTAATCTATATAGAAACTTAAATAATGTCGGCGATTTGAAACCAACATGTTAATTTTAGCCGAACATCACCTTACTTTACTACTAACGAATCTTTGTCTAGATCACTTTTTTTTTCAAGCGGTGTTTGAAAATAGTGGCGTAAAATGTTTGTGCCTATTTATGTGCAAGAGAAGAAAGGTGTGAGTATGTGTATGTGTGTGTGCATGTGTATGTATGCTATATTGTATATTATATTATATATTGCTATACAGGGTGTCCGGTAATTAATGGATAACCTTGAAATGATTCATGGTAAAACTAATGGCCATTCATAAAAAAAAAATTTACTTATTTGTATTTAATCTATAAAAAAAAAAAATACAACTGACTTCCGAAAAACACTACAAAGTGAAAAATAACTTTAATTTCATACCGGCTCTATTAGATACCGTGCTTGCGGCCGTTGTTCCGTTTAATATCTGGAGTAAAAATGTGTTGTAACTGGGATACGTAAGTGATATCAGTGTCAGTTCAGTATTGCATAAGGAATGGTTTGCATTACTAACCACACATAAGACTTACCTGGGGAGCCATGCCCGTAACTGACCTACGTGGATATGTGACTGACCTATGTGATGACTTAAAGCCGTAGGAGCCGTAGGATGCGCGAGAGGATTCTGTTACTGCTTATCGCTTGCTAAGATGCAAAATCCTTACGCGTATTAGCGTGCGAGCTCATTGGCAGTAATAACCGTGACACAGAAATTTATGTTTTCTTGTAAATGGAGTCAACCAATTTTCCATTGGAAATCGTAAAGTTGACAAAGAAGAATAAACAAAGTTATTTAAACTCGCGATTTGTAAACTCGCGTTTGTATGAAGACAAAGACTATTCTTCCTATAGTACCGAGCAGGTGCTAGTGATGTAGATTAGGTGGATGCGCTAAGGTATAAGATTTTTTCATCCGTCATTTAGGCTATTTTTCCTCGACAAAACCCGTTTCTATGGTCGTAATGGTAAGTATTAGTATTTGAGATAGAAACATCATGTGGATATGTAAACCAAATTGTACTTGTAACTATTACTATAAAAGACTTTAATAAATTAATAAATGTTCAGAAAATTTTAATCGAATTTTGTGTAGACATAATAAGTTTGTGAAACGCATGAGATACCAACGTCTTCTTCTTCAATTGAGTCATGCACGTTTGCGATGGTTGCATCAGCGGTCAAGTTTGTTTAAACTCTAAATGATACTTCTTCTTCGTCATGTCGATGATTGCAATTGTTGGTTTCACACGGTCCTCTCTGAATTCTGCCACTTTGACAGCGTTATCGTTGGCCCGCAAAGGTCTTCCATAGTGCAGGTATTATTAAATGTCACTGTGACATGTACATTAAAGTTGATTAAAGCAACCGAATGACTAAGGTGTTATCGTTTTCGGACATTCGTAAAAAAAATCTAACAGTGATGTACTCGCTGTACGCGTTCATTAAGTCCTAGTCATGTCATGAAGACAACAGATTGATTACATAAAAATAAAATAAAGTCCAACAATTTTTGAAAATTGCCTCTATCATATTAAACGGAATAATTCCACACACAATGTAATTAATGACCTTAGACACGAAAAGGAAAATAATAAAACCAGGTAACAACAAAATTTTATTAATATTATTTATAGATAATTGTGACGGTGCAGTGCAGTAAAGTATTACTGAAGAGAACTAAAATCTTGAATATTCGACTTGTTACAGTTTTGCTATTAAAGACACTTCACGTAATATTGCCAACACAAGAGATATTGAGAGAAATTTTGGTATCCATCTTCCGACATGTAATTTAAAGGAAATTATGAGTAATGTATTATATTTTAATATCAACGTGTCCAATTATTAAAATCTCAATATTACAATATAACTCAAACTGTAATTTTATTAGTTAAAACTATTTTATTTGTGGCAACACTGTCCTGTAAACTTCAAAAACGTTCCATTCCCTAAAAATGCAACTTCAGCACTTCAACCTTTGGATAAAGAAAAAGAAAGAATGAAAAAATGTTTTTTCTGCACAAACAAAACGCACATTAGAAAAATAAAGACATAAAATTGACACGTACAAATTAGCTAAAAGCATTGAGATGTTTTTTATATGTCTATGGCTAAAAGCCCCAACTCGAAAAAGTTTATAAATTTGACTATGCTTGTAAATGTCAGGGTGTCGCCCGGTGTCATGATACGGCGTGTCAGGGCTAGTGAAGTAGTGATAGTGACTAAGTGGCCAAAGACAAAAGAATGCGAGTGGAGTTGTTGTCCTTGTTGTGTAGTGTAGTGATTATTTGCTACAATTTATTGTGTTCCGTAGCTTCAATTATTTCAGTATGAAATTATTTAACCAACTGCATAAATATACAGGATTATTGATTGGTCAGTGGGTCGTCTTCTTGCAAATAATACTAAAACACAATGTTTGGTTGTCCACCGTTACTGGTAACTTAGTACAAACTGCTGGTAATGGACCTGCAGATTTAAAGTGCGAGTAATTCCTTTAACTATTAGGTATTCTTCAATTACCACACAAGCACACAGTACTAGTAACTAATTTTGTTGTTAGATTTGGCACTCTGCTTTGCATCGAATTTGCTTTGCGCACTTAAGCTAACGAAACTGAGTAGGGAATGGGCGAAATATTTGAAAAGTCTCTATTAGGTATAGTAATAGGTACACAACACACAACAACAAGAACGTTGATTATCGGTTTTTGCAATGTTATCTGTATGTTAAACTGAAACTTTTTAATCTAGGCATACTATGCCTACATTAAAAAGCTGTGGGTAGGATTCCATATCATCATCATTTCAGCCGAAAGACGTCCACTGCTGGGCATAGTGTCAGTAGGTCGTTTTAGTTGTAGGCCTCCCCCGAAAGGAGAGTTTTGCCATAATCGCCATGCTGTGCCACGCAAGGATTCAATATGAGAAGTAAAATCATAAAACAATATAATCATGTTAACTTTGTACTTGATTTAATCTAGTTATATCTGAATTAGATTTAGCAGCCGACCTAATTTCTCTATGACAGCAACAGTAACTTCTCCAATTTTTGCTTTCATTTGTAGCATTCCTTTTTTGTTGGTCAATTTAATTAATTAGTTCTCACTGTTCCTTTATTTCTACTTTCAGAACGAACTTCTGAAACAATGTCTGTGGCAACCCGTAAGGCTGCTGCTCAGGCATTGGAGCTTAAACCGAGAATTACCATTCAAGATAAGACTTCAAACAGTCATTCAACAGCTGTTACAGGAAATAGATGATGGTGAGAAGGAAATCCACTAAGTCATTTTCAAAAACACATGCTTAAAAGTGGAGCTAGTTGACCTACATCAACAATACCTGGATATCTATCCAGTGAAGCGATGGTGCAGTTACCAATACCTACGGTGATAATTTCTATGCTGTTCTCCTTTGAGCACTTGGTAGAAAGTATGCTTACGCCAGGAGTAACAAACACTGCTTCGTGAGACAGATCTTGGCGATAAGATTAAGTCCAGTGATGTGTGGCCAGCTTTGGGTTTCATCATAATGTGTCTCTTGGACACAAATAATGTCACAGCGAATTTTGCAGACGTGGGAAAAAATCTGATTTATCTTGCGAGAACCCTTTGATGTTAAACGAGACTATGCACATATAATATGGCTTTTTAGGTGGGCTTTGGATTACCACCCTAGTGAAATGAATTAGTAATTAGCGTGGAGACTTTCTGATTACCCAGGGTGCGATGGACTCATAAAGGCTTAGTAGACATCACTTGGGAGTTGATGGACGCCAATGAAAGTGCCAAGCTTGTAGCCAAACTCAGCTGACTGTATATAGATTGCTATCAACATGGTTAGAAGAAAAATATCTGGATGTTGTAGATGATCGATACAAACTGAGGGTGGTCATGGACGGTTACAACTACAGCAGTAACAAATAAGGAGCCTTTATGTAAGGTTAGGTACCTAGAGGAAGAATGAATTCATGCACACAGGAGCAAAAATAATGTACTCAGGCTAAGGAAACTAATAACTTGTATAATTAATTATTAACACTAATTACAACCCTCATTCTTTATGGAGGATGCGCTAAGATAGCTTGTGAAATTTAAATTTAAGTACTTGTTTTTTTTTGCAATTTGCAGGTATTATGTTGATTTAAATATGATTTGCGACAGTAACAAATATGGCTTCACAGAATTATAAAATCATTATTATATTAGCAAAGTGGTCTAAAATTTTATGGTTTTATGAAATAATCAATATAGTAATACCATGGAGTAATGAAAGAAGCGGAAATGCCGCAAAGCAGAATCTCTTTAGAAACTAGCGTCGACTAAATGCGGGTGAGAGGGGGACGAGGTACGGCGTACCCGCCCATTTTTTGTAAATCCATCTAGCGGTGAAAGGAATTATGATAATGTAACTGAACTAGCTGTTTGCCATTTTAGTTCGTCCACTGGCCACTATGGCGTTACAAAGCATGAAGCTTTGTTCCAGAACATTATATGCACGTTAGTATGACGGGCCACATTATTTATTACCCAACTGAAACGGAAATGTCTAGCCTGTTTGAAATAGTTTTTTTTTATAGTGTCATGTAGGGGGTATCGGATATATAGGGTAGGGTAGGTAGGTAGTTAAATCAAAAAGTTGTTTATATCATCAATCTTTATTGGACAATATTTATTATTGGCCACTAAACAACACAGCAGCAGTGTTGGCCAAGTGGTAACGGCCGTGACTTACGAGTTGTAGGTCGTGTGTTCGATCTCAGCCAGACGCCTTACTTTAGGTTACTAATTTCATGACTACTGCTCTCAACACGGTGAAGGAAAACATCGTGAGGAAACCGGCATGGCCTAGAACTCAAAAATTGAAATCTTGTGACATCTACAAACCCGCTCTGGACCCGCGTGGTGAATTATGGCCCACTCCCTCTCACTGAGAGGAGGCCTGTGTCCCACCAGTGGGAACATTTTAGGCTGAATATGTAAATAACACAGTTTTATTGATTAAAATGATAACGAAAACTAAGATTTATTTCAGGAAATTATTAAGTACTAAAAATTACATTACACATTAAAATCATTGCATTACAATTTACAAATAAATAATACATTAAAGTTAATAAAAAAATATATATTAAAGTTAATAAAAAAAATATAAATTAAAGTTAATAAAAAACAATCAAAGTTAATAAAAAAATAGATATAAATGAAAGTTACAGCACATTCACAATTATAGTCATTAGGTTAAAATTAATTCGATTACAAATAATAATAATGTTAAAACAATAATCACTTACTAAATGGTGACGAACTGGCCTGCAGGTGCATCCACCTCTCCTACAAAACTGAGTCCCATCGCTCGGACAATACGCTCAGGATACTGTTAGTGCTGCGTTGGAAGCGACTTAGTAGCGAGGCACTCCGCTACCTGAAGCATTAAAGTCATCGGTTTGCGCCTGCGCGAACATCGTAGAAGCGCTGGAAAACCGCGGCAGCCCCAGCAGCACCCTAAACGGATTGTTGTACTGTACGCGCAAGGCACTGTATGCTAGCTGCACTTAGCTGGCCCATAGGCTGCACGTATAAAAAGACTGACAATAAGCTTTAAATAATGTCACCTTTACTTGTTCAGTACAGCGGGAAAACCTACGTGCCAATATTTTACAGCAAACCGACAGCGCCCTATGCTCTCCCGCTCGATGTCCTCATTGTCAGACAAGTTGTCTGTGACCCAGTGGCCCAAGTACTTAAAATGGTAATCCCTATTCCGACTAACACGGCAAAGATGTGGAGGTGTAAAAGAGAAACATTTGGTACCAGCTTTGAAAATCATGTACTCTCCTTAGGGTTGTACCTGAGCCCATGAGCCACAAATGCGCAGGAGTTTCCTCAACCGTTTCTGTTCAGCCGACCGACTCTCGACTTTGTTCCTAAACGGCATCTAGGAGGCCATGTTTTGAAATGTCCGTGTATTGGATTAAAAACTTCGCAAATCTCATGAATGAATGAATGTTAACTTATTGACGAAATACCAGAATTTCAATCCTAATACTTTAGTAGAAACCTAGTTACTCACATTTAGAGCTCTGTAGCTCCTTACGTGCGCACGGCGACATAATATGTCGCAGTGCGTACGTAAAAAACAAAACATTTATTAAACACATGTTACAAGCCGTCGTAATAATATAGCACACGAATGTATTGCCACAAATATGATCCTACCTAACCCCCAAACTGGAGCCTGGAGCTGTATTTTAGGGGTCAGCGTTCAGACATGGGTTCTATTAACCTTACCTAACCTTGGCTGTCTACTGACAGCCAAAGTTGTTGCCATCCGGTAACACGTATAGGTAAAAATGTCTTATCTATTACAAAAAGAAGGTAAAACACACATCTTCTCATTTCTTGATTCTCCCTCTTCACCTATTTATCAGGCTCCCCACTTTCAGTACATTTGCGCAAACCGCAATATAAATCTACGCTCATCGCATAATCGTCTTCTACAATGTCCCACTCACCGCACCGACTTCATTCACTTTTCCTTCTTCGTCCAGTCTTATCTCTCTGTGGAATGCGCCTCCCCAAGAATAAATCAGGATGGCAACCAACCGATTGACCTTTAAAATTATAGTTCGCGGGCACATTCGCAATAAGTTGGCAGTATCTATCGTTATAACGGTAATGTTTTCTCATTGTTTGTCTCATTTGTTTTTAGTAAATTCGTTTATTTAAGTATAGTTAGGTAAATATATTATATTTCCCCTTCCCCCTGGGTAAGTCCCCTCTTTGGGAGTGGATTGAGAGGCCACAGCGTCCGCACCGTCCGCCTGACTTAGGTCCTCACCGGACACTGGTGTTTCGGGAGGTTCCTGTTTCGTATAAGGCGGGAGGAAACGCCCGGGTGTTTCCACTGCGTAGATCGCCCTGAGGACACGGTGGAGCATACAGTGGAGGTCTGCCCGGCTTGGGCGGAGCACCGCCGTGTTCTCGTGGAGGCGATCAGTGGCGACGATATCTCGCGTCCGGTCCTGGTCCAGGCCATGACACGGAGCGAGAGTGCATGGGTAGTCATCACCTCCTGCGAAGCAGTAATGCTCGCGAAGAGGGAGGCGGCGCACGTGAGGGAGAGGCAGTATATGCGCCCTCACGGCCCTAGCCTCCGCAGGAGACGCCCTGGGCGTCGGTAATCCCAGGCTGATTCCCGGCCACCGTAGGCGCGTTGTTGCGGTCGACGAGTAATGGTTAGCTCGCTGTCCGGTAAGGACCAAGCCTGGATCGACGGCGCGTTGTGTTCCATGCGCGCCTCAAAGAGATGTCAGCACCAACTGGTGGGGCCCGCAAGGACCGATGCCTGCCAGGGTTGCGGGTTGTTTGAAAGAGATAACGTGGCCCCTGGCACACAGGTAACTGAGAGAACACGGGTGGGATTTTGTCAGTAAAAGTCTGACACGCCCTCCTGCTCCACCCAGAGCGGGAGAAGTTATTTGATGATTTCCCACCCTCAAAAAAAAATCCCTGTGTCATCTGCATATGTAAAGATTTTGGTGTGTAGAAGTGACATTGAACAGAGGTCATTTATATACACCAAAAACAACAGGAGGCCCTAAATACTCCCCTGTGGGATCCCAAAGAGGATTGTGCGTTCCTCGCTAAGATAATTGCCTATTTTGATATGTTGCTTACGCCGGGAAAGATAGTCTTTAAATATATTTAAAACAGCACCTCGTACTCCTATTCTTTCTAACTTTAAGAAGATAGGCACAGAAGTTGTATCAAACGCCTTGGAGACTTGGCATTCTATTTCATTTGTCTAGGTTTTCCACTAGTTGGTCTGTCAAATCTAGCACTGAGTCCTCTGTAGAGACACCGTATCTGAATCCGTACTGGTTGTCGGCTAAGATTTAAAGCGATTAATAAAAAAAAATAGCGATATGTAGTTATTTTTTTTCCAAGATCTTTAATAAGGCTAGTAGGGTAGAATTGGGGGTTCTGGATCACTGCATCCTCGCTCCGCTCGGACTGTGATCCAGAACCCCCAATTCTCCACACATACGATACAGTCGGTCTGCGATACAGTTTGCAGATTGAATATTGTATTTAATTCTACAGCGCAACGTTGAACTGATACAGTGGTAAAAAAATATTGCATGCGGTTAATGATAATATAAACAGTAATATCAAGTTCGATCGCCCACGTTACATCGAAACGATGCGGTGCAAATCTCGTGTCCTATATCCATTGGTGATACAAAAGCTCCAATCTTTTTTTTGCCGTCGGGACTGCGTTACAGTTGACAGCAGATCGAAACTGTGTGATACAAAACCCCCAATTATTTTTGTCGTCGTCGATACAGATTGAATACTTTTGTTTCATTATACGATGACAACGTTTTTCTAAATTAGCTTGTTCATGTTTATAGACGATAGACGGTTCTGGTTTTTTGTTTTATAAAGGTTTACTGTGTGATCTATGGGTACACATCTCTACTTAACCCATTGAGGTATGCAGGTTGATGTTGGAAAGTGGTCCAAAAATTTTATTGAGTCTTTGTCGACATGTTTGGCGCATTGGCTCAACTCGCTACATCACAGGTTAACTTATAGGCAGAGTTTAATATAGTCAATGTGTTCGGGTTCGATCCCCGCGCATCTGATATTTTTTTCTTTTTTACAAATGCATATTAATGTATACAATGATTAGCCTATATTGTTCCCACTGCTGGGACGCAGGCCTTCTCTCTATTAGAGGGAGTGAGTTGTAATCCACCACGCCGGCCCAGTGCGGGTTGGTGGATGTCACATGTCTTCGAATTTTTTTGGTTCTATGACATGCCGGTTTCCTCACGATGTTTTCCTTCACCGTTTTAAGAGCAGTGGTGTTGAAATAAATTACACAAAGTAAAGCGTCTGGCTGGGTTCGAAACCACGACCTGCAACTCATAAGTCGCGGGCGTTACCACTGGGCCACCACTGCTCTAACTAATGCAATTAAATTAATGTACCTATGTACGTAAGCAAGTCTCAAATGGTTTATAAACGTGCTACTATTGAATGCGCCAACTGTCACGGGTTCGATTCCCCGCACCGATCGGAGCAAATACTTTTTTATTCCGATCTGGATTTTGTTTTCATGTTCTATTTTTGTCATTATTTAATTTAATATAAATAATACATACAGTTCTATCATTAATTCCATTATCGCAATAAAATAATACCGCGTCAGCAATTTGCCACTTATTGTTCTGAGAGAGTACATACCACTACCTTTTTAGAAAATCGTCTCAGGTATACGCGACAGAGCGGCGCCGTCGACATATAAGGAAAGTAAGGATGCGATTATATTGAGTAAGTAACAATCAATTCATTTCAGACCCTATTTGCTGATACCATAGAACATTTTTTTTAGCACACATATCAAAATCGCTTTCTCACTTGTGCGCGATTTGTTACTGTTACCACCGCTTTAAAAATGTAATCTATAAATATGACTGCATTAAATTATTCATTTCATTTAATTAGTGCGCATCCCGGGTACTTGCTGCTTTTCTTTTTCAATATTATTGTGAACAATAGAACAACAAGTATGTGCGTATAACTCTACAATTATTATTTATATCGAATAATAATTATTTGAACTTATGAGTGAAATTTATTGGTGTTCTTAATTTTAGGTCGACCAATCCTTTCGATTCTGACTATGAAATACCAGCATCTCAGCCAGCACCACCGGTAGAGAAAAAGAAGTCGAGGAAAAAGGCTGCTGGCAAAACAAATAAACCTGCAATAAAGAAAATTACCAGCGCTCCGGTGGTAAAATCTAACGTTTTTGGGTCTGACACGGAGTCGGACGTTGATTTGCCGGCGCCATCGACATCAGTAAAAAAAAGGAAGCACTCGGGTTCGGAGGTATGTTGAAGTTTTTTTATTTGCAATTGTTTTTTAATTTTTATTTTCCATTATTGTTGATTTGTAAATGCGGGTAATTTAAATTTTAATTTTCCATTATTTTTAGGGTTCTGTATCTCAAAAGGAAACGGAGCCCTTATAGGATCACTCGGGTGTTTGTCTGTCTGTTCATCTGTCACAGCCAATTTGCTACGAATCTAATGGTCAGTCCATTAGATTTGGAGCAAATTGACTGTGACTGTGTGAAATTTGGTGCACGTATGTATTTCTGTGACCTAAACGTGGACGTGTAACGTATAAATGAATTTTGAATTTCACTTTTTACATATTAGTTCACATACCTAATGACTAAGAGATTCTAAATTTGATTCCCGGGTCAGTTCAAATTTATGGATCAGTATATTTTTGAAGGTTATTTCATGCTTTTCCATTTTTTTTTTTATTGTTCTAATGATAACCATTGATCATTTCAGAACGAACAAGAACTTGGTAGTGAACCCATCCGAGCGGCTGCACTGCGGAGCTTCTTGTCAAGACGTATCGGTTCCGGTTATACACTCCAGCGGGATCCCACCCGGCAGGGCAACTACTACGTGGAACTGCGTGTTTACAACGCTCAGGAAGCGGAGGTGCTCAGCACCGACCGTTGGAAACGGGCACTTGTTACCTTCAAATCGGCTGTTGATGACAGCAGTCCGGTATGGAAAGCAGTCACAAAACTTGTGACCGCTGCTAAAGAAGATTATCAGAAGATACAGCCCATACTCTATCAGTCTAACGTATTTTAGATTGTTGTCTCTACTTTGTATAATCATTACTTATTTGTATGTTTTCTTTCAGTAAACCAAAAAACCAAAAACTAAAAACTAAAAACGAAAAACTAAAAACTAAAAGCCAATAAACTCGAATTAATGAATCTCAGCGCTGAAAATTTTGGACTAGAATGATGACCTTGAATCTTATGCATTAAGTACTTAAAAATAAATTCAGATCAGTAATTGTGACCTTGAACCTTAATATTGAAGTTGTTAAATATTATAGATAGATTTTGATGTTGAAGTACTTAAATCAAAACTTTGAAATTGAATTGTGATTGTTATCTTGCATAGGTACTTACTTATTTATTTTTTTAATCACTACTTATTTGTATGTTTTCTTTCAGTAAACCAAAAAACCAAAAACTAAAAACGAAAAACTAAAAACTAAAAGCCAATAAACTCGAATTAATGAATCTCAGCGCTTAAAATTTTGGACTAGAATGATGACCTTGAATCTTATGCATTAAGTACTTAAAAATAAATTCAGATCAGTAATTGTGACCTTGAACCTTAATATTGAAGTTGTTAAATATTACTTATAGATAGATTTTGATGTTGAAGTACTTAAATCAAAACTTTGAAATTGAATTGTGATTGTTATCTTGCATAGGTACTTACTTATTTATTTTTTTAATCACTACTTATTTGTATGTTTTCTTTCAGTAAACCAAAAAACCAAAAACTAAAAACGAAAAACTAAAAACTAAAAGCCAATAAACTCGAATTAATGAATCTCAGCGCTTAAAATTTTGGACTAGAATGATGACCTTGAATCTTATGCATTAAGTACTTAAAAATAAATTCAGATCAGTAATTGTGACCTTGAACCTTAATATTGAAGTTGTTAAATATTATAGATAGATTTTGATGTTTAAGTACTTAAATCAAAACTTTGAAATTGAATTGTGATTGTTATCTTGCATAGGTACTTAATTTTTTTTTTTTTAATCACTACTTATTTGTATGTTTTCTTTCAGTAAACCAAAAACCAAAAACTAAAAACTAAAAGCCAATAAACTCGAATTAATGAATCTTAGCGCTTAAAATGTTGGACTAGTAATGATGACCTTGAATCTTGTGCATTAAGTACTTAAAAATCACAATAATATTGAAAAAAGAAAAAGCAGCAAGTACCCGGGATGCGCACTAATTAAATGAAATGATTAAATGCAGTCATATTTATAGATTACATTTTTAAAGCGGTAACAGTAACAAATCGCGCACAAGTGAGAAAGCGACTTTCGAACTTTCGGTCGAAATAAATATAAGTATAAAATATTATTCTGGTGAATATAGTTAAGGTGAACATGAAATTTTGTCCAGATTGTAAGGTTTATGTCCAAAAATATTCATCACATAAGAAAAGTAATTTACATAAATCAAACTGTTTGTTGAGTAGTGAATTTGATAATGTGCAATTAATAGCTACTGCTTTCAAAAATAGAATTGCTAGTTACAGATTTAATCCAATAAGTTTAAATAACATATCACCAGAGATATTTTTATCAGATATTTCAAGCACGATTTACAAGATTATTGAGACATTGCGTTTAAAACATCGAGCAATTAAGATACAATTTGAGCTTTTTGTATTGTACAAGTTACCTAAAAATGAAGAATTGTCTTTGAAATCTTTCAATACAAAGTATTATGTGATCATTCAGAATACTAACATAAAATCATTTTTTGAAGAATGCGTACAAAAAATGCTGTATAAGTGCACAGAATTTGAGTTATCAGAATCTGGTTGGGCTATAGAGTCGATTAATCATTTGGAAATGAATATAGTTAAGTATAATCCCTTAAAAGCTGGCAGTTACTTAACTTTACCGACAAAAATTCTTAGAACAAAGTCATGTCTTAACATTTGCAATAAAGATAGGCATTGTTTTCTCTGGTGTATTGTAGCGCATATGTATCCAGCACGACATAACCGTAATAGAGTTTCATCATATCCACATTACTCTAAATTATTAAATACAAATGGTATATCGTTCCCACCAACATTTGATGATATAAAAGAATTCGAAAAAAAAAATCCCTACATAAGTGTAAATGTTTATGGTTTAGAGAAAAAAAACACTATTACTGGACCATTATACAAAACTTTACAACGGAAACTGACCCATGTAAATTTATTATTAATTGAAAGAGGAGACAAAAATCATTTCTGTTTAATAAAAAAATTTTCACGATTAGTTCATGATCAACTAACAAAACACAAATCTAAAATTCACTTATGTGATGAATGTTTTATATACTTTGATTCAGAAGCGAAATTAGATGATCATAATTGTGCACGAATCCAAACAGTGCTCCCAGAAGAGAATAGCAAGCTTCGCTTTTCTAATTACATAAGGACTCAAAGAATTCCTATTGTTATTTATGGAGACTTTGAAAGCTTACTTCGAGAATATTCAGATAAAAATAGAAGTCAGCATGTCGAAAACATACAAATTCATGAAGCAACTTGTTTTGCCTATTATATATGCTGTGAGACTAATCCAGAACTTAATAATTTAGTATCTTATCGAGGACCAAATTGTTCGAAAAAATTCGTAGAATCTATTGCTAAGGATTTAGAAAGCTTATATGACGTTTTATCTTTGCCTAGAGACATGTCTCCGTTGAATGATGAAGAGCTTCTTTTATTTAACAGTGCTACAGTATGTCATATTTGTAAAGAAACATTTTCTAATAATGACCGTATCGTTCATGACCACGATCATTTCACAGGTAAATATCGCGGTCCAGCTCATAATTCATGCAACTTAAATAATAAGTCTGTAAAATATATTCCCATAATATTTCATAATCTTTCGGGATATGACTGTCATTTATTTATAAAAGAACTTTCAAGTGTTTGGGGTCGAATCAATTTAATTGCAAGAACCAAGGAAAAATATATTTCTTTTACTAAATTTTTCCCATTTAATTCTCAGAAAGTAGCCCAATTAAAATTCATAGATTCTTTTAATTTCTTAAGTTCAAGTTTAGACAACTTAGTAAAGACACTGGACTCCAATGATTTAAAGCATTTACAATCATTTTTCACTGATGTAAATTTATTTCGACTATGCCTTAGGAAAGGTGTGTATTGCTATGATTATATAGACTCCTGGGAACGATATGCGGAAACTCGGTTACCAGATCGCTCAAATTTTTATAATAAACTGACATCCGATACAGTGTCTACTGACGATTACAATCACGCTTTAAATGTGTGGGCTAAATTTGATATTAAGAATTTAGGTGAATATACTGATTTATATTTGAAATGTGATGTCTTACTATTGTGTGACATATTTGAGAAATTCCGATCTATGAGTTTATGTCATTATGAGCTTGACCCTTGTCATTATGTTTCATCACCATCATTAAGCTGGGACGCCATGCTCTTGCTAACAAAAGTAGAATTAGATTTAATATCTGATATAGAAATATATCAAATGCTAGAAAAAGGTATCAGAGGAGGTCTTGCTCAATGTTCGCTTCGATATGCAAAGGCTAATAATAAATATTTGTCAGACTATGACGAAAAAGAACCCAGCACATTTTTAGTTTACTTAGATTGTGTCAATTTATATGGTCATGCTATGACACAAAGACTCCCCACTGGAAATTTTAGATTTTTAACTAAATCTGAAATTGCTTTATTTGAAATTGCATCCGTTTCTGCTGATAGTGATGAAGGGTACATACTTGAAGTTGATATTCATTATCCTCCTGATATACATGACGAGCATTCTGATTTACCATTTGCGCCAGAAAAAATATCCGCTCCTATTCCATGTGCTAGCAAAACCACAAAACTAATTGCTAGTCTGTATGATAAATATAGGTATGTCATTCACTATGTTCACTTACAAGAATGTTTAAAGAATGGTCTTATATTATTAAATATCCACAAAATTCTAGCATTTACACAAAAAAATATCTTAGAACCATACATAAATCTTAATACAGTACTCAGACAAAAAGCCAACTCAGATTTCGAAAGAGATTTTTTCAAGAAGCAAAATAATTCAATATTTGGTAAAACGATTGAAAACAAAAGGAAACAAGTGAATGTTAAATTAGTTAACGTGTGGAAAGATGGCTTTAATAAGACCAATAAAATGAAGGGGGCAGAAAAATATGTGAGCGCCCCTAATTTTAAAAATATGACTATTATTTCAGAGAACCTTGTTGCTATTCAATTAGAGCTTGCTAAAATTGTTTTAGATCGACCAATATACATTGGTTTTACAATACTGGAATTAGCAAAGCGTCATTTATATCAATTTCACTATTCTGTTATGAAGAAAATATATAAAGATGGCATAAACCTTTGTTATACTGATACTGATAGTCTCTTGTATATAATACATACTGATGATTTTTATAAAGACATGAAACAAAATATAAATTATTTTGATACTAGCAACTTTGAAGAAAATAATATTTATGGTATTCCGAAAGCGAATAAACAAATACCGGGCTATTTTAAGGATGAGATGGGTGGAGATGTCATTACAGAGTTTATTGGTTTGCGAGCTAAATTATACTGTATAAATAGTTTAAACAAGACAATTAAAAAAGCTAAAGGAGTTAAAAAACCGGTTTCCAATAAACTCACAATTGAAAAATATAAAAATACTTTGATTAATGATATAAATCTCAGAGATACTATGTATGTCATTCGATCTAGAAATCATAAGTTGTATACACAGAAAATTAATAAATTAGTACTTAACGGAAATGATGACAAACGTCAAATAAAAAATAAAATTTATACTGTACCTTGGGGTCATCATCGTACTATGTTTTAAGCTGTTATTTTGACTATAGTACCTACCTAATTTTTATTATCTACTATTTACTTTCTTTTATGTTTATAAAGTTACATTAATATATTATTGCCTAACCAATATAATCTCATGAATTGTAATATTTCTTGTTTTATTTTTCATAAGATAATATTTGTGTAAAATCTAGAAATTAAGCCTATATTGTATTTTTTGTGATAAAATAAATAGCTATCTTGTATTCAAATAAATGCGTTTTATTATGTTATTTTACTACTCATGCAGTCTAACACAAATGAAACTAGTCAAGTTGAAAATTTTAATATTTATTAAACTTTCACATTCATACTTAGCTACATGAAATACTTAAATATTACAAAAACAAAAAAAAAAAAAACACAATTAAAGATAATCAAAAAATTCTTAAGTATTATAATTATGTATAAAACGTAAAATTCATTAAATATTTGTTTAACTAATAAACACACAATTGCATGTTTACAATCACAAAATAAACTTTTCATCTCACACGCATTTACTACTAATTACAAATTTTTACTAATTTTACTAATTACTAATTTTTCTTCACTATGAAACTAGACAAGTTGATAATTATAATATTTATTAAACTTTCACATTCATACTTACAAGAAAATATTTAAATATTACAAAAACATAATTAAAGATAATCAAAAAATTCTAATGTATTATAATTATACTTATAGTAAAACGTAAAATTCATTAAATATTTATTTAACTAATAAACACACAATTACATGCTCACAATCACAAAATAAACTTTTCATATTACACACATTTAATTTTACTGCTTATTACTAATTTTTTTCACTATTTTGCCGACTAGATGCTCAGTTTCATCCAAAATATCATCATAATGATCTTTTACAAGGTACTGGATGCTTACGTCAGCACTATCACCAACATCATTGTCAATATCACTATTTTGATTATTGTCTTTATCACATCTGGCAAGATCATAGATAAGTATTTTAATCAAATGATGAGGTTTTCCTGTCTCCTTCCGAATAATGTAAGATGAAGACTGTGTAGGAGACTTTTTTATAACCTTCTTATTAATATTAGACTTCTTTCTTTTAGCATCTTTAGTTTCCCCAGATTTCTCTTCTTCCTTTTTTTCATTTAAATACTCCTGATGCGCTCGTTCTGCTTCTGCGGTATAAAAAGTTTCCCTGTCTTGTGCAAAAAGAAATGGATTTCCAAGAGCGTAGGCGTCGTCTGGACAAAGATTATTCGTTTCCTGTAATAAAATAAAATAACTATAGCTTATGTAAATTTAAAATGCTTCAATTAACGTTAAATTAAATACGCACCGCTAAAAACAAATTGTCCACAGGACTATACGATGGGGAGGCAGACATAATTCTGTAAAAAGAAAAAAGGAAAAAAGTTAAGACATAAATTCTAATTAGTATAAAATCGTAAGTATTGATACATCATACTTAATTATAGAAATACTTACCTTGAAGATTTAATTCAATTGTAATTCAGTTGTATAGGTCCAACTTATTGGAGCAATAGTAGTAAAATGAACTATGCACTTGCTTTACTATATTGAAACTGTTTTTGTTTGATATGATAGGAATTAAGTTACACTTACCTATATTTTACGATGCAAATACTAACTCAATAATACAAGTCTAAACTTGTTGCGGGATGTTTATAATACGTTCATAATATAGGGATAAAGTAACTTACTATATAAGTCTTGTATATTATAGAAGGTGTAACAGAATAGACGCAAGACCTGAAAGTAGTTTGTTCCTAATTGACTACTGAATCGATTTCAGCAACTTTTAATATTCGTTTTAAATTATGTATTTTGCCACACCTACCACTGATTGAGCCAAAGAAAAATTCAATCTTATTCCGTAAGAAATAAGAATCAATTTTAAATGCATAAAGTAATGCTTGGGTCAACACGTTTATCTTAATAATATCAGTTAGCTTAAAATAAAAAAATCGTTTTGGTCATCGTTTTATGCTTTATACTCTAATTGGTGTGTATGAGGTCTTGCGTTAATTATGTTACTCGTTGTGTATATATATATATATATATATATATATGAAGGTCAGTAAAGAAATTAAGTAATAAGCAAGATGAAGTTGATCAAACAACCCGTATCTCTGAACGTTAATAATCTAAATTTTAGTGACTCTCCTCACCAAATCAAACACAGCATTTTACTGCCTAACACAATTCGTTGTGTAATATGCGGTCCTTCGAACTGTGGTAAAACAAACGTGATGATCAGTTTACTTCTGCATGAAAATGGACTGAAATTTCAGAATCTTTATCTTTACTCAAAAACAAGTTTTCAGCCAAAATATCGTTTCTTAAGCGAAGTATTAAAAAAAGTACCTCAAATAAAGTTCTACGAGTTTAAAGATGATAAAGATGTAATATCTCCGAGTGAAGCTTTAACTAACTCTGTATTTATTTTTGACGATGTGGCATGTGAAAATCAATTAAATATCCGTAATTATTTCTCTATGGGTAGACATAAACAAATTGATTGCTTTTACTTATCGCAAACCTACTCAAAAATACCGAAACAGTTGTTACGTGATAACGTCAATTTTCTTATAATATTTAAACAAGATGATGTAAACTTAAAGCATATCTATGAAGAACATGTTAACTCCGATCTACCATGGATTCAGTTCAAAGATATTTGTAAAACAGTTTGGAAAAACCCTCATAATTTTTTAATTATTAACAAAGAGTCTCCTATAAATAATGGGAGGTATAGACAAAATTTTGATGTTTTTTTGAAATTTGACTGAAGGTATAAAAGTAAATAACACGCAAAACTAAATTAGTATTATTTATTCTTCAGTTGTGTTCAACAGTTGTTTCAACATGGAGAAAAATATTAAAATAGAATTAATGAAGTCAGTAGACTCTATAAAGAATAAAATTAAACAAATGAAGAACCAGGAACACTCAATGAACTTGTCACTCAATAAAATGCTAAAACCTGTCACAGATCCCCTTAAAACCCTAGTTGATTCTAATATACCTATGGGAAAAATTAAACATTTAGAAAATACAATGCTCACTGATTCTGAAAACGATGAATTGGATGATATCAATACTAGCGCATCTACAAAGTTTGAAGACTGCTACGATCCGAAACTAAATTCTGCCCAATCACTTAAAAAGTTTAATAAAATGGAATTAGAAGATGATTTAGAAATTTCATTAGCGGGTCGTGATGTCCACGGTATTTATGACGGTGTAAATATACCGTTTGGAATAAGAAGTGTAAACAAAACTTTACTGTTAGGTAATTCTGTGGTAACATTTTCTAAAGTTGATAGTTTAAATGATAATGACAGCATTTTAATTAAAGTCGATGGCAAACCCTATAATTTAACCCCTGGCCTGAAGGAACTTTTACTTCGAAGAAAACCTGATTTAGAATTAATTTCGAGTGAAGACAAACTCATCTATAAGGATATGTTGCATTCTACGAATGCTCATAAGAGAGATTTTAATCCTAATGGACAAATAAGAGGTGATAAAGGAATAAAATATCGTGAAATAATCAAACCACTGTTTTCCGAATCGTCAAACGAAGACAAACTTAATCACACTAAACTTGGAGGAAACTTACCAACTCTAAAAAAATACAAAAACAATACTGACTTTGTATATTGGGATGATCCTAACGAATTAGTTGAGAGATTGAAACTATTAGTTGCTTCAAGAGATGCTGGCAATACAAACCATGACAACGAAATTTTATCGATAGTTGAAGAATTAAAAGAAGCTGACATAATTAAAGAATAAAATAGTTGAAATAATACGCTTTTCATTCAGTATTATAGATGTGTTCAAGACAAATATACAGAATTCTGAGCATGAGCAAAGCTGACGTGGTAAACGAAATTCATAAAAATGCGAGGGTGAACTTTCCGCGAAGACATGTTATTATGAAAGATATAGATGACCTGTGGCAAGCAGACTTAATTGATATGCAATCAATTTCAAAAGAAAATAAAAATTACAGATTTATTCTTACCATTATCGATACATTTTCAAAATATGCTTGGGCCTTTCCTCTGAAAAGTAAAACCAAAGATGACGTATGTAACTCGTTCAAAATTTTGTTGGCTACAGGGCGTGTTTCTAAAAATCTTCAAACGGATAATGGAACAGAATTTTATAACAATAAATTTCAAAAGCTTATGAAATCTAATCATATTAACCACTATTCAACCTTCTCAACAAAAAAGGCCTCAATAGTTGAACGATTTATCAGAACATTGAAATCTAAACTGTACAAGGAATTTAGTTTAAAAGGCAACTATAATTGGGTAGATAGCACCCTCAATGATGTCATTTATAAATACAATCACACTTACCATAGGACAATTAATGAAATTCCTGCTAATGTGGATAGCATTAATAAAAAACATATATTAGAAAGGTATTTATTAAGGTTGGTAAAACATGAAAGAATAAAAAGCAAGTATAAAGTGGGTGATTATGTACGTATCAGTAAGTACAAAGGAACATTTGAAAAAGGATATACCCCCAACTGGTCGACGGAAATATTTAAAATTCGGAAAATACAAAATACAACTCCTATTACCTACTTAATTGAAGATACAATCAGAGGTCAACCTATTTTAGGAGCATTTTACTTACAAGAGCTTCAAAAAACAAATCATCCTAATTTATATCTAGTTGAGAAAGTTCTTAAAAGTAAAGGAGACAGAGTTTTAGTAAAATGGTTAGGTTTGCCTTATTCTGAAAACAGTTGGATTGATAAATCGAATACTTATTAATTGTTCACGCCAAAATGTATCAGTCTTATGATGTGTATTGAAGAGAGTAGTCTTCTCAATTGGATTATAAATCATTTACCTTTTGAATTACATTTACCAGGATACAATTATTGTGGGCCTGGCACTAAATTAATTAAAAGGCTTACACGTGGAGATAAAGGTGTTAATAAATTAGACGAATATTGCAAACAACACGACATTGCCTATCACAAGGCTTCAAACTTAGAGGATCGCCACAAGGCAGATTTCGTTTTGTTAAATATGGCTAAAGAACGAACACTGGCCTCAGATGCAAGTGTAGGGGAAAAACTAGCAGCGCGCTTAGTAAGCAGCGCTATGTCAGCAAAAATTAAAACTGGTTTTGGTATAAAAAAAGATAGGAAGAAGTGTTCTCCTAAAATTAAAGCTGGAAAAGGATTAAAAAATAAATTAAAAAATGTTATTAGGAAAACGAAGAAACATATCAAAAAATTAAAACCAAAATCCAAGAAAGTAGTAATAGAATTAGCTATGGCTGCTGCCAGAGAATTAGCTGATGGTTCATCCATTAAACTTCCTCGTGTTATTCCTATACCAAAAACTGGTGGAGTATTGCCTTTGATCCCGATTTTTGCGGGATTATCTGCGGCGGGAGCTTTAGCAGGTGGTGCAGCTGGTATTGCTAAAACCATAAATGAATTCAAGATGGCTAAGAAGTTATTGACTGAATCGAAGAGACACAATGAAAAGATGGAAGCTCTTTGCATTGGAAAAGGACTACACCTTAAACCACATAAAAATGGGCTTGGAATTTTTGTATCGAAAGAAAAAAACTAAGATTTCGGCTACCCAAACGAGCCTTGAGTAATTTAGATATTTTGAAGTATGGAAATGGTATTCCCTATTTCAGAGGTGTCTTTATGAGAGATAAACTCCCTAAACACCCTTTTAAAAAAGAATGTGGAGTTATAAATTTAGATAGCTCTAAAAATCCTGGTTCTCATTGGGTAGCCTATGCAAAATACAACGATTATATTGAGTATTTTGATAGTTATGGAAACCTTAAGCCTCCAAAGGAATTTATAAAATACTTGGGATCCAAAATTCGCTATAATTATGATAATATTCAACGTGATCACCCTTTTAATTGTGGACATCTTTGTTTAAACTTTTTGAAGAATTTTTGGTGTAGTGAAGGAATAAAATAAACGGAACCTTCTGAGAGAAGCTAGTATAGAAGCATGTCTACTACGGTTACCATCTCAGGAAATAAATCGGAATTGATTTCATACTTTCAACCACCACTGTATTTGTCAGATCAATATGAGTGTGGTTTGATATACTTTTCAGTATTAAAATCAAGACCAAATATTCCCATTATTAACAGAGGTCTGTCTGTAATCAGAATCGAATGTGATCTTGTTCACGGTTCATACTGCAACGGATTACCATCTCATTTTATTCATGAATTTGTGTCTGATACTACTCCAGGTCATCAGTGCATGGAAATACCACAAAATGTTATTTACTTTCCAGTAAACAAAAATATAATTTCATCGGTATCTATTAAGATTGTAGATCAATTTGGTCACTGTATTAACTTTGGAGAGGAACAAGTTCAATTACGTCTTCATTTAAGAAAAGCAAAATGATAGTATACTATAAAAATACTTCAGTGAAAACAAAACGTCTTAGTTCTTCTACGATTGCTAAGGTGCAAAGACGTAAGAAAAAAGTTAAGAAATTGACTAAAGCAAATAAAGATTTTCTTAAAGCCCTAGGGTTTCAAGTATGAATATACTCCAGATAAGCGAATTACCACACTTCGACACTACGATCGAAAGTTATGAAGTCCATTCATACAATCCCTACAATAACAGCTTTAGAGAAAACGATGAAATCAGAATTCCCATCCACCAACAAGACATATACGTGCTACCATCAGCCAGTTCAATTTACGTCGAAGGACAGGCGAAGCTCATCGGTAAAGATGGGAATCCGATCAAGAAAACTGTTACGTTCACTAATAACCCTGTTATGTTTTTGTTTCAAGACATCAGATATGAAATAAATGGTATTGAAATAGACCGCATAAAAAATTCTGGAATAACATCAACAATAAAATCATACATCTCATTAAATGAAGCAGAAAATAAAGTTGCTGCCCTATGGGGTTGGAGTTTAGAGGGATTTCAAAATGATGGGCATTTTAGTGCTGTGATACCATTAAATAAGATTTTAGGTTTTGCAGAGGATTACAATAAAATAGTTATAAATTGCAAACATGAACTTATATTGAACAGAAGTAACACTAACTTAAATAGCGTTGTTCTTACTAACGATATTGCTCATTTTGAAATAGACATACAAAGAGTTCAGTGGAGGGTGCCACACATAAAAGTATCAGACCGAGAACGATTGACACTTTTAAAACATTTAGAAAGAGATAAACCTATTCAGATGGCGTTTAGAAATTGGGATTTATATGAGTATCCGTTACTACCTAAAACCACAAAGCATTCTTGGTCAATTAAAACTGCTTCACAATTGGAAAAACCCAGATATGTAATTTTTTGTTTACAAACTAATCGAAAAAATAATAAAACTGAAGACAGTTCAGTATTCGATCATTGTGAAGTAACAAACGTAACGCTCTTTTTGAATTCACAATATTATCCATATGAACCTTTAGGTTTAAAGTTTTCTGAGAACAAATATAGCATATTATACGAAATGTTTGTGAAATTTCGTCAGTCGTATTACAACTATCCAGTAGACTCGTTGCTTGACCTAAAGGAATTCAAAGAAAAAGCCCCTATCTTTATCTTAGACTGCTCAAGACAAAACGATAGCCTAAAAACAGGTCCAGTGGATGTGAGGTTGGAAATTGAATGTTCTACAGCAATACCAGATAAAACGACTGCATATTGTTTGATTATAAACGATCGACTTGTGGAATATAAACCCCTCAGCAACATTGTGCGCAGGTTATCATGATTGCTATTGTGGATATTCAAGGCTTTAAAACAGAAACAAATGAATTTATAATAAAAGAAATCGCCATATTGTATAATAAAACACTACAAGTGTTTTTAATTAAGCCACCATTCCCATTTGAAAAATTAACTAAACAAGAAAAAAAACAAGTAAGTTGGATTGAACGTAACAGAAAGATACACTGGCGCGAAGGATTTGTACCCTATTCTAATTATCAGAAATTAGTTATAGATATTTTAAAAGATAAATGTATTTACGTAAAAGGTCCAGAAAAAGTGTTGTGGTTAAAGCATATTTTAGAAAATAGTAATTGTAATATATTCAATTTAGAAGATAAAGGTTGTTCTAGTTTGATAAGTTTATACGATCAATATAAATATTCTCAAGATTTATATAACTGTATTTATCATGACTCTGTATGTGCTTTAAAAAATGTGTTGTGTTTAAATAAGTGGTGCTATGATAATAAATTCTAATATGTATATTTTCTTGTTTTATTTCTATGCTTAGGTAAATCAGATCTTAGAGTTTTCTATCCCCACCAAAAGTCCCGTGTTTATAAGTGGTTGGCAAAAGCTGAACAACATCATTATACGTTTATAATTGAATTAAAAAGTAAATAGAACATGTTTCAAAATGAATACAAACCTCGATATGACATGTATAACACGTTTAAAATGCGTCAATTTTCATTTAACTATTACTGGGTAACGATGGATTCAAAGAAAAGATTAGTGATGGAAATGGCTGACGCTGGATTTTTTTACTGTGGAAATAGTATAAATGATAAAGCAGCTTGTTTTTCATGTGGAGGTGTTATAGAAGACTGGGAAATTTATGACGATCCTTGGATGCAACATGCTATACATTTTCCTCAATGTTTTTATTTGAACGCTGTGAAAGGAAAAGACTATATATTTAATACACATATTATATCCATCACAGCATTAAACACGTAGCATTGTAGTGATGATTCGATCTTAATCAACGTTTGCTTCATCAATAGAGAGAATAAATTAATATTATTCACATTATGCTTCATTCATCGAGATTTGATTTGGATTCGAGTTGACCACGTACATTCTGATCCTGACAATCGGCTGTAAAGTCATCAAATGCTCCACCTGACATTAAACAATCTGCAACAGTATTGACCGACTGTATCGTATGTGTGGAGAATTGGGGGTTCTGGATCACATGGATAGAATTGGGGGTTCTGGATCACATTCCGAGCGGAGCGAGGAAGCAGTGATCCAGAACCCCCAATTCTATCCATGTGATCCAGAACCCCCAATTCTATCCTACTAAGGCTGACAGCACATGGGCCTACACTTGACTATTGACGTTAGGAGCTACATAAAATCAATCCAAACATTTTCAGTATTAGCTGACTTGCTGACTGAGCTTATTTTTCATTGTACGAAAACCCTATACAATGCGAGGTCAGCTAGAATTGGATACCAGTGTATAGCCTAGCTAGACTTCGAAAGCGCTCTCCGATTATATAGTGGCATTCATGTAGGTATTTAATCGAACCACAAATAATATCCATTTTGCTTTCCTAAATTTTTTTTTGAACACTCTAATAACGGGGTTGTCGAATTACCCAGTAACTGGGTTGTGGAGGTCAGATAGGCAGACGCTCCATGTAAAATATTGAAAGAAAGAAAAACGTTTATTTGCGGTAAACATGACGCAAACATGAACACAAAAAAAATAAGAAAAGGTTGAGGGAACATGCGTCACATTCACGCAAAACGGCTATCGCTCAGCATTATGCTGCGACCCTAGCCCCAGCGCTGGTTTTCAGCGACAGCCGGCTTTGACGTAATGACGTCGTCCGGTGCAGCAAACAATTGAAGGCCTTATTTCAAAAACCACCTTTGTCAATGTCATCTTAGGAGTTAGTCACGACAAGCAACTTGCTTTAAAAAAAAAATCACAAATTTCTTGTGACTTAAACTTGTTTTCGATGAAATATAAAATATAATCAGAAAGCTTACAAATTCCTCTACAAGATGGCGTAACTAACTCATAACATGGAATTGACAAAGGTGTTTTCTGGTACAGCGAACTTATAGAAAAATAATATATACCTAATGTATTCAACTGCATTCAGTTAGACTGAAAACTAGTCTAGTCCAAGGCAGATGGTAATGATGTCTCATATCTTTCATTCACTCACATTTAAGTGGGGATTTTTCGGCTACTTCCCATTTGGTAAACTTCCCATTTCGTAAACCTCAAACTGTACCTACTAAAAAGTTGCGTTTGGTAAACATTATACATTTCATACATTTAGTCCCATTTCGAAAACATTTCAATATTTTTTTGTGTTATATCCCATTTGGTAAACTTTCAGATGAAATGGGTACAGTCAACTAAAAAAAGAAAAACGAAACTAATGATAACATTGTCATTTATTTTGTTAAATATTTTTAATCACAGGTACAATAGTCGGATTATGTGTACGTATGCCATTTACACATATTGATATTTAAAAACAGAAATAAAAAGTGGGGTGTACAAATAACTTTCAAAAAATTTAAGAAAAATCACAGTTCGATTTGACTATTTCGATGACAAGTTTTATTTTTTTAATAACATAAGTCAATCTAGATGCGAAATCAACTTATATAAAAAAACAATAATCACAGATTTGGTACTATCTTTTTATGTTAATGTACATTAACATAAAAAAATACATACGAAATCAACTACTTATAAAATATAAAAATAAACAGTCACAGATTTGGTACAATAACATAAAAAATACATGCAAAATCAACTTTTAAATATAAAAACAAATAATAATCACAGATTTGGTACAATAACATAAAAAATACATGCAAAATCAACTTTTAAATATAAAAACAAATAATAATCACAGATTTGGTACAATAACATAAAAAATACATGCAAAATCAACTTTTAAATATAAAAACAAATAATAATCACAGATTTGGTACATTAACATTAAAAATTACACACAAAATCAACTATAAAATATAATCACAGATTTGGAATATTAACATAAAAAATTTACTACCTACACTACAAAGTTAAAAATCAATAAATAAATTATAAAGTGATACAAGCAATTCTTGATAATTCGTTCAAACAATTTTCCAATGATATTTTTCCACTTTTGTAATCGCCGAGAATATTGTTAATTCGTATATCATTTTGGATAGATTTTTTTCTTCGTTTTGATATACTTTCTCCATTATTATAAAAGCTGTAAAAAATTGTTATGATTAATTAAAGTAATAATGTATAATTTTTATCATATGTGTCGCCTAAAAATACAGGTCATTGAAACAAAAATATGTACCTTTTCAGAAGATTTTCATAATGTTTAATATTGCCTGATATCGTTTCGAAAAATAAAAGAATTGATGGCCTTTTTCCAATTTCACTATTGAAACTCCAATTCCAAGATTCCATGAGGTTTGTAGTGCGGTGTCTTTGTGCGTAGCAGCACCAAATATTCATCATATCTTCATTTTCCAACCACTGATCCACAAAGTAATCATTGAATTCAGTTATAGCTTTTTCTTCAAAACTGTAACAGAATTAATTCGTTGAAGATTATGATACGAAAAACCATATATTACCTAGTTTCTAACGCATAAAAATGGCTGTAGAAAATGGCGGTAGAAGAAATATCCAGAACTAAACGCGTTCATTTCAATACTGCAAAATTAATTTACCTTTGACTCATAACGTATAGCCATCCATCGTTTATGTCTTCTTTTGGTAAATGTGCCAGAGCCATACATAGTTTGACGTGATAGTGAGATTCTTCATGTTGTAATAAGCCAAGAGATTTTGCCTTTCTTAATAGCGCTCTGCCAAAGTGAACAAAACACCCCTTAACAATTATGTTTGGAAATGTCTTTTTAATTGCATTTATTGGAGCTTTTTCGAAATCCAAGGTAATAATATCGGCTGTCCACTCTGGTAAATGAAATTTTAGTTTGTAAAACAGTCTTTCATATGTAGTTTCTTCTTTGTTTGTCAACACTGCATAAAAAAATGGTACAATATTTGTCCCAGTTTCTGTACTTCCTATGTCTCCGTGTACAACGTATAGTTGAAGAAACGGCTTTGCACAACATTTGAACGTTCCGTCCGCAAAGTAGTGACGGACGTCATTTAAATGTGCAATTGCACTCTTTGAACCAAACACAATCATTCTATTTTCACCGTCAATCTCATCAAACAATAAATTGTCTTTAAAACGGTCAGGAATCACGATTTCTGTAGAGTTAGAGTGCTGAGATTTTGTGATTCCTAGTTGTCTATTTCTGTGTCTATACAAACTGCTTTTAACTTTGTCAAAATTTGGTAATTCTTTAATAATTTCATAACCATTATCTTTCAGCTTTTTAGTACATTTCCTGTATGTAGCTGGAATCGGCTTCAGATCTTCACATATAGTTTGTTTACATTTTTCGATGGCTACTTTCACTTCATTTTTTTCAAAATTCGGAATACAAGAACTGCAGTGAGCATTTTCTCTTAATACATGGCTTCGATTTGAATTCAAAGTTACACTTGCTGAACATCCATCTTTTCTATTAACACAGCGCCACCAACTTGAGTCCTTATTATTTTTCTGTTTATAATATTGATGCCCAGCGCGTAATAAAATTTCACCGCCTCGTGTACTATTAATAATTTTTAAATTCACTGCACCACTAGAAGATCCCTCACCCGACATTGCAACGACCTTGCACTATGCATAAAACGAGTGAACTGATAAGTTAAACCCGGTAATAGATATAATTTACGTATACTTACTTATGTCTTTTTTTTTTTTTTTTGTTGGGCATCTCGCAGTTGGCCTTGAGAGGCCGTGACTGCTCAACCGGGCTTTCCTGGGGCTGCCATTAAGAAGTTAATCTTAACGCCTCCAGCCAGGGCTTACAAACTAAAATTTACAAACTAAGCGACTGCACGCTGAGGGCACCCCCTGTGGGGTACGAACCTCGGCTCAGGGCGTCACTGATAGGGGGACAGCTATCTCTATTGGGGACAGGCTGGATCGAAAAATTGGCATTATTATTATTATTAGGTGGGGAATTTAAAGCTACTGGCTCAGCTGCGGCGCGGGCTGGCGCTTCAACGAGCAAGGGTCGGTCGGGGTTACTTATGTCTATCTCATTCACACCTTTTGTTTAAAACGATGGTAAGGACAATAAATCCCTACCTGAGAACCCGCTCGGTGCTTCTTTTGCGGGAAAAGCACGTGGTATTTTTAGTAGCATCGTGGTATTTTTACAGACTTTAATACGTTTTTTTTACTTCTTCTTGATCAGCCATTCTTTTTGATGGTCGAGATAAATTCTTTCTTTCTTCTCAAGTTCTTTTGATCTCAAGACTGAAGCATTTAAAAATATATACATCTCTAATTTAATACTAATTTGACACTGACTGTACCGTACAAAAATAACAATACTAACAAAGTTTACCAAATGGGATTAAATGTATGAAGTAACGAAATGTTTACCAAACGCAACTTTTTAGTAGGTACAGTTTGAGGTTTACGAAATGGGAAGTTTACCAAATGGGAAGTAGCCGATTTTTCGTAGTCAAACATTAAGATTTGTTTCGCTATGTTCATCTAAGGTGGCTATTTATCTTAGACTTATGTACCTACTATTTTGTGCTACTATACATATAGCTGGTTATAAGGTCTCAAAAGTAGACATAAGGACAATAAGGTCTCCAGAGTAGACATTAGGAAAAAACCGACCAAGTGTGTGTCGGACCACACAATGAAGGGTTCCGTAGTTGGGATGGAAAACTACAAATTAACGATTTTCGGACATTTTCTTTTACTTGTACAATACATATTAAGGAAAAAAGACCTTGCAACTTGCCAAATTTCATGATTCTCGGTCAACGGAGAGTCCCTTATAGGTTTTGATTCCTTTGCGAGCGTCAACATATACGCCGTAAACTGAGTATAAACGGCCTTATCTTTAGATTGCGTTGACTTAGAAGTTTGATTTTACTGCTCCAAGCGGTAGCAGGCCTGATTATTTGATATTAATTTCAGCTTGATACCTTTACGCATTCCTGAGAAAAAAGGTATTGAAAGACGGACAGACGGATCACAAGGATCATAAATAAGAGTTGTGTTTTTGCCGACTGAGGTACGGAATCCTAAAAATGGATTCTTCTCATGTCAAGTCCTGTACCTATTTATATTTTAGTAGCCTGAACTTGAAGAGATCATCAAAAAATATTGGTATTAATAAATAAAGGACTATCAATCTCACTCTACTTTTACAAGAGTACCAATTTAGTCACCCAAGTTGGTGTACTTCCTAGTTTACAAGTAAAACAACAGCGTCAGTAAAACAAATTGAAATATCGTTACGAAAGGTAATAAAATAGTAATATCGTTTCGAGCTCCATAAAATTGTTTATTACAGTAAAATGCTTTAAGCAAAACTCTTCTGAATTTTTCGGGGTAGGTATACCTACTCCAAAAAAAATGAAAACCTCAATGTTAATCTTAATAGGATACATTACTTGTACACTAAAGGGTGAGATGAACAAAACTGGTGCTGAAGAGAAAACAGATAACGTAGAGCCACCAAATGATAAGGACCAACAAGGCGACCTAAAGCAACCAAAAGATGCAGTGCAACCAGAAGGTGAAGAGACAACCGCTGCTGTAGAGCCACCACACAATAAAGACCATTTAGTAAATGTAGAGCACTCAGAAGATGCAAAACAACCAAAAGATGGAAACGCAACAGAAGCTGTAGGCACAACAGTTTCAGCTGCAGCTGTAGATATAACATACGCTATAGAACAACCAGACGATACAAAGCAACCAGAAGATGCAAAAATAACAGATGCCGTAGACACCACGTATGGTATAGATACAAATACAACATACACAGTAGAGCAACCAGTCGATATAGAGCAACAAAAAGATGCAAAGACAGAAAATTCTGTAGACAAAACAAATAGTGTTGACACCACAGATGCTGTAATTACAACATACGCCGTAGATACAAAATACGCTGTAGAACAACCAGAAGATGTAGGGAAAACAGAACCCAAGAAGAAATCAGAAATACAAGCAGAAGATACAGGCCCTTCAAACATCAAAGTGGAAGATGCACTTAAGATTCTTGAAAAGAGTAAAAAAAAATATAATTTAGAAAGCATAGCTTTAATCAAAAAGTTGGAATGGTTAAGGTCTACGTTTAATATCACAGAACTTACGATTGATCATAAAATAGATCCGAATGAAGACTTCGATGACCTATCTAACACCAACAGTAGTTTCAATTCTTCAAATATTTTGAGAAAACGTGTTAATGATGGGTTTTTGCACGTCAAGCATGCTATTTTGAAAGTATCGAATTTTGAAAAATTCTTGCCTGGTGGAACAACAAAACGTGGTATAGCGCAGATCAAAGAAGAGGCAAAAATGTACAAAACAAATTTTATCGCTACACACAGCGATAGAGATAATCTCAAACAATTATATCTTCAGGATTCAGAATAATTGGAAAAGGATAGGTGCGATTAAACTAGACAAAATACATGCTTTTAATAGATTTTAATATCAAATATAAATAAATAACTTTTAAACACTTATTTCTGATTGTTTCCAAAGGAAATAGCATTTTGTTAAAATCAAAATGATTATTATGTCCGTAGCCAGGCTGCAAATAAATCCTAAAGTTTTCAATTATCTTTATTTAAGCATTAGAATGGAGGAAAATCTTGACAGTATGTCAAGAGTACGACTGTCCAGTGGTGTGTGAGTATTTTTGTCTTTAATCTATCTAATACCTTTAAACGAGCAATTCTTGTACAAACAGGGTGTAAGGGTAAACACCGTTGTCACTTAACCATGGGTAGTCGACTTAAATATAAAATAAACGAGCTAGTTAAAAATAAAATTACGCGCGCCGCGCGCGAAATGAGCGACGCTACGGCGAACCACTGGTTTCTAGGATAACGGTGTTTAACCTAACAACCTGTATATATATAGGGTGACTACTAATTAATGACCGATATTTAAACACATGATTGAACTCATTATAACAAACAACTTTCCTAAAGAAACGATTTTTTTTATCCCCAATCACCCCAATAGAATTTTGAGTAAGTACCTAAAAAGAATACACCAGCAACTTTAAATTAATTTAGTTGCACAAACAAAAAAATAGTAATCCAGTTTTACGACGCATTATTCTTTTGTCATTAATTTAACCACCACCGTACGGATCGCTTGACCGCGGAGCCAAGCGCACGCGCGCGATCCGTTGTTAAATTAATGAAAGAAAGAACAATGCCAGGTAACAGTGGTTTTATTTTTGTTTGTATATTTAAGTCGTTTTTGGTACCCTGGCTGGAGCATGGGCGTAGCCACGGTGGGGCAGGGTGGGGCGCTTGCCCCACCCTGGCTCTGACCTGTAAGGTACCTAACCAAACCTAAAAAAAAAAAAAATATCTAGGTACTAACTACAATACTTAATATCCGTAAGAAAGTTCACACTCGACAGTCGACACAAAAAAATGGGATCAAAACCAAAAGAGCGCGCGCGATTGACCGCACGCGCGCAGCGGTCGGTCATGCGTTCAATTCAGAATTTATTGTCTCTGTTTGCCTTATTGCGAAATATTCCGCACTGCTTCAACCGATCGCAAATGTGTTACAGTCAAAAAGCATTGACTTGTTCCAGTGTGCGAATCACATTAAAAGAATCATCGACACTTAATGTGTCGATGATTCTTTTAATGTGTGTCTGTTTTATGTTTGTGTGTGTTTTATTTAATATAAACACCGTGAAAATGTGGACGATCACAGCGGCAGTTTCATAGCTGAAGCTCAAGTGATCGCTGATGCTCTAGAAGTTGATTTTACAATGCCACACGTCGCAAAAAGACAAACGCACCGTGAAAATCCTCCGGCAGAGATTCCTACCCAGTTTTGGAAACGATCGTTGATTATTCCCTACCTAGACTCGCTAATTATGTCATTGGAAGAGCATTTCTCGGAGAACAACTTACGCATATTATTTGATCTCATTGCACCCATATAACATGTTGCAAATGACATTCGAAGAATTTTTGAAAAAAACAGAGGCCTTTCGCGAGTTTTAAAACTTAGGTGCTAGTTTCCACAGCGAGGCTGAACTGTGGTACCAGTTGTAGGAAGAAAAAAAGGCAACGAATGTTCTGAAAGACATGGAAGAGGCAGAACTGATAAAGGATTCAGAAATGTTTTATCCGAGCATAAAACCTATGCTTGCTATTTTACTGGCCCAACCGTGTACGACCTGTACTATAGAGAGGTATTTCAGTACGTTACGGCGTGTCAAGACATGGCTTCGCTCCACCATGAGTGAAAATTGTCTGAACGGTCTCTGTATGCTGAGTGTTCACAGGATGAGGATCGCTGAAGCGAATAATAAATTGGAAGCCGAAGTGGTAAGGAGGTTCTGTCAGAACCCACGCCGGCTTCTCTTAAAGTAATATTATTAAGTTAGCTAATACCTAAATAAATAAATAACCTATTAATGCCTGGAAGAGCTATTGGGCCATGAAAGATTTAATGAAGAGCGACCTTCCTCTATCGCTCAAGAGAAGACTCTTAGACGTATGTGTTCTTCCCATTCTCACATATAGTTCTCAAACACGGTCTTTGACAATTCAGCAGAGGTCCACGCTCGAGGTTTGCCAGAGAGCTATGGAACGGAGTATTCTGGGTATGAAACTTGTGGACCGGGTTAAGAATACAACAATCCGTTCCATTACGAAAATAACTGATGTCACTCGGAAAGCTGCCACGCTTAAATGGAATTGTGCTGGACACATCTGCCGTATGTCAGACGATCAATGGGCCAAACTTACGACCCAGTGGGTCCCGCTTAGTGGCAAACGACGTCGCGGCAGGCCCAGACGGAGATGGCAGGATGAGCTGAACTCCTTTAATAAAGATTGGTCCTTGTCAGCTTTGGACAGAGAGAGGTGAAAAGAGAGTAGGGAGGCTTTTGCCCAGCAGTGGGACGAAAGAAGCTAAAAAAAAAAAATTGTACACTTACTGTAGCTGAAAGTACTATCTATAGATATATAAATCTCTAAATTGAGTGATTAACAAATTGGCATACGCCCATAGAGCCCAAACGGCTGAAGTTAGAGACACATCTTTGGGTGGAAAATTTCGTGGTGTAGGTAGGTGAGCAATAAGAAAGTGTTTTGGATAATTCGAATTATACATACAGATACAGGGTGCTATAGGGTGTAACCTTTTTGTATGAAAAAATTAACCGGGGTAAGACCGCGGGTATAATTTGCTAGTTACATATTATTTTAGACTGCTGCCCCACCCTGAGCCCATGGCTGGCTACGCCCATGGGCTGGAGGCCTTAATGGCAGCCCCAGGAAAGCCCGGTTCAGTAGTCACGGCCTCTTAAGGTCAACTACGAGATGCCCGACATAAAAAAAAAACTCATTTTCGGTGAAAGCCCGGTTAAGTAGTCACGGCCTCTCAAGGTCAACGACGATATGCCCGAAAAAAAAAACTCATTTTCGGTGCCTGAGGAAAGACTGGTTAAGCAGTCACGACCTCTCAAGGCCAACTGCGAGATTTTTTTTTTTTAGCTTCTATCGTCCCACTGCTGGGCAAAGGCCTCCCTACTCTCTTTCCACCTCTCTGTCCAGAGAAAACTGCGAGATGCGCGACAAAAAAAAGCTCATTTTCGGTCCTAGTCCGGTTAAGCAGACGACAACCACCTAGTTAAGTTCAAGTGCGAGAAGAGTCCCAAAAAAAAATTGGTCCTTTTTTCCGAGGAGCCAACATGCTAAGAGAACTCTCTGCCCGTTTGGATAGCCAATTTTGCTTACTTAAAGGACATGTCTAGTGGCGCAATGGGCGGTTGTCTAGGTAGTCAAAGCCAATGTTCAGGAATGGTTGTTACAATATTATAATCGTCGTACTTTATAGTTTATCCAAAAATACGTTCCAGGAGTCAAGAACTTGCTTAAGTTGGTCAAAATAAGGATTATACGCCGTGAAATCCACGGCGTATGATCCTTATTTTGACAAATTTCTTAGCTTTATTTATTATAACACCATCTGTGAGCAAACTCTGGTACTAATTGGTGGGATGCCTTTGCGAGGTTAGTAAAACATTTAATATTTTGTTGGTCTGAGATCAGATTCTGCAGATTTTTTTGGATATTTCTATTTGTGTATAAAAAAGGTAAAGCATATAATAAATCAAACTATGTATTTATAACCAAACAAATTCTTTAATTGTAGGTATATGTACCTACAATAAAAGAATTTGTTTGGCTATAAATATAACTAAATGCAATCATTGGGATGTAGATAGATAGTTTCGGTTGGTAACCGGCCCAATGCAGGCCCCTAGCCGTCACAGTGCCTCGAACTTTCCCCAACGTGAGGTTACAAACCAACAGGCACAGCTATTTCTAAAAATAATGTAGTGTCACACTAAAGTCTTACCAAGGGGTATCGTACCCAGTTACTGAGATGTGGAGGTCAGATAGGCAGTCGCTCCATGTAAAATACTGGCATTCAGCTGCATCTGGTTAGACAGGAAACCGACCCCGAACATAGTTTGGAAAAATCTAGGCCGATTGAATGTAGTGTCGAGCCTTACATCGAGCAAGGAAAAAGAGATGCTGGTCTATTCTGGAAAAATCTCACCGTGGACTCGTGGATGTATGGACTGTCATTCAAACTCAAGTACTAAGGGATTGACACAATTCACAGCACACAGCACACACACGCACGCACTTGATCACTTAATTTAATTACTCATCATCATCATTTCAGCCGAAAGACATCCACTGCTGGACATAGGCCTCCCCCAAGCTCCGCCACTTCGACCGGTTCTGTGCTTCCCGCATCCAGCGGACTCCTGCGGCCCTCACAAGGTCATCGGTCCACCTTGTGGGAGGCCTTCCAACTTTACGTCTTCCGGTGCGCTGTCGCCACTCCAGAACTTTTCGACTTAATTACTCACGGTGAGATTATTACGGAATAGGTCGGCTGGTCAGACCGACTATATTTTATCATTCCATTCGTAATGAACAAATGAAGGTGCCTTTTCGGGGAGGTATAATGTACAATACATACGTAAGTCATCATCTCAGCATATTGCAGTCCACTGCTGGACCTGTCTCCAGCAGAAACGGAGGACAGAGGAGAGGCCCATGCCTCTCCCCTGTCCTCCACCTTAGGTACATATTATGTAGTTAACTACCAATATTTAAATTAAGTGGAGTTGATATAACGTTAACTTTTGAAAAATAGTCATCGTTATCTAAAGCAAACTTCATTAAGTTTTATTTAACAAATTTTATTTTCCTTCACAATTACACAACAAAAAAGGAAATTTATAAAATGCATAACGCCATCTGAAACACTACGTTAACAGTGTGGTTAATAATATACATAATATGTATTAAATGACTAGGTAACAATATAGTATTTTAGTTATACTGTAGTGTATATAGGAGGGAAATAACAGGCAAGGCAGTAAGATTTAACTTAAGGTTTGGGCTTGCGACAAATCCCACTTATATTATAAATGTGAAATTTATTGTGTAAGTTTGCATGTTTAGGTGTTTGTTACTCAATCTCTTAGAAATGGCTGAACGGATTTGTATAAACACAGATTCTCTGTAACCTGGATTAACACATAGGATATTTTTTTTTGCCGATAGTACATTCCCGTGGGATAATTTATGATACCCACGCGGGCGAAGCCGCTTGCAAAAGCTAGTGATTAAATAAACTTATTGCGTCTTAACACAAAACACGGCTCATCGTCAGATCCAAGTTTAAATCATAGCGCCATTTTTGAATTTTTAATACAGAACTGAGAACCAAGGACTAAGTTGGACCAAGTCGTAATGTCTGTAAAAAGACCTGTAACAATTATAATAGTATTTACGGTCGAATTTCAAAAAATAAATCAATGATTTAAATTTAGTGAAGATTAGAGATGCATAATTAACGTTATGACTACTGAATAACGTATAGGTCAGCGTCAAAAATATCGGGGCGAACAGGCTGTTCAATTGATTGTACATGGTAGATACGAGCGACTTCTGGATAGTTTTCGCACCTGCTCCTGGGGTTGTATTCCGATTTGCGGTAAAATCGATTATATCACCGTGAGCGCTGTCAAAAAAGGCAGTCGTGCTGTTTTGTTTTGAGTCGCATCGTATTTATTAGAAATTGTGTCATAATCGTGATATCTAAATCGGAAGGTTGTAGGTAGTTAGTACGTTACACAGTTGACCTAAAGTTTATTTTATTATGTAGGTACAATTTAGTTGCAAAAATTGGCATCCGTTTCGTTCTGTGGCAATTTAAATTCAGTCTTACTGCCTAGACCTATATTTTCATTCTATATACATTTAGTTCCTATACATAGGTACACGGTGTAACATTATTAGATGCTAATATTTTTATTAGCTTTTTAAATTATAATAATTATGTTGAAATAAAAAGCCTTTAATAATTATACTTTACTATATTTTTATAAAATAAATTAGCTAGCAACACAATTTAATTAAAAAAAACGAAACAAATAAATGTTTTTTCATCATTTGGACTTTGTTGAAAACTTTAAATGCCACTAACTGCACTGACATGTACAATATGGCAACCAAAGGACTGATATCGTAAAAAATTCGTAAAAATATCTTTGTTCCACGAAAAATTACAAGAACAGGTATTATACGGGGATTCGGCCTTTGCCCATCGAATGATGAAATATGCTTTTTTGGTTTTATTTATTTCATGTTTTTTTTTTCCATTCCTTTTCGATATCGATATGCAACACGTGAGTAAAGTATTGCTGGCTAATTTAAATTGATCCTGTATAAATGGGGACAAGATAACTGGCAAAATGTGGGTTTTTATATACCTCTATTGAACTCTTCGGAAAAAAATAGGTGTGATGTTATATTGTTATTTAAATAAATCTGCGTCATAGTTGGTAATAGCTTGCGACAGCGAAAAATTATCTCAAAAGCATCCCTTGAACTCAGAGATTAGTTTAACCCTCATCCCTACCTACATATTTGTTTAACTCCTCTCATTCATCGATATTAAAAAAGGGTAAACCAATTGACAAAAAATAAGGTAATAATAAAAGTTTTTAATATAATTTATTGAGCATAAGAAAAATTTAATTAAACGTTGTCATGAAGCTTTGTTTTATTTGCGAAAATACAGCATTTACGCAAATAAAACATAGCTTCAAGACAAAGTTTCATTAAATTTTTCTTCCATTTAATTTGAAGCAAATTTACTAGCCTTTCCTATTCTCACCTAATAATGTTACAAGCTTAATATTTTTGTAATTAAATAACTCAGGGTTTATGTTAGGTGACTCGATCCAATTTGGTGTCCATGCTAATATTTACTTTCTGAACAGTGCATCGCTACATCTCGGTGCAACTGTCATCGTGACAGCTACGGTCTTGTCAGTGTCATTTTGATGTTACCTTGCATATTTACCTCCTTTGTTTAAAAACTTTTCGCATTTAGGTTTCTGAAGAATGACGTGCCGATTAAATATCTAATTTTAGAAGCCTATCCTGTAAGGCTTATTACCAAGCTGCAATTGTCCTTTTAAATAGAACTTGAACTGTGTAATGGTGCACAAATAATGAAATGCAGTTCTGATCAGCATTGAAGAACCGTTAAATTATATTTACTGCATAACTTGAATAGTTTGAGATGACTAAAATTGACTAGAATAATACGGATCTTTGTAATTTCAACTTTCTCGCCTACACGAAACAGTAATAGTTTACCTACCTATAGTTTAAGATAAGAATATTAATTTCATTTCATTTATTATATGGTTATTAACCATTTACTAAGACTGTTATTTGATTTAATTTAATAGCTGTAGGATCAAGCACCAACAGGACCTAATGTGAAACGAATATACTTAAACTTAAAATAAAAACTATAGTGTTCATTAAAAATAAACTGTAGTGGAAAGTTTGCTTTGCATAAAATGCTTATTTACTTCTTTTCATAACGTTTGCATCTTACAGTTCACGACAATAAACCAGACTTGTTAGGGCGCTACTTTTAATTCTTTGACACTCACATTAATCGGAAAATATTAACATTAAGAAAAGGTGACTAGATATCACAAGTTACAAATAAATAAATATGTTTCTTCATCCATAAAGTTTTCAGGAGAGGCCGTGTAAACGATGGTCCTCATAAATGAAAATAAACAGAAAAATCTCATATGCGTCCAACAAGTCCGTCGAACTTAAAACTAATTCGTATTCTAAAACGTTAATTGAATTTATACCAATGTACACGATGAGGCATCAAGATCACGGCTTCCCGTCAGGCGGGTTGAAGAACTCCCAGTGATGATGGTGCACCGCTCGGCTGTCACTCAGTCCTAACATGATCAGCCCCGCAATCAGCACGAGGAATATAACCATCGCCATCTGGATGTCTTTCTTGTCTTCGGCGCCGCTAATGTACGACATGAAGGAGTTGAATATGCTCCTTATAGTCCTGCTGATCGATGAGTGACAGACGCGCAGAAATTGCGCACCTGCTTCAGTTATTGAGGGCTCATGCGATCTCACGGGGGGAGGGATTCGGCGAGGGGACGGACGAGCTCTACCATCATCGGAACTAGATTCTGAATGAGGAGCTGCGGGTTTTCTCTTAGCTCGTCGTGTTGGTGGCGGAGGGGTCTGGTGTTGAGGGTCATGAAAATCAAAATGAGGTCGTTCTCGCAGCGGCCGAGCAGGGAAGAAAGATGCAGGAGGTATGGTTATGTCTTGGAGGTATGAATACAATAACGGAGTTAAATCGGGGGGTGGTGGTCTTTGTGGTGGTGCCCCTGCTTCCTCTGCACTTGGAGGTCTAGGAGGAGGTGGCGTTTGAGGTGCCTCTTCTTCAAGGGAAGCTTTTACTTCCGGTTTTTCCTCCACTTTTTCAATAGGCAGGTCATCTGTTTGTGTATGTTCCTCTCTACTAACCGGTCGTGGAGTTTCAATGACTTCTAGAGATGCTGGTGCAAGGGGTGGCGGCGGAGGAGCATGCGCAGTAGATATTTCAGCGAATTTTTTGACGATCTCGTCTATCACTGACTGAGAAAATTCAATCCCACTCACAGAAATGTGACCTGATTTTGAATCTAATTCGGAAACCTGCAATGTCATTCCTTCTATATCTGACACCAAAATCTTATTCGCTTGAAGTTCGGATACGTTCAGCCGACCTACATCTAAATCTTTCACCTGAAGTCGTTGTGTTACCAAGTTATCTAACTGTACTTCTCTGCTTGCGTCACGCACTTTTTCAAGAGCACGCTCTTCAGCAAGCTGTGCAGTATTTTTAGGCCTTTGTCTAGTACTTGAAACGCCTCTTGACCTTGGGAGTGGAGGAACATCTGGGATTTGTGATTCATCAATATCTATGGGTTGAACAGTTAAAGAAGCTTCCGTTAGCATAACTTCACGTTCGTTGATCCTAGTTGGACTCGACACACGTCTTTCCACCAATATAACAGTGGGTGATGTACGACCAAGACTTGGTTTAGATAATTCAGATATTTTTGGATCAGAAAGTTTAAATGATTTATCAGTGCGGGACGTAGGCCGCGAGTCACGAGGGGTCTCAACTAATTTAGCGTGACTTTTAGAAAGCATAGAGTCTTCATCAATTATGTCCCTTAATGAGCTTGACATAGACAATTCTAGATTATCATCCATACCTAATTCAAACTCTACGTCGTCTGGCAGAGGATCAGTCTGAGTAGAAACTTCAATCTCTAAAACATCTTCATGCTTTGTTTGATCTTCATCATAATCACGTGACACTCCCATTGTCGACTCGGCGTCTGTAGATAGACTCCGCTGAAGATCAGTTTTATCTGTCTTTCTTCGCCGGGATCCTCTTGGCGGACGCGGTGGAGGAGGCAGTGGTCTATCTTTCATTTTGTTGACAACTTCTCCAGATTTTAAGTCTTTCTGGACCTCTTCAAATGGTTCATCAATTTCAACGTACTGCGTTAAATCTCCACTCACTGAGCGTTTAGTAAAGCTATCTAATGTCATGAGACTGGTGGATGACTTCTTTCGCGGAGGTCGATCGGGACCAACAGGTTTACTGGATCCGACAGTATAATATTTACGTTCTGAACTATTGCTCTTGCGGTGTCGCGGTGGGGTCTTGCTTTTAGAACGTCGGACGCCTTTGCTGGGTGCGTAGGGGCCTTTGTCGACTGTCGCATATCCGGGACTCTCGTGGCGGATTTCTCTTTCAATGTCAACGTCTTCAGGCGGTGCTATGTTAGTGTCTAGTATGAGTGACTCAGCGCCGTGCGACGTGCGGTCGTCATCACAGAGGGAGGTGCCCCGGGAGCTGCGGGAGCGGGTGCGCCGCGGCGGCACGGGGCTGTGCCCCGTCGCGGACTGCGCGTACTCTTGGGGTACGATGTACTCATGTTCAGTGCGATAAACAATTATCTGGAAAGTACAAAACATTAAGTTAGTTTCTTCTTTTGCAAACAATACAAGAAAAGAAGCGTATGGTTTTGTCAAAAACGGCAGTATGAAAATACAAATGTGGGTGGCCCATTCAAGAGAACAATCAAATTTCAAGTTTGTGACGACAGCGCCGTCTTGACCTTGTATTTTCATGGACTGGAACAGAAATAGTATCGAGTGGTACAGATAACGTAACAGCAGTAGAACTTCATATTGTATTCTATTAGTCGACGTACACATACGGTCGTAATAAAATCGCGGCGGGATTTTACGTGCATTGGATTTTCAGCTTTCGGTGTTGGACCGAGCATATAGAATCCAACAGATTAAATGAACTCAATGGTTAAAATTCTGTAAAGCTATGTCTAATTATATTTTAATTAACGTACAACCTGACACTGGCCTGCAAATTTCAAAATACGATTTGGACTTAGCGGGGTACCCTTAGGGGGGCGTACCCTATTTCGAACCGATCAACTCAACTCAACTCAAAGCATTTATTTCAAATAAACCAATTACAGGCACTTTTGAATTGTCAAGGTCGGTGAGATAGGAAGATGAAGCTAGTTGCCCATTCCAAAGCGTAGGTACCTATGGAGAAGAACGGGCAAGAAACTCCATGGACACTCTTTTAAAATCATGATTTTGTTACAAACAGTTGGTTACATCATTATGTTGAAATTATCAATGTGAGAACGATGTAAAAAGACGTGCACATTATAAGCGTCCGTAATTAAAACAAAACAAAAATAAAATAACAATTGAGAAATTAAAATAAGCCGTGGGAGCTAAGAGATGACCAGTCCCTACTGGCGGCGCCCGTTCACGAACATGACGTATGGATCAGCACCATTCAGCTCAACCATTTTGAAGGGAACTTAATGATCCAACACACACGCCACCACCAGCGAGACATTTGAGTGAGCATGACATACTCTCAGCTGCCAGGGCACATTCAAGTCAATGAAAGACGTACCCTGTAAATGTTAGCTATATAGTTAGGACATAGTGCTCACACATATGCTATGCAATTATACAATACTAAAAGTTTGAATTTATACAATGCAAATGTATCTAGTTTTACAGTCTCCAGCAGCTCCAACAATGTTTACAAATGCTATTCAATTTAGTTTAAGGTACCTTGTGGAGCAGGACAAGCAACGTTTAGCCAAGTATTTTTGTCAGCGATATAATCCCCCAACTTATAATAAGCATGGCTGCATAGTGTGCGTTTTATACAAGATTTAAATTTCGTTTCATTCAGTTGGAGTATGTGATGATCCAGCCCCAATCCGCTCGTGGAATAAGACTGCAGCTTCTAGAATGTTCTAGAAGCCGTGTGAGAAACATACCACGCGCACCCTTCTTTTGACATTAGTTCTCTGACATCCGTCAACTGGGCTGCGCATTGAAAGAAGAGTTTCTGTGTAATGCAATTCATGAAACTTTATCTTTGCCTTGAACCCTATTGTTTTGATATAGTTGCATTTAGGTACGCCCTAACTGAAATGCGATTTTGCATAGGTAGGTACCTAATCAAAGCTAAATAGAATCCAATTCGCGAGCAGTAGTAGCGAAGCCAGTTACTTGGTAAATATGCCAACTAGAGTAGGTCTATGATATTGTAGATATATTATTATGAATTAACTAGCTTCTGCCCGCGGCTTCATCCACGTTAAACTTCCTTAAGAATTGGGCTATCAAATGTAAAAATATTTTTTGTATTTTTTTTTAATCATTTCTTTTTTTTGGTGTCGCATTTGAAAAAAAAAATTTAGCTAATCTTTTATTATTAGCGCGTTCAAACGAACTTCAGCTTTATGATCAGTTTAAACACATACAGATTATGATAAAGCTATAATATTATCACGATGTGCTTGGTACCACGTATTTCCTAGGAATGACTACGTCATCGGCAAAATATGGTTGCACCGTTACATGTCTGAATGCCTGTCCAATAAATCAGAATAACAAAGAACTTTAGTCTCTGAACTTAAATTAGCCAGCCGCCATTTGTTTATATTTTCGCTATCTAGGTCAACAAACCAATGTCCAAAAATAAAATCCAAGTCCATCCCGTATTTCTGGAAGAGTGCCAGAATATATTGCAGAGACTATCATCTCGTTTAATACCTAACTTTATATTTGTTTCTGCGCCAGTATATCATTCGCACGGGTGACGTAAATGCCACTGAAATCGTAGGTGATTGGCGATTGAAGATTTTTCGCGGCCTCATTATCTGATTGGCCTGGCACAAACAATTTTGACGTAGGTACTTTAGTGAATTTTGAATCGGGAATATTTTTTGGATGCTTGGATATTAACATTAAATTAAATTTATAAGTTTATCGAAAAGTGGGTAGGTACAGTAGGCCGCACGTCACTAGTTACATAATTAGTTTCTTATTTTTAGGGTGCCGCATCTAAAGGGTGCCAACGGGACCCTGTTACTAGGTAGACAGTTAAAATTTTCAAAAAGTGTGTATTTTTATTGCCGCTATAACAACGGAATAAAAAAAAACGCTAAAATGTAATAAAGTACAGGGGGTCTGGTCTGACAAACGTTTTTTTCGGCGTCTCTTGCCTAGTAATACGCAATCCAACGTCAGCACTAGACTGATTTTTTATTTTCTTTATTTATGCAACCAACAGCATAGGTACATGTGGTGTATACTTACTGTATATGTCACCGTAAGATTGTGAACACCGTTAGTTTATAATCTATCTCGTGAGATTATAAACTGTCGATAAATTGTGAACTGCACCATACACAATTGGACGGACAGATTATAAACTATCGAAAAATAGTGCGTTAAATTGTAAATGGTTTTTGCAGTTCACAATTTATCGACAGTTTGTAATCTCACGAGATAGATTATAAACTAACGATGTTCATAATGTTACGGTGACATAAGTATATAACGACAATATTGTATGGCTAATAATAAGTTTCAGTGAGTAACAGAAATATTTAAATTAAAGAGGTGCTCTTTTCGTGTTGAGGTAGTTGTTGACAAAATGTTTGATTATTAGGAAAAAACAACTTTATTCGTTGCTTATATAGGGTGGCAGGATCATCGATGGACAAATAGACACGATGTGCCCGCCACCCTATTGGAACTACGTGCTACGCTAGGTCAGGTGAAAGTCAATGTGTAACCAGTGACGTGCGGCCCGCTGTAAGTACAAAGATTACTGCAATTTTTACTTAAATGTATAAACTTTGTATAATAAATTCACTTAAGGCTTTCGCAGTCAGGCGCGACGCAACGGTGCGATGCTATTCTGGTAAAACAATTTCCATGAATTTTTCAATTGTTTTACTAGAATTGCGTCGCGCTGGCGTGTCACTCCTGTCTGCGGGAGCCTTTATGTTAGCGTTGTTACATTACGTCAAATTGCTCGAGGCAGCTCTGTGAGATGTTAAAACTTTATTGCTTCGAACATCGGTTACGTTATACAGAATAACAGTACGAAGGTTTTATTAATAGCTTTGAACGCTGATACATCTTTTGGATTGTTATTTAAGCAGTATAACTTCCGCCCGCGGCTTCACCCGCGTGGAAGTAGGAAATTATCCCGCGGGAACGTAGGTACTACCGGGATGAAAAGTATCCTATGTGTTAATCTAGGTTATAATCTATCTGTATGCGAAATTTCATCCAAATCCATTGATACAAACTTTCGCGTTTATAATATTAATAAGGCTTGTTTTAAATATTTAGAGCTAGCTATATTAGGAGCTCGTGGCTAAATAATAACAGTTGTACAGGTTTATCGAAGGTCAAGCTACGCTTGTTACGCTCAGTTCGTGGATGGGTGAACATCCATAACATAGAGATACTCCTCCGTGCCTCGGAAAACACGCTAAACCGTTGGTCTCGGCTGTTATTTGTGTTTCTTTGACAATCGTTACGCGGGTAGACAGAGGCCTGAAAGTCTGGCAACCAGTCTTAACAAGGGGAATCGTATTTCCGGGTAACTGGGTTATCAAATAGACAGTCGCACCATGATAAATATTGGTATTCAGCTGCAGCTGAATCTGATCCGGTTAGAATGGAGCAACATAGTTGGGAAATTGTAGGTAGATTGATTTTTCTTTTTAAATATTTAAGGGAGCTCTAAGCTCCCTTAAATATTTAAGCTTTCCTTTCTGAGCTTTCCATTCCATTATGATATGGAATGCCACTTAATTATCCCAATCAGGTGCTTTTTACGAGTGATGATGTAGTAATATCTGGATGACCGAGCTTCACTCGGTATTTTGTTTTTTTTTCGTTTTCCTAAAATGAAACCTAGCTAGATCGATTTAACGCCCCCAAAACCCCCTGCATACTAAATTTTATGAAAATCGCTGGAGCCGTTTCCGAGATTCAGTTGCTCGACATTTGCTCGTTTAAAGATATTGGATTAGATAATACCAATTGAAAAGTCACATTGGTATTATGCCAAAATTTGAACTAAGCTATAAATTAAAATGAAAACAATCAACCTGCCTAGCCTCTTTTCTCAATTAATAGGGGTCGGCTTCCAGTCTAACCGGATTCAGCTGAATACCAGTATTTTAGATCTGACCTCCACAACTCTGTTACTGGGTGACACTAAGGTAAGAATAATAGATAATTTTAATAATCAATGGAAATTATTGTTAATAATTAAATTATTATTCGTTGTTAAGCCGCATCCTGTTAAGCTGGAAGCTGATACCAACAAGATAGGCAAATGATCATTCGTTGTGGATGGTGATCGTGTCCAAGGTTTAGCGACGGCCAAATGGCGAGAGATGTCTGCATTAGGCCTGTCCTTTTATATGGTAGTGAAGTGTGGCCAATACTTGAGCGGCACAAGCAAGAACTGCGTGTCACGGAGATGAAAATATTGCGCTGGATGTCTGGATACGCGGCGAGACCGCGTCAAGAAATCACGCATTCGTGGCAGCCTTCATATCCGTGACATAGCAGACGAATTGCAGGAGTGTCACTTACGTTGGTACGGGCACGTTTTACGGAAACCGGCAAGCTACGTAGGAAATAAATGTCTGGCCATGCCGCCTCCGCTGCGCCCAGGCTGTAGGGGAAGACCCAAAAAGCGCTGGCTTGACGTCGTAGCGGACGACATGCGTGCCAAAGGACTCACCATAAGGAATGCAAAAGACCGTTCGAAGTGGAAGCTTAAAAATAAGAAAGCGAACCTCGGGCTCCAAAAGGATGCAACCGGGAAAACGCGAAGATGATTATGATGAGTGACAGTGTCCAAAGTTGGAGACCTGTATCGAGGTTTCGGGTGTTATTCGGCTTATTCACTAAGAAGTTTTCAGCAACAGCCCGGAGCCTAGATTTTTGTCCAGTTAATGGTACTAAGCTAGTTTCCCTTTAAGTGTAACTTAAACGGGTAATAGACGAATCGTGGGTGTTCTATACTATGGTCGGCACCAATAGTATCTAATGAAAATGTAAACAAATGGATCAGAAAACCTATCTGTGGCTGCCAATTTATAATGATACGTCCATGCAACATGAGGAGCACAATTAGCCTATAATGTTCCCACTGCTGGGACCCAGGTCTCCTTTCTGTGAGAGAGGGAGTGGGCTACAAATCTACAATCTACCACGCTGGCCTAGAGCGGGTTGGCAAATCGAGTGCTTTGTTTACATCTTGAAAACCCGTAATTCTAATTATAAATATCTTTTGAGATGTTTTTCATTTGACACTTGAGTTTAATTGTTTAACTATTTAAAGTTTAAATATTTTACCTCTTTATTCGTGCATGATTTTTCAATTACAATTTAATAAAATTAAAAACAATAATTGTTAGCAAAAGTGGTGGCTTAAAAATGTGTTAAAGATTCCCATTACTGAGGCATTACGTAACAATTTAAACTAGACAGGATTTGTTTACACTTTCATCATAATTATATGTACTTTTGAAACAGACTAAACAGTTGAATGTGTTGTTATGTTATTTGTTCTGTTAGTAACGTCAACAACGCTTTCGTATTGGTAATATAACAAAACAATAGTAGTAACATTCAGGTAGTAACATTCAGTTTTGATAAGTTCGTATATTCGATGACGAGAAAACCGGTCTTAATTAACTGTAAGTGTAAAAATTAAAATGCAAGCGATTATCATACGCTAATATGTTACGCAATTAGCTGTTTGTTTGTTTGTTTGTTTGTTTTTTTTAAAAACGTTGCCCCACACTAGGAATTTCTCCTGTATCGTGGGTGCGTTTACAAACATTTAAACTCACATACACAAATAGCCAGACCCAGAACAACTACTTGCAGATCATACAAATATTTGTTCCGTGCGGGAATCGAACCCGCGACACGCGGCGCAGCAGTCGATCGCTTAACCACTGCGCCAACCGAGTCGTCGAGCTGTGTAAGAGATAAGTAGTAATAAATATAAATATGAAGATCATCGGGCTACATCGTTCTCGTATGCAGTGCAGTGCAATTCCGAACTTTGTAATAACGGCCTTTGTTCTATTGCAGTCTATTATTGCTGCAGTTCAATTATGACAGTCACCACTTGAACTATCAACACTTATAGGAAGGCTTATACAAGGTCAAATTGTTACCATGCGCATTTGATGGACTGCACATTTTCAGGTAAGTATGCTATGCTGTAAATGTATACTGAAAGATAATACTCACATCGTCTGTGTTCTCATGTTCCTGCGGCTGTTCCCACAGCTCCGAAGCCACCCCATTGTTAAAGTCGCTTAGGGATGAATGTTTGAAGTCCTTTTTGCCAAACCTCTTCTTCCTTTTTGGAGGCATCGGTAGAGTTTGTGACTGAATGGGAACATTCTCCGGGTATTGGATAACGTCGTCGTTGGCATATTCATGTATAGAATGCAAATCAGTAGTAGGTGTGAAGTCAAGGTGATTGTTGACGTGCATATCTATGTTATCTTCTACATCACAACTTATATGTTCATCTTGATGGTCTTCTAATAAACCTAAGTCTACCTCACTAAATTGCATACTGGCGTTGACACTATCGTCCATGTACGGAGTCGATTCCTCCTCTTTCTTCTTCCGCTTAGCTCTTGATGGCCTTACTGGTGGAAATGTGTAATAACCATCATCTTTATCATTTAAATCTTCAGTAGAATACCTCATCGGTTCGTTATCATCGATCATCAGCTCAGGATCAGCATCAGGATCATTGACGTACATATTATCGTCGTTCATTACCGAATTGCTCCCTATCAGTGAGAGAATATTCTTCGGAGTTTGGAACGCTTTTCGTGTTTCATCGCTCAAATATTCCCTTGTTTGAATATCTTCGCGGGAAATACCTCTCGGTCGAACAAAAAATTCGTCGTTGTTAATTTCGGTTATGACATGCGTGTATTCTTGTTTAGATGGTGAAATATCGGGTATGGATGAAGCGTTACGTCCGTCTTCCAGGTGAGAAGGTTCAGGTTCATCGTCCATGTATTCGTTGTCTACTTTGTCAAAATCATAGGTGGTCTCAATTCGCCTGCTATTTTCCATCTCAAAGTTAGAATCATCATTATCCGTATTTCCATATTCTCGTGGCTCTTCAGGACTATCAGGGATGTATGTTGGTTCATCTTTATTTTTTTTAACCCTGGTGAAGGTAAACGTGGGTGGTGGTGTGTCTTCCCTGTTCAAGGTCGGCGATGATGACGTTTTGGGAAGTTCTGACTTTTTCTTTCTATTAAACAGTCTGGGGTAGGTTCTAGTTTCAAATTCTACAGTAGCGACGTCTGTAGGCTCCGCTTTTGTATCCGTAGAGTCATTATCCACATTGTTATCTTTTTTCCTACCAAGACTACGAAAGTTGATTTTAGGTCTGTCAGGCATTCTGAACATAGGAAGATCAGGAACGGAAAACTTAGGCCTATCGGGCAATGTGAACTTTGATCGATTTAATTTTTCAGCTATATTAAACTTAGGTCGATCAGGTAAACTAAACTTCCTTCTATCGGGAAATGTGAATTTAGGTCGATCGGGAAGAGATATCTTAGGCCGCTGTGGCATTTTGAATTTAGGCCGTTCAGGCATACTGAACTTAGGTTTTTCAGGCATATTGAACTGCTTTGATTTTATGCTTTGTAATTTTGATTTCAATTTGCCTGCTTGCGATTTTAATTTACCCGTACCTTCCCTGATGCGCTGCTGAATTTTACTGTCAGTGCTTTCATTATTCTTTGATCTGCTGTCGCGTTTTAAAGGTAACTGTTCTAGTGCAGACGAGTCAACTTGACTAGTGCTAACTTCACATTCTGTGCGTGATGTAGAGGAGGGAGTGTTTACGAAATACCTATCTTCAATGTCTTTTTGAAGTGCTTCAGCGTTTATCATTTCTTCGTTCTTGTCACCATTTAAATGTAAATTTTCATCTAATTGTTCTTCATCATCTGATGCGTGTTGTAAATATTTTCTCTCCAGAGAAGTGGTACTTGACAACTCATCATCCGTTTTAACCAATTTAATCAGTTTCTCATCTACACACGGAGCAGTGTAAATAATATTCGGCGGTGGCTTTTCGATAATTTCATATTCGTGATCACTGTAAAAAAATAACAATATTTTATAATTTAAGTAGCACTTTAACTATAGGAGAGCATATTTATGACACATTCGCAAAACGAATAAAAACACTTTTCGATTCGCAGTAAATCAGTCGCAGTGCATAAAAATGGAGTAAAGAGCATAACATAAATAGAAGTGCAAATCGCAAAAATTGTTATTCGTCGCAGAAGATTTGAGTTATATTTAAACGTCACACTCACGTTGCTCGGGTCACAATTAGGCCAACAGGCGGCGCTCGTTTTAGCCGCAGCCGCCGGGCAAAAGACTTTGTTCATATTATTTTGCAGTTCGTAATTTTAGTGATAAAATATCATGAAAACCGTCTAAAATGAATGTAGGTGGTTCGACTTACCTCTCGTACGAAATTAAATTACTAGCTCGCGATGTCGGTCTAGTACCCACTGGATTCACTCTTTCCGGGAGGAGCGAGTCACATTGAAAGAACTGACACCCGCATCGGACGTCTGGAGTAAATATTTGAGCGCTGCCTTCTCGGGTTGGCCTCACAGGCCGCTCTATAGGAGTGCCACCTTCGGATGTCCATCTCCGAAGTGTCGTCATTACTACCGACTACCGAATCCAGGGCATATTTATTTTAGTTACTCGTTTCCCGTAAACTACACGAACTGTCATTTGCACGCGGGCAATGAGTCATTAAGCGTGTTTATCAAAGCTGGGCAGTAAATGAACTAATCACAGACGTGAAAGCAGCCGCGAGCACTGATCACTGATGACAATTTTAAAGAGCTTCCCCAATGTGCAGGAAGATCGGTACGACCGAGCTATATTTATCAAACAGTCAGAAGCTAGCGCGTTCGCTTTGCATGTGTTGAACACGGTTGTTATGTCACAGTTACGTATGAAGTACTACTGCTTATAATGGAGTCATTTGTAATATTAAATAAGAAAATATTTACCTGCTAGGTTTAGACCATTTTCTTGGGTACTCCATTTTTTGTCGATCGTTGGCGTCGTGCGGGCTAGGGCTGGGTGATGATTCTATAGGCGTCGCAGCAGGCTGGTCTCCTATCACCTCTGCATCTTCGCCGGTTAATTCTGTAATGGTGATATTGGGAGATTCGTTGCTTGGTCCTCTTTCATCTAATTGATTTTGAAAAATTTCGTCTACGTTGGGCTCGTCTGGATCCATTTCTTCGTCCAAAATTACAGCTTCTTTATTTACATTATCCATTTTATGCAATTTTTCCATGACGTGATCTTCGGATTTCAGACTAGCATTTTCCATAATCAAGCTAGGATCTTGAGAAGCGATCGACTTCTTCTCCAACAGGCTTTCATTCTCCTTGTTGCTGTTACTCCTATTTTCATCGTCCAGTCTATTAACGCCCTGCTTGTCCACATCTGGTGAGAAGTGCACATCTTTGCCCTCCTCTATGTCTTCGTAAATATGCTCTTTCTTTTTCCTTGGTGGTGGCGTGTCTACAATCATAGTTTTACTCATTTCATCAGAGCTTCCTAATTTAATTGCACCGAATTTATGACGTCTGACGGCGCCAGGCGACGTTCTCAGTTGTCTTATTTCTTGCGTTTCATCATTCTTTTTGCGTTTGGATGTGGGAGATTTTTCATTTTCATTTCGTTCAAGTTTTTGTAAAGTTTTGTCTGCTAAATGTTTTATTTTATTCACCAAAGGATGACAACATTTTGTTTTTTCCCTTGTTTCTGATGTTACTCCTATGCTGTATTCTTGTTCTGCTACTCGGCGTTTAAGTATGCCTTTAGGAGACACATTTTTGGGTAGTTCAATAGGCGTAGCCAAGTGAGTACTAACTTGACTTTCGGGCCGTTTAACTACATAAGCTTTCACAGCCTGATTTATGACATCTTCTTCGGAATCTTGCGATATTTCCTTAGAAAAATTCGGTACATGTATTCCCTCATCTTCACCTTCTTCGCCATGCTTGCGACTGCTACCAGGTGAAGAGTCGAGGTTTAGTATCCTTTGAATGTCACCGTCCACCGGCGAACGTGTCCGAGATCGTGAAAATTCTCGTGACATACTTCTTCTCGGCGTCGTTTCTCTGATAATATCTTCTGCAGTTATTTCACCTTGAAGTGGCTCCTTTAGTAGGTGCGTCCATGGGTACCTTCCAGCTTCACGAGCTCTTCTCAAATCCTCCCATTGATATGTTTTTATAGGCACTGCTGGTAAATCTTTTTCTTTATCTGGTGACAATTCAGATTCCATATGTTTGATTATTAAATTTAATTAACTTGAAAAATATTTTCTACAAAATGATTTGCCGTACACACTATTTTAAATGTGGTTTAATGATAATTTTAAAATATTTATGCACGAACCCCGCAAATTTTTCACTTTTTCACCGTATACACTAAGAACACAACATTTCGTTTCAATGTGAGAATCTCTGACTGAAAACACGTTATGTTTGCGTGGGCTCGTGTAGAAATAGGTGTGAATAAATTGTGTACTATGATCATTGGCCAACAGATTATTTTGGACTAATGCACCGATGTTACCTTGAAGCGTTCAGGGCACTTCTCCCGTGAGTCCTCACCATCCCTGGTATTTGTTTGTTGACATGGGATGCACTAGACGCGTTTTTTTTTGTTTTATTTATTTGTTTCCGATCAAAAACGATTGGCGATCTGCACTGAATCCCGGTTCAACTGACCGACACGTCTTAGTCCGCGCAGGCGCGCTAAATATAAGATTGAGCATGAATTTATTTTTGGTGAGTATTTCGCGTCATCAGTTAAAACTATAGGACCGTTCTCGATTTTGGAGGCTATGTGTATGGTTTGTAATCAGAGATGCTGAGGTAATATGTATGATACTGAATGAAAGGGGAAAATTAGTATAGGTAGGTAGGCTGGTAAAGAGTTCACTTACCGATGACACCTTGAACGAAGTCCAAATGTCTGGTGCGGTTGGGCCGCGGGCACAGCTTGCGCGTGACTGGTACATTCACACATTAATTTATTTATGTATGTATATATTTGCTATGCGTACCTACTCACGCATTATGTAAGCGTATGTGTGTATTTAACAGGTGGGATTTTTTTTGGGTTTGTAGTTCCTACTTATTATATAATGCCAGGTGATAACTATATATACTTTGATACGTATGTTATGAGCCGTATATTCTTTACACATGATTGATGATCTTGGAGGTCGACCTTGTTTATTATTTTTGAACGTTAAATAAATTGTGCATAATTTACATTAAGGTGAATCTAGTCGACATTTTTTCCATACAAACTTCGGGAGTGTATTACTCCACTGTTAGACAATGTATATCAAAAATTGAACATGGTATGGTTTTGTCTTATAATAAATATTGTGTGTGTGGAAACAAAATACTATAATAAAAAGTCATTAAAAAGTTATGAGCCAACAAAGATTAGTTTTACTTGCTAATTTAACCTAACTTTGGGCGTATTTAAGTAATAAAATACGTGTAAAATCACCAAAACCATGTCGTATCGACAAAGTTCAAATATCGAAAACCTCAATTTTATTGGTCATTGATTTATGTAGGGGTTTTTGCAAAAACTCGATCTTCTGAAGGACTTTTCTTATCTTTTTACGCGCCTGTTTTACTATAAATGATCCTACATCTCACTCAATAACGTGGTACGTGTTGACTAGCGTGTAACTGCTCATTACTGCTACTATCGCTGTCGGACACGATGCCTGGTGAGACAACGTGCTTTTCGGCCCACCAGTGAGTTCGAGCTCGCGACTAGTGTCCCCTTAAGTTGTCTCTCTCATACCATTTCCGTGGTCAGATTTACAGAATCAAGTGGATAAATAAGCATAAAAGCGTAGTCAGTCTATACAGGGTGAAATTGAAAACATGCGACAAACCGAAATGGGAGATTGTACTCATCATTATGAACAACTTTTACTGAGGGACCAAAGATGCAATCGCAAAAAAAAAACAGCTGTTCCCTACATTTTGACGAGTTATGCGAACATAAATGTAGGGAACAGATGTTTTTTTTTCGGGATTGCATCATTGGTCCCTTAGTAAAAGTTGTTCATAATGATGAGTACAATCTCCCATTTCGGTTTGTCGCATGTTTTCAATTTCACCCTGTATATAATGTTCCCGCTGGGACACAGACATCATCTGCGAGAGGGAGTGGGTCTTAATCCACCACTAGGACCCAGTGTGAGTGTGTACGCAGACTCCGTGCGGGTTGATATCAAATACACATAATCAGTCTATACCGTTCGCGCAGCTGGGACACAGGCCTCCTCGATGAGAGAGAGTGGACCACGCGGGGCAAGCACGGGTCGGTGGATGTCACATGTCTTCGAATTTTTAGTTCTAGGACATGCCGGCTTGCTCACAAAGTTTTCCTTCACGAAAACCGACCTACAGCTCGTAACTCCGCCGTTCCCATTGGGCTACCACTGCTCTACCTACCGCTGCGGATTGCTTATTCTAGTCTATAGGAATAGAATCGGCCATGGGAGTAATTGGCGGCGGACAGCTTAGGGCTGTGGCCCTAGCCATGACGGAAGTAATCATAGATGAGTCTCAGGTTAACGGTAAATACCAATAGATTTTTAAAGGCATTTGGTGTTGAATGTTCTTGGCGATGAAAGTTTAAAATTGCCATTAGCTTAAAGTAAAACTGCATTCTGTTATGAATTTATAAAAAGTCTCGCATCTATACAGGGTGTAACAAAAACCCTATTACTATCCTTAAGCACTAAAGATATCAGCTGATATAGAATCAGTATACATAGTTTCAGCTCAAAATAAAATACTCTAAGAATTGATACTAAATTTTCGGTTTCATATGTTTCTTAAATTCAAATCATAAGGAACGTGTCCCCGCACTACGTAGGTCAATAAATTTCCACGTTACTTGCCAATATCACGATAAATCTCTTTCGAGTGATGTGTTTATTTCAATTTGAAAAGTTCGGTTTCTGGTATTAATGTAATAAAAATTCTCATAACATCTGAACACGTAGAGATAGGATTATAAAACCCTTCCAATAATACCCTTTCCGTTACACGTGGTCTATTAACAAAAGGCTCATTATATACCAAATTGCCAAGATCAATAACAAGAAAATCTAGAATGAAAGTCTTATTTAAGAAACAGAGAATCAAGAAGAGAAGAGCTCAGAAAATTATACTTACCTACAAGGGGAGGTGTACTATAAATACATCTCTGCCTAATCGGAGAAACAAGGCATAATGTTATGTTGAATTAAAACTATGTTGCCGAAGATCATCCGCCAATTCAATCGACAACTTCGAAGCCTCGACTGGATGGCTTCAAAACGATTCCAAATAATGAACTTAGTTACAATGTATGTGTATGATTTAGAGGAATCAGAAAGTACCCACAGGTCGACGTTCACGCGGACGTTAATAAAAAGGTTTTTTCGTGTAATGGATCTTCAACAAACTACTTAGAGCTGAGAGTTGAAAATTAAACCGTAAAGCACATTATTAAAAACTGCTAGTTTTTTTTTTTTTTTGGGCTTTGGCTTCGCACGGTTTGTGCATTTAGCCAGTGTCAAGTAATTTTTCTTTTCGATCAAGTAAATGGCCCGATATCGGGCACGAAGTTACAAAAAAGTCATAGTCGTCTTTAGTCAGTCAAGTCCAGTCGAGTCAAAGTTATTGTAAAGCGGTAGCAACTTTACAACAACCTAACATGAGTTTTTGGGGGAACACAAAAAGTCCACGTTAGTCACTTATTTTCACCTTCACTACACTTGTGCACACACATCTAACTAAATTGAATAATTCACTACCAAAATTATACAATTTAATTCGCTATTTCACTAAATTTCATGAAAATGAAAATTCGTGCGACATGTTCCAACCCGATCCCGCCAAAAACTCCCCGCGGACTCCCAAACTGCTAGTTACAGTCTCTACGACAATCAAATGTCAAAACCTTGTCAAAATGTATGGAAATTCGAGGTATTCTCAAAATTACGAGTAAGTATACGTATACACGATTTTTTTTTCTTTTAGAGACATTGATGTAGCACATCAATCTACTCCAAACTGTCAAATTTTCCCAATTGAACATGAACCATATGCTTATGAAATAAAGTTGAAAATCTATCAAATCAATCAATAGCATGACCATTAAAAATGGTGTCTTGCGAGTGACATGCATCCCAAGTATAGGGAACGTGCACGGCAAAGCGTCTGCCATCTGGTGGCGCAAATCCGAAGTTTTCTCGGAATCATTACTTAAAATTGACTCTTCACATAAAATAATCTCAATAAAGTAGTGAAAAAAAAACATATTTACTAAGTGAAAATATAGTTGTATTTCTGGATGCTCGAACACTTCAAAGAAAAATAAAAATAAATGAAATGGTGTTAAATTCTATCAATTTCCCACGGCAATCCGTGGGAAATTGATTGAATTTAAAACCGTATTTTATTTTTAATGAGTAGGTACTATTACTCACTTTCCTTGGTTACGTGATAAACGACAAAGTGGATAAATGCAATGTAAAGATATCTAGGGTAACTTGGTGAATCCTTTCACTTAGTTCTCTTCTTTCAGTAGTTCGAACTAATTCAACTAAAGTTTCTGCAGCCATAATTTCTTTTTAATGTTTTAATTCTATCTATAAAATTTTATATAAAGGAGTGTTGGCTAATGATGGTCCTAAAGTATCTTTGGAAGTATCCTGGGATTCTAAATCTGTCATTAAACTGGTCAGTTTAGAGTTTTTTGGTGGTGCTGGAAATAGTTCGGACATTTTAGCCTAAGAATATTGTCGGTGGAATAGCTTACCCCACTGTTGTGTTTCGCTGGTTTTCGATATAGCACTATCTGGAGAATTTATACAGTTAATAAAGCACAGATGTGCTTACATTTTTCAGTTAAGCCTGCCTTACATTTGCAATTTGCTCTTCTAATATTTCTATTGCAATCAAGCTGAAAAGAAGGCGACATGAAGATAAATAATAATATAGACTGAATATTTACGTGAAAAATGAGTTCAGAAAATACTTTACAGTTATTTTGACATCATAAATTTTAGAAATCGTCGTTTGAGCTTCAATTTTGTCAGTTATTACTGAATTTTCAGGATTCACAACTGGTTCTTCTACATCTAAGACATGCCCGGACTCGAAACGTTTTTGGCCTTCGGACATATTTTGACCACGCTGACGATCATTATTAATCGGCCGGAACCCATATTTTATAATTTTAATCATTTCAAACGATATAAATGTAATGTAAACGTTAACATAAATATTGGCGGCAACACGATGACAGGTCTAAATAGTTTCTTTTTTTTACCACACCGTGGCCCTCGTATCGGTTTGTGCTGCCATCTATAGTTCGTGCAAGTTCCCTATAGACCATTGGATTTTTATTAATTTGACATAGCAGTGGTCTTCTTTTTCTTAGCTCGTCGATGGCTCATCGATGACATCTTTGGCTCAAATTCACCTGCGCGAACTTTGCTCACTAACGCAGTCATAAAATCGTCAAATACACAAGTAACAGTGCATACGGCGCATGCTGGTAAGTGAGCCATTGTCTGTGGGGAAGTGCCACATACGCACTTGAGATCTGAGCCGTCCGTGAAACCCCATCTGTGGAAATTGTCTTTGCTCTGGCCGACTTGGGTTTGTAGTCTATTTAGAGATTTTCAAGTCGGCCTTGGTAACGCGTTCCTAGGTGGAAGGCTCACGGATGGTTCGATAAAATTGTCAGGGGGTCTATACAGCTCCCGCCACAGTTTACATCTCGCTGTGGAAGCATCGTTAATGGCTGGACTAGCTGGACCCACGCACCTAAAACTTTTTCGGCTCTTTAGCCTCTGGGGCATTGAGACGTAGCTTGTACATTGGGTGTCGTGAGTCAGTCTGTAGTTTCGCCCTTTCAATACTGTTGGCTACGGTTCTGCGAATGTTTGGAGGTGCAATGCCAGTCGGTGGGTACAGCAGTCGTACTGGGGTCAGTTTAAGGCAGCCACTAATAATCTGGCACGTCTCATTTAGAGCTGTATCCACTAGGTCAGCGTGGGTAGAACGGTTTCATACTGGACAGTAAATAATAAATCCGCTACGGTTAAAAACTTTTTTGATTTTCAATTCCAACCTTTTTATGAGAATTCTCGTCATATTTATTGATTACATTTTAAAATTAGATTCTGACAAAATATTGCTGACTGTTTTTTTTTCTGACATCGCGCACTGCACATTTGGGAGCCATCCATGGTGGTATGATTTTTTATTGTTTGAGCATCACACCAAAATTCATAATGTTTTAAAGCAGAAATACAGCAATAATCTGTTATTCATAAGCTGTCTCTGTTTTGGAGGATTTTAAGTTTTCGTAGACATTATTTGGGTATATATTCCGTCAGTTATTTCTCTTTATCATTTTAGTCTGGTCTGCTGTTGATTTTCTCTTTATCAATGATTCTGCTTGTACCTGTGGTCTGAACGTTCTGTTTGTTTGTCTTTAGACGTCAAGTTATAAGCCGAAATTCGGTTTTCTCCACGGGCTAGATAAAGACATGGTTCGCTGTAACCTACGTCGACGCGGTTTTACCAGAAGATCTGACGCGCTTGAAGACCTGACGTAGACTCATATGGTACCCGTCGTCCCGGTGTATTTTTTTTACCCGTGGTCCCGCCGAGAAATATAATGCTGCCGGATTAAAATGGCAGTCCCTGGTAGGTACTGTCTCTCCGAGAAATTACAATTTTGCCGCATTAAAATTGTACTTAGTCAAGTTACAATACAGTTAAAGGCATTATGTAAAAAATGCATTACTTTTTATACGTGTTTATGGGCGAATTATTTTATTATTATCGTATCGGATGTGTGCCGCAAATTCCCGTTAAACATGAATTCCTACTTAATGAAATCCTCTTTGGTAAATAAATATCAATTAAAAACTCTTGGACAATATTATTATATCTGGCCACATAAGTATGACTAAGTATCATAAGTATATAAGTATGACTAAGGAGTTTTTGGCGGGATACGGTTGGAACATGTCGCACGAATTTTCATTTTCATGAAATTTAGTGAAATAGCGAATTAAATTGTATAATTTTGGTAGTGAATTATTCAATTTAGTTACATGTGAGTGCACAAGTGTAGTGAAGGTGAAAATAAGTGACTAACGTGGACTTTTCGTGTTCCCCCCAAAAACTCATATTAGGTTGTTGTAAAGTTACTACCGCTTTACAATAACTTTGACTTGACTGACTAAAGACGACTATGACTGTTTTGTAACTTCGTGCCCGGTATCGGGCCATTTACTTGATCGAAAAGAAAAATTACTTGACACTGGCTAAATGCACAAACCGTGCGAAGCCACAACCGAAAAAAAAAAAAAAAAAGTATGACTAATAATATTATGATTATTTCATGCACTATTTTAATATTACAGAATATTTATAAAAAAAATATGTGCTATAAAAGAATATTTCTGCGATGCAACGTTCCAAAGCTGTCCCAAACCATTTTACCAATTATATATAATACATGGAGACCTTGGCAGCTCCGTTGAAAGCATAAATGTTAAACCTTTAATATATGCTTTAATGCCCGATAAAAAAGAACATACATACAAAATTATGATTGAAATGATTAAATCACAGCTGCCACAGTGGGAACCATCAATCGTACATTGTGATTATGAAATAGGTGCAATAAACGCAATGTTAAAAATGTTTCCTACTGTACATGTTGTTACCTATTGGTTGTTATTATCATTGGGGAAGGTGTCTGTGGAGAAATGCTAAACTCATGAGTTTTGGTAAATCAAAGCCAGAAAGAAGAATAGTATCTCTCTATGCGGTTCTACCGCTTTTACCTAAAGAAATGATTGAAGCAGGGTGGGAATATATTAATTCTGATTGCACCGTGGAACTATTCAATATGCATAAATTTATGAATTACATAAAACCATTTTGGTTGCGAGCTAAATATATTAACATGATAAGTGTTTTTGGTGTAAGGCACCGCACAATGTTGCAGAAGGATTTCACTCAAAAATTAATAAAAAAGTGAATAAAAATACGATTAACATATTGCGGCTGTTAAACATAATAAAAAGCATCAACAGCAGTAATCAGATAAAATTAAAAAAAATACAACTACAAAACGATCAAAACATATTATATTGACTGACGACGCAATTCAACACATTATTGTTCAATTAATCAGAGGTGAAATTTTATTATGTCATACTCTTGAGAAACTACGTTAATTTAAACTATTAAATAAGACTGAAGAGATGACACTAAGGTTTTTGTTGAATAACTTTTTGTCAATATTACAAATATATTCGTGATTTTTTAATCCTTTGATTCTTTAATTATGAATAATGCTTTGACTGTATTATGACTTGGATAAAGTACAATTTTATTGCGGCAAACTTGTATTTCTCGGAGGGACAGTACCTTCCAGAAACTACCATTTTAATTCGGCAGCATTATATTTCTCGGCGGGACCACGGGTAAAAAAAATACCCGTGGTCCCTTCCAGGGATCATGGGCTTTTTTTACCCAAATTTACACTATTTTTGTATCTTTGGTTTGTATAGGTTGTAATAGGTATATCAAAATTAAACGTATTATGTGACAAAGATGTGGTTTTCTTCAATCTTCACGTTACAACAGGTATATTCACCAGGGCGAAAGTAGAGTGCCACTCCAGTTGTTCGCAAGACTTGGGGAGAAGCCCCCATCTGGTGGATGTTAGGCAGCATTGCAAGTTATTTCTGGTATGAACTTTTAGTTGTACATTTTGGCAGTTGTTTTTGTAGGTAAGCGACCCCGTCCAGAGTAATACCGAGGTATTTCGGGGTACCTAATTGGTACCCCATGAGATGTTAAGTTTACGACCCACCTGTCTGTTACGGAGCTGGAAGACACATGGTTGCGTTTTTGTGGGATTCGGTTTCAACGCGTTATCAGCGTAATGGCGGCTGAAATCAGTGAGAGCTGTGGAAAAATTACCTTGAAGTACTAGGATGCGAAAATAGTACAGGAAGGAAACAGCGTGAAAGGGAAAGAAAATGGTAGGAAATGGTGGGAATGGTGGAGTTAAAGTACAGCGTACGGCCAGAGGATAGAAAGTAGGAAAAAAAGGGACGGGATCAGAAAAATAAAACGAGTGATTGGATTTTATTGTTTTTTTTTGATATAATGAATAAATTTATAGTTTATATTTCAAAAATATTAGCTCTATAAATAAATTTGTTGATTAACGAAAACAGTTGAAATATATATTAATATAGCCCTCTACAAGTCCTAAAAATCATTTGTTCAGAGTCGACTTCAAACATTTGACTAAATACATTAAAAAATATTAAAGGGCTTTACACTGAATTTAATTGTAATCATATTTTTAACCATAATTTTTTTTTGTAGTAATCACTCAAAAGTTGTATGCCCACGGCACTATGGACAAATGTACTCATTTCAACATTTCTGTGTCTTCATCAAATCATCTTCAAAATACTCGATGACATGTCTAAATACTTCCTCAAAAAAATCAACACAATCTACAACGGCGTTTCCGTAATATTACCAAAATAAAATTACTATTTTGAGGTTATGTTCGAACACTAAATAAACTGAAAAAAGTTATTAGGGTCTAAATGGGCTTATGAGTGAGCTTGTGCCTTTGAAATACATTTGTGTAAAATCTGTAGCAGTTTATTATGTTAGGTGGCCAGGTACTGGTGACCACCTCACCGAGTGTTACTGTTTTAGATTTTGAGGATCTTTGTGCCTCAAAATCTTAGTCCCACGTTTCATTAAAACGCAAAGCATGGAAGCAAGCATTATTAAATAACATTTATAACATCACATCTGTATTCCTCGAAGGGTTAGGCAAAGGTGTATTTATGTGTAGTGCACCCACGCTTCGCCAGTTATGTTTAAGTCCCATGTAATAGGGGGCTAGAAAATTACCATCAAGCGGGCACAAATCCAGACTCCAGGCTGCTAATGAGCAATTCCAGATGGAAAAACTCAGCAAGACTTTGCCCGACCTGGGAATCGAACCCAGGACCTCATGCTCAGTAATAGCGCTTGCGACCACTAGAGCAACGAGGCAGTCAATATTACATTACTTCATATTACATTATATAACAAAAGTAATCGATATCAAATAGGTAGGCACATTAAACGCAATAGAAAAATGAACATCCGTAATTCATTAATATTGACGAATGACAGGGGGGATTGTAAAAAATGGCGTAAAGTAAATAAATTAAGTTAAAAAACTATCCCATTATAAATATACTTAATTTAAGTAGTATTGAAAAACTTTTTAGATATTTCATAGTGTTCAACTTTTTGACACACGAGACACTTTTCAAGAGTACTGTCCATGGGCATTCTCCTTTGCGTTTTTACTATTACATGTATATAATATATAATTAATCAATAATTATAATAATTTACACTTAATGAATACAACAATAAAATGTTCAATTCAAGTACAATTTTTAATTACTTAATTTCTTTATTTTAAAAGACTTAAATCTAACTAACTATACCTAAAAGGAGATAGATTTTGGGAATGTCTACGAAGTATGATATTACTAAATGCATGGGGCGTGTTAGGAAACATGAAACTTATTGCCAGCTATTAAATAAGATGTTAGAATCCTAATCTTGTAATAAAACAGAAAGATAAAGCCAAAACTGAGAACGTGTTCTACAATTAAATAAAAATCCGTTTTCAACCATTCTAAAATACATTTTACGTGATGCTTCTTCACAGAAATCATTGGTACACTGCCCACTAAGAAGACTTTTCCTGAAGAAACGTTACTAATTAAAACAAAGGCCGAGATAACGACTCCTTAAGTCCACACCAATTCACAAAAAAAAATATCTGCATAATTTTCAACGTGTTTGCAGAGGGAAGAGAGCACAGGGAAAGGAAAAAAGTTGCGAGCATAAGCGTAGTGCAAAGAAGTTGAATTACGAGTTCTTTGTATTGGTGAAAGAGAGAGGGAGGGATAGGAGACAACATCAGTCAGTGTGAACTGCAGATGTCGAAACTTTGTACTCAATTATACTGGTGCTTCATTCCTTGATGGTGCAGCTCCCAAGGAGCTGTTGCTCCAAGTCTGCGCGAATTGTCAGTTCGCGATTCAGAACATAGGCCTACCCTTTGGACCAAGCATTCTAAGCCGACCCTGGGTTTAGTTAGCCTAACTGGGTAACGGAACTTTTTTAAAGGAATATAGCTGCTCCATACTTATCTAGTCTTGAAACTACTAATATTCCTGCGAACTCTTTTTCGATTGTTGCCAGAGTTCACCACAATTTCTGGATCAGCCAAGACTTGAAACCAAGTATCTTGCGACAGTCAGGATCTTTAGGCATTGTGGTTTACTTCATAGGTGACGAGCAGTTACAGTTGCTGGCCGTATCGATGTTAAACAGTCCCTATATCGATGCGAATCCCAAGGGAAGATATGGGAGTCGTCGCATTGGGGCCTGACCACGCGGCCTGATTAATTTAACAAATTCATTTCACTTAACCGTTCTCGTTGGAGAATGGTGTGTGGTGGTAAGGAGTAAAGCTAATGGTTATAATGAAACTATCAGGCAAAAGAGTTAGCAATAGGCAGCCGACCGGCACTGTGATTGACTTGATTTGCTTGATCTGATGTAAAAACGGTATCAATCATGTGATCCAGATTGATACTCTTTTTCTGAAATTCTACCATAGTTTCAATAAACCCATTCGCTGTGCTCTCGACCACCAGCACGCACCATTCTCCAACGACGGTTACAAAAAATAGTTACTATTACTATGAGTCAAAACGTAGTAGAGAATCTGAAATAATGAGTACTAATAATAAGAAGAGCAGTAGTTCGTGATTAAAAATTGTACAGAATTGAACTTACAAGCTAGCACGACATTTATAAATAGAATCTAACCTATTTTTCTGATATTTCAGATATACCTATGATACTGAACATTCCTTTTGCTTTGCTGTGTAGCAACTTTGTGCCTTTGGCAGAATCAGCATAGATGGGAAAAATAATTTCTATATAATAGCCAAATATGAAAGGAATGCTTGTATCTATGATTGGAGTGCAAAGTAAATACAATTCTAAAAAGGTGAAACTTAGGAGTTAAGGAGGAAAACGAATTTAACAATATATTGCTGATAAAATTGTCATCTGCCGGAGAAAAACCTGACTTATACAGTGGATCAGGCACAGGAAACCGGTAAGAAAAAATATTCAACAATAAAGAGATGAATAAATTAAGAGCCACCCAATAAAAGTCACAAATTCACATTGTAAAATGATGCAATAATGTAAGGAGTATAGCGAATATGATAGAATGACAGACAAGCTATTGCCTAATCTAGTAAGCAATAGACAATCGACCGGCAATAATGTTGACTTGATTTGCTTGATCTCATGTAAGTATGGAATCAATCTGGACCACTTGCTTACAAGACGTAGTTATAATTATTACATGTTATGGTGCTGTACAAAAATAAATTAAGTTAACTGAAATAATAAATACTCCTTAATAGGTAAGTAGCAAAATATTTTTTTAAATAACAGGAGTTTGCCATCAAAAATTGTACAGAATTGAGCTTATAAGCTAAGACGACATTTATAAATAGAATCTAACCTATTTTTTGACATTAAAGACATACATATGATCCTGGATGTTCCTTTTGTGTTGCCCTGTAGCAGCTTTGAGCCTTTGGCAGAATCAGCAAAGATGGGGAAAAGACCGTCTACATAACGGCCTATAAATATGAAAGGAATGCTTGTATCTTTGAATGTAGTGCAAAGTAAATACAAGTTTATAAGGGTGAAACTTGGGAGATACGGAAGAAAACGCAACTAACAACATCTTTCTGGTAAAACTGTTATCTGGAGAAGAAAAACCTGACGTAGACAGAGGATCAGGCTCAGGAAACCGGTGAGTAAATAGTAAACAGTGAAGAGATACAAATATATGGCTATCCAAATAATTAGCACGATACTAAGCGCGTTTGTTAAATTTTAAAGTTCTAAAGTGACATTTTAAATGATACCCGAGATAAAAAAACCGTTTCGGTTCGTCACATACTTGTAAATCTTCAGTGTATTATGAACGTTAACTTTATATTTTTTCCCAGGCATTAAATATTATATTGCGTAGGTATACTTGAAAAGCAGACGGCAGCGGCGCCTGCGCCTGCGTTGTCTTACTTCTCCTGATAAGTCTTATTAGTGAAAGTAAATAAGTCTAAAAATTATCTATTATCGGACTGAATGAGTGTGTCTAGTAGGTATACATATGTCTGTAATGTTAGTATAATGAAATGATAAGCCTAATTAACAATATCTACAAGCGTCTTGAATGAGATGAGATCATACTTAGGTATTAGATGAATGTCAAAATTGATTGATTAATAATTATATTCTACATAAAATGTTGCTGTTGTGTCACCTTTTACAATAGGCGGTAGTTGTGAATGGAATCCATAATTTTAATGGAACAGTTAAGCTACGATTTAGAAGAGCCGTAAAGTAGCCTCGAATGATGTCACTGAAATGTTGGCTAACATTGATGAAACAATTTTTTTTTAAACTACCTGACGGGTTAAATGATGTTGAAAATTGAAATCACACTGTCTATAAAGAAAACCGCATTATGTATTTTGCTACGTTTTTCATGACGACACAAATAACAAAATATATTTCAGACAGTGCGATTTGTAAACTGTTAGCGTTCTTTAATTTGAAACCGAGTGCCAATTTCCGTATTTACACAACTGACGTCAACAATTTTTGACAGATTGAGTCAGATTTAATATAGATATAGTGTTCCCCTGACCTTTAGGTACTGAACCGTCAGACTACATTGCGAGAGTCAATAATATCTTCAGTTTGTGTTTATTCAATAAACACATTTATTTTCTATAATTATTTAGATATTTCTACATAAGTACCTACTCATTTCACGCACAAAGGCTTGAAAATATATATTATTTAATCCAAATAACGTATAACGCTATTGTTAATATATTTTCAGCCTTAGCCTCTATTTATGACCTGCGTCATAGGAACATCGTGACGATGCAAACTTGCCGTCGTGGGGCACAGTCACTTGCCGTTGTGCGGCACAGTCACTCGGCAGTCGAACTGCCGAGTGCGATTCAATCGTTACACGTTGCTAATGTAGACTTGTACAGCCTCAGTAGTTGTACTTTTTTGTAAGTTTATCCTTTTTGAAAATTTATGACGTAACGCGTACATTACTGCAATTCTGCTTTCCAGTGACATGCGCACACCGCTCAAGACGATATTATTTTATTATTGCTATCTGCATACTTAAGTATAATATAAGTAAGTTGTATTTATAATTATGCATAGATACATAAGAGTGAAAATAGGTTGTCATTATTTACAAAAAATAATTACGTTACTAATACAATTTTATTCTATAATGCTAAATGGATGATTATATATTAATGCAATGATTGATGAGGTGGTTTTGATGCGTAATGTATTTGTATTTATTTTAAGACTTACATTAAGAGAGCATATGTAGCCGATAGATACGACACGTTTAAGCCGATTTTGCGGATTTACTATCCAAGGGTTTTTTTTGTTTGACTATTAAAATGCGATAGTAATTTTTTGCCTTTTTTTTTCAGGAAATGGATTGAAAGCTTTTGTATACGCCTCTTTATTTTCTTATTTACTAAATGAATAACTACTATATTCAAAGATATACATTTCTAAAACTTTTTTTTTTTAATTATCTAACGGAGGGTCTCGGTATGTAAAGATGGTCACACACCCACGGACCGACTGCGGTAACCATAGTTTAACCTAATCGATCGACCCGTGTGGCTGTTATTACTTAGCCACGAGCCCCTCCTTTCTTAATTCTAAATTACATCCTAAAAGCCTCGTATAAAGACAATGCCGCTTAATAGTGATTAAACAACTCGTCTAGAGCGGCATTGTTTCTTTATAGTCACTAAACTAATTATGTTTTACTAAACACCACATCGAAACAACATCTCGTTTAATTGTCACTAAAGGTCTCGTCAAGAGCGGCATTCTTGCTTAATTTTACCCAAAGAAATCGTCTAGAGCGGCATTGTTGTTTATTTTCACTAAACGCCACGTCGAAACAACGTCTCGTTTAACTGTCACTAAAGCTCTCGTCAAGAGGCATGCGGCATCGTCACCTTACTGATCAGCAAACGACACTGTTGAGGGTCTGGTATATCATTCCCGCTGCACAGCAGCAGGGTCATGGAAATGTCCTCGGACCTGGAAATTTCGGTTTTCGGCATTAACATTACTATCACGTTAAAGTTAAATGTGCTTTTGGTAGGGTAATATGGGAGAGACTGTCTGGTTGACCCGGTAGCAAATGTGGGTGTGGTGCTAAGGCAATCTAAGTGATTTGGTTTATTCTTTAGAATTTGAATTTATGCCCGATTGATGGCAATAGGTATGACGATGTTATGTTAATATTGGAGAGCTATGAAAGTGAAATTAAATTGGCACATATCTACAGCAAAACATTTTCATATTATGTTAAAGAACTTGCAACTTGACAAGATTTAGCGTCGATTTGTTTGCTCAATTACCTGTAATTTGGTTGCTAGCTCCATGACAATACGGGTAAGTATCGGGTGCTCGTAGAGGTCGTCAGGGATGGCCGGCGAGCAACGCGTGCGCTGCGCTCGACCGCGGAACATGCGGTGCATGCGCAGGATCGTCTCGCAGAAGATGAAGCGCAGGATCAACAGCCGCAGGAAGTCATCACCCAGGAAGGCCACGTACATGCAGTCTGAAATTGAACATTCGGTTTTTAAGTTACTTCTAGATCAATTAAATAAGATTTCGTTTATTTTTCTTTGATTTGTTTTTTAAAAGTATTGTATTAATTAAAATCGTACCTCGATTCCTTGTTAGTAATATCGCTGCTTCCTTCAGGTAGGCTTCGATGATAGCCTGGGCCCGCTCCCACTCCTCCAAAGGCATCCTCTTGATGTCGCAGCAAAGGCAGACTGCTGATAGCGGGTCGTGAAGGAATAGCGTAAAGAGGCTCCCTTCCATGCGCTGGTCATCCGTCCCCGCTGTAATATTTTTAAAGAGCCTGGTAGACTTAAGTTGCCGTGGCAACTTAAGTCTACCAGCCTCCTTAACTAACTTGCCTACGGTAGGTAAGGTGCACCACTCTGTTTTCGAAATGTTTTCGCCAATTTAGGTACTAAGAAAAATGATCGACGTTTTGTCTGATTATAACTTCACATATGAATTTTGACTGCCAAATAATGTTTTTTTTTGGCTTTAGTGCAGCTTTCCCGTTTAAAAAAAAATTAACTACGTATTAGACAGTTTTTAGAAAGCAATGCAATACTTTACATACAACTTGTTTTATTATCTGTACTAATATTATAAAGAGGAAAGTTTTGATTGTTTGTTTGCATTCAATAGGCTCCGAAAATACTGAACCGATTTGAAAAAATCTCTCTCTTTTGGGAAGCTACACTATCCCCGGGTGACATAGGCTATATTTTATCCCCGTATTCCCACGGGAACGGGAACTATGCGGGTTGAACCGCGGAGCGGTGTTAATAAAAACAAGTTGTATGTTAAGTTTTTCATTTTTGTTGCGTGCTTCATTAGCGCATCCACTTAAAGGGATATGTGGTCGTGATTATAATGTTTACGTTGGGATATGTTAGAATCAGCCAATTACACTTACATAGCTAACGAAAATTATTTTTTATGACAATTTGTAAGTTTTTCTTGGATAGTTTAAATTTTGATGTGACTAGAGACTTTTTAATAATAATTAACCTAGTAATATTGGTTTTATAATACTTGCCAAATTTTCTGAAGCAACTATAAAATTCTAAGGCTACTTTTGAACTTGAAATGAAAATAATTCTTCTTGCTTTTAATTGAAGCTTTCAACTCTTTATACTCTTTCTTTACCTATAAATACTCTTTAACGTTTTTTGAACTTGGACTCGATTTTATACTGTATTTGGATTTGAGTTATAAAAGTCAAAGTCAAAGCATTTATTTCAAATAGGCACTTAAAAGGCACTTTTGAACGTCAACATTTACATTAAAATAGAATTGATTCTAGTCGCCCCTTCCAAAATGTAGTTTCGTGTGGAGAAGAATGGGCAAGAAACTCCACCGTTACTCTTTTAAAATGTTTCAAGTACAATATTTACATTCATTCATATAATGAATGTAAATATTGTACTTGAAACATTATGTGTGAAAACGATGCACCCAGAATAAAATTACCATACCAAAATAGGTAAACAGAATCAAATTGAAGCAATACAGATAAATTAATTCTGTGATAGATACATGGTGTTCACACATTTACAAACATTGTAAAAGTAAGTATAGGTACGATTTTCCTACAATATTAACAAGTAATGAGTCAGTGTGTGAGTTAAAGTAATCACTGAGTGTAAATCAATGTCATAAATATAATTAATTATGCAATTCAATTAGCAACCAGTTTGATTTTGTCTAGACTCTAGATTATCCTATGGAGCAGGACCAGCATGTTTCCAAGCATTCTTATCTCGGATATAATCCTCTAATTTGTAATACGCTAGTTTACAAAGTTTACTTTTAATGTGAGCTTTAAATTTCCTTTCATTTAATTGCAATATATCACAAGGTATTTTGTTGTAACATTTAACACAGTACCCCATAAAAGATGTATGTACTTTAGCTAATCTGAAAAATGGTTGATCTATTTTGTCTTTGTTTCTAGTATTAAAATTATGTCTATCACTTATTTTATTAAAAAGATGTAGATTTTTTCTTACATACATAATATTTTCATAAATGAATTGGCAAGGTACCGTCATAATATTAATCCTTTTAAACAGTTCCCTGAGGGATTCGCGGCGACGTAGATTATAAATGGCTCTGACAGCTCTCTTTTGCAAAATAAAGATGGATTCAATGTCAGCGGCCCGACCCCACAGTAAAATGCCATACGACATAATACTGTGGAAGTAGCTAAAATAGACCAATCGCGCGGTTTCTACATCTGTTAACTGTCTGATCTTTCTAACAGCATAAGCGGCCGAGCTTAGCCGCCCCGCAAGAGATGTTATATGAGCTCCCCATTGTAATTTCTCGTCTAGCATGATTCCCAGGAACACCGTTTGATTAACAAATTCCAGTTTTTCTCCATTCAATATGATGTCACATTCGCTACTTCTAACATTTGGTAATTTAAATCGAATGCATTTGGTTTTTGTGCCATTTAGTACCAAATTATTTACCGTAAACCAATCTTGGACCTGAAGAATAGAGTTATTAACTTCGTCAAGATTTTGTGACCGTCGGTCTATTTTAAATATCAATGATGTGTCATCTGCAAATCACCATCTTCGGTTGATTTAGAAGTAAATAGGGTAAATCATTAATGTAAAATGTATAGATTCAGAATAAACTTCTTCCGGGACTTGCGTTTATTATCTTAAAATGTTGTGTATGTGCTATCTCGACCCTTAACAGATATTTATGTAATAATTTTTATTTGAACTTTGTCTTTATTAAATTTTTGGTCTATTTCATTGTTAGATTTAAATGTTTTGATATTATTTTTATCTGTGACATAATTTTAATACATATACATTTTTTTATGAATTTTAAATAATACCTAATTATTGTAATTAATATTATTAATTTAAATTAGTTTTTTAATCATAATTTAATACTTATATCCTTTTCCCCCCCTTTTGGGGGAGGCTTATGTCCAGCAGTGGACGTTTTTCGGCTGTTATGACGATGATGATGATCCTGTTTGTAAAATATGCATTCTATTCTCATAATAACTTAAAAGCATGCTTTCATAATGTAGGTACACAAATTTATTTTTGTGCCCAGCAGGGTCCATGCGAACATTGTAACTATTATTAAGATCTTATACACACATGAGGTATGCAATAAAGATTTGAATTGAACGGTGCAGCTATTTTGCGGTCCCTATTCTCGTGTTGAGGTCGGTGTTTCCTAGCTAACTGACTTTCTGAGAAGAAGCACCGAAACAAACTCAGAGTCAGTATTCGCATAAGAGAAACTAAAATTACACCTAAACCCTATTTTAGGTACAGTCGGGTTTTATATCATCAAATTAATTTCTAACATTTAAATTTTGATTTCGATATTATTCACAGGGCGAATAGGACATTTAAAAACTTAATTTTATTTTTAAAACGTTGTCTTTCATTCAATTTTCTCATGATTTCAGAAAAAAGTACAATATTTGAATTATCAATTTTGACGGAATTTGATATAAAGGAGTAAGGTAAACGTCATTTAATTGCATTATTACTCAGGAAAATACTCCCTTTTGGTTCTCATCACAAAGCAATCGACACCCAGTTTACTATGAACGATATCTTTTGGTTCCATACATTTCGGTCATTACAGCAGTCACACTCTTTGTTGCCGGACCATATCTTTCACACAATCCATCCACACGAAGTAATTTCATTAAATATAAATTAACTACAATATTATATTATGGGAATGTGAAGCAAATGTAATGTAGCATAAAGAACAGATATTTTTCGCCAAACCGAACATCGTACTGTCCTTTCACAGGTTTGACAGGGAATGATACACTATGACAAGCAATATGAAACGTAACGTGATTGTGAAAATCGTCGATGTACGAAAAAAATCATCATAGTAGATATAAAGATGTTTGTCGACCAGCAAATGTGCGCGCAGTTAAAATGTGTGACACTGACCCTGAGACCTGAAGATTGTGAAGTACTGGCATTACTCGCACACGAGTAGCTGCCAAGCACTAACTGCTCTCGTTTCATCATTCAGAAATTTAGATTATGTTCCACTTTGATTTTAGTATGACACTCAGATGAATATGATATATGTTTTTTAGGCCTGTTACACTAGGGTCATCTGCCCATGAATTGGATTTTTTTAACAAATAGTTGCGCAGGCAGGAAATCAAGTTTATCGTCCCTTCCTCTGGGGTCTTATGTTCTGGTAGAGAGGTCGGCGAAAAATGAAAGAATTTAATTAATTATAGGAGGTCGGTCAAAACGGGCGTAAGTCCAACAGAATTGAAATATATCTCAAATTATAGCTCATAATTAGTACTCTATTTCATGGCAAAAAGTACCGGAGAACAGAGATAGAGTCAACTAAAAAAAATGCGTTTTTCTGTTTAGATTCCGAAGATCTGACAACATATAAGTATCACGTTTAAAAAAGAAATGTACTTGCTTGACAGGAAGAAGGACCATTGGTACACATATAGTTTCTATAACGGTACCTATTATTTTGTTTTTTTGGTTGGGTGGTCATTAAATCACTTCATCCGCTCTGGGCGGAGCGGAAGGGCATGTCAGACTTTTATTGACTAAAACCCACGCGGCGAGCGGCATTGCTCGCCGTCTGCAAGCCCACGCCTTCGGTGGCCGGGAGTCCGCTATGGACTCCTGACGACCAGGGCGTCTCCTGCGGAGGTTATCGGCGCGTCATTAGTTAGATGTTGTCATAGACTGAAATAGAGTTTCATCGGGGATTTTATTTAGATTTGATTGTGTTTTTTTTTTCTTTGCATTCAAAACCATTCAAATATATTTAAAAAAAATATCCCTGTTAATAATAACGTATCGTTGTATTGTTGTATGATCAATAAAACGATACGTAATTCTTAAGTTTCGTGTTTTATTGAATTTTTTTAAACAATATTTTCAAGTAAACTCGGTAGAAATGGCTAGGGTTTTTATATAATTACGATTCTGGCTTTGGGTTCTAACAACTGGCACGAGTTGCAGTTCTATTGGTCTTACGCCCAGGTTTCATACCCATCGTTCTTTCAAAGGGAATTATTGAAAGTTATCGTAATCTTTAAGGAGGACTATACATATTACTGAAATGACTATTTCCGAACCTTAACCTTAACCTAAAAACCTTTCATTAGTATGATGATTCTACATTCATACGGGCATAAGGAAAGAGCTGTTTGTTAAACGTAAGTCAATGGGAACATCCATTGTAAGTGTTATATTCGATTACATTTGTACTAAGGGCAGATTCAAAGGATCCCGTTAAGGCGCCTTCTAACTACCTAAATACGAAACTATGCATAGTTTAAGATAATACGAACACTCATAAGCCAGACTCAAATGTCTGGTTTAGCCGGAGCTGAAAACCACGAAAGTTCACTTATCACCCCCCCCCCCCCCCCTACGCTTTGAACTTGCCAAGTAATTATTCTTTAAGAGTCGTACGCCCTCGTGGCATGGGGCACATAAAGCCCGGTTGAGCAGTAACGGCCTCTCAAGGCGAACTGCGAGATGCCCAACAAAAAAAAAAAATGGCATGGGGCAGTGTGACAACGTCTTATTCGTAGGAACGTAAAGAACGAATACAAACTTAAAGATTTTAATTTCCAAAGTAAGTTTTGGTACGCAGAAGGTGACATTACATTAATGATTAAATAAATAAAAAAAACCTAAGTGTTGATTGCCCAAAACGAAGTTGCAAAAAAAAATAGCAAGCATCCATCATACTATGTGAAGTGGGTTGAATAGAGGTTGTAAAAACGTGATTAATAAAGGTAAAGGTAATACATACACCCAGAAGCCAGACTCATATGTCTGGTTTAGCTAGAGGTGAGATTATTACCACAAAAGTTGACAACATCTAGACATAGAAAAATACAGATAAAGCCTTCTAAATTTAGTTGACTTTTTGTCAGTGACCAATTGGTTAGATACTGCTATGCAACAGAAAATAGCGTGCAATTGTGTTAATAACAGATGAATTACTACGAACAATTATTAGTAGGAACTCTTCCAATCGGGGATCTCTATTGTACTCTTTCCACTTAACAGTGGGTGCATGTTTAGCCGACGTCTAATATTTTATTTAGTTTTTAAACGAGTCTCTATTCTCTGCTGGCATACATTTTTTATTTCTATAATAATGTATATCAGCTAGCTATAAAGTCCAGATATAAGGAACAATATGGAAAAGTAGCTTTTGCCGACCGGCTTCGCCCGCGTGAGGGTCGAAAATTATCCTACAGGAATGTTTTACCTGGAAAAAAGTATTCAGGTTATAATCTATCTGTTTGCCAAATTTCATCCTGATCCGTTCAGCCGTTGTTGCGTGATTAAGTAACAAACATCTAAATATCCAAACATACATACTTTCACATTTATAATATTGTTAGATATACAGGAAAAGTTTTTATTCAGTGCGCAAACTTTAACCATGAATTCAGCATACCATTCTAGACACCCCAGTGAAGAAATTTTTCATCGGTTTTACAAAAAAAAAATCTGCTGTTTCATACAAAAGTGCAATACCTATGCGGGCAAAATGTATGGAACAGCTGTTTTTTTTTTGTTCAACCGACGAAAAATTTCTGCGCTCGAGGGTTAAGAATAATATGTTGAATTCATGGTTACAGTTTGCGCACTGGATAAAAACTTTTCTTGTAGTAGGAATTAGGACATTCGGCTTTGTAACCGACGCCACTGAGGTGCGATTTAATATAATAGAGGGCATTGATAGGTACCGGATATTACTTACCCACTGTGTGACTGTTTATAAAGCGTCGTTCGTCTCGTAGTGTGGTAAGGGGCAGTATGAACGACGCCTTATTCATAAGATCGTAAAGAATTAATACAAAGACTAAGTTTTTTATTTCCAAAGTGTGACGTAACTCAGAAGGTGACACTGCATCAACCATTTACTTAAAAAAGAAAACAAGTCATTATACAATATCCTGATTCGATAGTAAAAAAAAATCTATCATACTATGAGAAGTGAAACTGAATAGAGCTTGTAAAAAACATGATTAATAAAGGTTAAAGTAATACAAATACTCATAAGCCACACTTATATGTCTGGGTTAGCTGGAGATGAGATTGACACCGCTTAAGTTGACAACATCTAGAACATACACAGAAAATACAGATAAAGCCTTCTAAATTTAGGTGACCTTTTGTCAATGTCCAATCGGTTAACTAATGCAATAGCGTGCAATTGTGTTATAATTTATTAGATTAGTAACTACGAACAATACATGTCATGTAGGTACTCGCTCCACTTAAGGCACGTTGCCTACCAAAACTTCGCGCCAGCCGTGTTTTGGGCAGTGTTTTGGAGCTATCTAATCGTTATTTATATGAAACATCAAAAAATATACAATAAAATCCTACATAATCTTGATACCACAATGGTTGTTTTCGTTTTTTTTTTAAGTAGTATTTGTTTAACTAATTTCCTTACAACGATCCACAGGAATGAGTAACAATGATTGATAACATGCATCTCCTCGTGAAGTAAGCATTATTTTAGTTATGTTACTGACACTAATAAATAGAAAATTGAATCATGAACAATATGCAATTAGAATTTTTTCAAAAGACCAAATTTGGATTTTATAACGAATTTATTCTAAAATCTGGATGTATTTACTACTGTATTCATGTGCGGGGTAGCGAGATTCAGTCTGCTGTAAGGCCTCGAGGGTGGAACCCGTGTCGTTTGTCACCGCGGCGGCTGGCCGCAAGTGCACTTGCTCGCCCACGTCACATTATCAGTAGAAAATAATATAAGTCTAATAAGTTTGCTATTGACATTTGTTTTGGTAATAGTTTTTTTTTTCTGTTATTTAATTTTTATGTTATTCACTGCGAAAATCGAACTATTTTTAATCGCGATTAAAAAGCTGTGGAATAAAATTAGTCGTCATTCACACCATACCGCGACTTCAGGTGCAATAACAGTACTGTGTCTTTTTTTTCTTTTCTTTTGCTTATATCTCGAAAATTGTGTGTCCTATCGGAAAAATAATGAAAATTTCGACCCCCTTTATCGACCGCATAAACCTTAAAAAACTAGACATGTAGGTAATAATATTTCATATTTTTCATACAAAACGTGAAAAATTCCATACAAAACAAGCCGAGGCTGCTCTACTGCGCGCCTCCGGCTATAAAAAATCACGGGGTAGGACAAACAAGTACCACGTTGCGATGCTAAAAAAATACCATGTGGAACCGCGATTGTCAACTTAGATGTTATTTCTGTCGAAATTATTTTTAAATTTAGAGATTATTTTGCAGATTAGCTTTAAGATTCTCATAGCCAAAAGTGTGGATTTTTTCTTGAATCGACACCCATGACGAAAATTTGGGATTCTTATACAGCCGCCATCTTGGATTTAATTTTGACCTCATTATTGGCAGCATCTTCGAAAAATACCAAAACGGCACCCATGACGAAACATTTGTTTTGTTTTGGTGCCGCCATCTTGTATTTTCATTTTGTTCTCATTATTGGGAGTCTGTCTTTGTCTCTGTTAAAGTCATAATTGTCAGTTTTTTTAGCCGTTATATGGCGGTTTCAAAATGGCGAAAAGTTGGAACAATTCATCATTCAATAATTCGATAATTATAATTACTTAGTTTTGAATGATTTTGTTATCGTTACTAATAATTACCTACCCGTTTATATAATTTACGTCGATGGTCCTAGGTTATCATTTGTGGCCTCGAGTTGTAACTCGGGTAGTAACAGTTATGTGAACATTACATTGCATATGTAAGCTATCACGCCCTTAATACAAGTGCTCGAGTTAAGTTTTCATTTTATTTGTTGGTATATTGGCATGGCTGGCTGACATATGTATGACTAATTATTTAATTAATGTTCTGTGTCTCGTAGTGTTTATATTACTTTGTCTAGGTATGTATAGAATCAAGTCTATCGACTAAACAGACAGCTGTGCTGCTGTTGCTGTTGTGTTTGTTCCGCTACTTCTTCCCAGCTAAAGCACTAGGAAGTGGTGACGGGTGGGCGTTTTTGGGGGAACTGTCTTATGTATTATGACGCTCGAAAAGTGCTGATTCTCAGGCTAATTTGAATAAATGACGCAGTTTTTAGACGAGCCTCTATTCTGTTTCAGTTTTTTTTTGTGTGTGTGTGTTATGCAGCCTAATTATCGCACACAAGTTATATATATTATAGCAGCCGTGATATATAGATTTTTTTGCAATGAAAAGCTATGCACCATGATTATTATGATCTGTTGATTATTTATTCAATCCGTATCTTTAAAAGTCCTCTTTGGTGTGTTAGATAATTAATTTTGATTTTAATAACATATGAAAATAATGTTTGTTGTATAATTGTATCTGTCATATTAAAAAGTTTTGGGACCAATGAAGAAGTGCCTAATTTGATTAGGTATTGTGTTTACAAAAAATAACACTTAAACTTACTAGCTGTTATTACTGTAAATTATCACGTAATATTATAACAACTTCTAGATATGAGTATACATAGAAAAATACAGATAAAGCCTTCTAAATTTAGTTGAGCTTTGGTCAGTGTCCAATCGGTTAGCTACATAGGCAAAACGAACACCCATAAGCCAGACTCATATGTCTGGTTTAGCCGGAAGCGAGAGTAAACCACGAAAGTTGACAACATTTAGATATACATAGGAAAATACAGATAAAGCATTCTAAATTTAGTTGACCGTTTGTCAGTATCCAATCGGTTAGCTACTGCTATAGAACAGATAATAGCGTGCCATTGTATTATAATAAGACGAAAAACTACAAACAACACATAACTTGTGTCAGTAACTACAACTTCTAATTGGGGATCTCTCTGCTCAATATTCTCTCCACTTAACAGGTGTGGGTGTGGCAGACGTCTTGTATGTATTTTAATTATTTATTTAATTTTTAAGAGTTATTGATGTTTTATATTATACACGTATGTTATTCAAATGACTAACGGCTATTAGTCACCAATCCTTTAATGACACAAAGTAACCGTTAAGCGCCGTTCGCCCCGTAGCATGGCGCGGGGCATTTTGTACGACGCCTTATTCATAAGATTGTAAAGTATCAATACAAAAACTGTAATATTTTAATTTCCAAAGCATGTGGTAACTCAGAAGTTGCACTGCATCAACCATTTAATTAAAAAACAAGTCGTTATACAATGTCTTAGTTTGTTAGTCAAATAAGAATTTGTTTAAAAATCTATCACACTGCGAGAAGTGTGACTGAATAGATCTTGTAAAAAACGTTGTTAATAAAGGTAATACGGACACGTATAAGCCTGACTTATAAGTCCGGTATAGCCGAAATGAGACTTAAGCCACGAAAGTTGACAACATTTAGATAAACATAGAAAAATACAGATAAAGCCTTCTAAATTTAGTTGACCTTTTGTCAGTATCCAATCGGTTAGCTACTGCTATAGAACAGATAATAGCGTGCCATTGTATTATAATAAGACGAAAAACTACGAACAACACATAACTTGTGTCAGTAACTACAACTTCTAATTGGGGATCTCTATGCTCAATATTCTCTCCACTTAACAGGTGTGGGTGTGGCAGACGTCTTGTATGTATTTTAATTATTTATTTAATTTTTAAGAGTTATTGATGTTTTATATTATACACGTATGTTATTCAAATGACTAACGGCTATTAGTCACCAATCCTTTAATGACACAAAGTAACCGTTAAGCGCCGTTCGCCCCGTAGCATGGCGCGGGGCATTTTGTACGACGCCTTATTCATAAGATTGTAAAGTATCAATACAAAAACTGTAATATTTTAATTTCCAAAGCATGTGGTAACTCAGAAGTTGCACTGCATCAACCATTTAATTAAAAAACAAGTCGTTATACAATGTCTTAGTTTGTTAGTCAAATAAGAATTTGTTTAAAAATCTATCACACTGCGAGAAGTGTGACTGAATAGATCTTGTAAAAAACGTTGTTAATAAAGGTAATACGGACACGTATAAGCCTGACTTATAAGTCCGGTATAGCCGAAATGAGACTTAAGCCACGAAAGTTGACAACATTTAGATAAACATAGAAAAATACAGATAAAGCCTTCTAAATTTAGTTGACCGTTTGTCAGTATCCAATCGGTTAGCTACTGCTATAGAACAGATAATAGCGTGCCATTGTATTATAATAAGACGAAAAACTACAAACAACACATAACTTGTGTCAGTAACTACAACTTCTAATTGGGGATCTCTCTGCTCAATATTCTCTCCACTTAACAGGTGTGGGTGTGGCAGACGTCTTGTATGTATTTTAATTATTTATTTAATTTTTAAGAGTTATAGATGTTTTATATTATACACGTATGTTATTCAAATGACTAACGGCTATTAGTCACCAATCCTTTAATGACACAAAGTAACCGTTAAGCGCCGTTCGCCCCGTAGCATGGCGCGGGGCATTTTGTACGACGCCTTATTCATAAGATTGTAAAGTATCAATACAAAAACTGTAATATTTTAATTTCCAAAGCATGTGGTAACTCAGAAGTTGCACTGCATCAACCATTTAATTAAAAAACAAGTCGTTATACAATGTCTTAGTTTGTTAGTCAAATAAGAATTTGTTTAAAAATCTATCACACTGCGAGAAGTGTGACTGAATAGATCTTGTAAAAAACGTTGTTAATAAAGGTAATACGGACACGTATAAGCCTGACTTATAAGTCCGGTATAGCCGAAATGAGACTTAAGCCACGAAAGTTGACAACATTTAGATAAACATAGAAAAATACAGATAAAGCCTTCTAAATTTAGTTGACCTTTTGTCAGTATCCAATCGGTTAGCTACTGCTATAGAACAGATAATAGCGTGCCATTGTATTATAATAAGACGAAAAACTACGAACAACACATAACTTGTGTCAGTAACTACAACTTCTAATTGGGGATCTCTATGCTCAATATTCTCTCCACTTAACGACAGATGTGGGTGCGGCTCTGCCACGCGTCTGCAGCGCCGGCGTCTTGTGTGTATTTTAGCTAATCATTTATTTAAGAGTTATTGATGTATAATATTACATTTTATTCTGATAATTAACGCAGTTTTTAAACGCCTCTATTCTCGTCTGGTTTTTTTTTTTTAAGTATAGAATTATGAACCAGCACACATATATTATATTATTAATATAACTCTGCAGCCATGATAGATTTTTTTTTTGTTATGAAAAGTAATATACCTACAATGAATATTATGTTCTGTTGATTATTTAATTGATGCATTTTAAGGTAATTTTAGGGGTCTTAGATAATTCGATTCAATTTTTTTTTTTTAATTTTCTTATAAATAAACACCTATAGTTAAACAGTAGCGGAGTTTACATTTAAATTCAGATAATGTGATAATGAATGGAGAATATTTTTTTTGTCCGGTCCTATTCGCCCTGTAGAGAAACAAAAACCAAGAAAATCCAGCCAATATGTACAAAAACAGGGTATTTAACAATGTTTTTTTTTCTGTGCCAATTTTATAATAAAATATTATAATGCATATAAATGTTGATAGATGGAGAGGGAGAGGATGGCCCAAGAAAAGATGAATGGATTGTCTGAGGAATTATATGAAAAAGAATGGAGTGAATGATAAGGTGACGGCTGACAGGGGAGAATGTAAAAGGCAAACGTGTTACGCCGACCACAAGTAACAGGCCTTCCTGTCCTTATCTTAACAAGGGCAGGAAGATGATAAAGCAATTAATAAGTTTTTGAAGTCAAATACCCTGTTGAGTAACCGACTGAGCCACAGAATCCTACTTACGGTATAACGTCGCAGGCAACTCCATTGGAGACATAAGGATGATGATTGGCTGGCCGAAGTATCTTGGTAAATTCTTGAAGATCCAAGAATTATCAGATTCAACGACCACCACTAGTGGTCGTCGAGTGAACGGGTACAAGTCTCCTGGATGCAGAACTGGAGCCTCCTTAAGCTTAGAAGCCATTCCTATAACAAAAAAATGATACTTACCATATCTTAACGGCATGTTATTTACACACCATTATGTATATTTAACAATAAACAATATTGTTAATAAAAAAAAAATTAAAAGAGCATGAAGAAATAAATGTACTATGTTATTTTAAATAATTGTAATTGTTAATAATAATACATTCTATTGACTTTATAGCATGATGGAATAAAATATGTAATAAATTAATATAAATTGTCAACAGTCAATTGGGCACAATATATTGAATCACGAAAAACAAATAATATAAATAATTGATTGATGTACACATAATGTAAGGAATGAATAAAGCTATTTTAATTTTATGTATTTTTTATTTATGTATATTTACCTATAAAAACATACATACATGAAAAATGAGGCCAAATTACACACAATTAATAGATTAGTGTTATCGTAGCTGGAATAAAAGTAAAGGTCATATATACGAAGACATAGTTGAAACCCTAAGGCCCTGTGGGGTCCGAGTGCTCATGGTCTCTTTAGGGAATCTCGAAAGGGCTGGTTGACAGTTCCCGTGACCCAAGGGCTGGTTTTTAACCTGGCTAGAGGCTAAGCATTGCGCTACAAAATGGTAATGCCGCTGGTTTCCAGTCGACAGCGATGCGGATTAATTTTTCGACGACATATTTTAGTTTGTGAATAGTTTTAGTAGAGTAAGGCTATAATTTTGTTATTAATATTAATTAATTCGTTATTATATCCTACTAATATTGACAAAAGTTCCGTTCCATGGAAAGCGTCTGATACTTTTGATATTACTTCAGAGTAATATTCTACAATATATTTATAAAAATCAGCCCTGTAAATTTAAGTTAAGTAACTCTTATTTTTAGTTACCGTTTTCACCTAGTATCTGCCCATGTGTCACTGAGCGAACTCCACAATTACGCAGGTATTAAAAGTACATGAGATACTACTCAGAACCTAAGGCTTCATCTTTGTGAAAATAAGTTATGTCTTAAAGCTCTGTGATCTCACACTAATACGGAACATTATACTCGATTCTATATATTGTGTACTTACGAGTACCTCAAATATTCCTATCAACTTTTTACATTACCATCGTAGACGGGCGAACAGACCCATGTCGTCAGCGTTACTAAGATTATTTACATATAGGGTAACGTAGGGTAGGGTAACGTAGGGTAGGGTAACGTAGGGTAGGGTATGGTAGGTAGGGTATGGTAGGTAGGTACGTACCTTTAGCGTCCTTGGATGTTGATAATTCTCGTTGTAGGACGTCCGTTTTGGAGGTGGTAATTAGGCCTCCTATGTCGTAACCACCTGCTGTAGCAAAAATATGGTTAATCGATGATAACACAACATAACACGCCGGTTATCCCAGAAAGGTAAGATTCTGACTGCAGTTTTACGGATGTACCTAGTGAATATACTTTAACAGCTTTTAAATAGTCCACAAAATAATTACACGGTTATTAAGTTCGACTTTTCACAAACCTTCTTCGAGATGTTTTGTGTTTGGCACCACTAATCCTTCTGCTGAGATGTAAAGTAGGATAACTCCGTTGGGAGGCAGGTCATCTACCGCGCTTGATAAATACAAAAAGATCTGGTTCGGAGATGGCTTGAATAGCATCTGCTTGTGGGGGGCCTCGCCTGTGTGATAAGTGCCGTCTAAGTTATACCCTAGAACAATCAAGCATGAAACATCTTTAGATTATTAGTTCAACGCAGAATTCATTTCTTACTATTTGCCTGAGATTTTTGAGGATTCCTGAAAGTCTTAATTTTATGTAAAAGTCGGACTTTTACCACATTATCTCTTATCGTCCGAACTCTTACCCTGCGAACCATGAACCTACAGTTTCACTTTACCCATTATTGCTTGCCCCTTAACCTGTTTCTTGTTGGCCCTGTTACCCCCATAACCCCTCAACTTTCCCTTCTACTATAACACACGTTATCTACATCTCTTTTTATCTTCTCTCAGATCGCAGGTATGCTGGAGGAGATTTCTGTATAAATAAGCATCGTCTTTGAACGTATTTTTCTGTTCCTTTCTTCTTGTCTGTTTATATGTATGTGCATTAATGGTTATATAAAAAATAACATTTACCACATTATCATTTTCCTTTTTTTCCCTTACCTTTTTATTGCATTACTGATGACTCTTCTTTACGCACGTTACTCATCATTCGTAAACTACTTTACCCATAATTACACTTGCGTGCAAAAATCGATCTACCCGTTTTCTTCGATTTGAAATAAGATAATTCAAAGAGTTTCACTAACAATAACCATTATATTGTATAGGTACTAACATCTACCTGAACGTATGAAGATTACGTTTCTGAAAAAAAAAAATCGTTTTCGAGAAAATCGCGAACTTAAAGAATGAAGAACCTCCATTTTTAAGTCGGTTAAAATCATCATCATCTGCTTAGCCTTTTCCCAACTATGTTGGGGTCAGCTTCTAGTCTAGCCAGATGCAGCTGAATACCAATATTTTACATTGCGGTAAAAATGTTAAGTTAAATTATCAAAAAACCTTATATCAACTTTACTAACAGAAAGAAATCACACAGTTTTCCCTAACAAAAGTGAGTGATGAGATAATCTGAAGAATCGAGTTGATCTTGTCAAGAATATTACTTTTATAAGGGTAAATAAACTTTTCCTTTTTGTCAATAAAACCTTTTGTAATTTGTATTTGTACCTTACCTACCTTCACAAAATAGCAAATAGGTAATTAAAATATACATTAACATTTTTGAGACATCGTCTCACAAGTAAAGAGCATGGGTGTCAATTGTTTGCACGTAAGTGTATATCTATTAACTCCTTTACTAAAATGCTGAAATAAAAAAGACGAAGTTTTTTGTTTACTCCTGAATGTACAAGTCCTTTTTTACCTTCGCTCCGTTCCTGAATACGCAAGCGCCTGTGTGTGTTGTCATTTTGTAAACACTTTTCAACCCACCAACCAACAGACTAAACCAATAACAGTTGTTCGGGGTTCGTTTCTGCTACCCTATACAATCATGTATACAAGAATGCTTTAAATAAAGGCTTCTTCAAACAGGCGCGACGCGACACTTGTATACCAATTTCCATGAAATTTTCAGAGGAATTATACGAGTGTCGCGACGCCCTAGTCTGTACGAGCCTCTATACTGTTAAAATCGACCGACTAACAGCAGCTGAACTAGTTTATTTTGCTTTCTGCGAAAATTGCGCGAGCATCAGTAGTGCTATTCTGCAAAATTCTCACCGTGAAATCTTATGTGAAGTGAGCAGTCAAAACTGTCAATCCCTACCTTCAAGTGGAATGACAGCTCACATCATGTTCAATTCACCTTCGTTTTCACGGTGAGATATTTACAGAATAGCAATGCAGTAGTTGAAAACTTCGCAACGTAACATTAAAGCAATTGCGTTTGAAATCAGAATCAACAAAAAGTAAATGACTGAAAAGATAATTTACCTTTGTTGAGTATCGCACTTGTGGTCAGCGGGTTTCGTTGCCGCGGCGACTCGTCATACAGATGATTGCCGTCAGTCTTGGGCTCCCGTTCCAGAGTCTGCATTATCCTATACATGTCCATGGTTAACTCCGAGAATTTTAACTGAGTAGAGTTACTGCCGATGATGAGTGCTTCCCGGAGTGTCAGGGTCATTGGTGATGCTCTTTCGAGCGCGGACGCGTTGGGAGGTCCTAATGGAGCACTCAGCCTTAAAAGTAATTCAAAGTGTTGTGAGTTTGAAGTTACGAGCATTTATTTCAAGTTGGGTTTAAATTAATATAAATTTATACTAATACGACGATGGAACATTAACTCACCGATGTGATAGCGCACACGGGTATTCTCTGGGATGCGTGACCTCTACCACCGCCTCCACTTCAATGAACGTCCTGACTTCATCAGCGACGATGCGCCATTCATTCTGGTCATCAGGGTCGTAAGCATTGCCATACTCAACGATTTGCTTATCCAGTTCTCGTAGTAGTTCACTAACTAGGTTTACTTTCTTTAGTAGCAAACTTGCCACTATAAATCTTGCATAATATCGGAGTTTCTTGACCATGAGTTCACATTTGTCCTCTTTACATGCTTGAGTGTAATAACTCCTGCCTCTGATAGCATAGTAGAAAGAATACGCTTCATGCAAGTAAGCTGTATCGCTTGTCCTTAAGCTAAAAAGTAAAATGATATTATGAAATGTTTATAAAAATATATGTATATGTATTGAAACAGTGACTTGGCTTGTGGCTCAGTAATATCCGATCGATCAGGTTAATCTACGCTTGCCGCGGTTGGTCCGTGTATGGGTGAATTAAATCAAAATCGAAAGTCATTTATCCTAGTTAGGTTTTTGAATGTCAATATGATATAAGACAGTCCCCCCGAAACACCCACCCTTCACCACTTCCTAGTGCTTTAGCTGGGAAGAAGAAGTGGTGAAACAAACTCCCCAGCAGCACAGCGGATATCACGGACCATCATTACTTACCTCTCCGTGCCTCAGAAAGAACGTAAAGCCGTTTATCCTGGCTGTCATTTGTACATCTTTGACAGTCGATAAGGGTCGTTGGAAGCCCGAAAGTCTGAAAACCAGTCTTACCAAGAGGTATTTTATTACCTTGTAATTAGGTTGTGGAGGTCAGATAGGCAGTCGCTCCATGTAAACAACTGGTAGTCAGCTGTATACGGTTAGACTGGAAGCCAACTTCAACATGTTGGGAAAATGGTAGGCAGATGATACGTGTATTGAAATAGATTTTGGGACTTACTAAAAGTGGTAATACAGCTGTCCTATTTTGGACGCAATTTCCCCGATCTGCCATCTCTTCAAGCCGTATTTGTTATCAAGAATTGGTCTATGCTGCTGCTGGAACTTCCAAAGTTTGGTATAAACGTCGAATGTTTTTCCAAAATAGCCGTGCCAATGTTTGTAGCCATGATTCGGGAGTTCACTGTAAGAGGATTCACAATAAGGAAATAATACAACGCAATCAATCTCATCAGTTAAGTATATGAACCGCCGCCCTAAACAGTGTTTTGATAGTACAGTCGCATCCAAAATATGTTCATCACCATTGTATTATTTAGTTAGTAGTATAATAGCGATTAGTATAATAAACTAGCGAGTGTTAATTTTTTTGGATTTTTAGCTGGTTCGATTCCCGGTTTAGGTAAGCTTGTCCAGTAATCTGTGAATGTTTGGTTCTTTAAAAAAATGAAGGAATGTTTCCTTTAAGGAAAATAATCTATCTCTGTCCTACCAAGTTCCTGTTAGGATGTCTGGGATATCATATGCTGGAGACCAGAAGGGCATGTGGCCAGGTAGGCGTTTTGCTCAAAGTAGGGAAAAGTATGACGGATGCGCCTGACATCCACAATGAGCTGATTCGACTTGTAGAGTCGAATCAGCTCATTGTGGATCTTAGGCACATAATTATTTTTGTAACAGAAAATATCGACTACTAGATGTGCCTTCGCGTCGGACAGCAGCCCGTGCTGCGTCTCCCGTATCACGCGTATTGACCGCACTAAACAAGCCCGTGGAAGCCAACCCGGACTGCGATCTGTTCGTCGGACAGCAGCCCGTGCTGCGTCTCCCGTATCACGCGTATTGACCGCACTAAACAAGCCCGTGGAAGCCAACCCGGACTGCGATCTGTTCGTCGGACAGCAGCCCATGCTGCGTCTCCCGTATCACGCGTATTGACCGCACTAAACAAGCCCGTGGAAGCCAACCCGGACTGCGATCTGTTCGTCGGACAGCAGCCCGTGCTGCGTCTCCCGTACCACGCGTATTGACCGCACTAAACAAGCCCGTGGAAGCCAACCCGGACTGCGATCTGTTCGTCGGACAGCAGCCCGTGCTGCGTCTCCCGTACCACGCGTATTGACCGCACTAAACAAGCCCGTGGAAGCCAACCCGGACTGCGATCTGTTCGTCGGACAGCAGCCCGTGCTGCGTCTCCCGTACCACGCGTATTGACCGCACTAAACAAGCTCGTGGAAGCCAACCCGGACTGCGATCTGTTCGACAATAAATTCGCCAATTTAATGGTTATGTGCCTATATTTTTGTGAGAATAATAGTATTTAATTGTTGTTATTAGTTTAGGTGTTATGTTGGTACTTATTATGTATACTTTGATTTATGTAATTGGTTTCTTATGCCGTGTAAATCTAATAAAATAAATAATAAATAAATAAAGGATTTAAATTTCCCTTCAGCACATTGATTTTTCCCACCCGGTATAAATCTAAACCAGCCTGAGTCGAAATTTTTCATCGAAATCAATAAGCAAAATTTCTGACAGAATTCCACGCTAGGGGGTCAATAATCAAGTGCGCATCAATCAATGTCCCAGCCAACTTGTATATGACGTCTTATTGTTAATGCTGCAGAATGAAACACACAATAGACTGGAAAATGGACTCAAAAAGAAAATTGTTTCATAATTCATAAAATGGCCGGCCATTTAAAAAGCTTTTAGCCTGATTTTAACTCGACATCGGTCAAAGGTGCTATTTTGATCTTTGTTTTCTTGATAACTGCATAAAAAACTAAATTAAATTCTTACTTCAGAAAGATAAAATTTGGAAAACTGACGAACATATAAAAGACGACTCTATACTGTACAGACTACCTATTGATATATTGTGAAGCTAACAAAATATGTTTTAGTCGCATTTGCATTCAGCTACAATTAAATGACAATCGCAGTTTCGAAGTCCGTTATTGTTGAATAGCAATGACCCTGAAAACTGTAGTGCGCGCGAAAAACCTAAATCATTAATTTTAATGAAGCTGGAACCTCGACCTGTGAAGGTGTTAATTCTAAGATGAACAAGAAGCGCGCTCGACCACCCAGTAAATGAAGCAGAGTGTCATAAAACTACAATAGCACGAGTGGAAATCCAGTTGAAACTAGTAGGTATCATAAATATCGTGCGGAAAGTTAACAAGACTTGAATTCAACATTAATGAAACGGTTCGCTCGGCGCGGGCCACTTGCCGGAAGGCGTAACAAGTGTCAGCCCCCTAGCGAGTCGTGTGGTCGTGCCTCGTCCCGTCTCGGCGCCACTAGCTACTCGTTTTATTCTACAAATATATTTTTACAATAACTCTTGTTACGCTTTGACGAGTTTGTAACACATTGCTGTTTGAAATAAAACGTTTTCGATATCGTAAAGTGGTGTTAAAACGACTTTAAAATTAGGCATTACTGCGTAAAATAATACGTTATTTTAGATAGCTAATGGCCCTCCCATTCCCAATGTTTGGAATTAATGAATATTATTGGCTGGGGGTCATCATTCAACAATCGGACTCAGAATACGTAGGAAAAGAAAAATAATTCGCATAAAAAATACGAAGTTACTAGTTTCATCAGCCTTCTTACCGTAGCCCATTGAAGAGTTGCTTGGATTTCTCGAGGAGATGGCAGAATTCGATGACGACTTTCCTTTCCTGATCATCTAACGCATTGCGTCCCATCTTCTTCCTCTTTCGCAAGCGGCTGCGGCTACGGCGGGAACGTGAACCGTTCAAAGGTCGGTCCTCCAGCTCAGCTTGTTGCTCAGACTTTAGAGGACTCTCGTTTAACCTTGGGCAGTCACAGACAAATGGATGGTCTGGCTCCACGGTAGGTTCTGGAAAGCCTTGTCTACTTGGCGACCGGTGACTGACTGGAGAGGCCTAGGAATTAAGGTTCAAATTAGCTTACTGGTACTGGTTTCTATACCACTGGCGTGCGGCCTATTGTACTATATAATAATAAGATTAAAAGACAATTACCTGGAACTGTTTAGCAGCAAAAACTGTCTAAGAAGCAGTGTATGATTTTTTTGCGCTAAATGAAGCTTTATATAATCCTCATCATTTCCTCTGGTTCAGGTTTAAGGTTCAGGGGAACATAGGCTATTGTAAAGTCTATTTAATATATTATTATTTATGTGAAATGACTATGAATGATTAAATGATTTTACGATGAATATGATGATATATGATTATTTACATATTTTTTACAATTTGTTTTTTCACAGTTTTTTGTAGCCTGTTAGATTGCCTGGAGGTGACCTGACTCGTAGTGCTCTCGGACCATAGTAAGTGAGTTCTACACTCTGAGTTTGGCCGCTCTCATTAGGCAAAGGCTTATTCGTAAGTCGCCCTTTGCGTAGCGTTGGCACAAACCCCTCGAAGGGATCCACATACACTCGTTTTAAGTCATCAAGCCCTGGGTCAACAGGAGCAGGCGAAGGTGGATCAAATGGAAGATAGGATACATCAAAGCTATGACGTTTTGTAGAAGCAATCACAGTCGCGTTTGCAATCGATTCGCAGATGCTCAGAGACCTATGCTTTGTTACAGGTTTCTTACGGAGCTTGGGGCGCTCTTCAAATTCTGAGACACTGTGCTTCTCTGTTTGTGTTGACCTTGTTATTGGTTCATTGAGTTTCAGTTTAAGCTCATTTGGCCTAGGTTTCGAGGAACCAAGTTGACGCTCGTCTGACGAGTTATAGTTACCCTCAATGTTAGTTTCGGTTTGTGTAGACTTTGTGGTTTGTTCTTTTTGCTTCAGTTTAGACTCATTTGGCCAAGATTTTGAGGAGCCAGGTTGAGGCTCATCTGACGAGTTACAGTTACATTTGAGATCAAAATCTGTTTGTGTGGCTCTTGGTCGTTTGCATATACCGGACTTACGATAAGTCGGCTTCTGATTTGAAGGACCAGGTACACTGGCGTTCACTCTTGTTTGCACATTTTGGGGTCCTTTTAAGGGTGCTTTTCCCTTTAGAGGATTGCTTGCCGATGGCACCCCTTTTTGGGCAGTGTTTATTGGAGCCGGTTCTTTGGTCACGACTTCTCTTATTGGTTTAACAAGTTCAGTTCTCTCTGGTTCAGGGGCCGTTGTTGGTACAACTACAAGAAGACTAGCTCTATATCTTGCTCTGACTAGAGACTTAAATTCTGCATCACTTAGGTCGCCCTTCTTCAGTGGCAAATTAGCGAGTGTTTTGCTGTCGAAGCAGCCGGGCGTAAAGAGTCCTGTTCCGACTTCTGTGGAGCGTATTATCTTCGGACGTTCCGGTTCAGGCTCCTTTCCTAATAACATAAGACGTAATATTATAGAAAATACATTAAACCAAAACATGCAAAATTGGGTAGTTAGTTGCAGTTCTTGTAAATCACATAATTTGACTAGTTTGAATATTATTCAGTACAGTACGGGTATCGGGAAGTAAAAAAAACAGGAAGTCTATCCTATTCGTGGGTATTGTATAAATTACTATAGATTTTGACTGTGTAAATAGTTCCGTATGCCTGTTCGTTGTAAAGCAATGAGGCTCAAATTACTGACCTCGTCAAAGGACCTCTGCTATTTAATAATGGCCTACTAATCAAAATATGTGTTATTACCACAACTTCACAGCAACTGAGCAAAGGGTACCATGTACTAACAATAGAAGCAGAACGAGGTAATCAAGTTTAATAAATTTAATAATGGAAGTGTACACATTTTAGGTATTGCACGTCTTATTTGGTTTTGTTACATTAATCATGCTATTACGCATTAATAATTTTAAGATATAGGTACAGTACAACCAGTTTCTTAATGTTCCTCGGCAAACTTCGTTTTCTTCTTCAAACTTCTTTGTTTCGTCAGTAGTCGGATTTCTATCAGTTGCCCATTGCGCTTGGTGCAGACCGGACGCTCCAAATCGACTTGGAAGTATATAGAGTTGTTAATACTCTTTTAACTCAATATAATTTATTAAGAAAATGGGAGGAAACCTTTTTTGACTTATGAAATGCGATGATTCCCGAGGGACATTAAGAAAATAGTTGTCCTGTAAATTTGAACGTCAAGGAAAACACAAGTATACATATAAATAAAACATAGACAACGCACAGCCTAACTAAACCGTGGAATTATGCCCAAGAGAATCTTGTCTAACAAAGAAAGGCTTTTTAAAAAACCATTCCCTTTCGCTAAATACCTAGATGATGTAAGTTGAAAAATTTACATTTGTTCCGATGCGATGGGAAATGCTTCAAGGCATAAAGTCGATTAAACAAAAAAGAAAACTTGACGTTATCTAGCAAACTACTGCAGCTTTAGCTTTAGCTCAATAACAGAGCAGTGGTGGCCCAGGGGTATCGGCCCCAACTGACGAGGTCGTGAGTTTGAATCCAGACAGGCAAATTTATTTTTGTGCATTTAATTTGATCACCACTGCTCTCAAAACGATAAATGAAAACATCGTGAGATAACCGGCGTGACCTAGAACCAAAAATTTGTAGACATGTGACATCCACTAACACAGACTGGGCCCGCGTGGTGGGTTATGGCCCACTCCAGCTTGCAGTTATATCTAAGATTCAATGCTAAGTTATATTATTAACTCAAAGTTCTTACTTTATTCTTTCGGTAAACTAGCCGAAAGTTTTCTACAGCTCGGTAATATTTACGGCTGGATAGTAATATAACCCGGCGTTTGAATTTAGGTATAAGTTTCTGTCACCATAACTGGGTAACACGATACCCGGTATCATGTTACCCAGTAACTGGATCAGACGGGCAGTCGCACCATGTAAACACTGGTATTCATCTGATTCCGGTTAGACTGGAAGCCGACCGATACCAATTGGTAAAACTGGATGTCAGAATTTTAGATTTCCTACTACCCGTAAAGACGTTCAAAGATCGACGAATAACCTTAACTGGCTTTCCGAGGCGCAGAAAGGTCTTGGAATATTATGAATGTTTACCCATCCAAGAACCGGCCATGGAAAGCATAGCTTACTTAACTTTCAATTGAGCCTCACCCGAATGATTGCCCAAACCCCAGCTTCATGTTTCTAATAAAACTAAAATTAATAAATTAATAAAACTAAAGACGGTTCAGTATTCGATCATTGCGAAGTAACAAAAGTTACGCTCTTTTTGAATTCACATTATTATCCATATGAACCTTTAGGTTTAAAGTTTTCTGAGAATAAATATAGTATATTATACGAAATGTTTGTGAAATTTCGTCAGTCGTATTACAACTGTCCAGCAGACCCGTTGCTTGGCCTAAAGCAGTTCAAAGAAAAAGCTCCTCTCTTTATCTTAGACTGCTCAAGACAAAACCTAAAAACAGGTCCAGTGGATGTAAGGTTGGAAATTGAATGTTCTACAGCAATACCAGATAAGAAGACTGCATATTGTTTGATTATAAACGATCGATTTGTGGAATACAAACCTCTCTGCAACATTGTGCGCAGGTTATCATGATTGCTATTGTGGATATTCAAGGCTTTAAAACAGAAACAAATGAATTTATAATAAAAGAAATCGCCATATTGTATAATAAAACACTACAAGTGTTTTTAATTAAGCCACCATTTCCATTTGAAAAATTAACTAAACAAGAAAAAAAACTGAACGTAACAGAAAGATACACTGGCGCGAAGGATTTGTACTCTATTCTAATTATCAGAATTTAATTATAGATAATAGAAGAGATCAATGTATTTACGTAAAAGGTTCAGAAAAAGTGTTGTGGTTAAAGCATATTTTAGAAAATAGTAATTATAATATATTCAATTTAGAAGATAAAGGTTGTTCTAGTTTCATAAGTTTATACGATCAATATAAATATTCTCAAGATGTATATAACTGTATTTATCATGACTCTGTATGTGCTTTAAAAATGTATTGTGTTTAAATAAGTGGTGCTTTGATAATGCAATTCTAAAATAAATATTTTCTTGTTTTGTTTCTATAGTTAAGTAAAACGCATCTTAGAGATTTGTATCCCCTCCTCCCACCTCTGTCCGATCTTTATAAGAAGTTGACAAAAGCAGAATAATATCATTATACGTTTATAATTGAATTAGAATGTAAATAGAACATGTCTGAAAAATAATACAAACTTCGATAAGACATGTATAACACGTTTAAAATGCGTGAATTTTCATTTAATGATTACTGGGGGATGATTAATTCCAAGAATAGATTAGTGAGGGAAATGGCTGACGCTGGATTCTTTTATTGTGGAAATAGTATAAATGACAAAGTGGCATGTTTCTCATGTGGAGGAGTTATAGAAGATTGGGAGATTTTTGACGATCCTTGGATGCAACATGCTATTTATAATCCTCAATGTTTTTATTTGAACGATATGAAAGGAAGTTAATTTGTAGTTAATACATGTATCTATATAGCAGCATTCGACCCACATAATTTCAATAAGAAGTTTCCATCTTAAAAGCCTGCTGCTCAGCGTTCCGTTGTAGAATTCGCTTCCGCCTGACATTAGGGACTGCCAAGCTGTTGCAGTATTTATAAGATGGGTAAAAGAATACAATATTTCGACTTTGTTAAAATTGTATAATGTATTTATTTTAGTGATATTTAATTTAGAAGTAAGTATGTATGTGTGTATCATATTGTATGTTAATATTTAAATAATATAATGGTTTTTAACTTTCATGTATTTTGTTTTCCCTTCCACTCTCACACAAATTGTCTACATCTCGAAAGAAATCTCTTTCGAGATGTAGATAATTTGTGTACCAAGTAACAGCAAAATACGTACAAAGTGATGCTCATTTCTAAAGAGATTTCTAAAGACATTTCTTTAGAAATAAGCATCACTTTGTACGTATTTTGCTGTTACTTTCATCTTCTTCTCTGTTTCTTTTATTTATTTCCTTTGGAAGACTTACAGCTAAACAAAACAGATGAAGAAATTGAAAATGTGACTGACAGCAAAGAATTACAAGTTTTCACATAATTATTATCAACAGAATAATAGTAATAAAATAAATCTGTGAACTTACAGTACTTTTAAGTAAAGCAGTAAACCGCCAAAGTCAAAACTGTATAAATTAATATAATACGTGGGACACTCAGAAAGTTTTGCGAAAAAAACATGTGAATTATGTTTATTCTTTACTGATAAGTCAGCAAGATAGAGCCGCAACAAAACCCGCAAAGCAATGTTGATTTCGGTGTTTGATTAGTTAGTTTGCATGGGGAGGGTTGTGCGCTTGCAAATTTATGTTTTGGCTTCCAACAACACGCTTCGCTTGCTTGCTTGCTTGGCTTGGTTTTGTAGAGACAAACCTACCTTGCTTCCTCCCTCAGAGGCGGTAGGTAAGGTGGCGTGGTCTTGTGTCGTGTAGATCTTCAAGGCAGGTCTGGTGATGTTCCTTCTCGAGGTTGCCACCCCGTTTTTGGTCTAATTCCATATGAAGTAGACGTAACAAAAATCACCGGGCGATTTACCTCAGGGGTGGCGAGGTCATGCCCCTGGGTGCCCACCGTCGAACAAGAGCAGATGATGGACTGCAATGACCTCCCGCGTGTTTGTGCCGTGCGCGGGGACCCGTACGGATGGATGAAGGAATCCTGGTGGTTGAGTGGAGCAGGTTGCACACAACACACTACTTTGGTCCGGATTTCCTCCTACATGGGAGGTCGTGGGGTAGCTACCCACGATCAACCGGCTGAGGCATCCCATAAGCGGGATGTCAAGCGAGGGTCGGCTTAGTCGGGGTGGGCAGCCGGCACGGCGTGGGGTCTCGGGATGAGTTGTGGCATTGTCTCGTATCGTATACAGTCCCGTGATCTTCCGTTGCGTGCGGGCTCGTCAATTTCCTATTAGGTTGATCCTATACCGAAAGAGTAGCTCTGGCGTTCGCTTGTTGAACGAGCGACGTCCCCGACTAAGGGCTCCGTGGCAGGTGGAGAGCTCGAACGGTGAATCTTTAACATCCAAACTCATGGATAAAGAGACTAGCTTAAAAACAACAAAGCCACAAGCTGCGTCCCGCTCGTCGGATGCGCTTATAAAAACCAACGCACCAAAGGCCGCGTCTTCAGATGCGCCTCCCATAACCAAAACAGGGGTTGCGCTTGCGTCTTAAGATGCGCCTAAGCGGCAACCGCCTAAGGCTGCGTCCACAGATGCATCCAATACACTCCAACGCTCGGCTGCGTCCAAGGATGCGACGAGGAAGGTAACCGCAAGGGATGCGCCACAATAGGCTGTGTCCCGAACGATCCCAACCTCATCTGCGTCCATGGATGCGCCCCCTAACACAATCCTGACCGAAAGGCCAAGGACAGTTCTCGCTCGTGGTGACTCGAGGAGTACCGCAAATGTGGATGCGCCCAAAACATGGGTTGCGTCAACGGCTGCGGTCTCTGGGAGGAACTCGACGAGTCTGGCCAAAGCCCCACTGGCAGGAGGATCGAATTGGCAAATAGTGCCAAACAAAAAGATGTCCCACAAGGCGGTGTTTGCAACGGCCGAGACGCCAAAAGGCGAGGCTGCCACCTGCATTAAGCGCAAGCGCAGCGCGAGGCCAAGAGGACGTAAAAAACAGAAAAAACACCAACATGGTAACACCGGCACGGGCGCAGAAGCGTACGCGTCCCGAAGATTCCATCACACCAACGGGGATTGGCAAGAAGAGCAAGCCTGCCCGCTCCCGTATGGTCGACAGAACTTTGGTGAGCTACGCCGAAGCGGCAGCGTCGTTCAAAAGTAACGAGCTGTGTGTCGCCGTCATGACCGAGCCTTTCTCGGACATGATGCAGGAGCAAGCGGAGGGGATCCGTCAGACGATCGAGAACCAGCTCCGGGCTCTGCTGATGGCAGCTCCTGAACAAACCGAAACAAACACCGCGATCCACTTTAGAGGCCGGGCCCACTTTCCTGCAGGCGTCCTCAAAACTTGGTGTGAGGACGATTTGACACTGGCCTGGCTCAAGGGGGTCGAAAACAACATATCGTCCCCGCTCCCAGGGACCAAGCTCACCGTTCGGCCCGAAGCCGACATTCCTAAAAAGGCACTGTGCATGCTGTATATCCCGGAGACCACCGAGGACACAACAGAACTGCTCAGGATGCTGGCGAGGCAGAGAACCCGACCTCGGAAATAAACACCTGGACTCTGACACATGAAAGGGTTAGGCAGGAGCCCCCGGGTACCTGTCTCTTCTTTCGTGTGCCGGAGTCCATGGTCAAAACCATAAAGGACCAGCAGCGGCGAGTATACTACCTCATGGGTAGTTTATACATCCGTTTCCTGGAGGTTCCGGTTCTTCATACCGAAACCAGGTAGGGGTGACTACACCCAACCCAAATCGTTTAGACCCATAACCCTCTCCTCGTTCTTCTTGAAGACACTGGAGAGGCTGCGGGATAAGAAGATTTGGTCCCAAATTGCACTAGCACTAGCTGCTATCAGGCTAATGCATCTGGGCATATGGGGCAAGAATTTAACCAGTCCACACGCTAACATCCTGGAGTGGGCGATTGAGTACAGTTCAATCTTTCAATGTGAATGTGTTGTCTTAACACAAGCCACAACATCAGTAAAGAGCTTAGGCATCCAAAATTACGGAATGAAATTCGTATCCGACAGTCTATCTGTGCTCAAAGCTTTAGCAAACAAACAAACCAACAACAAACTAATCTTTGAGTGCCATCTAGCTCAGGAGAGTTTATCGATGTCCAATCGTATTACCCTCCAGTGGACCAAAGAGCACAGTGGATCCTTAGGTAATGATGCCGCAGATGAACTTGCGAAGAGAGGCTCAGATACGAACGTGCTAGGCCCGTACCCACTTCTCCCCCTGCCTTTCTCACAATTTCGTGCGTGGATTTGCCAAAGATCAACCGAACTTCATAACAATCGATGGTCACGGGCAATAGACTGCAGACAGTCAAAATTGGCTTTACCGACTGTACACCCGCGACTAACCAAAAACCTTCTTAGCCTGAGTTGAAATAACCTTAGAATAAACATAGGAACAATTACGGGCCATAACCCCCTTAATAAACATCTTTATAATATAGGCGCCACAGACAGCCCACTTTGCAGGGGCTGCCTTGACGCCGAAGAATCAGCCGGCCACGTCATATTGGAATGCGAGGCCGTGGCTTCTCAACGTGAAGAAATTCTCGGAACAGTGCGGGTCGCTCCGCGAAGCCTGTGAAGCTCCCAGAAAGCTTCTCTGCTTTTGGGTGGAGCTAGGCTGGCTTTGTTAGCCAGAATCTCCACGCACTACGGACCGAATGGGAGTCTACGTGCGGAAAAGGGAGTCCTATCATCATCATCATCATAGTTAGTTTGCAACAGGACCAATAGATGGAACTTTTTATTTGAGTCCCAAAGATAAATCGCGGTGTTTCAAACTCAAACTCAAACTCAAAGCATTTATTTCAAATAAACCAATTAAAGGCACTTTTGAATTGTCAAGGTCGGTGAGGTAGAAAGATGAAGCTAGTTGCCCATTCCAAAGCGTAGGTACCTATGGAGAAGAACGGGCAAGAAACTCCATGGACACTCTTTTAAAATCATGATATTATTACAAACAGTTGGTTACATCATTATGTTGAAATTGTCAATGTGAGAACGATGTAAAAAGACGTGCACATTAAAAGCGTCCGTAATTAAAACAAAAATAAATTAACAATTTAGAAATTAAAATAAGCCGTGGGAGCTAAGAGATGACCAGTCCCTACTGGCGGCGCCCGTTCACGAACATGACGTATGGATCAGCACCATTCAGCTCAACCATTTTGAAGGGAACTTAATGATCCAACACACACGCCACCACCAGCGAGACATTTGAGTGAGCATGACATACTCTCAGCTGCCACGGCACATTCAAGTCAATGAAAGACGTACCCTGTAAATGTTAGCTATATAGTAAGGACATAGTGCTCACACGTATGCTATGCAATTATACAATACTAAAAGGTTGAATCTATACAATGCAAATGTATCTAGCTTTTACAGTCTTCAGCAGCTCCAACAATGTTTACAAATGCTATTCAATTTAGTTTAAGGTACCTTGTGGAGCAGGACAAGCAACGTTTAGCCAAGCATTTTTGTCAGCGATGTAATCCCCCAACTTATAATAAGCATGGCTGCATAGTGTGCGTTTTATACAAGATTTAAATTTCGTTTCATTCAATTGGAGTATGTGGGGAGGTATTTTATTGTAACATTTTAAACAGTACCCCATGAAGGATGAATCTACTTTAGCCAGTCTGAAGCCTGGTTGAACTAATTGGTCCCTATTTCTAGTCCTAATGGTGTGTCTTTCACCTTTTTTACTGAAAAGATTTAGATTTTTCCTGACGTACATGATGTTCTCATAGATATATTGACAAGGTACCGTCATGATATTAATAACTTTGAACAGTTCTCTTAGAGAATCCCGCCTACGGAGGCCATATATTGCTCTAATGGCTCTTTTCTGCAGAATAAAAATAGACTCGATATCTGCAGCCCGTCCCCATAGTAAAATACCGTAAGACATGATACTATGAAAGTAACTGAAATAGACTAGCCTCGCGGTTTCTACATTTGTGAATTGACGGATTTTTCTCACAGCATAAGCTGCTGAACTTAGCCGTCCTGCAAGAGCTGTTAAATGAGGACTCCACTGTAGCCTTGAGTCGAGCGTGATCCCTAGGAAAACAGTTTGATCGACGAATTCTAGTTTCTCTTTATTCAATACTATGTCACAGTCAGTACTTTTGACATTTGGTAAAGCAAATCTTATGCATTTCGTTTCTCCGCCGATTACATAAAGCACCCGTGTCATAAGGTTCTGATTAGAGGTGGGTCATTGACGGTTTTTTGGTTAATGTAATTTAACTGTTAATCATCAGTGGTTAACAGGTCAAAAGCTGCTGTTAAATTGTTCACAGATTCTGAATGTGTGTTGCGTTTAGCATAGGGATGTGAGATTAATAGAAAAGAATGGATTAAATAAAAATCGATTTTTCTTTATTCAATATTAATCGATTTAACAAAAAACGATTTTAATAAAAATAAATAATCGATTTCTGCGAAAAAATCGACTTTTTCTATTATTTAAAAATTACATGCTTTTCATATTCCAATAATAAACCTAAGAAATTCATATTAACAATTGATTAAATTAAAAATGAAATAAAATGATATTATGAATAAAAAATATGCAATTCAAAACTAAAAAGAAAAGCGAATGTTCCCTTAAACTTTCAAGGTAAGGAATAAGGAAACTAAATATCATTATTGATACAAATTTTCAGTACCATTAAACGTTTTAAAATAAAAATTAAATGATGAGCATCCCAACAAAATGACAACCTAATTGTCTCAAAAACTAAAACATACATAACAATTTTTTTTTAATGCCATAAATGTCCAGTATTATTTTACATTTGACTGGTTTTAAAATAAAATACTTAAAACGATAATAAAAAAAACTAAACGACTACGTTGTGGTCTCAAAACCAAATATAAAACAAATCTGTCGTTAATCTTTAAGTTTAGACCCGAGTTCATCAACTACAACATAACCATTGATTACGTAACCGTACGGTTAGCAATAACCAGTTGTTTAAACAAACTGCGTTTTTGTCGAGTTTATCATTCAATTGTAACCAACAGTTAAATAACCGAACGTTTTTGAATGAGTGACTCAGAAATGACCGAATGATCGAATGGTTTAACATTATTTTGTGAATGTTGAATGTCAACGTCAATTAATTTTCATTGTCAAAATGTCAAACTTTGTGATCAAACAAACTCAATTCCTAAGATTTTCGTCGTGTCTTGTTATTTTTAGTGAATATGGAAGATAAACGCAAACGTACTGTAAATTTCACCAGCGACGAAAAATCTGTACTTACGGAACTCGTGATAAAGTATAGAGATTTAATTGAAAATAACAAATCGGACGCTACAACAAACACCGAAAAATACACAAAGATAATTAAATAATAGGTCTTTACCTATGAAATTGCCGTTTTGTATGAAAAAATTTAAACGATTTTTTTTCATGTATTTTTTATTTGTATTAATCGAAGTAATCACCCATGCAATCAATGCATCTTTGCCATCGCAGTGGCAGTTTATTGATGCCCTTCTTAAAGAAATCAGCTGGACGGGAGGCAACGAATTCTTCAAAGGCATTTTGTACTGCCTCTCGGGTATTGAATTTTTTTCCCGCCAAGAAGTTATCCAAATTCTGGAAAAAGTAGTAGTCTGTAGGCGCAAGGTCTGGTGAGTAGGGCGGATGACGGAGAGCTTCCAACCCCAGTTCTTGCAACTTGGAGACCGTCTGCTGTGCAGTATGAGGTCGCGCGTTGTCGTGCAGGAGCAGCGGAGACGAGCGATTGACCAATGCTGGTTGGAGATGTGCCAGCTTCTCCATCACTGTGTTCAGTTCTTCACAGTACACATCTGCAGTAATGCTCACCCCGTTTGGTAAGAAGCTGTGATGAATCACACCGGCGCTAGACCACCAAACAGTGACCATCACTTTTCTAGGGGTAAGTTTTCGTTTAGGGCATTGTTTAGGTGCTGAACCAGGATCCAACCAACTTGCTGAGCGCTTGCGGTTATCAAACAGAATCCATTTTTCATCGCAGGTAACAATGCGGTTCAAAATTCCTTCATTTGTGTGTCTGTTGAGCAGTGCAAGGCACGTCTCGACGCGTACTTCGCGCTGACGATCATTGAGTTCGTGGGGCACCCATTTGTCAAGCTTTTTTACCTTGCCAATTTGACGCAAATGGACTAATATTGTTTTGACGCTAACGTCGAAAGCTGCTGCTAATTCAGCCGTAGATTGTGTATCATCAGCTTCCACAATCGCCTTTAATTCGTCATTGTCGACCAAAGTCTTCGGACGACCGCGAGGTTCATTTTTCAGGTCGAAATTTCCAGAACGGAAGCGAGCAAACCAATAACAGGTGGTGCGTTGGTTTGTAGTGTTAGCTCCGTAAACGTCGTTGATGTTGCGTGCCGCTTGTGCCGCGTTGCTGCCACGACGGTACTCATATTCCATAATTACTCGAATTTTTAACGTATCCATGATGACGAAAAAGATTGAAATGCGATGAAAATGTAACACTAATCAATAAACAAATGACTACTTTTGGAAAAAAAAATCCATGTTTTTAAAATAAAATTAATTTGTAATTAGAATTCTTACCCAAACAAAAATTATTTTGATTTGAAATGGCCAGTACTGCAAAACGGCAATTTCATAGGTAAAGACCTAATAGTATAAATAGCCTTCTCACTGTAAAACACACCTGTTGCTTGGATTTTCCAACTTCCTTTCAACTAAATCAAGTAATTCTAAAGCATTACGTTTGGATAAACGAAACCTTGTACGGAATGCTTTCTCGTCATATTCCTCGAAATAATTGCACCGTACTTGGATTAAACGAAGAGTGCGCAAAATTCTTTCTATGTTTTCAAAATTATCTAACACATTGTTGTCTTCAAAGATATAATTCAAAGTGTCTTGCATTTTTATTTTGTAAATAAAACGTGATTCACAATGCAAATCTTCACACCAGGAAGCATTAACCAACGGTTAAACTGAATGGGCTAGTTCGTTTAAGTTAATCGCTCCGTTACAGCACTCTTGGTGAACAGCAAAATATTGTTAAAAAGCCGGGGTATGGCTTAAACAGATGTTTTAAATTTAACCATGTGTAGGTGAACTCGGGTGTAAACAATCATAAGACGAAAAATAATTACTGACATAAATTTTTAGCCTCGTTTTACGTAAGACTAGTATTAAAATAAAATGAAACGATAAGTAAAAAAGCTACTTAAACGTTAACGTATTGTCACAAAATTCATAAAATTTAAACTTACTTCAAGTTTTTTATCCGTCGCATGGATGGCGCTGTTTATGAAAATCGATTTAAACGAGTAATTTATATAATTGATTTATAAAAAACCGATTAATATTACTATAAACATCGATTATAAAAAATTGATTATAAGAAAATAATAATCGATTTAAATAAAAATCGATTATTAAGATAATCGAAAAGTATTTGTATTTGATTTTCTGTTAATTGCGCAGTGAAGTAAGTTTCCTGACGACATTATAACTTAACTTTCAGCAAACATAACATATAGCTAACCTAACCTATGATCGCTCCCCCCCCCAGTGGGTTTCCCGCATTGTCGTTGCGGGGGAGCTCAGTAGCCGTGGTCCGCTCCCACAGTGAAGCAAAGAAGAACCCCAAGGTGGGGCCTCTTGTCAGGGCTTTTGTCTCTAAGCTGACGACGTAGCGGCCAAAAAGTAGGTTGCGGTGAGGTGCACCGTAACTGAGGCGGGCCGCGACGTCGAATGGGAAGCATCGCGGCTGAGAGTAGCGCTCTTCCCTTCCGTAGCCTGGACGGGGCCGCCACCGTTTGATGGCGGACGCGGTGGGGCCGCAAGGGAAGAGGAGTATCGGTATAGCGTTGGCCGCTCTCCCTATCCCCTGCGGCCGAGAAGTGGTAGGCGGCGGGGCCACTGCGCTGACCCGTCGCAGGGGGACCAAGGGTGTCAGGGTAGTCACGGCGTGCCATGTGTCCTGGTGCGCCGCCCTGGTGGGGTCCGCAAGGGCCGATGCCTGCCAGGGGTGTGGGTTGTTCGAAAGAGATACCGTCGCCCCTGGCACACAGGCAACTGAGGGAACACGGGTGGGTTTTAGTCAGTAAAAATTTGTCACGCCCTCCTGCTCCATCCAGAGTGGGAGAAGTTATTTGATGAATTCCCAACCTCAAAAAAAAAAAAGAACCCATGATCGCTGCTTGTCACACTGACGCGCTGCCACAGGCGATTTAACCGTTGGGCCATTGCCACTCTGCTGGGGCTAACCTAACCTAACCCTATTTTAAATTTAATTGTTTTTACTTTGAAATTACAACATTCCTTTATAACATTTAATGTTTTCTCTTTAGTGCGTTAATCGTTCTACTGGTGTTTTTATTGAGTTTATAAGTTCCAGGATTTACAGTAGTTCTGCAAATTCATGTTATTAAGAAGCTGATCTAGTAAAATGGCTTAAAAAAATAAAGTTTAAAAAAAAAATGGGATTAAGGCAATTAGTTAATTTATTATTCATAGTCGAGATACCGAAATTGTATAAAAACATCAATCTAGATTCTTGAATCTAGAAGGCAAAATTGACAGTGATATTTCTAATCTTGATTAGGAATGTCACTGTCAATTTTGCCTTCAGATAATTTGTAGCGATATTCATCCATGCATAAACTCACGCCTTCCCATGGGTAGGCAGAAACTACATAACGCCACCTGTAACGATCCCTAAATACTCCTTTCGCCTCGTTTACGTTCAAACATCATTTAAATGACATTCATAATTGATTAATATCTCTTTTTATAAGGTATTTACAGGCGTGATGTTATACGCGCCTGTGTCCGCCGAGAGGATAGGCAGAGATGTCCTGGCTGGGGTACTTGTTTGGCTAAGGTTTTCCACACATGCGTGAAGTGTGCTAAATATAGGATGAAGAGTTTATTTGTTAATTTTTACAAAGATGACCTTCCAACTTTAGCATAATTGTTTTATTTTTAACTATCTTAACAAACAGTTTATTTGGACGGTGGGCCACAAATTACGTAGATACGTGTATCGTGGGGACCCTAAATCGTGCTCGTATTGCTTGTAGCTTTCGTGCTGTTATAACCCCTATTACAAGGCAATAAAGTCGACATCTGCACTCTACAGTTAAAGTGTCATTTTTCATTAGAATGCCGATGCTGAATTGCAATTACCGCACACTAGCGGAATATTAATATTAAGTTAATCAGTTAGATCCTAGACGCCGTCGCGAAAACCATTCGAAAAACATTCGGAAACTTATCCCGTGAGATTATAGAAAGTCATCATTTGTGTGTAATTTTTAGTAAAACAATAATAAAAAGGGTGTAATTGTGGACTTTTGGTGAATAAAGTGGTATCGGTAGAAAATAGTTTTTTTTTTTAAAGACATACGGGGTCGGCCTTATAACAGTGCGTACCTACCCGTCAAAAGTTTACTGACAAAATAAACAAGATGTCACTCCACGGGTGGGTTTTAGTGAGTAAAAGTCTGACACGCCCTCTTGCTCCACCCAGAGCGGGAGAAGCTATTTGATGAATTCCCACTCAAAAAAAAAAAAAAAAACCAGTCGATGCAGTCTGACGGAAGCTAGTAAATCCTACTAAAGTACTATCCTACTAAAGTAGGATTTAGTTTACGCAATTAAGGCTGCAGCTTATAGCTTTAATATTCGAAGTTAGCAACAATTAAACGTGAGTGATAAGCGTATAAAACAATGGGGTTTCGAGTGCTACTAGAGTAGCCAGCGTTTAAATTGTCATACGTTTTTGCAATTTGCAGATCAGAGCCAGGTTTTACGTTGAAAACTTTTTCAGTGAACAAATAGGATTGTGCTGATGATTTTAGTGATTGTAATTCTGTGAATAAATATCTAGTAAATAAATTGTAACAGTCGCAAATAATATTTTGTTCAACATAATGTAATCACAACACCTGTAAATTGCAAAAAACTTAAGATTCGAATTTCATGGCCATCTTCGCGCTTCCCCCTTAAGTTAATTGCCGTTCTGTTGCGTCGATAAAGCTAAGACGGCGTGTAGGTAGCAAAGGTAACCACTGAGTCAAGATAGAGCTTTCTCAGCATCCTGTGTGTCCAATGCATTAGTTATAGGTACGAATGAGTTATAGAAAAGACTTCTCTTGCGCATAGCCGCGTGTTTTCTAACGGCCTTATTCATACAAGTTATCCAACATCTAAACAGTTGCTAAAACAAATCAATCATTTATTTTGTTAAACATAGGTATGGTTACAGTTAGTTTTTTCTAAAATATATGCACTATGTTTTGCCATTAAATGGCGTACAAAATTTACACAAACAAACAATTATAATTCGTAGGTGGCATGCCAATACATAACAAAAAAATCAATTTAAAAATATGTCAGGTAGGTAAACAGGTCATTACAACACTAAAGTGTGGTTTCTCTATGAAAAACCAGACTTTAGCAAGTGTTTAGATGTTCGATAACTTTTATGAATAAGGCCGTTAGGGTTTAACTAAGAAAATATATGTCACCACTGAAAGCCGCATTTGCTAAATACTGAGTAGACAGATAATTCGACACGTTTAAAAATGCTTACTTCTTGTAATGCATGAAACAACGGTATCCGCTAATTGATACACACTGTAAAGAAAATCATAGGTCAGTATTTAGGTTTTAAAAAATAAAAAAAATCTGATAATTATATTTACGTGTCCACGCATACTGCATGCGCCTCACAACAAAAGCCCGATGATTGATAAGCCATTTTAAATTAAATATCCTACACCATTTTAGTCTTTAAACGGTTTAAATGTTTAAATGTTTTTTAACATTTTAAATGTTTTAAATGTTTAACGGTTTAAATGTTTTTCAATTCACTTTCCACACACTAATAAGTTGTATGTTCACCAAGAGTTTGGTAAGTATAGTTTTAAACGTTTTTACGGTTATTTTTTACACTTTATGTGGCGATTTTTAATACTTAATGTTCACCAAAAGTTTTGTGAATTGTGTTTTAAAATTTTCCCGTAGTTTTTCAACTCTTTCCTGCATTTTATTGCCTATTAATTAATGTCGAAATAAAATTATAAGCAATTAAGAAATTAATTGTAAAATTTATGTTTTAACAGAATAAAAGGAAATAAACTATTAAAGTTGTGTGTGTTTAAAAAAATCACTTTTTCAAATGTTTTCGATTTTAAAAGAGTTTAAATTCACGGTTAAAGTCACTTTGATTTATTTGAAAAATCGAGGGTTTGAAATATTTTCCGAAATCCGGACCTCCGGTGCACTTTTGGTCTCTCGTGAAGGCGGAGAGGAAGTGAGGAGCAGCGGCCGACACGTAGGGCGCTTACTGCGATCTACTGACGACTGAGGGTGCAATACTGTGCTGGCCGCAGCATTCAGCGGAGGTGTAAAGGTCTCTATTGGATCCATGCTAGCTCAAGGACATTGTCGGTACCACCTATTGAATAGAGTCCTTCTGGAGAAAATGCGTTTTACTTTCGGTTTATAAGACTTTAATAATTTACTTAATATTTTATTTTTATTTTTGTTTTCATTTCTATAATAATATAATTGTCGATTTGGGACATTTACTATTGGATTGATGCTAACTCAAGAACATTTTTGTCAGTCTATTGTATAGAGCCTATCTTCGTTCTAGGGAAAATATACTTTACTTACGGTTTAAGCTTATGACTTTTTTTTTTATTGGCATTCATTTCTTAACTGGCGAATAGTGAATAACACCTCTGCCTAAACCTCTGTACGGGAATAAAAGGTTCTAAATATTTAGTGACTTTTTATTCAGTATTTTTAAAGCTAATTCACAGTTAAGGGTTCAATTAAGTTAAACGGCGCATGTTACAAAGTTCTAAGAGAAGTTTGAACTTTTGTGCAAGTTTCAACTGGGATCGCGACGTCGTGGGATGGTTCAACAAAAATATTTATTGCAAGCAAATAATATGCATTTACAACGTAGGCGTTCCTTAAAACAACATAGCTATAATTAAAGTTATAATTATAATTTTTGTGTGTGTGTTGCTTCACACACCTGCCGTAAATCTGTTAACTTGATCTGATTGGCAAGTTAATTATATCGGTTACTTCCTACCGCCTAATCGAACCTCCGCATCCTCTGCGTACTTGTTACAAATATAAAATATTCGGCGACACAGCTACCGCTTGCTTGCGGGCGTGCTCTCGTGCGTGTTTGCGTTTTCTTATAGCACCCACATCGCGAAAACTTAGGGCAGGAAGTAACATTCTTGATATAACGTAATATTATAAATACCTACTAATTGGTCCTTACAGTTTAATCGCTACAAAAATGCATTAAAAAAAACTAAATCTCATAAAATAAAGTGGGAAGCGCCAGGGTAGGCCCAGAAATTCAAGTTTTCTTACTTGTTTGCAAGTTGTGTAGGTCAGTGTTAGCTACCTTAGTGCATCATCCGTCATCGCAGGATAGCTACAATTGATTCATTATAATTTCGCGCGCAACAACTTTTTCAATGAACTAAAAACACACCCATAAGATGAAGTAAAATTTAAGAATTGCACACACAATTAGGTACTTTGGTTTAATAATAAGTTTTAGCTAGCCGCATGATTACTTACCGTTGTTTCACTGGAGGCAGTCATTTATTTCAGGATGACTTTCCGACAGCTCCGAACTTGTGTATAGTTTAGGGATTTATCTTGACGAGTATTATTTAGTAAGCCAACATAGTTTGTAAATCATGTCCTTTCGTTCCATACATTCTATATGAGCCATGAACGTAATACCTATGTCATGATCGTAGCCAACAGTGTATAAATGTGGATAAAAAACGGATGTAAATAAACTATTTCAATTTAAGTTGACCTTAACATTCCGTACACAATAGAAAAGTTCAAAGCATAAACTAATTTGACATCTTTCTTAGTGTACATTTAACTGACTCCATCCTTTGTCTGTCAGAAAGAGATGACAATTCTCTGATTTCAGTTTAATTTGTTTGCAATGCCACCGGGGCAGATCTAAACTATAAGCTGTTGATTGTTTTGAATTTATACTCCGTTGTGTTTAGTTTATGCGGGAAGCACAAAACCGGTTGAAGTGCCGATGCTTGGGGAGGCCTATGTCCAGCAGTGGCCGTCATTCGGCTGAAATGATGATGATGATGATGACGTCTGTAAAAGCAGTTGTTTCTCCTTTATTTTTAATTATAAGTAGGTATACCTATAAGTTTACAGTTGTAGTAGCAATTCATATTGATAGGGTAACTTAACTATTATTACAATATCTAAAGGTTAGTTTGAAATTATAATAAAAAACGTCAAATTACATGAATTAATGAGTTCGAAAATTTGGATTTGTATACGTTCTCTACTAATAAGTTTAGAAGATTATTGATAAAATGAATTAGTGACTCAGAGTTTTAGTTCTTTTGATCTTTCATTAATATTTTTTTTAAATAATGTTTTATTTTTCTTTTAAGATCTTTTTGTTACATTTTTCCTTTTAAGTTTCACTTGTGTCCATAATTATGTTTCCTGAACAATGTATTTAAGATGTGACCTGCACTTAAATAAACTCTTTCTCACTTCCTTTTCATTAAGATGTTTGCGTAACTTTTTGTTTTCCCGAATAAAATAAAATAAATTAAAAATATGTATTTATCTCACAAAAATATCTAGTCTATTTTAGTTTTAGGTACTTTTCAACTGTTTATTTTATTTTCAATGTTACAATAAAATTTCGAAAGTCTCTCCGGCGCCGAACGATGACCTACTGAACCCGTATGACCTCGAAACCTTCCAGCCAAGGTCAGACGTTAACAGGAGCTACTGTAAACGTATTTACGGAACACTGCGTTGGTGATATAAGAGAATTGTGAATGTAAATGTATGTAGGTTAGTGGAAGCCTATCTGGACGTCTTTCGGCTGAAATAATGATGATGACGATCATGTAGGTAAAAGCAGACCCTATGGGATTTGGCCAATAATGACAAACTTTCAACCCCACTTAACCTCATTAGGGGATGAATTTCCATAATGTCTCTTTAGTGCTTGCTTTATTTCGGTATTATTGTATGAGACACGATGGAATTAAGCTGTGCGTTGCCTATCGGTGAATTTAAGAGTTTTAGAGAGACACCGTTTGATTTCGGTGGTTTCCAAGAAAGTGGGCGGCCGCTAAATAATGGCCACCGCGGCGGCTGTCATGTAAGTGATGGCAGTGGGGTTTGACTTTATGATGTCAAAAAAGGCTGCTAGACAGCCTACCAAACTATTTTTTTTTTTTAAACTTTCAGTGACGTCATCCGAGGGTGAATGGTCCACGCTATGTAGCGGCCCCAGAAAATTGGAATCTATGGTGACTGATGATGCAGAGCTTTTTCCTCGAAGAAGGTACCTAAGTTTAGGCTGCTAGGTACCTATACACTCGAAAATAATCTAATACTTAGTCGTAAGTTTTATATTCCGTGTTCCGTGTGGTGCCAGATGTAAAAGAATAGCACCATCCCATTTCTTCCCGTGGGTGTCGTAGAAGGCGACTAAGGGACTTACTAGAGAATGGGCAGCAGCGTTCTCGATGCGTTTTACAACCATACTGCGATCGCCAACCCGCCTGCCAAGCGTGGCGATTATGGCAAAACCCCCCTTTTGGGAGAGGCCTCTATGTCCACCACGTCTTTCGGCTGAAATGATGATGATGAAGTTTTATATTTACAATTTCAAAGGAGTTGACCAGAAATTGCCCTCGGGTTCCGGATCAAGTGCAGGGTTACAGTTTTTACACTAAGATTAAAAAAAAATCATGGTTATATTATTCCGATTCAAGGCAAGGTTAAAATGTCTGAAAGAAGTTTGTTAATTGCTTCCGCTTTTCTCATATAGGTATGCACATCCTGATGTTGACGTTCCATTGATCCATAATAACCTACAACAATCCACATGGTCTTCACATGATCTGACCAAGATTATATCTGGACCTTAAAAGAGACTGTGACCTCTGAGTTTGTTTCGCCTTTAATTATCAGAGTAGTCAGATAGGTAACGCTGACTTCATCTAGTTAAAAAAAAATCGAAAGTGAGGTGTAAAAGTGTTTGTACAAACCTATACTCCATAGGTTTAGGTAGTTAAATAAAACAAAACACGTGACTCATAGATGCGAAACCTTTTATTTCAAATATTAAAATCAAATTATTTATAAGCTCTATTCTGAATCTGAATCAGAATCTGATGAACTATTTGTCACATTAATAATAAATCGTTCCATTGTATCATCAATTATTTTGTTAGCTTTATTAACACAATTTAACAAAATCGAAACGCATTCGCAAAATCGTAAATGTAACCCACATTTACGATTTTGCGAACGCGTTTCGATTTTGTTAAATTTGAGAGCGCTGTCAAAGGCTAACCGACTAAACGTAATACCCGCCACATAAATAAGCCATACTACATCACAGTTGTACTTTTTAATTTAGCAATTCGTTGTATTTTCTAAATAGTTTAGGGAACCTGTCTTTTTGGGCTCTTTACAATAGTCAGATTACATAATATTATATTATTATAATAAATCTAACTAAAATAATGTGCTCAAATAGTTACATCTGGGAAGGGTAGTTAAAGAATAAATGATAAAGTTTAATATACATTAATAAAAGACGAAACTATCGTATACATCAAAAAAACACAATAAATGGAAGCATGGTACCGGTACTCACATTTGTAAAATTTTAAACAAAATGCTTCTAAATTATACAAAACTATAGTTTGCAATGTATTTGAGATATTAATAACATTTGATTTCCTAAAAGAAAGAATAACATTTAATTTATATTGAAGTATTCAATAAAATAACACTTGGATCAGTAAAAATAAAAACATATTCGTAATGTTACTAAAATTATAATAATAGGAACAAAAATGTTCGTAATGTCAGAAAAAATAAAAAAGGGAAGCATCTCTTCCAAATATGAAATTTTATACTAGTAAGCCCAGGTGGCTGTGGAGCCAGACCATCATTAAGCCAAGCATTTTTATCTACGTCTAGCTGACCCGGCAAACTTAGTATCGCCGATAAAAGATTTCTGAACTTTTTGTGAGATTAACAAAGGTCAATATTTTTTATATTATAGATTTTCTTTATATTTTCTCACCATTTAAACCTTCCCTGGACTGCCACAAACAAAACCAATATTAGCCAAATCGGTCCAGCCGTTCTCGAGTTTTAGCGAGACAAACGAATAGCAATTCATTTTTATACCAGACAACCTAGCTTATTGCCCCGTACCCGCTTGACGATGAGTTTCGGGACACCCTGTATATAGAAGATATAATCATCCAACTTATAATATGTTTGTTTACATAGTGTGCGTTTAATCCATGATTTAAATTTATTTCATTTAGTTCAAGAATATCGACTGGTATTTTTAAGCGACTTCAAAAAGGAGGAGGTTCTCACTTCGTCGGAACCTTTTTTTATGTATGTTCCCCGATTACTCGAAGATGGCTGGACCAATTTGGATTTTTTTTTTGTTTGAAAGGGTATACTTCCCAGGTGGTCCCATGATCATCAAGTCAGCATCTGATGATGGGATCCTGGAGTAATAGAGAGAACTCTTCAAATTTTATAGGCACACGAAGCGATTTAGGTATTTTTTGGAAGAGTACTTTCTCGGAGTGGTCTCATTTCAATTTGGTGAAGATCTGATGAAGAACTTTGGAGATAGGCAACGATAAATGATAGCAAATGGATTGGGATTGCTGAAATCTCATGTCTGTCTATTGCTTACACTAGTTCATAACATAACATCACGCTGGTATGCTGTGAAGGGAAAAAGTGAAAAAAAAAACTTTTTCCAAAAAAAAAAAACAACCGACTTCCAAAAAAACTCTACAAAGTGAAAAATTACTTTAATTTCGGAAGGCGGTGACAAAAAATTAAAATACAGCTCCAAAGACACCGACTTCCGAAATTAAAGTAATTTTTCACTTTGTAGTGTTTTTTTGGAAGTCGGTTGTTTTTTTTATTACAACAAAAACTTGTTTATGGAATCAATAAATTCATGCGATAGTACATACTAATTATTACATTTTATAACTTTAATGTTAAAAAAAGCTTTCACAAATCCGACATACGTTTTTTCGAGTTTTCAGTAATTTACTTCTCGACTTTTCACTGAACGACAAATTAATGACTTAATTTGTCGTCCAATAATGCTATACTAGATAAAACTTAAAAGAAATCCAGGAAAAAACCCAAGTGGATGTTAAAATATAGTTTCCAAATTAACACAAAGCGTGGGTGACCGTGACACGTGTAACTTCTACGAATATAATTTTTTAGGGTTCCGTACCTGTTAAGGAAAAAACAGTACCCTTATAGAATCACTTTGTTGTCTGTCTATCTGCCAAGACCCTTTTTCTCAGAAACGCGTGGAGGTATTAAGCTAAATTCATATCAAATACTCAGGTCTGCTGTCTGCTGTGGAAAAACTTCTAAGCCAACGCAATCAAAAGATATTGCCGTTTATGCCGCAAATTTTCGACACTCGCAAGGGAATCAAAACCTACGAAGCAATGTCTTATAGCAGAGATAAAGAAAAACTTTTAAGTTACATCATAAATAATAAAAATATTTTTAATAGTTTTAAACTTACTACCTCTTTCCTCATGAACTCGTAGAGGTATCACATTGAAATTCATATGAAATACTCAAGTCTATAATACTTTTAAGCTGTAACAAAATCAAACTTCTATGTCAACGCAATCAAAAGAAACAGCAATTTAAGCCGCATATTTTGAAACTTGCAACTACTCGCAAGCGAATCAAAACCTAAAGGCTACTTCCCGTTGACATAGAATCTTGAAATTTGATAAGAAGCAATAGCTTACAGCACAGGTAACAGAAAAATTCAGAAAACCCTAAAAATTTTAGGTAGTTATACCACCAAAAAAATTGTGATTATTAACATAATTGTAATTACCGCAATAAAATATAGGATTACTGAAACGATAAAGAGACCTTTGTCTTAAATTTACGCTCCTCCAGCTTTCCACATTGTAAGGTTATGGATTTCATTTAGCAATAAAAATACCATAATTTTTACTTATATACCTACAGGTTTGTACGGAACCCTCGGTGCGCGAGTCAGACTCGCACTTGGCCGGTTTCTCTAATTATAATTATTTAGTTATTACGTTCGCCTTTAACGCGGACAGGTCACAAGGATATTAGTTTTTTTTCAAACGGTGATTTATTACACGCGCTCACAATATACGGCCAATAAAGTAGCTACAGTATGCCGCACAACAGTTGTAGCAGAACCAGTATAAGCTGACTTTTCATTTTATAGAAACTGTGTACTACGGTAGCACAGCTTGAGGTAAAAGAGTTAAACACGACGCGCGGTCGACTGTACCTACCTACTGGCGCAGGTGCCCATTCACAAAGTCATGTCAATCGAATACTTTTAAACGAGCAATTCTTGTATATATGTATACAGGGTGTGGCGTAAGTAGTGGTCCACCATTCAGGATTCGATGAACCAGATAATTAACTATAACAATTAATTTTTTTTAACCGTTTTTACCCAAGGGTTCCGAAAATATTTCCTTTTTGTTTTTTATTTACGAAAGATCTACCTTTTATTACAAATTTGTTTGTAGTTTCAACAAAAACCATTATTTTTTCATTTTGATTTCTGTTAATTACTGCTGAATACTAGAGCTATCATGATAAATTATGATTTTTTATGTAAATTCACCTCTTTTGAAGAAAAAGTTAGTTCTTTTCTAATTTTAACCCGAATTTTTAACATACCATCCAAGTTCAAAGGCGATTTTTGTAAAAAAAACGTACTACACTGTCAGTGCCCATTTATTTAATAATATGCTTACTAAATACCTATTTCAAAATGGTATCACTCTATCAAATCCTATAATTTAACAAAAAGATATTCAATTTTAATTGAAGCAAAGAAGATTTTCATTAAACTACTTTTTTAAACTTTATTGCGTAAATACTATTACAAAACGTATTAAAACTTAAAAAAACTGATACAATGTAACTTTTTACATTTCAAATGTGATTTGTTTTTAAGCACAAACATGTCAGGTAAAAAAACCCTTGAAAACAAAAACCCGTTGAAGCTCTCGCAGTCGAGTTACGCACAATAGGAGTGATAAGGAAAAGATATGGTAGGGTATTGCTATCTCCTTCATTACTAACGTTGAAATCTCCAGATATCTCGAAATGATTTAGTACGATCTCGTCACTCGTGTCGTGCGTCGTATGCGTTTTGTTTTTATTCTGCCTGTGTTTACCTCCGCCATTTCTTTACCCCTGCCTGACCCCGGACTCTGTTTAATTTGCCTACTGATTGGACTTGTTGTTTTGGTGATCTCTGCGATATTGGCTACGTGTACTGGTGACTTTGGCTTGCTCAACGATTTGGACAAACGTGCAGTGCAGTGACAATTAAAAAATGTCTCGGTACACACCGCGCGAATATGCTGACATGCATTTTATTTATGGCGAATGCAGAGGTGTCGGCAGAGAAGCAGCTCGACTTTATCGGGAGAGATATCCCGATCGAAGACATCCAGACCACCGAGTTTTTGTAAGAGTGCATAACGCATACACCGAGGGAAGGATACCCGGCACAGGCGTAGGCGGTGCGGGTGAAGGACGACCGCGACGACACAACGATGAAGAGGTTATGAATTTAGTTGCAGAAGATCCTTCAACATCGGTCCGTGTACATCGGATACTCAAAAGACATGAACTGTACCCATACCACTATCAAAGGGTGCAGTCATTGCTACCAAGAGATTATCAATTGAGAGTAACATTTTGTAGAGTAATGCTACGCAGAATAAGAGAAGACCCGCAGTTTTTTAATAAAATATTATGGAGCGACGAGTCATCCTGCAAAAAAGATGGATATTTAAATCTACACAATTTGCATTACTGGCAGCTAGAAAACCCGCATCTCATAAGGCAAGACAGATCACAGTACCAATTTAAAATAAACCTTTGGACCGGAATCATTAACGGACACATAATCGGTCCACACGAGCTGCCAGAAACATTAAATGCAGAAAGATATTTAAGTTTTTTGCGAATCGACTTGCCCTTGCTTCTGGAAGGTGTCGTTCCTGAAGTCCAAGAAGACATGTGGCTGCAGAACGATGGCTGTCACGCTCACTATGCTGTTAGAGTACGAGAACACCTTGATACAGCGTATCCAAATAGGTGGATTGGGCGCTTAGGTCCAATATTGTGGCCACCACGCTCGCCAGATCTAAATCCCCTAGATTTCTTTTATTGGGGTTGCCTAAAAGAAAAAGTCTATAGCAAAGAAATCAGGGAAAGCGGGTTTGCCCGACGACTAAAACGGTCGTTTATTAGACGTTGCAGAGCGTGTTTAGCTGCGAATGGGGGCCATTTTGAACATTTCGTTTAATTTTAATGATTGCAATCATGACAAAGATTAATAATAAATGATAAATTATGTCATTTGTTTTTTTTTATTCTTTGTTCAAATACCTAAAGTAACAAGTTAGGTCTAGATAACTCTGCAATAGTAGTTTTTTTTTAACAAATTGGCACTGACACTGTAGTGCATTTTTTTGCAAATATCGTAAGTATTAACGCAATAAAGTTTAAAAAAGTAGTTTAATGAAAATCTTCTTTGCTTCAATTAAAATTGAATATCTTTTTGTTAAATAATAGTATCTGTTATAGTGATACCATTTTGAAATCGGTATTTAGTAAGCATATTATTAAATAAATGGGCACTGACAGTGTAGTAAGTTTTTTTTTACAAAAATCGCCTTTGAACTTGGATGGTATGTTAAAAATTCGGGTTAAAATTAGAAAAGAACTAACTTTTTCTTCAAAAGAGGTGAATTTACATAAAAAATCATAATTTATCGTGATAGCTCTAGTATTCAGCAGTAATTAACAGAAATCAAAATGAAAAAATAATGGTTTTTGTTGAAACTACAAACAAATTTGTAATAAAAGGTAGAAATTTCGTAAATAAAAGACAAAAAGGTAATATTTTCGGAACCCTTGGGTAAAAATGGTAAAAAAAATTAATTGTTATAGTTAATTATCTGGTTCATCGAATCCTGAACGGTGGACCACTACTTACGCCACACCCTGTATATATAATCTGAATCTCGGAAACAGTTCCAACGATTTTCATGAAACTTAGTATGCAGGGGGTTTGGGGGCGATAAATCGATCTAGCTAGGTTTCATTTTTAGAAAAACATCAAACCAAAAATAAAACCTAGCAAAGCTCGGTGCCTAATACCAGATATTTAGTACTAATGCAACAACACGTCGAAGGCAAACTACTTAGTTATTTTTATACACGTGTTACATATTAATATTTTAAAACTGAATAGCTTTTATTATGTGAGTATTTTGATATTAATTTCTGGAACTGGTTTTAAAAATGCATTTTGCAAACAGCTTGCTTTAAAATGTCATTCCTAGTTTCGGGGCGTTGGTAACCTTTGACCTTGAAAACGTTGGTGCCCAGCAATTTGGCCAAAAGATTTTTACTTACATTATTGATAGCCAAAAAGCTGCAAACTACTCTACTCTACATAATTAAATAGAAATATTGCGTTCTTAGAAAATAACGTTATTTTTTCACACTTGACCTCTAAAAATGCTGGGTTAAATAAATTATTGTTACAATGTTATTTGTAGTAGCTGCGAATTTGGATCAATGCGATGTCTGAAATTAACTTATAGCTTGGATTTAATAACTGTGCAATTCCACGTTCGTATAAATCGGTAATCGCCTTTCCAAAGGTAGGTTTTTATGAAGTGTACCTACTTCCACGCTTCCTTTCCTGTTATCTTTTAGTGGGTATTTTCGGTAAGTAGGTACTTTTAATAGTTATTTGGAAAATACTTAGATTGGCTTGCATTATTTATTTTAGCGTGTTAGATTGATGGTACCATCCTTACAATCCTTATGTCAGCCGAAAAAATTTAAATCCCTACCTGATTCAAACTGAAGTGGGTATGTTTTGTATAATTAAAATCATTACGTACCAAGCCACTCAGAAAGTATTGCGAAATAATGTTTTTTCACTTCTCATGCTCTAAAAAGACACCAATATAGCCCTACGAAGCGAGCGGAGTAAAAAGTAATTAGTTTTTTAATTTCCTTCATGTGACATAGACAAACTCAATCAGCCAGTAAATATACTATTATCTGTGGAGTGTGGACCATCTTCATTGCGAAAATGTTGAGAGTTATAGTTCCATGGTTTTTGCCAAGGTGGCGCCATGTGTTTTAAATTGTTAATCTGTGACTGGTTTAGAAGAAAAAACTGACCACGAAAATTTCAGAATTTTTGTCGAGTGTAAATTTGTTCGGCTTTAAATAAATTTATTAAGAATGTCCAGTGACAGTTGTGGTATATTATGTTTCTTGGTGAAGAGTTTGACGTCGAGCAAAGAGCAAAAGACATACCTAATAGATATTGTGATTTTTATTTTATTAAGTAATATTTATTAAGTAAGTACATGTTTTTGTACTAAATTGACTATTTTTCTCGCACTCAGACTAAACGCCAACTTAATATACCCTCGGTTTCATTGAACCACCTCTGGTATATTATGGCTTCGTTTAGTCCCTCGTTATAAAATATACTATTATGTATGAGAGACTGGCCAGTTATAATCTATTTTGAAAATATGATTATTTGTAAGTAAAAATAGGTACGTTCCAATTTCAAATTTTCCCTCCACATTGTTTGCGAGCTAATTTAAATTAACGTGTCTCATAAAAAAATGGATCAGCGCCGGGAACATTTTCGCGCTATGATTTTTTACGAATTCAAGTGTCGCCTGAAACCGGACGAATCGTACGATAGACTTCAAATGGCATTCATGGATGCAGGCCTTTCTAAGGCAACCGTGTATCGTTAGTATAACGAAGTCAAGCGCGGTTGATTAACTTTGGGGGACGAAAAAAGAAGTGGTCGCCCTTTGACGGCTGTTACGGAAGAAACCGTGCTAGCAGTGAAAAATTTAATCCATATCAATAGGCGAGTTACGTATCAAGAGATTCAGCACATACTGCAGGTTGAATCGGAAAGCCTTCACACAATTCTACATGTGCATCTTCGCGTGAGGAGGATAGTTTCACGCTGGGCGCCCCACATCCTCACCGATGCTCAGAAGCAGGCTCGGGTGGAATGGTGCCGTGATATGATGAACAAATTTGAAACAGGCTCGTCTCGGCGTGTTTACGACATCATTACAGGTGATGAGTCTTGGATTTATCAATACGATCCAGGAACAAAGCGCCATTCGATTTTGTTTTGGATTCAGTTCGGGTGTTTCAAAACGAATCAACGCCTACCAAAGTGAAGCAATCTAGAAGCGGCGGGAATATTTTGATTACGAGCTTTTTCAATTTGACTGGCTCTTGGTGTCAATATCTTTACGGAACCAAAGAAGCATCAACGCTGAATGGTATACTACCAAATGCTTGGCAGAAGTTTTCTCGTTTATGAGCAACAAGCAACCAAACATAGGGCTCCGCGGGCTACTGCCCCATCACGACAACGCGCCTTCACACACCGCGCTCAAAATGAGGGACTTCCTCACCCTCCTTACAGCCCTGACCTAGCACCGTGTGACTTATTTTTAATCACGAAAATAAAAAATCAGCTCAAAGGGATTCAATTTTCGCCGCCGGAAGATGCGCTGTCAGCATTCGAGCAGGCTGTAAACGAGATGTCTGCGGCGGACAGGAAAAAGTGTTTCGAAAACTGGTTCAGACGCATGAAACTTTGTATAGAGGCTAGTGGAGAGTACTTTGAAAAGATTTAATTTAAAAAATTGAACATTTGTTTTACGCAAATCTTTCTGAGTGTCCCACGTAATATCAATGCTGACAAACTGTTTTGTTGTTTTTTTTTGTGCGCAGTTTGAATTAATAGTAATTTTGTACCAATTCAGATACGTACAAACCGTTTTTAATGAAATGACGATTGGCTCCCACCGCAACGTATTTACAGAAATTTCGATAGATAGGTAGATAGAATACTCTTTATTATGTGTGCGATTTAAACAATATATTTAATTAGTTATACATATTTTACAAAGGGTGGGCGCTCATAAAAAAAAAATCATTTATTTGGACCAAAACTTGTACAAATTTTATAAACCTGCCAACTGCGTGACAGTTTCTCGGCAGGTTTAGCGCTCGTTTTAAACATTTGGTATCAACAATTTAATCAAACATATAAGTAGGTCGATACAGTCTTACAGCTAATTTACATATAAGGACGCGCGGTAAGAATACCATGCTTACGGCGGCGGCGCGGGCCGCCGCGCTGTTCCGCCGCCGCCGCCGCTGCTGGCATACACGCCGCCGATGGCTAACACCGCTCATGCTTTTTATTGTTAATAATTGTCACATGTCGCGGTTAATGCATTAAATAGCTCAGTTTTTAATTTACTTTTTAGGGTTCGCTTGCTAATTACACCGTCATCTTTCCTTAGCCAGGCGATATTATTGAACAGCGTAGGGTCAAATACTTATTCGTTCTTTTGACATAGTAATTTTTTACTGGTGCTCACACATATTTACGTTCTCTAACGCTTCTAGAATTGTAAGTGTTTTGCACATGTACTTTGAACTGGCCGTTATAAAACTGCTTTAGAAGCACTAAGTACTTGACCGGGAAGCACCTTACATACAAATAAAAGTTTCTCGTATTTTTCTTTACACTTAAGCTTAATATTTTGGTTAACAAGGTATTTCAGAAAACGAATTTGCAGCGATTTTATACTGTTTAGGTAGGTTTTGAATTTACGGCCATAAGTATTTAACCCATAGTTCAGCAGAGACTCGGCGAGACAAAATAAATCGTACGCGTCGTTTTCCTACTCAACAGCGCCTTCGTGATAAATAACTTACTAACACTGAACTAAGCTTCGTACACACTATGTCCACCTGCTTCTTCCAGTTCATGTTACAGTTTACATAGTTATGTGTTGTTTATGTTATGTTGGTCATGTTATGTTCTGGTTTATATAGTTTTGCGTAGTTTTAACGTGTAAAATGTTTGATTACAATTGTGTAGGTGTTTTCTGTTTTGATCATTCTTTGAGTTTTGTTACAACATAGGTAATTTATGTACTAACGGACTTCCGAGAAACGCGGTCAGAGAGCTTGTTTGTTTTATTTGTATAATTGTTTGGTACATCATTTTCGATGATGCCTCAAATGATTGAATTGATACTGTTCCAGGTTCGGGCAGAGAACAATACGACGTAACTTAGCACAGTGATGTACGTTACTTAGCACATTTGTACTTTGGCTCATACGTATTCCTGTCTCCATCTTGGTCTTGAACTTGTCCTTACAAAGGATTGCGACAGAGACAGGAATAACTAATTAATGTTTACAGATCTCGGTCTTAGTTGTACAAACATTTTTTTTTTTAATATACGTTAAAACTCATCAGCATTATAAAAATCTGTATAAATAAATTAAAAATGTGTTCGTTGGTAAGCGCGTCTTGCTGGAAGAAAAAAACATATAATTTGCCTGAAAAATTGGAAAATTCGGTAAAAATTAAACGTACTTTTTCTATAAGTTATTGTTTGGAGATGACAACGTCTGTTGGCTCAGCCAGTATTCAAAGGGGTCAAATAAAATAAACCCTATTGGACGAGCTTTTTCGGCAGTTAACTGCACGATTGCACCTTCAACATTCATCGATCTAAATTATTTTTATTTCACAGTCTCAGTGGGCTAGTGGATGGAAGTGCGACTGTTGAGCATGGGTCCTGGGTTCGATTCCCAGGTCGGGTAAAGTAGTATTGGGTTTAACTGATACATATTGTTCTAAAGTATATTTGCTGTAAAATAAAACTGTTTCATGAACACATGACGTTTTTCAGCACGGTTTTTATGCGGAAAAATGATGTTTTTTTTGTATTATAAATCTGTGAAACTGCCTGAACTGCTGAGTTTCACATTGTGATAAACCTCGGGCTGTAATTTGCAAATAACTTAACGAATTTTGCTGTTTATCCTGCGTCTTGTAGTTACGAGATTTTGTTTCGTTTCCCGATCTGCAATTTTAGCTACAGCTTTATGGTGTCGTTGCGCTACAGTTACTCAAAGCATGTCTAGGTACCAATGTATTGAAATAATCGATTAAATTAAAAATAGTGATATTATCTAGTTTATATTTGTAACAAACCTTTCAAGTTTGCTCCCTTGTCGCGCCCACGAAAGTCACTATGGGTGAAATGTATTTGTGGGTACTTTTTTTTTTTTTTTGGATGAGAAATCATCAAATAACTTCTCCCGCTCTGGGTGGAGCGGGAGGGCGTGTCAGACTTTTACTGACTAAAACCCACCCGTGTTCCCTCAGTTGCCTGTGTGCCAGTACTTATACAATTCCTGAAATAAAAATGATTTGTTTTTTTTTTTTATTGAACATTTATCGGAAATATTTTGTCGCCTTGCTATCGGCTGTTTTATTATGTAAGTAGTTGCACATTTCAGTTAAAATGGTGCTCTTCACGATTTTTTTGTATATTTATAATAACGATGCCAGGTTGCTTCGCTGGTCTAGCGCGACTGTTGAGCGTAATGGTCTAGGGTTTGGTCCTCGGGTAGGGCAAAGTCTTATTGGGTTTTTTAGTTCAGCCCGATTGATTTTGTGCATGGTGCATCCTGCCCAGTTTACTTGGGAATTAATAATAATAGTTTAATTCATAATTCATTTAATCATTTGTTAACATAGGTACTATAAATAGTTGTTACTTATAAGAAATTAAAAGCGCGCTATGTTATGCCAGAAGGCGTACAAGTATTCATGGATGTCATTGATACTAAAGTTTATAACCTATTTACATTATTCAAACGCATATAATCAAAATTGATTTTCACAAAAAAAAAAAAAAAAAACATCAAATTTAATCGTCAAATATTACCACAAAACAATCATCTTTCACCCATCATTTCACCGAGCCTCAAACAGATTGATAGACGTATGCGCAAACGTCTATCAATCTCAAAATACGTTACAGTCCTATGTCGATGTCAGTAGAGCATTCAGAATAGCGGGCTACGAATTTAAATGCAAAACTATGCGTGTTGACTGAACACCCAACTGTGTTTTCGCGGTTTACAGCTTTTGTTCACTAAACAAACAGTTAGTGTCACACTAACTGTTTGTTTAGTGATTAAATACTAATTTTGTCCTACTTCTGAGTCATGCTTATGATTAACTGAAATTTAAAAAAAACACGTCTCTTATAAATCCCTGAATTCTTACCAATGGGAAGATTAAATAGAAAAGTAATACTGTATGGTTTTTGTCTTTTACACCTGTAATTGGCGCTCAATAGGGTAGGTGATATTGATATTATAATAAACTAGCAGAGCTCCGCGGTTTCCGCGGATACAAAACAAACATGATGTTAACTACTATACGCCAATGTAGTTGTAGAAGACGGCTAGATTTGTAGACCATGCTACGCGATGCTACGGAGTCGTACAAGATGGCGAGATTCGTAGACCGTGCTACGAGAAACTAAGTACTACGCGGAGCTACGCAGTCATAGAGAGTGAATTCCGTAGCCAGTAGTGTATGCTATATCCAGGTATGCAGACTAGTGTAGATGAAATTTTACTTTTTTTTAAAGACATTTCAAAGTAGACAATGATTGAAAATTATTAAAAAAAAATGTAGATCTACTTAACTAACTAAAAAAGACTGTAAACTGAAAATCTAGTGTGATGTAACACTTAAACATGACTAAATAATTAGAAAATTAGTTACATCAAAGTAATAAAAGAAATAATTCAAACTTATATCTATTGTTCTTGAAAATCAACTACATACTCGTAAATATACATAATAATATACAGTCTTTGTTCTACTCTGTCTTGATCGGGTTCCAGTCTAACTAAACGCACCTAAATATTTAAATTTATTGAAGTACAAAAACTACCCGGCTACTAGGGTAATACGATACCCCTCCGTAAGGGAGCTTGTCAGAATAAGATACTAATCCCTTTTAACAAACAAAACTATTCCACTTTTACTCTAAATTATACTGTTTTCATTCATTTAACAACTGTACGGACCGCGCGCTCTATTTACTCTTGGTCGCTTGACCCCTGACCTTGTACAGAGACAGCGCGCGGGATAATCGTCTCTTTGGGAAAGTGGTTTGTTATGATGAGAACAATCCTGATGTGTGTAAGTATCGGTCATTAATTAGCAGTCACCCTATGTGGTTTTAAGCTAAGTTAAGCTACGCATGCCGCGGTTGGTCCGGGGATGGGTGACCATTTTCACATACCAAGACCCCTCCGTGCCTCGAAAAGCACGTTAAGCCGTTAATTCTGGCTGTCCTTTGACAGTCGTTACGGGTCGTCAGAAGCCCGAAAGTCTGACAGCCAATAATTTTTTATGCTCATTTTTTATTCACTTTTTAATAGCACTGAAATACGAATTTAACTCAGATTTACGCAATAAAGCCTACAAAGCTTGTAAAGTGGATTATGCGACATGAACCTATTCCACTTAAGGGTACTCAACTCTCTTAGTTACAGTCAAAATGTCAGACTAGTGTAGATACACACTGAGGTTTTTTTAAAGTATTGCTAACGAATGATACTGATAAAATATGCATGCTAAAATACAACACAAAAACAACCAGTTTTAGACAACCACAGCTTCCACAATAATCTCAAGAAACGGAACAAAACGTAATATCAAATAATATAAAATCATAAATATAAAAAAATAAAAGGAAAAAAAAAGGAATGAATACCAGCTAAAAAAAATTGCTATTAACTTTATCCCACCCACTGGCGCAGTTTGATTTTAAACCAAGTATAAGGCGTTCTACTTCATCTTCAGTGGTATACATTAAGACGAATGAATGTACAGTATTTGTGTCAGTAGATGTGTTTTGAGCATTGTTGTTTATTGCTTGTGTATTTTTTCGCTGAATTTTATCTGCCAAGGAACTGACTAGGTTAATAAAATAACTACTTACTTCATTGAGTGAATTTACAGGAGTAGTTGGTGAGGTAAGTAGTTCTTTTGGAGAATTAGGTTGTTTTGACATGTTGGTGATATTTTTAATGACTTTCCACAGCTTTTTGTCATCCTCTTTTGCTGCTTGAAGTTGGTCTCTCTCGTATGCTCTTTTTAGTTTCCTTATTATGGCAGTGCAGTAGTTTCTGTACCGACTGTAAGTTATTTTTTAAATATCCTTACCTGGATCCAGATTTAATTTTTTATGTAACTTATCCCTATGTCTTACACATCGTAGCAAGCCTTGTGTCATCCAGGGTTTTATTATCTTGTAGCGTTTAGGAATAGTTATTTATTTTGTATTGGTAGCAATTGCTTGTTGGATAGAATTTGTAAAATAATTTAGGCACGAGTTTGGGTCTACAAAACTATTAATGGGGCTGAAGTAAATTTTCGCTAGATCTCGTTGTAGACCGACTTTGTCAGTTTTTATTATCTTAGCAAACGCATGATGTCGTGTTGTCTTCAAATTCATGTTTAATAAAACGGGGGTAGTGATCTGTCAATGTAGTGTGAGGTACAATGACGTTGGTAGCACAGTTGGGTTTGACAAGGGCGTGATCCAGACAAGTATGACTTTTGCTACGAGTAATTAAAGTATGAGCTGGTAAAAGGCCATTTGTGTAGCTGCTAAAGTTAAATAGCGCTCCCCCTGTTGATTATCTTTTCAGGATTAATATCAATATTTATATCTCCCATCACTATGATATCTTCGAAGGTGGAAAGTGTATGCAGAGTGTTATCTAATGATGACAGAATTTGGTCGATGTTTTTAAAGGATGGTGATCGATAGATAGTAAGTATAGCGATACGGTTATCGATTACAGTAACCAAATCATTACAATCCTGCATGACGGGTTCCTCAAAAATTCACTCATCGTATAGATGTAGAATATCCTGGAAGGTTGGGGATTACAGTTTTATTTGAAAGCCAGCATTCTGTCAGTAAAACAACATCTTAATTGAGTTTCAATCTTTCTAAAATAATGTTTGACTCTGACATAATTGCGGTTTACGCTGGGGATGTTCTGTGTAAGAATAATTAGATCCTGCTCCGATGAAGTTAATATTTTATGAAAGTCCTCAATAAAAGCTATTTGTGAGTGAGATATAGAAACTTGATCAATATTTTCTGTTAATTTGTTATTATCATTTAAGTAATATTAAATAGTGAGTTTACATTTGCCATGAAAGGTAGTCTTGGAAGTATTACAGTATTTACGAGACTTACAAGTTGTTATGTTTAGTTTGCTGGGAGGAAGTGTGTGTGTGTGTTATATTTGTAGAGTGTATGACAATTAGTTATTATGGAATGCAATGTAATTCGATAAAAACAAAGATATTGCATTGGTAATTTGCCAAGCCCAAAAGCAATAGTGTAAAAGAATAATATTATTTATTTATTCTTCAGAAAGCTCAAGAAAGGCAAAAAAAAAATCCTGATATAATGTGTGACATATTTTTTCCATCGAATCCACAACATTTACAAAAATAAGTATGTCTTAGCTAAAATTGTTGCCTGTTGTCTTTCGTGTCATTGTTATGTTACGGAGTTTATTAATATTGTTGTAATTGCGTACAGTGTTGAATGTTGGTGTGACACCGGACACGAGTTTCCTGAGAATGTTCTCGTCATTAAATATATGTTACCTATTTGTTTTGCTATTAATAACATGAGTTTTTCTGACTTCTCTTTCAAACAATAATTTCATAAATAATCCAAGCTGAGTACGAGTCTATACCGAACAGCCTGCACCACAGACGACCTCTAAAGTATATCTGAAATTCTTCATCAACGTTTTGGTGCAGTACGAGTATATGTGGATAGATATCCCTTTGTTTCTTTTAGTAGGTAATATTATTTTTCTTTAACCATTTTTTTTTCAGTGTATATTTACGTATTATACAAACTAACAGTCTTAAAATTAATATGTAGATAAGTACATTTAATGTATACAGTCTGTTTGATTGCGAATCGCCGCGCCGGGGGCGACTTTAACCAGGAGTATCTATAGCAACATACCATCGACATCACGAAAATAATACGTCTAAACGGCCTCGATACACCTTATTTGCCGTTTTTTGTTTTAATAGGTCATATTTGTGAATAAGCGAATTATCACATAATGTGAAAGTAACTTGGACAAGTACACATTTGCAAGTACATTGCTGCAGCGAGCTGCAAAAGAAGCATCGACGGACACGTGAAAATGTAGGGTGAGGCGACGCCGGGCACACATAATAGGTCTTTACCTATGAAATTGCCGTTTTGTATGAAAAAATTTAAACGATTTTTTTTCATGTATTTTTTATTTGTATTAATCGAAGTAATCACCCATGCAATCAATGCATCTTTGCCATCGCAGTGGTAGTTTATTGATTCCCTTCTTAAAGAAATCAGCTGGACGGGAGGCAACAAATTCTTCAAAGGCATTTTGTACTGCCTCTCGGGTATTGAATTTTTTTCCCGCCAAGAAGTTATCCAAATTCTGGAAAAAGTAGTAGTCTGTAGGCGCAAGGTCTGGTGAGTAGGGCGGATGACGGAGAGCTTCCAACCCCAGTTCTTGCAACTTGGAGACCGTCTGCTGTGCAGTATGAGGTCGCGCGTTGTCGTGCAGGAGCAGCGGAGACGAGCGATTGACCAATGCTGGTTGGAGATGTGCCAGCTTCTCCAACATTGTGTACAGTTCTTCACAGTACACATCTGCAGTAATGCTCACCCCGTTTGGTAAGAAGCTGTGATGAATCACACCGGCGCTAGACCACCAAACAGTGACCATCACTTTTCTAGGGGTAAGTTTTCGTTTAGGGCATTGTTTAGGTGCTGAACCAGGATCCAACCAACTTGCTGAGCGCTTGCGGTTATCAAACAGAATCCATTTTTCATCGCAGGTAACAATGCGGTTCAAAATTCCTTCATTTGTGTGTCTGTTGAGCAGTGCAAGGCACGTCTCGACGCGTACTTCGCGCTGACGATAATTGAGTTCGTGGGGCACCCATTTGTCAAGCTTTTTTACCTTGCCAATTTGACGCAAATGGACCAATATTGTTTTGACGCTAACGTCGAAAGCTGCTGCTAATTCAGCCGTAGATTGTGTATCATCAGCTTCCACAATCGCCTTTAATTCGTCATTGTCGACCAAAGTCTTCGGACGACCGCGAGGTTCATTTTTCAGGTCGAAATTTCCAGAACGGAAGCGAGCAAACCAATAGCAGGTGGTGCGTTGGTTTGTAGTGTTAGCTCCGTAAACGTCGTTGATGTTGCGTGCCGCTTGTGCCGCGTTGCTGCCACGACGGTACTCATATTCCATAATTACTCGAATTTTTTACGTATCCATGATGACGAAAAAGATTGAAATGCGATGAAAATGTAACACTAATCAATAAACAAATGACTACTTTTGGAAAAAAAATCCATGTTTTTAAAATAAAATTAATTTGAAATTAGAATTCTTACCCAAACAAAAATTATTTTGATTTGAAATGGCCAGTACTGCAAAACGGCAATTTCATAGGTAAAGACCTAATATTATGTACGGTCCATCAATGTCTCGTTGCGTTCAAGGTTTGTATAGTTGGTACTTTTCTTAAATAATGTGCGGAAATTCAAAATAATTAATCAGTAATGTTATGACGGTCATTGTTCACGCGCTAATATATTCCTTTTCTCTTTACTGTAAACAACTCTATTTGTAAGCCAGTTCGTAAATAAAATCTACCACCTTGGTCGTCGGGTTTCGAAGTAAATAGTTAGTTCCGGTATTAGTTATACGATAGTAATTAGTTTTCATAGTATTATATTATATTTAGCTGATAAACAGGACAGATAAATATTGATTTTGGGTAGGGTAGGTATTTGACCACTAGGTACAGAATTTTCGATCTATCTCGAGGAAGGTTGTCAAAATGTTAAGGATAATTGGATCACACAACCTGTGTCCGTGGAAAGCAGAATTAAGATTTTTATATATTTGCAACAACTTTTCCTTACACGTGTTTGTTAATTACAAACAGCGTTTATTTTTATTAGTAACCTACTAGTTTCTGAGCATTTGGCTATTTTGTAACGTGTTTGAATTAAATGTTTATTTTATAAATGTGCGTATTTTTTTTAAAGAACTGTTGTTTTGTTTTACGTTCATATTGATGTTTTAACAATATAATTATTTTATTATTTATTAAATAAAACTTTGTAATAATTGTCTGATTAACATAAACTTAAGCAGGCTATATATTTCAAAATACTCTTTACTTCGATTAGTTCACAAAAACTAAGAACATATTTACGGAAAGTGAAGTGAAAGATAGAACTACTATATTAGTACTTCGACGCCTGAGTGTCCTATTTTGTATTTATTTATATAGTTAGTTAGTCATTTAATTAAGTACCTAATGTAAATAGTTAATTGCTTTAAATATTGTATATCCTTATATTGAAATAAACCTTCAATGTTTTTACAGTCTCCTATCTGGTAAAAATAGAAATAAATTTAATAAAACTAGGTTAAATTGTGTTTTAGGTTTCTGTACCAAAATGATAAAAAAAAACTCTTATCTTGTTTCCAATATAATTTTAACAAACAGATTTAACTCTCAATTATAATTATAGATAAACATCAAAAATTTTGAGTTTTTTCAATTTTAATGTTTTTATTTTCAAAGAGTAATTGAATCTCAATAAATCGCAAAGAATGTGCGCGATATAGATGTAATAGAGTTATGGAAGTATCGTGAAGTGTCTTAACGCTGCGCAAGCGCGCGTGATTCATCATCGCCCGTTCGATGTCCACCGCGCACGAATGCAGCACATGAAGTAATTTTTTGCTCCGTTGGATTGCTTTATGGCGTTCCAATGTGAGGATAAATAAAATAGTTTATTAGAACATGAATAGATAACATCGACAACGATCGGTTAAAGTTTATATTATTCATTTATAATATTCTTAAATGTACCTATACTTAGCCACACAAATAAAATTCCTATTAAGAAATCCAATGAAGCTAATATTTTTTAGTTGCGTTAATTTTAATGTTTTTACATTATTATTTAATGTGAGTTCAGTTAGTTAAGTAGGTAAATTCAAAACTTTTATTTTTAAATAAAAATATCTTAATCATTTCAATCCAGTCTCAGAAAACAGCATAAATATATTTCCGTACGTGTAACGTTTCAAAACTCCCACAACACGCCCACACTGCAGTTACCACTTAATTTGAATGAAATTACAATATCGCTCCGGCTACAGTACTAATTGCGGTTCATCGCAGCGAGCGACCGAAAATCCGTGTATATTGTGTACACAACGCTCAATGTAACGCAGGTATAGGTGTCGCGTCGCTTCGGGAATTTCCTATTCAAACCGCAGTAGCGTTCGTTAATCGCTGCCTTATGGCATTTGCAACAGTTTTTTCATCCATTAATGAGTAGTCTTGTTCGAAGCGTTTTCATGCGTCATACATAATAAATCTATTTCATTCATCTTAAACATTATTGGATTTGGTTTTTTTTAGGTTTTATATAACTTAGGACATGAAAGTGTTGGCCAGCAGTGATAGTGAATAAACAATGTGGATTTCTGAGAGGGGGCAGTATCAGCAGGCATCCTAGCCGTTGTAGCCACAGGAAAAGGGTCATCGAAGTCAAAAACTTTTTAGAGAATAAAATTTTGAAAACAAAATACACTCACAAAGAAAATGGGAAAATGAGGATCACAAGCTATATGGGTCCAAGTGATGTTTAAGTACTAGAAAAGTCTACTATGTATTTCAAAAGTTTACTATGTATTTGCATAGTGTACGACTAAACGCCGACAGACACTATGCCGACAGACTTAACACCGACAAGACTTTACAATACTTCGACGGGACTTTTCGCCGACAAAACACTTCGCCGACAGGCTCATCCTTGCGTTATTACTAAATAGTCAAGTAACTGCCACTAACATGATGAGCCCTGTCGGCGAAGAGTTCCGCCGAAGTAAAGTCTTGTCGGTGTTCAGGCTGTCGGCATGGTCTCTGTCGGCGTTTAGTAGTACCTACACTGATATTTCCATACTTGACTTACGTTTTTGTAATTTACGGGTATGTATTTACAAATTATTACAATTAAAATCATCAGTACAACAACCCATGTTCAAATTGAATGAATTTATTGAATGAATCCTAAGAATGAACTATCAATTCACCTTATAAACCTTTTTCTTATTTATTTTAGTCGACCGTGCCTTACAATATTTGTTGACAATATAAGTACAATGGCCAGCTACAGCGGGGAAACCAGCGTTTTTTTTAAAACATTTACGAGACTAAACTGCATTGTCTCGATTTTACACACATTCCCGGTTTAAAACTAATATTGTCGTTTCATATTTTTCATGGTCGTGTTGTACTTCTAACATGACTTTGTGACGGTGCGCTAAGCTGCGACAGTTTAAAAACCCTTTTCTCTTGATATTGTTCCCTGCATTGATCAAATAAAGGACTATGCGATCGTAGTTGGTTTATCAGTACATAGTACCAGTATATGTACCCAGGTACATATTATAAAAGTAAATGGTAAGTATATTGTGTAAATCTTGTGTAAAATAATAAATTAAGGCAAACTAATACCTCGTTCTTGAATTGATAAATTTTGGAATAAAACCTTTTCTTTAAAAAATATATTTTCATAAGTTATAAGACCTTCTCGCACTTTTTTGACAATTCAATGTTCAAATTACTATTTTGTTTTTCTAACGTCATTACGACAGAAGTTTTTTGTGCCAATTTTTGTGTATTTGCTGATATAAAGTTATTGATTTTATAGTTATGTTTTTTCGACACATTCGCGCGACTAACCTTATACATGCTACTGGTGAATTCAAACACGGCCGGTAAGTTGATAACTGATTTTATATTTTTTATTATTGTTTGGGAGTAGTGGTGGCCCAGTGGCAACTGCCGCGACTTACGAGATGTAGGTCGTAGTTTCAAACCCAGAAAGGCGCTTTACTCGTGTGTAAATTATTTCATCACCAATTCACCACTGCTCTCCAAACGGTGAAGCAAAACATCGTGAAGAAACCGGCATGTCCTAGAACAAAAACTTCGAATATATGTGACATCTACACATCTACGCAGGCTCAGTGCGTGGTGGATTACGGCCCGCTCTCACAGAGAGGAGGCCTATTTCACAGCAGTGGGAACGTTATAAGCTGATTATGATTATCATAAATTGTTTCATACCTTTTTGTTCGGTGTTCTATGGCTTCGCAAACCATTATGTAGCTGAATATCACAGGAGACTAGTGAATTCGTTAATTAACAGCTTAATTTTGATTGGACGCGTCAAGCATTAAGCGTTAGCCGATATTGCAACCACATTCTATCAAAGCTAAACAAAGCATGTATCGGTTGGCAGCGTTTTATATAATGTGATACTGAAAATATTCACCTAAAGGGTGGTCCAACCATAACGCACGATGTTAATTGTAAATAAAACAAAAAGTAAGTATTCAGAGAATTATATTTTTTATTTTATTATGATAGAAAGATCTATGATATCGGCCAAATGCTCGCCACGGCTTCGGTGGATACCTCTATCCGATGGACGACGTTAATGGTGTTCACTATCGCGAGATGATAACGGACTTTTTGTGGCCAGAAATTGAGGATATGGAGCTGGACGATATGTGATTCCACTTGCCACACAGCCAACGATACAATGGCTCGTTTGCGCGAGAAATTTAATGGCCGTGCATGTTATCTCACGTCGTGGCGTTGTCAATTGGCCACCACGATCTTTGGGAATAATTAAAAGAAAAAGTGTACGTCAATAAGCCAAGAAAAATTCAAGAGCTAAAGGATGAGATAATTCGGCACATTAACGACATTGAACCTCAATTCTTGGGCTTAACCTTGGATGCCAAGCTTCAGTGGGGCCCACATATAGATAAATTGTCGAAAAAGCTTAGCTCGGCAGCATACGCTGTTAGAAAAATTCGTAATTTAACTGATATAGAGACAGCCCGTTTAGTGTACTTCAGCTATTTTCATAGTGTAATGTCGTATGGTATTCTGTTGTGGGGAAATGCCGCCGACATTCAAACTATCTTTGTGTTGCAGAAAAGAGCTGTTCGTTCAATTTATAAATTAAGTCCGAGACACTCTCTCAGAGAGAAATTTAAGGAGATTAATGTTATGACTGTGCCTTCACAGTATATTTTTGAAAATCTTTTATATGCCCATAAAAATATTAAATTGTTTAAAAAATCCAGTGATATCCATAGTATAAATACTAGGAACAAACACAAATTTGTTGTACCATCAACAAGGCTCAAAAAAAATAGGTGGATCATTCAGATGTCAATGTATACGCTTTTATAACAAACTTCCAAGCCATGTTCAAGATCTAAGTCTCAATAAATTTAAATCATTCATTAAACGTAAGTTGTGCCTGAAAGCCTTTAAACCGTTAAGGATTATATTGAGGACAAAACATCTTGGGATTGACCTGCTCCAATTTTTGCATACTGAATGTTGTTCTTTTGTTTTTTTTTTTGCAAACTTATACTCTTCGACATTTGATTTTATATACACTTTGACATGAATATTTACTTTGAGAAGTATATTATTATTATTGTTTTAATTATTGTGAATGTGAGGACTGTGTGGGTCATGTTTTGTTTTTTTTTTTGTTTTGTGTTTCATCTCTTTCTCAGTTAGTTTTAATGTTTATCTGGCAGTTTGAGTAATTTATGCGGCCTACCCAAATGTCCTTTCTTTGGTATTGTTCGTCAAATCTTTGAGCTCCTCAAGTTCTGAGTTGAGCTGCATGATTACTGATAAATGCGTGCACTGATTGGACAGGTCCACTCAATCTGTGTGGTTCTTTCCTCAAAAGACCATTTCAGACACCAATCCACATGGTCTTCACAAATGATCTGACCAAGATTATGTCTGGACTTTAAAAGAGACTGTGACCTCTGAGTTTGTTTCGGCCTTCCTTCTCAGAGTAGTCAGCTAGGAAACGCCGACCTCATCTAGTTTATAAAAAAATATGATTGACGTGTAAAAGTGTTTGTACAAACCTACTTACAGAAATAAAATCATTTATCAATTATGACTCGGCGTCATTGAAAATATGGACCATCGGATAGAGGTATGCCACCGAAGCCGTGGCGAGCATTTGGCCGATATTTTGTTTCACACATAATTTTCATACATCTTTCTATCATATCATAGTGTATACGCCTCACGTGTTTCTGATTACGGAAAAATATTAATCTGCCGGTTTGCATAGTGGGGTTGAAAAAAAAAATCGAGCTCGAAATTGAGAGGGGATGTAAAGTGAACCCTCCAGTAGCTCCTCAAACGCACGCAATCAAAACGCAATCGCGTCGCGCAAAGGACGCAATCAAAAGTCGGACGAGTTTTGAAAATGCAAAAAAAAGGTACCTTGATAACTCGAGGGCGTCAGATTATTATACAGACGCATGTCCTTGTCGTAGGCACTGACCCATAATCTGACAATTATGTGGCGGATATTTTTTTAATCTGATGGTTTGAAAAAAAAAATGATTCATGACTTAAAAAAAAAACCGCGCTCGAGAATGTCCTGGGGACGTTTTTTTTGCAACTTTGTGACTCTCCCATTTCCTTATGTCTCGATTAAATTGTCAGAATATTGAAATGCACACTTTCCTGCATGTAATTAACTTACCTTAATCGCTCGAGTTTTTCTAACGATCGTTTTTTTTACTAATCTGATCGGCTGCCCTAGATGTTCGACCCTATATACAAGGTGTAACTTAAATAACACACAACCTCTGAAGTCGTTATTGTACGCCGTGACCTCGTGGAGACGATCGGCGGCGGCGATCTCTCGCGTCCGGTCCTGGTCCAGGCCATGGTACGGAGCAAGAGTGCATGGGTAGCCGTCACCTCCTTCTGCGAAGCAGTAATGCTCGCGAAGAGCAAGCCGGCGCACGTGACGGAGAGGCAGTATATGCGCCCTCACGGCCGTAGCCGCCGCGGGAGACGCCCTGGGCGTCGAGAATGCCAGGCTGATTCCCGGCCACCGTAGGCGCGGGCTTGCGGACGGCGAGTAATGGGTAGCTCGCTGTCCAGTAAGGACCAAGCCCGGGTCGACGCGCATTGTGTTCCACGCGCGCCTCAAAGAGATGCCAGCATCAACTGATAGGGCCCACAAGGGCCGATGCCTGCCAGGGGTGCAGGTTGTTCGAAAGAGATATCGCGGCCCCTGGAACACAGGCAACTGATTCCCTCAGTTGCCTGTGTTCCACGGGTGGGTTTTAGTCAGTAAAAGTCTGACACGCCCTCCTGCTCCACCCTTAGCGGGAGAAGTTATTTGATAGTTTCCCAACCAAAAAAAAACCCACATGTGGCCAGCCTGGTTGTAGTCGTGGCTTCTCCCGTCTAGCCGGATTTTCCCCTAAATGGTATATCTGTATTGCTTCTACTATTCTTAATAAAATTCTAATTTTTCTATTTATTTTGTAGCAGAAAGTAATGTTTTTTTTATAAAAACAACATCTACTTTACATTCCTCTTTGTTTGTTATCTTGTGATTGATTTACCGTTTCCAACGAAATACAAATATTCAAAGGTAAATTCACGGGCTGAGTATTTGAGATTGTTTTAGGAAAAAAAATATACTGAACACAGAAAATCAATTGGTCCAAACGAAACGTGAGCTCAGCTCGAGTTCCACGTAAAACAATTACTGCTATCAAAAAAATATTGACTTGTTTAAACTTTTTTATCGAAAAACATGATTAATGATTAGCTTGGAATCCGATGAAATGATGCATCGTAGTGAATACTAAAAAAATTTTTTATGTGGAACAACAGACAATTAATTAATAGCTTAAAAAACAATAAAACTTCAAACTAGCTAATGTAATCAACAGTGTTTGCATACAGGCAAAATATTAATAACGCAGTACCCAAGTAAAAGAAAAAGTTTCGGGCACCTCGAGATTCCAGAGGTGCTTAGGTATATTTATAGAAAGTCACTTTTGACTCTGATAGTTGCGTGACTTAAGCTCTACGATCGATATATAAAGATAAATGCAAATTTTTCTAACTGGGTTTTTGGGTTGGATTCCAGTCTTACTGGAATGCAGCTGAAAGCGTCCACGCGGCACGCGGCGCCTTACGTGTATTTTACGCCTATGCGTTAATCACGCACGATAAGTTCATCGTCTGGTGAACTTGATCTTACACTGGGCGATCTTCATGCCATTTTAATCGTCTACGTCTCGTCTACGTATCTACGTTAGGTACTACTACTCCTCATACAGATTAATGCACAGTGATTTATGTAAGCTAACAGCTCAAACAGACCCTGAATAAATCTTACAACAGTGCAACTTTGACAAAATGACAAGTACTTTAGCTTTCGCATTAGCTTATTGAGCAGTAAAAGTTAGAGGCAAAAGTAACAGTTAGGTAAAGCAAACAGCTATACTTGTGAAAAAACGAATTTAACCATTACTTTGACTTTGTGACGTTACTTTTGACTATTACTTTTGATGAAGAAACTGGCCGTAAGTCTTCGCAGACAGTGACTGTCACCGATATCAGCACGACGTATACCAGCGAAGATGCAGTGCGGGGTGAGAGAACTGGCTATTATTTCACTTGAACACACTTATTCACACTGCCGACTTCGAGACGTCGATACTTAATGTACCTACTGTGGTCGTTACCGTCTGATGGTCATCGATATTCACCAATATCATCGGGCCGATAATAATTATATCAGTATCGAAACGGTATGGGTATACCTGCCGACATATTGGTATCGGGTTTGTGTAGGTATCTGATAATATGAAAACGCCCAATCGGTACCTTATAGGACACTTACCTTTAATTAACCTTACCTAATTTTAGCACATTCTACTTCGTTTAATTTTCTTCTAATATTTTTTTTTATATACCTATCCGAAAATATAGTTTGTTTTTACTAAAATAAAATAAGAATATTTTTTGTATTGTATTACCGGTTAAAGGGAACGCTCTTTGTTAAATATGCTATGTAATTATATAATATACGAGCCCCGATGCAAAATAGTTCGTCTAGTATGGAAAGTAGTGCAAAGCGTAAAATATAGAAAGTAAATATTGGTAAAATAATTAAGAACGTTTAATAAAAAGTAAACCACAATTTGAGGAACATTTTAAAGTTTACTTTAACATAACTGAAATTGTTTCATGACTTTACATAGCATATTTTTTTTTTTTTAATCTAAAAACATAACGCAAAAGTATTCGTCTACCCTTGTCACTCACGCAAAATAGTTCGTCTACCACTTAGTTGTGTCGCCTTTGCTCTCAATGACAGCTTTAATGCGAAGAGGCATGTTGCAACCAACGCTGCACACTCCTCAGGCGTAATTGACTCCCAGACAGCCAAGAGTTTAGCCTTTAAGTCGCTCTTTGATCTTGATGGATTTTACGGAGAACTTTTTTCATTTTCCACCATAGGGTTTCGATCGGTGATAAGTCCGGGCTTTAGATGGCCATTCAATTGTAGGGATGCTTTTCGCCAGTAGCCACGTCTTTGTTGTCCTTGCTGTATAGCAGGAAGCACCATCCTGTTGAAAAATGAAGGAATCTTGATGCTTAAGTGACGGAATAGAGGGCAGTAAATTCAAGAGAATTTACTTTCTACCAAAAGATTTTGATACCTTGCAGCATTGATAGAACCATCCACAAACTGCATTCCACCAACACCTTGTGCAGACATGCAGCCCCATATCATAAGACACGCCGGAAACTTCACTTTGCGTTTGAGACAATCAGTATGAAATGCCTCATTTTTGTTCCGAATCACTTTTTTCCTTTCATCGCCGACTGTCTCTTCAAATTTGGACTCGTCACTCCAAATGATACTACACCACTGATCGGAAGTCCAATTTAAATGATCACGAGCAAACTTCAACCTCTTTTTCTTTTGTACAGCAGTCAACAGTGGTTTCTCCACGGAAGAGAAAAAACATGGAATTGCAAAGTAGGCGTGGCACGCGTGCCACAATTAAGCGTTGTTACGCTAACTTGGTCCCAGTCGTGTTCTGACATCGCGTCGAGTTGCTAGTCTCGCGACAAATTTATTTTTCCGTAGCTATACCGTATTGTTCCATTTTGGAGCGCAAAAATGATAGTAGGAGAATAAATCTTAAAAATTGAGGTGTTTCGTACCATCGATATGTACGGTTTTATTTGTTTTCTAATAAAATCTTAGTTAATTTCAATTTACTAATAATTTAATATAACGTCTGGTTAAAATCAACCTTACATGATTAGAATAAAGTTTATTTTAGATTGATTGTATTCTCTATTTCATTCTGGAAAGTACTTCGCTACTCAATTAGTGATACAGTCGGGTCGGATGTTGGTTTTATCGATGGATATCGATAAAAGAAAATGAGTCATTTAATATTTATTGCAAAATAACATTACAATACCACTATAGGTCGCTTAACATTCATACACGAAATTTATTTTAAGAAGTGTATTATGTTGCATAGATGCTTTATAGCAAAAATGTAATCAAACTTTTACATAATAACGTAATTATTATAATTTTAATGATGCCTGAGACGTTGCATTGCATTGACTAATCGGTCATTCAGTGTGTAAGATCATTCAGTCATCAAACCGCCTCAATGACAGTACAACAAATATTTCAACGCCACTCCAGTGCCACTGAACAGTTCACCGTTTTCGAAAATCATTAAGTTTTTTAATCAAGTCAGTTATCATGTCTTATTATTATCACTTAAAAATATGGATTGAATTGAAATTAAATTAAACACAGCAATATTTTTCTCCTGTTCATTGTTTTATTGGTATTGTTTTCAATAGTATTATTTTTATTTCAGTTATTTATTTTATTTTCAAATAACACTACGTTATTCTTCCTACAGTTTTATTACTGAACTCTCAACAAGACACCCAATTTTTTGTTTAATTCAAAAAAAATATCTATCGATATCGATAATGTAATTAAAATTCAATGCATGTGCGGCATTGATCGAGTAGCAATAGATATCGACCTATGACGCGAATGTCGACCTTATTTTTATGCCAATTAAGTTTAAAATTGGGACTACTGAAAATACTGCCATCTATGGTCGAGTAGCGGAATTTACTCGGCAATCGAATCTAGTTTGACTTTAGATTACAAAACGTTGTAAATACTTTCTGAGCTAAAGTAAAATAAATCCTATCTACAGAGCCTGAAGGTTTATTTCCAGATGAAGGATCTATGGCTTATGCTAGTTTTGACTAAAACTAAAACGACAAATCAAACGAATTGTTTATTTGTAGTGCATTATATGATTATCGGATTATGTGTGTGAGTTTGGCGACAACGGTTCCTATAGTAATTTTGTTGCATTGCAGTTCCACCTGTTTTTTCTCTTCCGTGGGTTTCTCCCTATCGGTGTCAAATCCGTAACCCATTCTTTTTAGGACTCTTTTGCAAGTATCAACTGAGACGTCTTTGTGAATCATGTCCTTCCATTGCACCGTGAGTTCTCCAGCTCGAGCACGACGATTATTTTTGATAATTTTCTTCAGGATTCAGTTTTCTACTGCACTTGTGATGCGTGGTCGACCAGTTTTCTTCAAACAAGAAGTCGTTCTATTCTTTTTATAGTGCTGAATGATAGATTGGACTGTAGACCTGGGAAGTATCAAGTCTTTAGATATTTGGTAACTTGACTTGCCAGCATCGACCCCACAAACTATTCGCTTTCGAAGCTCTTCACACACGGGTTTGCCACGACCCATTATTATTTTTTATTTTTTGTTTGTAATTATTATTTATTTATTTGTCAGATAACATGATCCAATATGGTTAGTAACAATAGGAGCTTATAAACTATGTTAGTAGGCACCGAATTTAAATATTAATAATAATCAAAACATTTGAAAACTAATGAAAAAAACTGAAATTTTCTGAATTTATACTGTCTCACTTGACAAATGACACAGAATTACTTTTACAAATTTAAATTATGCAACATAATTGTACAAAGAAGGAATAATCTTATTTAACTCACCGATAGACGAACTCTTTTGCATCGATTAACAATTAGACGAACTATTTTGCTTAACTTCTTCGAATTTAAAACAGGATATGTATAAATTTAAAAAGCTAAAATAGTTTATTGGTTCATAATTAAAATAAAATCAATTCAAACGGTATCGAGATCGTTTTATTGGATATTATTAAAACCTCTGGGATAGGACGGGACCAGCCGGTTTTGTATTTACCATATTTTCTAGAAAATCCTTCTATTTCTCCAGTCACAACGCTAGTCGACTATATGTCTGCAATGAAGGCCTTAAGGCCTTCAGAGACAGATCACCTCTTAATTACTGTGAAGCGTCCCTACAAGAACGCGACAGCACAGATTATAATCAGGTGAATCAAACAGACGTTGTATGCGAGCGGCATTGTCATGTCAGTTTACGGCGCACACAGCGCCCGCCATCCTGACAGGTCAACGGCGCGCGCGGCTGGGCTAAGTCTTGATTTCATCCGAAAAACTGCCGGCTAGACTGCGTCCTCCCAGGCCTTTGCTAAGTTTTATAATCGGCCTATGGTAGAAAAATCTAATTTTGTAAAATCCGTTTGCTGACACAACTATACCCATGATAGAATACCCATCGAAATAGTTACGAATGAAGTGATTGTAATGTATCTGTTTGTTGAATCATTCAATATAAGAAATCTATGATTTATGTTATCTCGTGTTCTAATTGTTAGACACCTATCCAAGAGGCATAGAACAAATGTAAAAATATTACACGTGTTCACAATGTTTATTTATAACGAAAATGAAACCACGAAATACTATATATGTATGATCAAAAGAACTTCTTAAGTGAAGTTCGATCGATATAACATGAGTGGTTTCATTTGAAGATATAAATACCCAACCCAACCAAAACCAGTTCATTTTTACTATAACACGAGAGGACTACAACACTAATGCCCGTTTTCACCGACATCCCCTAAACTGCCACCTACGTATGGGACTTAGAGCTTAAAAGCTCCCCTAAACTAGCCCCTAAATTAAATTTCGTTTCACCATCATTTTTACCTCCTAACTAGGGGACACATATCTATGTGACGTTTTGTTCTCGATAATAGTGACTGATTCGTCTATGAACTTATCGATACTTTGTAACAAGATAGCTTTTTATAAAATTCTCTAAAGTATACACTTATATGGATACTGATATTTATAAATCATGTTTTGATAGCAATATTGTATATTATTTCATTCATATTTTTAATGAATTTCATGTTTTCTTACTTATTTACTCTGTGTACACATTACGAAACGTCGCGTGTTATCTGTGGTCTTATTTGTATTTGACACTTCTTTCTTGTGTGACGTCGTGACGTAAGATTTGTTTGATTGTTGGCATTTGCAAAGAGTTTAATAAGGTTAATCTAGTCAAAAATATTTCCATACAAACTTCGGGAGTGTATACTCCACTGTTTGACAATGTACATCATAAATCAAACATTATAGTCTTGTCTCATTATTAATATTGTCTGTGCGAAAATAGAATACTAAAATAAAAAGCCATTAAAAAGTTATGAGCCAACAAAGATTAGTTTTTCTTGCTAATTTAACCTAACGTTGGGCGTGTAAGATGTGTAAAACCTTCAAAGCCAAGTCAGTACTGACAAAGCTCAAATATCGAAAAGTTCAATAAACTTTATTCGTAAATGATTTATGCAGTGGGTTTTTCATAAAAGTCGATCTTCGGAAGGACTTTTCTTAATTTAATACGCGCCTGTTTTACTACATATGATCCTGCATCTCACTCAATAACGTGCGTGTAGACTAGTTTCCTTTGTCGGACACGATGCCTGATGAGACAGCGTGCTTTTTAGCCAGGCTCACCAGTGAGTTCTAGCCCGCGACTAGATTTCCCATAACTAGTTAAGATTGTTTGTTTGATAACATAGTGAATGTGGATCCTAAGGTATATTTTACCAATTTAATGTTAAGTTACCAGCAAATTTTTATTTTATGAGCTACCTACTTATAAAAACTTTAATAAGTTAAGTTAAGTAAGTACTTACCTATTATCAGGAAATCCTAAGTTATGTTCAATCTGTTCCAATAAACACAACACTAAAGATTTATATAATCTATATCTCCGAAAAAACAATCTATATCTGACAACCAGTCTTACCATGGGGTATCGTATTACCCAGTTACTGGGTTGTGGAGGTCAGATAGGCAGTTGCTCCATGTAAAATACTGGTATTCAGCTGCATCCGGTTAGACTGGAAGCCAACCCCAATATAGTTGGGAAAAGGCAGGCAGATGATGATATCTCCGAAAAAAGTCAGTTTCATTAAAAATTTCGAAGTAGTTTGGTCGTTTCCGATATATCTTTGGTCTACGACTGTCATTTAAGTTGAATATAGTAGAAACAGTTTCAAAATTTTCAACAAATTCTAATATTTCACTATCCATGTTCGTTGCTTGAGAGATCACATACTTAAATGCCGGTTTATGGGCCCACATTTCGGCCACCTAAATTTAGGGGACCTTTTAGCGTTTAACTGACCCCTTACTGTTGGTGAAACAAAAACCACCTTTTAACAGCCCCCTAACCATTCTTAGGGGATCCCATAAACTTAGGGGATGTCGGTGAAAACGGGCATAAAAGAATGACCTGTCAGCGTCTAGCATAGTGTAGGTCAGACGAGTCGATACTTTAATAAAGATTATTATTATTATTATAATCGATTATTATTTAAAAAAAAATCGATCTTTTATTCTAATTATAAATTACTGCTGATTTTTTATTTTCGGGAATAAAAAGAGATCAGGGCTGTGGTGAACCAGGAGTTTGACCGGCGTGCTGTCCAGTAAGTCCCTCGTTTAGAGCGCGGTGTGTGAAGGCGCGTTGTCGTAGTCAGGCAGTAGCCAGCTGATTTATTATAAAACCGACAAAAAATTTCTTCGCTGGTGGGGGTCTAGAATGGTATGCTGAATTGAATTCATGGTTAAAGTTTTCGCACTGAATAAGAACTTTTCCTGTATATGGGGTTTTGTTCATTTAAACTAAGTTCAGTCGTATTCCAAAACCAATGATTTTATTTCTGTAAGTAGGTTTGTACAAACCCTTTTACACTTTTTAAACTAGACTCTGAGATGAAAGGCCAAAACAAACTCGGAGATCAGTCTCTTTTAAAAACCAGACATAATCTAAGTCTGATCATGTTTTGTTCAAAATGAAAAAATAGCTTGAAGGTTATAGAGTAGTTTAACCAGTGAGCTATTTTTTAATTTTGGATATTAGATATACGACTACGGTACAGTTCTTAACATAAAACTGACTACTCAGTGCTGGACTAATTTGTCAGTTTTGTCAGTTTTGCAAATTGTAATCTCCGGTTAAACGAAGACCTGCTTCATGGCCGGAGATTGAAAAACAGTTCATTAGGAAATAAAAAGTTACGTTCTTATTAAAAAAGTGTCTCGATCAGTGATAACCATGGCGGAAGAAAAAACTAATTAGAGTGGTTATTTCTATCAAACGCTTTAATATCCAACAAGCATCAAGCGTCGTATGGAATTTTCCATCGCCAGAAATGACGAACTTTCATTTTCCCGAAAGTGAAAGTTCGTCATTTCATGTCTATGAAATTTCGAAAATCTTACGTTACATACATTAGAGATAGTTTTTTATCTTAAGTAACATGCGTTAGAGATATTTTTACACGCTTTATATCAGCTTCACTTGTATGTTTGTTTGTATGTTTGTATGTAATCGACTCCTTTGAGCGCGATTTAGACCCACTTTAAACGGTCAGATTTCACTGAAACTTTGTAAACTTGTCGAGGACCGATGACAATTCAATAATAAAAAAAAAATGAGAACAAAAAACATGTTTTTGTAGTTAGCAGAACTAAAAAATAGAAAATAAATACAGTTTGAAAAACTAAAAAACACGCTTTAAAAACCAAACTAAAAAAGGAGAAAATAATTTAATTCAATTAAAAAGCGTGGGGTGCTTGATAGTAAGTGATTATAAAAATACCTCAAAAAGCACCCCACGCTTTTTAATTGAATTAAATTATTTTCTCCTTTTTTAGTCGTTTTTAAAGCGTGTTTTTTAGTTTTTTAAACTATTTTTTTTTAATGTTTAAAATGTTGTGTATGATTACATCGTTATCACGTTTCTCGAAATTCAGTGAGCAGACAGATATAAATGTTCTTTCACACAATTAATCATTATAGTCATATCAGCCGAAAGATGTCCACAGCCAGACATAGGCCTTCGCTAAGTTCCGCCATTTCCACCAGTTCTATGTTTCCCACATCCAGTATTCATGGCATTCATTTATATAATTTATTACATTTTAGATAATTCGGATATTTGCATCAATATGATGATCAATATTGAGGTTTGAAATAGTAATTAGTTGTATGTTAAGTTATTTCATTTAAAGTTTCAGTCCGGTGATATGACAATGAAATAGATTTGCACTAGCAAATCTTGGGGTTCATTCGATTAATCAAGTCTGGTCAAGCCACGCTGGGATCGGTGCATTTCATCATTCATTCAAAGAAACGTTCCCTTTATTTAATTTCACAGATTTTTTTTTGTGTTTCGTTTGTTTGTCGCGTATTTTTGCTTTGTCTGTTGATTTTAAACTAAAAGTGTATTTGTCTTTCCAACCGTTTGTGCTCCGTCCACTCTTTTGTAAAAAAAAACCAGACAATGGAAAGTTGTGTATTCTTAACAAAGCGATTTTTCGAATTAAATTCTTCATCCGTAAACATTTCGAAAGGCTTTCTCCTACTAATTTTCTAGGTACTGATTTAATAAAAGTAAACTCTAGTACATAAAAACTCTGGTGAGCTGCTCATTTTTATTATGCGAACTCATTGTTGTCTCCTTTGAATCATTTATTTAGCTTTTACTGGCAACTTAATACACGTTATAAGTACTTATAATATAAAAGTTGATGTAGGTTGCTATGAATTGAAACGTCAATTATACTCGTAGTTATAGAACCGATAAAAGTACACGTTGGTCAGTTAAGTTAACTTAAGGTGAATCTAGTCAACATGTTTTCCATAAAAACTTCGGGAGTATATTACTGTCACTGTTCGACAACGTGCATGAAAAATTAAACATGGTATGGTTTTGTCTTATTATTATTATTGTCTGTACTTAAACAGAATACTAAAACAAAAAGTTAGGAGCCAACAAAGATAATTTTTTCTTGCTAATTTAACTTAATTTTGCATGTTTAAGTAATAAAATAAGTGTAAAATCTCCGAAACCAAGCCAGTACCGACAAAGCTCAAATATCGAAAAGTTCAATAAATTTTTATTTAGTCATTGAATTTATGCAGTGGTTTTATCACATCCGATCTTCCGTAGGACTTTTCTTAATTTTTACGCGCCTGTTTTACTATAAATGATCCTGCATCTCACTCGATAACGTTGTGCGTGTAGACTAGCGTCTAACTGCTCATCACTTTTTAATGAGAAGTGTAAAGTATGTCTAATTCTTATGCATAAACGGCCTATAAGGTTCCCACTGCTGGGAAATAGGCTTCCTTTCTGTGAGAGGGAGTGGGCCATAACTGACCACGCGGGTCCAGTGCATGCGGGCCAGAGATTCGAATTTTCGAATCTCAAAATGTTTTCCTTAACCGTTTTGTGAGCAGTAGTGATGAACATTTACACAAAGTAAATTGCCTGCTGGGGTTTCAACCTCTAACTCATTAGTCGCGGCCGCGTTACCACTGGGCTACTTTTGCTCTCCAGTCTAATTCTTACCTACTATCATTTATAAAAAGTTAACAGCGACAATTGCATTTTTTTTGCATTAGAAAATTCATGTTAATAGCTTCTTTATTTCATCACGCTATGAAGATTACACTCTTTAATAATTCTACCTTCTAATAAAATAGTTACACTTTATTACGACGATGTTTAGTTGTTTGTTGCCAAGTTCCTTTCACAGATTTATTTTTATACTTTGATGTAGTCATCGCGTCGGTGCGATAACACTGCTACAAGAAATGAATAATATTGGTGTTTGATGTTTTTGCCCGCAACTTCATCCCCGTGCATGGCAAAAAATGACCCACGGGGAACGGGATTAAAAGTACCATCCTGCGTTGTAATCTATTTTTGTGACAAATTTCAAACAAATTCGTTCAGCCATTTTTGCGCCAATCCGGAACATGAATCCAGACAAACTGATAAACATACCAAATTCTAAATACTATAAATGTAGCTTAGTTTGACATCGTTACTATTTTATCATATTTATAGATACAGATAGCTAACATGGGGACGTTTCCAAATTACATTTCTGTACTTGAAGCTAAGAGAGTTTGTAACGGAACGTAAATATGTAGATTGTTGCACCCACGCAGTAATGAAAGAAGCGGAGATGCCGCAAAGCAAAAACTCTTTAGAAAGTAGCGTCGCCTGAGTTAATATTCGAAACCTTTTGTAGTGATTTATTCATTGGTAAGGCCATTATAATTACTGAATGGACTGGACTGGTTCAGTACGACTCAGGACCAGTCCGGGTGAGATGTTTTTAAATTGATTTTTAACAACAGCTGAAAATAACATTATTATAATAATTATATAATATATAAATAATCATATTTTTTGCAATTGCAGGTCTTTAATATTGTATAGTATTTTTATTATAAACTACAAATGCCATACAGTAAATATTTATCTTGAATACTAATATTTCTACCTTTAAGTACGCCCACAACACGTTCTGATTGAGATCTCATATTTCCGTTCCACATTTTCATTGAAGGTACAATATGTTGTTTATTTAGTTTCAGCAAAGATGAATAATTAATTAATTAACAATAACTCAAATGTGTGTACCTATCCATGATCTATTTAAGTAAAGCTTGGAAATGATAATAATTTATAAGCCTTTTAATTATAGATATGTAATTGTCTGTTGACTTAACTAAACATAGCCATAGACACCGTTTTTGGGCTGTAAGTATGCTTCCTTATTAACTATTTGTGATCTTATGCCAATCATAAATAAGGAAACCAAGCTGAACAGACCAACCTGCACTACGCTACATGTTTATCAACACAAATGATTAAAAAAGAACGCTTTGAATATTTAACAGTTTTTAACATTTTTCTAGTTCGCTCTTATGTTGATTGATAGTGATTTGGCACGGATAATTAACGGTATTAAGTGCTAATTCAGACCATTTACCCGTTGAATCGCTGGGGTATGCCTAAAACCCATCACGAATGGTGATATCATATTAGTAGCTAATTTGTCTGTCTAACTTAGTAGTGGGTAGATCCAAAGCTGTTAAGACGAAGCTTATAAACTGGCCCGTTTCTTTTTTCAGAGGAGGCCTTCTTCGTGTGTCCCCTGGCATCCTTAAGTTTTTGTGCAGTAAGTCTAAAGGGCATAATATAAGATTTGTGCCTTACCAGCCCCTATGTGACCCTGACCATGACCATAAGAACATGAAACTGAAGCGGCCGATGTCTCCCCACATGACGCACTATGGACCCACATTACCGGCCATGACTTCGATTGTCCAAAGAGCTACTGGTAAGAAATATCTATTTATCTCAATGCCCCCACTCAGTGCCGACGGTTGGTAATAAATAAACAATCATTAACCTTTATTCAGAGCAGTGGTGTCCCAGTAGAAATTTAATTTGTGTAAATAATTTTATCACCACTGCTCTCAAAACGGTGAAGGAAAACATCTTAAGGGAACCGGTATGTCCAACAACCAAACAATTCGAAGACATCGATATTGAATATGTGAAATAATGTCTTTTTTTTCGGGTGGGAAATCATCAAATACCACCTTCCGCTCTGGGTGGAGCAGGAGAACTTGTCAGACTTTTACTGACTAAAACCCACCGGTGTTCCCTCAGTTGTCTGTGTGCCACGGGCCGCAGTATCTCTTTCAAACAACCCGCACCCCATGTGAAATAACGTAAGCGATACGTTTACGTTATTTCACCTAATAATGTGTGCAAGACCTACCATTGCGGAACGCTGATTTAAAATTCAGAAAATACTGACTATTTTTTTTTCTGTTTCAGGTGGCATTCTAACTGCATACGCATTGGCTTTAGCCTGGGGCGCACTGTTCCTCCCCAACGGTGCCTTAACCTACGTGTCCATCATACAAAGCTTCAATTTGGGTACAATGACAATATTCGTCTTGAAACTTTTGCTTGGTTTGCCTTTCTGCTTCCATTATTTCAACGCATTACGGTACATCGCGTGGAATGCCGGAAAATTTTTGGATATAAAGAGTGTGTATGACACAAGTTACAAATCCATGGTGGCGGCTGGAGCTCTAGCAGTTTTATTTGCCATAATATAAACATTTTAAGGCGACTAGAGGCCAAAGCACACACAACAGTTCACGTATCGGTTATCAGGAGTTTTGCGGCTGAATTCTTTCTACATTGTATTTAGGCGACATTTTGCGTTTGAGCGTGGTTTCAAAATCAAACGTTTTAAATAGCTAGCGGGACTTTTCGATAGGATAGCCAATCGACGAGTTCCGCTGACAGTAAAAGGTAAAGCGTGTGTAGGCTTGATATAACTTTCGAATTCAATAGTCAAACATACGGAGTGAAGAGTCCCAATATCGACGATGCCAGAGTTGTGTGTGCTTAGTCCGCGTTGTAGGTTACTTTGTCCCGGACCAAATAAGAAGGATAAATCTAGTTAGGTCAGTAGTTTATCTAAAGTGGTGTTTGGCTATACCGTCAGAACCAAAATCATACTGATTTATTGAATTATTCTTGTTACATTAAGGTTGCTGTTGGATCGTTGCTGTCACAGGCAAAATTAATGTGAAAGTACTGTAGTGTCCATGCATATTATGATCGATTGAAAGGAGGATTTAAAACGTGTGAAAACAATTCACGAAGTATGTTGCTGTTGCTTATTTAGCCAGATTTGTAACATCATTCATTATTATGAATATTGGTAGTAGATGTGGAAGTAACATGTTTAAAAATCCTTTCTTTCTTTAAATTCGAAGAAGAGCATTTTAGTCCCTGATTAGACAAAAATAATTAGTAAAAAGATGTTAGAATGAACATTTGCTCCTTTTATCTAATTCTACCCTAAAGAGAAATCTTGTTGCATATCAATAAATGTTCATGTATTTCATGTAAGAAACTAATTCGGTAAAACGAAAAACTGAAATCGTAATATTTAACGTCACGATAAACTTTGTTTTGCGGTTAATATGAGAAAGTACACAATAGTAACCTATAATTTTTTAAGGAATGTTTGATTATCAGTTTGTGTTTTATTAAAACGCCTCTGTGTTCGCCTTTTAAATAGGTCGCTTTTTGCAATAATATGCTTATAAAAACATTTAGGGCCACTTATACCTACAAAGATACGATGCCCGGGCGGTTTATCACACGGGCCTTTGTATAACACGATTTATCATACATAGCCAAACTATATCTCAAACTGCTGGCTGTGCCAGGTTTGCAGCTGGCTAATGTTTTTTTAAGTTTTCGCAAATTGTGACGACCTCCGTAATTTTGTAGAGTAATACATGAGGTATTAACTAAATTTCGCGCTGCAGGATACATGAGGTATTAACTAAATTTCGCGCTGCAGGCGTAATCCACATTATAAGCAAAGTTATAGTCAAAGATTTGTTTCGATTAAACTGTTGGCACTTTTGAAAAAAGTCTTGTGTTCCTTAAAATAGATCTCTATGGAGGAGGGCAAAATATTCCATGGACACTCTTATTACTGGTCCAGTACATATTTTTTGGTCATTTTACATGTTTGCATTTTGTACTAATTATATTATACAATATTGAGTGATGTATTTCAAGTTCAAGAAGCAACAAAGTCAAAATGTAAGGTTCTGTTTCGGATGAGGAGTTTTAAATATTGTGTCATGACAGGAGCCAGTAATTCTCTCCTGAATGAAATAGGATAAAGAGATCCTCAATAATACTTTTAACTTTGTGAATGACTAAAAGCTGATTTTAGTTACTGTTAATAAAAATATTGTCACTAATTCGACGAAAAGTTTGGATATCTACAAGATGTACAATTCCCACATATAACAGGTTTCAGGAAACGGTCTAATTCTTTCTACTTGTTGTAGTTTCCGAATTTCCACTGTCGTATCAAATTAGAAACCATTTTTATGTGGATTCTTCACTCAATGACACAGGACGCGTCGTCTAATATATTTAATTAACTACGACTTCAAAACTCGTCTCTTGAACTTTTCATAGATCATAAAGCATCAGCCTCAGGTTATATGTATGCACGAAATCAAGGCTTCGCATGCGAAGCAAGCGTTGAATCCTTCGATTACAAGAGTATAATTATAGAGTTATTTATAAACCTGGAACCTCAAATAACAGATCCATTACCTCGTCTGTGTACGACAAAGGTACGGAAACTCAGTCCGAACCAATTTTCTTAGTTCGAGTTTATTTTGTTAATTAGATCCTACGAGAAACCCGTTCTGCTTGAGTTTAGAAATAAAATTAAAATTAGTTTCTAATAATTCGGAACTACGAGTCAAGGCTTTAGAGAACTTGCAGAAGCAAAAAGTAGATGAACTACCTTTTAGTTTGTTAGAATGGGATTGTCAGTTCTTAAAATTGCTATCCTATGTTTAATTTTGTGACATTCTTTTTCATTAACAGATAATTAAATCTTCTTTCTAGAGCAGTTAAAATCCAAATAAGACATTTACCTTAATGTTTGACCTTGAATTAACTGTGGGGACTTTATAATGCTATTTGTATATACGATCTGTAACAGTTTTTAGGTCGAAGCGAATTATTCCGAGGCAATAATTTCTTTGTCTATTTTAACTGAAATATTTAGTTATTTTCAAAGCCGCAAAGTATATTATTTAACGATCTCTTGACACCATTTCCTGCGTGAGAGAATTTCCGGTTTTTTTCTTTCTTTCTATTAATAATTAATTTAGCATAACCCTAACTGTCACTATCACATTTGAAACCTGTAAGCTGTAATTTCTCAAAATAGGTTTCAATACGCACAATATCTGTACGTGCTTCGAGCAAAATAATCGGGTCTTTCATATCTTAGAATTTTGACCCTTGACGTTCTATTTTAGCCCAGTGTCATGTAATTTGTTGGATACTCAATAAATTGAGTCATGGATACTCGAACCAGGAACAAGTGACAATAGTTAAGACATAAATTAATGCTTATTGCATGTTAAAGAATGTATGCTTAAAAAAGGCTGCTAAGTCATAAGTGCCAATATAATATAAGACCAATGTTTACACTTTGTTTGCAATCAACGTTTTGACTTCTACCAAATTTTGTGAACGTTTGAATGGTATATTTTATGTAACTGAACCTTTTTGCCGATATTATTAAATAATTTTATAAATGGCCCTTATTTTTTGTGAGTTTATTATTGGTATTTTAGTTTATGAATTTTTATTTACTGCCTAAAATTGTTTAAGTACTCTGAAAAGGTAAACTTGCAATAAACTGAATTGAATTATTACTGACTATTATTTGAAATATTTGTTGTATAATTTAGTTCTAAGTACATACATTCACATTCATAAATATGCCTATAGTGTTTAGAAACTACAGAATAGCACCTACTTCGATTCATACATACTCCTTTCTTCTCGTTTACATTTTCCTAGGGCAACTTCTGCCTTCCTAATAGCCTAATCATTCTCGCGACGTGATGACTAAACCATTAATCACGGTCATAAAAAAAATGTCACTTCAAGTACGTATTTGTAAGGTACTTGAAGTGACATTTAAATAAGGAAGATAATAATTTATTCAATTCGGTCTCAGATACACAACCTATAGCCGCCGTTGAAAGTTTTAAATTTCTAACTTTCAAAAGTCTTGGAATATTTTATATGTAAAGGACAGTGAGCAAAAGGGTCTCGGCTAGGACTGTACAGAAAATGGAGCTACACTGTCAGTATACGCATTGTTACGCTGCTATGCGTTCTGCTACACTGCTACGGTGCTACGACGCTGCGGTGCTACGACGCTACGGTGCTACGACGCTACGGTGCTACACTGCTATGGTGCAATGCAATGGCACTCAGTTTGCTAGTTGCTATAGTTTCGCTGTACATTTGGCTAATAAAAGCTGGCCCTCCAGAGCTTAGTACCAGATTCGCAAAATAACATTTTGTACAGTAACAAACAAAATGTATTTGACAAAAAACGGTTTCTTTTCGATATTTACCAAATCAACAATAATAGTTAAGAAAAAAAACGTTACTTCTCCGACTTATGCGTTTAAACGTTCTAAGCACTCCTCTGCTGAAATTAAATTGCTAACGCAAACAAACAATTTCCTTTTATTTTTCATCTTTCTGAATACATACACGTGACATGTGGTTTTGGTGTATTTTGACATCTTGTTCAAGACATTTTTGTTTTAAAGGATGATCATTTGAACCAATGCTGCAATGTTGGTCCAGCTGGTATCTTCTTATTGATCTGTTTGTGCCATCCTTCTAGTGTGTTGGTTATTCTTTTCTTATCTCAATTGCAGGAGAAAATATCACATTTTATGTTTTGCAGCTACTGCTGATCAAAGTATTGTTTACATTTTTCGAAAATATATGCTATAACACAGATGTATAAATAGGCTACAGGTATTAGGATTTTACTCATTCGATCGTAACATGATCTGAATTATAACATTTTTATTTTTTTTATTGTCATAGGTATTGTGTAAAACACTGTACTTCTGTTAATTTGCGAATCTGGAGTTTTGCGAATCTGGTATTTTGAGAATGTGTTATTATGCTCTGGAAAGAAAGCTGACATTGAAATGTAGGTAATTTTTTCGTTTTTGATGGGAAATCATCAAATTACTTCTCCCGTCTTAGGCGGAGCGGGAGGGTCAGACAGGGATGTCATTTACTGACTAAAAACCACCCGTGTTCCTTCAGTTGCCTGTGCCAAGGCCACGGTAACTTTTTCGAACAAATCCGCGTCCCTGGAAGGAACTTAAACTTAGGGTATGCGCTAAAACCAACTAAAACTCATCATAAGCAGCCTACAATGTGCCTCCTGCTGGAATACAGCCTCCTTTCTGTTGAGAGTGGGCCGACAGCCACCTTGCGGTCATAATGCGGGTTTGGTAGATGTCATATGTCTTCGAATTTGTGTATCTAAGACATGCGGTTGCCTAACGATATTTTCCTTCACTGTTTTGAGAGCAATGGTGATGAAATTATTTACACAAAGTATAGTGCCTGTTTGTGTTCAAACCTATGACCTTAAGTTGCGTCCCTTACCACTGCGTCTCCACTACCCACGCAACTGTTCAAACTGAAACTACAAAGCTTTAATTTATTTCAATAAAACCATCTATTCACATTTCTGAATTGACAAAGAGACTGTCAGAGTCAAAAAGTTGAAGCAAGTTGCAAACCGGCAGATCTCGATGGAGAATAACGGGTAAGAAAGTCCAAAGGAGACTTTTTTAAATCAAGATATTGCAATATCTTGGGTACCTACATTATTCTAATTTCCTGTGAGAGAACATTAGGAAACAATTCGAAATATAACATTTAAAAAAAGCTGAGGCAGTTATGACATGACCAGTCTCAACTGGCCAAAGATGAAGGATAGCGCACGAATGTAGACATGGCCGTAACTGCCTAGTTACGGCATTGCTACGCGCCTACGAGCTTTGTTATGGTATTTGCTACAATGCTACGGGCATTTTGTGGTTTATTATCCAAAACTTAATGTAAATTTCGAAATCTAATGTTTATCCTATTCATTAAAAAAAAAACAGATTTATATTAGTTAATTTAGCTTAGAAGTCATATTTATTATAAGATTTTAAATGGATCTAAGTGTCGGCGCGATTCCTTTTGCTTTGAGTCGTAATTTCCAGCACGTCGCACGCAGCAAATCGTTAATCCGAATTTGTTCGCTGCGAGTAAATCGCTGCGACCAACTTCGCTTCGTGTGACTAAAGCTTTACGTAAAAACCTAAACATTTAAATCTTTGTAAAAAACGGTAAAAAAACAATCTTATTCTCGCTTTGATATCGATCGGTCATATCAATAACAACGTCACAATTCAACGTTCTTACAAACAACGTCATCTTTATTTCAAACCAAAAACTACTGCGGCAATGGTGCATGCCGGACGGCGCCACCTGTTGCATACGGAACAAACTACTAGACTTCATCCCTTAGAATTTGCAATACCGGTGTAGTTTAAAGTTACAACTAGAGTCCGGTCCCTGTTAGTCCGCTGTATTGGCACAGATGGCGCTGCTGGGTACAGTGGCTGTTTTATCGTCATGTTGGTAACGTAGGCCGCGCCCACTTAGCTACAGCCGAGGCCGGGGGTTCATCGGTGCATCGGCCGGGGTACTAAGGGTCATTGTACGCAGCTGCCGGAGATGGCCGGGTCGCAGCTCATTAATGAACTAGGTCATGTACGTGTCATAGGTTAGGATCTGCTAGTAGTTATCTCCTATCTGGCTTTACTGCGCCCTCAAATCGAATTTACGGTCTTATTAAAAATGCGCGGCCGAGCTAACTTGGTTAGAATTTTTTATTGAACACAAATTTAGATCATTTAAATTTTGACTCAGAGGTCGTACACGAAATTTGCCAATTTCACCGATTCACTTGGCTTTCCATAAGTTGTAATACACAACGTGAAATATAGTTGCATTATCATCTAATGAATGAGCCACTTTTTTATTTTTATTGAGTTTTATCATTCGAGTTTTAAGTAGGTTGTTTTAAAAGATTATTTACGGCTAATTCTTTTTAACTGTTTGCGTGTTTATTTTCAGGAAATGGATTGTTTTTGAACTGAAGTTTATTTTTGTTCTACTAGCTAACTAGCTTCAACTTTCCAACTGGTCGACTTTTTGACAATTTAAAAGTGCCTGTAAATGGTTTAATTGAAATAAATGCTTTGAGTTTGACTTTGAGTTAATTTTATGAACGAAAGGTCTGAAAAATTAAAATCGAAAGTAATTATGTGCCCATTTTCTCTAAAATTTGTCGAAGTTAAATATGTTTTACTATTTGTTAATATATAAAATATGTAAAAAGTGATGTATACTTTGCATTGATCACTTTCACAACAATACATTGTAATTTTTTCATAACGTGTAGACGTAAAAACGATTCGTAAATATGTGATCTAAATCTTTTACAGCAAGATTCACAAAATAGTCGCCGGTTTGAGGTCAGTTAATCAAAATAAAAAAGTGTCTCGTTCATTACATCATAATTGAAATGATATTTTATGGTGTGCAAGAAAACAAATAGAAATACAGTATTTTAAATGTAAAACCACGTCTGTAAAATCACGTAAAGGAGCGAAATTGGAGAAAAAATCGTATGATTACCGCCTCATAATGTTAGCGTCATAAATGTAAGTTCTATTATAGACATTTGGATAAGAAAAGTAATAATGTGCGATTAAATAGTTTTAGTGGAGTAACGTGGTTTTCACAATTTTCTTTTCTATAAAAAAGGGTACCTGCCGAGATTATGGACACAGACTATTATAATCGTTCGTTATCCCCTAGAGATAAAACAGTGGATGTGAACCCGATTATTTTTATATAACTTCTTTGTCTGTTTAATAAAAAACTAACGTTTCTTTAAAAAAATATTAGGAGTACAATATATTTTATGTTAAAAATGTGAAGAATTTTATATTCGATGAATTCCTTTTATGTCCCGTATTTCTTCGTTATTGATTTGGAGTTCCTGTTTTTAGGAATTCCGCGCTGTTTTTCCACATATTTAGACCTCTACTAAAAGCCCTCGTAGCAGTGGAAAAAAAAAAGTGAAGTTGGTGGATAAAAATTTTCACTTTGAAAAAGTTAAAATAGTTTTGCCCTAAAATACATATTATATAAGAGGACCTACACTTTAAATGTTATTTAATATATATTATTTTAATACTTATTTCTTATAATATTTTGTAAGATTTCCACAAAAGCTCGATTTTTTTTACGTTTGGTACACAAAGGTTTTCAGTATTGTTTTTTTAGTTTTTAATTAAATTAAATAGAAAACACACTTACCACTGCGCTTTGCTGATAACACAATTAATATACACGCCGCTGGTATACCACTCAAATGAAAATGTCTTTTACCAATTGTTCACATTTTCACGGCTTTCCCCTTTTTATCCCGTATCCACTAAATATTAAAACTCAGAGGCGACATCCATTCTTCCGTACAACAGGACTGGTAATAAATTGGTGTATATACATTTTCACTTTGACAAAAGCAGAATTTTTTCCTTAAAATATTTTTTTTTAATTCTATTTAATATTGATTTAATACTCTTTTATAGTATATTATAATATTTCGTTAGATTTTCTACACACACGCCACTGGTATACCTACCACTTAAACACTATTAATTTAAACGCCACTGGTATACCACTTAAATAAAAATGTATTTTTTTTTTCACATTTTACTCGACTTCAAAATTTTTATCCCGTATTCACTCAATTTTCAAAGCTCGGAAGCGACATCCGCTTTGCCGTGCAACCAGACCACTAATAACTGGAGCAGTGCGCTGCCCTGTCGAGGTAGCGCGGTGTATGCGCGAAATTTTCATGAATTTTCGATACGATACGACGAGTCTAACCGTTGTCGGTCGGCTTTCATCGGCCTTGTTAGAGCAGGTCAGTGTACATTGAATTTAGGGAGGCACTTACAGGAGGTAGGAAGGGGTAATGTACATACTATAGGTACATGCCGATTTATTATAGGTTAGTGGACGCCCAGTCTTCGAAATTCGGCTCGGAAATTCATGTACAATTTAAGTCTGAATTATATAAAAATATTAGTTTTCTACACTCCTTATGGAAGTATAAACTTTAACTGTAGCAAATTTCATACTTCTTAGTCCGCGTACTTATCGTAAAAAAGGGTACAAAGTTTTGGCTTCACGTATATATAGATTCTTAATTTTGAGGGAAATGGGAATATTATATAATGTGACAAAGTGACACAAAGCAGATTACTGTTTTGTGCCATGTAATTAATGCGGTATGAAATAGTTCTGATTACACTATTAATGGTGATAAACACATAGCACACTGCAGTGCCTTTGTATTACAAGTTTCCTTTGTCTAGAAATAGTTAGTCTAATAAATAAATATTTTTTTCTGGTTATAATAGAATATTAGATTAATTGGACTCCAATGGGCCAGTTTTTTCCAGATCCTTAAATTTTTCGATTATTTTGATGCATAAATATGGCGGTTTGACATAATGTATTTTTGATACAAAAGCTGTCCAAACACAATTTTAATTCCTCAGGTAAAATCTAAAACACATTATGAAATCGACCCTTAGATTATAGAATAAATTAGAGCCCAATGGAGCCTACTCGTTGAGCATTAAGTAGTCAATTTATAGAGTGGCTAGTGACAAAGCTTTGTCTTGCCTATTCATTCCACTCGAATGATCACTCAATGAGGCGGAAACAAGTGTTTATAACCCTAGAGGCTGCAACATAGCGCCAATACGGTGACAAGGAGACATCGATAATTTTTTTTAAAAAGACAACGGAGGGTGATGAAATTATTGTTGATATCACTGATGGAGATAAGAGCCTTGCATCTCTTGGAGGCTAACGATATTTTACAAAGAGTCAGTAATAGTATATTCGATAGACTTATATCATAAAGGAATACAATAATAATTCTAACTATTACTTAGACAAGGAAAACAGAGCTACTAGCTGAAGTTCCAGTTTAATAAGTTTTTTTAATTATAGAGCTAATCTGTAAACAGTTCTCAACAATGACTTATTGTTTGGCGCAGGGATCGGGGGCCCTTTTTAAACGCTGTAGTTACCGGATTACTATCTCCGGGCACCGCAACGTATGAATATGTAGAGTCTAATAGCTCCTGCCTTTTTAAGATAGCCGAAATTATTATATATGTGCGCGGAGTTTCTGGCTTTGCAGTGTCTATTCGATACTGACTGCATGAAAACGTGGATTGAGGCGGTCACTGACTCTTCACAGTGGGATTTGAAACAAACCTGGTTTAGCCTCGTCATTTGAATTTTCGTATGCCTCGGCACTAGGACCATAGCAAATCAAGCATTTTGTAATAAGACGATTTGCATCTAGCTTCTGTGCTATATAGCACATACCACACGAAAAGACAGATAGCACACGATCCGTGCTCTCTGTACAAATAGGTAACCTCAACCCACACCACAGAAACATGATTCAATAAACTCATTAGGCCTTGGAAATATCCTTTGAGGTCGGGAGCATACAGGTCAGAGCCTCGTGCTTACCTTTGTGTTAGGGGCAACAATTAATTACCCGGTAAATTTTTGGTACTTTTCTGGCTTATTGTAGTCCTCTCTTCCCTTTTTGATGTCGTCGAGCTAGCCTAAGTTCAGTTCAAGAATGGCGCTAGAACTCAAACCTTCTAGTATTATAACAAAACGTTTTCTTACTTTAGAACACGTCTGACGTAACTAAAAACATGTAACTAATCAATTTTATAGGTCTATGTGACCTAAGCCCGCAATTAATTCACGCTTTTCTGGGACTGACATAGTCCATTTTTCACGAGCGGGTAAGTGCAATACTTGTGATTTAAGTAAGTCTATTAAAGCACGGCGTTTAGCACCGTCGCTAGTCATATGTACCGTAATTTACTATTGCATTACATTCTATGACGTCATGACTTGCCCTTGCATGTAAACACAACATTACCATTACAAATAAGGACAAATGTCTGGCTTCCTTTCACTGGCTTCATACATTTTATAATCCATTTGTCGACGTTTTATTGTTGGTTGTATTTACATACAACCAGCTTGTTATGAAGGGAGGTTAGGAGGGTTAGGTTAGGTTAGGTTTTTATTGCTTGTTAATGCATTTAAAACCAAAGTAGAATCTAAAATCCTTCAAAGACATACTATTCTATCAACGACTACTTAAACGAGAAGTATGGTTGCTGTGATTAACTCAACATAATGTTTTTCTTCATACAGCTTACCTACTGACAGATTGTCTTTTTTCGGTAAATAATTTACTGTTTAATTACTTTCGTTTATTGACAAAATCTACTCATTACAATGTTGTTTTAATGAGTTGTATTGTAATATGTTACGGGGCCTTGTTTAGATTGGTATGGGCATGTGATGAGGAGGCAAGAAACGCATGTGAATAAATTGATGATAAATATATTTTTTTATGTATTGTGAGGGAGAGGAATTCCAAAGAAAATATGGATGGATTGTGTGAAGAAGATAGAATATGAAAGAGAAGGGAGTGAATGAGGGCGTGACGGTTGACAGGGGAACAGAAGAAGAAAACGTCTTGCTCTGACCCCAAGGAACCTAGGAAAAGGGCAGGAAGTTGCTGATGATTGGCTGGCAGCAGCTAGCAGGCTCGACAATGGGGTATTTTACTCTATATGAGAAAAAATCTAACAATATATTATTAAGATAGCTTAAGCAAAATTCAGTCGGAAAATGTTGGTTTTAGTTCATGAAAGAACAAAAAAAATAATCAAAGATTTCATTTTTTAAATCTGTTTCTGAACACCATAAAATATTAGCCGCAATGTTATTACGTCATACGGCGTGTCAATTGAACAACTTTGTACTTTACCCCAACCGTGTCCGTTACCCCAACTTAATATTGTTCAGCATAGTCCTCAATATCAAGCAGTGTGGATTTTTAACAAGTTGCCATTGGACTTAAAAACTTTAATTTACAAGAGCTCATTTAAGTCAAGACTCAAAACGTTCCTATTGGAGAAATGTTTGTATTCGATAGACGATGACTTATCCGAGTTTAAAATATTTTATATTAGTTAATGGTACGAATACCATAATGGAATGATATCCTAGGAATGGAAAAAGACAATAGGGACGTCAAATCAAGAGATGGGAAGATGATTTACTAGGGGAGGCCTATGTCGAAGGACAACCTGACCAACAAACAGGTTGCTGAATATGTATTTATTTACTTACCTAATCGTATAAAGATCTTTTTTGTTTATTGAAATAGATTTAAGATTACATTCATTCATATACTTATGTTATTTGGTCCGTGGCAGCTCTGGGCAGAGAGAGGTGGAAAGAGAGTATGGAGACTTCCGCCCAGCAGTGGGACTTTAATAGCTAGTGTAAATATAAAATATATGTTAAAACTGTACTGTATTGGTCAGATAATAAAGGCGTTTTATTATATTATTGTCTCAAGTCAAATCCGAACAAAATATTTTATGTTCCAATGAGATTACACCATAGTTAACTGTGCAAACCACTAACAACACCTACTTCTATTTCACAACTACTTCTATTTAACCGACTTCGAAGAAGGAGGTTCTATGTTCGTCTGTACGTATTTATTTTAAAGGTATTTCCATCAATTGTGGACTGATTTTGAACCCATCCATGATATGAACTTCATTACGTTTGCTTTGATAGCTTTTGAGTGAGCTTCAATAAAACGAATTTAATCTACTTTATGTATTTTGACGATGTCATAAAATTAAAAATAGAAACCAATTTACTAAATAGCTAAACTAATTGAAGTAGTGAGCAGTAGGTACCTACATTGCCAAAATACTTGCAAAGATCATTGCATTTTGTTGGTTGTGGGTATTCGGATTTCATTACTGAGTGGTCCTTCCGAGCGTAGGTTGCGCGAATACGGGAGCAATGTCCTTTGAGCGAGGCCGCGCATGCGTAACTGCGGCCGTAGTAAATAGTAGTAAAGACAGCATCAGTACTCTCAGTTAAATAGAGTTGTATTACTACGCTCATTTTCCCCGTAACGGTCTTGTCGTAGTACAATAAAAGTGTCCTTATTTTTCTATGAGTGGGAATATACCTAATAGTAAGCAATATTATTAAGTACGTATTTAGTATCTATATTGATATAGTTTTCTTTACATTGCTGAACATTTTGAAGAATTAAGTATGGGGATACTTTGAAGGGCATGGGCTATTTTTTATCGACGTACCACGCAATCGAAGCCGCGAATAAAAACTAGTTAAACTTATAGAAGAAGTCTTACTTAAAGACTTACTTTACTTTTCTCTGTCCCTTCTCATAACGTATACAGTTTTTAGATTAATTAGTGCGAGCCAAATAATTGCGTGAGTTTAATTCGGAATTACAGTCATTATTTCATCACGGTAGTAAGGCAGTGATTAGACCAGGGTAAATACAGATGTATATGCATCTTTCCTTCCACAAAATAAAACACACGATGTAAGAGAAAATCACACCGTGCACGCGTGCTTTGTATTTTACTATATTACCGTAAATTATGGCCGCCCAAATACAAACGAGTGTATCGCTAATGGTTGCCATAATTGTTCAAACGTAATAATTGGAGCCATCTTGGGTTCTTTAGTAAAACATTAGATACAAATGTCCTGTTTTATAAAAGAGCTCATGTAATAAGGTACTTAATGCAGATAACTGTACATAAAAAATGAAGTAATCATGATCCGTAGTTCGTAAAATCTGTCAAAAGCATTTAAATATTTGACAAAGTTTTCTAAATTTTAGATATGCGTTACCCCAGTATTAGTTTCTACCACAATCCGCATTTAACAGTCGTGAATAGTTTGTACAAAGGCTACTAACGCGAAAATATCCGCAGTACAGTTACGTCATTACCTTCACCAATATGGTTGCCAAAATATGTGACGTAAGCTTAAACATCGTCTGGTAGGAATAGAGGCTAAGTATTTATAAAAAAAGGTCTTATAATAATGGAAGCAGGCAGGTACAAATATAATGCATTTATTGGCATTTATAAAATAAATAAATTTTTGTCTTATAAGAATAAGATCGGTCATGATAATATTTTAAATCATACATATGATGGAATATGTGATTTTTTACTACCAAAAATTAATCCCTAATCAGTCTGTAAAGAATCTAGATAGTAATTGCAGACCCCAAAAGCTAGCCTTCAAACGATTATTACTAAAAATAACCTCGACAACGTCTGAAGTCCCAAAATTATATCTGGCAATTGAAATATCTGTTGAAAATAAATAAATATCTACCTGCAATGGAACCCTAAATATGGTATACGATATTTCATGACTATGGCTTCAAAATTCTGGAGGCTCGGTTTCCTCATCAAATATTATCGTTTGACAACTCTATCATCCGTAGATTTAATTGCATAAATTCCAATATAGAAAATATTACGAAAACTCTAATTTGACGCCGATCCTTATTAAGCCTGCGATATCGAGTATTTCTACGAAATTCGGGGTATTTGGCCGATCTAGTAGTATGTGTGCACTTCCAATATTATTCAAAAATTTAGTTACGTATATTTAAAAAAAAATGCAATAACTTTAAGATTAGTCGTCGGAATTTTAAAAATATTGCAAAATAACATCCACTACTTATTTATATACATTATGGCTACAAATAATATTGCGATAATTTTATTTAAAACCATAATTGTCAAAACTCTGGACACTTACCCTTACAATTCGATAGTTATTAATCACCAAATTAAACTTAAGGCGGTAACTTTCATTTTCTTTCACACTTAATAACAAGGCACGTCTTAAATTTTCACTACACTCACAAAAAACCACTTGCACAACACTGGTGGACGATTAACTAACACATTCCATTAGTGTCAAACATGATTAAAACTGTTATTTCACTGTTTATAACTTTTTCCGAAAGATAGTTTTAAATTTTAAAATAAAGTTCAAGTTTGTAACGAATTTAGTTTAAATATAGTTTACTGAGTTATTTTTAGAATGGCAGTTGGGGGGGGGTGGGAACGGTTGTACTACGATTACACACAGCATCGTGATTCACGAGGTAACACTACTACAACTTCTTAATTAAAACAACTACTTCTGCGAATTTTTTTGCAGGTATTATGTATTATAAATAATAACAAACTTTATTGCATTTGTTTTAGTAAAATACGCGAAAAGATTAATAGAACATGTTTAGGTTAAGGGTAGAAAGTTCACAAAATGGTTAATTTTAGCTCCGTTTGGTTATATTTGCATCAAAGAGCGCAGGCGCGTCGCCGTGACGTTTCCACAACCACACCCCTCGACGTTGACCTATCCATATTTTTTAGTCAACTCTCTGTTTCTTAATTGTTATTGTTGTCAATTAGTAGAAGTTTTTGTACAGTACTAAGTTTTTTTTTAGTCTTAATTTACCGATAACTATTACTTTGGAACAGTTGCAGAATGTTGCACTAAGAAGTTGTTCACTTGACTGGCTGCGGTATCAAACTTTGGTTGGTATCGATTGGAGGTCGCCATATGAAAGGGGCGAAGTGCGTCTACGGATGTGCGAATTGTGGTTAAGCTAATTTGCAGTTTTTAGAAGCTTCAATTTTGTCTTAAGAAGCGTTAAACTTTCAATACGATTTTTTTGTCTTGTGGAATTCGATTTATTTACCATTTGAGGTTATTGTATATTAAAGATCTTAAAAACATATCAGATAAAGTTGGCAAAACTTATTTTTTGCCAACTGTTCATAAGTTAAATTAAAATGAAAGTTCAAATAAATAGAGCATTTTTTATTCAGATTTACAAACAACTACTGTCCGTACGATCATGAAGTTTGACCCTTCGTTCCCTACAGGTCTTCAAATCACGCAGACAACTTAATAGGTTTAACTTGATGTGCGTTTTCATTGCGCATTTTATGCTCCATTAAACTTCTGCATTTTTGTAAATTGCTTTTTTTATTTACTGTTATGTACTACTTATTTTTATTTTAACTTAATGAGGTTTACTTATTCGAAACGTGGTTTATTAATTAGACGCACGTAAAAAGTTAATTATGACTTACATTTTTATGGCGTCCCATAAAAAAATGTTAATCATAATTATTTTATAGTTTTTTGCTCATCAGCAATGACAGCGCCATCTAGCAGCAGTAATTTGGAACTCAATATTGCTGACGGAACCCAAAAAAAATAGAAACACAACCAAGAGGTGTCGTTAGAACGAAGTTCATATCGCCTGTATGTTTGTATTAAATAACAGGCACAATTAAATAAATTAACAATATTTGAGGATAAAGAAATGAAAAAAAAAATGCAAATGTCGTAGAGGTCAAAATAATAAATATTTAACGGTCCAACTCTCAGTCGACAAGAGTGCAGATTACCTTCGTGTGAAAAGGCGGTAATTTCGTTCCAATGATTTAAGTAACTGCATTCCACCGTATCAATAACGATTCAACATTAATTCAGTTGCTATGGAATCATTACTTATTTTGATTCGATAAGTTGTACTATGTTTGGAGCCTTATGGGTTTTCTGAAATGACGTTCACTAGGTGGCAGCACTGAGACGTCAGGTCCGGGAAGCCTACTGAACTGGAGGACTTCTTGTCAAAGTGGCGCCAACTGGTGGCTTCAATATTCATGAACACCCTCATTGGCGCAGTCTACGTTCACACGGATTTTTTTCCGCGTACCTACTGGGTCTCAAACGCACTGCTTAGCGCTAAAAGTTGAAAATGTAACAGTGTGTTTTCTCGACGCGCTGAAATGCACTCTGTCTCGCTCTCAATGCTCGGTCAAACACCGAGAGTTGAAATTCCTGGTTGGAATAAAATCCCGCCGCGAAATTTTGATGTCCGTGCCTCGTGGTCTTACTACCAACTGCGCCTTTTAATTCATTTTCAATCAACCACTGGCAAAAAGGCATTCTAGCTGACGCGTCGTTTTCGTGGAGGGCTTGTAATCACTGCTCTTAAGGTGCACTTTTTACACGACCAACCAATTGCTCAATCCTGGTCAATTCTCGTCAACTATGACGTCACGACTAATTCCAGCAATTAAGGGCGATAGCAACATGTAGCAACCTGTTGCCAGAGATACGGCCCCACAATTTCATGCAATATGGAGCAACTTAAAAAAACTCAGCAATACAAGTCAATACGCCCATACACTAGCAATTTAGTTGAACAATCTCTGGCCATTAACGAAGTTTTGCTTTCAGCAGTAGCATGTAGTGCATTTATGATCATGAGTTTAAACGTTTGAAAGAAATAGACGGATTTGGGTGCGAACGATTTATTCTTCGTTCGTCCTGACGTTTTTTTCCACATTCCAAAAAATTCTTAGTGTGTCCCACATTCCAAGAAATTCTTAGTTTGTCCCAAATTACAAGTACTTTAAAGGTACAGCCAACAAAAAATATAATGTATTAGTATCTTATCATTACCTACTACAGTTTAAAAATACAGAACAGTGAGATCTGTAATCGATACACCGAGAAATTTTAATGGTTATTTTCCCGCGGCAGAACAACTTGCCATAAGGAGTACTTTCGAAGAATAGAGTAAAAGTAAAAAAAAAAAAAAAAAATATTCATCAAATCGAAAACGTGAGAATCAATAGTAACACTAGAGGTAACTTGTCGGTGCTATTCGAATCGCACGCCCGCCGATTTTTGTATAACCGACGAAAAATTATTGCGCTGAGGGGACAGGGGTCTAGAATGATATGCCGAATTTATGGTTACGGTTTCCGCACTGGATAAAAACTTTTCCTGTATAAATAAAACAAAGTCGGATTAGTTACACCATTTATAACTCAAGACCAGCTGGACTGATTTTTATGATCTTGGATTTATTGGATTTGTCGCCAACCCGAATAGCAGAATAACTATAAATAATAACTAAAAAGAAGATATTTCATTTGCTCATACATTTTGTGTGTCAGCTAGAAGAAGTTTCATGCTTTCGAAGTACCAGGTAGTCATAACTTGGTATGAGTACACCTAACAAATTATGTTAAGAGGAGAAGACAAGGAGGAGCAGTTTAAAAAAAATTGTTGATTTTTTACCGATTGAACAAAAACGTAAGTTTGTGATATACAAAAAGAAATGGGCCGTAGAAGGAATATAAAATAGAACGAAGCGGGAATAAAATAATTAAAATTATACTTTGGGACGAGGACGACCCAGGATTTTTGTATGTAGGACAAAACTCAGTGGGCTGGACCAAGAATAAATCGTGCGGACATAAATCTAGCAAGAGGAATACCATCTTTATTGTGTCATGATATGTACAATTATTTATTCTAAAATATCACCAGAATGTCTCGGGGTAATTTTGAACTATTTTTATATAAAGTTAGTCCATTGATTACCAAACAAATGACCAATACGAGGGAACCAATTTCTGCAGCTAGATATAAAGAAAATGGGTCTCGCAAAAACGAGACGTAGTTATACGTACAAACGCCAGCACATCAAGCTACCCCAATCTGTCAAATTTCTTTGATAGATTTTCATCTTTATAACTTAAGCATATGGTTCTTATTCAATTGGGAAAAATTGACAGTTTGGGGTAGCTTGATTTGCTGGCGTCGTTACAGATTGAAAGAAAGTTGACAGAAAAAATCCAAGCCAATTGGATATTCGGCAACTCTTATTGGCGACATTGAGAAATGTGAAATATATGGAGCAATTAGAAGCAATATTCCCGAAACAATTGCCGCATTTTTTTCGTTGTTGCTTCAGATTGCTCCAGTTAATTAATCCGGATTGATCCCTTAGTGTTGCCGAGCCATAATTGCTCAAAAAATTCCCCGTTTCTTAAACGGGGATTTTTTTTTTGCTCAATTGCATGGATGCAATTGAGCACTTTCCAGACGTAGTATTATTGGCTTAAGTCAAACCTAGCCGCAGCCATACGCGTACTTCGACGAGGATCTCGTTCGAAGTATTCGATGATTTCCACGTCGAGCTTTGGTAAATGAACAGCCGGCAACCCCCAATCCTGTGCATGCACTGGTGTCTCAAACTGTCTTATGTATTTTGACGTTGGAAAAGTGCTGTTGGAAGGGTGTCGTAGTCGTGAAGGAAGTCAGTCAGGCAATCTACATATGGCGCTAGTATGAAGTTTCATAGTTGTGTTCTCTACTATGATAATCCCGTCTTTGTCGTGCATGGTGGTTCCATCTCTGCGCGCGCACCTTGAGGTACGATCGATGCCGCAAATGTCACATGTTTAGTTCTTTGTTTACTATTGTGGTGTATGACCGTATTTTGTTGATAAGTAAATTTTAAGATTCCATACCTATGGATGCTGTGGATGATATAAACATGGAAGAATTTATAGATGAAATAGAAATGCGTCCTGCTGTATGGAATCCAAAATGTGCTGTTTATAGTGATCGTTTGGAGAAAGAACGTTCTTGGGAAGCCCTCTGTGACCGATTCGTTAAAGATTATAAAAATAAAAATGCAGACGAAAAAAATGTAGCAGGTAGGTAATTATTTATTTTATATGCAGCTTATAACTTTCACATTGCTGGGACACATCCCAGCACTCCCTAGGCTGGCTATGCTGAATTCAATTTTAGTGACATGATTTGTGTCCATAAAGTATTCTGAATACATTTATCACGAATTCACGAATTGATGAGCTGCCAAACGCTGATGATTGTATGTTTCGTGAACTGTCTGTCGGTATTGAATTATTCAGTTACTATTAGTTCCATTGTCAGAAATACGTTCCAAGAAATTGTTTAAAACACAGACAGTTTTAAAAATAATATACTATTTAATCGATTAATATTTTATAAGCCAATTAGGGAAGTTTGTATTTGTTACATAACCTTGGGCGATACATACAGATTTCTGTCAAAAAAAATTAAATCTTTTGTCACACGTATGGTTTTGATAAGAGTGATACGATTCAGTCCGTGCAATCAGAGGCAAGGAACCGGTAAAAATAACATTTATTTTAATTTCAGGTTACTTACTTAAAAGAAAATGGAGAGAGATGCGGGAGTCATATTCAAAGGCGCTTAAGAAACAGAAGAAATTTAAAAGTGGAACTGTGACAAAAAAGTTTCGCAAATCCGTATATTTTGATCGGCTACAGTTCTTGTCAGCGGCTGAAGAAACGCGAGTCGATTTAAAAGAAACGAAAAAGAAACGAGAAAGCTCTACGGAAGGCAATCCAAAGCCGTCGACGTCGGGGACCAACATTAAATAACATATATAATCAACGATGAGACGATTTTAACCCCCGACTGAAACAGAGGCGGTTCAACAAAGTTAAATGAAACATTATAAAACCCCCGACTCAATCAAAAACCTCTAAAAAGTAGAAAAAATTAAATGTAGTGGTCCTTTAAGTTTAATAATACGTTGTAGGTAATATTTTGATCAAAGCATCATCGCGTTGATGGACAACCATTTTTTTAGATACGTTTTATGTATTGTTGGTCTCAATATTTTTTGAAGATTAATTATCTGGTAAAACATTTTTTTTTATAAACGGTATTTTTCCGAGTGATAAGTCAATAGATACTTATATTGTACCTACTTCTAACTTCAAACATCGTTCCGATCTCATTTATGGACGTAGCAGTGTTTTTTATTTTATTCTGGTTTTGAGAAATAAATGTCTTAAACCATGACAAAATATTGTATTGTACAACATGATGATTAGACACAGTCCACTTTAAACCACTTGTTAATCAATTTTTATAACATAATGTAACAATTAAACTTTCTTTTGACAGAATATCTAAAATGGAAATAAACTTCTTGTGACTTGTGATTTGTTGTAAATCTACCAAAATTCCGAGCACAAAAAGTCCGGTTGTAAAGCCGCATCGCCTTTAATAATATAGATGATGTTAATCGCAATAAGTGATGCGGGAGACAGTATTGATGAGATGTGTCGATATATTTTAAGTTTGTAGACCGTGTTCCGCAATAGATACTTTGTACCGAACTTTTTTTTGTGTTCATCAAGGAAAACCTATCAATGGCTTTCAATTGCATGTTTAATTAAGAAAACTGTTTAATTAGCTTTAAGTTTCCCTTTTTGGACTACTTGTCCTTAAGGCTCTACCTATTTGTGATGTTGTACTGTTTGCAGATGAGACTCTTATTTTTACAGTAGAGAAGAATAGGCAGGACTTTGACTACGTAAACAGTTCACTCTCAATGGTTACGAATTGGTTTACGGCAAATAACCTAGTTCTCAAAGCCAAAAAAACGAAATGTGTAAAGGTCGCCTTACCGAATGTTAGAAATCTAGGTCCCAACATCGTCCTAGATAAAGAGGTGCTTAAAACCGTAGGCTCGGCAGTTTTTCTGGGCATAACAGTAGTGAACAGTAGTGGGGATCACACACATCAAGCCTAGCGGGGATGCTCAGTTCAGCCGCCTACGCCGTCAGAAAAGTAAGACAATACACTGACGTCGATACAGCTCGGTTCATAACTCATTTTTTAGGGTTGGTATAACCTTTTAAAAAAAGCTTCCCTTTTCTTTGCTAGATTTGCATTTTGATGCGTTTAAAGCTCAAGTAAAATCCATCTTTTGTTTGTCTTACTATTTCATCGACGACTATTTAAATGACAAGAATGGTTGGTTGCTGTGATTAACTCAAGACAATGTTTATGTTCTTATTCCAGAATTAGCGTACCCAATGACAGGTTATATGGGTTCATAATAATATAATTATATATTTTGTTTTTATTTACTGTCTAAGTAATTTTTTTATTGTTACTTATTATGTCATTGGTTAAATTAAATTAAACTTTATTTCAGACTAAGGTCCATATTTTTGTTAGTATTTTGGTGTTAGTAACAATTTAATATACCTTCTCATTTAGCGTGTTTATATCGCTTTTTGTTATTTTCTGCTCGCGAGTGAGCTTGAGGGTAACTTTTAAAATATCTTCCTTTAACGATTGATATAATCTACCTCATGGAATTTGAGGTTAGCTAGTAGGTACTGTGTTATATTTCTGTAATGATATTCTCAACTCCTTTATTTTGATATTCATCGTCATGGCACAATTTTTTAGTTCATAATTTATAGATATTGACGTTTAAATTCAGTTGAACATTAAGACGTGTAAAATAACCAGTTAATGTAAGTTACACTAATAAATTTAAGTGACGTTAGCTTTTTACCTATCGTGGTATAGTAATTTTATTCCGGGTGCATCATCTTCACAAATAATGATATAATTAATGTACCTATACAAAGTATAGGATTTTTTTTAAAGAGTAATGGTGGATTTTCTTGCCCATTCTTCTCCATACGAAATTACCTTCTAGGAGCCCCTAACTAGAATCAATTATAATTATATTTTTTGTATTTTTTACGTTCAAAAGTGCCTTTTATGTGCATATTTGAAATAAATGATTTGAGTTTCACTTGATTTTTCATACACGATCTTTTTCTTTTTTTTGACCTTTTTAACTTGTTTTTTGGGGTTTTGGATCGTACAAAACATCTTACAGGCCCCTAGTAATGCTTCATGACAATTATGTAAACAAAATAAGTGAATTCTCAATTTTTCGCCAGTTAACAATTTTGCGGAATTTATTATAAAAAAAATAAAAAAATAATAATAATCGTTTAATTCGGAAATCAGGTTCCATTTTGTTAGTATTACAGTCTTAAAAACTAATGTTAGTACGCAAAATATTAAAACTAAACGGGCATGAATGGAGAACCACTCATCTCCTGTTGCGAAGAGAGTGCCACCCCATCCACACCTGCAGCATTGGTGAATCCCACCGTTCAGATAAGGAAGGAGGACGAGGATTATGTAGGTACGGACAGTGTTTGCAACTATCCGGCGAAATAATTTTATACCGCCGGTAGGCCGCAATCATTTTATAACGCCGGCAGGCCGCAATCATTTTATAACGCCGGCAGGCCGCAATCATTTTATAACGCCGGCAGGCCGCAATCATTTTATAACGCCGGCAGGCCGCAATCATTTTATCACGCCGGCAGGCCGCAATCATTTTATCACGCCGCAGAAGATACATCATGACCATAATGGTGATGTTATTCAGTAAGGTTCGGTGCGGAGTTCGTGTTTAGCCAGATGTAAAAAGTAAACAATAAAAGGAGTATGTAACGACCGTAGCAGTCGGCGTTCTGTAGTTTTAACCTACCCCTATGGGGAGAAGGAGTTAGTTTATGTATTTGTGTATAATTTTATAAATAAACTAGCTGACCGGACAGACGTCCTGTATCCTAGAACTCGATCGCAGCGCCTCCTACCGGGTCCAATTGTAAATCTGAACCATCAAAGGCGCCACCCAAACGCATGCAAAAAAATCATTCAAATCGGTCCAGCCGTTTAGGAGGAGTTCAGTGACATACACACGTACAACAGAATTATATATATAAAGATAAATATCTCGGAAACGGCTCTCATGAAATTTAGTATGCAGGAGAATTCGGGGGCTATAAATCGATTTAGCTAGGTTAAATTTTTAGAAAACTAAAAAAAAAGAATACCGAGCGAAGCTCGGTCATCCAGATATAACCTAAATTATTTGCGTGCATTTTGTCATCCGTTTCTACTGTTATTGGGTTTTATTTTATGGTATCGATTCGATGCACAATATCCAAAAAAAAGTTACAATGAAAAATGAAAATGAATGAAAAGGATTTTTTTTTATTTCAGACTAAGCACACAGTAGTTATACAAGTCCATATTATGTTAGTAAAATTTAATATTATTATTATTTTGGACGTGCATGAGCGACAAATGCCTCAGGATTTGGCTGTCCACTCTGTCCGACACCACGCTCAGAAGCTGCTACCCCTTACCCGAGACCACAAGGAGGCCGTTCTTTTGCGAAGCAGCGCCTGGAAGCCGACCGTGCTGTAATCGGCAAACATGTTGGAGACATAAGCTTCCATGGGAACCCAAACAAACCCTACTACTATGTTAGTTACTAAAAAAAAGTATTTATTCTTCCTGGCATACTGGTACAAACACAAAAGAAAAAACAAATGTCATTCCGACATAACAAATGAAACACGAACACGATTTCCTTTTTCTGTCATTCTTAATAATTTTTGTTTTGACGTTGAATACATACAAAATAATTTTACATGCTTTTTTGAGTAATTTTAAATTTAACACTCATGTTCCTGTTTGTAAAGGTAAGGGACTTTCATATTTAGAGACAGTATTATATTTTTGTAATTGATTTTCGTTGATAGGACGTGTACTCGGTAAGTAGTATTATGAGGCACAATCGACCGCAAGTCTGTGGTAATACTTTGACCTAGCGTAGTTCGGAGTTTCAATAGATTAAGAAGCCAGCTTTTACTGGTTTTGTTACCTGTGGGGCTATTTTATTGCGTATAAAATGTCAATTGATCATAATGGATTTCTTTTGTCAGTGTAGCCACGTTCATTGAGTTATTTACGCTGTTGATTACACGGTTTTTTTTAATCATATGATTCAGTAGATTTGAAGTTAGAACTACTTATTTAGAACTACATTCTAACAATGTCTGTATCATTTTTATTTCTCATTTTGTAATGGTTCCTATTAACGGTTATAGAACAAGTATCGACCTATTTTGTAACTATCTATGCCGTCTCAAATGATTAGAAACCTATCTACACCCAAATAACATTCTTGTTCATTTCAGAAAGCCTGTGGTCGTTATCCGAATGCAAATGCACTTCGCCTTCAATTACCCCTAAAAAGTAAGTTCAATCAGAATGTGTAATTCAGTTCGACATTTACAAGAGTCTTTTAGGACATTTTCATAGATGAAATGTAATTACCCCAATATTAGGTAAGAGTCTCTCACATAATAATATAGGTGAGCTGTTGTTTACTGTATTAGATATATATATATACCTATATTTTTTATTTAGGTAGTTGCCGTGAAGCCTCATTCACCATCCATGATCATTGCCACGATTGTGTGGTCATCGGTGCAGGCGGCGCAGGTCTTCGAGCTGCTATCGGCCTTGCTGAGGCGAAGTTCTCAGTAGCCTTGGTTTCCAAGTTGTTCCCCACTCGATCCCACACCACAGCTGCACAGGGTGGCATGAATGCTGCACTTGGTAAGTACAACTGCGATATCCCAAGTACCTCAGGTCGTAACGGCGTCTCGGCTGGAGGCTCGATAAGGATGCACTAAGGTAGCCCACTTTTTTTTATTGCGCCAGTCTTGGACCTTGGACTTAGGGTCAACCTGAGATATTCCGCATCTGTTCATTTCAATAATTTAGTTTTCGGTTTTTTTTATAAATAATCAATGAATCTGTTTGTAAGGTTACCCGTGAGGCACAAATTTTCTAAATTATTTTATTCTTTTTCTAGTTTATAATCACTGTGAAGCAGTCTTCCATAAACTATCCCACAAAACTGCTCTGTTGCATGTATTCTTTTTTTAAATGTTGTATGTGTGCTTTTTTTCGTAAAAGTTTAACTTGAGTTTGTTGAACTTTTTTTGTACAGGAAGCATGCACGCAGACGATTGGAAATTCCACTTTTATGACACAGTGAAAGGATCAGATTGGCTTGGCGATCAGGTACTGGCATATTATTTTTTAATAATAATAAATTCAGATGAACGATGATGGCCAGGAGGGTCCTTATTTGCTGACAACATATCGGATGCACCACCCACGATCATAGTGGTTAGACTGCATGTCCTGCGGAAGCGCAGAGGTCGAGGCTGTTAAAATGCTGTGACCCTCCACAACTCAGGCAATATTTTCTAGAAGCTGACGTGGGATTTCCACCTCGGCTTCTAGGAAATACAGATATGTGGTCGCAGTGAACAAGGGCCCTATCCTGCTATCCTTTGCCTAAAGACAACAAGCGAAAGTCTGCACTGCTTGCACTAACGATTTTATCAAGGTATAGCACAGTATGGAGATAGTCGAAAGATCTGCCAGTTAGTCAAAAATAAGTTGCTAATCCAGATTCATTTAAAGAAGAACGAGCAGGAATATAATCTTTTTTTTTTCGAAATGTTTTATGAACAAGCTATCGATTCACATGATATTCGCAGAACGTCGCATCGTGGCATGTTGGGACATTGTCACGATGGGATGTCGTATCGTGCATCGTAAAAATTCCAGACAGCACCCGACGTCGTCGCGAAGTGATAACTGACAATGCAATCCTGCGCCTGAGCCTATATTTTGATGTTCAATAGTCAAAGATGACGCACGACATTAATGTAGAATTGTAGATAAATTAATACCCCTATTGGAAGAAAGTCGACATCGTATCGAAAACATCGTAGCCTGCATTGTACCAGGCCTACTCTCTCTAACTCCGTCAATGAAGATACGGGTCCGTCCGAAAGTAGTAGCCGAAAATAGTCGAAGCTTCGAACTGAATCCTACAGCCAGTTGTTAATTTTTCGAGGACGGACAAAACTACATCGGGAGTTGTGACAGCTGTCAAATTGTGTTGTAATTTTTCTTAGTTCGGGCCCCGATTTAATATTAAGACCATAAGTTGTATATGCCCGTAACTTCAACCGAAACCTCGGATTTCGTGCTTAGGGAGTAGGACTCCTGGATGGGATGGCGTGGCGTGAATTTAAACGATGCATGTCGTTAATTTGCACGACACGACCGTGTGTAAATGTTTTGGCCCTTTGCCATTTCCAAAATAAATTCAGGCCTACAGCAATGCGCTTGTAATTTTTTTGACAGGACTCCATACACTACTTAACCCGAGAAGCACCTGTTTGTATATTGGAAATGGAGAACATGGGTATGCCATTTTCAAGGACAAAGGAAGGAAAAATTTACCAACGACCTTTTGGAGGAGGGACGGTCAACTTTGGGAAGTCTGTGGCTAAGAGAACATGTGCAGTTGCTGACCGGTATTATTGTTTCAAATCTACATATAGCACACACGTTTTACTAAGTTTTATTAAATCCACAAGAAAACTATAACACGCATACAGGATGGAATTGAATAGGTGCGCCAAATTAAAATATATACTTCAATGCGATTTGGCAACGTCGTCACACGCCTTTTTTAACCGACTTCAAAAAGAAGGAGGTTATCAATTCAACATATTTATATATATTTTTTTATGTATGTTCGGGCATAACTCCGTCATATATAGATAGATTTGCAAAATTATTGTTTTTTTCGAAAGGGGTTTAATCCGAAATGGTCGTCCCATTTAAATTTCATATAGATTTGATGATGCGTTTCGGATTCAGACAACGGAACTCGTCGAAAAATGACAGCAAACAAGTCGTGATTGCTGCTATCGCAGAAATATGCATTGTTTTGGCCCCAAGAATTATGAAATTTCGAATTGTGTGGCGGTAGGTACTAACTAAAAAGTGAAAAAAAAAACTTTTCTCAAAAATAAACAACCGACTTCCAAAAAAACACTACAAAGTGAAAAATAACTTTAACTTCGGAAGGAGCTGACAAAAAATGTAATAAAATACATATCCAAAGTTACCGACTTCCGAAATAAAGTTATTTTTCACTTTGTAGTGTTTTGTTGGAAGTCTGTTGTTGCAGGAACTGATAAAATAGGTAAATGACCGCTAGCTTAACGCGTTGCTAACTTGCTTTATAGTAAGGGAGGCCAAGAGGCTAAATAGGGATTTACTCGAGCGTCGTGGGGACCTATTGGATTGTGAAGGTTATATGCTAAAAAGAAAACAAGTTTATAATATGTATACCATTTCACTGGCGTGTACAGGTTTTCAAAATTAAAAAAAAATGCAGCCACAAAGAAATACTCGAGCGCTTCAGATATTAATAGTGTATGTGCCCCACGTGTTTCTGGTAACGGAAAAATATTAATCTGCCGGTTTGCACGGTGGGGGTGGCCGTACGAAGGGGTAGAAAAAAGGGAAAAAATATATTCGAGCGCGTTAGACATTGAGAGGAGATGTTAAGTGTTCCCTCCAGTAGCTCCAATTCAATAGACTGACGATTTGGACGCGACAAAAAGTCGTGGCCAATTTTTGGAAATGCAAAAAAAATCGTGACCTTGAAATAGTCGAGCGCGTCAGATTATTATACAGACGCTTCATCTTGATGTCCTTGTCGTCCTGGCCCATAATTTGACAATTATGTGGAGGAATTTCCTTAATCTGGCGGTTTGAAAAAAACTTTTTATGTATCTTACTATGTAATTTATCTATTAAATAACTTATAGAGAGCAAAATAAACCTATGCAAGTTATTTGATTCGAAAATTGGTCATAACGTGCATTGATAATGATAAAAACACAAAATTGCTGAAAAGTGGTTATTGCATCTCTTCGACGACAAATGTCCCAAGCTACAATCTGGCGATGAAACGAGAAAATGTGATTGAAAGTGAAAATAGACATTTTTGGGATTTACACGTGAAATGTTATGCCATCACTATGTTTCAGCTTTAATCCTGACCAATTTTCGCATCAAAAAACAGTGCACTTCATTATTAAAACAATTAAAAGCGTTCATTAATTTTAATTTTTCGTTAGCGTTCGTTAATTTCAGCTAATTCGGCTTGTGCAAATCGGCAGATTATTTCCATGATTCATGACTAATTTGCCTTCAAAATAATAAAAAAAATAACCGCGCTCGAGAATGTCCAGGTGACGTTTTTTTTCGCAACTTTGTGACTCTCCCATTTCCTTATGTCTCGCTCAAATTCTCAGATTATTGAAATGCACACTTTTCTGTCTGTAATTAACTTACCTTACCTTAATCTGACGAGCTCGAGTTTTTCTAACGATCGTTTTGTTTTTACTAATCTGATCGGCTGCCCTAAACTTTCGACCCTATAGTATAAAGGTATAAAGGTAAAGTATAAAGGGCTCAGGTATGGTGGGAGTACTTCACAAGGTGCAAGGTTACCCCCCTTATGTTATTCTACCGCGCTCGAGTAAATCCCGAAATCCCAGCTTGGGCTCCCCTACTATTATGTTGTGATCTCTGTGATGATTGGTTTGCTTATCGGACTCCTTCTTCGAGATGGCGCAAGTTTTTAATTTCACCTGAATAGGTATGTCCAAAAGTATGACCTTTGTGCCTTGTGCGAGTTCCGCAGGAATCCGCAGGATGCAAGTCTTAGGACTGTTCGATGTGGCGGAGGAGATGATGGACTTGGGGAGCTATCTCTAGCTTTGACGTCTTTTGGATGATGATAGTGATGATGACACAATAAAAAAACATCATTTTCATAATGTCATACAAAAACGTAGAAACTAAAACATGCTTTTGTTTCAGTACTGGTCATTCCCTACTCCACACTCTTTATGGATATTCGACGAAGTATAAGAACATTCAACACTTCACCGAGTTCTTTGCGATGGACATGATGGTCCAAGATGGCGAGGTGGTCGGGTGCCTCGCCTTAGACATGGACGACGGCAGTCTTCATAGGTATTTAATTCATGAGACTAACGTACTTACGTAGCGTGCGTAAAGACCCCAAAAATCGTAGGCATGTCTATCCAGTCAAGAAGGACACACATCTTCAGCACGGCATGATTTTCCACAGCCGGATGGCAAAATCAAAAATATTGCGTAGATCATGTTTGGGAAATTGCCGCTCATCTTAGTTCGTTGTGCGGAGCCTTGCCGAACAATGATTAAGGCTGATTTTTCACCAGAGATGTGCTATGCAGCTATGCTTCAAGGATATGAAAACTAAGCAACGAAACTATGTGACCGTTTACACTAATTCTACGCTATGTAGCGGAGCGAGTAAGCCAAAGTCAAAGTCAAAGCATTTATTTCAAATAGGCACATATAAGGCACTTTTGAACGTCAACATTTACATTCAAATAGAATTGACTTTAGTCGCCCCTTCCAAAATGTAGTTTCGTATGGAGAAGAATGGGCAAGAAACTCCACCGTTACTTTTTTAAAATGTTTCAAGTACAATATTTAACATAGTACATTCATTATATGATTATGTGTGAAAACGGTGCACCCAGAATAAAATTACCATACCAAAATAGGTAAAAAGAATCAAATTGAAGCAATACAGATAAATTAATTCTATGATAGAAACATGGTGCTCACACATTTACACACATTGTAAAAGTAAGTATACGATTTTCCTAGAATATTAACAAGTAAGTAATGAGTCAGTGTGTGAGTTAAAGTAATCACTAAGTGTAGGTAAATCAATGTCATAAATAATAATTAATTATACAATTCAATTAGCAACCAGTTAGATTTTGTCTAGACTCAAGATTGTCCTATGAAGCAGGACCAGCATGTTTCCAAGCATTCTTATCTTGGATATAATCCCTTAATTTAAATATGCTTGTTTACAAAGTGTACTTTTAATCTGAGTTTAAAATTTTCTTTCAATTAATTGCAATATAAATATCACAAGGTATTTTTGTTATAACATTTAACACAGTACCCCATAAAAGATGTAGGTATGTATTTTAGCTAATCTGAAAAATTACTGATCTATATTGTCTTTGTTTCTAGTTTTAAAATGATAACTATCACTTATTTTATTAAAAAGATGTAGATTTTTTCTTTCATACATATTTTCATAAATGAATTGGCAAGGTACCGTCATAATATTAATCCTTTTAAACAGTTCCCTGAGGGATTCGCGGTGACGTAGATTATAAATCGCTCTGACAGCTCTCTTTTGCAAAATAAAGATGGATTCAATGTCACCAGCTCGACCCCACAGTAAAATGCCATTCGACATAATGATGTGGAGGTAGCTAAAATAAACCAAACGCGCGGTTTCTACATCTGTTAACTGTCTGATCTTTCTAACAGCATAAGCGGCCGAGCTTATTCGCCCCGCAAGAGATGTTATATGAGGTCCCCATTGTAATTTCTCGTCTAGCGTGATTCCTAGGAACACCGTTTGATTAACAAATTCCAGTTTTTCTCCATTCAATATGATGTCACATTCGCTACTTCTAACATTTGGTAATTTAAATCTAATGCATTAGGGTTTAAGATGTACAATGCGCCACCGCGAAGTACCTGTACGAAGGAGATGTGCACCTCAAGCTATGCGACGTTATTATAGATTTTTATTATTCTTGCTTAGCAAAGTTTCTGTAGTGAAGATTCATTAGAATGAACTACAGTAACAAACATTAAGCTATTATTGAATAAAACAGGTTTCAAGCCAAGAATACGGTAATGACAACCGGAGGCTACCCGAGGATGTACTTCTCATGTACAGCTGCACATACCTGCACTGGTGATGGAGTCGCTATGGCTTCACGAGCTGGTATTCCACTCCAGGACATGGAGTTTATACAATTCCACCCAACTGGTTAGTAAATGAAGTTGTTATTTCAAGGTCAGTGCTCGCGCGCGCTTACTGTACCTACCGGGATCCACATGCGTTAAGGTCAGTGCTCGCGCGCGCTTACTGTACCTACCGGGATCCACATGCGTTAAGGTCAGTGCTCGCGCGCGCTTACTGTACCTACCGGGATCCACATGCGTTAAGGTCAGTGCTCGCGCGCGCTTACTGTACCTACCGGGATCCACATGCGTTAAGAGGCTAGATTTTTACGCGCCTATCACTTATGGAGGATACACTGAGGTACCCCGCGAAATTTAAATTGTCTTACGTTTTAGGGGCTTATTCCCAAAGTACTCTATTCTTTTGTTCTAAAATGATAAGAATCTCATACATTCATTCCCAAGTTACTCCAAGGAATTATTATAATTTAAAAATACTTATTATTTTGATCCCATTCTGCTCAATTGCAATTTCTGAACAGAGACATTAGGCCACGCATTGGAGAAATCGCGTTAACAAAATGTTAAAATTAGACTATTGAAATTATTTTGTCACCGTTGTCCATCTGTCCCACCAATATTCGACTGGTACTATTATACTATGGACTATTTGCTTTAAGGACTTCAGCTGGTTTTTTTTTACAAAACCTTAAGAAAAAATTCGTCGCATTTTCAATTTTTAATCGAATTCTAGATTTGTTTCAGTAATCAAAAACCATCAGAGTAATTTTCCTACTAGATTGAATGATGTAAGGCTTCCTTTGCAGACAACCTTTACAGTCGACTAACTTTACCTACGTATAACCTGTTTCTTTTTTGCAGGCATGTACGGTTCAGGCTGCTTGATGACCGAAGGTTCCCGCGGAGAGGGTGGATACCTGGTCAATAGTGAAGGGGTCCGGTTCATGGAGAAGTATGCTCCCAAAGCTAGGGACTTGGCGAGTCGTGACGTTGTGTCCAGGTCAATGGCCACAGAGATACGACAAGGTTTGACTTGACTTTTTACTGACCCGATACGTCTTTTCAAGGTACTCTAATTTCACCAATTTTGAAGACATATCATTGGCCTTCCCTAATCTAGTGTTCTTTCCACATTTTTTCGACAGATATGATTTTTTCGTGGATTCCGGGTAGTAGTTTACTGAAAGGTATCTTTTACAGACCGCATTGATTTCTTAGCAATGTCTATCTCGAAGTCATCAATACTTAAAACGTTATTTAAGTCGGAATGTTAAACGTTAATTATTGAAATCAGCGCCATCTTTCAGGTGGTGTCTGAAATACACTCTCTAGTCACCTTCTGTCCCAAATTGTGTAACAGTATTACGAATAACCAATCCGCAATGGTTTGAAAAATTCTTAATTCGGTTAGAATTTCATTCTATACCATTACCCTACATAGACCATATTTTTTTTAAGATCTGGTGTTTTCAAGATTTTTTTCTGTTTGTATATAACGGTTATATGTACAAACAGAGAAAAAAAATCGAAAATGAGAAATTTAGGAAAATGGTAATGGTTAATAAAAAAATTGGCTAGTAAAAGTAATGGAAGTTCGCATTGTTCCACGGTCACGAGTGTACGTCAACTGTCGTGCGCTACGAATATGTCGAAGTAATGAAAGAAGTGGAGATGCCGCAAAGCAGAATCTCTTTAGTAAGTCCATCTAGCGGTGAAAGGAATTATGACAATGTAGCTGAACTAGCTGTTTGTCATTTTAGTTCGTCCACTGGCCACTATGGCGTTACAAAGCATGACGCTTTGTTCCAGAACATTCTATGCACGTTAGTATGACGGGCCACATTATATATTATCTAACTGAAACAGAAATGTCTAGCCTGTTCAAAATATTTTTTTTATAATGTCAAGTGGGGTATCGGGTATCTGGATGAGGTAGGTAGGTAGTTAAATTAAACTAAAGGCAGTTCAAACTATGTAATTTGGTGTTAAATAACTTATAGCGAGAAAAATAAACCTATGCAAGTGATTTGACTCGAAAATTGGACAAAATATGCATTGATAATGATATAAACACAAAATTGCTGAGAAGTGGTTAGAATGTATCTCTTCGGCGACAGATGTCACTAGCTACAATCTGGCGATAAACCGGGAAAATGTGATTTCAAGTGATCATCTAAATTTTAGGGACTTACACGTGAAATGTTATGCCATCAATATGTTTCAGTTTTAATCCTGAGCAATTTTTGCATCCAAAACCAGCGCACTTCATTATTAGAACAATTATACAATTCAAAACTATCAAAATACAACAGACTGTAGTAGGGACACAATGTAAGCACGAAAGGCAGAATGATTTATTAGATTTATTTATTTATCATTGATTTCATAACTGTTGATTTTGATAAGTTTCGTAATCTACTAATAAAATGGCGTCATTATGACTTTCCAATAGTCAGCCACTGACACACCATTGAAAGAAATGGCATTTATTGGGAATCTCGTAGATCATGACAAATGAATGACTGACTTAATTTACGAACTTCCTACTACTTAAGATTGCTTAAAACACTAATAAATAATATATAAAAATATATATAAATGAAATCTGGCATGAATAAATGTTCAAATTTAGTAGTAGTTTTTCGAAAAACATTTCTACTAACGAGTTTTATAATGATGGCAATACGAAAATGCCATTATGACACAATTCTATTACGAGACCATTGACCAACCAATGATCGACCATTATGAATTTAGCAGATTACGAACTTTTAGCAAAATGTCAAATGAATGACAATGGTATCGTGTTGGAATGACGAATTTATAAAAATAGCAGACTAAGGCTCCTGTTTTTGTGTTTGCGTTTGTAATAGCTACAATTTTTTTTGTTTTTATTTATGAGTGGTGTCTATGTCTATTTTCATGTTCATATTTTAAAAATCTAATGTCCATCTGAATTTAATTTTTTCACCAGGTCGCGGAGTAGGACCACGGAAAGACCACGTTTACCTACAACTGCACCACCTGCCCCCTGAGCTGATCAAGGAAAAGTTGCCAGGGATCGCGGACTCCGCCTTCACATTTACCGGAGCCGATGTGTACACCCAGCCCGTACCGGTCTTACCCACCGTACACTACACTATGGGTGGTATGCCCATTAACTATAAAGGCCAGGTAACTATGAATCTGAACGCGATCAGCACATCTAAGCCACGTACACGAGCTGTCAGTATCAATATCAGGGTTAGGGTCAGCTTCCAGCCCAACCAGATGCAGCTGAATACCAGTATTTTTCATGGAACGACTGCTTATCTGACCTCCACTATCTGGTTACTGAGTAACATGGTATCCCTGTCACACGTTCTTGGTTATGACTAGTTGCAGTTGCCAGAATTTGGGTACCCGCAACAACCATCAAAGATCTACAAATGACACTCGGAACCAACGGCTTAACGTAACAGTACGTTAAGCCGTTGGTTCCGAGTCACACAGATGGATAGATGGAGACATGGACGGACAGCGGAGGTTTTGTAATAGGGTTCCGTGGCACACTTTAGGTATGGAACCCGAAAAACTAATTGAAATTATGTGTTCTCTGGCTTAGCTAAATTAATTATTTACAATAGGATAACAAAGAACAAGCCGTACCGTGGCCGTACACGGAGGAGATGCCTTGTACAGACAAGGCATCTCCTCCGTGCCTCGGAAAGCACGCTAAGCTACAATAGATATACACATGTACCTAAATCGGTCGATTGTTCGCCCCTGAACCAATCGCGGCGAGTGTACACAAAAAGCCTTCGGCCAACAAGTGCGGCTGTTATCATTTAGCCACAAGAGCGCCCCTCTTTGCAAACAAACTGAAGCATACCTATCTCATGGTAAGGTCTCCGCCACCTACAGCTAATGTGTGAGACCTAAAGCATAGCAGCAGCGTTGCCCAGAGAAAAAGTTGAAAATTGTGCCTTTAATTACGTTGCCAGAAATATAGTTATGTGAAAAGATGTTTTGTGTAAACCACTCTAAAGGGAAATTATCTTTATTTTCAACAGTGTATAATCTTTCAAGATGGCAAAGACTGCATAGTGCCTGGACTATACGCGGCTGGCGAGGTGTGCAGCAATGCTCATGGAGCGAACAGGCTCGGAGCAAACTCCATCTTAGACGTCATAGTCTTCGGAAAATCACTAGCGTTAACCATTAAAGAAATAAATAAGCCAGGAGAGAAACAAAAGGCTTTGAAAGCCGTGAGTAATAATTGTTACGATTTTCTATTCTTTCCATTAGGCAAGTTGTACAAGGCTCATGATAAGTAACCAACATAAATCATAACTAAAGTTTAAAGCGAAGTAAAGTATTTTGGTAATTTAGCTTCTAAAGCTTTAGTTTTCTAAGACAGCGTTGATAGCATGGCACACAAGAATGGCTGTCCAAATACCTATGGCGAATTTTTTGACATCTTGCTGTCGATAATTTTGGTGAAAATCTGTCATTTCGTTCGTTACCTGTCCAACGCCTTTCTAGGAAACCGTAGGTTTAATGTTTTATAGTCTGCCATGTCATCATCATAACCCAATGGTGAAGCTCAATAGCCTATAGACGTTTTCTTTGCGGACCGTAGGCCTCCCAAGTATGGTCACAAGTACCAGTTCTATATTGCTTGCATCTTGTAGATTTCCGCGACCTTTCGGCAGCCAATACCTCAGGTGTGTTATCTGCCCTGTACATCATGTGTGAATTCATTACACTGTGTTGAATCACGGCAGGACGAAGGCCTCTCATTTATTTTTCCACACAACTCGATCCCGAGCCTTACTAGAAAGACTAATTTAAAATGTATTCTTTCAGAATGTATGTGATGCCAGTCTGGATAATCTAATGAAGCTAAGAAACGCTTCCGGTTGTGCCGCACCACATGAACTAAGGGAAGCAATGAGGCACACTATGCAGAACAAATGTGGGGTCTTCAGGGACGCAAAATTATTGGCCGAAGGTACGTGTCAGAAAAGTGGTTGTGGTGTGTGGCTTCGGCTTACGAATTGTAACTGATGGGTTCAAACCCAGGCAGGCTTTCACTTTACTTCGTGAAATTTATTTAATCCCTACTGTTCACAAATCGTTGTTCTTGGGATAACTTTATGTCTGAGATGCACATGACCGGTTTTTGTAAATAGATTAGGTAGGGTAAGTGAATAACAACTGATTGGTTTTCTGAAGGCTGATTATGATAACTCTCTTACAGTTAAAAGTGCTTAAAATTCTAATACCATCACGAAAATAGCTCACACCGTCGCTTCGCCGTCGTGTGAAAATGATTAGCCAGTGAGCTATGTTTACGGCTATCTAGGGCGAATCGTACGAAACCAATAATAATTAACTATCTCACCTCGTAGACGCTTTATATGTTCTAAATATTTTCTATAATTCAAGAGCCCATGACCAAAACCATTTCGCATCGTTTTACGGCCATAATCGTATAAAATTAATAGTTTAGATGATTCTGAACCAAGCTTGCGGGGCAGTACTGAGCGTGGTCTGAAATGACTTATGATAAATATGGAAAACGCGGTCTAGGCAGAGCACCGGCAATATGATTAGACGCGATCAAGAGGGCTGTTGTAGGTGTAGGCAGCATCTACCGAGCGGTCCACTCTGCAAAAATCCGCATTACTTGGAGACGCATTGAGGGAACGACGAAGAAGAAGAGATAATTCCAAAAACGGAAAGTACTTTTTCGGAGTCACTCGGCAAACGCGTGGTGCTCGTTGCGCTCCTATCTCGCACACGTCAACGAGAATGGGTCCGAGAATGATGAACAACGAGGAAATTTATTAAATAACAGAAATTTAGGTACAAGCGTAATTTACAGACACGCTACTCACGTAATTCCAGTTTCTTTTTAGCCAAAGTCCTTTAATTTCAGTTCGATAGTTTCGGGTTACTTAACTCTTTATTAATAAATCTACGTAAGTAGGTAAATACGCAATACGATTTTTATTTAATAATTTCCGATCTTCGAAAACTTGTCTAATTCTTACTCTAATATTGTCGGTCTTGATGTGTGTGAGTAATGTTTTTTAATGTCTGAGCAACATTTATCATCATGTCCAAAATGGTTAGAACACATTCGTTGCTTGCATTTTCTCCTGAAAGATTATTTATTCGCATCCACTGACCAATGTTGACTTAAAATCAAGATGTTCAGGCGTTTTGCTATTAGTTTAGGATAGTTCCGTTACTTTTTTTTGCCTCAGTACAAATTTTCTTAAATGGTCTTCTGAGTAATGTATGTGTCTGTAAATTGTGATTTCGGTATCTATGTTCAACGAAATTCTGAAAATCAGAATCAATTCTCTTATTTTGTTAATTTTGACGTTCTCTCAAATGTTATAGGTATTAACAATGTATATATTTTCTAAAGCTATTGAGACATTTGCACATGGTCATCATCATCTCATGACGCTGAGCTGATGAAGGAAGGTACAACTCTTTAACGGTTAGTAGTGGTCGGATTTTCGGGCATAACTACGTCATATATAGACGGAGAGGATTTGCAAAATTATTTTTTGTTCGAAAGAGGTTTATTCCAATATGGTCCCATTTAAATTTCATATAGATCTGCGTTTCGGAGACAGACAACAGAACTTTTCAAAAAATGGCAGCAAATCAACCGCGATTGCTGCTATCACATAAATATGCATTGTTTTGATCGCAAGGATGATGAAATTTCGAATTGGTGTGGAGTAGGTACCTACTATAATTAAAAAGTGAAAAATAAAAAAATCCAAAAATAAAATACAACTGACTTCCGGAAAAACACTACAAAGTGAAAAATAACTTTAATTTTGGAAGGTGGTGACAAATAATTAAAATACATATCCAAAGTCACCGACTTCCGAAATTAAAGTTATTTTTCACTTTTTAGTGTTTTTCCGGAAGTCGGTTGTTTTTTTATTTATTTTGAAAATCAGCACACAATATTATGATTGGTGGCAAATAGAGAGTAAGAACAACCAGTAGATCTGCAGTTTTGTTGATCTTTTTGCCAGTTTCAATTTAAAATGACAGTTATATTAATAAATCACTTTCAGCCAAACGCACACCATGCGAATGGCGGCTGTAATGTACCGAATCTTTACGACAACAAAATTAATTTCAATAGTAAAATTGTCGGAATTAGTAAGAAGTAATTTAGTCGAGAGTTCGATAGGTTAGGATGAGGTGGATAAGTTATCTTGTAAATTCGCTTTAGTAGTTAAACCTACATAGTAACTTAAAAGAATAGATTTTACTTAAAAAAGACGACCATTTAATTAAGTATCATGTTTTAGTTATATTTAAAACTGAATACTCTTTAAATAAAAAGAGAAGTCTTGACTGACCGACTGACCATCAACGCCCAGCCCAAACCCTTGGACCTAGAAAGCTGAAATTTTGCACAGAGGTTCCCTTTATAATGTAGACAAGGAATAAGGAAGGATTTAACGAAATTCAACCCCTAAGGGAGTTAAATAGGGGATGAAAGATCTGCGCGGGCGAAGTCGCTGGCAAAAGCTAGTTAAAACATATTTATTCCTTTTCTTTTAAATGGAAAAGGAATAAAAGTAAGTTTCTTTCTTAAATCCTACTAATATTATAAACGCGAAAGTTTGTAAGTATGGGTGGATGGACGGATGGATGGATGTTTGTTTGTTACTCTTTCACATAAAAACTACTGAATGGATTTGGATGAAATTTGGCACACAGATAGATTATAACCTAGATTAACACATGGTATACTTTTTATCCCCGTAGAACGTTCCCGCGGAATAATTTTCGACTTCCGCGCGGGCGAAGCCGAAGCTAGGTATAAATATTGACTTTACTTAATGACTTATTATATTTGAGGGAAAGCATATTCAGCGAAAGAAGGAAATAATTGTTTTGTAATAAAACAGGCAAAATGCCTACCCCTTTTGAGAATACAGGCGTTAAAGTTAACGATGTTTTTTACAGCTGAAGGGGAAATTCAAAAATGGTTCAAAGCTTTCGATGACATAAAGGTTGTGGACAAGCGTCTGAACTGGAACACCGATCTGATTGAGGTCTTGGAGTTGCAGAACATGCTCCAAGCTGCTGTCCAGGTTGTCTCTTGTGCTAAGAACAGGACAGAAAGTAGAGGAGCACATTTCAGGGACGACTGTCCTAAAAGAATTGATGAGTTTGATTACAGCAAACCGACACAGGGACAGGTAACTAATTAAACCTTTATTAATTTTATTGAGCAGTAAATATGATAATTAAAACATTACAAAAAAGGAAGCAATTATATCCTAACTTAACTAAACCTATTCACAAATTAAAATGTGGTGTCGAAAAATTCATCCGCATAGCTGTCGACTGCTATGTACCTAAGAGACTAGCGGCATTAGGTACTACGTTGTTTAGTAATGCTTAGCCTCTGGCCAAAGCAAAACCTTTGTTACACATTATCTCGAAGATCGCGACTTCAACCGCGTGGGAGTCGTGCGGGATGTGGGACGCAATTACGTGTTTTAACCCTGACAGAACGGGATGACAATTTTTAGAAATATTGTTTCATACAGAAAGTATACGAGAGAGCATACGTCACGGATGCACGGACGGGACCCAAGGGACGGAAAAATATCATCTGTGATGATGTTTAGCACGTCCTCGCACGCGTGCGCCACGTCTCGTCCGTCGTTCCGCTGCGTATACACAGTTGCTCCGGTTACAGTCCAGTCCATCTTTTCTTGTTCTCCACTCTAGCACTCTAGCATGTTAGATACGCGTCATTATCGCGGTGCGTAGCATGCATTAAACACCCGTCCGTTATTTGATAACCCGTTCACGTCTTAAAGCCGCCGTCCAGTATTCAGCGACCTGTAAGTCAACGATCACGCTAACGTAATAATATCGCGGCCATTTTTTTTTCGCGCACTCGATTTACGACTTGGTGTTGAACCGAGCATTGAGAATCCAACGGAGTTTAGCGCGAGTGAGTCTCAGCGCGTCAAAATAACACAATGTTCGAATTTTAACTCTCAGCGCTAAGGATTGCGTTCAAAATTCAGTGCGCGAATAAATCCCGCCACGATTTTATTACGTCTGTAGAAACGTGGGCTAGCTCACGTAAAGATTGAACACGTCCATACAAGTTAGTATGCTCCCTATAAACGACGCCATTGGACGGTGCAATACAAGCTGTATTTTTTTTACTGGTTCATTTCCTAGCTAGATCAATAGAGAGCATAGAGCTAGAGCATAGGGAAGGTCGGGAAAGCTAATTGCAGATGGCGGTCCCTTCCGATTAGGCGGTCTGTTACCTCTTCTTGAAATGTCCCTTTCTGAATTTCGTCCCACTTCACGCGCGGGAGTCCCCTTAGTTTGGCTAGACCCTTGATAATTGTTTACTATCTTATTCAGAAATTATCAGAAAAGGAAAATATATAAAAGTGCGATTTATATTTTGCTAAGCGAAGTATGCGAAGTAGTGAAGTTAATTAAGCATTGGTGGCCCAGTGATTAAGGGCCGCGACTTACAGGTAGGTCCTAGGTTCGACGACAGGCACTTTAATTATTTCTTCACCATTGCTCTCAAAATGGTGAAGGAAAACATTGTGAGAAATCCGGAAGGTCTTTGAATCTTTCATCCACCAACATGGACTAGTAGCCCCCTTTTGATGGGAGTACAGTCTACCTCCTCTCTCAGAGTGGCTTATCTCCTATCCGTGGGAACTTTATAAGCTGATAATTACGCTAATGCATCAATTTTTCAGACAAGAGTGCCCTACGAAAAACATTGGAGGAAACATACATTATCTACGGTAGATATTTGCACTGGCAAAGTAACTATCACCTACAGGCCAGTGATTGATAAGACCATGGATGATAAAGAAGTAAAATGGATCCCTCCTGTACCCAGAGTTTATTAACGATATATATTTTTTATTGTGTTTCTGATATAAAGTATTGATATTAATAAAATTTGTACTACGTTCTCACTGGTTTCATTTGAACAAGCATTAATTGAATCGGTTAGTTAAGAAAGGGAACAGGTCAGGTTTTTTCTTATGAGAAAAAACGCCTTACGCCTTATGAGGCGATTTTAATGAAAGTCAATTGTTTATGGCAAGATCTACCGAGACGCAGAATACCTTTGCTGCCGGGCCAAACACACAATTTTTCACCTTACTACAGCGAGGAAAATGCTAGGTGCAAGAAAAACCTAAATAAATAATATATTAAAAGCCTAAATAATATATTAAATTAGTGTACTTAGTTCAATGTAGTATGATAGCATTGCTTTGTGGTCTTCTAAAACGTTTTCGCTCCTTTAGAATGTCTCCATGCATTGAACAAATTATACACTTTTATGTACAGACTGGAGCACATCAAGCTACCTCAATGACTCGTTACCCGTGGTCCCGGTGGGTCGACCCATTACCGGGTCCACGGGTAATTCTAATTACCCGTAGTCCCATTGCATTAGGCATTGATTCCGGACTCCTGAATAGATTTCAACTTTATTACAATTTGATAAGGTTGATGTTCAATTGGGAAAATTTTACAGTTTGGGATTGCTTGACCTGCTAGCGTCTGTACTTTTGGCGCGATTTTTCCGAAAGATAACTCAACTCGGCATAATGCACAGACGCCAGCACATAAAGCTACCCCAAACTGTAAAATTTTCCCAATTGAACCTTATGCTTACGTATTAAAGTTGAAAGTCTAACAAAGAAGTTTGACAGATTAGGGTAGCTTGATGTGCTGGCGTCTGTACCTACCGCTTGCACTAACTCTGCAGGTGTTAAATTTATATCTTCATCCCTGCTGGACTCGCTCATATTTTATAATTTCATACGATTTTATCAAAAACAAACCAAAATTATGGAAAGCGAGTTTTTTTTTTTTTTTTTTTTCGGTTGTGGCTTCGCACGGTTTGTGCATTTAGCCAGTGTCAAGTAATTTTTCTTTTCGATAAGTAAATGGCCCGATACCGGGCACGACGTCACAAAACAGTCATAGTCGTCTATAGTCAGTCAAGTCAAAGTTATTGTAAAGCGGTAGTAACTTTACAACAACCTAATATGAGTTTTTGGGGGGAACACGAAGAGTCCACGTTAGTCACTTATTTTCACCTTCACTACACTTGTGCACTCACATGTAACTAAATTGAATAATTCACTACCAAAATTATACAATTTAATTCGCTATTTCACTAAATTTCATGAAAATGAAAATTCGTGCGACATGTTCCAACCGTATCCCGCCAAAAACTCCGGAAAGCGAGTTGAAAACGAAATTATTTAGTTTCTTTTTTTTTCATGCAGTCGTCCTGCTGGCCAGTGCGATTATTCTAAAAATGTGGGGTTGGCACACTGACATGAAGTAAGTATTATAATGCGTTTTTAGTGGACTGGCTGTTACCTAGAAAATTATTGAACAGAAAGGTTCGAATTTCAAAAACTCGTTCCACGCTAGCGGGTAAAATGCATAAAGGCACGCAGATTTCGAATGACAAACAATCTTTCTGAGGTTGTGAGGTGAAAAGAGTATTTAAAACTTTATCCACCAATTAAAAAGCATAGCCATTTGTTTGACGCAGTGCTACCAGCACGGAAATAAAACATCAATTTCAGCCTGAAATCGATTACATAATTAAATGATACATACCTCAATAAAAAAGAAGTATTTGTCTGCAAACCGACCAAACGTCTTTTTCCTGCTATTTTCTTTTTTCGCATAATATAATATAATATAATTTCGCTAAATGTACAGACGCCAGCACATCAAGCTACTCCAAACTGTAAAATTTTCCCAATTGAACATGGACCTTATGATTATGTTATAAAGTTGAAAATCTATCAAAGAAATCTGACAGTTTTGGGGTAGTTTGATGTGCTGCGTCTGTACATACATAAATAGATCAGTACAATTTTACAGTAATACGATTTATTGATCCGATCCTCACTACCTTGATCAATTTGAATCGATCTGAAAATCTAACAAATCTCGTTGTACCGAGCCACTCCAACTCCAGTATCGATACATATCGAAACGAACATCCCTAACGTCAAGTGTAATGACAATGACATTAGTGACAACAATGAAAAACTTTGCTTGAACTTTCATTTCGCTTTACTGTCGTGCACTGTGTATGTTATTTTGTTTACTCGATCGCTGCTTCGAACGTTTGTTTATGTTTTTCATATCATGGACTCTGATACCGCTCATTATGACGGCCTGGCCCTACCCTCGGACACTGAATCTGCACCTGACCGTGAACCTGGCTCTGTTATGGACCTCAAACCAGGTTTAAATGACATCCACGGCACAAATTTGGACTCCTCTGCTACACGTACTTCGAGTGAGAATGAGGAAACAACGCGATGTGTTAATTGTGGCGTTGATGTAATGCATCGCAGAAGACACACTTTGAAACTTATTGAAGTATTTTCACTAATCCGGCAATGGACTGCTCCTCAAGTCGTAAGTACTTTTTTCTATCTAATGTATAAATGGTTTAAGTGTTGTCGTTTGTCTAAATAAACTGAATAAAAATATCTCATTAACAGGTTGAAACTCATAGCTTGATTTGTCACTCATGCTGGACATTAGCATTGAATAACTTACCTGAACAGCAAAATGTATCAAGCACATCAAGCGGGCATCGAAGAAAACTATGTGTTAATTGTGGACGTTCTATACGGCGTACCAGATCTCATATTCTCAACACAAACTCGGAGAGAGAAACACATATAAGCAATGTTATCAGAGAGTGGAGAGCACCACAACAAGTAAGGACAGATTAAGTTTTTATTTATTTTATGTTAGAATAATTATGTGAATTATAGATATGCTGCTAAAAACGTATTTACATAACAAATACTGTTTACTGAAACATTTTTCTATCTCTCTATATAAGAGCAACATTTTATTTACCACGGAACAGAATAAAATATTTTTTTATTTTTTATGTTATAATTCTGAACTGTTTAGTTAGAGTTCAATCTTAAATGTAACCTCGGGGTAGCAAAAACAATTCAAAATCAATTGAAAGATACTCAATTGATCAGCATTTTGAAATGGCACTAACTAAGAATTCAATTGTTTTAGGTTCACAACTCAGATCGCATTTGCCATCCATGTTGGCAACGAGCTGATAGAGTACCAGTTCCTGATCCAGCTGTCGCAATTGTTTCACCTACAATTAAATTGCCGAATTACACAAGAGCCCCTGACACACAAGCCAATTGTTTTTGTCCAGATTGTGAATCACCACAGCGGCTCGTAGTCCCAACATGGCTAAGGGTGAACTTATTCACAGATTTTAATTTTTATGTCCCTAAAAACTGCAGAATTTGCAGACTTCATTTGCTACAAAATAACTGGGATGAGCTCCTAAAAACTTTTTTACATCCTTGTCACTCATTTACTGCAGAACATATTCAAGATTTTGCATTATTTGTAAAAGATTATGTAACATGAATTGTAAATTAGCAATTAATCAATTACATTGCTGCAATATTTTCATACAGGAGATGTTTTTATACAGGATGGGGGTTTTAAATGATAAATGATTTTATTTCTGTAAGTAAGTTTATACAAACACTTACACATCAATCATATTTTTACACGCTTTATATTAGCTTCACTTGTATGTCAGTATGTAACTCTCCGTGGGTAATCTGCGCGCCTGCGGCCTTCCTTGGTTCTGGTAGCCGTTTCTCAGGCTCCCTCTCCGAAATCGAACTCTGATTCCCCGTATTTATAATATTTATAAATAATTATTTTATTCTCACAAATAAATAATTTACACGCTTTATATTAGCTCGGGTTGTATGTATGTATGTAACGGAATCTTTGAGCGCGATTTTGACCCACTTTAAACGGTCAGATTTCATTGAAACTTTGTAAACTTGTCGAGGACCGATGACAATTTACTAATTTAAAAAAAAAATGGGAAAAAAAACACGTTTTGTAGTTAGCAGAACTAAAAAATAGAAAATAAATAATAATAATAGTTTTTTAAACTATTATTTATTTTAGTTTGGTTTTGAAAGCGTGTTTTTTAGTTTTAACTATTATTTATTTAAACTAGATGAGGTTGGGGTTTCCTATCTGACTGCTCTGAGAAGAAAGTCCAAAATAAACTCGAGAGGTTTTAGAACTGTGTGCCTCTTTTACAATCACGCACTGGGGTTAAAAACTGAACGCTCATCATAGTTGATCATAGTTGGCAGCACTGTTGTCCGTCGACAGAGCACCATTGTTTTGTATTTGTTTATTGCTGTGTCAATCACAATATAACGAAAACTAGACAAAAATGTATGCAACTGGGAGTGTATTTCAACTAAAAGTGAAGCTAAGGAAAAGGGTTTGCGTAGACCACTGGTAAAAAATCAGCTTTAGTGGAAGGAAACATTAAACTATAAATGTTTCATAATTTATAAGTAAACTCATCTTTGTTATTTTTTAAGTTTACTTTATGGTAAAGACAGGAAGCTTACGACAGAAATAACCTGATTGGAGTTGAGAACCAAATCGAGGGTAATCTTCTTGACTGAAATCACTTCTAGAAAAACAAAGATGTTAATAATTCTAGCACTGATCTATTATGATAAAATAAACGCAAACACACCTTTACGATAATTAACGTAATATTACACTAGGTAATAAAAACGGACTTAGTTATCTTGGGAGCTTCACCTGTATAAGAATTTCTTTGAAAAAAGTGCTCTTTACTTGGACTTTTAGTCGTAAGTATTCAGTAATTTGACAGTTCAAAGAAAAATAATACTAAAACTATTGTGCGTAAAGAGTGAATGATAAAAATGGTTTCATTTTAAATTAAATAATTTTTATTATTCATTATAAAACTTTAAAAAATCATTTCTAAGATGTGGAACATAAGAATAATTAATAGTAATTTATTAATAAAATTAATTTCCTTTTTCTTATCGCTTCTAATAGAAAGAAACTAAACACATTAGGTACCTTACTACTGAAAATAAAATATGTAACAAGTTCTACAATTTTTAATAGTGCATATTTTGACAAGTTATAGGGAACGTGCACGAACTAAAGATGGCAGCACAAATCGACACGAGCGCCGCGGTGTAGTCAAAAAAGAAACTTTTCTCTGTCATCGTATTGCCGTCAATGTTTTTAAGTTAATGTTTACATTATATTTACATCGTTTTTAATGATTAAAATGGTAAAATATGGATTCTGGCCGATTAATAATGATCGTCAGCGTGGCCAGAATATGTCAAACGGTCAAAAACTCCGAGTTCGGGCATGTCTTAGATGTAGAAGAAAGAGTTAGTAATCATGAAAATGCAGTAATAACTGGCAAAATTGTAGCTCAAAAGACGATTTCTAACGTTTACGATGTCAAAATAATTTAAAGTATTTTCTGATCTCATTTTTCACCTAAATATTTTGTCTATATTATTATTATTTATGTTCATGTCGCCTTGTTTTCAGCGTGATTGCAATAGAAATATTAGAAGAGAAAATTGCAAATGTAAGGCAAGTCTATCTGAAAAAATGTAAGCATATCTGTGCTTTAATTTACTTTATAAATTCTCCAGAAATCCTATCGAAAACTAACTAAAATTATTTGAGGTTATGTTTACTCAAAAATTTGTTTGTATTGAATCGTAGTACTACATACAAAACTTAGCTGATTTACAAATACCATTTTTAAGTAATTTCTAAATGTTTTGAAACTCATAATTACACATGTTTGTTTACTGCATTTATTCACTTTTATCGTTTATCACGTAACCAAGGAAAGTGAGTACTATCCGTGGGAAAGTAATAAAATTTGATTTCTTTTTCTTTGAAGTGTTCGAGCATCCAGAAACACGACATATATTTTCACTTAGTAATTATGATTTTTTCACTTCTCAAATGAGATTGTTTTCTAACGTGAAGTGTCAATTTCAAGTAATGATTCCGAGAAAACTTCGAATTTGCGCCACCAGATGGCAGACCGTCGTGCACGTTACCTATACAATTTATAATAAAAAAAATTGCATATATGTACATAATTTCAAGTTCATTAAATTTCGTTCATTCTTACACCACCTCGCTATCTTTTTTTTTTGGCAAAATCTGACCTCTTCAACTGTCAAGTTACTGAATCAAATCAAATCAAATCAAAATATTTTTATTTCACATAAGCCTGCATGGGCACTTATGAAACGTCAGAAGCTAGGTGCACGGTTCCAATTTGTCGTTTCCTATGGAGAAGAGCCGGCAAGAAACTCCACGGTTACTCTTTTAAAAATAATTGGCTTTTACAATGTTTTCAAATTACAGTGATAATAGGTATGGGAGGACAGTGCAGGCCAGTCAATAAGTACCAGGTACTTAGAGGAATGAAAATACAGAATAGAAAAACGTCTACAAATCTAGTCTCTAAGGCCTACAACGTTCTCTCATTCACAATATGTAAAAGAATCTACCTATATAAAATGAATCTATTTGAACCAAGTGACATGATTTCGATGACAATCACTGAAAATAAATAGTAGGTAGTAAAATTGATGTATAATGTCAAATAATGACGAGAATATGTCAGACATTGTAAAAAAAATAATAATAATAAAAAGAATAAAAATTAACATTGCAATTTGGGAGCAGTTAATAGACTTTCACACGGTTTTGCTGTTAATGAGGTACCAGGGAAGCCACATGTGCAGAAGGAATTAATGCCAAACTTCCCTGTCTTCAACGTAGTCTTTTATCTTATAATATGCTTTTTTGATAAGGACACGTTTGATGTGAGTTTTAAACTTTCCATCGCTAAGTTCTGTAACCGACTCTGGCAACTTGTTATAGAAGCGGATACTGTTTATTAGAAATGACTTGCTAGTTTTAGTTAATCTAAATTTTGGAATCACAATTTCATCTTTACTACGTGTATTTAGATTATGGAAATCGCATCTTTTTTTGAAAAGACCTAAGTTTTTGCGAACATACAAGATATTTTCTAGAATATAAAGAGAAGGCAGAGTAAGTATATCAATTTCGTTGAATTTGTTTCTAAGAGACTCGCGAGGCCCCATTTTATAGATTGCGCGGATTGCCCTCTTTTGTAAAATAAAAATTGAATCTACGTCCGCTGCCGATCCCCACAGCAGAACGCCATAAGACATAATACTGTGAAAATAAGCAAAGTATACTAACCTAGCTGTGGCTACATCAGTCAACTGCCTTATTTTTCTTACTGCGTAAGCAGCTGAGCTTAATCTGCTTGAAAGCGCTCTAATGTGGGCACCCCATTGCAATTTTGAATCTAAAGTAATTCCCAAAAATACAGTTTCCGAAATAGCATCTAGTTTCTTGCCATCAAGTTTTAAATTTAGACCTACTTGGGGTACATTTGGTAGCGAGAACTTAAGACATTTAGTTTTGTTCGCATTGAGTAAAAGATTATTAGCAGCAAACCATTTCGATAGAACAGCTAGGCTTTCGTTGACATGTAAGACATCCGTATCTTTTCTATCTATTCTAAAAATAAGAGAAGTGTCATCAGCGAATAAAATTATATCCGAGAAGTTAGCCATCAGATAGGGAAGGTCATTAATATAAACTAGAAATAAAAAAGGACCAAGAATTGAACCTTGAGGCACGCCCATCCTAACTAGAGACCCCGAGGATGTCGCCCCGTTAACTTTTACTTTTTGCTGCCTGTTTGATAAGTAGGAAAGTACACGATCAGCAGCTTGTCCACGAATTCCGTAGTGGTGTAATTTACAGATCAGTGTATTGTGGTCAACGCAGTCAAACGCTTTTGAGAGGTCACAGAAAATGCCAATCGCATCCTGAGAACTCTCCCAGGATTCCAAAATGTGACTGATGAGTTTTACTCCCGCGTCAGTCGTCGACCTACCTTTCGTGAAACCAAACTGTCGACTATGTAAAATCCCATTTGAGTTAAAATGTGACAACATCTGGTCCAGCATGATTTTTTCATAAATTTTGCTCAATGCTGGAAGCACAGATATAGGTCTATAATTAGAGGGATCACTCTTACTACCCGATTTGAAAATTGGTACTACTTTACTATGTTTCATTAAGTCAGGAAACGTACCGCTGTCTAAACATTGATTAAATATGCCTGTTAGGACAGGGGCAATTGTGTCAATGATATTTTCAATAACCTTAACGGAAATCCCCCATAAGTCTTCAGTGTTTTTTATGTTAAGACTTTTAAATGCTGTTTTAATTGTGGCAATAGAGATGGGTTTGAATTCAAAACTTGGAATGTCCTTACTGAAGTTTTCTTTAAGAAGAGATTCAGCTAATACAGATGATGAGGGGAGACATTTCGTAACCTCTATTGGGATGTTGGTAAATAAATTTTCAACAGTCTCCGCAATTTTTAACTTATCTGAAATGGTTTCATTGTCAATTTTCAGAGCTAACTCATTCTGATCTCGTTGTTTTGTGTTTCCAGTTTCTTTGTTAATTACCTGCCACACAGCTTTTATTTTATTTTTAGAAATACTAATTTTGTTACTTATTAATTTAGATTTAGCTTGAGCACAGACTCTTTTGAATATCTTAGAATAGTTTCTTACATAATTATGAAAGGCCTGATCTGAAGTCAATGACTTTTCATTATACAAATTATATAAGATGTCTCTGCTTTGTCTAATGCCATCAGTGGCCCATTCACTAAATTTTGGTCTAGTAGTGATTGTAACTTTTTTTACAGGACATGCTTTATTGAATTCTTGGCATACTGTAGAAAAAAGTGTGCCATAGTTTACATTGGGGTCTTGTGAATCTAAAGTTGCTATTGAGAGATTGCTAAGAACATTATTATTAAACGTTTTCAATTTATTTTTAGTCAGTGGTCTCAATTCTATGGTTTTATCCAGGTGTAACTTTTTATCTAAGTCAAACGATACAAGCTGACCAGTATGGTCTGACCTGATGCCACTAATTAAAGATGAGCCTTTTATTATGCAATTAGTAAATACATTGTCTATGCATGTAGCTGTGGTTGCTGTTATCCTAGTCGCTTCATTAAATATACATTTTAAATTGAATGATTTAAACAATGAGATAAGCTTACTTTTTTCTGGTGAATTAACTAGTAAATCAATATTTAGGTCACCACACACAAAAACTAATTTATTATCTTTAAAAAGTTTACCTAATATTTCCTCCATAATTATCAAAAATGATGACAAGTTCGAGGCTGGTGGTCTATAAACAGATAAGAAAGTATGGCCCTCAACCTCTGCACATGCTACCTTACATAAGCGATCAACAGAGCAAGCAGTGATATCCTTTCTTTCCTTATATCTAAAACTACTATTACATAATATCAAAGTACCACCCCCTATCGAAGACCTATTGTACGCACTGGCAACTGAAAAATTATTTACATTAAACAACATTCTATCCGGTTTTAACCAAGTTTCACTAATACATAAGATATCCATATGATATTTATCTATTAACATTTCCACGTCTAGGATTTTGCCAGAGAAGCGATTTATATTTTGGTGATACAGTAAAATACTCTTATTATGCTTCTCTTTTGTCGTGTCTAAAAGTTTAAAGAATTAATTACAGTATTATTAGAAGTACTAGATAATACTGTTTCGTCACTTAACCTAGTCTCAGTTAAATTATCAATAACTGCGTGTATATTGTAAGCTAACAAAGTAGCTAATACATGCTGACTTTTCTTGGGAAGAAACATATGTTCCCGATCTAATACAAAATCTCTAACAAAATTGTTAGTATCAAAATACAATAGACGGTCACTATGACGACATGTCAACAAATGCATTAAATTATTTAGCCTAAAAATGTAATCATTTTCTTCATCATTCAAATTATTTGAATATGGCAAAGCACATAATATTATTTTACCTAATTTTAATTTAAGTAGGGTGTCAATACCATTAACTATGTCCCTTTTAGATAAATTCAGACTGTTTCCAATTAAAAGAACTATACTTGTCTGCTCATTCAATTTTGTATTTTTTATTTTATGAACAAGCTCATTAAAATGCAGGTTATGGTAACAACAATTAGTTATAGTATGTTTAGAGCAGTTATTTAACAATGATCCAAAACCTGCTCCTAATCTATCAGAATAAACTAAAACATTACTTTGAGTGGGATGGACACTGTCTAGTGTATGAGTTACAATGGGTGAAGCGGCAGAAACAACATGCTGCGACATGAGAGGTGGCGGAGTGGGAGCACAACTACAGGTGAGATTGTTAGTCAGTGACTCATACCTCTCTGCATTGTACTTCACCAGATCCACCAACTCACAAGCCTCCTGCAAACGGTCGCTTAACATTTGTTGACTAGACTCATACTTACAAGATATTTCTTTAAGTGTATTTTCCCTGCTCAGTAATTCCTTTTGAAGGTTTTGTATGTCAACATTATACATTAATCTGCTTGTTTTCAACTTGTTATAACATACATTTAGTTGGCTCTGTAAGTTGAAACGTTCTTTCCTAAGATTTAGGTTAAATTTGTAAACGCTTTGTGTCTTCAAAAGTTTCTTATACTTTTTAATATTCTTACTAATTTTAATGTACTTCTTAATTTTATTATGACTAGTTAGAGTTGGACATCTAGTTAAGGTATCGTCCCCAGTCAAGTCTATGGCAACGGTGGGCTTCACATACTCCAATCCGGATATACTACCAACCAGCTCGTCAAAAAGGTTACTGGTGTTGGTAACCTGTTCGCTGTCTTTTAGAGAGTTGATAGTGGAAATCGTGTTGTTGGCCTTGCATAACTCTGCTTCAAGGCCTGATATCCGTTTTAGTGCCTGGTCATGAGTGTCACTGCAATGTTGGAAGTCTGACACTAGTTGACGGAGAAGGTGATGCTGGTCAAGTATGTCCATGTGCTGAGAGTGAAGTTCAACAAGCTGGCTCTTGAGTTGAGTGTTACAATAAAAGAATACAATAAAAGTTGTTGTGAATACAATAAAAGTCCAAGTATAGTTTAAAATGGATAGGTAGCATATATAATCTCGACGTATTATTTGGTTTCCTATTTTTTCTTCGTAGAGCTCTCGCCACCTGTTTTGTTCTTTTAACATCTTAGGGATTTAATGGGTCCTCGGAATTTTGCAGTCAACATTTACGCAAGTGGACATATCCATTTTTAGTAAAATATGTTGCTTGTTTACAAAAATGTATGGATGACAGCTAGCTGTCAAATTCTTGGTACGGACGCCAGCGCATCAACCTACCCCAAACTATCAAATTTTCCCAATTGAACATGAACCTTATGCTTACGTTATAAAGTTGAAAATCTATCAAAGAAATTTTACAGATTGGGTTAGCTTGATGTGCTGGCGTCTGTACATTGGCAGCAGCGACATCTGAGGTGAGCAAGTGTCGTTTTTATCCTCATTACTCCACACATAAGCCTGGATCTGAAAAAAGGTGAAACTCGACCTGTCCAATGTCGAGCTGTCAATAACAAAATTTACAAATTCGACGGCGACCTATATGTGAGACGACGCCTCTCTTCGGACCCCCCTTGCGTTTAAAACCCGATTTCACGCAATTTTACTATGAAACCAATATATAACTGTGACTTGTTTCGTAATCTAATTTTCTATTCGTTTGTATAATTTCTATGTTATTTGGTTAACAAATAAACGAGCATATTTCAAACCAAAAACAAATTTTGTTATTTTCACCCATTTTTGTCATTCACGACCATATAAATCAAAATTCTGCATTTTTAATGATTATAAATTATTTGTCTACGAAGATTATTACCCTAACAATAAGATACAATAAATAACACATTTTAATAGTCTTCTATCAGGCAGAAACAAGGTGCGTGCCTTCAACGGTTTGGTCATGCCGGTTTTGATGTATTCTTTCGGCATACTCAAATGGTAGTCCATTTACTAAAACTGAACTTGACGCCCTGGATATTAAGGTCCGTACATTGCTGACGGCATATCGGATGCATTACCCACGGTCATCAGCGATGAGACTGTATATCCCGCGGAAGTGTGGGGTCGAGGCTCTTTAAATGCTAAAACTCCAGAACCGCGAGATTTGCAGTCTCAGGGAATATTTCCTTCACACTGACGTCGGGATGCATCGAAATGTGGTCGCAGTGGACAAGGACCTCAACCCGCTCTCCATGGCGAAAGAGAACTGGCGCAAACCTGCAGTATGTACTGGTTACTAACGATCGCAAGGAAGTATGGCAAGGCAAAGAGCTTCACGGATGCTTTTTCCGGGCTCGTCATGGGTCTGATGTAGACTTTTAGGCGTCTGTATCCTGGCTGCGTTTCGGCGAAGTCTTCGGGGAAACCGAAGGTTTTGTCTGTGCGATTATGGATGAAGTTATCATGACGAAAGACTATCGGAAATACATTGTCAAGGATGGTGCGGTTGACATCTGTCGGGCATGCCACCGTCCCGATCAATCCGACATATCGTTTCCGGTTGTGCTCGTCTTGCTAACGGCGAGTATTTGCACAGACAAAATCTATTAGCTAGGATTATCCACCAGCAACTTGCTTTGCAGTACCTACAACCTTGTGGAGTCTGAAGTACCATACTACAGGTATGTGCTTGACCCAGTTCTCGAGAATGACCACGCCACATTGTACTGGGAACGATCTATCATCACTGACAGGACTATTGTAGCCAATAAGCCGTGATATTGTGGTGATAGATCGACGAGAGCTTCGTGCAATGATTGTTGATATCGCTGTCCCTCTTGACGAGAATCTCGTGAAAGCTGAGCAAGATAAGAAAATCAAGTACCATGACTTAGCTCACGAGGTTGTCGGCATGTGGGACGTGGAGTCAGCAATCATTGTACCAATAATCGGTACAGTAAATGGCCTAATAGTGAAGATCCTCGACCAACACCTCAGGAGGTGAGGAAGCTCTCATTGTGCGGCTGGATCAAGGGTTTGATTCAGAAAGCAGTACCTACGCATAGACACGGCACGCATAGTCAGGAGGTTCCTTTGTCTACAGCCCCGACCACCGGCATCTTGGATCCTGCTCCTAATGGCGATGGGCCACTATTTTTTTATATTTTTAAATGTTCTTGTATGATTTTTGTAAAAATATTTAAAAATATACTTAATATGTATGAAAGTAAATAAACGAAAAGATACAATTATATTTTAACTTAAAAACAATAAAATATAGGTCCAAATTACGAATTGGTACACGTCATAGGATTTCGCGGATCCAACCCGACTTACTTAACGCCTTATACATACGGCTACACATCAAGCTATACATTTCTAGTATAAGCTGATCTCGCATTGTGTAAGATTTCCGTACCGTTTCCGTAAATGGAGTATATGTGACTGCAAAAATACCCAAGTATGAAGAAATATTCATAACATGTACACTGTAGTCAATCTAATAGGCAACCTACAGTTGCGCCATCTACTATTACTGTGTGATACTACTTGGCGCTCTTGCACAGAATAGGGGTGCTCCCTCACCCCATTTTATTACTGCCAATCAAACTAGCTTGGGGTGAGAATATCGAGTTCCAATTTATTCCGTTAGATGGCTCCGGATCGACGCGCGACGGTAGGTTTGTGTTTTGAACTGAATTAGATGATTGTCATCGACTAGACTTGTGGGGTGGGTGCGTTCAGAGCCCTATAGATACCACAAACACAAGTCTACAATTCAAACAAATTGTTGAATTGTAGGATGAATATCATAACAGAATTATTTAAGTGTAGGTATGAGTTACAATATTGGAGAACTGTCGCAACAATTTACCTGTTTGTAAGGATTTTCCTTTACAATTGTGTGGCTAGAGTTTTTTAGCACACGCACTTGTAAGATTTACTTTGTAAATTGTAATTGTAAAGATAAGTGAGTCTTAATTCATAAAACTTTGCAATTACAATTTACTTACTTTTAAGGCTTCTTCAAACAGGCGCGTCGCGTCACTTTGTAGAACAATGCCCATGAAGTTTTCATAGAAATTGTTCCACGTGAATCGCGTCGCGCCATGATACTAGTGTAATAATCATTTGCAACACAGCTTTTCAGGGCTTTTAATGTCCCACTGCAGACCAAAGGCCTCTTCTTACACACAGAAGGCACGAGCATTGTTCACCACGCTTACGAGAATCCAGTATTATATTACCTACTAGCTGACCGTACAGACGTTGTTCTGTGTCCTAGAACGCGACCGCACCGCCACCTATCGAGTCCAATTGTGAGTCTTAACCATCCAGGGATCCACTAAAACACGTAAAAAATGTCATCAGAATCGGTCCAGCCGTTTAGCAGGAGTTCAGTGACGTACAAACGAACAGAAGAATTAAATCAGGAAAAGCTTTTATTCAGTGTGCAAACTGTAACCGTGAATTCAGCATATCATTGTAGACCCCCAGTGCATAAATTTTTCGTCGGTTCTACAAAAAAAATCAGCTGTTTCATAGAAAAGTGCAATACCTACTCGGTCAAAATATATGGAACAGCCGTTTTTTTTGTCATGCACCTTAGAACATGCCTATTATCAGTTCCCAGCAGTATTCTCACTTCACCGTCGCTGTATTTCCAGGGAAGTGATAGACAGGGAAGTGGTATTTTGAATGTTTTTTTCCCTAAATCTATAAGATTCCTATATTTTATTACAATTACAATTTCTATTAATATTCCCTGCAACTAAAAGAAATATTTGCAATGCATTAAAATGAAATAATATTTTATAATTGAAATGTAAATACGTAATGTGAGTGAGAATTTTTCTGACCAAAACGCAATTGTCGCTACTAAACGCACGATCACGACTGATCGCTGCTCGAGTGGAACAAAACACAGTCGTTAATATTGTGTCGTCACCTTTTTCTTTCTCTTGCCCGAGCGTTAACGTTACTTGCTATCCAATTTGAAGGTGATTTTAACAAACTTTTAGGTGACAGAGAAGTGATCCTAAATACGCGTCGCCTTTGTTAAGTCGACAAAATCTCGGAGAAAATAAGAAATAGTAAAACCGTTTTAGTTTTTCTGGAAACCGTATAAATATGATTATTATCTTATACCTAATAAAATTATGCTACTCAACTGTTTTTTTAATCTTATTACATGGACTTATCTTTGACTCTTTCGACTCTGATTTTGGATTTTGGAATGTCGCCCCACAGGGAGGTGACAATTTTGCCCCTTTTTAGATAAATTTGTCGCATAAGTTTTAGCTTGAGAGAGACGATTTTGAGTGCCCAATTAGAAACCAATATAAATTTTTATTTCATAGTATCACTTAACAAAAATAATTAATATTTATTATGCTACGACTTGAACCAACCATAATTCCTCAATTTGAAGAATTAGCCGTATGTAAGAAATACTACAGCTGTTATGATCCAATGGCCGATTCCTAATAATTTACTGACCGTTATTGGTTAAAATTAAGACTATCTCTTATCTCTTTACCAATAATGAAGCAAATACCTCCTAGCTTTGCATACTAGACCGTCCCTTATGGAAGTATCTATCACAAGTAAAATTAGCTTACTAATTTATTTATATGCCCGGTTTGGCAATAAAAATAAAATAAAAACAAATCGTTTTGCTTAATATTGGTAAGCAAAACGGTTTGTTTTTGTTTATAGGAACCGAGCATAAGTCGTCTGGTCACAAACTTCAGTAACAATAGGAATTTGCCAACGACTTGCGAAATAGAGATCGTTTTCTACCACTTTACCTTCTCTTTTATCTTGATCATCTCTGCATAAGATGAATGACTGCGAGCGAGACAGACGAAAAGATTTGACAGCTGTAGACAAATAAGGGCGTATTTCACCAATGAAACTGAATGCGCAAATCTTAACCGCGTTCAAGAGCTGTCAGTGTCAAAATTGTTATGGAGCGTTGACGCTTTATGCTCTTGACCAGCACCCTAATTGCGTATCTCACGACTAATCATAATCTGTTTCGTTTTGAAACAGATGACTAAACCATTGCTTCATATGTTCGAAAAATGTGTCTGCTCAACAACGTAAATAACGCAATGAATATTGTTGAACTGTCAAAATGAAACCGATTATGATTAATCGCGTGTTACGCAATTAGGGTGCCGGTTTAGAAGTACTGATCATGTTCAGTTTTATTGTTGGAATCCGCAATAAGATAATGATAGCCGTATTTTTCAGAATGTTATTGGTTTTGGTGTTGAATTTTGCCACTCCTCTGGTTTCCATGTCCTGAATCTGAACGATAAATAAACGAACTCAAAGACATTTCATTTGTTTTATTCATTTTCAAATACAATAACATCTATACAATGGTATTCTACGACTAAATGTTTTTCATTATTATTGACACATGCATTCAAATAAAAATATATTTTTATTGAAAAGAGCAACACTGAAAAACTATTCTGCAATGTAAATAAATAAAATAATTAATCTATTGACTGGAATCTTTGGAAATCACTATACCTAAGCAGGTAGGTAAATCTTAGGATAACTAAAATTATTCAAAAAAATATTAAAATTAAAATTACAACATTAATATTTAGCTGACATATTAAAAAAAAAGAATTATATGCAATACTTATTTATCTTCTCACTCAATAGGGCATCTCATGCTAGTGATCATACTTTATTAAACTAAGCCCTGATAGATTTAAATTGAGCTTAGTTGTAATTAAAAAGACGTTTTAGACAATCATCTTAAAAAAGAATCCATTAAAACCATTTTAGAATTAATTTATAAAACATACGTACAAAAATACGTGTTGAAAAAATTGAATCCATAAAAAATATACTTTGTGAATTAATAATAAAACGTTAGGTAATACTGTGTTCAAAAAACTAGCATTACGATACCCAATACCAATCAGTTCAAACAGCAATCAAACCAAATCTAAACATGTAAATCAAATTACTAGCTAAGTAGGTACATATAAAATAATTGGTAATACTTTTATGTAAAGTAATAAATTACATGAATAACTTATATCTAAACTAGACCTATTACAAATACGATTGCACTTTTTAAAATAATCTAATAATATATACACATCTATTATATGTAATTCACAGTTGGAATTATTAGGTACAATAGGGGGTAACACTGGTAATAAATATAATCTATCAGGATTATCCTGATGACAGTAATAAAAATATTGAATTGATTAATACTGTTTTAGTAGGTATTTTAATAGGTCGGGAAACAGCTAGGGTCGTGAACCTACATATAGAAGGACAGAAGCTACTTATACTTAATTAATGGTAAAGTAAATTCAAAAAAATCTATTCATTTGTGATCCCAATAGCGATACAATTAAACTGTAAACATCCGAATGTCAAAAAATAAATATTATAATTTATTAGTTATAGTATTAATATCATGTGTCCAAATTAAACTAGCTGTTTTTTTTATTTAATTACATTAATATATAAATAAATAAGCATAAATATAAATACAAAGTATTGCTTCCTTGTAGGTAATACTGATGATAATAAATGTACAAAAAGGTTAGTGACTGTACTACTTTGCAAATTAGCTTAAATAAAATCGGCGAATTTATTCCTCATGCATATTTTTATAGTGGCACAAAAATTTTGAGCTTAGTTTTATTTTCAAAACGAGCTTGATTTGATGTTTTTGATAAAAATCATTTGGGATTCATTGAAATATCTTTGCTTATAAGTAAAATTTATTTTACATGTTTATTAATACTGAATATAACATCACCAATCGTTAACTATACGTGGCGAATGTGCTTAATTTTTTTGAGTAGCGAATACTTTTCTTAGCTAATTTTGCAATAACTTCATAAAAAACAAAGGTCTAAATTGTGAAGTTTGGCGTTAATAATGTTTTTCATGGTAATACCAATTTTAATATTAAAATTTAGGTAGTCTTGTCTATTTCCTGTTTAGATATTCATGAAAACGTAAAAGTAACAACTTTGGATTTCAGACCAATAGGCATCTACGATCGGTTTTCAACTCAATAGTTGAATGTTATTGCAAAACACTGATCAGTTAAAGCGAGAAGTATTCGTTATTTTCACATTAATTTTCATACGACCAATAAAATTTTTCATTAGTTTTTTATCCTATAAAATAATTCTACTTAATTTTAATGAGTATCTATTATTTACATCATTGTTTGATAAAAGACTAGGGATGCGGTCCACCTGACTCGTGTCATGAAAAACATATTATTACACTCATCTAACTGAGGTAAATGATAACAATAAAATATATTTCTAAAACATGGTGTCATCAAAGGAATGCTAGTGAACTAGAAAGTTTTTTTTAAGGTCACCGGAATATTCAATAATAAAAATAAATATTTATGTTGTTAAAACGACACAATTAATTTCAATCGACAACCAAATGACTAAATATTGAATAATATTAAAAACATGTATTAAAATATAAAGTTCGAAAACGTTCGAGCAAAAAAAAGGAAACATTAAATAAAATATCAAAATTAGTCAATCGTCGTATTAATGTATGATGGTCATGCGTAGTGCGGGTAGGAGCCAAGGTGTGACGTCACATGGGGTGGGGCCATAGAGTGCGGTGAGTACAGATTGCTCCCGCCACCGCCCCAGTTACCCCACGATGCAGACGGGAATATCGACGCTGGAACAAAAGTTTCCTTACCTTAGTTATTAAGTGCTGGAGGTGACACACAAGGGCGTATCGGACTTTCAGGAGGTGAACAAAGACTTGTAGAGGATAAATATTAAAATCCTTAGGAATAAAGATGTATCTCAACAATGATAAAAAAAAAAAAAACAATTTTAAGATTGGATCCGTATACGCTCTTGTTTGTCTCCAAGAAATATGGAAAAAAGCTAATAACATAATTTTGCAGAGAGCGCACTAACATGATAATAATAATATTATAATAATTTTATTTATTTTCTCCTAACCAGTATTAAATGTAAACAATGTATATTACAAAAAGTTTGAAGGATGGAGACAGGCCCCATGCTAAGTAAAACTTGTGCTGCAGGTCTCCTGATTTTTTATTTTATTTATCATACCGAATAATTCAATCAGTTAAGAGACCATAGTTATGACTGACTTATTTACCTACCTATTCTTTTATTATACGTGTACACAGACCGATTGTTGTTTGATTGTAAGCTACTAAATAAAGTTCGTATTTTAACAATTTGTTTTGAGCTGCAGGCAATAAATGTCCTGAAATAAGATTCAATAAACCAAAAACAGTTCTGTCACGAATAAAGTTGTACAAGTTAAAATTCCAAATCTCCTTTTAACATTCCAAAACGGCGACCTACACTGCCGAGTTTAAATAGTATGTTCCATTAAGTCAAGTGTACTCAGTCCGTGCCAATGACAACCCCTTTCGAGCGGCGTGCAAATATTTGTGCACGCAAGTGTACCGAAGCATTAGCGAGAAATGCAGATTACCAGCACAACAGTGTACACTGTCGTGCGCACGTTGGCAGGGTACATATTATTTATAATATTATTAAACTGTCGTCAGATATGTTTGGGGTATACAAATTTAATTTTAATAATAACGCAATAATGAGTTGGGGTGAGAACTTTTTAATTCAGGTTTATTTTTTGTTATTATGTTTAATTGAAATTTGTTTCTGTGCGTAGTTCATTGATTCATTCAGTTACGCTTTAAACATTTCAAAGCTGTTAGGTCTCATTAATGTTATTCAATTGATCATAAGTAATACACAACGCTTGGGGTTCGTAAGAAAGCGCTGGAACCTCGCGGCCACGAACTACACGCCCAAGCGACACGAATCTTGCATTTTTAACAACTAAAGAGAATTGACGCGAGAAATGGCGGCACAGCGGACAGAGCTCCGGGTGGATCTCATGGCGACATAGAGACTGCGATTGTCGGAACCCAGTGCTGGGCAAGCCACGATTGCGGCGGTAATTCCCCTCTTTGAGGAGTGGATTGAGAGGCGCAATGGCGTCCTTACCTTCCGCCTACGCAGGTCCTCACTGCACACGGTTGTTTCGGGAGGTACCTGTCTCGTAAGAGGTGGGAGGAAACGCCCGGGTGTTTCCATTGCATAGATCACCCTGAGGACACGTTGAAGTATACGGTGGAGGTCTGCCCGGCTTGGGCGGAGCACTGCCGTGTCCTTGTGGAGGTGATCGGCGGCGGCGATCTCTCGCGTCCGGCCCTGGTCCAGGCCATGGTACGGAGCGAGAGGGCATGGGTAGCCGTCACCGTCCTTCTGCGAAGCAGTAATGCTCGCAAAGAGGGAGGCGGCGCACGTGAGGGAGAGGCAGTATATGCGCCCTCACGGCCCTAGTCGCCGCAGGAGACGCCCTTGGCGTCAGGAATTCCAGGCTGATTCCCGCCCACCGTTGGCGCGGGCTTGCGGATGGCGAGTAATGGGTAGCTCGCTGTTCGGTAAGGACCAAGCCCGGGTCGACGGCGTGTTGTGTTCCATCCGCGCCTCAAAGAGATGTCGGATCCGGAAGGGCCGATGCCTGCCAAGGGTGCGGGTTGTTCGAAAGAGATACCGTGGCCCCTGGCACACAGGCAACTGAAGGAACATGGGTGAGAAAACAACTTCTTTTATTTATTGTGAAATAAGTTGTTGAGTATGCGACAAGTAAGCCCACGTTCCCACGGACGTGTGTTCTGGATCATTGGATCTTCAACGCACTGCTTAGACCAAGAGTTGAAAATCGAACACTGTGTTTATTCGACGCGCTGAGACTCACTTGCGCTGCACTCTGTTGGATTATTATCAATGCTCGGCTGAACATCGAGAGTTTAAAATCCAGTGTGCAAAAAAACCCCGCCGCGATTTTATTACGTCCGCGTGGATGTAGACTAACCACGACGCGACTTGCGGAGCGACGGATTGACACAAAGGACGCGTGCGTGTCGCTTGATGCAAGTCGATTTGCTCGAGGCCGCGAATCCGCCTAAGGGCCGCAATAACATGGGCATTCTTAAGCATAAAGAGAGCATTTTCTACACCGTCCAGTAAAATCAAAGCACCGGTACAAGTCCATCATTAAAATAGTAGCGCTATTTTATGAAACCCAAGCGTAATCGGAAATATTTTGAGCTGAGCTAAGAAATATTGACACTTCAAAAATAAAATAAATTAAAAAATTAAAAACAAATCGCTAAGGCACATCGCTTGAAACTAAAATATATTACCTGTGGATGTTGGCATAGCCGCGTGTGGGGCCATGAAAGACGAGAGCTTAGCCGAGTGGTGGTACGAGCTCATGAACAGATCGCTCTGGTACTTATACGCTGGATCACTAGCCGCCGGCTGCGTGGCCGCAGCCAAGCCTTGGAAATCGAATTTGTAGGCGTACCTCTTGCCATGAACCTTTGTCATTATGTTTTTGTCGTAGTAATATCTGTGTAATCGAAAAACAGTCATCAAATAGGTGTCAAACGGGAAGGTCAACGAAAGTTGACGGTCGCAAAACTAATGATAAAAAAATCGCATGGCAACACAAAATCGCATCGGAGAGAAAGGCGAGGATGGGTTCCTGCACGGTCGCCAGGGCTCGCGGTTTTACGGGATGGTTACCTCAGGGCACGGCTGAGTTTGTCATAGTTCATGTTGGGCTTCGACTTGCGTTCCCCCCACCGGCGCGCCACCTCGTCGGGGTCCGTCAGCTTGAACTCCCCGTTGGTACCCTCCCAGGTAATGCAGCCGGCGTTGCTGGAGTCGCTCAGCAGCTCCAGGAGGAACTGCCATAGCTGAATCTGCCCTGAACCTGGAGTCGAGAGGTTACAAAAATCAATGTAAGTACATTGGATTAGACAGGCCAAAGTTTTGGATACGTAGTGTGGTTGAAATTTTTCAAGTTCTATGCTTTACCAACCTTAACGCCTCATACCTATAGTTGAAAGGTGAAAAATCTACAGTTACGAGATTTCTCGTAGAGTTTTTTTCTTTCTAGTCTAAAGGTTAGCTCATTGAAATAACAAAAAGAATCGCACAATGAAATCGGCGCGTCCCACACTGGCGGATAGTTGGGGCTAATGGGCAGGGTCGGAACGACGATATTGGGTGGTGTGTTACATCCGCGCACGACCGACGACGAGTGCACTCGTGTGGAACCGGCCTTGTAAGGGCAGCGCATATGATTTAGATACGGTTATTTTTGGAGGGCGACATAGGGGAGTCTCGGGACCTCAAAACTTTTAGTGGGATCACAAAAAGTTACTTAGTTAACTTATCTTTATCTTATAAAACCCATCATTTAGTCAACCATGAGCTAATTGAGTACGTATTTAGAAATTAGCAGATCACAGAAAAGTGTCTTCTGAGTCAAAAACTAAAGGCAAATCATTATATGTATTATATAAATTATTCCGAAACGTAGTCTGTTTACGCTTTTTTCGAAGAACTTTTTACATTCTAGTTTTTGATCGTTCATGAAACTGCAGAAATAAATCACTCATCCAACAAATAATTTATACATACAGATATTTTTCCATCCCTAACGCCCATTTGTTCTACGGACCGTACACTAAGGGTGGTGCACACGAGCGTGCCTTCACGTGATTTATACGGGGATCGATTATTACGTCACGACGTTTGTAGCGGCGCATCTCGCCTCGCTTGATCCATTGTTGGGTGTATGGCTCATCGGTTTTATGACTCGCAATTAATTCGTCGATCGGCAAAATATTGTGCTCCCTGCCTTAGAAATGGCTGTGGGAAGAGCTGCCGTGTTTGGTAACATAAGCTGCAATGAATTTATAGCTATGTTGCAAATGTAATTGTGCGGAAAACTGTAATGTATTTTTTATTTTATTAGACTGCATTTGTTTCGATTAATTTCATACTCTGGTTTTACTTCTAACAAAATAATCCTTGACGTCAGCACAGTGAAAAAAATAATATGTACATTGCATAAGTTATTTTTACTGTGCCGTCAGAAAATAACCTCCTTCATATGACTTAAACAATTTTTCTTAGATTTAATAAAAAAAGACCAATCAATACGCAATCTTACTAATCTAGGGTTGCCACAATCGCGTGCACAGGTAAGGTGCGGCAATAATTACGAGTCAGGGTTGCCACGTGGCTCTAATTGTTTTTCGTTCGACGGCGCGTGCGCTGGGCTAAGATTTACTGTCAGTAAATTACACGGTTTCATTTAAAGGTGCAGCGACCCATGAACGTATTGTGTAATCGCTTCCTTGATCTAATGTGAACGTGTTTTCATTGCCCTGTACTTAAAATATTGAAGGAAATCAAATTACTTATAAGTACCTGTGTGTAGCTTTTCTGTATCCCTGTGTTATGGCCTTTGTGCCAGTTAACAAAATAGTTGTAATTATTGGTAATAATAGAATGTAATTCTACACTATCACCTTTTCATTGAAAATTTTCTGTAAAGTCGATCTAAATGGATGTTTTTCTCTAATGAAAACTAATATTTATTTCTGTAAGAAGGTTAGTACAAATGCTTTAGCACTACAAAAATATTTGTCAGAGTACTCTGAAATTACATCACATCTTTCGTAGTATTTGTATATTTTTAAAGAACCGTGATATCGAATTATAACATGAATTATTGGGCACTACAGCTCCTTAAATGCTAATAATACAAAGACAATGAACACGATCCTCTGTCCGAAAGATGTGTTTTTATGTGTAGCAAAATACTTAATTTCCCTGACAACCCTGAAGAATTTTCAACTTCATTGGAAATTTTGAAGATCATAACATAATACATAGATGACAAGTGACCACGAGCTTAAAAAGGTGTTTTTTCTCAGAGTAGTCTGACATAATTTTTTTATGGTACCTTTTGCATAGTAGGTGGTACCCTACTAAAAACACACATACACAGCGATTAAAACGCTTGCATGCTAATTAAATGAATAAAACTATCTCAAATTAAAAAACCATGAGAATATTTCACCCTTACCCTCGATTAAATTCTACAACATTGATAACTAACCGTGTAGAGTTACCCTACATAAATAATTTCCCTTCGATATTGCCTTAATAACGTGTGATTTACATAAATCTAAGTGCTGCCAGTAGTTGCCCATGTGACAGTTAGACAGTTAACATTTTGACTTGCGGAGGGTTGATCGTATAGATATGATGGATGTAGTGTATGGCAGCCCTGATTTTATGTGTTTTGGAACGAATTTCCACATCGCACGTTTTAATAATAATAATAAGCAAATCAAGTATCTTGTTCGCGAGATTGTCGGGATGTGGGATGCGGATACAGCAGTCATCGTGCCGATAGTCGTTACGGCCGATGGCATAAAAGCCAAGACCCTCACGAGACCAACACCTGAGTAGACTCTCGTTGGACAGCTGGATCAAGGGGTTGATCCCGAGAGCGGTACTTGTGGACACGGCGTGCATCTGTACGAGGTTCTTCGCTCAGTAGCCCTGACCACCGGTGTCTAGGACCCTGTTTCCGATACCGGTGGGCTATTATTTTTTAATGTTTAATCATTTATATGTGTGATTTAATTAAATAATAAAGTTTATGCCGTGAAAAACTTAACTTGTAAAAAAAGCGAAATCTCGCAACTCAGTTCTTCTACCGTAAAATTTTGTGAGATCCATGTAATACCAAGTCGGTTAATTTATTCAGTCCCTACTTAAGGGTCCTTCTATCTTAAGTTATTACGTAATTATGTACTCATATGTTTTTTTTTTAAATAAAGAATTATTATATTCTATTCTATTCTCATTAACTAACCTAACAACATCTTATGTGACCATATTAATATTAAAATCTTTTATGTTTTAAATACATAGATTGACTTGGCTATCGCTTGAAAATACCATGTATCTTACAAGTAATACATGTTAAATTAAATTATTGAATGCAATTGCAAAGTCAATCTATTTATTTAAAACTAGCTTCCGCCCGCGGCTTCGCCCGCGTAGAGGTCAGAAATTATCCCGCGGCAACGTACTACCGGGATAAAAAGTATCCTATGTGTTAATCTAGGTTATAATCAATCTGTGTGCCAAATTTTATCCAAATCCGTTCAACCGTTTTTTCGTAAAAGAGTAACAAACATCCATCCATCCATCCATCCATACTTACAAACTTTCGCGTTTATAATATTAGTAAGGATAAGGATATAAAAGATTTTTAATATCGATATGGTCACTGCTTTGCCGCGCCCCCAGATTTGGACTTAATAAAATATAGCCTAATACAGATACAGTAATATCCCTAAGAACTAGGATACAAATAATGTTGGTTATACTCTCCACACTTGGCGATTGAGACAGCCTGGTACGACACGTTTTTGTTTGGCCTTGACTTCTTGGGTTACCTTAAGAAATTAAGGGTAACAGCCAGGGCTTAAAACTTAAAACTAGAGCTAAGGGTACCCCCTGTGATGATGGCAGGAGAAATAAAGAACATTTATTAGCATGTTACACCTATTTCTAATCGTCAATATGTAACACGCTTTTATTTAAATAATTGATATTAAATTATTTTAAACTTTTTAGTACGTCTTATTTACAAGTAATAATAAAAGCTCGTTTTTACAAAATAATAGTTTAAAAAACTAAAAACACGCTTTAAAAACTAAACTAAAAAGGAGAAAATAATTTAATTCAATTAAAAAGCGTGGGGTGCTTTTTGAGATATTTTTATAATCAATTAATGTCAAGCACCTCACGCTTTTTAATTGAATTAAATAATTGTATCCATTTTTAGTTTGGTTTTTAAAGCGTGTTTTTAGTTTTTTAAACTATTATTTATTTTCTATTTTTTAGTTCTGCTAACTACAAAAGCGTGATTTTTTTTCCTTTTTTTTAATTTTTTTTTTAATTATTGAATGGTCATCGGTCCTCGAGAAGTTTACAAAGTTTAAATGAAATGTGACCGTTTAAAGTGGGTCAAAATTGCGCCCTAAGGAGTCGGTTGCAAACATACAAACAAACAAACGTACAAGTGAAGCTAATATAAAGCGTGTAAAAAGGTTATTTTTTTCTTTTAGTTTTTCCTTCCAAACTTCCCTGTCTTGTACGTTCTTTGGCTATGTTGGCCCTGCAAACCTTATCAGATCGTCACGACACCTTATTCTTTTTATGATTCATCATCATCTGCTCAGCCTTTTCCCAACTATGTTGGGGTCGGCTTCCAGTCTAACCGGATGCAGCTGAATACCAGTATTTTACATGGAGCGACTGCCTATCTGACCTCCACAACCCAGTGACTGGGTAATACTATACCTTACCTATTCTAACGACCCGTAACGACTGTCAAAGATCTACGAATGACAACCGCGACCAACGACTTAAATTGATTTCGATGGCACGGAGGGATCTTGATATGTAAAGATGGTCACCCATCCACGGACCAACCGCGGCAACCGTAGCTTAACCTAATCAATCGACCCGTGCGGCTGTTATTACTTAGCCACAAGCCCCTCATTCTTTTTATGATTACAGATCAAAAATGTATACGCTAGGATCATGTGATGGTTTCAGTTTGCGCGTCGATGTCTTTGCCACCCAGTTTAGAGCGAACGCAACATTGGCAATATTTGCAACTCAAAATGTGTATTTCCTTTCTTTCACTTCAACCAACGTTTGTCTGCAAGACATGGCCTTGTGCAATAAGACTGCCCATTGTTCACTAGCATAAATTATGTTCTTATATGGTGTACCATCGCGGAAACTGGCGGTTGGTTTTCAACCTTATTAGTATTACTTTAGGGTGAAAAGTATACATACATAATTTTATTTTATTTTATTTATAATGGGATAAAAATATATAAATATAATCAGGCTATAATGTTCCCACTGCTGGGACACAGGCCTTCTCACCACGCGGGCCCAGTGCGGGTTGGCAGATGTCACAAGCCTTCGGTTCTAGGACATGCTTGTTTCCTCACGATGTTTTCCTTCATCGTTTTGTGAGCAGAGGTGATGAAATAATTTACACCAAGGAAAGCGCTTGCCCGGGTTTGAACCAACGACCTACAACTCTTAAGTCTCAGCCGTTACCACTGGGCCTCCACTGCTCTGGATCAAAAGTGATCTACCGCTGTTGTTCGCGTTTTTACATACAAGAAAGTGTTTATTTAATTAATAAATCTTATCTACATACTAGATGAGATACAACAGACACAGGCAGGAATCAAAGTTGTTAACGGCTAGAACCTCAATTGGTCTTAGAAAACATCGGGAGCCATGTTCATATTTTTAATAGAAAAGTGTATGAAGTGATCGAATTCTTTACAGGCTCTAGGTGACTATTTCCTTTCCTCCAAGAAGAATCTTCTCTGAATTTCCTCTAAACTACAATTTTTGTTTTATAAAACCCTCCATTTCCTTTGAAAAGCAGCAGAAAGCGGTCACACTACGGCTTCCTTGAACGAAATGAACACGAACATGACAATATCGTGTGCATTCGTGACGTTGGCACATTCCCGCGGCGCTATCAATACATAGCGTGTCTCGCTCACAGTCGTAAGAAATATATTGAAAACCAGCTTCCGCCCGCGGCTTCGCCCGCATGTCATTTCACTCAAAACTATCCTTTGTTCTTTCTCAGGGTTCAAAGTATCCCCATGCAAAATTACATCAAAATCGGTCCAGCCTTTACGATAAGCAAGCCGACATACAGACAGACAAAAAATACAGACATTGTTTTTTGTTAAAAGTATCGTATATACTTTCATATGCGTTTAGCAAAAAGCTGTTGTGTTTACATTACAAACGACACTTCAAATTTAATTTTGTGTAACTATAGAGTATAGATGTGCCGACACACGGCCACACAGCCTTGCTATTGAGATTTTTAAAGCGCCTGTCCCACCGCCGATAAAGAAGCCACTACTTGGCTATCAACGATTTTTCGCTCAAGAAAAGTATAGACTGTAGGACCCGTGTAAGTAAAAGAGTTACTTAAGAGGCCGTTTACAATTTTTTCCGATTTCGCTTATTTACTTGATTTTATAGACGTCACAGTTAAAACTACTGTTTTGTATATTTTGCTGTGAGAGGTTTAGAATATCACATATTTACGAATCGTTTTAACCTATTACCTACAGGATATGAAAAAGTAACAGTGTATTTTTGTAAAAGTCATCTTTACAATGTTTGAATATTTTTTTACCACTTTTATATTAAAAACATACCTACTAAAAAAAAAACTAGGTCAAATTTAAGAAAAAACCGGCATTGCATTGGTTTTAATTTCGGCTACTCAGAACTCTTATTCATAAAATTAACACAACAGAAATAAACTTCAGTTCAAAAACAATCCATTTCCCGAAAAACAATGCAAGAAATTAAAAAGAATTGGCAGTAAATAAATCTTTCAAAACAATCTGAACCTCGCATTATAATTCTCGACAAAGATTAAAAGGAGCTTATTCATTAGATAATACAATAATTGAAACGATCTTTTAGTTTAGATTTAGTTATTAAACTAACATTAACATCACAGGTTTATTCCCCAAAGGCAGAGGTATGCCTATGATACTTCCACATTTCCAAGTTACGGTTAAGTCAAATTATGTAAATCATAGCGAATTCAGACACCGTCCAAATTTTTAAGCGAAGCATTATATTTATTTTACAGTAAAAATAATGGTTCAGCTTTGAATTGAGTTATCAATTGAAACAGGTTCAAAGTGAACTTTTCAGAATAGCATGAAGTAGGTACCTACCCTAATTTCGTAACATACAATCAATCACAATCAAAATAATGTTGAATGATTTTACTAATCCATTGCTTATTATTTTCGAAAAAAATATCTGTTCAAGTTAAATAATACCCCATTAGCCATTCCTACTGTTGTGTAAGTACCCCGTAGAACTAAGACAGTTTTTACATCCTTGTTGCGGATGATAGGGCAGTACAGGGTTCTTCGGCAACGTTTCGAGATAACTCTGCCACTGGGAAGTTTGTTGCGCCACTTCTTCTTCACAGCTAAAGCACTAGGAAGTGGTGGTGGACGTTTTGGGGGACTGTCTTATGTAATTTTGACGTTCAAAAAGTGCTGACTCTCAGCCTAGTTTGAATAAATGACTTTTGATTTTGAATTTGAATCTCATCATAATCATCTGCCTAGCCTTATCCCAACTATGTTAGAGTCAGCTTCCAATCTTACCAGTGGCAACTGGCAACTCGTACCATCCTTAGGTATAAACAAGTTTAACCTTTAATGCGACACTAGAAATTAAGTCTAGTCACTAAAATGGTATCTAAAAGTACACTTACATGGTATCTACACGATCATTTTAAAGTACCAGCACACCACGTAACCCTAAATCGCAGTGATAAGTAACGGTTAATACTTCATGTTTGACCCCAACCCCCTGAGGCCGTATCGGGGGCCGTTATCGAGATCTCGCGTGATTTCCTTGTGAGAACTGGTCGCCCCATTTGCTCAGGTCACCTGACCCTTTCGCCTCCGGGAGCCAATGTTGATTTGTACTTAATTCAAAATTCCTAATTAGTCTGACTACCCTATTTTTGATTTTTCATTGATAGTAGAGAGGCTCGTAGCTAAAAAATAACAGGCGCACAGGTCGATTGAAGGCTAAGCTACGCTTGCCACAGTTGGTTCGTGGATGGGTCATCCAATACACATTGAAACGCCCCTGTGCCTCGTTAAACCGGTGGTCCCAGCTGTCATTCATTGATCTTTAATAATCGTTTGTTGTTGCGGGAAAGTCTGACAACCAGTCTTACCAAGGGGTATCAGGTTACCCAGGAACTAAGTTGTGGAGGTCAGATAGAAAATCGATCCATTTACCAACATACATACTTAGCATTTAACGTTTCCACTGCTGAGACACATAGGCCTCCTCTCTGTGAGAGGACGTGGGCCGTAATCCACCACGCGGGCCCAGTGCGGGTTTGGTAGATGTCACATGTCTTCGAACTTTTGGTTCTATGACATTCTGTTTTGAGAGCAGCAGTGATGAAATTATTTACACAAAGGAAAGTGCCTGGCTGGGTTCAAACGCACGACCTACAACTCGTAAGTCGCGGCTGGTACCACTGGGCCAGCACTGCTCTTACCCACCACCACCATTTACCTATAATACTGGTATTCAGCTGAATCCGTTAGACTGGAAGCTGGCACCAACATAGAGTTGAGAATAGGCTAGGTTGATCGATCAAGTTCCTACCTTACCTAGTTACTTATAAGGTGTTTTATTGAATATCAAAGTAAAACCCAGCAAATTGCAAGTGAGACTGACCAAATGAAACTTTTTATTTTTTATTTGCTGTCTCAGTTAATTGAATTTATATTTGCACATTAATATATTAATTAGCTTTAATTAGAAAGTCTATCAATGATCACATAAATATAAAGTGTTTTTCGATTACAGTCATTAGAATACATTTTTATTAATATTAAGTACCTAATGGAAAAACAGTGTTTTATCGACTTGCTAAAACATCCAGACACTAAAAAACACGCTTTAATAGAAAACCAAACTAAAAAAGTTTTTTTTTAAATTAGCTAACTACAAAAAGCGTGGTTTTTTACAATTTCTTTTTGGATTACGGCAATAATTTAGGAAAATATTGAATTGCCTTGATAAGTGTACAAAGTTTCAATTTAATTAGACGTTTTGAAGTGGGTCAAAATCACGTTCGGGGATTCCGTTACATAAAAACATACATACATAGGTACAAATTAATAAAAGCGTGTCAAAAATAAATTAGTTAGTAGATGTAAAAATACATATTTCACGAACCTGAGTTTGCTAGCCGACTGCTTGTGGGTCCAAACATTTGATATGGATCTGAAACAATTTTAAAACGAATCAATTGGTGTCATTACCTACTCATTATAAATAACAAATTAATTAAATAATTTCTTACAATGCTGCCAGGGTATCTGCTCTCCTTTTGGGGGAAAACAGTAAATCTAATTAGTAACGAGTTAAATCATAATTAACGTAATTTAACCAAAATTAACAGAATTTACTCCTTTTTATCAACCTGTTTTTTTCCACTTTTGGACAAAGATCTCCCCATTGGTTCCCACAGTTCTCTGTGTGTTGCCTTTATTCCCTTAATTTAGGCATTAAGGCAAATATAAATGATCTATCTTATTTTATCTTCTAGTTGACTTCCACTGATGGACATTATATCGCTTCTCTAATAATCAGCTTATGCAGTACATAAGTACTTTATCAGATAAATGATTATGATTATGATAATAAAATTCTGTTGTTTTAAAATGAACATGGACAAAACAAAGGTCATGTCCAATGCCCATGTAACACCCACTCTCATAATGATCGGAGGCGCTACACTCGAAGTTGTGGACGAGTACGTTTACCTAGGATAAACTGTCCAGTTAGGTAGGTCCAACTTCGAGAAAGAGGTCAATCGTCGAATCCGACTCGGCTGGGCAGCGTTCGGGAGGCTTCGCAATATCTTCTCGTCCCATAAACCGCAGTCTCAAGACAAAAGTGTATGTTGCCAGTGATGACCTATGGCATAGAAACGTGGTCGCTCACAATAGGCCTTATCAAAAGGCTTCCAGCCACCTAATGGGCAATGGAGACGGCTATGCTCGGATTTTCCCTACGTGATCGAATCAGGAATGAAGAGATCCGCAGGAGAACCAAGGCGACCGACCTAGCCCGAAGAATTGCCAAACTTAAGTGGCAGTGGGCAGCCACATTGCTCGCAGAACAGATGGCGGATGGGGCCGAAAGGTTTAGGAGTGGCAACCGCGTACCGGAAGACGTAGAGTGGGAAGGCCTCCCACAAAGTGGACCAATGGCCTTGTGAAGGCCGCGGGAATCCGCTGGATGTGGGAAGCACAAGACCGGTCGAAGTGGAGGAGCCCGGTGGAGGCCTATGTCCAGCACTCTGTCTTTCGACTGGAATGATCATAATCATTTATCTTTCAGACATGCACACTCAAACACACACAAGATTAATCAATGGTATCATTACACATTCTACCAACAGTGGCGTGCAACTATTAGGTACACACATTTATAACATGACAGAGATTCGATTTCAGGTTATTATGAATCAATCTATAATGTTGTCACTGCTGGGACTCAGGCCTCGATTCTTCGAGAAGGAGTGGGCCTTAATCCACTACGAGACAGATATGACTCCGAATTTTTGGTTCTAGGACATGTCGGTTTCCTCGCAATGTTTTCTTTCACCGTTCTGAGAGGATTGGTGATTACAGGTTAGTATCACAATATTGATTGCATACGAATTTAAATTACAAATGGAGGTATGTCGGTTAAAGACTATAATTATCATAAACACACAATTTGTTTTAGGTGTCAATGTATCATTAAATGTCAGATTATTTAGAGTAAGATGTCAACTTGTAAAAGGTAAGATAGAAAAGGGTATCAAACGCTCAAATCACATTCTGCTATAATTACAGTAGGCATGGTAGCGAACTTTTTTGACTGTTCCTTTAATTACCATTTCGACGTCATCGAGTCAGAAGTGGGGCCTATTCATTATCGAGAACCAAGATTCGAAGATCACGTCAAAAGATGGGCACGTTAATGTTTCGTTGACAATGACATTTGATTTTCTAAATTATATTGAAAATCGTATCCATTGTCCCATGTGGGTTGTCTGAGGTCACTCATCTTACTATGGACACTTTTTCGCACGACTAAGTGAGGAAAAAGCTAATCATTTAAAGCTTTGGAAGAGGAGAAGAACACGTATTGTGGCTACGCAGACCTCACTTTCTACGTAAAAAAATTGCCTATAGGTGCGCCGTGGATTACATAATTATTTAAGGTACTCTCCTGTGCTAAAAGCTGGTCAAGATTAACCAGCAAATAACATCATCATCTGACTAGTCTTTCCCCAACTATGATGGAGTAGGCTTTCAGTCTAACCGGATACAGAGTAGCTGGGCCTCTGACTTCCACAACCCAGTTACTGGGTAATACGATACCCCTTGATAAGACTGGTTGTCAGACTTTTGGGCTTCTGACGACCCGTAACGACTGTCAATGATCCACAAATGACAGCTAGGACCAACGGCTTAACGTGCTTTCCGAGGCATGGAGGGGTTTCAGTATGTAAAAATGGTTACCCATCCATGAACCAACCGCGGCAAGCGTAGCTTAACCTGAGCGATCGAACCGTGTAGGTGTTATCACTTAGCCGCAAGCACCACCAAATAACCAACCATGAAATAACATGTGAGCAACAAACTATTAAGTGTTGAATTCCTACCGAAATAACATGAAAAGGGAACGGTACCTATATTGAGGTAAAATATAGGGCAACACTAACGTGTATTAAGCAATGTTCTACACGAAAACGGGATTATGAATAGCAGTGGTATTGGCCCCGAATTATTAGTTATCGGTCATGAGTCCGAACCCCGGTAGGCACTTACTTCGTTATACACTGGCTCCCAAAAACTGTTAAGGAAGACATCGTGAGGAATCCGGCATGTCCTAGAACCAAAAATTCGAAGACAGCTGACATTTACCAACCCGCACTGGGCCCACGTGGTGGGTTATGGCCCACTCCTTGTCATAGAGTGGAGGCCTGGTTCCCAACAGTGGGAAAATTGTATGCTGAATAATGCTTATGCTCTAAGAAAAGGTTTGAATACCGCCATATTTCAAGTACCTTAGTTATAACCATAGTACCAAGGTATGTACTGAAGAACTGTTAAGCTATACAATATGTATATGCAAACTACTAGGTACCTAGCTACTAATTCATAATTACCAATTTGTTTTCTTCTACCTTTTTCTCGCATAGCTGACTATAATGTTCGATCTTTTCGAACTAAATGATAAATCTTTTGGTCCTACAACAGAACTTTCACAACAAAACACCTTAGTTTATCTACAATCGGACGTCCAACTCGCGACAACAATCTTAAGACAGCAAATCACTAAAGCGATTGTCACTATCACAGCTCGCTGTTGATCACCTAGCATCGTAAAAGATAATCGTTGCCATGACAACAGAACTGCCAACAATGCCGACCGAAAAAACCCTGATACATTGCATAGATTGCATTACAAATAGGCATAATGAGCCCGGTGTGCAACTATCTCAATTTGCATAGATAGTCGGCCGTCGGCTAGACGTCGACAGTGTGTCGGCGGCCTTACACGCTTTGAATTATTCGTGGAAATTTTTCGTTTAGATTTTCATATACCTACTTATTTCAGTTTTTATTGTGGTTTGAATCTTGAGAGTTAGAAGATTAAGAGTAACCTAATCTAAATAATGACTGATTCACAAGAATCATAATTGTTTCCATAGTCTGAATTTTAAGTATTTTATACCTAGTTTTCTTGTCACTATTTGATCCCATGGTCAGATCTTATGGTCGTCAAGTCAGTTTTAGGAAAGGTCTCGTCATACTGACACGATGTTAACCAGCACAAATACAAAATTTGTCTGCTAAATATCATACTTTTTCATTCAATAACTTATTGCTACACTAACCACTATTTTCAAAGTAACAAAGGTGAACAATTTAGTCCATTTTATGGAACAAGTGTTAAACGGCATTTAAAGTAAGTTACATATCCAATACCCATCCCTTAGTATTTCATTCGTCCTTCCATTTTTTTCGGGTAACTTTGAAAGCTACAAATCAATATCATATTCATGTAAAATAACGGTAAATCCAAGACAACGCAACACTTGTTCTAGTCACCCACCACACTTTCTCCCTCTCAGAATCGCCCATAAAAAATCGCCCTCATAATTTCATACATACGAGTGTCAGCTATGCAAATCATTGTAATAATTCCAAAGGCACATTCAAATTGAAACAATAGCGCCCCCTAACGACAGTTCTCGCCTTTTGTTAATGCCATAATGAAGTGGCTATGTTAATGACACTCTTGCCAGACGGGCTATAAAGCAAGCTGAATGTAACGAATCGACACCCTTACTAAAATTATAATGTGAAACTTATTAATAATAGAGATTTGGCCGCAATGGGTTCACCACTTTAAATAATGGCATTTTGACTGTATGTTTTGGAAACATACCTACAGTCAAAGTGATCTCAGACTTGCCGTCGATGACGGCATGGAAGCGGCGAATTTTGGCCCAACAAGATCTGACATTATAGTCGTGCCAGCGACACGACGAGTAGGAAAAAAACTGGCTAAATGCGAGTCGGACTCGCACTTGTAGAGTTCCGTATCAGAAGACAAAAAAGTTTCCTGTATGTAGACCCCTTTAATTTTAAAAACTATTTTATATTTATTATTTGTTAGCGGAATCAAGAAATACACATTCTGTGAAAATTTCAACTGTCTACCAATTACGGATCATGAGATACAGCCCGATGACAGACAGACGGACGAACGGACGGATGGTCAGCGTAGGCCTAGTAGTAAGATCCCGTTGGTTACCCTTTGGGTACGGAACCCTAAAAAACGACACGCGTAGAAAAAAAGAAAACACCAAACTTGTATTTTTTTTTCGTCTTCTAAATGTCCCTGAACTACAATGCCAAAATACAGTCAAAGGCTTAAAATATTTAACACCGTTATTTATGCGCCAGGGGCTGAAAATCCTCCAGCTTATTTGTAACAACAATCAACATAATTATATTAGTAATTGATTAGGTAACACATAAAAAAATTAAATGAAATGAGTTGTAACTTAATTCTCATTTAGCAAAGCAACATTTCCGGTCCGTTTAGCTGCAGTTTGTAAATTTTTTGTCCGACATTGACTCGAACCATTTGCATACCCGGTGCAACGGAAATAATTTCTAAAGTTATGTCCGTTCATTTTAAACGACAGCGACAATTTACTTATATTGCGAAACTTGGTATGTTTTTTAACTGTTACGTCTAATGTATGGTAATCTCTAAGATCTATCATCAGTTGCCTAGCCTTTTCTCAACTATGCTGGGGTCAGCCTCCAGTCTAACCAGATGCAGCTGAATACCAGTATTTTACCCGGAGTGACTGTCTATCTGACCTCCACAACACAGTTACTGGGTAATACAATACCCCTTGGTAAGACTGGTTGTCATACTTTCGGGGTTCTGACGACCCGTAACGACTGTCAAAGATCCACAAATGACCAACGGCTTAACGTGCTTTCCGAGGCACGGAGGGTTCTTGGTAATCTTTAAAGCCTAATGACGACCGGCCTTATTCATAAAAAGTTATCGAACATCTAAATAGTTGCTAAAGTCTGGTTTCTCTTTGAAAAACAGTCTTTAGCAACTATTTAGACGTTTGATAACTTTTTATGAATAAGACCAGACGATTTTTTTTTATAGAAGTATGAATGAATAAGAAATTATGCGCTGACCACAAAAAAAATGGTATTAGGGCAGGTGAATTGTGATAATCTAGGTAGCTTAATTATTAATTACGTTTGCTAAATCCAACAAGATGATTATTTTCTAGTAGAGACTTTAACAGCTCTATATTTGGAGAACTACTAAGAAACTATAGATACTGAAGGTGCAACGTTGAGTTTCACCATCCTTAGATATAGTTACTGGGATTTTCCAAGTTCTTATTTGAAGAAGAGAAAGTCTCCTACGAAGGATCAAAAGTCTCCAATGAAATGGTCTCCAACTCCAAGGAAGTCAATAATGGGTACATCTTAGAAATAGCTACCCAACTACAGTTAGGTCAACGAAAAAGAGAACGCATATGGGTCTCGCTCATAATTTCATCCGTGCCTAATAATGATACCGTATGAACTGAACACGTTAGCATGGCAGGTTGAATGTAGCAATTACATAATTATGTAGTAAGTAATCGTAATAATACAGCGAAAGTTTACTACATAATTATGTAATGAGATAACAATGATAAATTGAACGTCATTGTACAGCTGTCTGTATTTATTGTCAACTAACCACTTTTTAGAATACAAAAACGAAACTGACAAACAAGCGTGATTAGCTCAGATTATGATCTGAGATGATTAGCCAATTTTATTTTGTAGTGAAACATGTTGGTTTGTATTTTCACTTACAACGTTGACAATAGTCTAAAAATACATAAATGCTAACACATATACAATGACACGTGTTACGAAACATAAAGCTAAACACAAGGTGATTTGCAACATGAATGCAGCGGAAGAAGAGCCTATTAAAGTCTGTCAAAGCACTATTAACGAAGATGAAAGACTTGGAATATAGCAACTCACTGTTACTGTCAAAAGGCAGGTTGAGCATAAAAAAATGTTCACAATAATAGTTAAATCGAGGGTGGGTAAATAGCCGCTCGAAGGGGCGAGGCGCGATCCAATCGAGATGATTATGATAAATGATCGGCGAACGTTTTTGAGCGTTTCCATGCGATGCGGAGCGTTGCGGAGCGCTACGGGGCGAGCGCATAAAGATGCGGATGGATTAGCACAAACGATGACTATTAGATGGGATTTGAAAGTACATGATTTTTATTTTGGATACAAAGGCAGGAGCAATATTCGTATCTGCATATTTTGTTGGAAACAACATTAGTCGACCAGTATTTAGAGGAAGCATATTACAGCAGAAAGGAATCTATTTGCACCCACACCATTTATAAAACAAATTTAATAGTACGTAAACCTGAATTAATTCAAAAGAGAATCTTTACAACCCTATAGGTTTCATCTAATTTTGTTATCGTACCAACCCAACCATCATGGAAATCAAATCATTATTCTATTAAATAGTTTTATTATGAACTCTTGAAATGCCCCATAATTTCTGAATCATAATTTATATCTCAACACAAGTTACTAATCTCCTCTAATCGCCACCCCTTCGGAACGGTGACCAATTTCCATTCGTTTGACGTGACACCCGTTGTGATTCGCTTTTGGATGAACGTGTGAAATGATTATAATATTTATAGACATACATTCCAAAAGATTTTTTTGGAGTCTATGTCAATAAGTTAATTTGGAATTAGATACTAATTTACGACTTTACGAGCTATTGCCCGCCTCTACACCGCGTTGATTTAGAAAAATATGTGAACTACGTTTTAATTTATGTTATCAGTATGCCAAATTTCATCTAAATTCATTCAGCCGCTTTCACACCAATCCGTAACATATATCTAGACAAATGGACAAAATTGTTAAAACTATATTTTTGGCATCAGACGCAGAATTTACATTTTTTCAAAAATATTCAATGTAGAATTAGGACTTAATAACTATTTTATAATATGTATAGATATTATACCTAGTAATCAGCTGGATCTGGTTAGACTGGAAGAATTGTATGAACAAGCCATAGAGGAAACTATAGAGGGTCCTCTAAAGTTTTCTCTTTGGTCCGTTCATTCAATTCTTTTGTTTCAAAACTTATTTTTTTTTTCAAACTGAATGGTTTTGTATACTCATAGTAGGTTTATGATGAGTGTACAAAAGCATTCAGATTTACGCAAAAATTCTAAAGCAAAAGAAAAAGTTAAAAAATCACGATACAAATCGAGGTAAAATATTCATAACTTACAACCATAACCATAAAATCAAAACCAAGAAAATAAAATCGCACTGTCAAGTCCCAAAACAACGATACTCTACCAAACCAGATTGAAACAGAATAAAAAGGCCAAAAACATTTGATTTCTAATCTAAAACTCATCAAGTAAATCATCAATATCTGGAATCCTGTAACGAAGTTATAACTCAGGAACGTCCCAAATAGAATTGCCGAAAAGCGATAACAGTTTCCATTTGCGATCAAAATTGGTGGGACGTGCACCCCGCCGGTGCCGCGGTGCCACTGTCGCCACTTACTGTTCCTTTGATTGTTTTTGTGTGTTCCATTCGATTTATGATTTGTAAAGGTATCTTGAAATCCGTTTTTATTTTTGATTTTCGTTGGTGTGAGGTAACTTAGATATTGTTAAGATAACATAAGTTGCAGTTTGTTTATAACTGTATAATAAACTACAAGAGACCTTACTATTTGCGTAACAAATCTGTTTACCCTTTTCGCAATTGTGCTGGGGTCGGCTCCCAGTCTAACCACCTTTTACCTAATTAAAGTTATGTTACATGACCTCCACAACCCAGTTACTGGGTAAGTGGTAAGACTGGTGGCCAGACTTTCGCGCTTTCGACGACCCGTAACGACTGTCAAAGATCCACGAATAGTAGCCGGAACCAATGGCTTAACTTACTTTCCGAAGCAGGGAGGAGTCTTAGTATGTAAAGATGGTTACACATCCACGGTTCAGCCCCGGCAAGAGTAGCTTAACCTGACCGACCGATCCGTGCGGCTATTATTACTTAGCCCTAATTTCCTCCTATTACCTATGTACCTTCCTTCCTACTGGTTATTTTCAAAGACATCTGATTTTCAGTTGTATTGTAAGTCGCTGCAAGCGTTTCTTTTTACTTTTAGTTCTTGTCATACTTCAGGGCACTACACCAAAAAACTTTAAAGTTACAATTTACAAAGTAAATTTTACAAGTCCGTGTACCACAAAAGTCTAAGCAACACAATTGTAATCTACAATGTACACATAGCCCTCATACATTGTGATACACTTTTAAAAATGTGAAAGAATTAAATTGCAGATTGTAAATTGTAACTCATAAGTTTTTGTAATTTCTCGGTAACGCAATTTGTTCTACAATTATAAAATTTTGTAGAATTGTAGAAGAAGAAGGTTTGTGGTCTGATGTTCAGCTTCTTCTGAGATATTCACTCCATCTTTATTATCTTCTAAATGATAAACTAAGACGAACATATTTCTCGTTTTTATTTTCGCCAGTGGACAATATGTCCCCCGCTGTTTGCCGGGACGGTCTGTCGCTTCCCCTCGACGCTCTGTCAACAATACATTCTTATAGCAAACATGGTGAACTCCATATAAAATTTATTGTGCCAATGCCGAGAAAATTCTTGCCAGAGATGTAAAATATTTGTTGAGCTTCGCTTAGGCAATCTCAGGGTTCTTGGAAAGCTCTTTGCTCTCTTAAAGTTTTCAATATGCAAGGAGAAATATGCATGTGTAGATTTCACACTGCGTCAACTACTTGCATAAATACGAAATTCTTATAATGGATATTACAATGGTATAACAACAATAAGGTATTCAATTACAACTCTTTGGGAGCAACCGTGCAAGGTTAATCCCGAACCTATAAAAAATCATCAACTTGCAGTTTTGTTTGTGGAACTCATTTTCCAAAATATTACAATGATATGTAGCTAGTCAATTACAACTCTTTGGGTGCAACCGTCCAAGGTTCATCCCGAAGCTATCAAAATCATTAACTTGCAATTTTGTTTATGAAACTTATTTGCCAAAATAAATGCTCTGGTTGAAGAAACTCCTGAGTCGTCTGAACAAGTGGCCCAAAGTGTTTGCCGTTAAGTGAATCAGTTGGTGCCCAGAGCGGCACTTAAACCGAAACCCCTTCACATTACAACTGATTCGTGCTCGCCAAATGAACCTCACGGTGTTAGTCTTTTCTACTGTAATTACGCGCCATTACCACTAATCTTTCGCAGTAGGAATTCATGCAGGAGCTAAATCAAACTCTTTTTCACACGTAATAAGAAGCATTATTCTTCGCAGGGAACTTTGAGAGCCAATGATGTGCGTCATACGACAAAAGAGAAATAGTTCTTACTGCGTTAGCTGAAAATCGAAAATCGGTGGCGGCGGAGGTTGAATAGGAATTTTGTGCCTTAGTGCTTTAAGTTAAAGTTGTTATTTGGTTTGGGTGTAATAAAGTGGGGTGTTGCTCGAGGCCTGAAGGAGTTAATGCGTGTGGCACAAAGGGCCAAATCACTACCCGACGTGCGGCCGCGGCGTCAAAGAGCGAATTTGTATTCCAATTATGACGCCAGCATAGACAGACATCCGTAGATCAATAAAAGGTGGTCATTTCAAGTCAGTGTTTCTGTTAATATTTTAGCATGTCTGGCGCCGTAATCTGTTCTGTATAACTTTGCATCAAGAGTCACGACACGGACAAACGGTAACGAATGTGAAAGTTGTTATAAAATCATGTATAAAATAATAAATCATAATAATTATAAATATTATAATAATTTAGAAAATACTTTAGCTGAACTTCTTTCTTATACGTGAAAATTCAGGTTCGATAATTCTTCACATCCGGACTTCCAAGAGAAATACGAAATACCCAAAAGTAGATACCAGTTCAGAAGAAGCAAAAGGTCCATAAAGTAATAATAAAAGGATAATTAATCGATTTCAGTGCATTACGAGTCCCCCAGTGAGTCGTTAGTGCAATTTCGGGCCCCTGTAGCATTAGCCGTTTGATTGCAATCCTGGGCCCCCACTCCCGGATTCAATAATGTTCACCCCGGCAGATTTATTTTGACGTTTCTATTTGTTAAGATGTATGATTATTGGTTAGTAATTGTTATGTGAGATCAATCGGGAAATCTTGTTCGAAAAGATTTTGTTACATTGTCTTCATACATTTGATAATGGCACTATCAGTTTTCGCTATCCAGACAATGAAACCCGGTTTTAATTTTGTTTTCCTAAGCGTGGCTACAGCAAAGACCAAAGTGTGGAACTCTTTGCCAGGGTCTATGTTCCCTACTCACTATAACCAGTCTGCCATCAAAGCAAGAGTGAACAAGCGTCTTTTGAGCAGATCGAAATGGAGAGTAGGCCCATTCGCCATTCTAATACGTCTTCTCAAACATTCCACTGTGACCAAATCGGTCCTTTGGACAATTTAGTCAGGCATAGTAGAATAATCCGAATCAATGCCTGTAAGTCACTGGTCTTGACCTATTACAGTTAGGAATATAATTATTCAATTCAGTCTGACCCAGATTCACACAATGCATCAATTCAAATCGAGTTAGTGCACTTTATGACAAGTGCATGAAATTGAATGTAATAACAAGTAGGTACGTTTGGTTTGTCTTGACCTTGAAGGTATGCTTTTGTTAACTTTATTTATAGTTTATTAAAGTCTAAATGCTCATCGAACCTATAGCATTGGTTACGTAAGCTTTAAAGCTTTTGATTATTGAATAGTTCCTTAAACCAGTCAGTTATTCTACTCATGAAGACATGTTATAACATATTAACGGAAGCAGTAGAGGCTATTTCCTATCTATATCTACGCAATCGAGAAACACTTTTTTCTAAAACACATTTAGCTTTCAACAGACCAGTATCTACGTAAGTTCCATAAATCCTATTCTTTTACCAACCAAAAACAAAAGTTCAATAGCCTTATAAAAAAATCCCGTAAACAAAACCTTGGAACGGCTCCATGTCCATAACAATTCCTAGTAAATTCTTCCATACTTCGAAATTCGGTTGACTAGCGTCAACGGCGATAAGTTCCGCATGGCGTGGGCCCCTAGTTCCCTGCAACACGACTATAGCACACAAAAAGACAATGTCGACCGTCACCGCACGCACGCCTGTGAAAACAACGTTTTGATTTCTTTCGTATTTTACTTACCCCTGTTTGCGTGGGTGGATATGGGTGCGACCGATCAAACGCTTAGCAAACATGTTTTGCTAGCCAGGGCTAGTGATTTTTTTGTGAAAAAATAGTTAAAGCAATAATTTTGGGTTGGTTATGAAATGAAGGATAAAATGAGAACTGAATTGCAAACCAATAGACACATGAGTTCAGTGGGTCACGAAGACTTCTTTTGGACTTACTCAATGAACTAGACAAATTAATTCACATTTAAAAACTTCAATGTATTAATTCGAGAAACTAGTGAAAGTCCAGTGACTGCCTACTGAAACTGATGAACACAAGGCCAGCCATTAAAAAATACTAATAATTAAATATAAAAGTAAAACTCAAACTCAAAGCATTTATTTCAATTAAACCATTTACAGGCACTTTTGAAACCAATACAATACCAATACAATATATACGCTAAGATCGACCAATCCAAAAACACCTCAAAAAGGTTTTAATTCCTGGCACCTACACTAACTAAAACCAAAACAATTCCGTAACACTGAATAACATATAAATCGAAGTAAAATACGACGCCGATAAGAGATCGCATGTTAATAAGCAGTTGGTACAGTTGTTTCGAACTCAAGTATGCAGGAAAGTGGCCGAACAAGGCATTCCTGACTTTAGTGACTGCCGCCATACAGCAAATATTTTGAATGTATGCCGCCGTCATTATTCGATTGGGTCAGAAATTGAAACTGTTATTTCTAATTACTTGAATTCAGTAACAATAGTTGGAATTGTTTTGGATTTCTCCGTCATCAAATAGGCCAAAGTTAACAGTTATGTATGCTTTCGGATATATCATCTCAGAGACCAAACGTCAGAGTCACAAGGACTAGCAAAATTGGTCAATATAACGTGTAGGTACTTGCGATTCAAAGGAGCAACAAATCTTTTCAGTTCAAACATCAGTTGGTTCTGTCCTCTTGGACTAAGGGAACCTAAGGGATCTTTCCCTTAGTTTAGACATGAGTGACAGCACAGAGGCGCGTCACTTCTCGATTTCATTAGAAAACATTGGCTCCGTTGTTTGCCCTCGCCGCGTGCCTGGTGACAGTCTAGGGTCGAGTTACTATGCTCACTTGGTTCAACAATATTGTGGTCTTGTATATACTTTGATATCTAACAGTGTGAGGTTTTTGCTTTAAGTTTCTTTTGTTTTATATGAAATTATAGTGAGAGTAGAATATAATCTTACACACAATATAATCATAAACATATTTTTGGGCTCAACTAAATATTCAACTCAATTTGACCAATGCCCCGATTGACCCGCTGATTCAACTAATGTGTCCAGCCAAGAATGACCTACGGTGCCGTGACAAAAGGGACTGCACCGCATACGAGTAACGAGAAGGGCCATGGAGCGAGCGATGCTTGGCATAACCCTGCTAGACCGAGTGCGTAACACCGAAAACTGCCATCGGTCGAAAGTCTACGACGTCGGGGACAGTGCGATGTGCCTCGAGTGCAGTTGGGCAGGACATCTAGTAGGATGAGGAGAAGGCCGATGGAGTACAGCTGTAACTGACTGGTGGCCAAGGTTAGTCCAATGAAACCAGGGCCATCAAAAAGCGCGTTGGGTTGATGATATCGTCAAAGTTGCGGGAAACACCTGGATGAGGGATGCACGGAACTGGGAAGTATGACAGAAATAATTTCATAAAAGCGTGGGGTGCTTCATGAGGTATTTCTCTATTCAATTAATATCAAGCACCCCACGCTTTGTTGAAATTATCTTGTGCATTTTTAGTTTGGTTTTTAAAGCGTGTTTTTTTAGATTTCTTAATCTATTATTTATTTTCTATTTTTAGTTCTGCTAACTACAAAAGAGTGATTTTTCAGTATTTTTTTTTAAATTATTATATTGTCATCAGTCCTCGATAAGTCTACAAAGATTAAATGAAATCTGACCGTTTGAACGGGGCCAAAATCAAGTCCAAAGGTGTCGGTTACAAACAAACATGCTTACAAACCTACAGGCGAAGCTAATAAAAGCGTGTTAATAATAATAAATAATAGTTTAAAAACTAAAAAACACGCTTTAAAAACCAAACTAAAAAAGGAGAAAATATTTTAATTCAATTAAAAAGCGTGAGCTTTTTGAGGTATTTTTATAATCAATTAATGTCAAGCACCCCACGCTTTTTAATTGAATTAAAATATTTTCTCCTTTTTTAGTTTGGTTTTTAAAGCGTGTTTTTTAGTTTTTAAACTATTATTTATTTTCTATTTTTTAGTTCTGCTAACTACAAAAACGTGATTTTTTTTTCTCAATTTTTTTTTTTTAAATTATTGAATAGTCATTGGTCCTCGACAAGTTTACGAAGTTTCAATGAAATCTGACCGTTTAAAGTGGGTCAAAATCGCGCTCAAAGGAATCGGTTACATACAAACAAACAAATAAACAAACAAACATACAAGTGAAGCTAATATAAAGCGTGTAAAAAGGAGAAGGTCATACACAGCAGTCTTTGATTCTGGACTGATATTATGTTAATGATATTGAGAGTAATTGCCAGGAGTAGATGACTGGCTTTAAGTACTTTTATACACGTGGTTATGGAAGTCCTCATATTAACCCACTTAGCCTGCAGTTTATGATCGACTTTTGAAACTGATAAAGCGAAGGACATGGACTGAGTTTTTGTTATCTTGTTTACAAAATCACAGGCGTTCATACATTTACGACGTTTATTATATTTTTCATTCTGTGCCTGGGTTACATTTTATTTTTTCTCTCTTTCTTTCATACTTACCCTTTTTAAACCAGCACCCTAATTGCGTAACTCACGATTAATCATAATTTGTTTCGTTTTGAAACAGATGGCTAAACCATTGCTTCATATGTTTGAAAAATGTGTCTGCTCAACAACGTAAATAACGCAATGAATATTGTTGAATTGCAAAAATGTAACCGATTATGATTAATCGCGTGTTACGCAATTAGGGTGCAGGTTGTAACAGTTTTTTGTAGCAAGTTACATACTATTACTTACAATTATGAGACACAATGTAGTTTTTCTCGTCGTAGGCATAGATTTAAGTTTTCTTTGTTTGTGAATAATTCTGTATAATTTTAATATTACTTTTTATATCAAACTAGCTTCTGCCCGCGATTTCGTCAACATAAAACTTCTTGATTTGACATTAAATATGTCCGATAGCATCACATCACCCACCTGAGCTGTTACTTGGTTTTTGCTTAGCGGTCTGTCTGAGTTTTTATTTTTAATTTTGCTCTGCTGCTAAAGGTCGTACCGTCGTATCAAACGCAAAAATAAAAATTAAACCAGTCTGGCAGTTTCAGAGATAAGCGCGTTCAAACAAAAAAAAAAACACAAACTCTTCAGCTTTATTATTAGTAGGTGTATGTTACAGATATAGATGTTGTTTAAAAATATATTGTACCGAAAATAAGTCGTCAAAGATACAACAGAGAATTTAGACCTTATTTTGCTTGTAGTACTTATTTCTTCTGGTGAAAATGTTGTCCCTGTTTTAGTTCAACCTGTTTCCCTAGATGGCGTTGGGATCGAATTAGAAGTCGCAATGGTTGTGGTTTCCAAGGCACGGAGGGTTCGTGCCGTTCTGGGAATGTAAAGATGGTCACCCATCCACGGACCAACCGTGGCAAGCGTAGCTTAACCTAATCGATCGACCCGTCTGGCTGTTGTTAGCTTAGCAACAAGCCCCTAAATCCATCTCTACAGTTTTATCTAGTACTGATAACTCGTAGCAATTATTTCTTCCAAAAAATATTGAAGGTATGGTTTTGACTTCGTAACGATTGTATAATTCTGCCAGGGGTGCGGGTTGTTCGAAAGAGATACCGCGGCCCGTGGCACAACTGAGGGAACACGGGTGGGTTTTAGTCAGTAAAAGTCTGACACGCCCTCCTACTCCACCCAGAGCGTGAGAAGTTATTTGAAGAAACCCCAGTCCAAAAAAAAAAAACGATTGTATAATTGAAAGATATCCGAAACTAAACCGGAGACATTGTCTGCCTACTTCCAAAAACTGCAGATTTGTTCAGTTTTACTCGTAATTTACCAAAAATAACTTAGATTACGGTTCATCATGCTGCTAATCGGTATAAGAGTCACGTGCGTGGGGTCCATATCTCAAGCCACTTTAGTAACGATCTTCATTAGTGAAGGAGTGTTTTCTCATTTCTGACCATTTGTAGCTATGATTTTGTTTCCATTATCATTCATAGTATTATTAGTAGTTGTTATAGTATTTTGGTAATGAACAAATGAGCTGCCCTTGGTAGCTCTAGTGATGTTTGTTTTCTAATACCTCCTATAGAGAATCCAACGTATAACATATATGTATACAATTCGAAGATTCCAAACCTTTCCACCTTTTCTAGACACCAGTTGTCTTTCCTCAGTCGAAAACTGTATAACAGGATTATGAAAAACTTACTTAACACAAATGTAAAATCGCAGTGAAAGCGCGGTTGATGGAAAAAAAACGATGGCGAAATAGATAACCTTCCATTTTCTTCTACTAAATAGTCCAACACAAAGAACTCATCTTCATACATACGGTTGACACTCCAAACTCACCATCACGCACATTCATAATTGTTATAGATAGTTGTTGTTAATCCTTAAAATACGTGCCCTTTGTTTTCTTTTTCACAATTTTTTAAATAAATTTTAATATTTTTTTTAATGGAGGCACACTACTCCCAAGCCACAATAATGAACCTTGTTTGGCAGTCAAGACATAATTTCTTATGATGCTTATGTATTTGGTAAATGTAATGCCCGTTACAATGTTGTCTCTTTATTGGAAATAAACAATTGTTATTTTTGTTTTATTTAAATGTTTCAGTATACTTATTTAAGTACTCCAACCATTTTAGTAGTGTCCATTTGCGTGTCACGTTCATCGTACGTTCGAATGTTCAGTTTCATGAAAAGCTCACGTGTGTGCTTAATTTCACGTGAGCCTGGGAGGTACGGTCACCAAATAATCCGTATGTACCTTGTGTAACTGACCGTTGACAACAAATATTGACTGTGTGCCCAAGTTCGGTCGCTCGAAAATGATCAGTTCGTTACACCTTCCAAGCATTGTGCTTTGAGTTTTATTCTTGTGATTTTAAAGAACTCTTTTAAAGATACATAATATTGTAGTTTTCTTTACCCGACTACGGTAAAGCAAAATGGAGGGTTATGATTTTGACCGTTATGTATGTTCATCTCCCACATAACTTCTCAACTACTTATCATAATTTGACAAATGAGGTATCGTTGGGAGCGTCTCAATTTTCCGCTGGTTATAGACTTTCAGTCATGACCGTGATTATATGCGACGTTCCCTAACAAAGCAATACATTCTAACAGTAATAAGCGAACATTTGCTTTAGGGCTTCCGACTACAGCTTTCACATGAGAATATTTTCTAGTTACATACTTTTTAGAGAGTGATTTTATAGTAGTCGGGTGTAGTTGATGACAGTTGGTCTAGACAAAGTGACATTCTGCCAGCGATAATGATGCGGGAAGGAAAAGTCCAAAACGTATACCTAGGCTACCGAAAAACATGCCCAGTTTAAACTCATTGTAGAAGGCTCTCAAATTAAGGTAGAATATTGAACAGCAAAAAGAATGAACGAATAGTGATCCAGTCTGCGTAGAAGAAAGTACTTTACTTTAGGTGAAGTCATAGGTACAAATAGTATTTAAGCTAAGCAAAGTTATAACCAAGATTAATTGATGAAATTGTGTAAATTCTGCTAAGTATATATTCACTAACCTGGTTGACGTAGATGCGTATGCGCATCAAGCGTCGACTTCGACATAGCCGATAACGAGTTGGTGCCATAGCCTGGAACAAAATACAGTGATTAGTGCGTGAGAATTCAAAGGTTACATGAGATAGATATAAACATAATCAGCCTATAATGTTCCCACTGTTGGGACACAGGCTTCCTTTCTGTGGGAGGGGGAATGGGCCACAATTCACTACGCGGGCCCAGTGCGGTTTGGTGGATGTCACATATCTTCGAATTTTTGGTTCTAGGTAATACCGGTGTCCTCAAAATGTTTTCCTTCACCGTTTTGGGAGCAGTGGTGATGAAATAATTTACACAAAGTGAAATGCCTGCTTGTGTTCGAACTTACGATGTAGGTCGTTCGTAAACCGCGGCCGTTACCACTGGGGCACCACTGCTCCCATGACATGAGATAGATTTAATAGCCCATGAAGTTAAAGTCAGTGTAGTCATTGTTTAGAAAATTTACTACAACTTAACTAAACTAATTGGTTATCAAATTAACATACTTCATCGTTTTATGTGCCAACACATAAAACTGTCTTTCGTTGACTCTAATTCCCTGATAGTACTAAGGAGGTACTGCTTGCCGATAAAGATGGAGAATAAAATGGTCAAGCTGTAAATTGTAATGACCATAGCTTATCCCATATTTTGATGGTAAACCACAGAACTGATCGTTATGATTATAAAACAGATGGGTAGCCTGAGACTTGGAGAAGGATTTACGTTACTTCTAGACTAATATTATAAAGAGGAAAGATTTGATTGTTTGTAAGATTATTTGTAATGGATAAACTCAAAAACTACTTTCCCGATTTTTAAATTATTTAACCTATTGAAAGCTACATCAGTCCACAATAACATGAGCTATAAATTTCACGTGGATGAAGTCGCGGGAGACTGCTAGTTCTGGATATTTGTAAAAAAAAGAAATACAAAATATAAGTCAAAGTCAAAGTCAAAGTCACGGACAAAAGCTAGTTTTCTATAATGATCGATAGAAACCTGATAATACCAAAACCGAAAACGAGACTTCGTCCACTATTGCGCAACTAAACGATAATCCCTCAAAGATAGTGCTTTTACAAGACAAGGATCGCGTTACCAATGATCGATGTTCACGAATATGACCGGAGTCTGGAGGACGCTTCAGTGGATAACAATATTGGGATGTGGAGATGGGCTATGTATTCAGAGATTGTAACCATCGATTTGTAAGACGTTTGCAATTCATGAATTATATGGGTTGATAAGACTAAACTTAAGTTTAAAAATGGCAATGCTTTTAATGATAATTGATCATTTTTAAGACGGCTTAAACGCAGTGTAGGTATGCTCTCTGAAAATAGTGGAAAATATTATCATTTAGGATGATTGAGGAATAAGGACGACATAAAAAACGGTTAAAAAAAAACGACTTCCAAAAAGGTCGGTCGTCGGTGTCTTGGGATCTGTATTTTTTTTTGCCGCCGACTTCCGAAATTAAAGTTATTTTTCACTTTTTAGCTATGGTACCTACACCACACCTATTCGTATACCATTAATTGCTATGTAAACAACAGTGACAGAGTATTAGAACATCATCAAGATACACAAAGTGGATTAAAAACTTATTATAGAAGCAACGAAAAACTACTCAAGCAAAGTTAGTAAAATTTATACAGGTTGAAATTGAAAACATGCGACAAACCGAAATGGGAGATTGTACTCATCATTATGAACAACTTTTACTAAGGGACCAATGATGCAATCGCGAAAAAAAAAACATCTGTTCCCTACATTTATGTTCGCATAACTCGTCAAAATGTAGGGAACAGCTGTTTTTTTTTGCGATTGCATCTTTGGTCCCTCAGTAAAAGTTGTTCATAATGACGAATACAATCTTCCATTTGGGTTTGTCGCATGTTTTCAATTTCAACCTGTATAGTATGAGACATGTACCCTATACATTATATAATGAATTTTTCGTAATCAATCCATAACTGTCGGATATATCGCGGAACATATATATAAAAAGACATACAGACGAGTTGAAAACCTTCTACTTTTTGAAGTCGGTTAAAAAGCACTGCTTAAAACAAAGAAACTACTGAAGTTGTAGTATTATGTTTACTTACAATAAAGTAAAATATTGCTAATCTCGTACAGATACAAAAATCGAGGCCAATGAAAATTCTACGTTCAACAGAAAATAGTCCAAAATTTCGAGAAAATAACAAAAAGAAAACAATGTTCTAAAATAATTTCTGTCTCTCATGTCACTATCAAGTTTATTTTCCCCCAAAGTGGTTCAAACACCGTGAAACATGGAATCAAAAATACACCCAGAATCAAAGAACTTTCCACAATATAGCTCTAACACTAACTATGCGTGAAATCCTGTTGAGAGCATCAAAGAGAACCTAATCCTTCAAGTATATTGCCACATAAAAACCAACTCAATCTTCGGTGTTTAAAGTTGAAACTAGAAGAGCAGAACCCAGACAAACGCCTCGGGTCTTTTTCGCCCCTTAGAAACAAATGGCTAACATTGTCAATGAAAATCCTGTCGCTTTGTGCGATGACAGTCGGGTTAATTACGGACCGATTGAAAAAAAATTGAATAAAATAATGGTTAAGATTATTCATATCACAAAATTTACCTTCATTGGTTGTTTTTGGATAGTTGGCTATTTTAAATCCGTTTTTGTTAAATTTACCTCTTTTTTTGTAAACAGGAGTCAAGGGTCAAAGCTGAAAACCAGCGCCAATAAAAAAAAAGAACCGCGAGGGAGACCTAAGCATAATGCTGACGATTCAATTATTTTCCTTCCGGTATTATAGTTTTGTGTATGTTACACACATAAAAATAAATTGAATTTGTATATGTGTGTACCTACTACTAGTAGCTGTAATACTGGAGACAATAAACGTTATCCTATTCTATTCTATAGGGTATGAGAGGGAGCGAGAATATAAGTAATTAAATGACCCCACAGGTTTACAACAACACACTGATCGGTGCGATGATCATTAATCAATAGAATAACATAATTGTTGGACTATCGGACAAAAAAATACATTAAACGTACCAACCTACCTTCAATGTTCTGATTCCAAATTGCGGCTTGATATTTATTAATTTTCTTATATTTCATCAACTGGCGAAATAATAAACCAATAATTGCCTTTACTTTTAATCGATTTACAAAACGTACCCTAACGTTATAGCAAGCGACTTAGTTAAAAATCGCAAAAAAGGGAGAGTTAATAAGGTTTAAAATCCCCTGAGTTACCGGTTCATTGTTTTGCTCCACAATAATATCGTTATGGCTCCGACTGAGTTCGAAGATTGAAAAAAAGACGGTAATTTGTCGTGCTTTTGTCGTTCATTTTGTATTGATTGGCGATTGTTTCAGTGATTGAGGATTTCTTCTGAAGTAATAGAATGAGTATATTGAATCTTTGTCTTGGTCGTAAATAAAGCTCTTTGAAATTTTTAAAAGGAATTTGGCTGCCGGTACCTTCCAAGTTAAAAAAAAAATTGCAGATAGCTTACATTTTCTAACGGGTTTAATTTTCTAACTGTATTAGTTATTCTGGTAGTATTACAACTGAGACAAAGCAGCAAGTATTTATAAGTAATTATATCATGAGAAGTGTCCGTACTCGTTTATAATTAAAGACTTCTCTTTAATATGCCTACACATTTAGGTACAGGCATGAATAAATAATCCAAAGCAATAACTTCAAAATCAGACACTTCGGGTCCCCCAAAACTTCGCACCACCGGATTACAAACACCAAACGCCCCACTGTCAAAACTTACACTAAAAACAATTTAAATAAGAGCGCTGGGATTGCAAAGAGAACCGCAGATTAGATATCTCATTACACCACATCAAAGGCTCGAGTCAAAACTATTTGTTTGGACGAGGGCGTAATGAAATCCTGTGAGCGCTGCATTTTCAACTAAACAAACTAATAAAAGTTCTCGTGTAGTATGTCGTACTCGTGAAGACTGGTAGAAGTCCTGTTTAAAGAGACAAAGTTTGTATGAATATTTAAATGGCATATACTTTAAGTGATATATATTGGGTGAAGAATAATATTCGCACGGTGCGATCTTCAAGATGGTTGATTATTCATTACATACCGTGCCTAGGAAATATAAAATACTTGCATTCAGCCACCTCCGGTTTTCGGCTTTGCCAATCCCAATGCAGTTGGGAAATGACTAGGTAGATGATGATATTTTCGGTTAAATGAGGTTTTACACACCCAATACAAGAGCGGTGTCCCTGTCCGGAACATGACCCTATTGAACTAGTTTCCCGAGTGTCCAATCCAATCCAATGAACGCCACTGACGTGACCGTCTACAGTACTAAACAAATCTTAAAAATGATCATCGACTCGAAGAGAAGACAAAGAGAATGTGGTATAATTTCTATTACATGTTGTTACTGTTATTTTTGATCTCAATGAGGTATCATATTTTTCAAAATTCTACTGATTAGGCTGAAATTTATTACGTAAGGCATGTCCGATATTGTTGCATTCTCACTGCATCTTTATGAAGCCGTTGCAGCATCCTATATTTAGGCATCGCATGTTTCGTCAAGTAGTTTTATTCTTCCTTCGATGTCAGATATTTGTGCTGCCACTTGTATATGCAGAATCAGCCTATAATGTTTCTACTGGTGGGACTCAGGCCTCCTCTCTGTGAAAGGGAGTGGGCCGTATGTCACCACAAAAGCCCAGTGCAGGTTGGTGGATCACATGCCTTCAAAAATTTACATGCCGGTTTTCTCACGCTGTTTGTCGTTACCGTTTTGAGAGCAATGGTAATGAAATCACACACACAAAGCCAAAAATCTTTCCTGGGTTCGAAATCACGTCCTACAACACGAAGGTCGGGCCTAATACCGCTAAGCAAACACTGCTCACTTGCATATGCCTTCCACAAATGACCTATTTACCGTCATCTTGACGAAAGATACCAATTAATGAATCATGACTCATGACCTCAGATATTATTGTCGACCAGTTTTTATTTATGCTCGTGTCTGTATAACGAGCACACATTTAGCGAAACCATACGAAAGTCAATAACATCCTTTGTAAAACGAAAAAAATGCAGCGAAGCTTAAAACAACAAAAGCTAGCGCTTCGTAAATTAAAAAAATATATGGGATCAATTCAATCCTATCCGCGTAAATAAATGAAACAACGCTTATTTGTTTATCAGCCGTCATTATTCGATCGATTTTAAGGGAAATTCATAACTGAATAGACACACAAAATTCCACAACTTTTCTACATTGAAAGGTAATGAAATAGCAAGTTTTGATTAAACTATAATTTATGAAATCTGACTCTGTGAAAACACCAGTTTATTTCATTCATCCAATGCCGGTGAAAATGCACAAATATTTAAGATATCTAATCGATACGCAGTACCTGCGTAAGTCATTTCACGTTGGCACAGAAAGAGATTTGAAATATTTAAAATTGTCGGTAAAAAATCTTTATTCGATAGACCGTCTCCGAGAATATAATCTTAAACAAGTTATAAAATTGCTTTATCCTATTCCCTACGAAGCTAATCTCTCTCGCATGTGGTACCAACAGTAACCGTGCTATATATTACCACGTACCCCAATACATAAGCGCAAAATTTACGTTCTAAATTACAGTTCTTGTACACCCGTATAACTACAAACGATTCGCGCTTCAGGGAGTGCAAAACAATAGGGTGCTTACCGCTTCCCTCCTGGTGCCTGAAGCGGCTTTTCCTGCATCTCCTGTCCCCCTTTCACCCATTGTTCGCTTAGTAAGAGGGAGGAGTAAGGATGACGGTGACGAAAGCCACTTTTAGCTAATTTTCGCCGGCGCTCGCCGGTCCTCGTCGACGTGCAAACTCCTGACTTAAAATATTGGTTCGTTTTAAAACTGACTTTCTGTGTTTTAGATGGGATCATTTCTGATTTTTATCCTGATTCTGATTTAAAAATGCAGATTTGGCGATTTGTCTAATGATTTTTTTAACGTAGCTCTTTCAAGCAGTGGTAATTTTAGAGTGGATTTTTCCGCATGCAAGATAGATTGAAATCAGATAATTATATCATAGAAATAACTGATTATGCTTAATAATTTGATAAATTTAATAGATTTGATGAACGTTTTTGTTTTTTTTTTTTACCAAAGGAAACGGAGAATTGTGACGAATTGTTACCATTTCTGTTCTGATTAAGGAAGATTACTGGACTCCTATCTACTGAAGAAAGGATTAGTAACCTAGTTATTTATTTTTCAGTTACCACATATCGCTCAACTAAACACTGATTCTGTACGATGCTGATTCTCCTACCACATCAAACACATAGTTCAAATGACAGCTTACTTCTTCGAATTTTTAACTTCCACTAAGTAGTGTTCCACTGAGAAGTGTAGCACTTCGGGGTAACACTTCACTACTAATGTAGTAGCCAGACTTTAATGTTCCTACTGACTTATGCTTTTCGGTATCATAAGAATTTATGAATTTGTCATCATCGGTAAGGGTACTATGTTACTTTGTCTAGTTTGGTCTGGGCCTTCTTAATTTATTAGCGTTTTTAAGAGCGTCCTTGCACTTGACTTTTTGACCAACCAAGCAAAGGCTGGATAGGCAGTTAGCGAGGTCATCACTATGGAAGAGACCAAAGGTTGAGCGACCAGGCACAGTCTAAAATATTGTTCTTGGATTGGTCGCGCATTGTTCATCATTTTGTGATTACTTTAACTCACACACTGACTTTTAACCTGTTAACATTTTAGGAAAATCGTATACTTGCTTTTATAATGTTTGTAAATATGTGAACACCATGTATCTATCATATAATTAATTTATCTCTATATATCTCATTGCTTCATATTTCATATTTTTTACCTGTTGTGTTATGCTAATTTTCTTCTAGGTTACAACAGACTTTGTCTAGTTTCCTAGAACTCGATCGCTGATCGCAGCGATCGAGTCCCCGCTAGGTATCGACCTAGCGGGTCCAATTGTGAATCTTAACCATCCAGGGAGTCACACAAACACACTCAAAAATATCATCAAAATCGGTCAAGCCGCTTAGGAAGAGTTCAGTGACAGACAGCCGTTCAGATGAATTATATATACAAAGAAAGATGTGTACAAAATTTAAAAGAGTAACGGTGGAATTTTTTGCCGATTCTTCCACGAATCTTCCTTTTCGAAGGTGCGACTAGAATCAATTCTATTTTAATACATAATGTAAATGTTGACGTATAAAAGTGTTATTTGCCTACTTGAAGTCTATTACTACTTTGACTTTGACTTCATCAAGCATTTGCTTATGTGCTACACGATGACTGATGCATGCATGACGTCTGTTGCTTCAGGTCAGCTGAAAGCTACAAAGGTTCTATCTTCAAAACTTCCAGATCTGGCCCTGTATTGTTAGACTCATGTAAATAGTTGGATTCAGCAAAATCGTCTAAGGGATCAGTGAAATATTGACGTGTAAAACTGTCTAAATATTATCTACTTACATAAATTTACATTTTATTTCATTTCATACATAAAGTACCTACTTGGATTTCTATTACTTTTCTATTACTTCACATAGACGGTGCATAACACATTAGTACCACCAACATGGTTCCCTAAATCCCTGATGAAAGTTTAATGCAAGTAAAACAGATCGAAAGCGTTAGTGATTAACTCCGGGGCGTTAATTGTTAACATTTAGAAGCCGGTGGGTTAAAGTTCAGTTTTAGGGGCCAAATACAGAGGGGACGTTAATAGTTAAATAATCGTCATTGTACTAACTATGATTGAACGTCACTTTAAAGCTATTAGGACATTGTTACTACGCAGCTCAATATTTAAAAGAATTACGCAGAAAAAGTTAAATTTTTGATGGATATAAATCATGAAATAATTTTACTTTTTTACCGTTATTAGTTTTTTGACAGCCGTAGTTATATGTAGGTACTTTAGTATCTTTCGGGATTATGACGTAACAGTCATGTTTTAATGAATGCCAAGCCCTGAACGGAAGCTGTTCCTTACACTTTCTAGAGTTACATTCATCTTCGGCGTAGCCATATCCTGACTATTTTTGGGGTCAGCTTTCAGTGTAATCGGATGAAGCTGAATACTTACCAGTATTTTAAGTGGAGCGACTGCCGATCTGACCTCCACAACCAAGTAATTGGGTAACACTATACGCCTCGGTAAGACTGGTTATCAGACTTTGGGGCTTCTAACGTCTATCAAAGACCCAAGAATAACAGCCATTCCAGGATTGCTCCCTTAATACAACTTCTACATAGTTACGAGTACAGTGACCGTTTCAGAGGTTTCAGTTATTTCAATTAATCAATTACATTATGTATCTACCTAGGTACTTTAAATCCAATGTAAATAAAAGAAAGCGATCAAAATAATACGGTGAATTTTAGTAATAATAATCGCTCGCTCCCCGTGTTGAGTAGGTAAACGTAATCGGGCCCTTGGGTGCGGCTGAATCATTTGCGGCCATTGTAACCGACCGACGCCGGAGACACGCGGCCCGGCGCGAAAATACGCGACCCGACGCGACCACTCGCCGACGCTGCGACGGAGTCTAGTAATCGATATTGACAATAAGAATTTAACAGTTTGTAACGGTAGGTATGTGTAGCACGCGGCCGTAAAAGCTGATTTACTTTTGCATTAGGTAATAAGTTATTTATTGCAAGGGCTGGATCGAGGGGGCCGTGGAAAAGGATGCCTGGAAGGATTTGGGGGAGGCATTTGCTCAGCAGTGGGGCAGTGTAGGCTAACCCAAAAATAAAGTTATTTAAGTCCCTTGGTGTCCGTACGTTATACTATACAATAAAAATCTGTCTTAGATATTGAAGATAAATGAAATGTTTGTAGCAGATTTTTTTTTGAATAACCGAAGAAAAGTTTCTAGAATGTCTAGAATGATATGCTGAATTCATGGTTACAGTTTGCGCACTGGTTAAAAACTTATCCTGTTTAAGTAAGTAGATCTTATTTAAGACAATTTTACACGACAGTATTTTGTTGGTCAATATTTTTAAAACTAGATGTTGCCTGCATATCCTAGCCGAATGCTCCCTAAAAAGAAATGCCAAAACAAACTCACAGGTTTTAAAGTTTTTTTCTTTTAAAGTTCTAAAATATTATACTATTAGAATTTTATGTGAGTCCAACAATGCAGGGCAATGCAGCTATGAGCTGACCTGTCCCAACAGACAGATGTATGTATCAGTCATCGTGTAGCTAAATTAGCTAAAAAACCCCCTCTATATATTGGAGCTCAACGACCCGTCACAAGACGCTACCAGATCTGCAGGACATTTGCGTAGGCCATATACAAAACACTCAAAACCGCCACACTGTTATAAACTCATGTATTCAATCTAGCCTGCATGATACGCAGGTTAGATTTTATTATTTGTGTCATTCATAGTCAGTTTTCGCTAAATGTCATAAAAATTATTGATATTCAATTGGACATATAACTTGCTATTTGAACTAAACCTGCTAGTTAACTTATGTAAATCTCAATGTAATCTCAATAAGCCTAAAAGCACACGAAACAGTTTTCACAAACATTATGGTTTGGGACACAGGGACGACTGTGACGATCTACAACTAAGCTGATTTTTGAAGTGAAAACTTCTTTAGGTGCGTTGAACACTTTTTGGGTGAACAAAAACCATGGAACTCGCGTCATCGTCACCAAACACTTTCCAAGAGCACACAGATGAGTCGTGCGTTGATGTCTTTTGGAAAAATCCTTTTATTTCATTAGGAAATTCTAATTCTTTTAATCCCTTTCTTTCCCTTTGTATTTTTATCGTAAAAATCTGTGCTGTTACCTTTAATGGCTGAAGTCGTTCGCTCGTTTATCATTTTTTACAGAAAGCAATCAAGACCCAAGGACCCAATGTGAAATCCTGTATTGACGATAAAAAAATACACACGTAATTGTTCAAGTTTTCACTTCTTTCGGCACTCCCGGAGTGCCACTGTTTTTTTTTAAACCGCATTTAGCTGAGTGATAACAGCCGCATGAGTCGATCCATCAAGTAAAGCTACTCTTGCCAGGACTGATCCGTGGATGTGTGACCATCTTTCCATACTGAGATCCATCCGTGCCTCGGAAAGTAAGTTAAGCCGTTGGTCTCGGCTGTTATTCACGGATCTGTGACAGTTGTCACGTGTCGTCAGAAGCTTGACAGTCTGACAACCAATCTTACCAAGGGGCAAAACGTATCGTATTATCCAGTTACTGGGTTGTGGCAGTCGCTTCATGGAAAAATACTGGTATTCGGCTGTATCCGGGGAGGCTGGAAGCCGACTCCAACATAGTTGGAAAATGGTTCGGCAGATGTATGTATATATTTAGCTTTTCCCATCAGCTCAGAGGTTTTTGGTATGGTGTAAAGAGTCAAGCATCCTTTCGTCTACGGGCAAGTAAAACCAAACTCTAAAGGAATACAAGAGAGTTTTAAAAACTCATAGCATTAACAGACATTTAAGGAAGACGATTTACTTGAACTTTCTAGTTGGCCTAGTAGACGCAACCGCTACTGCGGACCATGAGGTCCTGGCTTCGAATCCCAGGTCGGCCAAAGTGTTCTAGGGGTTTTTATATCTGGTATTTCTCAGTGGCAGCCCGGATTTGTGCCCGGCTCATGGCATTAGGCTTGCCCCTGATACAAGGGACTTAAACATAACTGGCGAAAAATTGGTGTACCTACTGGACATCTGGTACACCTCTGCTCAACCTTTCGGGGAAACAAGTCGTGATGTTGTGATATGATGTGTGATTTACTTGAGTTTTTTGTTTAAAAGTATTCGAAACGCTACTGTAATAGGTATTTACGGGCGCTGTAAAGGTGTCCCCAACGGTGTAACCAAATCGTTTAGAACGCAATGTAAGGGGTGCTGCCGTGGCGTGTGGCGGCGTGTACTCGTCATCATTATTAGTATATATATGTCGGGAACAGTTATGAAAGCTTACTTTAAGGTGCTAGTACTTTATGCATCATATTTCCTTCTATTTTGTGTTTAGTGCTATAATTCGTTAAAAAACAAGTCAATTATCAAAGAAAATAAATCTTGGCATGTTGTTTATTACCATATTTTGAGTAAGACTCGCACACGAAGGATTCCATAAAAGAAGGCAAAAATTGCCGAAAAATACACGTTACTTGTATGGAGACCCCTTTATAACACGACTTCATATAATTTTTTGTTATAACGGCAATAAATACACACTCGTGAAAATTTGAAAAGTTAAACTGTCTATCCATTACGGTTCATGGGATACAGCCCGCTCACAGACGGACAGACGGACAGCGGAGGCTAAGTCATAGGGTCCCGTTGATACCCTTTGGGTACGGAGCCCTAAAAATGATCGAACTAAACTTCGTAAAACTTACTAAAAATCTGATTATTCAACGCCGCTAAAATGACATCACACTAGGTTTCACTCAACATGTAAACAATACATTAAATTTTACATTCAGAAGTCAATCAACATGAACGAACCGAGCCGTGCTCGCGATAATACGGCGGGAGCGCTAGAGTGATAATCATCAAAATATTGCATCAGTTATCGAAATATTGTAAGTGTCAATCAAAGAATTAAGTCTGTATTGTCAAGCCACGCGCCGGCCACGCGCAGCTTCGCTCCGCTGAACGCTCGCATGCAACATTTAGGGGCCCATTGTTTTGATTTTTGCGCGTGAAATGACACGGATACGTCATATTGGCTAGATTCGTTGGTTACAGGGTAGCGTAGCCCTAACAATTGCGAAGGATATGGACAGTTTGTGGGCGATACGTAATTGCTTGACATACTTATTTAAAATGGCGCTGGATAACTGTCTTTTACATGAGCTCTGACTGAGCAATCATGCATAGTCAAGTACTATGCTGCCTTGAATCAGGAACACACTAAAATATAAATATCCCCTTAAAATTATAATCTATCTGACCATAATGCACAATAGTGACGTCGAATTTCATAGAAAGTACAAAAAAAAACAATTCTGACCAAGATTATGTCTAGACTTTAAAAGAGACTGGCCCCTGAGTTTGTTTCGCCATTTCTGCCTGGAGGTAGTTAGATAGGAAATGTAGACTTCATCTAGCTTATTTTTCAATTGTTTTATTAATAAGAACGAAAGTCTTTAGTAATCTATTGCAATCTATCTAATTGACTCATAAGCAATTTAAGTCTAACTTAGCATTTTACGTGGTAGATTACGTTATATAACTAAGAATAGTGTCATATTGCACTTTTACACAATTCCGTAGCACATTCTTAGGGTCTGATAATTACTAAAACACTTTGTTCATGTGTTAAATATATAGCACTGTTCTATAATTAATGACGTGTAAAAGTGATTTCTATATCCCATTTACAGAATAATCCGTTTCAATTAATTAAGACAACACGCGAGGTGCAACATAACACGAGTCCTCACACGCGTCTATTTACATTTCCTTATCTGATGACACATGATGATGACCCGTCACCCCCGAAGCTGCATCATTTAGCATATAATCACAAACGGAAATAAGTTGTCAATAACCCCGTGGTTTGAGCTATCAGGCAGATTTGGGACATGTGTTATGATTTCAATTCCGATAAGCTCTGCCAGTAATTTGTTGTTCATCAATGAGTAGTGTTGAATTATTGGAAAGGAAGGAATCGATGACGTTTGTCGGACATATCACCGCAATAGGGAATGCATGCGACAAGTCATTTCAAAATGACTGGACGTAGCCTGGTAGGCCGGAATCTGTTAATCAAATGGTACTGAGACATTGATCTTTGATCAAGGTGTCGTTATTAATAACAATAGGAACAATTTTGAGGTTACCATTATAAAGAGCAAATATTGAACTTTTTGTATGTTTGTTTGTTACGCTATCACGCTGGAACGGCAGAACGGATTTGGATAAAATTTGGCACGTGGATTGACCATGCCTTCGTTAATCCAAGGCATGGTCAATCCACGTGCCAAATTTTATATCGAGAATATCGAGATCAAAAGAAATTCGGGTGCTGGGCCTGCGTGGTGGATTACGGCCCACTCCTTCTCGAAGAGAGGAGACCTGTGTCCCAGCAGTGGGAACATTATAGGCTGTTTATGCTAGGTATATATTTTGGTCATAGAGTTTACACAACTTGTGGGCAATCACAGACAGAAAAAATACCGATGATGGTTAAACAAAATTAGAAAATAGCCAGGAAAGGGATCATGGGAAGTGTGAACAAGCCTTTTCGAGATTTCATCAAAAACACCATGACCTTTGGTCGGCCATATTCATGGATTCAACCCCAAACGGCTCGAAAATATAATTAACAATAAGGTTATTATTACACTAATGCCGCTTGAGGTTTTCCGCAGCCACAGCGCCAGCACAGCACGATGAGGCAGGAAGATGAGATGGTAAGAGTATCCCACACTAAAGGCCTACCCACCTTCAATGGAAATAAAGACAAGCCATCCGGTGTCTTGCCCTCGTCGCGTGCCAATACAATGGGTCCTAATAAAGCTAGAACGCCGACGATGACAAGAGCTCGTCAGATGATGTTGTTAATGTTCGCGTGCCGCGCTAAGCGACCCGCACTTCGACTGCAAGACAAGCCGTGGTGTCCGAAACAATAGGGTATTACACTAATTTTTGAAAAGTGTCTTATTTAGATTCTAGAGTCCTAATAAACCACTAAAAAAACACAACATTTTTATTTAATCGATTAGTGCCATAAAAATGCATTTAAATTTTGCATTTTCAAATTTCGCGCGTAATTTGACGAAAACGCTGGACGCAGTAGACGCCATATTGCTCTGTGGGTATGACGTCAGTTTGCTAAAAACAAATGTCCTGATATTTTGCATGACAATTGTTTATAATTTACAAAAAATGAGTTATTTTTCTACTTATCGTTGGTTTGCTGTTCCTTAATGCAAAATATTGTGTAAATGAAAATTACTTTGCTTACGAAAATAATAAAAGTACAAAGTTCCTCAGTTGACATGCCGTATGACAAAATAACATGGCGGCTACATTTCATGGTGTTCAAAAACAGATTAAAAAAACTGAAATCTTTAAATTATATTTTAAAATTTATTTTGTTGTTTCATGAACTAAAACTAACATTTTCCGACTGCATTTTGCCTAAGCTATCACAATAATATATTTTTTGATTTTTTCTCTTATAGAGTAAAATACCCTATTGACAACTTCACCACAATACCTAACAGTGAAAAATATTAACTTCAACTACCGAAGCATTTCTAGATAAAACCTCCAAAACTTAATTTTCATTTCACAATAAAATTGTTCCTTTTCTACTTATATTGCAAAACATGAAAAATAATACACCTTGAAAGTTATTTTAATTAGACACGTGTTACATGCCGACGGCGCGGGCGTGAAGTCAAAATGAAGCTGTTCTTACTAAAGTAGGTACTCACTACATTAAAAAAAAATGTTGAAAGGAAATACCTTGTGAACCCTGTGATGTGGCGTGTGTAGACCAAGAACTTTTGTATGAGGCATCTGGAAATAAATACAAAACGGTTAAGACATGTAAACATTTTTGTTGAAGTTGGTTACAACCTTAAAACTTAATATATTTCAGGAACGTGAGGTTACGTGAATTGGACTGAATGGTTGGTTAAAACTGAACTAATTACATTGAGTACGCATATTCGCGAATTTTGGATGCTTTTTTTCAGTTGTGCATAGGTATGCATAGGCATGCCTAAGTCAAATGCATCAAACGTCGAAGTTGAAAGCTTTTTTTACCATTCGGTGGTTTTTGGGATGGCAATTTTATACTATAAACTCTAGTGTGTCCACTTTGAGTTATTATTATAAAAATGAGTGCATAAACCGGTCGAAGTCGCTTCTTGGGATAGCTTTTGTCCAACAGTGGACGTCTAAAGGCTGAAATGTTGATGATGTTGACTCCATGACAGTTAAATGTAGGTGAAGCTTCATTACAAAGTTGAAGATAACAAAGCGGAAGGCAGACAGTAGCTACTATTATTTTGTTTAACTGTATTTTGAACGCACGAATTGACTTTCACATAATTTTAACTACGTTCCGAGAGCCAGTGTCAATATTTCACAGCAATGATGACACTGACTGTTCTAGACCGGGGCTTAAATGTTCAGTCGTGTTCAGTTTCATTGGTGAAATCCGTCCTTAAATAACTGGTGAATTGTCACAATATCCGCATCAGAAAATCGTTCCACGTTTGCCAAGAGCATCCGTCTGCGTTGTCCACGTTCTACATTTACAGGTTCAGATATATTTTATCTGTTAATTATTTATTGGTTAAGCAATTGGTATGACGTAGATACTCCCAAATGGCTGCTAATTGATTTTTATTAGAAAGAGAGTTTAATGTTGAAGCGGGTCTGGGGGAGGAAGTACCGTAAATATTGATCCTATAATTTTTTTATCAAAAGAAACTTTTTTTTTAAATGGGTAAAATCTGCAAATAAATATAAAAAAATAATTGCAAAGTTACTTGGGACCAACTTAAATGCGAAAAAAGAACATTCAGTATTTTAATTGCAGCAATCCATGAGGTCAATTCTGTGGGTCAACCATAAGAATAATATCTCTCCCATTAACATTTCATCTTAAATTGAAGGAAGATCTTCCTTTCTGAAGCAGTGCCATGATTTAACAAGAACCACAAATGGTTTGGTAAATAATATTTTTTCAGAAATATACGTCTAGATAAAATACCTAATTATTTTTGTAATACCACACCTGATATGTCGTAAATAGTTTTTAAAAGCTACGCTGACTTTCCGTCGCGTATTGTCAGTCGATACGTCGGTAGACTAACTCACGCAAATATAATTGTAATGAGCAACATAAATACACAAAGTAAAGCGCCTGTTTGGGTTCAAACTCACGACCCGCAACTCGTCAGGCACTGCTCTCAAACGGTGAAGGGAAACATCATAAGAAAACTGGCATGCCTTCTAAGAACAAACATGTGACATCTACCAACCCGGGACAAAAAGAGGTACAAAGTTTTTGTTTTATGAATTAATAATCTGTAAAGTTTGTAAAGCTGGTTAATCTGTGTAAGTCTTCTGTTAGTGAAAATTTCATACCATAAAAAAAAATACTGACTAGTGGTCGCCCAGTGATCGAAATTCGACCATAAATATTTTTTTAAATTGTTTGAACGAATGCATTATTATATAAAAATATTAGGTTTTTTGCACTTCTTCAACATATTAACTTTAACTGTGACCAATTTCATACTCTTCCGTCTGCGTTTCGTAAAAAGGGGTACAATTTTTTCCTGATTGGCCTGCATGCGTGATAAATTCGCCGTGTAAGACACGCATAATACTAAAAACACCATAAGATTACCCTTTTATAGAAAGAAAAAAGGAAATTTGTTTATTCTGCACAGACAAAACGCACTTTATAAAAAAAGACAGTAAATGCACACAAGCAAAGTAGCCAAAAGCCTTGTATTCAAGTCGAAAAAGTTTTCAATTTTGTCTTTTTGTCATTGTTTGTTAATGTCTGGGGTAGTGACCAAAGACAATGGAGATGGACCTGCGTTACGACACCGGCAATTATTACGTAATAATAATCAAAACAAAAACCATAATGCCGATTGCAGAGTGCATTAATGAGTACTTTTGCAACAAACAAACCACAATAACCAAAAACAATTAAGCCGTGCGTCGCATCTGTGTAAGAACAGGTCGTTGCTCAGCAAAATGCTGTGACTTCGGACGAACCTATCGTCAACAGCGCTGATTTTCAGCAACTACCTTTGCTACTATATACGTGCGTTACACACAAATAGATGTAGATTTAGACAGTCTTCAATACCTGACGATGAGAAGCCTTGATAAAGTGATAACTGTGATAGAAATGTCAGAAATCTGTGAGACTGATATAAGCTAACGAAAAGCTTAGTATTAATCCAGCGGGGTGATCTCGTAACTTATTAACAATTGCAATGCCATAAATTTTGACAACATTTATTGTATTAAGTAGTTACGATGACGAGAAGACGAAATTTTCAAACATGTGAAATAACTGATTAGGATTTATTTGAAAATGTATTTATTGTGAAAGAAATAATGTTACACATTCGGTGTGCCGTTTGAAATCCGCTGCAAAAATATGAAACGCTTTGAAAGCGATAGCCACTTATCTAGCCCTCTGATTTCTACTGCGTCAGGTCTTTATGGGTCAAGAGTTAAATTCTCGATACTTTCAATCTCGTTATGTATTAAATTATTCAAAGTATCGATTTAATTAAATCGTCAAATGGCTATGAACAGTATTTCACATGGAGCGACTAACCATGTGACGTTCACAAAAAAAAAAACTGGGTAATACAATACCCGTTAAGACTGGTTGTCAGACTTTTGGGCTTCTGATGACCCGTAACTGTCAAGAACATCGAATGACAGCCGGGACCAACGGCTTAACGTGTTTTCCGAGGCACGGAGAGGTCTTGTTATGTAAAGAGGGTCACCCATCCATAGACCAACCGCGGCAAACGTAGCTTAACCTGATCGAAGGAATCGTGCTGCTGTTATTACTTAGCCTTAAGCTTTTCAACAACGATTCGGAGCAGATATTACTGCTCATCACCCACTTTACTGAAAAGCTTTCAACCCCTTCAAACTGGGAAACTACCACTAAGGCTTTCAGGCCTTAATAGGTGCCAAAACACCCCTAAGTAGACGTTTAAGTACCGGCTTAAGGGAGTATTATCCGTGAAAACGACAGAAAAATTATTAGCAACTAGATAGAAGATAGACTGCACCAGATGAGGGGTGGGAAGCAAGTACAGTACAGCGACAAAAAACCGCATCAAAAAATTCCAACAAAAAAAAAGCGACCAAGGCTTTCAGATGACAATATTTTCTTGTTTCATACTATTTAGAGCGTTTTAACAGTCGGGTTTTAGTTTTTGAACTTACTATTTATTTTGGGGTAAGCTAACATTTTTTTTTATCTATAATTAGACACGGCAAACTAAAAAAAAAATGTAGTTCATGATTAATGTCCTCTAGACGGCGTCATATTCAAGGTCTTGTGGCGTCATAACTTATAACCCGCGAATGATCAAGTAGCTACATACCCACTGATCAAATTCATAACCCTCCTTTTTGCTTTGCCGTAGTCGGCTAAAAAAAAGTATTCCGTTCGAGTTTAAAAATTATTAGAGCGTCAATTTTAGAGAACTGTTGGGGTCTTAGAAAGTTTTAAATGGGACCGAAAAAATAATAATATTCTTTTTACCGGATTCCGAAATGTCTGAACAATTTAATACGAAAGTGACCAGGGATTTATCCATAGTTTGGTTAAATTGAGTATCACAACAGACATACTCCAAAAGGTGATGTCTATAACTATATAGTTATCTGTGTCCAAGTAAGTTACTGTTTATGCAAAAAAAAAAACACTGTTTGGAGAAACTTCATCTGACTTATTTCCTTAATTGTTTTATAAAAACCAAAAGGTTCCTCGTGTGACATTAAGATTACATAATATAACAGCAGACGACTTTAGAAAGTAATTAGTTTCATTTGCGAATGTCTAAAGCAGCTTTAGATACATACAATTCTATAAAAACTGCTCCGTATAATGTTGAAACTAATATGTCGAAAGCATGTAGGTGCTGGGAGATTTTTTTAATCGAGTAGGTATGGGTATATTCCGAATGTCTGGCTTTTTACAAAAGATGACAGGTTCCTTTGTTGGCCAATGACAGCTGTCTTTGCGAGAGGCTTTATTTCCGTTGAAACAGCGAATCAATTCAATCCAATTCTCGCCTGAAGGTTTTCATTTTCAATGGGACTGCATGCTGTACCATCAATGACAATGGAGCAAGCAACTTTTCCGACGAACGAGTGATGTGATTGATGATTCTTAGTCTGCTTTTGCACAGAGTACGCAATTGCTGAGCCAACAGCGTCCAGCAACGCTACTGGCGATGACCGCTGTACAGTCACTAAAAGACCAGTGTAACCACGGTCATCGAATATACTTGAAGTTTACTAAGATACCGATAAATATTTTCTAATGAAATTTGATTTGAAAAATAAACTGTTCCAATTTCGTATTACTTAACTTACATTTAATTCGATAATATCTATCGTTTTCTCAATTATATCCGAGGATCGGATACCTATTTCTTTTGGTGACTGTACCTGGTCGTGGCGCTGAAACTGCGTTGAGAAAGCAATTTCTGTTACGTACCGCCATCCAATGCCGTCAGTTTCTAGACGTCATTCGTTTGAAAGACAACTTAATACGGAGACTACAAACTGATGTGAGAGCAACCAAGACTTTTTTCACAAAATCCGCCATCCACTTATCCGCCTATTCCTAATTTTGGTGGGGTCGGTTTCCATTCTAACCGGATGTAGCTGAATTCCATTATTTACATGGAACAACTGCCTATCTGACCTCCACAACCCATTTACTGGGTAATACGATGCCCGTCGGTAAGACTGGCTGTCAGACTTTCGGGCTGCTGACGACCCGTAACGACTGTCAAAGGTCATCGAATGATTGCTGGGACCATTAACGTGCTTTGCGAGGTACGAAGGGGTCTTGGTATGTAAAGATGGTCGACCAACCGCGGCAAGCGGTAAGCTTAACCTGGGGCCCAAGTCTGCTATTTTTATAAATTCGTCATTCCAACACGATCCCATTGTCATTCATTTGTCATTTTGCTAAAAGTTCGTAATCTGCTAAATTCATAATGGTCGATCATTGGTCGGTCAATGGTCTCGTAATAGAATTGTGTCATAATGGCATTTTCGTATTGCCATTATTAAAAAACTCGTTAATAGAAATGTTTTTCGAAAAACTACTACTAAATTTGAACATTTATTCATGCCACATTTCATTTATATATATTTTTACATATTATTTATTAGTGTTATATGTAATCTAAAGTAGTAGGAAGTTCGTAAATTGAGTCAGTCATTCATTTGTCATGATGTAAGAGATTACCAATAAATGCGATTTCTTTCAATGGAGTGTCAGTGGCTGACCATTGGAAAGTCATAATGACGCCATTTTATTAGTAGATTACCAAACTTGTCAAAATCAACAATTATGAAATCAATGATAGACCATTCTGACACTATTGTAATAGCAGACTTGAGGCCCTGGACGATCGACCCGTGCGACAGTTATTACTTAGACACAAACCCCTTTTCAAAGTCTTTTCTCTCGAACGTACTCAAAACCAACTTACCTACCTACTGCCAAAAATCTCTAACTAAGTCGAAAGTGCACAATAATTTATGCTATTCTAAACAAATGGCACGTTTTGTATTTTACGTAATAAAGTTTTATAACTTTTCGTTGTTTCCTTAAACCTTTATTCAAAACGTGTCAGTAGCTTAAACACTCGCACGTCAAGTGCACACCATGTGTTCCGATAATAATAGAATTTCTATTGTGTCTGCTAATTAGTCACGCGACGGGTTAATACGAATTTCTGGAATCGTCGATTCACCTACAACTATATTATTTCGTGCGAGTTGACTATTGAAGATATTATATGATTTAAAAGTGAGTGAGAGAGCCGACTAAATAAGCTATTTACAGAAGACACAGCAATGTTTGTAAGTGCATTATAAGTAAACAATTTTAATTAAGTAAGCTAAATCCAGTTAGTTACGGATTCTAGATTCACCTACACGTAAATAATCTTCGTGCAAGTCGCCTTTAGAAAATGTAACCTAATGTTATAAAGAGGATTTTTTTTAATGTTTGTTTGCTCCGAATAGGCTCTTGAACTACTGGACCGATTTTAACCATTATTTCACCAATAGAAAGAAAAGCAAATTTAAAAAAAATAATTATAGATGATTGAGAAAACTATTGATGACACATAAAAATTATGGGCTACTTGATTAAAGTTCTCTTTATTACAACAAAAAAGTCCTCGAGGACCTATCTAACTATCCTAGTTAAATCAGAATAGCAGCTGTTATTTTGTAGAATTTAATTAGTCCGCCGCCGCCGTTAGAACCAAAAGTTGGTTACATTCGTATCGTAGTATTAATTCTTATTCAAATAAATAGTTTTATCATCAATGATATTTATATAGCAGTAAAATACTTTTTAATTAATTTGAATCGGACATTTAATTTCGAAGTTTTTTTTTTATACTTTGCCCCACACTAGGAATTTATAGGCAAACAGCCAGACCCAGAACCACTACTTGTAGGTCATACAAATATTTGTTCCGTGCGGGAATCGAACCCGCGACACGCAGCGCAGCAGTCAATCGCTTAACCACTGCGCCAACCGTGCCGTCAAGTTATCACAAGCATAACAATGCAATACTCGAAAACTTTTAGAACTGAACTATAAATACCTAAGAGACGATGGTTTACCGTCCCTCAATCGTTCACAAAATTCTGTAGATACTGTACAATTACAATCATAATATGTATGTTAAAGAGTTGTCTGAATTTGTCAATTCAAAAATATCACAATTGGTAGCTGACCAAAAAATTTCTTCATCATCTGCCTAGCCTTTTCCCAACTATGTTGAGGTCGGCTTCCAGCCAAACCGAATGCGGCTGAATACCAGTATTTTACATGGAGCGACTGCCTATCTGACCTCCACAACCCAGTTACTGGGTAACACGATAACCCTTGGTGAGACTGTCAGACTTTCAGGATTCTAACGACCCGTATCGACTGTATCCACAAATGAAAACCAGGACCAACGGCTTAACGTGCTTTCCGAGGTACGGAGGGATCTTGGTATGTAAAGACAGCGATCCGGTAAAACAACATTAGCAGTTGATTCCTCCGGAATTGCCGCAACTCTTTTACATAACGAGAAAACTGCCCACTTGACATTCAAATTGCCGTTGACTGTGTCTTTAGAGCAACAGTCAGTATGCTCAATTCTAAAATATTGCCCTTTGAGAATCCCATTACAAAATACGTCCTTCATAATATGGGACGAACGTACCATGAGGCATAGGGCTCACGATGAAGCAGTAAACCGGTCACTAAAATATCTTCATAACTAAAGTGCTGTGATGGGAGGGGAGACTTTTGTCTTTGCTGGAGATTTTAGGCAAACATTTTCTGTTATCGCCAAGGGATCACATGCTTATATCGACAAGGCTTAATGATATTATACTACAAAAACTACCAGGAAGCATTTAATGCTACATGTCCATCGACACAGTGTGCAACATCGAGTACCTACACTGTACACTACTCTCAAGAATGTTTAAACTCTTTAAATCTATCTGGTCTGCCTCCACACGTTCTAAAGTAAAAATCCCCGTAATGTTATCAAGAAATTTGAATCCTCCAAGCCTGTAATGGCACAAGTGTTTTAATCAAAGAACGTCGTGACAATGTCATTGTAGCCATCATCATCACCGGTCCCGCAGCCGGGCAGCTCGCACATATCCCGCGTATTCCAATGACGCCGACGGATTTGCCTATATCATTTAAGAGGCTTCATTTCTCGGTTAAACTATCATTTGCAATAACTATTAATAAATTCTAGGAACAAACATTATCGGTCAGCATCGACTTAAGAAAATAATGCTTCTCCCATGGGGCAACTATACGTTAGCCTGTCTCGCGTGGGATTTCCGGAAAATCTATTTATTTTGCTTCAAACGAATAGCACATCAAATATAGTTTACAGCGAAGCCTTGAAATGATTCTTTATATGTATTTACATTTCATTCCTAATTTCTTTCTTTTTTATCCGACTGTGGAACGGTTATATTTTATTTAGTTATGTTTTCCATTTTTATTTCCTCCGTTAAGATAGAGTTATTAAGTTTTAAGTAAATGGAATATTAGTGAAATAAATTATTACTGTATCTGCATTAATCAAATCATAATCTAATTGTGAAAGTTAGTGTTAGTAAGTATGTACATAGTATGTTTGTTACTTCTTCACGCCAAAACGAATTAACCGATTGCGATGAAACTTGAGAGGTACATAACTACATAGCTGTACCATAAAGTAGTTAATTTTTATCCCGATATTCCCACGAAACTGAAACCACGGGGCGCAGCTAGTATTAGGTATATAATTTAAAACTGAGTGACAGATCATTCGAGCGAGTCGACGGTTTAATTAGCCATTTACAGAAGATAATGTTGCAATGTTTGTAAGTGGGCCTACCTAGTGTTAACAATTAGAAATAACAGTAATAGGTATGCCAAATCCAAGTAGTGCTGTAACACCTGGGATTCACAGGTACCTACTAAGTAAAGGCTTCTTCAGACCGGCGCGACGCGACACTTATAGAACAATTACCATTAAGTTTTTTAAAGTATCCTGTTCCAGTGTTAGTAATAGAGCGAAACTCTTATTTCATAATAGGGCTATTCCTATCAGGTACCTGACCTTACCACCATGCGGGCCCAGTAAGAGTTGCTAGATATCATAAGTCACCGATTTTTTTATTTAACTCTCAATTCATGGGATTTTTAAAGCTACAATGCAGAACAGAAATGTGACCAGAGTCGTACCCGCCACTTTGAGTCGCTGCACTGCCCAAACGCTCAGATTTTTGTCGCACATTTAGGCGTATTGGTACCTACATAGCACATGACAGAAAATGCTAATATTTGGACGTTTAGATGTTTGTTACTCAATCACGCAAAAACGGCTAAACGGATTTGGATGAAATTTGGCACACAGATACCTAGTTTGTAACTTGGAATAACACAAAGGACCAACACGCGGGCGGAGCCGCCGCAAAAGCTAGCATATTCTACAAATAGTAATAAGTAGTATCATGATAAAACAACAGTAAACCAGAACCCAAACAATATTTTTCGTCGGATATTCTCTAAAATCTTGAGCATAAATTCTCAAACTTTTTCCACGATAACTAAGTATCATATTTTATCCTAATGAAAATAAAAGGAATTCAATCAACTTAAGAAATACCTGTAAGTTATTACACTGTACCGTGCATTTATATTTTAATTTAATTAAAACGGCAAAATTACTATTATTTTGGTGGTCATTCGATGCAAACGCGTAGCTTTATTAATTACCGTGATGCGCTATTATCAGTCATAATGTTCCCACTGCTGGAACACAGACCTCTCTGTGAGAGGGAAAGGGCCGTAATCCACCACGCGAGCCCAGTGCGGTATTGTAGATGTCGCATGTCTTCGTTTTTTTGGTTCTAGGCCATGCCTGTTTCCTCGCGATGTTTCGCTTTACTGTTTTACGGGCAGTAGTGATGAAATAATTCACACTAAGTAAAGCGCCTGTCTGGTTCGAACCGACTATCTCGAACTCGTAAGTCGCGACTACTCCACTGTACGAAGACCGACATGTTGAATTCTTCACCACAACAATCAAATGATTTTTATGTTTGTGTTTTTATTATCACAATTGTAAACTGTTATACATCGACTGTAGGGGTGTTCACATTAAAATAAATTTATAATCAAGTAAAAATCTTATCATCTCGGTTAAAAAGGTTCCTTTTGGATTTAAGTAAAGTTTCATTTGAATTTTGTCATTTTAGCGACTATAAATCACGACTTTCATACAAAATATTTGTTGGGCAGATCTATTGGTTTGCATCATCTGCTGAGCCTTTTACCAACTAATTTCGCGTCAGCTTCCCATCTAACTGGTTCCACCTGAGGACCTGTATTTTACTTGGAACGACGGTATTCCACAACCCAGTTACTGGGTAATACGGTCCACGTCGGTAAAACTGCTTGTCAGACTTTCAGGTTTTTGACGACCCGTAACGACTGTCACTGAAGTCACTGTCACAAAAATCCACGAATGACAGCCGTGACCAACGGCTTAACGGTATGAAAAGATAGTCACCCATCCACGGACCTACCACGGTAAGCGTAGCTTAGCCTGATTGATCGACCCGTGCGGTTGTTATTACTTAGTCACAAACTCTTTTTGTTTGGTGGGTTTTAATTGGTATATGTATTAAAAAAAATACTAACTGGACCATTATAATATAATACACGACTTTTACAATGAGCAATAATTTTAGTAGTATTTCACAGATCAATTAGACTTACAGAAAGAAAATACACTTCAAATGGAGTTAAAATGTCTAAGGTGTCGCTTAACCCAAAAAAAAAAGAATTCCTTCGTGTGTTCGAAGCACAACCAACTTATTAGTAGTGGTAAGTATTCCAAGTTTATTTCAATTCCGAGGAGACCATATTTCAGCTTATTTTGTAAGTATATATATGCTTTTAGATATTAAATATAATTTTAAAAAAATTATTATAATTAATCATTTACAATAAGCTGATTAAAACCAACGTTCTGAAGTTAGCTTCTAGTCTAGTTAGAATCTCAATTCTAATTTGCTTTAACACAAATTCCTATAAATTTACGACCGGCATACGAAAAAAACCCGACGAACTTTTACAACCATTCACTCTCTCCGTTGTACTTACGAACTCTTGACCAAACCTTGACCAAATCTCACAACACTTCACGTGTCACTGCACAACACACAAGAAAATACAATAAAGGAATACAAGATAAAATATTCACCCGCAAATAACATAGAGAAGTTGGTGAAAGTGCCCGACCGACTCAGATAGTCGGCGGAGCTTTTGATATCGAGCATGATTTACGCGGTCCACATGTTCGTGCGTACGGCGCGGCCTACGACTCAGTCTGTGACTCTAAGAGCCCCGCAAGGGGCGGTGACTCACCCAACCACGCCCACACACGCCCCCTCTCACCTCAACACACCACCCCGCCAATAGCAAAACACTCCGGCTAATCCATATCTGAGAAAAATAAACACGGTGGGCGGTAGATAATGACGTGCAGAGCGGCGATAATCAGGCTTTGTGGCACCCAACGCCCCGCGCTGGCACACAGTTTGGAGAAAATTGAACCGTTCGATCCTTTTTACAAAGAGCATGGAACGTTTTTATTAAAAGCCTATTGCCTATCGAAGTTGGCACTCGTTTCGGCTTGTTTGTCAGTCGCATATTGTATTTTTTTTATTAATTCGCGCGCTCCAATTTCGGCCTCGAACAATGGTCGCCTTTGTGTCCTCTTTTGTATTATTTTTTATAAATTGCCTGCCTTTTTCTATCTCGATAATTGCCCATATAATTGGCTGGGTTTAGGCATATTGTGTTTTGAATTTCGGCACAATGCTTTTCAGGTGTTGTTGCGCGTAAACATTTGTTTAGTATGGTCCCCGCTTCGGGTTTCAATACCTCATTTTTGACAAAGGCAACAATAAAAAAATAATTTATTCATGTACAAGTATAAATACGAAAAGAGACAATACATTTTTTTGCTTAATGAAAATGGTGACGAATAATTCTTTGTATGGAGTGGTATTTTTTTTTCATCTTTAGGTATTATAGACAAAAAATAACGAAATTTGCATTTTCATAAGTACATAGGCATCGTACAAGCTGAAAAATTTAAAAATGAAACTAGAAAATCGGATCTAAATGTCAGACAGGCTCAATACAGTAGCTACAATAAGTAACGCTAGGCTCACTATAACATGGTCATGCCAGAGATCGATTTATTATAATTTATGCCACCGAGGTTACGGTCGCGACCCGTGGGCGGTCGCCACCCAACAGGATAAAAACACAACGATTTACCTTTGTAACAAACATTCTCTTAGAGTTTTGGGTTCAAAATTATTTTACATAAATAAACTCGCACCTGATCCTCCTGGGAGTGGGCAGAGGCAACATAATGCCACTTGCTACGATTCTTACATACTCCGTCCTTTTGCGTCGTTTGCGTTCATACAATATGTGGTCATACAGGCACGCCAATTGGCCTTCTACGTATCTGACCATTCTGAAGAACATCTCCAATCAAGTCACTATATGTTCTTTCTTATTTTGGAGCAAAAAGTAAGTAGGTACTATAGATTTTTGGATTCAGGGGTAAATTGGTAAAAATCGTCGCGTAACGAAACAAAGCGTCTTGCTGTCTAAATAATAGAAAGAGGAAGAAATATAAGTTTTCATGGGTTTCGAGGATGCCACAGTTAAGTCAAAATAAAAATACAAGATGGTGGCTGCGTTTTTATGGTTTTCGAGGGTGCTGAAGCTAATAGTGAGGTGAAAATAAAAATTCAAGATTAACAACTTTATGAGAACTGCAAAAATTTTTTCTTGATGGCTTGTTACCAAAAATTACTTTCTCTAAGCATATTTCTATTTTAATGAGTATGTGTGCGTGCGAGTATCACGTAAGGAACCTCATTCCTAAGGGAGTACCCCGACCCCAATTTTCTATTGTAAAAAATGACCACACCAATAATTATGTTTTTGTACTTTATGGGCCAGCGAGTAAATAGTAATGCAAATGGTAAATTAATGTGCTGTTATGGTACAAAAACTTTTTCATTTTATCAGAATGAAGAGGCAAAGAAGAAGAGACAGACATTTTAGCTTCTATTCCGAAATCACTTAAACGTCTAGACAGTAATATCTAGTCCTAATGGCTGATAATAGAACAGTACCGCAGCTCGCTACGCCTGCTACGAAGTACAGAAACTCTGCTACGAAGTGTAGAAAGCCTGCTACGAAGTGTAGCAAGACTGCTACGAAAATAAAGGCTACAGTGCTATACCGTGGCACATTAGTTTGCTAGCATTCTTTTTATGTTAGGCCTTGTACAAACTTGTACCATTTTGGTGATACAGAACGCTTATGCGATCATGTGAGTAATGTTGCGTTGAAACACAAAAAAGTGATACAAATGACAGGGAAATATAAGTTAGTTATTATTACAATCAAATCGATACTTGGGCTGTGGGGTTAGAGTGATCATGAAATGGCTGGTTGACCCTTCCCGTGACCCAAGGGCTGGTTTCTACCTTGGCTAAAGACCAAGCTTTACCATGCAACGTGGTAATTCTGCCAGTCTCTTGGGAATATTACCAGTCAACAGCGATGTGGATGAATTGTTTAGTTTTAGTTAAGTTAGGATTTTATTGTTATAGTTTATTACTGTAGTATTTTTGAACAATTATACTTCTTCACATATTTTTTCACATACTATACATCAATGTTCTATTCTTAATATTCTTCTAGAAAGGTTGAAAACAAAATGCCTATTTCACTACGTCCAAAATGTTTTTTAACAAAACCTATCTATTTATTTATATTAAAATAACAGGGTTTACAGTACATTGTTTGACCTGCAAACCTGTAAATAAAGTCGGTCAGTTTGATGGACATTGCGAAGTAGCAAGACAATACGCTCTTTGAACGCTCGACCAACTACAGGCAACATAATATTCTTGTCACAGTTACGGCATTATACAAGTCGAACAACATAGTTTCTTTTTATTATTATACTGTATGTGAAACTGTTGCTGTCACAAAACAAAGATAGTTTGAAAGAAAACATACTGAAACTTTACGTCAACAGGGCCCCATGCAGCAGTGGTCCAGTCTTAGTGGCCCGCGCAGGCGCTTTATTTGTTGTAATTAATTTCGTCACCATTGCTGTCAAAACGATGAAAGAAATATCGTGAGGAAACCGCTATATCAAGAAAAAAAAATTCGAAAACTTGTGACCCGCGTGGATTACAGCCCACTCTCTCTCACGAGAAGACACCTATATCCAAGCAATGGGAATATTATAGGCTAATTATGTACACAGGGCCAATGATTTGGTTTGACGCTCTACACTTGATAAAACTGGGAGACAGACAAAATACATTCGCTCCTACAACCATAGTTTTAAATTACCCCACTTTCGTTCACCTTATTTCTTTTCCCGTAAAGTTATGAAGCTAATTGAGTGGGGTTCTGTATTCAAGTGGCATTAATGGATGTTGCTCTATACGGAGCGCCATTATCTTCACCATAGATCACCCTTTGTCCCCCTACCGTGCGATATAACCGACGCCTTGTTCTGTACCTACTTTGTATTGTCGATAGATATCAGAAATTAAAGTGCAAGTAGGTACTGTAGAGGTTTTGTCCGGTTGAATTTGGCAACCAACTGTCTCAAAACTATACTTAACTATCTATCTGTAGTTTAGTTACTATGTTTTGTTGATATACTCGTATTGACGTGTGCTAGCTGACTTATGGCAAATAATTTAATTTTATGTTTTGTGTTTAGTAATATTAATTACTTACCTATTATTGTGCAGAATTAAGTTCTTGTAACTTAACAGACAGCTGTGCTGCTGGGGAGTTTGTTGCGCCACTTCTTCTTCCCAGCTAAAGCACTAAGAAGTGGTGAAGGGCTAGCGGTTTGGGGGGACTGTCTTATGTAATTTTGACGTTCAAAAAGTGCTGACTCTCAGCCTAGTTGGCTGAATAAATGACTTTGATTTTGATTTTATTTATTTCTACTAATAATAAAGCTGTACAGTTTGTTTGTTTGAACGCACCAGTCTCAAGAACTGCTGGTCGGATTTGAACAATTATTTTTGCATTTGATAACCAAAGTTTTGAGGAAGGTCATAAGGTATAAGACATTACGCCACGACTCTTAGGAGCCCAGCAAATAGAAAAATAGTAGTCTTTTATAAGTTGATGGCACGTATAATGAAATGAACACTATTTATTTATTAGAAAGAGAGATAGAGATTTCTAAAAATAAAGTAGCTAATGCTTGGAGCAGACAGAGCGGGCCATGATGTAAACTTAGTAGCATTCATTGATTGGAATAATGTCGTAATAGTTATTTTGGGAGATATTTACTTCTCAACATACTTCCCGTCAGTTATTTTCTATTCGCATTACTTATTACGATTAAATGTTTTTATTTAAGAATAAATGTTAAAAATAATTATAAATGTCAAAGAACGAGTACGCTTGGCTGAAATGAAAAAATAAGTACTTTTGTTTATATTTAATTAAATAATCACGAAAAACCACTATACATGCGACGTTGCCAGCCCGCGCGATATGAACGCTCCATTAGCATCGCGCAGTCTGAATTTTTGTCCGGCTAATATGAATGGGGTCGCCCCCAATCACATGGAACTTAACCATAACTTGCGAAAATTGGTTTATTCATTGGATTGCCAACACACTGACGACATAGTGAATTGTATACCCATTTAAATTTTATTTTTATTTCTAATCGTTCGCGATATTAAATGTGTGTATAGGAAATAAGGCACACCGCTGCCTAACCCTTCGAGAAATACAAGCGTGATTGTTTAAAAAAAGGAACAATGTAGGTTATACAAACATTTGTCCGGAGCGGAAATCAGACCAACGACACGTAACACGGAAGCCAACCAATCTGCCAACTGGTAAGTCCAATGTCTACAAACCGATTTAATTGTCAGTGTCAATAAATTTATTACAAGATCAGGATCATGTTGTAATTAATTTGTGTTAACGTTGTATAGTCAAGTTTGAAAACTTGCAGTAGTTTTAATTGTGAACGTAGTAATAATAGTTTTGAAAATAGCACTTAAGAGCGTTCATCCCGCGTAGGCTTGCAACGTCGCTTTTCTTGTGGTTTTTCGTGATTATTTTACTGTATAAAAAATAGTATACTAACTTATAAATACCAACGATCTAGTGCTTCGATAAAAAAATTTACTTTGATTTGAACTTAATAAGATAAGGATGAAAAACTACTTGAAATGCGACGTTGCCGGCCCGCGCAGGATGAACGCTCTTAATTAAGTCCAAAAACGCGATGCTACGTCACTAGTCTCTCTTAAGTAGGTAATACAATAATTTGTTACTTTAAGACCTTTCATCATCATTTCAGCCGAAATACGTCCACTGCTGGACATATGCCTTCCCCAAAAGGAGGTGGTTTGCCGTAATCGCCACGCTTGGCAGGCGGGTTGGCGATCACAGTATGGTGATAAAATGCATAGAGAACGCTACTGCCCATTCTCCAGTAAGTCCCTTAGTCGCCTTCTAGGACACCCACGGGAAGAAATGGGATGGTGATAGCACCATCCAAGGTTTCCGTGTGTTGCCGGACGTAAAGAATAGTCTTTACGTCCGGCAACACACGGAAACCTTTAATGTAATTGAAATAACTGAAAAAGCTGAAAACATGTCATCATTATGAAGCTTTTGTTGCTAGGGATAACCCCAGAAATCTCAATAAAAAATTTGCTGCTTGCATGAAGAATGTACGTGTCTTTACTTCGTCGATGCAAGATATTGTTATAGCCGTATTGATACATGCAAAAAGAACGGTATTAAGACGCGCCTCAGTTGAGAATACAGAGAAAATATAGGTGTTGCATTTCAGGATATTTCATTGTAAGCCAAAGTCAAAGCATTTATTTCCAATAGGCACTTAAAAGGTACTTTTGAACGTCTACATTTACATTAGAATTGATTCTAGTCGCTTCTTCCAAAATGTAGTTTCGTATGGAGAAGAATGGGCAAGAAACTCCACCGTTACTCTTTTAAAATGTTTGAAGTACAATATTTAACATAGTACATTCATTATGTGATTATGTGTGAAAACGACGCACCCAGAATAAAATTACCATACCAAAATATGTAAAAATAATGAAATTGAAGCGATACAGATACATTAATTTTATGATAAATACATGGTGCTCACATATTTACAAACATTGTAAAAGTAATTATAGGATTTTCCTAGAATATTAACAAGTAATGAGTCAGTGTGTGAGTTAAAGTAAACACTGAGTGTAAATCAATGTCATAAATATAATTAATTGTACAATTCAATTAGCAACTAGTTTGATTTTGTCTAGACTCTAGATTGTCCTATGGAGCAGAACCAGCATGTTTCCAAGCATTCTTGTCTTGGATATAATCCTCTAATTTGTAATACACTAACAAAGTTTATTTTTAGTATGAGTTTTAAATTTCCTATAATTTAATTGCTTTATATCACAAAGTATTTTGTTATAACATTTAACACAGTACCCCTAAAAGATAAGGTACTTTAGCTAATCTGCAAAATGGTTGATCTATTTTTTCTTTATTTCTAGTATTAAAATTATGTCTATCACCTGGCCTATAATCGACATCGCCGCGAATCGCTCAGGGAGCTGTTTAAAATGATTATGACGGTACTTTGCCAATTCATTTATGAAAATATCATGTATGTAAGAAAAAGTATACATCTTTTTAATAAATTAAGTGATAGACATAATTTTAATACTAGAAATAAAGAAAAAATAGATCAACCATTTTGCAGATTAGCTAAAGTACCTTATCTTTTAGGGGTACTGTGTTAAATGTTATAAGAGCTATCAGAACTCTCTTTTGCAAAGTAAAGATGTTAAATGTTATAAGAGCTATCAGAGCTCTCTTTTGCAAAGTAAAGATGGATTCAATGTCAGCAGCCCGACCCCACAGTAAAATGCCATATGGCATAATGCTGTGGAAGTAGCTAAAATAGGCCAAACGCGCGGTAACCTTAACTCCAAAGAGCATGCCCTTATATTCTTTTTTCTGAGAAAGGCTTTCTGAGAAAGGCAGTAGAACGCGCGTGTGAGGAATTTAAAGCTTCAGTAGTCTTAACAAGAATATTAGCGAAAAAGTTTTAAGTTATTTCTACATCTGAGTTGATGGAGCCATTTGCTGTCTCTAAATTAAATTCACTCTTACGCTGTTTATTTGTCCCTGCTTCATTATTTATTATTTGCCAGGTCGTTTTTATTTTATTATCAGCTGATTTTATTTTATTGCTAACTGTGGTCCAAACTTTGGTTGAAAAAACATTCCAGCGTGACTTGTGGTCCAATTTTTGGAATTCATTTTCATTTTAATTCAGCATCCAAATTACTTGTTCATTTTGTAACGAAAAATGCTGTGATTGTTTCCGTTATTTTTTATCCCTTTCATTCAGAAACACTGATTTTAATTTTAATGGCTTGATATTCTGAGACTCAGGCCACATACTCCCACGCAGCGCAGTGCAGAAACAAAACACGGTAAACAATAGCTTTTCCGTGCAGTGTTGAGTTAGTTATATTATGCTAGCCAGTGTTTTTTTTTTACTGGGACAGAATGAGGACATCACTTATGTATCTGGTTTTCATACATGCATAGACACGCCGATTCTTCTAATGGGAGTAGTCAGAAATTACAGATCAGCACCTGCTATTTCTCATGTCTGGACTTTCAAAGAGACTTTCGGTGTTTCTTCTCAGAGAAGTCTGATAGGAAACACCGAACTCATCTAGCTGTAAACATAAGTTTTTTATTAACCTTTTTCAGAAATAAATATAATTCATCATCATCAACTTATCATTGATAACCAACTGTGTTCTGAAATGGACACGTAGATAAAGCAGGGATGTCATATTGAGCATTTATTGAAGCATTATAATTTTTTAAAGAGATCAATGAGTCCTAACAAAATAATTATATGTTTTTTTACCATTTTGTGGTGTCCAAATTGTTTCATCCTATCCACTGAAATCATCTTTCTAACATAATGGTTGACGGCATTTAAAAAAATTGATCTTATTACTTATTTTTGTGAACTGCCAATTTTGGCAATGCTAAATTTTGGCGGACTAAAAATAAAACAATACAGTATTTGCTTCCATGAAAAAATACTTAATGGATCCTAAGACAGTTTTCCCTTATTGAAATCAATTTGCCCATAGATACAGTAAAAAATATTGAATAAAAGGCGAAACAGTGCGGGCGTAGTACCTACTCGCAACCGGCGGCGGCGTGCGTGTATGACCAGCACCCATATTGCCTAATACACTATCAATCAGAATCTGAATCATATTGCGGAATCATATATTCTAAAAATTTGTAGTTCACGTAAATGTACAAGAAAAAAAAACAAATATAATCCTAACTTAACTAAACCTATTCGAAAATTTTAAAAATGGTGTCGAAAAATTCATCCGCATCGCTGTCAACTGGTGGCATTACCACGTTGTATGGCAAAGCATAGCCTCTGGCCAAGGTAAAAACCAGCCCTTGGGTCACGGGAAGTGTCAACCAGCCGTTTCGAGATTTGCTTGAAGGGACTATGAGCACTCGGACCCCACGGCCCGAGGGTTTCAACCCCAAACGGCTCGAAAATATAATAACCGATAGGGTTGTTATACTTTTGCCGCTTGAGGTTTTCCGCAGCAGTAGCGGCAGCGCCAGCACAGCAAGTAAGGCAATGAATGTTGTTCAACTGTCAAAATGAACGCCTTCCTACCTACTATTAGTGGTTTACCCAATTACTCCTCAGATGTATGAACGTAAACGAGGCAAAAGGAATATGTAAGGATCGTGCAGTTGTCATTTTATAGTTTCTGGCTACTCCCATTGGAAGAAAGTGTGAGTTTATTTAAAAAATAATACTTACTCACTTTAAAACAGGCCTATTACATGCTTAAAACAGCGCTATCAAAAACTTGTTCACTTAGCATTTTTACTAGAAAAGATTAAGGATTTAACTCATCCTAATTTAAAAATAGCGGGATCTGACATGAACTTTGAAACTCAAAATTATCATCAAGCTAAATAAATCTTACATTCCTAACTAAAAGTAAACACAAATCATACACCATCTTAATATTTGCCCAAATCTTATCTCGTATCTATTTCACCCCATATATAAGGGAGGGTAAAAAATAGTAATTTAAACAACAACCAAACACCTCAAGGCTCTGAGAGAACGCGTGTTTGTGTGAGGCCAGTGTCTGTGTGTGCAAGCTTGTGTGTGTCTACAGCCATGATCGATGCCGGTGCGGCGTTGCCGCTCCGCGCACTTCCGGTTGCGACGCCGCCAGCCCTCGCCAGGCTGCGTAAAACTGAAATTGTGGATTAAGCCTACCTTTTTTTAATGCTTTTTGCTATTGGCATTCCAGTTATTCAGAGTGTGGACCATTTTGGCCTGAGTTGTTTTAATAGATCACTGAACGTGTTTCAATTATAGTACCTATGTTTGCATAGTTTTGCTTGAAGCATTAATAATAATATTGGCAAAGCTACTTAAAATTAATTGAATTGATTATATTTTTTAAAGAAGTGATTGAAAGGAAAATGGGTTTAAATCTTTTTACTATCTTGTAGTTAGAATTTTTATGCGAATATTCTTAAGAATTTGAAGAACCATGTCACGAGAATTAATGAATTAATTAGGAATTATTTATTATTATTAAATAAACAGCCGCATGTTTCCCTACATTTATCATTAGATTAAAAAATATAGGTATTAGCTTATCATTTCTAAAACAAGAAGTTATTCTGAGGTTTCCTGCCCTTTCTCCTCCATTGGTAGCCACTTCATAGGATTTTGTTTTTCATTTTATCACCATAGGTACTGACACAAAATATAAAACAAAAGTGAATTTCCTTTTTTAAATTCACGTGTTCAAGCGTCCAAATGAAAGCTATGCATTCGTCGGAAATTGAAAGAGGCGGATGCTCACGAATCAAATCGTCAGATTCCTCGCGTTGCAGCAATTAAATCAAAATGTTATTTAGTAGGGTTAGTCCGAACAAAACATTTGTAAGTTATATTGTTTTCAACCAAGGCGTATGCAGGAAAAGTTTTTATCCAAAGCGCAAATTGTAACGGATAAAGTTTGCGCACTGAATAAAAACTTATCCTGTATATTGTATTTACTAGTAACGGGTTGCGGAGGTTATATTGGCAGTCCCTTTATGTTAAATACTAGTTATCGGCTGCATCTAGTTCGGAAACTGACCCCAACATAGTTCGGGAAAGCCATAATTATGACCATGATGAAAAGAGTTTATTCGTAAATAATATATTTTCAATTTAGTCGTTAAGTTAAAATCGCAAAAGCCATATTGACTGTCTAAATGTAATAATATATTACTCTATGACTTAGCCGACTAGGTCATCAATCGTTTATTGCTTCATTGCTATAATTATGAAAATAATCTTTTGGCCTAAGCCAGGTTGGTAATCAATTAAGTTGTAGTAGAAGACAAGAATGTATCTTACTAATATTTTATTGTGAAAGTTTGTATATGTTTGGATGTTTGTAACTCACGCAAAAACGGCTGAACGGATTTGAATGAAATTTTGTCACACAGATTTTTATTACTGTATTACGTTTCCGAGGGATAATTTTCAACCTGCACGCAAGCGAAGCTGCTGGCAAAAGACAGTAATTAATAAAGATTTACATTTTGCTGGTCAAGCAATTTAGTGGACGAATCGGTTTTAAACTGCTGAAGCAAACGTCAAGAAAATTAAATCTGAATTGCCTTGCCGTAACTTGGTTCCCAAGAAGTGGGACAGCCGGGAAGCTAATTATTGTGACGGAAGCAAACGGAGAACCTTGGCTTGTAGACCTGCAATGCAAGGCTACGATACGCTGAGTTAAACGCAAAATGAGGTTCCGTTAACCGTTTGTTGACCAGGAAACCGACACCGCCATGGGAGAGCTGATCACCCTCGCTGAAGTAGAATTGTTCGCCTGACTCCATCGAACGTCCATTGTAGGTAGCCAGATGTAGTCGTCGTTGGTAGCCTGTCGTGTCGCACCCCCGTCCCGCCCTTATCGTGATCACTACCTTGGCCAGGAATAGCGGGACCACCGGGAACTGGGGCCCGTAGTTTTGGCATTTTATACATGAGAGGTTTGATGCCCATAGTCACCACGCTGGGCATGCGGGTTGGTGAACGCAGAGCCAGTCCTTCCGCAGCGATGACGCTGCTGCCCGTCATTTCTCCGGAAAATTTAGGTTGGCTTGTTGGATGGTTATAGCACCATCGGTCGGTCGCCAACGTCTCGTCTGTCAGTGGTAGGGTGTACCGCGCGCAGGTAAGTTTGACATTTGGGGAGTCCAGTTGTAGTGTGCTCCCCCTAACACCATCCATCCTTATCCATCCATACATATTGTATATTAATGTTGCTTTTCGTGTCTGTATGTGGGACCATGTTATTCTTCTAATACTATAGGTACTAGGCGATAAAATTTCATGCAGTTTTTGCTATCGTTTAAAGAATTAATCCCTCGCTCGGGGGTCTGGGTGAATCGATTTCGTAATATCCTGAATTTATTATTGTCCACTGAGCTACTAATTGGTTAATAATAAATAAGTTTGTATTCATTTGGCAAAGTAATAAAGATTATGATCAATTCTGGAGGAATATGAAAGTTAAAGTTTAATTTATGTAATTAAGTAATATGTTTTCAAGTCATAAAAATGTGTGCAAAGCAGGGACGGGCTGCAGTTACTTGCTATTGATGCATTTCTACAGTTTTTACAAAGTTATTCCTGAACTACAGAAGATTTTAAGAATAACACAATAACCATATTTTGACATTAAGTTCATTTTTGAAGCGATCTGCTTTGTTTATGCCTACGACGAAAGTGGCCATAAAATGGTGAATTATTTAACTGACAAGCTGACTCTACTCTAGGCCAATCGATAACCACAGATTAGAAATCTAACGTACAAACACCGTCTGTTATTGGAAATACTAGCAACTCGCCCGGTTCCGCACGAGTGGTATCCATCACGTACAGTGTATGTGTATTGTAGAGAAAAGAAGTAAGCGAAGGAACAGCACCCTAATTGCGTAACATACGATTAATCATAATCTGTTTCATTTTGACAGTTCAACAATATTCATTGCGTTATTAACTTTGTTGAGCAGATACATTTTTCGAACATATGAAGCAATGGTTTAGCACTCTGTTTCAAAACGAAACAGATTATGATTCATCGTGAGTTACGCAATTAGGGTGCAGACTATTGAGACTATTTGAGAGATTCTCAACTATAAATTATGCATGTATTATGCATATAATCCTTCCAGAATAAATTCTCTATAGATAGTGAAAACAGTACTATCTATAAAAATCCGTTGCGTAGTTTAGTAAGCGAAGTAACAGACAGACGAAAGCTGCGACTTTATGCTATTGAGAGATTCGATACAATCGCCTGCGCTTGCACATATATGTACCTATATCTGACAAGAGTGACAGGTAAACGCATTAAGTACCGACTCATTCTATTCGTCAGACTGCCTTGGTCTAGTGGTTGCAAGCGCTACTGCTGAACAGGGTCTGGGTTTGATTCCCGAGTCAGGAAAAGTGTTATTCGGTTTTCCATCTGGAATTTCCCTGAAGCAGCCCTGAGTTTTGTTTTGTGTTCGGTTGATTGGAATATAATAAATTTATGTATTATGTCTATACCAATGAGGCAATATTGGTATATTGCCTGTGTTCATTTGTTAGTAGTCTAACAAATGAATGTAAGGTAGAAATCCATTATATATATTAATAAATAATATCGATGCCATTCGGTGCATTCGCTATGTATATTTGTGACATAAGTCCACAGTACGGTACTCACCGCGATTGATTGCGCGAACATTTGTTTACGCTTTGATCATTCGTTTGCAAACCGCTTCTAAATAAAATGCATTTCATGTTTGGATTCATGAACGCACCAAATTGTTTGTCGTTGCGCAACAAATGTTCAGTTAAAAAATGTTTGCATAATAAATCCGTGAAACGAACGCTCGCGGTGAAAACAATTCTTCACGAGTTTATGCGTTTTGCTAAAGCTCGCGCAACGGATGTTTGCAAAAGAAATTCGTGAAACGATGTAGGTACCTACGCAGTGAGCACGGTCCTTTACAAAGGTACATAGATTTTTGTTTACATCACCGGATCGACGCGACGAGGAGCTCTATCTGTGTTTAATTTAAAATTAATACAACCAGCCGGCACACAGGAAATGAGCTTAGAGCTGAAGGGGGGTTAGGGGGATAGGGGGCAAACGGTGGGGGGAGCTGTAGCCCGACCTCTGAATTAGACGGAGCCGACGCTATAATTTGATAACCATTGCTTAGGTCGCACAAAATACTCACGTTGTGGTGTGTTTTTTTTGCTTCAGAATATAATGTTAGGGATTCATGAATTTAGGTACTACGTTAAAACAAGAAACTACTATTACATTGACCGTTTTTATGAGTGTGTGTATTGTCTATACCTACAAGAAAAACTGGTTACAGCTTATGACTTAAGGAACCCGCACCGTAATTGCTTAACACACTAAAAAAATCTGTCTGCTCAACATCGTAAATATCGTAATAAATGTTGTTGAACCATCAAAATGAAACCCATTGCTTCTGTTAGGGCCGGCTTTTTGATCCGTAATCAAACCGTATAAAAAATTGTTCAACTGGTCAACAAATGGTTAAAGGGCTGTTACGTTTTGCAATGTCTATTTTAACTATAGTCAAACTTAACCATTGGCTAATATAAAGCCAGTATAATGAAATGAGAATAAATTTCTTAAAAATAGCTATACTTTTTTGGGGGTAATATTTTTAATTTGACAACAATAGCCTGAGTCAACGTAACCAAAACAAAACGTCATTTTTGACAGCCTAAATGTCAAACCTGGCAAAATGCATCAAAAATTAAAAACGAAAACACATTATTGAAATCAAGCTATTTATACTTCGTGTATATTGTTCTTGAATTTTAACCTCGACCGCCGAGTATCTTCATAAAAATTTCAGGAAACAGGCAATAATCAAACAAGTAACAAAATTCTGTTGCACAAAGCAGTTGCAGTTGAAATACAATAACTTGTACAACACAGATGTTGTGCTTGAGTTAACCATCCGATATATTGTTAACTCTTCAACTTTGGGTTGTTATTTGAGTAACTAGTAGTCAATTATTCGACCATTGGGTAAACTAACAATTCATCAAGGACACAATTTGCCAAAATGTATTTTTAACTATTGGTTGAGTAAACTATAGATAAAAAACCGGCCTTTACTGTGTTGCCCAATTACCCCGCTGTCCATGAACAACTCTGCAACCCCTTGCTTGCGTCACAGGCATCAATATAATCAGCCTATAACGTTCCCACTGCTGGGACACAGGCTTCCTCGCTGTGAGAGGGAGTGAGTCGTAATCCACCACGCGGGCCCAGTGCGGGTTGGTAGATGTCGCATATCTTAGAATTTTTGGTTCTAGGACATGCCGGTTTCCTCACGATGTTTTCCTTCACCGTTTTGAGAGCAGTGGTGATGAAATAATTTACACAAAGTACACAGCGCCTGTCTGGGTTCGAAGCGCCTGTACGGTTCGACAGAAGCCCGAAACTCTGACAACCTGTTTTACCAACCAGTAACTGGGTTGTGGAGGTCAGATAGGCAGTCGCTCTGTATAATACTGGTATTCAGCTGCATCCGATTAGACTGGGAGCCGACCACAACATAGTTGGGAAAACGATGGGCGACGATAACTGCCAAAGATAGAAGTGAGATTTTACTGAATATCCGATAGGATATTCAGTAAAAACTCACTCTCATCACTCACTCACTCATTTCATATCTGAAATGAGTTCCAGCGTGAGTTTTTATAGTAGGTAGGTATAGTCTCAGTTAATAAAATACATACAATGGGTATTTCTGTAGTCACATTTGCTCTATATTACTTTATGGAAAATATAACACTATCATTTGTTACTAGGGTCATTTATCCTGTCTGAAATATGAAAAGACTCATACATCTGTGATCCTAGAGATATATAAATAATTATGATAGTGTAATATTGCCCTATACAGGGTGACAGGGACATTTAAGCGCATAGTGTAATCACGAATTCAGCACACATGATTGTTGATTATTGTAGATTGATTGTATATGATTGTAGAACCCCTGCCGTAGAAATGATAAGTCGGTTATCAAAAAATAAATCTACTGTTTCATTAAAAAGTGCGATACATACGTGGGCGACTCTATGAAACAGGTAAGTACTTTTTTATAACTGACTAAACCACCACAGCGGTTCAGAATCATATACTGAATCTAAGGTAACAATCACCTAAAAATGCTGTTAATACTGAATTAATATTCATTTTTCATCACTCTTTTTAAAATTGTGAACTGTATCAAATTGTGCTATACTTAATAGCCAAATAACTTCGACCATCTTGGATTTATTTTATAGCGTAATTTATCTTATTATATTTTGTAGTGACAGCAAGCAACCATGCACTCAACGATGGTGTTATATCTGGAAACAGCCAGTAACCAGCCTGCCAGGAATAGGTTGCATGGTTACTGATAAATGCATGCATTGAATCAACAAGTCCACTCAATCTGTGTGGTTCTATCCTCATAACCTCATTTCAGACACCAAGCTACACGGTCTTTACATGATTTGACCACGATTATGTCTGGACCTTAAAAGAGACTGTGACCGAAAGAGAGTTTGTTTCGGCCTTTCTTCTCAGAGTAGTCAGATAGGAAACGCCGACCTCATCTAGTCTTTAAGCATAAACGTGTTTGTACAATCCTACTTCATCATCATCATCACTTCAGTCGGAAGACGTCCACTGCTGGACATAGGCCTCCCCCAATTGGGGGGTTTGCCATAATCGCAGTATGGCAATCGCAGTATGGTGGTAAAATGCATAGAGAACGCTGCTCCTCATTCCTGCTTACAGAAATTATTTATAATTTATCTTTTATACAATACTACTATCGGAAACAAACTAATTATGATTAAGAACGTATTAGGTAGGTACCATGCAAGGTTACCATACATACAAACTTTCACATTATTATATAATATTAGTAGGATCCTATCTAATACGAGTTCCAGAGTGAGTTTTATTATTCGAGACCAACATAACTGGAAAAAGGATACGCAGATGATAATTATAAATTTTTACTAATTTGAATGCTGAACAATAACTTTCTATTTTAATTGGACCAAAAACATGAAGCATGTCAGACAAAGCAGGCATTCTCTTATGTAATGTGTCCATTGAGCGTTCATGAAATCCGATAGATACTGAAGCTCCAGCGGCAATAATTAGCCCTAACATTAAGCTTTGACAATGAAGGAGTGAAGCGAGAAATTTAATAAATGTAAGCATATAAAATTAAATTACTAACCAACCCATCCTGGGAATCCAACCCAGGTCTTCGCTATCAGCAATAGCGATGGTGTTCAAGTAAAAATGTATGGGACAGAAATCAATAGCATTAGCATAAAAAATATTATTTAAATCTCGATTAGTTTGTAAAGTAAATGTAATTCTTAGTCATTTTCTAGCATCAGATGGTATGACACTGACGGCTCACTCCACGTCAGATGGTTACAGAATCAATGCTATTTATGTACTTTAGTTGAAACAGAAAATTCTACTGTCACCTTTAATATCGTTTTTCCAAAACAGTAATCGGAGAGACATATTATGATTATTGTTTTGAACTTGAACTTTGAACTTTACAAAGCAAATTCAGAGAATAATAATTTAAAACTGCACAATAAACTGATGCGGGAAGCACAGTACCGGTCAAAGTGCCGGAATTTGGGGGAGGCCTATAACCAGCAGTGGAAGTCTTTCGGCTAAAATGATGATGATGATCATGATGGAACAGTGTGAACGCTGCTGTGCATAGATAAATCTCTTTTGTCTGTCCAAGATAAGTTTTCTCTTTAAAATAACTCTGCCATTTGCCATTGTGTATAGGAAAATAGTGGCCAATTTATGAATTCCCACGACGTTTGTCTTTTTTACATCTGCCTTTTCCAAACTATGTTGAGATCGGCTTCAAGTCTCACCGTAGCATTTGAATACCAGTATTTCACAAGCAGCGACTGTCTAACTGACCCCCACAACCTAGTTTTAATTCCTGCGATGTTATTTAAATACTTAGGACATGTTAAACATACACCCTCTTATTCATAAACGCTGCTAAAACTTAAGTAATGATTAGCGATTTTTGACTTTTAATCACCTCTTAACTATGTTCAGTCCTATAATTATCACAGGACTAGATCACACCGAATTTTTGTCACTTTTGGCGTCTCGAAGTGTGCTTACACTCAACACATCAGGAGTTACATCCAACTTCAAGCAACCTATTCAAATCACCGTGCATTTATCACATCGAACATTTTGAATTAAGACCAACAAATCATTTCTTAAGGCCGGTAGTGACATATCGAGCAGTTGCCATCGTTCGCAAGGCGCAGTAGGCTTTCAGTAATATCTATGTCAATCTTGAATGCATTCTGGTACGGTCTATTCAGTTAGAAGTAATCGATATTGCCGTTGGATATAATATAAGAGGTTTGTTGGAATATATGGTGTTGTAAGGAATGAAATGTGCAATGTGCTTTAGGTATACACATTGTGCAAATTGATTCATGCCGGAGGCAATAATATACGTAACCGTTATAATATCTCAGTTTCTAGGAAAGTACGAGTCGCTTAATTAAAATTTATTTATATTATGGACGTTAAAATAAACATAAGTAGGTACTTTAAGAAAGAAGTATAATTATTGAAGTATATTAACATCTGTTAACATGAAGACTATGTAGGTCACGTTGATTTTTAACCGACTTCAAAAAAAGGAGGAGGTTCTCAATTCGACTGTATTTTTTATGTTTGTTGGTTCAGAACTTACGACTGGATGAACCGATTTTGATGATTTGATTGAATTATTTTTTTATTTGAAAGTTGGTGCTTCCCGGGTTCCATTTAAATTTCATATAGATCTGATGATGTGCTTCGGAGACAGACTACGGAACTCTTCAAAAAATTACAGAAAATCAACCGCGAATGCTGCTATCGCATAAATATGCATTGTTTTTACCCCAAGGATGATGACATTTCGAATTGGTGTGGGGTAGGTACTATAGCTAAGAAGTGAAAAATAAAAACTTTTTCCAATAAAAAAAAAACCGAGCTCCAAAAAAACACTACAAAGTGAAAAATAACTTTAATTCGGTGACTGGTGACATGAAAATTAAATAAAATACATATCCAAAGTCACCGACTTTTTCCACTTTGTAGTGTTTTTTTGGAAGTCAGTGGTTTTTTTTTGGAAAAGTTTTTTGTCTCTTTCTCAGTTACTTTTAATGATAATTTGCCAGTTTGAGTACTTTATGCGGCCTACCAAAATGTTCTGTCTTTGGTATTGTTCGTTGAATCGTTGAACATAAGTTCTGAGTTGAGCTGTATGATTACTGACTGACTGGGCAGGTCTACTCAATCTGTGTGGTTATTTAATCAAAAGCCCATTTTAGATACCAATCTACATAGTGTACACATGATCTGACCATGATTATGTTTGGGCTTTAAGAGACTGTGACCCATGAGTTTGAGTAGTCAGACAGGAAACGCCTACCTCATCTAGTTTAAAAAATATAATTGACATATAAAAGATTTTATGTAAACCTAATTATATAAATAAAATTATTTATCATTTAAGATATGGCTAGTTTCTACCTTTCTTTCTTTATTTTGTTTACAGACCATACAACATCTTAAATACTGCCAAGATAACCTAAACACTAATCCATAGAGTAATGCACTTGATTTTAACACGCTGTCTTTTTTCAATTACAGCAATAGGTATCGCCATGTGTTCTAATTTTAGAACTGTTGTCTTCAATCTTGATTGCAACACTTCATTGGTGTGTAAACTTCGTAAGACCTCAGGATGCGTAGTTGTGTTTGATTCTTAAACGGACATCCCTATTAGCTATTGTATCCGAGACATTCCGTACATAGTCGTTTCCATAACTGTACCTGGCGATCCAATTCCATCATCCATTATATGACTCAATGATACGGCTTACCCTGCAGTATGGCGTCGTTTTCTGCTGGATATCCGTCGAAAATTGGCAACCGGCTAATTACTAATAAGCCAGTCACTACATACACAAAAATTGCGTTGGGTACATCGCTGAAGTTGTACAGAACTGATTTCTTGACTGTTGTTAGGATAGTCACACACAGTCATATTATAAATCTAACTTATTTCTAACCTAAAGCACTGCGCCAGTTTTGCATTTCCAACTTTTTTTTATGTGGATAAAGTTCTTAAAACAAAAATGACAACTTAGCATCGGAGTAAATTGCATTTCTAAACCTATAACGTTCTTAATTCAAAAACTGGCTTGGTGGTTTAATCCTTAACTTAAATAAAATCTTAATAATGTAAAACTAATTTTGCAGCTTTGAAAGACCTGTGCTAACTGGGTGGTGATTAAAAAACCTCTTAATTTTCGATCTTCTTTCAGTTGACTTATAACTTCTAAAATATACATTTAATAAATAAAAGGTACTTATAAGTAGAAAAAGTTATAATCACATTTAAAGATCCAATCTTTGAGATCCAAAATTTGATACAATTTAAGAAACATTTTGGAAAAATGGCCAATTTTTTGAAGTGCTGTCATCTCGGGTTCTATTGGACCTCCAGAGTTACGGCAGCGTATCCCAAAGAATCAGTACCGTGCAATTTTTTGTGTTGACGATGTTTTAAATGATTGGATTATAACGGATGGCGATAGTCACAAAACTGTAGGTTGATTTGTGCCTGCTCATTCTAGGGACTGTACATATATTACTCAATGATAGTAGAGATGGAATCTCACTTATTACAATCATCATCATCATCTGCCTAGCCTTTTTCAGGTCGGCTTCCAGTCTGACTACAAGTATTTTACATGGAGCGACTACCTATCTGACCTCCACAACCCAGTTACGGGGTTTATTTACAATAATAATAGATATATATCTCTGTTCTTCCCAATTTTTGAACAACCTCGATTTCTTAAAGTTACAATTCGCTGACTCTGACTTTCTGTAACAACTGACAAACGGCTTGGTACGTGACGATGGGAAGAGACCAGGGCCTCAAGTCTGCTATTACAATAGTGTCAGAATGGTCTATCATTGATTTCATCATTGTTGATTTTGACAAGTTTGGTAATCTACTAATAAAATGGCGTCATTATGACTTTCCAATGGTCAGCCACTGACACTCCATTGAAAGAAATGGCATTTATTGGTAATCTCTTACATCATGACAAATGAATGACTGACTTAATTTACGAACTTCCTACTACTTTAGATTGCTTATAACAATAATAAATAATATGTAAAAATATATATAAATGAAATCTGGCATGAATAAATGTTCAAATTTAATAGTAGTTTTTCGAAAAACATTTCTACTAACGAGTTTTATAATAATGGCAATACGAAAATGCCATTATGACACAATTCTATTACGAGACCATTGACCGACCAATGATTGACCATTATGAATTTAGCAGATTACGAACTTTTAGCAAAATGAGAAATGAATGACAATGGGATCGTGTTGGAGTGACGAATTTATAAAAATAGCAGACTAAGGCCCCTGACGGCATGACGTTATTGCCTTGGAAGGTGGGAAGACCTCTGGTGTGGGACGCAACTTGTGTCGACACCCTTGCGCCATCCCATGTTCCTAGCACGGCGGGATGTGCTGGCGCCGCTACTGCTGTTGCTGAGACCCTCAAGCGGCGTAAATACTGTAACCTTATGGGTAACTACAGTTTTGAGCCGTTTGGGGTCGAAACGCTCGGGTCATGGGGCCCGAGTGCACGACTCCTCTTTAAGGAAATTTCTCGCCGGCTGGTCGACACTTCACGTGACCAGAGGGCTGGGTCGTTCTTTGGCCAAAGAATTAGCATTGCCATTCAACGTGGCAATGCTGCCAGTCTTCTGGGCACGTTTCCTGATGACAGCGATTCGAAGGAATACTTCGACGCCTAAGTGTCCTTTTGTTTTTTGTATTTATTTTGTATATCGTAGTTTTAATTATTAAGTACATTTGATAATTATCAAAAAGTTCACTGACAAAGGTATTACTCAAATCTGAGACAAAAGTAGTCACGTAGTATCCTCATTGGATGAGGTCAACCACCCTGAAAAAACCTGGAAGTTCCGCACGCTTCCCAATTAGCCGTAAACCTATATTTCTGCAGGTGCAGTCACATAAAAGGGATAAACGGGGGGTGTAAAAAGAGCATAACGGTCTGGTAGCTCACAGACAAAGGCACTGGCTCTATTGAAAAAGTTGAAGTTGAGAACTTAAATTAGTTTACCCAGCGACGTAGCGCCTTCAGTTAGTCCAACTTGGACTGAGCGACGCACTGCAGGGCTAAAACTTTGATCAAAGCCATTCCGGATGAAGCCCCAAATTGGTTTTAGTTCGGCATTCGTTGTTGAGTTCTTTTTTATGATTTTGGATTTAATTTCATTACCAGCTGTTCATATTATGAATAATATCTGGATGACCGAGCTTCGCTTATTTTTTTTTGTCTGACGTTTCCTAAAAATGAAACCTAGCTAGATCGATTTATCGCAACCGAAACCCCCTGCATACTAAATTTCATGAAATTCGTTGGAGCCGTTTCCGAGATTCAGATCATATGTAAACATATATATGGTCTGAATCTTTAAATATATATACATATTATATACAAGAATTGCTCATTTAAAGGTATTAGATAGATTATTGTGTGTATTTAATTTCACTCTTACATAAATCTATGTTGAAAGTTTTTTTTTTCCATTTGACTGATTGTGATATGAATCACGCTCTAAAAAGTATCAGACAAGAAAATATTTATAATTATGTTCTACTAATGATCGCTTGCTACTATTAGAATGCGTTGTTTAGGTTACCATACTAATTAAGCCCGTTCATTTTTTTAGCGCATAATCAAGACGCTTCCAACGAGTATAAAGTTACGAGGGAATAGATAAACTTCCATACATAGATACCGCTCAAAATCATAATCCTCCTTTTCGCTTCGCCATTGTCGGGTAAAATCTGTAGCACCGCCTAACACCCGGTGCCGTTTCTGCATCATTGGTCCTAACCATCTAACCACTATTGGCTTGGCACAAGTAGGTATGTGGCATAGAATGGCTTGGTTTTACATTTCACTGAACAATTCGATCGATACTATTGAATACAACGTTGGTAGGACTAGGTAGGTACCAGATGGTCAAAGGCTTCTTAACGTGTCGATCGCAATCTAAATTGGGCCAGACCGGGCTAGCGTGTAAAGAAATGTATCTTATCCTTTGAATATGTTTTAGAACGCAACGAGTCACTATCAGACGCAGTCTGTTAGTGCGCTTGTAACTTAATAACCACATATTCTATCATGTTTTTTTTTACTAGTGTCCCACTCCTGGGCAAAGGACTCCACTCTTTCCGTCTTTCACGATCCCACGCGTCCTCCTTCCAGTTCTGATGGAACCTGTCCAGCTCGTCCACCTTCTCCTACGTGTTCTGCCGCGACTCCTAACACAAATATTAAAAATAAAATATTACTTGCTTTTCTACGACTACGCGAGAGCAGGCAGGTGTTATTTTATTTTGTATCCCTCCTCATGAAGCACCAAATCGAAATTATCTCTAGGTTCTTACTTAGACACGATCACCACACGACACGATCATTATCTCAGCAAAAGTTGATCATCTAGATATAATTTTATTACATTTAAAAAATTATAGATATGTAATTTGAAGTAAAAAAAAACAAATTCCGTCCCGTAAAAAGAACCTTACAAACCGAGCCGCGGATGCTCAAACACCCAAACGATTAACATGTGAAGGGAGTACAAAGAGCCTAATCATATTATCAGCTCCTAGATTAGCGGTAGGAAGATATAAAGGGTCCATTGTAGTGCGGCAGAGTCGGAACCTCCTCGCCTCTCCTCGCCTTTCCTCGCCTCTCCTCGCCCCGGTGCGCGGAAATGGCGGCGGAGAACGGAGACAGCGACATCCGGCGAGGTGAAGCTAGCGGTACCCGGTTCACTGTAAACTCGGGTATTATCGGACGAAAACCCACCTACGACACACTTTTGGAAATACCCGTTATTATCCGCCACTCTGACGTATTACGGCGTCTTTTTGCACTAAATTGACAATTTATGATTTTAAATTGATTTCTTTTTTAGCGTTAAGTAGGTACCTATTTGTTCATAAAGACGCTGATTCGTTGGTGTATTTCCAAATATTATTTAAATTAATTTCTTGATCTTATTATTAGAGTTAACTTTAGAAAGCTTATGTTGGTTTTTACATGCCTAATCATGAAAACGGTTGATGAAAATTTCAACTACATTATGTATTGTTGAGTTGTAAGTTGGAATTTTAGGCATAGTCATATTTTCATTCATTCCCTACGTAAATATGTTTTGTTTTAGCGTTACCTAGGTACATGTCCGTCCGCTGTCTGTGTTCGTTCTCCGTTAAGAATGGTCTACTTCGTTAGGTAATAAAAATCTTAAATTCCCTGAAAAACTACGCACGGCCTAAACCGCTGGGTCTATTGCATGAATTCCTTATACAAGATGTAACATAATTAACGCAAGGCCTCATAAACCCCAATTAGAGTATTGAGTTAATAGTATCCTACTATCCTAGAAAGTTTGTGAAGATGTTTGGATATTTGTTACTCAATCACGTAAAAACGGCTGAACGGATTTGGATGAAATTTGGCAAACAGATAGTTTGTAACCGGGATTAACATATAGGATACTTTTAATCCCGGTAATACGTTCCCGTGGGATAATTTTCGACCTCCACGCGGGCGAAGCCGCGGACAGCAGATAGTAATAGGTACAATAAAAAAACGTATTTTTTTAAAGCTAACTGTTACTTTACGCATTAAAAATTGAGTTTTATTCCCTTAAAATAAGATTGAATTTTCTTTGGCTCAATCGGCGATTGGTATATTTCGTTTTTAATACCCGCATTATAAGTTACTGAGATCGATTCAGTAGTCAATTATAAAGAAACTACTTTCAAGACTTGCGTTTATTCTGTTACACCTGGTTTAACGAAAATAAGAACTAAGGAAGCATTTGAAGATTCATACCTTAGAGGGATTAAATAGGAGAAGAAGGTTTGTATGGAAGTTCGTAATTTTTGGCGGTGAGAAATTACCCTATCGGGCACCCGGCTTGTCAAACAAAATAGTCCAAGGTCTCGTGCTTATAAGCACTATTCTAATACATGAAAAAACGCCATCTCTCGAGAAACTCTCACTTTACTAACAACGGCAGTATTCTCACGAGGGTGAAACGCCCTCTACCTTAGCGATAACGAACTAACGATACAGAGGGGTTCTTACAAAGCACAGGCGAAACCCCAGTGCCATAAGTCATTCGCTGCTATTGTGTAATTTTTTAAGGGTAGATGGGGCGGCATCATAATGTTAGAAAATACTACTTTTGGAAATAAAAGTTGATCAGAGGCTGATTTTACAACGCCAGATAACATTTCATAAAGATTTCGAATAATTTTACCATTTTTCCATACAAAAACTGTTACTTATATGACAATTTTATTCCACGGTTATATGATACACATACATAAACGAATCACGAATAAAAGAAAAATGTAGATATTAGGTAGGTATATTGGGGCGTTTTTGAGAGGCTTGTGGCTACCTTATAACATCCCACGGTTAGATCGATCAGGTTAAGCTACGCTTGCCGCGGTATGTCCGTGGAGTGGTGATCATGTTTACATAACAAGACCCCTTGCCTTCCGTGCCTGGAAAAGCACGTTATTAGTCCCGGCTGCCCGTGGATCTTTGAAAGTCGTCACCGAGTCGTCAGAAGCCCGACAACCTGGACAACTAGTCTTTCCAAGAGGTATCATGTTAACCAGTTACTGTAGTGTTGTGGAGGACATATAGCCACATTAATGTCGGACAGCGATGATTAAACAAAAAAAGAAAAATTATTATTCTTCTGTTGTTTATCTAATTACCCTAATTACATTTAAATTACTAAAATATTTCAAGGCAAAACTGAACTAATCCTTATATAATCTGTTAGGTAATTTCATAACGATTTTAACCACGTAACTTCTAAACAGCTCCTTTAATTAACTTAGAAGATATCGTCGTTTTAATCTCACGCTGCCGACTATGCGCAGGCGCACCCAAAATGACTGACATAGTAAGCGCAAATGTCAAATTGGACCGGGACAGTTCATAGGATAGGCAGTCACTCCATATAATATACTTACCTAGGTACTGGTAATTATTCAGCTGCATCAGGTTAGACCGAAAGCAGACTCCAACATAGTTAAGAAAAGGCTAGGTAGTTGATGATTGCGGGTTTTTAATTTAGACTAAGATCCTATATTCAGCGAAACATATCCATTATTTATCAAGATTAAAACATTTTAAATAGGGGATGGGAGAAAAGATACGCAAATGAAGTTCAAACCTTAAAATAAAACATACGAATTACATAAAAAGGCGTAATAAATCATGTTTTAAATAACTCGAATTTATTCTTTGCACGCCGCTAGCAAATGAAGACCAAAAATATATCCATTTATTTTCTAACGACTCTTTTTTAAGAAATTATTTTACGTATCATTTCTTCTTCTTGTCCGCTTTCTGTTTGAGTATATACTGCGACTCCAACATAAGCATATACTCCAGCAACTTCGGTCCCCAGCGCGTGTAAGACAAATACCACGTTCTATACATTTCGTTTTCTAATTGACCCATACATGTGACATCTTCAGCATCTAATACGCTTGCCAGAATTTCCGATGGATGAAGAGGCTTATAATAAAGCTCAGACAACCGTTTACCAGTCATCACCTTCTTAACAGCATCTTTAATAACGCTTATACTGTAACCTCTTAAAGTTTGGGCTGTGGAATTGACATTAAACTCACGATCGACACCGTGAAACTTCATCAGCATATGTGTCAGAATGTAAGAAATGCTACCGTAATCAGTACTAGGAATCATAATAGTCGATGGAAACGCTTTGACCATAAGACTAGTTTTTGATAGCCACGGTTCTGTTGCCGTTCCAATGACCATTATTCTATCTTTCGTCGAAAGTGGTTTGATTATTTCTTTGAAGAGATCTTTTGATAAACGCGTTGGATCAAACATTTTTTCCTCTTTCGGCACCCTCTTGTAATATAATTTATCTGCATTATCGACAAGTATTACTGTCGGTTGCATTAATCGACTTATTTTGTTTACGTATGTAAACATATTTCTTTGACTTTTTGCGCCCATAAATTTATTATATACATTTAAGGGTGAGAGATCAATCAGAAGGGAGTTGGTTTCAGTTGCGATGGCGTATGCTAAGGTTTTCTTACCGGCGCCTTTGGGGCCAACAAGTAGTTGTGATCTTTGCGCGTCTGGACAAGAAGATCCGAGAGTCAAAACGCATCGAATCCTAACCTGCTCCTTAACATCACCTATACATGCCGGTGGAAACATCGGTGTCCAAAGGACGGCTCTGCAATCAGCAGCAGCATAGTTCCTGTCTCCCCAGTAGTCATCGAGTGTCACACGAGGATATTTTTTTATAATACCGTTATCAGCTAACCTTTGGAACATAACTTCGGGTCTTAATCTATCAGGTTTAGGAATCTTTTGCTTTTTAGGCTTTTTCCTCTTTTTGGTCATTGGTATTTTCATTTGAATGGTATTATAGTCACGCTTTAGAGCGTTCTTTAAAATGTTTAGTTCTAATCTCATAATTTCATCTGCAATTGGACGTAGATCTAGTTGTATGTTCTTGTATGCGTCTTCTGTAATAAGCTGCATGATATGACCTTTTATTGCATCCAGGTGCGCATCGTGTGTATCTATCCCATTCCATCCAATTTCATAATTGCGCCAATTGACTTTTAAATTATCGTGGTGCTTTCCAATTAAAATGTAAATGCCGGGGTCACTGTCGGGATTCAATCGTGACTTCCTGTATTCGTCAAGCCTTTTTTTTTCTTTCATTTTAGCTTCAGCAGCAATTCTTTTTTTTTCTTCACGTATCGCTGCTTTCTCAGCTTTTATCTGATCTGGAGTTTTTACATTTCCACCTTCAGCTTTCAACCTCTTCTCTTCGGCAGTACGCCATTCAACGTATTCTTCAATTGTGAATGTTTCGCCTCTTACAATTAAAATGGATCCACCTTCGTCAGGCCAAGGAAATTCATCGAACACGAGAGTTTCTTCAAACCATTCTTGAAACCACTGCGTAATTTCATCCGTTATATCGTCCATTATGTCTCCTTCTCTTAGTCTTAGTACGCGTGATTTTTCTTTCATATTCTGTTTCAAAAACTCTTCGAAATATTTACGTCTAAATTTCCGTCTGGCCTCTTTTACCTTTTCTAACTGAATTTTTGCTGACGGTGGTCGATAAGAAGGTATAACCATACCAATCTTTTCTTTCAGTTTATTCTCTCGCACGTGTTTGCGTTTTAACTCCATAAACTGTTTACAAGTTTTTTGTATGAGTAAAGCAGCTGCTTGCCTGATTTCAATGGGCCGGTTTGGTTTTTTCAATCCTGATAATTCTAAGTATAAGTTTCTATCTTTAGCAGCCTTTTCTGTAAGATCTTTTACTACATATCGCGATCTTTCCATTCTTTGAATAGTATACGCATGACTGTTGAGTATATCCAAGAGTCTTTTAGCTTCTATCTCTGCTGGTGTTAGAAATACAGATTTTTCAGTATCATCGCTATACATTTTGGCAGATTCTTCTTTCTCTTTTGCCAATCTTTCCTGTTCTTCCAGTTTTTTTGCTTCTAATCGCTCTAGTTCTTCCTCTGTAGGAGGTGGGTCTCCCAATCGGTTGCCCGCTAATATTTGGTCCATTATATACTGCATTTCAGCTACACGTATTTCGAACGGATAGAAGAATGGGCAAAGTATTTCAACATCGTAAGGTTGTATAAGTAGTTGTTGATACGCGTTATCGGGATATGTGAATTCGAAGACTTCCACTTCTTCTAGTGTTTGTTTTAGTTCAATAATTCGACATGTGATACTATCTATAATTTGCCTTATGCATGGTCTTCTTTGTACTTGCTCCATTTGGTCATAACAATCGCACAATTTGTTATACAATTCACAATATTTACTATAAACTCTACCGACTACTTCAACGGCAGTCGCCTGAGGCTTGATACCAATGCAGTGGATTGCCAATTCTTGTAAACGCGCATCCTCTGCTAGTGCAAGTTTGAACTCCTCTTTTAGTTGAAGCCATCGTTTATAGTAGTCTTTATTAGACATTTTGAATAACTAGATGATTTTCGGTGCATTTGAGTAATAGTAGTAATATTTTTTATTAAAAATCTATAAAATCATTTCACGCTTTTCATTCATTTGAACATGACAAGTAAAATTTGACGTGCCCCATAACATAAAGATTTTCTCTTGATTTTTCTTTTCAAATGTTGTCATACTTAAAGCAAAGTATTCGAGCAAAGAGTATTTAAAGCTTAATTTTAATACAATGTCCGTTGTAAAGGCTGTTGACACTATCTTTACAAATGATGACCATTCCTGTGAGTGAGAAAATGGTCAAAATCAAGCCTATCATACATAAACTCACGCGTTCTTCCCATGGAGGAGGGCAGACACTATAGAACTCCACCAACTACGATCCGATATAAATTGATAGGCTTAGATTATTAGGTCATGTTGAGAGAATGGATGAAAGTCGACTAACAAAAGGTATACAAGGCGATACGTCTATGACTGGAAACGCCGGAAGGGGACGCCTAGAAGTACATTAAACTGACCTTATAAGCGATGTTCTTCAGTATTAGTTTTTTAAGCCCTGTCTTTAATTTTTTGAGGCACCCACAAGCAAGCCCGGTTAACCAGCCGACAACCTCCTAGGTTGACACACAAGAGGACATTCACCAAAAAAAAATGTGATGTTCTTCAAAAAGGTCAGCTACATAGTACTAGGAATCGGCGTATGACTAGATGTATGAATGTTAACGTAGCAAAGGGGCATACGTGCTTATCACATATATAGGTACTTATATACGTAATTTATCTGAAAAGCATTTTAAAGCATTATTATTAAACGGGTTGCCACCATACATGCTGACCAATAATACCTTATTTAAAACATTGTTTTTCGTGTAATTTTCTATGCAGGTTTTCTAAGGTTATTGCTGAACCACTGGGCCGTGTTAATTCCCTGAAATAATAATTACAGTGCACTATTGATAATGAATCAGAAATATTCTGTTTTTTTTTTGCTATATATTCGATGGAAAATTTCTACGCTAGGATGTCTAGAATCATAAAATTTGCTTAATTCATGGTTACATTTTGGTGCATTTTTTATCCTCTACAAATGACATAACTTTCAAGTTTTAAAACTTGGAAGATACGGCATTTTTAGTCGAACAAACCAGGGGTTGTTTAACAATGGACTGTAACAGTAAAAATGTTTTAAGTGTGCCTCCGTACGTTCCATTGATCATTTGAATAGTGTGCGCACGCGCTCCCGCTCGTCACCTACATCCGGTGCGTGACGCGTGGCAAGGGGTGGGCTAAGAGATAAACGACAACAGGGCTATGTAGAATCATGGAAAATATTTTGAAGTACATTTTATGGACTTCGAAAACCAAGTACTATATAAGATAAACGCAACATAACCTTGCTTCCCCGAGGGGCTGGGCAGAGGTGTAGTTAAAGTACACCCACATTTCGCCATCTCATGTAGAAGAGAGCGAGCCTATTGCTATCAACAGGGGACATATCCAGACTCCAGGCTGCTAATAAAGACGCTTTTTATAATAAACTAGCTGACCCAGACGTTATCCTATCCCTCAGTAAAAATAATGTTCACTTTTTCTTGAATTTGTAATTTTTCCGGGAAACTTTTCGATTATTTCTTTCCGTAAATTCTAATTTACACGCTAACGAAAATTTTACAATAAAAAAAATCCCATGGCAATACTTTACCCACTTATTCGGTATTGTTATGGACACCTAGTGATATTTTTTTCCGTCCTTTCAACTTTGTTTAAAACTTGAAATGGCACTGGCATCTACAAAACGACTGTTGTTATGTTTTTTTTAAAATTCGTAAGACATAACTGTAGTCCACGAAAAATTACAAAATCAGCTGATCGATTCCGGGCATCAACCTTCGGCCATCGAATGATGATTAAAAAAAATACCCTGTCGAGGCAAATGTAAAGGTGTGTGCATATTATACATTCTCCAGTCCCGCTATCTTCTCTGCCTTACCCCATAACCCACAGCCCGCTAGCACCCTTATCTTGGACCCATAGCATCCCGAAAATGCAACGTAACAGTGATTTATTCTGCAACCCTCGCTGTATTCATTACTGGTGTAGAAATTTAAGCCATTTATTTTGTTAACTCTGTCCCGGGCAATAAAGTAGGTAGAGTGAGCTATTTTAAGGGATCAGTTTAAATTTAGTTAATAATCTTAATGTTTCTATTTGATATTGTCTGAATATTTAGTTGGTTTCTTATTGTTTGAGCCGTATTACTGTTTTCTCTTTCTGTTTATTATATTTAATACAAATCACAGAATTGTTATTTTTTACAGGTATCGAATATAATAAATAGAACGAACTTACACTCCATTCACAGTTATTTTACTTTTAACGGCAAGAGAATTATGATGATTAATAGAAAAAACTTACTTAAAAGAACTATAATTTCAAACCCAGTGTACGACTAAACGCCGATAGGCTGAACACCAACGAGACTTTTCTTCGACGGGACTCTTCGCCGACAGGGCTCATCAGGTAGGTAATAGGTTAGATTAGGTTAGAATTGTGACCAACCTCGCGCGAGCCGAGCGAGCGAAGCGAGCGGTGTCGCGGTAGGGGCCGGCGGACGCTACTTCCATGTTAATGGCAGTTACTGTTTAGTAATAGCGTAAGGATGAGACTTGTCGGCGAAGAATCCTATCGGTGAAGAGTCCTGTCGAAGTAAAGTCTTGTTGGTGATCAGTCTGTCGGCGTTTAGTCGTACACTCTTTCGAATTTCTAATTTGTACTAAAAATAATAGCAAAATTATAATTCCAACCTCTTCTAATTTGTAACCGCTTCATTATTTTGAGCCCCATTTTCTTTCTCACGGGTTTACATCTAAATTATGAAGTAAGGATAATCCAGAAATTAGTGACGCCAGGGCATCGCTCCACCCATCCAGTTACGTCCCGCCACCGGAACTGAACGGCACAATGATTGACTGGGAAATGGACTGGTGTTGTGCAGGGGTGATCCCGATTTATTTATCTTTGCGATGTAGATAAATATTGGATGCCAAAGTGTTTGTTTATTTTGTGCGGTTATTAATTGCTGCTTGATATTATTACTTGGTTTATTGAAAATGTATTGTTAATGGCTAAGATAAGGCTGGTCAGACACTTTTTAACCATCCGTGCCTCGGAAAGCACCTTAAGCCTTCATTCGTTGATTTTTGGCAGTCGTTACAAATAGTCAGAACCCTGAAACCCTGACAACCAGTCTTACCAAGCAGTCAGATAGGCAGTTGTTCCATGTAAAATACTGGTATTCAGCTCGATCTGGTAAGACTGGAAGCCAATCCCTTACTCACGTAATTTTAGTAAAAAAAATCCCAAAATAAATATAATAGATGATAATTCAAGTAATGAATGCCACAATTACAGTATCAACTCAACCCTATAATATCGCTCCGTGGTCTTTTGTATTTACCAATGAGAAAAAAAAAACTATCCAATGCACGGTTGTCACCGCAGATTTTTAATCGACGATCCGACGTTCGCAGGGATAACACGCACGCGCGTTTATTCGATATGCTTAGTGGGGTCTGTCAGACCCCTCAATTTAGTACCTACTCGAAAGGTTTCAAAAGACTTAATCGAATGGACCGTGAAAATTTTCCTTCGATACGTTATTTTATATTGGAATAACAATTATTTCTGATTGGGTGGTGGTGGTGGATTAACCAAGACATAGCATTTAAAATAAGGAAGAATTCAATAAAAAAACACGAGAAAAGTAACTCTAACAAAGAAATGTTTTACCTATACATCATTTAATTATGATTCTCTCTGTTCAAACTAATCACAGCACTAGGGAAATAACGGAATAAATGAATGGAGCGAGCAATATTATCAGGCAGATAGTTGAAACGTCCAGACTCTGCATAGAACAATAACAGCAAATGAACACACGGCTTATCGATTTGAATCGACAAGCTACTATCAATGAATAGGAACGAGATCGAATCGCGTCATACAAAGCGGTCGAAAGGACGGCGAGAACTCTTAATTAAGAGCGTAACATGTTCCGGCACGTGGCGGGTTAGTCACAGCACTAGTACGCATTGTATTTAGAGTACTCGTAGCTATAATGTTGTTCATTTAAGCTGTTTTTCGAGCTTGTAAACTAAACGCGTGCGTGATTCAAGAGAATTGTTGAAAAAAAAAATGAGCTTGGGTATTCTGTCGTTCAGTTTTGTAAATCACGTTGTTTAGCGCTGTTTTTAAAAGAAACGAAGTCTTAGCTGTTAAAAATATACATAGAAAATATTTTTTTGTTTAATTTGCCATTTCAGAAATAATGAATTGTAGGATAATAGTCGATTCGCACGAATTTGCTCCAAAAGTTGCAAATCGCCTTATACATATTCCTGGAACTGTCGATTCACCCACAAAAAAAATAATGTCGTGCGAATAACCTACAGAAAATGATACTTAGATTATTTCAAAGTATCGAATCGCCTGTTTTGGACGTGTAAATTCATGCGAGTCGACTAATAAGCCATTGTAACTTGAATACATCAAGTTATTGCATCAAAAGTTGGGTGTAAGTCCATGGCTTTAAGTTTTTTTACAGTTTCCACAAAGCATTTACTGCAGTAGAGCTGTTATCTTCGCTCATTACCGATGCAGATAAAGCTATCACCCTCACCACAATCATTTTACCGCTTTACCGAGCGTTATGAGTACCGCTTTGATGGAAAAGCGGTAACTTTTAATTGCAACTCTCCAGCTCCCTCTATGGCCATCCTTTGAACTTACGCTTCGTCTGACATTGCTACTGTCATGAGTTTAATTGTACAGAATTTTTGAAGAGATCTGTCTCTTGTAATAGGTCATACAGGTCGTAGAAAATAATGTGTATTTAGTATGCTCAGACGGGTGAACCCTCTTTTGATAGATTAAAGATCTTTTTATTGTATTTTTGACTCTTTTTTAAAACTAAATCCTAAACAAATAGTATCGACAAGCTTAGACCTGTATGCTCACCTTTATGACTGTGTGGCTAGTCAGTTAAACGATGAATTCCGCGAGCGACTTCGCATTTGCGGGGTTAAAATTTACAAGTAATCAAAGCAATGAATTAACGCACACCACTAAACACCTGAATTCGAGTAATAACTTATGTTATAATAATAATACAATGAATTTTTAATATTTTATAAATATCATTTAATGTTCTTCCTCTTTTCGTGTCGATGGTACTCGTATGTACACATTATTATTATTTTGTATTTTTATTAAATTTGATAATTATACTGACTGTGGGAAAATATTGTGTTTTGTTGCAAATCTACACACACGTTTATTTTAGGCCTACCATAGTAGGTACTTTGTCCACTTTGGTTTGTTTTGACTGTAGAGCGGAAATGTGTCTGTAATTTATGTAGTTTTTTACTATTTTCGGGATAAAAATTACCTCTATACTTAACAAAATCGATTCAGTAAACGATTCTGACCAAACTACTTTAAATTATTTGCCTTCTTCCATTTACACATTGTAGATAGATATACATATACCCCATTCATTAGGGCATAGGTATATCTATCTACAATGTGTAAATGGAAGAAGGCAAATAATTTAAAGTAGTTTCCCTTGGCCCTGACATCAAGCAATGGAGAAAGTGAGAAACTTTAATTGGTTAAATACGAGGGTTTTTGCTATTAAGTATGTCTTTTTCATGTCCTTACCCTTCTTAGCGTTTTGTTTGTGTAGAGTAAAAAAATAATATTTATCTGATTCTATCAGAGCCGCTCCGCTACACTAGGTAATATGTGTCCTTTGAACCTGCGCTTTGTGCGTTTGTAAAACATTAGTTTCGTCGAACCATTTTCCACAAGAGCTAAGCCAAGCTACATTATAAATCAAACGATCCCATTGGTTAGCACACTTCTATCGATACGCAGCTTAGCTTATCTTTGGCGGAAAGCGTAACGTAGGTAAGCCGATCTATTCCGTAAAATATCAGCTTGAAAAGGTAAAATGAGTTTGAAGATTTTTTTTAATAGTGTCAATCCCAAGCACTAGAGGACTGACATCTACTTCAAGTTCACTTCACCCAAGTTCTCACGGTGAATTTTTTACAGAATCTACCGGCTGTTCTCGCAGAGCGTGAGAAGGAAACATACCTGAACATTTTGTAGCCCGTAGCGAGTCGGACAGGGTAGGTGTGGAGTAGCCTTTACCGATCCCACCAGACAGCTTGTCTGAACCTGTCGCGTCCAAAATTACAAAAAAATTACCAAACATTAAGGGATCTTACTAAAAATAAAAGGGTTTCTATTTGGGACTGAAAAATTATATGAAGCGTTGCCAACTGAGAAACGAAATATTACTAACTCGCAATTTTTTTTGTTTATCTATTTCAATTGTTTTTTTTTAATCCGTGCAGTCTTACTACTAACAAAATCATTACTAACTTAATAATTCTAAACGTTAGGAGATACATTAAAAAGGTAAACAACGGGGGTTTATTTATAAACGTAGATTAAAGTTAAGAGATGTTTAAACATCAAAATTTAAAGGTTAAACAGTTGCTAATCATTACTTAAATTTAAGCAGCGTCTATAAATAAAGTGGTTATTTGCAAAGTTGGGTAAAAACTAACGTTGACTTTTCGAAAAATTCAAACCGTTACAAACTTGAATAATTCAATAAAAACCAAACTCAAGTTTTGCAACGAACCTAATATATACAAAAAAATCACAGCTCCCACGCTAAAAGTCAAACGTATCAAATTGCCGAACACAATATGTTTTGAACAATTTATTTGTTGAAAATAACGCTGGGGTGAGGTCGCGTGGTCACGGCATATCCATAAATCCAACAAAAAAAAAATGGGGTGGTATCATCATTACTGGTATCTGTCGCACAATTAAGCTCACATTGTCTCGGCCATGGTTCCCATGAAATGGTAAGCAACATTGATGGGGCCATGAAAACTGCGGGTTACTGTTTTTGCTAATGGTAGGTAAAAGGAAATTTATTTTGTAAGACGATAAGTTGTAGTAATATATGTAGCGACCTTCTATTCCGCTACAGAACTAGCTAGATATATTCATAAATGTAGCTGACAGAAGCAAGGTAGTTTCGTATCCCAAAAACATTTGCGTGTACAATGTTGTGCAGTGGGCTGCATCAATTGGGTACCCCACTTGGATTAAAATTTTAATACAACTGGGATACCCAATTGATGTAGCCCACTGTACCTGACTAGATGGTTATTGAAGCCCTTTATTATTGGGGTAAAGTCAAATCCTTTTTTATCCTGTTTTAGTTTTACTTTCGCAACATTATAATTTAATTTAACCAAATTCACACATCACTTTTAAATAACACTTCAATAATACCCGCTCCGCTATGCTTCCCGCTTATTTAGAGCCCGCGGCGTGTTTACGCGATGCGCGGGCGCGCGTCTGTCATGCGCCATCTATTGTCAGGAGCGGCGAACTAAAAGCGATGTCACTCTCCGTAACGCGAGCCATTATCGCTGATTTATAATATTCGCGCGCGAATGGCCATTGATTGTGCAATAATTGTTTGTTTGGTACTACTTGGGATCACCCCATGGGACTGGGAATTTGGCTTATTGGCTTAATGTGAAGTGTTTGGGTAGCTCGAGAGGGTTATTGGCTTTACAGAATGATTATCCAATTTGAAACTGTGAATTAGAATTCTGATGTATCTATTAGGTATTTAGTCTTGTTCTAGTCTTTTGTGTACGTTTGTTTTGTACAGAAGTTTGACATGAGTTTGACAGTACCTACACCTGTCAAATTAGTATCTTGGAGTAAAAATCTAACTTTATTAGAAACAAGTAAGTTTTAATTGTGGCATAAGTACGGTTTAAGAGATGGAGGATGAAATGGTAATATTTACGTTCTCGTCATTTTGCTGTGTACACACGGCATCACATCAAGCTATACCACCACACCACCAGCTGTCACCAGCTGTCGATAACGCTGAGCAAGTGTCGCCCGCCGCCGCCGTCACCCGCACCGCAACACCGGCTGCGGTAACGTCACATGTAGGTACGTCGACCCCTCGTGTTTACGCTACTATTGTCGCCAGCGGCAAATCCTGATGCGTCGCAGCTTCAGCGAAGAACCGGAAAAGGGGATAAACTGAAAAAGGGTACTCAACCTGCCCTGACTGCGGTCCGTAGCTCCTTGCAAAGAACGGGCCTAGTTGATGAGAAGGGTTTCACGAAGGTAGATAAGAAGAAGAAGAAGCCCTGTTCTCGTAACTTGTGCGGTACCGCACCGAGTGGACCCAGCATGCTGCTGCGCCCTGCTGTACCTACGACACAGCTGTACATGTCACGTCTGCATCATTCCACGAAGATTGAGGAAGTCGTGCAGTACTTGAAAGTGAAGACCAACTGGACTCTGAGGGTCGAAAGGTTGGAATCGCGCCATGACATCAACTTTTAGCCATTCGTGGTACGAGTTCCAACCCAGCATCTACAGACCAGCTCGAAAGAGGACTTTTGGCCGAAAGGTGTCGTATATCGACTTTTCTGAGGACGGTTACGCAACGCCTCGCAGCGATACACGACGCCGACCACTTTACGTGTGTATAGTTTTAAGAAGGTTCTTAATATGTATTAGTTTATCATTTTTGTTTAAGGGCCTACGTTCCGTTTGGTAGCGTAACACGGTCACTTTATGAACCGTACTGCTCATTAACGGCTTGTCTTGAAGATTTGAAAAATATATGATTTTGCTATAGATTTATATAGATCATTTTGCCGGAAGTACTTTTTTTGTATGGTTAATACTTTTGCTGTAAAAAAATATTTTCGAAAAATATTTTTTTAGTTATTTGAAAAAAATAAATAAATTGAAAAATAGATAGTTAAAGGTACCACAGAATCGCCGAAGCACAATTCTAAATTAATCAAAGGAATATCCCCATTTTGAGATAAAGGCTCAGAGGTGCCCTGCGCGGGCGCGGGCGGCAGTCGTGCTTTAGCATACAAACAGGAGATGAGGATACTATGGGCCTTAAGATTATTTTGTGTATTTTATCTATGGACCTTAGTTGCCTGATAATAAAATGATGATTATTAATATTATACATATCCAGTATAAGCTGATCTCGCAATGTATAGGATTTCCGTACAGTGCGGGATCAGCGTAAACTGGAAATGTATAGCTTGATGTGTAGCCGTGTGTACCTACCTGGTGCCTACCTAATGAATGCATTCTTTGACAGAAAGAAAATAGGTTTATGGTAGGACTTTAGGACGGACGTGACGCATTCCAAACGTCTACAAAATTCCATAAGCAAAACCGTATTAATGTAACAAAATGAGAAAAATTATTTTAAAATCATATTGCTGTTAAATAAACCAAAACGCACACAAAAAATCAAAACCACCCTTATATCAGTTTCGTTTCAACAAACATCCATGAGTCAGATTATAATAATACAATAAAGTTTACTAATTAAAAGGCAAACCGTTTGGGGCCGAGGGACTATTAAACATAATAAAGCCGGTGCAGACAGCAGGGCGCCCCGTGATGAGTCACTTTTCACACTCATTACACCGTTCTACGATTCTCTACTTTGTAGATTATCTGTACTATGCTATTAAACTAAAGTGCCTGACTGCACGCTGTACGTGTATATTTTTGTTAGAGAATTTAAAGTAAAAAAAAAGGAATGAATTAAACTTATTGGGACCCGCTCAAGAAGATCACAAAAAAAAATTAAACACACAGTGAATGGTGGAGCAGCTATTTCAGTTTACCTATACTGAAAATACAGGATCTGACATAGAAAATATTTATTTTACGCACACTGAGGGCCTAATAAAGACAAGACGAAAATTAAAAATTCGAAAATGCCGTATGTGAAGTCCTCTTGAAAGTCGTTTTACAGACGCCAGCCACATCAAGCTACCCCAAACGGTCAAAATTTACCAATTAAATACGAACCTTATCCATATGTAATAACGATGAAAATGTATCAAAGAAATTTGACAGATTGGGGTAGCTTGATGTGTTTTGTAGAACTTAGAAACGCTTTGAAAGCGATTGTCGCTTGTCTAGGCCATCTGGGTCTTTAGCTGCAGTTCCTATTACCTTTATTTGACACATTCGGCAACAATTAATACTCGATTATGGCTCCTACAAATAGAACAATTTCTATGAAAACTTTATGGAAATTATTCTACCGTTGCAGCTGTTTGAAGAAGACTTAAAGCTTTTAGTTAGAGGATTTAGTCAGCGGGTCCTGGATGGGGTAAGCTACATACTGAAAGCAGTACTACCAGATACGATACCATATTTTGAGGAAGTCCCACTCTCTGGAGTCTTGACACCGGTATATAATCCTGAGAGTCAGGCCTCCAGATAGATGAGCTAAGCTAGATAACTACACAGCTTATCTCAGTCCAATACATTTTAGACTTTTCCATCACGTCTCCATTATTTTCACATTCTTTCTTTCTTTTCTTTTTTAAATTTTTGTCACTTGTGGGTATGTAATAGCAGCCGGACGGGTTCATCAATTAGGTTAAGTTACGCTTGCTGCGATTGGTCAGTGGATGGGTGACTTTGGACACCAAGACCTCCGTGCCTAGAAAAGCACGTTTAGCCTTTGGGCCTGGCTGTGATTCATGGAACTTTGACAGTCATTACGGGTAGTCAGAACACCGAAAATCTGACAACCATTCCTACCAAGGGGCAAGGGGTATTATATTACCTGGTAACTTAGTTGTGAAGGTCAGAGCAGTTACTCCATGTAAAACACTGGTATCCAGCTGCATCTGATGAGACTGGAAACCGACTCCAACATAGTTGGGATAAGGCTCGGTAGATGATGAGAATGTCTCTTTGCCCTCACGAACGCACTTTCCCATTTACAAAAGAGTTGTAATGCTCTGATTTCAACTATTCTGTGTTCATAATCTATATTCTCCTCACACCAACCGCCGTCGGTAATGAATATAAATCGAGAAACAACAACCCCAGCCCTTTGGCAATATACATTTAAAAAAATCAATAAACTCATATCAGAGCAGTTGGAGCATGATTTATTGATATATATTTTATCGCGATACGATCTAAAGTGTGGCCTCATAATTGATGACATTTGTACCGAACTGGGGGCCGATTCTACTAACAAATTTGTTAAAAAAACGCAATAGAACCGCAACCGAATCACCACTTTTAAGCGTTTTCGCATTCTACTAAAATGAACAACGGTCCAGCTGCGACACAGCTGCGGTTACGTTTTAGTTACGCCAACGATCGATTGAAACAATGTCAAAACCTATTCTACTAACAAAATCGAACATGAGCGTGACGTTTACTATAGGACAAAGTTAATGATAAAATTATGATCATTAGGTCTTTTAATTATAGAAAATACTTTTAGTGCCACATATTCGTGTTTAGTAACATTTTTAGATTCAACTTTTTTCTTTGTGGTATATAAAACATATTATTTTGGCATGTTGGTAACGCGGGTTACCCGCTGTGTTCCCGCTACAGTTCAGTTGCAATTCGTTTTAAGTTTAGTTTCCATTTTGCTTATAAAATAGTAGAATGACTTTTTATGTAACTATCGAACGGCGATCGAAATCGAACTGTTGTGGAAACACAATTTAACGTGTAACGTTGCAAATTAGTAGAATCGGCCCCCTGATCCCGGGCCACGATAGCCATGTAAAATACTAGCAACTGGTATTTGGGGCGTTCTGCAATCATTTTCGTGTTAACAACTCTTTATGTGATCGTTCGAGGGTTCCTTTTAATACGTTTCTCTTAATGACTAAGATTAAGCGATGGTGGCGCGTGGATTTTTGCACTTATTTGAATATTATGTAAATACTCGGTCATTGCTTTGTATTTTTGGCTCGGTTCGTGTGTTTATCGCAGCCGACGGGTAATGGATGTTGCTGCAAGCCGTTTAACACGGCAACTTTGCCTTGGATGTGATCAAAAAGTAATTTGTTTTGTAAATGCTAACGAGACTCTTTGTTTTGAATTTGGGTCTTAATACTGTTTTGAGCTGCTATTTAGTACTTAATTTCAGTTATTGTGACAAATAAATTTGATAGTAGGTAACTTTATGACTGTCTGGCGGTCTTAAATGTTTATTTTCATTATGCCTACCCAAATGTCCTGTAGTTCTGATAGCGTCTTGTGATGAGCGGTTGAGCTCCCTAAAATAGGGTTGAGCTACACGGTGACTGATACACACATGTCGTCAGTTAGAACAGGTCAGCCCCAAAGCTTCAATGGCTCTTTCTAAGTCTAAAAAAGTTTTAGACTTTGTCTGAGTTTGTTTCGGCATTTCTTATCAGGGATCAGTCAGCTAGGAAATGCCGGCGCTATCTAGTTTTTTTTTTAATATTGACAACAAAATATTGACGTGTAAAAGTGTTTTAAAAGATCTACTTACATAAATAAATATTCATTTGATTTCATAATTTCGTAGCGTTTCTACTGCATTGTTGACTCGCAAGAGTCAACAAACATCCATCAATCATTTTCAAACATGATTGAGATAAACATAAAAGTTAAGTTATTGAAATAACTTCACAATAAGTTTTATGGATTTTTTATGCAACATTAAAAATAAAATACATTGACCTAAAGACATCCACAGCATCGTCTATTATTTAAAGCTCTCACAGGTGAAGTCAGCTTGAGGTGAGCTGTCATTCCAGTAGTGACGCTAGGGATTGTCACGATTGACAGCTGACTTTGACAAAAAAAAATACAGTGACATTTTTAAAGAATAGATTGGATAAGTCATATTTCTAAAATAGCCAAACAGACACATTCATAAACACTAAATCAATCTTTAACAATTCGTACGACATCAAAATTAAAAAGTCCTACGAAAAATACCTCCCGAAATGCAAGAGTTTCCATCTAGTTAACGAAAGCGGAAAGGCCCGATCTCCTCTCGGCAGCGCGCAGCCAAGACAATGGCCGCTCGCTTCGAATTTTCATTTTTTTATGAATTGCGCTACTTTTTTTAATGGCAAAAACTTTTATTGTCTTTTTCGAGAGCAGCTCCTTTGTTACTGTGCTATTGTGGCGACCTCTGGCGGGTACAAAGGACTTTTGTAACAATTGGAATATGTTTGTCCTCTGCATGGTCTTGTAATGTTTCATTCAACATTTTAAAATTATTACGTTTATTCTAGACGTTCGTGTTTATATCAACGCTCCTATATTTTCATTGTTTTTTTTTTTTTCAGAACAAAACGTAATACAAAAAACAAAATTGCCAGCCTGCACTACGTAACGTTGACCTTTGCAGATAACCTATAAAATACTGTCACAGACGCTATATATGTAGTTGTGGTACTGATTACTAAGTTGATAAGTAGATAATTTAATCATTGTTAAGTAGTAGGTACATTAGAAATTTAAAACAGAGAATATTATGCATGTCTACAAAATTTCAATTTTTAAGTAAGCAATTAATTACTGCGTTGTTACCAAACTCATCCAGCAAACGTAAATCGATAGAAAATATAGTGTAGTGCGAATGTACAAATTTACCTACATCGTTCCTTTGACTTACGTAGTCAAACTGAGTCTAGAATTTAACACCGACAAAACTGTACGTACCATAGTATACGTAAGTACCTACTGGTTTCAATAAGGTAGTTACAAGTAATATAAATTACTTCGAAACATGGCAATTTTTTCTTTAGGTACCTACTAACGAATAAAAATAACAAACTATTTAGGTTTATTAACTTCGATCGCGCCAGAAATTCTTATAATAAAGACAATGCACGAAAAATGCAACAGAATTTATTATTATTCTACCCTCGTTAAGAGAAAAAAAAGCGTCGGCTACATCCACAATAATGAACAGTGGGATAATAAAAATTTATTTTCGCCACTATTTACCGCGCGCGATGATCGCGGGGCGTTAGGGGCGGGTGCGTCTCTATAGCAACCATGGGGATGAAATCCCGTACGCCCCTCTCCCTTGATTGTTATCTGAAGATGCCTCCCCACCAAGCCTCTTCTACCTACATCAAAGTAATCTAAAAGGGTTTAGTTTACACGCGAAATGTGATCGTGCTTTGTTATCTTAAGGGCGAGTTTACCCTGTCAACGCGACCAATCGATATTCAGCCGTGGCTGTCTACCAGAGCGTTATCGTCGCGAGGTTAAGGCATATGACAATAGACCTTAAATTCTGATATGAATGTAAAATGGTTGGTGTAAAAGTTTATGTTTTGGTGTTGAATTTTATCATCTTGACGTAGTGCAGTTTATTATATTTGGTTGATAATGTTGACGTTAACCGATTGCGGCGAAACGAAGGGCTTCTGTATTTTCACTTGGGTAGGTATATGCACCCATATAGAATCTGTTTGTTAGTTTCTACAATGATACTAAACTTTTTAATTGCTGGTATGGACATAATGGTGTAGAAATATTATTAATCCCGTTAGCGCGTCGAGACACTTTGTATGTAAAAGGAAACAACAGAAATTACTTACCAATAGTTTTACTTTTATCCATCGCCCCAAGCATTGTGTCGTCGTTCCTCGCCGTCCTTCCAAATCCTAGCGTGGGACTGGTGGCATCCTGTCCCAGCTGCCCTCCATAGAAATCACCGAACGCCGTAGCAGTCCCCAAGAGACCTGACCTGTCCTGTAAGGCCGCTTTGGCCTTCTCTACACTTTGCTTCAGTTGCTCGAAAGTGGACTGGTGGAGTCGGTATGGAGGCCATTCTGCTGCAGGCCATGGTTCCTCTTTTAATGCGCTTCTCTTTAATTCTAAGGCTCCTGCGTAGGAGCAGCTGCTTTCGTACATTGCAGCTTTGAGGCCAGCGCGGAGTGCAGACGCACACTTTAAACTGCGAAGATCAACCCTGGGGACAAAGAAACTTCGATGTAGAAGGTTTTGGGGTTGTATTCTGAATACGAGGAACATCAAAATATGTAACATTGAGCATTGAAATTATGGCTGTGAGACAAGTGTTGGTGTAAAAACGCCCTTTACGTCGGCGGTTGCACGCATAGGTACTGTTACTCACACAAATCGTTGTTCTTTTGGGTGCATGCAACGGTACAGAACTAGTGCTCGACTAGTAGTTTTAGCACTAGTATTTAAAGTTTTAACATTAAAACATGTTAACCTTCGTTGTTATCATTCGAACTTTGACCTTCAATATGTAACTATCACTCTGTCCGCGTGTAATTTATAACTTATATTACTCCAAAATAATGTAGCTTTACATTATAGTTGAAACAATTTGACCCTCCTTGCCGCGAGTACGTAAAGTTTTTATATAAAACCGTCCTTTTCCTGTTTAATATAATAACTTGACATTGATCTGGAAGTATAATTAAAATAAATAAATAATCGTTTAATACTTTTGCGCCTTAGGTACATAAGAACAGCTGGATACACAGATCCATGACCTCGCATTCCGGGAGTGACACATGCTTACGTCACGTCAAGAAAACATGAAATTATGGAAGCATTATTTATCAATCAAAATTCTGTTTTGGGTTTATCCATTACAAACAATCAAATCTTTCCTCTTTATAATATTATTATTAATGTGAAGACCAGAAGGCTCGAAGGACCGTACCTGGTTCATCATCATCATCATCATCATCATCATCATCATCATCATCATCATAACAGCCGAAAGACGTCCTCTGCTGGACATAGGCCTCCCCCAAGCTCCGCCACTTACCTGGTTCAGTAACAAGAAAATAATGACATGTGGGATACAGGTGAATCCCGGTTTTGTTAAGCGCCTTTCTGCACCCGTTCTAAAAATAACTTAGCATTAGGGATGTAATCAGTGAGAAGCCAAGCAGAGGTGTAATATGTGTCCAGTCGAAACACGATTTACAGCCGAAACCGAACATTTAGCTCCTCTTTTAGTATCGGCCTAAACTTATGAAGTTCAGGTAAAAGTTAGTTAATTAAATGACATTATTTTCTAAGACCCGTCGTTTTTCGTAGACCACTTACAAATTATTTGATTAAAGACTGATTTGCAACTGTCAGATTTATTTAATCCACAGAAAAAAACATAGTTTTGCCACTGCAAAGTTGCAAGTGCACTCCTGGTGTAGCTCTATCTCTGAATCTCCTCCAAAAGACAATATGCATAATTCAACCAATTAACGATAATCGTTTCAAAAGTTGTGTTTACATTTGCTTTGTACAACATTAACAGAAATATAATACCTATTTGTCTCAGCAACATTATGTTTTACCAAGCCAAGGCAATCGATGTTTTTCCAATTGTGCTGATCTTTTTGAAGATCTTATTTATATCTGGGCTACTAGTAATTGGGTTTATCTTCGTTAAAATTTTGGCTGATATTTTTTAGACTAAATTGGGTTATAAATATGGGAGCAATTACACGGTACGAGAAAAAATAAATTACTTGTTTATTAGACACACTCACACGTTCACATCGGGAAATTCCACGTGAATGTCCAACCGTAAAATGATAAGGAATAAACAACCAGAAGTGACTTGTTATGGTCATATAGGAAGCTCGAGCAATGTAGTGATTGTTTAATCTGGCCATCTATTTAAATAGAGTGATTAAATAATGACTGCATGATTGATGGCTTAACATGCAGCTAAGGGACCTTGCACACGGAAGGCCAAGTGCACGATCACTTTGCATACAGTTCATGGAACATAATATAAAACATTATGTGATTTTTTAAAGATTAATTATCATGAATGAGGGACTCGTGGCTAAGTAATCATAGCCTCACAAGTTGATCCATTAGGCTAAGCTACGCTTTCCGGGGTTGGTGTGTGGATGGGTGACCATGTTTACCTACCATGCCTCTGAAAGCACGTTAACCCGTTGGTCCCGGCTGTCATTCGTGGATCTTTGACCCCGAAAGCGAAACCCGAAAGTCTGACAACCAGTCTTACCAATAGGTATCGTCAATACGATCTGACTTCCAAAATCCAATGACTCGGCAATCCCAGTCATTGGATTTTGGAAGTCAGATAGGCAGTCGATTAATGTTATATACTGGTATTTAGCTGCATCTGGTTAGACCCAACATAGCTGGTTAAAGGCTAGGCTGATTGAAATTGACATGAACAAACAAAACAGAAATAGTCATCGTAACCGAAATCGGCATGGGAAGTACTTAGCGTCACATCACCTTCCATGCCGTTTTCGGCTACGATGACTCCTTTTTTGTTTCAGTTTTGACGTAAGTTGTCAAAGCCAGCAGTATGATGGTCTATACACGTCATGGCTTTTTAAGAAGCGCTAAGATTTTGATTATTCTATGTTAAGGTAGCCCATGCAATCAAAGTTTTTAAGTTTTTTGGCATTTGCAGACTAGTATCAAGTTGTATGTTGAATTTTCCGCGACCGTTACAAAAATGGAAATCACAGAAAAATCAATAATTAAACTCATGAATACAACCCTCAAGTTCATATTGAAATATTTTTCATGAAATATGACAACATATTTCATGAAAAAAAGGGTATCAATAATAATTGACACTATTTTTTTTTGTATACAGGAGTTGGAAACCAGCGCTTAGAAATCCCCTAGAGCGTTATCTCCTAGCATAACGCTGACGCTTAAACTTTTTGCTTCTGGTATTATAGTTTTGTGTATAATATGTGTAGGTACTTACTACTACTAGCTGTAATATTAGAGACAGTAAACTTTATTCTATTCTATTGTCTGACCTGCAAATTCCAAAAACACGTAAGAAAATTTGTATTTATCGGACTACCCCATAATGACTACTGTTTTGAAACCATTACGAGAATGGTATCACTATGTTTACTACTTGATATTTTGATGTTTACCAAAAACGCCCAATGGCTGGCTGCAGCAAAGAGTCAATGTCAAGACCATGCTTATTCTATTTCCGAAGAAATGGCCAGGGTTCTGGTCACGCAAAGAGCTTTCAGCAGCTGCAGCAAACTAAATTTGCACGACATAAACTTATCGTTATAGCAATTATGCTATGCCTGTAAGTTTAGCTGATTAAGGCTTATAATGTTCCCACTGCTGGGATACAGGCATCCTCTCTGTGACAGGGAGTGAGCCGTTATCCACCATGCGGGCCAAGTGCGGGTTGGTAGATGACACATGTCGTCGAATTTTTGGTTCTAGGACATGCCGGTTTCCTCTCGATGTTTTCCTTCACCGTTTTGAGAGCAGTGGTGATGAAATAATTTACAGAAAGTAAAGCGTCCGTTACCACTGAGCTATAGTTGTTCTGCACTTTCTTACAAGTAAAGACCGAAGAAAAGTTGCCTGTGCTACTGAAAAACTTTACCATGAGATACACCATCGACACTCTTTGTACGATATTTGAAATACTAGATGAGCCACAAGAGTTTCCTTAAGTCTACCAATGCAGTAAATGGTGGCAGGTCTAGTACGGCACATACAAACAGTGGCTTCTTCACATCTTGACTGTTGAGCCTGCAGAAGAGCTTTACGATGACGGCAATGCCTCACCATCTCACCAGCACTCGAATTGCGTGACACGATTAATCACAATTTGAATAATTTATAAGGATATTGCTAATCCGTTGCTTCATAATTATGTTCGAAAAATTTGTCTGTTCAACAACGTAAATAACGCAATGAATGTTGTTGAACTGTCAAAATGAAAGCCAATTCTACTGGTACCTAGTATATTACGCAATTACCCGTATACACATTTTGCAATTCATCATCTTTTATAGGACCTTATAGGTACGAAGACACTGCTAATACTGTTGATATGGCTCAGTTCTGGTCGAAGCTTATCTAATTTATTATTATTGAATTTAATAACCCAGTGTGATTGTGGTGCCTTTTTTTAGAACATGACCCCGTTAATAGAGTTTTCAAAGTCCATAAACCTGCACTATTTAGGGTCTTATATACGCGACTGATGCGTGACCACATATTGGACACAACTAATCTAAAAAAGTTCAGTCACCAAATCAAAAAGAAGAAGAAGAATCTGAACTTAACCTCAAAGAAGGCTTTTTTGACATTTGGTCATGATTTTAACTGGCATACAGGAAATTAACTTTATAGCACTTTGTGCCCTAAACCCGCACTTATATCACGCTTTTCTGTGACTTAAGTAGTCGTGTTTTACACAGAAAAGCACTCATGCTTTTCCGAGCTTTCCGCGTGGGACCTATACCCGTTCTTAACTCATTAAGAACGGGTATAGGTCCCACGCGTTATAAAATAGTATACGATAGGTGTGACTTAAGTAGTCCACAATAGCACGCGGTTAACACCCTCGCCACGCTCGGGCGCTACTTTGATGCCGTACAATAATGTATCGTAATGTACCTGCAAGTACTTTTTGAAAGAAGAATTATATTCAAAGAATCAAGTCTAATCATTATTGCGAGACACAGTACATTTAAATATATTGCAAGATGTTGAGTGAATCCGCAGTTCCAATAGTTCCAATCACAAGTTTAGACAAATTCTAGTTCACGTCGTTTGTTGCTAACTGCACGGTTTGTTGCTAACTGCACGGTTTCGTCTCGCTCTCACTGCTCTCACCTCATATCAGATATTCGTTTCCTTTTCGGTCGCTTTTTGTCTTTCCTGTCTTTTTCCGTTGTGATAGCTGTCTTGTGGTATCACATGTCAGTGATACCACTCGCGTCTAACAAACTCAGTCTACAGACTACCACTTTTCTTAAAAACGGATGATACTATTTTCTATCACTGTCCCACAAAGCGAATGATCTCATGTACGGACATTTTTGAAAAAGTAAAATATTGACCACTGTCCATCAAATCGCAAAGCTCACAACAAAAAAAAATCATAAACACAATTATTTAAAAAACTTTCCAACTAAGGTTTTTGTCTAAATCAGTTCACCAATCGTTTCGTAGATTCACGTTTTAAGATCTCAGTCAACACATCGATATCTCGATTTCGATTCATCGATACCGCGGTGAGAGTGACAGAACGGTCGGTCGCGAACTGTTCGTTGCCTGCGCACTCCGCTGATGCCAATTGAATGCATCCGGCTTCAAGGAAATATGTCCTACAATCAATTTAAATGTACCACTCGATTTGACCACGGTCGTGAAATTACGGCGTAAACGCGTTTTAGTTAGTCGTTATAATTCATTTAAATATCCAGTGGTTTTTATTTCGAATTTCCATTAAAAAACCACAGTAATGGTGAAATTAAGCTACCATTGTTTTGCTTTGCTAACTTTACAAAGCCAGTGCTTGTTATTCCACCAGCACCCGGACCTTTGAATATAACAAAGCAATGTTGTTTGGATGAAAACATAATATATCTCTACCTGGTATAAACCAGCCTAGTATAAACTCAAAAAGAACATCATCTAAATCTAATAGTACGTCCGCACTACCGCCTAGCCCCACCAACCGTCAAATGAACATACACAATTGACGCGCGCATGTGGGCGCGAGGACCGGCGCGCGCGCCACTTAGCTGCAGGAAGTCTATACATTACCTTATTATATCCCGTAAAAGTGTCATCCGCTTGTCGGCCAAACAGGTGGCGGCCTTCATAAGAGACAATTGATCTATTTAAAATACACGAGTATTTTAGTTAAAAATAATCGTTTTGGTCCTAAAATATGACAATCAAGCAAATATCTAACACACCTATATTATGTTTCTTTGAGAGGAAATAGGTCATAATCTAAAACGCGAGGCGGGTCCAATGCGGGTTTAATTTTACTTGTCTTCGATATCTTTATTCTAGGTCATACCGGTTTCCTCACGATGTTTTCCTTCGCCATCAGTGGTAATAAAATAAATTACATACAATTTATGTGATGTCTGGGTTCGAACCCACGACCTAGGACACGTAAATAGGAGTAGTTACCACCAGGCCAGCACCACTTTAAAAAAAAAAAATATATTGTGGTACCAAAGTCATGGTCAAAATCTTAAGCCAAGTTAGTTTATTTCATGTAAAAAATACTCGGCTCGATTGTAGAAATGGCCGCTACAGAAACAATTAGACCAGTTGGGTATCATCGACCCATCCCAAACACAGTGCCCGTATGGCTCTAATCATAGAATCTGACTCACCTCCTCTCCTGCCCAAAATCAAAATCAAAATATTTTATTTCACGTCAATAAGTACCAGGTACTTAGAGGAATGAAAATACAGAATAGAAAAACGTCTACAAATCTAGTCTCTAAGGCCTACAACGTTCTCTCATTCACAATATGTAAAAGAGTCTACCTATATAAAATGAATCTATTTGAACCAAGTGACATGATTTCGATGACAATCACTGAAAATAAATAGTAGGTAGTAAAATTGATGTATAATGTCAAATAATGACGAGAATATGTCAGACATTGTAAAAAAAAAAAAAATAATAAAAAGAATAAAAATTAACATTGCAATTTGGGAGCAGTTAATAGACTTTCACACGGTTTTGCTGTTAATGAGGTACCAGGGAAGCCACATGTGCAGAAGGAATTAATGCCAAACTTCACTGTCTTCAACGTAGTCTTTTATCTTATAATATGCTTTTTTGATAAGGACACGTTTGATGTGAGTTTTAAACTTTCCATCGCTAAGTTCTGTAACCGACTTTGGCAACTTGTTATAGAAGCGGATACTGTTTATTAGAAATGACTTGCTAGTTTTAGTTAATCTAAATTTTGGAATCACAATTTCATCTTTACTACGTGTATTTAGATTATGGAAATCGCATCTTTTTTTGAAAAGACCTAAGTTTTTGCGAACATACAAGATATTTTCTAGAATATAAAGAGAAGGCAGAGTAAGTATATCAATTTCGTTGAATTTGTTTCTAAGAGACTCGCGAGGCCCCATTTTATAGATTGCGCTGATTGCCCTCTTTTGTAAAATAAAAATTGAATCTACGTCCGCTGCCGATCCCCACAGCAGAACGCCATAAGACATAATACTGTGAAAATAAGCAAAGTATACTAACCTAGCTGTGGCTACATCAGTCAACTGCCTTATTTTTCTTACTGCGTAAGCAGCTGAGCTTAATCTGCTTGAAAGCGCTCTAATGTGGGCACCCCATTGAATAGAATAGAATAGAATAGAAAACATTTATTCGACACAGACACAACACAGCAGCAACAAACATATATAAAAAGAAAGAGAACAACAAACATAACAATAAAATTGCAGTAAAAATTGTGCTGAGCGTGCCCATACCGAAAGGGTTACCATCTCAGCATTTGCTGGGCGTTAGACACCCAGCGCTGGTTTTCAGTTGGCACCCCGCAGTGACACACGGACGCAGGCAAATAAAATAGATACATACTTGAATATTAGTAATAAAAATGTTTATGAATACGTAAATAAATAATGTAAAAGATTTTTTTAACATGCCTTACATGCATGCCTTTTTTTGCATGCATTTTTTTTTTTTTTTTTACATTGCAATTTTGAATCTAAAGTAATTCCCAAGAATACAGTTTCCGAAATAGCATCTAGTTTCTTGCCATCAAGTTTTAAATTTAGACCCACTTGGGGTACATTTGGTAGCGAGAACTTAAGACATTTCGTTTTGTTCGCATTGAGTAAAAGATTATTAGCAGCAAACCATTTCGATAGAACAGCTAGGCTTTCGTTGACATGTAAGACATCCGTATCTTTTCTATCTATTCTAAAAATAAGAGAAGTGTCATCAGCGAATAAAATTATATCCGAGAAGTTAGCCATCAGATAGGGAAGGTCATTAATATAAACTAGAAATAAAAAAGGACCAAGAATTGAACCCATTAAACACACCTGCGCCTTCCAGGATCTAAACGAAGCAAATCACGGACATGTCCAGGTATCCGTCACTAAACGGATACAGGTCAGAGACCATGTAATCGACACAAAAAAGAGAAGACTACAATACTGTCAACTCGGTCAGCATCAGTTGGTAATCGTCATCATCCTGTGGCTGGTGTGGACCAGGGGGCCAAGTCTACTATTTTTAATGACTGATCATTTTGACAAAGATATCAATTCAACGCCATTACCATTGTGCTATTTCATAATCTCCGGGATTCATAATGACGTGTCAGTGGTAAAAAGAAATGTTATAATAATAGAAGATTACGACTTGTCATTATGTACGAGATTACCAAGCAAGAACAGTTTTTCCAATGTATTGTCAGTGGCACGCCATTGGACAATCATTATGACGCGTTTCAATTAGTAGATTAACGAGACTGCCAAAATCTACAATTACGGTATCAATGACCGGCCATACTGACACAATTGCGTTGGTACAGTCGGGCCACATATACATTTTAATAAAAAAATTAGGCACTTGAGGTTTAGAAATAGTCTTTTAATTCTGTTTTGGTCGTTTCTTTCGACGTAAACCTTTTAGATGTAAAAGGTTTGTTTTGCTAATTTAGGCACTAGAGGTTTTTACCCGACTGCGCTAGAAGAAGGGTTATGTTTTTCAAGTGTATCTATGTATTTATGGTGGATTACTTTGCCGCGCTTGGTACGTAAACCTTTCAGATCACTCTAAAAGATTTACGTCGAAAGAAACGTCCAAAACGGAATCAAAAAACTATGTCTCCATATTTGTGTTAGCAGACAGGATTAGATTAGTGCAACAATGTAGGGCGAGGATTGAAATAGCCTCTTGACCAAAGAGCCTTGGAACACATCTTTCATAACTGGCGACACGCATATGTCAGTTATCATCTAGCAATACTTGATTCTGCGCGCGAAATCTTTCACGTCACTCAAACCAAAGTTGAACATGTACGAAGTAGGGTTTTACACCCATTTAAAAAAAGTGTATTATTTAGATTCTAAAATGCTAATAAACCACAATTTTAATTTTTTTATTGAATGGTGCCATAAAAATGCATTTACATTTTATATTTTCCTACTTCGCGCGTAATTTGACGAAAACGCTAGACGCAGTGGACGCCATATTGCTCTGTGGGTATGACGTCAGTTGTCTGTGTAAACAAATGCATTGATATTTTGTATGATGATTGTTTATAATAAAAAAATGAGTTATTATTCTACTTATTGTTGTTTCGCTGTCCCTGAATGTAAGATATAAGAATACTTTGGTTACGAAAATAATAACGGTACAAAATTTTTCAGTTGATTAGTTAAAACAGCGGTATGACGTAATAATAACATGGCAGCTACTATTTCATGGTGTTCAAAAACACATAAAAAAACTGAAATCTTTGAATTGTTTTTTTTTGGTTATTTCGTGTACTAAAACCAACATTTTGCGATTGGTTTTTGCCTAAACTATCTCAATCATATATTTTTAGATTTTTCTCATAATAATATATAGTATTGACTCATTTTGTACAGTTTTCTATTGATGGTTTGTGCTTTGTTATTGCTTAAAATAATTTGGACAAAATTGTTTGGGATTTGGGCGTTTTTAACGACAAATTACTTATAATCACCAATAGTTTTCCGAAATATGACGTCTTATAATATCTTCATTAGGTATATCAAAATAAATAATATTTTAGACAGCTTAGATACATGGATAACTTTGTTTCAACGTTGTTTCATAGAAAACTGCAATACCTACGCGGTCATTTTTTTTTAATAACCTAGTAGAAAGTTCTACGCAGTCAGGTTTATAATCATGTACTGAAGCCATAGTAACAGTTTGAGCATTTATACTATTAACCACGAGTTTTATTGGCATACGTTACTAAAATAGCAGACACAGTGAGTTTCCCCTAACCCTGCAGGACCAACGGCTACTTATCACGGGCCTAATCGACCGAAAAATCGGGCCAAACTTCGCATTCAATACAGCACATAGTGCCTCATCTATTTTTGTAGGCATTCGAACTAAAACACGTCATCCCTCTCTATATCTGTTTTCACTGGAAAACAAGTAGTGTATTGATTTTCAAAGGGCTGTGCCGTTGCTGAATGTTATGGCTATGACAACATAGGTGAACCTCTGTATGTCAATTCGAACACAGAACAATGGGACGAGTAGGTTTCAGACAAATTTTTATAGTGGTCCTGAATGGTCAGCTGTTTATTATTCAGTTAGAATGTACGATCTACGATATTTACGAGCAACTTTTTCCTATCCATGTAGAGGATGAAAATTATCTCACGGAATCGTACTACTGGAATAAAAGTACGACGTTCGAAGACAATGCTTATGCAGTCCTTAATTTTCTCTATCGACTATTATGGTGAATTGTACTATTATGACTTGAATGCAGATCTCCTCCACTAACTTATCCATCTGCTCAATAACTGCAGTCGATTAGTTTTCAACTGTTTTTATTATATCTCGAGGGTTTTGAAACTGCGTAAATATGATGATGTCTATAAGCATCGATCGCTTCTAAAGTGGATCGATTCATACGCCAGCGCAGAGAACAAAGAGCGCTGATCACCTGGTTTTCATTTCTTGATTCTCCTTGTTGGGGTGTTTCTCTCTCTTTCAGTAAATTTGGGCCAACAGAATAGAAATCTACGCGCATCGTGCAATCGTCTTCTTCAATGTACCTATAACCGCAAAGACTTCACTCACTCTTCCTCCTTTGTTCAGTCTTAAAATATCCTATGGCATTTAGACTGCCTTTGAATATATGTCCAAACATTGCCATCACATTGTCAGGACATTGCCATTCAACGTGGCAACGCTGCCAGCTTTTTGGGCACTTTTCATACTGACAGCGATGCGGTCTAATTCTTTGATGCCCAGTGAGCTCTTCCCTTTTTACTTTATATACTTGTACATAATTTATTTATTTTAGTTTCTATATTGTTTAAAATGGTTAAATAAAATGCTAACTACCCAGGACACGGTCTGCCTCATCCAAATCCTTTCTGCCATGAAAATGACTGACGTGAAAATGTATCAGAGGTACTTTCGCATTTATGATGTTAATATAGATTCGTACGCTCCAGCGTGTAAATACGATGGAAGGCGTCAGGGCCAGCAGTCATAAATAACAACGCGTCGTCATACACTACAATTCATACACGTGGAATTAATTTTCCAACACGCAACAGGAATGCTCGTGAAAAACGTGTTTGTTAGATTGGGACAGACTCGCGAGTACTGCACATCTGCAGAGCATTCGAATGAAAGGGTGTCTGTCTAGGCCTAAGTTTCAAAAAAATGTTTATGCTTTTGTCATGCGGCGACAGGTCGACCGTCGGGTGACTAAAATCGACCGTGAAGATACTCAGTTGGAGGCAATCGCCCGCCGCATGAAAGTCAACATTTTGAAGCAAAATGAACCAGCCATCTGCAATTTTCATCGACCTAGTATAAATCTCATTTAAGTGAAGAGGGCTATCAATAGTTTCAATCCCTAGTATCTGGTGGAATGACAACATACATAGTATCTCTATGTAGTATGTGATGGCAACTCACTTCAAGATAATTTAACCTAAGTCTTCACGGTGGGATTTTTACAGATTAGAGCGACAGGCGGCAGGTATGTACTACATGGGTAGTGTAACTTGATCGGGCATACAGTCCCAAGGACCTCCAGACTGGGACAGGATCTCAGTTGCCTCAGGTTGGAGTACCTCAAGGTTGGGCTCCCTTAGACAAGAACATTGCGTGGTGCCCAAAGTCATTGGGTCCTCTCTAGCTGTATCATCATTACACATTTCCAATAACTGGTTTGCAGCAAAGATGTGTTCCTTAATATGTTTTCGAGTTCTCACATACTTAATATGAAGTAAATGTAGTTACTTCAAGTTCCTCAGTTCCAGACTAATTATTGAGTATAAATTTAGTAAATGTTTTTACTTTGGTAAAACTTCACGATTGCGAATCCAATGAAATCCATACAAACCTTTGCAAGGTTACCTTTTAGGGTGCTCCTTAGTTGGTAACACTTGAAATGAGATGAACTTAACATCATAAACAAACCTAATCTTGCTCACCCCACACGTAGTACAGTCAGGAGCAATAATTAATTCCCATGTGATTTATGCGAATATTATGCGAGCACATACATGTACAGTCGGCCCCAACTCCGAGTGTCTACCGCGCGTTAGATTTATGCATCTATGTTAATACATGCTGAAGTAACAAGGAATATATTTGCGTTTATAAATAAAAACGGTACAACGTTATCTTTGCTGAGTGGATTTTAAAATTCTTCGTTTTCAGGTGCATTTTTATTTTTGTGATTTATTTACGTACTTGCTTATTAGTGTTGTAAGTTGTTTTTCTGTGGCATAATGTAGATAACTTTATGTTTTATGCAGAGTGTAGATAAAAAAATAAAAATATTATGGTTATCTGTTTCAAAAACGCCTGACCCTCCGTCTCGGAAAGCACGTTAAGCCGTAGGTCCCGGCTGTCATTCGTAGATCTTTGACAGTCGTTACGGGTCGTCAGAAGCCCGAAAGTCTGACAACCAGTATTACCAAGGGGTATCGTATTACCCAGTAACTGGGTTGTGGAGGTCGGATAGGCAGGCATGTAAAATACTGGTATTCAGCTGCACCCAGGTGGACTGGCAGCTGACTTCAACATAGTAGGGATAACGCTAGGCAGATGATGATGGGCTTAGAAAATGCAATGATAGCCGTATATTTTTACTATACCTGCCTTAAAAAGGAGTGTCCAAGCTCTTACTGTGACTCATAATGTAGGTACACATAGCCAATAAATACATCTATATCCAAAATTGTTTTGCCCCTTTGTTGCTTGTTATTCCGTTTTGCAGGCTTAGCACGAGCACAGATTTGTCAACGGAAGAATACACATGACTATTAACAACTAAATTATGTACAATAGGAGAAGATAGCTATGTTCTATCATGATTTTGTAGATAACCGTATATACTTTGTAGCCGTCGAGTAGAAAGTTTGTTGTCTGTGTGATTTTGACAGTTTGGGAAGAAATATTCTTCTGAAATAGTCTAAATTTATAAGGACCTAGGTAAAGATCGTTGGAAACGAAAGACAACATGATAGATTGTAGAAGGATATCTACCAATCTTCAGGTAACTTTTATCTGAAGAATAAATATGGCGGTACGATATAAGTTACATAATCAGCTTATAATGGTCCCACTGCTGGGACACAGACCTCTCCGTGAGAGGGAGTGGGCCGTAATCCACACCACGCGGGCCCAGTGTGGGTCGGTAGATGTCACATGTCTTCGAATTTTTAATTCTACGACATGTCGGTTTCCTCACGATGTTTTCCTTCACCCTTTTGAAAGCAGTGGTGATGAAATAATTTACACAAAGTAAAGCGCCTGCTTGGGTTCGAACCCGCGACCTACAACTCGTAAGTCGGGGCCGGTACCACTGGGCCACCATTGCACACGATATAAGTTATCTGACTATTTAAAAAATATTGTCTGGTAATCAAACGTTTTAGAACGCGTATACATTAAAAGTAATCAGTCGCGAGAACTCCTAAAGCTAGCAGAAGGAAAAATAGCCTTTATAGCTATCAGACCAAGTTATAGTGTTTAATCCTTCAAAAACGATAACATTTTAGCATCACAAACAACAGACAGACTTGCCGAGCAGTGATTACGAGTTGTAGGCCGTAAGTTCGAACCCAGACAGGCGATTTACTTCGCGTGAATTATTTTACGACCACTGCTGTCAAAACAGTGAAGAAAAACATCGTGAAGAAACCGGTACACTCTAGGACCAAAAATTCGAAGACATATGACAAGTAGGTACCTAAGGCCTGTGTCCCAGCAGTGGGAACATTATATTGATTGTGCTAAACGACAGACGTCATTACCTTACCCCGTCGTTTGGAGGTATGAGGAACATGTATTTCCCATAGTATTTTGACCATTGTAGTTTAAATCGAAGCCATAAATAAAAGCTAAGTTAAAATTGCCAAGTTACTGTTGTATCCCGACTCAAGCAAATTATTCATGAGTCAATTTAAAAATGAATAACTACCTATGTAAGCACTCAATTTTTACGAGATTCCTGTAACTTGTTAAACATTTTTCACAACTCCGACTTACGACGCGACGGCTGCCTCGCGTGCCATTCATTCAGTTTCCAGGGAGTGTGCCAAACCGGCCACATTACTGGCGAAAACACAGTAACTGGCATGCTAATAACATACTTAGCTTATTTGTTGCACACACTAAGTGCATGTTTCAGTATTAATATTTTTGTTTTGTGAGAGTTTTGTTTGAAGTTTATTTCAGCTGCATTTTTGTATACACCTTTCATTTTGAAAGTCTTGAACTGTCTGAAGAATATATCCTCTTCCCTAAAATAAGGGACTATCATTTTTTTTCCAGACTAAGAGCAGCCTGGAGAAGCTAGTTCTCCACCCGATGGGAGATGTTTAGGCAGGCAACGGTAGTTAGGGAACCAGAGGGAAGAACCTCGTCAATTTGCGTGCCGTGTCCAAGACGACAGCCTCCTGTATCTCTGATCCAGTTATTTAACGATAGCTTTTCAAGGATAGGTACTTACCTTATTTATTTCTCTACTCAATATTACAGCAAGGAACTCTTCCAGGGTTGTTGCGTATTGTTGCGTGTTCGCTGATTAACAGCATTGTTTTAAATATCAGCGTCAGCAACAACCGTGTGAATTTGCGAATGCTGATGAATATCAGTCGTGGCTTGTTCGTTGATGGCGGGACCTAGCGCAAGTCACGTGGAATTCTAACCAATCATAGACAGTTACACAAAAAAAGCTTACACTTGTTCCGTCAATGGATTGTTTTGTCAACATAAATTGGTTGAACGTTATTGAATTATTGTGTGACGTGCGTGCGTACTTAAAGTAATCCATAAACTATATGTATGATATGTTTCATTTACATATGAGATATTTATTATATCATCAACATCAGCATCCGCTACACACACTATACACTAAAAACCTGCATCACCAACAACCCTGATCTGTAACATCATAATTTCCCAACTTTTGTCCCATGTTTGTTTCTACTAGTCTCTCCAATCAACCGTCACTCAATCATTCACTGTTTTTGAAGAGGAAACTTCTTTAGGCGCGTTGGGTATTTTTTGAGATGGGAAAAAACAATTGAACTCGCGATACTGTTACCGACACCATTGACAACACGAACTTACGAACGAACATTGTACAATCTGACGATTCGAAAAATATTTTCTGGCGATTCAAAAAATATACACGTAATTGTTCAAGTTTTCACTTCTGTCGGCACTCCCAGAGTGCCAATGTTTTTTTTTTCTTTATTACCATCCGTCGCTGACCCCTTCCACATTTTCTTTGATCTTTAAGAAATCTGGCAAAAACTCGTTCAATTTATGGCTTCGTTGACTTTGCCGAATTATTAAGACGTTGATTCCACTCCATTGGATACTCAAGAGGAAGCTCAAGTAGGTAACAAATAAACTGACTTAGTATCAACAGCTCAAGATAATTGGCCCTCAAATGTGGCACAATAAGGCCGGATAGCAGTCACATTTGCATCGACTACTAGAATGCAAGGCCTGGACCCATTTTGCAATTTATTATAATGGGTCTTGAATGCGTCTTGACCCCCTCACTGAGTTACGCGTGCCTTTATTACGTAGTGGCTTCGTTCTTAAATTGGATCAATTTCAATTGGATATCACTGACATCTGTGAAGGTAAACATCGAACGCGAGGAAACTTGGACTTATAATTTATAATTATGTTTGAAATCAATAAATATTTAATAATGATATAGGTCTTCGATATCGGAAAGTGTATTATAGAACTCAAATGGAGTTGGGCAGGACTCCTGGCATGGCGCAGTGATGACAGGTGGAGTAAGGCAACGACAGTGTGGCGTCCATGAACTGGAAGACGAGATGTCGGTTATCTGGCGGCGAGATGGGTGGGCGAACATGCCATCGCGGGCCAAACTTGGATGATGCTGGCACAAGAGCGTGAGGATGCACAAGAAAAGAGAGGAAAAGAGAGCATTGTGTGAGCGTGGTAATATTAATTACCACGCTTGCTGGACATTGGCACATGCCTTCTTTGTATGAGAAGAGGTATTTGTACGTAAGTGGGACAGTAATAGGTTGGTATTAACATCACGCCAGTACGCCTCTTAAGGAACCTCTGAACTTAAACAAATTTTGTGTTTTAGTCCATTTCCCTCGCATCGCGAATTTTGGTTTTGGTTTTGAAAAACCAAAACAAAAATTATAATAGATGAGTCGCATGGGTTGTAAAATGAGTATCGGATCATTGTACCTATTTGTAGCACGTATCGCTTTGTGTGTTATAATTTTATTTCTTCCCATCGAGGTATCCTCAGGATTCCTTCATCTAAGAGGATGATTGTCAAATGTTTCTTTAATCATGATGTTTACTACTACTGACTACTCTGTTTAAATAAATTCGTAGCAGGCCGACGCAAATAATTTAAAATACTCCGTAGATTAGGCACAGGAGTAATCATAACATAACATAACGCCCGTATTAAGCATTATTTACCTCCTATGCATTTCACCGGTTTGACTTTAAGTGCCATGTGAGAGGCTGTAAGCGTGAGTTTTGAGATAAACCAGCACGGGACCAATAATTTTGGCGACGCTTGCGGAAGGCCTATGTCCCTGCTGGACATGGGCCTTCCCCAAGCGTCACCAAAACATCTCTGAAAGTATCTAACAACTAGTTTGATTTGAGCGACACGTACTTTCATACCACGTTCAATGATTTTAGTAACTGTACCGTAGTAGGTATTGTAATATCTCATTAGGAAAAAAAGAAGGACCATAGGTACGTAGTACATACATTACACCAAGGGCATTATCGCTTTCCAGTGTAAATAATTATTTAGTTTAAGTAATTAATTTCACAAATACTCCATATTTTACTAATCGTAATAGTTAGAAATACATATTTTAATTAGGTGTTATTGATAATTTTTTATAAAACTTTTGTTAAGTCTTAGCAAATAAATTATTTGAATTGATTTGATTAGATAGCAAATAAAGTTATAAAAATACTTCGATGATGAAGCCTAATGATTCCGTTAATATAATCAATTAGGTCAGTTATAAAACACTTTTAATAAGATGAGTGTGTTGTGACAGTAAGGAAGATTATCGAATTACCTCGTTTTCGAAACTCTCATCAACACGCACTTAGGTAAACCCAGAGATACAAAGACTGCTTCACAGGACGAAGCATCATACAGGACATTTGTGACCCGAGGAGACGTGTGTCCACTCACCTTTATTCAACAGCCTCCATCTCCGCCACAGGCACTGACCAGACGCTGCCGCACCTACACCGGACACAGTCCATCGCTAACACTCCGTCGGCACCGGCGACGCGCCGGACGCAACACGGACACGACACGGCACTCGGAAGGGACTAGTCTGACCTATTTGTCTTGTTAAAAAAATAAACAAATCGATAGACCGGAGCAAAGCGAGCGTCCACCGACAGGAAACCGGGATAAAAGCGAGGTGCCTCGTCCGGTCGTCGGAGACGTAGGGAGGGTTGCGGGGGTGGCAGCCGGAAGGTGAAGCCACGCCCCGGGGCGGGGCATGGGCTCGCCTGCGCGGGTTATCCCGGGCCGGCTCAATGGTAGTTGAGCAGAGACGTTCCGCTTACCAACTGGTATCAAGTACCAACTTTTTGGACTCTTTGTAGTCTTAGATAGACATTGTGTGCTATCTTTTTAAGGTAAACTAACACACTTGAAAGTTATACCTTTTATTTATGTCCTTGTCGCCGGCTGTACTCGTATATAACATTCCTAAATATTTTTTCGCTCGGATACCTACTTAGTTTTTTTAAATCATCTCGTGATTTTTTCTCGATGTTAAGTGATTTACCTAGTCAGGTACTGTTTGTGATAAACAAGCACAAATTACACAGCAGTTCACATAAAATCCCTAGTATTTTAGAAAATTTCTTACAGCATTATTTTATAGTCGTAGGGTAGGGAGCCGCTCGTTGGACCCACGTTCCATCTTCCCGAGGTCTTCACATCAAATAAAATTTCCATCAGTTAATTAAATTGAATAAAACAACTGCCCTTAGTGCTTTACGAATTAAAGACACTTTCTTTGAGTTAAGATACGATTATTTTATTTGTTTGCAGTAGTTGGTACCTATACAACTTTGAACTACAAATTATCCGGATATATTATATATTCAAATCACAAGACTATAATTTTTAATATTTGTATGAAATGGCTAATTTAGTGTTAACTGTGGGTGTTTGCCTTAGTAATTTTCGACTATCATCTCTGGGGTGGCAGGATTAAGGTAGAAAACAAGACTTTTAGAAAGTCTCACGTCTCCTTAAACCCTGTCTATTTTCTAAGTGTTCAAGCTACACAGCTTGAACACTTAGCAAATACTTAACACTAATACAGTGTTAGTTCAATATCAAGCCAAGGAGATACGAATGCCTACTCGACAGCACACTATACGACCACATCGAATTTGCGACGGCACCTTGGTATCTGAAGTCTGAGCTTCCAAAGACAGCGGTGACACCACATGTAGCATAGGAAGGATCTAGCTTATGTCCCCAGTGCTGGGACACAGGCCGCCTCTCTTCGAGAGGGAGTGTGCTGTTATCACGGGCCCTGTGCGGAGGATGTTACTATGGCAACGGCTTGGCGTGATTAGATTGAATAGCTTTCCGACAGCCTATCGTATGTGCCTGCACAGTCAGGATTAAAAAAAAATCAAATTGGGAATCCGCTGGATGTGGGAACCACAAGTCCGGTCGAAGTGGAGGAGCCTAGGGGAGGCCTATGCCCAGCAGTGGACGTCTTTCGGCTGAAGTGATGATGATGATATTTTTCTTATGTATGTTCGGGCATAACTCCGTCCGTACGGATTTGCAAAATTCTTTTTTTGTTCGAAAGGGGTTTATCCCGGGCCATTAAAATTTCATATAGATCTGATGATCAGTTTCGAAGACATATAAATAAACTCATCAAAAAATGACATCAAAACAACCGCGATTGGTGCTATCGCATAAATTTGCATTTTTTTGATTGGATTAACTTTGAGAATACCCCAAGGATGATGAAATATCGAATTGGTGTGGGCGTCAACTAAAAAGTGTAAAAATAAACTTTTTACGAAAAAAAAAACAACCTACTACCGAAAAACAGTGAAAAGTAACTTAATTTCGGAAGGCGGTAACAAAAAAATTTTATACATAACCAAAGACACCGACTTCCGAAATTAAAGTAATTGTGTTGGCAACACATCTCTGGAGTAAGTGGTAGCGCCCAGCGCCTACGCCAGGTAGGTAGCCTAAATAATATTACCATTCAATGGATCAAAGGACACAGCGGTTCACTAGGTAACGATGCAGCCGATGAACTTGCCAGGAGGGGGTCGAGTATGGCACCGGTGGGACCAGAACCCATTGCGCCCCTTCGGGTATCTACGCACTCTGGTAAGGAAACGAACCAGAGCCCAACATCACAAGATATGGCTGGATCTAGGTGAGTGCAGGCAGGCTAAGGAAGCACTTCCTGCGATCGATGCCCGCCTCACAAAACAGGTTCTCCGTCTTACTAAACCACAGCTGCGTACAGTTACAGCAGCTGTAACTGGCCATGGGTCATTTAACAAACATCTCTTTGTCATAGGAGTAACAGACAGTCCGCTGTGCAGGGCCTGCATCGAGGACGACGAGACAGCAGCGCACGTGCTGTTAAACTGCCCGGTGGTCGCCACTAACAGGGCTAAATACTTCGGTAACCCAGGTACCCTACGTGAGATTGTCAGCAACACCAAGGCGTTGCTGGCCTTTTTCGAGGAGCTGGGGTGGATCGAATGACCGATTCTCCTACCCGTACGCAAAATACGCGCTTTGACGTGAAGTTGCGGATAACAGCCCGTATTACCTATTAACTATGGTTAAACAGACGCTAATCATTACTTAACTTTAAGCAACGTTTATGAATAAGGGTGTTAATGTTTATTTTGGTAATCCATGTTCTTAAACTAAACATTACTAAAAAGGGTTTGGCATCCAGATTTTCTTCTTTGACTTCTTTATAGGTACACTGTTATAGTTAAAAGTGTCATTTCTTTATTTGACCAGTATCTGATATGTCCCAAACTGCCAAGTTCCGCTGACAATTTGTTTGTAACATTACCGACAATGGAGCAAGATTTCAAACAAAACCTATAAGCCAACCACCTCCTTCGCAAATACAGTGGAGGAACACAGAGCTCACTTTCCATGACGTGAATTGGCGTACTTCTTATAAATCCGCCCACTAAGTACTCTTAGTGCCTGATTCCGAACTATGTCTAATTTATACAGGTGAGTTTTAGCACTGATATTATAAAAGAAATACCCATAATCTAACCTACTTCTTGTAATTGCTATATATATTCTTCGCAGGTGGGTCTGATGCACACCCCACGAAGAACTTGCAAGAATTTTTAGCATATTAATGTATTGTAAGGACTTTTCGACGGTTTCACTAATGTGCTTACTCCAGCGTAAAGATTTGTCGAGCCACAGTCTCAAATATTTATGAGTAACTACATCGCCAAGGGGACCATTATTTACTATCAGGCTATAACCTGTTGTTTTCTTCGATCTTTATTAAAGATACAATATTTTGACTTATTTACTGAAACTTCTAAACCCAACTCTTCCAATATTTTAGTAAATGCAGAAAATTAAAAAAAAGAAAGAAAAATCAGAAAAAAGAAAATGGAGAAAATTCAATGAATATTGAATTTTCTCCGCACATTCAAGAATGTCCTCACAGTCGTGTATAGTAAGTACAAAGTCGTCAGCATATTGACATATATATGTGTTATCAGCAATATCCTGACAAATCCTAAAATTTGTTCCCTTTTTCCATCTATTCTAGAAACGGTTGTGTACGCGGCTAAACCACTCGTTGTATTGTCCGCTCGTATGAATTAAAATAAAAGCGACCTTTTAACATAATATCAATCTGCTTGCAGCTGAATACCAGTATTTTACTTCGAGCGAATGCCTATCTGACCTCCACACCCCAGTTACTGGTTAACACGATAGGAATATCCACGATTCGTAGGTAATTAGTAATGCTCAATGAATGGCCGGTAATCGCGGGGGACGCTCGGGGCGGGTTGGGCCACCCTCTTTAACGCCTCTGGGCGATAACAACTAATGCTCAGCGTTTTTTAAATACTTATTATTCACATGATGACGGTGTTTTCGTTTGGGGCTTGAACCTTCTATGAATATTTAGTGTTATACTAGATCAATCCAGGGAATTAAACCTTGCTTTACATCTACATCTAGTTACCTATCATATAAAATGTAAGAGGTACTTAATAAATACACATATCCTTCAATAGTGTATCATCACACCTTGTAGTGATCCAATCTAGTACCTACCACAACGATTGTTACGACAGAATTAATAGATTTCTTACACTAAAGGTGCAGTTGACAATAACCGCAAAAGACAGTGGTGCTGCGATTTTAGTTTCGAACGAACGCGACGTCACAACTTGTACAGAAGCGGCGGGTTTATTCTTTATTTCCGGGAAAGTCATCTAACAAACAAAAAAAACCCGTCATATCGTTCTGTTAATATCAGCCACAGTTAGTCTTCAGTGGGCTCAGGAAAAGAAAGAAAACTGCGAGACACGATGATGAAGCCAATACAGGCGCCGCTCGACCGCAGCAGCGGGCAGCATGTCGCCATCTACGGAAGCGTTTTCAAAAAAATACGTCGAAACCAGTAACGCTGCGTTTTGTCATTGAGATTACCAACACTTACGCAATCGAATATTTAAGGTTCTAACTGGTATGTTCAAATTAGTATGCTTTATCTTTATTCTGCAAAAAAATTTATGTGTTTCGCCGCGTAGCACATGCCGAAAAGCTCGCCACTTCAAAATCTTTCGGCACCATCGGCATCTGTTCTGTGAAAAGTAGCTGCTTAGATACGTTACTTGTTGTAACCCAGACGGAATAGGACGACCATTGTTATAAACGTCGTTTCATGAAAATGTACACGAAAGAGCATACTTTACGGGATGGTCGGGATGGTGACCCGTAGCACCCAAGGAATGTAAAATAATTGGCGATGATGTTCAGCACGTCCCGCCACGAAGGCGTCCAGTCCATGGTTCCGCTGCGTATACACAGTCGCTACGGTCGCTCCGGAGAGCTTTTATTTTCTTATTCCCTCCACTAGTAAGTTAGTTTCGTGTCATTGTCGCGGTGCGTACCTGCACCGTCCACGTTCTAACGCCGTCCAGTGTGCAGCGACCATCAAAATAATATTATATGACCGGCCCCCTTCACTATTTCGTAGTGGTTTAGCTGGAAAGAAGAAGTGGTCACATGTGTCGGTTAAGCTAGATGAACTTGATTCTATGCAAAAGTATGCAAAGTACATAAGTCATCAGAAAAAAAAAGAAACAACACTTTCAATTAAATTATGTGCCAAATGTCAGCAAGTACTCGCCAACATACCAACAAAATATTGAAAACATAACAAAAATAAACATTGTGTACCGTTCATCCCAACTAAGGAACTCTTTATCCGAAGAACAAACTTAACCCGCCACTTGTGACGTGAATTTGACTTACACTCCTGATGACGGCGCGCCTACGCACCGGGTTTTTCAAACTAAGATTTTCCTAATAAGCAATATACTCCATGTTACTTTTACTTGATCAAATATTAAAAGTCATATTGTTTTTTTACAATAGAACAAAGATAATATCATCAATCACATCTCGCTTAATAACTTTAAATAAAATAAAATCCATTTATTTCAGGTTCTCCCATATTACAATCACAAGTTACAAAACACGAAATAAATACAAATCACAATATAAAAATAAATACAATGTCATCAAATCATAAATAGGTACACGGGTAAATAGGTACTTATGTACAACTTTGTAGTTCAAAAAAATATTCTTCAATACATAGATATAATATTTACCGTCACGGTCAGTTCTCCAAATGCAAATGTAAGTTTGTGCTGACATTTTTTGTCTATGTAAAGTTCAATAAACTTTTCCCTTACTTGTGCTGTGACTAGGAGAGGTTTCTTCTTGCCAAATTTCATGATTCTAGGTAAACGGGAAGTACCTTACAAGTTTTGATTTATTTGCGAGTATCAAAATGTCGCATAAATGGCCTTACTTTCGTATTGTGTTGACTTGAAAGCTTGGTTTGTTTAGAGCTCTAAAGGACCTATGATTTGATATTTATATTAAAGTGATGGAACTCAAAACATAAATAAACATATGCATAAAGAAAAGTACCTGGTAATTAAAACTACGATATACAAAATAAATACAAAAACAAACACTTAGGCGTCGAAGTATTCCTCCGCATCGCTGTCATCAGGAAACGTGCCCAGAAAACTGGCAGCATTCATGGCCACGTTGAATGGCAATGCTAATTCTTTGGCCAAAGAACGACCCAGCCCTCTGGTCACGTGAAGTGTCGACCAGCCGGCGAGAAATTTCCTTAAAGAGGAGACGTGCACTCGGGCCCCATGACCCGAGCGTATTGATATATTGATATATATACCTATTTCAATCTGATATTTATATCAGATTGGAGTATAAAACTAGTTATTTCCAGCGGCTTCGCCCGCATTGAGTTCGGAACTTATCCCACGGGAATGTACTACCGGGATAAAATGTATCCTATTTGTTATTTCAGGTTATAAACTATCTGTGTGCCAAATTTCACCCAAATCCGTTGCCACGTTTTTGCGTAATTGAGTAACAAACACCCAAACATCTAAACTTTCACATACATATAATATTACTAGGTGACCGGACAGACGTTGTTCTGTCTTAACTATGAATATTGAATCCGCATCTATATATATATGTTACGCGCAACTTTATAATTTTTTTCTTTCATAAGAACCTTATCCTGACAAAAAAAGAAACAAAAAAAGAATTAGCAAAATTGGTCCAGCCATTTACGTGTGATGCCGTGACTAAGGGAAATAGGGATTTTATATAGATTAGTATCCTTACTAATATTATAAACGCGAAAGTTTGTAAGTATGGATGGATGGATGGATGTTTGTTACTCTTTCACGCAAAAACGGCTGAACGGATTTGGATAAAATTTGGCACACAGATAGATTATAACCTAGATTAACACATATAATACTTTTTATCCCGGTAGTACGTTCTCGCGAGATAATTTCCGACCTCCACGCGGGCGAAGAAGTAGAAGCGCGTAGAAGTCGGAAATTATCTCGCTCTCGCTCTATTAAAATAATGATAAATAAGAATAATGATGTTTAAATATGAATAAAATAATGGTGATAGTCACCCTATTTTGACGTCATCATTAAAAAAATCGTTCAGTGTATTTATTTATAGCATTTATCGACTAGTAGTTTTATGAGCCGGTTAATAAATATTTTTACTGTTCACGTTTTAGTTATCTGTGGCCAGTGGCGTACACAGAGCTTATAAACAGGGTAGGAATAACAAAATAAAAGCCAAAAAAAACAGAACAACCGATTGCTGTAAGTACCTATACAGACAGCATGCAACTTGTGAGGCAATAAAGAATCGCATTGTTTTGTATTGAATTTACGATTGACTTTGCCTTTACATTGTATTAGTTGCAAATCCGGTGTACAATTACTTTTCACGATCACAGGTTTTTTTTTTTCACCGAATTATATTTAATAAAATGCATAATTTCTTATTTTCTCTATACACACACACACCACCTGAACAACTTTCACAGTAAATTATCAACGTTAACATCTTAAATACATGCTATCCTAGCTCACAACCAAAACAAACAATGGCGTCGGAAATCGGAATATAAAAATAATACGACAAAAAGTAATAGTTGTTTAACTTTTTTAAATAGTCGCATAGCCAACTTAGTTCGGAAAACTTCGGTAAGTTTCGTAATTCGTCGTGGAGTAAAAAAACGTAAAAAGTCAGTGAGTACCCTGTACGGTTGTGTGCGTTAATTATAGGAACATTATATATAGGAGCGCACACACAGTCAATCTGCATTACCACGAGAGCACACATATAAACATTAAGACACGAATAGTTCGTGTCTCTCCCGAGGCACTCAGCGACGCTAGAGCATTGCAATACGAAGTTGCGTCAAATTGTACTAACAAACGGGTATTGTTTCGATGATAATAATGAGGCGACCGATGCTTGATAGGTGGAGCTGATTTATGAATAAATATTTGTGGTTCATTGATAAAATAATTTATGTTTTAAATATTTATCTGATTTAGGTAGGGTAGGCAGTGTCTTTCTGTCTTTATAGACTGCACTGTCTGTGGCCAATAAAAAAATCGTAGAAAACCAGTGCTGCCAACTTAGTGAGATTGACATGCACAATCAAATAAAATAAACAATTATATGAATTTATATAAATATTCAGCAGGTAAACTGAACCAAGAGATTGAACATAAACATGGTCTTAATTGTGTAATTGTTGATGGTTATACTAAGCCAAACAACTGAGTTATGATACTTATTAAGCTGGTGAAAGGCAGCACGTAGTTTAACCTTATTTCTAGTATTATGTTGTGAATATTACTGTTTTAAGTGAAAATGTGTATATGTTGCCAAATATACACATTTCATCATCACATCATATCATTACATCATCATTCACCTTTGCCAACATCTATTGGCAAAGATGAATGATGATGATTTCTCGAGTCAACGATCTCATATAAACGCGGTAGCTCATGTGCGGCCCGATCAAAACTGTGGCTTCTCAAACATACCCCTCCAGTTGGCCTGCAAAAGAGCTTTTAGCGGGGCACCAACTGCCGTTGACTACCTGAAAATCCTTTAACCAAAAAATGAGCCATATGAGCCACTGCAGATATACCAAAGTCAGGTGGGGATACTCCGATGACCCACAGTTTGACTGGAACGAAGCCTCACCTCTTGTCGTGCTTTCTGTGCAAAAACTGCTGCAGTATAAAAGATCTTTGCCAGGCAACGATAACGCTGTGGAAGTGGGCGAATTCTGGCTGAAACTATTTTAAAACAGTTAAATGGAATCATCGAAACGACGATAATGAAGAAGACCATAGATAACCGATTTCTTTAAAATTACCTATTAATGTACTAATGCCCAGAAACACTGTTTTATAGAAATAGGGGGGGGAGTCGTAGATTGTTACCGTAACCTGTGCCACTTCATCATTCCTACGAATTCCGTTATCATAAGCGTTTCGTATTCACATTCATACATCCTATTTTTAATAAGCAGTTTTTCCCCATTGTGAGCATACGAATTAAACCAAAACGACCTCACCCGTTTCTTGATACAAAAAAAAAAAAACAAAATACACCGATGACTAGCTACTATAATTAATTGACGTCTGATACATCAACACATTGATTTTGGAACACACGACACCTGGCCGTTATTGGGTTGGGTGTGGCCAAATTCCCGACGACCAGTTAAGTTGTGCCTTTATACCAAAAATTTTTGTTCGAATTAAGAGATCTTTTTAAACTGGGCGCTCTAGTGAAGCCGCCAGTGTATTAACTGACCTCCATGGTTCGTACTAAAGTCGAGAAAAGTGAAGGATTATCAGGGTTCTAAATAAAATTGACGTTCGTATAGAATCGATATCTTGTAGATAAACAAAAGGTTACGTGGCGTGCGTTAGTCAATATTGGGGTACCAATAATGCCAAAATATTTGTCCAGTAGATTAAATTTTCGTTATATTATTATTTCTTCTTTTACGCACCTATCTTTTTATTCCAGTCCTGCAAAGCCGGCTATTTTAATGGGTAGTTTTAGGGGACTTATTACCATAAAAGATTCCAATAACAGGTAGGTAAGTGTGTACATGCGAAAACACAACCCCTGTTTGTAGCCTGTATATTCATTATTTAATATTTGTTAGCGCGGGGCGCAATAAAAGAGTGGACTGTATAAAATAGGCAATGGTTGATTGCCGTGCTTATTACAAATGATAAAACAAATAAATATTAACTTAAGCTCTACCTAGATCCCCCTCAGTGGGTTGCCGCATTGTCGTTGCGGGGGGGCTCAGTAGCCGTGGTCACCCTCCCACGGTGAAGCGAAGAGGAACCCAAAGGTGGGGCCGCTCGTCAGGGCTTTGGTCTCCAAGCCGACGACGTAGCGGCCAAAAAGTAGGTTGCAGTGAGGTGCACCGCAACTGAGGCGGGCCGCGATGTCGAATGGGAGGCATCGCGGCTGAGGGTTACAGGCTGCGGCGGAGGAGGAGTGCCGGTACTTTTGAGTAGCGCTCTTCCCTTCCGTGGCCTGGACGGGGCCGCCACCGTTTGATGGCGGACGCGGTGGGGCCGCAGGGGAAGAGGAGTGTCGGTATAGCGTTGGCCGCTCTCCCTATCCCCTGCGGCCGAGAAGTGGTAGGCGGCGGGGCCACTGCACTGACCCGTCGCAGGGGGCCAAGGGAGCCAAGGGGGCCAGGGTAGTCTGGGGCCCTTGTGCTACTTGGTTCCTGGGGTGGTCACGGCGTGCCATGTGTCCTGGTGCGCCGGACTGGTGGGGTCCGCAAGGGCCGATGCCTGCCAGGGGTGCGGGTTGTTCGAAAGAGATACCGTGCCCTTGGCACACAGGCAACTGAGGGATCACGGGTGGGTTTTAGTCAGTAAAAGTCTGACACGCCCTCCTGCTCCACCCAGAGCGGGAGAAGTCATTTGATGATTTCCCACCCTGAAAAAAAAAAAAAAAAAAAGCTCTACCTAGATCAAACTCTGTCCGTGATCTGGGAGTTCATACCGATTCCAAGCTCAGTTTTGAAATACACGTCGATTCAATAGTCGCTAAGGCCTCTAAATCACTGGGTTTCATTATGCGGTTATCCAAGTGGTTCACTCAAGCTAAAACTTTAAAAATTCTATACTGTACTTTTGTTAGAAGCCACTTGGAATACGCGTCTGAAATATGGAACCCATGTTACTACAAATATATAAACCGCATTGAGAGCATCCAAAAAAGGTTCATAAGGTACTTATGTTATCACCAAAAAATACCGTATCGTTCGGAAAACTACCTTAACCTATGTAAAAAATTTCACATAATTACCTTTACTTGAGTAAAGGTAATATGTTGACCGCCGCGAGATTTCTGACTGTGTATGTTTATTGAAAATCTTTAACAACACTATTAACTGTTCCGATATCTTATCTAAATTTTACTTCAACATTCCCATGAAGTGTAAACGATACAATCCACCTTTGCGCGTGCCATTTGCTTCAACCAACTATAGGCAGAATTCGTGCGTTGTGCGTGCAAGCAGAAGTTTTAACAGGCATTGTAAACAGTACGATATAGATCTGTTCCTAACCAGTGTGTCGTCAGCCAGGAAGTGCTTAGGCCGTAACTTTTTCTTGTAGTAGTTTTTGTTATGTTATTAATGTTATGATAGTTGTTATTCAGAGCGAGCATCATAGTAATTATCCGGTAGTAGACTAGTGTGAATGTCCTTAGAATTATTTTTTTCTTAATCTGTATTTTATAAGTGGAGACCTGTAATTGGCTTTCTGTCTAATATACTGTCCTCGATCTGTTTGCTTTAGCTGTAAGTCTCCCATGTTATTTAAATAAATAAATAAATAAACTTAGACAGGAAAATCGTCCGTCGCGGTGTAGTCCAAAGAAGTAAGTGGTAGTCAGGCCGAGCCATGTAACCACCGCACCGCACCTCGGCGTGCCAACGATAACGTGTTGATCATGCCTGATGCCATATGACCCTCGTTGAATTTACCTCAGTGACTCGTCTCTGATAGGTTCATAAGCTCTCAAGACTCTCCGAAAATATGGGGTTCTGCCAAAGCGCTGCAGATGTTTTAACGTTGCCATCAGATACATGTGGATGAGAGGATTACGAGGCCGTCCAATGGAAACAGAAGGAGTGAAAGTGGAACATATGAGGAGTTGTGAGGCAAGAGAAATATGAGGATGGGAGTTTAAACCAGCTTTTATTTGAGTAAAGCTGGTAGCAATGTCTTATAACTAGCAAACAATGATAAGTATGAATAGGAGAAAAGGATAAGAAATGAGGAAGCGTATTGTGAATTGCGACAAACTATTAAAGAGCAGATAAGTGAGTTTCACGATATACGAGCAACGAGTTCGAAATTACAGGCTTGTGTCGTGTATGGACTGTTCCCTATGTCCCTATGTGTTGAGGGCAAGGATGTCTTCAATGAAGTATTTTATTATAAGCAATTAAATATAAACGTATATTTTCTTTAAATTACAATAAAATTTTAAGAGAGATGCACATGGCCGTAAACGATTTTTCATGGAGTGAAGTTGGTTGCGACGGTGCTGCCTCCTACTCGCAGATTGCACGATGTTCACGCCGAGAAATGCTTGCACTATTCGCCGCTTGATGGCGTTGTAGGTGTATTGGACATGTCGAGTTGCAGATAAATTGCCAAAAATGATCGAATAAAATTGCAATATCTACTTCTGCTGTTTGCTAGCATCACTGGCTCTGTGTAAACAGCGTAAAAGCGCTTTATTACAAACTAGCGGCCCGTCCCGGCTTCGCACGGGTGGGATCTCCAATTTATTTCTAGTAATAAATATAGCCTATGTTACTCAGGGATAATGTTGCATTCTAATGGGGAAATAATTTTTGTAACTAGTCCAGTAGTTTTTGAGTTTATTCGTTACAAACATACAAATCTTTCCTCTGTATAATATTAGTATAGAAATTGCTACATTGTATTTATTTTACAAGTAAGAACTCAATGACATTATATATAAATTATCCAATTTACCATGCACACATAGGTTTTTCTATAATATATCCCCTAAACCTTTAAACGAGAAATTATTGTATACAGGCTGATTTTTTAGTCACCGTCCAAATTTGTCAGGGTGATAGTACCCGTGAAATTGAACAACTTTCTCCAAGGAACATGCGTCGAAATATGAAAAAAAAAATCGACCTCCCATGCAAAATCAATAGTCAGCTGGTCGATTTTGTATGGGAGGTCCGATTTTTTTTTTCATATTTCGACCCATGTTCCTTGGAGAAAGTTGTTCAATTTCACGGGTACTATCACCCTGAAAAATTTGGACGGTGACTAAAAAATAATTCTGTATATAGAATCTGAATCTCGGAAACAGCTCCAACGATTTTCATGTTTAGTATGCAGGGGGTTTGGGGGCGATAAATCGATCTAGCTAGGTTATATTTTAAGAAAACGTCAAACCAAAAAAAGAAACTGAGCAAAGCTCGGTCATCCAGATATTATCTATACTAATAATATTATAAAGAGGAAATAATTTTTTGTTTGTTTGTTTGCTCCAAATAGGCTCCGAAACTACTTGACCATGTTGTCACAATAGATAGATTAATTATCAGGAAGTAGAATATAGTTTATAAAAAAAATAGATATCCTTAATATAATTGCAATAATGTAACCCAAAGTAGCAAAATGTTGCCAATTAAATTCAATAATGGCGTACGCTGAGATAACTACTGATGATAAAAATGATGGAGGTACTACATGATTAAAGTACTCATTATTATCTAGAAAAAAGGCCTGGAGGACCCATAACTAAATATCACAATAGCATTAGCAGCTTTTGTGTTCTAAAATTTAATTAGATCGCCGGTAGAAACAAAAGCTGTTTACATTCGTATCGTAGCATTAATTCTTAGGCAAACAAATAGATTTATCATCAATGGTATTTATGTAGCAGTAAAATACTTTTTAATTGATTCAAATCGGACATATAATTTCGAAGTTATCACGAGTAGGTTATGCAATATGCGATTTTTTTCGAACTGAACTATAAATACATAAAAAAAATTGTTTTACCTTCCCCCAATCACTCAGAAAATGTTGAAGATACTGTACAGACGCCAGCACATCAAGCTACCCCAATCTGTCAAATTTCCTTGATAGGTTTTCAACTTTAAAGAGTAAACATAAGGTTCATGTTCAATTGGGAAAATTTGACAGTTTGGGGTAGCTTGCAGTGCTGGCGTCTGTACAATTACAGTCCTAATACGTTGACGAGTTGTCTGAATTTGTCAATTCAACAAAATATCAAAATTGGTAACCGTATCAAAAAAAAAATCCCAACCAATGCTGTCCCAACAATGTTGTCGTCGGTCCACCTTGTGGGAGGCCTTCCCACTCTACGTCTTTCGGTACGCGGTCGCCACTCCAGAACCTTTCGGCCCCATCGGCCATCTGTTCTGCGAGCAATGTGCACTGCTGTTTTATAGAAAAGTGCAATACCTACGCGGTCAAAATCTATGGAACAGCAGCTGATTTTGTTTTTGTATAACCTACGAAAAATTTGTATGCTAGTGGGCCTAAAATTATATTCTGAATTCTGGTTACAGTTTGCGCAATGGTAAAAATTTTATCCTGTATAAGGTTACGAATAGAAGAACACGATTCACATTCCATACGTTCAACTTTAAATAATACAAGGACATGATTATAAACGAGCCATCTTTTGTTGTCACACCTCACATCAGCTTATCGCAGTCCACTGCTGGACATACGCCTCTCCCAGGCTGCGTCACTATACGTATTCCGCCTTTCGTATCCAGTCTGTCCCAGCCACCTTTTTAATCTGGAGGGCGTACTACACTACGTTTGCCGATACGCGGTCTACACTCCAGGACTCGTCTGCTCCACGGGCCATCGCTCGTTCTATAAACATGGCCAGCCGCCCAGCCCACTGCCACTTCAGCTTGCTTAAATCTGCAAGCTATGTCATGCACACAATTATAATTAAAGCCACCTGCCTGTACATTTTCAACACCCGTTACAAAACCATCTTGAAGGCTGCAGCCTGACTTGAGAGACGAGCACTGAGTAGACGCCACGCCGCGCCGTCACCACCAGGTTATAATAATGGTTCTCGTTCCTCGCTCTCGTCATCAGGGCTGTCCGGCAACACTTCTATGTTGCACTATACTTTGTCGTAATCCTTAAGCTATCTTTATTAATCTGGTAGTAGTAACCTGCTAAGTTCGGTGCAAATTTCAGGCATGTGATACCTTGACATGCTTGAAATTTGCACCTTGTTTTAAATTGACATCTTAGATTTCATATGGCTACGTTTTTTAACGAGTTTCTCAGCTTTTTCGTCAGCCATAGTGATCGAATAACTAGTATGAAACTCCCAAATCAGCTAAACAGATATAAAAGGTACCTTAAAAAATCTTTTTTTTTTCGAAGCAATTAAATGTAAGTAGCTAAAGATGGATGACACAACGGTGCGAACAAAAGACAACGTAGGTACATCCTAATGACTGACTTTTACACGTGTGTGTTTATCTGGCTGGCTGTTTCTCTGTACCTCTGTCATAGCCAATTTGCTCTGAATCTACTAGACTAATTATGTTGAGATTTGGTTCACATATGAATTTCTATAACGTTTTTTCATCAGGATGTACGGAAATAATTTACCTAGGTACCTACCTAAAAACCATATTTTAAGATTAAATACTACGTTGAAGACAAGGGCGTTTGGAAATAATTCCTCCTGCACATGTGGTTTCCTTGATACCTCATTAACGGTATAGGGAATGTGCACGACGAAGGGTCTGCCATCTGGTGGCACAAATCCGAAGTTTGATGCATTCATTACTTGGAATTGACACTTCATGTAATAAAATAAACTCATAAAAGAAGTGAAAAAAAAACATAATTAGTAAGTGAAAATGTATTGTTGTGTTTCTGGATGCTCGAACACTTCAAAGAAAAATACAAATAAATCAAATGGTGTGAAATTCTATTACTTTGCCACGGATATTACTCACTTTCCTTGGTTACGTGATAAACGACAAAAGTCGATAAATGCAGTAAGTATGAGTTTCAAAACATTTAGAAATTACTCATTAATGTTATTTGTAAAAATATCTGAGTTTTGTGTGTAGTACTACTATTCAATACAAACAAATCTGTAAGTAAACATAACCTCAAATATTGTTTGTTAGTTTTCGATATAGCACAATAAAATAAAGCACTGATGTGCTTACATTTTTCAAATAGGCCTGCCTTACATTTGCAATTTGCTCTTCCAATATTTATATTGCAATAAAATCAAGCTCAAAAGAAGGCAACATGAACATAAATAATAATATACTTACACAAAATATTTACGTGAAAAATTCGTTCAGAAAATACTTTACAGTTATTTTGACATCTTAACTGTTAGAAATCGTCGTTTTGAGCTACCATTTTGCCAGTTAATACTGCATTTTCACGATTCCTCACTGTTTCTTCTACATCCAAGACATGCTCCGACAAGAAGAGTTTTTGTCCTTTTGATGTATTCTGACCTCGCAGACAATCATTAGTAATCGGCCGGAACCCATATTTTATCATTTCAATCATTATAAACGATATAAAAATTGTAAACATTACCATAAACATTGACGGCAATACGATGACAGATCGTAAAAGTATCTTTTTGACCACACCGTGGCGCTCGTGTCGATTTGTGCTGCCATCTATAGTTCGTACACGTTCCGTATATCTATGTAAACTATGTTAGGGAAAATTTTCCCGTTGACAGTGGTGTTAAGTTTTTTATGCATTTTAAGCTTTTTCTACTTTGTTTGATGCTTAGTGTGTTGATCAAAATGTTATTAGTAACGGTAATTAATGATTTTACGTGTCATAATGTCAATCATTACCAAGTAATCCAAGTAAGGTTTCATTTACCTTCCAGGCAATGGCCCCAAAGAAACTTCCGAAATCTAATTCAACATGGCTCAGCTCAACGAGCACTCGTTTCCACGGACTCCACCGCGACGCACATTTCTTCTCTCTCATTTAATTATTAATTGTTTGTCCGGGAAGTTTATATTTGTTAATAAGTACGTATTAAACCATTGCCTATTTAAATACAGTCCACTTTTATTTGCTCCCCAACAATTCGTTTACAATACGATTTTCACTTCTCATGCTCTAAAAAGACATCATTATAGCCCTACGAAGCGGGACTAAAGTGACCACTTTAGTCCCTAGGGAGTAAAAAGTAATTCGTTTTTTAATTTCCTTCATGTGACATAGACAAACTCAAACAGCCAGTAAATATACTATTATGTGTGGACCTTCATTGCGAAACTGTTGAGAGTTTTAGTTCCATGGTTTTTGCCAAGGTGGCGCCATGTGTTTTAATTGTTGAATTGTTGTTGTTTTACAATGTAGTACTAAGTTATCAGAATACTTAGCGTTGCTCAATTACGCAGACACAGAAAAACTTCTAGAAATTATGTCATGACGATAATTAATTCCCTCGTAAGTATTTACTTTTGTAGTATTTACATTGGCTTAGTTGTAGGTATTAATGTTTAATTACCAATATGCTTTATCTCATAGTTGTTAATCGAATATTTTTATATCAATTTAATTTTTAAATGTTAATGTCCCAATTTAATTGAAATGTAAAGCGATGGCCCGGAACACAGGTTTGAATAAACCTAGATCGGGTGGGTCGCTATCTATCATTCTAATTCCGAAACATTACCACTTGCACTTTCAGTAAAAATATTTTAGAAATAGTTTATTTTTAGGCACTATAATTGTATGGGAAATTTACTACTGTTAGCTAAATGTACTCTTTTTGTATACGTTTTTATTAAATAAATTATTATTATTATTATTTATTGTTATTCTGTTACTGGTTTAGAAGAAAAAACTGAACGCGAAAATTTCAGAATTTTTGTCTAGTGTAAAGTTCGGCTTTAAATAAATTTATTAAGAATGTCCAGTGACAGTTGTGGTATATTATGTTCCTTGGTGAAGAGTTTGACGTCCAGCAAAGAGCAAAAGACATACCTAATAAATATTGTGATTTTTATTTTTTATCCGACTTCAAAAAGGAGGAGGTTCTCAATTCGTCGGAACCTTTTTTTTATTTTTTTTATGCATGTTCCCCGATTACTCGAAGATGGATGGACCGATTTGGATTTTTTTTTTAAGAGTATACTTCCCAGGTGGTCCCATGATCATCAAGTCAGGATCTGATGATGGGATCCTGGAGAAATAGAGAGAACTCTTCAAATTTTATAGGCACGCGAAGCGATTTAGGTATTTTTTGGAAGAGTACTTTCTCGGAGTGATCTCATTTCAATTTGGTGAAGATCTGATGAAGAACTTTGGAGATAGGCAACGGAACTCTTCAATCAATGATAGCAAATGGACTGGGATTGCTGAAATCTCATGTCTGTCTATTGCTTACACCAGTTCATAACATAACATCACGCCGGTACGCTGTGAAGGGTTAAGCACATGAACCACTAAAAAGTGAAAAAAAAATCTTTTTCCAAAAAAACAAACAACCGACTTCCAAAAAAACACTACAATGTGAAAAATAACTTTAATTTCGGAAGGCGGTGACAAAAAATTAAAATACAGCTCCAAAGACACCGACTTCCGAAATTAAAGTTATTTTTCACTTTGTAACACTAGTAACATTTATTAGTTAACTGCATGTTTTTGTACTAAATTGACTATTTTTCTCGCACTCAAAGTGAAAAGTACAGTTTGCACCTCGAGACTAAACGCCAACTTAATATACCCTCGGTTTCATTGACTCCCTCGCACGCTCGGGAGTCAAACCACCTCTGGTATATTATGGCTTCGTTTAGTCCCTCGTTATAAAATATACTATTATGGATATAACGTAGGTAGTGTAATGGTTGCATTCATCCTTTATGTACATACCGGCAGGCTTATAATAATAACGCATAGAAAGCTAGCTCGAGTGCAAAAAGTGAGGCAACAAAAACTTAGCCATACTGACTAACTTCTCTCGGCGAGCCGTCAGTACTCAAGGTCACGTCGAACATAGCTCGCGAGTAAATAATTTAAAATAATAGAAAATTACAGTTTGTAGCGTAAAGGGATGTCATAGCACTTCAGGAAAACTAAAAAAAAATTAGATCAAATTACATTTCAAAAGTCAGTACTTACATTTTATACGTTATTTTGACGTGAATCGATCATCAAACAAAAATTCTAATAACCTGAGTTATCACAATACAGTGTTGCTATGAGTGAGGAAAAAAATGCCCACATTGCGGTCAATTTTGTTCTCATTTTTGTTTAGCAAAAAAATTGTTTTTGATGTACCTACTACCTACGCTATTGAATACGATAAAACATTTTGCCAGTTTCGAGAAACTAGTTTGGCATTAGGTATTTTATATTAGTCTTTGTAAAAAGGATACTGGTGGCAATTCTGTGTACATCCAACTACACTAGTGCTATGCTTACAATTAAGTTATAATGTATGTACTTATGTACTAACTTTAAGTACATAGCTGTATTGGTTGGTTGATACTATATTTATTTACAGCCTCTAAATTATGGTCGTTATCGACACTGCTACCTGCAGTGTTTTGAAACTAAACGTTAATAGTGCGTTTTTCCATGTTTTTGTGGGTAACGGCCTGGTAATGGTATCACTGATAGCTATATTTGTGTGCGTTTGAAGAACGTAGACACATTCGGCTCACGCACACAAAGAAAATGAAGTGGACACACAATATCGCTCGTGTTTTGTTCTGGACGCGCCTTCTATGCGTTATTATTCTAAGCCGGCAGGCAACGAAATGGCTTTGTCACATTCGAACTGTCAAGAAGATCAGTCTAGAATTCATCCTTCAAATAATTTAGATTAAGATTGGTTTCGGGGATAAAAAAATTGATGAAGAGGCGCGGTGCTGTAAAGATCTAAAACGTGGAATAAACGATACAATTTATATTTATACGCCTATAAGCGTAGTCGCTCCATATAAAATACTGGTATTCAGCTAAATCTGGTTAGATTGGAAGCCGACCCCACCATAGTTGGTATCCGCAGGAGATGCCCTGGGCGTCGGGAAATCCAGGCTGATTCCCGGCCACCGTACGGACGTTGCGGACGGCGAGTAATGGGTAGCTCGCTGTCCGGTAAGGACCAAGCCCGGGTCGACGGCGCGTTGTGTTCCACGCACGCCTCAAAGATAAATGATAAATGATTTTATTTCTGTAAGTAGGTTTGTACAAACACTTTTACACGTCAAACATATTTTTTTTTAAACTAGATGAGGCCGGCGTTTCCTATCTGACTACTCTGAGAAGAAAGGCCGAAACAAACTTAGAGGTCACAGTCTCTTTTAAAGTCCAGACATAATCTTGGTCAGATCATGTGAAGACCATGTGGATTGGTGTCTGAAATGGTCTTTTGAGGAAAGAACCACACAGATTGAGTGGACCTGTCCAATCAGTGCACGCATTTATCAGTAATCATGCAGCTCAACTCAGAACTTGATGAACTTTATGAACTGAAAGAGATGTCAGCATCAACTGGTGGGGTCCGCAACGGCCTATGCCTGCTAGGTGTGCGGGTTGTTCAAAAGAGATACCACGGCCCCTGGCACACAGGCAACTGAGGGAACACGGGTGAGTTTTAGTCAGTAAAAGTCTGACACGCCCTCCTGCTCCACCCAGAGCGGGAGAAGTTATATGATGATTTCCCACCCAAAAAAAAAAAACCATAGTAAGAAAAAAGCTAGGCAGGCAGATATTGCAGTATTAATTCAAGAATTCCCAGTTGTCTGAACCCCAAAATACAATTTGAGGATAAAAATGGACAAAAACAGAGTAAAAAGACATCTAAATGAAAAAGGAAAGAAAGAAAGCACATACTATAATGCTTCAAAGAATTTTAATTCTATAGAGATTACAAAAGAGCAAACTGCAGCAACACAATAGTATAGTTAGTAGTCAACTGCATTATTTGGAGCGTTACAGTTGCACCAACGTAGAACATTCCGCAGGCATCCATCTTGTCGAAAGTTGTTTTATGTAGGCGTTTAATATTCTTGTACAACCTTCTTTCTGCATCTGCAATTATTAGGGTGTAATGATTACGGGTAAGTACAACCTTCTTTTTAAACTTGTTATTAAATTGGCACATTTGGTTGTTACAACCAAATGTGCCAATTTAATAACAAGTTAGTCGTCAGTTAGTCAGGCGGTAGTCATTATGACTACCGCCTAAATACCCAAGAACAAGAAATCGTAGGTGTTTTGCAATACAGAGAAAAGTCTTATGTGCCTGTCATTACACCGGTACGCATACCCTTCAAACCGGGTCACGGCACCGCAGTTTGGCAACAGAAAAAGGAAAGATGGTGGCCAGGCGAAGAACTTTACGAAACGAATCAGCTGTTTTACACAACCGTTAGTAGTTATAAGCAGCTGAACAACGCTCAGCTTGCAGCGCAGCAATAGCAGTGCAGCAAAATTGCAACCCAAGTTTAGACGTTGTACAGAATTATCTACAGCATGGTTGGAGATGTGACAAACCACGCTAAGTTAGGTTTAGGTTAGGTTAGAACTGTGTCCACCCGCGCGCAAGCCGGGTGAGAGAAGCTATCGGTGCCGGGACAGCAGTTGGCGAATGCTACTTCTAAGATCTATTAAGTATTTCTAGGACTGACTTTCATAAAACTCTAATGACCTGTTAGGTTCCCGAAGAAAATTAATTACAAAAAAAGCAAACATAATACATAAAGTTGTTGCATAGTAAATACCTGTACTGTTTGAATTCAACAAGACTGCGCATGTGTCCTGTACTTTATTCACAGCAATGTAAAAGTTTTCAATCTCCACGCTCAATATAGTTTCTAACAACAAAGTCTTAGCTAGCCAAGTGTTTATTAACCACATTGCAGATGTTTGACTTTCACTCTAAAAAAAACTTTGTTTTTGATACTTCTGTTGTTGTGTATTATCTCTCTACTTAGGTAAATATAAGGAGAAAGGTTTTATTTTTTTATGTTTGTTTATTCCACTTTCTGATTCAACGGCTAAACGGATTTAGCCAAAAACTGACACATGTCTAGACTATGACTTGGATTAGAACATAAAATATGACTTTTTACCCAGGGATCGAGACTTATGCGGGTGAAACCGTGGGGCGCAGCTAGTGCATGTATATTTCTGGTGTCATGGTTTTTCATGGGCTTTATACAGACGTGAAGCCGTATACGAAATTTTATCGATTACGCTTATTTACTTGATTTTTCAGACGTACTTTTAAAGTTAAAATACTCCATTTTCAAAAGTTGTGCACACAACATGAAATATCGTTTCAATTATGATCTAATGAATGAGCTACTTTTTTCGTATACGGCCAGGAGGCCGAAAAGTGTAATTAATATGGCTTAGGATAGGAATCCTAAGCCAGATTAATTACACTTTTTGCGAAATGCAAAGGAAACGAGATATTGCCGGGACCAAAGGTACCGACCAAATTGAATAAAAGTAATTAAAGTCGCATAAAGGCTTTTCAATGAATTTGCTACCACGCTGTAGGAGAATACTCACATCGTTCTCAAGTGCTGTCTGAATGTGAAACAAATTGTTGCAGAAGGAGCTCATACAGTAGAACACGATCTGTAATTATTTTAACTTTAGCACTTATAAATAAGAATTTGTAAACCAACTGAGGAGAACTGCTTTGTAAACAAGTTGTTTCTTACTTACCATTTTCTGAAAAGTAACCTTATAGATGTCATAACATTCTAATATATAAGCAAAGGCCTGATATATTTTTTTACAATAATCTACTCTGTCCCTATCCCCTAAGCTATGAAAATTCAATGTTTGAATATTCCAAAGATCAACTTTATTTTTTAACAACTTAATAAGTCTGATAGCGTACACCATATTTGTATCAAAACTTATTTCAAATAAACCACACAAAATATTGTTATATGGAAGTTTAAAGCTTCTACAAATTTGGATAGTAAAATTAATACCAACACCCACAATCAAGATGGCACTTATCCAATTACCACCAATGAAATGTTTGAATGCGGTTTTATTATTAAGAAATCTGTGAATATACAATAATTTTAAAACAAATGTAACATTTTCATTGGAATGAAAAATAACGGCAAAAAAATTAATAAGGAATCCAATAGTACTAAAGATAAACTGGAAGTAATTGATTCCAACGTCAAATCTATATTGTTCACTGAATATCGGCGGGTAGTAGAAGCGATGGAAAATAAAAGATATGAACACTATCGTGCCACACAAAGACATTAAACACGATCGAATACTATTTGGAAAAATGAAGTTGTCCTTGATTCTATACTTGGGACAAAAGAAAAAATGTTGCAATAGGTTCAAGGGTAGAAGCATACACTGCACATCTTTGTCAACGAAGTTGTCTGCTACAATCCCCAAACGACCACTGCGGCTTATGTTACAACGAGTTTTCCCTTTTATAAACTTCATTTTAAAAACCCAAAGAAATTCTGATTACAGGCACGTTATTCTTCAAGAAGTGGTAAACTCGAATTTAAGGGAGCTCCAGTATTAATCATAAGAATGTTTGTTGAACATTAACGTAATTGAGATAGAAATGTTGATACAAAACTTTATGTAATAGGTCTAGCGTATATTGTATCAACATTTGTGATCAACTCTAATCTATGCTATGACTGATCGAGCATGCTCAGAAAATGCCTGCTCACTCTTGTTTTGAAGGTGGGCGGGTTAAATGTGGAAGGGAACACAGACGCAGGCAGAGAGTTCCACACTTTGGCTGTGCGCATAATAAATGTTGAGGAGTAGCGCTGAGTACGGCTGGTCGGAATATCAACTAAATGCGTAATATATTAGACAAAAATTAAGTATGTTGGATCAAAAAAAAAATTGCGTACGGAGTCCTAGTCGCTTGCCCATCGTCCTTTCACGCGGACGCTGTCACGAGCGAAAGAATGTCTATAATATAATTATGTAGTATACCTATAAGTATTTGATCAATAAAACTTGCGGCTGTTACAGTAATGTCAGCCTTGACTTATTTGTCATTACTTGTTGTTTACACTAACAAACCACTAACTTTAAACGAATCAATGAAAAGTAATTCCTTAAAGATATCTTAACATTCATCAAAGTAACTTGAAAGGAACAATCACATTTAAATTATTGGCTTATGCCAGCAGCAGTAATTATCTAACGGAACGGGTACAACCACGATTAAAACGTATTCTATGTGTTAACTTAGATATAAACTATGTGTGTGACAAATTTCATTCAATATTCTATCAGAATACCAGCGTTGCGACACTTTTTAAATGTCGCAGCATCATGTTGAGGTAGGAGCCTTTTGGCCTCGTGCAGGACTTTCTGTTTTATTTATTTTTAAATATTTTTGTTCTTCCGAGAAATTTGTTTTTTATAATTTTTGTACAATTGTGTTTATTTTAGTATGTGATCTTCCTGTGCGAGTCACAATAAATACCTTTTCTTTCTTTCAAATCTGAGCAGCCGTTTTGGCGTGATTAAGTAATAAACTGCCAATTATAAATTATACAATCTTTCACATTAGTAGAATTTGTAGGAAGTAGGATATTACATTATCTGTTGGGAGATGAATTCAAAAAGACTCAAAAACTCCACAAATTACTTTATTAAAATTCAAATAATAAAAATATAGCTTTCAAGAGCAACGTTGACGTTTTTCTTTGACACGCGCTCTTGTCGATAGCTTGTTTCGAATTGCCGGCTGGCCGGCCGCCATGTGTCAGATAGCTAAACCATAGATACAACTATGGACGTGTACATTATCTATATAATAATACGTACATAAAGCAAAATTATTGTACTTCTCTTAGCAAAAATTACACTGACGGTATATAATTTGGCACAGTTAAAGTTTATATGGAGAAAGCTAATCATTTTATACATTTTTCTATTTATATGAATAATTTCTAATTACCTACTATTTATTTCTATTCTTCACCATAACAATACAACCAAATATTTTAATTGGTCTATCTTTACCTAAAGTCCGCTCCATTTTTTTTTGGAGTTGACGTGGAATTGCCTAAGTTGGACTTCGGTTTTTCAGATAGACAGCAGTATGAACTGCTTCAGCCCAGAATTCCATCCCGAGTCCAGCATCGCGCAGCATACACCTGCCCTTTCCCATGATAGTTGTAATGAAGCCTTCAGCAACACCATTTTGCTGTGGAGAATCAGGTGTAGTTTTTTATGTTTAGTGCCACTACGAATTTCTCCTGTATTGTGGGTGCGTTTACAAACGTTTAAACTCACATACACAAACAGCCAGACCCGGAACAACTACTTGTAGGTCATACAAATATTTGTTCCGTGCGGGAATCGAACCCGTGACACGGAGCGCAGCAGTCAATCGCTTAACCACTGCGCCAACCGTACCGTCATTGGTCCTTCCCAGCTTCATTTGTCGGTTCTGGAATTACTATTAATTAAACAATAATTCTATATTTCCTTTATTATTATTTCGTTTGTCTTTTTGTTATTTTTCTTATGCATTCAATACATTTTTACGGTAGTCACGACAAAAGTTGAGCGCTCAATGTATTTCCGGTGCCACGAACTTTATTAAAACTACCGTCCCTCGACCCTGCTGATGCGGCGATTCGGTTCTTTAAGATGTTGCCGCAGAGTGCAGCATTTTTTATATTTTTTTTGGTTGGGATATCATCAATTAACGGGTGGAACAGGAGGACATGTCAGACTTTTACTGACTAAAATCCACCCGTGTTCCCTCAGTTGCCTGTGTGCCAAGGGCCGCGGTATCTCTTTCGAACAACCCGCACCCCTGGCAAGCGTCGGCTCTTGCGGCCCGCTACTTCAAACCGTCATCTGTACCAGATGCAGAGCGCAATCGCTGTTTGCCTTTCCACAAGAGTGGTTCGAGTAAGCTAAGGGCAGAAAATAAGCTACGAAACTATCTGTCTATATCGACTAGTGCTAAGTGATGAAGCGGGCAGAGCAAATAGCTGTCGAAAGAATAGTGGTCGTCTAATTGATTTCATCATCAGCCTGCAGCAGTCCACTGCTGGACATTGGTAGGCTTCTCCAATTGCACGTCATTCAACTCGATTCTCGGCAAATCTCATCCAGCTTCTGTCAGCCAACCTGCGATGATCGAAACAGACCTAGCCTGAGGGCATCCTACCTTACATTTTTGCCGATTCGCGGTTGCCAGTCAAGAATACGACTACCCCAACGGTCATTGGTTCTACGACTAATAATATAGCCGACCCAGTGCCACTTCAGCTTACTTATTCTGTGAGCTAAGTCGACAACTTTGGTTGTCCGCTGAATTACCTCATTCCCGATTCTATTCTTATTGATTTAGAGGTTTGGAATTGTGAACAGTACCTACTTCAACTAGTGCTTATGTAAAAAACAGCATCATTGAAACTTTCTACAAGCTGAGCTAACCTATGAAATGAAACAATCATATTGAATGATATTATAAACATGCTTTGCTATGTAGTTTAGCTCATATCGTAGAAAGACGTCGACGGTCTGCAAATTCGGGGTGGTGGGGCGTGCAGCGTGCACTGTATTCAATTGAACATACAGACGTGTCTTGAGATGTACCTATGTGATAAAGTGTTACAGCGTTTCAACATGCAGTGTTTGTATCTTAACTGCGATTACGCTCTGGTTGGCTTTTTATTAGAAATATGCGCGATAGCTAAGCAGTGAAAAGCTAAGCTACGAACTGTCTGACTATTTCCACCAGAGCCAAATCGAGGAGTAGTTTGTGAGACTTGTCTTGAGGTAGCCAACTCTGATTAGTCAATACTACAAATACTCTGCTTCAGCGAAAACTAGTAGGTAGCGTGCAAGCTCATTCCTTGAACGCTTTGTCGGTATTCCGACTTTGTGGCTTAATTCCTAGGCCTCGTCCCGGGCGAGGAGATTGGGCGGATGTTAAAGAGCGATGCACTGTGGCTACCTAATCTCACCCGCTTTCACTCTAAACACCATTCGTCTACCCTGGATCAGGCCTTAGTTCCTATACCTAGATAGCTGCTTTTAAAAGCCCGGCTACACACAGCAATTTGCTGGAGGCTCCAGAGTCCTCACCTTACCAGACCGTTTGCACGGTATACCGTTTGCGGTAATAACGTGCTGACAATGGCATGCTTGCCAAATACGATTGGACGTGTAGCATAGCAGAACAATATGGTATTTCTTTGGGATGGAGGCTTAAACTTTATGTTTGTCGACAGATATCTACTAGATCTAGATGTGTACTCTATCCTACTAGTTATGGCCCACTCCTACAGATATATCTTCTTACGTTTGTCTGTTTCTAGGTGACAATTTCGGTGATGTACTGATATACTGATCTCATATCCATTAACTTCAGGATATTAGTATTAGCAGTTTAGTGTTTGTTAGTTGACAGCATGACAGTACAGAATTAACATGAGAAAACGCTTTTGGTAAGGCAGTTAAATAGGATTACTTAAATGAAACATCAGTGTTCGTTTTATTTAGTCATTTATACAATTTGGATTCACAACTTATACGAAAAAGAAAATCATTCTTACAGTACAGCTTAGCACTGCCAAGTTACAACTTAAGTACAAAAATTGGAAAAAGCTCCAGACATACCATGGAATTTTCCGAAACGGGTATTGTTAGCAATATAGTTTCGTGAAGTGTTTGGACACGTAGACGTTATTGAAATCCGGTCTGATTTGGCTGATTGTTTCGTATTCGTAACTCGGGAAACAGAGTTTAGTTAGCTTGAGTTTACAAATCCGTTCCATCCTGTCTGGGCGACAATAAACGTAGCGGGGTCTAATTATGGGTTTTTCTTACAATCAAACAGACGCAATACAGTTACAAACGTTTATTAGTAGGGATACAAGTGCGGGCGTTTCTTATGCAAGTCCAAGTTTACAGAACACAAGTATTAGCTACTTGGAGATATTACGTTCAACATCCTAGTTTCAGTAGACTGCTATAGAAACGAGAACGGTATTGAAGCCAGTGGAAACAAGGATCTACCTAAACACCACTGTTGTAGCTATGGGTACGTATTGCGAAAAGAGTTCATACATTCCCGAAGTGACAATAAGGTCTATAGTCCAAACTAGCCTTCCACAAAGTTATCAGAAAGATTATTTTTCTTCCGCATCATTTAGAAACATTGCTGTTTCACATTAATATGTATCTCTAGCCATCGTCAAATATATGGCTGCTTTATGAGCATTCCTGAGTAATACAGTTGGCTCCATATAAGCATTAAATTACAATTTATCCGTATTACCTATACCAATGAGCCTTCGCTTCGCATGTCAGATGCAGTAAACAACCACCACATTATAATTTAAATGATCACTGGCCGCAGTGCCTTCAAATATATGCACGTATTGGCGAAAGGGATCTAGAGTTGAAAAAATTACGTGTTCAATAAAAAGTGTATGTATTCCAGCTGGTGGATAACGTCACTGATGACGTCGTTGTGCTGACGTTTCGTGGACTCACTTACTGGCTGTATTTTAGCGATGTGCATACTTCTATCGGTACTCAAATTTTTGCTGGTTACTTAGTCAATTGATTTCTCAAACGATTCGTTACTGTTCTTGTCGCCGTATATCCTTACTTGTTCCTTTGGGGCGAGGGTTCGCTTAGAAGAATGTCTTTCAAAAGTATCGGGTTGCATCCCTCTTGGGTCATTGATAATAAATGTATGGGGCGTTAAACATTATGACCGATGGTCTTATCGTATCACAAACTCTTTGAAATATTTAAACAATATCTTCTTATATATAACCAATTGATTTCACGTGACCCGGCATTTCATTTCTTTCCCAATCCTTTATCGTCCACGATAGCATCACAACGTTGATCTTTACATTCACTTTTCCACAAACTCTACTTAAAAATTAAACCGTCTTTTATAAATTAATATATTTCGACTTAATAGGACTATAGTATGGAATCGCTTGTTATATTTACCGAATATTTTTGCACGTACGCTTGATGAACTCCGAAACTGACTCATGAACGCGAATCATAGTAACCTTAGAACGGACAGAAGTTCCTTAAAATTACAAACTTCAAAAGAACATCCAGCGATGTCTTTTTCGATCCTTTTATCAGCACTTAACATTGCACCATTGGTTTTAATATTTCAAGTTATTACTATCCCAATAGAGGACATAAAATTTTATATATCAAGTCATGATACCAATCCATGTTCTTTTATCAAAGTCGATAAATGACAGGCTGACTTTAGTTAAGAGTACAATTATGACGGAAAAGATTCCATCGTTAGGAATATTTATCAACTTCGATAAAATTATAATATATATAACCACCCTAGATTAATACAATATAACAAACATTTCAAAATTTTATTTGATATTACCTCTAGGTGGGTGTTGTGCCAAAGTCATGACAAGGGAGCAATGCAAAGTTCTTTCGTTCTGACGTTGTTTCAATTAAACACTCACAATTTAGAATTTCATGTTTATACAATACAGGTTACTGTGTGTCCATCAAAACAACATCAACGACATACCTATACTTATATGTATATATTACTTGTTTCACGAGCGATGGGACCGAGACAAATCAATAGTATTTTATTCGGAAAATTTGTAGGTACTTAATTAAGTATTATCTGTTGGCCAATTACTGAACCTATGTTACATTAACTATAGGAGCTAGAAAATGGCAATTTTTCACCATTAAACCTATTTATCTAATAATACTGGATGGATATTAAATATAATAAATTATCGCGAAAAATTCAGATTATTTCATAAGATCTCATTTTTTTTGTAAGTATACTAATCGAAAAGCTCTTAATATTATAAATCCTTAATGTTATGTATTGTAAGAGGATAATGTAATTATGTAACTAGAGAATTCGCTCCAATTTAACTTACATTAGGTGATGTAAAATACAAGAAGTTAGGTATTACATATCATTAAAATTCAAATAATATGTTAAGCTCGTAGCTAGCGTGATCCGATTTATCGTTTATGATATGGAATTAACTGAAAGATTGTAAAATCGTGATTAAAAAAAAAAAAAATCGTATCTTTTACCTTTAAAGATATCTTGTAAATAACGCCAATCATGAGTGAACATTAGGTATATATAAATTAATAATATAAATATTTTTTCGATGCCTGTAAGTATACGATATCCAATTTGAAATTTTTGATTTTATATCCAATATATGAACACGCTTTGACCTGGACGGAGAGGGGGCCGGTGAATAAGGAAAATTATACCTACAAGATAGTGTAAACGACTCTTGCGCCTGTCACACTCCTCGTGAGTCCTTCGTACCGGAGAAAACCATGAAATGTGTAGTGTGAGCACCGTGACAAGCCCTAGATATTACTTTTTAATTATCATTAAGTTTCAGCACTGCAATGACTATATTTTTGGAACGTTAAGCGCAATAACACGCGTAAAGGCATCTATCAAGAAGTAAAACTGGCACATTTTATTAAATCCGCAACACATACAGCGGGGTCCCATCGTACGTTTCGGAATTCATGCAAACACAACGGCCACGCTCGTCCCTCAGCCGAAACAATCCAAGCAAAACATATCAAATAACCTTAAAAAAAAGAACAAATTTATAGATATACCACACACTGCTAAAAGTTTGCAGATATCACCTAACTATAAATCTTAAATTAAATTCAATTTAATTTACAGATAAAATTACTGATTACAGTTGTTTCCTAACGACCATATTACATATAGTCTGTCATTACGGACATTTCAGACTTCTTAATAAATTTAAAAAATTTCCAACTCCTTCCTAACTACAAGATTGATATTAAGTAGTTCCAAGTAAATTGAAAATTGTGATTTCTCCTGTGAAATCTGTGGTTTTACTATCTACGATAATATTTTTCGTCTCATTAACATAACAATTTGAGAATGTTTTACGAAGTGTGATGGTTGAGAAATTAATCTTTCTGCTTGCACCGCGCCCGTGTTAGCCGCCTCAGTATACAAACACTACGTACGAAATATCAACTAATAATACTGAGCGAAAATTATAATACGCCTATTTTAACTGGCGTAACTACAATTTTGGCCAACTTGAGTAATTCACAATTTACCACTATTCTGTTTCATGTATATAAGAGTCGACCACACAGGTCTTACACGATCCTTTACACGCGAACGTTGCCAGGACAAGGCAAACGCCTGAGGCCGTATCCTGTGCCCTTAACACTTGTAAAGCGCTTTGTACTCATTTCTGCAATCGCGGATAGGTAACTTAAATGGCATTGAACATGCAGCTTGGTGTTGACATACCGGTACACCTGTTTAGGGCACAGAGCTGAGCCGAAGACGTCGGCACCATCTCAATATGACACACCACTTGTGACGTCAGTGCGCAACAACGCAGTAATATTTTAACTGCAGACAAGAATAGAGATTGCGGGACTAGTTGAAGATCACACGGCTATCGACCGATGGGCGCGTGTCTCATATGAGAACGTACAATTAATCTGATAAAAGTATAAAGGTAACAATCGACCAAGACTCATTTACACCATATTTCTAATCTACGACGTACTTTCTGAAGCGCGAGGAGTCTAAGCTGAAAATTGTGTCATATCTCTGTAAATTGAGACTGATTTCTAAATGCGGGAATTTACTAGACATTAATTTGCTATGATTAAACAGACACACATAATGTAAATGAGATTTAGTCACATCTTCACATCACACCGTTACTGCAACACAACTGATATATACGAACACCAAGTTTAAGATTACGCACACGTTAGGTGTAATTTTAACACTTTCAATAAAATCGTAATAATGTCTGAGTCATGGGCAAATAACAATGTCAATTCAATGGAGAAATTGATATTTTCCACTTACATTTAAATACTTTGGCCCTATCAGTTATTGGAGATATAATATTCGGATACAGCGGCAGTTGCAGTTTACTTTCTCACTGAGTCTGTTTAGGAGACAGTCATCAACATTGATCGAAAAACATGTGACGACTCAGATCCGAGCTCTTTGACATAGCTTGCACTAGCACAGTTAATTAGCGGCGCTCTGTATGAGGATGCTCACCCAACATCCTCAAACAGAGCAGAGTTGGAGTTGGACTTACAAGTGTCATTTTAGTTGGCTGGACAGTCAACCCATTTCAGGATTGCTCTCACGGCTCAGATCAGCAATCAATTCCAAAATTGAGAAACGGCTGCCTGTCGAATTGCAAACGCTAAGAGTAACATTGTTAATACTTGCTTGAGATTGGGTCATGATGAGTAATGTAATTCATTAATGCTGAAACGTACTAGATTTTTTTTTACTATCATAAATGTCACACATGGACGACAGACATTTTTAAAGTTTTATCCAAAGTTCTGTGCAGTGACCGAAAGCAATTTGGTAGTAAGTTTCCAAAATGTCGAAAACATTTAGGTATATCTCTCTTTGCTCTTTCTTAACAGTCGAGATATGAGAGCATGCTAGCTGGCTGTTCCGGGAGACTGAGAAACCGAAACAAACCCACGATTATTAAAGCCAGGGCAAAAATTGCTTTGGTGTTGTGAGTCAATTTGCTAAACTGAGTGTCCGCTACATCGTGGCGAGTTGGTTACTCATTACCGAGTTGCAGCTTCCTTCACAAGTTCAAAAACAGGACCCGTGTGCTATCCGATTATATAAACTATAATATATTATAACATAACGTGCTTTCTACACTTCATACTTGGTACATTAAACATTGATTGACATTTAATATATTCGTCGCAACAGCCTCGGCATTTTACGTATGTCGTAACATGTAGTATACACTGTCTACTAACTCCGCATATTTAACACAAATCGAATATATTGACAAATGAAGTGACCATATGATAGTCTTTACATATTGATTATCTGTAATATGTACTAGACAATGACTGAATCTGTTGACGATGCGTTGCTTTCAGGGGTACTGTTCATAACGTTCGGTATGATAAGCAACGTTACAGTAACTTATTAGGACAAGTTGTAACACTGTGACACGTAACTCGTTGCTGTGTCGGGTGCATGCAGCCACTGACTTAGTGCAACGTTGCTCATTATAATACTGCTAGCATTTCCCATCGATAATTTCTAATCCAGACGACACTAACGCATTATAATCAAGACTATCATAATAAATTAATTTGCCAAACAATTCGAATCTAATTGACAGACATTATTGATATTCATTACAACGAAGACACTCAAAATATTATAATGTACTCAGTTAACATGCTTGCCCAGCATATAATTAATTGTCCAAGTCGGTAGTTGACTGACTTTACTTGTCATGGCCGAGGTTTGAGCTTTAGCTCTGCGTCATTTTCTTAGCGAGTTTTGTAATAGTGACTGCCGACTTACAATTCGCTACTCTCCGTCCTACTATTACTCGCTCTCTGCAGTAAATATATATACAAAAGGAGAATTATAGTATAGCACATCTATCAATCTTGATATATATTTTGCTTTACTTCTCAACAAATCTGTTCATGTCTCATTCCTCGCACGCGATCCTGCTCTCGTGGGTCTCAGTCACTGTTACTGAACCGCGTTCAATAGCTATTATAATATATTATCGAAATAGTTATGTATTATTATTAAACACCAAATTACAATGAAACACTGATCTGAACAATCTACTATTATTGAAGTATCGGGGTTGAAGACCAACTTAAGATTAACAGCTTGCTATAAGCTCGCTCGATGAGCTGAAGCATGATGGTGCGAAGTACGCAGCGGACATTCTCAACCGTTCGCTCGCTAAATCTGTTCTCAGCAAAAAGTCCTTTTAAGTTGCGATATCTAGCTGCGTGAAGGACTGCGAATGCTCGATGCTACGAAGCGTACACCTGAATCAAGTTGTAATCTTAACGTTGGTCTTATTGCATAGACGGACAATAAGTGGGTCGAAAGATATTATATACCCAGTATAAGGGCAGCACTTAAACTACTAACAATATCTACTAAACTACACTAGACTATAATATAGAGCGTAAATATGTATTTTCACCTAGATGTTTAAACGCTATGAAATGTGTAATGATATGATGAAATAATTATTTCGGGTGTATCTATACCTAATAATTAATTGTCTTCTATACAACTCAAGTCTAAACAAGTCCATGAACAGACAGACGGGAACTGTGAAAACAATTATAAAAACTATTCTGTCAGTTGTTGATGTAAGGCTCTGAAGTTGACCAAAAGTTTAGCATAAAACCTTTTTTGTTTTAATAAATAGGGACAATCCTTCCCAGATATTCGCGAAACTAAGATCACTGTCGCGTAGAGCCGTTACGCACTAAACGTTGGATGATGAACGGCAAACGGCTATTTATATTTTTATAAACCAGAAAAGGAACTGATCTGGAGTTCTAGTAACGAAATGGAAAGTCCTTGCTAGGCCAGTAAACAGCCAGGTTACAGTTATTTTTTAAACAGATCTGCCATCGACAACTGAGATTCAATTAAACCAGTAACTGCGTTTTGCTAACACTCCTGGCGGTAAAATAATCAAGTAGAGGTGGTCTGTTGTTCTGAGCAATGCTGTGTCGGTCGAGTCGCGTCTGTCTCCTGTCTTACTTACGAACATATATTAATAAATTCACTTCTTTCTAGATATGTTTAAACTGTATAAGCTAATACAATCGTTATGATTTCGTAAACGACCGAAAATATAACCGTCCGTCCTTGCGGCGCACGCGCAGACCACGCGCCCCGCGTGCCGGCGAGCCTCGCGTGGCGTTATCGCGGTCCGTTGCGTGCGCGCAAAACCACCCTCTGCTCTACATACAAACAATTAACATTAATAAATTATCAATAACATAACAACAATGATGATAGCCAAGTACGTTGCCGTCACATTACACCTATTACATTAAATAATTATAATAAAGCCGAGACTGTTGCGCGACGTGACAGGGCACGGGGACATCGAGGGGGTGAACGTGTACATTACTGTTGTACTGGAATATTATACTGATATTGTTCCACGCACGACGATATAACAACAACATAAATTGTAATATACGGTAACTTATTCTAAGATTCCTGGTTTCACGAACTTCCTGCACATGATTGTTGTGTATGCTTGAACAGTTCTGAGTTGTGAGCTGGACGTTAGTCAGCCGTAGTAGGCGGCCTTCCGACCGTCTGCAGGCAGGGGCCCAGGGACCAGGAGCCAGTGAGTGTACAATGTGTGCATGTCCGTGTGTCGTGTCCAGGGAGTCGTATGTCCGAGAGTGCGGATTGCGGCGCGCGCATCCCGCCCGTTACAACTATTTACAAACTATGGTCAAGCGCAAGCGACACTTGATAAAATGTCCTCCGCGAACGGAATTTCTATAGGCCTATTCTGATTACTTTATTTGTCACAAAGAACCTAATTATTTATTACACAGTGTTGATAATGTAGAAAGTGTATACAAGCTTTTATAAGCAACTTGATTATTATTTACAATCGGAGCCGATGGCCGCAGCGGATCGGACTCACTGTAAGCATATTTAAAAGAATTTTTTTATTGTTTTTTTTCAATGTTTTTTTTTTTGAAAACTTGTTCTTCCTAACCTTAATATGAGTAATCTAATTGGATTTGTGTGAAGTTGTTATTTGTGTAGTTCACAGTTTGGTTATGGTGTCAGGTTATTCGGCGGGCTTGTGTGTGTCTGAGGGTGTGTGGGCGGGGGGGCGCGATGGGCGCGAGAGCGCGGGGTGCGGCGGAGTCAGGCGCTGTTCACACGTGGCAGAGTGGCGGGGAGCGCGCCGGCAGTCGGCCGCGCCACACTGCCGCCGCGTCGTAGCGCCGGCTCGCCACGTCTGGAATCATTGTAGGGTCCTATTTAAAACATGGAAATCAAGTTCATCACAACAAACCGATAATAATCAGCCAGGCCATCAGGGTTTGGAAACACAAGGACGTATCTACAACGGGTTACAACATCATAGGACAAAACAAACTAAACACGAGCGGACAAACATCACAGGGTTCAGGAGCAGTGGTAGTGCTGATGCCTCCCTAAATTACAGAGAGACTGGTTTCCATTTATATCTAATCTCTCTCCCGACGTAAAAAAAAAGGAATTCTTTCTTTGATTCACCGTATCAAACTGCGTTTATCTATGTTATACTATCTTTCCTCTCCAGACTACCAAATCAAATTAAATCAAAAGTAATTTATTCAAATTAGGCTGAGACTTGGCACTTTTCGAACGTCAAAATACATAAGACAGTCTTCCAAAAACGCCCATCCTTCACCACTTCCTAGTGCTTTAGCTGGGAAGAAGAAGTGACGCAACAAACTCTCCAGCAGCACAGCTGTCTGTTTAGTTGGATAGACTTGATTCTATACATACATAGGCAAAGTAATAAACATTACGAGACACAGAACATTAATTAAATACTTAGTCATATATATGTCAGCCAGCAATGGCATTGAACCATTTACCATCAAATAAAATGAAAACTTCACTCGAGCAGAAAGAATAAAAAGATAAATAAAAAAATTGCTTAATACCAAAATAAGAGCCTCCTGGTATAAAAGGCGTGATAGCTTACATATGCATTGCTGGATTATGTTCACATAGCTGTTACTACCCTGAGTTACAACTCGAGGCCACAAATGATAACCTAGGACCATCGACGTAAAATAACTAAACAGGTAGGTAATTATTAGTACCTAACAATAAAAAAACCATGGTCAGCAAGACGACCAGTCACCACAAGCAGCACCCGTTCACGAGCATAACGCAAAGATCAGCCTTTACTCCCCTCGCCATATTTGAGGGAAGGAGGTAACCCGACCCCTGACGCTACCGCAAGCAGTGACTTCTACGGGAGCCTGACGAACTTTCTACCGGTTGCACAGGCAAGAATAGAATTATCAATTGTCGAGGTCGCTCATCATAAAAATATTGTTATGAGTAGATCATGTCAATAACTAATGACATGATAGATAATAAAAATAAAAAAAATACTAAGCTAATAAAAATAAAAATATATGAACCCATTATAACCTATCACTAGGTACGCTAATTCTGGAGAAAGAACACAAACAGTGTCTTGAGTTAATCACAGCAACCAACTATTCTTGTCATATAAATAGTCGTTCATGGAATAGTAAGCCTTTAAAACAAAGGATGGATTTTACTTGAGCTTTAAACTTAAAAGGCAAATTTAGCAAAGAAGCTTGTTATAAAATCCCATATCTCATAGATCCCATACCTATTATCACTGTAATTTGAAAATATTGTAAAAGCCAATTATTTTTAAAAGAGTTACCGTGGAGTTTCTTGCCGGCTCTTCTCCATAGGAAGCCACAAATTGGAACCGTGCACCTAGCTTCTGACATTTCATAACTGCCCATGCAGGTTTATGTGAAATAAAATATTTTTTGATTATTGAAAAGGTCAAGCCCAACAAATAAGCTATGAACCTTATGAAGCCGGCAGCCTTTCAAGTGATAATATCTCTCAATTAAAATCTACTATTTCTCACCGAGGTGAGAAATACTAGGCCTTTACAGTAGAATATTTTTATTAATTTCATTTCCTCCGTTTGACTATGAAAAGCGAATTCCACGCGGACTTAATGATCGTTTCAGGTACGGGTACTAGAGTCGGTTTTCTATGAGTACATAAATACGCCTGGGGCTTCTTCATCATTCCAAGAGATATCTAGGAAAGGTTATGACTGCTTATTCCTGTCTAATGAAAGTATTAATTATTAGTTAAGTTTTCTACCGTTAAATCGGTACATACAGCTTCATTAAGTAGTTACCCCTCCAAAAGAAATGTGCGTTCAAATCCGTGCCAAGCCAAGTCACTTTTTGTATGTTGCAAAAACATTTTATTTTATAATTACTGTATTGTTTTACTGAATATGTTTAACATTTACGGGGTGGTTTTCAACATCTAATTAGACCGGAGGTTTCAAGACCGCTTACCGGTCATAAAATTGGAGGTTCAAATCTTAGGCACGAAATGTGCTATTTGTCTTCATTTTTTTTTTATATAAAGTATTTTTGATTTTGTTTTAGTAATATTTATAAAGAATTTAATCATTTGAAGTATTCTTTAGGTTATTCGTAACGAATTCAATGTTGTAGCAGTGTAACATTTAAAAACTTGAGGGGTTAGCACATACTGACTGTGGGTACCTAAATTTAATGTCATTTTAAAATAATCCGAAAGCGAACGAAAATTCAAAATATTTCTCGTGGCTTCCAAAAATGATCGTTTATATTAAATTTGGTATCAATTAGAGAAAGTAAATGCGCTCATAAGGCTGCATCAACGGTTGCGGCACTAACACATGACTACATCAGACTTTACAAAATGGCGGTTCGGCTTATTTACTACTAATACATCCGTCATCCATCCATACGTCAGTTGTTGATAATGACATGGTCAAAAGTTGCCGAGCGGCATGTTGCGTTCTCATGCGTGCTGACAATGACGTCACGAGCTGTCGCAGGATCAATGGCTGGTCCATTGAAGCCACCACAAAGCCCCTGCATGGTGCCATTTACTCAACAGTTAGCCATCGTTCATAAAACATGTAACAACTTCTCAGTGGGGGCTGCCTTCCACCTCCCACCTCAAGCTCGTTAATTATATCGGTGATTATAAAAGGCCCAGTGCACAGTGCTGGGAATACTACGTATTTACCAACACGTTTTTTATACATTTGTAGTTATTAATGTCTAATTTAATTAGTTAAGTGGTCGGAATGGGTCCGGTCCTAAATTGACGGAATATCATACATTAATTTGTTGATATAAAAAGGAATACTAACTGTTTTTTTTTAAGTTTCAACTAATCTCATTTGTAAGTTGTAGGTACCTAAGTAAGTAAAGATGTTTCAGGGCCATGTTATAATTGGTATTTCTATTGAATAAGTTAAACGAGGTGTTGTGTGTTTGTCTCAATTAGGTCAACTTGTGTTGTAAATTTGAAATTAATTTTGTTTTACCTCCGCGATGTCACTAAAAACCTAAAAAAATACATTTTCTTCACAAAAAAATTGGCTGGTTTAAAGTAGGTAAACCATCTTTAATTGTAATGTTTTTATGTAGTTACCTGTCTGATTAAAATGTACCTAAGGCAAATAAGTAAGTATGAAATTTTGAAACCGCCTGATTTAGGTAGGTACTCACCTTACAAGTAACATAGTCAAAAATATTTAAACTAGAAGTTGTTAAAATACAAAAGCTTTGGCTTAATTGCCAGAGTGATGCAAAAATGTTGAATAAAGCGCGAAAAAATTAGTGATCTATGTTACGCAGCGTACCGTGTTGCAGAACACGACGTCAAACGCAACGTGAGATATGAAACATGGGGCAACGTGCGACGGCGTGTGTGTCGATAAAAAATGTGCTCAGTGGCTGATTAAAGCTATATTATCAACTGCTCTTTTACATTGGCTTTTTAATACGAGTCAAGCTAAACCGTTTGCTAAGTTGCTAGCGATTTTCATCCTCTCACTAAATGAGAAATATATGTCAACTCCTTGATCAAAAATTATACGCTAATATTGATAATATACTAAAAATACATGAGAATTTTTTATAGATAATATAAAATATATACTAAAGTCTCTCTGTATGTCTACTTTTTTTTACTGATGGGAACGTGGTGAATACTGTTCATCGCTACGATATCTACAATGTAGGTATGTATTCTCTTGCTATTGGCAACCAGCTAAGTGGCTAAAACTGGAGCGTAAGGAGAGGATGGGCTTAAGGTATGGTGTAGGGGTCAAAAGTTAACTCCTTTACCAAGCAAGGTCGCAAAATTGCTCTTCAGACCCTCATAAGGCAACTTTAAGTGAAGAAAAAAGAAAAGCGAAGCTTTACTGTTTACAGTGTTTACTTAAAACGGTTGGCAGCTGGGACCAGAACCTTATGAGGATTGCCCAGTAAAGCGTTAAATGTGTGCTGGTGAGGAAACGATGACCTGGCTGAATGATGTGGATTCTACCGACCTGATAGTCAGACGTCAGTCTCAATAGCCTCTGCGGCGTGCAGGTTGTTAACGCGCACGGTGCAGACGGCGCGGCGGGTCGCGGTCTGGTCGCGGCGGACGTGCCCATGGCCATGCGCGTGGCCATGCGCGTGGCTGTGCGAGTGGCAATGTCCGTGCGCGTGCGCGTGCTCGCCGAGCGCCAGCGCCTGCGCGCGCAGCATCCGCTGCGCAATAATCGCCTGGTGCTTCTGCAGCTCAGCTTGCCGCAGCTGTGGATTGTTTAGGCAGAACCAATTTTTATCACGTTTACACGCTCTCTTATATTAATACTTTGAACAAATGAATTCAGAGTAATCCACTTCGTCATAGCTTTCAGTTGCTGCTTGTTTAGTCATCATTAAAAAGGAAGTAGTGTTAAGAGATAAAAGGTTTATGATAAAATCTATGTCATCAGATACGTATGAGCCACAAATTTAAATAATTTAAACCAAAGGCAATTGACGCTGGAGGTCAACTTCATGTGTGGATACCATTTACTATTAAAGAGATTTTTTAATTATGAGGCAACAACACAACGTTGTGTATGTAGCTGACATAAAATTTGTTATTGTGTTTACTCATAAAAACCAAAGGTAACACTTTATTGGATTCAAATTGAAAAAATAATATCACCTAGTTTACAAATTGCTATCCGTTATCTCACATTGTTTACTAAACAGTTTCAGTCGAAGGAGAAACCTTTCAACGTGACTCCAGTGCTTTGTTTGTGAAATGTTTTCCAAGTTCAAATGTAATTTCTTGTAACAAGTCCTGGACTCGTGAAGGAAGACTTAGAAGCGTGAAAATAGGTACACGGTCACGTTGGAAATATTTATTTTATTTCTGAAAGTTCTCACTTTTCGCAACCATTTTGTCCTGAAGATTATTTACTGAACTTGTGTTGGAAGTTATTTGTTAATATTTTAAGCAAGAATTTTAATGTTTAAAAAATAAACACATGATGGTTTGCTTAAGATTTACTTTGCGACTTACAAGTGTCATTTGAACGAAAAACATACTATGTATCTACGTTTTCCCAGGTTTTGTCTAGTCACTAATCAACATGGTCAACACATGATGTGACCAAGATTGTGTCTGGACTTTAAAGACTTTGATCCCCTGAGTTTGCTTCGGCAATTCTTCATTAGAAATGTTGACTAATCTAGGTCTTTTTTTTTTGATGTCAAGTGATGCCGATATCATTATTACTGAATAAACAATTTCATTTTATATCATTGATTTTCTCTAACCTCTACATTAACATAAGGAAACAAGATTGCGACGAGTTTCGAGCACGTTCGTTCTCCATAACAACCTACTCGCTTTGAAATAGGTAACTAACTTGTATCTTTCTGGCCGACTCTCTGACAGTTAAAAACTGCATGTGAATGGTTTCATTGAAATAAATGCTTGTTTGGCTCGTATCTTATAACACAAAACCCCACAACTGCAAACCTTGAAATACTAGACACTTCAACAAAGCAACGACTTACATGGTTGAGCCGCAGGGCGTCCTGAAGCTCAAGGGCGGCGATGTCATCGCACTCGCCGGCCTCCATAGTGGCCTGCCGCTCCAACAGGACCTTCTCCTCCTCCTGCAGGCGAGTGAGATTCTGCTCCAGGTGAGGGTCGGCTACAAGCGTGGCATCGTCCAGCTCCATAGAGTCCGAGGATGACTCGTCGCTCACCGAAGACTTCTTATGAATAGGCCCTGAAACTGTAGCCAGAGTATTGTATCCTGCATCATGGTGGACTGCTCATAATCTTACATGGTGTTATGTCACTTTTAATTATTTTACGTATTAATTTTCTATGGGTTAGGCTGTGATTTTGTTAGTACATCGGATTACATCTAATGGATAATTGCGGTTACGTATTTATTATGGTATAATTATGTAGTTAGTTTAATGTGATCAGAAGTAAGTTGCGGTGGCCCTAAGAGTTGCAACAATACGTTTTTACAACGCATCGACGTACGTGGCTCTAATATCAATGTTCGATTTGACGACGCATAGGATAGAGGATCATGAATATTGTAAATAAAAGTTAATTTCATTTGGCAAAAACAAAAATTGTCTTACAACTGTACCTATTTTCTAAAAACGACATTTAAGATGAATCTAGTCGACATTTTTTCCATACAATTTTCGGAAGTGTATTACTCCACTGTTCGACAATGTGCTTTAAAAATTAAACAAGTTATGGTTTTGTCTCATTGTTTATTATTGTGTGTATGGAAACAGAATACTAAAATAAAAAGCCATTAAAAAGGTAAGAGCCAACAAAGATTACTTTTTCTTGCTAATTTAACCTAACTTTGGGCGTGTTTAATTAATTAAAGAAGTTTCGTCTAAAACTCCAAAACCAAGTCGGTACCAAGCTCCAATATCGAAAAGTTCAATTAACTTTATTAGTCATCGATTTATGCAGTGGTTTTTTTCTTAAAAACCGATATACCGAAGGAATTTTCCTAATTTTTTACGCGCCTGCTGTACAATAAATGATCCTGCATCTCACTCAATAACGTTATGCGTGTAGACTAGCGTCTAACTGCCCGTCACTGATCTGTCGGACACGATGCCTGGTGAGACAGCGTGCTTTTTAGCCAAGTCCACGAGTGAGTTCGAGTCCGCGACTAGATTCCCCTGAACAAATTTTTTACCGTTTTCTGGTAAGTAGCAAATTACGTTTACTAGATGATACTGCTACGAAAGTACTACGAAAATGCTACGAAGCTGCGAGCTTTTATCGTTTGACCTTTAATGTTTTTTCAAACATTTGTATTATTCCTTATTTTTCATATTGTACAAAGTAACTTCAAATAAATCGTGATAATAAAGCGATTGAATAAAACTTATGGTACAAACACTATAAAATGTATTTTTCTTGCCAGAATGATAAATATTGTTTATCTTTGTTAACAGATGAACTTCAATACTAGCTAAGATACTGAATACTTCAAACGAATTCAAACTTTTGTACTTACATTTTATTTTATTCAATATTAATTCTCTTTTATTTTAGTTTAATATGATAAATGGTGTAAACGTAATTATTTTTATTAGCAACACCAATTACTTTTAATTTGAGTTTAGAACATAATGTTTTAACGATTTTTTGATGTTATTAATGTTGTAGCACTCGAGGAATCAAAAGTTTGGGATTACTCGAGAGAATTAAGAAGTTACTTTGAAAAAGTATCAGTTTTATTTGTATAGAATTGAATCAGTTTAATGGAATTATGTAGTAGGAAATTCTGGTACTAGCCAATACTACAAGTACAAACAAAGTATCGGAGTCCATCGAGCGTGTAGTCTGGCGGGCTGCCATCGCACGCGACTTCGGCCGCCGTTGATTTACAACTTAATTGTAACTAACATTAAGCGGTTTATATGCGCGTACGCAGCGTTCCAATATTATGACGTATGTGTTATACTCATTGGATTTTGATCGCACACGATTTAGTCAAATAATTATTTTAAATCGGAAGTCCTTTTTTTATTTAGTTTTTATAAAATTAAATAGTTTTATTACTAATTTTGTTCGGTTAATATGCTGACGAAAATAAAGCGTGATGATTCAGTGAGCTTAGTAAGAAGTATTTTCTCAGGATTTTCAAATAAAGCAAAAGTTAATTTTAGTTTGTCAACCAAACTATCAATGTAAACCATAGCACGTAAATTCTAGCAATCAATACTATAATTATGCTGCAATTATAGCTAATCAATGAAAGTCCAATCCATCCAATCCATAATGTTGATTAAGCAAGACCCACAAATACTCTAAAATACTATCACGAATTTAAATGAAAGAAAACCTGCGTTTCATTCAATCCGGGAATTCTTTAAAAATACGACTTCACTGAAGCACTGGCACAAAATAAAAAAAATAAATAAAAAGGAACATAAGTACTTACGTTTAAAAATCGAACGTAGTCTCACATAATATAAATAAAGAAAAATAAATCGAAAATAAGCCAGCCAGTTATTTCGGTACGGTTGTTTATCTAGTCATAAGGGCCATTCACATGCCTGCATGCCAGCGAGCCGACCTATTGAATGGGCAGCTTGGTTGTGAATGCCAACATAACAGCTATAAGGGACTTGCTCGTACTTAATGAGGCCAGTAGGAAAGACATCGAACAGTGATGTCTGACACAATACATTTCAGTTATTTGTTTAGTGTTAGCATTTGGGAGTGCAAGAATCAGCTGATTATGCGTGAGTCAGCCGAAGAATTTGGCGCGGAACGTCGAGTTTCAGTAGTGTTGTGTAAATAACTAAGTGTGTATACACATCCATCTAAACGTCTTCTTCGCTACAATGTGAATTCCTTGAAGTAGTTCCCTAAAATATTAAAATAAGTATAAATAAATCCTATCTCCCGATGTAACACATACTTATCATGAGAACGAAAAAAATAAACACGTTATAAATGTTGACAGCGTGCACGCACGTATTGTTTGTGTATGTTTGGTCGATATGTGCGTGGCACATGTCCGTTTGAGTTTCAGTGCTCACACACAACACAGCGCAGATCGACCACTAGACAGCTCGACAGATGAAACGTTACCGGTTCAATTCTCGTATCATGTCGTTGTTAAGGTTTTTATTATTGAAACACACACGATCCCTAAGATCATAATTCATCTCAGCGACTAATTTTTGTGACACTAACCGTATCTAACAAAGACTTATGCACTCGCGAAAAACATAAAACAAAATAAATATAACATTGAAACCAAAAACAAACATGAACATAACTAAAAGAAAATAAATAACATTTTTTATTTCAATTATTTTTTACATCGCTTACTAACTAAAAATATTTACAAATAAAAAAAACAAAAAACAGTGCACTCGTTTGTCCCTTACGCGGTAATATCACGGATATCGTCTCTGGCGATTACTTAAGTCCTCATAATATAAATATAAACAACAACACTGTCATACAGTCATTGGTCACTGCAAACCTCGTCCTTTTCATCGTCCTTCCCACCTGAAATTACCGAAAATCAACATAAAAGAAACGAATAACAACAAAAGAAAAAATAAAAATAAAAAACCAATGCATGCTGTCAAAAATCATATTGGAAATCTACGCATGCTGTGAATTAAAATGAAAAAATAAATACGTTTATAAACTGGACTATCACAGTTGAACATATAAAACGGTTGGCACTTAATGCTTCATTACAGTTGTCAACATTCGCAGCGTGTTGCAGAGCACAATAGAATGTTGGAAACAGTAACAATTGAGATTGTAATGAAGAAGAAACGTGAAGAACTTACTAAGATAGGGCTCGCCCATAGTTCCAGGCAGGTACGGACAGCTGGTGACGTGGTTGAAGTTCTGAGACTGCATTTCTTCTTGGTCAGTCTCGCGATGGTAGAAGTAGTTGAAGTTCGACACGATGACAGGAACTGGCAGAGCGATGGTAAGCACACCAGCAATAGCGCACAGGGAACCGACAATCTTTCCCCATACTCCAACCGGCCTATACCATAAAAACATTTCATTAAAACACAGACCTACACACCGTCTTCATCCAGCTAATAAAATAAAGACAAACTAATGATCGAACAAAAGAATATTTTGTTAATCAACATAAACGCGACTGATGATGTTCATGCGTTAATATGTTCAATACGTACCGTTGTAGAGCAACTAAATAAGATAGTAGAAATAAACAAAACTTTTGGGTTTCTCTTAAACACATATGAAAAAGTAAAGAAAATGTGAAGTAAGATGGATAGTAGTTCTAAATTGGTAAGACCAATCGCTCGGCAAAATTAAGGGCGCAGGCAATACAATTTCATTCTTCCCACACATACTCGCCAGCATGTCACAATGTGACACCGGGTTGTTATTGCAATGCTGTTTCTTTAACGCTAGCAAGTAAGTCCAAATGAAAAAATGAACCGCCGAATTCGAAGACGTATTAAGGAATATCATTCAGAATCATAATATTCCTTCATAATAATAATATATACTTATTATCATGAAGGTATAATATGATTCTCAGCTAAAACTAAATGTCGCCAAGAACTGCACCTTAATTGCGTAACACGCTATAAATCACAATCTGAATAATTTTGAAGGATATTGCCAATCTGTTGCTTCATATTAAAAAAAAAAATTGACAGCTGAACAACATAAATAACGCATTTCAAAAAATCCATTTGTTTTAAAACTGCAAAAATTAAAGCCATTGCTATTGATAGTGTGTTCCGCAATTACCCCGCTGAAGACATTCCCCAAAACGTCTCTATTCAACGATCACGTCTATCAAAGGACGCCGGGGTTCAAAGATAATAATGACAACGAAAAAAAAACGGAACCTAAGTAAGCATATTATAACTAAAACAACGACTACAAGTATTGTTCTCAGACCTACAGAACGACTTCACAGACATGCACTCGGACATATTACGACTAAACATAAATACAAATACTTCTCTATCGAAAATGGTGTATGAAAGCTAATGATTGGAAGCCGATGATAATTATAAACAAGCAATGAATCATTCTGAACATCAATTTTGCATAGTAGCATTCATGTGTAAAATTTACCATCGGAGACAGATTTGCAGGGCATTCCAACAACTAAACAAAGAGAGATAGTGGCGATGATAGTTGGAATACGGGGTGCAGAAGCGATGCTATAGAGTTCTACTGAAGAAGAAGTATACGACGAGATGTCAACGTGTGCATCTGAGATGGATCACCATTTTCGATATATACGTTGGTAACATTCGTAGCCACAACACCGACACAGGACACATCGGACGGTACACATCTAGCGAAAGCGATACAGAGGAGTGAACATTCGACAATGGATAAGTAATCGGTACAAAACGAGTCACTTCAAGTGCTGAGAGCGTGCGCTCGAGCTGGTGCCAGTAGCGACACATCGCCACACTTGAAGTGTACAACTAAAGCTGTTCTCTCTCATAATCATAGAATACGCTTTGGGACGGGCGATAGTCACACGGACGACGGGGCCTGTGTGTACATGTCTTGTCAATGAAAAATTTTACAACTGAGCTTCCATGTAAAATTGTAAAGGTTCAGGACAGAAAGGATGACACAACTATTTGATAAAAAAAGAAAAGACAATATGAAACGTTCTCGAACGTGCAAGAGTCTCAGTATAAAGGTGAATAAAACGTGTAATCGGTTAAGTTCTAAGCGAACCGACGATCAAATCAAACTGAAGCATAGTTACATGAATGTGGCGAAAGAATATCACAATAGTGTTAAATATACCAATGTACGGGTTGGGAGTAAAATGAAATGACGAGAAGGCAAATATGAAACTTAGGGTGAAGTCGTTGTATCATACGTCATATCTCCGTATCCTACGGTCGTCATTGTCACGACCGCCCACCAAAACGCATCTGGTATTGATTTGAAGAAGCTGTTCTCACTTCCCGCCTCAGCGAAGTACACCGCGGATGAAAACAGCACCACACCTTGAAGAACAAGCACACACAAACAAGAAGTAAAGTGCGACATACAGTGGTAGGGATGGCTTGCGAGCGGCGGGGCGGGGATACTGGGGCGAGGAGGCGGCGCGACACAGGTTACCTCATATCTCCATAGCCGACTGTGGTCATCGTAATTACTGCCCACCAGAAGGCATCAGGAATGCTATCGAAATTAGTGCCATGGCAGTCTTTGTCAGCAAAATAGACAGCACTGGAAAAAACCACGACTCCTGCGAACGCAAAATAAGATGTGAACGCACCGTCATGATGTAGCCGCGCTAGAGTTAAGGATTAATTACTTTAGGGATAAATAAATTGATTATGTCTACTGTTATAGGATTCAACATTGGAAAAGGTTTATGAATAAATGGAATTGGGATTGAAGTAACCGGCACCGCGCTCGCCGCTCGCGCCTCCACTCCGGCCTGTCTATTGTCGCACTATTCATCCCGAGATGTTCTCTCCATATCTCAAATACTCCTTGAGGACACGCTTTCTCTTACTAGGTCAAGTATGGATATGAGTTCGGCTAAAATACAATTTGGACTCTATAGTTATAAATAAGATAATTGGTACATACTTGTTGAATTTGATTATTCAAATTCTCTGGACAACAATATTTGCGATTGAAATTATTTAAGAATAGACCAACATTTTTAATAACTTTTCAAGTCGTACAAAACTATTTAATGCAACGTTATACTTACCAATGAACAAGAAAAATATCAATAAGCCAAGTTCCCTCATCGAAGCCTTCAATGTTCGTCCCAGAATCTGTAAGCCTTTGGAGTGTCGTGATAATTTGAAGATACGGAATACGCGCACCAGTCGTATCACCCGCAGTATTGCAAGACTCATAGCTTGGTTAGTGGACTTGTCTTGCGGAGATACGGGCGCGCGTGGTAGGTTCAGAGTGTCTTCCTCCTCTGCGATGACTGTGGCCAATGTGATGAAGTAGGGGATGATGGCGATGATGTCAATGATGTTCATTACATCCCGGAAGAAGTTGAACTTGTTCGGACAGGCCAGAAACCGAACTATCAACTCGAATGTAAACCATATTATACAGAGGGTCTCTATCAAGAAGAACGGGTCGGTGATATCAGGGACTTCGTCTTCTTCGATCTTAGTACCGTTGGTGGTGGTGTTAAAGACCTTGTAGTGCTTGAACTCCGGGAGAGTTTCCAAGCAAAAGATTACGATAGACAGTAAGATGACAAATACTGAGATGATAGCAACTACGCGTGCGGCCTGGGAGCTCTCTGGGTATTCGAAGAGCAGCCAGATTTTGCGCTGGCGCTCGTTGGAGGGCAGTGGTTTTTCCTCCTCCTTGATGAAGCCCTCGTCCTCACTGAAAGGATTTTAATAGGTTACAGCTAACATCTGGAGCAAATAAACTTGTAGAGGCATTTGTTGTGCATGTGCTTGAACTTACCGGAATTTGTTGGTGGCCTGTTCTCCGAGCTCGTAGAACTTAATCTCCTCGGAGAAGACGTCTAGGGGTACGTTTACTGGGCGCCGCAGGCGGCCGCCGCTTTGGTAGTAGTAAAGGATTGCGTCGAATGATGGGCGGTTCCGGTCGAAGAAATATTCGTTCCTGCAAATTACGCCAGTATCAGAATACGAAAGGTGTCAGTCATTGAGTCAACCCAGAGACGCTTATCTTCAATGATTTTCTCACTTTAATAACCTACCTAATCTGGTAGCAAACGAACTTTACATCTTTTATTTTTAGCTACTTTACCTTAACTCACTAGGTGAAACTTACCTCAAGGGATCGAAATAGCGTATTCTCCGGGTTGGATCCCCCAGAAGGGTTTCCGGGAATTGGTTCAGTGTACGTAGTTGCGTCTCGTACTTCAGGCCGCTTATCTGCAAACAAAGAAATAAAAAAACTCTCAATACGCCCTGAAGTATACATAACTCGATGTTTACAGTTGGTTTATAAGTGGCAATGCTACAAAGGCCACTCATCAATTCAAAATTAAAGTATGCATCACCTTTTTAAAACCCTAACTGTAGGTAGAAGTCAAATGACAGTGTCACACAGGGATATGATGGATGATGATCATCGATAAACGTCTCTCAATTTACCTAATGATCAGCCCATGCATGTCCATGGGAGTGCATGCATTCACGGTCAACTGTGAAACGTAATATCTTTTGTAGGTACTCGAGACCTACATTAACTAACCATCCATCTAGCTGCCGGGAATTGAATGTATTTGACCACGTTGCTAACGTCTAATTAGTGATGCTTCTAATATGAATTGGTCTTCGATTAATTAATTTTGCAAACAAGATAACTACTCAATTAGATACGATAATTATCTGTTGTGAAAATAACAGACAGTTCTAGTGATGTACCTACTCGAATAACAGTGTAGACAATAGAAACCTTGACCAAACTTAGAATGCGGTCATTTAGGACGTGCGACCAGACTGAAAAACTAACATTCTGAAATTCATGTGCAATATATTTTATTTCTTTCCATGATATTTTTTTTAGTTTTCACGATGTATAAAAAGAAGTGCAATAAAAAAACTCATATACAACCATGAAAAAACAATTGAACCATCTGAGTCTTGACTGCCAACAGAATTGATTGCTTAAAGAAACCGTTGATGGGATATAAACAACGCGCTCAACATGTCAAAACCCTTAACTTCCCACAGTGTGTTCAAACATACACTCGCACGCAGTGGCAGTAGCGTCCACTCTATAATTGTAACACCCTTGAACTTTTTTATTTGCGTTTGCCACGTGGTTTCCACGTCGCTTGAACTATTTGACAAACCACATGTGGGGGAACGATAGCTACACGACTAACGTACTAAATAATTTAAATAATTTACTGCACTAACACATTTATGAAGTGTAACTTCAAAAGCTGTATGATGGTTTGAGACGTTTGCTAAATGGGGGGAAACATACGCCTAACTACATTGTTGGTATACCGCAATAATTACGCAGCTATAGGACTCATTTATCATAATCTTATTGACAGCTTCATTGGAAGTGCTACCTTGGAATATGTAACAAAATACGTCTTGACCTAGACTTAGCTCGGCTAGTGCATCCGTACGTATCTACTAGTCTGGCGTTTCATTATCAGGGTCATCTTCTATAAATCATCATCATTATTATCCTGGTCTTATTCTAATTTATTTGGGATAGGCGCTATGTCTTCTTCTTCTTCTTCTCTATTAGTCGTCATTTCGGTAGTCACCTCAATTCTACTTAAACTTCTCTAAATGTTAAGGCCAATGATCTCCCATTTTTGAAATATAATTCTGGTGATAACGTAAGTTTAAGTACGCTAAACTGTCAGTCAGTCAGCATAAACATATTGACAGGTACTAAAACCCAAGTGAGCTAACCGTTTGTCTATCAATGAAATAAAGCTAATACGAATAGTAGTTTCGCATAAGGCGGGAGGAAACGCCCGGGTGTTTCCACTGCGTAAATCGCCCTGAGGACGCAGTGGAGCATACGATGGAGGTCTGGCCTGCTTGGGTGGAGCACCGCCGTGTTCTGGTGGAGGCGATCGGCGGGCGGCGATCTCTCGCGTCTGGCCCTGATCCAGGTCATGGTATGGAGTGAGAGTGCATGGGTAGCCCGCAGGACCAAGCCCGGGTCGACGGCGCGTTGTGTTCCACGCGCGCCTCAAAGAGATGTCAGCATCAACTGGTGGGCTCTGCAAGAGCCGATGCCTGCCAGGGGTGCGGGTTGTTCGAAAGAGATACCGTATTCCCTGGCACACAGGCAACTGAAGGAACACGGGTGGGTTTTAAGTCAGTAAAAGTCTGACACGCCCTCCCGCTCCACACAGAGCGGGAGAAGTTATTTGATGAATGCCCACCCTCAAAAATATAAAATATACGAACAGTAACACGTTGACAGCAAATGCTTTCTGACTAAAACATTTTCGAGTGAGCATTAGTAGTCGGCGCAGACAAAATCTGTCGAAGTCTAAAGTACGGCGGATGCTTCACAAATAGCAGCGAATACCGCAATGCAGCAAAATCAAGTGTAAATTTTACTATTTGCAGCGCAGACAAACGAAATTTTTATCCATTGTATCAACTATGTCACAATGTAATTTATAATCTATATTATAAAGTGAATTAAAGTCACCGGTCTGTAACTCCGAAAAAAGCTCCGTCACACAAAGCAGATTTATGTAACTAAGGCTTAATTATGTACTAAATGGATGGACAGCGGTTATGAAAGTGGATTGGTATCCAACGCGGTTAGGTTCTGCTTCGCTTTATATTCGCTATTATTGAAAGCGTGAGTTTTGTAACCTTTTAGGGCCAACATTTCATAATAGCGCTAAGTGCTTTCTGTTCTGCGGTGACGTTTAATAGCACTTAATTGTATTTAACATACACAGTATTTGTGGGACCGAATCAATAGTCTTTTCCAGTAAATAATGGAAAGTAGATCACAGATGCTGAATATTAGTAGCAAATCAAGGTTTCCAAAGTATGATTATGTGTCTACAAATAGTAGCTGCCAATCCGCCAAATATAATCCCTTAGTTGCTCCGCGCCCACGGGAAGATGAAGTGGCTTATTTGCAGTCGGCGACCACAGAATACACCGACTAAATAACAAAATATAGTTTTATAATATATTATGTAGCTATGTCGTGTCGACACAAGAAAGCGTAAACGAAAATTGCTAAAAGTTCTGGGAAAAATCGGAAGTTTAAAAGAAACTTCACCTGATAATATTGATTTGCGGAAGTCTTTTGAATGTCAAGAACTGAGGAGGGAAATACCCTCTCTGTAAGTCTGCAATAGAGTTATAGTTTCATAAGGAAAATGTACAAAAGATTTATGATTTTAGTACGCTACAGAATAAGATATTACAACGACAGAATAGTAGTCGCATTACACAAAAGAACTAGTGAAAAAGTTCTTGCACTATTAAAGGGGACAATAATAGTGCAACTATAATAGTGATGATGATTATAATTTTAAATTTTAATTTGATTGCTAATCTTATTCAAATAAGATCTAAAATGGATTAAAATAAATGACGTTGAATTTGAAAAAAAAAAAATAATAGTCCCCTACTCATCTCTTCGCAGAACACAGGCTGTTGTTTATTTTGAAGCGAGAATATTCGAGAGCCTGTACGTTGAACTTAAAGTACAAGGTGAGAACACTTTCAAGGCGTTTGACCGGTTCGTGGAAGCCGATCGAAAGGCAACAGGTGTCAGAAATATTGGAATAGTTTATATACTTTCACCCTCACTTATATGTTTACGTCAAGGTTTCAACATTTCAGCGTAAACGTTCACAATTTTTTAACACGAACATGAAAGGTCTATTTGTGCTAATCGCCCTGTGTGATGGACGGCTCGGAATTGAATTTATTGATGTTAACAATACGAATGAGGGCTTTTGTATTCATTCTCTTCTCTACTCTGATTATGATTTTGGTTAAGAGTATTCCCTCTAGATTGAAGGGGGATGTAAGGACCGGACCTTAAGGAACAGAACGTACAGTAAACTTGTTATCATTTTATTTAGGTCATATACAAGGCTGTAGTAGTAATTAGTACCTAGCAATCACTTCAACGAACTCGTGGCGGAGAAGCTCGTGGTTGCCGCACGTGTCGAACGAAGGTTAAGCAACTCTTGCTGCGGTCGGTTCATCGATGGGTGACCATCCAAAACATATCAAAACTCCGCCGTGCCTTAGACAACGCGCTAAGCCGTTGGTCCCGGCTGTCATTTCTATATTTCTGACAGTCGTTACGGTAAGTCAGAAGCCCGAAAGTCTGACAACCAGTCTGAACAACCAGTCTAACAAAAATTTCTCGTATTACCTAGTTACTGAACTGGAGAGGTCAGAGAGGCAGTCACTCCATGTAGTATACTGGTACTCAGCTGCAGCCAGTTAGACTGGAAGCCGACCCCAACATTATGTAGTTAGGAAATGGCTAGGCAGATTGAATCACTAGAACGAATATTTGACAAACGCGTACCGACGTATCGACTTTTAGCGAAGGAAAAGAATAAAGTGTCAACGTCATACAAGTGGCGACTAATACGTTAAAATATAATTTATATGTTACATCCCTGCTCTAATATTTTCAATTTGTTCCTTAGGTACGTCGTACTGCTCACTCAAGTCACACAAAAAGGCTTTACTGGTTCAAATTCAAGATTCACTCGTGTCAATTATGACCCGGTTCGGTTTTGCAAAGATAATCCGTTTTATTTTGATATAAATTTCATAATCAGCCTATAATTTTCCCACTGCTGGGACACAGACCTCCTCTGTGTGAGAGAGATGCAACCAACCAATTCAGAAATCGTCGTAAAATAAGTATTTCTTTTGTATGTACTGTCACCTGTCACAAATCAAATTCGAACCACCATTCAAAGTTTATATTAGCACAATCGCCATACAACGTACGTAGTTGTTAGGCGTTGACAAGATACTTTCTACCTTTAAATATTCCACAGCATGTGAAGTGGACGCTCCATAATGGTGTTGTTAGCGATAAAAATAAACTTAATGGCAACGTCCTAGTAACGATAGTTTTATTCCCATGTTTATATTTGTTGTTTAAAACGGTACGCAAATAAAATGCAATAAACAATATTTGAATGTATTTTTTATGTTTATGCGAACACAAAATAAAAACGGAGTCATCTTGTGGAGGGAAGCTGTGGTTTACTGGTGTAGGTACCTACACATGTGTTGGACTAACAATGTGACCGTTTTAACTGTAGCAAGTTGTTCTAATTCTATAATCATTGGATAGCTAGGACGGCGATTAAAATCTATGCACACTAATTTCAGTTATGACCTCGATTTCTGTGTAACAGTCCATGTAGACGTCATGAAATAAACACTTTATTTTTAATGTGTACACAAATAAAGCGTGAGAACCCTATTCCGGTTCAAAGAGGTTCAAACAGCGGCGTCGCGTGGCGACCACGTAAGAATAGCAGCGCACGCGGCGCGGTGGACGTGGCCGATCGACGCGCCGCCAAATTAATCAAATCAATATTTACAAGCAAACGCGCGTACATTCACTTTCCGCGGACGCAAAGTTTCACACAATATTTCTTTCGGCGCGGATGTACCTCCGCGGCTGGCAATGGGTGTATCCAAAAATACATTTTATTGTGTGTTCCCCAAGGGCGGAGCGAGTTGTACGTTGTACTGCAGCGAGCTTTTATGAAGAGATTTTAATTATTTTTTCAATATAAACGCTAACCGCGAATGGTTCCATGTTTTAAGGTCGGGTTTCTTTTTATAAGCCGTGGGAGACGCGTGGTGGCGAGACAGCCGCACGTTTCGGCGCCCGCGCCGTCCCAGCTGAGCGAGCTAACAACAAATATACCTACGTCAACAGTGACGTTTCTATAATGAACTTGTCAACTCCTATAATTATTCAACGAAAATTAATTTAAACTTAGTCCGCTCCAGTTAATATTTCATAGAACTAACGTTCTCATACTACATAACCACCACGATCACTAATTAGTTACACAGTCACAGTTTTATTACATCGAAACCCAATTCAAATATTCTTGGAACACCAATTACTATTTTAAAATAGCATTCATTTATAACTATAGTCATCTCGACCCGATTCACCGAATCATTTCGAGCCTCAAAAACTTTGCAACAGAGTGCACTAAGCGGAAATCGGAATGTAAACCTAAAGGCAATAAGTCACGGACTGAAAATTTTCTATAAGCGTTAGTGCGGCACTCAACTCCCACGCGCGGGTAACGTATTGCACTTACATAGGCGATTTGTCAAAACCGTGTAATAGGAATGCCCTGCGTTTACTGTTATAGCCTACCGCGCTCTGCTAATTAAAGGATAAGGCATCTATACCCAATTAATATAATCCTAAATAGATATTTCGTCTAACTATCCTTTTCGAAATACTTATGATCTGCTGTTAATTAGTCACAGAACATATTATTATTTCAAGTAGCACTTTGCACATTGATATAGTAAACCAAAAGCGAAAGTCACCATTATTATAGCCGATTGCATAACGTTTACTTCGATTTTGACGTAATGCAGGAATAGTAAAATGTTAACTGCCCATTCGGCGCTGGCGAAACTGCGGACGTTGAGTGCCTTTTTGCTTTGAAGGAGTTTCACAAAGTTCAAAGCGATATTTACTAACAAGGCAATGAAATCGTGATATATCAACAGGTAGGCATAATTACGTGTCGTTGACCAATGGCCGGCGAGAAAATGAGTGTGGATTGACACGCGATCGAGCTTCACGTAATGGGGAAAATCAATAGCAGGTGAGGCAAGTCTCCAAATGGTACGTCCCAAAAAATAAACAAGACCAGACGTGGCATTGTTTTAATTTACAAATAACCATCCAGAACCATAATCAGCCTGTAATGTTCCCTCTGCTGGGACACAGGCCTCCTCTCTTAGAGAGGGAGTGGGCCGTAATCCACCACGCGGGCCCAGTGCGGGTTGGTAGGTGTTACATGTCTTTGAATTTTTAGCTCTAGGACATGTCGGTTTCCTCACGATGTTTTCCTTCACCGTTTTAAAAGCAGTGGTAATCAAATTATTTAGACAAAGTAAACGCCTGCCTAGGTTTTAACTTGTAAGTCGGAGCTGTAACCACTAGGTTATCACTGGTCTAGTAGCACTGCTGTAATTGCTTCGGCTTTTCCAAATTATCGTAAGAAATAATGGAAAGATTCCTCGTGATCCAGAGTCAGTCGAAACTTTAACTGTCACAACAGAAATCAACAGAGAGTTCTACGAACGCGTCGTATCTACCATTAGTCAGCTGTGATAATCCACTAGAAAAACGTGCGGTTTAAAAATAGTTGTTTCGATTAAATACCGGTCGTAACCCTGACACATTGTAAACCATTCAATCGGGGTTCGTTCGGAAGATTAATGGATCTAACATTATTGGAGAAACCAATTAACTGCAACGTGTACTGGAGTTTAATCCCGGTTTCTTTACAAAACATGCTGTTCTAGGACTAGGGGCTATTAGGGTTTATTCAAGGGATGGTGATTAAACATGTATTTAGTTCAAGATGTTTTAACGGGTGATGTAACTGAGGTTCTTTATACGTCATCTAAATTTAGCTATACATCACTACTTGGTGACCGAGTTCCAATTCTTTTTAATTTTTTTAATTCGCTTCATTGCATATTTGTTGTAGTTTGCCATAGTCTTATAGTATATTATCTGGTCATTGAAATAACTCGATTAGACACATGATAACTTCCAATGATACTAAAAAGAATACGTCAAAATATGTTCTACTTTATCATGCTGATAAGATAGTGTTGGAACAAACCAGTCTGGTAGTAGTGCACGTGTCACCGAGGACCTTGAGACCATGTCAACTTCGCGTGGGAATGCACGGCCTCATGGATGTAACGTATTGCCAATTATAATAGAAGTCTGATGTAATATGGGAAAAAAGTAAACGTACAAAGATCCTCACGGCGGTATGTGGTTGACTTACAAGGCAAAGCTTTAAAAGTTCAATTATAGTAATGTGTTTAGGATGCAGTTGATTTTGACCGCAATGATTACAAAAGAGTGAACCAAGGATTTTCACGTCATGTCGAAAAAAAAACATTCTCTTCTCAATATGTTGTATCTTCAGTAAAAAGATATTACAACCCGAGGTATTAATGACTTGGTTCGATTTTTACTGTAGTAAGATTTCAAAGTTTGGAAAAGTGATCAAGTACCAACAATTTATTTTTCTAACCTCCTACACTAGAAGCTTCATTCTTTTTTCAAAGTGTATCCTTCAAGATAATCCTTTCACAATCCTAATGCCACCTCCACATTGCGTCGTTCCTTGCTCGCTCGTTAAACGTATGTTTGGTACTTTCCGCAGCCAGTAAACACCTTAGCGTTGATAGCTACCTGAGTGCCGCTGAACGCTACGTTTCATCGTTCTTAATTATTTATTTATTTAAACAACAATCTCCAATGACCGCACTAAACTTGGACGCAGCTCGTCATTCTCTAAGTTCCAGAGATGCTGTTTTGTTTGCCAGAAGATTTTGATTTGCTCTGTTGTTGGAGTTAGTCTCTTTATTGGCTGACATGAAGTAATGGAGAATGGCTAGTAATGAAGATACAACATTGTAAATAATGTTTACCTAAGTCTCCTCTATTGTCAGGTCGATATTTTCATCACCTCCGTAGCTGTAACAGACGCGCATAATATTCGATTCAATTAAGCGAATCGATTTAGTGAACTAACTAATATACCAAGACTGTTCTTGCAGACTTTAAGTTGAATCCTTCTAGGTCTTATGGCTTAGACTTCAACGTGAATGGCTATCCTAACGATGGACTATGCTAAGAACGTTCCCTTAAATTAAAAACCTGTTAGCTCCGAAGGTTTCTAGAAAACCACATTCTATTCAGTTTACTGCGACCCTGGTACTAGTTATCTAAGATTTCTCATTTAAACTATCTCTGTAACTAGCTTTCAACTAGAAAAAATTACTTTCTTATTGTCATCACTTTGGCGACTAGCTTTCAACTAGAAAAAAAATACTTTCTTATTGTCATCATTTTGGCGAACGCAGTGTGCAGGTTATAGCGTTATGTTATCACGACAAGTTCCTTAAGGAGGGTTCACAGACTCAAATAAAAACACTTTCAGGAACGTAAAGGTCCCCTTATACTGAAATTGTTCGTTGTATTGTTGTTGCAAGTTGAGGCTGAGCAGCATATCCCATATAGGATGTTTGTTAAGGGGCGGGTCAGCTTTACATATTCTTTTGAACGTATAAAGAAACAGACTACACAACTATTCCCATGCAAAAGATGGTTGTGGCCTTCATACTGCAGCTGAATGTCAAACGTAAGTCTTAGTGGAGTTAAGGGATGTATTGTAAAACTAAATTTTGCCCGCGACTTTGTCCACGTAGAAGTCGAAAATGGTTCTAACAGGGTTTTTATTGGTTTTTTACGTTATTAATTTTGTTATAAAATATATATTATCAAGATAAAATGTAAGCGCTTTCCAGCTGACACAACTATGTTCGGTGTGCTCCTACCGAGTAATGACTTATAACAGCCTATTACTTCGATTGTATAAAGCGTTTTCTAGCTGATACAGTTACCTATATTAGGTGTGTTCCTACCGAGTTATGGCCACCTGGTCCTTCGACGGCATATAACGCTTTCTAGCTGACAACTATTTTAGGTGTGCTCCTACCAAGTTATGATCCTGGTACTTCGAAGGCATAAAGCGAATGTATTGAGAAAACTTTTCCCCCGTTTTTCACCCCTTTAGGGGTAGAATTTCGGAAAATCCTTTCATATCGGATGCCTACTACATACAAAGAACACACCCTCCAAGTTTCAGGTCTCTACGATCAGCGGTTTAGGCTGTGCGTTGATCCGTCAGTCAGCCACTCAGGACAAAGCATTTTATATGTATTTGAATGAAATACCAAGCTTTGCCAAGGCCCAGCGTTGACAAAGGTTCGCCGCTCAAACTGACGCCTTTTGTGCTCGTCGCCTGTGTATATTAAATTAAAACCTGCGCTTCGGATTGTGCGCGACTAGCACATGTTCACGTATAACCTACGTATTCATACATTTTAATCTCAGACGCAGTATGTGGTAAAATACGTGGCCTTTTGAAGTCTAACGTGATTCTGACTTGTGGACTGGCAATCGATATGTGATAGTTCACGTTACTAAAATATTAGCTGTATTGCAGCAAGACTTTTACAAAAGCAGATATTATTAAAGAAACTCCGAGTCCAATAATATGGCCCCCGTTCCAAACACAAATTTATTGCAGCACGCTATCGATAATAATTAATGTTCACTGTGAGCGACAAGGTTAGAACTGATTAGCCGAATTTGTAGCTGCGATCCTGGAATTTGTAGTAAAATCCTTAAAAAGTTACAGGACGTTTAAGGTGGCTCCTCAATTCAGACTTCTGGACTTAGGAGCCACCTCAGAACTCGAAAACTAGCCGATGGATATTTCTGAAAAAATTGTAGAAATTAGTAGTGTACCTTTGGCTTGCGACCTGTCGACATTGTTTCATTATTTATGAGAAATCAAGTTCAATTCGTAATAATAAACACAAATTAATACATGTCATCAAAGACGTTTAAATCATAGATTTTTTGTAAAACTAGCAACTCGTCACGGTTTTCGCACGGATGCAATTGGGACATGACAAAATATCGCGATTTTTTAGCTAAATGTTAGTTAAATATTAATGTATGAAACGCACAATTACGCTTTATTTTGTTAATAGTTTTAGTTAAGTTAGCATGTTATTTTTATTTCTATTGATTAATGCGCTTAAGTTGATATTTATGTACATTTTTGTCATTTTGATTCTAATTAAATAAAATAAAAAAACATATGGTGGAAACCACATAAAACTCCATCTGTAGTTTAGAAGATATAAGCGGTCACACATACAGACACGAAAAATGATTTGTTTTAAAATAAATAGGTATAGATAATAGAGATTTCAAATTAGTACATTGAATATGATATTTTTAATAATGATATATTATCTAAATGCTAAATCTGTAAATAATGAGTATCCCACAGTGGTATGACACACATACGAATGTTTGCATAGAAATAAATGTAATTTTAATTGTCCAAAATTGGTTTTTGTAGATAAATTTAAATATTTGGGTCTAATAATTGATAAGAACTTCAATTGGAGATTACATGTAAATGGAATTTGTAATAGGCTAAGATTGGTACTAAGTAAGTTTTACCCACAGACATTGGTTTTACCACTTAAAAAATGTATCAAACAAACAGACTTTAAGAATTGTGTATTTTGCACTTGCCGATTCACTAATAGGCTATGGACTCCTTGTGTACGGGCGAACCTTTATAACATATTTTAAAAGATATTAAAGATATACAAGTAAGACTGATAAAGTTTCTAGTTAGTTAAAATGCTAAAGCTAGATAGATAAAAAAGTGGACTTTTTGGTAGGTCTGAAATATTATTATAATGATGAATATAAAGTTAATGTTAAAACAAGTACAACATATGTAGGGTTAGAGAGAATAGACTGGTACAACCACAGATAACAAATTATCATGGCAAGAGAACATCGAAATAATTTGGTACCGAAAGTGTTTAACAAAATAGATTTATTAAGAGCAAAAGTAAAAATTAGTAAAGGATCACTGAAAAAAAATTGAAAAACTTTATACAGGATATCTAACATAAGTAAATACACTGTTTAAGATTAAACCGTAACAGTATAATATTTAAGTAGTGCCTATGTACGTAAGGTAGTTCATTGTTATGAAAAAGAGCGCCTCTCACCATCAAACGTAACCTCTGTATTATAATTTCTTTAAATAAATTGATAAAAAAAGAATCTCTTTGCCGTAGCGCACCTTCGCCTTTTGATTCAAATGATCTCACGTTTTGTGGATTTCTGCCCGATATCAATTTTTATAGTAATAAAAAAAGTATGCCTCACTGCAATCATTCATACGACACAACTAAAAAATGTATTTTTTATGACTTAAGAAAACGACAAAATTTCTGATACGTTTACGTTTAATGTAAATGTATTAATTACATATAAAAATCTTCCGATACAAATTATATAAAAGATGGTAAAAACCGCATCAAAATCCGTTACGTATTTTAGGAGAACAGCGCGGTTGCTCAGACAGTCATTAAAAGTGACTTCGTTTAAAAAATATATTTTATGTAAAGATTAGAGGAGGCTAGTAATTTCTAATAGAATAAGGGAATATAGAGGTAATATTTAGAAATTAGAAATTTTTAAACAGGTTATTTGAGATGGTAGACTTTTAGTTTATTTTTCTCTTTTTATTCTTTTTTGTACTTATAATGTTCACTATTTAAGTACTGATTGGTGAAGAATGATTCATGTGTAAATAAAATTCTGTTTATGAACACAGTTTTAATTATTTATGGTCACCCTACACAGAAAATTGTTAAGGAATGTTAATATCTTTTGAAATGTAGAGGAATTTTGATTATGCCAATAGTTAGTAGAAATTTTTACTAAATATTGGCGTAATCAAACTTCGATTCGATCACTACTTTAGTAGCTACTTATATTTGTTTTTATAGACCGTCAGGATTGAGGACCCACATAAAATGTATTGTATTACCGAAAATATGTAGCTTTTGTATTTTATTTTTATACTACAAATGAAAACAAACTTACTACTAAACATTTTGATTTCCGAGAAACAGCGCGGGGAAATTTATGGATTTTTGAGATAAATCAAAGCATAGTAGCTACCTCAAATTTAGCCGTACAAAACCCATTTTTTTTTAACAATTTAAGTTTAAATACTACTCATTCCTATCACATTTTCAGAAATATCCACCGGCTAGTTTTCGAGATCTGAGGTGGCTCCTCAATCCAGACATCTAAATTGAGAAGCCATCTTAAACGTCCTGTAACTTTTTAAGGGTTTTACTACAAATTCCAGGACTACAAATTCGGCTAATTTACTACTAAATATTGGAAGTAACCTCGTTTAAATATGAGACATGGCTCGTTAATCCATGCGGACACGAATATGAATCCTTAATTACTTATTTCACTTCTCATGCTCTAAAAAGACACCAATATAGCCCTACGAAGCGGGACTAAAGTGACCACTTTAGTCCCTAGGGAGTAAAAAGTAATTCGTTTTTTAATTTCCTTCATGTGACATAGACAAACTCAAACAGCCAGTAAATATTATACTATTATCTGTGGAGTGTGGACCATCTTCATTGCGAAAATGTTGAGAGTTTTAGTTCCATGGTTTTTGCCAAGGTGGCGCCATGTGTTTTAAATTCTTAATCTGTGACTAGTTTAGAAGAAAAAACTGACCGCGAAAACAGAATTTTTGTCGAGTGTAAATTTGTTCGGCTTTATAAATAAATAAGAATGTCCAGTGACAGTTGTGGTATGTTATGTTCCTTGGTGAAGAGTTTGACGTCGAGCAAAGAGCAAAAGACATAGGTACCTAATAGATATTGTGATTTTATTTTATTAACTAATATTTAGTAGGTAAGTACATGTTTTTGTACTGAATTGACTATTTTTCTCGCACTCAAAGTGAAAAGTACAGTTTGCACCTCGAGACTAAACGCCAACTTAATATACCCTCGGTTTCATTGACTCCCTCGCACGCTCGGGAGTCAAACCACCTCTGGTATATTATGGCTTCGTTTAGTCCCTCGTTATAAAATATACTATTTTTCCTTTGCCTTTGTGACAAGAATATATAATAATAAGCATTCGAGCATTGAATTCCTTCCCACGATAGCTTCTAAATAAAAACTTCAAACACGAGATAATAAGGACGCTCAATTGAACACTATATACACTGTATTTTTTATTCCATTTATGTCTATTACACAAGCAAAGAACCACAAAGACAGAATATTGATGTAGGAGTTGTTTGTCGCGTTTCTGAGCCTGAAAGGCTGTCTTAATCGGAAATATGTGTTATAAGTTATCTATTTATATACTTGTTTACTTTTATTTATAATAATAAATGGGGGCTATTACCATCTGCCCCCAAGATGTAGCTCGTGCAGTCCGTCCGTTGCCCAAATGGAAGTGTCCGGGGCCGGACGGGCTGCACAACTTCTGGATAAAATGGTTCGTAAGATCTCACGCTCGCAGGCAGCTCAGTACCAGATTGCTTTGGTGTCTGGTTCGCTACCCCAGTTCCTAACAACAGAAGTTACCCACCTGCTCCATAAATCAGATATCACCGCGGAACCCAAAAATTATAGGCCGATCACGTGTTTACCGACTGTCTATGAAGTTCTTATATGTATTTTGAGAGCTAAAATGTACGGCCACTAACTCCACCATGACTGTCTCTCAAAATGGATGTAGGAACGGGTCTCGCGGTTCTAAGGAGCAACAGATTCGATGTTCCCAAAAGGATCTGTCGACATGTTGGATAGATTACAAGAAGGCCACATACATGGCTCATGAGGGTGCTGGAGTTGTACAAAGTAGATGCAACTCTGCGCATTTTCTTGATTTCATGTATAGGCAGTGGAGGACGGTCGGAATATCCAAAGGAACAGCGAACCGATAAGGATCGAGCAAGCCATATTTCAGGGCGACAGTTCGAGTCCGCTTTGGTTCTGCCTAGCTTTGAATCCTCTAAGCACACTGCTGGAGGATTCAGGTATAGGCTATCAGTTGAGGAGAGGTGGTCAGTTTATATCTCACCTCCTCTACATGGATGACCTAAAACTCTTTACCACCAACAATTTGCAACTGGTGGAGCTACTAACTGTATCTGAAACCTTCATTAGCGTCATCAGGAGAGAATTTGGTATGGACAAATGTGCGGCCATGCATGTAAAGCGAGTTGAGATTGTGGAATCCGTGGGAACACAACTTTTGGCTTTCATAAACCTTTAAGCCCTCTCTGCAACCAAAACCTATAAGTATTTGGATATGCGGGAAGCGTTGGGCATCAATGTTACTGACATAAAGCAATCATTGAAGGAGCGCTTCTTTGGCTGCCTGAAGAAAGTATTTAATAGTATTTTATCTGGCAGAAACAAGGTGCGCGCCTTCAACGATTGGGTCATGCCGGTTTTGATGTACTCAAATCAAATCAAATCAAAAGTCATTTATTCAAACTAGGGTGAGAGTCAGCTCTTTTTGAACGTCAAAATAAAATTACATAAGACAGTCCCCACAAAACGCCCGCCCTTCACCACTTCCTAGTGCTTTAGCTGGGAAGAAGAAGTAGCGCAACAAACGCCCCAGCAGCACAGCTGTCTGTAAAGTTAGAAGAACTTGATTCTATACAATAATAGGTACTCTTTTAGCATACTCAAATGGACTCAGACCAAACTCGACGCTCTGGATAGGAGAGTCCGTACGCTGCTGACTGTATATCAAATGCATCACCCACGGTCATCGGTAATGAGACTGTATATCCCGCGAAAATGTGGAAGTCGACGCTTTTTAAATGCTAAGACTCTCCACAATCGCGAGATATGCAGTCTCAGGGATTATTTCCTAGAAACCAACGTGGGGATGCATCGAGATGTGGTTGCGGTGGATAAGGGCCTCACCCCACTCTCCTTGACTAAAGAGAACTGGTGCAAACCTGTAGTGGCTTACACTAATGATCGCAAGTAGGTATGGCAGAGTCCTTACTCTGCCCACATGGACCTCATGTAGACCTAGCGTCCGTAGCCTGGCTGCGTTTCGGTGACCTCTTTGGGGAAACCTAAGGTTTTGTCTGTGCAATTATGGACGAAATTATGATGACGAACAATTACCGGAGATTTATTGTGAAAAATGGCACGGTTGACATCTGTCGGGCATGTCACCGTCCGGGAGAATCAATCAGACACATAATCTTCGGGAGTTCTCGTCTAGTTAACAAAGAGTACTTGCTTAGGCACAACCTTGGAGCCAGGATTATCCACCAGCAACTTGCTCTGAAATACAGCCTTGTGGATCAGTAGTGCTGTACTACAGGTATGTGCCCGACTCAGTTCTCGAAAATGGACTGAACTGAGACTGTACTGGGATCGATCCATCATCACTGCCAGGACTATTGTTGCCAATAAGCCTGATTTAATAGTGGTGGATCGACTAGAGCGGCGTGCAATTATTGTTGATATAACAGATCCGCATAAACCTCGTGAAACCCGAGAAAGATAAAAAAAATCATCAAGTATTCAGCTGCATCAGATTAGACAAGACGCCAACCCCAGCGTAGTTGGGAAAAGGCTAGGGAGACTGACATTATGTTACAAGGCCGTTTTTATTTTCATTCATACGAGTGGACATTATAATGGGTGGTTTAGCCTCGTACACAATTTTAGTGTCATACTAGCTGACCCGACAGACGTTGTCCTGTCCATACATTTCCATAGAAAATGTAATTTAAGTTTTCCCGATTTTTTGGCAGTTTCCTAATGCAAAAAAAAAAAAATAGATGTTGGCCGATTCTCAGACCTACCCGATAAGCACACGAAATTTTATCAAAATCGGTCAAGCCGTTTCGGAGGAGTATGGCAACGAAAACTGTGACACGAGAATTTTATATATTAGATTTAGCGTCGCTTGCAGTGTGAGCATAGCTTTCAAAAGAGAGAGCAGAGTACAACAATGGCCGCAAATTACGTCCTTCCGGAGTATTTTTGCCGTAAGTATATGTACTTGTACCGTCTTTATGTTTGTGTGCGTTATTTATAGAGAGATGTCAAGCGAATTAGGTATATAGTCTGAATATTATTATCTTGAAAACTTTAAATAGGTGTGTATATCTATACTAATATTATAAAGAAGTAACTTTGTTATATTTGAGGGTAATCTTTGGAACTACTAGTTGGTCTTGAAAAATACTTTTTGTATCTACCACCCTAAGGAGCCGAGTAAAAAAAAGGCGGAAAGAACATCTAGTGAAAACGGAGTAACAGCGCGGACGGGCGGCAGTTATTATTTACTTTTACGGTCCGGATTTTTAATTTCAAGAGTTTATTTTACTCCGTTCTGGGTGGAGCAGAAGGGCATGTCAGACTTTTACTGACTATAACCCACCCGTGATCCTTCAGTGGCCTGTGTGCCAGGGACACGGTATCTCTTTCGAACAACCAGTACCCCTGGCAGGCATCGGCCCTTGCGGACCCCACCACTCCCACCAGTTGGTGCTGAAATCTCTTTCAGGCGCGCGTGGAACACAACGCGCCGTCGACCCGGGCTTGGTCCTTACCGGACAGCGAGCATTACTCGCCGTCCGGACGCGTCCGCAAGCCCACGCCTACGGTGGCCGGGAATCAGCCTAGGATTCCCGACGCCCAGGGCGTCTCCTGCTGCGACTAGGGCCGTGGGGGCGCATATACTGCCTCTCCCTCACGTGCACCGCCTCCCTCTTCGCGAGCATCACTGCTTCGCAGAAGGAGGTGACGGCTACCGATGCACTCTCGCTCCGTACCATGGCCAAAAGTGACTGATTGTAAGATTCGTGTGACATACTCGGTCACAAAGTTATCGGTAGAGCCACTAAAAATTTGTGAAAACTGAAAAATATTGCTGAAAACATAATTTTTGAGTTTGTATGGGTGATTAATATGGCTGCGTCTTTACTTTGTAGTTGTAATGTTAGGTTTTCAATTTATTATACCTAGCGAATAACTATTTTGTGCGAAACAACGTAAAAATCGGAACAATTCTTGCAAAAAAATTATAGGTATCAAATTTTGGTATTACTTGATCCAAATCAGTAATTATAGTAATTATAACATATATCATATAGTAATTATTGCACTTAGGTTGTTTTACTTACCTACTATTATTGTACTAGGGATATTATGGTTATTTGTTTTTGTAATTTGGAATATCTTTTAAGTTATTTTGTTACAAGATCATTTTTCAGAGAGTACCTAGTGACAGAGACGTTGCTCGAATGCCCTTAAAAATATACTTAGACGAATAAGTATAGAGGTGCATCAAAATATTGCTAGATGAGTATTCATAGTCTTACTTTCGGTGATTGACACATTGGCAAAGATCGGAATGTGAAAAGAAACAACAGTGAGTTCAGTGGCCTTACAGACAGAAAATAATAGCTGTGAAGATGATGGTAGGTACTCAAGATTTTAGTTAAAAAAATATTTTTATAAAGACTTGAATAGTTCTAGAATTGGCTAAGGGCACACACCGAAGGTATTCCAAAATAATTTCGATCGTTTGGTCCTTTGTTGCATCGTTATTACTAAACCTTTAGGCTATGCAATTAATATGTACAATATTTAAGGATTCAGTCTATAAATCGTACACTATAGAATCACGATTAATTGTAGTTTCCTCTATAGAAAAAAATCCACACTAATCTCTAAAAACAAAATAAACCCTTAGTACGGCCTAAATATTATACTTCACGGAGTGCTATCAGTTTTTAATAACAAAAAAACTACATTATGTTTTCTATGACAGATATATTTTACATTTTCAATATACATATTTGTTTTAATATTATGAACGAAATACCTAACTTGATGATATTGGTATTGAAAATATCGATATTATTGATGTTAATTGGTCATAGTGGTTTTGTGGGACTTAGACATAGCGTTCGTCTCATTATGGACCATAACATCTGAAGTGGTCAAAGTTATAAATTGGTACAGTAAAGAGTATACATCTAATCTTGTGTTGTTGAGAATAGATCCACCAAGGCATTATACACTTCTACGTTCATGTTCGAAGATCGATTCCGTGTGATTGTCCATGTTTATAATGACAACTATTATGATAGAGCTACAATGGAGTTTGGACCAACTGGAACCGTGCATCTAGGTTCAGACGTTTGACAAGTGCCCAAGTAGGCTCTTAAGAAATCAAAATGATTCGGAACTCTGATGATTTAGACACTGATGATGGATGATGCAAGCGATGCTAAACTATGTACTTACGTTGATAACAACTCTCTCGCAGAAGTCGTGGTCGTGTTGTATTGGTTCGAACGTCACCACCCCTCCCAGGGGTGGGCGTCCAGGCTCTTCTTCCTGGTTGCTCAATTTCGGCAGTGACCTGCAAAAGAAAATTGTGGTTAGAACGATGTTCTATACAGAATATGCTTGGAACTATGTTTTTGGTAGAATTTGCTGGGACATACCTCAATTGAGAGATGATGAAAAAAAAGCTTTTCAGATTTCGGTATTTACTTAAAAAAAGTGTCCCACTGCGGGGACATAGGTCTCCACTTTGTGAAAGGGATTGGGTCAATTGGGGAATATACCGGGAGTGGTATAATCTACCACGCGGACCCAGTGCGGGTTGGTGGATGTCACATGTTTTCGAATTTTTGGTTTCAGGACTGGTTTCCTCATAATGTTTTCCTTCACCGTTTTGAGAGCAGTGGTGATACGTGGTTCGAACTCACGACCTACAACTCGTAAGTTGGAGCTGGTAGCACAAGGCCAACACTGCTCATGGCACCGTGGCTGTACACAGTCGTGATAACACAAAAACTGCACAAAAATCGGAATATCACTATTTATTTGTATCCAAGCGCCAGGTACCACCTACTTAGAAACGATCACTCTACCCATTCACGTTCCTCCAAGGCTGCCAACGACAATGCACTAGCCCTGGCTTCGTCCAGCCAAACGTGCTCAAACATGCCACTCATGTGCTCTTAATAGCCCCGGTTTGGATGCGGAAGCTGCCAGTCTTCACTACAGCCTGCAGGGTTGACGGTGACATACATAGGAATATCAAGAGTAATCGATGTGAAGAGCAAGTTCTTGTTGTGAGTTTGTTCTTTTATGCTCTGAAATAGCTTTATGTGTTGTAGAAATTGTTGATTGCGGCGTCAAACATTACTGTTAAAATATGGGATATCTATAACAAGTAGATTGACGTATAAGATCTTCTACAAAAAAGTTTCTGTGGCAGTTTACAGAGGATCATGAACTCTACTGTCATGTCTTTGATATAGGACATATTAGATAGAAATACGGTATGTAATTCCTAATCACTATGCAAATATCATTCGAATCAAATATCAAAGCGATAACCCTAAAGTAGAAAGGTGCTGTAAAACCGCTGTGTGGTTCGTCGTCAGCAGGCACTTGGCACCGAGAGCCGATTGGCGTTGTTTTTCTAAAACGCTCCCTTATCGGATTGCTCTTCAGTCGGCTTTAGAACCTCTTCACACGAGATGGCTTGACAACGGCGCTACAAATGTGCCGATTACAGGCCCACTTGATATCGCCATGCCATTCTACTAAGCTTTTTTTATTTGCCTTTGGTTTTATTTAATTATACAGGTTGAAATTGAAAACATGCGACAAACCGAAATGGGAGATTGTACTCATCATTATGAACAACTTTTACTAAGGGACCAAAGATGCAATCGCGAAAAAAAAAACATCTGCTCCCTACATTTATGTTCGCGTGACTCGTCAAAATGTAGGGAACAGCTGTTTTTTTTTTGCGATTGCATCTTTGGTCCCTTAGTAAAAGTTGTTCATAATGATGAGTACAATCTCCCATTACGGTTTGTCGCATGTTTTCAATTTCACCCTGTATGTGATGATGCGGCAGTAAGTCAGATAAATAAATTATTACAATTTCCCCCCCCCCCCCCCCCCACCTGTATATGGGACTTAATAATAACTGTCGAAATGTGGGTTTACCTAAGTACACTTCTGCTTAACCTTTTGGCCATTACGGGTGTGATATTATAATATTTTTTGTTGTTTGTACAGCTCATATATATAAATACGAACTCAATAAAATGGCTTTAAAGAAAATAAAACAGAAGTTTGTTTACCCTTTCATTTCTGATAAAACGTAATCAAACCGTTACAATATTAGAAACAAATTATTGAATTAAGTATTCACGAACAAACTGTCTCGAGCAATTCAAGGTCTTTGTCGACTAAGAATAAAATATCGAGTGGAAGTAATTGGCTGCGATTGGTTAAAGAAAAGGGTGTATGTCATGATCGTAGCAGGTGGCGATCTGTAGTTTCTGCCTCCCTAAAATTATCCTGTCACAGAACGCGTGATCTTGAACCTAATAGTGAACAAGTTACGACTTGAAATTGGAAAATAAGACAGTGCCACTAATGAAACGACAAGGCCAAGAAGTAGTTCGAACGTGATTTTTTTAAAATAAATATGTGAAACTAGCTTCTGCCTGCGACATCGGTTACGTCAAATTTAGATTTGGGTCCCGAGAGTAATGTTGTTGCGATGTTTGTATCGCCCTTCTTCATCCCACATAAAGCACTAAGAAGTGGTGAAGAGCGGGCATTTTGGAGGACTATTTTATGTAATTCTGAAGTTAAAAAAATGCAAAAAGTCAAATTTGAATAAATTGCTTTTATTTGGAATGAATAATACCGAAGCTTGTTTTAACATACATTGATAACAGTCATGTCATTTAGGCAGATGATGAAAGTTATATATTTAAATAATTGAAATATTAATTCTGTGTTTTCATTTCGTTATTTTTGCCAAACCGATGACTTAGGCAAGAACTAATTGAGCGATTGATTGAGGCTGGGGAACTAGTGCAACGCTGAGGCCATGTAGCTGTGCCAACCAACCACCACCTCCTCAGCCTCAGCTTGACTTGTCTCCCCCGTTATTGGTTCTTCCAGCAGAGCCCTGTGTTAATACGCAGAATAATAATAAATCTATATTTTTGTGAAGAATTAGGTTCGGCTTTGGCAAAATTTTACTTAAATACCTTAGTCACAGTTTCGCCAATCATAGTTATCATAACATAAGTTTTATTTAATGTTTAAAAGAATTGCAAATACCAACGTTGATAATCTATTAGGTAATAGTACTGGTATTACCAGAAAGGACATAGTGGATGGTGTAGACACCTTATTAAAATTAAATATAGGAAAGCTAAAGTTGTGCTTTACCTTACTCATTATATTTATACCTAAGTTGAATAGTACTTACTGTTCACAGACTGACATGTTGTCATAGTGACAAATTATTGTATCAGTGGTTTTAAGTTAACTCGGAGAACTTTACCTCTGTCTTGGGAATGTAGACAATTGATTGCTATGTTGATAGCATATAATATTGATGAGGTTATAGCTAATATAACAAATACTAGTATTAGTGACAAGTCTGTGTTGTCTAGTTATACTAACAACATAGATATGAATTATGAATTGTTAAGTTGTATGAAGGTGGATCCACCTGATCCATTATACCAACACCTATGGAGGCCAGTACCAATCAGACAGAGTATTCTCTTTCTGCTCAAACTCATATGGACATTCTAGACACTTCTGTTGTAGTGATAGTTCGGACTAGTTTGTAAGGCAACAGAAGTTACCCCTTCAAATAACCAATTAATGTTAAGGAATAATATTACAAAATCTTCTGGCAATTTTAGTCATAATAATAAAAAACCAAAGGGAGTGCAACGTACTTTGAAATTGTTTAACCAAAATATCCAAGGTTGCTCTTCCAAATTACTTGAAATAGAATTGTTTTTGGAAAATACCAAGTTTGATGTAATTTGTTTAACAGAACATTGGTTAAAAGATCATCAAATAATGTCAATTAACAATGAAAATTATTGTGAAGCTAGCTTTTTCAGCCGAAAACGTAGGTATGATACATGGCGGGTCTTTAATATTAGTTAAAAATTACGTTAAATCGAATGAACAAAAAGACATAATCGGGCTGTCTGTTGAAGACACCATTAAATTTTCCTGTGTTGAGCTTGATAAGCATGTTATAGAATGCGTTTACACGTTTACAGACCTCCAAGTTACCAGAATCTGAATCTATGTATGTTTGATTCTGTAATGGAAGATGTGTTGAAGAAACTTAGTACTAGTAGTAAGTCAATAGTCATATGTGGTGATTTTAATTTTAATTTATTAGAAAATAACTCAAGTCCTGTCAGATTATTAAGTCTATTTCGGTCATTTGAACTGTCAAATGTATTCAATGAACCAACCCGAGTGACAGCTTCTTCTGCCACTTGTATTGATAATATTTTTTGTAACTGTGATTGCTTACACAAACAAATTGTGATAATGTTGCCTTCTGATCACAGTGGAGAAACAATAACATTTTGCTCCTACACGACTTTACAAAAAAATCCAAATTAGGTTTAGGCCAATGACATGTAAAAATTTAGAGAAATTTAATAATTCTTTGCCAAGTACATTATGTGTTCAGAGTTTTAATAATATATGTGATGTGACCCAAATGAGTTCTACGCCGAGTTCTTCTTACTATTAAACACGCATTTTAATAACACTTTCCCACTAAAGACTAAAACTATTTGTACAACGTTATTATTTAGTGATTCGACTACTCCAGGTATTCGTAAAAGCAGGGAAAAACTCTTTGAACTTTATGGCCTAAAGCAACAAATAAATAATACAAGCTTTGATCAGAATGTTTCAAAATAATAGGTCTTTACCTATGAAATTGCCGTTTTGTATGAAAAAATTTAAACGATTTTTTTTCATGTATTTTTTATTTGTATTAATCGAAGTAATCACCCATGTAATCAATGCATCTTTGCCATCGCAGTGGCAGTTTATTGATGCCCTTCTTAAAGAAATCAGCTGGACGGGAGGCAACAAATTCTTCAAAGGCATTTTGTACTGCCTCTCGGGTATTGAATATTTTTCCCGCCAAGAAGTTATCCAAATTCTGGAAAAAGTAGTAGTCTGTAGGCGCAAGGTCTGGTGAGTAGGGCGGATGACGGAGAGCTTCCAACCCCAGTTCTTGCAACTTGGAGACCGTCTGCTGTGCAGTATGAGGTCGCGCGTTGTCGTGCAGGAGCAGCGGAGACGAGCGATTGACCAATGCTGGTTGGAGATGTGCCAGCTTCTCCATCATTGTGTTCAGTTCTTCACAGTACACATCTGCAGTAATGCTCACCCCGTTTGGTAAGAAGCTGTGATGAATCACACCGGCGCTAGACCACCAAACAGTGACCATCACTTTTCTAGGGGTAAGTTTTCGTTTAGGGCATTGTTTAGGTGCTGAACCAGGATCCAACCAACTTGCTGAGCGCTTGCGGTTATCAAACAGAATCCATTTTTCATCGCAGGTAACAATGCGGTTCAAAATTCCTTCATTTGTGTGTCTGTTGAGCAGTGCAAGGCACGTCTCGACGCGTACTTCGCGCTGACGATCATTGAGTTCGTGGGGCACCCATTTGTCAAGCTTTTTTACCTTGCCAATTTGACGCAAATGGACCAATATTGTTTTGACGCTAACGTCGAAAGCTGCTGTTAATTCAGCCGTAGATTGTGTATCATCAGCTTCCACAATCGCCTTTAATTCGTCATTGTCGACCAAAGTCTTCGGACGACCGCGAGGTTCATTTTTCAGGTCGAAATTTCCAGAACGGAAGCGAGCAAACCAATAACAGGTGGTGCGTTGGTTTGTAGTGTTAGCTCCGTAAACGTCGTTGATGTTGCGTGCCGCTTGTGCCGCGTTGCTGCCACGACGGTACTCATATTCCATAATTACTCGAATTTTTAACGTATCCATGATGACGAAAAAGATTGAAATGCGATGAAAATGTAACACTAATCAATAAACAAATGACTACTTTTGGAAAAAAAAAATCCATGTTTTTAAAATAAAATTAATTTGAAATTAGAATTCTTACCCAAAAAAAAATTATTTTGATATGAAATGGCCAGTACTGCAAAACGGCAATTTCATAGGTAAAGACCTAATATTCAAAAACTTTTAAAATTGTGTGCTAATTAGCTAAAGCGCTTTATATTAGCAATAAAACAAAATCAACTGATGATAAAATAAAAACCACCTGGCAAATAATAAATAATGAAACAGGTAGAAAAAAAATAGCATAATACTGAATTTAATTTAGAGATTGCAAATGGCTCCATCAACTTGTAGACATAGCTCAGGAATTTGAAAACGTTTTCGCTAATATTCCTGTTAAAACTACTGAAGCTTTAAATTCCTTACCCGCGCGTTCTGCTGCCTTACTCAGAAAGAATGTAAGATTCTCTTTGGAGTTAAGGTTTCAGCATACCAACCCCCGAGTTATTATAAAAGCTTTTAAAGAACTTAAAATTAAATCAACAGAATATCTTTGGGAATGTCTGTAAATGTCTGTAGTGCTAGTAACGAAACCATTACACCCTATTTAGCTTTCATATTTAACACCAGTGTAGACCAAGGAGTCTTCCCGGATCTCATGAAATACAGTAAAGTATTTCCTTTGTTCAAATCCGGTGATAGTAAATAACCCAACAATTATAGGCCTGTGTCAATTCTGCCAGTTCTCAATAAAGTGTTTGTAAAGTTGATTCTCAATCAAATGTTACGTCACTTTAATAAAAATGCCATCTTTCATGTACAACAGTATGGTTTCTCCAAAGAGCGTTGTACCACTGACGCTGGTCTCACCCTAATAAAGAAAACTTTTAACACCTGGGAAAGAAGCAAAAGATGCCATTGGAATCTTTTGCGACCTCTCCAAGGCGTTTGATTGCGTAAACCGTCAGACACTTCTACTGAATCTGGAGCACTATGGGATTAGAAATACAGCTCTTAATTTACTAAAATCATACCCGAAACACAGAAAAGTTCCAGTAAACGGCATAAACTCATTACGGCTGAAAACTGAAATGGCAATGGGCATTCCTCAAGGTTCAATATTGGGTCTATTCCTCTTTTTAATTTACTTTAATGATTTACCCTATTTACTTCTATATCAACCGAAGATGTTGTTATTTGCAGATGACACATCATTGATATTGAAAATAAACCGACGGTCACAAAATCTTGACGACGTGAATAATTCTATTATTTAGGTCCAAGATTAGTTTACGGTAAATAATTTGGTACTAAATGGTACAAAAACCAAATACATTAGATTTAAATATCCAAATGTTAGAAGTAGCGAATGTGACATCATATTGAATGCAGAAAAACTGGAATTTGTTAATCAAACGGTGTTGCTAGGAATCACACTAGACGAGAAATTACAATGGGGACATCATAAAACATCTCTTGCGGGACGGCTAAGCTCGGCCGCTTCTGCTGTTAGAAAGATCAGACAGTTAACAGATGTAGAAACCGCGCGTTTGGTCTATTTAGCTACTTCCACAGCATTATGTCGTATGGCATTTTACTGTGGGGTCGGGCTGCTGACATTGAATCCACCTTTATTTAGCAATAGAGAGCGGTCAGAGCCATTTATAATCTACTTCACCGCGTATCCCTCAGGGAACTATTTAAAAGGATTAATATTATGACAGTACCTTGCCAATTCATTTATGAAAATATCATTTATGTAAGAAAAATCTACATCTTTTTAATAAAATAAGTGATAGACATAATTTTAATACTAGAAACAAAGACAAAATAGATCAACCATTTTGCAGATTAGCTAAAGTACATACATCTTTTATGGGGTTCTGTGTTAAATGTTATAACAAAATACATTGTGATATATTGCAATTAAATGAAAGGAAATTTAAAACTCATATTAAAAGTAAACTTTGTAAACAAGCGTATTACAAATTAGAGGATTATATCCAAGATGCTTGGAAACATGCTGGTCCTGCTCCATAGGATAATCTATAGTCTAGACAAAATCAAACTGGTTGCTAATTGAATTGTATAATTGATTATATTTATGACAATAATTTACACTCAGTGATTAGATTAACTCACACAGTGACTTATTAGTTGTTAATATTCTACGAAAATCGTACTTTTGCAATGTTTGTAAATGTGTGAGCAACTTGTACCTATCATAAAATTAATTTATCTGTAATTGCTTCAATTTCATACTTTTTACCTATTTTGGTATGGTAACTTTATTCGGGGTGCATCGTTTTCACACATAATTATATAGTGAATGTATGTTAAATATTGTACTTAAAACATTCTAAAACAGTAAAGATGGTGTTTCTGGCCCATTCTTCTGTAAACGAAACTACTTTTTTCGAAGAGGTGACTAGAATCAATTCTATTTTAGCAACACTTAACACTGACAACCGGTACTGATAATAGCTGAGATTATATAATAACTCACTATAGGTAAAGGAAAATTTCCTGGTTTTATCATTTTCCTGTTTTTCTTGCGAACCGAAGGTCGGTTCGCATGGTGAGTTTAAGAAAACAGTCTCTTACTCTGCGAGTTTGTTGCCTCAATAATTACGGGAAACTAATATTTTAAATGACCGAGCGGTACTGTACAATAAATTGCTTAAAACAAAAATTTGATGATCAGAAACATTGTTACAAACACCTGAATTAAAAATTTTTGCAGGCTTACTTTTAAAATACTCTGTTGTCCTTTTATCGACTCACGGAGTCATTATTTCACTATGCATGATTTGGTTGTTAATCTCGTATGTCATGTGAACTGAGTTTTCTTTATGAGGTTAAAGTTTTGAACTGATAATAATTAATTGAACAAATACCGAATGTTCAATTTATTTTGAAATACGCAACGTGTTTCGTAATTAAAGCGTGAACACACCACCGAAATGTTAACCAATTATTTCCGGAATCATGACTTCAGTGCATCATTTTATAATTGATCACTTTTGGACTGAGGTTTCCATGTAATAAGGTATTTACCTACGTTAAATGAACACTTGATTAAAATATTAACCGCTTTAAATACCTTTTTTACTTTATATTTTGTTCGCGGAATTCCAAATGATAAGGGAAACGTTTTTCTGAAAGGTTGTTAAGTAACTAAATTGAATCATATTTTCTGATTTTAATTTTCAAGACGAAATTGAATGTCTATATTTTCTCCGGCCCGTTTAACTTTTTACGAATGTACCAAAAACGTTTTAAACTAGTAGCGCAGAAAAAGATAACACGTTACAAATAACTTTGAAATAAATTCACGGGTAAGGTTGACTGGTAGAAAATGCCTCAGGCGTTAAGTCCGCTTTTGTACAGTATTTTTTAACTGTGCATAAACTTTTAATAATTAAATTAATACACTGTCACTGCTAATAAAAATGGAAAGGATTATAAAAAATAAAAAAAACAAAACCCTATAAAATTATCATTTTAAAAACGAAAACCGGTTACGTCCACCATAAACTAACAAATAAAATAAAATAAAACAAAATTTAATTTAAAAACAAAAACACATTTTATTTATAACGCTTCTAATTAAAACTCACTGGAGTTCATCATCGGAATCGTCACCGTCGTCATCGTCGTCAGTGTTCGTGTCCTGACCGCGGACGAGCCACGAGTATGTCGCCATTTCCATCATAGTTGGGCTGGTGTGTTAACTTGCGGAGTGATCGCGATGAACTAACAGAACAGCCCTCGAGTATCGAGAGCGTTGCATCCACCCCGACCCCCGGCTCCCTGCGAGCCGCCCACGGTGCAAGCAGCCCACTTAAGCTTCCTCCTCCCTAACAATATAAGCATTTCTAGAACTTTCTCAACCATTTCTAATTTTGATTTTATACTTGTAGATTTTTCTTATGATATTTTATTTTCTGTTCCCGACATTTTGATTTGTGAATATTAATAATAATAATCTATTATAACTTTTATATATTATATCTTTATATATAAAAATGAATACCTATTTCCCTTGGTCACGGCATCACACGTGAACGGCTGGACCAATTTTGATAATATTTTTTTGTTGCGTTTGTTTTTATCAGGAGAAGGTTCTTAAGAAAGAAAAAAAGAAAAAAGTTGCGAATTCAAAATTCATAGTTAAGACAGGACAACGTCTGTCGGGTCAGCTAGTCTATTATAACTATTATTTCAAACAATATTTACAGTCCATATTAGAACAATTTAAGTATAATACCTATTAAGTGCAGCGCTACTAAATAAAATATTGATCCATCGACTGACGAAACAAAGGTTAGTGATTTATAAAATTAAACCCTGATTAATCCATGATCTTGGACTTTCATGTTAGAAGAAGATGCTCGTGTCACTGTCAGAATGCACGATTCGTAACATTGTATTATTTATTTGACACGTATTATTTCGCCATAACATTTATAGAACCTTAATTTCGATGATTTATTCTCACAAATTTCCTATTATCACAGGTTAAACTATAGGTACGATTTAAGGAAGAGTAATTATATTTTGCCTGAATAAAGCTTTACGTCTTCCTACTTCTGGTTTTATCCGAACTTCGCTGTTTACGTGGTTTTTTGCTCCATACATTGACGATGCGCGTTTCTAAAAACATGCATTTTTTAGTATTTACCTACTATGCTATGTAAAATAAATGATGTAACTCAGTTTCATCACAAAATTCGGTATCCGTTCAATCCAGGAAAAACTTCTAGTTTCCCGACTATAACTGAAATATCGGTGCGAAAACATTGGCACAGTCCATTTCCCCGCGGTTTTTTTGGATGCTGTAAAACATTTAAATCTTTTTTTTAGTACAGACGGTTTGAGAATGAGACTGGATTGGAATGCCGATTGCGGGGATTAAAAACCTGTTCACTATATAAAGTAATTGAATGTGTATCTAATATTAAAATGCATACATAGTGACTTGAAAGGTTTGTGTTTGATTATGGATTTGAATACACAGCATTGATTCAACACTTTTACGCGCGGATATGCCCGTGCATAGTGCAGAGGATTTATGGGTAAATAATAATAATAATAAGTAATTTAAGGAAAGAGAATACCTAATAGGAACCGAAGGTCGTAGAGCATCGTCATTATGTATAAAACGTTTGCCAGTAGAAGAAGTGTTTGTGCAGCGGCAATTTGTCACACGTTATGAACAATAGTGATCATTACACGTTTCAGAGGGCAATTTAATAGAGCAATAAATAGCAGTACAAGTGTAGCGTTGTTTGAGGCGTAAACTTCGATCGGAACAACAGTTTGCTTGCATAGCGTTCCGTACACAAACATTGTTTGGCGCAATTTAGCGTATTGGCCGCGGGCTAATTAACAAATGCACTTCATTAGCGAGATGACGAACTGGTTTTTTTTAGGACGGATTAACCACTTTGCTCTGTAGCGCCTTTCTTACTCCACATATAATGGTACTAAGACTGTCCATGTTGAGGACTCAACATTTAAACAACTACGTATATCTGCATACGTTATGCAATCTCGGGAATGTATTAAAACACGCTGTTTAAAATACTCTCACGTCTAAAAATAGGTGATATATTCGAAATTCCGACGACATAATATCGTGTGAAGACCAGTATTTCCCACTTAACGTCGGTGTATGTGCGTTTGCGCATTAACAGTGTTTCCAGCCAGCCTCTAAAATAAGGTTGTGCTAATAATAGGCGAGTGTTGAGCGTACGCTTTGGTAAATCATAATAAATAGAAATACACACGTAGGTGGCCGCTCCACAGTGACAAAATTTACAGAGCTTACTGTGTACGGAACTCTTTCAGTCATCAAGAACTTTCATTACGCACCATCTTCCGTACAAAGGGATTTCGCATGCATTCATTCCTAACATCCACTCTACGATTCCAAAACGATCCCGGGCAAGCGTAAAAGTCTTAGGCCGGTCATACACGGACAGCTTGAAGCAGCCAGTATCGACTGCTTCAAGCTGCGACTGCATAGCAACCTACAGTCTTCTACGTACACACATACACGGAACCACTCGAACAGTCGCGACTGCTTCGGGCGTTCAGCAGCGCGGTGAAATTTCATCGTGCGGTTAAGCAGTCGCCAGGCATACACTGACTGCTCGAGCTGTTGACTGCTCTCGTGCAGTCTCTTCGCTTGCGCTCTTCATTTGTGATTCTTCTTTTTGTGACTTGTTGAGCAGTTCATATCAACTACTCCAGCAGTTGGTATGAACTGCTCCAGCAGGTATCAATGGCAACATCAAGCTGTTGACTCTGACTGCAAGGGCGGTTCATGTATGTTGATCACTGGCCAACAGCTCGAATAGTCTGAGTATGGCCGGCCTTAGGAGCTTCTTACGCTCTACGCAAATCATCCAGGACAAACCACCGAATGTGAGAAGCAAACTATGGGAAGAGAAGGATCCACCACCACCACAGACTTCGTAAAACCCCAGGAGCATTTAACTTCTGGGCGAGATCCACAGTGGCCTATATGGAAAGTTTTCAATCGATTGCGTACCCTAGTAGGCCGCTGCAAACACAATTTGACGAAGTGGGGAATTACTGATCCATCCAGCACTCAGTGCGAGTGTGGTGCTTCTGATCAGACCATGCCCCACTTGATGGAGTGTCATAAGTATCCGTGTACCTGCACCTCGGATGTCCTTAAGACTGCCACTGATGCCGCCGTACTGGGCTCAATCTATTTAAAAGGAAAAGTGGACGAGTACCATCGACACCAAAAGAAGAAGAGTTTCATTTGAAGATATCTGGCAATTAGTATAATCTTTACGAAGGGATCGAAGGCTGTCTACCTAGATCACAGGTTTGGGTAGTGACAAAAACAAAGATGGTTACAATAAATGGTTTGCCGTGAGAGTTATTTCGATGTTTAAAAACTGATAGGTACTAAAGGGACTTGCAAAGCTCCCTGAGTACATAGACGCAGTACGTGACACAACATAACATCGAGAAATATTTTCAGGGTTAAACACATTTAATCAGTGAAGACTGAACTTGCATGCGCACTTGTGTGATTCTATCCAAGTGTGATGCTGCCACATATACATAGGGAATGTTCACACTCGTACGAAGATTAGCATTTTAGTTCATCGCATTAACGTATAAGGAGTATTATATATGTGTGTTTTGTGTTTGGATAGTACAGCAAATGGAATATCTGGTACATTTTGATAGGAATCGACTAGTTTAGGTTTCAATCAGAACTAATTTTGCTGTGCAGAGTTATAGTAATTGCATCCTATTACCAAGTGAGATACGTTTTATATTGCATATTAGAAGTTTCCTAATTCGGAAAACTAACGATACAATTCAAATAGGATTCGATTCAATTAGGTTTAATGTGAAGCAATTGCTACGATTAATCGTAGGAATTGCTTCGCATTGACAGCACAGCGGAAAAATAACTTAGAATGAATGTTAGAGTTAGTTTTCAATCCTGCAGACGTAATTTTTTTTGGAGTCATGTCTTACATGTAACAAATCAATGCTTTATTTAAATATGCGTATTTAACATTGTGGACAGTTCAGAATTAGGGCGCTGGTTAGTTTTCTCAAGATCAATATACATTGCTGTCTTACGTGCCAGTTAATTTGGGAGTGCAGTGTGTGACGAGCATTCTTCGCGACACATTTAGATTATACGCTTGCGCGCTTTTGTTCAATGTCGGTCGGGCACCCGGCATGTTTTCAAGGTTTCTTTATAAAATCAGTTCAGTTGTTTCATAGATTACCGCCTAAATATAAACGTAATAATTATGTTAATTTTGTGAGTTGAGTTTGTTTGTCTTGGCTTGGCGGAAGTCACAAAGTGAGATGATATTATTATAGAAATTTGTGACCATAATTATTATGCTATTATAATAATTTAGTGAGTTAAATTGAATTAAGCTCAGGCTATAAGCTAGTTTAGATTGACTCAAAATGATTCCTCCTATACTAGTGTCATTCCAGCTCCAGATGTAACTACCTAAATTTGAATGTACCTATAAATCAAGAAATAAGTATCCAATTATTCCCATAATTATTCTTTTACGATCTTCCATGTATTCAACAGCCGAGACAAAAACAAACATATCACGCGCTCATCTGCAATATTTTGAACCGCCATTTTTAATTCAACGTATTGACGTGGCCTGTCAGCCTAACGTCACGCTACATCCTACTCAAAACACTGTCAATAATTATATTTCTGAGCAATTCCCTCGCGAAACGAGTAATTTTTAATTTCTTTCATAACTGTAATGTGTTGTTTCAAGTTCAGGAGTAGTTATAAGTTTAAAATATTTATCTAAGGGTACATTTTAATCAAGATGGATGGACTTGAGATGTTTCTCACGAAAAGGTAGGAAAAGTTAGGATATGTTCGTATTGAAATCACGGCGAACACTATCTTGGAACTGAATGTCAAAGTCAAAGCTTTAATAAGAGACCGGTCACAACGCGTCTAGGAGAAGAAAGTTAACAAAATGAAAAGGTCAAGAGAAATTCTTAGTTTTTGAAAAATCTGTGAGCTTGATCTTAAAAGATTATTTGTCTGGTATTTTTGTTATTTTGATTGACTATTTGAGTGGGAAGTATCAAATTTGATTAAATATCTTGGTTATCTACTAGACTCACAACATTGCACCCTGTGAACAGTGTCAAAAGTTAACAAAATGAAAAGGTCAGTTGCCATTCTTAGTTTCTGTAAAACCAGTGATTTTTCCATGATTTTTTCTCACGTATATAATATTACGAAATTGCTCATAAAGTGATTAAATATTTGTGAAAGCAGGAACAAATAGTAAATGTCATCTAATAGAAACTCGAGTCATTATATCATGAGAGGTCACCAGAAGTCACCAGGGTCACCTGAATTTACTACCTTATAAAAAAATCGTTTCTCAGTATGTCATAAACCGACACTTAAATAGAAGCTCTCAAATGTGAGTTTAAACTGTCGTAATGATGGTTTACGACCCAGACATCCGCCAGTTCATGAATGATAGAAATATGAAGAATTTCTCTAGGGTATGAGCGTCCCAACTCAGAAACTAAAGAAAGTCTTACAATTTAACATTTTCTTTGGGTAGTGCTGAGAGGCTTATTGCTCAGTACTAACAGCCGCAATAGATCAGGTTAAGCTGTGATTGCCGCGGTTGGTCCGTGAATGGTTGACCATCTTTACATACCAAGGCCCCTTCGTACCTTGGAAAGCACGTTAAACCGTTGGTCCCGGCTGTCATTCGTGGATCTTTGACAATTGTTACGGGTCGTCAGAACCCCGAAAGTCTGACAACCAGTCTTAACAAGGGGTGCCGTGATACCCAGTACCTGGGTTGTGGAGGTCAGAATGGCAATCGCTCCATGTGAAATATTGGTATTCAGCTGCACATGGTTAGACAGGCAACATACCCTAACATAGTTGGTAAATGGCTAGGCAGATGAGTGTTAGTTTGTAAATCCGTACCTACCAAGAGTTGAATTTACAAGCAAATGAGTTAGTTTTTCTCAATTGTGTGCGTCCTCTTGAGTGAGGTTCGAAATGATATTGACAAAATAGCACTGCTGAACCAATTTTACAATAACCGATCATACTGATACCGAGTAACTTGTTGATCCAGTGGTCACAAGCGCTTCCACTGAGCATGAGGTCCTAAGGTTCAATTTCTAGGTCGGGCAAAGTATTATTAAGTTATTTCTGTCTACAATTTATCAGTAGGAGCCCGGAGCTTGGATTTGTGTCCGATTGGTGGCCATAAGCCATGATGGCCACATAACTATGACTAAATATGGGCGATAAACCTCCTCCCAAACCTTCGGAGAAAAAAGCCGTGTTACGTAGAAACATATAAAGTTTTCCTCGCTAATGCTGCCAGGAAAATTGGAAACTCTAACCTTCACTAGTAGGTATTACTAAAAGAATTTTCAATGTATCACTACGGAGAGCAAACTTATTTCTTGCAGAAAGTACAAGGTTACTGTTTCATTCCGCCTCTTTAATTCTGAATTCAAATGGAATCCTAGTACCGTTGAATGTAGATCTAGATACTGATTTCACAATGCAAACAATTCGTGACAATCTGTGAGCAGCGGGACTTAGAACACTGTCCGAATCTCCTAAGCTGTCGTATAAGCGGAATTATGACGCAAATATACTGTGTACCAGGATTTATATACTTACATAAGAAGCATTATGATGTTCCCACAGCTGGGACACAGGTCTCTTTGTTTTACGGAGTGTGCTATAATCCACCACGCCAGTACGGGTTGGTAGATGAGACATGTCTTTGAATTTTCGGTTCTAGGACACACGATGTTTTCCTTCACCGTTTCGAGAGCAGTGGTTATGAAATAATTTACCTACACAAAGTAATGCGCCTGTCAGGATTCGAACCTATGACCTACAACTCGTAAGTCACGGCTGTACCACAGCTGGCCCCCACTGCTCTTAATTTACTATTGGTTAGAAAATCAAATTCTACATTTATTTAACTATGCCCATTCCTGATCACGACATCTTAAACATGATATCAAATCATCCAACTGGTTATGCGGACCGAAGTCATGAAATTATGATACTATTATCATCAAAGTTCGAACTCCATAATCATCGAGGTAGAATGTAATATCCGTATGTACGTCTTTAGCCACAAATTTGTAAGTTTCGCGGGTGTAATAGGTAATCTTGCAGCTGCTAATGACGTAACGCCTTATCCATTAAGCAGAGGAGGTCTGAATGTTGGGACAATGCGAGGGGCGATGTGACACGATTGACCCATTTCTAATTAAATGTAGGCCGGTAGTAAAGTAACTCAGGAGACGGGTCAGCGACGCCAGTGGCTGACATGGTTAGACTAATTTTTAACAGATAACGCAGGCAAAAATGTGTCAAAACCTGTTAGTTTGTTTTTTTTTCACATTTTAAATAATGGCTGGAGAATGATGAGGTATCAAGACGTTTTCACATGACTGTTCTTTAACCTGTGAAATCTTCAGTAGGCGCGTTGAGCGATATTTGAATGGGGAAAATTTTAGGTTGGCGTCGCCGAAATGGTAATGATAACACTAGGACAAAACCAGGATAGTTTCAATGATTAGTTTAAGTATTCATAAAAATGTACGTTTACAACCCCGACGCGGAAGCCGGAAAAAGTTTCATTTCTACTTTATTGTAGCACCACAGCTGGCGTTTCGGCGGTCGACGCGACACGCGACTAGTTGCACGACTGTCTGATCTTTGTACGAAAGAGGTTTATTCCAAAATGGTCCTATTTCAATTTCATATTATTATAGATCTGATGATGCATTTCGGAGACAGACAAAGGAATTCTTCAAAAAATGACAGCAAATCAACCGTGATTGCTGCTATCGTATAAATATGCATTGTTTTGATTGGATTAACTTTGAGAATACTCCAGGGATGATGAAATTTTGAATAGGTGTGGGTGGGGTAAGTAACACTAAAAAGTGAAAAGTTACTTTAATTTCGGCAGGCGGTGACTTTGGATATGTATTTTAATTTTATGTCACCGCCTTCCGAAATTAAAGTTATTTTCACTTTGTAGTGTTTCTTCCGGAAGTCAGTTGTTTTTTTTTAAGTTTTTATGAATGATCAAGTAGAGAGTTTGCGTGATCGTTTGTAACGGTGACAATTTAATTGTTTGGTAGAGATGACGTGGTTTTGCAGCCAGGATCGTTCTGCATGAGGCAACTTCAGCGATTTCTGTTAATGTCTTTAATTTGAGTAATTTTGTTATAGGATTTTAGTTACTTGTAGTCAGCATTAAAACAAAGGCACGCCGGAGTCCAAGAAATGTAGGACAGTGTTGTTTTTTCAAATTTCGTCAGTTAAGTTTATGTCATATATAAAGACGGGGTCGTGGCTTAAAAATAACAGCCCCATAGGTAGATCGATGGTAATAGCTAGTAGCTACGCTTGCCGCGGTTGGTACGTGGATGGGTGACTATCCATTATAATATTTCGAGACGCCTCCGTGCTTTTGGTCCCGGCTGTCATTCGTAGAACTTTGACAATCGTTATGGGTAGTCAGAAGCCGAAAAAGTCTAACAACCAGTCTTACCAAGGGGTATCGTGTTACCCAGAAACTGGGTTGTGGAGGGCAGAATGGCAATCGCCCATCATTCATCCATTTAATGGGGCATGCCGATTGCCATGAGCCAGGCACAAATCCAGACAGCTAAAGCATATTCAGTGTGGTGATTTAGTCACTTGCACCCGACAAGGGGCTGATTCTATCCGTCATATTATGCAATATTTGCAATAAAAAAAAACTTTTCATACATGTTGTATTACCATGTCTGAAAGAATTTCAGCACAATATTAATTTATTCAACCGTTCTCGTAAATAATTTCTGAAATAGTTCTTTATTCATAAAGGCTCAGGCTTATCGTGTCTTAGGCAAGCGACCGGGGCGGGTCGGCGGCAAAGCCGGCTGATCGGCTAATCTGTTTACAGCGAGCGGCTCGTTCCCTATTACCTATCTCGTACCGCCACGAGATGAGATTAAGGTAGTCTTTAACAAGGTGGCTTCTTGTTTAAGTTATTCATTTACAAAGTAGTTTTGGATCGCGGCACAGATATTTTTTTTACTGTGGTTTGGAAAAGAGTTTGCCTGGCTTATTTTATTATTATATTTTTTAAGGATAAAAATATATACACTGGATAAACTTTTTATACTAAACTAAGCCAGCGGCTTCGCTGCGATAACCAATTTACACGAAACCTAAAAGATATCTTAACATTCCTCCTGAATCACTCTGTCTATTGGTAAAAGCTGCATGTAAATCCGTTTAGTAGTTTTTGAGTTTATCTCAAACAGACAGATGCGGCAGGGCACTTTGTTTCATAATACGTAGTGATTAGTGATTAACTTACTAAAAATTAAAATATAGTATTCTAACTTGGCTAAAACTAATAAGTGAGTAAAATACAGCGTCGAACAATTCCTCCGTATCACTATCGACTGGTAATGCACCCAAGAGACTGGCGGGATCAACGGCTTAGCGTGATTTCCGAGGCACGGTGGGTTCTTGGTATGTAAAAATGGTCTTCCATTCACGGAAGCATAGTTGCCATAAGCGTAGCTAGACCTGATAGATCGACCCTTGGGGCTGTTATTACTTAACCACAAGTCCTAGATCAATATTACAAAAACAAAAAAATTATTTGCAAGTTAAAAGGCAAAGTTTGCTCGACACAAGAAACTTTTCTTCTAAAATATTTCTGTATGTCGTTATTTAGTTTACTACCATTGAGCCGACATTTCAATACTCCATTCTAGAATGATAATTTAGGTGATAGGCTTTACATAGACATGGTCGATTCACGTGCTGGCAGTCGTCCCCGACGGTCGTGCCTGTTTGCGATTGGCGCAACGTGCGCAAAGCAGGCTGGATTGCTGGCGGGACTTTGAAATCAAACTGTGTGTGTCTGTCTCTGTGTCGTGAATTAAAGACTTTAAAACGTCATGACGTACACGTCATGGAGACATAAAAGTGCGTTTCGGATCTCCAGCCTGCGGTGTATAAGGTGGTCCATTGCCGGCCAATCTGGTGAGATCTTTCCGTATTACTTAAAATCGCGTGGCCACTTAAAAGGCGTAGGCCGAAGCGTAAAACATGACGTCATCAATGCTAAACGGTGGTCAACTGCTGTGCTTGGCACAAATGTAAGGGATGCCAGGATTGAACAAAATGGGAACAACATTTGTACTGCTGACAAGTTTTTGGCAGTATGTCTAGCTGCCCCCATAGGTAACCAGCCCGTACAGTATCTTAAAGTCTGTAGGATACTGTATAGATTGCAGTTAAGGAGGACGCGCTGGGTAACTCGCGAAATTAATTAATTAATAGTATTTCGACGGCACGGTTGGCACAATGGTTAAGCAATTGACTGCTGCGCTTACTGTCGCGGGTTCGATTCCCGCACGGAACAAATCGCGTCTGGCTATTTGTGTATGTGAGTTTAAATGTTTGTAAACGCACCCACAATACAGGAGAAATTCCTAGATAGGGCAAAGTTAAAAAAAGGTATAGTGGGTATTAAAACAAAGAAACTATCGCATATTTATACTATTATATATTACACTAGCAGCGCTCCGCGGTTTCACCCGCATATTTCTCGTTCCCGTGGGAATATGGGGATAAAATATAGCCTATGTCACCTGGGGATAGTGTAGCTACTGATTTTAAAAGTCATTTTATTGTTGGGAAACAGTGAAAGAACTTTTCAAATCGGTTCAGTAGTTTCGGAGCCTATTCAATGCAAACAATCAAATCTTTCCTCTTTATAATATTAGTAAAGATAAATAAGTACAACAAATTTTACCGGATAGTCCCTAAAAACGAAAGTTAGACAACGCGTCGTGAAGATGCCAGAGTGATGTTGAAGGGTGGAAGAAAATATACAATGGATTAAAAATATATGGAGCTGAAGTCACGATATAAGCGAACATTTGTAAGAGAAAGAAACAAAAGCTCACAGATGAATGAGAGCACACGATCTGGATGTCACGGTGCCGCTACCAAGCCGTAGCACATTTTTTTAAGACTCAGATCAACATGGTCGAGAACGGTTAGGTACAACGCACACAATTTACTAAGTACACAACAGTTTATTGCAGATTGCATTATAAGCGGTCCCTTGTTCCTGATCAAAGGGGCGACCGAGTGGCTGTTCAAACTAAATCGAGTTAAAAGAAGCAAACTCGATTCCGTTGGCACATTTGCTACATCGTTGGATGCGGAACAATGCGGAGAGTTAGATAATATCTGGCGTGGATGAAATTTCGCAAAATGAGGCTTGCAGACATTTATGTGGAGTGGTACATAGTGGCTATTGTTGCCACGGCTTGCTTGTTGTGTTTAGCAATTTTAGGATCTGTCGAATTTGTATCGAATCTAAGCGTGTTTACTGACTGAATTATTGACTCAAAGCGAACGTTTGAATCATTGTTACCCCTCTTTTAGGCGAATGGTTACGCCAAAACTACAATTTTTTATTAATCAACGATGCGGTCCCGTTTCTCTTCAGTGTTGCCTGAGAGATTTATACATTTATTTTCTGTTCCTCGTCAACAAGTCGGGTCGACGAGTCGATACATCATGAAGTTCGTTCCGACAGTTCAGACGGGGCGTATGTAACCACCCTAATCATAACAAATGCGTAAACTGTTTATATGTTACTCACTCACGTCAGCAGAGTGGCGAAATGAAACAAAAGTTCGCAGAGAGGGTTCCCACGTCATGCAAGTACTTTTATATCTGGGTTTACGCAAGCTTTTCTTTGTCTTGTAATTCTCATGGGAAAGAGGGTGGAATGTCGTACCTTTTCGTGATTTTATTATCTCGTGAAGGATGAATACTTTTGTTCCGTGAATCTGCGGATGGAACTGGTTCAGAAAGACCGGTTTCAAAGTCTGCTGGTCCAGACTATGCGCAGATGCGCAAAGCTAGGGTTCGTTGCGCAATTTGGCAGGGGTGACGGCGATAAGCCCAGCTTCTATTAATTATTATTAATTGATGGCGGCTCGGAACGAGCAAATAAACGGCACGTAATGGACTCAAAGACTTCGCTCTTGTTACGCTCATTTGTATAATTGACTTAATTATATAAAACATTATGGTTATGATTAATGAGTACTCGTTACTTTGATATCTAGTTAAAATATGCTACAGTTATCATGACGTTGATGTTGTTAGTACTATGGAAAATCACTATTAATTAAAATAATAATATCCTTATCGATGTAAAACCTACAATCTCGGCCATTAATTGTCGTTTTTAACCGACTACAAAAACAGGAGGAGGTTCTCAATTGGGTTGTTTCATTTCATTTTTTATGTTTGTTATCTCAGAATTCCGTCATTTTTTGTTATCGATTTGAGAAATTATTATTTTGTTTTAAAGGTTATGCCTACTTATCCCAATGTTTGGTCAAGTTCTGATTAGTGATTTTTGAGTTACCTTCAATAATACGTATTTTTTGTAAACAGAGATGGTCAGCCACGTATTGAGTTGAGTTAATCTCCCCAGCTTATCCTGCGTGTAGCACTTGAGTTATTAGATGGACGGATCATTCAGGATCCATAGATCATTCAGAGGTACCGTTCACGTCAGGATGGCAAAATTGGTAATGTGAAGTGCTTCAGTATGCACTGAACAAGTATTATGAACAGGATTTAGTTCCTTATGTTGTCTTTCCCGTCATCAAATTAACTGCCGTACTTCATAAAGATATAACAATAAAACCGCTTGTAACATATTGTTAGCGAGCTATCGCAATATACACAGTATCAATCAACATAGTTCGAAACGTTTACGTTACTCTCCATATTCCTCAACGCATGTTATCCGCAATATCACGGAGCACTCTTCATGCTTCATAATAACATCCATTAACAAAATAACGGAAGCTACTAACGTTTTTAATATTGCGATTGAAATTCGGCAAATCATCTCGAGTTCCGCGTCGATAGAACATCAATCTTTTTCCGAAACACATGTTATCGAGGCCATATACAATCAATGCGTATGAAATAGTAGTATAGTAATAGTGAAAGATGCTAGTAAAGATGTTATAATAATAAATGCAAGGACAGCCGCAGTGGCTGACTATCGTAAGTCCCACTGCGTTGAAGTCAGCTTTAAAATGGAATCAAACGAAGTAGTGAGCGAAGCGAGCGAATGAAGTTAGAGCAGAGTAGCGGGAGTGGTAATCCGGAGCGAAGCATGCAGCCCAGGAGATACAGTCGCTGAGCCAACGCCCGGCGCCGGCCGCAGGCTTCAAACGCCATTCCGACAATTTATTGGTTTTTACGGATAGAAGCGAGTCGGAATATAAACTCAATAATCTTTAATAATTTGCTTTTTACTGCTGCAGTTCGCGATATTTCAATGTTTCGCGATTTATCATCAAATTGAGCGTTCATAAAATGAGTATCGACAACTAAAGATTAATTGATATAGATTTGTGCGAGTTCACTATAAAGTTATCCACATACATATATCAATTTGATTGAAAAATTTATTGTCTACTAAACCTATTTTATGACCTATATTTCAATGTCTGCGTTTAGCCGTCTGTTGGAGCTTCGAGATGGTTTTATTCACAACAAATGTACTACATTATGAAATGGTTCCAGTGTATAGTGCGTCCCGTGGTCACGCCTACTCGCGCGCTGGCGCTAGTGCGACATCAACAAATAATCATAGTAATGCTTTGCGCATTAACTCAATCATTTCCGATGACTGGCTCATCGGCGCATATTACGCGGCGTAGTGCTCGTGACTCATGATTGTTATTATAATATATATATATATTGATCCAGATTGAGAGCTGTAATTTGAACGTAAGTAATCCCGCAGAGTGTGGCTGATCTGCAGCATCCAACGCCTTACGTTTACGACCTCAATCATCGATATTTTTACAACTCCCCGAGATCGTGTAGACAAACGATCTGTTGTTATCTTGTTGACTGCCCAGCGAACAATGCCGCAGTGAGAACACCCATCAATACAAACATCGCCTGGAATTGAACAAAGCTATGTGCGGAAACAAGAGGAAATCGAATCAAGTGTGTCAGGTACTATGACGGTTTATACTGCAGCCACAACGATTTTACCGTGTAGCGACGTGCGGGCGACCGGAGATGAAGGTCTTTTGTGACGAACATGTATGAAAAATGCGAAAACGCCGTGGAAATGTAGGTCGGATTTGAGATGTGATGCTGACGTTAACAGAATTCCGTACCCGACACTTACCGGATGTCAGGTTGCAAGTGTTAGGTGTTAGTAGGGACATCTGCTGCAGCCCCCGACTCACCAGCACATGTCAAAGTAGTCCATCGCGCGGAGCAGCGCGTGCGGCGAGCAGGATGCGCGCGCGTGTGCTGCCGGCGCAAGACCGCACATGTATTGTGACGTCAGTGGGACACATCCTCACCACAAACCGCTTTACGACCGATGACTAGCTACCGCCCCCGTAGCTGCCTCGCGACACTAGGCCAATGATGCTGTGACTGTATATATATGCTACTGGTGATACATACCTTTGGTCTCCACCTTCCTCTGGGGCCCGGGGGCATTCCTGCCTCGGCCTGAGGACAGGCGTCAGCCCCCATTTCTCGACCAACTCTATGCGAGCAATGGTGGCTGCTCAACGACAATGTGTCATCGGCTCGGAGCTGGTGCGCTGCAGCGGGGACGCGGCGGAGAGGCCGGCTGGCCCGCGGCGCCGCCCGGCCGGCTCGTGGCGCGCGCCGCCCCCGCCACCTCACGAGCGCGCCATGCCAAGCCTCGCTCCTGACTTGCCGCGCTACGCTCGATCCTGGCTCGCAACGCTCCTCATAATGTGCTTAGAGCGGTGCGCGGGTCCGCGGTCGCATCGCGCCGCCCGCGACACTGCGGCACGCCCGACGGCCGGGCCGCCTTACGCACCGCGCACTACTCGCGACCTGCGCAACTTTACCGCCGAATTCTGACCACCCCGAGCGCGCGTTCTGCCGCGCGAAGTTTTATCGCTGTCGATGGACGACTAACGTTACTAGTATTACGATGATTATGTGAGAACGGTTAGATATATATTTTAGATATGTGTGGTATGGCGACCGCCGGTGGCGGAGCGTCGTCGGCAACGGTTCCTTACGTAATCGGGACGCGTGCGGAGGCGCCTCACCGGGTGCGGCGAGTCATGTCTCGGCGGAGATCCGCGTGGCGGTCGCAAGGCACGGGCCGACGAGTGTATAACCGCGGCGCGACGGCAGAGTACTGGAGCGGGCGCGCGTGCGTGCTCCCGGGCGCCCCGCGCTCCCGGCCTTCCCTCACCCCGCGCGCACACCCGCGCCCCGCGCTCCGCGCCGCACGCGTATCGACACCGGCCGCCAACCGCCGCAGCGCACGGCGCGGCCCGCGCCAGCCACGCGCGCGTCACGCCGCGCCGCTGCACGCCCGCACCGCCGCACCGCCGCACCGTCACACGCAACCCCCTACACACCACTTCCTAGGAAAACATTCGCTTTCCTTGCCCTTATTATTACGGGCTGGAATTTAATTCACTTTCCGATGTTTGTCGTCGACGAGGCCTCGCGCAAACAATATAGGGACGCGCTTCGGGTTCGACGATGTATGAGATTACTTATTTATTAGGAAGAGCGAGAAGCATGATTCATCTTAGAGATGGTAAAGCTTGAGTAGTTATATAAGAAGGGTTTACATGGGCTGCAGGTTCTGTACGTGCTGTGAGTAGCATCCGGCGCGGCGCGGTGTGGAGAGGCCGCAGTGTGTCGGCTGCACGTACTATAACAAGTGGTGCACGACGTGGCAGAGCAGACTGGGCGCCGCCGGTTCACTCACTAATCTAGATCAAAGGTTGCTGCGGCTCGGGAGTGCAACTTGAGCCAAGTAACCGGCCTTCATGTGAAGTGAACAACATTTAATCAGATCGTTACGATAGGTATGCTTTTGGGTCGTACCTTGGCTTTAAATGCAACGACTGTAGACTGCATTTCTTGTATACAGACGTAAAAGGCGAGGCGGATCGAATATGCTAATATTGGAGAAAGTATAAATAATAAAGACAATTGGCGCGGTTGCCAGCTGCATAAGCAAGTCATTAAAGAGCTCTTTTGTTATATTTATGTGGAGAAAAGAATTAAACACTGCGTATAGTGTCATTTGGTTTGCAATTCTTACATAATAAGTAGGTCCATGATGTTGTTAGCAGTCAGGTCAGAGGTTCGGGGTGACGTAACACGACTCCGAGGGGTGAGACGCCGCTACGCTGGATGCAATTTGGGAAATTAATTAAGCAACCCGACCCTGCAACCCTAAGTGGATAGTTACCTATGCTCTCTGTGTATTACACACTCGAGATTGACATGTGCTTTCCTTGCTACGATGGAATCATCTAGATAGTTAACAGGGTTTCATCAGACATCATTTGGTAAACATTTTTGATGATCTAATAAAGTAGAAATGCAAAATAACGCGTTACTTATACCGCTAGACAATATTGCAGCTTTGCCGAAGATATCGCATGAAGTCTACTGCGACATTGCATAAAAGAAATCCACAATAGAAAACACAAAAGAAACCGATCCCTTTCAACGAATAATTCAGCCTCATGTGATTCTACCTGACCTTTACACCCGACGCATGTAATATAAACCCTCACTATCGACGACCAATACCTTATCACGACATCTCGGGCGCGCCTCACCTCTCATTTATTTCCATAATGTCCGCATCATAGAATATTCAAAGGTGAGATGCAAGGTATACTAAGCCTATATATTGACCGCTGCGGAATTCAAAATATGCGCTCATATCATTGCGCGTGCGCGATGCACAAAACGCGAAGAGAATGGACAAATAGAATGCCATTTCACCTGAATGCTTATCATAATTTCCTCCGTGATAAATTACGTAAGAATAGAAAATCCTGCAATGACAAGAAACGTTGTTAATGACGTATCTTCATTGAAAGTACATGGCGGTGCTATTTCTCTCCTTACAGCGTAAGTAGGGCAGCGGGGCCACCGGGCTGGACTTAAGTGTGTCAGTGCCACTCGGGATTACGCAGGATCGAATCAATGCTTTTGTTCGTAGAAATATTGCATTCCCTACCGAAGCAGACCTTGGCCACATATTTCCTTCAGTGAGTATTGTTGTTTATAGCTGATGTTGTCTAACATTCACCTTGACTTTATAAGATAAAAATAGAAGCGAAGTAAAGCTTAATACACAGATTTATTTAAAGATACCATTAAGTTCTGAACGAGTGCTTTTGGGACTACGTAACACCTACGCCAGATAGTCAAGACTTAGCTCACAAAAATACGAAAGCGAGCCAACATTTCCCCAAACTCCTTGTAACATAAAATATTACTTTATCTACTGCCTCCCTCCCCCGAACAGCTGACACTCAACGACTACTTCAATCAAATATAGTTCTTTAGTCGACAGTTACTGCGACGGGGGAGACTTGGAAATATTTTTAGATGTCCCGTGACCTCATATGGGTCCATTGAGTAAGTTGTGGATAGAAGTAGGGCTGTTTGTTAGTGGTGGTGTAAAGATGGTGTGTGACGAGCCGTTCGGGGGCCGTACTCACCGCAGCCGGGGGTGCCACCACGCTGCGATTTCGCAGGACTTGCGTATTGCGGATTGAGCTCACCGAAACGTCGGCTCTGTTCGACCAAAAGCTTATTGTATTGGATTTTATTTTGCTGATAAACTTAAATTATACTTTTTTCGTTGGAAGCGAAGCAGACACTAAGGTAATTGTAAAGTGTGTCCTTTTAATTATTGTAATTTATAAATAGTCTTGTTTGCATGATTTGGTCGCAGATTATCTAGCACTATATTTTGTCAGTAGTAGTAGGTACCTGTGATTAAGAGCCAAACCAAAATTGCCTATCTTCAATTTTATTTTTCATGACATACTTTAAAATTAAAATAATATGTGTAACAACAAGAAATTTCCAAACTTTTTGTGGAACCGAGACACAAAATATTAAAATTTTCTCGATAAAAATCACCACGAAGGAATCATCAATATGCTAATGACGACAATGGTATAGTTTGTACAAATGTTTCATTAATAAAATATGATACCAACAAACTGAACACCGGAACAAAAGCTACACTCAAGTAAGCAATACAAAGTACAAAGTCCAAAGTTATCCTTAAAAATTGTGAGAGCTCGATAGACAGTTTTAAAGAAATAGTTCAAAACCATCGACCGTAAAGTTGAGTCGATGAAAAGTTCGAACAAATGTCGATTGCACCGCAGACAACGGAGCCAATAGCTGAAGCCGATCAGCTGACTGGTTATCGGACTTGTCTCCCGCATATCAGCTTGCGATGGTGGCAGCTGAACACCGAAGTTGACAACGCATCACTCAGCGTTGTCCACTTTCACTTAAATTATCTGAAGAACATTTTGCAAGACTGTGTCTGTTAATTATCTACCAAACTAAGTATTCTGTATGGCAATTTTTCCGAAAACTAAAGCTATTCTACAGCCTAATAATAATCTAACAGGCACAAGATTCCTCACAGCACACGAAACCGCATAACACAGATATACTTATGGTGACATCAGGAACTCGGAGAATTCCGAACTAATTGGGTTTCAGAAATTCATAGTACCATTGCAGAATTGCGTCACCAATTTGTTGTGTTTCACCGACAATGCAGGAGAAGATAGAGGTAAATTTCCAGTATTCCTGCGCCCCGGAATTCATCGGGCGTCTGTGGATGTGCATCCGCAAAATGTCGTCGTGACATACTTAAGATATATCGTATAGAAATTAATCGTTTTTGCATTCTAGAACGACGAAGTTGATTCCATTCGCATAAGAAGGAATCGCATTATTACATATGTACATTACATACATGGCCGAAAGAAATATGAGATAGTACGGAAATTGGATTCGTGTCAGAGCTAAAGTGTAGGATTTTATTTATGGATAGGAAGCTAGCACTTTGTTTGATATTGTGAGAAATATGTTTAGATTATTTTAGTTCCTTAAAAGAAACCCTTCTTTCTTTACGAGATTGACAATAGGCATACCTATTGTTAACCAGCTAACCATAGTGCTGCTCCATACGTCAAAGTCGGTAGGGACAGGTCATCTCTTAGCTGCAACAGCTTATTTTAATTTCTGAATTGTTATTTTTGTAACAATATTTTGCTTTAAAAGTGTGTCCATGGAGTTACTTGCTCGTTCTGTTCCATAGATACCTTATGCTTTAGAATGGGCAACTAGCTTCATCTTTCTGACTGGCCGACCCCTTGAAAATTCAAAAGCGTCCTTAATTGGTTTATTTGAAATAAATGCTTTGAGTTTGAGTTTGGGTTTTCGAGTTTAACGAAATTCACCAACTAAAACAAAAATCAAACTCAAACTCAAAGCATTTATTTCAATAAAACCATTTACAGGCACTTTTGAATTGTCAAAAAGTCGACCAGTTGGAAAGTTGAAGCTAGTTGCCCATTCCAAAACGTAGATCTCTATGGAGAAGAACGGGCAAGAAACTCCATGGACACTCTTTTTAATCATGTTATGTATGTATTACAAAAACTTGGGAACATTATTCTTGTTGCTTCTATATGTGAGACAATGTAAAAAAAAAACAATTCTAAATATAAAATTTAAAATTAGCCATGGAAGTTAGGAGATGACCAGTCTCAACCGACGGCGTCCGTTCACGAACTTGACGCGTGGATCAGCACCATCCAGCTCAACCATTTTGTAGGGAACCGAATGATCCAACACACGCGCCACCATCAGCGAGACATTTAAGTGAGCATGACATACTCTCAACTGCCACGCTTTTTCAAGTCAACGTACATCAAAACAATATAATTATTATACGGATGCATGGTACTCACATTTACAAAGTTTAAACAAAATGCTTCTAAATTATACAAAAATATAGTTTGCAATGTATTTGAGAAATTAATCAAATTTGATTTCCAAAAAGAAAGAAAAATATTTAATATCTTTTGAATTTTTTATAAATAATACTTAATTCAGTCAAAATAAAAACTTATTCGTAATGTCAGAAAATAAAAATAATAGGAACATAAATGTTCATAATGTCAGAAAACAAAAAAGGGAAGCATCTCTTCCAAATATGAAAATTTTAAATAGCAAGCCCAGGTGCCTGTGGAGTCGGACCAGCATTAAGCCAAGCATTTTTATCAACAATGTAATCATCTAACTTATAATATGCTTGTCTACATAGTGTGCGTTTAATGCATAATTTAAATTTCTTTTCATTTAGTTCAAGAATATCGGCTGGTATTTTATTATAACATTTTACACAGTACCCCATAAAAGAAGTGTGTACTTTAGACAATCTGAAATGTGGTTGATCTAATTTGTTCCTATTTCTAGTATTAAAATTGTGCCTGTCACTTATCTTACTAAACAGATGTAGATTTTTACGAACGTACATAATGTTTTCAAAGATATATTGACAAGGTACCGTCATGATGTTAATTGTTTTGAACAGTTCCCTAAGAGATTCGCGTCTGCGTAGGTTGTAGATGGCCCTGACAGCCCTCTTTTGCAGAATGAAGATCGACTCAATATCCGCAGCACGTCCCCATAGCAAAATACCGTAAGACATGATGCTATGAAAGTAACTAAAATAGACCAGTCTCGCGGTATCCACGTCTGTTAATTGACGGATCTTCCAAACAGCGTATGCGGCAGAACTTAGCCGCCCTGCAAGTGATGTTAAGTGAGGACCCCACTGTAGCCTTGAGTCAAGCGTGATTCCCAGGAAAACCGTCTGTTCGACGAATTCTAGTATCTCCTTATTCAATACAACGTGACATTCACTACTTCTAACATTCGGTAACGTGAATTTTATGCATTTAGTTTTCTTCAAAGACTGCATGTTCAAACTTCAAACTACAATACTATAAACTTGTATATACTCGGTATTCTTAACTCAAATATCTACTTGAGTCTAAACTACCCACGGCACGCCGCGAGATCATTGCAACATGCAATCTGCGCGCGGAGACCACTCTTGAGGCCTTTTATCGAACGTGGGTTGTGCAAACACGGCCTTTATGTGGCCGCATAGTGGCGGCTATCCAGCGCTTGTTACGGCCCTCCACGACAGTATCTGTGCCTTATGAAAGACTCTCATTGTGGGGACGCGGCTCGCTACAGCCTCCCATTTTTCGCTAGATTTCATTTTATGATTGTTAAAAATGTATGCGAGGTAGTACGAATGTTTGCATATCTAGATAGTTTCATACTTTTATGCTAGAAACATTGTACTTTATGCACCATTAAAACGGTTACGGCATCATTTTACTGTTGGTACAAGAGTATGTACCTAGTTGGTATTCAAAAATATGTGATGCCAAACGAAATGTCCTAGAGCACATTAAAGAAAAACGTTCAAGTTTCAGCACAAAAACCAGCCAAGTGCGTTTTGGACCACGTCCAATGAAGGATTCCCTAGTAGGGATGAATTTATCCGAATAACAAACTTAATATTGGTTTATTTTTGGTTATATTTAATTAAGTATTTATACCATATGTATAAGTATAATAATATTAGTACCTATATTTACTTATATTTGAATAAATATTTAAAACACGACTTACGTAATTGCACCTACCACTGTTTGTCTCTGCAACACCCAAAGGTCGACTGGTAGAAAATGCCTTTGGCACTAAGTCCGCCTCTGTACATTTCTGTGCGTGAAGTATTAAATAAATAAATAAATAAGTATTGTGGTTGAAAAACATGCTCTACCGTGCATTCCAACTGCAAAATAATGTAAGTTGATCGACTATTACTTGTTAACTTGTAATGCCCACTTTGCTGTCCTTTTAACTTCGCTATGTTTGCTACTAACGTGATTTTTTCGCTTATCCATATATAATCATTTAGCTGGGCGGGAGACACTTGACCTAACAAAAATTAGCACTTTATTGCTTAATATTTCACAAACGGATCCTTTAATCGAAAAATTGTTTTAAAAACCCCCAATATGTTTGAACGACCTATCCAACGACACCCTACACTATGGGGTAGACGAAAAAAAACATTTCCCAGTAGGTATGTGTAGGGGAAAATAGGGCAATGATGGTCAGCGGGCAATGGTGGTCACGCACACAACTAAAGCATGAATAGTCCTTTACGTGTGTGAAGTGTATTACGTCTCACCCCTCACTGCCCCCGAGCGTCGAGCGCCCTGTGCTGTCATTCCGCACGCGACGTTCGTGCAAGGCGAGTTTTTGTTGTTTTCGCGCCAAATTGATGTAATTTTACGTCTCTACGAATTAACGAGGTAAGCTGTGAAATATTCTTTAATCCACGTAAACGCTGTTTTGTTATTTGAGACTGTTCATTATTATTATGCTACAATGCTCAGTTCAAATTAAAATATGTATTTGTTTGTGTTAAAAAATATATTTTCGACGAAGTCCGTTGCGGGTTATCGTGGTCAACTGACCACCATTGCCCGCAATGTTATTATGAGTGTCGTATGGTAACTAAATCTAATTAACTTGTTTTTAGATGCCAAAAAAAAGATCCAGAAAAACGCAGAAGGCTGCATGGTCTTCGGAGACGTTGGACAAGGCTCTGAGGCTTATGGGTAATGGAACATCTATGAGAAAAGCCACCAATCAAATTGGAATTCCATTTTCTGCGCTGCAAATTCAAACAAGAAGAAATTGTTTGAAAACCCATCTCTAGGGCGAAAATCTGTATTTTCTGCAGACGTTGAAAAAAAGATAGCTAATGTGGTGAAGAAAATGGCTAAAATATTTTACGGTTGCACAGCTATCCAAGTAAGAAAACTGGCTTATGAATATGCAGAAAGTTTAAATTTGCCACACAATTTTAATAAAAATAATAAAATGGGAACCAGTGGTTATTCAAGATAACGAAAGCTGTTCTCCTCTTGAGACAACTGCAGCTCTGACATCCCAAGAACCACTGGCGGTTGCATCAACACCTGTACAAGAACCCCTGGTGGTTAGTGAACAAGAACTCCTGGTATTTGCATCTACGCCTGAACAGGAACCTCAGGTGGTTGCATCAACATCTGTTGAAGAACCCCGGGTAGTTGCATCAACGTCTGTACAAGAACCCCAGGTGGTTGCATCAACATCTGTGCAAGAACAACTGGTAGTCGCATCCACATCTGGCCAAGAAATACTGCCAAAAAAACGACCAAGGGTTGAACATTTTATCAATTTTCGTACCAAAACACTATATGTTAGTACAAGACAAGGACGAAAAAAGCAACATTCTACCATTCTGACCTCCACGCCAATGAAAGACAGTCTTATAGAAAAGGAAAACAAAAAGCTGAACAAGATCTTAAAAGAAAAGGGAAAACAAAAAGGCAAAGGGAAGGGAAAAAAACCAATGAGAACAGGGAAAGTATTAAAAAGGCTAAACGGAAAGTTCTTCAGGAAGACAATGACTAGTCATTGACTGACGTAGATATTGAGGACCTCTGCGTAGATGATGATTATGATGAGGACTCAGAAAATCATTGTCTTATATGCGGAGAATTCGGCCAAAACAACGAGTTATGGTACCGGTGCACTTCCTGTGGGCTCACTCTGCTTGCACTGGTTGGGATTCCGCTACAGGATACGTATGTGACATATGTTAGAAGTGTTTGACCATCATTGTCAACATCATGACTACCATTGCCCTCACGTGCGTACAATGGTGGTCAAAGCCATTATTTTTTATTTTTGTACCTATTAGATGGATACTCCAAATATGATTATTTTGATCTCAAATTATAATAGTCCTTTAATGTAGAATTGGTATGTTATGTTCCTAATAAAGCTGTGATTTATATTTTGAGTTTTATTCCAAAAATTGCTTAACTGACCGCCATTGCCCTATTCTCCCCTACACGACTGAAAAAAAAAACGTTTTTTTTTTTTGTCGGCGTGACTAAATATTATGTCTGTCCATGCCAAATTACAGCTTTCTAGCACTAAGAGTATGAGCAAAGCCACGAATAGACGGACGCACAGACGGATGCACCAGGCGAAACTTTAGCGTTTACTTGTCCACTACGGAACCCTAAAAATGTGGCATTCGTCCCAGCAATGGGAACAATTAGTGTGGAAAGTGGCATGCGTCCCAGCAATGGGAACAATTAGTGTGGAGGTGGCATGCGTCCCAGCAATGGGAACAATTAGTGTGGAGGTGGCAGCTTCCCAGCAATGGGAAAAATTAGTGTGGAGGTGGCATGCCTCCCAGCAGTGGGAACAATTAGTGTGGAGGTGGCATGCGTCCCAGCAATGGGAAAAATTAGTGTGAAGGTGGCATGCGTCCCACCAATGGGAAAAATTAATGTGGAGGTGGCATGCCTCCCAGCAGTGGGAACAATTAGTGTGGAGGTGGCATGCGTCCCAGCAATGGAAACAATTAGTGAGGAGGTGGACTGCGTCCCAGCAATTGGAACAATTAGTGTGGAAAGTGGCATGCGTCCCAGCAATGGGAACAATTCGTGTGGAGGTGGCATGTGACCCAGCATTTGGAACATTATTGGCTGATTATGTAGCGTGATCGCCGCTTAGCTGTATTCATGACAAGTCTGTTTATTTATTGCGATGCATAAGAAAATAAATACAACTCTGAGCCGTAATAACGTAACCTTATACAAAACTACATAATTTCTTGTATATTTAATAAGTATTTCTCTTCATTTTCTAGAGTCAAGGCTTGGATATAAGCTGAAGCTTAGTTTCAAGGAACCAACTAATCAGCTTTCTAAGTTGTTGCAAGGCTGCAGGCATAATACGTTTTCCTGGAGCCTGGTCTCATTATAAATAAGGAAGATTACTTTGCATCTAGGGTAACACAAAAAATATAGGCCATGGTGGTATTAATATTATTGAGAGTTAGTGCAAGTTATTATAGCTTGACCCTGTTTCTTATAAAGCTCGTTTTAGTGTTTTTTAAAGCTTGTTAAGAATCGGAAAAACGTCTGAATTATTTTTCGCAAAAAGTAAGCATTTACGCATTTTAAAATTTTCCATACTACCTTCTACTACTACCTTCAGTTCACAGTACACACACACACACATACTTCGGTTCACACTAGTTTCATTAAAATTCAACTAAAAAAAATCCTATTAAACAAAATAATGTCTATAATTATGCCATTGAAGATTTGTAGTTCCTATCTGATTCTTGTGTTATTTAGAATGATTATATGATTTATGTAATAAACGAACGTGTGTTGTATGATTTGTGTATGTTTTTTGTGTATGATTTGTGTGTTTGTGTGATTAACTGTCTAATATTAAAGTTGTTTATTTCTGAATTGAGTGTAATTTAATTTAATTTTTTTTTTTTATAAATTCCAATACACATGAATATTGTTAATGAATATGACTATGACCTACTTAATTGAAATTAATAATAGTTGGATAGTCGAAACTAAAGTAGGTGACATCTTGTAAATATAATTCTAATCTAGAAACCTAGATGAAATTAGTTCGTCCAAAGACTATTTATAGATCAATTATAAATAAGATTTTGTCGTTTACAGAACATCGCTAATTCAAAGGGGATCGAACTGCCGCGCTGTCTGCGTGGTCGCGGCACTGTACTGCAGGTTTGATGACGTCATTGCGCGGTAGGATGCCCTATTTTCGGCCTAAAATGGGACTCTGTCCTCTTTGCACGGCCACGGGCCTCCCTAGTAATGAAGGGGCTATACGGTCTGTGTTTAGCGGCTCAGTTTTAAATGTCAGTTCGAAATATAGGCGCGCCATGTTCTTTCGACTGTGGTGTTTGGTATTTTGTGAGATCGTAGTTTAATTTAAATACGTGGGTAATGGCAGATATAGAGACATTTATAGTGTTCTATTCTTGAAATAGGCTTAATTTACAGAAAGCTTATTGAACTCTATTCTTGAGATGATAATGTTTAGAGAGTAGAAGAGAATTAGTTACATCCTCAATATATACGCTACGGCCCTGTTCGTTCCAAAAAATTGTGTAATGATACGTTCTCTAGTACCAATATGGATCATTATGATACTTCCCATAACATTATTTTCGTAGCTATTTACATAGGTTTATGTTTCACTTTTACTGACTCGTGATATTGCGTGAAGACGTCACCTGAAGAAACCATTGAATTTTTTTGCCCAGCATTATTTTAGAGCCACGAAATTACGGCCTAAGTAACAATTAATGACGAACTAGAACTTGGCAGCAAAGTCATACGATGATGCAAAATGTAGCTTAATTTTTTTTTTTCAATTTGAATTTAACTATAATATAATTTAGATTACAAAACTTATCTTCTATTTGATTAAGGAATGTTATTACTTATGTTTAGGCACTTGAGTGAGATACCTGAGATATAGGTTTATTCCTAGTTTAGTAGAATCCAATTATTTTTCAATAAATAATTGATAAGTTTCATAATAAATAATTGATATACCTAAAATAATTACAGAATATATAGGCCCTCATATTCTGTGAGTATTGTAAATTAGTAATTGTGTCACTAACTTTATTACTTCCATTGCTTAGGAACTCAAGTTGTCTATTAAAATAATTTGGAGTTGCCACTTTAGAAATTTCCATTAAAGCTATAAATAAGAAGTGAACATAAAGATAGAATCTATTATGTTATTTTTCATCGGGATAATTGAAGATAAGGATACATCCGGATACTCTCACGTAAGTGAACACAGAAAACCAGTATCGTTTGCCGAAATCGATCTTTCAACCCCACAAAATAAATCAACAGTGGTTTTAATCTTCATCTAATACAAAACGTGAGATAAAACATCGCTATCTAGATCGTATACATACATTCGAAGCATATTGCTTGTTTCTTTTTCCACTCCGCGTCGGCCGACCGGCTAATGAAACTGCAGTCCACAGCTACAGACTGGCGTTGAACGTATTTATGTGATTTATTTTAATGATAATCTGTTATATCTGTGAGTTATATTCGCGCCGCCGGATGACTGCAATAAGAAGGGGCGAATTGTGGAATGCTGTTCGATAGTTGCGATTGTGATTCCGATAGTTCTGGAACGAAGTGTAAGTATTTATTGAACAGAAAATCTTTTGTTAGTAAGAAAGCTTTGTAATACATAACATTAACATCACGCCTGTATTCTTTGAATAGTTAGGTAGAAATATACCCATAGTACACCCACATATCGCTAGTTCTGTTTTAGTACCATATATTATTGGCGACTTTTTTTTGGTTTCTGAACTTATTGAATTATCAAATCATGGAGTGTTTCGTTAGTGTAATGGTCGCATTTGTTTGTAGCGATGATTCTTACGCCGAGAGCAACAAACAGTACTGAATTTTGGGGTAAAGACTTTTGAACTTTTTGCCATCGATACGTTAAGAAGGAGCGTTACTATTGAGTACGAGGTCCTGGGTCGGATTCCTGGGTCCAGCAAAGTGTTATTGAGTTTGTCCTTATGGAATTTTTTAGTGGTAGCCCGGTGTCTGGATTTCTGCCCAGGTGTTGGCCTTAGGCTTGGCCGCTATTACATGGGAATTAGACATAACTGGCGAAATGTGAGTGTACTGTATTGCCTATCCCTTTGGGGAAATACAAGCGTGATAATATGTTATGCAAATTATGATAACTAATTAAAGTGTGAAACTGAACTATAACCTATGTTTTAGTGAATGACACAGTTTGGTTATTTAAAACACTATAAAATAAAAATCCTGATTACGTAAGTATTTAGTTTAGTATCGACCCTTTTTTTGCTACTTACGATCGAGAAAAAAATAACTATATATCAAAGGTCGTACTCAAGCAGGGCCTTCACAAAGTGCGTCAGCAGAACCGAGACGTGATGCCAAGTAAGCATATTCAATGTGGTTATTATGTTTTTGGCAGAGGCGTATTTCAGCTATACCAGTAAAACATTGTTTGACTAATGTTTATCGATAATGTATCAGATTTTCATGTATAAATAATAATGGTTCGGATATTTTAATATATTTAACTGTTATCAGTATACTAAAATATCCGAAATAGACGTTATCAGTGACAAATATACAGTAACGTAAATACCTTTCTGTTAATGATGGCTGATAGCGATAATGTCACGTCCTGTATTATTTCCGTTCTTTAACAAACGAAGTAATTTAATGTCCTAGTTATAGGAAATAGTAGAATGTAAGTCTTTGGAGTTGTTCATATTATTAAAAACTAGCGACCCGCCCCGGCTTCGCAAGGGTAGTAGAGCTTCATGTTTGTCATGTCATCGGTGTGTGACCCGCGCTTAAATTTATTTTCGAACGCGTTAGTTTTTATTTTACGATAGCTCCTAAGAAATTAATTGAAATTATAACTATGGTATAAAAGATTATCATAATGTGCTTGAAATGCTTAAGGTATTTAACTCATTTAAGTTGATAAGGAAAACTTGAAGACTAGGCTAAATAGCTTTACCACAAAGTACGTGACAATATTTTTGAAGTTATAACAATTTATGTACCTAAACCTTCCTCATGAACCCCCCCAGTGGGTTCCCGCATTGTCGTTGCGGGGGGGCTCAGTAGCCGTGGTCCGCTCCCACGGTGAAGCGAAGAGGAACCCAAAGGTGGGGCCGCTCGTCAGGGCTTTTGTCTCCAAGCCGACGACGTAGCGGCCAAAATGTAGGTTGCGGTGAGGTGCACCGCAACTGAGGCGGGCCGCGATGTCGAATGGGAGGCATCGCGGCTGAGGATTACAGGCTGCGGAAGAGGAGGAGTGCCGGTACTTCTGAGTAGCGCTCTTCCCTTCCGTAGCCTGGACGGGGCCACCACCGTTTGATGGCGGACGCGGTGGGGCCGCAGGGGAAGAGGAGTGTCGGTATAGCGTTGGCCGCTCTCCCTATCCCCTGCGGCCGAAAGGTGGTAGGCGGCGGGGCCACTGCGCTGACCCGTCGCAAGGGGACCAAGGGTACCACACGGGTTCGTCTGGGGCCCTTTTGTTACTTGGTTCCTGGGGTGGTCACGGCGTGCCACGTGTCCTGGTGCGCCGAACTGGTGGGGTCCGCAAGGGCCGATGCCTGCCAGGGGTGCGGGTTGTTCGAAAGAGATACCGCGGCCCCTGGCACACAGGCAACTGAGGGAACACGGGTGGGTTTTAGTCAGTAAAAGTCTGACACGCCCTCCTGCTCCACCCAGAGCGGGAGAAGTTATTTGATGATTTCCCACCCTCAAAAAAAAAAAAAAAACCTTCCTCATGAATCACTCTGTTCATTGGTGAAAACTGCATGAAAATCTATTCAGTACTTTATTAGTTTATCGCGGACAGACAGACATACAAGACGCGGCGGAAGACTTTGTTTTATAATATGTAGTGATAGTGAAGAATGAAATGTATGCCTACAGACAGCAAATGGATACAGAGACAAGTGGTATCCCAGTAGTTTCAAACCTAGCCAGGCACTTTACTTTGTGTAGATTATTTCATCACCACTGCTCTCAAAACAGTGAAGGAAAACATCGTGAGGCAACCGGCATGTCCTAGAACCAAAAATTCGAAAATATGTGAGATTGCCCGCGCGGTGGAATACAACCCACTCCCTCTTGCCTAGAGAAGGCCAGTGTCCCAGCAGTGGGAACATTATAGGCTGATTTAGCCGATTATGGCATACTGATGGATATAATTGGTAATTCCGGTAAGGTTATGGCCGCCGGCAAGCTTGAGCGCTGACTATCCGGCTGCCGAAGGCCTGCAAGCTGACCACGTTTCTAGTCACAACCAGTCAGAAACCGCGCGCGTGTAAAACAAACCTAATTCAGTCTGTATTTGAATCGTTTTCTAAAAGTGTTATTGTATTTTGTTTTTTAGAAATATCTCTCGATGTTAAAATGTATTTTAGTGACACAACGACAAGTATAAAGAAACGTAAACAATAGGTATATCAAAGTATGGAGTCCATAGATTTGTTTTCATCAATTCCGCCATGTCTAATGTGTCTCAAACAGTCTTCCCTTAGTAAATATTATACCTTAAATTAGCAATGTTGCGATAAGCGTTACAGTCTATTAATACATACTTATTATCTTAGTATAAGTATCTCAATTTCCTTTGGCACCCTTGTCTTATAAAAGATTTCAGATTTGCTCCCAAAATTTACATTTACTTATTTGTGTACCTAAGCAAATTCTGAAGCTGTTCAATTATTCATGAATGCTAATCCGCTGTTAATAACAATTGCAAGCTAACTAACATAAAGTTCCCATCCATACACACGATTAAATCGCTGGCATCGTTATCATCCTGCCCCATAAGGAGCATCCCTACTGACCCACAAAGCGGGTCGCGCTGGCGTCGTGGCGTCTGCCCGCTCCCTGTGACGGCGTCGCACTGCTGTATCATTCCCGGAGTCGCGGGGTGGGTCCCCGTTCCCCCCACTACTTGCACCCCCAACCTTGGCAGGCGAGGCGCCACGCTGCCTAGAACTCCAGCAAAGCTCGAATTATTTTGCGCTCTGTGACGCGATTTTGATCCTGTGCGGCATGGCAGGCATTTCATCGGTTTCCTTAGATGTCTAAGAGTAGTCGTGTGCAATGAAAATTGTTGGTATTGATTTTGTATAACTAATTGTATACCTACGTAGGGAAATTTTTGGGTATAAGTGCCAAGAATGTTTACATTAATGGCAATTTTCGGAGAGGCCCACGCCCTTCGGAGGTAGTCAGGTTGATTTGATTTCTGAAAAGATTACGGTGCATGTAATCTATCATGTTGTCATGACGTCTACATAAATATAATGGATAAGGTGTTCCTTTGAAAGAAGGAGTTAATGCAGTATTTTGAGAGAAAGCGATGCCAATCGATGGATAGAATTATGGACAGATTTGTTTCTCTGAACAAAGGATAGTTAAAAGGTAATAGTTATATTTTATTAATGGGCAGTAATAAATACGATTGATATACTCGTAGAAAATCATTTGAATACGATTTAATGTTGTTTTTGGTAACATCAGATAATTCTTGGAAGTTTATAAGGAGACTTTGAAGTTCAGTTTCGAAACCTTAAAATAAAAAATAAAGTCAAAGGTATCACTTAAATGAATTTTGTGTGCAATTACCCAAATGCTGTAAGGTAGCCATAGCAGTCTTTTTGAAATCTCTCTCTGTTTAATACTTACATATACTTATTTTTCTGCTATAAAAGTATTACCCGGTAACTGGGTTGTGGAGGTTAGATAGGCAGTGGCTCCATGTGAAATACTGGTATTCAGGTGTATCCAGTTATAATCGAAGCCGACTCAAACATCGTTGGAAAAAGGAGACCAGATTATGTTGATTTAATTTTTAACACGTTTCTTTTAATTCTTGATATTATATTGGTACATGATATTCCTATTGTGTGCCGCACGGGTCGATCGATCAGGTTAAGCTACGCTTGCCGCAGTTGGTCCGTGGATGGGTGACCATCTTTAGGTACCAAGACTCCTCCATGCCTCAGAAAGTACGTTAAGCCATTTGTCCCGGCTGTCATTTTTGGCTCTTTGACAGTCGTTACGGGTCGTCAGAAGCCCGAAAGTCTGACAACCAGTCTTTCCAAGGGGTATCATATTACTCATGCAGTAACTGGGTTCTGGAGGTTAGATAGGCAATCGCTCCATGTAAAAAAACTGGTAGCTACATCCGGTTAGACTGCAAGCCGACCCCAAAATAGTTGGGAAAGGGCTAGGCAGATGATGAAGCAATTGTTTGGTCAGCTACCAATTTTGATATTATTTATTTATTTATTAGGAAACTCAACAGCTTATAATTAATTCACATGAGTTATGAAAAATAAATATCTCTTAAGCCAATAACAGAGTTTCACGACATTTATAGAGCTAGGCTAGCTAGAAGTAGCGAAAGAAAAAAGAAAAACCTTATACAAATCAAAATCAAAATAGGTAAACAAAAAAGTAAAAAAGTAAACAAAAAAGTACGACTGTTGACACATTGCTACATTAAGATTGGAAGATACAAATATGTTGGGTACTAACCCAACTAACTAACAACTAATACTATGACTATCTTAACAAAAGGAAAAACAACGGAAAAATAACATAAAACAAAATAAAATAAAACAAAATATTTAAAACGAAATAAGTACTTTGTTTAAAATACTCCGCCCAAAACATTAAGTTTAACATTGTACATAAATTTCTACTTAGCAATTGGAACGTGCAATAATTGAATTGACATATTCAGACAACTCGTTAACATATTATGATTGTAATTGTATAGTATCTACAGGATTTTGTGAGCGATTGGGGGAAGGTAAACCAAAGTCTTTTCTATTTATAGTTCAGTTCTAAAAGATTTCGCGTAATGCATTGTTATACTCGTGATAGCTTCGAAATTAAATGTCTGATTAAATCAATTAAAAAGTATTTTACTGCTACATAAACACCATTGATGATAAATCTATTTATTTGAATAAGAATTAATACTACGATACGAATGTAACCAACCGGCGGCGATCTAATTAAATTTTAGAGTACAAAAGCTGCTATTGTGGCTTAACTATTATAGTTAGATATAGACCGCGCAGACTTTTTTCTAGGTAATAATAATTACTTTAATCATGTAGTAGTTTTTTTTTATGTATCATGAATAGTTTTCTCAGCGCTCGCCAAATAATGAATTTTATAGGCCAAATTGTGCTACTTTGGGTTACATTATTGCAATTTTTTAAGGAACTGTATAAAAAGAAAAACTATTTTAGCCTATGTTACTTCCTGATAATTTAGCTTTCTATTAGTGACAGAATGGTAAAAATCGTCCAGTAGTATAGATTTAAAGCTATCCTACAATAACCGCATCCTGTATAATTTTCTATTACTGACATTTTGAAATGGTTTGATCGAAAAACCACATTATACGTCTCGTCTATTATGTTTGTTTTAGTTTATTAATAGGTTCTGTATGCAGCGGGCCGCATAATATAATTTCCTCTCCAATTTCTTACCTAGATAATCCAATCAAAACTGTGAAGGTACACTTTTGCAGTAAGTTTGTGGGTAATATAACGATAACTTGCTACGAGCTACGCCGTAGCGCTTTGGATGCCCGTAGGCTCGTAGCAGAAATGTTGTTACGTATTGTGGTATCAAAACTTATCCGTCCATGCTATGATTAAAAACGACCTCAAGCGTGGCTTTTTTCTGCACTGATAGTTTAAAAAAATATAGGTATTATAATAATTATTAGAAATAGAGGGTTCCTTTATTAAATAATTAGTGTTATTCCCTACGATTAAGAACTTTTTTTGTAATATTCGTAGCAGGTGGCGTTCTGTAGTTTATTTCTACTCCCATGGAATGAGGCGAGAGTTTATGTATGTGTGTGTACCATAATGGCATGTATTTTCGTGAAATGAGTAAGATTTGGTTTGAATTTAATTAACATAAGGAACAGGCAACGCTTTCTATTATTCACTTTTTTTGTTCAACATCTATGAATGTGAAGGTGATTTGTTTATTTCACAGGGCCCTTTTATCAGATAGGAACTAGCTGACATGACAGTTGTAGTCCTGTCTGAAAGTTCTTTCATTGTTGTCAATTTTATTTAAGAATTTATTTTTCTACTTCGTCGTGTCGCTGATTCTATATTTTGTTTGTCATAAATAAGTTTCAAGCAGAATTTGACCACTGAGACAACGTTATCGTTGGTCTCACAAAGGTTTGATCATGGCGCAGGTGGTGGAGCACAGAGGGCACGATAAGAGGTGAGGCATAGTTTACGATGTGGCTGTGGCTCATCGGAGTACCCTGACCTGATTAAATGGTGCCAGCCTCGGCACATCTGGCTTCTTACTCGGTTAACAGAACAGATTTCCTGGTATCATGGTACTTGATTGCCTGCTGGAAGCCTTTCTGCAGGCACAACATAGCCAGCTGCAGGGGGTTATTTGAAAAGCTACAGTTTTAATCGTAACGCACTAGAGCTACCGTCATGGGATTGTCGACTAGAGGAACCAGTTACGGCTCTTCAGTCGATCCTTTGGATTCATTACGTTATGTCGTGATGTCGTAGATAAAATAACTTTCATTAATACCCGATTTTCCAAATTTCCGGGCACCTTTTCCAATTTGTTATTCCCTTAAAACCTGATTCGGAATATTAAGAATATTAAAAAAAATGGCACAGCTGTTCTCATGTGATGCACTTACTAACGAACTTCAGTTATTTTTTTATTAATTACAAAAGCCAGTTGCTTTAGTTGGTTTATACTTTTAACACTTACCAAATGTGAAATTCATTGTTAAAAACGGTAGAGCGCACGTAGTGCCCACTGAAGTTTCAAAGCGTCTACGTAACAATTCACTTGAAAACGATTGGCCTTATTTGGCAATGTTATGTGTTAAAGCTTTCCTAATACTTCGAATTACATTATATGGAAAGATAAATTGGAAAAGATTCCCGGAAAATGTTAAAATTTGGGAAAAACTGAACGTTCTTTTTCCTATTGGATTTTTGAACTATAGAAAATTCGCCAGGACAGCATCTGTCATGTCAAAAATATTTATACATTAAACGATATTATCAAATCTTCATTATATTTTAATTAATGTTTCCGTTCTATATAATTATTATGATCGCGTTGCAATCTCATCAACTATGTTATAGTTAGCTACGATAGACCCAGCGGTCCATGAAATATGTGCAACCCAGTTTTTCAACCCTTCCGTTTTAAAGTATGTCATCTCAAAATGGACATACTATAATAGTTAAGAGATAAAGGGCGATCCTTAAACAACTTTTTAAATAGTACACTTCATACTGCATTACATAAAACTTTTCAGAAAAGCTATCCTAACCTACACAATTAGACATAGAAAAATCCAATGTCGAGAAGTATTCCGCTCAATAAAAGCCAACATTTCCTCGGATAACCCAAATCAGATAGGAGCGGAATTTCAGAAATGTTAGTTCGTTTCCATCGCCACCATTCCTTAAATTATACTTTCAGAATAGGGGTGGCTTCCACTGTTTCAAAATACCTACCTCAGTTTTTGAAATTATGCTGTTTAGTTTACGAATTCAGAGCTAGGTCTTAAATCTCGAAGTATTTCAATTTGATTTAAAACATTGGTTTAATATGCACCTGCTTAAATAAGTCAGTATTTATACCTTCATGTTAAAAAAAACTATAAGCGCTTCCTTTCAAGTCTTGCCCTATCTTTTTTATTAAGGCTGAGCTGTTCCCGTATATGCAGATTGCGACAACATGAGAGAAAATCTTGATTTATGAATTTATAATCATTCAGGCAGAACTTGTTTTCCGCTGACTATCCGAGCGCCATCTAGACACAAATGATGGAACGAAATTGTACACGCGCCACCTAGCGGCAGAAACTACATGGAACAGCCACGTAGTAGTTTTCCAATTTTCCGCTAGAGTGCCTTCTCAAAACAGTCGCGACCGTAACGGGAAACTGTGCCATGTTGTTAGTTCTGCTAATTCCTGCTAGATGGCGTGCTATTAAGCGTTCATTTAAGTTTCAAGGTTCAGAATTCGTTCAAGGTATTATTGAATAATTCAGAAGTATTTTTGACAAAATGCTTGTTGGTGTTATCGCTAAGCAAGCCATATACACTGAACATATTATTCATAAACATCACAGTGGCATTAATCTAAGCTGTAAAGTTATGAAACACATTCAGGAAAGGCAAAAAATAAGGCAAAAAAAATATTTTAATGAATCGTTCGGCTGTAAAATTATTTTGTTTTTATATAGGTTGCATTTAGCTTGAAGAAATCAAAAGGAAATCGGTAAATATGATGTGTTATTGTAACGGAATAATCATGAAAAAGGAGTTTAAGGCGGTTTTTGTTTAAGCGACCTCTGAGTTTGTTTCCTTTCTTCTCAGAGTAGTCAGATAGGAAACGCTGACCTCATCTAGATTTAAAAATATGATTGACGTGTAAAAGTGTTTGTACAAACCTACTTACAGAAATAAAATCATTAATGATTTAAGAGGACGTTTCATCGGTAGTTTTTGTTTTTTTTAATGAGGTTTAGTTTGATTGAAAATTGTATCAATAATTTTCATGATGGACTGAAACCGGTGACGGCGGTGACTTAATTTTTTTTTTTCATGAATCATAATGAAATTACTTTCATGTTTCGGTTTCGACTTTATTTTCAGCTGCAACTTAGCATTTTCCAACATCTGATTCTTAAACGAAGCTGTAAAAAAATGAGCCTAGTATCGTTTATGGCAGCTTTCTAAAAGCACTATGCTATTTATAGTGCTATGTTATTTATACCACAACACTGTATATAGCTCTGCGCTATTTATACGACGCTATGAACCAAACCTCTTGAGTTAAACGAGTGCATATTTAAGATCTACCGCAGTTCGGATGCAGCATCTTTTGTGAGACATCGGCATTTAAATTGCACAGAAGCTGTGCTACTTGTGAGAGGAATTCGTTTTCGGTGTGCAAATTTTCCCGCATTGATTTTTGACAATGAATAGAAAAACTATACAAGGTTAAAATCCTGTAAGGTGGTTTCATTACGAGTAATATTTACCATTTATATTTATATATACACATAAATGAAAGGCAGAAACTACAGAATGCCATCTGCCACCTTCCTTCCCTGCATAGGTACTCCTTTAGTTTCGTTAAGGTGCAGCGCAGACGACAGACTATCCGTGACGCACTTTTTAGTCTGTAAATATAGAATCTAAGCAATATATGCAATAACGCATACAACGCGCAAAAAGTCCGGCGCACAAAAAATCCGGGTCATTCTGACAGACCGCGCCGCGCCGCACAAAAAGTGTGCGAAAAAAATAGAACATTTGCTTCAACACGCGCTAACGCAGACGGCGCACACTTCTAGTATGCAATCTGCACTCGTCAGTGGGGGACGTAAAGTACGCGGTATAATACCATGGCGCTAGAGATCAATGTATCGATGTTAATACAAGAAATACAAAACAGACCAGCAATTTATGATACTTCTAAGGCAGAATATCATGATAGACATTTAAAAGAAAATTGTGGGAAGTAGCGTGCTGTAATATTTATTCCGCTCCTGTATGGAAATCTCTCACGTCTAAAGATAAAACAAAATACGGTAAGTGGATATATTTTTCAACTGACTTAAAAAAGAAGGAGGTTATCAATTCGACATGTTAATATTTTTTTTTTAATGTACATACGGGCATAACTCAACGTCATATATAAAGGATGATGAAATTTCGAATCCGTCTGGGGTAGGTACTATAACTAAAAAGTGAAAAATAAAAACGTTTTCCATTTTTTTTTCATCTTTTTATTACACTTTATACTATATATATACTACCAGGGAAGAACTTTCCAGAGAAGTCGTGAAGTAATTAGTAAAATACTTTCTCGTTTCTATTCCATTTTCTGTCGCTCTCACACCAATGTTAGATATATTTTCGAAAGAGCAGCTATACAACGTATCTTCAAAACAAATACCGTCTCTTTTTCTTACAAAATTCTGAAGAGTGTAGAAATTATAGGATGTACCCAAAATTCTCAATTTCTTCATCTTTTTCTGTACTTCAAGTATAAAATAATACATCACAATCTCTGCATTTCCATAGCGTCTACGTCCCTACAGTTCTACCAACAGAATGATCGCAGATGTGCGTCGTGTGCGTTGAGTCTGCGTAAAATCCGCGACGGACTTTATGCATGCCATGCAGACATTTTCTGCGCCACACACTCGATCGCACAAAGTGTGTCGTCTGCGCTGCACCTTACGGTCATACACGCACGCCACGCGCCGGTTGCGACTGCTACGTGACCTTACTGAAGAACTATCGACTTAACTACTAGCATAATCAGCCCATAACGTTCCCACAGTTGGGGAACAGGCCTCCTCTCTTCGAGTGCGAGTGAGTTGTAACCTATCACGCGAGGCCAGTACGGGTTGGTTGATGTCACGTGTCTGTGAATTTTTGGTTCTTGGACATGCCTGTTTCCTCACGATGTTTTCTTTCACCGTTTTGAGAGAAGTGATGATGAAATTATTTACACAAAGTAAAGGAACTGTTTAGGTTCGAATCCGCGACCTACAACTGGTAAATTGGGGCTGTTACTATTTTTGACAGGGGCACCAATGCTCTAACTATCCCTACTTAACTAATATTAAACACTCATGTTTAAAAAATAACCGTTACAAATACCACAAATCGACAAGGTCATCGTCAAGTTTTTTCATAGGGCTGATGAACTTTTTGGTTTCAGGTTTCATAAAAATTAATAATGTTGGTGTTGGCTGTGCAGTGGTATTCACATACAGTATAACTTTATTTAAGCTATCGTGATTTCATGAATGAATTTGTAAGCGTAGTGGGACTTTCTTTATGACATAAGGGACGCGCGCCGTTGCAGGCATTTTTGTTCGACTTATTCAGAGGATACTTTTCTGCATTCATGCGGGTAAATGTTGCTATTATGCAGTTGTAAAGAGGCCAGCACATCAAGCTTCCCCAATCTGTCAAATTTCTTAGATATTTTTTATTTTTTTTACAAAAGGACAGCTTGATATGCTGGCGTCTATACACCCAACTGTATAATGCAAGAATTTTTTTTATTTAACTCTGTAACTTTTTTAAAGAATTTTGTTGTCGTTTCTTTCTCTTCCCAACAATGTTAGGGTCGGCTTCCTGTCTAACCGGATGCATCTGAATACTAGTATTAAATATGGAACGACTGCCTATTTGTACTCCGCAAGTCTGTTACTAGGTAACACCTAGTACTGCCTGCACATGCAATGGTCAGCCGGACGTAACTGGTTAATTGGTTGTCAGACTTCAGAAGATGACATGTTATAAAAAAACTTTGAATTCTCCGCAAAAGGCTATTTTTTCAACTACACATTCGAAATAAATTAGTTAAGGTTTAAATAGACAAACACAATAATAAATCGAAATATAAAATAACAAAACGATGTCTTCCAAATTCATCATGAGGTCCTTGTAGAATTTCACTTACTTTTTTCCATCTAAGCTTAAGAAATGTTTCTATTCACATATTATATAGGTACATTCTTCTAATTAATAAAACAGATTCGATTAGCAAGCAGACTTCACACCTTCTTTCCAAAGGCTGCCCAACATACGGTAAACGGTTTTACTGCCGATTATTGCGGGGCGTATTGCAGGTAGATCGTATATTATTTTTAGAAGATGGGTTAGTGATATATACAAGGGTTTTTGTATATCAGTGGGTACACAATAAAAAATTACAATGCATGAAAAAATTTGATTACATTTTGGATGATTCACCATTTTATCAACTTTAGTTATATTGGAGCAGTGATGACCCAGTGGTAACGGCTGCGACTTAGAAATTGTTGGTCCCAGGTTCGAATCCAGACAGGCGTTTCATTTTGTATACATTATTTCATCACCACTGCTCTCAAAACATCGTGGGGAAACCGGCATGTTCTAGAACCAAAAAACCGAATGTGATATCCACTAACCCGCACTGGGCCCGCGTGGTGGATTACGGCCCACTTCCTCTCACAGAGAGGAGGTAAAGCAGCCGTGTGAACATTATAGGCTAGTTATGATTTGTATTATAAACGGTTTTACTTTTATGTCTCTATTTTAAATGCAGCTAAAAATATTATATTTTTAACAATTTACACCTTAACCTTATTCATGGAATAAGCATGATTGTAACTTTAAAAACAAGTCTAAGTTAGCATGAAATGAAGAGACTCTTTTTTTTGTTTTATTTAGTGAAAAATTACCCAGTGTTCAGAATTATCCCTGGTGAATGCAAAATAATGGAACAAATTCGTCATCACATGCAAATGCCAAATTTTAGATGTGGATGTGACTCACGATACAGTGGGGTCGATCTGTGGGAGGTTAGTGTCCAAGATGTAGCGAATCCCGCAAGGTTTTATGTTCAGGACGAACTTCGCTCTAACTGATTGTGATTATTGAAACAATAGTCACCTGCAGTCATGTCCCGCGTCCCGCACGGCTTTGGTTTCAATGTGGCTAGATCTTTAATTGAGGTATTTTCGAGCTTTTTCATTTGTTTCTTCATTTTCACTTGTTTTCATTCTTTAATACCATCCATCTGAAATCTGTCTAGCCTTTTTCCAACTAATTTTGTGTCGGTTGCCAGTCTAACCAGATACAGCTGAATACCAATATTTTACATGGTGCAACTGTAGCGGCACTACAGAAAAACACTTCGCAACAATATGAAGAAATACAAAAAGAGAAGTGGCGCCATCTACAACGCCACAGGCGATTACGCAAAGATGCATGTCATAGGAATCCTAGATCGCGCAGTTAAAGTTTACCGCGCGATTGGCATAGGTACAACATCCCGACATCAACCGTCGGGCAGTTGCCCACCAGACACAACACCCGTCTGGTAGGAGGATCCTCCCTTTACCAATAGAGTATGAGCAAACTTTACACCCTGTTCCTCATACCTCTATACAACTGCCTATCTGACCTCCACAACTCAGTTACTGGGTAATACGATATTTCTTGATAAGACTGGTTCTCATACTTTCCTGCTTCTGATGAACCGTAACGACTTTCAAAGATTCACGAATGACAGCCAGAACCAACGGTTTTATTGTGTAAAGTGTTCATAATCCATGGACAAACCGCGATTAGTTATTACTTCTTTCTTCTATAATACATTATTAGAAATTAAAGTCGCTTTTCGTGTTTGTCTGTTATTTTGTTAAGTCGCAAAATCTTCGCGAACCAGGGGCAGGTCGCTAGTTCTATAATATTCTGATGAGTGGTTCAGTATTCCTATTAAACCTTTCAACGAAGCCGAGCTGTTTTGTTGCTATCATCTGCCAATTTATCGGGGCCTTGAAAAGCCACTCACATTTTATCGGCCACGAAAACAAGAAGCCTACTTTTGAACTGTAGTACACGTTTAGTTACGGAATTTATTTATTTATTTGGAATGCCGCTGCTAATCTAGCTAAAAGAAAACCGAGAGTTTCTATTAAAATTTGTAAGACTTGGTACTTTCTCGGCTAAATATTTCAGACTCTAATCAATCAAAGAGACAAATGGTTTCTGAAAACAGTTAGGTTTTTAAGCAGGCAAAATATCAAAATGTATTTATACAAACTAGGCTACAATTTGAACGGGAAAATTAAATAAGACAGTCCCCAAAACGCCCGCCCATCACCAATTCCTAATGCTTAACTGGGGAAGTGGGGTAATGAACTACCCAGTTAAGTAGCACAGCTGTCTGTTAAGTTAAAAAAAACTTGATATATACCTGCCTCGCTCTTATAAAACGTGCCGTATTATGTAACAGCCTAGAATAAAAACAACATTAAATTGATTAGACTGTATTGCACTTTAAATATGTAGAGTGATTAAACTCATTTCGTAATAAGCCCAAAAGAGCTTCTTTTTTTTACCGATATTCTAATGTTTCATTTGTGTGTTTCCCTGTTTCTGTATGTCAGCATCAGAAACAGGGAAGAAACAGGGCTATTATCTTTTATATGTTGTATGTTTAATATTTTTCAATCAATGTCTAAAAATTTAATTTTAATGTATACAATGAAATAAACTAATTATTAATTATCATTGATATACAAAACATTAAAACAATAAATCACTTACACAAATGTACATAGGTTAACAGTCGCAAATGAACGATTACCAGTCGCAAATAGGCGCCGCACTGTCTACGCACTATTACGCGTAGGCGTTCGTAGCAAACATGCCTACGGAGCTTGCCTACGAAGGCTACGAAATCTACAGAGTCGAACTGGTAATAGGTTTACTATACATAAAATTATTATATAATAAAACGCAATTTATACTAAGACAATGGAATAAAACATAATTATAAGTCAATACCCTTGTAAAATAAAACAACACCCACCCTTCGTAGACAGTCTACGACGCCGCGCTGTCTACGCTTCCCTCGTAGGCGTTCGTAGCACACCTACGCGGCGTAGCGGCTACGAATTCATGTTAGGAAGTCACTTTTATAGTGTCAAGCGGTTTATTAGCCCGGGACTAGGATTGTTTTTATAGTGGGTAGTAACAGTTTTGGCTGTGCATTCTGATTTTGGTTTGTATTTACGTTGATAATTAAGTTTTATTTCCTTTGTGTCTATTGTGATTAAAAAAACATTATTTGTGATTAATTTAGTCAAATCGTTGTGTTCTTTTATGTTGAGTTATATATTATAACCTCAAGATGATGTTTTTTTTATATCTGATTAATAAATATTTCATTGGAATGAAGTCAGGTATATTTGTACTTCTCTATTTGAGATATAAGGGGAGATTTATGAAACCTTTAATAACTGTTATTATAACAAAATGTTCAAAGTTTTAATTGCCAAACATACCGAAGCTAGATTACATAATTATAATACTTGGAGTTCCTTAGCTTCACAAGATTTATTTAATTGTTTGTTCGTGGTATACGTAAAACTACTAATTATACAGGTAAGAATTAGATATAGCCCAGACATATAACGATTTATTCCTTATTAATGATTAGGCCCAAATATGTTTAGGGAAGTCAACTAGGAAATACCGATGCCATCTTTTTTAAAATATTAACAAACAAACTATCGAGTTTACAAAGTGTCTTAAAATATCTATACATAAATAAACATTTCATTTCATACAAAATTATCGAAATACATACTACTACTTAAGGCTTTCTGTATGTGTCGAGCCCCGGCAGTCCCGGCACAGCGTAGTTACGTAAGGCCCCAAGGTCACGGCGCCCCGGTAATGAATGTGGCGCCGACAATTACGCCCCACTGCCCCGGTAGTCTGTTTAGAGTTAGCCCTTTTGAAGCTCTTAGAGAGACGGGGACGTAAAGATATTCACTTTCACTTTGATAGAAGATTTTATGTGGAATACGGGTAAAATATTTTTGTATGACAAGTGTTTCTATTCTCTGAAACTGTTAAAGTTTTCTTCAAAAAAGGATTAAGCCTTCCAATACCTAAGTTTAGATAAGCTAATTGCGTTCACAAATTTAATTGGTGGACAGTGAAATTTAATTGGACAATTCCCTTAATAGCTTCGTAGGAATAGTTAAAATTATATCAAAATAGTTTGTATAAATTAGCCATAACATCTGATAGACAAATCATTAGATAGGAGCTGTTTTTCAGACAGTTATTTTAAAACCACGTGTCTCATTTTTAAAAAGCATGATAGTCATTCCTTTAAGGAACCTTAAAACCAAAACCTTACTTTTTTCATATAAACTTGTACGCAACAATCCCTCTACAAATATTAAAAAAGCTAGCAACTCATAAAGTCAAACAGAAACCGAAAACAACAATAAAGTCGAAACTGGGGACCACACACAACGGTGTATAATGCTACATGATAAATAAAATGAATACATAGGTAAGTTAAATACATTTTCAAAAAAATAAAGATTCCTCAACTAAAGTCTCTTTTGGGAAATCGAAATGTTAATTGCGAAGCGCGCGGAGGTAACCTCTCCATTCAAATTGATTCTCAATAAAATCACGTGTCTCTTTCCGTCGCGTTAGATGAAGATGTGTGCAAGTGAAACAGAGCAAATATTTCGAGGTCACCGGGAGTATTAATACCCTCGATCTTGTTAGGAAGTTTTAGTTTGAGTTTGGTATGGAGCGGCGAGATGAGCTGTAACTTTGAATTTACGTTGCTACCTTCTGTATTTAATCCCCGTCAGACAGCCGCTTCGTTCGCCATTTTGTTAGAAATTATTATCTGTTTAATTCATTATGATGGATATGTTGACAGTTGCTCAATTCTTAGACTCAAAAATCTGCCCGGCCGTGTCTTAACTATTTTTGAGACTGCTTCAAGTATAACCAGACACATATGTTTAATATCACATTGGCTGACTGCCTGTCTAACCTGCACCACCATAAACATAATTGTTGCTTTTTATTAAAATAATAAATATAACCGTTGAAATCCACACGACGTTACTCAATTCTATAAAATTTCCACTAGTTTAAATTATTTAACGGATACTAGAAGCAGGTTGACCAGCAAACCGCAATGCAGGCATCAAATTATTGTTGCTGTTACCAGCTTTGAAAGTATGGTATATTTTAATCAGCTATGGGAATGAGAGATTGATTAGTTTAAAAGAGAATAAACTAACAAAATAACGATATGCGTATGTACTTGCACTACGAAAAATATCCTTAGTGCTGATAATTAAAAGCGCTCGATATTGGTGAGAACAAAGATGATTCTAGACCGGTTTTTCTAAAAAGTTTAAAATAAATTTTAGCTTTGAAATTCTAATTTTCCTACTTCAATGTACCGGTTATCCATCAAAGTATACAACGAGTATAAGTCTTACGTTTGAGAGTACATTCCGAACGATTGTAAAACCAGCCATTCCAACAATGTTCATTAATAACATCGCGCCTATCTTCCTCAAAGGATTAATTAGAAGTTTACCTAACGTACAACCACATTTTGCCAGTTATTTTTATGTCTTATGTCCCATGAAATAGGGTGCGAGCCTTTGGCCATCAACCGGGCTGAAATCCTGACTCCGGGCTGCTACAGAGAATCTTCAGAGAGAAAACCCCAATACCCCTTTTACCGACCCTGGAATCGCACCCAAGACCTCACGCTCAACAATAGCAGTTGCGAGAGTTGTTGGTGTAGACCGATGAGGCATTCCTTATTAACAGTCCTTTGAATTGCTTATACAAACTCTAAGATGAAAGTAGTAAGCGCCAAAGCACTTGAGGTAAAAGTATCGTTCCACCTATTTTGGGAGGAAAGTTACAAGTTTAGTATAATGTTGGACCACTTCTGGATACAAGTAGTGCTAAACTACGTCTTATGTCAGACTAACTTGCTTAAATTCTGCAACACAAACTGGTCTAATTAAAACTTTGGAATGAGAATTGTGATTATTGTTATTTTGCAGATTATATTCCTATGCAGTCTGTATTAAAAATTATTGTACTCTTTCTATGGGAACTTGGGCTGGCGAAACTTAATAAAGCTAAGCGAACCTAGCTTAACTTAATATAGGTTATCATGTAACATGGCCAGGATGCCTGATTCAATTCCTTTAATTGTAACTCTTTTTAGGATTTTTCCCTAAATTGTAACTGTTATAATATTATTATTGTAACAGACTGTACCACACTGTTTTTGAAAATAGACAAATAAAATTAGAAATTAGTAGGTTGGGTACCTACTAATTTGTAATTTTATTTATTTATTTTCCCATCTTCTAAATTCTTGATTAATTTGACAAATATTTATCAAGAATTTATATAATTTTATAATGGCACCCATCACTCGTAAGGAGCTTTAAAATTGGTTATAAGATGCTACATTGCTATTAAAACAGAGGAACCCATAAAAATAATTACAAATGAATATATATAATATAGAGAAAATAAATAGTTGTAGGAATATCGAAAGCAATAAAAATGCTTGGGTAACTATAAAAGAACAAATGAAAGCTTACGCGAAGACAACAGGCAAAAAGTCTGTGGTCGAGTTTTGTTGAAAACAGCCGTTTTAAATTCACAAAATGCTAATAGTTGCCGAGTGTTTTTTAACCTTATTTCCTTTTATACTTAAATTGTCGAGGATGTAGGTTTTTTATTTGATTCTGGAAGTTTAACTACAAAAGTACGTATGATTATAAATAGCTTGCCAGCAAGTACTAGATGCTATGTCGTGACCTGGCAAACTGATAAAAACAAGAAAAATAGGCTCAAAAACGCCGCCAAAAAAAGAAAAGATTTACCAACAAGAGTCATTAATTATAATTGTATTGTTTAAACAACACCTATATGTATTATTTGTTAATAATATTATGAACAAGAAAGCATAAAAAATCGAAAAGAGCATCAAAAAAGTGTCGTAAAATATTGTTCATCGCTATCGCTGACAACGAGGTAAAGGCCCCAGAAAGTTGACACTGCCACGTCGAATAGCTATGCCTCCTAAGTAGCAATTTTTGGAATTACTTGAATCATTCCTTGTAAACTTAAAAGTTATTTTATAGATATCTATTTGATATCTGTCCTCAAACACAAATAGAAGTGTTAGTAATGACTTGCGTCAAAGCTTTCTCTTTTTGCCTTCCATGATGTGTGTTTTTCCGTAATACAATTTAATCTATTTATATCGTATAGTTACTTTGTTTTATTCCCCTCTTTCTAACAGCAATAATAAGGCACTGTGTACCATAATAAAGTGCAAACCCGTCATAATATTTGAATCAGCTGATAAAAAAAAAATCCCGACGATAAATTTCACCGCTTCATTATCAGAATTCATGGTCATAGTTGGCGCGTCGTTGTCCCCGTTCAGCTTGTATTTTAATCATAGAGATAGATCTCCTTTAGTAAGCTGTACAAGCAGAGCTTAGCTTTACTCAAGTGGAGACTTAACCTTAACGAAAGTATCAACTTAGCTAAACAGTTGGGTCTGTGAGTCGTCACGTTGGGTACCTCTCGGATTAACACAAGTGTCAGCCACTCACCGGACTCAATACGTTGGCTGGGAGACAGCTTCGTGCCGATGAACATTCAAGTCGTAATTTTGGTTCGTTTAAATTTTCAATTAATATGTAATATCATCAAACTAAATAATTTTACGCACATACCGTATTTTTACAATACGAGATTTAACTATAAACTGAGCATAAATCCTCGTTACAGTTTTCGTATTTCGAACTTTATTCCGACTTAGCTTATCTTGTCTGCCTAGCCTTTTCCCAACTATGTTGAGGTTGGCTTCCGGTCTTACTGGATGGATTTTACATGAAGCGTCTGTCTATTTGAACTCCGCAACCCAGTTACTAGATAATACGATATCCAATAGCTGCTACCTGTAAACCATCAAGACATCCGTACGTTGGCACAGCGAACGCTCCACTGACGATCGCGTGGAGCCGCGAAATATTTATATGAGTGACAAACCGCGCGCGATTTTGTTTTTTTTGTAAACCTTTGCCGTGACTGGTTAACCGGACTTTCCTGGGTCTGCCATGAAGTAAACTTAACGCCTCCAGCCAGGGGCTTACAACTACTTAAATTACTAAGCGACTGCACGCTGAGGGCACCCCCTGCGGGATACGGGCCTTGGCTCAGGGCGTCACTGATAGGGGGACAGCAAGTGAGTACAGGCTGGATCAAAATACTTTCATTATTATTATTATTCGGGGAATTTAACTCTACTGGCTCAGCTGCGGCGCGGGCTGGCGCTTCAACGAGCAAGGGACTTAAAGCTAAAATTCTTAACTAAGCGTGTTGCGCTTATAACTAAAATAAATTGACCAATAGGAGATCAGTATATTATAGTTTTGTTTCAAATTACTGCAATATCTAGCCGCGTGGTGCGTTGCGACGCAGTGCTCGCGCGCGGTGTGTTACTCATGTAAATATTTCGCGGCTCCACGCGATCGCGTCGACGATCGTCAGTGGAGCGTTCGCTGTGTCAGCGTACGGATGTCTTGAAGGTTTGGAGGTAGCAGCTACAATCCCTTGATATTACTTTTTTTTAGTTTAAAAACGTTGCCCCACACTAGGCATTTCTCCTGTATTGCTGGTGCGTTTACAATCATTTAAACTCACATACACAAACAGCCAGACCCGGAATAACTACTTGTAGGTCATACAAAATTATGTTCCGTGCGTCGAATCGAACCCGCGACACGCATTGCAGCAGTCAATCGCTTAACAACTGGCCAACCGTGCCGTCTAGGCTAGTTATTATTTATTTATTTATTGATAAGGCTCTTCAAAGACTTATTCACTAAGACAATAATACAAACAAAAAACACATACAATATAATAAGATTTGTGAATTAGTCACACAGAAGTGCACAGGACTAGCAGGGGAATTTACAGGACGTACAATATTACGTTAGTTAAAATGCATAGGTACAAGTTACAAAATAAAATGATAAATTAAAAAATAAAATTAAAATTGAGTAAAAAAAGAGCTATGTTCACAAATACAATCGGAAACAAAAAAAAATTAAATAAAAAGAAAAACAACAGAAAATATTAAAAAAAACGGCTGACAAGCAAGGGAATTATTATTTACCACAATCACTAAGTAAGCGGCGCGAGTTGCACAGAAAACTCGAGACTCCGAGTTGGTTAGAAGTCTTAATCGGAAATATCGCAAAGGGTTAGAGAAGATGTCGATACTGTTATGTTAGACTTTCGGGAGTCTGACGACCCGTAACGACTGTTATAGATCTATGAATGACACCCGGAACCAACGGCTTAACGTGCTTTCCGAGGCACGGAGGTGTGCTGGTATAATAATAATAATTTATTTATTTCAAAAAGTGTGGTACAGTCTGTTACAATAAAATATTTTTTTAAATTTTGGGTTAAGTCGAATAGAAATAAAGTAACATAATTGAATCAGGCGTCCTAGCTAGGTTACATGGTAACCTGTATTAAGGTTCGCCAGCCCAGGTTCCCACAGGGGTACAAACATTTTAATAGACTGCTTAGAACTATAAGGTACAAACGTATTTAAATTATACTAAACTAAAAGTGTTAGTACGTGTGTGTCTTTTGTGATGTAGGTGTGGTGTGCGTGTGTTTATATGTATGGTATGGGTATATGGGTATGTAAAGATGAACCGTGCGGCCGTTATCAGCTAGCCATAAGCCCCTCGTATACTACTCCTATTATTACAGTAATAAATAATACTAACACCAAATCATCAATTAAATCACAGCGAGGCGCAGTTGCACCGGTATTTGCCGTCTGAATCAAAACGACATGTTAAATCTGAACGAACTTAGCTGTTCGTTAGTGGATACACTAATAGTATTACCTCTGACCGGAGATTATTTAGCTACGAGATTACTGTGATTTAGCCTTAATTTTTGAGGCTGTGATTGCATTTGCCGTTTTCAAACTTTAGGCTACCACTGAATTTGTTTGTGATAAGTACTGTAAAGGTTGTCTGCAAGAGATGATCTTACGGTTGTATAGGCTGGCAGTTATAACTGTAATACATTCGAAGTGTCAAACTGATTTAGAAGAAAATAGAGAAAAATTAGCAGGCGAGAGATTCTACTGACAAGCCGAAGAAAGAAATTACAACAATGTTTAGGAATAATTATCTAGTAAAAACAACGAAGGTTTTATTATTAGACCCCAGTACAAGGAGGCCTTAGGGCTCCTATAGTACTTAAATTTAAAGTCAAAACGTTTATTTCAAACTAGCTGTCCCAAGGTTCGCAAGCGTGGATGTCAGAAAGTAAATAAATAAATAATAATCATTTTAATATCCCACTGGAACGTGTTGCCTGGACGAAAAGGAAAAGAAAGAAAGAAAATACATATATTCAGCATATACTAAAAAGGCACGCATTATACAGGAAAAAAAAAGCCAACAAAAAGTGTAAAGTGCGTCAGTGTGCCTCACGGCTGCGAGGAGTTTTTGTTATTCCTTACAACATTAGCTATCTGCCAGTGAAAGTCGCGTTAAAATCAGCTTAGCCGTTTCGGAGATTAGCCGAATCAAACAGACCGACAGAAAAAAAAATGGATGTATTGTGTAGTGTGTGTGTGTGTGTATTGGTCCTATGTTATGTTGATACTTATAACTTAAGAATTCCAAATTTTTAAGCACGCTGGTAACATAAAGACATTTAATTACTCACTTACTTCAAATATCGTTCTGCTCTATCAATCATTTGAAGATGACCGAGACATAATGACGTTTAAAGTACATGTTTTTGGTGCAAACAAACCAATGTTAAGCAGACGGCAATCCACAGCTTGCAAAACTCGCTTATCTTCATCAACATCTGCCTAGTCTTTGCCCAACTATGTTGGGGTCAGTTTCTAGTCTTACCTGATGCAGTTGCATACCAGTGTTTTAAATCAAGCGACTGCCTATTTGACCTCCACAACTCAGTTGCTAGGTAATACGATATGCCATGGTGAGACTAGTTGTCAGAGTTTCCAGCTTCTGATGACCCAGGAAAAACGGTTTGACTTGCTTTCCGAGGCACGGAGGGTTCTTGGTATCATAAAATGGTCACCCATCCACGGCCGCAGCAAGCATAGCCTGATCGACTGACTCATGCATTAGTCCAATATTGAAGTCAATTCACTTTTTTGTCAATAGGTACGAGTTAATTGCATTACTATAAACTAAATAACGCAGTTAATAACAGAGTGAAAACCTAAAGATGCTCATATATCTACGGACAATTTTTTGAGCAATTATTGCTCGGAACTAATGGATCAACCTGGATCAATTAAGTTGAGCAATCTGCAGCAACACTAATAAAATGCGGAAATTATTTCGGGAATATTGCTTCTGATTGCTCCATATAAAATCAGCTGTTCCATACATTTTGATCGCGTAGGTACCTATCGCACATTTCTATGAAACAGCTGTTTTTTTTTTGTATAACCGACGAAAAATTACTATGCTAGTGGGTCTAGAATGATATGCTTAATTCATGGTTACAGTTTGTGCACTGGTTAAAATTTTATCCAGTATTTCACATTTCTCAACGTCGCCAGTATGAGTTGCTGAATAACCAATCGGTTTGGACATTTTAGTCAATGTTCTTTCTATCTCGTTTGGATGTATAACTACGTCTCATTTTTGCGAGAGGAACCGGCCGGCGGCAAAGGCGGCGGGGGTTGGGGGTGCGTATTACCTAGTTTTTTAAGTTGCTCCATATTGCATGGTATTGTGTGGCCGTATTTCTGGCAACAGGTTGCTACATGTTGCCATTGCCCTAAATTGCTAGTTGTAGTCGTGACGTCATAGTTGACGAGAATTGCCCAGGATTGAGCAATTTTAGTTTCCCGTGTAAGCGCACCTTTAGGAAAACAAATGCCACGTTATCGGCAAGTAACTCAAGTCGATTATCACGAACACTATTATATAACTACTACAGTTGCAAGTAATTTACCTAATAAAGTGCCTCGAAGTGTTTTATAATGTCCGTTTAGTTTTTATTTGTTTTATTTAGTCGGTACTGTAAAGGTTTGTTGCTTAAAGCGTGCAACCTTTATGTTAATACAGGCCGGTAATGGAATGACTGTCACATTTGAACTATCAACATTATGGGACTAGGATTCTATCCGTCAATGCGAATAGGATTAGATTTATCCTTATGAAAATAAATTTAATTATGATATTAGGCGCGGCCTTGTTAAAGTCTTAACTTATTTAAATACACGAAGTTGAACGCTAGTCAATATTTTATTTGTACCTAGAACCCCCTAGGTACTATAGTACCGAATAGTTTTGAAAATGCAAAGAAAATAATTAAACTAAACAATGTTTCTAGTATCCTACTTCCTACTAGTATTATATACATGAAAGTTTGTATGTTTAGATGTTTACATGTTTGTTACTCAATGACGCAAAAACGGCTGAATGGATTTTGGGTGTTTAGCACACAGATAGTTTGTAACCTAGAATAACACATAGGATACTTTACCTCCAAGCGTGTGAAGCGCTGGCATAAGGTAGTATTATATAAAAACACACAATCACGCCCTAGGTGCGGTTGCCCTTACACCAAGACAAAGTGCGCCAACAATGGGGGTTCGTCAATCTCGAGTCAGCGCTGGAATGCTGTTTCTAACGTTTTCTTAGACGACGCACGGCGACACACGATCACTGCTGCCACCAACTAGCAACATCGCCAAGCCTGAGGTTCCAACTGTGTTGAGGTTGACTTTAAGTATAACTGGATGTAACTGAATACCAGTATTTTACATCAAGCGACTTCCTATTCAGATAGGAAGTCGCTACTGGTTTGTGGAGGTCAGGCTTCACAAACCAGTTACTGGGTAACACTGGTTGCTATGCTGTCCACCAACCAGGAATATGACAAATGTATAGTCATTTCAGTTATTTAACCTCTAGCAGTGCGCAACTCAACAGCAACCTTACTGAAGTGTAAATAAAGGTCACTGTGATTGTGGAAGACTTATCCGTGGCAACGTGAATAAATATCACTATGATTTTGAAAATCAGAGGTAAGAAAACTGTGAACGGGTTGTATACGTTGTAAGTACTTACGCCTCAGTGTTGTCATCTCTGGACTCGGAGCGCTCCGCATTGGCCTGGCCGCGGCGGTGCCGCGCGCGCTGCTCGTCCCCTAGCCCGTACAGGCCGGCGACGGCCGCCATGGTGCTCCGACGCACCTCGCCACTCTCACATACTCAACCAACACAAGCAAGTCAAACTCATCTTGAAACGTCAAACTGTCATCACACAGTACACTCAGCTCAGCTCAGCTCAGCTGGCACACACTTTTAAATACCTAATTATCCTACAAGAAAAATTTGGACGCATAATTTGTTTACAGTACATTAATTTTTCTTCTTCTAATTTAATTTTTAATCACAATTTTTATTATTGTATCTCGTCATAAGTCGGATTGTTAGCTAGGCTACATTTGTTTTTGTTTTTATTGTTATCGTTTCCGTTGCGAGTCGGTGTACATACTCGGCTTTATATCCGTGATCCGCTGCATCTGTTGGTGTGAAGGGATCTTTAGTACATGCCTTGATTTGCCGCCTTCGGGACCGCAAAGAGCGAGTTGTCTTAGTTTACGTTGCACGAGAGGTAAATAATTCAGGATCCGAGTTTTGTTTAGAATGCGCAGGTATGTGTGGGTTAGGTAAGATCAAGAGTCATGTGACAGAAAAGGGCAAATCATTTGATTATTTACATAGGTCAACTATTCGCCAACAATCCATAATTTAGGCCTTTCACGCGCTGATGTAGTAAATTTCCTATCGAACGTCAAATTCTTCACAAGAAGCTTATTTCCACCTTCGGCCTGATCATCACTTACGACCAAGTGAGATGAAGGCTAAGAGAGAGAAGGTGCAGTATTCTTGGTTGATATTCTAGAATATCAACCAAGCTAGCAGCTGCTAGCAGCAGTCGTTGATACTACAACTGCGAAATTATTTTTTTCTTAAGTTTTTTACATTTTGCAGATTAGTATCAGCATTTATGATATACGAGTATGTGGACCGACGACCTTGTGAAGGCCGCGGGAATCCGCTGGATGTGGGAAGCATAAGACCGGTCGAAGTGGAGGAGCCTGGGGGAGGCCTATGTCCAGCAGTGGACGTCTTTCGGCTTAAATGATGATGATGATGATGATTTATGATGAATAAAATATACTGTAACAAATATGGCTTTACAAAATTATTAGCATTAAAATCATGCATCACCCTCTAAGATCATTTAATCACATTGAATTACATTTTTATGAAATAGTAATTTAATTTGAATTTCGCGGCTACCATGGCGCCCGTAATTAAACAGTTGTAAGACGTTCAGTAGGCCTCCCAGTTCAACGTACGTCTATAGTTTCCTGCAGATTCCTACTCAGCGTAGTAAAAACTTGGCGCCCGGTCAAGTGACAATTGATAGCGGTTCCAAGCGCCATCGGCATATATATGTATGTAGCGAGCCTTCTGAGAGCTCTATTTAAATCCTGAGGGGCGAGGGGTGATGAATTGTTTCAGGACCGATTCGTGAGGGGGTGAAAATAGTACGCAGGGGATTATTTTTAGGGCTGAAAAATGTAGAAAACTAAACAAGGTGAAACAGAACAAACGCATTTCTTGAAATAAATTGGTTCATAATTGACTACTGAATCGATTTCAGTAACTTCAAATGTTTTCTTTTATTGGCTTTTGCCATACCTATCGTCGGTTGAGCCAAAGAAAATACAATCTTAGTCCACGGCATTAAGGCTCACTTTAAATGCAAAAAGTAATGCTCGTGTCAACATAATTTTCTTGATACTATCAGTCATCTTAAACAGAAAAAAGTCTTGGTCATTTATTTATTTATTTAACCATTTATGCACACACTTAGACTCGTAAACAGACAAGAAGAAAGGAACAAAAAAATACGTACATAGGTAATGCTTATTTCTACATAAATCTCTTCCAGCACACCTGCGATAGGACAGATATTTGTTGACGTGAAAAGAAACGGGAAAGCAGATTGTTTTTTTATTTTTTTTGCTAGCCTATACTGTGTCCATCTGCTGGGTAAAGGCCTCCCACTTTCTCTCCCAAACCTCCCTACCTTGTGCGTTCTCTGGCCATGTTAGACCTGCAAACCTTCCAGTGAGTGACGATCTTTGCCCATCTCCCCGGTTGTATTTACAAGAGTAAATACACATCAATATTTAAGGTGGATCTTGTCGACATTTTTCCTTACAAATTTCGGGAGTGTATTACTCCACTGTTCCACAGTGTACATCAAAAATTTAACATGAGCCAACAAAGATTCGCTTTTCTTGCTAATTTGGGCGTGTTTAAGTAATAAAAGAAGTGTGAAATGTCCAAAACCAAGTCGGTACCGACAAAGCTCGAATATCGAAAAGTTCAATATATTTTATTAGTCATTGATTTATACAGTGGTTTTTCCCTAAAACCCGATCTTCCGAAGAACTTTTCTTATTTTTTTTTCGCGCCTGTTTTACTTTAAATGATCTTGCATCGCACTCAATAACGTTGTGTATGTAGACTAGCGTCTAACTGCTCATCACTAATACTACCTCTGTCGGACACGATGCCTGGTGAGACAGCGTGCTTTTTAGCCAGGCCCACCAGTGAGTTCGAGCCCGCGACTAGATTCCCCTTAAGTTGTTTTGACATACAGGTGCGGCCAAGGTGTGAAGCAATTTACAAAATTCCTTCCGACATATTGGACGCATGTCATCTATACGAACTTTGATTTCCATTGAAAATCTTCCGACATATTGTACGCATATCATCTATACGAACTTTGATTTCCATTGAAAATATTGGCAATGACGTAGTCGGAACAAAATTAGATCCAAGAAAAAATTTACCTTGTGGTGCATAACATATTATTCTTAAACCGTCTATTTGACTATTAAAAAAAACCATACCTACATGCTATGGATGTTGTTGTTGTAATTGGCTTAATTGCTCTGGATTGAAGAAAGACTTCTGTTTGAACTTAAGTGAACGAAAATGTAAATGTTTGTATGCCGAATGGTGAAATTGCTGAACTTTAATGTATCTTAACACCTATTATGTATGCTAACTTTATTTTTATTATTGTAAATGCGAAAGTAAGTTTGTTTTTACCTTTTTACACCTAAATCACTGAACTGATTATCCTAAAATTTTGCGTATACTTTGTCAGGTGTACAGAAACGGACATAGGGTACCTTTTATTCCGAAAAAGTACTGTTTACGACGAAAAAAAATTACGTTCGTAGCGTAGTATTGAGGCAAAATGATTTCCTGGTCAATTTGGCTGGTTTGAATAAGAACTGCTTAGCTATTCACAACCTTTCGAATACACTTCCATGGCAAATGATCGACACAAATCCGGTACCCGAAATGGATTCCTCATTCACACACTTTAACCCCTTTAGGGGTTGATTGTTCTAAAATTCTTTGCTAACTTTTTCTGTACGCGAAGACTTTTTATCACTTTCCAAAGTTTTAGAAGGTGAACTACTGCTACAAAAACCTTTGTTTCACACATTTTGGTCGAGTAGGTATTGAATTTTTGTATACATAACATAATGTTCCCAGTGCTGGGTCACAAGCCTGAGGAAGCTCAGAGATAAAGAGGTCTGTAAGAGGGACTGGGCCGTAATCTACCACGCGGACCCAGTGGGGGTTTGTAGATGTCACTTGTCTTAAAATTTTAGAACATGCCGGTTTCCTCAGGATGTTGTCATTTACCGTTTTGAGAGCAGTGAAATCATTTACACTAAGTGAAGCGCTTGTCTGGGTTCAAACCTATGAGCTACAACTCGTAAGTCGCGGCCATCACCACTGGACCACCACTGCTCTCTTTTGTACGAAACCGCTGATTTTTTTTCGTTATTTCAGAGTTAGTCGCATAGTGAAAATTGTTTATATTCACGGGTAGAATACCCTGTGAAATGTTATAAAACAGTCTTCTCGTGTGTTTAAGGAACTATTATGTAATTAATTACTCAGTAGTTTACAAAAGGTAGATAATCAAGGATACACTCATCGACGTTACTCGAATACTTCAATGTAGTAACCACTGTGTTTGGCATCCCTGCGGAATGGTAAATGCTTGCTCTCGTTCCACTGGGCACCTAACGGAGTTAGCAACCGTCATGTAATCTTATTGGCAAGAACTGAGATGGAGCTGCCAAGTCATGTCAATTGTCGTAACGAAGGTTCTAAAGCCAGAGTATTAGCTCCCAAGTTTTGAAGCGAACCTAACGTATTGTCCTGGAATGTACCAAACATTGGTGCCTGTGAAACAATGGCTTAGCTAGGGACCTGACTTACAGAAACTGGGGTCACGTTGATCCCAGCTTCTGTAATATTCTTTGAAATAGATAAAATAATTTTGTGAACAATATCCTCCTTATTCCAGTTTTAGAATTGAGAACCCAATATGTATAGAAACGAAGTTCTATTTACAAAACTGACCACTTAGTCTAGTGCTAAGTTGTTATTTTTGTATTAAAAACTTTATTTCAATCGAAATAAAGTTGGAAATGCAAAAACTAGCTCAGAGCTTTCGGCTAGTAGGTACCTAGCATTGTAATAAGACGGACTGTGTTCTGTTTGTGTTATAACAAGAAAAAAATAGGCGGACGGTCATGTCTAGTAGATAAGTTTTGCACTACGAGTAAGATCCAGTCGCATCTACAAGAATATAAATTTGTTCTGTGAAGGAGAGGTCTCCTTCACAGAACAAATTTATATTCTAGTCAAAAATGAAGTGTTTGTGTATAAACGCGCCAATACAGGAAAAATGCCTACTGTCAAATGACGTATTTCTAAATATATTAATTTAAGAGATAATTCTGAAGATGCACCCTTAGATAGATCAATAGATACCTTTTAATAATATAATTGCGAAAGTAAGTCTGTCTGTCTGTTACGCTTTCACGCCTAAACCGCTGAACCGATCGTCATGAAATTTGGCTGAGATATAGTCTAAGATATGGAGAAGGACATAAGCTACTTTTTACGCGATAACCGATATCCACGTGGGCGGAGCCGCGGGCAAAAGCGAGTTAGGTATATTATAAAAGAGAGCAACGAAGCGGTTGACTTTCCGTTGATAAAAAATACAATAGAAAACTCAGCAACATAAATATTCCACAATTAAACCCGTCATGAAATACTGTGCATATTTTAATTGTATTTAAAACCAGCTATGCAGAAGAAGTTTGAGTTTGTATTATAGCCGAGCGGGCAGCACGCGTTTTGCGTTCTGTCATAACCCTGTTTTGTATGCAAAATTTTACCGTTGGGGTACGAACGTTCACGGTTAGGGCGCATGTGTGCACGGTTGGGGTACATGATGTGCCCCGCTGAGGTATGTGTGTGCTCTCCTAAAGGAATGACATTGTGTTGTTTAATTTTCTTCATTAGCAGTACCTAGTTTAATCACAAAGGTGATTTTGTGGTTAAACTTTGTTGAACTAGTTAATGTCACTTTGCTGTGAAATAAACTTGTATGAGCATAGTTTATGTTGTAACGAGTATTTGTAAGAGGAATAACATTATCGTTCTTATTAATATTAACAGTAAAAACTCACTAAATACGTTACAATGTCTGTGTAGTTTAGAGCATAATCAGCCTATAGATTGAACCTACGATTGTGCATGCAAAGTGGTGATAAGTACCTGCAGATGGGAGAGTAACAAAACATTACTGTCAGAGATGTATGACTTACTTTAGTTAATTTGTCTTTCTACACTACAAGCGAGCACTGCTGGGATATGATGATGATGGGACTCCCTTTTCCGCACATAGACTCCCATTCGGTCCGTTGTGCGTGGGGAACTGCTGGGACATTCTGTGATAGAAAGTCAGCCGTAATCAAACACGCAGGCCCAGTGTGGGTTGTTAGATGCCACGTGAATTAAAATTTTTGACACATGCCGGTTTCCTCACGATGTCTTTTTCAGTGTGTTTTAGTGCAGTGGTGATGATATTTACAAAAAGTAAACCGCCAGTCTGGGTTCAAACCTACGACCTTCAATTCGTAAGCCGCGGCCGACTTACCACTGCGTGTCGAATCTGTAACCATCTCACCGCGTGAAGTGAGCGTGGACTGACCTGTCAGTTTCATCCCAATGATGCTAGGGATTGACCAACATTTGACCAAGCATTAGGTAGAATGACACTGACAGCTCACTCCACACTCACTTCACGCGGTGAGATGGTTACAGAATAGCACGGCAGGTCCACCACTACTGATAGTCCATATAAGCATCTAAAAAGTAGTTATGGCTAAATGCCAAAAATACTACTAACTCAGTACATTAAAATTTTAGTTTCGTATTTCACCGCCTGCCAAGACTGGACTTACTATATATTGGCTAGTTTTCAGAGTGGCCTAGTTGTGACTGGTATACCAAGACGATTACACAAAAGTTCATGATCCGCTTCTTGTGCAAAGAAGATAAATGTTATTTTTAAGTAAAATAATTAATGGAAGTCGCCTTTTACGACACCCACGGGAGCAAATGAGATAGTGCGATCCTTTACGTCTGGCACCACACGGAAAATAAAGAGGGAGGAAGGGACGTACTACAGAATGGGCAGCAGTGTTCTCCATGCATTTTATCGTGCTGATTATGGCAAACCGGGGATTTTGAGGGAGGCCTGTGAACGTCTTTTGTCTGAAAAGATGATGATGATGATAATGATTAATGAATGGAAAGTGGAGGACAAGTGCAACCATTGACAAATTGTATTCACTCATCATCTTCGGACGAGACAGTAATTACCGTCAAAATAAAAATCAAAATATTTTATTTCACATAAACCTGCATGGGCACTTATGAAACGTCAGAAGCTAGGTGCACGGTTCCAATTTGATGCTTCCTATGGAGAAGAGTCGGCAAGAAAGTCCACGGTAACTCTTTTAAAAATAATTGTTTTTTACAATTTTTTCAAATTACAGTGAGAATAGGTATGAGAGGACAGTGCAGGCCTGTCAATAAGTACCAGGTACATATAGGAATGAAAAAAAAAGAATAGAAAATCGTGTACAAATCTATAGTCTGCAAGTCCTAGAACGTTCTCTCATTCACAATATGTAAAAGAATCCAATAATGAATGAATGAATACATCTTTCGTCGCCGGAAGACGCCCTGGGCGTCGGGAATCCCAGGCTGATTCCCAGCCACCGTAGGCGCGGGCTTGCGGACGGCGAGTAATGGGTAGCTCGCTGTCCGGTAAGGTCCAAGCCCGGGTCGACGGCGCGTTGTGTTCCACGCGCGCCTCAAAGAGATGTCAGCACCAAATGGGGGGGTCCGCAAGGGCCGATGCCTGCCAGGGGTTGTTCGAAAGAGATACCGTGGCCCGTGGCACACAGGCAACTGAGGGACACGGGTGGGTTTTAGTCAGTAAAAGTCTGACATGCCTACCCAGAGCGGGAGAAGTTATTTGATGATATCCCACCGAAAAAAAAAAAAAGACTGGAAAAAAGTTTCGAAACCTAGTTCAGACGCATGAAACTTTGTATAGATTTAATAGAAAAAATATTTACCTATAGAACATTGTTTTTTATTTTAGCAAATCTTTTTGAGTGCTGTAAATGAAGTACCAGGGAAGCCACATGTGCACAAGGAATTAATACCAAAGTTCCCTGTCTTCAACGTAGTCTTTTATCTTACAATACGCTTTTTTGATAAGGACACGTTTAATGTGAGTTTTAAACTTTCCATCGCTAAGTTCTGTAACCGACTTTGACAACTATAGAAGCGGATACTGTTCATTAGAAATTACTTGCTAGTTTTAGTTAACCTAAATTTTGGAATCACAATTTCATCTTTACTACGAGTATTTAGATTATGGAAAACGCATTTTGTTTTAAAGACCTAAGTTTTTGCGAACATACAAGATTTACTCTTACTACTCGATTTGAAAATTGGTACTACTTTACTATGTTTTATTAATTCAGGAAACGTACCGCTACCTAAAAATTGGTTAAATATGCCTGTTAGGACAGGGACAACTGTGTTAATGATCTTCAAGAACCTTAACGGAAATCCCCCATAATTCTTCAGTGTTTTTTTTAAGTTAAGACTTTTAAATGCTGTTTTTATTGGAACTTAACTTTCTAGTATGTACCTTGGACTTTTTAATTATTGGGACAAAGTTCTTTAATGCAGTGTGTATTAGGAGTAAAATTGTAGAAATCGTCACGTAACGGTAATAGCGTTACGTAACGAAAAAGCGTTATGCTATTTTCTGACATCGCACTTTACACTTTTGACTAGTATTTTTTTTGCTGCATATTGTGTGCCTTTTTAGTCCGTGCTAAATAAATGTATTTTCTTTGCTTTTATTCTTCCTTTTCCCCTCCGTGTGACATTTTATTATAGGTACATGAGGTTCGAACCTACGGCCTACAGCTCGTAAGTAATTACCACTGGGTCACCACTGTGATATTCTCAATTATATTTTTACTTATTATGTAATTTCTATAAAACATACCTCAACCAAAAATTATAGTATGTAGTGCACAAACAATGTACCTGGGCCTCAAGTCTGCTATTACAATAGTGTCAGAATGGTATATCATTGATTTCATAATTGTTGATTTTGACAAGTTTGGTAATCTACTAATAAAATGGCGTCATTATGACTTTCCAATGGTCAGCCACTGACCCTCCATTGAAAGAAATGGCATTTATTGGTAATCTCATACATCATGACAAATGAATGACTGACTTAATTTATGAACTTGCTACTACTTTAGATTGCTTATAACACTAATAAATAACATGTAAAAATATATATAAATGAAATCTGGCATGAATAAATGCTCAAAAGTAGTAGTTTTTCGAAAATCATTTCTACTAACGAGTTTTATAATAATGGCAATACAAAAATGCCATTATGACACAATTATATTACCAGACCATTGACCGACCAATGATTGACCATTATGAATTTAGCAGATTAGGAACTTTTAGCAAAATGACAAATGAATGACAATGGGATCGTGTTGGAATGACGAATTTATAAAATAGCAGACTAAGGCCCCAGATTTATAAACACTGAAATATTCTTATAAATATTTATTAACAAGCGTAAAATCTACAAAACGGATTTACTTTTCATCATCAGTATCAACAAAGCGTGAATGCGTGGTCGTAAATTATGTACCTACATTATAAAGGTGGTTTTACATAGACACTTTTTATCAAAACGTAAACCCCTCAAGATTGGTCCCCCTCAAGGTGAAGTGTTTTGAGGGTTCAAAAAGAGCATTGTCATGGTCACAACTGTTGGCAGACAACTAAGCGATGGTTTATTTATTTATTCAACTATTTATTACCTACGAACAATCCTACCAGATGAAATATATGATAATATTATGAAAAGGTTTCTTTTTTTTTGTAAGTTTTTAATATATTTCTCTCTAAAACTACCAGTCGGATTTGATTTTTTTTTGCATTTTATAGCCCAATTTTTGAGGAAGGACATAGGTTATTTAACATCATGCTGCGACACGTAGGAGTCGAGCAAAAGTAAAAAATAGATGGAAATAACGCCAAGTGAAAACGAAGTAATAGATGGGGTGTGACGCGACGGGTCAAGGGCCAAAATTTCACGCGGACGAAATCACAGGGCGAAGTGCTAGTTATTAATAAAGTGGAGCAACATACCGTTTGTGGAATGTAAGTTTCTACCACAATGTTCAATACGATTTTAGTACTACATATATTATATTTTTACCTATCTATGCCAGTATATTGTTATCCCACTCACTCTAGCATAAAGGCTTCTTCTCGTAGCTTTTTATACGCTTTATATTAGCTTCACTTGTATGTCAGTATGTCAGTATGTAACCGACTCCTTTGAGCGCGATTTTGACCCACTTTAAACGGTCAGATTTCATTGAAACTTTGTAAACTTGTCGAGGACCGATGACAATTTAATAATTTAAAAAAAAATTGAGAAAAAAAAAACACGTTTTGTAGTTAGCAGAACTAAAAAATAGAAAATAAATAATAGTTTAAAAAACTAAAAAATACGCTTTAAAAACCAAACTAAAAAGGAGAAAATAATTAAATTCAATTAAAAAGCGTGGGGTGCTTGACGTTAATTGATTATAAAAAAATACCTCCAAAAGCACCCCACGCTTTTTAATTGAATTAAATTATTTTCTCCTTTTTAGTTTGGATTTTAAAGCGTATTTTTTAGTTTTTTAAACTATTTTATTTTTATTTTTTTTATTTATGATACATTAACGTCCTACTGCTGGACAGAGCCCTCCCTACTCTCTTCCCACCTCTTTCTGCCCAAAGCTGTCAATGACCAATCTTTATTAAAGGAGGCCAGCAGGTTTCTTCTTCGCTTAGTTGTGTCAAATAGCTGTCACGTGGAAATTGCGGTTGTTGCCAACGAGTCGGGCAAGTCCGTGTGGGAGCACCTTAACAGGACAGGCGACACAATAACGAGGCTCGCAAACATTGTTAGTATTAGTATCCCAGATTTATTGGAACCATTCGTAACAATTAATGGTTCGACCAGATAATGCAATTAATGTTAAACTGTATGAAATAACACTAATTTATGTTTAGCAGAGGTTTGACTTTATTCAAAAGTTTTTTTTTAGGTATCGAGATCCTTTCTGTTGCAAAATTATGATGTATAATGTGTAACTGTTCCAAGTATAACAAAAAATAATTTACAAAATCAAAAAACCCGATTGCCTAAAAGTGAACTTTAATTTAAAATATGGAAACAAGAAACCTTTTTTAAAAGGATGACTATTAGACTGAATACTATAAGCAATCTCATGCAGTCGGAGGCATCTTCTTAAATTTAACAATAAAGACCTTTATTGCCTCCGACTGCGCGTTTAGGCTACAGAGCGTGCCAAAGAAATATACATACATACACTCGAACAACATAACCCTCTTTCTGGCGCAGTCAGATAAAAACAAGACGCAACGATACCATTACATAATAATATTTCACTAAATCTGAAAAAAAAAATGTAATTCCATCAAGCTTGCAAAGTACTTGCTTTAACAAAGCATTTAACAATAAAAAAAATCAAACACAATTTAACAACAATTTTCTTCGTACGTCACTCAAAACAACAAACAGAATTCTGGGAAGCCTCGAATGAGCATTTAATTCGTGTTACATTTTGACGCTGCGCGTGACGCTGACGATTGAAGTTGCTTCGTTAACGCTAGAATGACAGCGAACCGCCGGCGCTGTAGTAATGTGCGCGTCAAATGGTAACAGGGTATGAATGACTGTCATCATGCGCCCAATTCTTGTGAGCAACTGATGCGATGCGGGCCGAAATAAACAATGAAAAAGATCATTCAGTTCAGTTATTAAAAGTTTTGTTGCAAATATTCACACAACTTAAAATAGGAAAGAAAAAGTGGTTAGACGAGTCTTCATTGCTTCAATTTTATTGTGTCATCGAATAAAGTAAAGGTTTACTAAGAAACCGTTGGATGTTTTGGCGACGATGTGACTCAAGTCTGTTTTAGGGCTGATTTTTAGTAGTCAAATAACTTTTATCTGAAGAATAAATTTGAAAATTTGGCATATTTTCTATACAAAAGCTGTCAAACCGACATATTTTTTCCTCAGATTAAAGTTACCTGACTATTGTAAATTCAGTCAAAAATCTGTTATTGTTGCCTCGATGCATTATTGTGAAATATCAATAAAATTGCTTCTTACCGCGCCTTAACTTGTTAGTCTACTTACGTACAGTTACTATTATTACAATTTAATTTATTTACTAATCAAGATAAACATCAAAATAAGTAACCGTAATATCTCATCGTATCTCCCCGCACATAGAACCATACGATCTGGCTGAGTGTGAAACACGAAAATTAATTAAAACTCAGCTTCTGCTTGCGGTGGACATCGAAAGTTGCTCCGTCGGCTATCATTTAGTGTGCACCACTTGTTTTCTGATGGGTTCAGAGAGATTACCTTACAAGTGTAATTAAGTTTACTATGTATTCTGTTTAAACATCAAAATAATAATATGAATGGCAATACTCAGCAAGGGCCTATTACGAGCGACAACCATGATGAAAAGTGAAAAATCTCATCATCATCTGCCTATTCCCAAATATGTTGAGGTCGGCTTCCAGTCTAACCGGATACATCTGAATACCAGTGCTTCTGGAGGCGGGAATGGGTCTTCGTATGTGAAGATGGTAACCCATCCACGGACCAACCTACCACTAAAAGTAAAAAATGTATTGAACTAAAATTAGCAACAGAAAAGTTTATGTCAAAAATCAAAATATTTTACCACACATAAACTTACATGGGCTCTTTTTGATGAATTCGTTCTTATAAAAGAAACCCCAAAGGAAGTGTACCTGGCAGAGCCCTGATAACGTAACAATGAACGATATCGACTTCATCATGACGGATAAGAAGCAGATACTTAGAGATGTCTCCTTGATCAGCAGGTTCAATACCGGAAGCGATCACAGGCTTGTCCAAGGCACTCTGAATATCAATTTGCGAGCTGAGAGAATCCGAATGATAAGACCTACCCTCCGACCTACGCAGCTCCAAATTGCTCTAGCATCCGAAAAGTTCCAACTGGAACTTCAAAATTGATTCGTCCTGCTGGAAACCACAGGCACTGTTGCCGAGAAAGCCGACGAGATGGTCAAAACACTACGTGACGTGACCTTTCCCGTCGCAGCGAAAAAGTCAGGTGTCCAAACTTTCCTCGGAGACTCTCGGACTTATGAGGGAAAGACGAGAATTGCCATCCACGCAGACATCTTCGTCAGAGAAGAGGGCCTTAAACCTAAAAATAAGAAAGCTGACGCGACGCGACCTTCGGTGCTCCAACACCCGCGACATTAAGATCGCGATTGAGCAAAACCGAGGGTTGAAAGTGTTCGCTCAGCAATTAGGGAGGTCCCGTCTAATGAAACTAAGAACTGCGGATGGGACAATCGTGACTTCAAAGTCCGAGATACTTGAGGAAGTCGAAAATTTTACGGGCACCTTTACTCAATGCGAACAGCAAAACCAGCAGAACATAGTTCACAGAACCGAATTAACGCGCCACTACACAGAGGACATCCCAGTTGTCGACCAGTGCAAGATTAGGGCGGCTCTTGAGCAGCTTAAGAACAACAAGGCACTGGGTGATGACGGAATAACGACAGAGCTCCTTATAGTAGGCGGAGCTCCAGTCCTAAGAGAGCTAGCGCGTTTCTTCGACTCCGTCACCCAAGAGGGTACAACGCCCGAAGCATGGAGCAGAGGCGCAGTGGTTCTGTCGAGAGTCGTCACAAATCGTCTCGCCAGAAGACTTGATGAGTTCCAGCCGCCAGAATAAGCCGGTTTTCGAAAACGCTTTAGTACCGTAGACCACATCCATACTGTTCAGCAAATTGTACAGAAGACTGAAGAATACAACCAATTACTGAGTAAGGCATTTGTGGACTACGAGAAAGCCTTCGACTCCATCGAAATATGGGCAGTTCTGGCTTCTCTGCAACGATTTCGAATTGACTGGCGCTATATCGAGGTGTTGAGATGTTTGTATGACGCTCCTACGATGACCGTCCTGATCTAGGATAAGGAAAAAAGCCCCATCCAACTGCTCAGAGGGGTACGACAGGGGGATTTTATATCCCCAAAACTGTTCAGTAATGCGTTGGAATACATCTTTAATACGTTGGATTGGACTGGACAGGGTATCAATATTAACGGCGAATACATGTCACACCTTAAGTTTGCCGATGACATCGTCATAATGGCAGAGACATTGGAACGGTTAGACTAGATGCCGCACAGCCTAAATGGAGCCTTTCGGCGGGTTGGCCTCGGCGTGAATTTTGACAAGACGAAAGTCATGTGTATTTCTCACGTCTTGTCGAGTCCAATCCACATAGAAGAGTTGCGTCTCGAAGTTGTGAAGGAGTATGTCTACCTAGGACAAGTCATCCAGCTCAGTAGACACAACTTTGAGAAAGAAGCCGATAGGAGGATCCGTTTGACTAGGGCAGCGTTTGGGAAACTACGTCAAGTCTTTTCGTCGCCTATTCCGCAATGCTTGAAGACTAAGATCTTCAACCAGTGCGTCCTGACCGTGATGACATACGGTGCCAAAACGTGGACACTGACGGTTGGGCTGATCCACAAATTTAATGGCTATGGAGCGGGCTATGCTCGGAGTTTCTTTGAAGGATAAAATCAGGAATGAAATTATCTGCAAAAGAACCGCAGTCACCAACATAACTTTTAGAGTGAGCTAGCTGAAATGGCAGTGGGCTGGCCATGTTTGTCGAAGGACCGATGGACGGTGAAGCAGACAAATCCTGGAATGGAGACCGCGTCTCGTCAAACATAGTGTGGGACGCCCCGCAGCTAGATGGACCGACGACCTTAAAAAGGTGGCTGGGGCAGACTGGATGCACAAGGCGTCTGATAGAGTGTTATGGCGCAGCCTGGGAGAGGCCTATGTCCAGCAGTGGATTGCGATACGCTGAGTTGATCGATTGTAACCAGCATGGGTATTTATGAAACATCAGAAGCTAGGTGCACGGTTCCAATATTTTCGCTTCCTATGGAGAAGAGACGGCAAGAAACTTCACAATAACTATACACTCCTGTTGGTGATCGCTGTAGAAATACGAGACTCATTAAAAGCGACTGCGACTTTTCAAGGCCCTATGATATATCGTCTTTCTGCGTCTTTCTGCTGAATTCATGTAAACTATTTTTAAACAAAATTCCCTTTTTCTTTGTCTCACCTATTTCGATTAAACCCGGTCTAAACTGTTCGAACAAACAGTTTGGTAGACTATTGGTCGCACGCTCGGGCGGTCGTTGGTCGATTTGATTGCGGAAGCCACGACTATGGCCGTCACTCGTAGGAAATGATTTTGCGCGCTTCGTAGTGGCCTCATGCCTGCCAGTTGGCGTTTATACCTATCGATCTTCAATTTTGGTGGTGACTAGTAGTTGTATAGGTATGTCATTTTTGAACGCTCTCTGGGCGCCAAATATAAAAGAAAAAACTTATGAGAGGTGTCGATTGGAACGACGACGTTCCTTTCGTTTTTTCATACTAGTCGCATGAAAGCTAGACCGAAAAAAGTGAAACATTTTAACCGTTACGTCACTTTAAAATAGTAAGTTTCACAATGATAATAATAAAGGGAAATCAATCAACTAAGAAATACATAAAAAATATTCCACCGAGCCTTGCTTTTGTCTTTTAATTTAATTAAACTGCAAACATACTTTTATTTTGGTGATAATTGGATTCAACTAACATCAAACGTATCGCTGTTTTGACACGTTTTGATTCTTGTTTATTGCCGCGATGCGCTATTGTCAAATACCAAAAATAATGCTTCTTACCGCGTCTTAACTTATTAGTACATAACTGGATATAATGTTATTAGAACTTAATTTAAGTATTTACAAATTAGGATAAACTTCAATAGACTATTCGTAATTTCTCGTCGCATCGCATTACGACACTTAAAAAAAGAAAGTATCGTGACGTCAAATGAAACACTTTTTTATCTAGCTCTCATTCGCCAAGTATGCAGAGTAAGCTTATTTATAAACAGAATCGCCAGTTTTAATTTAGTATCATAAACAAACACATGACAGAACATGTGTCCGGCCAAAATCTTGTTTTGAACCAAGATTATATCTGGATTTTAATAGACCCCTGAGTTTCTTTCGGCCTTCCTTCTCAGAGAATAGTCATAAAAGAAACGCCGACTTCATCTAGTTTTTAAAATATTATTGGTGTTTAAAAGTGTTTGTACAAACTTACTAACAGAAATAAAATAATAAATCATAAATCAACTTTACTGAGGTGTCTGTAAATATACTTAAGTCGTACCTTTAAACACAAGTAGAAAAAATATTAAAGCGTAAATTAAAATGTACCTACAGATCAATCAAGATACCAACAAAAGCACAGTAAATAATTTTCATTAATTTTATTTGTAAGCCGACAAAACCAAAGAGGCAAAATAAATTCGAAAGCTCTTTCAATTTTTGGCCAGTTTTAATCAATTGGTTGCCGCAGCGAAACCGAATTCGCGTCCACTTTCGAGTGCAGAGGTCGAGCGTCCAATAGAATACGGGTGTCCACAGTCGAACCATTCGCCACCACAAGTAGCGACCAGCCAATTTTCCAAACTCGTCATAGATTTTGTAGGGGTATGACACACGTGTAACAACTCGCTGATGGTATGAAAAGATTACAGATAATAACTCAAAAACCACTAATCAGAACTATACCGGACCATTCGATAAGTACTTATACACTTTCAAACCAAAGAAAAAATTTTCAAATCGGTTTGTAAATGTCGGAATTCTGAGGTAACCACACAAAAAAAATAACACCCTAATTGAGAACCTTTTTGTGCAATCGGTTAAAAATTGCATGCTATTGACCATTTCAGAAGGGCAATTATCGTAATTAAAAAACGTTCAAAATCTTGTCGCAGTCTCATCTCGGCGACAAACAAATGTTGAAAACTTGTCAAAAATGTATGAAGACTTGAGGTATTTTTGACAGATTGAGACTGAGATCAGACTTTGAACGTTACTAAAATTCCAAGAATTGCCCCTCTGGGAGCATGGAGTGGCCAAACAGAAGATGAATGAAGCCCGATGCTATTTTTAAATAAATCAAACAAAATCACGTTGCACTTTATTTCATATAATATCGTAGGATTGCATTACACTCAATGGAAAATGATCTCAACTGTTTGCAAAACATGAACGTAAACTATTCGAAACGTCATTCAGTTAGGCTCATGTTTGCCCAACCTAAGGGTTGACACAGTAAATATTTACATTCAACCAGTATGGTAAACAAAGCCATACCGATAAATATTCATATTCAAAAGTATTTTAATATTGTCAAAGTTACATAAAATGAATCGTTTGCGACCGCTACATATTTTGTGAAATCGATCCCATTTCGATTCGTTTTAAATATCTACGAGTATTGAAAGATAACATTTTATTCGAATGGCTTTATCAGTAACGGCGATTGAATTATTAAATTAACCCGATGGATATGACTTTATTATTAATATATATCCATTCGTGCGTGCCGTAGAAATGGTTGCAAAAATGTGGATAATTATGTAAAACTGTGTTTTTATTTCGTGTTATGAAACATAGTACCAGTTTTTGATGTCTGGGAATTAATTACCTAATTGGGCTCTTAAAAAATATTTGCTTTCCAATGATGGACATTTTTTTGTTGCGGTTGGTCACCGGTTAGAACTGTGTCTAAGTATTGTGTAGGTATTTTTATAACCACTAATGTGGAATTATTTGAGGTTCACAAAAGAGGCGCAACCATTATATTAGAGTGTTCAATAGAATGTTTAAGAGCGCAAAATGGGAATTATTAGAGATTCAATTAAATATATGCCTATAAACATATAAAATATATAACCTATAGGTAGTACAGTTAAGTGCAGTACTATAGGCACTATAACAATTTGCCCAACTTGGGAATTCAATCCAGAACCTAATGCTCAGTAGTACCGCTTGTGACCACTAGACCAACGAGTCAATAATGAGGTAACCATTTGATGTAAAAAATATGGTTCGTTTGGTAGCCTATTACAGATGATTTCTCGAAAACAGTACGACGTATTTTACTAGCATTTGCTAAGTCTTTGTTGAGCTGTTACAAATACAGTTGTAGTATAGTTTTGGCGCGAATAAGATACCTATATACCTTGCTCCGGTGGAAACAGCGGGGGCTTTCATGTTGGCATGTCCCAAGAGAAATAAAAGCTGTTCGGTAAACGGCTGCTCCGAAAGCGGTAATTCCAAATCACAGTGCATATCATTTTGTAAATACCCATCTAGCTTAAATAAAAACCTATCTTGAGGTAATATATGTGACCCTAGTCGATCAAATTGGTTAGTGTTAATAAAATGTACAGTCTGCAAACCTAATTGGTTTACATCACACACACACGGATAGCTGTGTCAGTATGAATAGTTAAGCACACAAACAATAAATAAAATAAGCGTGCTCTGTTTTTTATTAATGTGCGAGGTCGCACCAGTAGGCAATGACTACCTATACCAATCTATAGTAATCATTCATTTGTGTAATTGAATGAGTTATAATATTTCGGGTTTTTTCATCGTAACAGGTTTGGTACGATGGCTAACGCCTTTGGTCAGCGAACGAGAAATCTTGATTTAAAAAACCGGGCGATAAACATTATTTTCGTTTTGTAATCATAATTTTCCTAAAACATTCTTTACCTAGTTGAATTGCTAGCGATTCAAACCCGTTCATAGATGAGTAATTTACAACGTTCGAGACATGAGCACGGAATTCTAAGCCAATTTATTTTGACCGTTTAGGATATAACTACCCACAATTTTTGTATATTTTGTTTTTACCTTTCACCTTAATTTATAAAAAATGAGCGTTCATAGTTGTCTGTCTACGAGTATAATTTGCACTACTAAGTATAGTGATTAATTACTACTCATATTCCTGTGCGTTCTTTGTTCCTGATCCCAATTGTGCTTGAACTTGATCCAACCATGCAACATTTAAAAAGCCGCAAATCGTTGTTTTGCGTGAGTAAATCGTTCCCATAAGTGAAATTGCAATGCGATTAATATTATCGGTGAGTAACAGTGACATAATTATTTTAATTACGTTAGTAATATTTCAACTAAATTTTTTTACTCATCTTACCTTTCAATATTTACTTATGACTAAATTAATGCTAAATATTGCAATACAATAGTTATATTAATATATCAGAATTTAATAAAGGTATTTTTTTATCTTAATTTGATTCTGATATAATCTACTTGTACCAGCCCATTTTTGTCTCAGGTAGATACCTGAGACAAAAATTTATTTATTCCGAATAAAGGCCAACGCAGATGCGTTGGCTTTTATTCGGAATAAAGAGAAACTTTCAAATTATGTAAATAAAATAGTTATGATATACATTTATTATTGGTATCTAATGCCACCAATGTGAAGTGATGTTAACCTTTAAAACATTATGAGGCAATAAGTAATTAATTAACTGAGTATGCTTTATCCACCAATCCACCATTGTTTATCTTCATATTTAAAACATTTTTTTTTATCCTTAAAGGAGAACCGTGCAGTTATGGGTACATCGGTATGCGGATACTGGAAAAGTAGACCATCGTCGACGTCGGCCAAAACCGAAGGCAAATTCTTCGGCTCGTCACTACGACATCGTGGCAAGGTATGGGGCTGATCCGTTTTTATCCATTCATTTAACTGAAGCAGCAAATAATGTTTGCTTACAAACAGTGCAAAATCACCTGCATGAAGCTGGTTTTGGCTGTAATAAGCCAGCATGGAAGATTTTGCTGTCCTCCACTCACCGATAAAAATAACTTCTTTTAAGTAGGTAGGTTAATTGGGAGAATAATGTGGTTTTTTTTATTATGAAAATGTTTTAAGTCGGACAAGGGTGGCAGTAAAATAGTGTGGATATACCTATATAACCTACTTACGAGTACATGTTGACGTGATTCTCTTAACAAGAACTAAGTAAGTAGATAATATTGAAAGTCTGTAGTTGACGTTAATTGCGTATATATTAAGAAGTGTAAGTGATGTTATTGTTATGCAGTCAGAAGTTGTCATAATGTCTTATTATCTAACATGTTGATTCACTTCACTTTCAAAATTTTATACTTACTAACTTTGACTAAAAATTTACGTCCCTTCTTATTTAGCAAAAAAACCTTGTCTTGTCGTATAAACTGGTAAAGAAGTTACCAGCAGTGTTCTACTTATTCAAAAGTTTGGGAATATGTTTAAAATAGTTTGCATTACTTAAATCACTCTATTGGCTACACGTAGTTTTTATTTGCCAACATTTGCCCATGCCAAATTGAACCTTAAGCTAACTTTTATAAGAAACATAATAGCGGGTTGGCTCATTCACTAATGACCCAAGCGATAGGCGCCCGCATTGCAACGCGTAGTTTATTTAATAAAATATTTATATTTATTTTATTGGTTTTATTTAATTACCTGTTAAATTTTTTGCTTGAGGTATTTTATTTGACACAAAATTGATGTTTCATATGACAAAATGAAAAAACCTGTAAAACAATATTCCTTTGTTGGGGTTTGAACTTACGACACGTAGATTGAGTCGTTATCTCAGCCAGGTGCTTTTACCGACCGGCTATGGGATCCGTATTTATAATGTTGAAATATTGGAAGTCATTCAATTATGATAACTATACAGGGTGTTACAGAAACCCTATTGCTATCTTTAACCACTAAAGATAACAGCTGGTATAGAATCACTATACATAGTTTCAGCTCAAAATAAAATACTCTAAGAATTGATACCAAATTTTCGGTTTCATAATATGGTTCTTAAATTCAAATCATAAGAAACGTGTCACCGCACTACGTAGGTCAATAATTTTCAACGTTACTTGCCAATATCACGAAAAATCTCTTACGAGTGATGTGTTTATTTCAAAATGATAAGTTCGGTTCCTGGTATCAATGTATTGTTGATGATAGGACTCCCTTTTTCGCACGTAGACTCTCATTCGGTCCGTTGTGCGTGGAATGTATTAAAAATTCTCATAACTTCCGAACATGTAGAGATAGGATTAAAAACCCTTCCAATATCGTTTGATGTCATCCAAAGAAGCCGTGCCCTTGGTATGAATATACCCTTTCCGTTACACGTTGTACATTGGTATATTAGTTATTGTTATATATGTGGGTAGGGTATATCATACGCACACCAACAGTTTAGCATTTGCTATTCGTACCCGACCGACCGACTCATTGATTTACGCACACAGTTACACTATCCCGTGTGTGTGCGATGTAAACTCATTAGTTAGTTCGACTGTACTAGTCTATTTTCCATTATACAGAGACGGCACGACCATTGATCACCAATAATGGTTTTAAACAATACTTTCATTCATCCTTATCCAACAAAATACGTTAGGTACAGACGCCAGCACATCAAGCTACTCCAATCTGTCATATTTCTTTGATAGATTTTCAACTTTACAACAATAAAATAAGGTTCATGTTCAATTGGGAAAATTTTACAGCTTGACCTGCTGGCATCTGCACATTGTGCATTTATTGTAGACTATCTTTTTCCAGCGGCTTCGCCCATGTGGAGGTCGAAAATTATCCCAAGGGAACGTATTACCGGAATAAAAAAAATATTATGTGTTAATACAGGTTTTAATATAGCTATGTACATAATTTCATCCAAATCCTTTAAGCCGTTGTTGGGTGATTGAGTAAAAAACATACAAATATCCAAACATACAAACTTTCACATTTATAATATTAGAAGGATCTAAATTTCCCTTTACCCTATATCAATGAAATTAAAAGCTTAGAAGATATCACAGATTTCCTTCTATAGTTTTACGACTCCGTTACATACATTACACGCGTGCAAAACCAGGGCAGGTCGCTAGTTAATTATAAGTCCAGGTTTGTACCTGACGTTTTCCGTCACAGATGTCACTGATGTCTAAGATAAACTTAAAAAGGTACCTACCTACACCTACGTATGAAGTCAAAAACGATGATCATGCCCGAATTGTACCCACAACCTTATGCATTAGTAGCGAGGCCCATCACGACATTTAACCACGAACATTTTAAAGTTTCAGGAGATATTTCCGAGTCTGAGCGAAGATCGTAAATCCATTTTGAACCGTGTTGTTGACATCTAAAGCTACGTAGGATAGACAGCCGAGATGGTTCCCACTGCTGTTTCACAGGCCTCTGAGTGAGAGGGAGTGGGCCGTAGTTCACCACGCGAACCCAGTTGATAGATGACACAAGTTAAAAAAAAATAATATGCCGGTTTTCTTACGATCTCCTTCACCGTTTTAAGAGCAGTGGTGATGGAATAATTTTCACGAAGTAAAGCGCCTGTCTGGGTTTGAACCTACGACCTACGACTCGGAAGTCGCGGCCATTACCACTGGGCCACCACAGCTCTAATAAAGCCACATAAAAGTAAAGTATTGGACATTAATAGACCGATAATGTTCACAAAGTAATAAATTGCTGCTATATCGACCGAAAGCACTACTATACGATGATTTAACTTTGTTGCTTTATAATATGTTATTGGCCGCATGTACTGCGGTCGCATTTCAATAAATGTTTGTTCCACACTGTTAAAATTCACATACATATTTACAAGTTATGGAATAAATAAATAGAATATTTATTGTTCAAGAGAGCAGCACAAATAAAAATAGCACTCCCCTCCACACTAGGATTCCTTCTGTCGCGAAGACTAGTCTCCTTGGAGTCTTACAAACATAGTAGGTAGGCAGATACGGTTACTTTGGTTGGTAAGATTTGTGAGGTGACAATAAACTTAGCTTGAGTTATGAGATAAACTAAGGTGTATGAAATAAAAATAAAAAGATAGTTCTGGATTTATTATGGCAAAACAGGCTAGCAACATAGTCTTAATGTAATGTAATGATCAAAGAATCAAAACGTTTAAATAAATTATATTTGTCCGGAAGAAAAACTTCAACTCGAGCTGTAATCTTAGGCTATCACAGTCCGCTGCATGCGGATGTTAGAACCAGGGTGTTGTAGCGCACCACACACCCTGTCTTCTGCCTTCAACCCCAAGCTGTTTTAGCTACCTTCATAATGTCATCGGTTGATCTAGCTGGGACCGTCCCACACCTAGATATAATATTTATATTTAAATAGTCGTATTTAAAACGTATTCTCAGTCGTTGCGTTTAGTCAGAAGCCGAACAGACTGACAACCAGTTTTACCGAGGGATATTGTTTTACCCAGAAACTGGGTTGCCAAGGTCAGATAGATAGTCGCTCTATGTAAAGTATTAGTAATCAGCTGCATCTGAATAGACTGGAAAAATACCCAATTAAAGTTGGGAAAAGGCTTGGTAGATTGCTTCCGCTAAACACATAATTATCGCCTTCCTAATCACAATAACTATTATTTAGACAATTCGACAATATTGTTTAATTGGTTATTGTTTCATTGTCAAACTGAAATCCAATGGATTCTAAAGCGTACAGGGCATGTGTGCTTTTGAAATCTAATCCAGGTTCACGATTAAAAATGCAATGGACGTTGAATTGTTGAACTGTCAAAGTGAAATCTATAATTGTTTTGGGCAGTTGCAACTATTGGTTAAGTAGATAATAAGGGTAGACTGCCTCGTTGGTCTAGTTAACGCAAGTGCTACTGCTGTGCGTGAGGTCTTGGGTTCGAATCCCTGGTCGAACAAGGTGTTATTGGATTTTTCCGTCAAGACTTCTTCCCAATGCCTCCTAACAATGTCATTTCAGCTCTTAGGCTTTCATTCATATCTTCAAACGATTCGTACAGACAAGATATTTTTTTATATAATTGACATAATACCTCATTTTGCAGTGTTATAACCATTTCATAGAGCTGTCAAAAAATAACAGTTGCGATTGGAATATCCGCACAATTTAAATTGGTAGTAAGTTATTTCTCCCGGTATAACTACTTGCCAATTACCCGTTCTATTTAACTTTTACATTCCATACTAACTAATAGTTTATAAAAATCGCTAACCTAAGTTCACGGTCACCCAGTGGAAGCAACAAACTTACTGAACGGTAGATCAGTTTAAGTGTATAGTAACTTCAAGTCTGGTAACTATATCAATTTCAGAAATTCACTTAATTTACCAACTTTGTTGGTATTTCTGTCAAAATCAAAATCAAAGGTAATTTTTTCAAACTAGGGTGAGAGTCAGCACTTTTTAAACGTCAAAATTACATAAGACAGTCCCCCAAAAACGCCCGCCCTTCACCACTTCCTAGTGCTTTTGCTGGGAAGAAGAAGTGGTGCAACGAACTCCAGACCAGCACAGCTGTCTATTAAGTTAGGAGAACTTCATTCTGTACAATAATAGGTAAGTAAATAACATTATTTAACACAAAACATAAAATGAAATTACTTGCCATATGTCAGCTAGCACACGTCAATATAAGTACCAACAAAACATAGTAACTAAATTCAAGCAGATATAAATTATAAAAATAAAACAATAAACGTAAACAGAACTCAATACCCACATAAAAGCCTCCAGGCATAAAGGGTGTGCCCGCTTACATAATTATGCAATGCTGCATATGTTCATTTAGATTTAACTTGAAGTAATAAATGCTAAGATAGGACCTTCGAAGTATAATATAAGTTTTTCTATATAGCTGTGGATATGGTTAATGAGTTTAGTTTATTTTAACTACTTTTACTATAGTATGTATTTAACATTAAAAGAAAATAGGTCCGTTGCATTTTTAAAATAAAGCAATTACAGGAACTTTTGCATTGGTCAATCAGAAAGATGAAGCTAGTTGCCTATTCCAAAGCGTAGCATAGAGAAAATCAACAAACTCCACGGACGCTCTTGTAAATCAAAAAATTGTTAGAAAAAAATGGTTACATCATCCATATTGAAATGTTAAAATTATACACGTGAGAACGATGTAAAAAGACATGCACATTAAAAGCGTCTGTAATAGAAAACTATTCGAAATTAAATTAAGGAGGTATCCATGGCAGCTCAGAGATGACCAGTCCCTACTTGGCCGCGCCTAAAGATTACCAACACCCTAAATTCATACTCATTACGCATAAAGTGATCCTTGTATTGGTTTCAAACACTTGGACCTACGATCCGTAACCAGTAGTTCAGCACTTTCCTGCCGGTTATCTTTTAAGTAATCCATTTTGTTACGATTGGCTATAACACCGTGATCGGTTGATGTATTTGCTGTTATATTTTATTATCGTTTTTATTGGCTTTAAATCGAAGCTTCGGTTTCTTTGAATTACTTGTTAGGACTTAAGTATCGGAAGTGACGGGAATTCATTTGTGTTTAGCTTACGCCATGGCTGTGTGTCTGAGTGGCAGGCTCAATCTGCCTAGCCTTTTCCCAACGATGTTGGGGTTGGCTTCCGGTCCTACCGGATGCAATTCAATATTTTAAATGAAGTAACTGCCTATATGAGTTCCATAACCCAGGTAGGTAATACTGATTGTCATACTTTCGGGTTTCCCCCCGTAACGACTGTCTAAGATCCACGAATAACAGCCGAGACCAATGGCTTGGCGTGCATTCTGAGACACGGTGGGATCTTGGTATATAGAGGTGGTTACCCATCCACGGACCAATAACAGCAAGCGTACCTAATGGATCGACCCGTGAGGCGGTTGTTCAAATACCAACACATCAGTCCCTCAATCAAACAAATTGTTTTCTTCAAAATTGCACTCCGTAAAAAACAGTCTCCACTATGGCGCAACCTTTAACACGTCATCCACCCACATGCATTATACCGTATACAATGTAGTTACCTGTTAATTACTTGCCCTAACATAATTATCAGCCTCTGTCTTCGTGGTTCCAATAACAAAGTTAGACCAAAGTGTTAATGTCTGCACCGGTTGCATGCTTGTAACACAGAATAAATAGGTACAGAAGATCGACTTCATACAACGAGTAAAAGCGCTTCGGAGTAAAGCCTGATTTAAACGGTGTTATCCTAATTCAAACTGCCTGTGGCATACCATAACTTGAATCAAACCGAATAACCAACCAAAAAAAAGGATCAAGAAACATGTACTGAATTCATCGTAACAGGTTAGACGTCATAACATGATAACTACATACACGTAAATGTTTTTGATACACCTAACATGACCCAAAAGGTAATTCTGCCTATAACGCCTGTTTTTACGAGCTAAATCCTTGTCATTATTGCCTAACCTATTTCGAGAAATAGCTCTTAATTATGTATGAAGAAACTGAGATACCAAATAATAAATTATATTTTTTTCTGCTCGACGTAATTATTTACAGGAAAAGTTTTTATACAGTGCGCAAACTGTAACCATGAATTCAGCATATCATTCTAGACCCCCAGCGCAGAATTTTTTTGGCGGTTGTACAAAAAATACAACTGTTCCATACGTTTTGACCGCATAGATATTATTTCATGAAAATTTTCTTTGCTGGGGGGTCTAGAATGCTATGCTGAATTCATGGTTAAAGTTTACGCACTGAATAAAACTTTTGCTGTATATAGACCTAAATGAAGTCCTCGAGCCCGGGCATAATACTTAAAAAAAAAACAAGTAATTATCAAAATACATTATTAAATGAAGAAATACTTCTACAGCTTACACAATATCCCTAATGGAATTGATGACAAAGATTTATAATTTAATCTCACAATACGAGTATGTGTTCGAGAGATCGATCGGGGATGACAAGAGATTAATCCAATGAATTCGCGGATAAGTGGGAAAATGGTTGCGTCTTGAACGAGGTGTGTATTAGGACAGAGAAAGGAGCGATCGAAGTCTCAGAGGAATTAGTCGCTGAGTGATTTAATTGAACGCCTTTCGTTGTAAATAACTTCGCTAGCGCTTGTTTCTTTGATTAAATTTGACTATGGTCTGTTCAAAAAGTGTAAGCAAATTGATCTGAACCTGTATTTGTAGATGCTGGCTTGTAGTGTCACTTACAAACTGAGAGCTTTGTTTTCATTATTTGAATGTTTTGATTCGAAATTCTAATTCCAAATTTTAAAAGATGTTTGTTATTAATTTAACAATCGACTTTATTTTATTCACTTATTTTCCATCGATTACTTTTCTGTTACAAATTATTAATAAGTAGATAATGTTATTCAATTAATATTTTATAGTTGAAAATAGTGGTGAGATAAAGTGATGCCTTCTTAATACAGACAAATATGTTACTTTAGTGAGTGGTGTAGAATTTAATCTGCACTGGGTTTGTTTATATTTTTACTAGCCTTTTCCAGCGGCTTCGCCCGCGGGGAGATCGAAAATTATGCCGCGGGAACGTGCTATCGGGATAAAACATATCCTATGTGTTATTCCAGGTTACGAACTATCTGTCGGCCAAACTTCCAAATCCTTTTTGCTGTTTTTGCGTGATTGAGTAACAAACATCTAAACATACAAACTTTCACATTTTTAATATTATATATATATGTATCTCGTGGGTTTAGTAGTTTTTGAAACAGATAATATGACAATAATTGAAAGTAGCCCATTATAAGCTGCCATGGATACCTCCTTAATTTAATTTCGAATAGTTTTCTATGACGGACGCTTTTAATGTGCATGTCTTATTACACGTTCTCACGTGTATAATTTTAACATTTCAATATGGATGATGTAACCAATTTTTTGTAACAATGTTTTGATTTACAAGAGCGTCCGTGGAGTTTGTTGTCTGTTTTTCTCTACGCTTCGCTTTAGAATAAGCAACTAGCTTCATCTTTCTGATTGGCCAATTCAAAAGTTCCTATAATTGGTTTATTTAAAAAATGCTTTGAATTTATTAATTGAATCTTCCAGTACTGAAATGTTCAGAGGCGGACTAAATGCCTTAGGCATTTTCTATCGGTCAACCTTTTGGTGATGCAGGGCATTTCAATAGTGGTAGGTTTATCTTTCTCTTAGTAAGGGCCGATTATTCGTCACATTACTTTTGTCCAAGGAATAAAATGTGAGGAAACTGGCATGCCCTAGAACCAAAAATTCAAAGACATGTGAAATAACCCGCACTGGACCCGCGTGTTAAATTAGGGCCCACTCCCTCTGACAGAGTGGACACCCGTGCCCCAGCAGTTGCATTAAGTATAAGCTGATTATGTAAAGACGCCTTATTTATGTATCAGATAAAAGTTATCTGCTGGTTGAAATGTCGAGCTCAATGGAAAATAATTTTGCTTAACAGTTTTTAAAGGTCCTACTTATCTATTATTAAATCAAAATTTTGCTAATTTTCATTGATAGCTTTGTAAGCGAAATTACATCACATGCGAAACACAAAACACATCATCTCTGCTTTTTTTTAAAGCAAAATATTATTAATTAGAAAATGGATTTGACCCGAGTTTTACTTCATGTATTTAATAAAATTGGGTCTTATTGTCTTAAAAATTCGATTTCTTTGGCTCAATCGGCGGCCAGTATGGTAAAATTCACTGAAATGGATTCAGTAGTCAATTATGAACAAACTACTACATCTTGTATAACGATGCAACAGATCAATCAGCAATTAGTTTAGCTCAGTTACACAGCTCATGGCTCAGTTCCCTACAGTTCCGATCCACCGCGCCGCTGAGGCAGACGGCATTATGAATCCGCAGCTATAAATCAAGTTTAAATAAAATCAGGTGGATTTAAATAATCTACTTAGTAGCTTGGATAAACTAAAGCGATTCATTTTCTTTTTGGATTCAGTGTCGGCTTTGAGCGGTTATTTTCTTTTATGTCATAATACTACCTCTGAACGTCCGTTCTTCACTTCATTTAAAAAAATATATGTTTTGCTAATTTATTCTTAGAAGGGTTTTATTGTGGTTTTCATATTAATAAATGGACTTAGTTTAAAGCTGGAAACGTTGGCTAGCAAGTTCGGGTAAATTCTGATTCGTTCTCTATTTTACTAGCACTTTAGTTACTACAAGCCATGGGCCCGATGAGATTTTTATTTATTTATCCTTTATTTTAGGCAACTGAGGCCCATAAAACACAATACATAAATAAGTATAAAAATATTTTATAAAAAAAAATGTAGACATGTAGAATTGATAAACTCCTTCTTTTTGAAGTCGGTTAAAAACAATATATCTCAATCTTTGTGGCTTGTGGCTACGTAATACTGTTATTACTTAGTCGCACGGTTCGGTCGCTTGTCGCGGTTTTTCCGTGGATGGGTGACCATCTTTACATAGAGAGACCCATCCGCGCCTCGGAAAGCACGTTAAGCCGTTGGCATCGGCTGTCAATCACAGATCATTAACAGTCGTTAGGGATCGCCAGAAGCCCAAATTTCTGAAAACCAGTCTTACTATGGGGTAGTATTTACCCAGTACTAGGTTAGGGAGGTCAGATAGGCAGTCACTCAATGTAAAATACAGGTAGTCAGCAGCATCCAGTTAGAATGGAAGCCTGGAGCCGGCTTCACACAGTTGGGAAAAGGCGAGGCAGATGATGATATGCCCTTTCGGACTCCTAACGGCAAAAATGACAAACAACAGTACAAAAACTTTCAAAAATCAAAAATAAGGAACTCTTGTGCAATATTTTATTTTTAGCTTTTACCTAACAGCTTAGGCAGCGCGTTTTCTGTGAGTGTTTGAATGAATGAAAAAAAAATACTTTTGTTTCTACCGGCGATCTAATTAAATTTTAGAACACAAAAGCTGCTATTGTGATTTAAACTATGATAGTTAGTTATACGTCCTCCCGGATTTTGTTTCAGGTAATAACGAGTACTTTAATCATGTAGTAGAATGTCTTTATGTATCATTAATAGTTTTCTCAGTAATAGTAGTACTACATACAAAACTTAGCTGTTTTTACAAATAGCATTATTAAGTAATTTCTAAATGTCTTGAAACTCTTTTTTTACTGCATTTATCCTTTTTTGTCGTTTATCGCGTAACCAAGAAACATAATAATACATTTTCGCTTAGTAATTATTAATTTTTCACTTGTAATGTCAGATTATTTTTAATGATTGCGGGAAAACTTCGGATTTACCCCGTCAGATGGCGTACCCTTCGTTGTGCACGTTCCCTATATAATATGTTATGGAAATACCATAGAGTAACGATTTGAAACGCACCCCTGTCTGTCTATCACCATGGCAACTGAAGGAGGGAGCAAAATGAGAATTAACACAACAACATTAACAGCACTTTGTAATACATTCTAGACACGCAGTGTTATAAACTCTTGGGCTTCAAACGTTCTTGTTTCTGACGAATTAAATACACTCAGTCTCTCATTTATTCAAAACAGGATAAGGTTGATTATATCTTCCCGTCTTTATCGTTTAATTCGATTTTGATTGTTTTGTGAGTGATCAGTTTTCGCTTTAAAAAGAAATGATAATATTGGTGAGCACGGAAATTGGGAGCTCGCTATTAATACAATCTGGTATTTTTTTTGGAAATTTTACTGTCGAGAGAAGGTTCATAACTGCATAGGTAGGTACAGACGCCAGCACATCAAGCTACCCCAATCTGTCAAATTTATTTCATAGTTTCCAACTTTATTACAAAAGTATAAGGTTCATGTTCAATTGGGGAAATTTGACAGTTTGGGGTAGCTTATTGTGCTGGCGTCTGTACAATAGGTACACCGGCAAAATCTAGTCTTTGATATATAGCTGTAACTTTACTAAGATTATTTACAAACCGGTTTCAGTGGCCCTAGTCTGAGGACTTTACGTATCAACCGTGTTCAGTGCTACGATTGGCTCTCCACCGATCTAGGGCCAATTGGAGTGCCGAAAACGGTCAATGCGTGAAGTCGAGATGGTTAAAAAAAACTCACACTAAGGCCTCAGGTCCATCAATACCAGAAAACTTCGCATCAGTTTTGAGACATAGGTACTCACGTACTTCACACACTCGACAGTATCTTCCAAGGAATTTACATTTGTGATTGTACATGCAAAGTGGTGATACGTACCAGAAGGGAGGGTAATAGAACATTACTATCAGAGATATATGACTAACTATAGTTTATTTGTCTTTCTACACTACATACGAGCCAAAAACATAGTCAGCCGCTAATGTTCCCACTGCAGAGACACAGGTTTGTTCTAGGTTAGAGAGATTGAGCAGTAATCCACATTTCTTCGAATTTTTTGGTTCCAGGACATGTCGGCTTCCTCACGTTCTTTTCCTTCACCGTTTTGGGAGCAGTGATGATGAAAAAATTGTCAAGACAGGCACTTTGCTTTGATTGTTGGTTGTACGATCAACAACTCGGAAGTCGCATAAGTTAACACTGGGCCACCCACGGCTTTAGCAAACAGAGAAAAGCAAAAATGAACAATTACTTTTATTTAAAAATGAATATGTAACGACCTTTTTCAGTTACGGAAACTCTAAGCATAGTGTGCCCGTATTATTTATGTTCATAGTTTTATAAGCACAACCTAGTCGCGAAGTCATTTTATATGAGAGCGGTAGTAAGTAAAAAGTCAAGTGCATTTAGTGATACATCTATGTTAGAAAATATAGTCTTGGGTATGAATTCTTGGTAAGTTTACACTTTTCAAAACTTTGTGAAAAATATGTGCTGTTAGGCATCGTTTCACATAACTTTATGGTCGCATTCTCATGTGCGGATTTTTGTTGAATTTTTACAGAGTATGTAGGTCGAAATGGGGAACGAACTCGGTACATCGTGGTCACCAGTCGCGCTTGAAACCACTATACCAACGAGGTAGGCCTCCCATAAACTTTTCGATTAAAAGTTGTTTCATGAAAGAAACATTTTACGAAAAAAAACATACGTCCAAAATAACCACTAAGTACAAAATCAAAAATTACTTTAATTTCAGAAGTCGGCGTAATTAGTTATGTTTGAAATGTTGATGCTCACTTTTTAGTAGTGGAACCTACTCCACTCAAATTCGTATACCACTGCTTGCTTCGTAAATAACAGTGACAACATGTTAATATAACAATCATCAATATACACAACTAAGTGGAAAACATACACCCTGTTGAAGCTACATCAAAAACGACCCAAACAAAGTTAATTAAATATGGAACCACCCCTGAGAGGTATATATAACCAAGCCATTACAAAAAAAAATTAAATCGGTAGACAATTACCAAAATTATATCGCAGAACATATAAATGAAGAAAAAAGTACAGTCGTATTGAGAACTGAACAGAAATGAAGTGGATCAAAAATATGTAACCATTGATTCCACTGGTCTTTCAGTTGTTACTATCTTCTCTGCTAGCTTTTAACGCTCATTTATAAAAACCATTACCTTTCACTTTGATGCAGAGCTCTTTAATGCCAGGGCTCAGCTCTCATGGCATCATTTTCCCTTTCACGAGCCACTGGAGCAGTTGCGACTTCTCACACCTCAGTTATTTCGAATTTCACTTGACATGACGGTTTAAAACAGTTGGTTAAGTGGAAGGGCATTCATAGCACCCTAAATACGATTAAACGGTATAATTATAAATATGTACCCAGTCAGGTCGGCCAGTGGTCGAAATTCGACCATAATTTAAAAATACAAAATTCGACCACAATTAGATTAGCTTTCTGTTCTTCTCCATATAAAACTTTATCTGTGCCAAATTCAATATTTCTCCGTCTGCGTAATTTTCGTAAAAACGTGCAGAATTTTTGCTTCACGTATTAATAAAATAGATGTTTGTAGCCAAAACGGCAAAACCAACATAAACCTATTATATTTTCTTTAACATAATTTTGTATCTTCTATACGTTATTTGAATCATTTCAATTACTTACTTATCAGTATTGATTTTGTGAATAATTTTTCTATCTAACTTTCCATTAACATTAGTTTTCTTCAGGATTGCATTACATTATAATAGGTAATAATATCATCTGCTTAACCTTTTCTCAACTCTTTTCAGTCTAAGTATACAGCTGAATACAATAATTTTACGTGGAGTGCCAGTCTATCTGACCTTCACAGCCCTCTTACCGGGTAACACGATTTCCACAATACCCCATGGTTTGTTTGCATGGTTGCCAGACATTCTGGCTTCTGAAGACGAGTAACAATTACTGTCAAAAATCTACCAATGACAGCTGGGACCTGTTGGTCCCAGCTGTCAGCTTGACTTGCTTTCCGAAGCACGGAGGGGTCTTGGTATGTACAGATGGTCACCCATCCACGGACCGACCGTGGCAAACATAACTTAACCTGGTCGATCTACCCGTGAGGCTGTAACTTAGCCGCAAGCCCCTCCATTACAGTATAATAAATAAGACAGTAACGTTATATTCATTATTTTTAAAGCAGGTAAATTCACCAATTGATGGAAAGCTCATTGTGCCCATCAATTAATCTTCTCGAGAATAATTATCATTTGTGTACTTGGTTATTGTTCTGTTAACAAACGTTTTGATCTTTCTTTGTTTACCCTTGGTAATGTTAAAATTATCAAAGGCTAACAGTTTCATTGTATTTTGGGTACTTACCTACATACTTACTAGAGAAAATAATAAAAAGATCTACATAAAGTATAATCAATATAAGTATAAGAATTAAAGCTTTAATTTTGAATTAGGTAAATTTATTTAAGTATGACTTTTATTTTAACTTTTGCATGTAGTTCTTATCTTATCTAACTAATGTTAGTTTTTAACAGACTTATCAATTTGGTATTTTTGTATTGTATTTTCGGGCATAATTCCATCATCTAAAGATGGATTTGCAAAATATTTTTTTTGTTCGAAATGGTCCCAGTTAAATTTTATATCCTAGATCTGATTATGGTTTCGGAGACAGACAACGGATCGCTTCAAAAAACGACAGCAAAATAACCGCAGTTGCTGCTATCGCATAAATATGCATTGTTTTGATTTGATTGACTTTGAGAATACCCCAAGGATGATGAAATTTCGAATAAGTGTTGGGTAGGTACCTACTATAACTAATAAGTGAAAAATAAAAACGTTTCCCAAAGTAAAAAAAAAAATTTACTTAGTAGTGTTTTTTCGGAAGTCAGTTGTTTTTTTTTTTGGAAAAAGTTATTTCTAATTAAACTAAGGTTAGTATTGTTAGGTAACATATTATTTATGAGAGACATATAAAGTGCAGTGTTGGCCCAGGAGAAACGCCTGCGTCATCAGCGTCAGGTGGTAGGTACACCTTGTGTTCTCATCTGAAATTATGCTGAGCTGAGGCCTTTTCGGCACTATCATTGTCTTCAGTTTTGTTATAGTTTTATGGATTTTTATGCCAATTAACGTATTTTTCTCTCTTTTTAACTGAACTCGAAAAAATGTGGCGACTAAATGTATGATTCCATCCTTCGTCAAAAGCTGATTATAATGAGTGTGTGGATTGAGGAGCCACGCCTTATAATTAAACGCGGTACTATCAATATTTAGTAGTAAATTACTCAATTTTGTAGGCACAGGCCTGAAATTTGTAGTCATGCTCTGCGGGTAATGACCGACTGTTTGCCTCAATTGATATTGCACCCTAATGTGCCAACATGCTGTTGGGGCATTATAACTTCACGTGTTCACACATAATTGACTAAAGTAAACAGTTTATGTGGGTTTTATTTGTTCAATAGCTGCAGTTTCAGATATTTTACTATGAAGCTATTCGACGACGCTTTTACCTTTTAGTATTTTCGTTCTTAGTTATTATTATTGTCCTAACTTGAAAAGGACGCCTAGGTGGATTTGGGGTAGGCCTTTGTTGCTCACTGGAGGCTAATCAAAAAAAAAGTTTACTTTTTACACGCTTTATATTAGCTTCACTAGTATGTTTGTAGGTTTGTAACCGACTCATTAGGGCGCGATTTTGACCCAGTTTAAACAGTCAGATTTCATTTAAACTTTGTAAACTTATCGAGGACCGATGACAATTCAATAATTAAAAAAAATATAGTAAAATAGAAAAAAAAGGAAAAGAAAACTATAAAATCATGCTTTTTTAATTTTTAATTAAAAAGCGTGCGGTGCTTGACATTAATTAATTATAAAAATACCTCAAAAAGCACCCCACGCTTTTTAATTGAATTAAATTATTTTCTCCTTTTTTAGTTTGGTTTTTAAAGCGTGTTTTTTAGTTTTTTAAACTATTATTTATTTACGTGATGTCACGCATGTATAACTCCAAGGGCTAGACAGGGGCTCGTGGCTAAATAAAAATAGCCGCACAGACCGATCTAAGTTGTGTTGGAAATAATAAATAAATTAAATAAATAACGCTAAGCTACAGTTGAAGAATTGCCAAACTTAAGTGGCAGTGGGCAGGGCACATTGCTCGCAGAACAGATGGCCGATAGGGCCGCAAAGCTCTGGAGTGGCGACCGTGCACCGGAAACGTAAAGTTGGAAGGCCTCCAACAATGTGGACCGATGACCTTGTGAGGGCCGCAGGAGTCCACTGGATGCGGGAAGCACAGAACCGGTTGAAGTGGCGGAGCTTGGGGGAGGCCTATGTCCAGCAAAGGACGTCTTTCGGCTGAAATAAAGCTACAGTTGCGGAGGACGGTCCGCCGATGGGTGACCTTTCATTACACATCGAGTCCTCTCCGTGCCCCGGAAAGCACGTTAAGCCGTTGGTCCCGGCTAACATTTGTAGATCTTTGACAGTAGTCTGACTACCATTTTTACTTAAGGGGTGGGTGATTATCATCCAGTAACTGAGTTATGATAGGTCTGATAGGCAGACGCACATATGAAATACTGGTATTCAACTGCATCCAGATAGACTGGAAACTGTGCTCTGGCAGCTGAGAGTATGTCATGCTCACTCAAATGTCTCGCTGGTGGTGGCGTGTGTGTTGGATCATTAAGTTCCCTTCAAAATGGTTGAGCTGAATGGTGCTGATCCATACGTCATGTTCGTGAACTGGCGCCGCCAGTAGGGACTGGTCATCTCTTAGCTCCCACGGCTTATTTTAATTTCTAAATTGTTATTTTATTTTTGTTTTGTTTTAATTACGGACGCTTATAATGTGCACGTCTTTTTACATCGTTCTCACATTGATAATTTCAACATAATGATGTAACTAACTGTTTGTAACAAAATCATGATTTTAAAAGAGTGTCCATGGAGTTTCTTGCCCGTTCTTCTCCTAAGGTACCTACGCTTTGGAATGGGCAACTAGTTTCATCTTTCTATTTCACCGACCTTGACAATTCAAAAGTGCCTGTAATTGGTTTATTTGAAATAAATGCTTTGAGTTTGAGTTTGAGTTTGACTGACCCTAATATTAGAGCCTTGGCAAATTGTATCCATAGATATGGCAAAGTTCAACCGTAATATCATTAATTTCGCGGGCACCCCTACCTTTCAAACCGGAATATAGTAATGTTATTTGTTGAAAATACTCCTAACTCCGGATGAGACCTTTTACAAGGAGCTGATACAATATGACAAAAAACTCTGCCAATAATATTATAAACCCATCCAAAAATTTCACAAAAAAAAACTGCCTTCACATCTGTGATACAACCTTATCGAGTCAATAGAAATACCTACAATACGAGCCTATTACTGTTCCGTCCGTACATAAGCTCACGCCTTTTCCAGAGGGGTTGGCAGAAACAACGGAAAGTCATCTGCTACGATCCTCACACTTTTTGACTTTTGACTTTTGAGTCCCTTTAAGCACCTAATCTTTCTGAAGAACTTCACCAATAAGGTCACTAGGACAAAAGTATTTTCTCATGCAGAGAAGGCCTGGGCAGTGATCACCACGCTTGCTCAAGACGGGTAGGTGATTACAGACTCTTCTGTCCTTGGCTTCATCCGCGTGGATGTCAGAATTGTATACCAGAAGAACGAGCTGCTGGGACAAAAAGTAGCCTAGATGTCGCTCCTTATAACAGCTATCTACTAAAAGAAAGTCCCGTCATAATCCATCAAACCGTTTCGGTCATTATCCGGAACGGACAGACAGACAAAAACCGTTTATATTTTAATAAGCATTTAGTAAAATGCTGTTTTTCTTTTTACAATATAATCCAAGTTTCATTACGATGTTTTCATTCACCGCTGAAGCAATGTCCAAGATAAACTCAGAAGTATGTACTTAAACCTCTCCAAAATAATACAACCATCTAATAAAGTAGCCCGAACACACAAAATGAAGCCTTTGTTTAATTCAATACAACCATCAGTTAATTAATACCTCCAATATTCAATTACTTTAAGAGTACTCTTCTTTACCCGTACTGTAACTAACTACATGTGTTTGTGGAACCACTGAAAGCAAACACGATAATAACATATTTGCTCGTTCACAGACCGATATAAGCAGTGAATCTGAATTCCTTTGTACGGCTTCCCAAACCTTGCTTTAAACTCAACAATTTCCGTCTAAATCTTTTCGAACATCTCAATTGACTCAATTTGTGCTAGACCCTAAAGAATGTAACACAGGATGAACAGTATCCGTTGTTTTAATAACTTTTGTGGTTCTACTTCTATTTTCTGGTATAATTATTTCTTTATTGGTTGCCCTAGGTGTTTCATTATCGCCTTTGTTCGTATAAGCTTTCTATTGGCTCGTAATAAGAAGCTTTTGTTCGCGTCATATTGCGCGGAGAAATTGAGCAATCAGTTTTTGCTGCACAATTTTCAGCGAAGATCGAAGAGGCGAGCTCGTTATAGAGTTAAAATAAAAAGTTAGATGCTTTATACATGATGCATTAATAAGGCATTTAATCAGTTTTTTTTAAAGAAAATAGAGTTCGTATGGATTTTATCGTAGAATAATTTTATTGGTTATTCGAGAAAATGCCGTAAGTGACCCAACACATCTTATTATGATTATGCTCGGAAATAATTATGCTAGTCCTGCTAATTTAAAATGATTATTTATAATATTATTTTTTGTTGACATTAATTATACAATCTGTGATTACTTCTACTCGCATACTGATTAATTTTGCGTTAAAATGTTTGGAAAAATCTATATATTAATACGTCAAGCAAAAACTTTGTACTTGCCCGAACTTTAACGAAAATTACGGTGACGGAGGAGTATGAAATTTGGCACAATTTAAGTTTATATGGAGAAGGCGTGCAGAAAACTAATATTTTTACAAAATAATACATTAGAAACACCTAAAGTTTTACATGAAGTATTGTCGAATTTCGACCACTGGGCGAATAGTTAAATTAAAATTATGACTGATTAAGAAGCGGGAATAAGATCCTACATTCATTGATATTCTCTTACATTCCATAACCCAGCACACTGCTTACGTAAACAAGCTTCGTCGAATGGGCGACACGTTTTGGGAACAGACTGTATAATGCACAATATGTGGCCTGAACCGAACACGATGCCTGATGAATTTTGTATGCCCGGTTATGCGCTAAAAGCACGAGGGAACTGCATTTGAAATTAAAAGTGTCGTCGGTTTGATCGGCAGGCGCTAATGATCCGTGTGCCTTGTGGTCGTGGCGGAACAGTCATCAGTCAGTGAGTTCAGTTTTAACATTGTTTGTGTAAGTCAACACTTACTAACGACGGGTTTTGTATTATATTTTTTATTTTTATTTTATAGAACCATTTATGCACACACATAAATATAAAAGTAGAAAGGAACAGAAAAACACGTCCAAAGGTAATGCTTATTTCTACAGAAATCTCCTCCAGCCTCTCCTATCGCAGGTGTGATAGGAGAAAAGATAAGAAGAGATGTGGGCAACATGTGTAATAAATATAATAGTACAAGGGAATCATAAAATCAAAAATTATACTCTAATTTAAATATACAACGTGTAACTGAAAGGGTATATACATACCAAGGGCACGGCTTCTTTAGATGATATCCAACGATATTGAAAGGATTCTTTAATCCTGTCTCTACATGTTCGGAAGCTATGAGAATGTTTAATACAATGATACCAGAAACCGAACTTTTTAAATTGAAATAAACACATCACTCGGAAGAGATTTATCGTGATATTGGCAAGTAACCAACAATATTTGCATGCTATGATATACGCTAAATATGTATGCTCTATAATGTATCTTAAAACAACTTTATATACTTACCATGTTTTATGCAAATAAATATTATTTTTTAATTCTATTTCTATTTAACGTGGAAAGTTATTGACCTACGTAGTGCGGTGACACTTATGTTATGATTTGAATTTATGAAACATATGTAACCGAAAATTTGGTATCAATTCTTAGAGTATTTTAATTTGAGCTGCAACTATATATAGTGATTCTATACCAGCTGTTATTTTTAGTGCTTAAGGATAGCAATAGGGTTTCTGGTACACCCTGTACACATACGATATGAGAATATACATACATACAAAATTAAAAAATAAACATCTCCAAAATAGTAAGTGGATTTAGCTGGTGTTTGATGGTTTTCCTGTAGAGTTCTTTGAAAAAAAAAAGTGGAAGGGTTTCCTGCTCAGTAGCCCGGATCACCGTTAGTTTGGACCCTGCGTCATTCATTTTTATTAACAAACCTATATTTTTGGAGGAAACTAGCAGAATTTGTGTTACAAGTTGGAGACACCATCTTCGTCTGCATAATTAGCCTATAGTGTTGGCCACTGCTGGGACACAGGTCTCTTCTATGAGAAGGAGTGGGCCAGTGCGGGTTGGTAGATGTCTCATGTCTTCGCAGTTTTGGTTCTAGAACGTACCGGTTTTCTCACGTTGTTTTCCTTCATCGTCTTGAGAGCAGTGGTGATGAAATAATTTACACAAAGTGCTACACTTTATGTAAATTATTTCATCACCACTGCTCTCACTGTTCTCAGCCTGTCAGGGTTCGAACTTCCGAACTTTAACTCGTAAGTCGTAGCCATTACAACTGTGCCAACACTGCTCTCTATCTTCGTCTGATTAGCATTCAATTGGACAAAATCAGAGGTTCATTTTTTATAACATTATGATGTAAGTTAAAGATAACAACTCCTGCCAGGGGTGCGGGTTATTTGAAAGAGATACTGCGGCCCCTGGCACACAGGCAACTGTGGGAACACGGGTGGGTTTTAGTCAGTAAAAGTCTGACATGCCCTCCTGCTCCACCCAGAACGGGAGAAGTTAATTAACGATTTCCCAAAAAAAAAAGATAACATCTCGCTACAAGATTATCAGAAGTTATCAAAAATACTACTTTGAAGTGACAGTTTGCTTTGAAACGGGCTGTGTAAATACTAAAGAGTAACACTATTTAATTAGGCACTGAAACAACCCCATTTCAAAGCAATTATCTTAACTATCTACCAAACTGCAAACAGTATCGGGATATTGGCATGGAAAGTCGCATTGTCGCGTAACGCATTCAAAGCACGATAGCTTGTTCCTGACGCTCGCATCGCTCCCGCCACTCATGTTGCTCGCTCCGCTTGCAAACACCGCAATAACCGCTTCCGACAGATGACATACAACGCACCGCTTGTAAGCTCTGCCTCACTTTCTATGCAATGCCTTGCTCACATTTGATGTGCGACTACACAGATTGTGGTAGGTCGGATGTATGGATGAATATGCGCAATTATCCCTGGATACAACGTGATTGAAATCAGAATTTGCTAAGAGTTTTAGTCAAAATTAAAGACAAAAATTTCATATACAGTAAGGACTAGAATCAAAAAACATATTGTACTATTAAATTATTTAAAAAAGTCATTTTTGCTGCCATTTAACTTCACATATTTGTTACATAAAACACATTTCATTATCATTAAGAGTTTATTATTTTAGCTAAATATCCATTTCTAATCGTTTTCTTTAAACTTTGTTAGCAAAATATGGGTGGATTAAAATATTATTATGAATGGCATACACGTAAAGTTATTTATATATGAAAGTCGCCTATAAGTTTTAATTTGTCTAACATTAAAGTTTCTTGACTTAGGCATAACAATTTTCAAAAGGGATCCCGTTTTGAAAACAACAATGATTCTCCTTATAACCTTTTGTTTATCTGCGTCCTGAGGCCATGAATGTAACCTACAAACAAGCTGCATTGCTGTATTCCAGTTTGCAATGAGCCAGAAACAATTGCTGCAGAAACATGACAGTTTTCAACTAGTCTTGTAGTGACGGGAGCTATTCGATGAAACGTAGACTGCGCCTTAAGTGACGTCACTTAGGACATATTGCAGTTGTAATGGATATTATTACAACTGCAGAGCTCGTCAGTCACGTTCGGAGGTAACTGTGAGATAGGTTACTTTATGTATTGGGGGCAAGGAAAAAGTTTTTTAGTATTTTATAGGTATAAAGTTGTAGTCAAATATATTTGGATGTATTGTGTGTATCTGGCTGGTTTTGATGCCTTAAAATAGATGAAAAAAAAATGAAAATTTAAATGATAACCCGCCTTTGGAGTACCTAAATCTAATGAGAGAGACGAAGTTTTATTTAATACTACATGAGGTATTGTTACATAAGTAAGGACATATTTTTCAATAGTCAGATAACTTTTATTTGGAGAATAATGAATTTTGACAAATTTCCTATACAAAAGCTGTCAAACCGCAATATTTATTCCCCAGTTATAAGTTATCTGAGTATTGAAAAATCAGCCCTTAGTCAGTTACTTATTTATTCTGAACTAGCCAGCAGTTTGTTTGCCACGATTTTATGACTTGACACAACATCAAGATGTTTTTTAAAGTCAGTTAAATATTGATGACACACACAAAAACATTTCGGAACAAATACTTTAAATGATGGTGAAAAACACATCACAAAATTGGTTACGTATTTTATAAGAACAACATCGTCACAAAGACAGATACGATAAGGGATTTTTTATTTATAATATGTATTTAAAATATATGTTCTTTTGTACCTACAATATATTTAGGTACTAGACAAGAGGTACCTAACTAAATTAATTTACTCCTACTGCATTTGCAGAAGTATGGAAAACTGTTTTTGTATCTGCAAAAATACTAGGTGGGAACACCCACCAAAAGCTAGATCAATGACCTGGCAAAGGTCGAGGGAAATGAGGCTAATTAATAAAAACGCTATAACGTGATAAAAAATTACGAAAGCTGCAAAGTGGGTGATATCGAAATTCCATAAACCGCTGCTGGTAATTACAGCGAAAAATTATCAAATACAATCTGTATCTAACTGCACCATCATCATATCACTATCACTATCACTATCATTTTACACACACACCACACCTACATCACAGAACACAGACATACACAGCTACATTATAAAACACACACACACACTACACCTACAACACAAAACACACGCACACCACACCTACATCACAAAACACACACACGTACTAACACTTTTAGTTTAGTATAAGTTAAATACGTTTGTACCTTATGGTTCTAAGCAGTCTATTAAAAATTTGACCCCTGTGGGAACCTGGGCTGGCGAACCTTAATACAGGTTACCATGTAACCTAGCTAGGACGCCTGATTCAATGATGTTACTTTATTTCTATTCGACTTAACCCTAAATTTTAAAAATTATTTTACTGTAACAGACTGTACCACACTTTTTGAAATAAATAAAATTATTATTATTATATCAGCCGGTAGACGTCCACTGCTGGTGGCATAAGTTTTCCCAATCATCACCATTTCTACCGGTGCTGTGCTTCTGGCAACTAGCGAATTCCTGTGGTCTTCAAAAGGTCATCGGTGGAGGCTTTCCGTTTTTTGGTACGCAGTTGGTAAGTCTGCCCTATTTTATTAACCGACTTCAAAAAGGAGGAGGTTATCAATTCGTCGGGACCTTTTTTTTTTTTTTTTTTTTATTTTTTTTTAAGTATGTTCCCCGATTACTCGAAGATGGCTGGACCGATTTGGATTTCGTTTTTTTTGTTTGAAAGGGTATACTTCCCAGATGGTCCCATGATCATCAAGTCAGGATCTGATGATGGAATCCTGGAGAAATAGAGAGAACTCTTCAAATTTTATAGGCACACGAAGCGATTTAGGTATTTTTTGGAAGAGTACTTTCTCGTAGTGGTCTCATTTCAATTTGGTGAAGATCTGATGAAGAACTTTGGAGATAGGCAACGGAACTCCTCAATAAATGATAGCAAATGGACTGGGATTGCTGAAATCTCATCTCTGTCTATTGCTTACACCAGTTCATAACATAACATCACGCCGGTATGCTGTGAAGGGGTAAGCACATGTGAACCACTAAAAAGTGAAAAATAAAAACTTTTTCCAAAAAAAAACAACCGACTTCCAAAAAAACACTACAAAGTGAAAAATAACTTTAATTTCGGAAGGCGGTGACAAAAAATTCAAATACAGCTCCAAAGACACCGACTTCCGAAATTAAAGTTATTTTTCACTTTGTAGTGTTTTTTTGGAAGTCGGTTGTTTTTTTTTTTCTTTTAGCATTATACATTCGGGACTGGTAGCCCAGTAGTAATAGCCCTAACATACAATACCTATGTATAATATATCCTAGAGCCAAAAAATCGAAGACAGTCAGCGCAGGCCCCGTGAGGGTTGGTGAATGTCACAGTCAACCCGCGCTGGGATTATGGTTCGTGCTGGTTATGGTCTACTCCCACTCACAAAGAGGAGGCCTATGTCCCAGCAGTGGGAACATTAAAGCTGATCATAAAACTCCTGCTACTAACAAAAAAAGCAAAATAAACTGACCATTACTAACTTTCAAATCAATCACAAGAGTCATTAGAAAAATCTTTAAAATTGCATTCCCAGAGCAAAGAAAACCCAAAAAATATTTATATCTAGAGCAAAATTGACACCTGTGCCTATTGTCCTAAAGTATTATTTCCCATGTTGAGACTCTAGGTCTAGTGTGGGCCGGATTATTTTTAAGTGGGTTGATATAAATGTGTTAAAAATAATAAGATTGTAAGATCTAAGAAGGACCATCAAAAGATTATATATTTTTGTTACGTTAGGTAGAAGTTATTACCACCAATTTATAATTGATGACTTTATGTTTGCATACAAATTACTTAGGTTGTTGTTACGTTAGTATTCTTTCTTTTTTTTCTTTCTTTTATCATAAAATAACGCTTGTATTCCCCGAAGAGCAAGGCAGAGATAGCTCTGCCTGGCTATCTACTTGGCGGAATGTGGATCTTACATAGGTAAGACCCACATTCCGCCAAGTTATGTTTAAGTTTCATGAAATGGGGAGAAGAAGCCTTTTGCCATGAAATGGTTGGATTAAAATCCAGGCACTGGGATTTTTTTGAAAATTTTCTGCTGAAAAAATCTCAAAGAGTTAACACTAAGCCCAACCTGGAAATGGAATCTGGTCATCCATGCTCAGCAGTTGAGCTTTCTACTACTAAACTATTGAATCACTCATGTTAGTAAGTAGATATAAGTATCTACCTACACGCCTGTATCTTCTATTCGATTCTATTCGATATAGGAAGCAATCAACGCGAGAATCCTAGAACATTTAGACAGTCGCTTTCATCCTAGATTTTTTCGGAACCATTGCAAAGAACTCCAATCTAGATAATTGCAAGTAACTATCTATGTTCCTCGAATCGCAAACGCTGATTGGCTGATATGGACCTTTCGAACTGCCGGCCGCGCTGATTGGCTAATCTAAAGTGATGGCTTCATTCCTTCGCTGTCTCTTCTTCTTTTTCTATGTTTCCGTGCTTATAGGAAAAAGAGAAATAAATAATAAGTTTTAAGCCATGTGCTCGATGGGATTCCGCTTCGGCAAAATGACGAAGTTGCATGCAATACTCAATACTCAATACCTTTATTGCTTTAAATGTGTACTTAGTTGGTAACTACATAATTGAGTTCATTATAGACCCTGTAGGGTACAGCAAAAATGAAGCCCTGTTTTAAGAGATTATGAATAATTATTATTGCTATTATATTTCATTATTAATTTTGTTATATTATTTCATCTCTCATTTAACCTGTTTAGAGTATGTATCAGAGTATGCTTAGATGGTTTGGCCATGATGAGAGGATGAATGAAGAGCGGCAAACAAAAAGTATTTAAGAGCGCAGATGTTTATGAAAACGCTGTCAGGGACGCTATATGAGATCATACAGTAAGCTTAATGTTGAAGTTTTTCAGAATCGGAACCGTTCTTCGGCATCCTTATGACGTAAACTGGTACAGCATACGATATGGTAAGAGAAAAAAGAGCAAAATAAGAAACTCATTGTACCTCAACTCATAGGTACTCGTTACCTATCTAATTAATCCCTACTGAATATCCGTACACAGCGGGAAAGTAAACCAAGTGACCTTAGTAAAGATATCCAGTGTAGGTAACACGAAAATGTAAATGTCACAAAGCCATGCCCTGCAGTACGCCAAGAGCTTTCGTCCGACCATTGTTGATAGACCGATTCGGCTCACCGACGGCTGATCGTATATTTCCGTCGGTAACATACGACTAGAGGGCCTACGTTTAAAGCCGGGTCACTCAAGGTTACGTAACCCCAGAAGGTGACGTCAATAGAGAAATACCGGTAGTAGTCTGTTTATTTTGATAGTTAATAATAATAAATATAATAAAAATAATAAATAAAAATAATAATAAATATAATTTTTATATTTTTAAATGTTTTTATATAATTTTATACAAATATTTAAAAATGTAATTTATATGTATATTGAAAGGAATAAAGGAGATAATAATAATAATTTATTTATTTCAAAAAGTGTGGTACAGTCTGTTACAATAAAATAATTTTTAAAATTTAGGGTTAAGTAGAATAGAAATAAAGTAACATAATTGAATCAGGCGTCCTAGCTAGTATATAGTCACACACATAGGTACATACATAGGAATTCCTTTTTCGCATGGGGTAAGCAGTAATTAGAGAACGCCTGAAATCCTGACATACGCGGAGAAAAAACACGTTTCTTGTATGACCATCGCTCAGAACTTTGTTTTTATTATTATTTGTTATTATAGCGGCAACAGAAACACATTCTGTAAAAAAATCATTAGATACAGCCCGCTGACAGGCAGATAGACGGACGTACGGACAGCGGAGGGTCAGTAATAGGGATCCATTGGTCACCCTTTGGGTACGGAAACCTAAAAATGTGATCAAACACGCACACTGTTAAATAATCAGTAAAATCACAGAAGATCAGTGTCATTAAAATAACGAATAGTCTGTTCACATCTATTTTACCCATGATTTTGCGTCACTGTTAAAATCAAAGTGATCTTTGTATTCGTTACAATAAGGTTGCATTTGGGTTGCTGCCACTTACAAGTTTATCAATATCATAGTGATCTTAATTCTCGTTACAATAAGGTTGCTGTTGGATTGCTCCTTTCGGAGTTAAAATAACTAATAATATAAATATATTTATTTGACATAATATATTTATTTGTATAACTGTGAACAGACTGACATACTGACATATATGCAGACAGAATGAATGTACATATATTCTTCAAAGCGTTACGTTTGACACTGCAAAAGTTACTAGGTCAGCAGCGGTCTTAGCATAATCATCTTATAATGTTCCCACAGCTGGGACAATGGCCTCCTCTCTGTGAGAGGGAGTGGGCCGTTATCTACCACGCTGGTCCAGTGCGGGTAGACGTTACATGTCTTCGAATTTTTGGTGCTAGAACACGCCGGTTTCCTCACGATGTTTTCCTTCACCGTTTTGAGAGCAGTGGTGATGAAATAATTAACACAAACTAAAGCACCTATCTGTGTTCAAACCTACTCGTAAGTAGCGGCTGCTCATAAAGTATAGTTAGCCTATGGCAGTTGTTATGGTCTTTGTGGGTGCCAATCTGAGCATCTACTAATGTGATTTTCTCAATACACATGTACTTTATGTTGCACATCATTGACATCGGTGAACGAAAACATCGTGAGGAAGCATAGACTTATGTAATCTTAACTTAATAGGCACACAGACAGACCATGTCCTGGAGAGGACATAATTTCATCCTAGGTCGCAAACGTAGTGATATCGGCTAGTGATATCTTAAAGAGAAAAGATTAGATTTTTTGTATATTTGTTAGTTATGCTTTCACACTGAAACGGCTGAATATATTAGGATGAAATTTTGAATATGAATACCTACCTACACAATAACCTAGATTAGGATATAGGATCCTTTTTATCCTGATATTCATACGAGATCCAGACTTATGTGGTTGAAACCGCGGGGCGCAGCAAATAACTAAGTCTGAAATAGACAACCTGCCCTGAGCACGCGTCGCGATCAATGCTCAGTTCCTCATTCGTTCTCTGTATAAAAAAATGCTTTTGCCTTGCCTTGCCATAGGTGTTAACTATGGTCTGAGAATATTTACGTAGGTGAAAGACTGGTGTAAAGTTGTCTCAAGAAAAAACCGTATCATATTCTTAATAATATTTCCGATAATAACATCGAATAGATACTTGCAACCCTACTTACCGCTTAGCGGAACACAGCGAAGATAAGGCGAAACAATTAATTACTAGAAGGCGTGGTTTTACCACGTCACTATACCACTATCAATAATCTGAGACTCTCCTACAAAAATAAAATGTAGGAAAACAGTTACGACCAAACATTTTACGTGAAGTATTTCATGTTGTGCCAAGACTATTTAACGTGACGGGAATCTGCATTCGTGAATGTATAATAGTGGTGATAAATTGGTCTGAGTAGGTAAGCGAATTTCGAAGATTCCCGTATTACGAAATATAAAAGGAACGAGTTAAAGAAAATTATGCAAGTAGGTAATATTATCATCATGGTCTTTCTCCTGCAATTACTTAAATTTATATTTAGCGCAATAAGTTTTTATATTCTACTATAATTCTAGGTAGTCATTCTACTAACATTATAAACTAGCAATTCGCCTGCGACTTCGTCCGCGCGCATTTCGAAAATACAGCCCATAAGTATGACTCGCTGATATTGTAGGTTTTTATTGTTGAAAGAATTTTATATACTTTTTAAGCCTATATATAGCACTTATGAATAATGCAGCTTTCAAGCAGTGAAATAATTTTTAGAATTGGACCTTATGTCCAGGAGATTACCCCCGACATACAAACTTACAAAGTAATTTGACCGGTTTATAATATTAGTATAGATGTGAAAGTTTGTATGTTAGGATGTTGAGATGTTGTGATGTTCGTTACTCAATGACACAAAAACGGTTGAACGGAATTGGATAAAAAGGTACACAGATAGTTTATAACCTGAATTAACACATACGGTACTTTTTATCTCGGTAGTACGTGACCGTGGGATAATTTCCAACCAGCACGCGGGCGAAGCCGCCAGCAAATATATAATTTAACTAGTATTATATATGTAACATCACAGTGCTGCGCTCCAAAACACAAATCGCCGACGTCACCAGAAAAGCAGCCAAGCTTAAGTGGGGCTGGGCTAGACACGTTTACCGCATGTCGAACAAGTCATGGGCCAAATGTACCATCATGTGGATCCCAGAAATCGTCCAGTGACATCGGAGCAGACCCAAGAGAATGTGATTGGACGAGCTTGACGCTTACGGACAGGATGGGTCCACAGTACCTCATGTCAGAGAGGAGAGGAAAGGAGAAACGGACCCCTGCGCCTTGCAGTAGCTAAGCTAAAAAAAGGAAGTAATAATAGTTAAATTAAGTGATGCGAATAATCGGCAGTAGGTGGTGGACTCATAATATATTGGCGATCTCGTTGCTTGCTACCCAAACGTTGGATGTAAAAAATAAAAAAAAGGTAAAAAAAAGGCACGCCATAAAACGTAAACGTAGGATATCTGTCTTCGTGACAATTAGATAGTTTCAACTTTTACTCGGCTCCTAAGAGTTGTGGCGTAATGTTAAATAGCTTATAAGTTTGTTAAAAATTTGAGCTATGAAATGCAAAAATATTTTTTTCAAAGTTAAAAGCGCGTTCAAACAAACTCTTCAGCTTTATTATTCGTATCTATAAATATAGATAATAAAAATTAAAACGCGCCCAAATGCAGCAGTCCTAATTTACAAACACTTTCATATAAATACCCTAGAGATCGAGCATGGAGTTGGAGAGTCAAGGTGTCAGGCGAGCAGACATCCTCTATTTTCTTTAATTCCCAGTCCAGTTTGGAAATCTTAGCACGTATTGCAGAGCAAGATTTTGCCCCAGTGCTCCCGAAAAAGGTATAGAGCATTGCAGTGACAGTTGGCAGAATTTCACCAGTGCTAATAAACTTTTTATAATTAATATCGGGGCAAAGTTCCATGACAACAGGTCCAGGTGTTCCATTTTAAAACTGGAGTTGTTTTTGTAGTGGAGTTATGAGTTTTACCGTAAGATAATAATAATAATTAGGTAATGATATAGTGGTGATAGATCGGTTAGCGCGCCGCACAATGATAGTCGATGTTACCATTCCACATGACGGGAACCTCGTGAAAACTGAGAAAGAGAAGCAAATTAAATATCTCGACTTAGCACACGAGGTTGTTGACATGTGGTTTGTGAACTCGGCTGTCATTATGCCGATTGTTGTATCAGCCAATGGACTCATGGCCGAAAACCTCGATCAACATCTCTCGAGGCTCTCGTTAGGCGGTTAGATGAAAGGCGTGATTCAGAAGGCAGTACTCCTCGATACGGCTCGCATCGTGAGGAGGTTCCTGTCTCTGGAGCCCTAACCACCGGTAGCTTAGACCCTGTTCCCGATACCGGCGAACCACAATTTTTTATATTTTTAAATGTTTTTGTGAGGTTATTTTATAAAAATATTTAAAAATGTATTTAGTAAGGACAACAAATAAATAAACCTAATATTTAGGTAGAGTGAATATTTTTTTAGGAAAATGCCTTTTTGAGGCAGAAGCTACAAAATTAATCCGAAGATTAGTTGTATTTACTGAGCTTCTGCCTACAAATTCGTCCGCGTTTTTCATGCTCTTCCACCCAACTTGTCGCATCGCGTCGCCTGACTGCGCTGTTTCCTTCTTTCTGATTTTTTTCTTTTTACTCAGCTCCTAAGGATCCTCGCGTAATGTCAGCCTTCGTCGAGAATTGGGCTATCAAATGCACAAGATTTTTCAAAATTCGACTGGTAGTTTATATAGATGATAGTTAATATAGATGAATATTTGGTTTACTGGTAGTGAAACCAAATATTCATCTATATTATTAAAAAGTAGGTATAAAACATGGATGTCTAAGTTACTTTGGGAAGTTATTTCATACATTTTAACGTAACGATCAACGGCATCACAATGAACTAAAATATATGGCAATATACAATATATGAAGACGGTTTTAAACCGTCCACGATAACGTTTTGACGTATGTACAAATATTTCCATCGCGTTAGAAATTATAAAAGCGCATATTAATTGCACGTCTACATTACATAATATCACGCCTTGTTTCCTCAAAAGGCTGGGCAGATGTATTTAATGTACAAGCACAATGCAATGCAATGCACTCTGCTATCGGCACTTTATTTTTGTTTTGATTGTTATTTTTTAATTGCCAGTGTCAATCAATAGCAAGGAACATATATACCACAAGCGGATCCATAACGCAGATCAGATCCATTATTGTCTATGGCCCCCCACCCCAGCCTTGACATTAACAGTCAATGGACAATTTTGTAAAACTTTTAATATCTGAATACGGGGCTTTTAGCTACTTTGTATGTGTATCTGTTTTATTATATTTTTGTAATGTGCGTTTTGTTTGTGCAGAATCTTAGAGCATTTAGTTAAATGCTCTAAGTGCAGAATAAATAGTTTTTCTTTCTTTTCTTCTTTCTTTTACATTTCGCCAGATATGTTTAAGTACCATGCAATATGGGGCGAACCTATCACCATCAACTTGGCACAAAAGCAGACTCTGGGCTGCTACTGAAAAATTTACTATAGACAAGCTCAAAACCACTTTGCACGACCTGGGAATTCAATCTAGGTCCATGCGCAGCAGTAGGGCTTGCGACTACTAGACCACCGAGGTAGTCCACATAAATGCACGTTTAATTTTGCGCGTGCTTTAAAGTTTGTGCTAAATAAAATGTATTTTCTTTCTTTCTTTCTTCTTTCTTTCAAATACAAACTCACATTTTCGACAACAACGGAATAAATATTTTCACCGACCGGTGTTTATTTCTATTTAAGAACTTGAATTACAATACAACACCAATTAATAAACGTTCAAAACAGTTAATTAAAAATAAACAATGATGTCTTGTTAATCGACTTAATGGAACTCGAGTATCGCACGAGTTACCTCGACAACAGCCAATTTGAGGGTAGTTCAGAAATGGATAGACAATTGACACGAAATAGAAATAACGTAATTTCTACACAAGTGGCTGGTGATACAACACAATTGAAGAGAGGAGGGGAGTTAATTAATTCCTGAAATAATTCTTATTAAACACTGACGACCGGCCCCTGTGATGTAAGGTTTATATATGACTTGATGCCACATCGTGATTTCTCGGTAGTGAAAACCACAACTAAATACATTGATCAGTTTGGAAGAAAAACGCGGTCACACAGATATACATGACAAGTGATTTTATAATATGTGTGTTTAAAAGAAGACTACACTTTGGATAAATCAATGGGTAAAATTTTGAAATTAGACAACGGGATCTATTTTGGACAGTTTGAAAAAGAAACTTTTGGTCAAAACCAGAATAGTTGCCCCAATTTTAATTACTCTAGTTTCGCAAATGATATGCATGCAATTTTTTTAATCTATCGAAAGACTCTCCAATTACAACTAATTTAACCGTGTCGCATGTCGCTGTGCAATTGCATGGGAAGGCAAAATGCGATCAAAGTTTTTGCGGGATAAATGTCCTGTTTCTTGACGGGGTATCTATCGTAATCGTAATTTATAAAGATTAGACAACTCTACCTACCTCTAAAATCGCGAATACTTTGGAAATAATAAAGTTAATGTTTTTTTTTTACTTTTCATAAATTTGTAGATATAAAACCAAAGTATCGGCCAGTTTTACAAATAAAGTAGTGTAGTTTTTGTATTGAGGTATATAAAGTGATTTTAAAACGTGTGGCTACTATCTGGCTTTTATTACCTTACTTCGAAGTTTTAATAGTTTTCATTAATGAAGACTTACTTAGTAGTTATAATAATTACGTCTAGAGGTTAAACAGCAGTCATCGATAAATAAAACTAATTTTATTACATCTTGAGGTGACCGCAATTATGGATTGGAAAGGAGCTCTATCTTCAACAGTGATCGTTGACCTCATAACATTGACAGCCCTTTATTTCAGAACTTTCAACACAAAGCGAATTGATTATGTATACAGGGTGTTAAAGAAATTGCGTGCAATAGCTTAGAGGTAGGTTCAGTATCGATAAAGGAAACCAGGAAAAAAAACAGATATATTAAAAAAAAAATTGCAAGGTCAACCTAATTTAGTACTTACTAACTTAAAATAGCAATCGTTTAGAATCATAAATATTTTATTTGTTTAAATGCTTTAATTACTCACCTATGCGCCGGCCCTTAATATTCGGACGGGAGAAGTAAATGACGAAATGACAACGCGTTCGATAGTAGGTAAGTGATTAAAGAATTTAAACAAATAAAATAATTTTGATTCTAAACGATCGCTATTTTAAGTTAGTAAGTAATAAATTAGGTTGATCTTGCAATTTTTTTTTTCTTTTTTCTTTTTTCCTGGTTTCCTTTATCGATACTGAACCTATCCCTAAGCTATGGCACGCAATTTCTTTAACACCCTGTATATTTATTAACACAACTTTGGTCTTATATTGGCACCTATAACATAACCAACGCAATGTGAAAATATGCACCTCTGCTTTTTGATTTAAATTGAACAATGTTTTACCATAACACATTTAGAACATGTCGACGGTCGATATGATTATTGTGAACTAGTTTCTGCCGCGACTTCAATATAAATATTCTATAGCATCGCATCAGCCGCCCCTGACTTCGTTTCTGACTCTTTTTTCTTTTTACTCGGCACTTTAGAATCATGTTGATGCTAAATAGCATATAACTGTCCTCAAGAATTGGGCTGTAAAATTAAAAAAAAAAAAAAACGAATCCGACTGGTAGTTCCAAAGACAAACATCTACATACAAAAATTTTTTTTTTACGTCAATATAATATTAGTTTTAATAGGTGAGGATATAACTACTTTTCCTACTGTGTGTTTGGAAGTTGAAACAATAAAACATCCTGCATTCTACAGGAAATAAACTTATCTTCTAAGTCCAAGGCAGATAAGAGGGGTTTATTCCAGGATGCGTCCGATGCAAAAAAGTGAATGAGACAAACAACAACAAGAATAAACCGTGTTGGGCCGGCCCAAATTAACAGGGGTAAGAGCACAAAGATGATAAAGCCTAGGATGCGCCGAGTATCAACGCTCGCGGAGGCTATTACAATACAAATATGAGAATCCTCCTCAGAATTTAATGTGGTACGATACATACTTGTTGCTGGCTTTCAAAACGCTGAAGCAGCATGAAGTAGGTTTTGAATAGCTCCTTTAACTCACCATTCACAGCACTTACAATGGTAGAAAGTTTCAAAAGATACCTCAGGTCTTAAAGAGAACCTTGCCGAATATTTTCTTTAAAACTTGGCACGGGTTTAGAGATCTCTGCGGACTGTTAAGCTCAGCTGGCATTCATGTGGTCTGTATTATTGGTATGGCGTCTCGTTCAACTAACAGGATTATCCGGTGAATGAAATTGTATTGCTTTTGATAAAATACCTCGAAAATAAACCCCGACTGATACTATAAATGCGAAAGTAGCTCTGTCTGTCCAGTACGCTTTTACGCCTAAACCGCTGAACCGATCGTCATGAAATTTGGAAAAGATATAGCCTTGGATATGTAGAAGGCCATAGACTACTTTTTTATGTGATAACCGACATCCAGGCGGGCGCAAGCTGTGGGCAAAAGCTAGTACTAACTAAAATAATGCCTCAAATAGAGAAGTTTAGTCTGACGCTCAGGTATCTTACTAAATATTTATTTATTCCTGTAATAGTCTTATGTAACGTGGTTTTCGTCTAGGCTTACGCTCTATTTACTAGCTTTATATTATGATAACTTTTATATGGAGACGATGACATTACTTAGTAGTATACTTACCAATATTGGCAGCCCAGTGGTAATAGCAGTGACTTACGATTGTAGGTCATAGGTTCGAACCCAGAAAGGCGCATTACTTTTTGTAAATTATTTTATCACCACTGGTCTCAAATCGGTGAAGACAAACATTGTGAAGAAACCGGCAACCGTATTTGGATAAAATTTGGCACACAGATAGTTTATAACCTGGATTAACACATAGGATAATTTTATCCCGGGTAGTTCGTTCCCTTGGGATAATTTCCGACCTCCACGCGGGAAGCTGCTGGCAAAATCTAGTTACCCCATATTATATCTTCATTTTGAAAATACACACCAAACAATAAAAATAAATAACACAAAAATCCGCAACAATAAATGAAAAAGTATTTAGTATTACGTCATAAATTCTGGGTAGGCTGAAAAAGGCGGCGCAGTATAACCTGACAGGACAGGCAGTTGGCCCGCTACCAGCGTTTAATTGAATCTAAGGCTAATGTACAGTCAACTGCAGAACTGTATGAATTCCCATGTTTTTGGAACTTTAGAACCAGCTTTTTCCTGCGACCCGTGACTTTGAAGTTTTACTAAAAGCAAGGCCTGTAATTTTTTTTTGATTAAATTTCATTTGAAACTAAACTGCACACCAAAACTTACAATATATTTGCAAATATTTAGGTATGGAGTGCACTACAGCTACGGCTGTATGTAAAGTTATATTAGAAAGGCAATACCGATAGACAAAGAGCACGGGGCTGATCGCCAACACGATGGTCTGAGCAAATAAAAGAAGCTACGTCCTACAGAAAATTTCAGCAGTTAGTGATGGCAACTTCGGACCGGAGTCGATGGAGGCAGATTGTCCGCTTAAAACCAGTGACCACGATCCTCAGTAATGAGGGACTGATTAAAGAAGAAGATATTAGACAGTATGTAGGTACTTATAACATTATGCCGGATAAATATTTAATTTATTTTAATTTATTTATTGAGTTGACGACATTATTCAGTAGAATGTTTTAATACTTAATTTCTTATTTGTAACGTTATTTACTTTGAAAAATGGATTTCATAATTATTTGATGTTTGCCTATTTATATTTTTATGCCGTTGAGTAAAACATGAATGTGATTTAATTCAATGTAACATCTTGCATGCCATGGTGTATACCTACTCATGTTTTGGATAAATACATTATCTTATTAAAATGTAACCATCCATACGTAATATAATAAATGCGAAAGTAAGTAACTATTTCTATTTGTGTGCTGTTTAGATTTCTTCGGCTACGTGACTAACCGATCCTTAAACAATTTGACAGATAGGTAGGCTACTTTTAATCCTGAATATTTTTATTAAAAAAAATTGCTGCGTATTTAAAAAAAAGTGTGTGTATTTTGTTTATTTGTATGTACCTATATATGAAACTGAAAATACTAACTAAATAACTGCAAGTACTTACTTACACATTCATGGACCGTCTAATTTTGACCATATACATAATTGTATACCTCAATTTAACCGCCCGTATCGCAGTGGAAGCTGTGTGTATGACTTGTGTCGTGGAGTGTACCATGTGTTACCGCGGCACAGCGGGACGGCAGTAAAGACGGTAATGGCCACACTTGACCGTTACTCTTGTCCGATTAGCTTTTTATTGTTTTGAAATTATTGCATTTACTGCGGTTTGTGGAGTTGCTCTAAAAGAGGCGTTGTGTCGCATTGGTAATTTTCTAGATCGTAATATTAATTAATGGTGATATTTTCTTAAATAAATAAGGTTTTCAAGGGTTTCTAGAGGAGCTTATGGCTAACTTATAACAGCCGCATGATTTGTTCGATCAGGTGAAGCTACACTTGCCGCGGTTGGTCTGTGGATGGGTGACCATCTTTACATATCAAGACCGTGCTCCGGAAAGCACGTTACGCCATTGGTTTCGGCTATCATTCGTGGCCCTTCGACAGTCGTTATGTTCGTTAGGAGCCCGAAAGTCTGACAACCAGTCTTACCTAGGAGTGTATTGTTACCTAGTAAACTGGGTGGTGGAGGTCAGATAGGCAATCGCTTTTTTTTTTGTCGGGTATCTCGCAGTTGACCTTGAGAGGCCGTGACTGCTTAACCGGGCTTTCCTGGGGCTGCCATTAAGAATAAACTTAACGCCTCCAGCCAGGGCTTAAAAACTACACTTAAATACTAGGCGACTGCACGCTGAGGGCAACCTCTGTGGGGTACGGACCTCGGCTCAGGGCGGCACTGCAGCGACAGCGAGTGGGGACAGGTTGGATCAAAATATTGGCATTATCATTGGGAATTTAAAGCTACTGGCTCAGCTGCGACGCGGGCTGGCGCTTCAACGAGCAAGGGTCGGTCGGGGATAGGCAGTCCCTCTTTTTAAAATACTGATATTCACCTGCATCCGGTTAGACTGCAAGCCAACCCCAACACAGTTGGGAAAAGGCTAGGCAGATAATGATAAATAGGGCTTCTAAGACTTTGGCCCATGCTAGTGGCAATTTATTTCGTGCATCCTTCTTATGCTAATGACACTTTGGACTATTTGCAAAGATTCACTTCAGACTCATTTATTTAAGGCATAAAAACTAACCACTATCTTAAAGCATCACCAAATCTTTACTATAAAACGGTACTTTATTTCCTTCCCTTTCTTTTTACTGAATGAAAACGTTAAAAAGTGTACCATTCAGTTTCAACCCTGTCTTACTATTCACCAACTTATCCAACAGTCAAATCTTGTGATTTATTTACCGAATTTCCATAATCCGACTGTAAAATATTATCGTGTTTAGGGTGACATCTGTCTTTGTCTAGCTAGTTAGAACTGTTTAGGTTGTCTGCTAAAGGGAGCCTTACATCATGCAGGCTGGTTTGAGATTACTCTATTTGCATTCGATCACTCAATCGTGAATTTAGAATTCGTTTCAAAGTTGAAAATGCGGCGATTGTTTACATGAAACAACAGTTATGTGATAAAGTTTAAAAGTAAGTGTACTCTTGAAATAAAAAGCAAAAAGTCAATACTTATCGGTTCTTGTTTTCTTATGGATTCCGGTACTGTAAGTATATAAAATGCATATACAAATTAGACCCGTTGATTAATTAATTGCATGGGAAGAGATCAAGCTAAGTGTTTGTTTATAATATATTTTATTATTAGGACGTGGAATATCAATAGTTTATTTTTATCATTAGTACCTATCTCTTTACCTCGTTATGTTATCACGTCAATGTGACAACCAGTCTTGCCAAAGGGTATCGTGTTACCCAGTTACTGGGTGGTAGAGGTCAGATTGGCAGTCGCTGCATCCGGTTAGAATGGAGTCGACCCCAAAATAGTTGGGAATAGGCTGGTTAAATGATGATATACCTATTTACCTCGTATAAAATACAAAGATATTTTTCACTATTTGCATTATCCGCTTATTTGTAGGTACCTTCAAACTTATCAAGTCAAGGTCAGTCCACACACAAGCGGAAGTTTTAAAACTACGCTGCACAGCGTATTATGTTCAGCGGTGTATGAAACACGATTGACAAGGTACGAAATATAGCGATAAAAAGTGAGCATAAAAATCCGTATTCGAATGGTGAAATCGGCTTTGCGGTTTGCAGTGGTGGTATTTACTATAGATTTTTCAACGTATAGTCTTTTATATGGTTGCCGAGAGTTGCCTTGGCGGACCAATAGCCATGTGGGTCGCGGGGAACACCTGGATGAGACTGGCACAGACCTGGGAAGCATGGCACAAAAGGAAAGAGGTTTATGCTCAGCTGTGGGAGGAACAAGGCTGCCCTTGATAATGATGACCTTGAAGATGATGATGAAAGATTTTTTCAAAGATAAATCGGGTTGACAAGACGAAGAAAGAAGTCGAAATATGAAATTTAGAAGAATCTTTAGGAATCCACTATATTCCTTGTGCATACAAACGTGTTTTATTGATAGACTAGGGACCTCAGGTACCGTATATCATATTATAACAGCTTTTTTCTAAATGCTTATGAAAGTTTATTATAATTTCTTATGCATTTAGAAAAAAAAAAACTGTTATTCTGACATTACAATCAGGCACTTCAATCTCATTTATTTTATTATGTATAGAAAGAAAATAAGTGATATCTGCGACCAAGTGCTCATTTGTAGATAAAGCAAAGTAACGTGGTAATACGATTTTAACGTAACGTAACGTAGAGGTGAAGACATATCGACGCTTGTAAATTTAAATCTTACACAACATACTCGAAAAGCATCGTCGGGGGATCCCATCTCATTCTCGGAAAATGTGGCCCAATTCCGACATGTAGCCTCGAGGAATATTAACAACGGAAGTAGTAGAATACTAATTCTAATGAAGATAAGAAAATATGTTTTTACTTTAAGTTATATGTTTAAAGACAAGTTATTGGTTAGTGTTTATGCCTCAAACCAATCTGATATGTCTGAAGTGAGTGTGTGCAAATATTCCAAAGTGTCATAAGCGTTAGAAGGATGCACGCAGTAAACTATGATAGAATACAATACAATAGTTAATGGTGAAAGTTTTACATGATCTGTCCAATACTTTTAAAAACCTCTATAATATAAAATATAACATCTCAATATCTCATTCAATGAATACCAAAGTTCAATCCGGTAAAATGTTTGACGTAACCTTACACAGACTACGCATTCCAGAGCACGTGTTCCATCAATTACGTTATATTATGATGTTTGCTTGGATACGATGCAAGGCTCTCTGAGATATTAAAGTACTCGTTTAAATGTGGGGCTCAGCATTTCCTCGCATAAACGGCTTCTGCAGGCAAAGAAGCTTTAAAAGTTATATTGAAAAAAAAGTCCCAAAAAATTCTATAAAGACCTGAACTAATTCGGAGTCTGATCTTTGCCAGCAGTAAGTTGGGAATTCTACTAATATTATAAATGTGAAAGTTTGTATGTTGTTACACAATCACGCAAATACAGCTGAACTGATTTGGATGTAATTTGATACACAGATAGATTATAACCTGGATTTAAAACGCATAGTATGCTTTTATCCCGGGAGTACGTCCCCGTGGGAAAATTTTCGACCTCGACGCGGGCGAAGCCACATACAAAAGCTAGTAAAATATAAAAGCTTTGGAGAAAGTGTATGAAATATCGTTTAATCAGCGTCGCTATGACGTTGAGAGATACACAGTTACTGATAACTACTGTCTTATTTTTTATATTTCGATGGGATGTTTAAAAATATACATTTAAAATGCTTTTACATAATATTTAGCGGAAAAAATATCGGCGAGTATATTTTGGTAAACTGAAAGATTTAAAGATACAATGCTAAATCTTTAAAGGTTTATAAGCAGAAAAGAAAATTTTAAAACGCGCAATCAAAGCAGCGCAAAACCGAATCGGTAACATCAAGCTTGCGGAAAAGTTCAATCTTTCCAATGCAGTGCAGTCGATTTCCCGGTGAAAAATCTAGATACATTTTACTATTCCGCACTTCGCAAAAATAGGACACTAAAAAGCAAGTTTTCAGTCGCCTGATGGTAGTCCACATTAATCACGGTAACTTCGACTTGCACTAGGTACGGGTTTTTTACCGAAAGCCGTGCTGAGCCCTTTCTGCAAGACTTATAATATATATTCATGATATCGTACGGTTCGCTGTGAATACTTTAGAATGACTGCACTGAAAATGTAGCAGTCAATCAAGCACAGGTCATAGCCGTTGTTAGCGCTAATGGGGTGGAGAAAAAATCGATTTGTGGAACGAAGCCGAGTGAATCGACCATTGATAATGCACATGGTGGAACGCCTACCTACTAATATTAAGGAAGACAGCCGATGTTCGACTTGCCCATTAATTAATCGTCGGCCATTTCATCGATTATTGCCGATCGTAGTTTTTACCAGATGCAGTTTTGCACACACACAGCGGATATACACTGCATGGTAAATGCACCGATTTTTGAACGACCTACTTTTTACAGTATACTGTGTATTTAAACCTGAATATCATACATACTGCTTGCCTTACCTACTTAAAAGCCGGTTTTAGTCATCTACGATCGAAATTAGTTGTGTTTAAATGTTACTAAACTGGTAGTAGTTGCTGATTTGGATTCAGAAACATTTAAAGAATCCAATACGCTAATTAAAATTTCAATCATAACATTAGAGAAAAATGTTGCATTCAAAATGCTGAAAAAGGCAAAGTTTTAATTAAAGATCATACATTTTATGAATAAAATACAATATCTACTTAAGTCGATTTGCATTCCGCGCAACTGCAGGTGAACGCGGAGCGCGTCCAATCCAAACTTGCTACTTTATTGTTGGAAACTTGGGCCACGAATGCATCGATATTGAAAGCGAAGGAGTCGCGATATCACGGCCTCGATCCCGGCCACCCGATTCAAACTTACTCTTTGTATGGTTGGAACGACAAATTAGAGGATTCAGCAAATTAAATGGCATGATTTCATTATTTGACATTCGGAGATTGAACGTTGTGTCAGATTGCCCCGATATTTTAACAGTCGCCTCCTACGAGGGACCCGTTCTCTCCCATTGACGGTTCCTCAATAAATGTGGTTGATTACTAACTCATAATCCTAACATCGGTTGAAGTTAGTACGTAGGTAGGTAGACTTTTCTATTAGAGAAAACTGATATTTACTAAAAAAAACAACCGTCTTTCAAAAAAAACACTACCAAGTAAAAACAAACATTTATATCGGAAGTCGGTGTCCATGGATTCATATTTTCGTTGTTTTACCACTTTAAAATAAACTTTTAAGTTAAATTTTTCGTTGTGGTACTTAACCCACACAAAGTATATACCTACCTTTACTTGCTAAGAAATTGATAACGAAAACTATAAGTATACCCTTTCAAACAAAATAAGTGTTTTTTTTTTTAAATCAGTTTATAGGTAAACGACGGAGTTCTCAAGTAAAAGTGATTTTTTTGAAGACGGAAAAAAAGTTCGGATTTAAAACAAATGAGCACAGTAGACATATTATACTGGGTCAAATTAAAATAGCTGGCAATACTTTGTGTTACAGTGTTATTTAAACTTTTGAATAAAGTTCGTTTCGAACACTGAAAAATAAGATTTTTTTGGTTTAATTGGTTTTTGATGTCGATAATCAAAAACCAATGAAACAATAAAAAAAAACTCTTATTCGAAACGAGCCTTTTTCTAAACTTTAAATGACACTATGACATGTACATTAAGGCAAACATACGACTGTTATGCTACGGTTTTTGGAAAAACGTAAATAATAAAAAGTAGACCCACGAAAAATTATAAAAACAGCTGAGCGATTTACGCGCGGCCGGGCGACGCAGCTCAGTGACCGATTACGGGCATTGATCTTCGCCAAAAGAATTATGAAAAAAAAAAATTGTTTAATTAGTTTTCCATTCCGATACTAAGTAGGTACCTGTATTCCAGCTGATTTTGATTTGGCCCTGTACATGCTGTGATAGAAATGCAAGGCACTACGCCTAAGAAAATAAATCGCATGGCACCCCGACAACATTGTACAATTTAGCAAACTATAAATTCCTCGTCACAACTGCTCTATGAACGTCAACTTAGGACCATTGGTTATTAATTATGGCAATTATTCAAAGTGAACTCTTCGTTATGTTAATAGGCTTCCTATAGCATAAGCGGAAACCGATGTGAATAATAAATGCTTTCTGGATATTAGAAAAGCGATTTTTTTATAAAATAATACGGTAACAGGTAATCGATATTTTCCTTTAAAACATTGACGTAGTTTGTGTTAAAAGAACTGATAGATATTGTTTTTCATGTTGACTCTAAGGTATTTTGTTACTATTTGGTATGAAACTCTTGACCAGTGGTGGCCAAGTTAGTGGTGACAGCCGCGACTTAGTAGTTGTAGGTCGTAGCTTTGAACCTAGACAAGCGATTTACTTTGACAAAATTATTTCATCACTACTGCTCTCAAAACGGTGAAAGAAATCATCGTGAGGAAACCGGCATGTCCTAGAACCAAAAAAATTAAAGACATGTGACTTCTACCAACCGTCATTAGGCCCGCGTGGTGGATTACGACCCACTCTCTCTCACCGAGAGGAGTCTTACGACCCAACAGTAGGATCATTATAGGCTGGTAGCCCTTTTAGTAACAGATACATAATTTAATAGAAAAAAAACCTATTAAGGCGGTGATTTCTTGAAAACGCTCAAAAAGGTAGTTTTTTAAACCAGTGTATCTCTTTAACCGAAAATAATTTTGAAAGCAAAAAAATATAATGATATTTTCAAGACTTTTTCGAATAGAGTGATGAAACTCTAAACATAATTAAACATACTTTAATGCATCAAAAAAATCATCAAAGTCACCTCTTAATTATCTTTAAAACCAGTTTATCCCTTCAATAACAATTATAATTTTATTTAAAAATTCCAAATGGCAAACTGCATCTAGTGATGGATTATATATTATTAAATAGTTAATATCTAATTTTATACGATTTTATTTGCATTTTTACGACAATGCTTGCTCATTTATTATTCGAATTTAATACAACAGATTTTAACCCGTATCGGATTGCAATAAGAACTATTATCGCTCATAACGACAATATTTAAAATTACCAGGGCCTTAATTAAGACTTGAAATTTGTTTATTGTTGACAGCAAAAATCACACCCGACGCTTAAAATACGCTAACTCTTTCTCTTTAATTAAATCGAGTAAAATAACGAAACAAGATTAATTAGGGTTCTCCTTCAAAGATACTGAAACAGTGATTAAAACATAAAGGCGTTTCTGTTAGAGCGGCCGGTCAGATTGCAGACCACAAAGAAATTGAAGACGGCTTGCAATATTCGTTTTGTATGACGTCAGTTCAGATTTGCTAGGGTCTGATGGATCTGGAAGGCTTTTGTTCAGACGCGGGACACAATACAAGACAGGTTTTTCATTAAAAATAATAACAATATAGCTGTTGAAAGTGCCAAGCTCGTGGCAAAATTCTGGGCTGACTGTATTTAAATTCGTATAGCTAAGAAAAAAAAAAGCAGATTCTCTTTGTTAATTACTTATTTTCAGTTACTTTCGTGTTGGCATGAAATCAGTAGTTACTCAGAAATTGGTCCTCTACATAGTTTTCTTTGTTATTAAACATTAGCAGTATTTTTACAAACAAAGGCGTATCATTAAAATTGTTCACATAACACCTGTTTCTACGAAGGATTAGGCACAGGTGTGCTTAAAGTACACCCACATTCCGCCAGTTATGTTTGAAGTCCCATGTTATATAAAATGAGCCTATTGCCATCTCATCAATAGTCTCGAATTGCCTACAACCGGGCACACATCCAGACTGCGGGCTGCTACAGACTGAGAAGTTTCAGATAGAAATCCCAATTACACTCTGCACAATTACAACTGAGAATCTGGGAAGACCTTATTCTCAGTAGTAGCGCTGGCGACCATTAGACCAACGATACAGTTACTAAACTATCAAGAAATCCGTCAATTACGATGTTCCAAAAGCATTCAGTAGCAGTATTCCTACGGTGACGTAGCAGTAACAAAAGTCATCATCATCATCATCATTTTAGCCGGAAGACGTCCACTGTTGGACATAGGCCTCCACCAATTTGCGGGGGAGTGCCATAATCGCCACGCTTGGCAGGCGGGTTGGCGATCGCGGTATGATGGTAAAATGCATAGAGAACGCTGCTGCTCATTCTCTAGTAAGTCCCTTAGTCGCCTCCTACGACTCCCATGGGAAGAAATGGCATGGTGCTATTTATTACATCTGGCACTACACGGAATAAAAAAAGTACCATAGGATAATGCACACAGATATTAAATCAATACACACTAACTATACACGATATTTATAACAAACAAAAGCCATACATAACATATAGGTAATATTACATACATATTATATAACATAGGTATAATAGGTAATATTATTACCGCCTGATCTTCAACAAGTCAGCCAGAAGTCAGGCCGCAAATGACCTTAACCTGATACCAATAATAGCTGGTTGCCAGTTGCCATACGAACGCGAACCCACTGGTACAAGTTTGCATGTAAAACTACAGCAAGGCATCGATCTTCTACATAATCTCCCACTCCTAAGGCTTCTTCGCCCTACAAGGTAGAAATTAAATTAAGCGGCATAAACCTAGCAGTATTTTTTTTGTAATAACAAAGATTTTTATGCGGTATAGAAGAAAATCTTGACCTGGAAAGCACAGTCAGTTCAATTGACAAAATAGACTTAATTTGGTGGTACAAATTTATTTATTTTTCGTCATCATCATCTTCATAAATATTGTACATAGCCAGCAACGTACACACGTAGTACAGCGACTGCTTATCTGATCTGCAAAACTCAGTTATAGGTAACACGATAACTCTAGGCAAGTCTGGTTGTCAGACTTTCAGACCTTTGACTACCTGCGACGACTGTCAATGACCAACGAATGGAACCAACTGCTAAACTTGGGACCTTGGCATGTTATGGGTGGACCTCGTAGCTTAAGCTTGAAAATCGACCCGTGCGGATGTTAATTTGGTATCCGTACCATAACTAATGTTCTCAATGTATCAAAAAACAGTTGTCCCATACCTGGCCAAGCGTCACTCTCAAATATGTAGGCTTTATTAGCTCGAGGTTCACACCCCAGTGAAGTCCCTGTGGCAAACTTTTAAACATACCTGATTTTACACCTGAAACTCTCTAAAGCAATTGATTAAACGGAAGTTAGTGAAGTTAACAAGAACCTCCGGTGATTAACGCCAAGTTAAAATCCAGTTTGATGTGGCGAATTGACGGTTTGATAACTTGGGCGAGTAAAAGGGTCGAATTACTGTTCTAATGTTTGCCAAGGATTTAGTGCTCGCGCTTCTGTTGTGACCGAAGTCCTGGGTTTGCTTCCCAAATCGGATAATTAATGATGGAGTTTTTCCATCAGGAATTTTTCAGTAGCAACCCGGAGTTTGGTCTTGTGCCCATTGATGGCTCATTCCGTGGGACTTAAACAGAACTGGCGACTTGTGGGTGCACCTATAGCCACACCGCTACCTAACCCTTCGGGGATTACCGGCGCCATGTTATGTTATATATTCTCTGTTATCGAGTCGGCACGATCTATGCAAGCTATATAATTACTGTGGGATCGACGGAAGGATGGTTATAAATAAAATACTTAATAGGGTTGAAACTTGTGGGACTCCACGTATATTTAAAAAAATAAGCAATTATATCAACGCGCGTAATACAAGAAATATATTATTTACTTCTGGAACAAACCCTATCCTATTCTATTTTAACAATAGAAACTAGAACCATCTTCTTGACAGTTCAAACGTGACAAAACCATTTCATTACCTGCCTGTATTAACATAAAGGTTGCATTCGATAAGCAACAAACCTTTACAGTACTACGAGTATATTAGTCATAATTACGAGGCCATACAGCGCTTATTAGGTTAGCCAGTTAGCGGGTTTACTTTGTGTAAATAATTTAATCACCGCTGCTCTCAAAATGGTGAACGAAAACATTGTGAGGAAACCGGCATGTCTTAGAACCAAAAATTCGAAGACATGTGACATCTTCTAACCTGCACTGGGCCCGCGTGGTGGATTACGACTCACTCCCTCTCATAGGGAGGAGGACTGTGTCCCAGCAGTGGCATCGCTATAAGCTGATTATGTGGCAATCTATACTCCATTTGAAATAAGATTAGACATTTAACTAAAACTTTTTTACAGTCCGATCAACCGATTTTGATTTCTATTGCGTTGGTGGCATGACAAATGGTAGCTGCAGTAAGCAGTTGGTATTGTAACAGCTTTTTGCTTTTAATGTCATCTTATGCCTACGGTATAAAAGTCTGAATCGGTTGAACGGACTGCAAAAAAGGTTAGTTTAAATGTCTAATCTTATATAAAATGGAGTATAGTTGATTCCCCAAATTAGCCGGATGAACAATCATGCCTTGATCACAAGTTTTAGGGCAAGATAAGCTGTCAACCAAGCGCACTGTATCATTTATGTATAAGCAGGGGTTTCTTAGCTGAGATTTTATACAATTTATTTATGACAAGCCGTGTCCCCAATGAGGTTTTCTATCAACGATCGTTTACCCTCTATTTAATCCCATTAGGGGATGAATTTTCAAAAAGCCCAAACAGGCTGTGCGTTATCTGTAACAGAATTCAATTTTTTTTTTTGAGTTTGCTTTGCATTGAAATAATATTTTTAGGACAAGTATTGAGCAACAGTTGTTGTTTTTTTTTTGTTTTTAAAAAACGATGCCCCACACTAGGAATTTCTCCTGTATTGTGGGTGCGTTTACAAACATTTAAACTCACATACACAAACAGCCAGACCCGGAACAACTACTTGTAGGTCATACAAATATTTGTTCCGTGCGGGAATCGAACCCGCGACACGCAGCGCAGCAGTCAATCGCTTAACCACTGCGCCAACTGTGCTGTCAAATTGTGAATGTGTTCACAGTGAATTGTGTTAGGATGGCCCGCACTGCCAGTGTTTTATAATGTCAATTAATTAATCGATCTTAATCAGGTTTACAGCTGGGTACTCACTTTCTTCTCCTAAAATTGTTTGTCTGAAAATCATTATCCAAAACACGTTTATAAAAACTTCAGTAAAATAATGTTAAAAAAAGGTTGTGACAGACTGACGGACAGACGGACAACGAAGTCATCCTATAAGGGTTCCGTTTTTTTTCCTTTTAAGGTACGGAACACTAAAGAAAACAAACATACGCGTTGACTTGAAAACTTACACCTGTTTTAGACGGTTAAAAAGTTAATTTAAAAAACAATAAACCCGACTGAAAAACACATAACTGAAGAGGGGAAAACAAGCTTTATTATTATATAGTGAAGTTTGTTTTTTTGTAAGATATCCCAGGCCCACAAACCAATAACCGGAAATGCGGTGTAACTTTTGTTTGTCCCCCGCCTGCATATATTTGGAATTGGCTCATTACCAGCTTTTATATGACACCAATATTTTCTTTATTTTTTTCTTTATTAATAAGAACTAAAGTTCTTAGTAATTTATTACAATCTCGCCTACTAATCTAATAACTCTAACTTAATATTTATTAATATTACGTTAATACTAAGAATAGTGTAATTTTGCCCTTTTACGCAATTCCGTAGCACTTTCTTAAAGTCTGATAATTAATAAAACACTTTGTTCATGTGTTACATGTATAGCACATCACTGTTACTATAACTACACTATTTGTACACTACACTAATTCAAATGGTTCTCTTTAGCCTCCGCACTATATCCGTGTTGTCTAGCAGCTGAGTTGCTTCGATGTTCACATGTCGGTGAAGTCTGTGTCGTGGGTTTCAGCAAATTTTTGGATGAACCAGTGGTGACGAGTTCTATTTTAAAGTCACGGTGAAGGTCGTCATTTATAACGTACCACGCATTTACAGCATCCCTAAGTACTTTATTTTGGAATTATTGAATTATTTTAACGTTGCTTTATTTGGTACAGCCCCATAGTTGGATGCCCAAATTGGCATAAGAGTATGCTTGTACCTTTATTATAATTTTGATAGATAATGACACCAATATTGATATAATTTATTTTCTTTAATCTCCTTTTTTTGTAATAGCCTTTAAGTCACTCACATAATTAAGACAAATCTAACTACAAGAACTATAATAAAATACATCAAGCCGTTTAGGCTACATAACGTGCCAACGAAATAAACATACATACATAATCTCGAAAAAGATTACCCACCATCTGGGGCAGGTGAGTAGACCCATGAGAGGCAAGTCTTTATAAGGCCACGTTCGTACGTTAAAATATTGCAGCGGGGTTTAATCGCGTACTTGATTTTAACACACGGTCTTCAACCGAGCATTGAGTATCTAACAGAGTATTACCAGAACCCGTACTGTTCGATTTTAAACTATCGGCGCTACGGCAATGCGCCGAAGATTCAGTACGCAAAAAAGATCCGCGATATTTTTACGTCGGTGCCAACGTGAAGTAACGTCGGGAGTACCTTGGCCTGTCAACTCGGCTAACAACCTTACTGACATGTTAAAAGGCTAATTTACTTACCATGAGTATAAGTATTATATAAGTATTTACTTACGATAGGTCGTGCCCGCCGGAGAGCTAAAGAATACTTAACAGATAGTGTAACATCGTACTGTCCTTCTTACGATCAAGTTTTGACATCAGGGAATTGTAACGTGGGCTCAAATAAAATATTCGACATGAATCCCAGTGGTACAAAATATATGAAAATATACCTCTATTTCTCGGAAATTCATCGACCTTTAGTTTGAATAAAATTGATAGTTTTACTGTGTGCTTAGTAAGTATTTTTAGATGTGTGACAGAATAAAAAAGTTTGAATACCTTTTACCTCAACTTGGAATACGCCGGTTTGCTAGTTTTATTTATTCACTGTTTCATTCAAAAAATGTTTGATAATTAGCTTTTTTTCCGATGGCATCGCCCGCCTACAGTATCCTATGAGTTAATCGAGGTTATAAACTATCTGTGCTTCACGTATTAATATATAGATATGATTCGCGACTGTATGAAATATAGCTTTACAGGGTTTTAATAATTAAAATTATAAATACAACCCTCCAAGTTCATAAAAAAATAGAATTTTGCGATCGATCCTGGATTTTCCACACCTTAAAACGCGCCATCGGTAGCTTAGAACGCGCGTGAAAAAACACGGCGCATATCCGTGCCTTAGGTGATATCAAATGTGAAACGTTTAAAACGCTGTTGAAGTAAGAAACTCATGACTGGCGTTTGCTCAGTATCTGATTAAATAAAGAAAAGGTGAGAGTCCTTCATGTACTTTCATGACTAAGCCTAAATCTAGACCCATATCTAGAGGTGATGAGGTAAGAAGTGCCGAAAACCTAGTGTTGGCAGAAGGAAGTAAGTCATATCATATTGTCAATATTACGTGTGAACTTTTTGACTGTCAGCAAGTGTAATAAAATCCCACGTCTTTACATAATATTCAAATTAATGTCACTTCTCGTATCTGTCTGCGTAACTGCGTTGTTTCTTCGACACTACGCAACGGATTTTGATGCGTTTTTCACCATCATTTAGAGAATTTATTGCGGATGGTTTATGTGTGTGCACAATCAGCCTATAATTTTCCCACTTCTGGGTCTCAAGCCTCTCTATGCGAGAGAGAATGGGCCGCAATCCAGCACGCGGGCCTAGTGTGGCTTGGTAAGATGTCACATGACTTTGAAGTTTTAGCTCTAAGACATGCCGGCTTCATCAAGATGTTTTCCTTCGCCGTTTTGAGAACAGTGATAGTGAAATAATTTACACAAACTATAGCGCCTTTCTGGGTCGAACCTACGATCTACAACTTGTAGGTCGGCGCCATTACCACTAAACCATCTCACTGGTCTCGGTTTATTTATTTTAACTTATTTAACCATTTACGCACACACATATAAACAGACAAGAATAAAAGAACAGAAAAATACGTACAAAGGTAATGCTTTTTCCTAAACTAAAATAAAAAATAAATAATAATAAATAAATATTTAACTTAGATTTAATAAAAAAATCTTCACGTTTTGTCGAGTCATAAAAACCGTGCGACGCAGGGGCGCGGCGCACAGTGGGCTGAAAATTAAGCTCCATAGTACCTACCTAATTTTGAAAAAACAAACATACCAGCGTAAACATACTAACTAGCAATATTTTCTGTGGTAAAAGTATTTACTACTTTTTACTTTTATTTAATAACTAACTTGCGATAAAAAAAATTGTCTGGAGCTGAACACTTTTTTTTTTTAATTTTAATCCTTATTCTTAAGTTTTCTTAAAATATTACTTTCCGTATTATAAACATGCGTCATAAAAGCTTTATCAAATAAGGTTTCACCATTGAAAATATTGTTAATCAGTAAAGGAATACGCTGGTATGTTTGTTTCTACAAAATTAGGTAAGTACTTGATTTTTGAGCGACGCTAAGTCTGTGGAGCTTAATTTTCAGCCCACCATGCGGCGGGCCGCTAGTATTTATATAATATTACAGATGATTTTCATCAGTTGGTACTCTAACCGTATTGGTTCGGAATTCCCAAGTTGGAAAAAAATGTGATTGGTTTCTTGCCATTCCAAAATAGTTCCATTTCCAAGCAGGTTGTTAAAACGAATGGTATATTGCTCACTAAATACTTTCACTATACGTTAAAGTTTGTTTTGTACTAGTTAGCATAGATATTGGTAGTAACGAAGTTTAGTTTAAGTTTACTCAATAGTATTTCAACATCCTGAAATACTTATTGAGGTTTTTGTAAAGTTTTAGTTTATATTTGGTTTATTCCGCGACTTCGTCTGCTATCTAAGATGAAAAGTAGCCTATGTCCGAACCTAGGTCATGTTCTACTCATGTGTCAAATTTAATCAGAATGCGATCTGCCGTTTTAGCATGAAAGTGTAACAGACAAACAAACTCACTTACTACAAAATCCAAGACATGTGACATCTACCAACTCGCACTGTGTCCGTGGTGGACTACGGCCCACTCTCTCTGATAGAGAGGAGGCCTGTTTGTTTCCAGCAGTGGGAACATTATAGGCCCATTATACGACAACTAGCACGATCTCATTTTGTTAGTGGAAGACATTTCAGCAGTCTGATGATAATCCCCGTCAGTTTCATGTGTATTTTAGTTAGAGAAATACTTCTTGAAAACTAAGTAGAATTTGGGAATACGGGGGTAAGCTTCATAACTTCTGAGATTACCCAGATTATCCTATTAAGGATAGGTATGAAAAGATGGTCAACCACGGCAAGCGTAGCTTAACCATATCGATCGACCCATGCGGCTGTTATAAATTAGCCACAAGCCCTCACAAAAAAGGAATTTACTAGTCATCTAATAAAAAAGACTCAATTGCAATCAATATGTCTCAATAAGCCTCATTAATATGTCTACAGCACAATAACAATGGATACTTATTTGTTATGTTGACATAAAAATCGCAATATGGATGTGCGCCAAATGCCATCATGTTTTTTCATGGGAAAGCTGTATTACCAGTGCGGATTATTACGCAAACGAGGGGAATATTTTCCTTCACTTGTAGATACAGCGATGTAATGGTGGGAAGATCGTAATCAACACGTCTGTAATCCCCGAAGGGAAACATAAAAAAAATACATGCGAATTGAGAGCCCCTCCTTTTTTGAAGTCAGTTAAAAAGTGCAGAGTCAGAATGTCGGTCGTCTACCTGTGTCAGTAACCTTTTCGCACCTTAACGGCTGAACAGATATGGATAAAGTTTGCCACACATCCAAATTCGTAACATATTATTTCCCATAAACCTAAATACTACTTATGAAACGTTAGAAGCTTGGTTCCAATTGGTTGAAGGCTCTAAGCATGAGTGTGTCTATAGTACACCCAGAATTCACCAGTTATGTTTCTTAATCTACTATTACAAAAAGTGGAAGGGAAAAAAAAGAACATCAATTTTGGTATCATATAAAAGCTATCAAAATCAGCCTATTACGTTTTCACAGCTGGGACACAGCTCTCCTCTATGTGAGATGGAGTGGGCTGTTATCCAGGTGAGCCCGGTGCGGTTTACCGCCGTGTCCTCGTGGAGGCGACAGACGGCGGCGATCTCTCGCATCCGGCCCTGGTTCAGGCCATGGCCGTACCATGGCCTGAACCAGAAACCTGGCCGGAGCGAGAGTACATGGGTAGCCGTCAGCTCCTTCTGCGAAGCAGTAATGCTCGCAAAGAGGGAGGCGGCGCACGTGAGGGAGAGGCAGTATATGTGCCCTCACGGCCTTAGTCGCCGTGAGAGACGCCCTGGGCCTCGGAAATCCCAGGCTGATTCCCGGCCACCGCAGGACGGTGACTAATGGGTAGCTCGCTGTCCGGTAAGGACCAAGCCCGGGTCGACGGCGCGTAGTGTTCCACGCGCGCCTCAAAGAGATGTCAGCACTACCAACATGTGGGTCCGCAAGGGCCGATGCCTGCCAGGGGTGCGGGTTGTTCGAAAGAGATACTATGGCCCCTGGCACACAGGCAACTGAGGGAACACGGGTGGATTTTAGTCAGTAAAAGTCTGACGAGCCCTCCTGCTCCACCCAGAGCGGGAGAAGTTATTTGATGATTTCCCACCCATATAAAAAAAAACCGTGAAGTTTCTTGCCGGCTCTTCTGTATTGGATACCAATTGGAATCGTGGAACTAGCTTCTGACGTTTCATAAGTGCCCATGCAGGTTTACGTAAAACAAAATATTTAGTTTTAGTTTTGATCGATTTCAAATCAGGAATTACAAAATATGATGACCAATATGATTCATAATGTTTGGCAAATATATTTTTTCTCATATTTTCGTCGGTGTTTTATTTAAGTGTCAGAAAATAAAACCTTATATTATTATAATAGCGTCGTCAAAAATGTATACTTTAATCTATTCTAATGAGATACTATGTTCGTGGAAAAATTCTACTTCGTTTTATATTATTATAATAACAGACAAATGAAAAACAACGATCGGATCTCATTCATTATAAAAATATTGTAAGTACTAACCTTTAAACAAGAATGATAACTGAAGTATGAACGAACAGGACTTTGTGTAATTTGTACAAAAGAATAAGAGCACTGCTCTTCTTTGTAATTTTAAATAAAACCCTGCAGAGCCTGTGAGGGTTTTAATAAAAAAATATATGTTAATCACTTTTTTTCCACACTTTAAGCTAGCTTTTTATAATAACCCTTCAAGAATTTTTCAAATTCGATTATTAGTTCCCCTTTACATACAGAGTTACAAGCAAATTTTAATTGCATTAGTACAGATGGCAATTGAATGTACGTAACATTTATATAAAATAAACAGCAATCTGTTTACAAATAAATATTCATATTTCATGAAAAAGTAATTCCATGGGATGAAATGAAATTACAGGGATGTAATGATGATTTTAATAAATATATTTGACATTTAATAATAATCTATTTCATCTAGTTTATACGTGATCATCGCCACTGCTCTCCTAACGGTGAAACGAAACATCGTGACGAAACCGGCGGCATGTCCTAGGACCAAACATTCAAAGGCATGTGATATCGGCTAACCCGCACTGGCCCGCTTGTTTGATTATGGCTCACTCGTCACAGAGAGATCTGTGTCCCAGCAGTGGGAAAATCATATATATTTTTTGTCTAATGGCGTCTCGCAGTTGTCGTAGAGAGGCCGTGACTGCTTAACCGGACTATCCTGTGGTTGCCTTAAGAAAACTCAAAGTCTCCAGCCAGGGGCATTAAACTACTTAAATTACTAAGCGACTGCACGCTGAGGGCACCTCCTGTGGGGTACGTGCCTCGGCTCAGGGCGTCACTGATAGGGGGACAGCAAATTGGGACAGGCTGGATCAAATCATCATTATTATTATAAATCAGGGTGTTTAAGGCGGTGATTTCTTGAAAACGCTCAAAAAGGTGGTTTTTTAAACAAGTTCATCTCTTTAACCGTAAATAATTTTGAAAACAAAAATTTATATGATATTTTCAAGCCTTTTTTGAATAAAGTGATGGAACTCAAAACATAATTAAACATGCAATGCATCAAAAATGCTGGCTGGCACTTCATCGAGCAGGGGTCGGGGGCATCGTTAACTCGGGTCTTCGCGGGGCGCGCGGACCTCGGCGACGAGGACGGACTGACGGTTGCCTGAGTTTGTGAATTGTACCTACTGGTGGTCCTACTGCTTTCTTCGAGGAGAGTAATGTGGTCATCTGGATCGGAGAGAAGGGAAAATCATATGCTAACGTATACGTGTTACGGTCGAGAACCATATTTTGTCCCATATACAGTCTGACACTGACCTACAAATTGAAAAACGTTTCCATAAAAGGAACATTTCACCACAATAATTCGCAGTGTGTGCAACGGTTAGTTGAGTCAATAGACAGAATACGTCCAACATTTCACTGCCATATTTGAGCTTAAACATTTAAACATTGTACATTCCCAATGTAAATCTAAACTGGTAATGAAAGTTACAGTGTTTAGCGGGTAATATTTACCAAGAGCGGTTTAATGCAGAACAGTCTTAATTTATACGACTTGTGGCTTTAAACTACGCTTGCCGCGGTCGGCTCGTGGATGGATGAACATCCATTACATATCAAGCCGCCTCAGTGTCTCGGAAAGCACGTTAAACCGTTTGTCCCGGCTGTCATTCGTAGATCTTAGATAGTCAGAATCCAAAAACTCTGACAATCAGTGCACAGTCCGGTGTTACCTAACTGAGTCGTGAAGGTCAGATAGGAAGTCACTCCATGTAAAAGACTGGTATTCAACAGAATCTGGTCAGACTGGGAGCCGATCCTAACATAGTGGGGAAAAAAGTTAGGCCAATTGGTTGAAAGCCATGAAAAGGAGTTGTTACCTATGTTTATAGGGCGCTAGTAAAATATAATTATTTTGTTACCGGAAAACAAAACAACCTCAAACATTGTAAACAGGGAAACTATTTAACATAGTTAAATACCTACCTACATTAAATTTAATAAAATTCTGTCATCCATAGAAACCTACAATATCAGCGAGTGGACTGCTTATGGACTGTATCTTCGAAATCCAGGCAGACGAAGTCGCGAGCGAACTGGTAGTATAATATAAAGTTTATTCTGCTAAGGGCTGATTTTTGAAAACTTTTATCTGAGGAATTAACATGTCGGTTTGACAGCGTTTATATCTAAAATATGCTAAACTGTCAGATTTATTCTTCAAATAAAAGTTATCTGACTGTTGAAAAATTTGCCCTAAGAATCTATAATATAGTTGAGAGATTTACACCACTGAATATCTGACGAACTGTCTCTCCATCTCTTTTCTGCAAAGTTTGCCCTTAAAAATCGCCTATTGTGTTACCCTATGTAAAATTACTACATTTTTAACTGTAATTTTATGATGTACTTTAAAAAAGTATAGTCTATTCAATTCTATTTGACTACAGATCAAAGTAAATAATATTGCTTTCACTAAGATCGTTAGGTTTAGCTTTAATAATAAGGTTGAATGCAAGCGCAGCGAACATAACAAGAATATTGGATGAAATTCTGTAACCACATTTAACGATATTACCTTCTCTTCCCCATGTTTGTGCCAAATATGAAAAGCCTCTAGAATAACCTATATTTTTTCCCCTAATTCAGAATAAGTTGACATTTTTAAACGCTCTATTAATAGATCGACGAACGCGTAGTATTTATAAATCGTTTTAAAATGTTACATTAAATTGTTCTTAAGTTCCTGTTATTTTCAATATAGAGCTATACATACATAAACTCACGCCTTCTTTCCATGGGGGTAAGCAGAAACTTCGTTTGCATCGTTTACGCTCATACATCTGCATCCTAATTACGCAACATACTATCAATCAGAATCTGAATCAGTTCATTGCTTCATATGTTCGAAAAATTTGTCTGCACAACAACGTAAATAACGCAATGAATGTTGTGGAACTGTCGAAATGAAAGCCATTTGTACTATTAGTGTGTAAGCCAATTATCCCGCAGGTTATACATGCACAGCGAGTATCACGCCCTTTATGCCTGAATGGAGTCTTTTATTTAGATTGTAATTTTTTATTTATTTATTATTTCTGCAAGAGTACCGATAGTTACTTTTTATGTGTTTCATAATGTTAATTACCTACCTAATATTTTATAGAATCAAATTCTTCTAACTTAACAGACAGCTGTGCTGCTGGGGAGTTTGTTGCGCCACTTCTTCTTCCCAGCTACAGCACTATGAAGTGGTGAAGGGCGGGCCTTTTGGGGGACTGTCTTTTGTAATTTTGATGTTCAAAAAGAGCTGACTCTCAGCCTAGTTTGAATAAATGACTTTTGATTTGATTTGATTTCGGGGCTGACCTTTCTGAAGAACATCACCGATGAAATCACTTAGTATATTGAGTCTTTCTACAGCGTCCACTCCCGGTGTTTCTACTCACATCTGCCTCGTAAATATCTTACCTAGACTTTTGTGAATGAGAGAGTTAAAACTAAATTGTAATATAAAACTAAATCGATAAACAACTATAGGTTATTTATTATACGTGAAGAAGATGCTTGGTACTTACCAAGCATCTTCTTCACAAAAATTTTGAAAAAACGGGGTACCTACTTAGGTACCCCTTTTTTCTAAAAAAATTACAATTCATAGTTAAAGTTTATATTGAGATAGAGTTCCGAAAGCTAATAGGTATTTTTATATAATTTAATCGCCTGTCACACACACCCTGTGTAGATATTGATATGTCTTACTCTTTACACAAAGTCAAGTTTGTCCTGCATAGGGCAACAAAACTGAAACAAGAATATAGTAGTTTCCTTTGTTTTTTTTTTCACTTACATAGATTTCGATTGTTTTTTTTTGTATTTTTTCCTTTTTATTGGTTGGCACAACGTTGAACAAAATTGATTGGATCAATCGAACTTAATAAGTGTTCATTTGCATTTGTATGTCGGATTTATGTAACAATAAACTGTATTCATGTAACAATCTATCTAAATAAATTAAATCTGTTTTGTGACTGCAATTCCTACTTCTTTATGTACAATCTTACAATTTATAGGACATACATATACACATACAGTAACGATACAGCCTTAATTGCTAAAAAGCTTTGTTGGGTGTCCTTAAATAAATAAATAATAATGCATTACAAATACATTAAGTTTTAAATGAATTTTGGTCGAATTTCGGCCACTGAGCGACCAACCTGTGTTTTAAACTCAACATTTTAATAAGAATTTTTAATCATAGTTCAATGTTAAAAATAGAAACAATTAATAATACAGTTCATTTTATAATTAACTTAAATACACTGCCTCATTGGGTTTGATTTCCAGGTCCGGCAAAGTGTTATTGGGTTTTACATTACCAGCCTGGAGTCTGGATTTATAACCGGTTAATGGCAATCGGCTCACCCATGTGAGTTAAACATAACTGGCAGAATATGGGAGCACTATAACATAGCCTAAGCCTTCGGGGATTTCAGGCGTGATGTTAAGCTAATAAGGTAATTGTAAACTGACAAGATTACAATTACCTTAAATACGGATTTTCTTGTAAATATATTAATATTATGCTGTACTATGGAAGTGCGGAGTCTCCTAACAGGCATTGTTTGCTTAAAAGGAGGCTCCAAACACCAAACCCTTTATTGTAAACTGAAACTGTATAAATAAAAAAAACTCAAGTTGCAAATGTTGTTCTGAAGCAGGCCCGGGTGGAATGGTGCCGTGATATGATAAACAAATTTGAAGCAGGCTCGTCTCGGCGTATTTACGACATCATTACAGATGATGAGTCTTGGATTTATCAATATGATCCAGTAACGAAGCGCCAGTCGACGGGTTAGGTGTTTCAAAACGAATCAACGCCTACCAAAGTGAAGCGATATAGAAGCGGGGGGAAAATTCTGATCGCGAGCTTTTTCAATTTGACTGGCTACTTGGTGTCAATTCGTTTACGGAATCAAAGAAGCATCATCGCTGGTATACTACCAAATGCTTGCCTGAAGTTTTCTCTGTTGTGAGCAACAAGCGACCAAACACAGGGCTCCGCGGGCTACTGCTCCACCACGACAACGCGCTTTCGCACACCGCGCTCAAAACGAGGGACTTTCTGGACAGCACGCCGTCAAACTTCTGGGTCACCCTCCTTACAGCCCTGACCTAGCACCGTGTGACTCCTTTTTATTCCCGAAAATAAAAATAAAAAATCAGTTCAAAGAGACACAATTTCCGTCGCCGGAAGATGCGCTGTCAGCGTTCGAGCAGGCTGTAAACGAGGTGTCTGCGGCGGACTGGAAATAGTGTTTTGAAAACTGGTTCAGGCGCATGAAACTTTGTATAGAGGCTATTGGAGAGTACTTTGAAAACATTTAATGAAAATAATTATATTTACCTATAGATATATTTTTTTCGCAAAACTTTCTGAGGGTCCCAAGTATTTGAACTCCGAACAAAGATAGATGGCATTTATTTTGGATTTAAATTGGGTAAATAACGATAAATCAAAAAAGAGATTACTTAGAAAAGAACCGGAATCACCGACTTAGCTTGCTGAAGTGGCAGTGGGCTGACCATGTTTGTCAAAGAACCGATGGCCGGTGAAGCCGACAAGTCCTGGAGTAGATACCACGTATGGGCAAGCGTTGTGTGGGCCCACCAGCTAGATAAACGACCTTAAACAGGTGGCTGGGACTGACTGGATACGGAATGCGGTGGACAGGGCACAGCGTGGGAGACGCTTTTCTCCAACAGTGGACTGCGATAGGCTGTGTTGAGGTACCTTCTCTAGATATAAACATATTGTGAAACGGAAAAAGTGTTGTTCATAATAACTTGGCAATATTTAGATTTAAAACGTATAATTTTGTGTGACTACAAAATACAAAGAGAAAAAATGCGTTATACTTATTGATTTTTCCTTTTTTTCAAATACCGTACAAAGATATAAGAATTTTCAATAAACCTGCAGATACTACAAACAGTTGTAACACCGATTACGTTTATCTCAGCTAACAGAGTAACTCCTTATTCATTTCATTCATTCCCATTTTGTTTATAAATAGGGCCATTATTTTGTAATGTTATCTTAAAATAAACTCATGAATGAACATTCCCGTCATCAATTTTTTGGCCTGTTTTTTATTTAGGGTTAACGTACTCCACGTAACCCTGAATAAAAAACCGGCCAAGTGCGGGTCGGACTTGCTCACGAAGGATTCCGTACCGTCGTCGTCGTACAATATTTATCACCAAATATTTCTTATTTCTTTAACACGTATTTTGCATGGGAGTTCATTTATAACATTATTTAATTTTAATAATTGTTGTTATAGCGGCAATAGAAATAAATAAACTGTGAATATTTCAACAGTCTACCTATTACAGTTTATGAGATACAGCCCTCTGACCGACAGATGGACAGCGGAGGTTTAGTAATGGATTCTGTTTGCACCTTTTGAGTACGGAAACCTAAAATATATTTAAAATACTGAAAACCAAACCATTCAAATAGGAAAACTTTACAAAAACAGGAAAAACGTATTTTAGTTAGAAGTAATTTTTATTTTTTATCAAATAAAACAACTATTGATGCAAATTAAAATGTTCTTTACTTAAAGTCATACAGGTTGTGTAATATTTATTATTACCTATATTTTATTAATAAGTAACTTGCTTTTCCTTTTGACCTGTTGTGGGACACAAACGGCTAATACTTAATAATATATTATTTTACAAAAAGTCTGCCTAGCCTTCTCCCAACGACTGATAGACAGACAGAATAGATAGACAGACAACAGATAGGCAGTCGCTGCCTCTGGCATTGGCAGCGACTGCCTATCTGACCTCCACAACCCAGTTACTGGAGAACATGATACCCCTTGGTAAGACTGGTTACTTTAGACTTTCGGACTTCTGACTGAAAAATCTAACAACATTGCCCGACCTGGGAATAGAACCAAGAACCTCGAGCTCAGCAGGCTTAGTACGAGAACCATAGAGAAGCGTTTTGTCGACGGAAGAGTAAACAAAAATTGCGTTTCCGTGTGTCTACACGGAAACGTCATTTTTCACACAGGATCACAGTTTTATACCGAGAAATGTAGACAAGCGATTTCTATTCTACACTAGAGTAGACATAGAAAGCGTCCATGCAGGAGTAGTGCTTGCGACTACTAAACCGACGACACATTTTTTTTTTAAATAAATTCTTGACTTCTTGATTCAGTGTATTTATTGTTTAAGGGCCGTCGTCCCGCGCAGAGCCTGAATTCACTATGACCACCTAACGATTCCTTACTCGTAACCACGTCAATCACACACGAAATCTACTTATATCTTAATAATAATGTCGACAAATTGTCTTGGAACATACAGAATATGACATTTCGATTCCTTACCGTTATTACATTGGTTTCTATAAAACACGATATTGACGTAGTGTAAACGTAGTAAGATTCCGTGGGGAATCATTATAACCATACAGAATTGGGGCCTTATGACGATGAACAGAGGGGAAATATTCTTAAAGCCGCGCGGGTAATCGTTGTTAGGGGAACTCCACGGTCGATGTTTTGACAACCTGTTACTAGATATGTAGGTACTTATATATAGGGAACTACGCAAGAGTTTTAGTCCACTTTTATTTATGGCGTGGAAGTCGGAAATAATCCACCGGGAACGTAATATTGTGATCATCCAGGTTATAATATATTTGTGGGTAAAATTTATTTAATTAATTTTGAATTATGGGTAACGCCATCTAGCGCACTACAACTAAACTAACTGACAGCACTAAAATTATTATTAGCCTAACTTTTGTTTGGGTGTGATTATTCTAAACACATATTCTATTCGTAAACTTTATTTTAAGTATGTGCGCTTTATTTTAAGTATGAGCGCGAGGGTTTAAACTCATTTAGCCGTTTTAGCGTAATTGAGCAACAAACATCCAAACTTTCACATTTATAATGTTATAGTAGAACTGGCTTCTGCATGCGTCTCTCCATTTGCGTGAAATTTCTTATTTTAACATAAAATATATCCTAAGACATGGCAATACTGTAGCTCCCATTAGTGACAGAATTTTCGGAATTCGAAAAATATACTTAAATATTTTATTTCACATAAACCTATATGGGCATTTATGAAATGTCAGAAGCTAGGTGCACGATTCTATTGGGTCGGTTCCTACAAATAATGCATGAAGAAGCCTCCTCGTGAAGCGCTATTTGTTCCACCAGTAATTCGAATGAACCGAGCGCTCGGCGCATCCTAGATAGTGACACCCAATACCTTGATGACTGGCCAATTCTTCCGTTGCGGTGGTACGGCTAACACCCGCCTGGTTTGCGGCCATCCTCCCACCGAAGTCCAGCAGCTTGCTGTGTTTCGTCGGTGCGTGGGAGTACCAGTGCCTTGAACATGAGTGAACAGGTATTTTCTGGGCACGCTCGATCCATCATAGACCTCATCAATCGCTTTCTATCAGGCGTGATCAAGGTGAGGTCAAGAGCGGGCCCATTTAGTAATTAAAAAAATAAGAGTCGGCAACAAACCACGAGGTTACTTTTTTATATTTATCTTTTACAATGTTTTAAAATTATAGTATGGGAAGAAAGTCTTGACCACTTAATAAAATAGAAAATGGTCTACAAGTCTACAAGACCTACAAAGTTCTCACATTCACAAAATATAAAAGAATTGAAAAGTATAAAAGATAATCGTGTTTCGGTAGTTCCGAAGATTACCCCTACATCATGAATTTTACCACTTTGTAATATCATATCTTAATAGAAATAAAGCGTAGGCTAATGAGAACAAAACCATTTGAATTAGTGTAGTGTATTAATAGAAAATAATAATAACAGTTATGTGTTATACATGTAGATAATACATAAACAAAGCAAATATGACACTATTCTTAGTTCTATACAGGATAAAATTTTAACCAGTGCGCAAACTGTAACGAGGAATTCAGCATTTGATTCTAGACAGTGTTTAGAATCATATGCTGAATTCCTCGTTGATCGATAAAAAAAATTAACCCGAGGGTGTCTAGTAGACAATCCGGACAAAAAAATCGTCAGTAATTTTCTTTTTAAATCGGCTCTTTCATATCTACGCGGTCAAACTGTATGGAACAGTTAATTTTTTGTTTGTAACAGACGAAAAAATTGTACTACTAGTCTAGAATCATTATGCTGAATTCATGGTTACAGTGTGTGCACTAGTTAAAATTTTATCCTGTACTAGCTTTTGCCCGCGACTTCATACGCGTGGACTTTAGAATCAAGTAGATAATCATTTTTTTAAATCATATATAGCCTATTTTTTAAGTTAGACCTCTCGGAATACATAATTGAAAACTGCATTCAATTCCATGCAGTGGTTTTTGCATGATGCGGTAACAAACATACAGACAGACAAAAATTCTAAAAACCGTTGTTTTGGCTTCTGTTGCTCTAATAAAGACCCCCCATACTATTTTTTCTTCAATATCTTTAATGTACAGACATCGGCCTGTTACAATTTTATTATATGTATAGATAACGTAATATATCACGTAAAATATTAGGTTACAGTTAAATTGCTTGTTAGTCTATTACGCTAGATTATAATAGGTAAGTTACTTGGAACTTTAGTTCTTATTTTTTAATGACAGAAAAACAAAAACATTTTAAAAATGTTGTAGTTCCTTGCAAAGTGTAGAGGACACACAACGAGCAGTAATTTAGACAAAAGAAGAGACAAAGGACTGTCCCGTGTCCCTCTGAGTTACACCCTTGTTCAGCTTTTACAAAGCCAAGGTCAAAGAAGTAGGTTGAATCCTTATTTTGGATGGCTGGCCCTTAGTTTGTTCCCGGTACAGTAAATCATATAATAGCTTATACTAATAACCTGAAGAGTTTTTGTGTTTGAACGCGCTAATCTCAGGTACTATACCGGTCGGATTTTTTTTTTCAAAACTGTTTTGCATTTAATAGCCTAAATAAAAAAAATCGGACCTCCCATACAAAATCGATCAGCTGACTATTGATTTTGCATGGGAGGTCCGATTTTTTTTTTCATATTTCGACCCATGTTCCTTGGAGAAATTTGTTAAATTTCACGGAAACTAATCACCCTGAAAAATTTAAACGGTGACTAAAAATTCACCTTGTATATTAACATCACGCTGAGATCCTTAGAAGCTGAGCAAAAAGAAAGCAGACAGAAAGAACGCCAAGCCAAAACGGAGTAGGTAATTGCGGGGACAGGCGATGAGATGCGACGAGGCGGGTCGAGGAAGCAAGTAATTTCCCGCGAACGAAGTCAGGGCCAGAAGCTAGTATATTGTATTGAAACATTTGAGCTGAATATTAAAAAACAACAAAGTATCACGCCTGAAATTCCGGAAGAGTTTCCAGATACACCCACCTTTTGCCAGTAATCGGGCAAAAATCGAAGTCAGGATTTGTGGCAAAAACCTGATGGAAAAAAACTTTTTCCAAAACAATGACTTCCTTCCGGGAAAAACATTACAAAGTGAAAAATAACTTTAATTTCGGAAGTCGGTGTCTTTGGATACTATTAGGTATTTAATTTTTTTGTTACCACCTTCCGAAATTAAAGTTATTTTTCACTTTGTAATATGTTTTTCCGGATTTCGGTGGTGTTTTTTTTTTTGGAAAAGTTTCTATTTTTGACTTTTATTTATAGTATCTATCCTACACCAATTAGAAATTTCATAATCCCCCAAGGATTAAAGGTCAACAGAATGCATATTTATGCCAAAGCAGCAATCACAGTTGATTTGCTGTAGTTTTTTGAAGAGTTCCGTTGTCTGTCTCCGAAACGCATCATCAGAACTATATGAAATTTAAATGGGACCATTTTGAAATAAACCCCTTTCGAACAAAAAAAGAATTTTGCAAATCCGTCTACATATATGATGGAGTTGTGCCCCGATCATACATTTAAAAATATACATAGATATATAAACATGTCGAATTGATAACCTCCTTCTTTTTGGAATCAGTTAAAAATCAAAAACACTTTTCCCGGCTTGAAAATAAAACCTAGGACCTCATGGTTAGCCGTAACGCTTTCGACCGCTAAGCCAACTAGCTAAAATAAACATTCCGTCACAAGTTCCGTTTGATACCAGTTTTGGTACCACACCTTGCGGTACCGAAATTCATTTGGGATCGTGTAGGGAGTTTAAAAATTCATAGACAGCGACACGTCGGTCGCTTCCCTAACTGCAAGTTACACTACAGTATACTGGAATTTAAAACTCGCACGTGATAGTTTTCAGGATGTTTCTAAATTTTATGTCCTTATTCCTTAAGGAAAAAGTTGTGATTTTACCGTAGCTTGTATTTTTGGGTTTTTCTGTCGTGTATTTTTTGTTTTGAGGGGATTTTTTGTTTGTGCAGAATAAATTACATTTCTTCGTTATGTATCCTACGATCATATTATAAATGTTTTGATATTTGTTACTCAATTGCACAAAAACTTGGCACACAAATAGTTAAAACCTGAATTAACACAGGATACTTTTCATCCCAGAAGTAAATTCCCGCGAGATAATTTCCAATCTCTGCAGGCAAAAAATAGTTCAATATAAAATTCTTTCTGTGGTAGGTATATTGTATGTTTGCGTCCAAGCACGATATACCTACGCTACTCAATCAGGGTCACTGTGCGATTATTTTCTCAATCTCGATCAGATCGGTTACGCGAACTGAATGTTGATACAGACGTATCGAAAATGTCGAAGAAAAACTCGTTTTAAAACGTAAAGTGGATAACACTCTAAAACTTGAAATATCCGCTGAAGGGCGCTTCAGGCCCCAGCTTTGCCTGAAGTCGGTATACTATCATCCCACACTGCTATTAGGGTATAGCTACACACAGTGATCCGTCTTTTTCACGGTTCGAACTCGGTATTAACTTCCCTAAAGTATTTTTCCACAGAACATAAGCGGATTTAATAACAAAAGCGAGAAAATATGTAGGTAAACAAAACGCGACTAGGTTGCTTTGTTATGTAAATAATGTAGGTACATAAGATAAATGATTTTATTTCTTTAAGTAGGTTTGTACAAACACTTTTACACGTCAATCATATTTTTTAAACTAGATGAGGTCAGCGTTTCCAATCTGTCTACTTTGAAAAGAAAGGCCGAAACAAACTCAGTGGTCACAGTATCTTTTATCTTAGTCAGATCATGTGAAGGCTATGTTAGATTGGTGTCTGAAATGGTCTTTTGAGGACATATTTTTCTTCCATACTAATATAAATATTAAAGTCGCTTTTCATGTCTGTTCTTCATGTCTTTTCATGTCTGTTCTGTTTTGACCGCGTTTTTCTTCTAAACATAAGTCAGGCCGTCGAGAGAACGTGTTCCCTTACACTTGTCAGTGCGACAATTATAAAAACTAATAAAGATCAAATTAGCAAAACACGTATTCGTTTGTGTACAAATGACAGGTGTAAAGAACGCACCATTGCTTACCAATGGTAGCATTTTTTTATTTCCAAACTGGGCAAATAAATAATTTTGTAAGCTAATTTTATCTGTGATAACCACTTCCAAATAGCCGGTCTACTATGCGAAGGTATTATTATGTCTTTACTTCATTATAGATAAAGATACCAGAGCCTTAATTTTAACCTACAACTGTCGGTAAATTATAGGAACTATAGGTCAATAAAGATATCTTGATATTTTGTCAAGTCCTCAATACCGTACGAAGCAGGGGCGGGTCACTAGTGCTTAACAAAATGTCTTGCTACGGTTATCGGTAATGCCAAGGCCGAATTTACTATTAAATCCCTCAAACAGCTTAGAAGAAAAAGCTCGTAGGTGTTCTCTGTTAAAAAAGACATTCGATTCGAGAGTCGGCTGACGGAAAATAGAAATAGTATCCGATATTTATTTTGCTGTGAATAATCTTCCTTTATGATAAATCTATTGACTGCACGATAAACATATTTTAGAACGCCATCGTATCGCATTTTATGGAGATTTTATGACTCGATGTGATATCGAGTCATAAAATCTCCCATGACCATGAAACGATTAATGCTGCCAGGTGGGAACTGCGGGAGCAAAATGCTTGATTTCCGATTTTATGTATTTTTAAAATGCGAACGTCACTAGTGATATTTGTAAGTTTGTCTCAAGGCACTGGACGGGTGCCCTTAGGTCCGCTAGTGTTGGCACGTCGCCAACTCTGAGGGTTCCAATGAGAAAAATACGCCACCATCGGATAGGAAGTAGGTACATTAAATATACGCGTTTTAATGGAGGTTGTTGAATTATTATTTTATCCTGCCGGTTTTGCGGTTCCGCAGCGCGCCAATACGGCTTGTGTTATAGTTAATGTTACGTCACTGCGCGGTAAGTTGGCGTTATACGGTTTAATGGTGCTCCAGAAAATATAATCGTTCTTGTGACGTAATCTTAAAGATTTTTGGGGAGTGGAGGCCGTGACGTAACAAGAACAATTGTTTTTGACACGAGTGATGGCTCGACTTACGCGATTTTATGTTTCTTTGTGTTCTCTTCATTGTATTTTTTCGCTGCTTTATACAACGAACAAAAGTAATTGGCTCTTTTGCAGGACTTTGTTTTGATTTCTATAATACCTACTTATTAAACATACAAATTATTTATCGATCGAATCGGAAATATAGTTTTTAATTAAAAAAAATCTCGCAATTTTCGACTTTCGTTGTTTTCATAAATAACCAATCCGCTGACACTTTTAACCGCTGTGGGGAAGCTACAATGCAATACAATCCGGGCGAATTGCACCGTTTATATCTCTTTGTGGTATTCCCCGGCTGCCAGACGGCTGTCGTCCGGCAGCTGGACGGCCGGACGGCCGGCCGCCGGTTCAGGGGACCACTTTGCGTGTAAGCGACGTCGGCGACGATTCGACTTAACCAATGTACAATCTCAAAGCATTTGCACAACTAGACTAACAGCCGGTTGCAACTTTTTAAAACGTTTAAAAATATCAGTATTTGACATTGTTATCTGTAGGCTAAAACAATAAAAAAGAGTTCATAGAAATAATAAAATATTTTATTAAAGACTTCATTTTATAACAAAAGTTCTAATTACTTTTCAATGATCAAATAATTATTTAAAAATTATTCATTGTTAATTTGGTTGCCCTACTGGGTCTGTATTTGTACGTTAGCTTTAAGCCATTGTAATATCATTAACGATATGGAATGCAAATAATAATATGGATATGGAATAGCAAAACTAAAACATGAATACTTGTATTCGCATAGGGATAAAACAGTCGTCAATGTCAATTTTAAATTTTGAATGTACTAAAAAACCATATTTTTTCCAACAAAATTTTGCCAATTTGTTTAAAGATACAAACAGTTATTGCCCATGGTATAAATTGACATGATTTTATTAATAGAAAATCCTAATTAGCAGCGGAAGGGTTAATTGTATACTCTCGCTGTAATGGTAAAAATTATGAGTGTTAACTCTCATAAGAACACAATTTTTTTTTTTCGGCCGTTACTTTTATTTTTGTGTACAACATAAAAATATGCCAGCTGTCATTATTTATTTCTAAAACATTTTTTGTTTAAATCCAGTTCGCTCTATACGCAACCTTAACACTGCCATTCTACTTTACTAAAACCTCCTTTTAAACTTGTTCCTCTTTTATTTTTCTTTTCTATTAAGTTCTCAGCGGGTGTGGAGACAGGAGGCAGCTAACGTTTGTGATCACACCTCGCTTTATTGGTTCGTGTTTTCATTACGTATGGTAATCGATCCCGGTTTGTGGAGCCACGCAACTGTGACAAGCGTTAGTGGCAAGGTTTAAACGATTTTATTGAGACTACATATTTAATTTCTGGTGTGCTGGGGGTGTCTTTTCTGCAATACGACTTGAAATGGAGGAAATTGTCGTTTCCGTTTTTAGGTGATTAAAGCTTTACAGTTTTCTTACATTATGTCTTGTATTGAATACGAATCTGTGAGCTTGTCGAGTAGTAAGAGTGACTGCTTATCTCTCATGCATAGGCTATAATAATTGTATATTTTGGTAGGAGGGTTCATTTTTCATTTTTCTCAGGAGAACCGAGGTAACCGACCTAGTCCGAAGAATTGCCAAACTTAAGTAGCAGTGGGCAGGGCACATTGCTCGCAGAATAGATGGCCAATGGGGCTGAGGGGTTCTGGAGTGGCGACATTGAAAGGCCTCCCCATGGTGGAAGCACAGTACCGGTCTAGTGGCGGAGCTTGGGGGAGTTTTATGCCCAGAAGTGGACGTCTTTCGGCTGAAATTATGATGATTAATCATTTTGGTAAGTGCAATATACAGACCAGAACTAATAATAATCTTTTGGTAGGTGCAACATACAGACCAGAACTAATAATAATCTTTTGAAAAAGTATGGCCATAAATATGCATTACATAAACCCCTAAATGAACACAATGAATTGAGTAATTAATTATCGCACTGACTACAGTAATCCGATTAACGAATAAACAGATTGAAATTTAATTTTCACTAAATAAATTGAGGCATAAATGAATTAATTGCAACTACTTGTTCCAACGTTGAATAATTTTATAATCAACATGGCTAATTACTGACAAATACGGCATGAACGGAAGCGGTAGACACGTTGCATAGCAACCAATCAACACGAGCATATCAATTAATTATTTTTCAATTAATTCATCAGGTATTCAATTACTCGCAATTAGCTGTGTGTTGTAAGATGGGATAACCTTTCCTCCAATTTGGCACCCAATTGGTCCCAGCATATCTAATTAGGCTCATTTATAATACACATTCAGTCTACACCGGGAAAGCCAAATAATAGAAATCAAATATGTACTGGCCTATGGATCTACAATCTGATTGCCCTCTCGTCGAAAAATAAACCATAAACAAATGAACTAGAAAAATGCAAAAACCTAGCCATTTTTTCCACTACTGAAATGCCGACTTCAATAATTGAAGTCCATTTTATTAAACCGGCTCAGCAATAAATAATAAGAGAAAATAAAAATGCGACAAAACGAAACGGATTATTGCAGTTCTCGCAGGGTTTAAAGTGTGTATTATTGCTTTTTTTTAAGCCAACCTGTTTCTTGCGCTTAGTGGGATTATTAAGAATATTCTTTTGATATTAGGATTTTCTTCGGTATCAAAGTTTGCAGAGATATTCGTTAAACTTTCCTACTTATCAGTTGATTGTTTCGGTCGAGAACCCAACCGTTTCAGTTTAGTTCTTGAGCTTCGAGAATTGGAAAAATACTGAGGAGAATATAAAGGTTTAAGGATTGCCCTCACCGTGCTAAACCGCGCGAAAAAGTGTCAATAGTGAGACGAGTGAGCTCACTCAATAATAATGGCGTTTCCATGGCGATCAACTGCGATATTCGGCGATATTGTATGTGTGAAATTGTCAAAACGATTCAAGAAGCAATTTACGAATCTAACCTTTTTTTTCTGGGTGTGTGTGACATAATTTAAGACAGAAAATATAATAATAAAACGTAAAAATTTCGTCATAAAAATACACAGTCTCATGACAAGAAACTACATGTGTATACTCCTTTTAAAACATTGCATCAACACGGAAATCCTCCACCCAAGCAGAAAAAAATATTTTGGTCGTTGCATGTAAATATCCTTACCCTCATTTCATATTACGCCAGCGGAAAAATAAGGGCGCACATGCACGAATCGTTAAGATATAACCCGGTCCATTTGCTATTCAGCCGTTCGTTATTCTTCCTCTCAGTTGACACTATTCATTCCCTGAATTTTAAAAAAAAAACTGCGACGGAATGAATGCTAACTGCCTCGGTAATGTCGTTCTCTATTCAAAACATTATTCCGAAATGTTTTTGTTTATTTATTTGTGCCAATTTTAATTGGGTTATTTAAGTTGTGGGCCGGTGGTTGACCCGTTTCTTAACAGCCGGGTTGGCAGCGACGGATTTTGAGAAGGCTTCCGTTTTTAAATATTTTGTGTTCATACCTTTCGTAAATTCGTGATAGCTGTTTGTAAATGACATTTGACAATGATATTGCAAATCTGTAGTGCGTTTCATTTAAAATTGAATCACCTTCTGATAATATTTTTGTTGAAATAAGCATTGGGCTAAATACAATAAACTGATAATGGTGAGCCAAATATTATGTTGTAACAAAAAATATACTAAAAAAATAATTAAAAAATGTTAGGTTGGGCTTCTTTTTTTTACGAGTGATAGAAAAACAATATCTTAATTTCTTCCTTTTACAGGCAGTGTTTTTGTTGACACCGAATCCAATACCCTTATTGATGTCTTCATCAATTACTATAAGAGTCAGAATCTACATCAAACACATAATAAAACCTTCCAGTACACAACACATTCATCTCCAACGCTCGTGCCAGCCGTTCTTAAGGCTAACAGCACAGCTGATGCTCAAATCGCTTTAGTTTGAAACAGTTCGATATTGTTGAAAAATTTCTCAAAACGTGACCAACAACGATTCGTAGTTCTTACGAGGCGTTCAGCCAGCGTCGGTAAGCGTCGGTAAGTGTCGGTAACTCGGTTATACCATTTTGAGCTAGGAATATTGTTTAGCTAAGAATCGTTTCGTTGGCAGTTGCTAGTATTGCTTTTTATTGCTAAGCTAGAGACTAGGTTAATTTGTTTTGTTATTTACATTGACTTCTCTTCGGAAGGACTGATCAAGACTCTGATTAGTTAATTGTCTAATGAAGTCTTGTGATTTGTGTAATCAACATATATAAAAATTAATCCCCATTTCACTTGTTCATGGCATCACACATGAACGGCTGGACCAATTTTGCTAATTCTTTTTTTGCTGTGTTTGTTATTGTCAGGATAAAGTTCTTACGAAGGAAAACATTTAAAAAGTTGCACGTAGGTAACATTAGAAAATTTAAGAAAACTTAAGTACCATATTAACTTTTCCAATATTATACCAATGTGAATTCAATATTCATAGCTAAGATAGGACAACGTCCGTCAGGTCAACTAGTAAATCAATAAAAGCAACTAGTGAAGTTCTCGGGAATTTGGTAATAGATAAAGTGTAATAAGAGCTGAGAAATCGGCGCGACCTAGAACCCCAAAATTTGAAGACATGTTAGATCTCCCAACCCGCACTGGGCCCGCGTGGTCGATTATGGCTTGCTCTGTTTCATCGAGAGGAGACCTGTGTTCCAGCAGTGAGAACAGGCTGATTATAATAATAATAATCATTTTATTGTCATTTTTTTTATTATGCTAAAGCATTACGTTATAGTGGAATAGCGGAGGTTTAGAAACAAAGAGGTCAGGCGGATGCATTGCTTCTATATGTGTAATTATTATCTGCATTGCCGTTTGGCGCGTCGTCACGCTATCTGTGTCCGGTTTCATAGCGAATATAATATCTATATTAAGTAACAAAAGCCTCAATTACGCTATTAGATCTTATGGGTCAATTTAAACATGCTGTGTTTTTTTCTCATTTCGGTTTTTTATTTTTTATTTTAACGTTTTATTTTTTGTTTTTAACTTCCTTCAATATATTTTAATTAATGTATGTTAAATGGGATAAAAATATCGTAAGAAACATACGACCTAATTGAGATTAAATTTAAATGCCCCCGAAATGATAAAGCGATCCACCAAAATTATATATCTTGCCACCGAAATTAGATTTACGTCACCGAAATGAAAATGTTAACACAAGAAAGAAACAGCTTCGTGGTACAATGTCACAAGGCACCTTGGGAATGTGTAGCTTAGACATTGAAGAGATGTTCAAGTCCGGACGGGACCATTTGCGAAAGAGTCCTTATTTTGCAAATGGTCATAGTACCAGATCCCAATCCCAAATACCCAATAAACAAAAAAACATCGTGTGAGTGTGCTGTCGAGGGAAGCCCCGTCAGGAACGAAGTTCCTTTTCACGTTTGATATGAAATTAAAACAAAATTTTCGCAGCCGCTATCTTGGATTTACATTATAACCACGTCACTATCAGCTTTAGCTTTAGGTTAAAACGACACCCATAATGAAAATTATGAATATTTTCGCAGCCGCCATCTTGGATTTTCATGGAGAAATAGCATATTCTTTTCTTACGTTTTTCGTTATGACGATTTCTACCAGTTTACTTCAACCGCAAGCCGCGTTATAGAACTTAAATATAAAACTTTGATATCTCAGTTCATTTACGTACCCCACTCAAAAATGAAAAGGGACCATAATGCGGATGTGATATTATGCGTAGAGGACCATTTGTAAATGGGGCCGACTGCTACTCATCATCATCATCATCTGGGCCGCTAGACGTCCACTGCCTTCCTAGTGGATTTCCAGAGTTCCTAACCGATTGTAGGCGACCTGCATCCACTACTGCTGCTACTTCCTGCGACCTTTACTAGGCCACCTCGCTGCGCTTCTATCTTTCGCACTATAGTAAATATAATTCTGACAAAATGTTTGTCATCTTGTAAAAGTTTGGTAAGAACTTGTCACGACTGCACTTAAGAAGAATTATCAGCCTGGCTGGCTGTTAGATAATTTTATGATCATAATTACGTATATTTATGTCAGAGTACATACATAATTATGTACTCCTAAAAAAAAATTGAGCTCCTAGAACTAACTTTAGAATTCTCCTTGATGATTTGTATTTTTATCCCGACTTCCGCAGCAACGTATGCCTACAAAAATATCTCCAAAAATGCACACCGTTCCTGCATATTTTCGTTTCTATTCAGAGTTGCCTCTCTGCAGTGCATCCGGTGTGGAATGACAGGCGTACGGTCAGCGGTGCTCGCCACACGTGGATTAGAGTGTAACTTCCCTCCTTCCTTCTTTTAGCGACTGCGAGGGGCTAAAAGAATCATGCCATTAAGCCCTAGTTTTGTGCTTTTCAGCTGTTTACTGCTAACGTACAAAATGTGGCCTGGATCATCGCGGAAATCAAGAACATTTTGGGGTGTCGAAGTCAAAACATGTCTCATTATTAGTTTCTGCCCATGACTTTTTCGCATACAATCTTCAACCCTTGTTTGACCCGTTCTTAGGTAGAGTATGAAGAATAGTTTTTGTGCATTCTTACCATTCTGGTTTTATTGGTTTCGGGACTGGGACTCTTTAGTGAATCATTTGATTGTACGTGGACCATGGCGACTGTCGTTGGTTCATTCCAACCAGTCTACGAGAAGAAGATTAGATCTCGTAGTCTGCATATCACAACATCTGCACAAGATCTGGGTGACCCGAGAATTTCTGAGATTTTTCCGTATTCCATTTTTATCATCATTTTATTTCTACCAGGGCCCCAATTCTGTATGGTTATAATGATTCCCCGCGGAATCTTACTACGTTCAAACTACGTCAATATCGTGTTTTTCAGAAACCAGTTGCATTGGTTTCTAAAAACCCTGATATTGACGTAGTTTAGGTAAGGAAAATTACATATTCTGTATGTTCCATGACAATTTGTCGATATTATTAATATGATATTAGCAGATTTAGCATGTGGTTGACGTAGTTATGAGTAAGGAATAGTTAAGTGGTCATAGTGAATACAGACCCAGTTATGGAATTGTATCATAATGAAAATAGAGCCACAAATATTGACATTACCTGTTAAAAATAACCAACGCCATATCATAAAGTGTTTCTTTTCTCTTTTAACCATAAAGACAGTGTTGACAAAGACCATGCTGTAACCACAAAACTGTAGTTAAAGCGATCGTAAAAATTTCAGTTGTTACTGCCACCACATACCACACGCGACCACATATTGACACTGTGAACGAGTGACCACTGATGAGGCCACGTGGTCGGACGGTGGCGACAAAATATTACACCCTGTAACATTTTCAATACTGTAATAATTATTAAAAGGGTCTGTTCTGCTAACTGTTTTGTTTTACTCCCGTGCATTAAGTCCATTGGCAACGAATCACGTTGTATAAAACTTCCTCTATTGGAGATTTTTTATGTGGTTGTTGTTGAGTTGATGTGGGCGAAGGTAGCTGCTAAATGGTTAGGTGAAGTAGACCTTGTAGGACTGTAGCTTTGTAGACCATTTTTTTAAATTAAATACCTGGTACTTGTTTACACTGCCCTCCCATACATATTAATACTATAATTTGAAAACATTTTAAAAGCCAATTATTTTAAAAGAGTAACCGTGGAGTTTCTTGCCGGGTCTTCTCCATAGGATTCGACCATGTGGAATTGCGTACCTAGCTTCTGAGTCTTCACCAAGTTTTACCACCAGGTGCGCAATCTTATTTGACTTAAGCATTTTGGCTACACCAGTAGATAAGCTGCTATATTACCTGCTCCCCTGTACTGCTAAAAACTTACACGGGAGAGACATGATCACGAAATGTTCCACAAAACCGAAACTCCCCAAGTAATGTCACTACTACCTCCAGACTAATACAAGGCTTACGCTTCTTAAAGAATTTTATTCTGCGAAACAGTGTCACCGGACAAAAGTTCTATGCAAGCACTCTCCATTATGAGAACTCGCTAAGACTCAAAAGTTGTAAGTTGAAAAGTATTGTGTTACCGCTTAAGCCACATGTATGTAGCAGAAGATGGGGGAACAGTTGGTCCAAAGATTGCTTGCAGACCTGTTTTGTTAAGTCCGAGACTTGCTTGAATCATGAGGTCTTTGTGAAGGAGGTCAGGGAAAGTAATATGACCATACCTAGTTTCACAGCGTTGCTGCACTGACGCTGTAATTACAGACACATGGGACATTCAAACTTTGTCTCTGGGATGGCATCGGATCATTGAGATCCGTAAGTTCTGAGTTGACATACACGATTACTGACCAATGCTTGCACTGGCTTGGGTCCACTCAAATTTGTTTAACGGTTCTCACATGGTCCGACCAAGATTATGTCTGGACTTTAAAAGAGACATTGACCCATGAGTTTGTGTCGTCATTTCTTTTCAGCGGTAGTCAGATAGAAAATGTTCTCTCAATCTGGCTTTTTTTAAATAATATGACGTGTAAAAGTGATTACATAATCAGCCTATAACATTTCCAGTGCTGGGACGCAGAGGCCTCTTCAATGTTGGAGCAAGTGGGCCATAATCCACCACGTGGGCTTAATTCGGTTTGGTGGATAGAGATGATGGAAAGAATGGTATGGTGGTAAAAGTGATTGTGATACCCTAATTATAATGTAAACAATAAAATTTAATTTCTGCGGTATCTTTGACATGATTGTATTTAGGTGATAGTAGCCACTTAACACCAATCTTCTTGTTGACCATCCAATGAAATTAATGTTACATCAATATGTAACAAAAATTAAAAAAAAATTAAAATAATAATATTTTAAAATTTTAAATTCCAATGAATTTAAAATTCAGGAACTTGCCTTGAAAGTGAGAATTGTTTTTGGAGTGAAACGAATATTGGTTGAAGGCAAAATATTTCCAATTATTTTATGTAATGAAATATTTTTGCTGGAACCGAAGACATAAGAATTTAAGTAGATATTTTATATTAAACAGTTTTAGGACAAAATACATTTGCCATATAGATAATTATACACTTTTTTTCTGATTTGTATGTACAACATCAGCTTTTATCATTGACATACATCTCTCACATCTCATACATACATCTTTCACTTTGAACATATTTGAAAGTGAGAGATACCCTTTTGACCTCCACCTGACAGGAAATATATTTTGTCCTCCAAATATCTAATAGGACAATACAATACTGGCATATCAAAAAAGTTTTGTATATCCGTCGCTTAGTTTTGATATAACAAAGATATACACTAATATCATGAAACTATAGCGTAGATTAATAATATAGGCAACCTGATTCCTTGCCGCGCCGTCTAAATGGTTCTGACTGCCATAGAAAATTGAACTCTTTTTTTCCAACACTGTAAGTGTTCTATACAAATCTACAAGTGTTAAGCGTTCGGTTATTTGAAAGTTTCACCAAGTTGTTGGAGCAGTTGAAAGTTCTGTAGACAGAGATCCACGGTGTATAAATGAGAACGATTTTAAGTTCGATATTTATGCTTTTAATAAAGCAAGTGGAGATCGGGAACTGAGTCATCTGCCTTGCCTTTTCATAACTATGTTGGGGTTGGCTTCCAGTCTAACCGGATGCAGCTTAATACCAATATTTTACATAGAGCGACTGCCTCCACAACCCAGTTACTCGGTAGTAATACGATACCCCGTGGGAAAACTGCACCCTGATTGCATAACACACGATCAATCATAATCTGTTTCATTTGACAGTTCAACAATTGTTGACTGAAAAATGTGTCTGGTCAGCAACGTAAATAACGCATTGAATATAATTATATTCAATGCGTTATTTACGTTGCTGACCAGACACATTTTTCGAACATATGAAGCAATGGCTCAGCACTATGTTTCAAAACGAAACAGATTATGATTAATCCTACGTTTTGCAATTAGGGTGCTGGTTGTCAGACTTTCGGGGTTCTCACGGCCCGTAACGACTGTCAAAAATCCACGAATGACAGCTGGGACCAACGGCTTTACGTGCTTTCTGAAGCACGGCGAGATCTTGGTATGTAAAGATGGCCACCCATCCATGGATCAACGCGTCAAGCGTAGCTTAACCTGATCGATCGATCTGTGCGGCTGTTATTACTTATCTACATGCCTCTCATGATCGTGAACTGAGACTCGAGCTAAAACCACGCGGACACGAAGGGGTTTGGCTAGTGAACCGATAAATATTTTTTTAAAAACTGTATTTGACACAGTTTACCAGGCCGCTAAGATAGTAAAAGAGGAAGTCAGGAATAAAACCAAACGGCGAAATTACACGGGTTTCATAAATAATGCAACCACCTATTGTAAAGCCGCCTTTTCCGACAAACCGCTTAGGCCTGTTGAGCACGACAACCGTAACATTAGCAATATAACACTAATTTAGCTAGTAAGTGGCTAAATAGGTATAAATTAACTACCTCTATTATGGAAATTCTTGAAACGCCAATGTAGAGCTCGACTTATAAATCCAGCTATAAAATCAAGCTGATTTTACACCAGACAGCGATGGATGCGCTGTACTCTCAAGTTTATATGAAAATGTATAAAATGTTGTTATAGCTCTCTCGTCCGACGATACCGGAATGCTCATGATATGTGGCTGGTATTTTTCTCCCTTTAGCTATTAACCGCCGAACACCACCCGATGCTGGACCGTCGGAATTAAATGCATGATCAATTACTTCACGCCAGGATAACAAATAGTAGCACTGACGGGGTCGTTCAATAATATATCTATTATAGCCACAATGGCAGTCGAGTGCTCACCAATGTGGAAAAACATTTCAAGCCTCGACGCTTTTCAAATGTTTCATTTAAAATTCCGAGATCCGATTTGTGCGAGTGTGGAGTCAAGTTCGAAAACGATTTCTGTATTTTGATCAATTCTTTTGTGACTGAAAAACGACGATAAAAGCTGCTTAGGGCAGCTTATTCTAATAAAGTTATATTAAAGAATAGACTCTTCAATCCTATTTCTAAAAAAGGCAGCTTCATCCACTTCAAAGACATTTCTCGCCGTCGATGGTAAACATCTTCAGTAGACAATAAGCGAGTGGCTCTCGCCTAAAGTGCCATTCTTGGCGCGAACTTTGACCAGACTAGTACTCGAAATTGCGATATCCGAGACACATGACCTCTTAGACATACAGTGCACATCTAGGTCAAAAAAATAGCGCAGTCGGCTGGAAAATTTTGCTGCGCATCACGAATACACTGCCTAAAATATTAGATAAAATGGCGACGTTCCGATATATCACTTGTAGGAAATCGCATAAAAAAGTGGAATACTTAAAGATTTGTATTGTTGCATTTGTTACGATTTGTGACTGTTTCGTGTTCTGCAGTGAAACAGAAATAAGGAGAGTCTTGCAATAATGCTAACTATGACTTTAAAAAACTTAAGATTCATTTATTATTTTTGGTGCATGGCTTAACGAGAATGGTATCAGGTATGGTATATTGCCCTCTAACTCCGCAATGAAAAGATTTTTATTTAAAAACCCTTAATGTAAAAGTTTGTCAATTAAAAACAAACAAATACCGTAAATTCTAAAAGGATCCGTTAAACTCCCATACACGCACAAGCACCCTAATAGATTTATCTCATGTTAGCTTAGCCTTGGTTCCGTTCATTTGCCGCATTCCACGCACTGAAGTCCTCGGAATGCGGACGTGGCCAGAGCTGGTTCACTCACGTCCACTATGCTTACACACTGAACTACAATGGCCACTCTTCGGTATTGGAACTGAGTTTCCATTTATGTTTGGTTTAGATAGTTTTGCTTTTTCCTGTTCAGAGTAGGACCTTACTGGTTTTACTGTTTAAGTTTTGAGCTGTAAATGGTAGGTACTTACTAAAAGTATTGGTAATTTAACAAATATTATTTTTATTAATTTACTTAAACTATATGCGTCAATAGCCAATATACATATTTGATACAATCCACAATGGGAAATTAGGTGGTGGCCCGACAGAGTCCGCAATGGCTTTATAAACCTACAAAGACATTGCGGAAACTCAGTCTCGCTCAGCTTGTTTTTGCTTAAGTAAAACATTACTATTTACTTACCTATATGGTAATAAAGTAACAGGGTCGTTATTTGCGTGTTAAAATATTTAATATGTACCAATGGGTCTTACTACAATATTTGATTCCTTGAAACGGGAGTGTTTTTATTGCATCAACATCAATGTGTTTTCCCAAGTTAGGCTCGGCGTGCAGTCTAACTGGATACAGCTGAATACCAGTATTTTAAATGGAGCGACTGCCTATCTTACCTCCACAACCCAGTTACTGGGAAACACTACACCTTATGATAAGACTGTTTGCTAAACGGGCTTCTGAGTACCCGTAATTGACGTATTCACCTGAACAACCAAAATAAATTAATTGTGTTGGATGAACAAGATTTTCTTACTTTTAATTAATACTTTTTTATAAATAACAAGCTTTTAAATTTGAAACAATTACACGATCTTCCCCTGAAATGAAATGCTGTGTTTCATTTTATTTTCGGCCAGAGGTATTTACTGTGTAAACTTAACACCAAACCTCCATATAACGATGAGCAGAAAATTTAAAAATTTATCGGTAACTGTAAAGAGAAAGTGAACATTGTTAAATGAATTCTGTATTTTATTTAAAATGTTTTAACGTCTTTTTTGTTTTCAGTAAAAATATTGAAAATTATTTTATATTTTGCTTTTAAAAGCCGTTTTAGTATTATTTATTGCGAATATATTTTTAAACGTTTTCGAATGTAAATTTTAACTGGTCGTGGAAACTTTTTTTATAATCCAGAAGTGCTTTTTTTTGATGGTGGGAAATCATCAAATAACTTCTCCCGCTCTGGGTGGAGCAGGAGGGCGTGTCAGACTTTTACTGATTAAAACCCACCCGTGTTCCCTCAGTTGCCTGTGTGCCAAGGGCGACGGTATCTTTTTCGAACAACCCGCAGCCTTGGCAGGCATCGGCCCTTGCGGACCCCATCAGTTCAGCGCAACAGGACACATGGCATGCCGTGACCACCCCAGGAACCAAGTAGCATAAGGGCCCCAGACGACCACGTGTCTGGTACGCTTGGTCCCCCTGCGACGGGTCAGAGCAGTGGCCGCGCCGCCTTCTACATCTCTTTTCAACCCTTCGGGAAACAGGGCATGATGTTATGTTGGCGTAAAAATACGTTTTGATATTATGTTATCGTAATAGTCAATCGACAGCGGTTCGTGTATTTCGATCGAAGATTCGTAGATATTAAAAACAGTTCCGAAATATTTATTTATTTATATTTATATAGTTATGTGTTTTCAAATAAAAATGCATAAACATAAACCACGAATTCTTCCCATGGGGGTATGCAGAAAGTACAGAACGCCAAGAGCTACGATTCTTATATACTGATTTTGCTGCAAATAAAAATGTACCTACGTTATATTGCCGTTTATTACTACTACTCAATTGCTTCTTACAGTAATTTTTTAGATGATAAAAATAAATCTGCATAAAAGAGTGCGGGAGCGATCATAAAAATAAATATAGACAAAATTAAACTGATTATTAGGTACAGTTATTAATATGGTTATTAAAACATTCTAATTAAATGAAACATTAAAATTAACTGAACGTAAAACTGGATACTCAATATAAGTAGGTACATAAAATATATCGTATTTGTAATCGAAACGGGACCGTAGCGGTACCTCGCCCGTACAGAGGGGATGCAGATGCTAACCGTTCCCAACCGGTTTTGCAACGGTGTACAACCCCTTTGAGAGACAGCACGTTGTCCACACAAGGCCTTTATAGATCGCCACGTATAAATATCCATCCATTCATTCAGAAGCCATACAAAATTTAACATTCAATTACATACTATTTTAATTCGACTATTTTCATTGTCCAATGAACTTTATAACAATAAAATAAAATTTGTTCGTTTATCTCGATCTTGATTCGAATAACATTCCCACCCCCTCCTACCCTAATAGCTATTGTTAAGATATATGTACCTATGTAGTGTTTACATGCCAACCAATTAACAGCAACCACAACACAACTAAACGCCTAATACCCGTAGGTCATACACACATGCGTGAACATGCAATAATTGAGCATGCGTCACCTTAAGCACGGGTCATTTATCGCCACCAGAGCAGCTACCTAACGTAGTATAGGTGTAGTACTATACTACGATTTAGGACACTCATCGGCGTCATACACCAAAAGTTGTTTTACAGAATTCTGAACTGCATAGCTTTTAAAAACCCGCTGAAACTATACCAAAGCAAACAAAATTTCGATTCGGTTTCTTGTGTGGAACATAGAGACGAAAATGTACGGGTCCCCATTTAAAAAATAACGTTTCAAGGACACGGTAAGCTGAATTTTACGGCTTAGCTACACTATTGATTTTGGTCGAATAACAGCTTTTGGTGTAAGGTTTGAATGGACGGACGTAATATCATACTATCATACATACGATCGACTGAATTGACGGCTTTTTCATGAATTGCCGGCTTTAATATCGGACGGCAAAGTAATTTTGTGTGTTCCATGTTCAGTATCCGTTATCAATTATGTTCGAAATTATGTAGAACTAATAAATTACCTAATGCAGATTAATCTGCTCAACAGTGAAAAGAAATCAGTGTGAGAACCGTGGGATGTTTCAGAATCAGGGCAAAAAAGCTAGTTATCTAGACCCAATACGGAAGAATTCTCAAAGATGTTCGAGAACACCTTTTTAAAGCCCGGATCTTATCCAGTTGCAATCAAAAATTAAACGGAGCAAACCCACTTAAGGCGGATACCTTTTCGCAAAACTATGTTTGATTTGACCCACTTCTTATTAAAGGTCGAGGCGAAATAGCATATTAATTTAAAGTGACGTTAGTACAACTCATATAGAGTAGGGAATAAATTAAAATGGCTTGCACTGTTACGTACAGTCACCTACGTAACATTTTAATAAATTTAATTTCTGAACGTCTTGAACTTATTAATGTTAAAGTTAAATGTATTAAGAACAATATTTAAAGCTTGCACAAAAATCTATTAAGTATATTCTGCAGATATTCTAAAGCTTGTCTCAGGCTTCTCAGCTGTTTAAAATCAACAGAATTATTTATTTGAAGGTTTTTGGAGAGGTCCCACTTATTTCAAAGAGTGTAGTAGCTCTGCAGCAGACCGGCCCCGCGGGGGCTTAACGGTGTGGTGGGTTTTTCAAAAGGAAATAAGCTTATTATTCTATTGCAAGATTGTCTAAAGCTACCCTGTGGGCGGGCTGTGAATTAACAAGAAATAGTTCTGTTATGCAAAAGAAGGAAATCTGAGGGGAGAAACAGTCTACCGAGCGGTTGCACGATTCTTAACGAAGCGAAAAACATTAGCGAATATTATGATTTCGCCACTTAAATTTTTGAATGTCGTTTACGACCTGAGCGTCATAACATTTCCCAGCAGTCGACATGCTTAAGGCTTGTTTGGGAACAGGCCACGCGGGGAAATGGATTTTTGTGATTGAAAAATATAAACGCGACACCGACCAAAGCGGGTAATAACAAAGTTTTTATGAGTATCGGTACGTAATTAACATTCACCTGTACTACAGGGAGTTTTAAAGGTTGTTTGAGACTTTAAAATCTGGCGTAGTGCTTGAGTGAAGTCGAGTAATTTTCTCGCGTCAAAAAAGCTCTTTGCTCGTTTGCCACAGAAAAAAGCACTGCATAGTCAGAGCCAAGCGTAATGTAGATCTTAATTTAGAGTAACTAGGAAATATTGCGCTACTAAAGTGTTTTATTTTTATCGGCAGACTAACTCTGCAGGTTCCTCATACCTCTTAACGCCAATGCCAATCCGTATAGTTACAATATCCTGTTTAAAAAAAAATAAGCTACGTATAGCCGTGCATTGGAATCGAATCCGATGAATGGCAAACGGGTTTTTTTTTCTTTTTATTTGGTAGACCTTGGCGATGGAAAATGCATTATGCAGCTTCGTCACCAGAATTAGAATATCAAGAATAATGTCCAGTCGTTTATCAAAGTCGTATTTTGTTATAGTCGCGCCGAACATAATTTAAAACCTACTCCGGTAAATTATAAATTTTAAGATTTTCCCAGTCCGTCCGTCGCGATATCGCGAAGGGATTGCTCGGGTCTCAAGAACAGAAGTTTGTTTAGCAGTTACATCGCGCGTTGATCTGCGGAGCGTCGAACAAAACACCGCAACCGTCACAACTGAACAACAAAAATATTTTTAAATTGATTTAAGTCCAGAATATTTTTCGATGGAAATTCAGAGTTGAGAAACTTCGTAAAATAGGATCCGAGGGAAGCGTGAATGAGAGTGGCAAATTTATTGTAACTGCGAACTGAGGAGGGGGGGGGGTGGCGTGGGAGGGGTAGAGTATTGCCCCAACTCCAGCTACATCCAGATGGTAACGAATAATATGCCCCGTCATCCGCAGCTTTCGAGTGCACCCCTCCGTTAAATAGACGTTGGCTTTTGAGAATAGCTATCTCATTTAAAATAGAAACTCGGTCGTGTCCTACCAGTTTATGATGGAAATCGAATGACAACCTCCCAGCAAGGACTGTTCACCCAAAGTTGGAAAGCTGTTGTGGCAATAGCTGCATTCAGTGTTCTAGTTTCAGTCTGAAGGCAGTGAGTTAAATGATTAGTATCTGTCCGGTAGAAAATTTATTCCAATTATGTGTGGGCAGGCACCGTAACGTCTGTGCTAAAGTTTTATCAGTGACATATACATAGATACATAAACTCGCGCCTTTTCTCCATGAGGGGTAGGCAGAAACTACCGAATGCCACCTGTTACGATCCTTACATACTCCTTTTGCCTCGTTTCCTTTCCTACATCTGTAGGCCAATCCTCGTAACTAAAAACGTTCAAAATCTAGCCGCAGTCTCAACTTGGCGACAATAAAATGCCAAAAATGAATGAGAAGTCGAGGTATTTTTGACAGACTGCGATTAAGATCAGACTGTGAACGTTCTTAAAATTACGAGGTTTGCTCCACTGGTCATACACACACTCGACCTTTTTGAACAACATCATCAATAAGGTCCCCCTTTCCATCGGAAAGGCGATGAATAGAAAAAGGAGCAGCAAATGCACGCGAGAATTCTGCGGTCCGTATTTCACAATCAGTCGGTGAAGGTGGGTGAATACAATGCAACGGGAGAAAAAAGAATCATTTGCCTAGAGAGCCGATACTCATCAGCCATTAGACAAGTAGAGACCGGTTGGGAGCGCTGGAAATACGATTTTTTCCGTTAAAAAAGGCACGGAGTTAAAAGAAATGCAATCAGTTCCGATTCTTTTGTGATCACTTAGTTGAAAGAAATGGTTTGCCGTTTGAATCTTTGATCCCAGATTGTTTGAGCTGTTTAAATTTAAATTTGGCTCTTGTGATACTGGAACTCCTAGTAGAAGCCCCAGGGTTTTTTTTTGGTTGTGAAATCATCAAATAACTTCTCCAACTGGTTGGAGTAGGGGAGTGTCAGACTTTTACTGACTAAAACCCACCCGAGTTCCCACAGTTGCCTGTGTGTCAGGGGCCACGGTATCTATTTCGAACAACCCGCACCCCTGGTAGGCATCGGCCCTTGCGGGCCCCATCTGTTGGTGCTGAACACAACGCGCCGTCGATCCGGGCTTGGTCCTTACCGGACAGCGAGCTACCCATTACTTGCCGTCCGCATGCCCGCGCCTACGGTGGCCGGGAATCAGCCTGGGATTAATGACGCCCAGAGCATCTCCTGCGGCGACTAAGACCGTGAGGGCGCATGTACTACCTCTCCCTCACGTGTGCCGCCTCCCTCTTCGCGAGCATTACTGCTTCGCAGAAGGAGGTGACGGCTACTACTACTCTCGCTCTGTACTATGGCCTGGACTAGGGCCGGACACGAGAGATCGCGGCCGCCGATCGTCTCCACGAAAAAGACCAAGAACTACATTTATGTTTGTAACTTGAAGTGGAAAATTTATACATTTTTATTTTAGAAATATTTTCACTGAATTTGTTTTAATTACTAACTAATAATAATAAATAAATAAATAACATTCAGGTGTATTTTTGTGGTGTCTTGATTGCAAGTGCTACTCCTGCATGAGCTCCTGGGTTCGATTCCGGGATTGGGAAAGGTGTTATTGGGTATTTTCCATTAGAAACTTCTCAGCGGAAATCTGGAGCTTGAATGTGTGCCCGCTTGATGGCAATAGCCCACTAGTGCGCAGAGTTTTTAGACAAGGTAGGAAAAATTTAAGAATAACCAATTACATGCAACTTATGAGGCAATTAAGAATCATATTGTTTTGTATTGAATTTATGATGGACTTTACCTTTCGTTTATATTAGTTGCAAATCCCGTGTAGTTACGATTACTTTTCACGATCAGTCTTGTTTTTTTTTTTCACCGAAATATATTTTTGAAAATGCATCATTTTTTATTTTCTCTATACACACACCACCTGAACAACTTTCACAGTGAATATTATCTATTTTTCGCACTATTATTATCAACGTTAAAATCTTAAATACATGCTATGCTATCATAGCTCATAAGCAAACCAAATAAATCAAAACAAAAAATGGCGTCGGAAATTGGAATATAAAAATAATACGCCACCAAAGTATTGTTTATGTAGCTACAATTCAATGACATAATGCTACTTTTTAAAATAGTCGCATAGCCAACTTTGTTCGGAAAACTTCGGTAAGTTTCGTAATTCGTAGTGGAGTAAAGAAGCGTAAAAAACCAGTGACTACTCTGTACAATTGTGTGCGTTAATTGTTACATTGTGTTACATATGTATAGGAACGCACACCTAATAAATCTGCATGACCACGAGAGCACACATAAAGATTAAGACGCGAATAGTTCATGTCTGCCCGAGGCACACAGCGGCGCTCTTGCATCGCAATGCGAAGTTTCGTCAATTTGTACGAACGAACGGGTATTGTATCGATGATACTAATGTACAACTGACGCTCGACAGGTGGAACTGATTTATGAATAAAGATTTTTTGTTTATTGATGAAATAATATTAGTTTTAAATATTTCTCTGATTTAGGTAGGGTAGGCAGTGTCTTTCTGTCTTCATGGACTGCACGTCACTGCAATAGCCTCACCCCTTATTACGTGGGACTTAAACATAATTGGTACCATGTGGGGTACTTACTAACATTCAAACCCTTCTGGAATAATATGCGTGATGTTATGTAATTTTCAGTATATTTTGGACTTTAGAAATGATTTTGTAATAGGAAACTATTCCCAAGTGATGTGCTTTGTTTATTTTGATGTGGGAATTTGTTTTCGAATTAGGAGTCATTGTGGTTTGTAGAGTGGAATAGACGTAGATATAGCTTGAGGGTGTGCAAAGGAATTATCATGAATCTGAGCATGCAACTGTGTGAGCTGAAGTCATAGGTTCCTTTTGTTACCCTATCTAAAATCTTTTTTTTTCTCAAAAAATGTATCCTAGGTTTTCCCTATTTTTACCTATATGAATAAAATATATCTTTTCCTCGTATATTGTTCTAGGATAACACCATTTTATTAACAGCTTAAATGTATGATAGCTGTTAGCAACATTTAAATTATAATTTAATTACAGGTTCACAATCAACCATTAAACCTATAAAAACATCTGTTTAACCGACCTCATCTAGTTTAAAAAACATGATTGCCATGTTAAAGTCGCATGCGAGCCGAGCGAGCGAAGCGAGCGGTGCCGCGGTAGCGGCCGCCGAGTGGGACTTCCATGTTAGTGGCAGTTACTTGACGATTTAGTAATAGTGCAAGGATGAGCCTTGTCGGGCATAGCGTCTGTCGGGGTTTACACTCGTGTGGGAACATAGTAAAAAGCGTGGCGATGAATTCCCAAGAAAACGCAGCATCGCCCGATAATGTTGAGGAAAACAAGCGCAAGTGACCTTCACCCCTTTCTGTGCCAAAAATACAAAAAAAAATCACGAGTGTATCTCCGAATGACAAATAATTTAAGCACCACACATTTTTCATAAAAAAAATCGTAATTTTTAGCTTCGTTTTAATAACAGAAGTCAACACTGTGACACAATGTTTGGTCCGTATATCAACGTTATTAAATAACATTATTTTTTTACTATTTCACTCAGAGACGCCACTTCAAATTCACCAATCAAAGTACTACTTTTTCTTCCTTAACAGCACACGATTTTTATTGCACCGAGCCAGTTTTTGAATTTAGAAGCCAACATGCATAGAAATACTGTTCTTGATTCAACACACTTGGTCAAAAGCTTAGTTGTCATTTTTGTATTAAGAACTTTACTCAAATCGAAATAGGGACGGAAATGCAAAACTGGCTCGGAGTTTACTAAAGTTAGATCGTAATTTGTCATAGGGTAGTCTGAATTTATATTGATGGATATTACTGACATCGGTGAAGGAAAACATTGTGAGGAAACCTAGACTTATGGTTAATATAATAGTCTGAATTCGCCAAAGCGAGGTTATCACTGCTCGTGTCTTTTTTGTATGATAGGCGTTTGGGCTGCAGTGCGACAATACTATTATTGTTGGTATTATTTCCTTTATTTCATTATACACATACAAATTACATTTTAAAATATTAGAATATTAAATATTAAAAACATTAAAAAATATAAAAAAATAGTAGCCCACCGGTATCAGGAACAGGGTCTATTATTGTTATATATTATTTCTATTATCTATTATTAATATATACTATTATTGTTGGTATTATCGATATATTTCTTTATTCAATTAAATATACATATAAATTATATTTTTAAATATTAGTATAAAAATATAAAAACATTTAAAAATATAAAAAATAGTAGCCCACCGGTATCGGGAACAAGGTCCAAGCTATTGTTGTTATTATTGGTATTATTGTTATTGTTGGTATTATTATTATTAGTAACTTTAACTGACCAGCATAATTTGGTACATGTCAATAAAAAAAGAATTTCCTTCAAAAAATAATTAAAGATAATTTTTTTATTACAATTAACAATTAAAGTTAATTATTGATTAATGTTTAACGAACAACTCTGAGTGCGGCACAAGAATAACAATTTTCTAATGAATGTCACCCGTCTGAATGTATTGCAATACACTCTTGCGTAGAGATCTATAATTAACGCATAGTTAAATATAGAAACCATTCATTTTCTTCTAAATGTCTCACTAGGAGACTGGAAATCGTTTATTTTTCATAAATTGTTCTATTTATATAAATGCGTTTGCTATTCGTGTGTTACTGTGAAAATGATTCTGTCATGTTGACGTAGAATCGTCGTTGGATTAATTGAATTGGGAGTCCTATCAAATCTTTGTTTTGTAATGTATCTTCGACCTCGTTATTGTATTATCACCCTAAGATTGTGTCACCTGTACCGTAATGGCTTTAGTTTTGACAGTTCAAACGCATTCATTGCGTTAGTTACGTTGCTAACCAGACAAATTTTGTGGCAATGAGTTTGCAATGTATTTGAAAATAATTCAGATACTGATTGGTAGTGTAATTAGGGTATTGTACATCGATAAACGACAAGGCTTATTTTGTCTATGTAACAGTTAGATGTACCTGAATTTGTGGTTTAGTGCTAAGACCACCTGTCTCAGACAAAGTGGTCTCGGTTTCCTATTCCAGCGGGGACAAAAATTTCTGCTCGGGTTGGTTAGGATTTAGGCTAGTTACCATTATCATCATCTTATTTAAGCCGCTAAATCAACAGCATTGTTGTGTTTCGGCAATTAGAGGTAAGGTATGTGAGTTCTTCTGCGGTTGGGAATTCCTGGCGAAGCTCGCTTCCACCTTCGGTCTGATCATCATTTAGCACCCGGTAAGATAAATCCAGTTCCCCAAAGTGGTTAAAAAATAGAAAATATTCTCAACTTTAGTGTAGTGTCAAATTAATGGGACTGGTTGTTTAGTGGTCAAGGAATTACGAGGTTGACTATACATGTTTGTCGAATTATTAGTTGAATCATAAATTACATTTATTTTTGTTTGAGTAGTTTATAAATAACACTTATTCAATATATGTGATGTGGTTTTGTTATTTATGAATTTGTTATACAAACGTCGGTAGTTTAAATATATTATTTATCTGTAAGTATTTACGTAATAATTCTTAATTATTGGTCTCGCAGGTTATAACATAATTATAGCGCGTTCATTTTCTTCTGTAATGTTTTTTAATTATTAAGATATGAGACGGCTGTGTCTTTTTTTGCTATCGTATACATATAAAACTGTTCGTCTGTAAGCAAACGGCAGTGGCAGAGTGGAGACCGCGTATCGGCAAGCTTAGTGTGGGACGCCCCACAGCTAGATGGACCGACGACGACTTTAAGAATGTGGGATACACTGGATACCGGTTATGGGCAATTGCTCACCAGACACAACACGACTGGATCCAGAAGGCGGAGGACATGGTGTTGTCGTGCAGGCTGGGAGAGGCCTATGCCTTTTTTTTGCTTCATAATTGTCTTGTACGACAGATCACAATACCAATGTCTACGAACGATTTATGTGTAAAAAATATTCCTGATTCAAGAACATTGTAAAATTAATGGCGTATCCGAAATGTCTAGAGGATAATAAGTTATTTAAACGACCGTTAAAAAGTTGGACTATTAAACCAAAATTCGGATCCCATTACGATTTTACACGGAAGATCCGCATTATCGGATCTAAAGGATGAAATTATTCATACAGACTGTTTAATTTTTTATCTAATAGCTCTTGATAATGGGTTCCATTTACTTCGGTCCAGTTTTATTGTTGAACATTACATTTTGTTTGTTTTGTGTAGCTCGTCGCGCCATATTTTACGTCCTGTGGGGTGGCCTTTGCCCAGCTGTGGGATTACGTACAAACGTATGTACGTAACGTATTACGTATTTTGTATACACACATACAAACTTTTTTTCTTTTTTTTAAAAAACGTTGCCCCACACTAGGAATTTCTCCTGTATTGTGGGTGCGTTTACAAACATTTAAAATCACATACACAAACAGCCAGACCCGGAACAACTACTTGTAGGTCATACAAATATTTGTTCCGTGCGGGAATCGAACCCGCGACACGCAGCGCAGCAGTCAATCGCTTAACCACTGCGCCAAACGTGCCGTACGTATACAAACTCAGCCTATAACGTTCCCACTGCTGGGACACAGCCCTCCTCTCCGTAAGTGAGAGTGGGCCATAATCCACCACGCGGGTCCAGTGCGGGTTGGTAGATGTCACATGTCTTCGAATTTTTGGTTCTAGGACATGCCGGTTTCCTCACGATGTTTTTCTTCACCGTTTTGAGAGCAGTGGTGGTAAAATTATTTACACAAAGAAAAGCGTCTGTCTGGTTTCGAACGCACTACTTACAACTCGTAAGTCGCGGTCGTTACCACTGGACCATCACTGCTCCGTATTTTGTCATTCATATCCGCATATTTCGTATTGGTAGTGTTTTCTTTGCGTGGATAAAATATTACTAAATACTTATATTAGTGGACTAATCATTTTCAATTGACAAAATATAGTAAGTTCAAAGGAGTAATGTAGTAAGTAATGTACGAAGTTAATGTAGGCTAGGTAAGTTAATGGGCTTAGATAAAACCTATACAATCTATATAAATAAAAAGAAAGGTCCTGACTGACTGACTGACTGACTCATCAACGCCCAGCCCGAACCCTTGGACCTAGAAAGCTGAAATTTGCACAGACGTACCCTTTATAATGTGTACAAGGAATAAGGAAGGATTTTTCGAAATTCAACCGCTAAGGGAGTTAAATAGGGGATGAAAGTTCCGCGCGGGCGTAGCTGCTAGCAAGAGCTAGTAATTCTATAAAGAAGTAAAATTTATGAGTTTTTTTAGTAGGTATAACCAGCCTATTATCTTCCCACTGCTACGACATAGGCCTCTCGGTGAGAGGAAACTGTCTGGGTATGAATTTCCGACCTATACAACTCGAAAGTCGCAGTTGTGACTCAGCTGCACCCGAGTGAATTTGTTTGTTTTGTACTATGCTGATTTGTCTCGGATTTATTTGTCGCTAAAGGGAAGTGACAGTATTTTTGACTGTCATAGGATATACATATTTTATTGTCAAACATAAAATTTCACGATGACGAAATCGCGGGCATAATCTAGTAATGCTTAATATTCAATTTACATTATAGTTTTTAGTTTCATTGATATTTCGTTTTACTTTGAACAATTATAATATTATTGATCACACATTTCTTACTTTGCACTCTTAAGTACTAATCATAATGATTAATTAATTCTACAAAACTTTAAATCATGTTAACTCTTGATACGACTTTTAAGCTCAATTTACATTGCCCCAGAATGGAATGGAAGCGAAATTTTGTAATGAAATTGTGTAAGGCATAATGAACTTTATGTCAATTGTGTAACGAACAAACTAGATAAAGGTACGAGCCAAAAAACAGGTCACGTGTCTTACAGAGAAGGAATTCCCGCAGCTAGCAGCTTGTATCTAATTTGTACTTTACACCATTGACATAAAGTTCATTCGGATCTGCAACATTTCGTTACAAAAAATCGCTTCCCGTCTGTTACGTGGAATTGAGCCTTACTGATCGACTCGAGAACAGCTCGATCGTCATATATTATCTGCCAAACCCAAGGTTAGGGCGGCTTCTAGTCAGACCAGCTGCGGCCGAATATCAATATTTTACATGAAGCGACTGCGCAGCTGATCTTCAAAATTCAATTACTTGGCATTGCTGATATTATAAGATAAATGTCACACTTTCACAATAATGTATGCTTTAAAATGTCCCTGAAGGCTATTGAAAACACGTCTTCATGAAATAAATAAATGACAGAAAGTAAAGGAACTGTGGGTCGTGAGTTTCAACCCAGACAGGCACTTCAATTTGTGTAAATTATTGCATCACTAGTGCTCTCAAAACGATGAAGAAACCGACGTCCCCTAGAACCAAAAATTCGAAGACATATGTGACACCTACCAAACAATGGAGCCCATTCTCTCTCACAGGCTTGTGTCCCAGTAGTGGGGAACATTTTAGGCTAATTTATTCTGCTAAAGACCAGCCATTCATCTATGGCCGAAACTATGCGGAGATCGTAGACAAGTGTTAATTGCTTTCAAAGCGTTTAGTATTTCTACAACAGGATTGAAATAAACTTCTCGGTAGCATGTCAATTCAATATATTTTATATTCTGATTTATTGCGGCAAATGCTGCTTTTGTGGCATATTTCTAACACTCGGTTTCTGAATTGGGTATTTTAAGTTTATTACTTATCTTGATCTACTTCTAAAGGCGATTCCTTCGAAATCCAAAATGTATACGTTTTTGTGTTTTAATACTATTATAGTAACCAAAAAAATCTCAAGGGAAATAGTCTTTATCCAGTTTAATTAATTAGAAAAACGTCACTTCTTCATCTTAGCGTGTCGATAGCAATCTATATATAGCCAGCCTAGAATATGGCTACATGCTTGGCTCTTTCAGTAGCGTCCATCAACTCCTGTATCGTGCAGACAACAGGACAGGCCTCGACACGATAGTTAATGCCCCGTTGTTTGTGGGACAGCACCACACACCCCATACGTCACTGATCATCTTATCTGAGGTTTAATCTCATGATAGCTTATGTGATTCAATTACATAACAAAGACCAATCAATCTAAGTACATATCGTAAGATGTGACAACAGATTATATTGGAAATGCAATCAGAAGTTAAAAGCTTTTTAGACACTAATTTCATCTCACCATAACGTACTCGTACACCCGCATTCGCGAATTTAAAATTTCGTTTGCAAAAAAATTTTGAAAAATATTAAATTATAATTTCGAGGGCTACATTGAGTGGATCAACTTAAGCAAAGCTAAAGTATAATTTGACAAGTCATCAAATTCAAATGCTCAATTCAAAAATCAGGTGGAGACAAATCAAAATTAAATTAACCAAATACTTTTCAAGTTCCATTCAGTCCATTGATAAACATAAAGATAAAACCAAGAATTAAGCTACATAAATGTAAGTTAGCACTCTGATCCCTTGCAATTCTGATATTTTTCCAAGTTTTCCTTCCTAAGATTATTTCAAATGCATTTTCATATAATGTTTGCTAGCCAAGTGAACGAGGCTCAATTTTCCCCTTCAACGTGTTACGCCTAGTGGAGGTGCAACAATTCAATATTGTGTATGTTTCTCTGATGTGTATCCATAATCCTTAAGCTGTATTGAAGGCTAGAAAGCTTGCCTTTAAGCTATTGGGTATTTTCTCGGCTTATGATTTCTTACGGAAAATATTTTTCTATGTCACTTTAAGAAAGTTGTATGTGTAGTTTGTTGCTACGCAATAACAACCCGCACGGGTTGAACGATCAGGTTAAGCTACGTTTGCCGCGGTTGATCCAAGGATGGGGTGACCATTTGTAAATACCAAAACCCTCCGTGCCTCGTATAGCACGTTAATCCGTTGGTTCTGGCTGGCATTCGTGGATCTTTGACAGGCGTTACGGTTCATCAGAAGCCTGAAAATCTGGCAGTCAGCTGTACTAAAGGGTATCGTAATACCTTGTGACTGGGTTCTGGAGGTCAGATAGCCAGAGCTGCATCCGGTTAGACTGGTATCCGACCCCTTGGAAAAAGACTAGGCAAATGATATTAGTATCAGGTTTTAACAATGTTAATTGTAACTTCATAAAAACTGATTAAGACAGGCTTGGATTAGGTTTTAATTGTAAAAGAGAGATAAATATGCTTAGACTGAAGGTGGCTCTTGCCTTGCAGTGGGACAAAACAGGCTCATAATCTATATCTATCTACCTATCTATATATTTATCTATCTTTAACTATCTATCTATCTATATATTTATCTATCTATCTATCTATTTATCTATCTATCTATCTATCTATATATTTATCTATCTATCTATATCTATCTATTTATCTATATATTTATCTATCTATCTATATATTTACCTGAAGCAACAACTTTGTACCCTCTTTTACGAAAATTACGCGGACGGAGTAGTATGATATTTGGGACAATTAAAGTTTATATGAAGAAGGCGTGCAGAAAGCTAATATTTTTATATAATAATGCATTAGAATGACATTAAGTTTTAAATGAATTATGGTCGAATTTCGACCACTGGGGGACCACTAGTATTAATAATTAGTCTTAGCTATTATCAAAGACGGACAATTTTTTTTTAAATGTCATAAATACTGAATAATTTTATTTTTCAAATATGTATTCACGTGAATTGTACCACTAACTATTAAAACAAAATTAATGATCTTTCCCATGTTTTTCGTTGGAAAACTTGTTATTATTTTTCATACTTGCATAAATTATTATTATTACAAAGTATAATTACGTGCTACCGGGACAAAAATGGCTATGCTATTCCTTAAAACATCAGCTATCTGCTATTAGCTGGAACGAACAGACAGGCAGAATAATAAAAGTTGTAATAATAATAGTTTTATTGTAAGAAGTAGGTACCTACCGTATATACGTTCTTATGCATTTAATAAAAACTTTTTTTTTGACATTACAAACAGAAACTTTCAACTTAAATTTTATATTATTTGTATAATGTACAGAAGTATCTAAGACGAAAACTCAAACCAAACACGTTTTTATTAGTCTTTGTTTGATAAAAATTCCTTCCAATTTTAGGACAAACAACTTTTCTTCACTTTAGGAAGAACATTTTCATGAAGCTAACATTATCTTCAAATTCTCGGTTTATTTTTCTTATGTTAAATTGATTATTCTGAAAAGTTAGTCAAAATTATTGTAATTATAAAGTTAGTGTCTTTGTTTGGATACATAACGTTTACGTTTAAGTTTCTATGAAGGTATACGTTTAATGTTTATGTTTATTATAATTTATGCTTATTAAATATAAACAAAACATGATATAGTTTGGGCAATTAATTCAAATTCATATTTGTTATTATCTATAGTTGTTTTTATATATATACACATGATTATGTTTATAGATTATATAGTTTTAAGATAACAAAGTGAAAATTAATTTTAAAGTTTTCAGTTTAATTTAACGTTTAGCAAAGCCGTTTTTAAACGAGTAGAACTACCCATAAGTACTTATATTGGTACTTATCTACATATACGCATTTAAAAAACCACTTAGCGTAAATTGAGTAATTATGTTTTTTTAAATAAAGTTATTATTTTATTTATTTATTTATTTATTTAATATTATTATAATTATGTTATAATTAAGAAACGCCTCAGGTTCATACTCTGTATAATAATTTTACTTTACTTTATATGAGAACATTTGAAACATTTTATAAAAACAAATCGTTTAATTCGTTAATATAGTTTTCTGAGAGTACAGGAAAACAACATTTAGTGAAACATTATTTCATATATTTTCACATAACGAACATCAAAGCTTCGTTAGCAAGTTTCGTAGAACCAACTAAGAATGTTGTTTTTCAAGGAAAAGGAAAAATATTCATTTGGCCTCACAAGTACGACCAAATATATTCCAAGCAGGAATATAGGCAGAATATTCGTTTTTGAAAAAGAGACCGCTAATTGGCCCAGAAAAAGTTGCAAAGATAATAATGGCAATAACCCAATGAATCTCTTAACACCTCGGCTTAGTTAAAAAGCCATAAATATTAATCACGAAATAATATAAAGGTAGTATTGACCGAAATAGATAAGTGTCACCTAATTCTACGATTAGGACAAATAGCGTCCCATAGGTGAAACCAGCACAAAGTTTATTTTAATAATGAAAAGGACATTTTAAAATATAGGTTAAATTATGACGTTGGGGGACTATGTTTGCTTTAATGGCGCATTTAGTGACATTAATATTTGTAGATGGTGCTTTCTACCGAAATCTTGGCGGCATTTCAAATACTACCGCTAACTATATTTAATATAACAAATCGGTTATATCATTTAAATAAAAGGTGTGACATCGTGCGCCACCACACAAACTTCGACTCTGTGCGACGCGTTACTTAATACGCTAGTTTCAAACTTAAAAATTAATACACACGTCATCCTGTTTTATATAGATCCATTAGGATTTTCTAACCATTCTTCGTCCGCCAACAGTAATCTTATGTTCATGGAACATGGTAATTTGGGGACCATTTCCATTTATATAACTTCGACGCTGGATATTTGGCTTAATAACTTTGGTTGTTCAAATTCGCAAATGCGAAACAATGTCACCAACCTTGGAAAAACTGTAAGATTTGAAATAAAATCAGTACAAGAAACCAAGGTTTTCGATAATGAGGGGAGGCAGGAACGCAACAATGACGGCCGGCTTCTGCAGCGCCCGCTTTGTCCACCCGAACTCGGATCCTCAAGAATTACTTCATTCAACCTGACCGAATTTGTACTCGCTCTTTGCGGTAACGAGAGCGACACTTTTAACGCGCTCAACTATCGTCCACATGACGGTCGTCGGCGTACGAAACGCGGGAACCGCACCACCGGGAAGTTCAAAGTGGCCTTTCGGGGCAGTCGGCGCGACGGGGCCGATTCGGCGCGGCGATGGTTCGCGCTCGCATCGGGCGGCAGCTGGACGCCGTGGTGTGGCGACTGTGCCGAGCGGCCGCGGCGGCGCCTCCACGTTACTGCGGCACGCGCCCGCCCGCGCCGCCCCGCGCCACCGCGACGCATCCCCCGACCGCCCGCGCCCCGCGCCCCTGCCGCGCCACCGCCCGCACGCACGCCGCATTCTTGCGTTCAGCCCGCCCTCAAGCGCGGCTCCGACCCGCACAAAGAGCCTAGACCACTCTGGGGGCGACTACGTCACTTCGACTGTGTCCACGCTTTCTGCAGTACGCCGCTCAAGAAGTCAGCTGCCACCACATGTTACATTGCAGATGTCGTTAACAATTAAAAAACAAACTTCGCACGTCCCCGATACTGAACTTGGAGAAGAGGTATTTTTTAATGTATTTAAAACGCCTCGGCTTAAACAGCTGGAATTCACTGCAGTGCAATTAATTTGACGTCGCGCGTCTAAAAGTAAATTAGTGCCGCTGAATGGGATGCGGAGTGGCAACCAGTGCAGAACCAGAACCGATTGAAAATACGAATGTTCGCGACTTAAAGGTCTGCATGTTGATCGGTAGGAGGAAAATGTTGTGTTGCGGACTAAGGTTTTGTCACGGAGTTAATGACAGCCGTAGACGATCTACCATGTATGCCGTTCATTAACGACACACAACGGGACATGGAGCAAGTCCGAAGTTATTGGACTTAGATCACTGGATACACTGTCACACTGCGTCATCCAAAGTTCAAACTAGAAGTCTGGAACCGTTATTATTATTGGCAGTCTGCTTTTTATAACGAATGTTTTCTTTGTAAATATCCTTCATTGCTACGAAGGCACAACAACAACTTTGTAATTTAATTGTAAATATAAACAACTCTTCAAATGTTGAGCAAGAGCGGTGCAACTGCTTGATTTTAATCAACTCATACAGTTTAAACGGACAGTTCGGAGCCTGGTATACATTACTTAGCAACGACTTTCCTGAGGTATACAAACTGGGAAACAACTCGTACACCTGCCTGGTAACTAGATTATTCGGTCAGTGGAAACTAGCCGCACTATGTGAACTTTTAAATAAATTTTACTCATTTACTTTGGGGACAACTAAAACTTAATAGTTGTTCAATTAATTTGAAACTGAATGTCAATGGACTGTTTTGAGCAGTCGTGTCCCAGTGGTAACGGCTTCGACTTTGGTACGAGTTGTTGGTCGTGGGTTCGAACCCAGTTAGGTGCTTTAATTTATATAAATCTCGTAACCACTGCTCTCAAAATGCTGAAAGAAAACATTGTGAGAAAACCGGCATGTAGTAGAACCAAAAATTCGAAGACATCTGACATCTACCAACCCGCACTGGGTCCACGTGGTGGATTATGGCCCACTCCTTCTCCCAGAGGAGACCTGTATCCCAGCAGTGGGAATGTAATAGGCACTCTTTGTCGTTGTTTTTATTAATGTTTTTGACACTGTATTCAGGTACAGTAAACTTATTTCAAGAAAATCCGCATCATACAAATGATAGATACCACCAATCATCGTTGAGTCTATTGCAATAGCGAAAACACAGGAAGTGTATGCCAATTGACTGAAATGCTGATTGCAACACCTAGATACGTAATGGCATAAGTGAAATAAGTTCAATAAGAGACTATTGATACTATTTAACCTAAGCTGTATAAAAGAAAATAAAAACAATGTTCAAGCTTATAAAAGAGGTTGTGTACCGCTATTTTAATTATATGCAGTTTTCAAGTACTTTTTGGTTGTTCGTAACTCTTAAACGTCAAATTGTAATCATCTAGCGAAGCCGTTTGTATACTCTGTAGGACTGTTTAAGCCTACGGCTACGATTCTGAGCCATCGGTATTAATTCGTTTCGCTCAGCATTTGCTTTCTCTTTCAAAAAGTTTGCATTAAGTCGCAAGAGATTATTATTTTTTGTCACAGGCTTAAATTAAAATCTTTCTGTCAATTTCATAATTATTACAAACTTTTAGATTAGATTAAACAATAAATTTTAGTATCTCGCGTAGCATTTAGCTTATATTTACAGTGATACATAATCAATTTATTTATTCAATTTTAATGTTCCCACTGATGGGACACAGGCGTCCTCTCTTCGAGAGATGGGCTGTAATCTACAACGCGAGCCCGGTGCGGGTTCGTAGATGTGACATGTCTTCGAGTTTTTGGCTATATGACATGTTCCTCACAATGTTTTCCTTCTTATTTTTTAGAGCCGTGGTGATGAAATAATGTAATAAAGCAATGCGCTAGTCTGGGTTCAAACCCAGGCAACCCACTCGTAAGTCGCGGCTATGATCACTGGGTCACCACTGCGTATTTAGCTTAGACAAAGAAAATTAATGCAATTGTCGGAATACGCGAATGTGATGATTTTCATGACTTAAAATAGAAAATAGTTTTCGGATTTAGATAAAACTTAAAGTTTTGAAGTAGATAAAATAAAGAAATTGGCAAAGAGGCTTCTTTATCAAGTGTACATTAAAACAGAGATACAAATTAATCGAAATCCAGAAGTTACCAGACAAGAAAATGTATTTGCAAAAATTATTAGAAAACTTTTTTGAAAAATAGTATCGGGCTACCATCAAAACTCTTTGTAAAACACACTTGAATTGAATGGAACAAACCTCATAGTGTGAACCGTTTCGCAACAAAAGTAATCACCCTTCCCAATTGGGCAGACATCAAAAGGCTTTCGGAAAAGGCTGCCCTTCGAAACGTGGAAACATTTAAACACGATGTTAAAAGATCAAACTCATTGTTTTGGTTAATAAAACCCAGATGAGAGGAGAGGCACCTGTGGATAGTCACAACTGTGTTTACAAAACTGTTGACTACGGAGGAGCAGTATTGGATACTTTATGCAGTTTTGATGAATGAGACTTGAAGAACAGATAGTTTAGATCAAAACTTGGCAATGACACAACGTTGCACGAGTTGGTGACAAGAAGTAGGCACGTCGTCCGTCAGCCTTCTCCACTTAGACGTGGATATTGCATGGGTAGACAGATCAGCTCATAAGCATGATGATATAATGTTCAAATAGAAACATGATTGGGGAGTGGATGTGGCTAAGGCAGATACTAACGACCTAGTTACAGAACAAGGTTTTTATTTTGACACGGTTTAAACCATAAATCATTTTTTTTTTCGATCACAACTGTACAGTTCTTTTTACAAACCTGACAACATAGTCCGATCCTAAGTTGTCAGTTCTGTATTAAGAACTTTCTTTACCTTTATAGGAATAAAGCTCGAAATTTAAAAATTGCTCTATCGTTTAAAATTGGGTCTGTTGATAAAACATATACGAGTAATAAGACAGAATAAGAGATGATGTTAACAGTTATATGAAGTTCAACTGATGACGTTAACACATTGACAGCTCAAAGATTGAGCTTTCATTTAGAGTAGTCTATAGTACCTACTGTGCTAAGTCTGGTTCAGGGGCAAATATTTATTTACCTAGCCGTTAAAAAGAGAAAGCGTGCACTCAGAGGCAGATAAAAGTGGGTTGAACAGTCTAGACAGTCAGCGATTCTTTTTTTTATAAAGTTCTATACGAGATAGTGACAGATAGAATGAAAAGAGCCGTTGTATCCGCAGCGTCACAAGAGCATTTAATTTAATAGATACTGGCTGTAACAGTTGACGTGGAGTCTGTGGCGTGGGACTACACGGTGTCGACACCACTTTATAACGGTCGCACTCATAAAATTGTTGTATTTCATAATGTTAAGCGATGTGCATACTGCATGAGATTTTCTGCTTGTGAGTAATACAACAAACTAAGATAAGGGCCATATAATAGTGGAAACAGTGATAGATATTGGTGACAAATTCAAACCGAGAAACGTAAAGTAAGACAACAAATGAGTTTGAGTAATTTATTCGGCCTCTTCATGTTCTTTCTTTGGAATTATTCGTCGAATTGTTGAGCTCCATAATTTTTGAGTTGAGCTGTATGATTACTGACAAATGCGTGCACAGACTAGACAGGTCAACTCAATCTGTGTGGTTCTTTCCTCATAATACCATTTCAGACATCAATCTACATCGTCTTCACATGATCTGGCAAAGATTTTGTCTGGACTTTAAAGAAAACTGTAAACTTTGAGTTTGTTTTGGCCTTTCTTCTCAGAGTAAGCAGATAGAAAACGCCGACCTCGTCTAGTTTAAAAAATGTGATTGAATTTTAAAAGTGTTTGTAAAAACCTACTTAAAGAAGTTTTTTTTACCAATGTAACAACTAATTACAAAGCTAACAATAACGTGCAAAACAAGTCAATTGATAGATAGGCCGGAACAAATATAGAACAGATTAAACAGATTGGACTCTGTCAACAGTTTAAAATCATCTATCACAAAATCACAATGCCAATTTCATGATCCAATTCCGAATCGGAGAGGTGAATTACGCAAATACGTACAAATTATGTGAACAGCGATACGTTAATAGGACGAGTTACTTTGCGTTCGTATTGAAATCTGGCCAAAAGCGACAAAAACAAGCCGTGAAAATATTAATCTTGTCTTCTAATAGTTTTGAAGGATTTAATATTTGCATTCGTGCAACGAAAGTAGGTAAAGACTTGCCGTTTGTCGAGGCGTAAATCCGTAATGATTTACTTTAAAAACAAATGAGTTCGTATTGATAAATGACTTTATTTCTGTAAGTAGGTTTGTACAAACACTTTTACACGCCAATCACATTTTTTTTTAACTAGATAAGGTCGGCGTTTCCTATCTGACTACTCTGAGAAAAAGGCAGAAACAAACTCAGAGGTCACAGTCACTTTTGATAAGAGTATAATCGAGACATAATCTTGGTCAGATTATGTGAAGACCATGTAGATTGGTGTTTGAAATTTTCTTTTGAAGAAAGAGTCACGCAGATTGAGTGGACCCTTCTAGTCAGTGCACGCATTTGTCACTAATCGTGCGACTCACCTCAGAACTTTAGGATTCGACTTTTATATAGATAGTCACTTGAACAAAGTTCAAGAAAACTTTACAGACTACCAGAATTAGAAATATCTTTGAAAAAATTACAATACCTGTTATTTTTATCAAAGTTTTTATGAACTATGCAAAACATTTCACAGATAATCTTTAGATTGCAAGTTTTACAAGAGCAGGCTTACTCCTCTTAAGTGCAAAATAGCGTTTGGTTTCTTTCTATACTATTAACTTTTAGCCTTTTCTAGTTTTAGTCGGTAATTTCTAGGGTATGGTACCCAAAGGGTGCCAACGGAACTCTATTACTACGCCTCCAGTGTCCATCGTCCGTCTATGGCCACTTTAACAACAAATAATCCTATTACAAACGTATTTTAAACGTGAAAATTTGTTTGTTTCGATGTTTGTTACTCAATTACACAAAAACGGCCGAACGGAATTGGATGAAATTTGGTAAACAGATGGTTTATAGCCTAGATTAATAAATAGGATTTTATCCCGGTACTAGGTACGTATCCGTGTGATAATTTCCGATCCCTACGCTGGCGAAGCTGCTGGTAAATGCTAATAATAAAATACAGGGAACAATTAACGGGTGTGTCCATTCAAGAAGCACATTTTCTTCTACCCATCCCAAGTAATTCCGCCTTTCACTTTGCTGATATTTTTTAACATCCACACTAACTATACAATCAAATTATATCGGAGGCTTAATTGCCATACTATTTTAATAACAAAACCTTTCATTGGAATAAATATTTAGATAATTATATCGAGACTTTTCATTAATGGAGTCGACTGCTCAATTACTTAGATCTACTGTAAGTACTGTCTAAAAGCTTTTCTGCCTTATGGGTATAAGGCAGAAAAAGGAAAGGTCCTTAGCTGGTATAGGAACAAACTTTTTGATCGAGTGAAATGCAATTAGACTGTGGCACCACTTTGTACGTGTCATGAAAATATCAGAATTAAATGACGTTAGAATAACTTTTCACCAGTTTTTTCCGGAGTCGGGGGTCGGAAGTCATCCCACCGGAACGTACTAAAGGGAAACAATATGTTATACCTTAACCCAGGTCATGATCACTCCGAATGCAAAGTTTCATCCAAATCAGTTCATAAGGATTGAAAAGGTAACAGACAAACAGAGTTACTTTTGCATTTATTATTAAAAGCATGTATATATCGTGGATAGATTAGAATGCCTAGCTATTGTAAGAAAAAGGGTGAAGTGTCAAAAATTTTTCAAATAGATGGAAATATAATCATATTTATCAGTATTTGTTATTTAAACGGTATAACAAATTTTCATAACAATCACAACGACGGGGAGTAGCCAAAACAATGAGATTGAGGACCGTGACCCGCCAGACACCCGCCGCCGTCGTATGAAGCCCCCTCTAATAGTGGAGCCTCATGGCGGGAATGGCCAATTTCCTGATTTTTTGCCAACCACCACCGCTTTAAGGGCACTAAGCCATAGTTACGTTATACTGTACACACAATTCCTCTGTTTTGGCATCATGTTCAGGAGATTTAACTACGATAGCACGTTCTAAAATCTACATTTATATCATATTTAATGTCCCTAGGTTTCAGGCAAAAGCAAAAATCTTTTTGGATCTAATTTAGCAGATTTATAAAGCATATTTCAAAGCCACATGTGGCCTCAATATGGTGGCTTAAATTTTAATTCCTAAACTAAAGCCTGTCTTTCAGCTGTCCGCTTTTAAACAAAGTCTCTATCATTTTGCTCGTTCTATTCATTCTCGGGTAAACTGGTTTATATGACAATTTAAATGCTGGATAGGTAAGATGATGGCTGACAGGTCAATTGGCACAATTTGCCTCGATCGCATTCGGGTAACGCTTCGCGTTTTTTCAAAGCCAGGCCTTTAAATGCACTCTTCGTCCTAGGGATCAATTAGTTTAGTAAACGTTTTATTTTCGCTGGTATTCTGACAAGTTTTTGAATTGTAGTGTATAAGATAGTGTAGCTTGTATTATTTTTCTTCGTATAAACTGGCCATATACTCTTTATCCGGTTTTAAAGATCCAAAAGTTTGTTCCCAACGTATATTTATCATAATTATTAAGAGATGTTTCATATAAGTAAGCTCATTATTTTTAGTGATAGTTTTATACCCACTGACGTAAGGCAAGCCCGATGACGTCATTTCGAACTACGGCGGACGCAAACATTTGAAATTATTTACGTTTACCTACTATGAGGTTTCGTATCCATACGGACCGGTCCCCAGTGAATAAGGAAAGAAACGAGCCGCTATACGACCCGGGACTTCCATTGTTTTCAACATTTTTCTGAATACTTGTTCTAAAAGTGCAATAAAACAAAATTTTGTGGAAGTACTACGTTGCTAATTGCAGTATCCAATTACTGAGAGCGTAAATAAACCTGCACGGTGATCGAACAAAATTAATTTGTTGAAATTCTGCACGAAACGGCCATTTTTTGTTTTTGTTTCATTGATTGGCAGAAGTTGGACGTAGTTTGTCCGTTGGCCGCCACGGACGATCAATCAGAATTAAACATGTTCATAAAATTCTGTTCGGAATGGGTTTTCTATTTAAGTTGATGAAACTCTTAAAGTTAAACGTTTTTGATGTTCCTTTAATAAAAATAATACTGCATAAGTTCCTACAGAAAAGAGAAAGCCTTAATCATTGTATTTGCTAATTACTGAGTTAAAGTTTTGTCCAGTGAATTCATTTTGATTTCTTAGCCGCAATTTGCCTGTTTTGCATATATTTTCTAAACAACATGTTAGAATATTTATGTTTTACAAATTACAGAAAAATTAAGTAATAAAATTGAACTGATATTGTATGTAAGTTTTTGAACTATTTATCCACACGTAATATGAATATTTTTTATGTACGCAAATATGCAGAGACATCGAACGGTCTAATTGACGCTGCCGGGAAATCTTTATCAATAGGAAAAGCAAACAAAATGCTATTACTTTTTATTTATTTAAGCACAACGTAGACTAGGTTTTGTGAAAAACTAATTACAAAAAAAGATCAACTTCCAAAAAAAATAAGCATTACAAAGTGAGAAATAATTAATTTTAAATTCGATTTTATTTTTTTAGTTAAGTAACCTAACTGATATGTCACTAACAGTGACAAGAAGTTGTTATAACATCATCAACATACAGTAAATGGAAAAACTATACAGATATTATTGAAGCTAACTCTAAACCTACCCAAACAAAGTTATTTTAACTCGCCGAACGTATGACTATATTATATTAGGTGCCCCACAGTAAATTCAACTAGTCCGAAACTTTCGAATATAAAACCCGTATGAACTCGCCTTAACCCACACTTCCCCGTCCGTTATATTGACATTGACAGCGAAAATAATCTGGAAGACAATAATAAAAATAATCTGACTTTAGATATAGACACTCCGGCGGAATACGCACGACCATATATTATAAAAGAATCACGTAATATGTACGTTTTTAATAATCTTGCTTTGATAGAGCTTGCTCGTAAATGTGCAGATCCGACATTCCTTTCAATTTTAACTGACGTTAGTATAATTGATGGCTGAAGCCGGAGTTACAAATTGGCATGTCTGTATTTAACTATTTGAAGATCGGTCCCGTTGAAAGTTTTCCTTGTATTGTTTCATGTTTCTTTTTTCTTTCGTGCTTGTGTTGAGAGTTAAATACAAACATCAATGGCGTCAACACGTACTTAATTTTTAGGTCAATTTTACGAAATAAATATTAGGAACTTATTATGTAATGTAAAGGAATGCTTCACACAATAGCCCACGTTGGAACTTGTACATCAATTTTATTGATGGATGGAACAGCGTTCAGAATGCGCCTATCCATACAAACCCATTTTAACCTACTGTCGCACTCTAATCGAGTTATATTTATAGGTTTGACGATGACACATCTAGTATTGGCACTACAGTCTACCGAAGCGAAGGCACGTTTATTTATACCACTTATATTACAAATCATGTCTAAGATAATTTTATTGATCTATGGTGAATGCGTAGACGCCACGGTCATTTTAATGTGTAACCTGGTTTCCGCATTTAAAGTGGAGTAGACATATTGAATTAATTTCAAGAATATTATTTTTAATAATCTAGACGTCTGCGCAAATCGTGAGACAATGTGTATTTATAAGATGGCGACTGCCAGCCAGTCTGTGAGTACTTATCTTTACGCTGTTATAATTTTGTGAGGTGTGCAGACCAAAAACCTAATGCATAATGATCAACACTTCGTGGGTAATTAAGAATAATATAAGAATAAATCCACCTATGATGTTTTCACAGCTGGGACAAAGGCCTCCTCTCGATGAGAAGGAGTGGGCCGTAATCCACCACGCAGGCCCTGTGCGGGTTGGTAGATGTGACATGTCTTCAAATTCTTGGTTCTACGATATGCTGGTTTCTTCACGATGCTTTCCATCACCGTTTTGAGAGCAGTGATGATGAATTAATTTACTCAAGGTAAAAGCGCATGTCTGGGTTTGAACTTGCGACCTACAGCCACTGCGCGCCTTTGCCCTGCAGTGAATCAGTAATAGGCTGGTATATTTATCAATTAATTTATAAAGAGGTAAACATTTTGTTTGTATAGAGGTTATCTCAGGAAATACTGATCCGGATTCCAAAGTAGGTACTATTTTACTGGTATAGTTAACTTCCACGTAGACGGAAGTCGTGAGCAGAAGCTAATAGTGAAAAGTGGTCTATAGTCACCAGATTGGAACGCAAAAAGTGATCAGCGTATTGGTAACGAATATGTCGCAATAGAGCAGTGGTATGGCCCAGTTTTAACGGCCCCAAGACGGTTTCCTCACAATGTTTTCCTTCAGCGTTTTTTAAAAAATATTACCAACTGAGCAATATTACTAACTGGTAATGAATTTCTTCGCTATCCTCTCCTTAATAGTATAAAGAGAGGATAGCGAAGAAATTCATACTACATATTATATTTTTGTATACTAGTTATGGCTTCTACTATTTTAGAACAAGCAATTCTAAACTAGTAGAACCCATAACGATTTCAAAAATATCTTGAGCGATATAAGGTTTCCTTCAATCTGTTACTCGTCAGCGATACTTTCTTCGCAAGAACTTCAAACTTTCTTTAGTTCAAAGTAAAGTTTGAACCTTAACAGTTTAAACGTGTACTTCCTACACACTATTTTGATGATGGAACAGTTTTTTTGATAAGTTTGTCAGTTGCCATCTACCTACGAGTATTCCAACTATCGCATTTCAATAAATTAAAATGCTGGCCGTATAAAATGGGTGCACGTTAGTAATGCAACGGATAGGATTCGTTTTCTGAATAGTTCAGAATTCTGTTCAGAGTTCTGAATCATGTCACATCAAAAGAATAAAAAAAGTGGAAGTGAAAACTTAAAACTTCGGGGAAAAAGCAACACGTCACAGTAGCATGTTGGTGACGCAAACCTATAAGTTTTGTCTCTACATGAAATAACTCAACGCGGCTAAAGAAGTTTTCACTTCAATCATACTATATATATATGATCAAATTCTCCAAAGGTATAATCTAACTTTTATGTAGACAGATATTTGTTTTTTTGAATTTTTGTGAGAAGAATGCATGACTGTGTTAAATAGCTTGTAATGTGTATATTGATATGTTTAAATAGTGTAAATGGCTTCGGCCGTTCTATTTAAAATAAAAAAATAAAATAAAACCCTTATTCAATCCAACCAAAGACCAGTCCTTAATTTTATCTATCATCGATTACGGTGATGTGTGCCACTATGACCTGAATGCAGATCTCCTCGACAAACTCGACCGCCTTCTTAATAACTGCATTCGATTCATTTACAATATGCGTAAATATGATCATGTCTCTGCGCATTGATAGCTTCTAAAGTGGTTGCACATACGCCAGCGCAGAGAGCAAAAGGCGCTGAGCATCGCACAATCGTCTGCTTCAATGTCCACTCACCGCACAGACTTCTTTCACTCTTCTTTCCTCTTTCAGTCTATCTCTCTGTGGAATGCGCTCCCCCAAGAAATCAGGATTGCCATCCTGACTGACATCCAGGACTGCCACCAACAGATTATCCTTCAAATTTAAAGTTCCCGAGCACATTCGCAAAAAGTTGGCAGTATCATTACAACGGTAATGTTTTCTCATTGTTTGTCTTATTTGTTTTTAGTAAATTCAATTCATTTAGTAATTATTTATGTAGGTATATTTATTTGTGCTTATATTTATATAGTTAGGTATATAATTATGTATTGTATTTATAGTTTGAGTTAGGTTTATGCGTTTATATTAAAAATATTTCTCAAATTTATTGCACCTACCACTGTTTGTCTCTGCATCACCCAAATGTTGACTGGTAGAAAATGTCTATGGTATTAAGTCCGCCTGTATATAATATATTTATGTGCTTAAAGTGTTAAATAAATAAATAAAACACAGGTAAGTAAATAAGGCACAATTTATAATTCCAACAATGGGTCGCATGTAGCTGGACGCATATGAAAACTCCAGACAGCCAAGAGAATAATCATATGGAATGTAACCAAAAAAGTTGGTAAACTCAAGTAAACAAGGAACTACAAATAAGGAAACTGGTAACTATAGCCTGTTTGAAAAAATCAGATGAAAGTGTAAACAAAATTAAATTAGTAAACAATTACTCACTACATGGAATTATTGACACATGTATGTGTATTAGGAAGGATTCTACTCTATATCTTACCTCTTTTGGCAATAATTATTATTGTTTGATAATTATAAATCAATTTTAATTGAAAAATTGTCGACGAAAATTGAGGTTCTATAAATTTATCTCAACTGTCAAATAAAAAAAAAATCTTTGATTTTAAATTCGAATTTCGGGGTTAAGTATTTAAATAATCAAATCTATGAATACTTAACCCCGAAATTGGAATTTTAAATCACCCTAAAGATGTTTTTGTAATAATCAAATCTGCTTAGATTCAGTCAGTTGTAAGTGGCACAACACATTGGCATCCACAGTTCTTAAATTTTCTGATCTATTGCTTAATTTTTTTTTTACCATACGCTTTATGACTTCCATCTAGCAATCGTATCCCAATATTACTTTGTATTTACCCTTTATACGAGCACCGCCGCAATTTAAGCTCTGGCAACACCAAGACGTCACGAATCGTATTACCAACTCTACCGGATTTGTAAACTTAGAACTCAAGATTATATTTACTGGCTTTAACTTTTCTTAGGTTGGAGCTAAGATTTCGGTCATTAAAAAGGCATTAAATCTGAGTTAGCAAAAATACGAGTATTATTATTTTGGATAGCAGAATTATTATAAGTGCCTGATTTTTAGTTTCAAAACTACAGAGACACGGGTTTTTAAAAGACATAGAAAATCTAAACAAACTAAATCCTTGTAGGAATCTTAATTCTTAGACCGCGTACTGGAAGAAGCTGGACTAGTTAGAAGGACCGACTACCTTGTGAAAGCTGTAGGAACCGTTGGATCCGGGGAACACAGCAACTGTCGAAGTGGCGAAGCTAGGGACTTGTGGACTTATTTCGGCTGAAATGATGATGGTGAGGAATCTTAATTAATTCACTGATGGAGAACGCATAGCCTAAGCAGCTGGGTCTAGCATGAAATTCTGCACAATTACGAGAACTTTATAATAACGAATGTGAGCAATGTTGAATGGCTTTTGAAAATTCATCCTCTGGATGAATTAAATATGAAAAAAAAGGGAATGGCGCCTGGCTTTTTTTTAGTGGGAAATCATCAAATAACTTGTCCCGCTCTGGGTGGAGCAGGAGGGCGTGTGAGACTCTTAGTGACTAAAACCCACCCGTGTTCTCTCAGTTGCCTGTGTGCCAGGGGCCGCGATATCTCTTTCGAACAACCCGCACCCCTGGCAGGCATCGGCACTTGCGGACTTCACCAGTTGGTGCTGACATCTCTCTGAGGCGCGCGTGGAACACAACGCGCCGTCAACGGGCTTGGTCCATACCGGATAGCGAGCTATCCATTACTCGCAGTCCGCAAGCCCGCGCCTACGGTGGCAGGGAATCAGCCTGGGATTCCCGACGCCCAGGGCGTCTCCCGCTGCAACAGGCGCATATTCTGCCGGCTACTGTGGCGTGCCCGAGTGGCGCCTGGCTTGGAGTAAATAAATTGGCTTATTAGTGCATACACGATGTAGATGCATATAATTTTACTTGGCCGAAAAGGGCAAATTGAAATTTCTAAACAATTTATTACTGTCTCTAGACAAATCAATAAATAAGTATAAAACAATTGGCAGGTTTTGAATATTATGCAATGAAATTAAGAAAAATAATGTATTTTCTTACTTGTTATTAGGAGAAAATCGAACGAATGTTAATTCCATTCCTTTATTCCATAAAATTATTCATGAAAAAGTTTTGATTCGCCCGTTACTTAGCCATTTAATAAGCCAATAAATCTAGAATATCGTCTAGAAATTTTAAAGTCTCTGCTATTTCCATTATGTGGAGAATGTGTTAGGAATCCTAGCTGAGTGAATGTTCGACATCCGAGTAAAACGGATTCGTGAAGGATTTTATCGAGGGGAGCCACAAAGAAGCCCCGTGGCAAGGAAATGCTGAATTTTAAATCTTTTATTTATTGAGGACAGATCTGTTAAGCGTCCTTAGGGCCAAGGGCACTTATGGTACCGTTCCACGGAAAATTATTTACGATAATTAATTTTGTGTTGTTTTTGCCGAGTTTATCGATGTTGTTTTAATCGCAGGATTGGGATGTTACCCGATCTTTTTACGCTATATAAGTGCTTAAAAAGATTTGAGAACAAAGTACTTATTTTGGTAAGGTTTGATATTAGTCAATAACATAATAGCTATGAATACAGCTCCCAAATTGCGTAACAAACTTTTAATCACTCATTAAATAAGTCCGTACCTGAAGCAAATATATATAATGACCCCAAGGTGAAGTATATATCATGAATCATGGCCTCTCTACACACCGTTGAAACGTAGTCAAAATTTATGATTAATAGTACAAATCCAAGCCAATCTAATTACTTACTCTGTCTTTTAATTTTATTCTACAACTTTTGTTTTTTTTTTTCATTTTCATACACCTAGATTTAAGTTAGCAACTAAGCGGTAATCTGGCGTCTTCTGTTTTCAATGTTTTGTTTACCTGTAATTAGCAAACCGTATAATTTCATATTTGTATGTATATGTATGTGCCGTGGGTGAACCTTTAAGTAAATAAATAAATCACAATTCTAAAGTTTTTTACGGAAATCGCAAGATTTATTCTTCATATTTTGTTTGATAAAATTTGTCTGTTCATCAACGTCCATTTAAAACTGTCAAAACGAAAGGCATTTCCATTGTGTGTTACGAAATTACCCCGGAGAAAAATTAAAAAAGTCTGTATAAATCATTCATTAGAGCCCTCTTTTATCTTCAATTTTAAACATAGGTCTCTTCCACGTCTGAAACTCCACTAAATATTCTGATTCTAGTTCTGCATCCCAAGATTTTCCCTGCGGTGGGAACCAAGCTCGCTTTTGTCTCACGCACACTTAGCGGTTGCGATACCGCTTTATTAAGCCTGCAGTGACTGGGTAATGGATTTACAACGCCATTAATGTTTTAAAAGATCTTTAGATTCCTTTGAGAATGGTTTTTTTTTGCTTTGGTGTTATACCTAAGTATATTTTTAACATTTCAATATAACATACACACATACAAACACAAAACAAAAGGATACATATAGTCAATTAAATGCAGTAGGTACATTTCAGTTGTCTATAAACTAAACAGTAGAACCAATTTTCAGGAAAGTGGAAACCTAACTATTTGTTTTAGTCCGGTGGAGCTTGCAATATAAATAAAGGGGTAGTGATTGTCTATTTATTATATTTCGTTACTCGATTCAGTTTGCTGATAGTGAGACGTTTCAGAAATGCAATCTCAATTTTAATATCTTTTCGTATACGTTTTCTGAATTAAGATTTGATTGAGATTGAAGAAGAAAGAAAGGAGTACAATGGAATAGGAAATTTAAAACTTTTTAAACTCTACTTTTGCGAAGCAAATTTTTAATGAAATTGTCAATAAATGGGATTATCTTAGGCTTGTATTGATGATACTTATGATTATAATTCTTTAACATACATTTGTTACAGTCACGTTCACTATAATCTGTTGTCACATTTTATGATCAGTAGGTACTTACGTTGATTGGTCTTTGTTATATTATTTAATGACATCAGCTAACATGAGATTCGATTTATGATGATCTGTGTCATCCACATAATTAATTAAACCGGGTTTTGGAAGCCCAGAATGTTTCTATTGAATTCTTTTTACTTACTCCTAAGAAAGTGTGGCGCCGCCGCCGTCCATTCATGGTTTTAAGTGAGACAATAATTGAGACATTTTATTGGTCACTTTTAACATTATTACTTATCTAAGCATAAATAAGAACATATTACATTGATTAAAACTAAAAAATAACTATAGTAATATGTTACCTGGTTTAGAAATAAACTGTAGCTTGAACGTTAGAAGCGGGGCTTTGTCGGTACTAATGCAAGTTTATGCTAGTAAATTAAGGCTAGCAAGCACCTAGAAGGTAAGCAGCTTGTATAAAAACATCACAGGTTTCATTTTCTTGGAAAATAATTAAGAATTTTGTAGTTGGAAGAACAAATTATTTGACAAGGAAAATTTTAAACACTTTCAAGTTTTTCACGATAAAATCACTTTGAAATTTGAACGATGTTGAGGTTGGGAATTCTTGATGAGTTTAAAAACAAATGAGTTCGCTTTCGAACTGTGTGCGCGCATGTCGTGAATTTTGCGTTGAGACTCTTTAGCGTGTTTCAAAAATGCGTGGTCATATAAAAGGTTGTGGTACAGACAAAAAAACTAAATAACTTCTTCATAGATCCAACATGCAAAAACAATCAGCTGTTACATACAATATTTCTACAGTCCAAGTCATTTATTTCGATTAGGCACATTTGAACGTGAAAAACAAAAAAAGGAAAGAATTGATTATAATTGCCCCTTGTAGAAGGTAGTTTCTTATGGCTAAGAATGGGCAAGAAATTCCACCGCTAGGCACTCTTTTAAAAAGCCTTACAAAATTTTAGATTTCTATATATAATCATAATTTTCACACGTTTTCTCACATAACAAACGTTACACGGTGCCTACACAAAACAAGTCATTTATACTTACACGACACAGTCATAATTCAATTGATTCTTCAAAGTTCCAATATCGTTATGTTGTTTTAATTTAGTATCTTGTTTTTATCGCATTTGTATTTTATTTTCTTTCTTCTATAAATTGTTAATTCTCTAATATGTGAAGACCTAGAATTAAATTACTAACTATACCACAATAGATAAAAATATAGAATACGCAATGACAGGTAGGTAAATTAATTATTTTGTTATAGATACATGGTACTCACATTTTTTACAAATATTGTAAAAGTAGATGATTTTCCTAACTTTTCAATACTCACATACCAAATCTATGTAACAGCTGATAATTTTGCTCCCACGTAGAAAGCTGTTCAGTTGGACCACAGCCTTATATTTATGACGACACATTCCTGATACACGCTGTTGAACAGTAATGTGTTTAAAAGATTAATCAGTTGACTGCCCAGCTTCGCCTCATACAAGAGATAAGTGTTAACTTGCTGACCCTTTATTGCAAATACGCATACATTACAAACCAGAAGCTCCGCACTACCGTATTCCGTGTAATATGTAACGCATTACCACACATTACTCATGCATTATGACACACCAATACATTGTTCATTCTACGCTGTATATTGTGTGTGTGAGTGTGTGTGTGTCGTGTGTGCGGGTCCTGTGTGTGTGTAATCACCGTCAACAGCTGGGTGCAGGCGCCAAGCGGTCTAGTAGGTACCCATCTTGCACTATATTAATGTGACATTGTGTTTGAGCTGTAAAGCTGGTTCACAACGATGTGAAAACGTTCTCATGTAAGTAATCATTGTCGTGGGTTGGTGTTATTAGTTTTACTTTCGAGAGTTTTATTGGGATAGTCCGACTTGTTTCGCACTTAACAGTCGGGTCCCAGGTACTGCGAAGATGTAGTGACAAAAATTTAAAAAAGTATGCTCAGATGTTTCAGAGTTTTATGTAGGTATATGAACTATAAGTTCAGGTTATCTCACGATGTTTTCCTTCACCGATGTCAGTAATTTACGAGATAAACGGATAAACTAGTCCATGTTTATCCCTGATCATTTATAATAATGACGTCCCGGTTGCGGTCCCATAAGTTTTATAGGCAACAATCTTTTTATAGGTAGTTAGTGAATGACCTACTTGTATGAAGTCCCCTTCCAAATGTTCTATTTGACATTTCCTGGCTCGGCTGGCACCAACAATCGGTCAGACGGCGGAATGTCTAGTTTTTGTAACAATACCTACTTTTGGTCGTTTATAAATCATACTAGTTAAGTAATATGTACCAATTTATTTTTCAGAGTTTGTCTCTGTTGAGTAATAACATCCGTACGGGTCGATTTATCAGATTTAACAACGCTTGCCGCGGTTGGTCCGTGGATGGGTGACCATTTTTACACACCAAGCGTTGGTCCGGCTGTTATTTGTACATCTTTGACAGTCGTAACGGGCCGTCGAATGTCTGACAACCAGAACCACGGGGTATCATAATGCCCAGTAACTGGGTTGTGGAGGGCAGATAGGCAGTCGCACCATGTAAAATACTGGTTTTCAGCTGCATCCTGTTAGATTGGAAGTCGACCCAAACATAGCTGGGAAAAGGATAGGCAGATAATGTCTCAGTTTGACTTCATGGAGTGTATTAAAAAAAAAAAAACTTTTCAAAGTCAAAGTCAAAGCATTTATTTCAAATAGGCACTTAAAAGGCACTTTTGAACGTCAACATTTACATTAAAATAGAATTGATTCTAGTCGCCCCTTCCAAAATGTAGTTTCGTATGGAGAAGAATGGGCAAGAAACTCCACCGTTACTCTTTTAAAATGTTTCAAGTACAATATTTACATTCATTATATGATTATGTGTGAAAACGATGCACCCAGAATAAAATTACCATACCAAAATGGGTAAAAAGAATCAAATTGAAACAATACAGATAAATTAATTCTGTGATAGATACATGGTGTTCACACATTTACAAACATTGTAAAATTAAGTATAGGTATGTTTTATTTTTAGCAGAATCCTTAATGTTTTCATTAGACAGTGCATAAGTAAAGTCATTGGCACAATGTCATCATACCGCAGCTAAACGCGACAGAAGAGTCTCTATTGGTTTTTTAGATGATTAGTGAGTGTTGGAAAATTGCCATATGCCCCGGGTGTCACTAACCTCTGAACCACCATGACTTTCGATAAAGTTTTTAGCGCATGTAAATATTATTATATCGATTCAAAACAGAAACAAGATTTGACTTAGGTACTTAAAAAAACAACCAAATCGCAAAAAACAATGAAGTGAATAAATACTGAATTAATTTCTGAAGTGTTTGGTTTTGTAATGTATATTTTAAATGTAAATATTTTCGACATTTTCGTGTTTTTTTTTTAAGTCACTCTTTTTTTTGTAAATGCCTTTTTATTTTTCGTATTTTAGTTGTTCTCATCATCGGCTTACGCTAAGTTAATACAATTTATAAAGGACTACCAAATGAATAAAAGATTTTTGGAACTAGTTAATGGTTCGTACCTAATTGACGAAAATATCGATGAACAATTTAGGTTTTGTAAATAAAATATTATAGTTATGTACGTTTATATAGACGAATTGATAACCTCCTTTTTTAAGAAGTCACATAAAAACAACAAGTTTCTTGCCTGCGGCTTACACTAATATAATGTAAGGAACAAAATATTATCAACAACTTTTGTCGTTACTTCAACAATAGTATGCCATATGCAATTAAATAGCACCGTGTAACTCAGGCTTTGCACACATAATTTAGCAAGTTCAATATTTCCATCCGGGTGTGAACTTGAAACTGCTTGAAGTTACAACCAGTTACACTTGGTTACTTGACGAAGTCACAGACCTCTCGGCGTCGGCCCCAGTATGATGGCGCCGGCGGTCGACGCACGCAGATAATGCTTTAATACGCGACGAACACAGAAATATACGACTTTTTACGTTAACTTTTGGTTTTTATTCTTATTGTTTTACACATTGACCCACTATGTCTTTTACTACCGAAGTTAGTCAAACTTTTCTCAATTTCCTATGTTGGTCTGTCTCTAGTCAGATTTGTTACTTCGTGGTAACTAAGGGCCTATACTCAGGTCCGTCAACGAAGATGCATTCTTAGGCCCCGAACTAATCTTATGTCCGCTCAGAATTTCAACCGAAACTACGGATTCCGTGATTAGTCTAAAGATCCAATTGAACGACAAGGGATGACTAGAGGGTGACGTTTCAGGTTAGGATAATTAAATAAAAGGTTTAATTTAAGCCACCCATTGTATGTTTGTAGAGGTAAATGTATTTTTTGGTACGTATTTTCTGGTGTTACAATAAAGTATCTTTACATAGTATAAAACAAAGTTGCTTTTCGTGTCTGTGCTTATCTTTTAAACTACGCAACGGATTTTAAGGGCCTACGTCCCGTTTGGTAGCGTAACACAGTCACTTTATGAACCGTACTGCTCATTAACGGCTTGTCTTGAAGATTTGAAAAATATATGATTTTGCTATAGATTCAGATAGATCATTTTGCCGAGGGTACTTTTTTTGTATGGTTAATACTTTTGCTTAAATAGCTAGTTAGAGGTACCACAGAATCGCTAGAGCACAATTGTAAATTAATCAACATTTGCCAAGGAATATCCCCATTTTGAGCTAAAGGTTCAGAGGTGCCCTGCGCGGGCGCGGGCGGCAGTCGTGCTTTAGCATTCAGACGGGAGATGAGGATACTATGGGCCTTAATGTGGTTTTCATCAATAGATAGAGTGCTTCAAGAGGAAGGTTTATATGTTTTATACACCGACCGTCACGCGGGCGAAGCCGGTGGCAATACTAGTATATTAATAAATGAAATAAAAAGTATTAATAAAAAACTGATATTAGATAACAATATAGGTTAAATAGGAACGCCTGCTACAATGCTCTAAAACAATAACATAATCTGTTACTATTAATAACTAATGCCCACACAATACCTTGAGTTTAATAATTAAAAGCTCATCAAACCACCTATAGTTGGAAATATGAAGACTGAGTTGTTTCTGAATAATTAATGAAACTCCTGATCATTTTAATTCCATAGTTGAAGAGTGGGGTGACCAATACGTTCGAAAAACCCCGACAAATCAATTTGTAGTCAGAACTTTCATAAATTCGATTAATTGTATTTTAATAGAATAGCAAGGTTTTGTGTAGGTATGGTCTATTTTTAAAAAAACTTGATGTAAATACCTTTGGGCTAGTCTTTTGTTTTATGTTTAGGTTTTTACCCGATTGCACGACGCAAAGGAGGGTACTATGTTCATCAGCCTATGTACATAAATGTATGTTTGTTTCTTTGTGCCACTCTAGAGACCAAACGCGTCGGCCAAGCTGGCTAGCTTGGCCCACGCGTATGTATACTTCGGAGGTTTTAACTGGCTAGTTATGAACGTTTCAAAATTGTATTCGTAATTTAGGCATTCTTTTAATCTCTGTTCTTTCAATCACTTTTTAAAACCTCCGAAGTACCTAAATATGAAAATAGGGCATATCTTTCAAAATTACAATAGACGATTCACAATTTCCTATACGGCTACATACAGCATTACCTCAACAGAACAACAACAACAGAAGTTGAGTCGTTCTTCTGTGGACGCTCTTAGCTTCCGTTAATTAGGAACAGTTCATCGAACGTGACACTGTTTGTATTGCAGTCAGGCCTCCGATACACTGCCACTGTACCACGTGTTGTTTATTTTGTTTTATCTTGGAAAATTTAACTTTATTGAATTTCATTTTGCACTTCGTACTGCGAATTCAGGATACTATAATTAATGTTGGTTTTCATTAAGAAAAGAAAATTATGGCCGATTTTCAGAAACTTTGAACAACAAGAATCCGTTGACTTATTAGCATTTTTAAATAGGATTATTCCTGTTTCTAGTATTTCTGTTCAGATACACTCTGTCTGGAAAAGTCCTGCACAGTGAATGCAGTGGTATTTTAGATCAAACCCAAAGTAATAGGTTCGTAGAACCTAGACTCGGTTTGCTAGATAATATTTTCGTTTGCACATCAGTTTTTGGGGACAAATAAAAAATGTAAAAGTCTCAAGCCATTCGACGTAAAAAACATAGTAGTTATGATTATTTGACACTTGCATCAATTTTACCTTTGCGACGGTATCAAATCATCACTATCATCTTCCTGGCCACATCACTTGGGTTCAGCGCAAGACGTTTTCTTCCACGATTCTCCCCTTTCAACCGTCACGCTATCATTCACTCCGTTTTCTTGCTAGAGTATCAAACAATTACAATACAAAAACAATACAATATTTAGTACTGCTCAAATTATGCAATGAGCTGATTGCTTTGAAGACACAGATACCAGCCATTCACACGGTGCTGGTTTGTATGATATTTTACATAAAAGTGATCATGCGTCCACATCTTCGGCTGAAAATGCAGTATGAAACTGTCTCTCTTTGGTCCTGTCAATATATGAAGCCACGAGGAATGAAATGTATATTTCAACTAGCATTTATCAGCGGACTTTCACATTTATAATATTATTATAGTAGGATAAAGAAAAAACTGTTAATAATCTAAATTGGAATCCGAAACAAAACTGCAAATGACTGAGGTAGTCAAAGAACAAATGTACAGACAGCTTAAATAGTCGCGGACGCGTTTTCGCTCGGACGCGTGAGACCAACCATGGCCTCTAAACTGTTAAAATGTTCTAGTTGCAATATAGTCATCAACAAGGTTCTAGCATTTGTTAGTAATAAAATCGATGTGTTGAACAAGGAGAGCATTAGCCATATCTGAGTGAGTGCATTTTCTGACGAGGACATTCACAGTGCTAAAAATATTCTGTGCGAATCATTACTTACAGAGAAGCGTAAGAAGGCAAGGAAGAGAGACGGGAAGAACCTCCGTGAAATAGATGACATCATCTGCATGCTGAAAGAGTCCGACCCTGAGGTCTTGCCGGTGTTTGTGGCCCGTGATCTACACAAGCTACCGCCGGTACTTTTCGATCATGTTGACATCACTCGGATTTGAAAGGATTTGGTGCGTATGTAGCACGAGATGAATCATGTCAAAGAGCTGTATGTCACTAAAGAAAACCTAGATGCGTTAAGTCTGATTTTTGGAAGTACCGCCAGTAACGTAAACATCAAACGGGGTGGTTTTTTGCTGGATAGTGACGACGACTACAGCTGCGGCCCTAGGGGACTTGCATACGTGGACGCAGAACATAAAACTCCATGCGAAAAAACCTAGCAAAGTACGCGCAGATAATAGTTATCGGGATATCGCTCAATCATTGTGCAAAAATGAAGGTAGGCGAAAATTTTGTGTTGAGATTAACGTATTTAATTAGAGCGGTATTCGCCTTATGGCGGCTGGTGACGAGCCTGAGTCGGTGACTCACGCGCAATCAGCTGCGATTGACGTACTCAGCGATCACACGGCGGCTCTGAACGTAGGTAAATAGTGACGTATTCGGCAAAAAGAAATCGTTGGACGATGTTGTACGAGTTGGCGAGTGGAAAATACTCAAAGAAGACACAGACTGCACCGTAGTGTAGAGGAGACGTCGAAGGAATCGTTTTGTCGCAAACAGAGGGAAGGCAGTTTTGAGCCCGAATGCGAACTTCAAAGCCCGCAGCATAAAAATTCGCATTTATATTTATTGTGGGTAAAACTGATGTTGCGGTATACATAGAAAAGATGACTATGAAGTTACCAAAACAGTTTGATGCGTACAAAGTACGGGTACTTGTACCAAAGCAAAATTTGGCAATGTTTCTCAATGATGATTTTTGCCCAGAAGACACTGAAACAGATGTGCCACGTGATGTTGTTGCAATGTTGAGATTTTGGTACTCGAGTCAAAGGATGTTGTGCGGTGGCCTGGCACATACCCGGACGTGTATGGGTTGGAGTGCGGGGTGTGGCAGGGGGGTTTAACCTCGCTTCGCCTCTTTAACTTATACATGAACAAGCTGATCGACGAGCTCAGCAGAACAAGCATAGGGTACCAAAGAGATAGTCAATACGTCAATAACATCAGCTACGCGGACGACATGGTGCTTCTGAGCCCGTCGATCATTGCCATGCACAGACTGCTAGATATTTGTGAAAAGTATGCTCGAATCAATGGACTCAGATATGATGTGAAGAAGAGTAAAGTGATGGTGTTTAAGGCAGGAAACAAATCCTTCGCTTTTGTGTCTCCCTTGTATCTTTGCGGTGCCAGCTTAATAGAATGTCTTATTTTAAATATCTGGGTCACTGGGTCTCAGAGGATTTATTTGACAACACTGATTTGGAGAGGGAGCGCAAGGCGGTGTCTGTGCGCTGTAACATGCTGGTCCGCAGGTTTACACTTACCGAGCAAGTCAAAGTGACATTATTTAAGGCCTTCTGTCAATATTTTTACACCTGCAGCCTGTGGACCAAGAACACGCAGCGTACATTCAGTGCTCTGCGAATACAGTATAACAATGCGTTCAGGGTTCTGTTCGGGCTGCTGCGCCAGTGCAGCGCTTCAGCAATGTTTGCGGTGAAAAGCTCGGATGTGTTTCATACGGAAGCGTTTTACGTCTCTTATGAAGCGCATGCGGGCCAGCTCGAACGGCTTTCTGAGCGTGTTCGTGGACCGCTGCCGCTAGGACTCGCCAATGTGGCGCTGGATGTGACTACACACTGCGGGTGGTCGCGTCCAGGGCTTGGCATAAACTGGCACTCCTGTGCGGTGCCACTTTGTGATTTCTGTGGCTTTGTTTTTTGTATGTACTAACAATACCTTTGTAAGGTTTTTTTCTGTGTTACTAACAGTGTATGGACTACGTCTGAAATAAATGTCTTATTATTATTATAATAAAATATTAGATTAAAGTTAATATTATTTCAATACCACTGGTACGTCGATCCGAAATGCATTTCCTAAATTATTTTATAGAGTTTGTGCATCTCAAATACTAGTAACTACTAAATTTGCTTATGCTCGGGCTCGAATTCGAGCTCTTTGCGGTAAATAACTGACTCCTGTTCAGAATTCTCAACATATTAGACTTCAAAACCCTTAGGCTGCTAGACTAACATATTCGCCTTTGTTGGAATTACGAATCTTGAGTGTACGTTGAGAAATAATAATTGAGTTATTATTCCTTGAAATTGAAATTGGTAGAAAATATCAAACCATTTTGGCTTATGCAAACTCAAGGTTTTCCAACAAGCAATGGAGGTAATTATTCTAGACGACGAATAAACCCACCATATATTGAACACTGTGCTCCAAAACGTAGATTGACGTTGCTCATCAAGCCGCTAAACTGAAGAAGGCTGGGCTGGCCATGTCTGCCACATGTCCAACAAGCTGTGGGAAAAATAACCACCATGTCTCCACACAGTTCTCAGGGATCCTGAGATAACCAGAAGGTGTCACGGCATAAGCCGTAGAAGATGGCGGGACAAGCTCAACAAACTTGAATGTCATAGGCCTTTGCCCAGCAGTGGAATGATGGGTTACAGTAACAGTAAAATTTTGGGGATTTCTAGTTTGTTTGCATGTTGACAAACACGATATCTTCACTCGACAGCAATAAGTAAATTCACATCTGTACTAACAATCTATATTAATAGCTAGCAGTTCGCCCGCGACTTCGTCTGAGTGTATTTCGAAGATACAGCCCATAAGTATTAATTGCTGATATTGTAGGTTTCTATGGGTGACAGAATTTTATAAAATATAAATTAGGTAGGTATCTAACTTAGTTACATTTACATTTTTTGAGGTTGTTTAATTTTCCGGTAACAAAATAATCTGGTTTTCGGTTGATCCAACTCGTGATAAACCAACATATAACTGTAAAACATTATTTTCATAGGTCAATGCCAACCAAAGATAATGTTTGTCCCTGGGACTTGTTAATAGTCTGGACAAATAATGTATAAACGGGAATCTGGATTCGCTTGAACGATATAGGCAGCTCCGTGGGAACTACTGGAAGCCTCGGGATCTGCGCAAGCTGGCCAGTTTCTGGTCCGATGAGAATGGTCGCTGTAATTAAGTTGTATTTTAAATCATTTGTTAGTAGCCTTGTGCCATTGCACAGGTTAGGTTGGCTTAAATTTCTTAAAATCGTGATAGGCTTTCCGATTTTCAATAGCAGCTCACGTGAGGTAGCAGCCCGGATGGATTAAGTGAGCTTAAAAACTCTTGCGGATAGTGGACTGCATCTTCGATATTACACACTGTATCAATGGACTTGTAGATTTTGACTTGACCGGGGACTTTTTGTAAAATTAAATTATTGATTTAATTGTATTGATAATAAAGCAGAGAAGTTTGTTGGTTTGTTTGAAAGCGCTAATCACTAAAAGTAACAGTCGGATTTGCAAGATCTTTTCTGATATGGATGTACAATTATTGAGGAAGGTTAGAAAAAATAATATCACGCTAGGACTCTAAGAAGCTAAGCAAAAAGTCGGAAATAACGCTAACGGAAAAACGAATTAATAGCCTGGGCAGGAGATGCGATGCGACGAAGTGGGTCTGGGGAGTATTTCACGTGGATGAAGTCGCGGGTTGAAGCTAGTTAAAGATAAATGTCTACTGCTGAACATAGGCCTTTTTTTGAGGGTGGGAAATCATCAAGTAACTTCTTCCGCTCTGGGTGGAGCAGGAGGGCGTACCAGACTTTTACTGACTAAAACCCACCCGTGTTCCTTCAGTTGCCTGTGTGCCAGGGGCCACAGAATCTCTTCCGAGCAAACCCGAACCCCTGGCAAAATTAGGCCTGCTCCATAAACCACAGCCATTCGTGATCATGAAAGAACACTGCTTTAAACGCTGGGTTAACAAAAGATCGGTGCCCGCAGTACGTTATGCCCACTTTCTTGACATTATTACCCGATTCGCTTTGGCACCGACCGAAATTGCTTTTACAAGATGGAGATATTCGATAGTACGAACTGTCATATTAAGACAAATTTAAACTTTAAAATACGGAGCTTATAATAATATAAATATTATTTACCATTTTGTGGCTGACTTTCGAAAGCAGAAACCTGTGTAATGCATTTTTGTTTGGTTTTTTTAAACTTTATGATACGGAAAAAAGAGCGTGCGTTAAATTACGGTTTTCTATAGGTAGGTACTCCGCTGCACAAACTATCAGGGGAACAAGTCGTGATAAGAGTGTAAAACTATAATGCCCTTACTTAAAATACAAGCTTAAACGTTTACAATTTGTTCTTTTGATTTATACACATTGCTTAATTAAAGCTTAGAGACGTTTAAACGTCAAAATTATATTTTTTTACAGTCGCACGTTTATAGGTATATAGAACTACTTACACAGGCATAACCACTTAAAAGGAGTATCTAATCACTAATGTTTTACTTGTCAAACCAATTTCTTTTTTTATACAAGTAAAAACTATTTATTGAAACAAAACTAGATTTTCTCGGTCATAACGGTCCCACGCTAAATCAACAGGAACCTACACCGAAACAATATACGATCTTGGGAGATATTGCCCTCCACACTGCGCAAACAGACCGTTGACCGCGGTATGGAGTTATTAATATACCTGGGTACCGCAAGGAATACCACTTGTGTACTTTACCTCTTGAGTAATGGAAGGTACAGAAAATGAGAAAATAAAATTTACCTGAACCTCAATAGTAAATTGTGTCACAAATAGTGATGAAATCGATCTCAGGAAATTAACTGTAATAAGTAATCTCAATTATTTTATTATGATTGAAAGCCTCCTTCCACTTTTCTCTGTTTAAAGCTGCTAAGGACCAGTTCTAGTTGAAGGAGTCCAGCTCATCCCGCCATCTCCATCTGGGCGTAACGCGATTTCGCTTGCATTAAGGCCCTGATAACTTTAAATACTGTCGTTATGAGCGATAACAATAGTTCTTATTGCAATCCGCTACGGGTTAAAATCTGTTGTAACAAATTCGAATAATAAATGAGTAAGCACTGTCGTAAAAATGCAAATAAAATCGTATATTAACTATTTAATAATAAATAATCAATCACTGGGTGAAGATTGGCATTTGGAATTGTTATTGAAGGGATAAACTGGTATTAATGATAATTAAAAGGTGACTTTGATGATTTTTTTGATGCATTAAAGTATGTTTAATTATGCTTTGAGTTCCATCACTGTATACAAAAAAGACACTGTATACAAATATCATATATTTTTTTGCTTTCAAAATTATTTACGGCTAGAGAGATACACTGGTTTAAAAAACCTCCTTTTTGAGCGTTTTCAAGAAATCACCGCCTTAAGATTTGAAAACATTGTAAAAGCCAATTATTTTTAAAAGAGTAACCGTGGAGTTTCTTGCCGGCTCTTCTCCATAGCAAGCGACAAGTTGGAACCGTGCACCTAGCTTCTGACGATTCATAAGTGCCCATGCAGGTTTATGTGAAATAAAATATTGTGATTTGAAACAGATTCGATATTGAAAAAACTGTTTAACATAATTAAAAAAATTACCCCAAAAGTAATTAGCACAAATTTGATAACTTTCCACGTGAGACTTAAGATAGATAGATAAATAATATAGATACTTTCACAAATAACCGAGGTATATTCTTAAAAATGCCTTATACAAAATGTAATAACTTAAGAAAACAATACACCCTAGGTTGCAATGTGCAGTACCCAACACGCGACGACTACGGTTTAGAAATTCTCACGACAACGCCGCGGTGTGAATGAATCGATTTGTATTCCTTAGTTGTGTAAAAGGTGTTATTAGACGGTTTCAATTATTTGAATTTTGAACATGATTGTGGTAATGGAGTTTAGTTATTCTCAGTTAAGTAACATAGTATGATCACGTTTTTTTACCCGTTGGGTTCGGCAGAGATGTACATATAGAACCGACACCCACATTTCGCCAGTTATGTTTAAGTTATATTCTTGATGGAAAACCCCCTTAAACGTTTTAGTTAAGTAAAGAAAGTAGAAATATGTAGATATTAGGTACATAATAACGATAGGATCTTTCGTCAAGATTGACTTTCCTGTAACTAATCATCAAAATGCGAGAAATGCCCAGTGCTAATAGCCTCGACTTACGAATTGTAAGTTCGACAAAGACAGGCACTTTAGTGTGAATAATTTAATCACCACTGCTCACAAAACGGTAAGGAAAATCATCGAGAGGAAATTGGCATGTCCTAAAACCAAAAATTATAAGACATGTGTCATCTACTAACCCGCACTAGGCCGGCGTGGTAGAGAAGAGCCACGTGTCCCAGCTGTGCAAACATTCATAGGCTGACAATGCTAACCATAAGAACTATGTTCATAAGATAAGATAAGATAAGATAAGATTTATTTATTTGTCTAAACATTGTATACATACAAGAGCATGCAAGATATTAGATACATCGTTTGAGTCCATTCATGTTTAGCCGTAAGTATCGGCGTACAAATATTTCCATAACATTGAGAAGCATAATTCCAAAGCAAGCAGCAGCATTGGAAGCATTTGATTTTCCATAATTGAGCATAAGAATGAATTTGTTGATGAGTATTTTTAAACCGAATATAAAAGTGCAATTAGCACACTGCGAAACTTCTTCTCCCAAAAGAGCCTTAATTACAATGGTGCGGAAAACCTCAGGTGGCCCCGACCGACCCTTGCTCGTTGAAGTGCCAGCCCGCGCCGCAGCTAAGCCAGTAGAGTTAAATTCCCCGACTAATAATAATAATGCCAATATTTTGATCCAGCCTGTCCCCACTTGCTGTCCCCCCACCAGTGATGCCCAGAACCGAGGCCCGTACCCCGCAGGGGGTGCCCTAAACATGCAGTCGCTTAGTAATTTAAGTCGTTTTAAGCCCCTGGTTGGAGGCGTTAAGTTCTCTTAACGGCAGCCCCAGGAAAGTTCGGTTAGGCAGTCACGGCCTCTCAAGGTCAACTGCGAGGTGCCATACAAAAATATACCTCGAGTGGCGCAAATATTCAAATCTTATTGGATATTATATGTTCGAGGCGTTTGGGGTTGAAACTCTAGGACCATAGGGTCCGACTGCCCACATAATATTTCGAGACATTGCGTAGCGGTTTATCAACACTTCACGTGACCATAGCGGCCTATTTTTTGCCCAAAGAATCAGCATTGCCATACAACGCGGTAACGTGACAATTTTACCAGCCTTTTGGGCACCTTTCCTGTTCACAGCGACGCAGACGAATTTTTTGATGTCCTTTGATACTTTTAATTTATATATACATATACTTGTACATATTTTCTTTTTTTTAAGACTTAGCTTTAAAATTATGTAAATTATAAAGTCCATTCCCTATGGAATCTACTGTAAATCTATTATTTTGTGGGAACATATCACTAACCAATGAATACATTTGTTTGACAAAGTCGTCAGTCAATATGCAAAAGAGAACACATAACAGTTGCATAGTCGAACATGCGAAGAGAAACAGCTTAGCATTAATAATCTGTCGATCAAACGAAGACAGAGCGTTGCATTCATAAATTGCTAAACTGTATCTATATCACATCACATATGAGTGACAATGAATACGTCAGTCAGTGATTATTTTGAGAATAGTGCACGAATGCCGATAGTATATAATAGATCTTCTTATAAATACGTGAAGCAAAAACTTTGTATCGCTTTTTACGAGAGATGCGATGGACGGAGGAGTATAAAATTTTACACAGTTAAAGTTTATATAGAGGTGTGCAGAAAGCCAATATTTTTGATTATTTTTGGTTGAAATTTAAATGAATTATGGTCGAATTTCAACCACTGGGCGACCACTAGTCTATGGCCCTATACGTGAAGCTCTGCACCTCTTTTTATTAAAATCCCTCAGACGGGGGAGTATGAAATTTGGCACCGTTAAAGTTTACATGAACAAGAAGTGCTGAAAGCTAATAATTAAAAAAAATGAATTAAAAATTACATTCAATTCATTTAAAAAAACATGGTCGAATTTCGACTACTGGGCGACCAAGTAAAATGTCGATCAAACGAAGAGCACGCAGCTTGGCATTCATAAATTGCTAAACCGTGTCTATGTCTTCACATATTAGTGGTAATGAGTAAGTCAGTCAGATATTATTGGGCACAGTTCACGATGCCGATAATTCAATTTATCGAGACAGGTTGCATGTTCGAAAACTCGTTTAGGAACTCAGCGATTGGCTATAACTTCCCACTTTAGCCGAGTTATGGGCCCTAAAACAGTAATTTGCCTTGCTCCTGTCATGGAAACTCAATTTTCAGTAATAGCTTGGGCAACTAGTTTCATTATTAGACTGAGTTATAATTATTGTTAATCTATTTTTTAGATGACGATGATGGAATAATTCATACAAAAATTTAAAAAGCTAACACCCAGTTGCACTAAGGCAAACATTAATATCACATTACATTAAGGATCATTAACGCTGAAGATTTCATTAATTTAATGATATTCCACAAAACAACTTTAAGACGCTAATGGTGACTACTTTGTGCAACAGTAGGTACATAAAGTAACTCTGTCTGCTTGTAACCTTCGGATTTTTAATGTTTCGCATACAGTTACCTGGGTTAGGTCATCAGCATATTATTTTGTGAAATTAACTCAAAGATCCACTGAACTGTAAACAGTCAGCCGAATCTATCATCTGACTATCTTTTTGCCAACTATGTTTGGTTCGTCTTCCAGTCGAATCGTAAGCAGCTGAATACCAGTATTTTTACACGGAGTGACTGCCTATCTGAGGTCCACGACCCAGTTACTGGATAATACGATACCCCTTGGTAAGTCTGTTTGTCAGATTTTCGAGCTTCTGACGACCCGTAACGACTGTCAAAGATCCACGCTATGGGAGCCAGGAGCAAGAAGCTTATAGATAAAAGTGGAGGCCACACTCTAAATAAAAAAGTGAAGACGACCTGTGGGCTAGCGCTCTCTTTCTAAATACATATATAAGAACGAGACAGTGACATGTGTTTTCTCTTTCTTATGTATGTATTTAGAGAGAGAGCATTAGCCCACAGCCGTCTACACTTAGGTATTTAGAGTGTTACCTCCACTTTTATCTATAAGCTTCTTGGCCAGGACCAACGGCGGCACGGACGGGTGGTCGGGTGACCATCATTACATACTAAGTCCCGTTCCGTCTGATGGGTGCCCACCGCGGCAGGCGTAGCTTAGCCTGATCGATGGACCCGTGTGGCTGTTTTTACATAGCCTTAAGCCCTACCCCACCATAATCATAAAGAAGTCGATATATACATATGAAATCTACGTCTGCTTAAACATCACTTTATAATAGGTAGAGGTACCTCTTACCATCATAATCAGTCTATGATGTTCCCACAGCTGGGACACAGGCCTTCTATCTTTGAGAGGGAGTGGGGCTACAATGTACCACGTGGGCCCAGTGCAGGTTGGTAGATGTCACATGTCTACGAATTTTAGGTTCCTTCATTGTTTCGAAAGCAGTGGTGATGAGAGCCTGTCACCGTAAAACATTATAAATAGGGCTAGCAACTACATTTAATACTTATATTTTAAGCTTTAAACTTTTCTTATAACAACAATTTGATCTCCTTGTTTTTCAAGAGTTTCAGTTACAAAATTCCAATTTAGATATTAATATCGAAGATGATAATATAAATTTGGATGTTTGTTACTCAATCAAGCATAAACGACTGAACGGATTTGGATGAAATTTAGTACACAGATAGTTTATAACCCGGATTAACACATAGAATAGTTTTCATTCCGGTAGTACGTTTCCGAGGGATAATTTTCAACCTCCACGCGGGCGAAGCTGCGGGCAATAGCTAGTAAATTATAAATTCGGAAGTTATTCTGTATGTCTGCCTGTTACGTGTTTTTACGCCTTACCTTACCTCTAAACCGATCTTTTTTAAATGTAACAGATAGGTAGCCTAAAACCCAGAGAAGGATATAAGCATTGGTTATTTTTCATACTGACATCATAAAGAGGTAACATTTGTTTTTACAACAATAATTGTGATGATGAAACTACACTATAAAGCTTATATATAGTTTATGTAAAAACAAGAAATTTCACGCGTAGAAATCGTGAGCGGAAGCCACTGCTAGATATTATTGCCTGCTCTCGTAACTTGTGCGGTACCACACCGAGTGGATCCAGCATGCTGATACGCCCTGCTGTGCCTACGACGCAGCTGTACATTTCACGTCTGCATCATTCCACGAAGATTGAGGAAGTCATGCAGTACCTGAAAGTGAAGACCAACTGGACTCTGAGGGTCGAAAGGTTGGAATCGCGCCATGACATCAACTTTAAGTCGTTCGTGGTACGAGTTCCAACCCAGCATCTACAGGCCTGCTTGAAAGAGGACTTTTGGCCGAAAGGTGTCGTATATCGACGTTTCCGAGGACGGTTACGCGACACCTCACAGCGATACACGAAGCCGACCACTTTACGGGTATAGTTATAGTTTTAATAAGTTTCATAATATGTATTAGTTTATTGTTATTTTTAAGATTATTTTGTGTATTTTATCTATGGGCCTCAGCTGCCTGATAATAAAATGATTGTTGCTGTTGTTATTATACCTAATATTTTTTAATGTTATGAAAACTAAAAAATCCAACCAAAATATATGGTTTAGAAATAGTAGTATAAAACTAGGCCAAACTGCAGACGTGCTCTGTTTAAAACTGGGTAATGAGTATATGACTAGTTTTTTTATGTTTTAACTTGGCAAACGGCCCGAATACGGTGAATGGAGAAAATGTTGCAAAGCACGATGGTCACCAAGCTACTGGTAAGTTCATTTGGGCAGAAGTTTTGCAAACCAATGATACCGTGAATATACTCGGAAAGGTTGGCACAGTGACTGAGAGGTAAGTTTGCTGGTAGCAACGTATGTGGGTGCGATTCTTGAACGGGTCAAATATTTGAATTACATATTTAGTTCGTGATTTGTGACGACCTTAAAAAGGTAGCTTGGACAGACTGATTGCACAAAGCGGTGGAGAGGGTGTTTTGGCGCAACTTATGCCCAGCAGTGGACTGCGATAGCCTGAGTTGTTTGAGATTGTGCATCGTGATCTTTTTATTTAACCATTTATGTACGTACACACATATAAACAGAGGAACATTTTTTCTAAAGAAGTCTCTTCCAGCATAGCTTCCTGCCATTTTGTTTTTAAATGACGAATTGCAACAGTGACGAGTCGACTATAATCTGTTGTAGGAACGCTATGTGGCTGTTTGTGTGTGAGATCCGTGTTTCTGCGACATGATACTAAAACATGCATTGACCAATTTTATTATCGTAGCTCATTGCTCATTTCTACTCGACGTTAAAACAGAAATACATGACTAACATGACGCCCATAATATACTGCAGATAAAAATATAAAATTCAAATAGAAAGAGTAAAGTATGTAAGTAATTAGCAGGAAAGTGTGCCCAGTTCAGTAAAAATGCCAGACAATTAGTGCCTGGGGCTAGTTTATAACTCGACCTGAAGTGTGTGGTGACGGATGTAAATCAGTTTTATGCTGCAACATAATGTGTGTATATATTGTGATACTGAATAAACATACAACCAAAAACAAAAATATCATACAAAAATCAATAGTACCACTTAACTTTCCAAATTCTAAGATAAAGTATCCTATTCTCACAATGATCCTTTTATAAACTCAGTTCACGCTACGTTCCTGATTCTTAGAGTCAATAAATATAGTGGTGGCGGACCTGCCTACAAATAATACGAATAGACTGCACCTTCACTGGGCAATAAATGGCTATTGCGAAAACTGGCACATTTTACACTTAATAAGCCTGCTGGACGTATTTTTCCTTTCATGATTTTTGGCTTACTTTACTTGGTGTTTTGTGTGGTAGCCATTAATATGTTTACCTAATATGCATATTCAAATACAGGGTTATCGATGCGCAATCTGTTACTACGGATTTAGTACATGATTATGAATGCCTGCTTTGATAATTTTTTTAGCTTATTAAAAAAACATTGTTGTTCAATACATTTTGACCACGTAAGTATTGGATTTTTCTATAAAATAGCTGATTGATTTTGATATCCGACGACAAATTTCTACGCTAGAGGGTCTAGAACCATGTTCTGAATACATGGCTTCAGTTTGCGCGTCGATCTCCATCGCCCGCCACCCGGTTTAATTTGAGATACTGAAGAAAAAGTTCATGGTGGCCTATGAAAAAAGAAACAATAGATCTATTGTTTCTTTCTAGAAAGAATAATGTTTAATAAGACACAGATTGTAAAACAAAAAATTATATTAATAAAATAAAAAGCGAAAACTATAGTGTGTGTGCATACTGTGCATCATGGCTGCACCAAAAAGTTTCATTTCAGCATTAATACCAGACAGATGCTGTCTGACGCTGGTTTTCTAATAAACCTTTCTGGACAAGTTTAAAGTAGTTTAAACAGTTTCAAATACATCATTGTTAAACTTATAAATAAATAAACAAGTTAACACTACTGTTGTTTAAACAAGTAATCAAATATAAATAGACATTTTAGGCAGCTAAGGACGGAAATTCAGCTACCGTGTGCGCAACCACCCGCGTACCCAATATATATTTTCGTGACACAATAGGAATTATTTGTTAAGCTAAGTACTGTAGGCATTTTGTGCTGGACCGTGTTGATGTGTTCTGGGTATCTTTACGTACCAAGGCCCCTCCGTACCTCGGAAACACGGTAAGTTGTTGGTCTCGGTTGTAATTCGTAGACAGATCTTTGACAGTCGTTACGCGTCGGCAGAAGCCTGAAAGTCTGACAACCACTCGTACCAAGGGTTATCGTATTACCCCGTAACTGGTTGTGAAAGTCAGATAGGCAGTCGCTTCATGTAAAATACTAGTATTCAGTTGCATCGGGTTAGACTGGAAGCTGACCCCAATATAGTTGGGAAAGGGCTAGGCAGATGATTATGATAATATTGTAGTTAAATCGTGAGAACCTTCATTCCATGTCGAGCTAAGAGCTGTTTTAGAAGCCATTGCTAGTCTTAAAATGTATTTAGGCGAATGGGAGTTTACAGAGGATTTACAACCAAGAGGAATTTCCCCCTAAGGGACGTCATAATTAGACTCCTTGGTCATGTCGACGGCTCCCCCTTTTATGTACGCCTGGTTGCATATTTGGCATAGGGGGACCATGGCTCAGTGGAAGGCAACTTTAGAAATGTCAAGGGGAGAATCTTGAGGTCGAATTTAAATACATGCCAATGCACAATTACACACATCTTTTTCTAATGCGAGTAAGCAGAAAATACATAATGTCACCAAAACGATCCTTTTCGAACGAAAAGGAAAAGTAAAGCGGCTATTGTCAGATACTGGTATATTGTATTCTCTCTCACCTCAGTCTCATTCCTGAGATGTATATGGTAAGATTTTTTTTATTTCTCACGTTTTAATGCTTAAATCTTAGTTTTGAAAATGAGGCCAAAACTCTGCCATTTTTATTTTCATATCAAAATCAAAACTCATTTATTCAAACTAGGCTGAGAGTCAGCTCTTTTTGAACGTCAAAATAAAATTACTTATGACAGTCCCCCCAAAACTCGTTTGATTAATTAACTCATTTTATTACTTACTTTAAAATAATAATGCATGCATTTTATGTGCCTCTCGACAATAGCAATCCATGAGTATTAATGTAATACGCTATTCACCAAAATCAAAAAATCAAAAATCAAAATATTTTATTTCACATAAGCCTGCATGGGCACTTATGAAACGTCAGAAGCTAGATGCACGGTTCCAATTTGTCGTTTCCTATGGAGAAGAGCCGGCAAGAAACTCCACGGTTACTCTTTTAAAAATAATTGGCTTTTACAATGTTTTCAAATTACAGTGATAATAGGTATGGGAGGACAGTGCAGGCCAGTCAAAAAGTACCAGGTACTTAGAGGAATGAAAATACAGAATAGAAAAACGTCTACAAATCTAGTCTCTAAGGCCTACAACGTTCTCTCATTCACAATATGTAAAAGAATCTACCTATATAAAATGAATCTATTTGAACCAAGTGACATGATTTCGATGACAATCACTGAAAATAAATAGTAGGTAGTAAAATTGATGTATAATGTCAAATAATGACGAGAATATGTCAGACATTGTAAAAAAAATAATAATAATAAAAAGAATAAAAATTAACATTGCAATTTGGGAGCAGTTAATAGACTTTCACACGGTTTTGCTGTTAATGAGGTACCAGGGAAGCCACATGTGCAGAAGGAATTAATGCCAAACTTCCCTGTCTTCAACGTAGTCTTTTATCTTATAATATGCTTTTTTGATAAGGACACGTTTGATGTGAGTTTTAAACTTTCCATCGCTAAGTTCTGTAACCGACTTTGGCAACTTGTTATAGAAGCGGATACTGTTTATTAGAAATGACTTGCTAGTTTTAGTTAATCTAAATTTTGGAATCACAATTTCATCTTTACTACGTGTATTTAGATTATGGAAATCGCATCTTTTTTTGAAAAGACCTAAGTTTTTGCGAACATACAAGATATTTTCTAGAATATAAAGAGAAGGCAGAGTAAGTATATCAATTTCGTTGAATTTGTTTCTAAGAGACTCGCGAGGCCCCATTTTATAGATTGCGCGGATTGCCCTCTTTTGTAAAATAAAAATTGAATCTACGTCCGCTGCCGATCCCCACAGCAGAACGCCATAAGACATAATACTGTGAAAATAAGCAAAGTATACTAACCTAGCTGTGGCTACATCAGTCAACTGCCTTATTTTTCTTACTGCGTAAGCAGCTGAGCTTAATCTGCTTGAAAGCGCTCTAATGTGGGCACCCCATTGCAATTTTGAATCTAAAGTAATTCCCAAAAATACAGTTTCCGAAATAGCATCTAGTTTCTTGCCATCAAGTTTTAAATTTAGACCTACTTGGGGTACATTTGGTAGCGAGAACTTAAGACATTTAGTTTTGTTCGCATTGAGTAAAAGATTATTAGCAGCAAACCATTTCGATAGAACAGCTAGGCTTTCGTTGACATGTAAGACATCCGTATCTTTTCTATCTATTCTAAAAATAAGAGAAGTGTCATCAGCGAATAAAATTATATCCGAGAAGTTAGCCATCAGATAGGGAAGGTCATTAATATAAACTAGAAATAAAAAAGGACCAAGAATTGAACCTTGAGGCACGCCCATCCTAACTAGAGACCCCGAGGATGTCGCCCCGTTAACGTTTACTTTTTGCTGCCTGTTTGATAAGTAGGAAAGTACAAGATCAGCAGCTTGTCCACGAATTCCGTAGTGGTGTAATTTACAGATCAGTGTATTGTGGTCAACGCAGTCAAACGCTTTTGAGAGGTCACAGAAAATGCCAATCGCATCCTGAGAACTCTCCCAGGATTCCAAAATGTGACTGATGAGTTTTACTCCCGCGTCAGTCGTCGACCTACCTTTCGTGAAACCAAACTGTCGACTATGTAAAATCCCATTTGAGTTAAAATGTGACAACATCTGGTCCAGCATGATTTTTTCATAAATTTTGCTCAATGCTGGAAGCACAGATATAGGTCTATAATTAGAGGGATCACTCTTACTACCCGATTTGAAAATTGGTACTACTTTACTATGTTTCATTAAGTCAGGAAACGTACCGCTGTCTAAACATTGATTAAATATGCCTGTTAGGACAGGGGCAATTGTGTCAATGATATTTTCAATAACCTTAACGGAAATCCCCCATAAGTCTTCAGTGTTTTTTATGTTAAGACTTTTAAATGCTGTTTTAATTGTGGCAATAGAGATGGGTTTGAATTCAAAACTTGGAATGTCCTTACTGAAGTTTTCTTTAAGAAGAGATTCAGCTAATACAGATGATGAGGGGAGACATTTCGTAACCTCTATTGGGATGTTGGTAAAGAAATTTTCAAGAGTCTCCGCAACTTTTAACTTATCTGAAATGGTTTCATTGTCAATTTTCAGAGCTAACTCATTCTGATCTCGTTGTTTTGTGTTTCCAGTTTCTTTGTTAATTACCTGCCACACAGCTTTTATTTTATTTTTAGAAATACTAATTTTGTTACTTATTAATTTAGATTTAGCTTGAGCATAGACTCTTTTGAATATCTTAGAATAGTTTCTTACATAATTATGAAAGGCCTGATCTGAAGTCAATGACTTTTCACTATACAAATTATATAAGATGTCTCTGCTTTTTCTAATGCCATCAGTGGCCCATTCACTAAATTTTGGTCTAGTAGTGATTGTAACTTTTTTTACAGGACATGCTTTATTGAATTCTTGGCATACTGTAGAAAAAAGTGTGCCATAGTTCACCATCTGGTAATACCACCCATGGACTCCACGAGACAGGCTTGACCTAGTGTGGAGTTCATAAGCAAAATGTTTCCTTTGCGTCTTATTCCTGTTTTTATTTTTTCCTTGTTAACTAATGTACTAATGTAGACTTTAAGGAATTGTAAAGCACTGTTTTTTTTGGTACAATAAATTATCTATCTATTTATCTATCTATCTATCTAAAACGGCCGCCCTTCACCACTTCCTAGTGCTTTAGCTGGGAAGAAGAAGTAGCGCAACAAACTCCCCAGCAGCACAGCTGTCTGTTAAGTTAGAAGAGCTTGATTCTATACAATAATAGGTAATTAAAATTACGAAACACAAAAAAGAAATATGTCAGCTAGCACACGCCAATATACCATCAAAAATGGAAAACGTAAACAGAACTTCCAATCTAATTAAAAGCCTCCAGGCATAAAGGGCATGCCCGCTTACATATGTAATTCTGCATTATGCAAATATAGCTATAACTTAAATTTTACTAAATATTTTAATGAACCTAGTGTCTCTCACAATTTAGATAAATCTAATGACGACTCTCTAGCTAAAATCCATCAAGCCGTTTAGGCTACAGAGCGTGAGCTGCTCACTCAGATTTTATTATTTATATAGACAAAAGGTTAAGGTAACTTGCTTGTAACTCTGGGGCCTTTTGATCCAGAATTCCATAGGGTTGAGAACGTAATTGTCACAACTTCTTATCTCATATATTTTTTATAGAAATAAATATCGTTTATCAACATCAGCTATCATATTAAGCAGAAGTCTACCAATAGTATACTCACATTTCGCCGGTTATGTTCAAGTCCTACACAACCTGCTCGACCTAGGAATCGAATCTCATGCTCAACTGTAGCGCTTGCGACCACTAGATCAACGGAGCAGACCTAAGTATTCAGACCTACTGTAAAGATAATCATTAACTCTTTCAGGACTGGCGCTTATTCTGTTGCACCCTATAGTAAAAAAAAAGTGCGTGGAATCCCTCCGCGCAGAAGAAGTGAAAACGACTCACTCTCTTTCTCTCTCCTACTTTCTACTTTTGTGTATCTTTCTTTCTCTCTCAACAAAGTGACGCAACAAAGTGAGTCGGTTTCACTTCTTCCGCGCGGAACGACTCCACGCACTTTTTTATTTTACAATTTTACTCCTACCGCAAGCTACGTTATATGGCTTTGTTCCAAAAAGCCGTAGATCAATGGCTGGTCATACAATTATGTTTAGCAATATCCCGGATCATAATCAAGTATTTAGATAGTTTATCTAGGCACTTAGTGGTCGAGTTGCGTCGCTTAGTAAGCCAAGTCAACCGCAAGTATGCCATGTGTGCCAATAAGACAGCAATTTGTCATGTATGGACGCTAAACGACCTGCGACAGCCTATCTGTACAATCAGTTACCTATTTAATGGGGAAGCTAAGAAGATATATTATAATGGTAACTAATAAATTACACTGTTCTGACTGGCAGGCCAAGATAACATTTTTGGCATGCGATTTTAAGACACTAGAATAAAATAAGTAGCATAATCAGCATAGAATATTCCCACTGCTGAGACACAGGCCAGGAGGCCACTCTATCTCACAGGGGAGGACCCTGTGAGATAGAGTGGCCTCCTGGCCTGTCTGGCCATAGTTTACCAGGCGAGTCCAGTGCAACCTATCCGCACAGGAACCGCCAAACAAAAAAAAAAACATGTGACAACCACCTGGATGACACATTTGTCTTCGATTTTTTTTTTGGGTCTAGGACATGCCGGTTTCCTCACGATGTTTTTGATTACCATTTTGAGAGCCGTGGTGATAAAATTAAATACGCTAAGTAAAGTGCGTCCAAACTCCTACACTGCTGAAATCATAAGCAGCTGACGTATTACAATATTACACATTAAACATGTACAAATCGAAATCAAATATTTAATATAGTCGAAACGATGTCAATTCCCTGAATTCTGTACCTACCTGTGTACAAAGTTACCGATTGATGTTTCAAAATTGCGGGCTTGCCGGCAGCATCAATATTCAGTTGCAATAGGGTCCGATTGCTTGGCACGGTTTAAGCTAAGAAAATATTTTAACTTCAGTTTCAATTTAGTTCTCGAATTTCCAATGTTGAAAGGAATATTTGCTTGAAGATATTATAAAAAGAGTTTACGTACGTGATAGATTTATGATCAAAGCACCATCTTGTAAATATACCTTGAGGCATAGAATTGATGGTTTTCGCAGGCTTATGTACATATCGGATTATTATTTATACATCGTGAATGATGTTTTTTTTTTCAAAGGAGTTCGTACTTTTTGTACGCCGGGCAGATGATTCCTTACATATTTTGAATCCTGAGTAAGACAACGCTTCTTCTTAGCTCAGAACCGTGCCTTAAGGTGAACCTAGTCTACATTTTTTGCATACAATCTTCGGGAGTGTTTTACTCCACTGTCTGACATGGCACATCCAAAGTAAAATATGATATCGTTTTGTCTCATTATTTATTAATAATGAGACAAAACGATATTCATTATTAATATTCTGTTTCCGCACAGACAATATTTTGTCTGTGCGGAAACAGAATATTAAAATAAAAACCCATTAAAAAGTTAGGAGCCAACAAAGATTAGTTTTTCTTGCTAATTTTACTTAACCTTGGGCGTGTTTAAGTAATAAAATAAGTGTAAAATCTCCAAAACCAAGTCGGTACCAACAAAGTTCAATTATCGAAAAATTCAATAAACTTTCATGGTCATTGATTTATGCATTGGCTTTTTCATAAAACACGACCTTCCAAAGGACTTTTCTTATTTTTTTCGCGAATTTTTTCTATAAATGATCCTGCATCTCACTCAATAACGTTGTGCGTGTAGACTAGCGTGTAACTGCTCATCACTGATACTACCTCTGTCAGACACGAAGCCTGGAGAGACAGCGTGATTTTTAGCCAGGCCCACCAGTGAGTTCGAGCCCGCGACTAGGTTCTCCTTAATATAGAAATTGAAGCGATCCCGCCAATTATGAAAAACATTTGTACATTTCTACTTGGTGAATGATACGCCCTTCAGGTATTGCAGGCGTGCTATTATCATGTTAGGTGTGATTACGCTAACCCGTTTTGAACAACCGTGGTGGTGGCTCGTGCTTCCTCTGCTTGAGCGAGGCCTTTGCCCCGCTTTGGGAAAAAAATATCGCGGTGTTATTTTATGGCACACGAGATTTACACTCTTGAGAATCCAACGGAATGCATACTGAGCGTATAAAAAAACATACCTGAGGTTCAATTTTCAACTCTCGGGCGCTAAACAATGCGTTGAAGATCCAGTACGCAAAAAAAATCCCACCGCTGTATTCTTACTGTGGAAAGTGGACTAATAGGCTGGTATTATTTACAATAGGTATACAGGATACATTTTTAACCAGTGCGCAAACTGTAACCAATTCAGCATATCATTCTAGACCCTCGCGTAGAAATTTTTCGTCGGTTATACAAATTTACCCTGTGTGTGTGTGCATTTTGTGATTTTATTACAAGGCAAAGTTATAAAAGATAACCTATTTAAATTTAAAAATCGCTCGACGGTAAATTTTATGCGGGGCGTTTTGTTTTCAAACCGTTTCATTCAGTTTCGCACCTGTCTAACAACTAACTCGAATCGATTTTTTTTACTTTCGGCCCCTATTTGATTCAGTTGAAATTTTGCACCATCGTGCATTGATGGCACGATGGTAGTGAAATCATATTGGGTATTTTAGTAACTACTATTACTACACCCAAAATTAAAATGTGAGTTTATAAGTGATCTGTGGCAACACTTCCCTTTCAACTGCGACATTGGTCCAATAAACACGTGAAGTTAATTTCCGCCTTTTATTTATTTTCCTCGGCACTCACGCAACCATCATGTCTTCAGCAACCACCACCTAGTAGGTACACCGCTGCACAAACCGAATGAAAAAAAAAACGTATCATTACATTAGGCCTGCGTTACCAGATGAGAATAATTCCACTACCAAGGTTAATTTTTCATGTGAAACTGAAGTTCGTAATGCTAATAACCAACCTAAAAATCAAACCAAGAATTCTAGGGTCAGTACTCGCACTTTCTTCTACTAGACCAACGAGGTAGTCAAACAAGCGATCACAACTCAAAATTGAAGGGCCAATTATTTTTACCGAATTTCTAACTCCAAGATTCGATCCGACTGTCAAAGTCCGAAGTGTGTGCAAAACACAATATGGCGTAAACTGGCAAACATGCGGTTTGTTCTAAGAGTTTCTTATAAACGTATGAAAATCGATCAGAAAAAATACCTTTGGAGACCAATTTCTATTGTCATTGACTATTTACGTACCCTACATATTTTGATTTTAAAAATTTTCACTAAAAATAATTTCTGCAATTTGCAGGTGAGTGTTAAGCTGTAGGGATGTTATTTGAGATTAGATGAACGTAGAGGCTCGTATTGCTATTTCTAATTATTATAATTTTCTAAAGCCGTATTATTTTTTACATCGCCAATCTTAAAATTTAGCAACATACACCCTGACAGCGCCCGGAAAATTGAAAAAAAAAACCTGAAATAGAAGTTTGCGGACTATCTTAGCGAATCTCCTTAAACCCGAAATTCTAATTTTAAATCACCCTAAAGATGTTTTACATTTGGAAATTGAGGTTAATTTTGTAACCTCAATTTTCTGCGATGATTTTTCAATTACTTACAATTTGATAATGTTATACGGAGTCGTGAGATTGCGTAAGAAGTTAACTTGAATAGGGTTTGTTTACTCTGTTATCAGCTAGTTTTGGAACAGACTAAACGGTTCAAGTTTCATAGAGTGAGACGTGATCTTTAGTCCTCATCCATTCTAAGATAAAGATGAATTCAGTTAGTCCGAAGTCGCCCGTGACTATTTACAGAAACTGAAGCTTCGGTAATTGAATAAACAAATTTCAGAAACCATTTTCATTTGTCTAATATTTGTTTAGTCTAATCTAGTGTCCGTAGGATTGGTGCACCTGCCTTCGGCTAGCGTTTGTATTTACTTATCTCTGGTTTGACTAGCTGTTGCTCGCGACTTAATCTGCAATCCATGATGAAAAAGTCATGGTAAACTGTATGGCAAATTTAATCTAAATCCGTTAAACAGTTTTAGCGTGAAATTGTTACAAACAAACTCACTTGCGCATTAATAATAATAGGTTTGGTTAGTTATCTTGTATCGTTGCAAAAGGTAATAGTTTGAAGTCATAAGAAAGCAAGGCCGGTAATAAGCAGTAACTAGAATTCTATACCTGTTTAAGCAAGTAGAAAGTTTTCCTTAAATTGGACAAAAATCATTTTGTTGGAGCAGTATTTCAGCAATTTTTCCCTGGGCGCCAGAGGCATAGGCTCTGGGAAGGTTAGCAAAGTCTAAGGGAACTTAAGGGGTTAGGGAATACCCAGCACTGACATATTGACGATGAAATTCAAGGATGGGTTACATTAACCGACGTCAAAGAGATTTTCTTCTGTGTGCCTGTTTGTTCTGACCAATATCCTAAGCAGCTGGACCGATTTTGACAGGAATTTCATTGTCAGATAGGTAATTTTGTAAGGAGTAACTATTAGCTTTTTGTTGTAGTAGCACGTTCCTGTGGGAGAATTTCCGACATCTACGCGGGCGTTGCCGTGATCACAGCTAGTAAACGTATAAATATTTGCGATATTATATTGCAAAGCTTCGTCCAAATTGGGAAGGAACTGGCCAAGCTGTCTATTTATTTTTAGACGACAAGAAACTTGGACAGTTGGTTAAGGCTGTTCAAATATTCTAGAATCACAAACTTCTGCTATTTTAACAACCTCATCGCCTGGCTAGCCTTTTTCCATGTTTGAAATCTACCTGAATACAGCTAAAAATGAGTATTGTAATTCCTCTGTGTTCAAGTAGTGACTAACAAAGATTTGTTGAAAAAAATTGGATCGTTTCTCAATACGCTTAGGAACTTTGGGATAAAATTACTAAAACATAATGAAAATGCCACATTTTTATTAAATATCAAAGAACGGTACAATTTGGCGCCAAAAGAAAATAGTGGTCGAAAATCTAAATATATAAAATCGAAAAGTCACTCATTCATACACTCACTGTTCAATCACGAAATCTCAAAAAACTACTGAACTTACGAAGATGAAATTTGGCACAGAGGTAGATTATGAGTAGGAGATTTTAGTTAAGAAAGGATTTTACGAAATTTCCCCCGTAGAGGGGTAAAATATGGGGTGGAACTTTTTAAGAAAAACAAAAAAAAACACAACATTGATGCGGGTGGAGCCGCGGGCAGCAGCTACTTGTTGTAAACATTGGTTCTGGGCACCCTATACAAGCTAGACGCACATAATTATTATGAATTCTTTGTCCAAACACCGTACCTACTTTTGTATTTGTTCTGATACAGTGTAGTAACGCTATGTTTGGAAACATACGGGACAAGTAATTAGTGAGGTCACGCTTGAAGTAAAAATCAACTCGTTAATTAGAACCTCTTCAGTGTATTTTTAGATAAGATTTCGTGGGCACTTTTTGTTAAAATTAATTACTTACCTGAATAGGTATCTAAGTAGGATAAATACTGTATAGTTTAAAATAACTTCGGTAATAACCAAAACTCTCAAAACAGTGAAGGAAAGCATATTACGGAAACCGCCATGTTCTAGAACTAAAAATTCCGAAGACTTGCCATCTAACCACTCGCATTGGGCCCACGTGGTGGACTACGGCCCACTCCTTCTTACAAAGAGGAGGCCTATGTCCCAGCAGTGGGAACATTAAAAGCTGATTATGTATGTATTATATTTATTATGTACTAGCTGCGCCGAGCAGTTTCATCCGCGTAGTAGTAACTGATAAACGGAACAGCTATGTACACACGGCTACACAGCAAGCTATACATTTCCAGTATAAGCTGATCTCGGATTGTACAGGATTTCCATAAAGTGCGAGATCAGCGTAAACTGGAATGTATAGCTTGATGTGTAGCCGTGTGTACCTATCAAGTTGCATCGCAATCGGTCAATTCGTTTTTGCGTGAAGTAGTAACAAACACATTATGTACATACTTACTAACACAAACTTTCACAGCTAATTAACTTAAACATATTGGATGGAGGAAATAAAAAGAGATAATTTAACTAAATAAAACATAACCGTTTCGCAGTCGGGTAAAAAAGAAAGGAAATAAGAATGAAATATATATATACCTAGAAAGAATCATTGCAAAGCTTCGATTTAAACTATATTTGATGTGCTATTCGTTTGAAGCATTATAAATTGACTTTCCAGAGATGCCACGCGAGACAGGCTAACGTATAGTTGCCCATGAGAGAAGCATTACCGACCAGTGAAAATGTTAGTTCCTGGGATTTATTAATAGTCATTGCAAATTATACTTTAACCGGGAACAAACCATTCAGAAGAAATTCTCTAAATGATATTGCAAACCGTGTAATTTTTTGAGTTGTTTAGAAGAAATAAGCGGAGAAACAGACAGACGAAAACAGCGACTTTACTATACACAATTTGGAGAAGATATTTTGAGTTTGGCGTGACCGCCACAAACGGTTCTACTTATATTTCCCCACTTAGAATGTCATGTAAGCAATCGATTTTGTAAGCACGTGCGTCGGTAGCTATCGATCGTCGCTTACCCCTCATGGACCTAATTACTTGTTTTTTTTTTACATTGTTAGTTAAAACTAACTGTAACCTCTAGGAGCACGCTATTCGGCTGTCTCAGAATATTTGAGGAAAAACTTGTACAAACTAATTGCTTTTAGTTTTGTTCCTTGATTTTATTTGATTGTTAATTTGTTTGTGGAGGTAGAATTAGATTATTTACTTGAACAGTTTTAGCCTAGTGGTAGCGACAGCGACGAGTCCTAGGTCGTGTGGTTTAAACCCAGGTAGGCGCTTTACGATGTGTAATTAACCGACTTCAAAAAGAAGGAGTTTATCAATTCGACATGTTTTTTTTAATGTATGTTCGGGCATAACTCCGTCATATGTAGACGGATTTGCAAAATTCTTGTTTTGTTCCGAAATGGTCCCATTTAACTTTCGTATAGATCTGATGATGCGTTTCGGAGACAAACAACGGAACTCTTCAAAAAATTACAGCAAATCAACCGCGATTGCTGCTCACACAAACACATTACCACTGCTCTCAAAGTGGAGAAGAATGTTTTGAACCATAAATGTCAAGACGTGTGACATCTACGAACACGCAATGGGCCCGTATGCTGAATTACGGCCCACTTTCTTGCACAGACCGGAGGCCTAAGCCCAGTAGTGGGAAAATTATAGGCTGATTATGTGTGGTATGCAATAAAATAATTATTGTGCTAGTCTCATCTGCTTTTATTGGGGGCTTTCGCAGTCTATAAACTAACAAAATAAAAGTCCTTGGGTACGTTATTCAGAAAAAATAAAGAAGAAAATAAAAACAAATTATAGCTTCCCTTATTTCCTTACAATCCGAAGGGATCCCAAAGGTTAGAGATACCAGTCAATTTAGTTTCATCATGTCTACTTTATTGTGTTGCGGGATTTTCAGATAGACTTCAAAACATGAAGATAAGATATCCCTCTGATCCACGGGTACTACCTAACTAGATATAGACGCTATATAAAACAGATCCATACTAATATTACAAATGCGAAAGTAACTCTGTCTGTCTGCTACCTGTCTATGTCTCTGATGCACACTGATGTACATATCTACATAGTGCCAGTACGGCCTTAACGCAGGCGAAGCAGCACGCAAAAGCTAGTAGGTACCGTTAAATATAACATTACGCCTGTATTTCTTGAAGAGGTTGGCAGCTATGTTTATATCTCATACTGTCAAATTCAGAATCTGAGGTACTATTAAAAATACCAAATATTTTTTTACCCGACTCGGAAATTGAACTCTGGACCCCAACGTCTGCAGTTGCGCTTGCGACCACTAGACCCACTAATCTGGCAAGTCAGGGTTACTACTATTAAAAATGGAAAGTTAAGTTTACGAAAGTGTATACATAAAGTTGGCAACGTTGCACACAACTGTCAAATATTCTGTTTTGATTAAAGGTCGTTGCCCACGTAACTTGTTTTAACCCAGCCGAAACGGGACGACAATTTTTGGAAACGTCGTTTCTTATAAGATGTGTATAAAAGTGCATACCTACGTCACAGGTGCCTGGACGAGACGGTGACGTGACACCCAAGGGATATGAAAACTATTGTTGGCGACGATGTTTAGCACGTCCCGCCCCGAAGGTGCCACGTCCGTGGTTCCGTTGCATGTATGTCGCAGTATGATAGATCAAGCCGTTATATGGTTATATCCCTAGGGATATAATTATATACCAGAACATAGTTATACGAAAGCAATTCATTACTTTCTTACTAGTGTAATGATTTTCTTAAAATAATATTTAAGTATAGACTTATTTTCACAAGCGACAGATGGCGCTAGTGGTCCCAGGAACTTTATACATCCGTTTTAAGCATTAATGTTTAGAATATCGGTAATAATGTATATTTATTTTGTATAATTATTAAATCATATTGTTTAAATTTACCAGGTTAAAGTATTCACATTTAATCATAAGCCCTAATGTATTTTAGTTAGTCAAATGATTGTATGTAATGTCTACTCTGCTCTGATTGGTCGAATAGCCGGCCGAGAATTGACTTCCGTTTAAAGTGGGGAAACATTTAGTGGGGTGACCGATTTGCTAAACGAGTCAGTCGATTTGGAGGCATGAAGCCGTAAGCATATCTGACGAATCTGTGCTACTTTTGTTATGTATATAGAATACTAATTAAAATGGTAAGTGATTGTTATTTACCTGATCACTGTAGAAAAGTGAATAAACATGATTCATATTGGATTGAGGTATATGATTTATTATATCTCAGAAGCGGGATCAAGATCCGTAAGTACGCCTACACAATATGTTTGACCAACCTAAAATTATTATTTACTCCGTGAATGTAAAAATCCGTTATTCGTACAAGTGGTTTTGTTTACTTTTTAATTTCAAGGAAATTATATAATCAAGTTGTACTACCTAGGTACTTATAAAAGAAAAGCATAATTTGATTCCCTAACTTCTAGTCTTTCATCATAATTTTAAATTGCACGGCAGGACCGTTGTCATTTATTCGAAGTATCATTGACTGGTTTAATTTTCCATTTTACCACATTTGGAATAGTATTGTGCATCATATGATTTTAAATCTTAATTAAAAGTATCATCGACTGGTTGAATTTTCTTTTCTACCACGTTGGAAATAGTAATATGCAGGATATGTTTTTAGATCTGAACTCGAAGTTTCATTGACTAGTTTAATTTTCTATTGTACCACATAGGGAAAAGTAATATGCATCAACACTAGTTGATGTGCTATTCGTTTGAAGCATTATAAATTGACTTTCCAGAGATGCCACGCGAGACAGGCTAACGTATAGTTGCCCATGAGAGAAGCATTACCGACCAGTGAAAATGTTAGTTCCTGGGATTTATTAATAGTCATTGCAAATTATACTTTAACCGGGAACAAACCATTCAGAAGAAATTCTCTAAATGATATTGCAAACCGTGTAATTTTTTGAGTTGTTTAGAAGAAATAAGCGGAGAAACAGACAGACGAAAACAGCGACTTTACTATACACAATTTGGAGAAGATATTTTGAGTTTGGCGTGACCGCCACAAACGGTTCTACTTATATTTCCCCACTTAGAATGTCATGTAAGCAATCGATTTTGTAAGCACGTGCGTCGGTAGCTATCGATCGTCGCTTACCCCTCATGGACCTAATTACTTGTTTTTTTTTTACATTGTTAGTTAAAACTAACTGTAACCTCTAGGAGCACGCTATTCGGCTGTCTCAGAATATTTGAGGAAAAACTTGTACAAACTAATTGCTTTTAGTTTTGTTCCTTGATTTTATTTGATTGTTAATTTGTTTGTGGAGGTAGAATTAGATTATTTACTTTAACAGTTTTAGCCTAGTGGTAGCGACAGCGACGAGTCCTAGGTCGTGTGGTTTAAACCCAGGTAGGCGCTTTACGATGTGTAATTAACCGACTTCAAAAAGAAGGAGTTTATCAATTCGACATGTTTTTTTTAATGTATGTTCGGGCATAACTCCGTCATATGTAGACGGATTTGCAAAATTCTTGTTTTGTTCCGAAATGGTCCCATTTAACTTTCGTATAGATCTGATGATGCGTTTCGGAGACAAACAACGGAACTCTTCAAAAAATTACAGCAAATCAACCGCGATTGCTGCTCACACAAACACATTACCACTGCTCTCAAAGTGGAGAAGAATGTTTTGAACCATAAATGTCAAGACGTGTGACATCTACGAACACGCAATGGGCCCGTATGCTGAATTACGGCCCACTTTCTTGCACAGACCGGAGGCCTAAGCCCAGTAGTGGGAAAATTATAGGCTGATTATGTGTGGTATGCAATAAAATAATTATTGTGCTAGTCTCATCTGCTTTTATTGGGGGCTTTCGCAGTCTATAAACTAACAAAATAAAAGTCCTTGGGTACGTTATTCAGAAAAAATAAAGAAGAAAATAAAAACAAATTATAGCTTCCCTTATTTCCTTACAATCCGAAGGGATCCCAAAGGTTAGAGATACCAGTCAATTTAGTTTCATCATGTCTACTTTATTGTGTTGCGGGATTTTCAGATAGACTTCAAAACATGAAGATAAGATATCCCTCTGATCCACGGGTACTACCTAACTAGATATAGACGCTATATAAAACAGATCCATACTAATATTACAAATGCGAAAGTAACTCTGTCTGTCTGCTACCTGTCTATGTCTCTGATGCACACTGATGTACATATCTACATAGTGCCAGTACGGCCTTAACGCAGGCGAAGCAGCACGCAAAAGCTAGTAGGTACCGTTAAATATAACATTACGCCTGTATTTCTTGAAGAGGTTGGCAGCTATGTTTATATCTCATACTGTCAAATTCAGAATCTGAGGTACTATTAAAAATACCAAATATTTTTTTACCCGACTCGGAAATTGAACTCTGGACCCCAACGTCTGCAGTTGCGCTTGCGACCACTAGACCCACTAATCTGGCAAGTCAGGGTTACTACTATTAAAAATGGAAAGTTAAGTTTACGAAAGTGTATACATAAAGTTGGCAACGTTGCACACAACTGTCAAATATTCTGTTTTGATTAAAGGTCGTTGCCCACGTAACTTGTTTTAACCCAGCCGAAACGGGACGACAATTTTTGGAAACGTCGTTTCTTATAAGATGTGTATAAAAGTGCATACCTACGTCACAGGTGCCTGGACGAGACGGTGACGTGACACCCAAGGGATATGAAAACTATTGTTGGCGACGATGTTTAGCACGTCCCGCCCCGAAGGTGCCACGTCCGTGGTTCCGTTGCATGTATGTCGCAGTATGATAGATCAAGCCGTTATATGGTTATATCCCTAGGGATATAATTATATACCAGAACATAGTTATACGAAAGCAATTCATTACTTTCTTACTAGTGTAATGATTTTCTTAAAATAATATTTAAGTATAGACTTATTTTCACAAGCGACAGATGGCGCTAGTGGTCCCAGGAACTTTATACATCCGTTTTAAGCATTAATGTTTAGAATATCGGTAATAATGTATATTTATTTTGTATAATTATTAAATCATATTGTTTAAATTTACCAGGTTAAAGTATTCACATTTAATCATAAGCCCTAATGTATTTTAGTTAGTCAAATGATTGTATGTAATGTCTACTCTGCTCTGATTGGTCGAATAGCCGGCCGAGAATTGACTTCCGTTTAAAGTGGGGAAACATTTAGTGGGGTGACCGATTTGCTAAACGAGTCAGTCGATTTGGAGGCATGAAGCCGTAAGCATATCTGACGAATCTGTGCTACTTTTGTTATGTATATAGAATACTAATTAAAATGGTAAGTGATTGTTATTTACCTGATCACTGTAGAAAAGTGAATAAACATGATTCATATTGGATTGAGGTATATGATTTATTATATCTCAGAAGCGGGATCAAGATCCGTAAGTACGCCTACACAGTATGTTTGACCAACCTAAAATTATTATTTACTCCGTGAATGTAAAAATCCGTTATTCGTACAAGTGGTTTTGTTTACTTTTTAATTTCAAGGAAATTATATAATCAAGTTGTACTACCTAGGTACTTATAAAAGAAAAGCATAATTTGATTCCCTAACTTCTAGTCTTTCATCATAATTTTAAATTGCACGGCAGGACCGTTGTCATTTATTCGAAGTATCATTGACTGGTTTAATTTTCCATTTTACCACATTTGGAATAGTATTGTGCATCATATGATTTTAAATCTTAATTAAAAGTATCATCGACTGGTTGAATTTTCTTTTCTACCACGTTGGAAATAGTAATATGCAGGATATGTTTTTAGATCTGAACTCGAAGTTTCATTGACTAGTTTAATTTTCTATTGTACCACATAGGGAAAAGTAATATGCATCATATGATTTTAAATCTTAACGGCTGTTGAAATTTTCAACCTAACTGAAATCGTACCGGTTTGTACAACGAGGTTGCAAACACTGGGTAATTGAACTCGTTTTGCTTGACTTTTTAGTTGTATATAGACGATACAATGATGGATCATGGATGGGTACCAAGACTATGGAATCCAATGAAATTTAAGATCAGTGGGTCGTCTTAGGGGTAATGGTGTATTGGTTTCTCTGGTATGCCACACGATGAGTGTGCGGTTTTTAAAAGGGGGTGAAATTTATCAGTAATTTTGCTCTAGGATGCACCGTTTTCGAGATAATTAGCTAATGCTTTTTTTTTTTTTTCTGGTGGCGAGTTTCAGTTTATGGATGGAGAAAATGAAACCCATCGGAGCAGGGATACAGGAGTATCCCGCAGGAGTATCCGCAGAGGACTGCGTGATCGCTCACGCTTGAAGTTAAAGCCATGTGTGCTAAGGATAAAGCACAAGTGTGCTTTAAGAAGTTTTTATTTGGCCAAGTGAGCTAATGATAATGATGATGATAATGATAATGATGATGATAATGATAATGATGATGATAATGATGATGATGATGATAATGATAATGATTTGGGCCAGGTGTGCCCAGGGCCATGTGTGCTCAGGGCCATGTGTGCCAAGGGCTATGTGTGCCCAGGGCCAGGTGTGCCCAGGGCCAAGTGTGCCCGACACGAACAAAGCTATCCTCAAGAACGTAAGTAAAGTATGAATTTATCGATCAAGTATTACCTATTTATTCATGAGTTATTTTGAATTGGAAATTTTGTAAATGTACAAAAATTCATGAAGACATTATAAAATGAGCTTAAAGCATATAGTATGCTCTGAATTGGATTATTATTACTAAAATTACTCATGTGACAGGTTACTAAGTTTTATAAATATTCTAATCAATGTTTTATTATTATCGTGAGGATCCATGGAACTTGATGGTGCAAAAACACCAGAAGTGCGCTAGTCGCGATGGGCGATCGATGAAAATGCAAACGGGCAGTCCCTGTGTCAAACAAGGCAGACACAAAGACGGGACGTACAAGAAAGCAATCTAGAAGGAAGCAAGCGCACGAGGTCTACATCGACCTCTTCTTCTTCCAGCAGGACAACTGATACTACAAGTACACCACCGCGATGCAAGAAATATGAAATAACTCCAAGTTGGTCAAGGAGAAAGGTATTGAATGTTTCGAATGTTTGTCAAGAAGGAACCCATAAAAGGTCTCGTAACTTAAACAATAATCATTCAAACAATGTTATACTGGAGTTAGACCCTTTCAGTAAAAGTTAAAGTATTGAAAATTGGCTTAGAAAGTTGAATTAATGTACTTTATGAACGATATGAATATAATATGCAAATGTGACGAGAAGCAGACCATATATATTGCTCAAATAGTAGTTTTTACTTGGACTTTGTGATAAGCTAAACTTATAAAGGCGTTTCCTATTATTATTATTATTTATTACTTATTTATTAAAATCTCCCTTACAACTATCATTACAGGAGTATACCTAAAGCGATAGCGCGGTCTTAAAGTTAATTTACTTACAATTGTATGAAAAACGAAGAAGGAAAATGGAATGAATAATTGATTGAATTGATTGGAATTGAGGAAGATCATGGTCAGTTTCTGGAAGAAATGTTAGCCTGTACAAGTCGTAGTAATGAAAAGTTATCTAAATATTATATTTTTGTTTTTACGACAATTTATGCTTATACATAGGTGAATAGAATAATATAGAATAATTCTTTATTTCCAAGGAAAGTAGGTACATGTTACGTATTTTCAGTTTGAAATGGTCCTTGTACCGGCTGCCTTGGCTAGGGCATGCAAACAGTTAAATTTAATGGATTTTGTATAAGTCGAGAGCACAGAAACCTCAATATTGATTTATTGGTTGATTCACCAGGAAAATGTAAGCGTATCTCATTGTACAAATAATTAAATTTAAAATCAATATTAAATGAAGCGACTAGAATAACTGGAACCACAGCCTCATTCATAGACAACGTATTTACGTAGATTGCAAAATAAAAGACTCGTCCTTAATTAGTGACATCAGGTCTGACCATACTGGTCAGCTTGTATCGTTTGACTTAGATAAAAGTTACACGTAGATAAAACCATTAAATCTCTGAATAAAAATAAATTGAAAATGTTTAATAATAGTGTTCTTAGCAATCTTTCAACGACAAGGTTTGATTCACAATAGATTTTTTTTCTACAGTATGCAATAAGTATGTCCAAAAAAAAAAATGTTACAATGAACACTAAACCAAAATTTAGCGAATGGGCTACTGGTATTTTAAAAAGCAGAAATATCATATATTATATGTATTTTGTGTCGTTGACTTCTGATCAAGCTTTTCATAATTATGTAAGCAACTATGTTAATATATTCCAAAGGTTCGGGCTTAAGCTAAATCTAAATTAATAAGTAACAAAATTAGTATTCTAAAAATAAAATAAAGCCTATGTGGCAGGTAATTAACAAAGAAACTGGAAGCATAAAACAGCGAGGTCAGAATGAGTTCTCCCTAGAAATTGATAATGAAACCATTTCAGATAGGTTAAAAGTTGACGGGACTCTAAAAAGTTTGTTTACCAATGTCCCATTAGAGGTTGCGAAATCTCTCCTCTCTTAAAAGCGTTTGAATGCGTTGGCAGCAATGCACTGATCTGTAAATTACAACGCAAGAGAAATCGTGGACTAGCTGCTGATCTTGTACTCTATTTATCAAACAGGCAGCCAAAAAGTGGACGTTAACGAGGCGAACTCCTCGGGTGTTTGGTTAGGGTGGACGAGCCTTATGGTTCAATTCTTGATCCTTTCTTATTTCTAGTTTACATTAATGACCTTCCATACTTTGACCATTTTAAGTTTCAGCTGTCTTATTTGGCTACTTGAAATTTAATCATTACTGTCAAGGATTAAAATTATGAACAAGTATATAAAGTAAAAAGGGAAAAACTCACTGGGCATCAAAGAATTCGTCCGCATCGCTGTCAGTGGGAAAAGTGCCCAAGGGGCTGGCAGCGTTGTCACGTTGGATGGCAATGCTGATTCTTTGAGCTATACTTGATTACTAACTTCTCAAATATAATTTTATTCGCAAATGACACTTCTCTTAAAAAATAAAAGATAGAAAGATACGGATGTCTTTCATGTCAACGATAGTCGATGTTCTTTTGAAATGGGTTGCAGCTAATAATCTTGTACTTAATGCGAATAAAACTAGTTGACTTAAGTTCTCATTACCAAAGGTGCCGAAGCGGTTCTAAATTTAAAACTTGATGGCAAGAAACTAGATGCTATTTCGGAAGCTGTATTTCTGGGAATAACTTAGGATTCAATACTGCAATGGGGTGCTCACATTAGAGTTCTTTCAAATAGATTAAATTCAGCTGCTTTTGCAGTGAGCATAAGCATAAGGCAGTTGTCTAAAGTGGCCACAGCTAGGATCCGAAGTCGATAACAGAGCTTGGCGATGGATGGTTCGAAACTCACATCATACGTGCCTTGTCAAAGGGGCATATATAAAAATGAATCCCTATTTCCCTTGGTCACGGCATCACACGTGAACGGCTGGACCAATTTTGCTAATTCTTTTATTGTTGTTTGTTATTGTCAGGAGAAGGTTTTTATGAAAGAAAAAATAAAGAAAGTTGCGAATTCAATATTCATAAATAAAAAAGATGCGCGTAACATTAGAAAATTTTACAAAACATATTCATAGTTAAAACAGGACAACGTCTGTCGGGTCAACTAGTTATAATATAAAATGCGGCATTGGAGACGGGGAAGTTTGGCATTGATTCCTTGTACACATGTCGCTTCCCTGGTAACTCATTGACAGCATTTAAATGTGAATGTTTATTACGAGTAAGTGCTCCCAAATTGCAGTGTTGATTTTTAAACTTTTTATTTCTTTACAATGTGAGACATATTTCGTCATTAATTAAGATTTTGCACCTACAATTCTCATTTATACGCTTTGTTAGTGGTTTTCATGGAAATCATGTTAATTGGTTTAATTAGGTTTTTATACTTTAATTGTTTAGATTCTTTTAAATATTGTGAATGCGAGAAGGTTGTAGGCCTTGCAGACTGTACATTTTGTAGAACATTTTCTATTCTTAATTTTCATTTTTCTTAATAAGTACCTGGTGCTATTGACAGGCCTGCACTGTTCTCCAATGCCTATCATCGCTGTAATTTGAAAGCTTTGTAACAGCCAAATAATTTTAAAAAGAGAAATCCAATATTTTGATTTGTTTTGGTCATATTAGTGGTAAAACAGCCAAAGATTGTATACCCACGGTATTTATGATAAATCAATTAGAAATGGAGCCCAAGCCTTAAATTATACTGAACCGGAAGACTTGTCACGTTTTGTCTGTAAAACTTTTTGTACACTTAGAAAGCGCCATGAGCTTGCCTGAACATCAAATTATTAGTAGCTCATTGTCTTGTGATAAATGACGAAAACCATGCTCTGGAATCGAATCAGATATCAATGATTAGCCGAATGTAATGATGTGTCGTATGTAAGGCTCATTTTAATTTAACTATTATTAGATTTGTAAAATCGTGCGTCAGGAGACATTGCACGATGTCGGATGGCCGAATGTAATGATTTTCTTAAAATAATATTTAAGTATAGACTTATTTTCACAAGCGACAGATGGCGCTAGTGGTCCCAGGAACTTTATACATCCGTTTTAAGCATTAATGTTTAGAATATCGGTAATAATGTATATTTATTTTGTATAATTATTAAATCATATTGTTTAAATTTACCAGGTTAAAGTATTCACATTTAATCATAAGCCCTAATGTATTTTAGTTAGTCAAATGATTGTATGTAATGTCTACTCTGCTCTGATTGGTCGAATAGCCGGCCGAGAATTGACTTCCGTTTAAAGTGGGGAAACATTTAGTGGGGTGACCGATTTGCTAAACGAGTCAGTCGATTTGGAGGCATGAAGCCGTAAGCATATCTGACGAATCTGTGCTACTTTTGTTATGCATATAGAATACTAATTAAAATGGTAAGTGATTGTTATTTACCTGATCACTGTAGAAAAGTGAATAAACATGATTCATATTGGATTGAGGTATATGATTTATTATACTAGGAATATAATTATAATATGATTCAAGTTTAGTGATATAATTATATTACTTGATTAAGTTTAGTGAAATAATTATAGGAGTGTAGTTCGTTGTGTTTGTGAACCCCGGAGTGTACGACTAAACGCCGACAGACTGAACACCGACAAGACTTTACTTCGACGGGACTCTTCGCCGACAGGACACTTCGCCCACAGGACACTTCATTTTCGCAATGAAGATGGTCCACACTCCACAGATAATAGTATATTTACTGGCTGTTTGAGTTTGTCTATGTCACATGAAGGAAATTAAAAACTAATTACTTTTCACTCCCTGGAGACTAAAGTGGCCACTTTAGTCCCGCTTCGTAAGGCCATATTGGCGTACTTTTAGACCATGAGATGTGAAAATAAAATTACAGAGTCAGACCTACCTTCCTAAAAGTACACCAATGACAACAAACTCTCTCAATACTCAGTGAGCAAACATTCCGTGTTAGTACAAGATTGTGGCCTGTAATTGTCCAACTGCATGGCAAACATAGTACACCTAGTGTGTTATATTCAAGACGGTGATTTCAGCCTAAGAAATCCAGATTTTTTCCCTAGCCGTAAGTTAGTCGTGTCTTAGATTAGCTTAGCTAAGATTTTTATACTCTACCTACAGCTTGAGTTTGCATTAGCATTATCATAATTTACAGATTCTGCGTCTTATTTATTAAATGTAGGTATACTTTATATTTGATCCATAATCAGAGTTGTCAAAGAGTGGACGTGTTTCTGGTGAAATAAATCTCTCTTACGAAAATACATTAAATAAAACAATACAAAACAATCCTAAACCTCTAAAATATAGTGACACAAATTGAGTGAACAAGTGCGCGTATTTAATTTAAATTTAATGCCAAAATTTTATTCCCGATCCCGCTGCATTAGCTGAGGTAGGCACCTCCTCACCTCGGGTAAAAGAGACAAGTTGCTCATTTGCGATAATTCATCCCTGTCGCACAGCGGCCGGCTGGCCTGCACGTGCGTTAACTACCTACGACGCACACCTGCGGATCAAATTCTTGGAACCAAAACTCGTAAGCGCCTCGATCATACTATTATTATTATCTTGTTGTCAAAATGGTTAACAGCTGTGCTGATTGCACTAAACCTATTAGATCAACACAACAAATAAAATGCACGAAATGTGCCTACTATTATCACGCTATATGTGCAAACATAACGGAAACACGCAAATTGACCGAAGAACAGCGGCAGCGTTGGAAATGCCCTCATTGCCAAAGCAGTGAAACCAGCACTGGTCTCTTGAGTACCGCCCCTGACAATACCTATGTTTCATCCCAATGCATTTCAGAGAAATCTGTTGAAGTGCAGAATAACCCCGTCTTTCAACCTGTAACCGTGGACTCTAATGCTCTGAATAACCTAGCCCTAGAAATGAAGCTTATCCGCGAAAGTGTCATAGAAATGAAGTCTGAAATGAGGTCACTGACCGATCATATCACGCAGTGCAATAGCCGCCTTGACGAATACGGGCACAAAATTTCCCGCGCCGAAGAAAAAATAAATAATCTTGAAAAATGTGCCTCTCAAAACTTAATACTACAAAATACTGTAGCGCACCTTAAAGAACAACTCAACTCTCAGGCCCAGCAGTGCCTAAGAAATGACATAGAAATTATAGGAATAAACGAAACTCCAACAGAAAGCTTGACCCACATAGTTCGCGTCATCGCTCATAAAATAGGTGTTGATCTTGATGAGAAGGACTTGGATTACGTGACGCGTGCTGGACCGCGCCGCCAAAAGCACAGTAATGGTACAACCGATATAACATCCGAGTCTGACAACATGCTACCCCGACCACTCGTCATCCGATTTCTGAGACGGAACAAACGAAATGAATTTTTAAGTTCCGCTAAAAACAGACGTAACCTTAACTGCACCGACATTGACATCAAAGGTACTAAGGGAAACATATTTTTTAATGAGCGGTTAACACCAGACAACCGTCGTTTATTTCGTGAGTCTCGGCAACTCAGCAAAAATGCAGGATTCAAATACTGCTGGATTAAAAATGGTTCTATTTACATACGTAAACGGGAGGGAACACCACCCATCAACGTCACTAGCCTTGACGAACTTCATCGTCACGTTCCCGGTGCACAAGATTGTACCTCTCTACAAACAAACTCATTTGATAATGGCAACTAGTACGTATAGAAAACTTTGTTTACTATTTTACTCTTTTTTACTTTTAATTGTTAACTATCTCATTTCCTATAGAAGTAATTTTTGTTATTTTATACATTTAACTGATAAATATCTCGCGTCCTATGGAATAACTTTTTGTTCATGTTTACTTTTAACTGCTAATAACTGTCATGTGTCTTATAAAAATACCTACTCATATTGTTTTCTTGTAATTATTAACTATTTCGTGTCTTACAGAATATTTTTCTGTCCTTGTTTAATTCTACTTGGTAACAACTATTTTGTGTGTTATAAAGATACCGATTCTTCTTATTTACCCTTAATCTTGAGATATTTTGTGTCATATTGTAATATTTTTTGTTTATTTTTAATTTTTAACTATTTTGCGTCTTATAGAAACTTAAATTTTAAAATGTTTCATGTTCTTATTATGTCATCTACACATACATACACACACACTCTATACACACTAACCGCGTACCTACACATATTCAGACATTTCCTATCGTACAAACGACGTTTCCCTCAGTGTCAGAAAATCCTAAATCTTCCAAAATGTATTTTGGTTAATAATGGAAAATGCCTCACACTAACTTGTTGGTCACTGACAGACCCTTTAAAAAAACTTTCTTTCTCTAAATTAAAATACTATATTAATGACATTACTTAATATAGTACAAGACTTAGACGAAAATCTACAAGTAAACTGTCATACCGTTGAAACTATTGAACATTGCCAAACATTAATGGAAAATACTGAGTCAAATTTTAAAATTCTGTCACTCAATATCAGAAGCTTCCAACACAATTTTGAAAACTTTGCGGTAATGCTACAACGAACTACTGTCTGCTTTGATGTTATAATTTTAACGGAATGCTGGCTGACTGACAGTAGTATTATAGATCCTCTGCCAGGATATAGTTCATATCGCACAATGGTTCAGCAAAATAAAAACGGAGGTGTAATTTGCTTTGTTAAAACTGATTACAAAACTGTGGCAATCGAACCGTTAATACTAGACGCGGATCGACTTCTCATAACCATCGATGATAAAGTTGCAATACTAGGCATTTATAGATCCCCGTCGTTTACCAATATTGAACCATTTTTAAACTCATTAGACGCCTTACTAAGCTCACTGGTAAATAAACAATCATTGATTGTCACTGGTGACATTAATATTGATATTTGCAACTCTACCAATAGTCAGTCATCAGAGTACCTTACTTTTATGTCTTGCCATGGGCTACTTCCTGCCATAACTAGCCCAACTAGGGACAAAGCGTGCCTAGACCACATATTTATAAAAACTCAGAACACATGCTTTGGGGTCGTATGCAAGTCTTCAATCACTGATCATGATATAGTTGTTGCTAATGTTTCCTTACACAAACCTTCAACCAGTACTGCGAAGAGATGGATAAGCAAAACAGACACTGAAGCTGTTATTGCTGACCTAAACTGTGTTGACTGGTCCGTCATCACAAATGACACAAATGTAAACACCGCAACTACTGAATTTACAAACATTGTTACATCTACCGTGGATAAACACACGCAAAATGTAAAAATTGGTAGGAAATTGGCATGCATCAAACCTTGGATCACCCCGGGATTAATAAGATGCATGATCCATCGCGATAAATTGCATAATGATTGTAAATCTAACCCTAATGACCCCATTCGAAATAAAATATACACTCGATACAGAAACTTTTTCTCCAAACTTCTTTCAAGAATCCGATCTAAATACAACAACCAACAGATACTTGATAGCAAAAACAATCCAAAACATCTCTGGAAAGCAATAAAATCAATAGGTCACATATCTCCTAAAAACAACGAAACCTCCCAACTACTGAGCCCCAATAGAGAAAAAGAAACACTCAACTCTTTTAACTCACACTTCACCTCAGTAGGAAAACGTCTGGCAGATAAAATACTTGAAAAACTTAACCTATCTCATGAATCTTTAATAAATACATACACCTCAGACACATCAAACCCACAGTCTCTTCTCCTTGAACCGACAGATACTTACGAAATTATCAAAATTATATCCGAACTTAAAGTCGACAGTGCTCCAGGACCTGACAAAATTTCGGTTTACCTTATCAAAAGAGCTCTAAAATCTCTAATAACACCAATGGCACATATCTTCAACTTGAGCCTTGAGACCGGTACCTTCCCAGAGTGTTGGAAAATAGCTGCGGTTTCCCCCATCCACAAAAGCGGTCCCAAACATGCACCAGACAACTACCGGCCTATAGCATTACTAAGCTCTGTCTCTAAAATATTAGAGAGGATAGTTAACTCCCGTCTTATTTCTTTCATTGAGAAAAATCACCTCATCTCTAATAACCAATTTGGTTTCCGAAGGAATAGGTCAACCGAAGACGCTGCCACTCTTCTTGTCGACTGTATCTCTTCTCATATAGAGAAAAATGAAAAATGCCTTGCCATCTTCCTTGACCTTGCAAAGGCATTCGACACGGTTTCAACTGGCCTTCTCCTCAAGAAACTAGAATGGACAGGAATACGAGGAATTTGCCTTGAATGGTTTAAAAGCTACCTGACAAACCGAAAGCAGTACACAAAAGTAAGCTCCCTTTCTAGTGATCAACTTCCCATTGACTTTGGAGTTCCACAGGGCAGTGTACTTGGTCCCACGCTTTTCATTGTCTATATTAACGATATACTTAAACTCTCTGTAAATAATGCTGAAATAATAACTTATGCAGATGACACAGCTGTGATATTTCACGGAAAATCGTGGGAACATGTACATCGTCTAGCAGAAGAGGGATTGTCTCTAATCGCGCATAACCTGGACAGAAACCTTCTCACGCTAAATGGCAGCAAAACAAAATATATTGTTTTCTCCAAGACCGCCGCTTCTATCCCACCAGTACACCTAAAACTCCAACTACATCACTGTTCTTCTAATATTTCTACTCTCCCTTGCGACTGTCCTCCTCTTGAACGTACTTCCTCTCTTAGATACCTCGGAATTCTTATCGACAACCACCTAACCTTTAAGCACCATATATCCAAAATTTCTGGCAGAATTAGAAAACTTATTCACACCATGCGTAGACTACGAGACTGTCTACCCACAGACACACTAAAACAAGTTTACTTAGCGCTTTGCCAATCAATAATTCAATATTGCATCAACGTATGGGGTAGTGCTGGAAAGACCTACTTGATTGAAGCTGAAAGAGCTCAGAGAGCGCTTCTTAAAGTAACTTTTAAGAAGCCCTACCGGTTTCCCACTGATTTACTCTATCGCGAAACGAGAGTTCTCAGAGTCCGCCAGCTTTTCATTCTTTCTGCCTGTATTAAAACGCACAAAAATATTAAAAGTAGATTCGACTATACTTCAATAATCAGCAAAAGAAACTATAGAATCCCAACACCTGACGTCACCTCTTTGCTAGCTAGACGCTCCCCGGCCTACTCTCTGATTAATACGTACAATAAAGTCTGCAAACTCTGCGAAATTAAAAACACTACGTCATTCGAATGCAAAAAAATTGTTAAGAAAATGCTGCATATTACTGGTTATGATGACTCGGAACAATTAATATAACGACCCTGACCTGACACTGAATCAAACGAAGTATATTGTATGGGGAACAAAATACACACTTACACACACACATTTTACGCCACATACACACACCACACACACACCCCACACACACGCCAGACACTACACAAACGTTACACATACATAGACTCATAAAATACCATACTTGAAAGCACCTCTCTAGTCTCCACTGTTGTATTCGTATCCTGAACCCCAAGATACAGACTAACTGTCTAGTTTGGGGTTCACTGGCAAATAATATTTGTAACTAGCTGTAGGTAGTATTTAAGCTACTCATATGTCGTCTCAACTTGTTGTTAATCTATTTATGCTTACTGTATTACCTGGACAATAAATATTTTCTATTTTCTATTTCTATTTCTATACAAAATATTGTAAAAGTAGTAGCTGTGGAGTTTCTTCTCCATCTTCTCCATACTGTATAACAACCTTTTGGAAGAGGCTTCTAGAATCAACTTTATTTTAATGTTAATTTTGGCGTTCAAAGTGCTTATTTGAAATAAATGCATCGACTTTGAATAAATGGGAATGGTAGTAAAAACCACATGTAAATCCGTTACGTAGTTTAGAATACTCAATACTCAATACTCAATTCTTTATTGCATTCCATATGTAATTAAAAGATGGAATTAACAGTGGGAACAATATGGACCCTGTCGGGCACAGCAAAATTAGGAGAGAGGAAGAGGGCTACGTGCAAATTCAAGCAATTCAATTAATTATTATTTTAAATTATTAAATGTAAAATTGGGTGTATAGTTCTTATCTATGTGTATGTATAATTACGTACAGGTATATAAGTAGTTATGTATATATGATGAGGTGTGAGTAGTATATTTTTGTAATTTTAATTTTAGGTATTGCGTATGAATACTAGGTAATTAATTATTATTATTTGTTATTATTTATTGTTTACATTATTATTAGTTTAAGTTGTTATTTATGTAATCCTGTTTTCACATTTCATCATCATCATCATCATTTCAGCCGAAAGACGTCCACTGCTGGACATAGGCCTCCCCCAAGCTCCGCCACTTCGACCGGTTCTGTGCTTCCCGCATCCAGCGGACTCCTGCGGCCCTCACAAGGTCATCGGTCCACCTTGTGGGAGGCCTTCCAACTTTACGTCTTCCAGTGCGCGGTCGCCACTCCAGAACTTTTCGACCCCATCGGCCATCTGTTCTGCATTTATATGTCTTTGATTTTCTATATTCCGTATTGTATATATATTATAATGTTTGGTAAATTATAGAGAGAATAATTTTATTTTCCAATCGATTTGTCATCTAAAAACTCTTTTACTGAGTAGTATGTCTTGGATTCTAAAAATTGTTTCAATTTATTAATAAATACATTTGTTTTCTTAACTTCTCTGATGTCATTTGGCAAATTGTTGTACATTTTAATGGACATAACTAAAGGTCCGGTTGAGTGCATTTTGAGTCGGGATTGAGGTATGTTTATTTTGTTTTTGTTATGACGAAAGGTGTATTTTGTTTGTGTTTCTTCGCAAGTGGTGTAGAACTCTGGGTGTTTTCTGACAAATTTACATAATTCCAAGATGTACAAGCAGGGAAGTGTGAGTATTTTGTGTTTTCGGAAGTGCGGTTGGCAACTATCTGTTTGTCCTATGTTGGTTATTATTCTAATTAATTTCTTTTGTAAAATAAATATGGTTTGTGAATCGGTACTGTTACCCCACAGCATCACCCCATAGCTGAGCCATGCCTGGGCATATGCGTAGTAAGTAACAAGTGCAGTTTGCTGGTTGGTAGTTTTTTTGATTTCGCGTAGGGCATACGAAAAAGTTGATAGCTTTGCTCTTATTTTCTGTATATGGGATTTCCAATTTATGTGGGTATCTATAGACAAACCGAGGAGAGTGAATTCGTTTACTTGTTCCAGTTTTGTATTATTAAAAATGAAATTTAGTTTTAATGGAGATTTTTGATGCGGATGAAAAGTAATTAATTTTGTTTTGGTGAAATTAATTTCTAAATTATGGTTATCCATCCAGTTTACAGCTGTAGTTAGAAGGGAGTTCAATTTGGCGTTTATATTGTCATCTTTCTGGCATGAGGTGAGCAGAGAGATATCGTCCGCAAATAGAACACATGGTCCGTTTATAATTTTAGGAAGGTCATTTACATAGATAAGGAATAAAAGGCAGCCCACCACACTCCCTTGGGGAATTGACGCGTTAACTGATTTACTGTCGGATCTTATTTTTATTATTTCTTGGGTGTTTTTATTAAAATATTCAATTTCCACTAGTTGTACCCTATCCTTTAGGTATGATGCAAACCATTTATGAGCTTTTCCTCGTATCCCTATCCCATGTAACTTGTCTAGTAGTATTTGAAACTGAACCTTATCATAGGCTTTGGTCATATCGAGTAGCATACCTATGGCATAGTTTTTATTGTTAATAATAGTTAGAGCCTCTTGTACGTATTTGTAGACTGCTAACGTTGTAGACCTGTTTTTACGAAAACCGTTTTGGCAGTCGTCAAGTATTCTATATTTTTCACAAAAAGAGTATACGCGGTCACACATAGCCTTTTCAAAGATTTTAGACGCAGTTGGTAGCAGGGCGATTGGGCGATAGTTATTAGGGTCGGTTTTAGAGTTTTTCTTATGTATGGGTTTTATCAGTGCATTTTTAAGTAGATTGGGAAAGGTTCCTTCTTCAAACGATTGGTTAATTAATTTATAGAACGGTAGGGTTAGTTCGTCTGCACATTGCTTAAGTAGAAATGGGGGTAGTTCGTCTATTCCATAGCTCTTTTTATTTTTTAATTGTTTTATTATTTTATTTACTTCGTAGGGATCGACAGGGCTGAGAAACATGGTGTTTTCTGTCGGGTACATCACAGGGGCTCCTTTTGCTGGTGAGGGTTTTTCCCCAATAGAAGCAAAGAAGTCGTTAAAAATATTTGCTATTTGCTTAGGTTCAGTTATCAAATTATTATTTTCAAGCAATTTTAAATTATTTTTTTCGTTTTTTATTGATTTATTTGTTCTCTCGTTTATTATATTCCACATAGTTTTTACTTTATTTGTTGACTTTTTTATTTTATTTATATATTGTAGTTTTTTTGCTGTCGTTACAGATTGTTTTAGGGTTTTTTCGTATTTTTTATAATATTTAGATAATATGGGATTGTTTGTTTTATTGGTAAGTATTTTAAGTAGTCTCTTGTTTTTGCAAGACAATTTTATACCCTTTGTTAGCCAGTACTTCTTATAGATCGTTTTTATTTTTATTTGCTGCAGCGGGATGCAAACATTTAAAATTTTATTTAATATATTATTAAATGCAATATAGTTTTCATCTAAATTTTTATTTGATTTGATTATTTCATTCCAATTTTGATTTTTTAATTCAGATTTAAATTTTTCTACATTTTGGGTATTATATAATCTTTTTTTCGCGAACCAGTTTGTTTCTTTTTTGCTATCGCTAACTAATTTCATGTGAAAGATGGTTGCACAGTGGTCTGAGAAACCCAATTCTTCTACGGTGATATAGGTATGTCTAGTAGGAAAATTTGTAAAAATTAAATCTATGCATGTTGAGGTAGTTTGTGAGATTCGTGTGGGGACTTTGATGTGTTGTGTGAATTTATATTCCAACATTAAATCTAAGAACAGGTTAGTTTTTAAACAGCTGTCTAAAATATTTATATTTAAATCTCCCCCTAATATCACGTTATATCTTCGATATTTATTATTGATATAATACATCATTTCTTTTAATTGGCGAGTAAATACTTCCTCCTCTCTTCTATTCCAATAAATTGTAACTATAATAACATTCTCATTAGGTAATTCTATTGCACATAATTCAATACAATACTCAACAGACATATTACTGATATCACAGACTTCTTTGTGCTCAAGATGGTTTTGTAACAAGATACAGACCCCGCCACCTCCTCGAGTACGGCGACAATACGATGCCGCAATTTTGTAACCGCTAAACTGTAAGTTACTCAATTTTTCTGGTGGTAGCCAAGTCTCACATAGGCATATAGCGTTATACATGGGTTCTTCATGGATGAAGGCTTCAAGTAAATGTTGTTTGTTACAAATGCTTTGTATAAACATACAAAGCATTTTATATCAAAACTGATATAAAATTTTAAATTGTTGTTCCGTGGCTTCGAAAAGTGTTATGGTTCGTATATTCTTTGTCATTTGGTTTGTAATGATGTGTAGTGTTGGTTTTATCGTCGTTGTTTATTTGTTCGTTAGGTTTGTCGCTTTTGCGGTGTGTCGTGACTCTGGTAGCCTCTTCTCTAGTTGATATCCGTTTTCCATCTATAAATAAGTTATTATTTCGTATTATTGCATAGTGTCCATTTTTTCTTGCTCTTAGCATTTCCTCACGCATTAATTTTCTTTCTTTCCTTGCATTTTCGTTTAGAAACTCGGACACATGTATGTTAGTTCCTTGGAAATAATGGTTGTTCTCAACAATGTACCTAGCCATTTTCTTGCTTAGAAACTCAATAACTAGGGGTCTGTTTGTTGTGGTGAATCTTCCAATACGATTTGTTTCTTCTATGTATCCGTTTAGGTCCACATTCAGAATTTCATAAAACATTTCTATCAATCTGTTGTGTAGTTCATACTCAGACTCATTGTAGTATTCGGAGAAGCCATAAATTACTATTTTCTTGGAGTGGTTTTCAGTATCTTCAATTTTTGGAGTTGGTGATAGATGCTTCATATTTATTATTTCGTTTTTCAGGGTTTCGTTTTCTTTGCTTAGCTTTTCGATTTTTTTGTTTATTTCTTTTATTTCGTGAGTTGTTTTATCGTTTTGTTTGTATAAAAAGTCAGTTTTTCCTTCAATATCATCTTTGAGCTTCGTAATTGCTTTATTTATTTCAACTTCAATTGTATTTTGTAATTCTGATATTATAAATGTATTATTTTCTTTTAAACGCTGTATTATAATTTCGCTTAAATTTTCTAGTGAAAAAGTAGCCTGTATACCCGTATTTATGTTAATATCCGCATTTTCTTGGTGGATAGTATCACCGAGAAAGCAAGAGTCTTCTGAAAATGTGCTATTATTTTTGGAGTTTGTAGTCTTCTTTCTGATGGTAATATTGTTGTTGGTAGTATTATCTAGGGTGGAACTAGACTGATTGATTCTTTTGAAATCTTGGGATCGTATAGGAGTGTCTACATTGCCGGTTTTCGGAGCTTTGCAGCGGCATGCCTGACATTGCCATGTTTTTTTATGCTCCGGCGTCATGCTTTTGAAAAAATCTGTTGTCGTGTTCGCACATTGTAGATCATATCTATCTAGACAAAAGCAACAGACAAGCATTTCCATATCTAGTGGGTTTTGTTGACATCCTGCGCACATAAACGTTGGTGACATCTGGAGGTATTTATAATAGCGCCCTCTAGTTAAGTGTGTAATGTGTGTACTAGCGTCGAACCCATTAAGTAGCTGATTAGGTTGCCGATCGTTAGTAGCTGTCAATATAACGATAGTGGTTTTGCTATTTGACGCTAGATGGAGCTTTACGGGATGCTTTGCAATATATTTCCTTTTCAATTCAATTGGAGTTATTCACTTTAACTTCTTTTCCCAGCAAATTCGTAGTACAAATTCGAATGTTGGTAGTTAACGTTGACACAGTTTTTAATTTGACTATTTCTTCACTTTTCTTGTAAGATTTTAATAAACTATAACTTCAATGACTGTTGGTTCTTATAATTTCAACTTTTATTTACTTTTTGACAAGATTTAACCACTGTATCTATTTTCAAGTGCAAAAAATACACGGAGCTAATGTTTACTTGCGCACTGCAGCGCCCTCTGTCTGAATAACGACGCGGTCATACAGATACCCGCGAAAAGTGACTTGATTTTCTATTATGTGTAGATTTAGAAGTTAATACAACATTGGATTATGGCCTACCGAGGCTAGGTATGACACCTCCGTCTTAAAATAGTGTTGTTTAGTTTGTTGTTTTGCTCGAGTCCTAAGGTTCGTAGCGTAATGTTCAGTAGCCTATAACTTTCCTAAAGAATCGGGCTATCAAATCCTAAAAGATTTTTCAAATCCGTCTGGAAGTTCCTGGAACCTAGATAGGTTAAAAACAAAGACCTCTATATTTGCGGACTAAGTAGATTGTGACTGAATTTTAAATACAACCGTTTGAAACCGTCACCACACTGAACAACGAAATAATTCTACCTTAATTTTTCATCCATCTTGAAGTTCAACAGTAACACAAAACCTCCACCCCTCTCTACAGAAAATGAACTCGTTCAAAGCAGAACCAGTGTAATTATTAGCCCCCGTCATTATGCTAGCGTGCTCCAAGCGGAAGAGCTAAGGAAGTGACGATTAGATTTGTTGAGCTATTTGCCGCTGATAATCGCTGGCGACAAGCCACTAATGACGTTCGGACTTACAGTCATTTATTTCAGTTTAGTTACACGTGCCGATCATGATGTGGTACAAGTGGTAGTGGGTAAGATAGTTCCGTGTTTGAAGTTGCGTGCTGATTGCTGAAGTACCAAATAATATTGGTTTTTATTAAAGTTTACGTACGTACATGGTGAAGAGGCCCTATTACTTCTATCTATTGTGGGAAATGGCTTATTATTATAGCATAAAGCATTGCATCATCTATCTATAATGATTCCACTGCTGGGACACAGTCTTCCACTCTGTGAGAGGAAGTGGGCCGCAATCCACCACGCGGGTCCAGTGCGGTTTGGTAGATGTCACATGTCTTCGAATTTTTGGTTCTAGGAAATGCCGGTTTCCTCACGATGTTTCCCTTCACCGTTTTAAGTACACTATTTCTCTTCTTGTATATATTATACCTAAACATATTACAAATCCTTTTATTTTAATCTCACTTCATAACAAGCAATAAGATAAAATACTGTGTTATTTCATTATCTTTCCACTTTTCTAAAGAATTTAAATAAGAACGTAAAGTAGGATAAAACCTTCTTAACTGTTTGCTTTCAAAGCTCTGAATGGAATCAAAGATGGTTTACGGACTCTCTTGTCGGCTTAAGGAATATTCTCAAACAATTGATCAGAAAGAATAAAACAGTTTATAACTTTATATCGAAGACTGACAACCCTCCTGAAGTAGGTAGCCATATGTGACTACCTATGTTTTAATTTAAACTTATTCTTAAGTAGATACCTACGTTTGCTAAAAAGTAATTAGACTGCACATTAATTACAGATGCATATAATTCAAAACGCAGTGGTGGCCTATTGGTAAAAGCAGCGACTTACCAGTTGTAGGTCGTACTTTCGAACCCAGACAGGCGCTTCACTTTATATAAATTATTTCATCACCACTGATTTCAAATTCTGTCCGACGGCCGAGACATGTCCTCACCGACCCAGACGACCACATTACTATCCTTCAGGAAAGCAATAGGGTCACCAGTACAGTTCGCACACACCGTACAAAATCGTCCTTCCGACCTCGCCGCCGAGGTCCTCGCGCCCCGCGAAGACCCCTCGTAGTATCGGCGCCTAACGTCGAGACCCCCGACCGACCCTTGCTCGTTGAAGCGCCAGCCCGCGCCGCAGCTGAGCCAGTAGCTTTAAATTCCCCTAATAATAATAATGCCAATATTTCGATCCAGCCTGTCCCCAATAGTGATAGCTGTCCCCCTATCAGTGACGCCCTGAGCCGAGGTCCGTACCCCACAGGGGGTGCCCTCAGCGTGCAGTCGCTTAGTTTTTAAATTTTAGTTTGTAAGCCCTGGCTGGAGGCGTTAAGATTAACTTCTTAATGGCAACCCCAGGAAAGCCCGGTTGAGCAGTCACGGCCTCTCAAGGCCAACTGCGAGATGCCCAAAAAAAAAAAATGATCTCAAAACGGTGAAGCAAAACATAGATCATCATCATAATTAGATCTAAAGCCAAAAATTCGTAGTCATGAGACATCTACCAACCCGCACTGGGCCCGCGCGGCCCAGTGCGGGTTCGGTCCTCTCCCTCTCACAGAGATGAGGCCTGTATCTTTGTACTGAGAATATTATAGGCTGATTATTATAATGATAAATAATTGAAATGATTTAGTGCACCAAGATAAGCGCTAAGTTATGCGTGCGCGCTACCGAATGCGTCGGCTACTTATCGCCGCTGTTGTCAGTCGCAAAGTCACGAGGTGGCATGGGACAGGATACGTTCAGAAATCCTATTGAATAGGATTTAGGGCTTATTTTTCTAACTCCAGATATCATGACAGTTTTAGACGGCGACATAAGCCTTAGAGGCCTAGCCCACGGCAACTTTTTGTAGCGATGCTATCGCGCATATGTATCGATACAGCCGCGATGCTGTCGCTGGCTGTGTACCTTCGCCCAGATTTTGTATCGCTACTATCGCGATGCTGTCGCTCCTCAGTCGCAATCTTATTAGGCTCTGGCTTCTTTCCGTTTGAATCGTTTCTGTCGCACATTGCAAACGTGACTAACGCGCGATAGTAGCGATGCTGTCGCGCGTTTACAAAACACGCGACAGCATCGCTACAAAAAGTTGCCGTGGGCGTGGGACCTTAAGTATTGGGTTCGATCGGTCAGGTTAAGCTACGCTTCCTCGGGTTGGTCCATGGATGGGTCCACCAGTTCCTCTGTGTCTCGAAAAGCACGTTAAGTCCTTGTTACTAGTCGGTCCTAGAACATGCGTGTTCCCTCACGATGCTTCTCTTTGCCAATTTGAGAGCAGTGGTGATGAAATAATTTACACACAGTATAGCGCCTGTCTCGGTTCGAACATGTGACATTATTATATAAAAAAACAATATTTGTTTTAAGTTTAGATGATAGTACTTCTGGAGTATTTATTTCTTGTAACTAACATATGAATCACTTTGCGAATGGCGCGAACTTCTCGCGTTAATTGAATTTTCTGTGCGGGTAAGTGTTTGCTTGGTTTTAGTAATATGAACCTATTCTACTTAGGTTGGTACTACACGTTAAAACAATGCTTTCAGTTACGTGCACGATAGTGTTATTTTAATACTCAATTAAATTTTAATTTTAAAACTACTTTAGAAAGTAGTTTTTAGTGTACTTGAAAAAACTGCGTTTGATACGATAATTAAAGGATAGGTGACCCGTCTTATTTACCAGTTTTATGTCTAGTCTTTGTAGGGGGACAGAATCTTTAGGCTTCCTAACTAGTCCTTAATTATAGTAATCAGATGATTTTCAACTATTCTTTTGTAAGAATAAACAAACCTTGGTGCTGTGCTTTTCGCATTTATTTGAGGTTGGTGTATCTAGTGCTGACAAATCAGACTATGTATTTATGCAAAGATGTTACTGGACCAAGACATATACTTACTATGGTGTTGAAGTACCTAGTAAGGAAATTGTAAAAAATACCTTTAAATTTGAGTTCATATTTTTAATTTGAATCTGTTGTCCAAAGTGTTATTGGTGGATTTGATATTGTTACATGGATAGGTGACCGGTCTATACGGATCTAAAAGACCAGTTTTTATAACCAGTTCATGCTGGGGTGCTGGCAGAATCTTTATTAATCAAGCTGATAATAACGATTATAATAATCAGATGATTTTCAACAACTCTTTTGTAAGAATCAATAAAAGTAGGTGCTGTGATTTTGCAATCATTCGGGGTATCTAGTTCTGACAAATTTGACTATACAGGCAATTATGTGACTGAAATAAGAAAAAAATACTATCGTGTTGAAGTAGTTCGAAAACTACTTCAACACGATAGTATTTTTTTGATAATATTTTTTCTACTACATTATTTACATGATTTTTAATAATTGTTTTGTAAGAATCAATAAAGGCAGGTGGTTTAGTTTTTATCAATTATCAGGGTTTTTTTAACATCTATTAATCAAATAAATCTATAAATCTATTAATCAGACTAGTTAGGCAATGGACTAAGAACTTTATAATACTATGGTATTGGAATAGTTCAAAAACTATTTGAAAATTACTTTTAATTTAAATTAATGTGTTGACAAATAAACCCTGGATACTTTAACATATGTATTTCTACAAACTAGAATATTTTATGTAAGTTACTTTCAAAGAAAATGCGTGAAACCTGAAAAAATCTTATAGACTAACCTTACCTTTACAACCGTTAATTGCTGTTGATAAAAACAAAGAAGACTTACCTGAAAACAAGGAAAAGAATAAGTATAACAATAAAAATCAGAAGTTACAACAACATTGTCGATTTCTTATTTATACAACATACAACATTATTAACGCAACACCTCATATGCCCCAATTAGAGTGGGTACCTATTGAGTTAAAAACAAAATGAAATGACCAAAACAATTTGTCCTATAGCTAAGTTATTGTTACTATTAAGAAAAATGTGTTGACACTAGCATTACTTTACTAACATTTAAAATACAGTCTTATTACCTTAAAATAAGATTGCAACATCTTTGGCTCAATCGGCAATAGGTATGAAAAAAATACCAATTTAAAAATTGACTAAAATTGATTTAGTAGGTGTTCAATTAGGAAAAAACTATATTCATGTCTTGCGTTTATTATGTTACATTTTGTATATACTTGTATATTCAAGAAAATGAATTGTTTGTCAAATTGTAGGTACACACTACGTCAATTTCGTCTGACGGCTCGGTTGGCGCTGTGGTTAAGCGATTGACTGCTGCGCTGCGTGTCGCGGGTTCGATTCCCGCACGGAACAAATATTTGTATGACCTACAAGTAATTGTTCCGGGTCTGGCTGTTTGTGTACGTGAGTTTAAATGTTTGTAAACGCACCCACAATACAGGAGAAATTCCTAGTGTGGGGCAACGTTTTTTTTTTTAAAGAAAAAAAAAAAAAAATTTGCCACAGACAATTACAGTTGGAATCAATTTGGTAAAGAATTAATTTTCCTGAATGTACATGATTAAGTGTATGTGTGTTTATATGTTTAAGCGTATGTTTGTTTATATCAATTTGTATCTTCTTTAAATAGTAGATATAAAGTCGCTTTTTTCGTCTGTCTGTTTTGCTGCTTACTTCTTCTAAGCCACGCAACAATCTTATAAGTATCCAGTTTTTGGTCGCTAGGGTAAATAAAGATTTCACATTCGACAATGCACTTACTATCCTGCCTTCTGTGCCATGAAACATGCAGCCAAAGTGACCTCTCCGCTGCCACCGATAACGCAATGGAAGTGAAGACAGTTTGGGCCGAAAAAAAAATTAATAACAGTATTTTACACACATACATCATACAAATCCAACGAACACACTATGACGTCGACAACAAGCGGCGCGGCACGGCGCCCGCGCCGGTGTGGGGATCGGGACGCGACTGCTTCGCAGCATTGCATCGTTTGACACGACCGTGCTCGGACATTCCCTTTGATTCTGCTATATTTATTTATTTATTTAATACTTTAAGCACATACATGTAGGTACAGAGGCGGACTTAATACCGTAGGCATTTTCGACCAGTCTACCTATAATTGTGAACCACCTAATAAACCTTTATAAAATACAGTCCACTTCTTTATTTCCACCTGCGCCTATACAACAGTCGAGCCAGCGACACGAAGAAGCAAAAGAAGGATTGCAATGTATGGAATGTATACCTATTTAATCATTAATTAAAAGTCGCATAGGCCGATAAAATTAAGAAAAAATACCATGCAATAACTCTGCACTCCTGTGCCTACCCTATTATTACGTTCACTGTGTTTCACTTTTAATCACAGGATCAAAAAGGTCCCTGTATAAAAAAGAGAGAGGGAAAGCAGTGGTGGGTTCAAACCCAGCTTGGCGCTTTAGATTGCGTAAATAATTTCATCACCCCTGCTCTCAAAACGGCGAAGGAAAACATTGTGAGGAAGCCAGCATATCCTAGATCAAAAATTCAAAGGCATGTTACATCTACCAACCCGCACTGGGCCCGCGACTCTTGAACAGCTAGTATCATTATAAAGAGAAAAGATTTGATTTTTTGTATGTTTGTTTCGCTTTCGCGCTAAAATGGCTGACCGGATGAGTACCTAAATAAATAAATTAAATACTTATTTATATAAATTCTATGGTTTCAAAATTATGCATTCCGTTAGGTAAAATATATCGGGACCATTACTACAAATTACATCTTACCTGTAAACCTGCATTATAAGTACCTAAATAAACGATTTTTATTTATGTATGTATGTTTCTATTTTTACAATCAGAAGGATCTTTCTAATCCATTCTTTCATGTTTCAAAAATTCGTCTGCTCGACAACGTAAATAACAATGTGAGCAATGGTGATTAAATAATTTACTTACACAAAATAGAGAGCCTGCCTGGGTCCGAACCTGCGACCTAAACTCGTAAGTACTCATCCACTGCTCGTAGTATGCTTTGCTTCAAAGAAAATGTACGAAAGTGATGAAGGAGGATTTTAGCAATGCGCAGTGTCGTGGCGCAGCCCATTCCAATCTTCGTTAGCCTTCCTACCACCCATCTAAAATACTAAGTTAATCCCAGCCACTAGGTGATTATATCGTCATAATTATGAAAATAAAAGAAAATAATAATAAATCAAGTAAAAGAAGAAGTTGTGGTAAAATATGCGTCACATCCACGCAAAACGGCCGTTGCTGAGCATGATATAATAATAATAATAATAAACCATTTATTTCAGGCAACGCAGGCCTATAAATAAATATAACCTAAACATACATATTTTGATTACACATAAATACAACTATTGTACACGTAGTGATGACTGTGTCAGCGTCGTGTTGCGCTGCGTGGTGTCGCGTCACCTTCCGCGAAAACGTCGGTACGCCACACCTTTCGGCCAAAGCTCTTCCTTCATAAAGGTTTCTAGATACTGAGTTGGAACCCGTACAACAAACGACTTGAAGTGTATGTTATGGCGCAACTCCCACTTCTCTACTCTCGAGGTTCAATTGGTCTTTATCCTGATGTATTCCACGATGTCTTCAGTCATCGTGGAGTGATACGACCCTCTACGGAACAATGCCCCAGCGCTGCACATCGCAACGAATAATATAAGGCTAATAATACCGTAAGCCTATGCGTCCTAGGGCTGATTTTACCAAAGTCCTTTATCTTTTATCCGTAGAATACAATTTACGTCTGACAATTTATTGTACTATTGAAAATCTGTCAAAAATTAAATATAAAATCTCAGGATAAGGCTTATTCTAGGTATAAAAGTTTGGTTGCCCTTACGTGGCGACACGCCTGCCTTGCGCTCCAGAGTAAGTTGACATGGACGTTAAAATATCGTGGCCGGATTTTATCTGGCACTGCAATTTCAACTCTCGGTGTTGAATTGCCAGAGTGCATTCTAGCGCGTCGAAAACACATACAGCAGGCTTAGCACGAGCATCGATTTGTCGACGTAAGAATAGGTCATGACTAAGTAAATGATGTACAATAGGAGAAGATAGCTATGTTTTTCTATTAATTAGCACGGTTATAATTGTACTAGCTTCCGCCCGCGGCTTCGCCCGCATGAAAGTCGGAAATTATCCCGCGGGAACGTACTACCGGGATAAGAAGTATCCTATGTGTAAATTTAGGTTCTATCTGTGTGCCAAATTTCATCCAATTCCATTCAGTAGTTTTTGCGTGAAAGAGTAACAAACATCCATCCATCCATCCATACTTACAACCTTTCGCGTTTATAATATTGGTAGGATATACTTTGTGGCCGTCGAGTAGAAAGTTTGTTGTCAGTGTGATTTTGACAGTTTGGGAAGAAATATTCTTCTGAAATAGTCTACATTTAGAAGGACCTAGACAAAGATCGTTAAAAACGAAAGACAAAATGACATATTGTAGGACTGAGAATATCTACGGTGCAATGTCAAAAATTGAGAAACGAAATGTCACTTTGTATTGAAAAAGCACTGTCTATTCTTCGTAGAAATAGAAAGCGTCATGCTAAACCTGATGTTCGATTTGCAACTCTCGGTCGTTGAAGATCCATTGCGCAAAAAAAAAATCTGCAGCGATAGTATTAAGTCCATGTGAATGTCGACTAATCCCTGTAGCAGTGCGTTGACTCCTTGACCCACTGTGCTCAAAGTTTCGCTATTTGTTGGTCAGAATCAGGTTCAATGCTGATCAAAATATGATTGGCAATCGTAACAAATATGTCTTTATGGAATTATAGCTAATCTATTATATAAAAATGAATCCCTATTTCCCTTGGTCACGGCATCACACGTGAACGGCTGGACCAATTTTGGTAATTCGTTTCTTGTTGTCTTTGTTATTGCCAGGAGAAGGTTTTTATGAAAGAAAAAATTAATAAAGTCGCGCGTAATATATATCAATATTCATAGTTAGGATAGGACAACGTCTGTCGGGTCAGCTAGTTATCAATACAATTCGCTTGCTTCAAAGAAAAGTAATAATTTAAGCCTATGCGGTTTAGCTGGCGACACGCTTCCCCTGTGCTTCAGAGTAAGCCCACGTAATAAAATCGGGACAGTTTTGTTTTGCTCACTTGGTCTTCGACGCACTTATTAGTGCCAAAATTTGAAAATCGAATAGTAAATCATGATCCCCTCTGTTAGATTCTCAATCCTCGGTTCAACACCGAGAATTTAAAATCCAGTGCGCGGAAAAATCCCGACGCGATTTTATTACGTGCGTATGAACGTCAACTAATCCCTAAAGCAGTCCGGACCTTGACCCACTGCGGTTCAAGGTTGGTACTTCAAACAGTTCAATGTGGACGTACGTAAGGGTTATTATTGCTTGTCATTTGACTAGCCGTAACTGAAGTGGGGTCGGAACTGAAAACCTAATGATAGCGAATAGAATCAAATTTTAACTAAAATACCTAAGTAAAGTCAGGGACAGACGACCAACTCAAATTGTCCGTATATTTAAATCACAACTGACATTCTTTGATAGATTTCTGAAATGGCTATAACACGGCATGACGTAGGGTGTCAATTTGCATAACAATTTATTTCCCTGATAGTAACCTAAGGCAAATACGTGCAATTTCTATAGTTTTATGTCAGTAAATTGTAACATTTGAAAAAATACGTATCGCTTTCGCAGAACCCTCCATTGTTTGAAATCGGTGTCGGTACCTAATATAATATGAACTAGGTAGGTACCTATTACAGGTGGATCATTAGGTGCTGCTTGAGGGCTCTTAAATGGCTTAGGGGACGAAATATGGCAACATGCAGCACTCAGGATAAATCAAACTCAAAGATAATTAACAAAACTTTAAAACATAAGTTGTCTTTAGTTTTATACGTTAAAGTTATATAAGCCAAATAATTCAGATCTATTTTTATTTTACCTAGTTGACGCCACCGTAATACTTTTAAATTAAGTCATACGGTTTTATGCCTCCAGTTTGGCAAGACGAAACTGGGTACTCGACCAGTCAATATTATTACTGCATACAATCAGCGATATCTGGCGGAAAATAGCGGTACTATTCAGAGTGGAGTACTGAAAATTCAGCGGCTGGCCTCCGCGACGAAGAAGTCGATTTAGCGCGACTAGTGGCGAATAGCTGCAACTACTGGCAACTGTATCTACTTGTGTTTCGTGCAGGAAACGCCACTTGCGCTGAGCGGTGAATAGGTGGCGCTGTGCGGGTTTGCGCTGAAAGAGTTCACTCTTTCAGCGCAAACCCGAGCTACGAGCTTCAGCTCGTAGTTTCACAATACGAAAGTTGTGCCATCGTTTCATAGATGGCGGGCTTGTGCATTGAAAGTGGAAATGTGGAAGTTCGTAGTTTCACAATACGGAGGGTGCGTCAAACGTTTCATAGGTGGCAGGTTTGCGCTCAGAAAATGAAAAAGTTCCCGCCAGTTTCTACAGGTGGCGCTGTTTAAAAATGGGGAAATTAAAGCTTGTGAAAGCTTTAGCGAAGCGAGCGAACCACAAAAGTTAAATCGTATCGCTTCTAGGTAATGTTTTCACACTTATTCCTATCTCCCGTTCACATATATAAGTATTTTCCTTCGAAAAAAAGGCAACCGCGATGGCAAGGTGGATTTTTCGAATTTCAGGGTGGCATTGAACCACTATAATTTACATACAAAGTTAGGTACGTCTGAAACGTTTGGCAAAATAAGAGTATCATTAGTAACCTATTTATGGATAACTAATAATAATCTACTTTTAAGTTTCTGATGCCACAGGGTGATGATTTTGTTTTGAAAACATTACTTCTTGCAAGTAATTGTCACCATTCGAAATTTTACTATAGAACCCATTTGTATATTAGGATAACTTCTGTAGTGAAAAATGTAATTATTATCTCTTCAATAACAAGCTGCTCTCAACATCACATCACAATAAGCCTGTAATTTTCCCACTGCTGGGACACAAGTTTCCTCCTTTTTTTATTAAAGTTCACTTTTTAGACAGTCGGGTTATTTTTTGATTTTATACAAAATCAAAAAATAACCCGACTACATTATATTTTTTTTTTTTGTTATTGTCAGGAAAATTAAGAAAGTTGCGCGTAACATTAGAATATTTAAGAAAACTTAACGACCATATTATCTTTTCTAATATTATACCAATGCGAATTCAATATTGTTAGTTAAGGTCAATCTTGTCGACATTTTTCCATTTTTTGGTCATTTAAGGAGCCCACGTCCAGCAGTGCACTGTGATAGGCTGAGTTGATTGTTGATTGAATTAATCATTTTGACGACATTCCTTTTATATTTTGTGATTACTTTAACTCACTAAATGATTACTTGTTAATATTTTAGGAAAATCTTCTACCTTTACAATATTTGTAAATATGTGAGAAGCACGTATCATCCCCGGTCATTGATTTATTTTTCCCTGTTTTGGTATAGTAATTTTAGTCTAGGTTATATAATAAGTAGTGTACATAAAATATTCTAAAATATTTTAAAAGAGTAACATTAGACCTTCTTGCTCATTCTTCTCCATACGAAACTATCTTTTGGAAAATACAATTTTACAACAAATAAACCACTAGAATTAATTAAATTTGTTTATTTGTCTTTAATGCGCGTATTAGATATAAATGATTTGACTTTGACTTTAACTTTTAATGCAACGAAGTGTAGGTTAATAATTGAATGAAACCTTCCTGAATATGATGGAATTTATTGGTGCAAATAGCCATAGAAACTGTGGGTTACTTGCACCTCGATACACTGCAAGGTACACAGACATGGCTAACACAGCAGTTTACACAGTGAATAATACAACGTACGTAGGCCTGGGCTTGCGAATGTAATATGCACCATATACAATTAGTCAACAGCAACTCTGCCAAAAAACCGCTTCACTAATTCCGTCATAATGAATAGCCAGCATTTACAGACGGTCAGATTTCCCAGATTTGCCTGAAAGCCGGAAATCCCTCTATAAATGTAATAAACTACAGAACAGTGATGGACTATTTTCGGAATATGTTTGTGTTCTGTTTGTTATGGAATCATTAACACGTGGAATTTCATTATGTTTAATGCATTTTGGATTAATATCTCGTTATTGTGTTATATTAAGGATCAGGTTTTTGGGCCTGACTCTCGGTACCGATCGCGGCAAGTTGATTTTAGGAAATGATTACACGTATTAGTAACTTCTTTATAGTTGAGACGACCGCACCGAGCGGTACCGACTTGTCTTTACAGGAAACCTACTTTAGTACTTATCAGATCAATTGAAAAATCAAAATCAAAATCAAAAGTCATTTATTCAAACTAGGCTGAGAGTCAGCTCTTTTTGAACGTCAAAATAAAATTACATAAGACAGTCCCCCCAAAAACGCCCGCCCTTCACCACTTCCTAGTGCTTTAGCTGGGAAGAAGAAGTAGCGGAACAAACTCCCCAGCAGCACAGCTGTCTGTTAAGTTAGAAGAACTTGTTTCTATACAATAATAGGTAATAAAAATTACGAAACACAAAAAAAAAAAACATAAAATTTGCCATATGTCAGCTAGCACACGCCAATATACCATCAAAGATTGAAAACTAAAAATAATAGAAAATTAAAATAAAACGTAAACAGAACTTCCAATCTAAATAAAAGCCTCTAGGCATAAAGGGCATGCCCGCTTACATATGCAATTCTGCATTATGCAAATATAGCTATAAGTAACTTAAAGTAACAAAAGTTAAACTAGGACCTCTGGACTAAAATTAATAAAAACTTAATACAATTAACAATAACAAAACCATGGTCAGCAAGACGACCAGTCACCACGAGCGAAAAATATAATAGGATACGTATGAAATTACTGTACCAAATCTTATTGGAGATGGTGTAGACTATTATTATAAGCGAGAGCAGTGCTGGCTTCAGTGGCACTTACCCAGGCAGGTGTTTTAATTTTTGTAAATTATTTCGCCACCACTGCTCACAAAACGGTGAAAGAAAAAAATCGTGAGGAAACCGGCATGTCCTAGAACTAAAAACGTGACGACATGTAACATTTGTCAACCCGCAATGGGCCCGCGCGGTGGGTTACGGCTCACTCCCTCACACAGAGACACAACCTGTGTCTCCGCAGTAGGAACTATATAGGCAGATTATGTTTATATAAATACAAAACTGATGGTGCCTTAGTCATCTGTAAAAGGCGTAGCAATAGCAATTTGGATGATGTTGCTGCTGCTTTATAGACGGTGCAGTTTGATTTTTTCCCACATGAATGCGCGAGTTTAGATTAATAAGTTGGCAAAATGAGACTTGAAATTATATGTTTATTTGTGAAAGTATATCTTTTAAGACGCCTATATTTTGTATTTTTGTTTTTTTTTTACTAGATGATGCCCACATTTCCTAGCTGACTGATCCCTGAGAAGAAATGCTGAAACAAACTCTGAGGTCAATGTCTCTTTTAAAAGTCAAAACATTATTTAATTACATTTTATGTGAGTTTACCAATGCAGGTCCTTTTAAAGAAAGAGTCATTGCAGCTTTGAGCTAACCTGTCCAAACAGACGGTATGCATGCATCCATCATCGTGTGGCTCGACCCTATTTTAGGGAGCTCAACGACCCGTCACAAGACGCTACCAGATCTGCAGGATATTTTCGAAGGCCATATACTAAACATTCAAAACCTACAGACAGTTATAAAATCATGTATTTAATCTAGCCCTCCTGTTATCACCTTTACAGTCAGTTTTCTTTTCAAAATTAAAGCATAATATACCTACGTGTATTATGCTTTTTAACGATACATGAGCATAAAAATAACTATATATTCGGAAATTAATAAACCAATTAGTTTAATCACAACTAAGCGATTCTATTGTTGAATGTCATGCATCAGTCACTGTACTTAGCTTATCAGTTAATTAGGGTTCGAATTTCTCACATGTATTGACACGGACGCAATATCGATAATGGCGGGCATTGTGATATATATATATATATAGAATCGGGAGTCATGTGATGTGTAGACTCTATTGTTTAATGTATAGCACATTGTGTGTTTACAATCACTATATAAGTTATCGATTTCTATGCGATTAGAAATAATAACCCTGCTACCTGTCAAGGAAGATCTTCGCCTGCTACGGCGTAGCTGATGTTGAGATTACGCTGCTACGCGAGCTACGTCGTAGCTTATCTCCAATCCGCTACGCGTCGCGTCATTTCTGCTTGTGTGTTGCTGTGCACTTGAGTGGTAGTTATTAGTGTTTATTTTTGAAATCAAGGTCAGTTCCGCCATTTTCTCTAAGCAACAATCAATGCGGTGAATTGAAGAAGAGTATAGACTATATTATATATTCGTGCAAATTGACTAAAAATCGGAAAGACGTGAACGCGGGTGACCCACGCATCGATCTACAGATCCGTTATTTAAGTTGAATCCAGTAAGCACCTACGTCAGGCGTAAGGTGAGGAAGCCGTGGGGCTTTTCAATCCACTCCTCAAAGAGGAGCCGCAATCGTTGCGTGCCCGGCACTTGGTTGCGACAATCGCACTCTCCATGTCGCCATGAGATCTCGCCGGAGCTCTGTCGGCTGCGCCGCGATTTCTCGTGGCAGCGGAGTTACGCCCCGATGTTTGGCTTCCTCGCGCCACTAAAGAATGCTTTGCTTTGACGCGTAAGTCTCGCTGTTGGTCGCTTAGTTCTTGTGGCACCCACTTTTTTATCTTTCCGATTTGATGCAAGTGCTTCAATCTTGTTTTGACACTTACTTGAAGGCCCACAGCAAGCGCAGCCATAGATTGAGTTGATCCGCTTCCACTATCGCCTTCAATTCGTCCTTGTTGACAATGGTTACCGGCCGACCGCGAGTCTCGTTCTTCAACTCAAAATTTCCAGATTTAAAACAATTGAATCAATAATGGACCGTGCTTATGCAAGCAGTGTTAGGCCCGTACACATCGTTAATGTTTCGTGTTGTTTGCGCAGCGGTATTTCCACGTAGGAACTCATATTCGATATTTGTACTAATTTTCGGTTTATCCGTGGCGTCAAAAACTACCACAATTTCAGAAAAACAAAACACTATCTAAAAACAAATTACTGAATTTTAAATGTAGTCGTTTCACAAGGTTGTCTTTTCGTTGTTGAAGGGTTTGCCGGAGATAGTGGCGCCCAAGGGTCAACAGTAGACGGTTTTAGATTTATACTGTCAACTATTCGGCTGCATCTTTTGGCTTTGTTTTCGATGGAATCCTCAATATAGAATCTCTTCACTCTCTCACTCTCACATTTACAAAAGTTTACCACAAGATTAAAAATGCACCCACTTGACACAGTCCACTGGCACGTCTGCCACAATAGCATCATATAAGCATATCCTATAGCCTGGTACCATAAGATACAGGCCTAGCCTAGTTTAGGGGACAGGGTTGAACCTATTGTACTTACCTACCTAATGCTAAATTAATATCTTTAATCTGTATACAGTGCAATGTACTTGAACTTTGTGGTAATAAATAATTTATTATTATTTCCTTTATTCCTTTCAATATACATATAAATTACATTTTTAAATATTAGTATAAAATTATATAAAAACATTTAAAAATATAAAAAATAGTGGCCCACCGGTATCGGGAACAAGGTCCAAGCTACCGGCGGTCAGGGCTCCAGAGAGAGGAACCTCCTGACAATGCGAGCCGTGTCCAGGAATACCGCTTTCTGGATCAAGCCCTTGACCCAGCTGCCCAACGAGAGCCTCCTCAGATGTTGGTCGAGGCTCTTGGCTATCAAGCCATTGGCTGTAACGACTATCGGTACAATGATCGCTGAGTCCACATCCCACATGTCGACAACCTCGTGAGCCAAGTCAAGATACTTGATTTGTTTATCTTTCTCGGCTTTCACGAGGTTCCCGTCATGCGGGACCGTTATATCAACGATCATTGCACGCCGCTCTAGTCGATCCACCACCACTATATCAGGTTTATTGGCAACAATAGTCCTGTCAGTGATGATGGATCGATCCCAGTACAGTGTGACATGTCCATTTTCGAGAACTGGGTCGGGCACATACCTGTAGTATTATTATTTATTAATATAGTTTCGTGCTACTATGCTGGACCTCCACCCTCCGTGGCGTATCGGTTCTGTAAGATCAGCACCAGAATTTGCTAAAAGGGTGGCAGAGCTTCTACGGAAGCAATGTCATGTGTACTGCTCGGGATTTGATAGATTCAAGAATGTGGCAATCTCTTTTGGCATCGCACCTGTTTTATTGAATCCAATAGGTTGCCGAGTACATTTTCCGCCATGGTATTGTATGAAAAACTTGTCGGTTTAGGTATTAGTGGGCCATAAACTTGATATTTTCGAAATGTTTTTATTCACTCAGTGACTAAAAGAGAGTTTTATTCACTGTTAGCGATGAATGAAATGCCCTTTTTCGAGTGGCAACGGTAAAAAGGTAAATGGTGAAGAAATACATCCTGAGGAAATCGCCATGTCCTAGAACCAAAAAATCGAAGACATGTGACATCTTCACTGCGCCCACGTGTTGGATTATTGCACACTTCCTCACAGAGAGGAGTCTTATCCCAGGAGTGGCAACATTATAGACATAAAATGTGTGTGCTGAGAGCAGAAAACATAATATTTTGCGTATGCTTTAAGAACTAACGAAGATTATTATTAATAAATAAAAAGAAAAGTCCTGACTGACACATCAACGCCCAGCCCAAACCCTTGGACCTAGATATCTGAAATGTTGTACAGAGGTTCCCTTTATAATGTAGACGAGGAATAGGGAAGGATTTTTTGAAATTCAACCCCAAAGGGAGTTAAATAGGTGATGAAAGTTCCGCGCGGGCGAAGCCGCTAGCAAAAGCTAATTATTAATATAGTTTTCATTTTATTTGTTAGTATATTGATATGGCTAGCTGACATTAGTTAAATGATTTAATTTAATGTCCAATCTCGTAATGTTAATTGCTTTGCCTACCTATTTTATCTAAATACACAGACAGCTGTGCAGCTGGGGAGTTTGTTGCGCCATTTCTTCTTCCCAGCTAAAGCACTAGGAAGTTGTGAACTGTCTTATGTATCTTTGGCGTTCAAAAAGTATTGATTCTCAGCCTAATTTGAATAAATGACTATTGTTTATGAATTATAGTGTTTTACTGTCTAATTATTTAACACAAAAACTGCCCAAACGCCCTTTAAGAAACATGGTTATAACCAGAAGCTTTTGCTTACAGACCAGTAGTCATAAAAACATCTAGTTTGTTTTTAAACTGTTGCGACCAAGTTCCTACGCCAAACTTCTTGGCATGGCCGACCGGCGAGCGAACCGTATGGCAACGCCAGCTGCCATGCCAGCTCTTGCTACTCTAATGGAAGAGATATGTTTAAATGCTGCCATAAAATCTGTTATGTCTACGATGTGGAACTATGAATTGTTTTTCTACTTGCATTTAGAAGAGACTAGTGTGTTGTTTCAGCTTAGTCGATCTGCTGGTACAATCAAGGAAATTAATCCTTTTATCAATTGTTACCACAAATTTGCCGCCATTTCATACAATTGTCAAAAAATACAGTCAAGTTACGACAAATTAAGATGGTTGGTCCCTACCAACCTACTTAAGGCGGTGATTTCTTGAAAACGTACAGTGTATCTCTTTAACTGTAAATAATTTTGAAAGCAAAAAAATATATGATATTTTCAAGTCTTTTATGCATACAGTGATTGAACTCAAAACATAATTAAACATACTTTAATGCATCTTTTAAATGCATCAAAGTCACCTCTTAATTATCATTAAAACCAGTTTATCCCTTTAATAACAATTATAATTATAATTTAAAATATACCATTAAATTCCAAATGCCAAACTGCATCCAGTGATGGACTATTTATTATTAAATAGTTTAATATCTAATTTTATTGGCCTTTTTACGACAATGCTTGCTCATTTATTAATAAATCGATTCGATTAATCGAATTTATTAGAACAGATTTTAACCCGTATCGGATTGCAATAAGACCTATTATCGCTCATAACGACAATATTTAAAGTTACCAGGGCCTTAAGTTGTCGCAACTTGACTTTGCTTAAGAATAATAATTCCCTGATTTTACATATTTTTCGTCAACGTGGTAATCATTTTTAACAACTGTTAAGATTTATTTTTATGTGATGTTTTTTGGGGTATGGTTAGGTACGCACTTGTTTGTGAAAACCGTGTGTGTCTATGCCTTTATTAAGAGTGGTGTATTTCACCCCATTTTTATTCTATTTATTTTGTTTAAAGAATTCAGTTTTTATTTTTATTAAAAAATAATAGGTCTTTACCTATGAAATTGCCGTTTTGTATGAAAAAATTTAAACGAATTTTTTTCATGTATTTTTTATTTGTATTAATCGAAGTAATCACCCATGCAATCAATGCATCTTTGCCATCGCAGTGGCAGTTTATTGATGCCCTTCTTAAAGAAATCAGCTGGACGGGAGGCAACAAATTCTTCAAAGGCTTTTTGTACTGCCTCTCGGGTATTGAATTTTTTTCCCGCCAAGAAGTTATCCAAATTCTGGAAAAAGTAGTAGTCTGTAGGCGCAAGGTCTGGTGAGTAGGGCGGATGACGGAGAGCTTCCAACCCCAGTTCTTGCAACTTGGAGACCGTCTGCTGTGCAGTATGAGGTCGCGCGTTGTCGTGCAGGAGCAGCGGAGACGAGCGATTGACCAATGCTGGTTGGAGATGTGCCAGCTTCTCCATCATTGTGTTCAGTTCTTCACAGTACACATCTGCAGTAATGCTCACCCCGTTTGGTAAGAAGCTGTGATGAATCACACCGGCGCTAGACCACCAAACAGTGACCATCACTTTTCTACGGGTAAGTTTTCGTTTAGGGCATTGTTTAGGTGCTGAACCAGGATCCAACCAACTTGCTGAGCGCTTGCGGTTATCAAACAGAATCCATTTTTCATCGCAGGTAACAATGCGGTTCAAAATTCCTTCATTTGTGTGTCTGTTGAGCAGTGCAAGGCACGTCTCGACGCGTACTTCGCGCTGACGATCATTGAGTCCGTGGGGCACCCATTTGTCAAGCTTTTTTACCTTGCCAATTTGACGCAAATGGACCAATATTGTTTTGACGCTAACGTCGAAAGCTGCTGCTAATTCAGCCGTAGATTGTGTATCATCAGCTTCCACAATCGCCTTTAATTCGTCATTGTCGACCAAAGTCTTCGGACGACCGCGTGGTTCATTTTTCAGGTCGAAATTTCCAGAACGGAAGCGAGCAAACCAATAACAGGTGGTGCGTTGGTTTGTAGTGTTAGCTCCGTAAACGTCGTTGATGTTGCGTGCCGCTTGTGCCGCGTTGCGGCCACGACGGTACTCATATTCCATAATTACTCGAATTTTTAACGTATCCATGATGACGAAAAATATTGAAATGCGATGAAAATGTATCACTAATCAATAAACAAATGACTACTTTTGGAAAAAAAAATCCATGTTTTTAAAATAAAATTAATTTGAAATTAGAATTCTTACCCAAACAAAAATTATTTTGATTTGAAATGGCCAGTACTGCAAAACGGCAATTTCATAGGTAAAGACCTAATATTTTAGAAGTATTTTTTATTTTAACATATTTTAAAACTTGATATAACCACTGTACTATTAAATGTAGTAACCTAATTGCCACCGTCTGTATTCATGATATTGGAACACTTTCTATGTATAAACCATTAAGTGCCTTGCAAATTGCTTTGGTCGCATCGCACAAGGCGCCTTACGATATCGGCACAGCGCCCTAGTTTTGTTCGAGACACCTATGTATATTCCGAGGCAATAATCACAGTTTAATTATTAACGTGCCTTGAAGTTTCTACAAAAGTTTGAGCGAACTGGTTTTTATTGAGATTGACCGAAAAACGGGTTGGTTATTTTCGGCTCGTTGGTCGGCAAAATTAGAAAGTTTTGATTATGAATGTCGAAGGCTATAAAAGTAGGGACAGACCAAAGAAACGTTGGATGGACTGTGAATGATGATATGGTTAGAAAGAGTATGACTACGAATATTTGTAATTGAGATAAGGGCAGGAGAATCTGGTGATGGACGACGAAATTGGGGACAAAATTGGGGACTATTGAGTTCAAATGGAACATGGATCCCGCCGTTTCTTAGATTTGAGGCTGGTTTTTTGTGTCTAAGTTTCCGTCACTGCTAACTAGCTTAATAGTATATTAGCTTTTCAGTTAATAGCCGTTTTATAACTGTTCTTGTTTTATTATCATAACCGCCGAAAAATAAAACGACAGCCCGTTCGGCTTTTTTCAACTGATCATAACAACCTCCTTAAAGTTTAAATACCAGCAACATAATTGCGTACCACACTATTAATCAGAATCTAAATCCTTTTGAAGGTTGTTGCTAATCCATTCTTTCTTTTGTTTGAAAAAATTGTCTGCTTAGCAACGTAAACAATGCCATGAATGTTGTGGAACTGTCATAATGAAAGCGATTCCAACTGATAGTGTATTACGCAAATACCCCTCTGAGGTTAGAATTATTATCATTCCATTTTTCTTCTCTTATGGTTTACCTAATGGCCAAGCATTAGCCAGTCAGTTCGAGAAATTTTGTATTCGACGCATCGGCTGAACGTGACTCAGGCCGTTAGTTGAACGGCGCCGTTTAGTAAAAAGGCTAGGCAGTTTTTAATTGAAAGGCTAATTAAAGCTGGTCGGCTTCCAAATAACATGACGACAGTGTTCCCCGAAGAGTTATGCTGAGGTTTTCTGTTTTTGTTTAAGTCCCATGTATGCCTATTGCCATAAAAAAACACACAAATCCAGACAGCGGGCTGTTGATGAGAAATTATTGACGGATTAACCAATAACCGACTGGGAATCGAACTCAAAACCACACGTTCAGTAAGTAGTCAATGATGCAGTCGACATGTTATTGCAAACTGCGCATTCAAAGTGATTTTAATTACTGAAGATTTTAAGGCACTCTCAAAGTACCTATGAAATATTTCCATTTACCTAAATATTTCCATTTACCTTAATAAGCTACGTTTCATGAACAAAATAACTCATGCAGATGAACTCTGCATCAGCAAATACTATGAATGAGTCGACTTATTTAAGATGGCGCACAATCTTAAAAAGTACATCTGTGTACTAATCGTAAAGCTGAACAGTTTTTATGTTTGTTTAAACGTGCTAATCCCTGAAACTCCCAGTCTTTGAAAAATCTTCTTGCTACTTAACATCGGGCTAAAACTATTTGGGAACCGAGCATAAAAAGGCAAAAGGAACGCTAAGTGAAAAATAAGTTAAAGTGGGCAGGCAATGCGACGCAACGCGATGGGTCGGGGAACAAGAAATTTCACACGAACGGAGTCGCAGGTAGAATCTAGTACTCAATACGCCGAAACGCGTATTCACAGTAACAATTAGTTAAATTTTTCTTCATATTTTATGAAGTTGTATTTGATTTCAGTTCAGAAAACGTGTATTTGGTGGTTTTATCCTCAAAAGAAGAAGTATAAAATGTCTTTTGAAACGATCTTCCAACATAATTATAAAACTCGGGTCTCGTAATACCCTACGAAAGTAGTTCTGGGACACTGAAACACTGAATAACAATTTCAGATAAAAATAATTATTGAAACAAAACAAAAATAAAAAAGAAACGTTTTCCAAAAAAACACTACAAAGTGAAAAATTACTTAATTTTCTGAAGTCGGTGACTTTGAATATGTATTTTATTTAATTTTCATGTCACCAGTCTCCGACTTCCGAAATTAAAGTTATTTTTTACTTTGTAGTGTTTTTTTGGAAGTTGGTTGTTTTTTTTTTAAACGTTTTAGTTTTAATTTTTTTTGTTATAGTACCTATCCCACACCAATTCGAAATATCATCAACCTTGGGGTAAAAACAATGCATATTTATGCGATAGCAGCAATTGCGGTTGATTTGCTGTAATTTTTTGAAGAGTTCCGTTGTCTGTCTCCGAAACGCATCACCAGATCTATATTAGATTTCAATGGAACCACACGGAAAGCACCAGCTTTCAAATAAAAAAAAAATCATCAAAATCGGTTCACCCGGTCGAAAGTTCTCAGCTTACAAAAAAAAAAATACAGTCAACTTGAGAACCTCCTCCTTTTTTGGAGTCGGTTAAAAATGCTTATTATTCTCATAAAAGGCTTTTAGTGGAGACAAATTATCTCTAAGTGAGATGAGTTTAAATACCAATCGCAATTTATTGAAATGGTATTTTAATTAAAAGATTCAGGAGCCTATTGAATTTAATCTTGTAAATATTTCAAAACGATGAAAGGGTTCGTTAAGCTATGAAACGAATTAAAGTATTGAGTGTCAGTGAACGTAGGAAGTAGTGGTTACCCAATGGTAACCGCCGTGACTTACGAGTTGTAGGTCGTACGTTCGAACCCAGACAATACAATACAATATGATTTATTTCTTACCACAAATTACAGAGAAAGTACATATATATAGTCTACGGACACAATTTAATAATTAATTTGTGGAAGACTGGTGCCTAAACTAAGTTTTTTACAAAACCTGTATGACAGGTCACCAGAAAGGCACTCTATTAAAATTATTTCCTCACCACTACTCTCAAAACGCTGAAGGAAATCAACGTGTGGAAACTGGCATGTTCTAGAACCATACATTCGAAGCCGCATTATGCCTGCGTGGTGGATTAACCTCTGGCCAATAGACACCCGCACTAGATGTGGGGCGCAAGTCGCTCGCACTGATCGTGTCAACTAATTTGTATGCAGGAGTACAACCTGACGCGAATACTGGCGAGATGAGTCCCTATTCATTAAAACATATCTCATGCCACGCGGGATTCTCCTCAGCCTGAGCAGTCCTATATTGGACGGGTTGAAAATATCAAGCACTTGCTTTTTGCCCGCGGCTTCGCCAGCGTGGATTTCGGAAAATATCCCACGAAAACGTACGTTTTATAGATCATTTTAAGGGAAAAGCGACAAGGCAACCCACGAAATTTACCTTGTCTTACGTTTTTTTGCGATTTGCAGTCAGTGGCAGGTTGTGTGTTAAATAAAATGATGATGATTATTAAAATCAACCAAAACACCTCCCGTTAATATCATTAAATCCCTTTGAATGACTTTTTCATGAAATAGTCCTGACATTGATCTGCAAATTGCCAAAAAAAAGATTTCGCAAAAAAGTATTTCGCGGGCTACCCCAAGTGCACCACATACTACCTTAAGGGGAATCTAGTTGTGGGCTCGAACTCACTGGTGGGCCTGGCTTAAAATCACGCTGTCTCACCAGGCATCGCGTCTGACAGAGGTAGTATCAGTAATGAGCAGTTAGACGCTAGTAGAGACGCACAACGTTATTGAGTGAGATGTAGGATCATTTATAGTAAAACAGGTGCGTAAAAAATTAAGAAAAGTCCATCGGAAGATCGGGTTTTATGAAAATAACACTATATAAAACAATGACCAATAAAGTTTTTTATTACTTAAACACGCCCAAAGTTATGTTAAATTAGCCAGGAAAACTAATCTTTGTTGGCACCTAACTTTTTAAAGGCTTTTTATTTTAGTTTTCTGTTTCCGCACGTCAATGATAAATCAATACACTGTTGCATAAGTTTATCCAATCTATTTGATACTGACCTCCTTTGAATTAGAGCTCATTAAATACTCGTTATTTCTGAAAACTTAACCAAAGACAGTGACAGTTGAAATGTCAGAGACGAAAATTTCGAATTTTGGTGAATCGTAGCTGTAACTATTTATGTTTATATGCAACAGTTATCATATTTGTCATGAACGTCTCTTGGACGCTACGCGTTCGGATAAATCGTGGGTGCGAGTTTCACCGATGTCGAAATGACTACTCATAACGTTACTATCGCTACGCTAAAACAATTGTTGCTAGGTTACGTTGCTAGCCCTGCAATTGGTTGACTTTGGGTCGTCACTCTGGACATGTACGAGTATAACCGACTAAACCCGATTTGCATTACACGGCTAAAATAGGAACTGTGGCAAGTGGCTTATCAATTAAAGTCCGTGACTGTACATTGTCGAACAGTGAAGTAATACACTCTCGAAGTTTTTATGGAAAAAATGTCGACTAGATTCACCTTAAGAGGAATAATTATTCCGTAATACATTGTTTTCATATAACTCTATTGGTTTACGTGGCGCACGCCAGTAAAGGTCCCAGTCGGGATGATTTCATTCCGACATCTTCAACAATCATCGTCATATTTCAGCTATATTGTACTTTACAAAAAAAAAACTATGAACCGAACACCTAAACCTTCCTCTTGAACCACTCCGTTTATTCGTGAGAACCATATGATAATCCGTTAATAATTATGTACTGTTGTGAAAGCTCGGCGTAGTGGTTTTCAATTTTAACTACGAATAGACCGTGGTGCACTGTTTTGCATGCAAATCCCTGCGAGGCACATTTGCGGTTTAGTAAATAGCAAGTCGACTCAACTGTTGTTAAATCGTATGGTGGCAACACCAATGTGTTACCAGCAGTAAATACATTTGCATTTTGGAAATCTGGTAAACTCTAGTATCATAGGTGCGATACCGGGGAGGGGTGCTGTGTTTTTGTACTGAGTACTTTTGAGTAAAGCACTTTCGCAGTTTTAAGTTGCTGAAATCCGAATCCTAACTAGACGTTTCCTATTACTACGTGTGAATGTTTGTGAGGATGAGTGCATGGATGTTTGTTACTCTTTCACGCAAAAACGACTGAACGAATTTGGATGAAATTTGGCCCACAGATAGTTTATAACCTGGATTAACACAAAGGGTTAACAATTTTTATTCCGGCAGTATGGTCCCGTGGGAAAATTTCCGAGCACCACGCGGGCGAGCCCACTGGCAAAAGTAAAAAATAAATGCGAAAGTTAGTTTGTTTGTTTGTTACGCTTTCACGCTGAATGGATGAAAGTTTGCGCGCAGATAGACCATAACTCGGGTCAGAACATCAGCTTATTTTAATTCTGGATCGTATACAAGGTTGCGGTCAGCAACTACTTCTAAATAATAAAAAAATATGCGAAAGTTAGTTTGTTTATTTATACGTTTTCACTGTAAAACGGCTGATGGATAGAACTTGACCTAGGTTAGAAAATGAGATACATTTTATCCCGGTAATACAATCCCATGGAAAAAAAATCTGACCTCAACGCGGACGAAGCCATGGGTATGCGCCCACGCGGTTGCGAAAGCGTCACTGCGTTGGAATAATGGTATTTTTTTGTGTCTATGGTGTGCAGCGTTCATAAATTCGTCCCCATGGGTTTCGGAAACACATGATAGGTGTTATTTTATAAATAGTTTATTTTTAAGCACTATAATCTAATACTAAACTAAATACATTACGTAAAAGTATGTAAAGGAAAATAGGGAAGAGCTTACTGCGCATCAGACAGGTATTCAGAATTTTCCACACCTACTTCAACCAGGGACTCGCTCAGGAGCGAAGTTTCGAAAGCATAAGTAAAAGCCATCTTCTGCTTGTGCTTTTCCGAACTATTTTGGGGTCAGCTTATAGTTTAAGTTTAGTTTATGGCAGCTGAAAACCATTATTTTACATGGAGCGGTTTCCTATCTGACTTTCGCAATAAGTCTGGTAGTCAGACTTTTTGCCTTCTGACGACCCGTAACGACTGTCAAGGTTCCACGTATGATTGCCGGGACCAACGGCTTAACGTGCATTCCGATGCACGGTGGGGTCTTGGTACATTAATATGATCAATCATCCACAGACCAACCGCGGCAAGCGTTGAACCTGATCGATCGATCCGTGCGGCTCATAATTACCTACCTACTTCATTTCGTGTTTTTATGTGTCCATTTATTTGGGTTGTTGGTTGTCTATCAGTCAATCTCGATTTACTTAACGAAGATCTATACCCTTTTCGCTAAAATCAGGCATGGTAAAGCTTAGATAATAGGTAGATATATTCTCAAATCGAACTCTGATTAGATCTCTATTGCCATAGTAAACAATGTCTTAAGCAACAGCACCTGTTTCACAACGCGTTTGTCATAGTGGGCAACTCGTAATCTACAATTTTGACACTTGTCTGGGTTTTTATACGTCAAGTGTGTCAAGTGTCTATTAGGCGTTTGGGTTTCGTATTGCCCGTGATTTTCACAACCCAAATGTAATTAAGCTTCTTTACACTACTTTGGTTCGTAGTTAACTTGAGGCTGGTGTCTGTAGCTGGAAAAGGTACAGAAAACTTTCCACAGATTTCTGTATAAAAAGACGTTTCACTTCTTTCCTTTGATGTACCCTACTGATTACCTCCTATACTCCATTTATTACAAGCTTTAGAAAAAAGAGGCTCGTAGAAGCAGGAGCGTAAAACATTTTATTTCAAAGTTAAGTTTTAACTTTTTTAGGTAGATTTAAGACAGTACTAAATACTGAGATATACGAAGTAAAAGTAATTTTATTATAAATAATGTTCTATTTATAATAACATCTTCATCACACTTTACAAACCTACAACAAAACGAATGAATGAAACAAACAATCAAATGATGATTTAAATCTAATTAATATTAAAGGAAATAAAATACATTCTTTTTACAATACTTTATTTTAAATAACAACTTACGACCCCCAATACATTGGTAAAAGTTCGTCGTCGTCAGCGAATTTAGTTACTCGGTATTGTTCACTCCTGCTTCTTTTAGGTTTGACACTTTAATTTTAAATTGTAATAAAATAATTATAAAAATGAAAGACACATAATTTCATAAGATAAATAGTCACGCATTATTACAATAAAGTGTGACAGCTAATACTTAAATAAATTATAATAAATTTGGCATTAATCGTAAATGCAACACGTTTAATGTAATTTTGTTACGAAGTGTACATTAAAAAGAACCTTTTTTAACTTCTGTTTAATGCTATTGTAAATCGAGCATAGGTGTTTTGGGCTTCCACTCGTTGGAGGTTAGTTGAGGCTTTCTACAGCTCACAATAGCCTGCAAAACTCTCAGAGGACGCATCGACAGTCCCGAACTCCTCGATGTTTCCTGTCGACTATTTAGTCCGAACAAATTTATTAGTCATAGTCAAAGCCATCGACGCAATCTGTTTGCGCCGCCGTTATCTAAAACTGTCGTCAGAGCTGAGTCCCCTTTGTGTCGTACCTACTTTAAGGATGCTAAACGCCCTCCGGACCACCTATCCTGAATGTGATCTGTTTGCTGATGAATGGAGCAAAATTATGCGTATATGTCTGATGTATTGCGAGAGTAAGTATGCTAGGTTATCCTCTATTATTATTATGCTAGTATTTGTTATAGGTTTGTTAACTATACCTGTTTTATTAACAATATATAAAATAATAAATAAAGTGCGGTCTGTCACTATTGCTACAAATCGTACAGGTTGCCTTTATAAGTATCGATTTCGCATTCGTGAATCGATGTCGTAACGTAGTCATCGCCGAGCAGTTGCAGCATTAGTATAATCAGCGTATAATGTTCCCACTGCTGGGACCCAAGCCTCTTGGAAGCGAAGTTATCTACCACACGGAGCCAGTGCGGGTTGGTAAATGTCACATGTCTATCTCTCAAAACGATATTTGTCGAACCCACTCACATCCACACTACTCTTTATGAGAGGAAGTGAGCTGTAATCCACCAAGCACAGTGCGGGTTGTTAGGTGTGACATGTCATCGAGTTTTTGGTTCTAGGACATGCCGGTTTCCTCACGATGTTTTTCTTCACCAGACGAGTGGAAATTAAATAGTTTACTCAGAGTAAAGCACCTGTCTGTGTTCGAACCTAGAACCTACAACACGTAAGCCGGGACCGTTATCACTGCACTACTTCTGCTCCTTGGTTGCTGACAAATACCTACTTTTTTGCGCTAAGTCAACATCATCTCCCTAGCCTTTTCCCAACTATGTTGAAGTCGGCTTCCAATCTAACTGGATGCAGGTGAATACCAGTAATTTACATGAAAAGACTGCTTATCTGACCTCCGCAACTGCCTTTAGTGCGGTGATCAATGCTCCTGGCTGGTATTATTATTAACCTGCTTTGTGATACGTATAAAATTTAGGTGTCATCTAGAGTTAGTGAAAACAGTTATTAGACTGGCAACTGCCTAGGCGTCACGCAAGCTGATGGGATCCTAAGCCGCGACATGTTTACACAAACCATACATTCACACCCTCTACTCCAAAAACACAGTTAAGGGGGATGAGCTAAGGTAGCTCACGAAATATTAAACTTATTTTTTTTTGCAATGTTCAGGTAAGTATCAGGTTGTATGCAGATTAAAATATTATACGCGCCCTCTAAAATATGGCTTTACAGAACGTTGCAATCAGCAATACAAATCTTTAAGTTACTTAGAAATGGCCCCAGATGTCACGATTTCATGAAATGGTCATTTAATAGCATACAGGATGGCAGAAATCGACGCGCAAACTGTACATATGTAACCATCAATTCAGCAGGATTTTAAACCACCTAGCGTAGAAATTTATGGTCTATAGTAAAAAAAAAATGCTTTTGCATAGAAATTGGTAACTCAAATGTGCCGGGTGTCCGCCACTCCACGTCAATTCGCGTGTATTGCGCACAGATTTCATAGAAAAGTGCAATACCTGCGTGGTCAAACTGTATGGAACAGCATTTTTTTTAATAACCTTCTGATTATTTGAGAATCATTATGTGCTAAATTTATCATGCGCGTCAATGTCCCTGCCACCATGTATGATGGGAGATGTGTATTGATGATTTTTATGATTAAAATTGTATAAAGAAAAGATTTTTACGGTTACGCATCATATTTAGATCTAAATACAACCTGATAATGCCCTGCAAATTGCAAAAACTGAAGAAAACGTGAACTTCGCGGGTAACCCTTACGAATTCGACTTTTTTTTATGGTGGGAAATCATCAAATATCTTCTCCCGCTCTGGGTGAAGCAGGAGGACGTGTCAGACTTTTACTGACTAGAACCCACCCGTGTTCCCTCAGTTGCCTGTGTGCCAGGGGCGACGGTATCTCTTTCGAATGACCCGCACCCCTGGCAGACATCGGCCTTTGCGGACCCCACCAATCCGGCGCACCAGGACCCATGGCACGCCGTGACCACCCCAGGAACCAAGTAGCACAAGGGCCCCAGACTACCGTGGCACCCTTGGTCCCCCTGCCAAGGGTCAGCGCAGTGGCCCCGCCGCTTACCACTTCTCGGCCGCAGGGGATAGAGAGAGCAGCCAACTCTATACCGACACTCCTCTTCCCCTGCGGCCCCACCGCGTCCGCCATCAAACGGTGGCGGCCCCGTCCAGGCTACGGAAGGGAAGAGCGCTACTCAGAAGTACCAGCACTCCTCCTCTGCCGCAGCCTGTAACCCTCAGTCGCGATGCCTCCCATTCGACATCGCGGCCCGCCTCAGTTGCGGTGCACCACACCGCAACCTACTTTTTGGCCGCTACGTCGTCGGCTTGGAGACAAAAACCCTGACGAGCGGCCCCACCTTGGGGTTCCTCTTCGCTTCACCGTGGGAGTGGACCAGGGCTACTGAGCCCCCCCGCAACGACAATGCGGGAACCCACTGGGGGACGCATTCGCCTTAAGTGCATAAAGCAATTAGTACGATGCCAAACGATTTGCATAACTATCGAACGTGCTAGACAAAGTTGCTGCAAACGATATTTTCCTTGGCAGTGTAAAGTTCCTCACTTTGTATTTTTATTTTAAGCTCTGAAACTTTAAACGAAATATCGTGAGAGCTGTGTCACGTGGATCAGTTTTAAAGTTCAGCTTAGCTGGTGAATTGAATGTTCCCTGTATCTTTGATGTTGTGTATGCAATGTATACCAGTTTATACAATATCATGATTTGACGGGCGAGCGTTTTGAACGCAAAATTTTGTTGTTGTTAAATTGAAGAAGATAGCTGTCTATCTTCTTGTCTTACATTATTTAGTTAATATTTCCATTACCAAGGAAGTGGTTAAGGCCAATTACTTACTGTTTTTTCCAAAATAAGGTAAATGTCTTTAACTACTTCGTAGAAAAAAGTAAACTAAAATGAGTCTACCATTTGTCCGCTTCTACGCGGGATTTCCTGATTGCTTAAAGTAATGTAATTAAACGGGTTTTTTTATTAATTAAACAGATATTACTACTCTTTTGTATTTTAAAATTGTTTATTGCTACAATAAATAAAGACGACAAACCGTTAAAGTTAACTCACAGTTGAAAACCCGGCCCTTACCTAGGTTATTTAAAAACCACTATTTATTTTCTAACACAATTATTAATGTTGATATAATAATCATAATTAAAATTATTCTTTGCGACGATGCGAAGGGTTTGTTCAAATTTATGGCCCACGTTTGGTGAAAGTATAGTATTGTTTATGATACGATGGGACTGACATACGCTATGCGTAAAAGCCCCTAAAAAAAAATAAAGAAAAAAAAAATTAAAAAAATGTCTTTACTTTATTAATCAGTTGTTATTAAATATACCTCTTTTTTGAAAACAGGAGTCATGGGTTTAAGCAGACAACCGCTTAGCAACCTAAGCATAATGCTGACGCTTAAAAATTTTCCTTGCGGTGTTATAGTTTTGTGTTTGTGTATACCTTCTACTACTAGCTTTAATACTGGAGAAAATAAACGTAATTCTATTCTATTATTTATTATAATACTCCTGGACTAAAAACAGTATCAAAAATACAATGCAAAGAAGTCGCAAGTAACAATAATCATGAAATACGACCTATTAAGGATTCTATTGGTCATTAAAAGAATGATAAACATGATGTTTTACCCCTTTTTGTAAATTAGATAATAAAGGTACTTTAGTATAATTTATTGTCGTGGGTTGCTATCGATTGCCCTGAATGAGCCACCGCCACTAAAGTAGTACCTACATAAATTAACTAATTGAATTGGAGAATAGTTTGCTTTTAAAGTGATTTTATTGTCTTTAACTCTTCCTATGAACAGTTTGCTTTTAGAGATAATAGTTTGCTAGCAGGGTAGTTTGCTTGTAAAGTGATTTTATTGTCTTTTACTCTTCCTATGAATGGTTTTGATTCAAATTCAACTTCATATAAGTTTAGTATAAGACTGAGACAGACACATATACAGACAGACATACATAAGTGTGTTTGTCTGTCTGTCTGTCTGTGGCACCGTAGCTCTTGAAAACGTCAAAACATCCCTGATGCACTGCAATGCCATGTCGTTGCTAATGGGGTTACCATGGTAGTTTTAATGTAAAAATATTCAGCTATTTTATCTACAACTGTGTAGCTACTGACTAATTTCAATATAATTTTCGCACAGTAAAATGTATTCTATAATATAACATCACGCCTGTAATTTGGAAAGATAGGCTAGGGTTGTACCTATACTACACCTACACTTCACTATCTACATTGTTTAAGTCCCATGTCTGACCCATTCAACACGCAGTGCGAGTGTGGTGCTTCTGATCAGAACATGCCCCACTTGCTGGCGTCTCCTAAGTGCCCGTTCACCTGTATCTTGGATGACCTTAAGAGTGCCACTTATGCAGCAAACAACGTAGGCAGTGCCTAAATAATAAATTTGACCCTAATAGGTGCCTACTAGGCACCTATTAGGGTCAAATTTATTATTTAAAAAAGGAACTGTCGAAAAGTCCCAGGAAATAGGGAGCGAGCCTATTGCTATCAGTCGGGCACAAAGCCAGGTACGGGCTCACAAAGTTTTGATAGAAAACTCAATAACTCTGCCGACTCCAGGACTTTATGCGCAGCATTAGCACTTGTAACCTATCTAGCTTATGCATAAAAACCTCCACCATGTAAAAAGTATTGAAAATTTGTTCAAAATAAAACATAGCCTTAAAATAGAAGCCTTAGTGTGGCTTGCCTGTCAGTCTTCTACAGACTGTACTTCGGATAGTGTGCGCAGGAGCTCCACGACCTGATCCCACCATTGCCCTTTTACTACCGGTCTACCAGACGCACTGCAGGGTACCATCTGCACTTGGTTGGTATCCCGACCAGTCGTACTCAGCGCTACTCCTCCACATTTATATTGCGCACAGCCAAAGTGTGGAACTCTCTGCCTGCGTTGTCCCCTTCCACATTTAACTCATCTACCTTCAAAACAAGAGTGTACAGGCATTTTTTCGGCACGCTCGATCCATCATAGACCTCACCAATCGCTTTCCAGCAGGCGTGATCGAGGGCAACAGCAGGCCCATTTAGTAATAAAAAATAGAAAGGACCCTGGAACTTTAAAAGCGATCTCAGTTTAAACCCGTCACACACAGTCACATTTGTTTGCGAAAATCCTACTCAAAACTTAAAACAATACCTCTCTCCGGCAGAGGCGCTACTCGGTACAACGAAAATTAAGGAGAGGTTTCACTAAATACAACTCGGCGACCTCGCAAACTATGTGTTCGAGCATTCTTATCTGTCATTCTACAAGTTGTGGGAACAAGGGAAACGTCCAACTGTGTGCAACGGTCTTTCGAACTGTCATAGAGTTGCTAGTTGTTTGTTGCAGCCACAGGGTAACGCGCAACAACGCGCGAGTCCGGATGATTGCCATCTAATCACGTGCCCCATATCACATGCACTCTACTATTACCTTAATCGAGCAGCCATGTTGGACGACGGTTAGTGGAAAGACTATTGATTGTGCAAGAAAAAGTTCTTCATTTGTTTTGAAATTGCTACTGGACGCCGCGTCGTCGGTTTGGCACCGCTGCATAAATCATTAGAATTTGTACGATTTTGAGGTTTAAGTGAACGATGTCAAACGTTATATATGTAAGTATTTGTAAGTTCGTTTTCGAATTTTTTGGTGTAGTACAAATATGCGTAGTAAATGTGAAGTTAATTTGAACAGAACATCCTCGATTCCCATATATTTTTTAATTTAATTTTAAGATTTAATTAAGAGTAGCGTTGGTCCAGTGGTAACGGCCTAACCTGCAAGTGTTTGGTCGTGGAATCGACCTACATCGTTTTGAGAGTTAAACATGTAAAATCTATCAGCCCGCACAGGGCTCGTGTAGTAGATTATTACCGACTCCTTGTCGAAGAGGGGTGGCCTGTGTCCTGGCAGTGGGAACATTAACAGAGAGAGGGAGTGGGCCATAATCCACCACGCGGGGGAGTGAGCCATAATCCACCACGCGGGCCCAGTGTGGGTTGGTAGATGTCACATGACTTTGAATGTTTGGTTCTAGCACATGCCGGTTTCCTTCACCGTTTTGAGAGCAGTGGCGATGAACCACTGGGCACTGACACTGGGTCACCACTGCTCCCACTAAGAGATTATAGCAAATATTTAAAAAAATGCTTTCAGGGCTACGTGACCACGTTTACAAAATAAGGTTGCCTTGCATTCTATAATAGCATGAAAGGCTAGTTGTGCATGAAGGTTGCACGCAATAGATAGACAAGCGGCTCACTGAGTTGTGCATGAAGGTTGCACGCAATAGATAGACAAGCGGCTCACTGAGTTGTGCATGAAGGTTGCACGCAATAGATAGACAAGCGGCTCACTGAGTGGAAAATATAGTCAAGGCTCATAGAAGACATAGATATGCATTTTAGTAGTTTATCTATAGGCATTGTACAGTAATAAAGCTGAAGAGTTTGCTTGTTTGTTTAAACGCGCTAATCTCTGGAACTACCAGTTGGATTTCAATAATTCTTTTTGCATTTGGTAGCCCAATTCTTGAGAAAAAGTTATAAATGGGAAGAAACAAAGCTAAGCGAAAATAGAAGCTATTTGTTGGTGCCTCATAACTGTTACATTATTTTAAAGATAACACGTAATAAAACGTCTTATCGGTGTGTAGCATCGTGTCGCCCACATTATGTTCCTGTTGGACCTACTACAAATCGCAGTTGTGCTAAGGCGCTGTAGGGTGTAGTATAACGAAATATCGAAGCGTAATGAATTGATTTTGCAGATTTTATCAACTGTGTACAACTAGCCAATTCAGGAAAGCTGAACCTGAAGTCCATGAAAGTTTCCGATTTCTATAAGCATGAGCGCTCATCCCAGTATAAATTAAAGAAATACGATGAGAGAAGTTAGAGAACAAATTAGTCCACTACATAAAGTCTATTCAAATCCTTGTTTGCAATTGATGTCATTTCAACTTAAGCAAATATAAACTTTATGTCAGTGAGAAATAAGTTGATTTCAGAATGACAAGTACTTTTAAAAAGACAACACACTTTTAGACGTTCTTTTGCAAACTGAATTGTTTATATGGCCATTAAGAGGTTGTAAAAAGTTTTTTTTAGATAAGTATTTAAAATAGCGCATCGCGGCAACAAATATGATTCAAAACATGATGCATTTGATATTAGTTGAATCTAATGACCACCATAATAAAAGTTATTTTGCAGTTTTTATTAAATTAACAAATTAATTCACGGTTCAGTTTAATAATTTTCTGGCATTTCTTCAGTTGATTGTATTACCTTTAGTATACATTACATTAAACTTGATAGTTTTTGCTAAAATTTGGAGAATTATGATCCGTGAAATATCTTTTGAGCTCGTTTTTTTATCAAGATACAATTTTATTCTTATGTAAATATAAGTCTTTTCTTTGAACATTTGACAAAGCACTCGATTATTTCGGGCTTTTAATGTGTAGCGATACGCCTGTGTGAATTTTTTTTAGCGTTTTATGGTCCTTTGTTTAAGCAGCGTCTTAAATTTGTTTTTCCAAAACGATATATGTGTTTACATGTTTGGAAACCGAATCGCGAACGCAGTATACAGATAATGGTTAACCTCGCCGTCACCTCTGGCCCCGCAAATGTGTCCCTCTGCGAAATAATCGTTGTACCGCGCGGCTTTTACTTAATTTAACATATTCGCCTAATGGTATCACTACAACTTCGTGACTCTTGTGTCAGGGGTCAAAAGTAGTGGTGATTCATAGATTATGTATGGACTCTGTTATAAATTGGACTCTAATTTTAAAGGTGTTTTGTGAACTTTGACCGGTAGGCGATTGCCTAATAAGTAGTGTGTTTTGTTTTGTATTATTACTGTTATGTTATAGTATCGTTGTCAGTCATTATTATGGTAAGAAATGTCTAGAAATCAGACTATGTTAGGCTGAATGCTGAATACGTTTACTGCCGAAAGTATTTCAGTGGTGGCATAATGGCGCCTTACTAGGTCATGGGTTCCAAAACAAGCAGAACTTTACTTTATTTCATCACCACTGCTCTCAAAACAGTGAAGGAAAACATCGTGCGGAAACCGGTGTGTCCATGAACCAGAAATTTCAGACATGTGAAATCCACAAAACTCACACTAAGCCTGGAGGTGCATCACACACCCACACTTTCTCACAGAGAGACGAGGCTTATATCCCAGCAGTGAGAAAATTATATGCTAATTATGCTTTTGCTGTTACTGATAATCGTGTAAAGATGACAGAGACAGAATGATTGACATTTAGTGATCTCCGATGTAAGCGCGCCTATGTCTTCCCTCACTGCCTATTACAGATCATGGTTCATGTCAGAGTGTGAATTATACGCTACGCTTAACGATTCACGATCTTCTACCAAAGACTCACTGCCATTTCACCTGGCTAACTAACTCTGCAAGGTACATAAATATGTTAACGAGAGATTTTATCCTTCAAAGCAAATACAGCGCGGTATACGGGCCGATTCGATTAATGATACCCTGTAGTCTTCAAAGCTTTTACATTATAGACTCATAACAACATTATAATGGGCTTTCTATATATATATATACCTATATATATATATTGGTATGGCTAGCTGACATAATGGCAAATGATTTAATTTAAAGTTTTGTGTCTCGTAATGTTAATTACTTTGCATAGAATCCAAATCTAACTTAACAGGCAGATGTGCTGCTCAAGCACTAGGAAGTAGTAAAATGCCGGTTTTTTTGGTTCATCTTTTGTAACTTTGACGTTCGAAAAGTAGTGATACTCAACCTAATTATAATAAATGAATTTTCTTCTTAATTCTGATAGCTATAAAAACATCTTCATTCATTGCCTCGGCTGTCTCGTCAAAGTATGTCAAGGTTGCCATAGGCCACTTAATGGACCACCCAAAATGACCTTACACATGAACATTTGAAGACGTAAAGATCGCTTCTGGAGGCGCGATCAGCGTGGCCTGATCGTGGCGTGATTGATCTACTGTGCCAAAGTAACCTAGTTAACTAGAAGAATATTGTATCATCGACGCGAAAAGAAGAATGCGAAGTAGGAGCAATAGGTATCCCTGTATTAATAAGAAACCGTATAGCACTGTTGGTATGGTCTTTATTCACCAGGACATCTACACCATCTTACTCCAAATATGCTGCTATTCAGTTTATCTCTTTGAGAAAATAAAAGTAAGTAGGTTGTCTGGCCTTTTTTTCTTCAAGAAGAATCTGGATCTGAATTGTGAAAGGTGACCTCTGCCCAGGAGCAAGAAAGGTTTAAATAAAAAAAGTAATGTAATCGAGGGTTTCCCCTTTGGAAAGTCTTTTATTGTTTTATTACACCAAGTAATTATACATAGAGGGTGACAATAATCCTAGTGATTATTTATGATTTATCAGCTTGTGAATCGTGCTTCAAAATTGATGTTACGTTAGTAAGCATATTAAAATTAGATAAATTATTGATTCATAGCAACAAGCGTGTAATATGAAATGGGGTGAATTTTTAGTCCATTCAAATCCTCTCATTTGAAAATATATGCTGGCAATAATTACATAAGACACAAATTACAACTGTATACTCGTAGTACTGCAAATAGTGCTTGCACTGACCGACAGGGCCTCTCAAATCTTTACGGTTATTCCCTCAAAGACCATATCAGACACTAATCTACATGTCCTGACAATGACATGATCTGACTAAGAAAGGAAATGTCAAGACAACCTAGCTTATTTATTTTTTATAAGCCATAAACTCGTAACTATGATTCCGATAATATTATCCTATTTACATAATAAACTATTTCATTTCATGTTAGTAAGTACCTAATATATTGCTTAATACTGATCCTACAATGTGCAATGAAAATATTGTGCAATAAAGTTGAAACTCACTGAAACTTTTTTGATCTATATTGTAAGTGCGTCATATGGTGCATAATTTCTCAAATTTTAAAAGAAAAACTGTTTTGATAGATGGGCATAAGAGTTCATTCTTGTCAACTACCGGCTAATGAGACACAATAAATTTTCTATTATAATGGCCCCCCATAGGGGCCGCGCGGTACTTAACCGATTAAATAGGTTCCGTTTTTCATATAACATCACGAGACCTATTTTGATATGACAGCGAAAAAGCATGTACTGATGATGTAATTTGATATACACAGAATCCTTGCATTTGAATTGTCTTTCTTTAAACTATGATAAGTACTTATTATTGACGACTTTATTAAGGTGGCTGGGACAGACTGAATGCGGAAGGTGGAGGATAGAGTGTTGTGGCTTAGCCTGGGCAAAGCGTATGTCTAGCAGTGGACTGCGATAGGCTGAGTTGATTGATTGATTGGCAGACAAATTATCTACTAGAGGAACTCATTATTTTTTATGTTCTTAGAGATCTGCATTGGTTGAATGATTTATCTACAGTTACCACGCGCTTGACCATTTATCACACTAATTTAGCGATGATTATCGTTAGCTATACCTAGGTGTTCGTCCAGACATGTGTGAACATGGATTAAGTAACTATGATATATGTTATACCCCATTTATTATAGCTTTAGAAAAAAGAGGCTCGTAGAAGCAGGAGTGCAAAAAATTTTATTTCAAAGTTAAGTTGTAACTTTTTTAGGTAGATTTAAGACAGTACCTACTAAATACTGAAATTAACGAAGTAAAAGTAATTTTTATTTTAAATAAATTTCTATTTATAATAACATCTTCATCACACATTACAAACCTACAACAAAACGAATGAATGAAACAAACAATCACATGATGATTCAAATCTAATTAAGATTAAAAGGAAATAAAATATATTATTTTTACTTTACTTTATTTTTAAAAAACAACTTACGACCGATATACGTGATACGTACGTGATATACGTGAGTAAAAGTTGTTCACTCCTGCTTCTTTTAGGTTTTTAGCATTGACACTTTAATTTTTTTGGCATTAATCGTAACTGCAACACGTTTAATGTAATTTTGTTACGAAGTGTACATTAAAAAGAACCTTTTTTAACTTCTGTCTAATGCTATTGTAAATGGAATATAGTTATGTTGCACGGGGCTTTATGTATTGCTAGCGTTCAAAAGGCGTGAGTTCATGTGTGTATATATGTCAGTTAAATAAAATAGCTCAACTTACTTGTATCCTAGAGTCACTATGTATTGCGCTAGTCCTATACACCACACGATTGTCAACCTGTAACAAAAATGAAATTAGTACGTGTTCGAGACAAAAGTGTTTTGTCAGGATTATTTGTTCACGTGTTAGTGGTGGGTGAAAACTGAGGTGGTCAGCCGTGAATGCCAAGTGCAAATGCAAAAGTGTCAAAAGCAGGTTGACTCGCAAGGTTTTTGCGCGTTGGCAAAAAAGCATGAACTTGGCTTGAGCAAGCACGTGTTTTTAGATGGATTTATGTCACTTCTCATAGCAAAAGGAAGGTAGCAGTCTTATATTGATAACGAATAACTACTTTCTTACTGTATGTAATTGTTCCTACCTGAATTTCGATTTCTTTTCGTGTGATGTCTTCACGCAAGGACTTCAGCTGTGACTGCTCGAAATGAACCACAAACATTCCAGGAATAAACACAAACATAAATTACTTGCAGAAGGGGGAAACGCCAGGGTAGTCAGCGAAATTTAAATTTTCTTAAGTTTTTTTGCTATTTGCAGGTCAGTGTCAAATTCTATGTTCAACAAAATTTGATTCAGTTATGTATTTAAAGAATTATAATCATTATAAACATCAATAAAACCATGTAAGTTGTAAATTGCAAAAAAACGTAGTAAAATTTAAATTTTGGGGGCTACCTATGCGCATCCTCATAGTGAGCAAAATAATAAGGGTAAAAACACATACCTAAAATAATACATTTTTCTCATACACGATAACAATAATTTATTACACGATACTCTTTTGTTTCGAAATGATTGGCCTTTAATTAAGTACGTAGGATCAACCTATTCCCAAATGATTAGATCACATTACTTAAACTTTAATAAAACCAATCAATCAAGTAATTACACCAATTTAATTTTTAAAGAATTTTGTTCGGAATTAAAAGACAGTTTACACCAATTTAGTTTTTTTTATTTTTTATTTACTAATCTACAAAAATAAGACAAAATTATTTTAGAAGAATGCGGCGCGCGGCGCGTATCCAAACATATTTTTTTTAGACATCTATCGTAAATAGATCTTTGCACTCGCATAAGTTAGGGTTGCAACCATTCGCAGGGTTCTGTAGTAAGTAGGTACCTATAGTCATATGCCTACTTGCATGTCTTGGGGTAACATAATGATTGAATATAAAAAAACTTTTTCCAAAAAAAAACAACCGACTTCCAAAAAAACACTACAAAGTGAAAAATAACTTTAATTTCGGAAGTCGGTGTCTTTGGAGCTGTATTTGAATTTTTTGTCAAAAATAAAAGTTAAGAAATTAAAGTTATTTTTCACTTTGTAGTGTTTTTTTGGAAGTCGGTTGTTTTTTTTTGGAAAAAGTTTTTATTTTTCACTTTTTAGTGGTTCACATGTGCTTACCCCTTCACAGCATACCGGCGTGATGTTATGTTATGAACTGGTGTAAGCAATAGACAGACATGAGATTTCAGCAATCCCAGTCCATTTGCTATCATTTATTGAGGAGTTCCGTTGCCTATCTCCAAAGTCTTCATCAGATCTTCACCAAATTGAAATGAGACCACTACGAGAAAGTACTCTTCCAAAAAATACCTAAATCGCTTCGTGTGCGTATAAAATTTGAAGAGTTCTCTCTATTTCTCCAGGATCCCATCATCAGATCCTGACTTGATGATCATGGGACCATCTGGAAAGTATACCCTTTCAAACAAAAAAAACAAAATCCAAATCGGTCCAGCCATCTTTGAGTAATCGGGGAACATACATAAAAAAAAATAAAAAAAAAAAAAAAGGTCCCGACGAATTGATAACCTCCTCCTTTTTGAAGTCGGTTAAAAAAAGGTCCCGACGAATTGATAACCTCCTCCTTTTTGAAGTCGGTTAAAAAACAAGTAAAAAGTGTTTTTGAGTGTTTTTAGAGGTTCGATAGTCAAAGCCAATAATTCTATTCCGGAGGATTTCCAGATTCAGTTAGATGCTATACGTCACAATCACTTTATGACACCAACGTTTTTAATAAAACAATTTTTCAGTAAAACCACAACATATTCCAATACAAAACTAAAGGTTGTGAACCTAAAAACTCTTAAATACACTATCGCTTTGATCGATGAAATGGTCTAGTGCATCTTCATCTTCATCTTCTTCTAGTGTGTCTTCAAAGAGTAGACCCCCAAGATACGGTTGTCGTGAACTGAAGGCAGTTCACGACAACCGTATCTTGGGGGTCTACTCTTTAAGTCCGTTAACGAAGATACGGGCCCGTCAAAATTGGTTTTTCCGTCAAAAAAAGTGCCAAATGCAAATTTAATTTTCCGGACGAGCCTGTCATTCATTCATAGTCCGGGTCCCTCACTAATCTTATATTCGTAAGTGATACGGAGTAAGAAACTACGGACTTCGTGCTTAGAAAGTATACCCCTTGTCTAGAGCGTCTGTGCCAGACTAGAGAATGTACCAACTCGACACAGAATATCAAAATATATTGGTTACAACGTGAAATAATTAGTGTCTTCTACATTGGACGTATGTGGCTTGGAACGGACGCACGAAGCGTTAACACTGTTACTTGGAGAACAGCCAAAGATATTAATGATTAATTCATGAATAATTTAAATAATATGGTTTTTTAAGTACACTGCTTTAAAATTTGTTTTTTTATGACTGCCTCATTTGTTGGTCTAGTGATCGCAAGCGCTACTGCCGGGCCCGAGGTTGGGCTCTATCCCCCTGTCGGGCCCACGCCCGACATGGGGATAGAACCCAAAACCTCAGTGTTATTGTTTTTTCCTCCAGAAATTGATGACAATAGGTTTTCCCCTTGATATATGTGAGCAAAACATAACTGGGGAAATGTGAGTGTACTATAGTTGCGCTTCTGTGCTTCTGTCTACGTCTTCGAGGAATACAGGCGTGATGTTATGTAAATCGACGTTCGTAATAATATTGTGGTGGGATTTTTTCACGCACCGCTTAACGCCGAGATTTCGACGCGGTCTGCACTGTGTTTGATTCTCAATGCTCGGTGCTACACTGACAGTTGAAAATCCAATTACGCGTGAACGTCGACTTATGCTTTTTGATATAAGCTTTTACATAGATTCGCATGACTAATGACCGTGCGTGGCTGCGGTCGCGTTGCAATTATTCAAATTAATATAGAATATAACAACTCATTCAGTTTATTACCTAAACTATTCAACGTGCACTGATCCAATGATATATTACATTTAGATGCGTTACCGGCGCTCAATATTGGCAAGATAAATTACAGGTAATTTCCTGTCGTGATATTAGTCTCGTACCATACAGTGACGTAACTATACAGGGTGATTGGAAGATGGGTGCAAAGCTTTAAGGTGAAGATAGTATAGACAATTTAGAACCATTTAAGCCATGGTTGTCTTAGACGAAGTCTTACCAAATTTTTTTTTTTTTAATAAGGTTTATAAGACGTATTGTACAAATTTTTTATTTTTTCTGAGCTTTAAATGTCTGTAAAAAAAATGTCTAATGACACAGAAGCCTAAAACATGTTTTGCTTGATTGCTTACACATTACTTTAATTAAATAAATAAAAAATGAATTCATTTATCATTCAATTTGGCCATAATTATGCAGTTTACATAAAACACAAAGTTTACATAAAGTTTTTCTGTTCTTCATGCACTGTATGATGATACATACTATCATACAGTGCGCGAAGAACAGAAATAGTACATACGTACTAGTAAGTAGCTGTATTCATGGTTATCACTATTTTTGAGTGCTCTAATATTCGTATATGACGCGTCTATTTATAATACGTCATTGATTGACCCGTTTGCTTTTACTTGTGAGACTCTGAAGGACAGTAACATCTTTAACAATAATTATGCATTTTTAGGCAATAGTAAATTCTCACTTTCTGAACGTAGTCAATACGTTAAGACCAGCCAATAGTCTCCAATCTTTGATTTCTTCTAAACACGATGATAATCTATCCCTGCCCAACCTACATAGGTAATCATTTTCCTCGCAATGCACGTGTCTGTGTAACACTTTGCTGTAGGATAATCTAGATGGGTACCTATTTCATATTGACTTACTAGCAGAACCTCTTGCGCATCTCAAAAATAAGTGCATAAACATGAAAATGTTCCCCGAACAACTTAAGATAGCAAGAGTCTTACCAATTTATTTAAAAAAAAAACTTTTTATAAAAAGAAAACAACCGACTGCCGAAAAAAAACGACTAGTTTTTATTTTTCACTTTTTAGATATAGTACCTACCCCACCCTAATTCGAAATTTCATCATCCTTGGGGTCAAAACAATGCATATTTATACTATAGCAGCAATCGCGATTGATTTGCTGTCATTTTTTGAATAGTTCAGTTGTCTGTCTCCGAAACGCATCATCAGATCTATATGAAATTTAAATGGGACCACACGAAAAGCACCAGCTTTCAAATAAAAAAAAAGAATTATCAAAATCGGTTCATCCTGTCGAAAGTTTTGAAGTCGGTTAAAAAGGGTGTAAATCATTTTGACACAATGTAATAATTGTATGAAATAAATAAATAAATTCACCAAAGACGAGGATGGCTCTATGACGGAAACTGCAGAACGGGATTTTTACAACCACAAGAGCTGAATAAACTTCAATTAAATCCATGAACGAATAATATTGAAAGAAATACACTGTTATTTATCCCAAAATCTCATCACTCATCCTTTCCGTTATACGCTAAGTAATATCAAATAGAACTGCAAGTTCAACATACGCAGCTTTTTAATAAATTAAAGCACACCCACAAAGATGTGTGGGTGTAGAAACACCTACACACTAACACACTCCACGTGGGTGCATACACTACACCTATTTACATAGCGCTTTGGATTGTCGAGAATTCATAGCGTGTCTGCACTAAAATCAGGGTAAGTACGGTGTTTTGGCTGTCGATTTGATTTGATTCGATCCTTTTGGACGCCGGCCGACAAATTCATTAAGTCGCGAAACACCTCAATCAAATTTCAAATGTACTTATAAAATGTTCGAAGAGCTCTGTTCATTAAAGAATGTTATAAATTCATTTAAAATAATAATAAATATATTTGTAACAGAAATGCGTGCGTACAAAAAGATAAGATAGATGTCAGCAGCTGCATGTTGTGACTGTGACAGGAAGGTTTCCATTCAGCATGATGCTGATAAGCCTTTTTGCCAGAATGACTTTCTCATACAATAGTCATATAGCCTGACACTGGCCGGCAAATTTTTATTTTCGTGGTCTACTCTGGCGCTTTCACATTAAGCAATACTATCTCTTTGAAACTAATTTAATTATTTTTTCTGGGTATCTATTGACTGTAAAACAGTCTAAAGTATCTCTCTCTTTCTATCTTCCGTAGAATTCCGCAATGTTATGAACCTGCAAAAATTTTCTCAACCGCAGACTGCCAACTATAAACAAGTTTAACATCCTTGGTGCACAGTAAAATAAAACTTCAATCAAAACTGACGCCAAAAGCAGTAAACCTGTTCCTATTTGTTGGAAGCACTCTTGGAATTCTTACAGTTCCTGATTCCAGGAGATCCAATAAACTGAATGTTGCAGTGCAGATGGCGACGCGTCACTACGTCACTTGAAATCCGGGGACAACGAGATCTGTTCTAGCAGTAGATTCTGAAGGACCACTTTTATCGTTTAACCCGTACGAGCGGAGTCAAGAAATCGAGGAAGCATAGTGTCTCTCTTAAATTAGCGGACCCGACGTAGTCGGGTAAAGGGGGTAACTACCGTGATGACGTCTAATAGAAGAAGTATGCAAGAAAAATCAATGAATTAAATATACTAGAAGGAATTTTGATGTGTATTTATCTATACAAAACCTAAAATTAATGAGCTGTATCAACATGCGCTGTTTAGACGATGGTCCGCGATGATCGGAAGCAACTGTGTCCATTGGACTTGCTTCAGTAGGACCGCGCGTTGTGATCAAGGAACATATCATCCACTTTAAGTTGATCTAAGAAGCTAGTTGAAGTTTTGCGTCGTAAGTGTGAAGTTTTACCGTTTTGTTTATGTCTGAAATCTCACTTGCTAGTATTTTTCCTGTATAATACTGCCAGTATTTTCTACAGCTGTTTTTGTAGTCTGTGTGAGCTTTCAGTCTGATGCAGTAAGTTTTTAGTATGTTCCAACTTGCCTCACTGGTGTTTTTAGCTTGGCTTGCACAATTCCAAATTATATGGCTTGTGTCGATTTGAGAAAAGACGTAGGTAATAATGTTTTATAAAAAATAACCAACTATATACAAGGAGGTTATGAATTCTATGATTTTTTTTATTGAAACACTGTTTTGGCTAAGTAAACCAGATGGTCCAGAAAGTAGGTACACACAAATTAGAGACTTGCCCTGTAGGTCAATGGTACACTTTCAGCTACAGGGATTTTTTTATTTTTTATTTTTATTGCAGCCACCTGTACTAGGAACGTTAGTTCCAATTCTATCGACTGTAAAGTGGAAATCAGTATTCCTGGAAATGGTCATTTGCTTGCAACATGCATGGATTTATAATATTAAGTTACATAACTGCTAAATATCCCGTCCACAACCACCTAAGACAGAGAAGCTTGCTATTATTCTGATGCATGACATGCTTGTGTCGCTTTGAAATTAGTACCAGGCCACGCAGAAAGTATTGCGAAAAAAGTTAGTATGTGTGCCCAGTTGTCGTGTCTCATTAAAAAATGAATCTGCACCGGGAACATTTTTGCGCTATGATTTTTTACGATTTCAAGTGTCGCCTGAAACCGGACGAATCGTACGATAGACTCTCGAAATGGCATGCATGGATGAAGGCCCTTCTAAGGCAACCGTATGTCGTTGGTATAACGAATTCAAGCGTGGTCGTCTAACTTCTGAGGATAAAGAATGAAGTTGGACGGCTGTAACGCTGCCTTGGACGGCTGTTGCCGAAGAACAAGTGCTAGCAGTGAAAAATTTCATCCATGACAATAGGCGAGTTATGTATCAAGAGATTCAGCACAGCACATACTGCAGGTTGGATCGGGAAGCCTACACGAAATTTTACATGTGTATCTTCGCGTGAGGAGGATAGTTTCACGCTGGATGCCGTACAACCTCACCAATGCTCATAAGCAGGCCCGGGTGGAATGGTGCTGTGATATGATAAACAAATTTGAAGCAAGCTCGTCTCGGCGTGTTTACGACACATTACAGATAATGAGTCTTGGATTTATCAATACGATCCAGAAACGAAGCGCCAGTCGACGGTTTGGGTGTTTCAAAACGAATCAACGCCTACCAAACTGAAGCGATCTAGAAGCAGAGGAAGATTTTGATCGCGAGCTTTTTCAATTTGAATGGCTACTTGGTGTCAATTCCTTTACGGAACCAAAGAAGAATCCACGCTGAATGGTATACTACCAAATGCTTGGCAGAATTTTTCTCTGTTGTGAGCAACAAGTGACCAAACACAGGGCTCCGCGGGCTACTACTCCACCACGACAACGTGCTTTCGCACACCGCGCTCAAAACGAGGGACTTCCTGGACAGCACGCCGGTCGAATTCCTGGGTTACCCATCCTTACAGTGACTTCTTTTTATTACCGAAAAAAATATATCAGCTCAAAGGGATACAAGTTTCGTCTCCAAAAGATGCGCTGTTAGCTCCCCTGGCTCGAACACATGCTGTGATCCTCCTGGGCATGCTGAGAATCAAGTTATCCAGTATTCCTTCTAACCTGTCCCATTCTTGAATAGCGGCTTCCCTGAGCTCTGGCACTGTCTGGGGACGTGGCTGACGGTTCCAAACAGCTCGCTTAAGAGCATCCCACGCGTGCTCTATTGGATTTAAATCAGGCGAGCTGGCAGGCCAGTCTAACCTTGTGATGTCGTATTCTCGGAGAACAGCATTGACTCGTTCATCAATTGCAACTGCTGTAAATATGTCTGCTGTCATGAAGCCTCGATACGGGATCAGATCACGTTCTAGCTCCAATCACAGTACCACCCCAAAAGGACACCGATTTCCCGCTTTGCTGAACTGTTTCAGTGGCATTTCTTTGCCTTTCACGGTCTCCTAGTCTTCTCCAAACATGGACACGTCGGTTATCTGGATGAGTACTGAATCGCGATTCGTCAACGAAGAGACAGTTTTGACAGATATTTTCTTCTTCATTTTGCCGAAGCCTAGCCCACTGCAATCTTCATCGTTGTCGTTGCCGGGAATTCAGAGGAGCTCGCCAAGACCTCCGTGCTCATAATCCAGCCTGATGCAAGCAATTCCGAATGGTCTGAGTGCTAACTTCAAGCCAGAGGCGGCCCGAACTTCTGTTTTTATTTTAGTAGCGTTGATTGTTGGGTCACGGGCTGCCAGCAATCTAATACCTATAGCGCGTTTGGGCAGCAGTCAAAACAGTTGGGCGACCACTGCGAGGTTGGTCAGCAAAATTACCCATCCCGTGGTACCGCTGCAACTTGGTCACGACACAGGATTGGGATATAGCAACTCTGCGTGATTGATTTCTTTCATTGATTTCTCTTCATTGTAATTAATGAAGAGAAATCAATCAACCAAAGAAATACCAAATAAATATTCCACTGAGTCGTGCATTTATTTTTATCAATTTTGGTGGTCATTGGATTCAACTAACATCAAACGCATCGCCGCTGTTTTAAATCTCATTTGTTACCGCGATGCGTTATTATCAAGCACCTAAAAATATTTACCGCCATAATCCATAATCAGCCTTTAATGTTCCCACTGTTGGGACTCAGGCCTCCTCTCAGTAAGATGGAGTGGGCTGTAATCTACCACGCTTGCCCAGTGCGGGTTGGTTGATGTAACAAGTCTTCGAATTTTTGGTTCTACGACATGCCGATTTTCTCACGATGTTTTCCTTCACCGTTTAGAGAGCAGTTGTGATAAAATAATTTACACAGAGTAAAGAGCCTGCCTGCGTTCGAACCACGACCTACAACTCATAAGTCAAGGCTTACACCACTGCGCCACCACTGCTCTCCACTGTCTTACCGCGCCTTTAACTAATTAAAACTTTCTGTCAATCTCGTTGAAAGTTATTGTAGAAATATGGAATGCTTTACTACTTTGCACGAGTCTTATGCTTAATTAAATGATAAACTCAAACTCAAAACATTTATTTCAAATAAACTAATTACAGGCACTTTTGAATTGTCAAGGTCGGTGAGTTAAAAAGATGAAGCTAGTTGCCCATTCCAAAGCGTATTAGGTACCTATGGAGAAGAACGGGCAAGAAACTCCATGGACACTCTTTTAAATCATAATATTGTTACAAAAAATTGGTTACATCATTATGTTGAAATTATCAATGTGAGAACTATGTGAAAAGACGTGCACATTAAAAACGTCCTTAATTAAAACAAAAATTAAATAATGTAAACCACGACGGCGGGCGGCCACGCACTGAGGTGTTTGACTGATAGTACGTTGCTCCAACTGTGCGCCGAGTTAGTGACTGAAGACGATGCTTTTTTTTTTTTAAAGGGCATCTCGCAGTTGGCCTTGAGAGGCCGGGACTGCTCAACCGGGCTTTCCTGGGGCTGCCATTAAGAAGTTAATCTTAACGCCTCCAGCCAGGACTTACAAACTAAATTTTACATACTAAGCGACTGCACGCTGAGGGCACCCCCTGTGGGGTACGGGCCTCGGCTCAGGGCGTCACTGATAGGGGGACAGCTATCATTGGGGACAGGCTGGATCAAAATATTGGCATTATTATTGATCGGGGAATTTAAAGCTACTGGCTCAGCTGCAGCGCGGGCTGGCGCTTCAACGAGCAAGGGTCGGTCGGGGTGAAGACGATGCTTGGGGCGCTGCGTGTTTATATATGAAGACGCGTAAGAGCTGTGGACCGAAATACGAAAAGCGCACGACCCTCCTGATTGGTCCATTATAAATGGAATGTTAGTGCGGATACTACAATATACCAGAGCAAAAATGCTAGGTATATAGTTTATGAAAATAAATAAATATTATGAATCACTATAAACTAGTTTCATTCCATTTCAAGACTGTACGGAATTTCCTTAAAATAACAATTCAGAATATAAAATAAGCCGTGAGAGCTAAGAGATGACCAGTCCTTACTGGCGGCGCCCGTTTATAGTTAAACATAACTGGCTAAATGTAGGAGTACTATAGCTACACCTCTGCCAACCCTTTAGGGACACAAAGCGTGATGATATGTTATGTTATCTAAATGATTATATCATTTTCTGTCTCATTGGTCTTGTGGTCGATAGCGTTACTGCTGTGCATGAGATCCTAGGTTTGATTCCCGGGTCGGGCAAAGTATTGTCCATTTGAAGTTTCTTAGTAGCAACCCGGACATTGGATTTGTGCCCGGTTGATGGAAATGGGCTCGCCCCTTGTTTCATGGGAATTAAACATAACTGGCGCAATGTGTGTACATAGACACACTTCTGCCTAAAGGGAATACACACGTAATAATTATTATGATGTATGTCCTATAATATAGCGATGTCTTCCTCTTCTGCGCGTCCAAGGTGTGGAATTATTGTTGACCTATGCAATAAAAAAAAAAAATATCGCATAGCAGACTTCACATCGTTTAGTACTAGGTACATTCGTGAGCTTTATATTTGCCTAATTTTCACTCACCCGCCGCCGGCTACTAATATCATCTGCATCCTGCAAGGTTCCCTTTCGCCAGCTCCGTGAAGATACTACCATTGCTTAAGTAATTTTGAAGCAAGTATCTCTCATCGTCACATCTACACTAAAACAGTTAAACAAGTTTTTTTTATGAAGATTCACATGTTTAAATTTTTCATTTATTTATTTTGTTTATACACATTCACTAGTTTTGTTTAAATTTGCAATCACTTTTTGTAGTTCACATTGTTTTTTTCACAGTCACAGTCGTCACTTGTGGTTTCTATTTATAAATTGGATTAGTTTCGGTCGTTCATAGATGGATCAACGGTATAAGAAGGTTTAAGCGGAATTAACGAAGCACGTTTGCTGAGTCGACGATAGTAGGTTTATGTTTACATATGTTTTACTAGCTTTAGCCACCGGTTTCGCCCGCGTGGAGGTTGAAAATTTTACCACGGGAATGTGTTCAAAAGTATCCGATGTGTTATCCAGGTTATAATCTATCTGTGTGCTAAATTTCATCCAAATCCTTTTAGCCGTTATTGCGTGATTGAGTAATAAACATCCTAACATCTAAATATCCAAAAATACAAACTTTTACATTTATCATATTAGTAGGATAATAGTAGGTAGGATAGTAGGATTATTAGGAAAAAAGGTGAAAATCGACGTATGCGACATTGGGCACCCGCTTTAATGGCATACAGCACCTATCAATATTTTTAGCAGGTGCCATTAGTGGAATAGTTTATTATTTAAAATTTTATTCCACAAATGGCACCTACGGATCAGTAGGTACTAGTGTGGGGACGTTAAATTTATATGAGACGTTAAATCAAGTCGTTTTAATCGGTTTTATTGTTTAACAGTTGGATGGTGAAAACTAACCAGAGCGGTAATTGCTTAACATACTAAAGATAAGAAAAGCTTTCATTTTGATTTTTTCCGTAAATTTTAACAACATTCATTGAAGTATTTACGTTGCTGAGCAGGCAAGTTTTTCAAACATACAAGACAATGGATTAGTAGGTAATATCTTTCAAAATTATTCAGATTGTGTGTTGCGCAACTACTAGCCAGTACCTAATTTTAAAATCATTTTCATGTCAGTCTTGTTACAAAAATGCTAAACTGACTTTGTAGATCAAACGGGAACAGTTTCAATTCAGGTTTTTTATCTTCAGGTTTTAACCTCTTATGTGTTCAACCAGTAGGATCGAAATAATAGACTTAACACATCGAGCCTACAATATTGAGGATTGACATGACATTTCTTCAGCAGATAAGTCAGATGTATGAACGTAAACGAGGCAAGAAGAGTATCTCAGGAACGTAGCCAGTGGAGTTCTGTAATTTCTGCCTACCCCCATGGAGTTAGTTGTGGAAGAAGGAGTTAGTTTATGAATGTAGGTAGAAGTCAAGTGATTTCCGAGAAGGCGATGCATGTCGTCTCCTAATTGACACAAAATGTTTTGGCTCCCTACAGAACCATAGATCTTCCAAACTTTCGAAAGAGAAAAACACAATGTATTTGGCAACAACTACAGTCCGTTAATAGATATTTGACCACCGAGAGAAAGACAGCAACAACCCAACAGCAACCTTATTGTAACGAGAGTAAAGATCACTGTGATATTGAGAGACCTGTGAGTGGCTGCAGCCTAAAAGCAACCTTACTGTGACGAAGACAAATATCACTTAAGATTTTGACAGTGACGCTAAATCGGAGGTGAAACAAGTGTGAACGGCCTGCACTAGCAAGAGATTAGTTAAACCTCGTTTGTGAAGAAAGGACGATGGGCAAGCGACTATGGACTCCATCCCAAAAAAAAAATATCCAACAGACTTCACGTTTGTCTCATATTTTCCGTTACGGGCTATAATACTAACAAACCGGTGGTTTCAAGTCTTAAATATACGAGGATTCCTGAAAACGGCCATCTTTCAGTTTTATTTGTCTAACGATGTACGGGTTGTAGGTGCACAATCTCTACCAACACCTACAGGTTATACAAGCGTATCTTATTTCATTGAAAATAAAATAAAAACAATTACAATTTTCATTTAGTTTTTAAAATCAAACATATTTTGTACCTACAGTCGTACCATTACACTTTCCAATTTACCCTGAAAATATACCCCCGTACTTTTGAAGTTCATTACCATAGTAAAGGATGATCAGTAAGCTAAGACCTTTTAAATGTGATACGTCTCAAGTTTAATGACTAAGTTTCAATTTTGGGGACGCTAAAGCGCAACGTCCTTTTCGAATTTTCGTAGACAAAACTCAGTTGCACTCACTAACGTAAGCTCACCATTTTTGGCGCAGCGCGTGAGTTTCATGCATCATCCTATTTCGTCATCCCCTCCCAGTATTCCGCAGTCCGTTACGAAAAAACTTGTTTTGCTTTAACGATATATATTTCCTTCCGTGGTACAATATTCTTGTGGTTTACGATGCTGAGTAAGAAAACTTGTTTAAATACAGTAAACTAGGAGTGTGTTCTGCTGGCGTATAAAATTTTATATTATGCGTTTCTTTTCTAGTGTGTTTTCTACTTCATTAAAAGCAATGTTTAGGAGTCAAAACGTGACGGATAGACTGACTTGGTTATTTTTGAGTTTACGATATAAGAGTGCATAGTTTGACGCAGTTTGCGCAGTGCCATGATTTTGTTTTTGTCGTTGCATTGCTATATATTTCATAACCGGAAAAGAGATACATAGAGAGAACCGGATACATATATACAGACAGAGATAGCATGCAGCGTTGATGAGAATATTGAGATAGATGTGTGAAGTGACGGTATAGATAAAATTAAAAATGCAAGAGACGCCAGTGACGGAAAAGTTGACACAAAACAAGTTTGGCTTGGTATGGAGGTGATAAGGAGGGAAGAAATGCGTGTGAATAAAAGAGTGATGAATATAAATGTGTGTTGATGGGTGGAGGAAGGCGCAAGAAAAGATGGACGAATTGTGTTAGGACTGATATGAAGGAGAAGGGAGTGAATGATAGCGTGATAGTTGACAGGGGAGAATGGAAGGAGAAACCGTTTTGTGCCGACCCCAAGTAACATGGGGTAAAGGCAGGGAGTTGACGATGATGATGAACCAAAATAGTATTCATTCGCTTTAGATATATCGTCTTTATCCCTGTTAGGCGATTAGTTTCAATAAAATACGAAACACGTCTTCTATCAATTCTGTTAAGAATGTTTATGGAAAATTTTAAGTAGATAGGACCAAGGAATCACGTTGTGCCATACAAAATTTGCCCCCGTTTTTCATCCCCTTAGGGGTAGAAATTCGGAAAATCCTTTCTTATCGGATGCCTACGTCATACAAAGAACACACCTTCCAAGTTCCAGGTCTCTACAATCAGCGGTTTAGGCTGTGCGTTGATCCGTCAGTCAGTCATTCAGGACAAAGAATTTCATACGTATAGATTTATCTAATGACTTTCAAAATATTTTATTTCACATAAACCTACATGGGAACTTAGGAGACTACAGGAGCTAGATGCACGGTTCCAATTGGTCGTTTCCTATGGAAAAGAGCTGAAAGAAACTCTACGGTTACTCATTTAAAAATAATTGGCTTGTAAAATGGTTTCAAATTACTGAGTTAGTAGTGTGGTGGCCTGTCAAAAAGTACCAGGGCTTACTAAAATAGAAAATTGTCTTCAAATCTACAGTTTATAAGGCCTACAACGTTCTCACTTTCACCAAATATAAAAAAAAAAATCTTTTATGACTGAACATCACCGCTGGTACCGACTTGTTTGTTCCGATCCAACCTGTCTTTTGCTGCCCTCTACCAGCGAGCTCTAAGCCAAGGTCAGTACCTCACAGGGGTTGCCCTTAGCGAGTAGTCGCTTTTGTTTGTTTATCAAGGTTACCACAGGCAAGTCTGGTTAAGCAACCGACAACCACATAGGTTGCCCTGCGAGATAACATTCACAAAAAATCATAATAAGAAAACATCTACTCTTTTGTACCTACTTTCCAAATTATTATTTCAATTACATATATTCATAATCCATTGCCGCCATGCTACTACATAGGTATTAAACGTGCGTCTATTAATTTCGCGTGTCCATAAATTAAGACTAAACACCATTGGCTCAGTGTAAGTTCCATTTGTATAATTAAAACAGCCTTTCATTACCGCCTGTTATTCGCAATGGCGTCATAAGGTATGTTTCCAATCACTAATATGAGTTATGTTTATTTTTTCTTTTTGTTGAAGAAAAATAAATACGGGAAATATTTTTGCTAATCCTCGTTTCCTGTCTATTTCTCAACTACATTGGTGTTGGCTTCCAGTATAACCAGAAGGATCGGAATACCAGTATTTTACATGAACCGACTGTCAATAATATGAGCTTCACAACCCAGTAACTGGGTTGTGAAGTTCATATTATATATACACTTTTGTGATATCCAAGTACTTAATGACTACTTTATAAACTGTTTATAAAGTAGTAATTAAGTACTTGGATATCACAAAAGTGTAGGTATAAACGAGAACACTGCATTTTTATATATAACTTATCCTAAATAAATTAAATAAATAAATAAAAAATAGTTACTGGTTAATAGGAAAATACAAGGCGAAAACCTGGAGGTAGTCTGGAATCGGTAAACAGAACGTTGAAAATGGGTCTGACCAAACCCGTCTCCCCAGCTTGCGGTCGCGAATCAAATTTTAACTAACATACAACTTGGCATTGACCTGCAAATTGCAAAAAAACGTAAGAAAATTTTAATTTCTGGGGCTAGCCTACTTGACGCTTCCCTCTTAAAGTGTTAGGGTGTATCCAGACCTGGCGAATGCGCCGCTCGCGAGCCGCTTGTGAACTGCGCGCGAGCATTTCATTTTCGTACGCAGCCCCTGCGCCGTCCGCGCGCCGTATTCGAGCGGCGCAGAAGGTGCGCGCTTGCCGCCCGCGGTTTGCATAGTGGCCGCTTAATTCATGGCCTTTCAACTCTGGTACTATATTATGTCTTATTTTAAAAACGGAACCTGCCACCAACGTCTTCTGTTTTTCCTTTTAGTTTTTGTTAGTAATAAAATAGCTGATGCTGCAGCAATTATGCTAACGGCAGTAGTATGGTCCGACATCTTCAGAAGCAAATTCACAACTGAGGCTTATATTTAGTTCAAACGCGAAAGAAGCTAGGTATGTGTACTATTTTCAGTATTAACATTATTCGCATTACATAAGTACGGTGGCCCTCGATGTTTTTAGATTTTTTTTTCGCCTTTTTGTGACGCGACTAAGATCAGACCTTCTACCGCCTCAATCGATACAACTTCATTCTCTTCTTACTTGCTAAGTAACACTAAAGTGCTTCTATTTGGCACTTTGCCTGCAGATCTTAGAGTGGTACACATTTGTCATCTTATACTTACGTATATCATAAAGAGAGACTATGTTTGTTTATGAGTTTATTTCGTGAACTTCGTGTTTTCTAGGTCTGTCCCGCTACTTTATCCGCATGCAAACGTCATTTCACTGTTAGACTCGCAAGTAAGTTTGTTTACTCATGTTTTCGTTGACCCCGTTTCAACGTCTCCAAATTATACACAGCTTTTTAATGAATCTACACTGTTTTTTTTATATTCTGTGCAGAATCAGTACTTATTTATCCGTAGTATTTAGCTTTTACATTTTTATGAAAATTGATTACAATAAGTATTGTTTTGGACAAAGCCATTTTCAGCACGAAAATAGTTATATTGTTGAACAGAATTCCTGATTCTGTTATTCGCTTTTCTGTTCAAAGTTGTCATGCGATTGCATTTTTATCATATTCCATATTATTAGTTCACTGATTAGACCGTCGGATCAATGTTCTCTCCCGCACATTGGTCAATTATATTTATTTGTAATTAAAATGATATATCATAAGTAATGGATATGCCCGCAGTCATTTAGTTTTAATTGATATTGACAGTAATTGGATTTTGGGTATTTACGTATATTTGTTGCGGTTTTATTTTATGCTGTAATTTTTGTGTACTGTTGTCGGCATGTCCTGTAGTTCGCAAGAAGATTGCAAGGAGAAATATCAGACTGTAAGACATACTTAGGAAAGTTAAGCAGAGAGCAGTGAGCTGACAACACAACATAATAGGTCTTTACCTATGAAATTGCCGTTTTGTATGAAAAAATTTAAACGAATTTTTTTCATGTATTTTTTATTTGTATTAATCGAAGTAATCACCCATGCAATCAATGCATCTTTGCCATCGCAGTGGCAGTTTATTGATGCCCTTCTTAAAGAAATCAGCTGGACGGGGGCAACAAATTCTTCAAAGGCATTTTGTACTGCCTCTCGGGTATTGAATTTTTTTCCCGCCAAGAAGTTATCCAAATTCTGGAAAAAGTAGTAGTCTGTAGGCGCAAGGTCTGGTGAGTAGGGCGGATGACGGAGAGCTTCCAACCCCAGTTCTTGCAACTTGGAGACCGTCTGCTGTGCAGTATGAGGTCGCGCGTTGTCGTGCAGGAGCAGCGGAGACGAGCGATTGACCAATGCTGGTTGAAGATGTGCCAGCTTCTCCATCATTGTGTTCAGTTCTTCACAGTACACATCTGCAGTAATGCTCACCCCGTTTGGTAAGAAGCTGTGATGAATCACACCGGCGCTAGACCACCAAACAGTGACCATCACTTTTCTAGGGGTTTGTTTTCGTTTAGGGCATTGTTTAGGTGCTGAACCAGGATCCAACCAACTTGCTGAGCGCTTGCGGTTATCAAACAGAATCCATTTTTCATCGCAGGTAACAATGCGGTTCAAAATTCCTTCATTTGTGTGTCTGTTGAGCAGTGCAAGGCACGTCTCGACGCGTACTTCGCGCTGACGATCATTGAGTTCGTGGGGCACCCATTTGTCAAGCTTTTTTACCTTGCTAATTTGACGCAAATGGACCAATATTGTTTTGACGCTAACGTCGAAAGCTGCTGCTAATTCAGCCGTAGATTGTGTATCATCAGCTTCCACAATCGCCTTTAATTCGTCATTGTCGACCAAAGTCTTCGGACGACCGCGAGGTTCATTTTTCAGGTCGAAATTTCCAGAACGGAAGCGAGCAAACCAATAACAGGTGGTGCGTTGGTTTGTAGTGTTAGCTCCGTAAACGTCGTTGATGTTGCGTGCCGCTTGTGCCGCGTTGCTGCCACGACGGTACTCATATTCCATAATTACTCGAATTTTTAACGTATCCATGATGACGAAAAAGATTGAAATGCGATGAAAATGTAACACTAATCAATAAACAAATGACTACTTTTGGAAAAAAAAATCCATGTTTTTAAAATAAAATTAATTTGAAATTAGAATTCTTACCCAAACAAAAATTATTTTGATTTGAAATGGCCAGTACTGCAAAACGGCAATTTCATAGGTAAAGACCTAATATTATTATATATTTGAAAATCGAAATCGTTGTGTTTTGTTTTTTAATAGGTATGGGACCTCTGTCAAAAAATCAATCAAACTAATCAGTTTTAAACAAGCATGCAGTGATGCCTCTCAAAACACATCAAAAATGTTGGTCAGTGAATCCAAGATTTGGGCAATTTTAGTACATATTGATCGTATTCATTGTTACTTTATTGACTAGATTCTGAACCAACCTATTATTAACGAATCTTTCCCAAACATAATAAATAAAGATAAACCCGCATTAACGTTAACCTAAAAACTACAAAAAGAAGAGGTATACGTACATAAGTAATTACAATAACAGTAAAGAAAGGTATCTCCAAATTAAAAAGGTTTGAAACAGTTACAGTAATGATGTTTACTTAACAATAAACGTCTGAAACATAAAGGATGCTATAACCAGGGATGTTGGGCATAAACTTCGATGTCCTGACCTGTGTCTGTGAATGTTTTTTCAAGAATATTCCTTAACCAGGTTGATGATATCATCTAATCCAGGTGGATTAGGAAAGCAAGGAACCGGGAAGTATGGCAGAAACAAGGGAGGCCAATTTCCAGCAGGGAGTAATTCCGGGATGTTGACGATGATGGTGATTTCTTATCTTATCGGAGAGGTCAAAATAACCTTTACGATAAACGATACTACAATGTATAGACAGCTAAATTTATTCGGAACCCCTCATTCATATTAATCCTTCGAAAAGTGTTAAAATATTGAAAAAAATCGTTGAAACTTCTGGTGAACTCTGGACAGTCAACTCCATTATCACAATGTTGTTTGAATTTTATTCACGGATGATCGTTTTTTAAAACTAGTCGAAAATAGAGGACAAAAGAAGATCAATGACTTAAAAACAAACGATGGTCGTCAATAGGAACATGAACAATCAGAGTTGTATCCTCAACTAGAATTTTGGGAAGGTGTGTGTGCTGGACGGCCTCCGAACCCATATGGGGACTTGTAACTAAACCTCTGAAGTGAGACTACCTTGAAGATACAGCAGCATAATGTGGAGCTGTCGCGCAAACTAAGTCCCACCTCTTATCCTGCCCCAAAAGTACACCCGACGATGCCGTGAAAGTGCAAAGTTTTGGGCCAACAAAATCACTGACCCGCCATCGACACGATAAAGAAGAAGACGGAACATTTTATATAACCATCCACATCTTCACGCTACACTGATGCTCAATATCCGCTACATCGCTGTTGCAATATACATTACGGCTCGTGCAGACTAGAGCGACGCGCCCCGCGTGCCTGTTTGAAAGAGCCTTTAGTTCCATTTAAAGCTGTCTCAGCTACAAAGATTGACATTTGCTACGATCAGAAGGCCAATTCTCGTAATTAAATACGTTCAAAATCTAGTCGCAGTCTCATTTCGACAACAATCAAATGTCAAAAACTTGTCAATAATACATGGAAACTCGAGGTATTTTTGACACATTGAGACTATATGTGTGTGTCCACTGTGTGTGGAACTATATGTCCTTACATATAGTGACATTAATAGTGTAGTTCCTGAGAAAGGCCAGGCGCGAAAAAGAATTTTAAATATTTATTGCTATAACTTTCACAAATGAAGTTTCTCCGGAGTAAAAAGCTCTTTACAAAAGTAATAAGCTCAAAATGTATGCTTTTAACTTGACTATTTTGTGTCAATAAATAAATGAAAATTTAATGCAACTGTACATGTTAAAAGCTCCAGCTTAAGTTTCATAGAGTTGTTTTTCGACGAACCATAAATGATAAATGATAAATGATAAATGATTTATTTCTGTAAGTAGGTTTGTACAAACACTTTTACACGTCAATCATATTTTTTTTTAAACTAGATGAGGTCGGCGTTTCCTATTTGACTACTCTGAGAAGAAAGGCCGAAACAAACTCAGAGGTCACAGTCTCTTTTAAAGTCCAGACATAATCTTGGTCAGATCATGTGAAGACCATGTGGATTGGCATAAAAACAAAGTGTTCGAAAATGTTCATTGGACATATTTATGTTTGCAATTTGCAAATTAAATAACTTCTCGGAAACTGGAAGCTGAAATATGCAAATTTTTCGTATTCCAAAGCTGAAATTGAAAGGTAAAAATTTCGTAGAAGTATTAATTTACATATATGAGACTAGCGACCCGGCCCTGCTTCGCAATGTTTTACAACTTGACAACACAGCGAGATTTATTTGTTTTACATACATAAATGTAGAAATAGCCAAGTGACCGCCTAAGGTCGAAATTCGACCATCTTATTAATTTAAAAGTTAATGTATTTCTAATGCATTATTATATTTTTTTAAATAACTCACTGCACTCCTTTCCCATAAAAACATTAACTGAGCCAAATTTTACAGTCCTCCGTCCGCGTAATTTTCGTAAAAACGGGAACAGTGTTTGCTTCACGCATTAATATATAGATAATATATATGCACAGGTTCATGCACGGATTAAAGCGAATGAATTCAAATTGTATGTTTTACAAAATTGATTTTATTTCCAATAATTAATTGGAATCACTTCGTTAGCGCTGAATTATTTAATATTTGTAACTGAATAAATTAAATTGAAATTTAATTTAATATAATATCTTACATTTTATGATTTCCAAACCGTGTATAAATAATAGCTTTCCCCAGAAATCAACCCTATATTTACTAGAACCACTAAAACGTCCACTGACAAAAAAGGATAATTTCGAGGGTAAGATCGTGCGTAGACAGTTGGGGGTTAACACCGAGACGAGGCGGCGCCCCAACGTCCAGACTGACTGGCGCCACTGCTAGCCCCCTTTCATCCCACACCCAGGGATAATCAATCAAGGTGCATACTACACACTTTAACATTTCAGACGATTAAGAAGCGATGTCTGTTTTTTGTAAATCTGTATTCGAAAGTACAATACGTTGTTTTTTTTGTGACCTACAAAATTGTTTTGTAGATTAATACATATTTCAGTAGAACAAAGCTGGTATCTGGTTTAGTTGCTTGTTTGTTCGTCAATCTCGATGTTTTGCGTGTGTTTGAGTACCTTTATTGCCGATGACGACGAGACTTGTAATAAACTTTTATTGATTTCTGACCAATTTATTCACGATTTTGTGTCTGCAAAACCAACGTAGTTAGATGGTTTTTTTATTCAAATACTTAATGGTAAAATAGGTATGGTGTGATGCCAAATATTCATAGTAAGGGCTTGATAAAACTAGTTGCCTGACCACTTAAATGATATCCATCGCACCCGCTAGAAAATAACTACTATCCTATTTACAGAGAAACAAAACCATTCCACAGCGCCTCCATCGAATTTAATCCAAATAAAAAGATAAGACACGTCTTGACAGACACGCAATCGAAATTTATCACTATTCGTAGGACTTTAAAATACACTTTCGCATTACAATCTAAACTTGCCGGTGACCTAAAATTTCCATATTTAAATTACGTCATCAGGGAGGTCCGTAGCAGGCAGTGTCATAGTATTTTCCAGGCAGGACTCCCGCCTCAAATTGAACTCCAACTTATGCCAACGTTTTTGCCATAACACTTATTGAATGACACAGATACATATGTTTATACTCCGCCATGCTCATATTATGCCGAGAAAGCCTCCTTTTATGTGGAGGCAATATCAACGTATTTATGAATTGTTATACTTTATTAGCTATAGTAGATAAACATAGTATTTGGTTATGGGGCCAATTTTGTTGGCAGAGAACTTGGAAACTATTTATGTTAGAATCGAGATTCATGCTCCTATATAATGTTAGATTAATTTGTTAGCCTGTTCTGAGTCACTTTTTTGTATATTTCTATTTCTGTGTGCAGGCTGAAACAAGAACAAAATCTTGCTGAGCAGTTGGTAATCTTCCCACGCAACTTGTGGAATGAACTGAGGCGAGTTAGGGCATAATATCCGAGCCGATGCTCGAGTCCACTGTGACTGTTCATGCAATACATAATAAGGAACTAAAGTGTTTGCCGTATGGTTCCGTAGTTTTCGGCATAGAAATGGCCATCCCTTTTCTTCATTTGACAGGAGTATAGAAACTATTCAATGGAGCTGTTATTTTTCTTTCTAAAAGTCTTATATTTACAATTTTACTAATTATTTAGAATGATATTTAAAGAATAATACTTTATGCAAATAAAATAGTTCCTTCTTTAGCAACGAGAACTACGCTTCATTATCATCTTCATAATGCTTTAAATAAACATTTATAATCCTTGGAAAACGGGTTAGGCGTCATAAAAAATAAGATAAGCGAAGTTATTGTAGTAAGCAATCAAACCTTACTGTAATAATATTTTCGAAAGAGCTTACGACGAAAACAAAAAACCCATTCCTTGTGAATTAAAAGGGTTAGGCTTTAGGTTAGGTCTTACTCGCACGAATTAAAGTGACGAAGCGCTTCAGGCGAGTTTTAGCACGAAGCGAGGGAATACGCGACTCATATGAAGTTAATTTATTTGTGGGCGAATTAAAAATTCTAGAACTACGTACCTGTTAGGCAAGTGACGTTTCGGGCGACTTAATTCTTGTGAGTCGTCTAATAAGCCAAAGGGTAGGCACATTTATTTTGTACCTAATCCTGCATCAGGTATGCAGTAGGCTCAAATAGTCTCATTGCGCAATACACTATTATATTAAATTGACAAACACAAGTGCGGTCTGATTGCCTGTGGCTTGACTACTACACCGAGTTACCTACAATAAAAGATATTGACATAGCGTCGTCACTATCTCATATTGTCCCTAACAAAGATGCACCATATAAACTTCACGCCTTGTGTGCCCAAAGGGTTGATAGGGTTCGAAATGATTTTAAGTATCCTACTTAAAGTTTCCCCAGGATGATTTCGCTTAAGGAGAAAGCGCCAGGGTAACCCGCGAAATCTGTTAATTGCGAAAACGTTGATTATAAATATGATTCATGACCGTAACATAAAAAAAACATAACATCACGCCATGTTTGCTCGAATGGTTGGGCTGAGATGACACTACCCAAACCCACATTTTACCAGATATGTATTAGCCCTAATAGGCGGCTAGCCTTTACCCATCAACCGGACAAAGATCCAGGCTTCGAGCTGCTACAGTGAAATTCAACATAGCAAAACCCATTATTGCTTTGCCCAACCCGGGAATCGAACCCAAGACGTCATACTCTACAGTAGCGCTTGCGAACACTAGACCAAGGAGGCCGTCTGATGCAACACTTTGCGAAGTTTCTTATTTTTCATAGTTTCGAAATATTCGCTGAAATCTTATATCTGAAACTCATTCTTCAGGGTTTTGCTGATTTCTGTGAAGTTTCGCTAGTCACTTTAATTTGACCCCGTATAAAATGTTATTAAACGTGTTCTGCACGTGTTGGCCTACCTAAACAACATACGACAATGCGTCGCGCCGCGATGAAATCATACAGTACTGCCACAAAGACACGTTATTGACGTAACTAATATTTTGTCACAACATAATCTCAAGAGTGTCCATGGGGTCCATGGAGTTTCTAGTTCTACTAGCGTACCTACTACCCTTTGGAATGGGTAACTAGTTTCATATTTGACTGTCTGACTTTTTGACAATTCAAAAGTACCTGTAAATTGTAACTTAAAGCATTTCTTTAAGTTACAATTTGTTATCAATATTCCAGTAATTATCTCAACAAAACCTGTAGAAATAAGCAGTATTATGACACACTCGTTCCGTCATTTAACTTTGCTCGCGTCACAAATTTAACTAGCGTAGGACGAGGACTAAAACCACGGTAGATGCAAAACAAAGACGGTTTTAATCAAGCAAGGCATCTGCTTAACCTTTTCTCAATTATTTTGGGGTCGGCTCCCGTCTAGCCGGATGCAGCTGAATACCAGTATTTTTACAATACGATAATTGATCTGTTCTGTGACGATAACCCTTGGTAAGACTGGTTGTCAGACCTTCGGGCCTCTAACTACTCGTAACGACTATCAAAGATGTCCCTACAAATAACAGTAGGGACCAAAAGCTTAACGTGCTTTCTGAGGTATGGAGGAGTTTTAGTATGGTCGTCAACGGACAGCAGTAAGTGTAGCATAACCTGATAGATCGAACCATGCAACTTTTATAGCTTGGCCGGAAGCCCTTCTCAATCGAGCAATTAATCGTAGTACTATAAAGTAAAGTTCTAGAAAATGTCACCGGTGATTTACTGTCGGAATATGGACGGCGAAAATTGTTACGCATTATTATTGTTGGCAAATTCTTGCTGCGTTATTTGTGTGTGTGTTTCTGCCTGTTTTTGGTCCGTTGTTGGTATATTCTAGGTATATAGACTAAGAAAGAAAAAATAATTTTTTATTAGACTCGCACAGGATTATCACAAACACAAACTCACAAACTGGTACATCAAATAATTTTGAGGAAATCATAATTATACGTACCTATTCCCTTTGATCATGCTGAGACGGTAAATGAAGGGTGACTAACAAAAGGTATTAGAAGCATTAACTTATATATTACTGACAAGGCAGATGTGAGTGAAAACGCCTTATCAGAACATATATAGTGACCTTATTGTTGAGGATTTTCAGGATGGTCAGACAAAGAAAAAATATTATATTTATGATCGTACTAGGTGGCGTTCTTTATTTTTTGCGTAAAAATGGTAACAAAAATACCACACAACGCACATTCACTATATGTATTATCAAACAAACAATCTTAACTAGTTAAGGGGAATCTAGTCGCGGGCTCGAACTCACTGGGGCCCTGGCTAAAAAGCATGCTGTCTCATCATGCATCGTGTCCGACAGAGGTAATATCAGTGATGAGCAGTTCGACGCTAGCCTACACGCACAACGTTATTGAGTGAGATGCAGGATCATTTATAGTAAAACAGGCGGATCATTTATAGTAATAAATTTAGAAAAGTCCTTCGGAAGATCGAGTTTTGACGACGATGACCAATAAAGTTTATTGAACTGTTCAATATTTGAGCTTTGTCAGTACCGACTTCGTTTTGAAGATGTTACACGTCTTTTATTACTTAAACACGCCCAAAGTTAGGTTAAATTAGCAAGAAAACGAATCTTTGTTGGCACATAACTTTTTAATAGCTTTTTATTTTAGTATTCTATTTCTACACAGACAATAGTAATAATGAGACAAAACCATACGATGTTTAATTCTTGATGTAAATTGTCGAACAATCTAGTAATACATACCCAAAGTTTGTATGGAAAAATGTCAACTAGGTTAACCTTAATAAACTCTTTGCAAATGTTAACAATCAAACAAATTTCACGTCACGACGTTATAAAAGAAAGAAGTGTTAAATACAAATAAAACCACTGATAACACGCGACTTTTCGTAATGTATACTCAGAGTAAATAAGCAAGAAAACATGAAATTCATTCAAAATATGAATGAAATTATATTTATTATTGCTATCAAAATACGATTTATAAATTTCTATACCTATCCATATACATAAGTGTATATTTTAGAGAATTTTATAAAAAGCTATCTTGTTACAAAGTATCGATAAGTTCATACACGAATCAGTCACTATTATCGAGAACAAAAGGTCACATAGATATGTGTCCCCTAGTTAGGTGGTAACAATTATGGTGAAACGAAATTTTATTTAGGGGCTAGTTAGGGGGAGCTTTTAAGCTAAAGATCTCATAAGTAGGTGGTAGTCTCCTCACGGTGGGCTTGAGGATGAACGGTGCCGCCGAGGCTGGCCCAGAAAGAGGTGGCGAAACGACCTAAAAGTGTTTTTCCAGGGTTGAATCAAGCTTCTTATAAAAAAAGGATTGGTTTGGGGGGAAGCCTTTGCTCAGCAGTCAAACAGCGAAGGTTTAAAAAAAAAGAAAAAGGAATTTATCAGCGAATATTTGAAACCCAAATTAATAGCTGGCTGCATCGCTATTGCTAGTTGATTGGGTAGCCAATTCAGTTATTATATTAATCGAAACCCTGAACCCTGATTAAGCTGATGCCATCGCCATGCAGACGCTTACGATATAAAATCCGGTCGAGCGTTGGACTGCCGTCGGTTTGTAACCTTATTATAGCAAGAGCGTAACTTTCAGCCACAATTTAACGAAATTAACAACCTTATACAACGATGTTTTTGGCTTTATACCGTCACGTCGAAGATAGGTATTAGCAGCTTTTTGGGCAAACAATGATGTAGTTGGGCCTGAGGGGATTGCGTTTAAGTTATAATATCAACACGGGTCGATTGATCAGGTAAAGATCTGCAGTTGGTCCGTGGGTGGGTGGCCATCTTTACAAACAAGACCTATTCGTGCGACAAGCACGTTCAGCCGTTAGACCCGGCTATCATTCGTAGATCGATGACAGGCGTTACGAGTTTTCAGAAGCCCGAAAGCCTGAAAATCAGTCTTACCAAGAGGTATCGTGTTAGCCTGAAACAAGGTTGTCGAGGTTAGGGACACAGTCGCTCTGTGTATACTACTGGTATTGTCGAGGTTAGGGACACAGTCGCTCTGTGTATACTACTGGTATTGTCGAGGTTAGGGACACAGTCGCTCTGTGTATACTACTGGTATTCGGCTGCATCTGGTTAGAGTGGAAGCCGAAGCCAACATAGTTGGGAAAAGGCTGGGCATGATGAGATGGTTACTATTGTTTTGTTTTAATATGCAAATATACAGGCTGTAAGAGTAAACACCGTTATCCTTAAAACCAGTGGTTTGGTTTCGTTTATAGAACGTTAAATCAATGAAAAAAAATACTTTTTGCAACAAACTTGTGTCTAAATACAGGAGGGGGCGCGGGGCGCGGGTACCACACTGCGTGACCCGACTCCGACGCATGGGTCGCGACCCGGTGGTCAGCTGTCAGTTTAGCTAGCGAGCCCACGTAACGCCGCGCCGTAGCGTCGAATATTTCGCGAGTGATTTTTTTTTTTACTGCCGCTTTTATTTTATATATAAGTCTAAGTCCATGGTTTAAGTGACAACGGTGTTTACCTTTACACCCTATTTAAGAGTAGGGGAAGATAGATAAAATGATGTATGGACTGTGTCAAAATCATATGATATAATATGCTATGCTAAGAATGATCACTTCTTTGCTAGCATAGCTTTCAACTGAGAAAATGTTTTTCCTCTTTCGAGAAGTAGAAGCGTATGAAAGAAGAATACACTCTGCATAATCAACCTATTTCGTTCCCACTGCTAGCACACAGGCCTCCTCTCAATAAGAAGAAGTGGGCCGTAATCCACCACGCAGGCCCAGTGCGGTTAGGTAGATGTCACATGCCTTCGAATTTTTGGTTCAAGGGTTCCTCACGATGTTTTCCTTCACCGTTTTGAGAGCCGTGGTGGAAAAATAATTTACACAAAGTAAGGCGCCTGTCGGGGTTCAAACTTACGACCTACAACTTATAAGGTGCGGTGGGCTACCATTGTTCACACACTGTGCCGAACCCAAATACATTAGTAAAACGGCAAGAGAACGATTAAGATGAAGTCACTATGTAGACGATGAAGTCACTAATATGACAAGTGGACTTTTACCACCAAGTATCAAGTATTTTAGCAGTTAAAGCTATTGAATAGGATAATAAGATTGTCTTTACCTCCTGTCGCGTAGGGCACAAATCACGATAAAACTTACATCATATAATCATGTTCTTTCGTTTTTATACTTCTACAAAATAATGTCGAAGTAGTTAGTGTGGCTAAATAGACTCTGCAAAAACTATAGCATACCTTCACAACAGTTATGAAACGTCTACTCATTGTACCTTCATTCCCTGCACAGTCATACAAACTCTAGAACATTCACGCAAAAAAATAAAAAATCCATCGTGTTACTGGAAAATATCTAATAAAAATTGTTTCATGCGGCGTCCCCGCGCCGAGTATCCGTGCCTTGTACCAAATCGTTTCGGCGACGGGAAACAATAAAATACCTTCATCGTACAGTTGTGACTAGAGCGGCAATGCAGGGAAAATGTCTAAATTTTACTTCGGACTGTTCTATGCAAAGTTTGAGGCTAATTGGATACTCTAGGTTGGATTTTACAGTCAGAAACTGTTGCGGTTTCTTTGGAAATGCATATTATTTACAACATGCAGATTGTGAAAAGAGGATTTGTAATTATTTTAGTTTTACTGCCCCTATTCTGTTTCTTAACTGTTTTTATCATTCATTTAAAAAAAATACATGTTAATTTGTGTAAGTAGATCTTTTTACACGCAATTTTTTTTAAATCAATATTTTAGAACAAGATGGTGTGGTGGTGGTGGTGGTGGTTGCGATGGTGTGATTTTCTAGCTGGCAGATTCCTGAGAAGAAATGCCAAAACAAATTCCGAGGTCATGGTGTCTTTTAAAGTTCATACATTGTATTATTAAGATGTTATGTGACTCTTACAATGCAGGGCCATATCTGGAGGTGCCTTTTGAAGAAAGAGCCATTGCTGGTATGGCCTGACCTGTCTCAACAGACGGCATACATCCGTCATCGAGTAGCTCAACCCTATTGAGACATGTCATGCCCAACTCACATGCCCTGGCAGTATATCTAAATCAATATTCTGAAATTACCACCAAGGTAGTTCAGAAACTTCCAATGTATTTATAGGACTGCCCATAACCAAGTATCGCTGACCGACTTTAGTCGTTGCATTTCCAATGAACCTGTATATCACGTAACAATAAAATGAAAATCGAACCCACCATAACAGAGAACCATAACCCAGTAATTGAGTAAGATGTAAAATGATAACCCTTGGTAAGACTATTGGTCCGATTTTTGGGTTTTAACCTGTTTTCCGAGGCACGGAGGGGTCTCAGTCTCACCCATCCACGGATCGTCTTTGGCTATATAGCTTAACCTTCGATTGACCTGTGCGGCTGTTAGTATTATTAGCCATGAGCCCCGGTGAAACCTTGCATAATGTATCTACTTAAATACAACGGTTAGTAAGAAACGAAATTAATTCAGCGGAGTTCTACGAGTATATAAATGACGGCCCACTTACGCTTGTTCTACGAGTATATAAATGACGGCCCACTTACGCTTGTACTGATTGACACAAGACCTTCAACAAAGTAATAAATCACGAATCAATAATATTTTAAACAAGCTTTTACCGTTGTTTTTCTTGAACAAAAGTATACATAATCAGCTAATAATATTCCCACTGCTGGGACAAAGACCTCGTTTTTGGGTGAGGGAGTGGGCCATAATCCACCACGCGGGTCCAGTGCGGAGTTGTAGATGTCGAATTTTTGGTTCTAGAATATATGATAATATTCCGTTTTGAAAGTAGAGGTGGTGAAATAATTAACACAAAGTAAAGCTGTCAGGGTTCAAACTAACTACCTGAAAATCGTAAGTCGAAGCCATTTCCACTGGGCCATCACTGCTGTCGATCAAAAGTATAGTTTTTGTTTATCCAGCAAAATATAATTTTTGACATTTTGTTGTCCCTTTTAAAGCACTAAGAAGTAGTGAAGAGCGGGCGTTTTGTAGGACTGTCTTATGCAATTTTGACGTTTAAAAGTTGCGATTCTCAGTACAATTTGTTAAAATTACTTTTGGTTTTGACTATATGTGTCTAAAATGGTTCAGCCGTTATGTGTGATTGAGTCCATATTTTCACCGTTTTGTGGGATTTCGAACACTTTTATTATTTAATTAGGCAACAGTGCGGTATAAAATATTTAAAAAAAACTTAGAAGGTTTGGTCATATTGAGAAGGTGAATGAAAGGCGACTAGCAAAAGTTGTTTACTAGCAATGTGAGTGGAAACACAGGGAGGTGATGCCTTTGAAGGACATATCTATAGTGACCCTATTGGTGATGGACTTCAGGTCCAGTCAGCGTCAAAAATATCGGGACGAACAGGCTGTTGCAAATGATCTCAACAACTAAGAAAATTAAACTATATCTCAATTGCATTAAGTTCTAGTCAGAATAACAGTTGTCGTGTACTGTCTTCATTCTGAAACATTCCTTGTGTCATTGAGTTAATATTTAATTTGAAAAATTGTTTAGATTATTTTGAACAATCAGTTTGTCCCGATATTATTGACGCTGACTGGACAAAGAACTCGCAACTGGCGTGCGTTTAAGACCTGCATGAACGTAAGCGAGGTAAAAGGAGTACAAGGATCGTAGCAGGTGACGGTGGAAATTGCTGAAAAAAAAACATTACTCGACATACTTAGAAATAACTTTAATTTCGGGAGTCGCTGACTTTGGATCTGTATTTTAGAGTTTTTGACACCCGAGTTCCATTTTAACTTTTTTAGATGTGCTACCTTTCCTACACCAATTCGTTAACTTGTTATGAAAACAACAAACAGTGACAGGAAGTATTAGGACATCACCAAAATACACAGTACTTTTTGTAGTAACTTTTAATCGAAGCTAACGCTACTTCTACTTTTTAGCGTATCGATGGCAAATAAATTCAAAAATCTTTGGCCTCGCTCCTCGCTCGCTGACGCAGTCATAAGATCATCAAATGCACAAGTTACAGGGCATGCGCCGCAGGATGGAAGGTGAGCCATTGTCTGTGGGGAGGTGCCGCATACGAACTTGAGATTTGAGCCGTCCGTGAACTCCCATTTATGGAGATTGTCTTTGCTCCGGTCGACTTGGGTTCGAGGTCTATTTATAGATTTCCAAGTCATCCACAGTAACGCGTGCCTAGGCGAAAGGCTCTCTGATGGTTCGATAAAGTTATCAGGGGGTTTATACAGCTCTCGCCACAGGTTACATCTCGCTGTGAAGCGTCGCTATTGGCTGGACTAGCTAGACCCACGCACCCTATAAAACTTTTTCAGCTCTTTAGCCTCTGGGGCACTGAGACGTAGTTGTGTATTGGGTGACGTGAGTCAGTCTGTAGTTTCGCCCTTTCAGTACGGCTGGCTATGGTCCTGCGAACGCTTGGTGGCGCAATGCCAGTCAGTGGATACAGCATTCGTACTGGGGTCGGTTTAAGGCAGCCACTAATAATCCGGCACGTCACATTTATAGCTGTATCCACTAGGTCAGTGTGGGCGGTCCCATACTGGATAGGCATATTCACCAGCGGAAAAGCAGAGTGCCCATCCAGTTGTTTGCAGGATTTGGGGACAGGCTCCCCGTCTGGTGGGTGTTAGGCGGCGTAACAAGTTATTACTTGCATGAACTTTCAGTTTAACATTTTGGCAGTTGTTTTTGTAGGTAAGTGACCGGTCCAGTGTAATGCCCTCGGCATTACACTGGACCAAAATTTCGAATATTTCGGGTAAGCACTGAGTAACTGGTACCCCTTGCTATGAGATGTTCAGTTTGCAACCCGCCTGTCTGTTACGGAGGTGGAATACACATGATAGCGTTTTAGAGGGATTCGGTTTCAATATATTATCAGCATAATAGTCGCTGAGATCAGTGAGAGCTGTGGAAAGGTTGGCTTCAATCTCCTCAAAGTTGGTAGCTTGACAAGTACGTGCCAGGTCGTCAGCGTATAGAAAGCGGGTCGGTTGGTCGTTTGTGTAAATATTGAAAAGTAGCGGGGCCAGTACGCTACCTTGAGGTAGTCAATTTTTTTGGGCTCGCCATCTACTTCTATCTTCAAGAAGGTTCACCCGGAATCGTCGGTTACTGAGGAGTTGTTTAAGAATTTGTGTAAACCTTAGATCCTCTGTCAGGTTGGTTACCTTCCACAGCAAGCGTTTAATATTTACTGTGTCGTATGCTGCCGGCAAATCCACGAATATTGCGCCCGTCACGTTCATTGTTTAAAAAAAGAAATCTACTGAACCAAAGTTAATTCAATTTAAATGGGACCACTCCTGACGCATAACCTAACCTATCCTAGAAAAAAATATTTTGAGAATCGTTCAATAATTGTTGATAAAGTCGGTGAATTTGCATCAAAAAAATGCAAACCATACAAAAATATGCTGCAACTGAAATGCCTTTAAAGTTTTGTTCACTATAAATAAACATGAGGCTTTCGTTATAGGAACTACAGGAAACATAATTATAGATAAGATTTATAAATCTGTTCTATAGAACAAAAGAATAGTTAATAAAGGAAACTAGAATGACTTGTTTGTCATAGTTACTTGAGCGACCCAATACCTACGCGACGTCTGGCCTCTCTCCAAAATAAGGTTTTCTTGATGTTATCTTTCGTTACAACTTCATATTATGTGTCACAGTATATTTATCCTTACAAATCCTTCGTGTAGTACTGTATCTGGATTCTGACTGTCAGAAATGAGGTGTTATAATATTTTTGTTGTTTATACAATAGTGTAATTTGTTTGGCCCTGTTATTACTTTTTAAACAAAAAAAGTTTATTTTGTTTCTTTGGTTTGTGAACTGGCTTTTTATATTTGTAGACTCACGTTGTGAGGTTGCCAGGGATTAAAGAGTTTGATCGATTTTCCATATTTCAGTTTCGCAAAACTTTTTTAAATCATGCCTGATAACATTTTGATAATATAGCTCTTTATGTTCCTTAAATTTTTGAGTGCAATTTACAAAATATCGTTTCTTAGCTACGAAAAAGTCGAGGTTGTCGAGGTTGTATGATTATTTTGTAAGTGAAGCTAGTTTAGCAACGTGTTTAAATATTATTATGGAATCAGGATCTGTAATGTCTCTCGCGTTTTGGGGGGACTGTCATAAGTAATTTTATTTTGACGTTCAAAAAGAGCCGACTCTCAGCCTAGTTTGGATAAATGACTTTTGATTTTGATTTTGATTTTCTCAGATGCTCTTGAATTGAATTGATTAAACACGAAATCCGTGTTACATAGATCAATACTTTATCAGGCCCATTGATGCTAGAAAAATGAAAACAATATACCGAAGAAATAGGTATTTACGAGGTAGATGTAAGTGAAAACGCTGGACAGTCACCTAAGGTCATTATATTGGTGATGTTATTAAGTAAGGTCAGGTGCGTAGAACCCGCAACTGGCGTGCGTGTATAAACGTAAAAGAAGCGAAATAAGTATGAAAGGATCGTAGTAGTTGGCTTTCTGTATTTATTCTGCCTACCCATGGCAACACGGCGTGAGGTTATTATGTATATACGTGGGACACTCAGAGTGTTTTACGAAAATAAAAATAAACGTTGTTTAGGTATATATTTTTTGATTAAATCTGTTCAAAGTACTCTCCACTAGCCTCTATAAATAGTTTCACGCGTCTGAACCAGTTTTCGAAACACTTTTTCCAGTCCGCCGCAGACATCTCGTTTACAGGCTGCTCGAACGCTGACAGCGCATCTTCCGGCGACGAAAATTGTATCCCTTTGAGCCGGTTTTTTGTATTCGGGAATAAAAGGAAGTCACACGGTGCTAGGTCAAGGCTGTACGGAGGGTGACCCAGGAGTTTGACGGCGTGCGGTCCAGGAAGTCCCTCGTTTTAAGCGCGGTGTGCGAAGGCGCGTTGTTGTGGTGGAGCAGTAGCCCGCGGAGCTCTGTTTGGTTGCTTGTTGCTCACAACAGAGAAAACTTCTGCCAAGCATTTATTAGTATACCATTCAGCGTTCACGTTTCTTTGGTTCCGTAAAGGAATATCGTACGATTCGTCCGGTTTCAGGCGACACTTTAAATCGTAAAAAATCATAGCGCGAAAATGTTCCCAGTGCAGGGGGCCTACTCCCTAAGGTCGAAGTCCGTCTTTTCGGTCGAAGTAAAGGTCGTTTCTAACTCTGTATCACTTACGGACAGAAGATTCGTTTGGAGCCCGCAGTAAGAATTAATGACAATACGATTTGACAGCTGTCCCTACTCCCGATATGTTTATGCCCGTCAAAAAAGTTAGTTAATTGGCTGTAGGTTTCACTTGGAAGTTTTGAATTATTTTCGGACGGGCCTGTATTTTCGTTGACGGAGTTAGAAAGTAGCCCCCCAGATCCAGTTTTTTAATGAAACACAATAATTTAAATTAGCTCACAAACAATGGGGATGGAAATTTTGAAATTGGCACGTACCTATTTTTATTTACAAATAATCATATGATCAAAATAGATTATAACTGGCCAATCTCTCACACATAAAAACTTTTTTGGGCAATACTTTCTGAGTGGCCTGGTACGTGTTATTTATTGCCGGTGTTACGTCTAGACCTATATACTAAACGCATCAAAACTATCATGAACAGAAATCACAATTTCGTAACACTTCACAGAAGCGCTAATATCATTTGTGAGTAGCATCACCCATATAAACAACCGTTCACGCAGCTGAGTAGGTCCAATGTTTTAGATTAATTTTACTGACTGTTGAAATGTTACATGCGCATTCAGAATGCGATTTGGCGCAATACATTTCATATGCGACTGCATCAGACTACAATTTTGTCGGTGACGTCACCATTTGTGGCAGTCATTGGGGAATTGACATTTCATGTTTATCTTACGGGGCCGATGCGAGTTCTCTGTTTGCGTACTGCCTGAATACTCCTGGCCTTTAGAGTGCAACTATTTGACTCTACGACGATGACAATCCTTACTAATAATAGAAAGTTCGTATGGATGTTTGTTACTCCTTCACGCAAAAACTACTGAATGGATTTCGATGAAATTTGGTACAAAAATAGATTTTAACCTAGATTAACACGATACTTTTTACCCCGGTAGTACCTTCCCGTGGCAAAACCCCCTTTTGGGGGAGGCGTATTTCCAGCAGTGGACGTCTTTCGATTGAAATCAAAAAATCAAAATCAAAATATTTTATTTCACATAAGCCTGCATGGGCACTTATGAAACGTCAGAAGCTAGGTGCACGGTTCCAATTTGTCGTTTCCTATGGAGAAGAGCCGGCAAGAAACTCCACGGTTACTCTTTTAAAAATAATTGGCTTTTACAATGTTTTCAAATTACAGTTATAATAGGTATGGGATAATGATGATGACGACCTTTTAAATTATTGAATTTAATTTAATACCTCTGACCACTACCTATATTTTCAAAATACCGGGGTAATGATAAATAAATGTTAAAAAAGATTTACAGTTTAGAATCAAAAACATTTTGTTTCATACGAGCACACCTGTCGAGATGTCAAGACGTTATCTTGAGGTATCTTGAAGCAGAATGGAAAGCGGAAACGCGCTGCGTCGGAACAGCTCTCCAAAATATTCTAGAAACGCCGGTTATAAGGTTGCTTGGAGCCAGAGCTTTAAGTGGAAACTTGACACAAGGAAAGATTTAAACGATGTGTCTTTATTGATATAACTAAAAGGACTTAGTTGCGCCACTAACTAGCTCTAACTAAGCACTAGGAAGTGGTGAAGGGCGAGCGTTTTGGGGAGTCCCCCAGACAGTCGTCTTATGCAACTTTGACGTTCAAAAAGTGCTGATTCTCAGCCTGATTGGATTTTATTACTTTTTTTACCTTTGTATCCACTAAAAAGAACTCCTGGATAATTAATAACAGCCGCACGAAGTTAAGCTATGCTTGACGTGGTCAGTTCGTGGGTGAAAATCTATAACGTATCGAGACTCCTCCGTACCTTAGGAAGAACGTTAAGCCGTCGGTCCCGGCTGGTATATGTACATCTCTGAGTCATTGAAAGTAGTCAGAAGCTCGAAAGTCTGACCACTAGTCTTACCAAGGGGTAACGTATTACTCAGTAACTAGGCTGTGAAGGTCAGATAGGCAGTGGCTCCATGTAAAATACTGGTATCCAGCTGCATCCGGATGGACTGGGGCCCCAACATAGTTTGCAAAAGATTAGGCAGATTCAACATAGTAAAATAAAAATTACGTCATTTGCTTACAATTCGAATATTTCCTGACAAATTCTTAGCTTTAGCGACGAAAACAAAGTTTTTTTTGTAAGTAAGTGACAGATAAACTTGGTTTTTAACACTGTTTCAATTTAAGAAATTCTGTTTGTGTTTGTGTTTCATGTTCCACAAAAAAATTTAAACAAGTGAAACAAATAATTATCTAATTGGTGACTCGTATTTAAAACGATTTTTGGAGGAAAACTTCCTCGTATTTTGCAAAAAGTTTCACACCTTTAGAGTAATTGACAAACTTCAACCTGGGAGCTATGTCATGAACCAACAAGACGAGCCAATAGGTAAAAATTATTGAAAGGTTCGATTTTCAAGATTATTTCCGTATTTTTATGTTTTCATTATTGTGAGTATAATGAGTCTGGTATAAGGGTCATTTGTTTTTTTGTTTGGTTTATTTTTTCCCTGAAGGAACAGGCAGAGGACCAGTTCTTTTCCCAGTAGGTATATAGGCTCTGGTACATATACTAATGTGACCAATATTTTAGGATTGCTCCTTCGACGTATTGGAAGATAGAAAATTATTGATTTCACTATGAACTATGAACGTGTATCGTCACGTTTGAAGTGAAACTCCAAAGTATTTATACCAGAAATACCTAGTGTTACATTGTACTGGCATAGTTTTCAATTCAACTGGCATATGGCGAGCAAAATATCTACCGAATTGTGTATCCTTTCTTTTCACAGGAAAAAGTATTTTTTGTTCAGTGACCATTCGGGGAACTTCGTCACATTTTAATGTATTTCCTTTACGAGGTAGGTGATATTATGCAGCATCCGTTTCGGGGAATATGACTGTGTTACCGTATAAATGTACACTTTTGGGTAGCGGATTTATAATGAACGCCAAACAAAATATTTCGTGGAAAATCGTAAATGTTAAAGCAGACACAGGTTTCGATGTAAATTGCAATAATTAATAAATGGTTTTGATATCCGCTTCAGTTTTGATATGATAAATAAAAACTTCGTGATTACCTATCTACGCGGTCAAAATGTATGGAAAAAAAATTATTTACTTCAGTCTATGGTAACAAGTTGCTGGCCGATGACTATAGCCACCCTGTATTATTCTAGTAGCGTAATATTTACGAACACGTTACTCCGGGACTGATTGCTGTCAATGGCAGTGCTTTCAAGGTTGTTCAAGAATACGTTTACCTCGGACAAACTCTGCACTTTGGTAAGAACAAGTTTGAGAAAGAGGCTAACAGAAGAATTCAGCTGGGTTGGGCAGCATTTGGGAAGCTTTGTCGAGTCTTCTCGTTGAGTATTCCGCAGAGCCTAAATACTAAAGTCAACAACTCTCAGTCAGTCTCGTAGTGTCTCTCAGTCTTAACTTTTTGCGTCATGTTTACCGCAAATAAACGTTTTTTCTTTCTTTCTTTCTTTCTAGCCAATGTGTCCTGCCTGTTATGACCTACGGAGCCGAAGCGTGAACACTCACAGTACGGCTGGTCCATCAATTCAAAGTCACTCAGCGAGTTATGGAACGAGATATGCACGGAGTAACTCTGAAGGATAGAATCCGGAATGAGGTGACTTGGCAGAGAACCAACGTTGTCGACATAGCTCACAGAATTAGCAAGCTGAAGTGGCAATGGGCCGGCCACATTAGCCGTAGAATCGATGACCATTGGACTAGACGTGTTCTTGAGTGGAGACCGCGAATCGGCAAACGTAAGGTAGGACGCCCTCAGGTTAGGTGGAGCAACAATCTTCGCAGGGTGACTGGTAGCAACTGGATGAGAGTTGCCGAGAATTGAGCTGAATGGCGTGCAATTGGAGAGGCCTATGTCCAGCAGTGGACTGCTGTAGGCTGATGATGTAGTGCAGTCATTCACTATTTTAGGAAAGTTTTGGTTTTGGTGCATTGAGAAAGTAATAATAATATAGTATAGCAGTAATAATAATGATAAGATGTTCATTCATCTAATCATTATTATCAAACGAGGCAAAATGTGTCTGAAGGATCTGCCTGTATCAGTTTCTGCCTACCCCTATGGGAAGAAGGCGAGACCTTATATAAGTAACACTGATTATAAACTAAAAGATACTAATGAAGATATTAAGAATATTAATTATCACTTTATAATAAAAAATATTATTTAAATCAATTAAAATTGACACTAAAAAATTATATGTAAAATAAACTTAACATTTTATGTAATAAAAAAATCACCTAATTATTCAAAAAAATATTATAATTAATTTCATTAATTAAATACTAATAAAATTCAACTTAACTTTTGTTTATGTGCTGGAGTTTCTCTCTGTCGTTACTGAAAATAGTTATAAAGTATTCATTTTAATTATAGTGGCTATTGCTGACTTCATTATCTTTCAAACAACCAACCACAATAATTATCTGTTCCGAATAAAAAAGAACACTATTTAATAAGTACCTACACCATAAAAACCACAGAAATAATATTAGTAAGATCATCAGCCTTTTCCCAACTTTGTTAGGGTCAGCTTCCAGTCTAACCAGATGCAGCTAAAATACAGTATTTTACATGGACCGACTGCCAATCTGACCTCCACAACCCTGTCACTGGGTAAAAAGATATCCCTTTTTAAGGGGGCTTCTGACGACCTGTAACGACTGTTAATGATCCAGAAATAACAACCAACGGCTCAACGTGCTTCCCGAGGAGGACCCACCCATCCATGGACCGACCGCCGTAAGCGTAGCATAACCTGATCGATCGACCCGTACGGCTGTTACTGGTTGGCCACTAACCCTTACATGTAGAATATTAGTAAGATGCTACCTACTATTAGTGATTCTGAAGGTTCTGCGTCAGTCATTTTTCGCGTCAATTCCGTCTCCACAGATCTAAACTTTACACAATAGTGATAAAATCCAAGATAGAAAGACGTTTCAGAAATTTAATCAGCCGTTGGCTGAAGCATTTCCCGTAAATAGCAAACTGAACGCGGTTTCGATATGTCTGGGTGTAATCGAAAGTTTCGTGGTGTCTGAGAGGAACAGATTGAAAACACAAAATTTGAAAGCACAGTTCCAAATAGTCGTGATTTTTTTTTAAGTGAAAACTACTTTGTGCATACTTTACGCTCTTTTAAACAGCTCTGGTCGGTAACGCTGAATCGGGTATGCTCGGCTCCAGTCGGTCGGTGACGCTAAATTGCGTAAACTCAGCTCTGCAGTCGAAAGTTTTAACTACTATCGTGTGGTCATTAGCACACACAATTTATTGCGTTTTAAGAATTTGCACCGTTCCAGTCGACACGACTAAAAGTAATAACAAAAATGATAGATCACACTGTAAAGTTACAGCTAGATGAACCGAGCACCTTATGAAAGTGACTGGGGCAGACTTCATGCGGAAGGTGGAGGACAGGGTGTTTTGGCGTGGCCTGGCGTGGCCTGTTTGGAGGCCTATGTTCAGCAGTGGACTGCTGTCTGAGTCGATTGATTGACTGTGAAGTTATCGCAAACAGCAAAATGAGTATGCAAAGATCGTATAAGATCGATTAACATTGTTACTTTAACATCTTCTTAATTAATAACTAGTATTTGATTCAATATACATTCGTTTTTAACCAGCTACAAATAGAAGGAGAGTCTCAATTCGTGTGTATGGTTGTTTTTGTGTTTCGCGACATCTCCGGAAATTATCTATCGATCTCAATAAATATTTTTAATGGACTGTGTATGCCTTAGGGGTGGTTTCATAAATATATTAATAACTTTGCTTGAGAAGTAAAAACTTCGATAGTAAACTTGGTTAAATACAATTGCCGGAGATGTCGCAGAACACAAAAACAAATGGAAATAAAAAAAAAGGATTACCACTTTGTGTATCCAGATAATGTTCTAATACTTACTATCACGTTGTTTACATAGCAAGTAGTGGTATACGATTGTGTGGGGGTACCATGGATGGTACCATAGCTAAAAAGTTAAAAATATAAACCTTTACTACCCCGCCATCGACTTCCAAAATTAGAGTTATTTTTCAGTTTGCAATGTTTTTATTGGAAGTCGGCTAGCTGTTACATTAAATGCAAAAAAAAACTTTATTTAAAAAAGTTTTCTTTGCGTTTAATGTAACAGCTAAGAGTTAAAATAGCTTAAATCTGTCAACTTTATTATGAATATTGTTTGAGAGTAAAAACTGAAGTGTAAATCGACTTGTATTTGAATTACTAAGTACCTATGTGGGTGGGTCATGTTTTTTTTTGGTTTTTTTTTTTGGTTTTTCAAAGTCAAAGTCAAAGTCAAAACGTTTATTGCGAACTAAGTGTACAGTGTTGGATTTTATCTGATGTTAGTACTTATGACTTAGCAGCCTTTTACAAGCATTGCAATTTTATCATTCGCCTGCCCTTATCATCCTAAATTAGCATGCATTAAAGATTATTCTTATATTATTATTATTTTTTTCTTTCTGGCAGTTTGAGTACCATATTCGGCCTACCAAGATGCCCTTTCTTTGGATACATACGGAGCACTACGGTTCGTCAAACGTTGAGCTCTTCAAGTTCTGAGTTCAGCTGCATGATTACTGATAAATGCGTGCACTGATTGGACAGGTCCACTCGATCTGTGTGGGTCTTTTCTCAAAAGACGATTTTAGACACCAATCCACATGGTCTTCACATGATCTGACCAAGATTATGACTTGACTTTAAAAGAGACTGTGACCTCAGAGTTTGTTTTGGCCTTTCTTTTCTGAGTATTCAGATAGGAAATGCCGACCTCTTATAGTTTAACAAAATATGATTGACGTGTAAAAGTGTTTGTAAAAACCTTAATACAGAAATAAAATCATTTATCATCTACTATAATAGATATACAAAATTACAAGACAATGAACAGGAAGGTTTTCTGTCGTCACGACACCTTACTCATTCATGTGTCTACGTGCTCGTAGGTAGGTTCCTGTGTATCTTGGATTTTCAGGACCGTATTATTTGTATTTCTCGGTTGGGAGTGTCGAGTGTTTACATTCTGAACAAGATCTTATATTTGGACTATGTGACCCTAACGAAATAGTTTGGGTATTCTTTGATACAAATTATTTTTGGTATTGCAACATGCCAAAGAAAATCAGTGTGTAGTTTTATCTTTATGTAACGCAAAAGTTTGGCAAAGCGACCTTTATGCTACCATTGACAACGACGTGGAAGTGGTAAAGTCTTAAGCCAACAAAACTTAATGCACTGTCGTACGATCGACACGTAGAAGAACGGTATGAATCAGCCATGCGACCGAATAATTCAAATCATTTATAAAAATTAGAATTAGAATCAGCAGTTTTTAAACGGAAAAATTACCCAAGACAGTCCCTCTAAACGCCCGCCGACCCTTCAACACTAGTGCTTTAGCTGGGAAAAAGTGGAAATTCTCCAGCAGCACGGGGATCTGACTTGATTCAATGCAATCGCCCGGTAGTTTATCAGTTAACACCTGACAAACACACAAACTGACACTACATTTATCTTGACTGAAACCAATTTCGTAAAAGATAAATCGGATACAGAGTCAGAGTATTCAACTCGTTGTTTAGATATTTCTGAGATTTTTTACTCGGTAGTTGAAGTCTCACAACCAGTTCATTAAAATTGGTAAGTTTTTCACGAGTTTAATTTAAGAGAATTGAATACCGATAATGTCTTGTAGCAACATTTCAAGCAGTTTATGGTAATCTATCGAGGCATAAAGTTCTAATACCAGCCAATTGCGCAAACGCTATAACTAATAAAATAGGGAGGCCAGGACATCTACACACGACCTGTTACCATGAACGCAGTAGGTACATGATTCTGAAACCCCTAGGATGAAATTATTCGTCCGCGTCGTTTATAAAAACAACTCATAATGTTTCATATTAATATCTTTTTCATTCTTTTTAACTTCTCCTTAAATATATGAACTTTGCAGAAGTTCGAAAAACAATTTCGGAGCGGTCTCCTTGGCGACAAAATCTAATATATTTTTCTGTCAATTATGTTCGAAAAAAACCGCTTAGCTTATTTGGAATAGTGGCGAGCAGAACCAAAGATAATGTCGGCACGAGCCGAAAAGGTGTAGTAATTGCTTTCGGTCGGCTTTGTTATTTAACATATACTGCCAAAGCCGATGTGCCGACTCGATCATATGTGTAGCACCCCTGACAGAGTCGACTCTTCGAACCGAACGTAAACTAAAGATTTATGTGCCATTTTTAAAGTACTTCAGTGCCACTGGTAATTCACTAGAATAAAACTAAAAGAGACTGAATTTTCTGGGCAGGTTTGAGACGGAGCTATCACCGGATCAGTGGCAGACCGGTTCGTCCACACAGTGCATATTTTACGACCGACACGGCGGTATACGTGACCCTATTAGTAGGTACTACTCTTACAAGTACCAGAGTTAAGTAAATTTGAAAACCAGTCCGTTCCATGCATAAGACTGCATTTGTAGCAGTCTCTAAACATAAGTGCCAATTCGGTAGCAAGTTGAAACTCACCATGATTGAAATACTAAAAACAATTACACGAAATTTATTCAATTGAAACGAAACTGAGCACGCCAGTTCCTGTAATTATAAAACGTTCAAAATCTAGTCGCAATTTTATCTCAGCGAAAATCAGTGTCAAAAACTTGTGAAAAATGATGGAATTTGAGGTATTTTTGACAGTTTGAGACTGAGCTAACCCGCCCGTTTTCAGAATAGGTAAAGGATTTTCCTCTCGCATGGCTATTTGAATACTTGTAATAAAAATAACTAAATGCAACCTCCTTTAACTTAGGAAGCGATGCATCAGAAAAAAAAGAGGGTGGGTTTTCAAAAAGGTGCGTAGTAATCGCAACCGGCGTGCGTGTATGACTGTATAAATTTAAACGAGACAAAAGGAGTTGTGGCATTCTGTAGTTTCTGCCTAACTTCACGGGAAGGTGGCGTGAGCTTATGTATGTGTATGCGTCATTCGGCAACGGTTAGATACTACATAAATTCTGAATTACTTTGTATTAGAAACGAACATCGGATCATTATAATATTTATGAATAGCTCGACATAATGACGTCTTCAGTGCAGAAACCTGAAGGCAAAATTAAAAATACCGAATATAATATTAAAGGTAGCAGGAACTGTATGTAAAATAAGTATCGGTAGTACTCTTCAAAACAGCAGCAGAGTTCTTATACAGAATCTTGACAGGGAATATATCCGGAATTTTGATAATAGCTTTATTTAAAAGAATAGAGTGGAGTTACTTGCCCGTTCTTCTCCATAAAGATATACGTTTTAGAATGGGCTCTTAGCTTCAACCTTATGACAAATTGTTTGAGTTTATCTTAAGTCAGAACTGCTGAACTTAATTAGAGCACTACTGCTCAGGGCTTAAGTCACCTGTCCCACCGCAGACATGGTAGCGACTAGCTATCAACTATTTTCTCCCTCATGAATCGAACAAAAGATTGAAGGTCTTGTGTAAGTAAAAGATAGACAGAATATATTATAAGTTGATCGCTGACTGTTCACATCACCGGCGAGTTATCCGTAGTGGCAGCGACAAGAGATATCAATGAGAGTTCAGCGACGTTCGTTTGGCAGCCAGAATACTCGCTGAGAGACTCACGCTTGGTACATACGCATACTCGCTGCTGGTTGCTCGCCAACTGGTTTTTAGTTGCTAGGTGATTATTCATGAGATCACGCCGCACTCGGCTAAGCCGCAAGACGACCACGCAACCGAAATTCTATTTCCCAAGTTTTTCCCTATAGGTATTCTCTGCCTTACTCGGCTTTACAGAATATCCCAGTAAAATGGGTGGCTCATCTGCGTCCATCCCATAAAACGATATTTAGTGGCGTATGTAACATGCTGTTATACAAGATATCGATCTCATTTCGTATTGGTATCAAGTGTACCAAGTAAAAAGATTTTACCATGAACACTGCCATTTTGTTGATTTTCTGACAACAGGAGGCTTAACGGGAACAAAATTAAAACTGTCGTTTGCATTTCTGCTAACTAAGTGGTACTCTTTGTGTACAACCATTTTTGCTTCCGTTTTCTTGCTACTTGTAACTGGTTGTGGCGCAAGTTGGGATTATAGCGCAACAATACACTTGGCTTACTGCAGCTTTAGTGTAATTATATCATTATCATCTGTCAAGCCTTTTTCCAATTATGTTGGCGTCGGCTTTCAGTCTAACCGGATTCAGCTGAACACCAGTACTTTAAATGGAGCGACTGCCTATCTGACCTCCACAACTCAGTTACTGGGTAATACGCTATCCCTTGGTAATACTGGTTGTTGGGTTGAAAAATTGATACTAAATAATTTGAAGTTGTTAACTATGCAAGCAGGTTATTGGAATAACATTTTTACAATCTAGCTGGAGTCCGCATTTCTTATCTGATAACCTCAGCAAGAGAAAGCCGAAACAAACTCAAGGGACGATGTCTCTTCCACCACAAAAACTCTAAAAGAAACTAAAGCCTCATCAATAAACTCAACTTGCGATAGAAAGACTTAACAGAATTTCTTAAATGAAAAGACAACATCTTTCATGTTGTGATGATGGCATCACGGATATAGAAATAAACGTTTGCCATAGGAAGCTGGATGAAATATATGCATAGTTTCTAGCCCAATTTGTCAGTTGTCAGTCCCTGACAGCCACGCACGCATCAACCCACAGTCAACTATAAAACAATGATGATAAAGGTCAATGTGATTTTGACGGTGATGCAAAATCAGAGGTAAAAAACTGGACGTCGATTGAACACATATCGGAACATTACTAAAAAAAAACCGGGGCACTATATAGAAGGCTTGAAATGTCGAACGTTTAAATTTCGAATTCAGTTCCGAATGAAGTAAAAAAGAAGAGGTGTCGAGCACTATGAAACGTTCACTGACGAAACAAGAGCGGGGCAAAATGGAGATATTTTTTTTTAAAGACTTTGTGAGGAATCGTCTATATTTTCCGAGTCGAGTTAAATTCAGATTTAAAACAAGTAAGCGTTAAAGTAGGTTTAGCGATTTGTTCAATATGCATTGTAATAACCATTATTCTAGGGAAATTAACTGATGACTGAAATAAAATTGACACAATACGTAAAGAAGGACTACGCTCCCATACAAGCTTGGTCCAGCAGGGACATTAATAAAATTACATATCATGGAGGAATATTTGTATTGATTAGTCAAGTTTATATTTGATTACTCCAAAACTGTAAGACATTTTAGGTAAACATTTTGATATAACATTTTCATGTTTAAATACAGTAAGCTTGTACATTTTCGTGATGGTCCAGTGGTTAAGGCCTCACTCACTTCTCATGCACGAGGTCTTGGATACGAAGACCCCTCCGTGCCTCGGAAAGCACGTTAAGCCGTAGGTCCGGCGGTCATTTGTGGAACTTTGATAGTCGTTACGGGTCGGCAAGTCTGACAACCAGTCTTACCAAGGGGTATCATATTACCCAGTTACTGGGTTGTGGAGGTCAGATAGGCAGTCGCTCCTTGTAAAAGGTATTCAGCTGCATCCGGTTAGACTGGAAGCCGAGCCCAACGTAGTTGTGAAAAGGCTAGGTAAATGATGATAATGTTTCTGATATGCATTGAAGCAGGTGGTAGCCCAGCGTTATCGGCCCCGACTTACGCGTCGTGAGTTCGAGCCTGGGTATTCACTTCGCTTTGTGTATTTGATTTAATCACGACTACTAAAAAAAACGGCAAAGGAAAAAAAACATCATGAGGAAACCGGAATGTACATTCGAAGATATGTGACATCCACCACCCCATACTGTGCCCGAGTGCTGGATTATGATCCACTACCTCTTGCAGAGGAGGCCTGTGTCCCAGCAGTGGGACCAGTACAGGCTGATTATGATGATCGTGGGAGCATTGTCCAAACTAGGTATGTAACTGAAGTTTGGAATAATAGATACATTGTTCTGACTGTTGTACACATGTCAGTTATTCATAGATTAAATGATGAATTAATTTATATCAGTAAGTGGTGCACACGTCAAAAATAAATTATGTTTTTAAAACTAAATGAGATCGTTGTTTCGGTGTATATCTGACTACTCTGAAACTCAGAGATCACAGTCTCTTTGGACCATGTAGATTATAGTTTAAAATATTCCTTTGAAGCCTTGTCATTTATAAGAGAAACTGAAGGAATTGTATCTTTGATTAAATGAACACTGAAAAATGGTTTCACAACAAAATATATATTATAACTTTATATTGTACTAATGTTTGGGGGAGATAACTATGTCCAGCAGTGTACGAGTATGTCTATCAGTTGAGATGATGATGATGATAAAATTGTGAACTATTTATTGTTTAATGCGCATAAAATATACTTAGTTGGAGTACGACCGAGACTACCATAACACGATTAAAACGTTGTTACTTAGGGTTCCTGTCATCGATTTATTATGCCCTAGATAGTCGATCACGAACAGAAATTAATTGTCCAAAGGGCCATGTTCGCTTATAATTCATATTATGATATTTATATTCTTAGCTAGGTGACCCAACAAATGTTGTCCTGTCCAATTTTCAATAGTTCTACCCGAATTCCGGGAATTTACTGAAACTTTTCGCTTAAAAAAACCAAATTCGTACTATCGCGAACATTTAAAACAAAAAATAACCAAATCGGTCCAGATATGTTCTCAAATGATGCGCTTACCTACGAACATAATTTCATTTATATTTAAAAAAATATGTAATTCAAAAAGTTTTTAAATTTATAACCTATCAATTAATCTGCCAAGCTACGAACCCCTCCGTTTTAATACCTATCATAAGCATAATCATCTTATATCGTTCCCACTGCTGGGACACAGGCCCCCTCTTAGTGAGAGGGAGTGGGCTGTAAACCACCACGCGGGCCCAGTGTGGTTTGGTAGATGTCACATGTCTTCGAAGTTTTTGGTTCTAACATATAATAATACCCCTCAACAACACAAAAGCATTTGAAAATAAAAAGTGAATTTTAAATAAGATAGTTTTCTTTTGGTGAGATGGAACAAAAGAAGAATAAGTCCATAAAACTTATAATAAAATTAGAATTATGAACAAGTATATAAAGTAAAAAGGGAAAAGCTCACTGGGCATCAAAGAATTCGTCCGCATCGCTGTCAGTGGGAAAAGTGCCCAAAAGGCTGGCAGCGTTGCCACGTTGGATGGCAACGCTGATTCTTTGAGCTAAGAATTGGCCAGCCCTTTGGTCACGTGAAGATTCGACCAACCGCTTGGCGATGTAAAGTAAGTAAGTATAAGTCCATTGAAACAAAACAAAACAGAATCGCTTTAATATGTACAAATTTTATACATATCAAGGAGACACCTGATTGACAGCAGCGAAGGGACGGCTATAGATATATTTTTTATTTTTTATTTTTTTATTTTATTTATAATGGGATAAAAAACAGCTACAATATACATCTTAATATTAAAAGTGTTATAATAATAAGTGTTTGACAATATTGCAGCCCACTGCATTATCCACATATTAACATGCAATATTCAAAAAGATAGGTGTCACTAGGTGGCGCTATACATTATTAAATAATTCATTAAATAATTCATGTAAACCTCAATGGTCTATTACAATTATTGAAACATTACCTACACTAAATACATAATTAGAAATTCATTCCTACTCATGCACATAAGTGGCTCAGACAATAATAAAGAAATATAATCAATCACGTACAACAAATCTTAAATTGAAATAATAATAATATATTCATAGCAATAGTATAACAACTTTATGAACGTACAAAGTATTGGAAAATTATATTATTCATTAACAACATACATCATTCATTGACAAAAGACTAGATACATTCCTCTTGAATCCAGGTTTTGACTGCAGAAATATATCTACATCGACAAAATTGTCATTGTAGGCTTTTACCATACGACGAATAGGACATCGCGTACCAGAATTAGTTCGGCAGGTATTGACAGCGAACAAGGTTCCTGCGCGGACGCTGCGTTTATTGACAGTGCGGGGAACCGTGTAACAAATTTTAGTCGTCAGATCAATGGAATCGAAATCACTGTGCACGATGCCATGCAACACAGTAGCCTCTAATAATTTGCGTCTGGAATTTAGAGTTAACAGTTTGTACTTATGTAGTGATTCTGTGTATGGCATATAAGTTCTGTGGCACCTGTAGTTCAGTGCACGAAGAAATTTGCGCTGGACTTTCTCGATCTCCTCAATGTATTTTTTATAGAACGGGTTCCAGATTGGCACAGCATATTCTAGTTGTGATCTTATAAGAGTTTTGTACAAGTAGAGATAAGTAGCGGGCCGTTTGAACTCTGCAGCTGACCTCATAACAAACCCGTACATCTTATACGAGTTATTAACGATTTTTTCTACGTGTTCATTGAGAGACAGTTTGGTATCCAACAACACACCCAGATCCCTCACTGTGGAGACAGTATTCAGCTTTTCACTATCAATGCTATAGTTACTTTTAATAAGTGTCTTGTTTTTTGTGAAGCTAATTAGATGGCATTTAGGAATGCTAAGGCTCAGTTTGTTGTCAACGCAATACGCAGCCAGTCTATCTAGGTCTTCCTGAAACAATTGACAGTCATGCTGAGATTGTATTGTTTTATAAACTTTAAGGTCATCAGCGTATAAAAGGAATCTAGTATTTTTAAAACATTGCTTGATATCGTTTATATATAAAACAAACAACAAGGGCCCTAGGATAGATCCTTGAGGTACACCAGAGGTCACAGCCACTGTCCGAGACTGATAGCCGTTCACGACAATCTTTTGTGATCTGTTTCTGACGTAAGAAGCAAACCACCGGAGCAGGTTTCCACGTATGCCATTGAAGGCTATTTTATTTAACAGGATTTCATGATCGACCTTGTCGAAAGCCTTTTTAAAATCTGTATAGATAGCGTCCACTTGCAAGCGTCTATCAGAGCTCTCAAAGAGAAAGTTGGTAAATATTAAAAGATTAGAAATAGTTGATCGCTTCTGGATAAAGCCATGTTGTTCTGGGATAATAGCGCTGTGCAAGATAGGATAAAGCTCATTGTGAACTAATCTTTCAAAAAGTTTCGACAAGGTCGATAGAATTGAGATGGGACGATACTGCTGAATATCTTGCTTTGATCCACTCTTGTGGATAGGCGTGACATTGGCCTGTTTCCAGATCTCTGGGAAAACTCCTTCACATAGGCATTTATTATATATTATGTGAAGTGGCCTACAGATAGTGCTGGCAGTGTGCTTAAAAAAGATGGCTGGGTAGCCGTCAGGGCCTGCTCCTTTAGACGCGTCAAGTAGCTTTAACTCCTTCAGAACTTTATGTTGGTCTATGTGGATCGCGCTGACAACATCGACGTCAGCATTACAGTGTGTTGGTGGAGTCCATGTAGATAACGACGGAGACGCGGGTTCAAAAACTGACGTAAAGAAATCTGCGAACATGTTGCAAATTGTATCAGGGGCACTTGACTTAAGGTCACGGTACTGCATCGAGGATGGTATAGTAGACTTGTTTTTCCGATTCGAAATGTATTTCCAGAAATGATTTATATTGGAGGAGATATTATCCTCAATGTTTCGAATATAGGATGAATAGCAAGTCCTACACGATTCTTTAAACGTCGCTCGACTATCGGAGAAATCATTGTAGTCTTTCATATTTTTGTATTTCTTCCACCTAACCCACAAACGCTTTTTCGTTTTAAATTGTTTAATAAGTTGAGGAGAAAACCAGACGGGAAAGTCAACGGTGAACTCCATTTTAATCGTTCCACGTCTAGTAATTTTCTAGGAACGGCAACAATACTTAATACCTAGGTAAAACTGGTAAGTGAAAACTTAAATGTTATTTGTTTCAAGTATTTATTTGAAATTTGAATACAAGAATTTTACTGTAAGTACATGAAGTAAATTTATATTAATTATTTAAACTAATAAGTACTAATTTTTTGTATGTTTATTTGTTACGCTTTCACGCTACGATCGCTGAACAGACCTGGATGAAATTAATGGCACATGGGAAGACCATGATCTGGATTAGGACATAAGATACTTTTTATCCTGAAATTGCCACGCGATCAAGACGTATATAGACGTGAAACCGTAGCAAATAAACTTCGAACCAATTGCGAAATAAACGTCGTGATATTCTTCTGCAATCAACGTGAATATTGAATTCTATAAATTTTTATCTTCGCGGAGCTTGGGGGAGGCCTATGTCCAGCAGTGGACGTCTTTCGGCTGAAATGATGATGATGATGATACCTTCGATATCAAACCACTTCAATTATGTGCAGTGGTTTTCTTACCCATGTATGCAAGGGCGCTTTGCCAAAGTCACATTTTAAATTGTCAGAAGGGGTACGGTAGTCAGAAGCCCGACAGCCCGACTGACTACCAGTCTTACAAAGGGGTATCGTATTGCCTAGTAATTTGTTTGTGGAGGTCAGATAGGCAGTCGCTCGACGTAAAATACTATTATTACGCTTCATCTAGTTAGACTTGAAGCCAAACCCAAAATAGTTGAGAAAAGATTGATAGATTCGACATACGTATATATAAATATATACATAAATATTACGTCATATGCTTTTTCTTTTTTGAGGGTGGGAAATCATCAAATAACTTCTCCCGCTCTGGGTGGAGCAGGAGGGCGTGTCAGACTTTTACTGACTAAAACTCACCCGTGTTCCCTCAGTTGCCTGTGTGCCAGAGGCCGCGGTATCTCTTTCGAACAACCCGCACCCCTGGCAGGAACCACGTCATATGCTTGCAATACGAATATTTCCTGACAAATTCTTAGCTTTAGCGATGAAAACAAAGTGTTGATTGTAAGTAAGTTAGTGACATACGAACGTTGGTTTTCGACATAGGTTTCAATTTAAGAAATTCTGTTTATTTTTCGTGTAGGTGCTTACACAAAAAATGAAAAAAAAAAAACGAATAATCTAATTGGAATGGTTTTTGGAGAGAAACTTCCAATTACTTTGAAAAAAGTTTGATACTTTTACAGTACTTAGTCAGTAAACTTCGACCTGGTACCTATGTCATAAACCAATAAAGACGAGCGAATAATGGTTATAAGATCAAGATTATTTCCGTATTATTTTATGTTTTAATTATTGTGAATGTCTTCACATTCACAATAATTAATTAATTAAATTAATTAATGAGAAAAATAAACCAAACAAAACCTTCGTTTTGTTTGGTTTATTTTTCTCATTCGGTTTTAATCATGGTCTGGCAGTTTGAGTAATGTAACTATGCGGCTCAAATGTCATATGTTCGGTATTGTTCGTCGAATCGCTAAGCCCTCAAATTGTGAGTTGAGCTGCAGATTAGTAGTAAATGCGTGCACTCAATCAATGTGGTTATTTCCTTAAAAAAACCATTTCAGACACCAATACACATAATGTGGTCTGTCTATATATGACCTAACCAATACTATGTCTGGACTGTAAATGAGACCGTGACCTCTAAGTTTGTTTTGGCCTTTTTTCTCTGAGTAGTCAGATAGGAAACGCCGACTTCATCAAGTTTTTTAAACATGATAGACGTGTTAGTTTAAAACCTACTTACAGAAATAAAACCATTTACAAAAAACATTTTTTTTTAAATGGCTTTTCATTTAAGTTTTGATTGCCATAACTATTTTTATTTGCAGTCTGTTTTCAATTAGATTGTGGTGCAACGGATTGTTTGAACTTGTTTAAACAAAAAGCACTGACAATATTTATACACCTGTAGCGTAACGGCAAAATAAACAATAAAACGAACTAAAAAGTTACAAATAATTTAATCTCAATTATTGAAATAAAAGCGTGAACTACATTTTGATGGCAGGAGAAATAAAGAACTTTTATTAGCATTTTACACCTATTTCTAACCGTCAATATGTAACACGCTTTTATTTTAAATTATTTTTAACTTTTTGTTCGTTTTATTAACAAGATAAAATAAAAGCTTGTTTAAAAAAAAACTTTTTTTTTCTTTTAATTCAATTTTTAACTTTTTAGTATTTATGATGCGGGATTTACTCCAGCGTAGTTCGTAGCAGTGTTTTTTCTGTTATGTAGCTCGTAATAATTCATAGAACCCAACAATGTGTTGTTTTGAGCGCTTAAAGTGTTTTGTATCTATGGCCACCTTCCAGCTACAACACCAGCTACAGTATCAGACCCTGGTTACCATAGAGGGTCAAAGTACTCGTCAATACGAATCAAACAAGCCCAAACTCGATGGGGTTGTGCCGTTTTATTACATTGTAGGCGTACATTTAAAAATAATAGTCCGTTATCTTAGGTGTTCCACCATGTTGGATTTAGAATGACGTCACACAGCTAACCATGCATTGTCATCCAAACTAAACGTGCATAAAAAACTTCAGCTCAATCGGTTAAAGATATCTGCTTCAAAATTGAGTTGCAAGATTCCACCTGGACAAACGGTTACATACATGCATTGCAAGTTAAGTAAAAGCTTGTACAAAAATAAACTATAATGGCTGATCAAACCTACAGCGGTTTTTTAACATAAACAAAAGGTCAATATAAATAAATATTTATTTTATTCCCTTGATTTTCGTTATTGCCCTTACCACTGTTTCTATTTGCTTCACCCAAAGACTGACTGGTAGGGAATGCCTATGGCATTAAGTCCGCCTCTAAATTTTTTGTGCTTAAGAACGTTCATTCCCCGCGAGCTGGCAACAATGCCGTGGGTATCGTGAAGGCGACTAAGGGACTTACTAGAGAATGGGCAGCAGCGTTCTCTATGCATTTTACCACCATACTGCAATCGCCAACCCGCCTGCCAAGCGTGGCGATTATGGCAAAACCCTCCTTTTGGGGAGACCTATGTCCAGCAGTGGACGTCTTTCGACTGAAATGATGATGATATTTGCTGAAAACCAGCGCTGTTGACGACAGGTTTCCCGAAGTCACAGCATTTTGCTGAGCAAAGAGACCTGTTCTTGCACAGATGCGACGCACGGCTTATTGTTCTTATTATTGTGGTATGTTTGTTTGTAACAGTATTCAATAATGCACTCTGCAAATTCTGCAATCGGTATTGTGGTTTTGTTTTGATTGATTATATAATAATTTGCCAGTGCCCTGACATCAACAAGTAATGGACAAAATTGTAAACTTTTTCTTCGTGAATACGGGTCTTTTGGCTACTTTGTATGGGTGCATTTTATGTTAAATTTTTATTTTATTTTATTTTTATAATGTGCGTTTTGTTTGTGCAGAATAAACAATTTTATTTTCTTTTCTTTCAATAGGCTCGTCCCCTGTTAAATGAGACTTAAACATAGCAAAATGTGCTCTGCCCAACTCTTAGAGGAAACTAGGCGTTATCTTAAGTATTCTTCATACCTTAGTCTTTCTTCTCAGACCTGCATTAATAGGAAGGTCGACCAAAGGCTACGTGCGGTTATTTTAACACACCCGCATGCGGTTGGATGCCTGTAACCGCAAAATCCAATTACGCTGTTGTTGCGGTTTAAAGTTGAAAATAATTGAGTGACAGTGATGATGTGGTTTGAAACCACATTGCATTGGAAATGATAGTAAATACGTAAAACAATTGATTTAAAGTCCGAATAAAAGGTTTTATTCCGTTCACACCCTTCGAATGTGGTCTGAATGATAGTTTTTGAATTTGGTATTTGAATACATATAAGTGCTAGTTTCTGAGCTAATATAAGTTTCGTAAAGTTTTATCAAACTTATGGTATCCCACGCAGTGAGATACAGAACTGACTGTTCTGTTTTATTTTGTTTTGGAAACTTTTTGTATCTTGCTTTTCTTTCAAAGTTATAGGTGTAGTGAGCGTAGTGTCCGAATTGAGGAGTGTGATGCAGGGCTGCTTAGGTATTTCTGGTAATCCGAGAGGTAATTATAGACTTTGACATTAATTTGTGTCCGGGTTGAGAAACATACATTTACTAACAATATAACTAGACAATATTTGGCTGTATAGGTAATACAGTAAGCAGGTTCATAGGTTAATGAGGAGGTGTCACTAATGTCATCTGTCACGAGGAATGGCGGGAAACAGGTAAAGTGAGGCAGGTCTGTACGGTAGCGCTTAGTGAGCGAGTGGAGTGATATTCAATTTAAAAACGAATCAACAGGATTCTACAGGAAGCTAAAATATTACCTACAGCTAGGTTACAATATATTATTTGCCAGTGAGCCCCTAGATGGAGACTAAAGAGGTGGTTTGGTGTAGTATGTGTTTATTGTTTGTGTGATTCGGTGTTTGGTGTGTGTGTGTGCGTGGTATGTGTGATATGTATGAAACGTGTGTGGGTGTACATGTTTGTCCCCATTGTGCTTTGTTTGATTCGGTAATTCGAAATAATACCTACTACACATACTACGTTACTTAATACATGAACTGAACTCTGCATCGACTTGCCAAAGATGTTTTAGGTCAGTACTGCAAAATGGTGGGAGTCAATAATCATTAATTTCTTGGACGAAATAATTCTTCTTTGAAAAAACTCTCAATACGACTGTTTACTGAGTACTTTGATCGCTCTTTTATTTAAAATAACAAACCACGCCTTCTGTTCGAACTTACTTGATAAGATATCATACATGGAACTTTTGGCAATAAAGTAAGCTTTTTAAAAACGGTAGCAATAACTAAGTCTCTCGCAAACTGTTCGAACAGCGATCATAGTCATATTTTAAGGAGTTTATTCTTTCTTAATTTGTGCTCAATGGACTTGTATATCATTATTGTCATCGGCTCTGGTCGCTCTCAAAGACGGAACAGTTGACTTACCCGTCTACTAGTCTACAGGCCAGACTGGTCTCATAATGCACTTATAAAAACTCTGTTGACCTCATTTTGTCAGACAAATTTGACATAAATGTCTAACGAATGACATTTGCTCCGGAACATTGTTTACGTCATATTGTTAGGTTAAAGAGTGTACGACAGGGTTATGTAAGCGCTGTCTTTTGTTGTCTTAAACGGAGAGCTAAATGTGAGTACATTTATCTTAGAAATGGAATGTTCAAGGGGAAGACAATATCGGTGGGTGTACGGGAAGCAGAGTTGTTGCCGCCATCTGTTGCGCATCTTTCTACGGATGTCCGCAACTCCGCATCATATTTCGACCCGCATCCGCATCCGTGCTCGTTAAACGGTATACGATTCAATGCGAACTTTTTTCTGTGTTCTGCGCTACCATAAAAAAAACAGTTTTTTCGTGGTGATGAAATGTATTATTATTATAGTGTATTGTGTATTAGATCACTTAGTTCCGTTCAACATTTTTAGCCTGAATGGTGCTGATGCTTCATGTTTATGGACTACCACTTAGCTGCCACGGCTTATTACACGCTTTTAATTAACATGCAATGGATCTATGGTTGTTCGGGTGGATTCTTGCAACTCAATTTTTAAGCATATCAAAATCAAAATCAAAATCAAAAGTCATTTATTCAAACTAGGCTGAGAGTCAGCTCTTTTTGAACGTCAAAATAAAATTACATAAGACAGTCCCCCCAAAAACGCCCGCCCTTCACCACTTCCTAGTGCTTTAGCTGGGAAGAAGAAGTAGCGGAACAAACTCCCCAGCAGCACAGCTGTCTGTTAAGTTAGGAGAACTTGTTTCTATACAATAATACGTAATAAAAATTACGAAACACAAAAAAAAACATAAAATTTGCCATATGTCAGCTAGCACACGCCAATATACCATCAAAAATTGAAAACTAAAAATAATAGAAAATTAAAATAAAACGTAAACAGAACTTCCAATCTAAATAAAAGCCTCTAGGCATAAAGGGCATGCCAGCTTACATATGTAATTCTGCATTATGCAAATATAGCTATAAGTAACTTATAACAAAAGTTAAACTAGGACCTCTGGACTAAAATTATTAAAAACTTAATACAATTAACAATAACAAAACCATGGTCAGCAAGACGACCAGTCACCACGAGCAGCACCCGTTCACGAGCATAACGCAAAGATCAGCCATTGCCCCCCATATATTCCATATATTCCATTTAACCCATTGAGCTAAAAAAAATCATACATATGTACTCGTATCGGTATATTATTATAACATGGAGCTGATCTGATGCTGGAGCTGGGAGGTGGCTATAGAAACTCCGCAAAAAAAGGACATAACCCCATCGAGTTTGGGCTCGTTTGATTTGTTTTGACGAGTACTTTGTCCCTATATGGTAACCAGGGTCTGATGCTGGATCTCAAAGGTGGCCATAGGAACTCCGCAATAGATCAACACAACGTCTTCGAGTTTGGGCTCGTTTGGATTCGTATTGACAAGTACTTTGATCCTATATGGTAACCAGGGTCTGATGCTGGAGCTGGAAGGTGGCCATAGATACAAAACACTTTAAGTGCTCAAAACAACACATTGTTGGGTTCAATGAATTATTACGAGCTACATAACGTAAAAACCCTGCTATGTACTACGCCGTAGTAAATCCCGCATCAGAAATAATAAAAAGTTAAAAATAAAATGAAAAGAAAAAATAAGTTTTTTAAAACAAGCTTTTATTATAACTTGTTAATAAAACGAACAAAAAGTAAAAAATAATTTAATCACAATTATTGACTTATAAGCGTGTTACATATTGACGGTTAGAAATCAAATCAAATCAATCAAATCAAAATATTTTTATTTCACATAAGCCTGCATGGGCACTTATGAAACGTCAGAAGCTAGGTGCACGGTTCCAATTTGTCGTTTCCTATGGAGAAGAGCCGGCAAGAAACTCCACGGTTACTCTTTTAAAAATAATTGGCTTTTACAATGTTTTCAAATTACAGTGATAATAGGTATGGGAGGACAGTGCAGGCCAGTCAATAAGAACCAGGTACTTAGAGGAATGAAAATACAGAATAGAAAAACGTCTACAAATCTAGTCTCTAAGGCCTACAACGTTCTCTCATTCACAATATGTAAAAGAATCTACCTATATAAAATGAATCTATTTGAACCAAGTGACATGATTTCGATGACAATCACTGAAAATAAATAGTAGGTAGTAAAATTGATGTATAATGTCAAATAATGACGAGAATATGTCAGACATTGTAAAAAAAATAATAATAATAAAAAGAATAAAAATTAACATTGCAATTTGGGAGCAGTTAATAGACTTTCACACGGTTTTGCTGTTAATGAGGTACCAGGGAAGCTACATGTGCAGAAGGAATTAATGCCAAACTTCCCTGTCTTCAACGTAGTCTTTTATCTTATAATATGCTTTTTTGATAAGGACACGTTTGATGTGAGTTTTAAACTTTCCATCGCTAAGTTCTGTAACCGACTTTGGCAACTTGTTATAGAAGCGGATACTGTTTATTAGAAATGACTTGCTAGTTTTAGTTAATCTAAATTTTGGAATCACAATTTCATCTTTACTACGTGTATTTAGATTATGGAAATCGCATCTTTTTTTGAAAAGACCTAAGTTTTTGCGAACATACAAGATATTTTCTAGAATATAAAGAGAAGGCAGAGTAAGTATATCAATTTCGTTGAATTTGTTTCTAAGAGACTCGCGAGGCCCCATTTTATAGATTGCGCGGATTGCCCTCTTTTGTAAAATAAAAATTGAATCTACGTCCGCTGCCGATCCCCACAGCAGAACGCCATAAGACATAATACTGTGAAAATAAGCAAAGTATACTAACCTAGCTGTGGCTACATCAGTCAACTGCCTTATTTTTCTTACTGCGTAAGCAGCTGAGCTTAATCTGCTTGAAAGCGCTCTAATGTGGGCACCCCATTGCAATTTTGAATCTAAAGTAATTCCCAAAAATACAGTTTCCGAAATAGCATCTAGTTTCTTGCCATCAAGTTTTAAATTTAGACCTACTTGGGGTACATTTGGTAGCGAGAACTTAAGACATTTAGTTTTGTTCGCATTGAGTAAAAGATTATTAGCAGCAAACCATTTCGATAGAACAGCTAGGCTTTCGTTGACATGTAAGACATCCGTATCTTTTCTATCTATTCTAAAAATAAGAGAAGTGTCATCAGCGAATAAAATTATATCCGAGAAGTTAGCCATCAGATAGGGAAGGTCATTAATATAAACTAGAAATAAAAAAGGACCAAGAATTGAACCTTGAGGCACGCCCATCCTAACTAGAGACCCCGAGGATGTCGCCCCGTTAACGTTTACTTTTTGCTGCCTGTTTGATAAGTAGGAAAGTACAAGATCAGCAGCTTGTCCACGAATTCCGTAGTGGTGTAATTTACAGATCAGTGTATTGTGGTCAACGCAGTCAAACGCTTTTGAGAGGTCACAGAAAATGCCAATCGCATCCTGAGAACTCTCCCAGGATTCCAAAATGTGACTGATGAGTTTTACTCCCGCGTCAGTCGTCGACCTACCTTTCGTGAAACCAAACTGTTGACTATGTAAAATCCCATTTGAGTTAAAATGTGACAACATCTGGTCCAGCATGATTTTTTCATAAATTTTGCTCAATGCTGGAAGCACAGATATAGGTCTATAATTAGAGGGATCACTCTTACTACCCGATTTGAAAATTGGTACTACTTTACTATGTTTCATTAAGTCAGGAAACGTACCGCTGTCTAAACATTGATTAAATATGCCTGTTAGGACAGGGGCAATTGTGTCAATGATATTTTCAATAACCTTAACGGAAATCCCCCATAAGTCTTCAGTGTTTTTTATGTTAAGACTTTTAAATGCTGTTTTAATTGTGGCAATAGAGATGGGTTTGAATTCAAAACTTGGAATGTCCTTACTGAAGTTTTCTTTAAGAAGAGATTCAGCTAATACAGATGATGAGGGGAGACATTTCGTAACCTCTATTGGGATGTTGGTAAAGAAATTTTCAAGAGTCTCCGCAACTTTTAACTTATCTGAAATGGTTTCATTGTCAATTTTCAGAGCTAACTCATTCTGATCTCGTTGTTTTGTGTTTCCAGTTTCTTTGTTAATTACCTGCCACACAGCTTTTATTTTATTTTTAGAAATACTGATTTTGTTACTTATTAATTTAGATTTAGCTTGAGCACAGACTCTTTTGAATATCTTAGAATAGTTTCTTACATAATTATGAAAGGCCTGATCTGAAGTCAATGACTTTTCATTATACAAATTATATAAGATGTCTCTGCTTTTTCTAATGCCATCAGTGGCCCATTCACTAAATTTTGGTCTAGTAGTGATTGTAACTTTTTTTACAGGACATGCTTTATTGAATTCTTGGCATACTGTAGAAAAAAGTGTGCCATAGTTTACATTGGGGTCTTGTGAATCTAAAGTTGCTATTGAGAGATTGCTAAGAACATTATTATTAAACGTTTTCAATTTATTTTTAGTCAGTGGTCTCAATTCTATGGTTTTATCCAGGTGTAACTTTTTATCTAAGTCAAACGATACAAGCTGACCAGTATGGTCTGACCTGACGCCACTAATTAAAGATGAGCCTTTTATTATGCAATTAGTAAATACAAATAGGTTTTAAATGCTTATAAATGATCTTTATTTCTCCTGCCATCAAAAATTAACACGGTTTTATTTAAAAATAATTGTGATTAAATTATTTTTACCTTTTTTGTTATTTTTTATTATTTGAAATACCTCATTTTGAATTGCTTTTTTGCTTATTTATTTATTTCATGCTCTATGGACGCTTTTAACGTGCATGACTTTTTTCTCCGTTCTCAAGTATAAAAAAATCATAAATTCTACATTATTGATGTAACTAATATTATGTAACAACATAATATAATTTTAACTGTATTTTGTTGTCTGTGCTTCGCCATAGGAACCTACTATGCTTAGAAAACGGCAACTAGCTTTATCTTTTTTAATAACCGACTCTTTTTGACAATTTAGAAGTGGTTTTAATGGGTTATTTGAAATAAATGTTTAGAATTTGGGTTTGAATCCTGATCCAAAAATATCCTTGTTTTGTAAAAAGGGAGTTCGCTTACAAGTGGGTCAAATATTGATCTTAGAATCGATCGGTGCACCTTTTAGATAATATTATAATGATATAACAACAAGCAATATTGTCAGAACATCCACCCACCTTTACTCGATAAGTTAGGCAGTTTTGCACATGCCAAAACTAAAATTAGAACCGAGTTACCGGCTGGAAATGCCACTGAGATAAACTGAAGATGTTGAACTCAGAACGGCATTTGTTTATCATTGAGTGCTGTTTATTAAATGTGTTGGGAACCTAATAAATAGCAATGCAAATAACCATTCATACTCAATACGAGTATGAATGGTTATTTGCATTGCTATTTATTAGGTTACTCATCCTTTTTAACCGACAAAAAAAAGGAAAAACTTTTCAAGTCGACGCGTATATTTTTTTGAACGTAATACGACGCATAAATTAACTTAACTAGTCTGATTTTGATCTTTGATTTTTAACGTAAATGTCAACCTAAATGACCTATTATATTTAACGTAAATGACCTATCTCAAACTTTTGAAAATCTATGAATCAAGGGTCGAGATGGTCAACACTCGGTTCGTAAGCTTTTGGTGGTCTTGTAATCTTGAATTACAACCACGAACTAAAAATCCAAATAGGTGACGTCCATTAACCCACACTGCGACCACGTGGTGGATTATAGGCCTCTCTCTCATAGAGTAGAGGCCTGTGTCCCAGCAGTGAGGAGACTATAGGCTAATTAATATGCTTATGCTTCAAAAGTAGCAAATTCCACAGAGCACCAAAAGGAATAAAGAGAGAGCACACGTCACTTGTAACATCACTGGTACGTTAGTATAACCTCCCCGACTGACGGCACTATGTACAGTCAGCGTCAATAATATCGGGACAAACAGACTGTTACAACTACTGCTATATAAACAACTATCAAAATTAAACTTTATCTCAATCCGCTAAAGTTCTTGTCGGAATGACAGGTGTCGTGTACGGTCTTCATTCTTAATCATTCCTTGTGTCATTGACTTAATAATTAATTTTCATAGTTGTTTAGATCATTTTGAACAGTATGTTCGTCCCGATATTTAAGACGCTGACTGTACCAAGTCGGTGTCATTTAAGTTGTTTTTATGTAGTTTATGCCGATGTGACAGGATGAACGGACATCCCTCTATAGCGTGTTTTCAGTATTTCTACAAAGCCATGCTGTATTCTTATTTATTACTACGGTATCTTTTCAGTACTAGTGGCTAAGTAATAACAGCCGCAAGGGTCGATCGATCAGGTTAAGCTACGGTGGCCGCGATTGGTCCGTGGATGGGTGACCGTCTTTATATACCAAGACCCCTCCGTGCCTCGGAAAGCACGTTAAGCCTAATGGCTTACGTGATATCGCGACTGTTGTTAAGGGTAGTCCGAAGCCCGAAAGTCTAACAGCCAGTCTTACCCAATAACCGATAGGCCGTCGATTCATGTAAAATGCTGGTATTCAGCTGCATCGAGTTACACTGGATGCCGGCACCAGCATATTAGGGCAAAGACTAGGCAGATGATGAAGCGTCTTTTCGGTGGTTATGAGAACAATACTCAACTCAAATGCTGATGCACTGCATGAAGCAGTAAAGTCTACAGTAATTTGTGCGCAAAATATGCTCTATATACCATGCAATACGAACACATTTTTTTTAAAGACCTGTAGAACGCTACTTATGTTCAGATCATCCACGGCTGTCAAATCCTAACCAATTTTATAGCTGAACGGACTGTGTTCATTACGGGATGAACTGTTTTTGTATAACATGCTAATCTACACTAATATTTTAAAGACGAAAGATTAGATTGTTGGTGAGTTTTAAAATTGTTTGTAATGGATAAACTCAAAAACGAAACAACCGATTTAAAAAAAATCACTTATGGAAAGCAACGATATTCTGGAGTAACTTGAGCTATTTTTTTTTATCGAAAACCAAACAAAGATAGCAATAATGTAACACAAGGTATCAAAAATTTGCTTATAAATGTCATTATTTGGTGTGCGCTGCGAAAACTATTGATGTTACGTAAAATATTGTAGTGCATGTTTGCAATACTCATAATGACGTAATAAAAAGTCCGCGAGGCTGTGTGTCCAATTATTACAGTCCAGCAACAATAACCCCTTTTACTTCAAATTAGACCATCACACGAGTACGATGAAAAATGTTGTCATTCGAATCATGATTATTAATCCATATCAAATTAAATATATTTTTATAATATTATAACTGACTTATTAAGGCGAAATGAATTTTGTGGGGACAGCTAGTAAGATATATGAAGTAGCCTACAGTGGTCAATTGGTTGCAGCTTCACTGCCTTTCCGTCGGTCAGGGTCCTCCAGAATCCGGCGGTACCAGATTCAGTGTTCATTCACATGAGAGCGCCCTCGGAAACATTAAGGGACCGGATGCGCATGACACGAGCAATAGGAGTTTTCCACACAAAATCTACATTAAAAAAGTTCTTCCAAAGGAAAAAGTTTGCTTAGGTAGGTATGGTATAAGTTTATCCCATTCTTGATACTACGCTCGAAGGCTTAACCGTGTTTACTTACGATAAGACCAGATACTGCTCCTAAATTACAATGCAAATTTTTATTCTTTATATTTTTTACAATGTCTGACATATTTTCGACATTATTTGACATCATACATCAATTCTAATATCGACTATTTATTAATGATTGTCATGGAAATCATGTAACTTGGTTTAAATAGGTTCATTTTATTTATGTAGATTCTTTGACATGGTATAAGATAAGATTACTTTATTTATTTAAACATTGTATACATACAAGAGTATGCAAGATATTACATCATTTGAGTCCAATCATGTTTAGCCGTAAGTATCGCCGCACAAATATTTTCATAGCATTGTAAACGATAGAACGTTGTAGGCCTTGCAGACTGTAGATTTGTAGACGATTTCTATTCTTTAGTTTCATTCCTCTAAGTACCTGGTACTTATTGACAGGCCTGCACTGTCACTGTACTATCACTGTAATTTTAAAACATTGTAAAAGCCAATTATTTTTAAAAGAGTAACCGTGGAGTTTCTTGCCGGCTCTTCTCCATAGGAAGCAACACATAGGAACCATGCACGTAGCTTCTGACGTTTCCTAAGTGTCCATGCAGGTTTATGTGAAATTAAATATTTTGGTTTTGATTTTACCAGATCATTTTGATCAGCTTATAATCATTGCATTGATGAACTTGGACCTCTCAATGACAGTTATGTTTTATTATCAAACAACAGAAGGCCAATTCTCGTAATTAATAAACGTTAAAAACCTAGTCACAGTCTCATCTGTGCGACAATCAAATGTCAAAAACATGTCATAAATGTATAGAAACTCGAGGTATTTTTGACAGATTGACACTGAGATCAGACTGTGAATGTTCTTAAAATTACGAGAACTGCCCCTCTGATTGCGTATTCAACGTCAGATGTTTTTAACAGAAAGTACTTTTGACAGTAAATATAACTTACATTAAGTACCTAAGTATAACACAGACATCACAGTAGGTGTAACTGATTACTCAGTGTTCTAGCTAGGCGAGCAGTAATTCACCCAACAATTCGTTGTACCTACACCCTGTATTTAATCATACATACTTACATACTATGAAAGTTTTATGTACCTAAATAATTTATAAATTTATTCATTAAATAATTTTAATCGTGTAGGATATATTCGTAGTTGGATAAAAGTTAACTTTTGCCTTACTTTTCTGATACGTAATAACAAAATAAAATGTTGTTGTTGTACCTGGAATACTGAATAAATTTATACATAACTACGGGATAGTACCTACTTAACGACGACTCAGACTTTCAAAAACTTACCTGCCATCAAGAAAAGTAATCGTATAATTTGTTGTCAAAATTACTTTTAAATTAAGAAAAATACAGAAAAATAAAAGAGATCACCAGAAAATCCATCTACATCGACCGAAATGATGAAAACACCGCTGAAGATACTTAACTTTTCTAACGAAAACTTTCACATAAGTTTTGCAATATAGAAATGAATACAATACAGTACGTAAATAATAAAAAATAACACCACCACACACGACAACTGGAGCCTAAGTAACCGATGTGAAAGCCTCATGGTGTTCGGAACTCACGTAACTTTAATTATAGAGAATTGGTAAACTTATAGACACGGCAGCGATTTGCGCGCGAAACCCGGCGGACTAAAAGACGACCGGTCTAAGCGGCATCTAATTGTTTACTGTCTTTCCTTATGTATTGAGGCAAGAGCGAAGTTGGCCGACGCATGCGTAGTGCGATTCACCTATGATATTTAGTGACGAAACAGGGGATTTAATGAATAATTTGACCATACTGACCCTCTGTTTAGCCGTATTTTATTGTGTTGTATTTATTATAAGCCAATCCCATCTATTTATTGTTTTTTTTTTTATGAAATAAGTGTCAGCTAAAGTAATATAATTTTCAGAATATTTTCTGCAGGTTTTATTTTTAAAACAAAACAATACGAAAATAAGTTTCGTAATAATAGTAAAATATTCGTCACCCTTGTTTTATGGCTTAAATGTCTCCAATGTACTTTGCCAAGTCACGCGTATCATTTTATTTTTAATTATATTAGAATACTCATACAAATAAGACAAATATAGACTAAGGTCTTAATTCAGTACGTCCTGCTCATTAAACGTACGGTGCCGAAATATGGACACTGACAGTCGGGTTGTTTCACAAATTCAAGGTCGCGCAGCGCGCTATACGTTGTGGGTATATGTTAGGGTTACTTTGAAGGTTATGATCCGAAATATGACTATCCGACCTCTACATGGTTTGCAGGGTTAGTAAGGTGAAGTGGTAGTGCACCATGTTGTTCAAAGGACTAATAGCCGATAGGGTTCAAGTCAAGAGTGAAAACCGCGTATTGGCAAGCGTTGCGTTACCTTAAAAATGTGGCTAGGCAGCCAGGATGCCGACGGCAATGGACCAGGTGTTGATGGGGTGTCATCACCACCTGGTCACGCCTATGTTCAGCAATGGACTGTGATGGACTGAGTTTATTGACCTCTACTGTTTATTCACCACCATTCTGTATTATTTACTGTGATCCAGCATCATCAAGTAGTTACCATTAAATGTTAACCTGTATTAGCCCACTGCTGGGTAAAAGTAAGAATGATACTGGTAACTGTCAGCCTGTATCATGCCACTGTTGGGCAAGGGCCAGTAGATAACTAGTACCTGGTCTGTTAGCCTTTATTAGCCCATGGCTGGGTAAAAGTAAGAACGATATTGGTAACTGTCAGCCTGTTTAATCCCACTGCTGGGCAAAAGCCAGTGGGTTACTAGATACTGGTAACTGGTACCCTATATCAGCCCACTGCTGGGTAAAACTAAGAAGGCTACAGCTGGTAACTGCCAGCTTATATCTGCACTGCTATGTAGAGGTCAGTAGTTACTGGTTGCTGACAGCTAGTATCATCCCACTGTTATTCAGAGGCTAGTAGGTTACTCGTTCCTGACAGGTTGTAACATCCCATTGCTATGCAAAGGCCTGTAGGTTACTGGCTACTGGTTGCTGACAGCTTGTATCATTCCACTGTTATGCAGACGCCAGTTGGTTACTGGTTATATTACTTTCAGCTTGTATCATCTCACTGCTATGCAAAGGCCAGTAGGTTACTGGTTACTGTCAACCTGTTTTATTTCACAGCTGGGTAAAATCCATTTAGTTAATTGTTTCCTGACAGTTTGTGCCATCCCACGGCTGGGCAAATGCTTCGTCCATGGCTTTCAGTTCCGGCAATCTTGAGCTAATGTAGACTAATAGTCATTTAGATATAGACTGCAAGTGATGAAGGATTTATAGTGAACTAAAATTGCAAACCCGCATTCAGCAAACTCCCGGCCAGAAGGTAGTATATCGATATACCTACGTCACGTTCAAAGCTTCAAATGCAAAATAAATCCCAAATATATTTTTATGTGATAAACTACACTACAAACTAACGATGTTCAAACTTTGGGCATTATTTGAGCTTCTTGCCAAATTTTATGATTTTAGGTTTGCCAGTATCATGTCAAAATTGTCATCAAAACATGTCGCTTAAATAGCCGTTTTTTTATTGCTTTGACTTAGAAGTTTGATTAAGACCTCCAAGGGATCGTTCGTAGACCTTCGTTAATTTCAACTTGAAACTTTCACCCACGCGTTCCTGAGAAAAATATTCTTGATAGACAGACAGACTTCAGAACTCAAAAGGAAAAAAAAAAATTGTTTTTTTCCTTTTGGTGTACATCTTAGTAGAATAGATAGATATCGATAAGATTTAAAAGCTTTAGTACCTATGCTCGCAGGTGCAGTGGTAACCAATCTGTATTAGCTCCGACACGAGTTTTAGGTCGTGGGTTCGACCCCAGGCAGGCACTTTAGTTTCTGTAAATAATTTAATTACCAATGCTCTCACAACAGTAAAGGAAAACATCGTGAGGGAACCGAAAACTGAGACATCTACCAACCTGCACCTGGCCCACGTGGTCTAAAAGAGATGAGGCCTATGTCTCAGCAGTGGGAACAATATAGGTTGATTATGCTAGTACCTGTCTCTTATTAGTCATAAAAATGTTGCTATGCTGATAACTGACAATAACACTGCATGTACAATTATGTAAAGTGCTGCGAGCATGCCCTATTAATATTGTAATTTTTACATTTTCTATACCCCGTGGATATGGCCAATGCTGAGCTAATTTCTCGTTAAAGTAATCGATTGGCACTTAGTTTCGTTATGATCGATCGACACAGTTCTTCTGTCTATTCTCGTATGATGTGTATGTCTACCGTGCTTCGTTTATCATTTACCTACATCTCAAACAAGTGCTGTACTATTCTATTTTTATCAAATAACAATCATAACTAATGTTGACTATTCTGGCAATGTTTAAAGTGAATTGGAAAAACAAATGTGCTTCATAACAGTTCAAACCAGTTGCAAGACTAATTGCATTCAAATCTTGTCAAACGTGTCAAAAGGGTTAACATTACAAAGTCTTTACAACGTCAATACGTCATGTATGTCACATGTTGTAAACACGGCATGTTTCTACCAAAACTTGTCAAGTACACATGTCACAATGTGGATGAAAATACTGGGTCCCTCATAAGCCAGAAAACCTATGAATACGATAATTTTTGCGCGGATCTGGTAATTTTTTTATGATAAATGATTTGTGCTACGCCAATAATGATGCACAGTCTTGAACAATAGTAACACTCAAAACTCTACCGGATTATACGTCAATTATGATAATACAGATTTCTTTGCAAATTCTACCTTACACGCATCACTTAAAGTTGCTTTTACAAAGCAATGTCCAAAAATACTGACTGAAAGATAACTGACGGTACTATTGACACCAGCGCACATTGCGCCCATTTATGCGGACGTTTTTGAGATGCTGATTGTGTATCTTGGATTTTTTTGTAAAACTATGTTTTAAGCTCATAATGTAAAATCCGAATGATATACTTTAAAACGAGTCTATACTGACTTACCAACGTAAAATAATGAAAAAACAATTGTAAAACGGGTGGGCATTGGATGTTAAAACTATTTATGATCTAATTGAAGATGATTTGGTACTCACCTTTTTGATTAAAATTGATAAAGTGAACACGTATTTCCATATACCTACGCAACTTAATTTTTTTTATACGCCGCTTCCTAACTCTAATGTGAAGACATGATATTATCCCCCCAGTGGGTTCCCGCAATGTCGTTGCGGGGGGGCTCAGTAGCCGTGGTCCGCTCCCACGGTGAAGCAAAGAGGAACCCCAAGGTGGGGCCGCTCGTAAGGGCTTTTGTCTCCAAGCCGACGACGTAGCGGCCAAAATGTAGGTTGCGGTGAGGTGCACCGCAACTGAGGCGGGCTGCGATGTCGAATGGGAGGCATCGCGGCTGAGGATTACAGGCTGCGGAAGAGGGGGAGTGCCGGTACTTCTGAGTAGCGCTCTTCCCTTCCGTGGCCTGGACGGGGCCGCCACCGTTTGATGGCGGACGCGGTGGGGCCGCAGGGGAAGAGGAGTGTCGGTATAGCGTTGGCCGCTCTCCCTATCCCCTGCGGCCGAAAAGTGGTAGGCGGCGGGGCCACTGCGCTGACCCGTCGCAGGGGGACCAAGGGCGCCAGACACGGGTTCGTCTGGGGCCCTTTTGTTACTTGGTTCCTGGGGTGGTCACGGCGTGCCACGTGTCCTAGTGCGCCGAACTGGTGGGGTCCGCAAGGGCCGATGCCTGCCAGGGGTGCGGGTTGTTCGAAAGAGATACCGCGGCCCCTGGCACACAGGCAACTGAGGGAACACGGGTGGGTTTTAGTCAGTAAAAGTCTGACACGCCCTCCTGCTCCACCCAGAGCAGGAGAAGTTATTTGATGAATTCCCACCCTCAAAAAAAAAAAAAAAAAGACATGATATTATGTTGCCCGATTATGAACACGCGGCTTCGAGATTAAAATTGAACTCGACCTCATGAATTGGGGCTCTGTTTAACTGCGAAACTAGTTCATTGGAGCACCAACTTCTGATCGGCTGCACAATTTGTATCGAACTTCTAATTGATAGCTTCAAACTTTTTCATTCATATAGAGATTACACCATTTTGCAGAAGGTAGAAATTAATTGTGTCTGTTCTTTAATATTTTATCAATGTGTGCCATAAAAGTTATTACAATATCAATCAATCTACCTACCCTTTTCCCAACTAAATTGAGTCGCCCTAAGGTGAGTTTGGTTTTTAAAATTAATTTTGACTAATGCCAGCCAGTCTTACCTTACGAAAGGGTATCGTTTTACCCAGAACCTGTATTGTGGAGGTCAAACAGGCATACGTTTCACGAAAATCAGCTGCATTCGGTTACACTGAAGGTTACACATAGTTGAGAAAAGGCACATTAGATTACTTATATTTAAACTTGGAATAAGAATCATCATTATTGTCACGAAATTTGCATGCCGAATTTAGTCGGCGGAATATGAGGAACTATTTTTTGTGTAGTAAAAACTGTAAAATACAATATTTCAGGCAAATAAATGAATCTATCTAACTCACGCATTCTGTCCAAAGGGGGTACGGGGGTTCTTTTTGATAGACGCCTTTCATTCAACCTCTTAACATGACCAAACTATCTCAGTATTCTCTATTCAATGTTTGTCACTACGTTTTCTTTTACACCGCACCATTGCCTTATCACATCATTAATTAGATTGTCATTCATAGCAAAATCACACATGCTTTACAAATATGAAAAGAAAATAGAGATTCCCTCATTAGTCTAGTGTGTGCAAACGACACTGCTGAGTGCAGGGTAGGTACAGGGTTTTTTTTTTAGGTTGGGAAATCATCAAATAACTTTTCTCGCTCTGGTTGGAGCAGGAGGGCGTGTCAGACTTTTACTGACTAAAACCCACCCGTGTTTCTCCAGTTGTCTGTGTGCCAGAGGCCACGGTATCTCCTTCAAACAACCCGCACCCCTGGCAATCTTTGGTCGTTGCGTACTCCACCAGTTGGTGCTGACATATCTTTAAGGTGCGCGTGGAACACAACGCACTGTCGACTCAGGCGTGATCCTTACCGGACAGCTCAGCTAGCTACCCATTACTTGCCATCCGCAAGCCCGCGCCTACGGCGGCCGGGAATCCGCCTGGGACTGCCGACGCCCAGGGCGTCTCCTGCGGCGACTAGTGCCGTGAGGGGCATACTGCTTCTCCCTCACGTGCGCCGCCTTCCTCTTTGCGAACATTACTGCTTTGCAGAAGGAGGTTACGGGCACCCATGCACTCTCACTCTGTATCATGGCCTGGACCAGGGCCGGACGCGAGAGTCGCCGCCACCGATCGCCTCTACGAGGACACGGCGGTGCTCCGCCCAAGCCGGGCAGACCGCCACCGTAAGCTCCACCGTGTCCTCAGGGCGATCTTCGCAATGGAAACACCCGGGCGTTTCCTCCCGCATTATGCGAAACAGGAACCTCCCGAAACAACCGTGTCCGGCGTCCTCACCTACCACCTCACGCAGGTCGCGTCAGATGGTAGGTGAGGACGCCGTGGCGCCTCTTAATCTACTAGGTAGGTACAGGGTTCGGTTTAAATTATTAAGAATTGACGACGTCTATTAATGAAATTTGGATAGAAATCAACCTATAAATACTCTTCTGCCTTCCCTTTTAAATTAATTAAAATGTCACACTTAATCAACAACACTTATAAAATACCCGGCTGACAGTGCGACTGACTGCAAAAAGCCCGTAACTCTAACAACCGGTCTTATCAAGGGATATCGTGTAACCCAGTACAGTTGGCATGTTGCCTATAGACGTTGATAACTTCATCACTCCGCCAAATTATACCAACCACCTTTTCGATAATATTAGGGGCATTCGGTCCCCATAACGTTCCCATTGTAATGGGGGACGATACCATCACTATTTATTGGCGACGTTTCCAATTTCGGGATAAAACTGAATTGTTTGAAGAAACCCCAATCACACTTTGGAAAGAGGACTGTCACTGAGGACGTTAGAAGAAAAACCATATTGCACAAGTTTCTAAACAATTTCAAAACCGGAGGAGATGTTATAAACAAGCACGTGAAATGAATCACGGAATCAGGTGATTTGAAAAGTACTAAAAATCGGAAAATAAAAAAAGTTTTATTTTGACCTTTTCCATATGACGAGTCAAGGAGTAGGTATTATGTTAAGCACCATAACGTTAATTTTTACTTGCACTTAATTTTTTTTTTGACTAATGCGGTAAACAAAAAAAAATCAGCTGTTCCATACATTTTGACCGCGTAGGTATTGCACTTTTCTAGGAAACAGCAGATTTATTTTATGTATAACCGCCGAAAAATTCTGCGCTGGGGGGTCTATAATGATATGCTGAATTCATGGTTACAGTTTGCGCACTGGATAAAAACTGAGTTTAATTTATAAACTATTCTAAATTCTAAACGGATAAAACCCCAAAATAAAATTGTCATTAATTTAATTTTAAATATTCAACAACTCATTAAAAACAATAATTAAAATTGTAAATAGCTTTTTTAAGAATCGTATAAAAAAATAGAATGGCAAATTGTTAGTGGTGTCAGTAACAGCGTCGCGAGATCAATTGTTTCCCACCTCAAAAAATGCCCAACACGCTTAAAGAAGTGTTCACTCAAAAAAAAAAAACATTTATTTAAGATTATTAAGATTAAAGACGCAAGAGATGTTCCTGACGTGGAGCAGCTTTTTATAAAAAAAGTAAAGAAATCCGGTTTCCATCTAAAATTTCCCATACAACAAAACTCCTATAATTGCCTGCAAATAACCTCGCTATCGATAACACAACTACATTCTGCATAATTGAAATGAATTGTCTTATAAATATTCTGATGAAAAGAATGTACAACAAGTCTACTGTAGCTCTTATCTCAACGTAGGATCGACCATGCTATGGTATTCACAGAGCGGAGTTTTATCGAAAAATTTGATTTTAATCTGTAACCGACAGGGGACATTGGAAAATTCTCCGCAGTTTGGTTCTTGTATAGAGCAATAAAATTTATTGGGTTGATTGTCTTGGATCCTAGATGTAGAATATTGAAATCCAGATCAGATGCTGAATATCGGAATTGCTTGACTATTCCGATATTCAGTATCTTATTGCGATCGGTGCGTAATAGGTTTGGGTTAAACGCGATTTCATTTTTTCATGAATTAATTCGCGTTGGTGAATTTTGGGTCAAACAGAAAACTATACCTTTATGTGTTATTTTACTAAGAAAAAGATCATCATCATTTGCCTAGCCTTTCCCAACTCTGTTGGGGTTGGCTTCCAGTCTAACCGGACGCAGCTGAATACCAGTATTTTACATGAAGCGACTGCCTATCTGACCTCCACAATGCAGGTACTGGGTAATACGATACCCCTTGGTAAGACTGGGTGTCAGACTTTCGGGCTTCTGACGACCCGTAACGATTGTCAAAGATCCACTAATGACAGCCGGGACCAACCTTAACGTGCTTTCCGAGGCACGAGACGAGGGGTAAAGATGGTCACCAATCCACGGACCAACCGAAGCAAGTATATCTCAACCTAATCGATCGAGCCATGCGACTGTTATTACATAGCCACAAGCCCCCAGTGGCTGAGTATATGTCTAACGGATTTTAGTAGATTCGAATTCCGACCGACACCAGTAACTTTGGAAGCAGTGGTGGCCCAGTGGTACCGGCGGCGACTTACGAGATGTGGTCGTAGCTTCGAACCCAGACAGGCACTTTACTTAGTGTAAATTATTTCATCACCACTTCTCCCAAAACGACGAAGGAAAATATCGTGAGGAAACCGACATGTCCTATAACCAAAAATACATACATACAACCGAAGACATGTGACGTCTACCAACCCGCACTGGGCCCGCGTGACGGATTACGACTCGCTCTCTCTCATAGAGCAGGCCTGTGTCCCAGCAGTGGGAACATTATAATAATAATAATATCTTGATACACAAAGCGGTACTCCTGGACACGGCTCGCATGTTTAGGAGGTTCCTCTATCTGGAGCCCTGCCCGCTGTTAGCTTGGACCCTGTTCCCGATACCGGTGGGCTACTAAGTATTTTTTAATTTTTTAATGTTTTGATATATTTTGTACCTTATTATAAAAATTAAAAAAATGTATTTAATGGAAAAGAGGAAATAATAATATATTAGTAGATTGTATCATAGGGGAGCAGTACAATATTTTTACGGCGAGGGCCCTTTTTTGAATCTAGAGCGAACTGAGGGATTCTTTAGTAGAATCCTGAACGTAGCGAGGGATTCAAAGTACGTCGCCCAAGCCAAAAATATATTTTGCGCCCGAGTGATACACTCTACTTTTCATCACCCTCTATGAGAAAATAAAAGGCACCTCATATTTTGGTCTCTTTGAGGCGCGCGTGGAACACAACGCGCCGTCGACCCGGGCTTGGTCCTTACCGGACAGCGAGCTACCCATTACTGGCCGTCCGCAAGCCCGCGCCTACGGTGGCCGGGAATCAGCCTGGGACTCCCGATGCCCAGGGCGTCTACTACTAGAGTAAGACTAGGTACAGTTTGGGTGTAATGTGGGGTGTAATTTACTGGTGGAAAAAAGTGTGTTTCTTTAAATGTGTAATTGGTGCTTAGTGATTTTAGGTGAGTGTAAAGGTGTTATCATTGTCACATTAGAGATAATGAAACCGGGTGATAAAATGAAACTAGAAAAATGGTTAGTGATATAACAAACAAAACATACTAAGAAGTTCCTAACATAAATGTGTGCACAAATTACAATGCAGGTGTCTAGGGAACACATATATCGATTAAAGGCTGATTTTGCAAGTAAATTTGAGTGAACTAAGATATTTGTTTCAAATTGTACTAACTAAAGAAATTTTGATCAGGGAATACGGCTTAAAAATAAAAGTATTTTTATGGATGGCACAGTAGTGGTGCAGTAGCTGAGCCACTGGCTTCAAGCTGGCGTGTCGCTCGTTCAATTCCCGAGCAGACAAAAAATCTATGTTATTCATACGTCAAGTAAAACATTGTAACCCTTGAAATTTAGCACAGTTAAAGTTTATATGGAGAAAGAGTGCAGACAGCTAGTATTTTAAATTATTGAATAAAAAAATTCATAGATTATTATCTCTATGTACTCGGAAACCTTATTTTTAACGCAATAGAACGCCGTGGACAAAATATTTTATACCTAATAGAATAGAATATGGTCTTTCTAGAATCCTTTAGGTAGCCATTACCAAAACTGTTTTTATCTTTGTTTAAGAAATTTCCTATATGTAGTTTATCGGTAGTGCGTTTAATACCTAGTTCGTTAAACACAGATAGACCGCGCGGAACACCAAGAGTGAAGCCAAAAAACCAATTACTAAAGAGTCGTATTGTATGTTATATTCAATGCGACGTTTTAGTATTTGGTTTTTTGGTCTCACTTTGGTGTTCCGCGCGGTCTATCTTTAAGCGCATCGGATAACTACTTGTAGCTCTTTACGGCTCCCGCGAGAACTAACTAGGCGTTATATTAGCTTCCAGACGTAGGTACATGACACTGCAGGGCTATATAAACCCTCCTCTGCAGTGCCTTACTTAGTTGGACTATACAGCGTGTTTAAATTTTGTGTGGGTCGTAGGTGAATGGACTATTTAAGTACAGACCATCAAACTTAACAACTTTCTCCATGGGACAGATTTTTTTCCGATTACGCTGATTTACGTGATTTGATAGACGCGATTTTACTGTTAAAATACTGCGTTTCTATAAGTTTTAATACACTACATGAAATATAATTTCAATCATGATCAAATGAGAGCTTCTTTTTTTATAATTTGATTTTGATTTATCGAGCTCAAACGAGCAACTGTTTTAGGAATTTTGCTGTAAGAGCGATATCACGTATTTAGGAATCGTTTTAACGTCTACATGTTATGAAAAAGTTGCAATGTATTGTTGTGAAAGTCATCTACCTATACAATTTATTAATCACTTTTTACAACTTTTATATTAAAAAATATTAAACTTAGTCAAATTTCAGAGAAAAATGGCAATGGTTTTGAACGGCTACGTAGAACTGTCGTTGAAAAAAACTCAAACAACAGAAATAAAACTTCAGTTTAAGATCAATGCATTTCTCGAGAAAAAAAACATGTTTTTTTTTTTAATTGGTAGTAAATAATCTTTCAAAAGAACCTAAATCTTGCATTGTATTTTCGACAAAAATAAAAGAGGAGCTAATTCATTAGATAATACTTAATTGAAACGATATATTGTGTTGTGTATTAAAACTTAAGGCAATGCAGTATTTGAACGGTTAAAGTCGTCTTTAAAATAAAGTAAATTACCGAAATCGACAAAATTTCGTATACGTTTTCCTCATGTTGTGCCCATGGATATATTTGTGCAGGGTGATGGTTTCACACACCCACCAAACCACATTTTTTATACCCGCTGTTTAAACCATGCGTAGCTCTGCAGTGCCGAGACTTCCTTGCTCACCCACAAGAGCAAGGACGCCTCGGTTTCAACTAAGTAAGTCACAGGAAAAGGCATACAAAGTTTGTTATTTGTGTAACGAGGGTCATTTGGACTGACAGCTTAGGTGAGCTTGCAGCGAAGTTTTATTATAAAGTAACAATGTTGTGTACCTAGCTGCCTTGCATTCCTAGGTTTTACACGAGAGAGCGATGTGCGATGCTACTTATAGTATCACGTATGTATTTTCATTAATATAATTTGGCTACTGGACTAGGACTAGGTTTCCCGATGTTTCGGCTGTTCCTTTGGGTTTTGTCTAATTTTCTTGTTTTTTTCAAATCCCTACTACGAGTATATTAGAGCGAACATAATAAATAAATTAAATATGAGTTAGGTAAGACTAAGAAATAACAATAGATTTAATTGTATATAATTCTTCTGTACGCCACTGAACTCCACTTGAACGGCAGGAACAATTTTTATGACTTTTTTCGTGGTGTGTTTGATGATGGTTTAGGTTTACAATTGGAACCGATAGGTGGCGCTGCGATCGAGTTCTAGGATGCAGGACAACCTTTGTCCAGTTAGCTAATAATAATATAGATATTAAGCACCTCACCGTTTTAAGTATCGGTATGCATATTTATTTATTTATCGATGGTGTGAAGATAACTTGTCAGTCAATTAATTTGTAAAACGAATGGAAACTGCCTATATATATAAATCTTATTGAACTAACCCCATAGCTGAACACATAACCCTAGTTTAAGAGACAGAGCTCGCCAATCCATTACAGATTTTTGCAACATAGATTATTCCCCTTGTACTTACCTTCTCACAAGCAGTAAACCTTTTCGTTAGCCAAATAAATTAAGTCTGTAACCTTTTGGAAATAATTGCATTTTTTTGTTTAGCCTATACTGTCTCACTGCTAGGCAAAGGCCTCCTCAAAGTCTTCCCAGGAACTCTTTTCCAGCCCACCTCGAAAATTTTATTATTATTATTATTCGAAACTGAAAAGTACCGTCGAGATAGTAAACTGGACTTTTGCGAAAACTTGCCATCAAAACGCAAGTAAGGTGTTCCTATTATTATTAGTTAATACCGAGATTTAGTTAACATCGAGATTCAGCATGGTTGTATAAAACTTTCTATCTACATTTTAAGTAACTACTACCACATAACTTTACTTAATTAGAATTCACTGTGGTTTCAGAAAATTTAAAATTTTAAGTACATTTCCTCAATATCGTAACGAAAATTTTTAATGAATTTATGCAGAAACTATCGCGGTGGCTCAGGACCAGATGTAACGGCCTGACTTACGAGTTGTAGGTCGTGGGCTCGACCTCTGACAAGCGCTTTATTTTGTGTATATTATTTCATCACCACTGCTCTGAAAACGGTGAAAGAAAAAATCGTGAGAAAACGCATGTACTAGAATCAAACATTCAAAGACATATGACATCTAACTACCCGCACTGGGCCCTCGTGGTGGATTACTGCCCCCTCCCTCTCACAGAGAGAATGCCTGCATCCCAGCAGGGGGAACATTGTAGGCCGGTTGTAATTGTGTGTCTGTCGTGGTGGCCCAATCCTCTGATACATAAGGTTCATAACAGGGCAAGTACCCATCAATATAACTTTCCAATTCATAATGTTGTGTCGTTTCTAAGTTTATCTTGGACTGGACATCACTGACGTTATTGAAGAAGAGCAACGTGAGTAAACCTGCGGGAAAATGATAATTGATCGCGATTTATTGGATATTTCCGCTACGTTCATTTCGTTATAAAAGATGTTGAACAGACGTATTTGTCATGCCTACGAAGCAATGGATTAGAAAATTCCTTTAAAATCGAGACTGCACCTATAATTTTATGTATTGAAATGAGATTTAATTTATGAAACTAATCGATATAAGACACTTTTACACATCAATAATTTAAAACTAGATTGTACGGCATTTTCTTGCTGACTGATCCCTGAAAAGAAATGTCGAAACAAACTCAGAGGTTATAAGGTCTCTTTTAAAGTCCAAACTTATATGATTAGGATCCTATGCTTCAAGTTTACGTTGCAGGGCCATGTCTGGAAAGAACCCTTGCAGTTTTAAGAACCCTTGCAGTTTTAAGCTGACAGACGGCATGAGAGAATCAGTTTTCGTTTAGCGCAACCTATCTATAATGGGAACTCAACGACCCGTCACAAGACGGGATACCAGAAGGCCAATTCTCGTAATTAAAAATGTTCACAATCTAGTCGCAGTCTCATCTCAGCAACAATCAAATGTCAAAAACTTGTCAAAAATGTATGGAAACTAGAGGTATTTTTTACAGATTGAGACTGAGATCAGACTGTGAACGTTCTTAAAATTACGAGAATTGCCCCTCAGATCTGCAGGACCTTTGCGTATACAATACAAATATATAAAATACTCAAAACCACCAGACAATTATAAAGTCATGTTTTCAATCTAGCCTACATAATTCTCACATTCACAGCCAGTTTTCTCTTTTAATATCATCCAAAATAATATTATTATGTTACATAAGTCTGTAATCGCCAACCCGCCTTGAGCAAGCGTGGTGATAAATACTCGTGCGGTTGAGAAGAGGCTGATGTACTGCAGTGGGGCACGCTGGTAATATTTTTTGCAGAACTTATGAACATGATAGTCTTAAGTGCAGACTAAAGTTTTATTTGAAACCTGTCTTTCTTTGCGCACAGTATGAAATGCAACAAAGGACTCAAAATAAATTTAAACACTTGAATTATTGTTGGTTACTTTCATTGTATAGTGTTTCACAATAATGTTTTTGTGACGTAACAAAGACGAAGTCTAAGCTTTCTTTTAATGTTCATTTGCACGGAAAAATCTTAGGAACTTCACAATAAAAACGAGTCACTGACTTGCACAGTTTGTATTAAAAAGTGTTGAATTTATTATGAGCATCTATTGTGGGACCGACTTTTCGCCGGCTTAAGAATGAGTGCTGTTAAAAGCATAGGAATTCTTAAGTGAATAGGAGACCTGATTGTTATTCCTAGCTTCGTAAAACATTTTTTAATTTTCTATTCTATTGTCCACCGAGGAGCGGGTTCGAGAAATAGAAGAGTCACGACGGGAGCCTGTTGAACAAATAACAACAACTGGCTCCCGTCGTGAGGTGTTGTATTTTACCTTTTGCAATGGTAAAAGGAAGATCTTATTTCAAACGGCAAAAACACAGCTCATAAACTTTAAGTTATGTCTGTATTAGTTACCACTTGTGGCATCTAGTATCGAGTAGCAGAATTAATAGAGTCAAGATCTTTCTAGAAATTTCGATGCCAGAATCTTCTAGAACTATCAACATCTGTTGAGTCGGGGCCGGTATGTTCTCGAACATTCTAGATACTTCTACAGTAGAAGTTTCTCGAATGTTCCTAGGGCCCTATAAAAGTCCGGAACGGATCAAGACCCAGCAGTATTGAACAAGCGATACAGGCGAGAATATCTGAAGCGATCTTCAAGTGCGACTTAGAGTGATCAGTAGTGCAATTGTGTTTTGTAATTTGTGTGTTTAATTAAAATGTAATTTTTGGTCATTTATATTAGCAGTTTTTAATTGTCACGAACCCCAAGCTCGTAACAGTAATAGCCGACCTCTTCATTTTTCAGAAATTTCTTGTTTTAACAAAAATATATCAGAGCGTCGCATCTCCCGCCATATTACTTCGTTTACGCTTTGCGTTCTTTCACACTTTTTCACCTTTTTCATCTGCTCTTTGGGGTCTTAGCGGGATGTTATTTTAATTATGAGTTTCAGAAAAAGTTTTAAGAAATGTTTCATTTTATGTAACACTAGGTTCTGCTCGCGACTACGTCTGCCTGTAATGAAAAAAAAAAACAAATCTGACTCCAGAGATTGTTAGACAAACAAACAAATTTATCCTCTTTATAAATATTAGTACCTATGGATTTAACACTTTAAGCACACAAATGTACAAAGGCGGACATATGACATAGGTAATTCTACCACTTTTGACAACTATTCCCAGTCAATCGCAACTTCATTCATGTTAAAACTAATACTAACATTGAGAAATAGACTTACAGTGGTAATATAATTACGAGGCCGACTATAAAAACGGCACTGTAAACGAGATTCAAAAACATGGTTATTCCAGTTTACTGAGTACCCATCCACATATGCATTTTCAAAACGACGACGGTGGGCAAATCCAATTTCACGTCGGGTGCAAGGCAAATGGATTTGCCCACGAACGTAAACACAAGACTATGATGATGCCACATCACTAAAAGAATGAGAGCAAATAGAGCTTGCAAATGGATGGAACAGTTGATCAAACTTTTTTTACAGGAGAAGAACGGAATTGTGTGCAAAACCCTCGGAGTACCAGCGGGAACAACAAGTAATAAAAACGTTACAAGCCCCGGCGGTGAAATTATAGAAGTAGTGACGTAATATATTCGCAAAAGCAGCAAGCCATATAGTGACAAATTGGCGTCCATAAATAGAATCAAGTGCTTCTAACTGAGCAGACAGCTGTGCTGCTAGGAAGTTTGTTGCGTCACTTCTTCTTCCCAGCTAAAGCTCTAGGAAGTGGTGAAGGCCGTTTTTGGGAGATTGTCTTATGTATTTTTGAAAAGTGCTAGTTTGAATAAATGATTTTCGATTTAGATTTTTATGAAACTACGCCTCCGTATACGGTATGAAGCCGTATAAGAGGCTTAATGGCCGTTTTGACTGAGGACAAACAAAGAAACTTCTAGTTTGGTAATACCAAACGTAAGCAGCTTTCTAATCTTCCTTTAATAAACCCCCGTTTCACAATCCGTTTCTCAGTAGTGAACTCGTAATCTTCGAAACCTACATTTTAGACATTTGTCTGTGGTTTTTTAAATCAAGTTCAGTAACTGTGAATATTGTTAAGGTGGATGCGCTAATGTACCCCGAGAAATTAAATTTTAAGTAACATTTATTTTTAATGTCTAGTGTCTGGTTCTACGTTGAATAAAACATGATTCTCGACCGAAACAAATATGACTTGACAAAATTATACTCTTTAAAATCATCAATATCACATTTTTCATGAAATAGTCATTCAATGGAATTATATGATTTGGGCAACCATTAGTAGTTGTCTAAGCATTGATTGATTTGATTTAATTTGATTTATTTACTTGGGTGTTATTTACCTGAAATATTAATGAATTTGTTATTTACATTTTTTATTATGCATCGGCGAACGTTACTTTACTTTTTGGCTTCTGTTTGTTAAATTAAAAATATTAAGTGACATAAAATTACGACTATAATCCCCGAAGGTCTAGGCAGACTTGCACCTATAAATAATACACCCACATTCTGCCAGTTGATCAATTGAAGTCCCATGTAATAGTGAGCCCAGAGCCTATTGCTATCAAATTTTACTGAGAAATTCTTAATGAAAAATCAGGAATAATTCAAGGATCTGATTGCTCTTGCAACCACAAGAACAACGAGACACTCAAAGGTCAAGTACATTAATACACAGTTGTAAACAAGTAGTAGGTATATGAAACCACTATATATTTCCATTAACACCAAGTTTTAGGCTATTTACACTTACATAATCAGCATATAATGTGTGTCATATTGTGTATCATTCCATCCAGCGTTTCGTTGATCTTCCCATACTCATATGGGCATCCACATTCATACTCAAAACATGCGTGATTCGTCATGACATTTTCCTCTATTCCGTAAATCTGACATCGTGTTTATTTTTGAATCTTCAAGTACAAACTTAAGCTAGTAAATATGATTTGTAACATCATGAATGGCATGGCCTTCATCCAGTCTAGACCAATTATTCAAATTTAAGGCACATCCTAGTTCTCACGATACAATTTCAACAACAACATAATTGCTGCATATAACTTTGATATTCAAGTATTAATAGTCGACATTGCTTCCTCGTAGATGTGAAACTTTATCCAATAAATAGTTCTAATCTAATATATACGAGAGAGCAACAGGGTTGCTATAATCTCGACTGCTACTGATCGTGGTTCGAGTTTCGATGACTATTTTCATACATATGTACTTCAATAGGCTACATCATTTATTAGTAAATAGCTATTTAGATAATAATATATTGTGCTCGGCTTACAACTACTGATACATGTTCAATTATAGGCGAGGACGCTGGCACCCTAAACACAAGTTAAATCTTACATTGGGTGCCAGAGTTCATCGAAAACACTCTTTCCCCTAGTTGTAACGCTGCATAGTGTTTATTATATAATTGTTTTTTTTTGTACACCTGAAGGTAATAAAACTTCTTTTTTTATTTTTTATTCTTGAGTTCGTATGTTGGGGCTTTATGCAGGTATGATTTGATATCATAGTTTACAATTTGCTAAAATTTTATTAGATCGGCGGTAGAAACAAAAGTTGATTACATTCGGATCGTACTATTAATTCTTATTCAAATAAATAGATTTCTCATCAATGGTATTTATGTAGCAGTAAAATACTTTTTAATTGATTCGAATTGAACGATAGAACTGGACTATAAATACCTAAAAGACTTAGGTTTACCTTCCCCCAATCGCTCACAAAATACTGTAGATACTATACAATTACAATTATAATACTCGTAATTATGTTAACGAATTGTCGGAATTTTTCAAATCAAAATTATCAAAATTGGTAGCTGACCAAAAACTTGCTTCATCATCATCTGCCTAGCTTTTTCCCAACTACCCCATAGTTCTTGGGGTCGGCTTCCAGTCTAACCAGATGCAGCTAAATATCTGTTTTTTTATATGGAGCGGCTGCCTATCAGACCTCCACTACTTAGATACTGGGTAATACGATACCCCTTGGTAAGACTGGTTGTCAGACTTTCGGGCTTCAGACAACCCGTAAGACCCGACTTATAGAGAAGTATGTAATAAATTAGTATACGGATAGAATAATGATGACGATGATTTTAGTATCATGGACGAAATATTTGTCTGCCTATGAACCACTACCAAACCTACAATTTTAAATAAATGAATTCTGAGAAATGTTTGTGTCAAGTACGGTGTAAAAAGTGCCTTCACGAGGCTTCATCTACGCGTCCTGTACATCAAACTAAGTATCATTGTGCAAAATTAATTGCTGGGACACGACTTTTATTTTCAGTATGAAAGTACACTATTCGCTATTCTTATAACATTGTACTTACGGATGTATTCTACAGTACAGAAATCGTGGCAGTATTAAACATAATAAAAAAAATGGTTTCGTAAAAAGAAATCAAATAAAATTGGAACGAGAAGGTTCCCCGGTATAGTCTAGTGCAAATATGCATGCATAGTGCATTACAATATAGCCAAGGGAAATAATATTAGGTCTTTACCTATGAAATTGCCGTTTTGCAGTACTGGCCATTTCAAATCAAAATAATTTTTGTTTGGGTAAGAATTCTAATTTCAAATTAATTTTATTTTAAAAACATGGATTTTTTTTTCCAAAAGTAGTCATTTGTTTATTGATTAGTGTTACATTTTCATCGCATTTCAATCTTTTTCGTCATCATGGATACGTTAAAAATTCGAGTAATTATGGAATAGGAGTACCGTCGTGGCAGCAACGCGGCACAAGCGGCACGCAACATCAACGACGTTTACGGAGCTAACACTACAAACCAACGCACCACCTGTTATTGGTTTGCTCACTTCCGTTCTGGAAATTTCGACCTGAAAAATGAACCTCGCGGTCGTCCGAAGACTTTGGTCGACAATGACGAATTAAAGGCGATTGTGGAAGCTGATGATACACAATCTACGGCTGAATTAGCAGCAGCTTTCGACGTTAGCGTCAAAACAATATTGGTCCATTTGCGTCAAATTGGCAAGGTAAAAAAGCTTGACAAATGGGTGCCCCACGAACTCAATGATCGTCAGCGCGAAGTACGCGTCGAGACGTGCCTTGCACTGCTCAACAGACACACAAATGAAGGAATTTTGAACCGCATTGTTACCTGCGATGAAAAATGGATTCTGTTTGATAACCGCAAGCGCTCAGCAAGTTGGTTGGATCCTGGTTCAGCACCTAAACAATGCCCTAAACGAAAACTTACCCCTAGAAAAGTGATGGTCACTGTTTGGTGGTCTAGCGCCGGTGTGATTCATCACAGCTTCTTACCAAACGGGGTGAGCATTACTGCAGATGTGTACTGTGAAGAACTGAACACAATGATGGAGAAGCTGGCACATCTCCAACCAGCATTGGTCAATCGCTCGTCTCCGCTGCTCCTGCACGACAACGCGCGACCTCATACTGCACAGCAGACGGTCTCCAAGTTGCAAGAACTGGGGTTGGAAGCTCTCCGTCATCCGCCCTACTCACCAGACCTTGCGCCTACAGACTACTACTTTTTCCAGAATTTGGATAACTTCTTGGCGGGAAAAAAATTCAATACCCGAGAGGCAGTACAAAATGCCTTTGAAGAATTTGTTGCCTCCCGTCCAGCTGATTTCTTTAAGAAGGGCATCAATTAACTGCCACTGCGATGGCAAAGATGCATTGATTGCATGGGTGATTACTTCGATTAATACAAATAAAAAATACATGAAAAAAATTCGTTTAAATTTTTTCATACAAAACGGCAATTTCATAGGTAAAGACCTATTAGTACACACGGAATACGAAAATTTTATATCATTGAGCTCATCAAGTTCTAAGTTGATCTGCATGATTACTAATAAATGCGTGCACTGATTGGACAGGTCCACTCAATCTGTGTGGTTCTTTTCTCAAAAGACCATTTCAGACACCAATCCACATGGTCTTAACATGACCTGACCAAGATTATGTTTGGACTTTAAAAGAGACTGTGACCTCTGAGTTTGTTTCGGCCTTTCTTCTCAGAGTAGTCAGATAGGAAACGCCGGCCTCATCTATCTTTAAAAAAATATGTTTGACGTGCAAAAGTGTTTGCACAAACCTACTTACAGAAATAAAATCATTTATCATTTATACAGAGCGAGATCAGCTTGTACTGGAAATGTATAGCTTGATGTGTAGCCATGTGTGCCATGTCACGAAATGATACGCAATAGGCATGTAGAGATGAGATATAGTTCGAGAGTTTCCAACTTGCGAGTTGAAGATCGTGGGTTCAACCCCAAGTTAACACTTTAACTTGATTAATTTATTTCATCACCACCATTGTCGCGGTCGTAGCGTCTGTGGCAAGATTTAAATTTTGCGCAAAACACTTATTTTTTAGAAAGAGTAAAGACACAATAACTTCAAGTGTAATTTAAGTTATGTAGTTCATTTAGGCATTAAATTAGTTCTTACTTTTATGCAAGAAGGGAAACATAAACACGAGTTCATTTAAGCACTTTACTTTGATTAATTTATTTAATCACATCATCAAAATTCGAAAACTTATAACAGTTACTAACTCTTACTAGGCTCCTTTGGTGGACATTTTAAAACTACTTGCCGTTGCCTTTTAATGTAATATTTGAAACAAACTTGGATAGTTTTTTTTTTCTGAAATAGTATTGGCGCCCGGATCTTTTAAACTACAGTTCCAGATATCGGTGCCATTTTTAAACAACCTGACTTTGCTTTTAACGTATCATATTTGAACGTTAGCGAAAAATGAATCGGGATTTAAATTAAATGTTTTATGAAGCTTACAATATTGTATCTTTTGTGAATTGAGTTGATGGGGTTGTAGATATATTTATTAAATATAATTATATTGATTTATTATAATTATATTTATTTGCGAATAATGTAGGTATTGTTACGCTTGCCACGGTGAGTCCCTGGCTGGGTGACCATCTTTACATACCAAGACCCCTCCGTGCCTCGGAAAGCATGTTAAGCCGGGACCGACGTCCCGGCTGATATTAGCTGTTATTCCTTTGACAGTCGACACTAGTAGTCAAAAGCCCGGAAGTCTGATAACCAGTCTTACTAAGGGGTATCGTGTTACCCAGTAAATTTACTGGGTTGTGGAGGTCAGACAGGCAGTCGCTTCAACAGCTATTCAGCTGGATCTGGTTAGATTGGAAGCCGACGTCAACGTAGTTGCGAAAAAGGCTGGGCAGATAATGGATTAATGTAGGTATTGCAGATCAGATGTTACAAAAATGTTAAAGTCCTTGTACATTCTGCTTTTAAAGCATGCAAAATGTTATAGGCGTTAGATAAAAGGTTTATCATTTATTTTAGATTGAACAACTTGATACCAACTCACCTTTCCTGATTTTATTATAAATACAAAATTGTTCTGCATTTCCAATGATTTTTTATAATTAAAAGCAAGGACTCAATCTTTTTGTTTCACCAATTGCATTAACAAATGAAATATTTTCATCAGGCATTTCGTGTTGTCGCATTGACGCGTTCATGGCATTTAATATTTTCGGAAAGCTCCATAAAGAATTACAAATAGTGGATTGTTTATAGTTCAGAACAAAAACATAAGTGCTATTCGAAAACGTTGGCTTAAATTAAATCGATTTCATTAAAGTAATACTACGATACCTGGATGCCAGCTCGAGGCATTACACAAATTAAAGAAGAAAAAGAATTTATTTATTCTTTGCTGAAAATGGAACTTAAAATAATTATTTTGCGGAAAACGAGTAGTCAGCAGGTCGGCAGCAAAGACATTCTCTGCTGGCGATCCAATTGAACTACTTGTTGGTTGCTTGGATGACCAGCATTGGTCGTAACATGACATATCATCACGCCTTGTTTCTCCGAAGGTTTGGCAGAGGTGTACCTACACCCACAATTCATCAGTTATGTTTTTGCCCCATTTAAAAGGGGGTGAGCCTATTGCCATCAACCGGGCACAAATCCAGCTCCGGGCTGCTACTGAGACATTTCTGGACAAAAAATCCAATAACGCTTTTCCCGACCTGGGAATCGAAACCAGGACCTCGTGCTCAGTAGTTGCGCTGGCGACCACTAGACGTACCAGGCAGTCTTGGAAGTCATTCGGTTAAATGATGAAGATGAAGCTGATGATTTTTATTTAAGTATTTATATTTATTTATTTAAATAATATGGGAGACTTACAGCTAAAGCAAACAGATCGAGGACAGTATATTAGACAGAAAGCCAATTACAGGTCTCCACTTATAAAATACTGATTAAGAAAAAGTTAATTCTAAGGACATTCACACTAGTCTACTACCGGATAATTACCTGTTGATATGATAAGTAAGTTTGAGGCTATTGTTACCAGTAGTACATAATGATATATTAAATATGTCACCGTAAGATTGTGAACACCGTTAGCTTATAATCTATCTCACGTGATTATAAACTGTCGATCAGTATTAAAAAAAAATGCTGCGTCTTACGATTTCATAATGTGAATATTAATTATTATTTGTTTGTATTTTTCCCTCACTAGTCAGCTCCGCTGATTCGACAGTTTTGCGAATTAGTCAAATAAGTCAACTCGATTAGCATAATCAGCCTATAATGTAACTGCTGAGACACAGGCCTCCTTTTGAAGAGAGGGAGTGTGCCGTAATCTAACACGCTGGCCCAGTGCGGCTTGGTAGATGTCATATGTTTCCGAATGTTTGGTTCTAGGACAAGCCGGTTTCCATACGATGTTATCTTTCACCGTTTTGAGAGCAGTGGTAATGAAATAATTTACACAAAGTAAAGCTCACAAAACTCGTAAGTCGCGACCGGTACCACTGAGCCTCCACTGATCTCCAACGGTAACTTGATTATTATTTTATAAATATATTCACATTTCTGTCACATCTAACTATTACCTACCTTACAATGAACTGCAAGCTGCAAAATTAGTACCTAAATTCACGGACCACCATATCGCATTCCCCTTGAGACAAATTTATAAATCTGCTTCTAGTTTCAACGGAAGTAAATGAGGCTCAGGTTCGCTGCACTGAAACCTGAACATTATATTATAATTCAACCCATGTGTATTAGGGAGTATCTTTGAGACTGAAGCCAAGCGGGAGTCATTATTTTCTAGGTAACTTTAAGTAACGTCGTCGACTGCCTTGTTAATTTAGTGGTTGCAAGCAAGTGCTACTTCTGAGTATAAATAAGATCCTGGGTTCAATTCCCGGGCCGGGCAAAGTGTTACTGGGTTTTCCTTTCCGGAATTTCTCAGTAGACTCGGTAGACTTAAACATAACTGGTGAAATGTGAGTGTACTATAGATACACTTCTGGACAACCCTTTGGGGACGCAAGGCGTTATGTTATGTTCTTCAAGTTTAATATTAATATGATTGTCGAATTTTGTAGACGAATGAAATTCTAATCATGCTTATGTAATAGTTTCTAGAGTTCATTTTTCGTTGTTAATGTTGCGAGGGACTGAATTCTGGTTGAAACACACATAAAAATATTTGGAACCATCGATACTACGAAGAATAGCTTCGAAAATAAAATGTCATCTTGGTGAAGATACGTCTGGATCTTGTCAAAACAATTTACTTGAACAAGACGTAATGGTTTGTTTTATGTTCGTTTCGTCTGAGCTCATGTTAACAAAAGTTATTTATTATTACAGAAGTTATTATATGGAGGGGCTTGTGGCTACGTAATAACAGCCGCACGGGTCGATTCATCAGGTTAACCTACGCCTGCCTCGGTAGGTCCATGGATGGGTGACCATCTTTATATACCAAGACCCCTCCGTGCTTCGGAAAGCACGTTAAGCCATTGGTGCTGGCTGCACATTCGTGGATCATTGACAGTTGTTACGGGTCGTCAGAAGTCTGACAACCAGTCTTACCAAGGTATCATAATACCCAGTAACTGGGTTGTGGAGGTCAGATAGGCATTCGCTCCATGTAAAATCCACCTCTTTTTTGTAGTCGGGATTCAGTAACAATATCGATATTTGACAGACTACTCCTCTTCCATTAAAGCAGTCTGGAAAGATAGTGAGCCAGATGGCGATACTTGGCCAGAAGGATTGGCATTGCCATCGGGTGAGTGTGCCAGACGAGTGGGCACGAGCCCAACTGGCAGTCGTACACGCTTTGTTCCATATAAAGGTGTTCTTACTACGTTTAGTTTTCTGTATGAAGCCAAATTCGCACATTGAGGGGTCAAAAACCGCATATAGAGTACTATTTTCATGTTAGTGGTTTGTAGATGCAGCTGTTGATATGCAGTCGAGGAATGAATGAAGAGGTCGTTTAACTTTATACATTGAACCACTTTTAACAAAAGTAAGAATAAATGATCCTCAAACCTATTAACACTGGAATTTGAATACATTTTAAAAGCTAATTATTTCTAGAAGAGTAACCGTGGAGTTTCTGGCCGGCTCTTTTTCATGGGAAACGCCCAATCGGAACCATGCACCTAGCTTCTGACGTTTCATGTTTTACCGAAATCCATTGAAATGGCACAAATTTATATTGAGGGAGGTCTAAGTACCTAATTATTTGGTATGTTGCATAACATTTATTTTATTGTTCTTGGTTGTGTGTACTAAGATAGACATTGTTAGTCATAACATCACCTTGGTTAAATCTGTAAAGGTAAATAAATAAATATGTGCCCATGTAGGTTGATGTGAAATAAATATTTTAGTTTTTCATTTTAAAAATGACGCACATAAAACATTGTCGACTGTAAATAACTATCCAAAAATGACGCACATAAAACATTGTCGACAGCAAATAACTATCCAAAAAAGTTCCATGTCCGCGATGCGGGACAGAATGTATTTGACAATTACTAAACCCTTTGTGCCGCCGGTGAATCTAGCTTTCGAGTCCCGCGCGAACCAATCATTTTTAAAGTTTATTGCCATGGCATTCGCTTTTCCAATGTAATTTCGGTATGAATCCCGTGAAACGCAGTTAGTTCGTCTGCACAGGACTTGACAGAGTCAACAAAAATAGGTTTCCAAACTTTTTTCCATTTCCGAGAATGTTTGGTTTTTTGTTGATGTCAAAGGACGCATTCGAAAAAAATCTCTAAAAATGGTACAAATAATATAGACCAACAGCGGTCCCTCCCGTTCTGTGATAGAGCTCCAATTACACTCCGACAAAAGAATGCAGTAGTGAAATATTTACAAGAGGTCAACATGCTGGTCCGACTCCACAGGCACCTGGGCTTACTATTTAAAATTTTCATATTTGGAAGAGATGCTTCCCTTTTTTATGTTTTCTGACATTATGAACATTTATGTTCCTATTATTTTTATTTTCTGACATTACGAATGAGTTTTTAATTTTACTGAATCAAGTATTATTTATTAAAATTTCAAAAGATATTAAATACTTTTCTTTCTATATGGAAATCCAATTTTATTAATTTCTCAAATACATTGCAAACTATAATTTTTTTATAATTTAGAAGCATTTTGTTTAAACTTTGTAAATGTGAGTACCATGCATCCATATAATAATTATGTTGTTTTGATGTACGTTGACTTGAAAAAGCGTGGCAGTTGAGAGTATGTCATGCTCACTTAAATGTCTCGCTGATGGTGGTGCGTGTGTTGGATCATTCGGTTCCCTACAAAATGGTTGAGCTGGATGGTGCTGATCCACGCGTCAAGTTCGTGAACGGGCGCCGTCGGTTGAGACTGGTCATCTCCTAACTTCCATGGCTAATTTTAAATCTTATATTTAGAATAGTTTTTTTTTTTACATTGTTCTCACATATAGAAGCAACAAGAATAATGTTTCCAAGTTTTTGTAATACTTAACATGATTAAAAACAGTGTCCATGGAGTTTCTTGCCCGTTCTCCTCCATAGAGATCTACGTTTTGGAATGGGCAACTAGCTTCAACTTTCCAACTAGTCGTCTTTTTGACAATTCAAAAGTGCCTGTAAATGGTTTATTTGAAATAAATGCTTTGAGTTTGAGTTTGAGTTTGACAATAGATGGTAAGCTGCTTACTCTCCGATAGCGTTCAGTGACGTTGCTAGCTTATACTCTCTATAAGAGATAATTTGGTCTTCTTTTTCAATGACTTATGACTCGTTATTAATTTTGTATTTTGTAAGAATAGTGAATATTAGGTCCTATTTAAAATTACTCGATTAGATAGCGCCAAATACACTGCATAAATTCTAACACACTAAATTCAAATTAATATATCATTTCTAAAGAGGCTACGTCGTAGCACACACACTAACTACATCTGCTACGAATGCTACGATATCGTAGCAAGCGCTACGCGTAGAACTAAGCAGTAGAAGCATCATGTAAAGTTCGTTGATTCATTCATTCATTTTTATAAATTAACAATTTTATTAATATTACAAACACACAAATACAGCAAAAGTGTCGTTACGGTCAAAATGTTACACTATTTTGGTCAGAGAAAAATGTGCGATATAGCACTTTTTTCCAAAAAAGCATGCCGATGAACATAATAACCTGCGCCTTTTCAGAAGTAGATAAAACGGAAGTAAACTAAGTGTTACTAAACATGGTTTTTGTACCAAAGAAATGTCTCTCGGCATAAACTACAGAAACCCTGAGCGGTTAATTTAACGAAAGCTTTTAAATCATTTCGTTCCCGAAAACCTTTCATTATATTCGCAATGAGTACTTTCCTAGTTAGGCACTCAAACAGAAAACCTAGGTAGGTTCAGAGTGCCTCAGTTTTAATTCCAAAGATAACTTTCTTTGAAAAAGTGAATACACACTCACGTACCTTAACATATCAGCTGACAATGTTGCTGTCTACCACGCGGGCCCAGTGCGGGTAAGTAGATGTCACATGTTTTCGATTTTTTTGGTTCTAGAACATGCGTTTTCTCACGATGTTTTCATATTGCGTTTTGAGAGCAGTGGTGATGAAATACTTTACACAAAGTGAAGCGCCTGTCTGGGTTCGGGCTTATGACCTACAACTAGTAAGTCCAGTGTCCACTTGCCCATCACTGCAATTGCATCGCATGTCTTTGAACGTACTTAATCTTCTATATTTTAATACGTTAAGCAAATACTTTTTACTCCTTTTATCGAAAATTATGTGGACGGAGGAGTATGAAGTTTGGCACAGTTATAGTTAATATAGGGAAGAAATGCAGAAAGCTAATATATTAATTTAATAATGCATTAGAAATACATTACATTAATAAAAAACATGGTCGAATTTCGACCACTAGGTGACCACTAGTTCCAATAATAACACAGATGTTATTGAAAAATACCTAATATATAGTGTGGTTTATTTTTCGTGATCACTGGTGGCTCGACGTTTTTCAGAGTGAGTTTGTTTTTCATCCCGATGGAGAAATGCAAAACATTTTTCCATGAAAAATATGAAATTGATGTGTATCCATTTGATCAAAGGCTGAGGTTTCGAACTCCATCAACTAATGCACACTCACAGGGTATGATTTCAATATTTCTGATGAGTTTGCTTCGCGATGTTTTTAGAAACCCATCTCCATTGATAGTTTTTGGGGCGCCTTACCTAGCTTTAAAGCGAAACGGAATTATTTTTGAGCATTATGCATACATGGCGGAGATTAAGTTTATGTATTGAAGAGTTCCCCGTGTTTAAATTTTGCAGAAAATACTTCAAGTAAATAGTTATGGTAGCATGCAAAAGTACACGTCTGCCTTACCCTTGGGAGATTACAGGCGTGATGTTATGTGTATTTAATGGTAGTACTCAATAATACACCGTTGACATATATGTTTTAGACAAACAAAATGTTGACATCGTATTCGGGTGGATCCTCATTTTCTTTCTCAGTTTCAAGGTCGGCGATATTACTCCGCATTGCGTCTAGATCCTGTGCGGGCTAATAATAGTGAAAAAACACGAATCGACACATCTCTGTTTAGTGATATTGTTTGTACCGACGATATGGCGGTAGTTGAGAGTGTTCTGTAGTTTAGTGATATTGTTTGTACCGACGATATGGCGGTAGTTGAGAGTGTTCTGTAGTTTAGTGATATTGTTTGTACCGACGATATGGCGGTAGTTGAGAGTGTTCTGTAGTTTCTACCTATCCCCAAATAAAAAAGCCGTGAGTTTATGTTTGGATGTATGCATTAATACACATAATTATGAGGTGGGATCACCTAATGTTGCTTGGTGACGCGTGGTTAAAGGTCGGGTTTCCCGTTTTTTTTTTTTTTCAGCGTGGGAAATCATCAAATATCTTCTCCAGCTCTGGGTGGAGCAGGAGGGCGTGTCAGACTTTTACTGACTAAAACCCACCCGTGTTTCCTCCTTTGCCTGTGTGCCAGGGGCGACGGTATCTCTTTCGAACAACCTGCACCCCTGGCAGGCATCAGCCCTTGCCGACCCCACTAGTCGTTGCTGACATCTCTGACGGCGTGCGTGGAACACAACGCGCCGCCGACCCGGGAATTTTTTTTTTTGTTTAACGAGGAGAAATGCCTGCTGCGCTACCACGGGGAGATAGCGCAGTTATGTGGGACCCACTAAAACTCCACGGTGTCCTCCAGTGCTGCTTGAGGCGGGAACACGGAAACGCACAAGCTGTCCGCGCGCGGTTGTCCGTCACCGCACCCTCCTCGGAGGGGAATAACCCCTATCACCGGCGCACCAGGTCGTGGCACGCTGTGACCACCCCATGAACCAAATAGCATAAGGGCCCCAGACGACCCCGTGTCTGGCACCCTTGATCCCACTGCGACGGGTTTCCCGTAACGACAGACTTTTTGAGTCGTTTTCCTTGTTGTTATTTTTGGTTTCTATTTTTAGAATGGTTTATTCTCATATTATTATTTTGATAAATGATAAATGATTTTATTTCTGTAAGTAGGTTTGTGCAAACACTTTTACACGTCAATCTTTTTTGTTTGAAAACCATTCCTCTTTATTTATATTCCGTGTCAGATACAACTAAGGTTGCCAAGCATTCAAAATAGTATTGTACTGGTGTTCAATGTAAAATACTATTTACATTCTGTTAAAAAAAAAAACTACTGACTGCCACAAAAAAAACAACAAAGTAGAAAAAAATCCTTAGTTATGGTAGTCGATCTTCGTTTTTTGCCACCCCTTTCTGAAATTAAAGTAATTTTGAACTCTGCAATGTTTTTTTTACCAGTACGTATGCTGCTATGTAAACAACAGTGGTAGGAAGTTATTATAAAATCATCAATATTCACAAACTAGAAAAAACAATCCAAGCAAAGCTAATTTTATATGGGAGCACCCTTAAGGCATAACCTATCCATTAATTAAACATTTTCTAAATCAATCCACAATTGGCGGAGATATCGCGTAACATATATATAATAAAAAATACAATCTAATTGAGAACCTCCTTCTTTTTGAAGTCGGCTAAAATAAAGTACCAATGTCAATAAATTGGTTTACCAAAAACGCTACCCAAATAAAAACTTTAATTTACTACGTAAAACATCGTCCTTAATTTCCAAATAACCTATAAATGTCTCGAATTTTCTGGACATAGTGAATAGATATTTGAAAATATCTTTTATATATTAGCATTAGTCCTAGTTTAGGTGTCAGGCGCATAATGAGACATAATGATATAATGAGCGAGCGAGTATGCACTAATCTTAGAAAGATATAGTTATTTAAGTAAAGCATTTGTTAACCCTTTTTTTCTCCATAATGTATTAGGCTTAGTAAAAAAGTAAAAAATAATTTTAATTCAATTTTATTTACTTAATTTGATTAACATTAATGTTGCCACCTCAGTATTCACAGAATGTGTGCATTCAGTGATGAATATTAAGTGGATATAGATATAGAGCTTCAATACATTTAATGAAAAATATGTTCCTGGATTAAATGGTGAGGCTTACAAAGCCTTAAAAATGGGTTCCGAATTGATGAGTTGCAAAAGTAGCACTAATGTATTACGTATCCATTCAAAAGATTAAAAATACTTATAGTCCCGTTTATTTTTCCAAAATATTGTTTACTAGCCTTTGCCTGGCCGCGCTCGCGGAAAGGCTCGATTGTGCTATCGTGACTCACTGTTCGATGCGACACGTAGCACGTAACGTAGTTTGAAATAAGCAATTTTAATTTGTAATGCTTATTTTATTCTTATTTTCTTTTTTTTTTATTTAATTTAATTCTATGTAATTTTGATTAATGTTAATGTGACCGTGTGTTCTTGTCCTATTATTATGAGTCTATGTAACTTGAAAATAAATGATTTATTATTATCTTCCCGCGGCTCCGCCCTCGTGGATGTTGGCTATTGCGTAGAAAAGAAGCTCCATACCCATTCTCCATATCCCAGACAGATATATATCTCTGCCAAATTTCATGACGATTGGTTCAGTGGTTTAGGCGTGAAAGCGTAACAGACAGACAGACATTGTTACTTTCGCATTTATAATATTAGTAGGGATTTTCACACTTTACATTATTTCTTAGAAAAAGAGTTGGCAACGCAAGATACAACCTACACTTATCGATGATGTCTCATCGAGAAGTATGGATGAACTAGATATGTTGCGCTGACCCCAAGTAAATTGGAATAACGGTATGAGAATGATGATATTATAACCTACTCTAAAGCTGTATACAAGTTATGACCAGAAGTGACCAAAATGTTCAACCTCTGCGTCAAGAGCCAATGTCTTAGGCCAAGATTAATAAATGTTACTTAGCACGTACTTAGGCTAAGTGCTATTCCTGTCACTTTCCGACAACAGTCAAACTACAATTGTGTAAGATAGAGACAGAAACATGTCTAAGGCGAAGCACCAGCTAAGTAACGTTTACAGATCTCAACCTTAGTTTTACCTAACCAATAACCAATGTATTATTGTTTAAGAAAATGATCGATGTCAATTAAAAATTTAGAATCTTGTAGTAGAACCTAAGTTGGTGTTGAATTTATACGGTGAAAGGTTTCAAATTGATAACACAGGTTGAAAAACAAACAAAAGAAAAAGCTTTTAAGCTCATCAAAATCTAGGAAATTCGTTAAGAGCGGGTTTGGGATCAAAATAATCAACAACATTTAGACAAATAATAGAAATTAACATGTAGAAGACACATAACATTTACATTTGTCCAGATTTCTTCGATCTTCAGGTGTTTTTCTCGGCAGCTTCCTTAATGAATAACATTTACTTAAATGTTCTAAACTTACCTTTACGCAAAGATGAGGCTGCTTCTGAGTTTAATATAGGTTATATTATAATATTGTTATAAGTAGCATTGTTACTTACCTGAAAAGAAAAGAAAATAAGAATTAATACAATTTCAATAACATACATATCAAACGTATAATAATGTTGGCATTTTGAGAGATCGCATTAATAAAACCAAAGATCAAATTAAATAAAGTCTCAGGTTAATTTATAAGTTCAACAAAGATATCTAAAGGTCGAAACACAGACAAGTTGAAACAGCTTAAAGAGTAAAAAGTGGTAAACATTTCGTTAGAGAACTCACACGCTCTCACACTATTACGCAATTTGTTAAAAGCAACATAAACAATAATCATTGTTCTTGTCCGTTCATCGCATCGTCCGAATATAAACTACCAAGCCAGAAACTTAGTCCAACTTTCAAACCTACCTAACTACTCAAATGACAATAAAAAATAGATAAACATTTAAAATACATCCCTATTTGTTGCTCTTAAAGTTGACTATTGTAGCGTAGTGATTAGTGGTGCCACCCTCAGGATTAGTGAGGTATTTTTACTGAAGAAAAGATGTAGTTGAAATAGTTCACTTCTTTATCAAAAGATGGCGCTACTAGTTACGCTTCAATATAAATCGGCTTCGAAAACTTAACCGAGTCGGCTCTGTCATAACTTTTATAAGTTTTTAACGGTAAGCTGCAATAATAAATTATAATTTTATTTCTCCAAGTACATAGTTTACAAGATATTGTTATAAGTGAAACGAACAAAGAAATATCAGAACACTTGTTTTCTTTCATAAACAATGAATGATGATACAAATGACTGGACACATACATAAATCAACTAGAATAAACGGAGGACGAAGAAAAGAAAAACTGACATGTTGATATAACTTCATGAGAAGTGTCTCATTTTGATTTCACGGGTCATTTAATTTACTGCTCTATTTCAGTGAATATCGCAGCATCTTTTCAGCTGACTTCAAAGCTCATTACAGCTGTTTTGGCAAAGGCCCAAATCTTCACCGATTTTCCGTTTTACCGGCCTAGCTTGACCTTGGGTGGCCTTGATCTACTTGCCGTATTCCATTGACCCGCCGCGCCGTGCCACCCGGTGACGATGCGAATTAGCTTCAACTTCTTTGAAAATAAATAATTTCGCTTTTCTGCACGGCAAACAAATAATATATTATTTAAGCTACCGAGATAACGCTTTCTGCTATGTTATTACTGCTTTTTGGCAGTGGCCCAAGGCTCAGATTTTCCCTTTTACCGGCCTGGCCTTCCGTGGCCTTCGTTGGCCTTGAGCCACTTACTACACTTCCCTAACCTCCCGGCAGGTGTCGCTGTGAAGGCTGTTATTTACTCGCGAGTTTAACAAGAACTTTTCCAATCACGTTTGGGATTTGTGGTAGCTAATATCCAGACGGGCGATTGCTCAAGCAAATGAGAGGGGCATTCGAGGGGTTCGATTCTGAACAATCGACGAGTGACGTTTACTTTTAACAAGTTTAAATGTCCTTCGGTGTAGTTGCAGTTCTGAGTGAGTTCGGCGAATAATCGGACTAACATATCGTCGCGCTTGTTGCGTTATGGCAGTGTGAAGGGTTATGGCAGAGATAATACTTCTGTACCAGTCAACCAAGAGGCAAATTGTCTTTTTAAAGGCTTTTTATAGATCAAGAAGGTTTCATTATCGGCTTAATTTTGTGAGCAAATCCTAGCTTTCGGCATACTAATGAGTTAGCATAATTATGACGATCAACCGTTTGAACTGAATTGTTAGAAGTTTAGCTATATTTTACGGTTTAACAATTTCAAGCAAACCTGTCGTATTATCTAGGCTAATGAGATTTATAGAACTACTGACGCTAATACCGCTAACAGGCTCTACTGACCTACTGAACTAGGTAAGTACCTATGCTGCTTTCCTAGAACCGGGGGCAGTTCCTTTTTCAATTGACCTCAGCTGTCAGTCGTCATCATTATCATAATCATTTCAGACAAAAGAAGTTCACTGCTGGACATAGACCTCCTCCAAGCTCCGCCACTTCGACCGGCTCTGCGCTTCCTACATCCAACGGATTCCTGTGGCCTTCACAAGGTCATCGACTCACCTTGTGGGAGGCCTTACAACGCTAAGTCTTGCGGTACGGCGTTGCCACTCCAGAAACTTTGCGCACCATCGGCCATCTGTTTTGCGAGCAATGTTGTCCATTGCCCCTCAAGTTTGCCAATTCTTTGGGATATGTCGGTTAACTTGGTTCTCCTGCGGGTCTCTTTATTTTTGATTCGATCACATAGGAAAACTCCAAGCATAACCCTCTCTATTTCCCTCTGGGTGAATTTTAGCCTTCTAATTAGGCCCATTGTAAGAGACTACGTTTCAGTGCCATAAGTCATCACTGGTAACACGCACTGGTCATAGACCGTTGTCGCTCAAAGTACCTCTTTAATTATAGAAACAGTTTTAATTAAAATATTTGAACGTTTTTTTTTTTAGTAAAATACCCTTGTACACATAAAATTACAATTAGTTGCAATGACCATGATTTGACAGTTCTGCCATGTTTTTTTTTGGGCTTGGGAACTCATCATATAACTTCTCCCACTCTGGGTGGACCGAGAGGTGTCAGACTTTTACTGACTAAAACCCACCCGTGCGCCTTCAGTTGCCTGTGTGCCAGGGGCCAGGGTATCTCTTTCGAAGAACTTGTATCACTGGCAGACATCGGCTTTTGCGGACTCCACTAGTTGGTGCTGACATCTCTTTGAGGCGCGCTTGGAATACAACGCGCCGTCGACCCAGAGCGGGAGAAGTTACTTGATGATTTCCCACCCAAAAAAATAAAAACGCGAGTGATGGCCGCCGCCAATGGTCTCCACAAAGACACGACGGCGCAACGCCCAAGCCGGGCAGACCTCCACTATATGCTCCAGCGTGCCCTTAGGGCGATCTACATAGTGGAAACACCCAAGCGTTTCCTCCCGCCTTATCCGAGGCAAAGTTCATCCACGTTCATTGCGTTATTTACGTTGTTGAACAAACGATTTTTTCGAACTGTTCAAGCAATGAATTATGATTTTCTTCAAATACTCGGATTATGACTAAGAGCGTGTCACGCATTTAGGGTGTCGGAAATATGTCACTGCATTCCCATGCAGTACCATGCTTTTTGTACGTCAAAATTACATAAGACAGTCTCCCAACTGTCTTATGTAATTTTGACGCACAAAAAGTGCTTATTCTCAGCCGAATCTGATTATATAACTTTGGATTTTGAGGTATGCTTGCAAAGTTTATTAATAAGGGAAGAAGAATAAGAAAGAACACAATTTAACGTAAACTGAGCATAGATGTTGACTGTCAGAGTGTACACTGTTGGTGGGCTCAGCACAGCAGCGGGAATTTTCGGTGAAAAGCTGTTCTTACTGTGTCGAACTTGATTAAGCGAGGGTATATGTCAAATATAGACATAAAAGCAGTGGTAGCCTAGTGGTAACGACTGAGACTTACGAGTTGTTGGTCGTACATTCGAGCCCAGACACTGCTCTCAAAACGATGACCGAAAACATTGTGACGAAACTAGCATGTTCACCAACATGCTATCATTACTATCTAATATAATTATAATATGGTTCAAGTTTAGTGATTTAATTATTTTACTTAAGTTTAGTGAAATAACTGTAGGAGTGTACTTCGTTGTGTTGGTGAACCAACAAGGATGAGCCCCGTCGGCGAAGAGTCCTGTCAACGATGTGTCCTGTCGGCGAAGAGTCCCGTCGAAGTAAAGTCTGGTCGGTGTTCAGTCGTACACTGCACGTCGTTCCCGCTGCCCCAGTCAGTCGGTCGGCATCAGTTGTTCGGCGTGCACGGTTGCGTTTTCGTGCATATTAATTGAATTTTCGCCACTTTTTCTTTAATATCTGTTATATATTAGTTGTATCATTACAAAATTACTTCTCATACAAACCAAAATTGTTTTATTTGATTCTATGGTAGAAATGTAACTATTTAACCAGATTAGTTTAGTCAGATAAACATATTACTAGATTGCGACCGTAAGATAGTAATGCATCGCTTTCGTATAACTATGTTACGGTACGTTATATAATTATATCCCTAGGGATATAACCATATTATGAACGGCTTTATCTATCATACTGCGACTTACTCGTCTATACATAGATTTGGAATTTGACTCATAATCATTGATTTTGAAAAATGACATTGCAATTTTCCTGCAGACTAAACAAAATGTCTCAAAAATTTGATAAAAATAAAAAAGTTTTTTGGCACATTATGCATTCTCAACCTATTTGGGCTTAAAAGATTTCAATCGTCTCGTATATCGATACAGCTCGACCGACCCTGGCACGTTATGTAACAGGATTACCCCGGTTCAACAAATTACATTACTTAGCTGACTGCGACTGAGTTCTCTAGTTTCTTTTTCCCTATTAGCTTTGCATTTCTTTCTTAAGGTGAACCTAGTCCACACTTTTTGCATAAAAACTTCGGGAGTGTTTTACTCCACAGTCTGACATGGCACATCCAAAGTAAAATATGATATCGTTTTGTCTTATTATTAATATTGTCTGTACTGAAACAGAACACTAAAATAAAAACCCATTAAAAAGTTAGGAGCCAACAAAGTTTCGTTTTTCTTGCTAATTTTACTTAACTTTGGGCGTGTTTAAGTAATAAAAGAAGTGTAAAATCTCCAAAACCAAGTCAGTACCAACAAAGTTCAATTATCGAATAGTTCAATAAACTTTATTGGTCATTGATTTATGCAATGGCTTTTTCATAAAATCCGTTCTTCCAAAAGACTTTTCTCAATTTTTCGCGATTATTTTACTATAAATGATCCTGCATCTCACTCAATAACGTTGTGCGTGTAAATAGCGTCTAACTGCTCATCACTGATACTATCTTTGTCGGACACGAAGCCTGGTGAGACAGCGTGATTTTTACCCAGGCCCACCAGTGAGTTCGAGCCCGCGACTAGGTTCCCCTTAATGAGGGATATTGTCGCGGTGCTGGATGGTATTATTGCTAGATGTCTGACGTTTTTACGTCTTAACTTTGTGTTTAGCTAACTTAAATACAGCGTTCCTTGATCAAAAACAAATATTTGCTAGTAAAGCAAACCACACACATAGCGACCTGCACAAATTTTGCCTTGCACAAGTATGCATTTACGTGTGTGGGATTCTAGCGCAACTATCTATATCATTTGTGGTCACAACGGTATATCATTACATGTTTGGCCTGCTTCAGCTAATGTTGAGTTGGTTGCTAGAGGCAGATTAATCTTTTAACGTTAACGTTGTTAAGTTGGTTGATAAAGGCAGATGAATCCTTTGACGTTAACATTGTTAAGTTGGTTGACAAAGGCAGATTACTCCTTTGACATTAACCTTCGTGGCGCAGTGAAAGCCTACCTCTCTGCGGTCATCAACACATCTTCTTATCTCTTCACCGATATCTATACCATAAAAATATCATCTAGCACCAGATGACGTTGCTTAGACAAAGCTGCTTCAAAATTCATTGCTGACAGGGGATTTCGTCACGATGTTTGCCTTCTACGAGAAGTCGGTTGTAAATAAGTTACGCTCAACCGCAAACGGCTTACATTGCGGCAGAAACCTTGAAATTTTATACGAAACTAGCTTTTGACTTGTTCCAACATAAATGTTCTCTACGGAACTCGACAATAATATTTGATTTTTAACAGTGAAAGAATTTTATAATTTATAAACATAAGCAATTCTACTCCTCTTTATTAAAATAGATTAGATTGAAAAATGAATATGTGGGCTTTTTTGGTTTAGGTGTACCTCTGCCCCTTTGGGGAATACCAGCGTAATGTTATGTTATGTCGTTTAGGTAAGGTTATCAGCCTATTACAGTCCCACTGTATGTCCCAGGCCTCTTCTCAGATAGAGAAGACACCATTGCATTGAATACCACGCTTGCTCAAGAGGCATTCGAGATTCCAGAAGGCCAATTCTCGTAATTAAAAACGTCCAAAATCTAGTCGCAGACTCATCTCGGCGACAATCAAATATCAAAAATTTATAGAAACTCGAGTTTTTTTTTTGATAGATTGACATTGAGATCAGACTGTGAACGTTCTTTAAATTACGAGAACTGCTCATATTATTAAATATACGTCGTCACTTCCTCACGATGTTTACCATCAACGATGTTAGGTTATCTCAGAAACTATACTCCATTTACAATAGCATTAGACAGAAGTTAAAAAAGGTTCTTTTTAATGTACACTTTGTAACAAAATTACATTAAACGTGTTGCAGTTACGATTAATGCCAAAAAAAATAAAGTGTTAATGCTAAAAACCTAAAAGAAGCAGGAGTGAACAACACCGAGTAACTAAATTAGCTGATGACGACGAACTTTCACCAACGTGTTGTGGGTCGTAAGTTGTTATTTAAAATAAAGTATTGTATAAAGAAATATATTTTAGTTCGTTTTAATATTAATTAGATTTTAATCATCATGTGATTGTTTGTTCCATTCATTCGTTTTGTTGTAGGTTTGTAAAGGTGTGATGAAGATGTTATTATAAATAGAACATTATTTAAAATGCAAAATTACTTTTACTTCGTTTATCTCAGTATTTAGTACTGTCTTAAATGTACCAAAAAAAGTTAGAACTTAACTTTGCAATAAAATGTTTTGCACTCCTGCTTCTACGAGCTTTTTTCTAAAGCTATAATAAATGGGGTATAGGTACTTATGGATTGAAAAAGTCACATTGGCATTTATCTTGATTTGAACCCACAAACTATTGCATGAGAGGCGAGTCTTGAGTTATCTTGTACTTAAGCCACCCTCAAATAGGAAATAGGAAATTATCTAAAGACGAACGAACTGTTTCATTCTTTTAGTAATAGATCATTTGGATTTCATAAATCACCTGGTCTTTAAAAAATATGTGCATCAGAAAATAAAATCGAAAGCTTTCCTGTCATACAAGATAAAAGCTTAATCAATTTGTAATGTTCCCACTGCTGCAGGCTTCCTCTTGGTGAGAGGGAGTGGGCCGTAATCCACTACGTGTGCAATAACAAAGAACGACGCGCATCATTAAAAATATGATTTTAAATATTCCGTTTCATTAAAAATATTAAATCTCCATAATTTGCAGGAGTGACTCGAGTATGATATTTAATAAATGCATTTGACATCGATAATCATCACTGTGAGTTCGTACGTGAAAAGGCTTGTATATTGAGAGGATAAAATTTGCATCATTAATTCACTATCATTATATTTTTGCACGTAAAATTTTCTACAGTATTTTCGTTACGAATAAGGTAAAACTTTTGTTATTTCTGTTATTAAATCGGTTGAGTCCGCTAGTTATTAGTATAGACTAGCTTTTACCAGCGGCGTGGAATTCGAATATTAACAAACTTTTACTCGCCTCACAAAGGAGAACGGCAGGCTTGTATGGGAATTTCGTACACCTAATAAAATTTCGTGTTTTGGGATATTTTTGGTTTTAATTGGTAGTGAATATGATAGACAAGCCCTTTTTAAATTCGTAGATTTTTAGAAGTTGGGACGTAAAAGTTACAACCAATTTTAGTTTTTAAGGTTATGTACTAGTGTACTAATGTAGATTGTTACTTAAAGGTACATGAACATTGTTTTGGTGATAAAGTAAATGTTCTAGATTGCTTGTCGCTATCTTTTATTACTTACCATTAAGTAGGTAGATTGAGATGAGGATCGTACCTACTCAGTGGGGTGCATTAGGAAATACCTATGTCCAGCAGCGGACTGCAACAGTTTGATAATGATGAATTTCTGATGGGGTTTTGAGTACGGAGGAGCAGATGCTCAACTCAACGTAAAAACGGCCAGATAATTCGCTAAATTGCTCAGATGCAGTCACAAACCACAATCCAAAACAAAAGCAAAGTGAAAGTGAAAGACAGAATGATTTTTTGTACCGGTCAATAAATAATTGCCGTATGAACAAAAAAAATATTGATTTAAAAAATCATTCCTATCATTAAATCGTTAACCATTATGATTTTATGCAACAATTATGCATCCTTAAGTATAATATATAAGTATTTAATTATATTTAATGTTATTTCTATTTCTAAATAATTAATTATAATTTTGATGTTTGTGCTATTTTACATATGGCAACTTCTAAAAATATGATTGCGTTTAGTTTACGATTTTATTACGTTTATTTATTCAAATCTATTTATTGACATTAATAATAACTTCTCAACCAGCTAATCAACTTCTAAAAATAGTACACTTACATGAAAATACATGGCTTTTTTTTTTGGTTGGGAAATCATCAAATAACTTCTCCCGCTCTGGGTGGAGCGGGAGGGCTCCACCCAGAGCTTAAAAATACATGGCTTAGTTGCCTTATTATATGGTACAAATTCTGTAACAGGACAACAACAAGTATGCGGTACGAAATCTGCCGTTCACCTTTCACATTTATAATAAAATATGCGTAGGATTGTTATTATTTGCGTAGTGAGGGACGTCGCCTTTTCAAAGCTTTGTGATGTGTGTTGTCCCGTATAATGATTTCCCAGAATATTATGTTGTGACAGGTTGTGAAAGTTGAATTGTTTGATCTGCGCATTATATTTCGAACAAATAAATATGTGTATCGATAGATATTGCTTTTTATACATTGTCATATAGAAAAGAAATTGTAAAGAAATCACACATATTACCTAGATGTGAGAAATAACATACAGAATTTTGGTTATAAATAGCTTTATTTGAGATCTTCCTTATAAACTATTAGTACTATACATATACTTTTGATTGTGGTGTGTGTGGAAATTTCCACAGCTCTTGTGTATAATTAGGTGGTGCAGATTTGATTTTGACTGATTGATACTAAACCACAAACAATACGCAGTGATGGGACTGCCAATAGAAATGAAAACTTAAAACTTTAGAAAAGAAAACAACACGTCACAATAGCATGTCGATGACGCGGTCACATTAGCATGTCAGTGACGCGAACCCATACATTTTGGTCCTACTAAATAAAGCTCGATGCGGTTAAAGAAGTTTTCACTTCAAAACAAACCAAATCAAATAGACACGACAATGAGGAGACCGCTCTCTTTCTCAAGAGGGACATAAAAGGCATCAATCAGAGCTTCCACAAACACGCGAGACGCACTACTTGGCAGTCCCAACAATAACATTCTTAATAAAGACTTATCTTTTTTTTTGAAACACGGTTGTTTGGTAACTGCTGATGCAATTCATCCTTCGTGCTTCGCATTTTAACACCCGACTGAAAAAGAGGGGTGAAATAAATTAAACGTGTGTTTGGTCTTTTAGCCGTCCAATGACGCGACGATGCTTTGATCAATAAAATACCTACAACTTCTTATTACACTTAAAGGGCCAATTTTTTTTTTAACTTTTATAGATAATCTCTGGTTATTTTTTTTTGTTCTTTATAGAAGTGGTGGCCCAGTGGTAACGGTCGTAACCAGGTCGAACCCAGACAGGCACTTTGCTTTATTTAAATTATTTCATTACTACTGCTCTCAAAACGGTGAAGAAAAACATCGTGAGGAAACCGGCATACCCTGGAACCAAAACTCGAAAGACATATGACATCTACCAACCCGCATTGGGCCCGCGTGGTGGATTACGGGTCGCTCCCTCCACAGAGAGGACACGTGTGTCCCAGGAGTAGGAACATTATAGGATGATTATGCAGTCATATCATCATTTCAGCCGAAAGACGTCCACTGCTGAACATAGGCCTCCAAACTCCGTGACTTCGACCGGTTCTGTGGTTCCCGCGGCCTTTACAAGGTCATCAGCCCACCTTGTGGGAGGCCTTCCAACTTTACGCCTTCCGGTACGCGGTCGCCACTCCAGAACTTTTCAGCCCTTTCGGGCATCTGTTCTGCGAGCAATGTGCCCTGCCCTCGGTTTCCTTGGTTCTTCTGCGGATCTCTTCATTCCTGATTCATCGTGTAGGGAAAATCCAAGCATAGCCCTCTCCATTCACCTTTGGGTGCTTCCTATGAGGCGCATTGTGAGCGACCACGTTTCGGTTCCATATGTCATCACTGAACGCACTGGTCAAAGACTTTCGTCTTGAGACACTGCAGTAGGGACGAGAAGACATTGAAAAGCTAGCCCGGACGCTGCCCAGCCGAGTCAGATTCGACGATTGACCTCTTTCTCAAAGTTGAACCTACCTAACTGGACAGGTTTTTCAAGGAAAACGTACTCGTCCATATCTTCCAGTGCAGCGCTTCTGACCATTATGAGAGTGGGTGTTACATGGGCACTGGACATGACCTTTGTCTTAAAATGCAGTCTTAGCAAAAGTTTTAAATAAATAAGCTAGGCAATATTTTGCCCTTTGTGACATTGGGCCTAAATATAACTGGCTAAAAGTAGATGTCTCTTAAAAACATTACCTTTTCTACAAAAAACTCGGTTTTTGGTTTACTATTTTTAATAAAAATTGGCTGGGACACACTGGATGTGGAAGGCGGAGCTTAGAGTGTTGTGGCGCAGCCTGGGAGACGCCTACGTCCAGCAGTGGACTGGATTGGTGGGCTGGTAGCTGATGGTGGATAGCTTGAGCTGATTGTTGATTGATTTTTAATGCTAGCCGATCAAAACAAAACAGTTTAAAATCGGTTTATCCGTCACTGAGCAAATATGTACAAAGGCTTAGTTATAATAGCTTTTGTGGGTGACCCCACACTTTTTTTTGTCCGGGGTTAAAAATGAAGCGCTCACTTCGAACTCACTCGCCATTGAACAATGTGTAGGGGCATGTGAAGCTAATAAAGCGATTGCACGATCATGCGAGAAAGCATTCTTGGTATGCGTCGCGATGTTTTACTATCGAAATTCAACATTTTGTATCGATTGCTAACAAGAGGCTATAAAGTATGCTGGATGCCCTGAAATTCAGAATATTCGTGTATTTTAAAGTCAATATTTCTTGAGACGCGTTGAGCAATTTTTGATAGAGGAAAATCTTACAGTTCTGCGTCAATGACATGTTAATGTTAGCAGTATATAATATGTAGCTATGAGTACGACGTGTTGCGGTTGTCCGGCAGATAGTGTTGAATTTCTGTCGGCAGGCTCCAAGACTGCCTGTATTTTTTGCAATTTTAAAAGTTACGTTAGTTACGTTTTTAATTACTTTACTAACATAACCGTCCATAACAAATGTGTACGTACTACATTATATCATTAGGGGTTTTTCCTTTTTCTTCTCAGGTGCAGCCCAGAGTCTGCATTTGTGGCTAATGGGCTAATGATTTTATGTAATGTTTTGTGTTTCGTAATGTTAATCACTTACTATTGTTTAAAATGAAGTTCTTCTAACTTAACAGACAGCTGTGTTGCTGGAGAGTTTATAGCGCCATTTTTTCTGCCTAGCTATAGCACTAGAAAGTGGTGAAGAGTGGGCGTTTTGTGGGCCGTCTTATGTAATTTTGATGTTGCTGTCACTAGCGTCCTGAAAAAAGTGCTGACACTAATTTTGACCGACTGATGGCAATAGGCCTGCCCCCTATTACTTACGTGGGACATAAAGTTGTCGTACTTTAGCTACTGCTCTGCCTAACTCTTAACCCTACTTTGCTGGTGCACTCATAAATGAACACATAGCCTGCCGTTAAAACAAGTAAAAAGTTTGCAATCGTGTCTCCGGAAAATGTCGAAAGTTCTGTTTCCCTTCCTTATAAACTAGAAAGTTCTGCTTGTTAAAGAGTCAAAGTAACCTACATGGGCACTTATGAAACGTAAAAAACTAGGTGCACGGTTCCAATTTGTCGCTTCCTATGGAGAAAAGCCGGCAAGAAACGGTTACTCTTTTAAAAATTATTGCTTATAATGTTTCCAAATTACAATGATAATAGGTATGGGAGGACAGTGCAGGCCTGTCCATAAGTACCAGGTACTTATTAAGAGGAATGACAGTAAAGAATAGAAAATCGTCTCCAAAATAAATTTACAGTCTGCAAGGCCTACAACGCTCACTCATTCACAATATATAAAATAATCTACATAAAAAAAATGAACCTATTTAAACCAAGTGACATGATTTCCATGACAACCACTAATAAATAGTTGATATTAGAATTGATGTATAATGTCAAATAATAACGAGAATATGTCAGACAAGGTAAAAAATAAAAATTTACACAGTTATGCTGTTAATAAGGTACCAGATTCGTCTGGTGTACAGGGATATCAGTCCAATACCGTGCCAAGAAAATTTTTGGGATCAAGCTGCGACGAACAACCGCAGTATTCTCTAAAGAGTTGAAGGCAAGTGGCCATAAGACCATTGGGCGGGTCTTCTTACACGAACAACTGTACTAATACTGTAAGCAAAACTACAAACGTAGTATATACTCGTAGGAAAATTTTATAACTTGTTGCTGTCATTTTAGTCAATTGTGGTGACTTATGACTTCCGCGCGAACAAAGTCGTGGGCAGAAGCTAGTAATATTATAAATGTGAAGATGTTTAGATATTTGGATGTTTGTTACTCAATCACGCAACGGATTTGGATGAAATTTGGCAAAACCGCTGGTAATAAACTAGTTTGATATATAATAAACTAACTATATCTTTGCCAAATTTCATGACAATCGGTTCAGCGGTTTAGGCGTTTAAGCGACAGACCGACAGACAGATAGATAGAGTTACTTTCACATTCTTAAAATTAGTAGGGATTAAATAGGGATTATTTTAATTAGATTTCCCACGATAATTATTCATTGTCATGTTTTCTAACAAATTTCAATAATAAGACTAAAACTTATTTGTAGAATGTGGTTGCCTGGTAGCTCTGAAATAATATATTAAAGCGACTTAAGTTTCAAAATAATTTCTCTTCCACGTAATTTTCGCTCAATAGTGTATGATTTCTGATGGAACCTACTTCTAATCAGATGTAGAAAATTCGTAGAACGCTAGGGCACTATAAGAACATCTCTAGTGCCTTAATATCTATAGTATTTTGGTATCAAGAGATTTTCCGTGTCGTCATTGTTCAATAGCAAACAACGTTGTATGTTTTCTGATACGTTCCCGGCAGTCGGATGAAATACAAGAACATTCGTAGAATTATGTTATTCAAGATTGCGTTCTGCTCTGTTATATTTTTTTTTTATTTCATCGAACTAGAGTTATAAAAAAATATTCCGTGCAATAAACTCAGCGTTTTATATTTGTGTAATTTCAGTTTCAGATTTCAGACCAGTATTAAATCGAAGCCTACAGTCCTGCACTCTGTTAATACTGTAGGCTGTATTTTTATTTATTCATAATTGCTTTCTGAAAATTGGTCCATTTCCAATAGCAGGATTCCCAACTCGAGAGCAGTATAATTGTAGTCGGAATTTAGCGAGTAATAAGCGGGTAAATAATCCTGCACCGAATTCCTGTTTTCGAGAGGTTTAACCATTGTATGGTGTTAATTATAATTTGAGCTGTTACATTTCCATTTGCAATATTCCATTCATTCAGGAACGCTAATGGGTGTCCTTAATCAATGGAATATTGCTATTTATTTAGTATTGAAATTAAACACATATTTAATTTATCAGAAATCAAATTATAATTATTTTACTGAAGTACCGTTGTTATGATATCCTTTCATATTTAGGTATAAATGTTGCTATGAGAGTATTGTAACAATGCTGAATGCTTCGCCGATAATTTGCCTAGGCAGTATTTTTTTATAAAACAAAGACCTAAGCTTAACCCATCACCTGCCAGGGGTGCGGGTTGTTCGAAAGAGATACCGCGGCCCCTGGCACACAGGCAACTGAGGGAACACGGGTGGGTTTTAGTCAGTAAAAGTCTGACACGCCCTCCCGCTCCACCCAGAGAGTTACCACCGGGAGAAGTTATTTGATGATTTCCCACCCAAATAAAAAAAAAGCTTAACCCATCACATAACCTTTAAGCTTATTCCACACTTCTGAAACCACTTGAGGTAGAAATGAAGTCTTACTTTAAACACAGGTTTCCCTAACACCCGGCACAAAATGTTTCTATCAATAACCTACAAACTACTTAATGGTTGTCGGCAGCAGGGAATTAACTCACTGTCTCAATTATAGACATAACACCCCAATTTAGAAACCTCGAATCACTTTATTGACACTAATTCGAACGTACGTTCATCAAATATTAGAATTATTAAAAGTTTTTAAAATATGTCTATTAATGTAATTTTGCGGTTACAATGAGACTTTGCAGTATTGACGTAATGCAGTACACGTATTTGAAAGTGATTTTTTAGCCACCTACTACGATTCTTTTGTTTGGTTTACGTTCATACATATATCTGGTCATACACACACGCCTGACCTTTCTGAAGAAAAAAAAAACAACCGACTTCCGAAAAAAACACTACAAACTGAAAAATTACGTTAATTTCGGAAGTCAGTGACTTTGCTTATATGTATTTTAATTTTTTGTCACCACCTTCCGAAATTACAGTTTTTAGTGTTTTTTCCGGAAGTCAGTTGTTTTTTTTAAGTTTTTATTTTTCACTTTTTAGTTATAGTACCTACCCCACACCAATTTGAAATTGCATCATCCTTGGGGTCTAACAATACATATTTCTGCTATACCAGCAATCGTAGTTGATTTGTTGTAATTTTTTGAAGAGTTCCGTTGTGAAAAAAGAGAAAAGTTCTTAAATCTACGTTGTACCGTTTTTAAAATATTCCTGGGACCCAATATAACTCAACTAGTTTACCGAATAAGTACTTGTGTTTAGGATCGTCATGTTAGGTAGTGCACGGTGTTTGCGCTTTGTTCCATTGTTGTAAGATCCAGGCATACAAGACGTGCAATTTGTGTTGAGTAGGTATAAGCATATGTTTACTTAGAAAACGGTTGATACTTGTAGTTTGAGAAGCAAGCCAAGTTTGTTTTTAGGTAAGGAGCACTTCACATGATCGTTGGAACGTTGAAGCTGTGTTTTAATCTAGAGAAAACTATAGGGAACATAAACAGAATTCAGTTTCTTTGTAAGAGTGAACAGGCATTTTCTGGGCACGCTCGATCCATCATAGACCTCATCAATCGCTTTTCATCAGGCGTGATCGAGGTCAAGAGCTTGCCTATTTATTAATAAAAAACAAGTGCGAGTCGAACTCGTGCGCCAAGGATTCCGTACTTACCCATTATATCGCCATAATAAAAGAGATAATTATGGGCTCGCGAAAACTTGTAAGTACCAACATTTACCTTAATTTTCAACTTTTTTTCTTTCTTCCTTTATTTGTGCTGTAAGACCTAGATTTTCGCCAGGAAAATTTTGGTACTTACAAGTTTTCAAAATCTAAATTTGCCCATATCTTTTTATCGTGTTGACTCTGTACCTTGATTTTATTTATATATTTAAAAGGTACACCAACGGCTTATCCACTAGAAACATCAAAATAAGAAAAAACACATTTGGATAGAGTTATGGTGAATTTGTCACTTACAGGCGTACACAGCACTTACTTAAAAAACAGCTTCTTAGATATAAGTTTTAATAAGATTTTTTACTCGTAAAGAGGATAGAAAAGTTAATTAGAAACAAAGGACAACACATTTAGTAAAATACAAAATCATAATCGAAATAAGAATAAAAAATAAATTTAAGTTATTACTTTTTTTTGTTAGAATCAAATTAAACAATCACAAAACAAAATCATACACGAAATAAGAAAATTTAAATCAAAATTAAAATTATTACTAGAAGCAAAATTAAACATTCAAATAAAAAAAATAACGTGTAACGTGGGTTTGTCATAAACGCCATGCTTGGCAGGCGGGTTGACGATCGCAGTATGATGGGTAAAATGTTAAGAGAACGCTGCTGCCCATTCTCTAGTAAGTTAGTCGTCTTCTACGACACCCACGGGAACAAATGGGATGGCTAAAAAGTGAAATAGTAAAAAGTAGGTTATAAAATTATGATGTGTCGAGTTTTAAGTTTTCTGGGAAATTGGGAAAATGTGTCTGTAAATAATATCAATATTGTTACAGATATCTTATTCGACATTTTTTAAATGTCGCAGCATCATGCTGAGGTAGGATCCTTTTGGCCTCGTGCAGGACTTTGTTTTATTTATTTTATAAATATTTTTTTCTTGTGAGAAATTTGTTTATTATAATTTTTGTACCATTGTGTTTATTTTAGTATATGATCTTCCTGTGCGAGTCAGAATAAATACCTTTTCTTTCTTTCTTACTATTTTATTATAATTAGCTATTAATCGATTCAAGGGGGTTTTAAGACCAAGGTTGGATCTTGATAAGGGCGGTGTAAAGGTATTTATTTTGCGTAAGGATCTAGTTACGGTACGCCTAGGTACAGTTATATTGATTTCTGATAATAGGGATTATAGACCTCAGCATCTTTTATAAATTTCAACTTGCTAAGTCCACCCGTTCCTGAGAAAATCGGTGGTGACACACGGACAGACAGACAAGAGTGATCTTTTAAGGGTTCCTTTTTTACCGTTTGAGGTACGTAACCCTAAAAAATTTAATAAAAATTGTATGCAACTGGAAAACAGTATATCAAACCGTTTATTCATCGTTTTTATAACTCGTTTCGCTATAGTTGTACATATTTATATAATTCTAGAGACATAACATCATAATTTGCCTATAATGTTCCCACTGCTGGGATACAAGCCTCCTTTGTGTGAGAGGGAGTTTGCTGTTTTACATCACAGGGCCCATTGCGGGTTGGTAGATGTCACATGTCTTCGAATTTTTGGTTCTAGGACATGGCGGTTTCCTCACGATGTTTTCCACCACCGTTTCGAGAGCAACGGTGATGAAATAAATGACGCAAAGTAAAGCGCCTGTCTGGGTTTGAACCTACGACTCGTAAGTAGTAGCTGTTACCCCTGGGCCACCACAGCTCCTGCTAGAGGCAGTTGATCATTTTTCAACTTTATTGCAAATGCATAAGGTTCATGTTCATTTGGGATAATTTGACTGTTTGGGATAGCTTAATGTGCTGGCGTCTGTACATAAAAATACCCTACTAAGTTCAGCGACCAGCCTCTGAAAACACTATTTTACTATATTTTTAATAATAGCTAGCAATTATAGAATGTCCGAAGAGATAGAAACCTAGACAAGCTTCTTGAAGTTCGCTTCGCCGGAGGGTATTTGCACTCTTACATAACTAGTAAGTATCTACTGCGGCCATTTATAAAATAAAAGTCTTATACCTCTTTGATGTTATTATAGACCAAGAATTAAATTGATTCCTTTATCTTATTTCAAGATGCTGTGCTGATGCTGCGGCTTTGCCCACGCGACTGAGTTTGTTATAGACATATATGAATGGTTACGTAAAGTCATACTTTTATTCCTAAAAAATGATCCATTAACAGTAATTGTTTTTGCACACTCAGATCAATCAGAATCTGAATCATTTTGAATGATATTGCTAATCCATTCCTCCGTATGTTCGAATAATTGTCTTCTCAACAACAAAAAAAAAACTTAATGAATATTGTTGAAATGTCAACATGAATGCCAGTCTGTTACGCAATAACCTCGCGGGTGTTATTTAAAAGTAATTTACTCGTATTATTTCCAACAGATTTGCGGCAGTCTGCTAATATTTTAGATGGCAATATAAAATTCTTCTCTTCAGGCCTGCGTTTAAGCCTCTTTCCTTTTTATGTTAATTTCGGCTTATCCGTCCTGTAAGCAGTATCGTAAGACTATAACTTCAGCGTTTCAGGCCCTAGTTCTGTAGATTGTTACTTTACAAACATCTAAAAGTTTAACGTCTACTGTTTAAGATGGGCCGCGTTGTGCAGCCAGTGAATAATGTATAGCATAATAATAATTGTAATTTGCCTATATAGTTCCCACTGCTGGGACACCCATATATCCCACTCCCGATCCCTCTCACAGAGACCATAATCTGTGAGAAGTGGGCCGTTCACCAAGCTGGATGAATGCGGAAACAGATTAATTATTGTGTCATCAATAATGTTCGTGTTCACATATAATTGTATAATTAATTAATTAATACTTAAAACATTTTACAAGACTAACGGTGGAGTTTCTTGCCCATTCTTATCTTTAAGAATCAACCTTTTAGAAGGGGCGACTAGATTCAAATCTATTTTAATGTTAATGTTGACGGTCAAAATTGCCTTTTTAAGTGCCTTTTTGTATTAAATACTTTGACTTTATTTACTGTCATTACCTAATTGATGGTGTATTCATAAACAATACCTAAATAAAAATAGAGCTGTTTTGCATTAAAACAAATAGTTATTATAAGATGAATACCACATAGCATTGTTGAAGAAGCACCTAAGATTTTGCCGTATTTAAATTTAGTATAGAAGTCTTCAGAACGGTGGTTTACATCACATAATAACTGTTTTGTTTTAATGCAAAATAGCTCTAATATGTCCTTACTAACCACATAGCATTGTTGATGACCTATTTGTTAACTGCTGGTGCAGAATACTCGAAGGATGTAGACGCTATGTGAATTACACATATATTTGGAATTAACTAATATTTCGGTCTGATAAAACCAAAAATAAAGCGTTTTCAATCGATTCATCCAAGAAAATGCAGAAATGAAAACATATCCCATAAATTGTTATAAATTAATAGCGAATCTATTTGCCTTATAAAACATGAACATGAAATTTTGATATAAAGCTACATATATAGTGATCATTTAAAAACAATGAGATCTAAACTGAATTAAAATAATAATCTCATTACTAAAGGATAATTGCATCACTCATTCATATCCATAATTTATACAAGTTAGGTTTTAAACTTGAAACTTGAGATCAATGGTACAAATATTTCTCAATCTCATATACTTTTATAGAGATGTAAGAAAACAAACTTGTGATACATGACAAAGATAAAGTTCCACTGTTAATGAAATTTATTTAGGACCCCTTTATTATAATTGTCGATACATTAATCTTGGCATATGAATGATCTAAGAAGGGGTATTCAAGTATAAGTCCCTTCATTTGTCAATTAAAATGAGAAATCCTCCTTCCCTCTCACAGAGAGGAGTTTTTCGTCCCACCAATGGGAACATCATAGGCTTGAGACAACTACTCTTGAGGTAGCCTTTTCTTTTACTACTCATCAAAAGTAATCATTCTGTAAGTCTGGTCGCTCTTTCATTTTTATCTGATGTGCTAATAATCACTATTCAGCTTCCCAAAGGCCACCACAGACGTTATACTTCTTGGAGACTCCTCTATCATAGTTTGTTTAAAAACTTTTTGAGCAGGCTTAGCCATACCTGTCATTGTAAACCAAAGCCAACACTGACTATGGTAAATTTTAAGTAAACAAATTGATTGTCAAATCAAATCAAAAGTTATTTATTCAAACTAGGCTGAGAGTCAGCTCTTTTTGAACGTCAAAATAAAATTACATAAGACAGTCCCCCCAAAAACGCCCGCCCTTCACCACTTCCTAGTGCTTTAGCTGGGAAGAAGAAGTAGCGGAACAAACTCCCCAGCAGCACAGCTGTCTGTTAAGTTAGAAGAACTTGTTTCTATACAATAATACGTAATAAAAATTACGAAACACAAAAAAAACATAAAATTTGCCATATGTCAGCTAGCACACGCCAATATACCATCAAAAATTGAAAACTAAAAATAATAGAAAATTAAAATAAAACGTAAACAGAACTTCCAATCTAAATAAAAGCCTCTAGGCATAAAGGGCATGCCCGCTTACATATGTAATTCTGCATTATGCAAATATAGCTATAAGTAACTTATAACAAAAGTTAAACTAGGACCTCTGGACTAAAATTATTAAAAACTTAATACAATTAACAATAACAAAACCATGGTCAGCAAGACGACCAGTCACCACGAGCAGCACCCGTTCACGAGCATAACGCAAAGATCAGCCATTACCCCCCTCGCCATATTTGAGGGAAGGAGGCAACCCGACCCCCGACGCTACCGCAAGCAGTAACATCTAAGGGAGCATGACGAACTTGCTGCCGGTTGCACTGGCAAGAATAATCATGAATTGTCGAGGTCGCTAGCTAACTACATATTGCAATACTACTCATTAAAAAAAAAACATTGTAATGAGTAGATTAAGTCATAAATAAATGATAAAAAAAGTAAAACCTGAATTATACAGTCAGATAAAAAAAAGCAATTATATGAAATAACATAATGATATAACCTGTCAGTGGGTAAGCTAATTCTGGTGAAAGAACACAAACATTGTCTTGAGTTAATCACAGCGACCAACAATTCTTATCATTTAAGTAGTCGTTAATAGAATAGTATGCCTTTGATGTGTCAATTTCTGTGAGCCACAATGTCCGCACTGTGATTCAAAATTTGTAAGATATCTTACTACATTAGGGTATGTACAGCTCTGCCAATCAAGGGGGAAAAACGATCTATCCCACATGGGCTTGATAGTTATAGTGGTTTAGCTAAGGCTAATGCTTTTGTATGCCGTGTACCGTGTGGTGCCGGACGTGCAAGAATAACACCAGCCCATTTCTTCCCGTGGGTTTCGTAGAAGGCGACTAAGAGACTTACTAGAGAATGAGCAGCAGCGTTCTCTATGCATTTTACCACCATACTGCGATCGCCAACCAGCCTGCCAAGCGTGGCAATTATGGCAAGACCACCCTTTTGGTGGAGACGTATGTCCAGCAGTGGACGTCTTTCGGCTGAAATGATGATGATGATGATGAATGCTTTTGTAACTTACTCAATGGACAAGAAAATGTTTAGTTCTAACCTCTGATGACAGATCTGTTGGTACATTATGTCTGAAATGATGATGATGATGATAAATATATAATACTTATAAAAGTTTTTCTGATTCCAAATCCCCAGTTCTAAATACCTTCCCACCCGGATTTATTATCCTATCCAGTAGGATAATAAATCCGGGTGGTGCAAGTTTGTAAGTTTAGATATTTAGATGTTTTTTACTCAATCACGCAAAAACAGCTGCATGGATTTTGATGAAATTTGCCAAACAGATAGTTTTTAACCTGGATTAACACATAGGATACGTTTTGGATAGTTACCGACCTCCACGCGGATTAAACCTCTGGCAAAGTTAGTGTAGCCCCTCGGTGGTTGCGTCTCTTTCGCACAAAACATGTATGGTTTTTATTTTGCGGATGGGAAATCACCGTATAACTTCTCCCGCTCTGTGTAGAGCGGAAGGGCGTGTCAGACTTTTACTGACTAAAACCCACCCATGTTCCTTCAGTTTTCTGTGTGCCAGGGGCCACGGTATCTCTTTTGAACAACCCGCAACCCTAGCAGGCATGGGCCCTTGCGAAACCCACTAGTTGGTGCTGACATCTCTTTGAGGCGCGCGTGGAACACAACGCGCCGTCGCGTCGACCCGGGCTTGGTCCTTACCGGACAGCAAGCTACGCTTTACGGTGGTCGGGAATCAGCTTGGGATTCCCAACGCCCAGGGCGTCGCCTGCGGCGACTAGGGCCGCAAGGGCGCAAATACTGCCTCTCCCTTACGTTCACGCAATCCCTCTTCGCAAGCATTACTGCTTCGCAGAAGGGGGTGACGGGTACCCATGCACTTTTGCTCCTTACCATGGCCTGGACCAGGGCAGGAAGCGAGAAAAAATAACATGTATCGTCAGGTGACGTTTTAAGTGTTATAACAGCTTCCCCATAGACGACAGAGAATTAAACATTTCGGCTCGAATGATTGTTAGCTGTTTAACATGTTATGTTATATGCCTTACCTATTCTGTTCTCCACACTCTATGAAAGTTGGAGCAGTAAAAATCTCGTTTACTGCTCCAACTTAACCTTAACTTAAAAGTTTGCATGTCCAAACTATTTAAGACATCTAAACTTTTCTAACGAATGTGCGTTTTTTTGACAGCAAGCTTATTATAAGTCTTCTAAAGAATACGGGGGTAGTAAATAAAACTAAGTTAATATTTTGTTGGATGCTAAATCAAGCTAACGTCAAATGGCTTGCCAATGTGAGTTGCGTGTAAAGCTGGGCCTAAATTGGGAATGCACTGGTCAAGCTGTCTGTAGCCTTTGTTTTCAAAACGAGCTATGTAAATATTTTAGTAGATGCTAAATCAAACTTACGTCGAATGGCTTGCTAATGTGTCTAAATTAAACGCACTGGTCAAGCTGTCTGCGGCCTCTATGTTTAAACCATTTAACTGTCCATTTGGAGAGTTTTATGCGTCAGAAAATTTAATTAGTAGGTAGTCCAACGTTCCTGAAATAACAGGTCTGGTGCTCGGTGGCCGTTTTAAGCAATTAGATTTTGCTTTTAACATTACCTATTTTAAACGTCAGTGATGGGTTGAAATTGAAGCCGATAAAAGGATTTCGAAATGAAAGAGAACTAATTTATAAAAGTGCAATATGAAAAGGATCTGTTGGAGGAGGAAAGGATATGTTGGATCATTCGGTTCCCTATAAAATGGGTGAGCTGGATGGTGCTGATCCACGCGTCAAGTTCGTGAACGGGCGCCGTCGGTTGAGACTGGTCATCTCCTAACTTCCATGGCTTATTTTAAATCTTATATTTAGAATTGTTTTTTTTTACATTGTTCTCACATATAGAAGCACCAAAAATAATGTTCCCAAGATTTTATAATACCTAACACGATTAAAAAGAGTGTCTATGGAGTTTCTTGCCCGTTCTTCTGCATAGAGATCTACGTTTTGGAATGGGCAACTAGCTTCAACTTTCCAACTGGTCGACTTTTTGACAATTCAAAAGTGCCTGTAAATGGTTTAATTGAAATAAATGCTTTTAGTTTGAGTTTGAGGGTTGATTAGAAAGTTCTGGCGACCAACCTCAGTATCAGTTTTTTCAACGTAGCGTAGGTAGTTCATGGTAATCACAGGGTTGCGAGTTCGATCCCCAGACAAATATTCAGATTGGAATAAACTATTCGCAACAGTAGATTTCGATAGACTTTCGTACTAGCGTACTATTCAAACAGTTTTTCGAATCAGCGTGTCCGCGACAACCTCATTCGATATAGCGATTTTCGATTCAATGTGTTTTCGAACTGGCGTACCACTCATAAAGTTTTTCGAAATAGCGTGCGTCGCAATGACGTCATTTGAAATTTTACATCACTCCACATAGGAACTCCTCGAATTCAACCTCGAACCCTCAAAACCTTGGGCCCGCCAAGATAGCAGCGGTAAGTCCCCTCTTTGAGGAGTGGCTTGAGAGGCGGCATGGCGTCCTCACCCGCAGGTCCTCAACGGACACGGTTGTTTCGGGAGGTTCCTGTTTCGCATAAGGCGGGGGGAAACGCCCGGGTGTTTCCATTGCGAAGATCGCCCTGAAGACACGGTGGAGCATACGGTGGACGTCTGCCCGGCTTGGGCGGAGCACCGCCGTGTCCTCGTGGAGGCGATCGGCGGCGGCCATGTCTCGCGTCCGGCCCTGGTCCAGGCCATGGTACAGAGCGAGAGTACATGGTTAGCCGTCACCTCCTTCTGCGAAGCAGTAATGCTCGCGAAGAGGGAGGCGGCGCACATGAGGGAGAGGCAGTATATGCACCCTGACGGCCGTGGCGGCCACGTGAGACGTCCTAGGCGTCGGGAATCCCAGGCTGCGGACGGCGAGTAATGGGTAGCTCGCTGTCCGGTAAGGACCAAGCCCGGGTCGACGGCGCGTTGTGTTCCACGCGCGCCTCAAAGAGATGTCAGCACCAATTGGTAGGGTCCGCAGGGGCCGATGCCTGCCAGGGGTGGGGGTTGTTCGAAAGAGATACCGTGGCCCCCGGCACACAGGCAACTGAGGGAATTCGGGTGGGTTTTAGTCAGTAAAAGTCTTACATGCCTTCCTGCTCCACCCAGAGTGGGAAAAGATATTTGATGATTTCACACCCAAAAAAAAAAACACACAAAACCTCGTGCTGTGCGTGCGTGTCCACTAGACCATCGAAGCAGTCGATATCGAGAAAATCGTGGGATGATAGTCTTTTATATCTTGACCAGATTATTGTTTCACCTGGTTAGGATAACCCCGGGGAATACAAATGTCGTAATCCCAACTTCTACAAGCTCCACCTGTTATTCTTTAGTCACCTTTCAAGCGGAATACTAACCCATTATTTGCAGAGGCACGAAGCTCGAAGTTAACTATCCTATCCATCATTGTGAGCTCACTTGTTGAATACCTTTCGATTAGGCAGTAAGTTTGGGAGAGGCCCATCGAAGTGATAAAAGAAAGAATAAACAATGAACGAAAGAGTACCTAACAGGAGTTTTATGGAGAATCGTCAAGGTTGATTTTTTACGATTTATTTGACAAAAGGTTTGTGATCCCTGTTAAGAAGGGGACCGAAATGTCCTGGTAAAATTATGACGAATAAAATTTGAAAAATTAAAATTGTTTAGCCGCTTTTTTGGAAAATATGTACCTATTATGTCTTATCATCTGTCGAGCTTTTTTTCGGCTTCCAGTCTGACCACATGCTGCTAAATACCAGAAATTTACAAAGAGCAACTGTCTTTCTGACTTCCACAACTCAAAAACTGGATAACACGATACCCCTTGGCTTACCAAGGGGTATCGTAGACCAGTCTTAACTGGTCTTCGGACTTTCGGGCTTCTGATGACCTGTGATGACTGTCAAGGATTTACGAATGTCAGCCGGGGCCAAAAGCTTAACGTGCTTTCCGAAGCACGGAGGGGTCTTGGTATGTAAAGATGGTCACCCATCCACGGACCAATCGCGGCAACCGTAGCTTAACCTGATCAAATGAACTGTGCGGCTGTTATTGCTTAGCCACAAGCACATCCTTTGTCCATCTATGTATATGAGTATTTTAATGTAAGGCACTGTCTTAAGGAGAGGTAAATAAATGGATATGTATACAAGAGTAACAGAATAAACGCAAGTCCTGAAATTATTTTGTTCATAATTGACTACTGCATCGATTTAAGTTGATTTTAAATTATGTATTTTATACCATACCCACCGCCGATTGGGCCAAACAAAATTAAATTTTATTACAAGGAAACAGCTTTAAAAAAAATGTTTTGGTAAATATCGTAATACCAACCAAAACATACCCATATATATATTTTTAACTCAATACTCCAATTGGGATATATGCGGTCTTGCGTTAATTATGTTACACAATGCATAAAGAAACAGTAATGCAGTGGTTCCCAAACTATGGGTTGCGAGCGAATATTGGGTGGGCCTTGAAAAATTGGGCAATACGTCCAAGTAAATTTAATAATAAATTTATTGAACCAATGTTACAATTATTACCTTATGATTAACTTAACTTAATGTTGGTACGTAACTATTAGTGATTTTCGTTTTGGTCTTTACGGGGGACCCCAAACTAGGCGGTGCCTGTATCTTGGGGACCAGGGTTTTGAGAGATAGTGCTATTTACCACTGGAGTTTAAGGTGACAATGGGTATGTAATTGCAAACGATTATATAAAACTAAATTAAATGAAAATTGAGATCAAAGTGAGAGTGAAACTTAAATCGTAAATTATACATATAACAAACAAAAAATAAAGCTTAATTTGTACTAAGCAAGAACTAAGAAGAACTCATTGATTTATCAGAAGATACGTCACTGAAAAATGTATTCGATGGCAAGCCGCGAAATACTGGGTCTCAGTTGCTGACAACTATCCTTGCCTGTTGCCTGAAATTGAAGTTGAAGCTAAAGCTATAAGAAGTGACAACAAAAACTAGGAAACAAATCATCCTTCTCTTTGAAATAGCACTCCTTGTAATTAGTAATTTTCGATTCTTACTGATTTTTTTTTCTTATTTGAACAGTCCTTCATTCATACCTAGTTATGCCCTTCTTTTCTCCTTGACAGCCAAGAGGCGAGTCCCGAATTAGGATCTTTTATTATGTGGGTCGCGGTCCAGTCAATTTTGGGAACCACTGCAGTAATGCACCTAATACATAATTAGATAAGATTACCCATTAGGAGCTCCAAATTAATTAATCTAAGCTTCAATATCATTTGCACAATACACACGTCCTTAGTACGTTGCATTCAGGAATAATTGAATTACTAATCCCAGGGGATTACACTCAGACTGATAATATATAATTATAATTATGCGTGTGTGTTTATTATGCATTACGTAATATTATGGCTATATCATTAGATGTAAATTTTAGCCTACGTGTTATTGTGATGCATAAGCTTTATTGCTGTAAAGTTTCCTCAAAATCCGTTTCGTACTTTTGCGTGAAAAAGGGGCAAAAATACACCCATCCATCCTAACTTTCACGTTTATTATATCACGTGTATTAGTAGGATCTTCGTTCAAGTTAATACAATTTTTAAAATATTAGTCTTAAATCCGTTATGACAATATTCTCCGTTAACACAGAATATTACTTCTACTACGAGAAGTTTTCTAGCAACTTTACGTACAAGATTTCACTCATATGCTTTGATCGTTTTTAATATACCAGTGAGTGCACCCTACCCGCATCGCTGTAAATTCTGCTGTTTCTTGCGTAAAACTACCTACTTCTGATTTGTTTTATTTAATATGACAAACTATTTTAGTCAGTTTTATGTTAGTTTTAAGAAACGTATGGCACATTTAATGTTTAAACCTATCTATGTTTTCTCTACAAGTGAATTTTTTGAGAAATAAATATCTTTAACCATATTTCTCGATATATTTTTTGTAATATCTTTTAAATTTAAATTAGTTCTCGCACTCCAACTTTCAGTTCGTGTCTTCGTTCGTTTCAGGGTGCCTACTCCCTAGGCTTAAAGTCCGTCGTTTTGTCAGAAGTAACGGGCATTTCCAACTCCGTATCACTTACGGACAGAAGGTTAATTTGGAGCCCGAACTAAGAATGAAAGACAACACGATTTGCCAGCTGTCCCTACTCCCGATATGTTTTTGCCCGTGCAAAAAAGTTAGTTAATTGACTGTAGGATGTACTAAGAAGTTTCGAACCAGTTTCAGACGGGCCTGTATCTTCGTTGATGGAGTTAGAGAGTAGGCCCCCTGAGTCAGAGGTTTTGCTACTCGTTTCAATGGTTTGACCTTCAACTGTTGCGGGATTTGATTCTTTGTCACTGAACAATCTAAGTGAACAGGACGAACTCTGATAATGTTCGCCTACAGTACTGCATCACTGGCTGGAACAATTTTCTTTATTACTGGCATGTACAGACGCCAGCACATCAAGCTACTCCATTCTGTCAATTTTATTTAATAGATTTTCAACTTTATACCATAAGCATAAGGTTCATATTCTATTGGGAAAATTTTACAGTTTGGGGTAGCTTGAAGTGCTGGCGTCTGTACAGTCAAGAACAGGCCGTCGACATTTTTAATCTATTTTTTGCACTTTCCTTTTGTTCACACACTTTACATTATTTATTTTAATACAATTTTACTACGTACCTATGTTGTAATTTTACTATACATGTACCTACTTATTAGTTGCAATTATACATGCTGATTTACACTAATGAGAATACCACTAAACTAATTTGCAGATAAAAAATAACCCTTAAATTCACATTCCGCAAGAGATTTTAAAGAAACTATAATGCATAGATGACTTGAGAAAGCCTTAAAAACACCGCCACCAACCAAGTTAATATCTAAGACAGTTTTTCTTCATATAGATTTAAAACAACCTTATTATTCCTTTAATTATTATTCATCATCATCAATTGACTAGCCTTTTCCCAACTATGTTGGAGTCAGCTTCCAGTCTAACCGGATGCAGCTTATTCTTTTAATTATTAGTCCTAATAATTCAATTACATCCAGCGAAAATATTCCACTTTGTTCTACTTTCTAAAATTCCAAAAATATTATAAATGGCCAACAAAACTGAATTAAAATCTGGCACAAAGATGATTTATGACCTGGATTAACACATAGGATACTTCTTATCCCGGGAGTACGTACTCCCGAATTTATCCCCCGGGAACGTTCCCGGGGGATAAATTCCGACTACTACGGGGGCGAAGCTGCTGGCAAAAGCTAGTGTTAACTACTATTTGTAAAATGTGTGTTCAGATAGAGAAACAGTCTGAACACAAATTTTACAAGAAAAAAAACTTGTGTAGCCCTGAATACCGTATTTAAACCAATATTTAGTATACTAAAACGATTTTAATTAAGTAGGTACATATAACATAACCTACAGTCTTTAGAAAATCTTTCTGAGCGAAAAATTTAAGATAAGATTTGAGAGACCTACACTTTATGCCTATGAGTATTATCTTTGGTTATTTGCTATTTATATGATGACTGATGGAATATCAACAGGTAAGATTGATGTAGCACGGAAGTTTAGCGGCGTCATCCTTACGTTGTAATAGACCCCTCGGGAGTTCCCGGTTCTTGAACGCTCTTTCAAAAGTAATCTCTTATCATGGCAACAGGCGCTAAATTGATGCTAGTGGTTTTAGTTTTGAAAATGATCTCAGTAGTCCGTTATGAGGTATTTTTTAAATATTTGCTAGATAATTTTTTCGTTTTCTTATTTCTTACTTTTGTTTGGATATCTGCTCAGTTAAAGGAAAAAGGCTCGCCCCATGTTATCCGGGCCTGGTGAAATGTGGGTGCTCTATATGTAGGTATACCTCTGCCTAACATTTAAATCAACGTCTTTAAGCTTATTAATACGAGTAAAAATGGGTTGACTAGTCAACGGTTTTAGCCGACTAGTCACTGACTAGCCGCCGACTACAAAATCTACAAACATGGCCGACTAGTCGGTACATCACTAATTTTAATATATACATATAAGAACTATATGCTTTTATTGTATACTAATTTATGCCCGCGAATTAGTTTGCGCCAAATTTCTTGTTTTAACAAATAAAAAATAACAAATAACATTGCATCGTCTGCCCACAATATTACTTCGTTTTCTCTTAGCATTCTTTTTGACAATATGTTTTACCACAGACTACCTGAAGTATTTCTTTTTTTTCTATTATGTACTATTTTTGTTTCTGTTTTTCCTTTAAATCCACCCAAAGATTGCTTTTAATGCTATGACCTGACCGACCGTCGTGTCACGCTCATGTAATATTTCTATTATTCCATTTTATCATACGTTAAATAAAACCCGTTGACGCGGACTACTAAGACGGTCTCAGAATGAGTACTCACAATGCCCATGTGAGAACTATAGTGAGAACTTACCAGACGAATCGCAACTTAACACATGACCACCAAAAAGCGTGACTGTAACATAATTTTATTCCACAACCATCAAGTGTGAAGTGTACAGTTTATTTAATCTGTTTACAATAGCGCCCTTGACAGAAAGGTTTACTGGCTACAAGGGTGGAACACACACACTTTGGCACCGCGCCAACTCTGATATTTTTGTTCAATTCACTTAAGGCGAAAGCGAAACGGTAGCCCGCCAAATTCAAATTTGCTTTCGGTTTTTGCAATTTGCAGGTCAGTGTGTCTGCAGTTTGCATTCGCGCCCGTAACAAATATTCAATAATAGAACCATAATCATATAAAATCATCAATACTCTGTAAGTTCATATAACATTAATTAATTAATGACTATGAAATTTGAGGCCAATTCTAAGTTAACCGGTAAACGGAGTTGTATTGAGAGAAAAGAAAGAAAGAAAAAAGTTAGTTTGGACACATTTTGTGAAACACAAAATACAAATACTTACCACATTAAAAAGTGAAAAATAATATTTTAACAACAATAGTGTGCCATGGCTGCACCAAAAGGTTGCTGGTATTGCTGATTCTAATTCTAAAAATACATGTTCCGGTCGGATATCATATTTTAATCATACATCTGATACTGAATTGCAAATTACAACAAATGTAAGTAAATTTGAATTTCGCGGGCCATCTTAGGGCATCCCCTTAATGTAGATGAACATTAAAGATACACCGCCCAGCCCGCCGTATTCAGGGTCTGTACGGTGCAAGATTGCGTGAAAATATTAACATGTTTTCAAGGTCAAAAGGCCCGATAATGTTGTAGTTTGCCGAGCCGTTTTGACCCTACTGCGTACTTGTGCCCGTAGTGTGACGACATTGTCTCTTCGAGGTCAGAGCAGGCCTTTTTTGGCTCGTATTTATTTCAATGTCTGAATTTAGTGCTGATGAGATAATAGAGAACACGCGAATCGTGCGCCGTCAGAATAACGATACCCTTCTTTATTGACGTCAGTTTAGAATTTGCCAGTAAGTACCTAAGAATTTACAGGGAGCTCATTATCTTGTAGGTACTGTAGACCGCACGTCACACATCGGTGGAAATAATTTGACGTTGAGCTGACCAAGTATAGAGCCTAGACTTACAATAGAACACATTCCTATGCCTAGTCTTTTCCGAACTATGCTGGGGTCGGCTTCCAGTCTAACCGGATGCAACTGAATACCAATATTTTACATAGAGTGACTGCCTATCTGACCTCCACAAGCTAGCTACTGGGTAATACGATACCTACCCCTTGGTAAGACTGGTTGTCAGATTTTCGGGCATCTGACGACCCGTAATGACTTTCAAAGTAGAGGCACGGAGGTCTTTGTATGTAAAGATGGTCACCCATCCACGGACCAACCGCGGCAAGCGTAGCTTAACAAGATTGATCGACCCATGCGGCTGTTATTAAATAGCTACAAGCCCCACTATGGAACACATTATATAGATACAATTCTAATTTCAACTCTTTATTAGTGGTTGCCATAGCATTTTATAATATGTAGATTCTTTAAAATAAAATAAAAATAAAATTCATTTATTTCAGGCCAGTTTTTACACATACACCCATAGTATTAGAAAATAAAAAATAAAAATAAAATAAAAATAAATTAAATTTGAAATAGGTATTAAAATGAATGTGAAAACGTTGTAAGCCTTGTAGTCTGTAGAGTTGTCGACTATTTTCCATTTTATTATTTACCTGGTACTTCTTGCCAGGCCTACACTGTCCTCCCATACCTATCAACTTTGTTATTTGAAAACATTGTAAAGCCAATAATTTTTAAGAGTGAACAACCCGTGGAGTTTTTTGGCCGGCTCTTCTCCATAGGGAACGACTAATTGGAACCGTGTACCTAGCTTCTGACGTTTCATAAGTGCCCACGTAGCTTTAGGTATGACTAATAAAATTAAAAAAAATTAACAAGGGTACAGCTTCGACTAGTTTTGGTTACCTACCGCCTGTGCATTGCAAACTTGCGAGTCCAACTGTGACTTTAAAAAAATATAAGTTATTTCGAAATATCATCAGATATCTATGTCTAGCAAGGCACGATTACTTGCTTGAGCATTACAAGGAAGAATATGTCCTTACTGAGATTACGCAGAACAGCTGATCTAATAACATCTGGGCTAATATTATAAAGAACAATGATTTGATTGTTTGTAATGAATAAACTAAACACTACTTAACCGATTTTCAAAATTATTTCACTTATGTTAAACTGCATTATTCCGGAGTAACATGACCTATACAATTATATATATATATCGGAGCGTGGCGTATCGAAATTCGCAATCCGCTCTCGTACGAGATCAGAAGTAGCTCCTATTGGGCGTGGTAACGCGACATTAATTATTTAAAAGATAGTTGTGAATGATCTACGATAATAACTGTCTTTAGTTCTCACAATGACGCTAGTACACAACTTAAATCTTATGACCGAATTATAAAATAGGATTTCGCAGAGAGGAACGTTTTCGTAGGTCGCGCCTATGCCTTACGATGTCTCAAAACAGAATGTGGGCTCGAGGCCCCTCTTCCCAACATCTCTCACCACCAGAGAACATTGTTCCTTTCATCATAGACCGACCCACGACTACGTTCGGTAAACTGCACATGCAGCGCAGATGTTACCGCCGCTCTCCGAAACCGTTCGTCTTGTCCTTCTCAGAAGGGCTCACATAAAATCTATGCAATTTGTTAAACGACATAATGACCCGCGCAGCGGAGAATCCACTACGCAACAATGGATGTACAGATGTGTAAAATAAACAATGCAAACACCAAGAAACTTAAGTAATTTGCTTTTAGTTCTTAAACTGTAAATCAGAACAAAGCACTGCAGTAATTAATGCTTTACGCGCCTATTTGCACGCGCGTCGACACGGCGATCCTGACTATCACACGTCCTCGTGTGCCAAGTCTAGGTACCAACTAGTCGTCGCTGAGCTTCAGCAGTCAAATGCAAATACCTTTTTATTTCTGTAAATACCACTCGGCTATCCTGCCATTACTATAAACTAAGTATCAACTGTCAGGTTTCCACTTCGTACATTGTCTATTGTTTTCATGACGTTTTTAAATTAAAACTCGACAAAGAACAGGTCTGATCGCTTGTCATTGTAACTTTTATATCTTTTTAATTATAGTTTCGCAAAACTTCTTACCTACTAAAACAAAACTCTACATGTTTATGTGACTTAAAAACAAAACGGCGCACTAGCAACCCCTAGAGAACCGGCCAACATGCTAGCACACAGTCGCCACCAGGCACTCCAGTCAACACACTGGCAACGCTTGGAGAACCGGCCAACATTTAGCACACAGTCACTACTAGGGACTCCAGCCACCACAATGGCACACCGGCCAACACACGAGCACACCGGCTCACACTGGCACACTGGCCATCACACGAGCACACCGGCTCACACTGGCACACTGGCCATCACACGAGCACACCGGCTCACACTGGCACACTGGCCATCACACGAGCACACCGGCTCATACTGGCACACTGGCCATCACACGAGCACACCGGCTCACACTGGCACACTGGCCATCACACGAGCGCACCTTGTCTGAGTTTGTATAATTTGACTTCCGTTTCGTCTTGATCACCAAAGGCTAAAAAGAACGCTCGTGCTACTTTTCCAATAAGTAATTTTATTGGGCTTGCTTTTATCACGCGATTATTAGTCAAATTGATAGCGAGTTACATCTTATGCATTTGCCACGTCGTATATCCTTTTTCACTTCTACCGCGGTAAGCATAAGGTGCTCATTATACGTTCCACTTGACCATTTGCTCAACATGTACCTGTAACTATTACCTAAATGTAACATTGTATTGTGTGTATCACACAAATCCCGGAAATCCTTATTCGTAAAGCATGTACCCTGATCTGTTTGAATACAAGATGGAACTCCAAATAAATGAATTTTATACTTTAAAGGTTTTGACACTCAAAGACTTGACGCGCACTATGTCCAGTAGTACAACATATTTAGTGAAAACATCAATAATTATGACAAACACATACTCTTTCGTTTGATTAGATTCAATAAGTTTGCCTGTTACGTCCATATAAATAGTGTGCCTAGGTATTGATACTTTATGTATCGGGTGTAGTTCCGCTTGGGGTTTTCCAGACATCGGCTTAAATAGCTTACACGTAATGCAATTTTCCGCGAATATCTGAACATTACATAAACATCACGCCTTGTTTTCATGAAGGGCTAGGCAGAGGCACAAATACAGCACATTCTCACTCCGCCAGTCATGTCCAAGTCCCATGCAATATGAGACGAGCCCACCGGGCCGCCATTAACCAGGCACAAATCCAGACCCCGGGCCGGTACCGAGAAACTTCAGTTAAAAAAACCTAATAACACCCAGGGGAATCAAACCCAGGTCCCCATGCGCAGCAGCAGCGCCCGCAACCTCCAGACCAACGAGGCAGGACATATTTTAACGAACATACTTTCTCATAATCAGTAAAAAAAATCTTTCATGTATTTTTTAAAATCTAATTGCATTATTGACTCTTGGACGTGATTTTATCAGTTTATCACTGACCAACGAACACCTCTGGGCACAATAGGTAAACATACTTAGATCATTACAATAACGTTATGTTTTCCGATGTAGAATTCCGGAAGATATTTTGTATGAATTGATCAAATCGTTATTTATTTCAGCACTATTTAATTTCGTTATCAAAGTAACTATTTTCGAATCTCGCTGTTATGCAGCCTGTCACCGAGTTTTTTTAAATGGTGTTTTAGGTAACAACATGCTGTTTCTTTTGTCTATTTTGCAAAAATATTGCAACGTAGCCTTCTGAGTTTGCACCTGTATGTAACTCAATCGGACCTTTTAAATCAAACGACACTGGAACAGGTATCGTTGTCAATTAAGTAATAATTTTCTGGCGGTGTTTAAAGCACCTAGAACAATGCGTAGTGAAGCCCTTGTTCTACAGATTCTGAAATAATCATAATATAATCTCAGTAACATTCTACGAATGTATTACCGAGATCATCAAGACCTAGAGCTTTAATTTGATACCAATGCCAATCTAGGTGACCGCGGACGTCAAACGTTTTCCAGAAAAGTTTGCCACTATTTCACTCATAAGAGAACATTCGGCACCAGAATCTAAATAAAAATGGAACGACTGACCGTAGTGACCATCTTGATTTAGAAGAGCAGACATTGATGCGACGTCACGGCAATAGCTACCAATGCTCCGCTGCCAAAAGTCGCACTTGGAGTCCTTTTCTTACATTGTGGAGCCATGTACTCATCGATTCCACATTTGAAGCACGATCGTTTCCTCTTGAAGTCTTCTTCCCTCGTGGTGCCTCTATTTTTCCGAATCCGGGTTGGATTGGATTCTGGTATTGAGGCACAGTTGGGCGGAGTATTTTTGTGTCAGTGTTTTTTTTTCACAAGGCACATTATTCACACGCGGACGCGGCATTTTCACACGCGGACGCGGCATTTTCACACGGGTCGCGCGTATCCCACTTCTGATATCGGAGCGTGGCGTATCGAAATTCGCAATCCGCTCTCGTACGAGATCAGAAGTAGCTCCTATTGGGCGTGGTAACGCGACATTAATTATTTAAAAGATAGTTGTGAATGATCTACGATAATAACTGTCTTTAGTTCTCACAATGACGCTAGTACACAACTTAAATCTTATGACCGAATTATAAAATAGGATTTCGCAGAGAGGAACGTTTTCGTAGGTCGCGCCTATGCCTTACGATGTCTCAAAACAGAATGTGGGCTCGAGGCCCCTCTTCCCAACATCTCTCACCACCAGAGAACATTGTTCCTTTCATCATAGACCGACCCACGACTACGTTCGGTAAACTGCACATGCAGCGCAGATGTTACCGCCGCTCTCCGAAACCGTTCGTCTTGTCCTTCTCAGAAGGGCTCACATAAAATCTATGCAATTTGTTAAACGACATAATGACCCGCGCAGCGGAGAATCCACTACGCAACAATGGATGTACAGATGTGTAAAATAAACAATGCAAACACCAAGAAACTTAAGTAATTTGCTTTTAGTTCTTAAACTGTAAATCAGAACAAAGCACTGCAGTAATTAATGCTTTACGCGCCTATTTGCACGCGCGTCGACATATATATATAACTTTATTGTTCTCTCATATTCACAACAAAGTACAAAGTCCAGTTAACACTTAATAGAGACTGGTGTCTGTTGTAGGTAAAACCTGTATTACAGCTCACCAGGCTTACCCTCCCTAAGACAGCTCACTTATGACTAATTACTGTTTAATTATACATACAGGTTAAAAATAGTAAAAACAAATTCACACGGACGAAGATTTCGGTGAAGTGTTAGTCAATAATAAAAACAAAAATCGCAGTGTGATAACTTACATGAAATGAGTATTTAACGAAAATGTTTTTTATTTCTGTGAGCAGGTTTGTACAAACACTTTTCCATGTCAATCATACTTTAAAAACTAGATGAGCTCTCCGTTGCCAATCTGACTACTCTGAGAAGAAATACCGAAACAAACTAAGAGGTCACAATCTCTTTTAAAGTTCAGACATAATCTTGGTCAGATCATGTGACGATCATGTAGATTGGTGCCTGAAATGGCACCAATCTACATGATCTCAATCTATGTGGTTTTCGTGGACCTGTCAAGACAGTGCACGCATTTGTCAGTAATCATACAGGTCAACTCAGAACTTATGGAACTCAACGATTCGACGAATTTTACCAAAGAAAGGATATTTGAGTAGGCCCCATAAATTTCTCAAACTGCCAGGCTATAGATTAAAAATTAAATGAGAAAAAAACATGACTCACAAAGTCTTCACATTCAAAATAATTGAAACAATATAATACTTTACAAGGTAAATATTCATGGCATTGTATACATCTATAACATGCGAGGCACCCATATTTGCAGATTCTTAAATGATCATCTCGTTTTATGCTTTAGTCCGAAGATACGGTACGACTAGCGGAGCTGGAAATAGCCGGCTTTCTCTAGCCGGTCGTAACTCTTAATCGTAGTGACCGATAAAAAAATATATTCCGATAGCTAGTAGGTTTGATGGCTGAGTTGGCTAAACAGTTGGTTTATAGCTGTTAATTTTGTTTGTCTGTCTACACAGCTAGTTCCCATATTGCAATCGACTTTATTTTCTTTGTTTTAGTAACCAACACTCAATCAATCTGCTTAGCCTTTTCGTTATATAGGTTACTTTAGGTTTCGATTGGTTTAAAGTTAAGGTGACCCACAGATTCTCTGCGGACGAGTACCATTCATTGCGGACATCAGCAACAAGTTCCCGATGCGACGTATGGCTATTAAGACCCCTCCTCCCATAGTTTGGTTACTGAGAGAGTAATTTCGATCACGTCTCCATACAAAATATCTGTCATCAAACCATTTACTATCAGATAATCTATTAGCCATGTCTCTGTAAGGCAAACGAAATCAAACGAATTAATAGAAACATTCCTAAAGAAAACAGATGTTTTTGTCCTTAGCCCGCGTACGTTTTGGTAGAACAAAATAATAGCTGCCAATTTTTTGGACCCATCCACGAACTGACCGTGGCGAGCGTAGCTTAACCTTCGATCGACCCGTGCGGATGTTATTGATAAGCCATGAGCTCTTCGGCTAAGTAGCCAACACATTTAAAAGTTACTCAATATTGTGTTTAAGTATTACTCATGCCGATGAGTAATACTTATACACAATATTCGGTGACTTTTGAGCGTGAGAAGTTATTTGATGATTTCCAACCCAGTAGCTAGGTTGTGGAGGTCAGATAGGCAGTCGCTCCATGTAAAATACTGATATTCAGCTGCATCCGGTAAGACTGGAAGCCGACCTCAACATGGTTGGGGTATGATTAAAAGGCTGTGATATCCCACTGCACTACAAAAGTCTCCCTACTCAATTTCCACTTCACTCTGTCTTAGCTGCTAAGGACCAGTTCTCGAAAGTCTGTTTCGAGTCTCAAGTGAAGGAGTCAAGCTCATCCTGCCATTTCCATCTGAGCCTGTAGCTAAGTCACTTGCGATTAAGAGGGACCCATTGGGCCGTCAGTTTGACTACGACAGATCCAACATACTACTAAGAAACATTTAAAAATAGATACAGTAATATTATTTATAGAAAAGTAAAAAAAAATGTCATAATTGCTTATGTATTTATTATTTAAATTACATCATAATTATATATATTTTAGTGGCATTTATTTTAGAAGTATGTATGTATTTATGTATATTCTCATATAAAGTGTGTATATTTAAATTAGAGTTTAATCTGTAATTTTATGTTTCCCTTCTAGTGTTATTACACGCGTTGTCTAATAAATATTATTTCTATTTCTATTTCTACATCTCTGTTATCTTCTCTCCTACCGTAGGTGTGCTGGAAGAGATTTCTGTAGAAATAAGCATTACCTATGTACGTATTTTTCTGTTCCTTTCTTCTTGTCTGTTTGTATGTGTGTGCATAAATGGTTAAATAAAATAATAATACAAAAATACGTTTTAATTTAAAAAAAAATGCTTGTCATTTGCCTTCGTTTATGCTTTTATATTATTTGTTTTTTTTTTTTTGAAGTAAATTACAGTTAAATACAATTTTATCCACTTGAGTGAGTAGTGGTGGCCAAATAGTGACGACCGCGACTTACCAGCGCTCTATTTAGTTAAATCATTCCATCACTACTGCTGTCAAAACGGTGAAGGACAACATCGTGAAGAAACCGGCATGTCCTAGAACCAAAAATTCGAAGACATGTGACATTAACCAACCCGCAGTGGACCCGCGTGGTGGTTAAGGTCCACTCTCTCTCTCTCTCACTCACTGAGAGGTGGCCTATCCCAGCAGTGGGAATATCATAGGCTGATTATGCTATATCTACTTGAGAGCAATCTGTTTTAAAGTCGAGCAGTGCATAAGAACCGTTTACTGTTTTTACATTTAGTTTTTTTTTTTTTTTGTAATAGTATCACTTTTTTGTATGTTTTAAATCATTCAGTTCATTAAAATTTGTTTTGTAAGGCAAAGTGACCAGTAGGTCAGTAAAGATGAAAATGGCGTCTCCGGCGTTCGAGGTGCTAATGAATGCAAGTGGGATTAAGTCACAGGCCATTCTAGTCCATTACGGAGCAGTTTTAAATACATGGACCGCTTAGTGACGAGGGCTTTTAATGATAGATTGACTAGATAACATCACGCCTATGATTCTCAAAGGGATAGGCACAGGTGTACTTATTTTAAACATTGCACCTAAATTTCGCCACTTATGTGTCTCATGACCCACATGTAATACCCCTATAACATGTGAGTCATGAGACTGAAGCATAACTGCGTGCCTATTACCATTAAATAAAATAAATTAATTAATTAACCGGGAACAATCTTCCACGCTGCTACTGAGATATTCCTAACTTCTAACTGAACTGTCCTACCCAAATTACAATAAATCCTAAAAATAAAAATGTAGCCATAGACAAAGCACTTTAATTTTTTAAAATTTTCCCGGCCTTTTTTTCAAATTTTTATATCCAATAAAACCTGATTTGGACTATAAGGTACATTTTAAAATAGAAATCTACCAAGTCGGTTCAGTCGTTCCGAAGCGAGGCGCTCACAAACGAAAACCATTTCATTTTTATTATTTAGACTAGCTTCTCTAGCCCGCGACTTCGTCTGCGTACAATTTCTAGTTCTCTCGACCCTCTCCGTCGCACTGTATTACCGCTTGGCGTTTTGCTTATATTTTTACTCGACTCATATGGGTTTAAGCGTGATGTTAAATATTCTATTTAACATCACGCCTAATTGACATCACAAAAACAAACTCATTAGCTCTATTATATTATTAGTACTGATTTAAATAAATAAGTATTTAGGCCAATGTTTACGTTCGTAGATCAATAATATTTTTCAAATAAACTGTGTCCTCATTGCCTTTGATTTTTATTTGTAAACCGTAAGCAGGAGCTTCATACGGTATAACATGAATAAATCAAAATTCACTATATAACACGGGCAATTTCGAGAATTTGGCTACCTATTTTTAATGTCTCGCTCGTACCAAGTAATCTTTCGGTCGGTCTTTGTCATATGATTCTCACAGAGAATACTTGGAAGCAACTAGGCTGGGATCCAAGCTATTATCTATTGTGTCTAACTACCAATATGCTTTTTCTCTTAGTTGTTATTAGATCATTCATTCATCATACCTACATAAATTTTATTTAAAATGTTAATGTCCCAATTTAATTGAAATGTAAAGTGATAGCCCGAAACGGAGGTTTGAATAAACCTAGATCGGGCGGGTCTCTACCTAACATGCTAATTCCGAAACATCATCACTTGCACTTGTATTAAAAATATTTTAGAAATAGTTTATTTTTAGGCGCTATAATTGTATGGGAAAATTATAACTGTTGGCTAAATGTAAATATGCGAAAGCATGACCTCTATTCAGGTAGTATTCATAGAATACTACTTGGAAGTCCCTTTATCCTGAGTCCGCATTCAATACAGTAGCGTTCCCGTCACCCATGAATTGTATTTGACACTTACATACGTAACATCACGCCCTGTTTCCTTTATCCTGAGTCCGCATTCAATACAGTAGCGTTCCCGTCACCCATGAATTGTATTTGACACTTACATACGTAACATCACGCCCTGTTTCCTTTATCCTGAGTCCGCATTCAATACAGTAGCGTTCCCGTCACCCATGAATTGTATTTGACACTTACATACGTAACATCACGCCCTGTTTCCTTTATCCTGAGTCCGCATTCAATACAGTAGCGTTCCCGTCACCCATGAATTGTATTTGACACTTACATACGTAACATCACGCCCTGTTTCCTTTATCCTGAGTCCGCATTCAATACAGTAGCGTTCCCGTCACCCATGAATTGTATTTGACACTTACATACGTAACATCACGCCCTGTTTCCCCGAAGGGTTGGCCAGTGGTGTACTTGTAGTACACCCACATTTTGCCAGTTATGTTTAAGTTCCATGTAATGGGGGCGAGCCTATTGCCATCTATCAGGCACTAGTCTACAATTCCGGGCTGCTATAGAGAAATTCCAGATAGAAAAATCCAATTATGAAAATGTATTGTACGGGCATAATTATGATGTTTTTATCTAAGTCAACAAAATTTTCTTTATTACAAACCTAGATCTAGGAAATACTCACAAAAAATTATAGTTTAGCCGTAAGTGCTTACCGGATGGATTTACCAAACTGAACATACATACATACATACATAATCAACCTATAGTGTTCCCACTGCTGAGACACCAGCCTCCTTCTCTGTGAGAGGAAGTGGGCCATAATCCACCACGCGGGCCCAGTGCGGGTTGGCAGATGCCCCATGTCTTCAAATTTTTGGTTCTAGGATATGCCGGTTTCCTCACGATGTTTTACTTCACCGCTTTGAGAGCAGTGGTTATGAAAATAATTTACAGGAAGTAAAGCGCCTGTGCCTAGACAAACTGTCCAGTTAGGTAGGTCCAACTTCGAGAAAGAGGTTAATCGTCGAATCCGACTCGGCTGGGCAGCGTTCGGGAGGCTTCGCAATATCTTCTAGTCCCAAATACCACAGTGACTCAAGACGAACGTCTTTGACCAGTGCGTGTTGCCAGTGATGACATATAGATCCGAAACGTGGTCGCTCACAATGGGCCTCATAAGAAGGCTTAAAGTCACCCAAAGGGCAATGGAGCTGGGGCTATACTTGGAGTTTCTCTGCATCCACGCGGGCGAAGCCACAGGCATAGCTAGTTTAATATTAATTTGAAACGTCGCTATTTCACAAATAACAACCGTGAAGGCCAATGCAATATAAATAAGTGTGAACAAATAATTAAAGTTGTCGCTTAATCAAGCGTGTCATTTCACCGCGCTGACCGCTTGAACCACTCAGACCACAGTAAATGCTGCGTCGACATTTCGGTGACAGACCGCGCGAGTTTTAAATTAAAACATATGATTTTAAAGTCAACGTGTCAGTACTTACAAGTCACGCTGCATAATAAGCCTATATCGTTCCCACTGCTGGGACACAGGGCTCCTCTTGGCAAGAGGGAGTGGGCCGTATCCAGCACATGAGCCCAGTATAAACAACTACTCTCGCACTTGTTTTCCAGATTTTACCATTCCGCCGATACGTTTACGAGTTAATTAATCGCTTATCGTAAAATGTCATAAAACTTTAAATATTGGAGTACTTAAATAAACAAAAATCTACTTGTGAATGAAAGCTGGGAAACCACTTCATTAATCTCCTGATGAAGTATGGAAGTGACTTTTTTAGCACTTATTCAGTACCTCAATGGCGTAGCACAGTTTTATTGAAAAGTCAAAGGATATTTCTAATTTATTTCTTCAAATCCAGAACAAGGAAAGAATGGAATGTTCTTACTTGCTCTGGTTCCGTCTTCGTTTGGTCTAAACCTACCATACCTTACTGATTCATCACAAAGCAACACCACACACGTATACACCACACGCACGCACTACACATGTTTAAATTTAATACAAAATCTAAGTTACTTACATAATAATTATGTTCGTATGTACGATCACTTGTAGTTTCCTCTATAGAAAAAAATCCAAAGTACGATCAAATGTGTCTATTTTGGAACGTAGCACGGACTTCAAATTAGTAAAACTATGAAAAAATTCCCTGAATTCCGACACAGATCGATACCGTTTGAAGCCTGCTGGACGTGAGCATGAAACAAGTCATAATGAAACAGAAGGTGTGACCCGTTTGACACGGTGACAAAGGGATGCCTAGGCACGAGAATATTTTCAGTAACAAACAAACCAGCAGGGTTTATAACAATGCCGTGTGTTCAGCACTTTTACAGATTTCGCAGAATTGTTTCCCGTTTTTGAAATATATTAACGAAGTTTATTAACTCTGCCCGCTGTGGACATCACAACAACTCGAAAAGGTTATGAACATTGACATCATTGGCCTAGCTTTTTCTCAATTATGTTGAGGCCGGCTTCCAGTCAAACCAAATGCAGCTGAATACTAGTATTTTTCATGGAGCGACTGACTATTGGACCTCCACAATCCGGTTACTGGGTAATACGGATTGTCAGACTTTCAGGCTTCTGACAACCCATAACGACTGTCAAAGATCCACGAAATGCAGCTGGAACCAACGGCTAAGAAGTCCTTTCCGAGGCACGAAGGGGTCTTGGTATATAAAAATGGCCATAGAAGCAACCGCGGCAAGCGTAGCTTAACTTGATCAATCGACCCATGCTGCTATTATTAGTTAACCACAAACCCATTAATAAAACGTATCAAAATGATTTTTTTATTTGTTGCTACCAAATATTTGATGCTGCTTTTGAGATCTGAAAAGTTCTAGAAAAACTCAGAATAACCTTTTTTGTACAGTTTCAGGGTCCCGGACTTTAGGCTCAACATAACGAAACCGCGATGCCATCGGAGTAGCCATAAAAAGACCAAGTTCCCTTATCAGTACTTGCGGAGTGTTAAAACCGTCCCCATCTTGTCTTCAGTGATGTTTATTTACTGCTATCGCCTACTGATTTACTACCTAAATTATTTTCTGTGCTAATCCCGCAAGAAGGAGAGACACTCCAACACTCGATCGATACGATTGCTTTATTATGGCTGGTTAGGTTGTGGCCAGCAGTGTGATGAATGCTCTGATTCTTTAATGAGATATCTAGATTTAGAATAATTAAACTTCGCCAAAGTTAAAAGCTAGTTCAAATGCGATGCATGAAGAAAAAAAAAGGGAAGAGCTCACTGGGCAGCAAAAAATTCGTCCGCGTCGCTGTCAGTGGGAAAAGGCTGGCAGTGTTGGCACGTTGGATGGCAATTCTTCTGATGCTTTGACCTAAAAATAGGCCATCCCTCGGGTCACGTGAAGAGTTGACCAAACGCTTGGATTCCTTGGTTGAATTACTATCAGCTATAGACAGAGATGACGATCATCATTTCTTCCCGTGGGTGTCGTAGGAGGCGACTAAGGGACTTACTAGAGAATTGGCAGCAGCGTTCTCTATGTTTTTTACAACCATACTGCGATCGCCAACGCGCCGGCCAAGCGTGGCGATTTTGGCAAAACCCCCCTTTTGGGGGAGCCCTATGTCCAGCAGTGGACGTCTTTCGGCTGAAATGATGATGATGATGATCATAGACAGAGATGACAATCTAGTTTACAGAAATTGGATTATTTTTGACATTGTTCTCATGCAAATACTTATAATTTGGTTTTCATACCACCTACTGTGTTGTTAGTACCTCAAATCATAACATTCGTTTATCTAAAACAAATGCCCACTGTCACATACAATGGCCTCCACAAGAACACGGTGGCGGCCCGCCCAAGACGGATAGACCTCCACCGTATGCTCCACCGTGCCCTCAGGGCGATATTCGCAGTGGAAACACCCGGGCCTTTCCTCCCGCCTTATCCGATACAGGAACCTCCCGAAACAACCATGTCCGGCTTAGTTTTGAGTATTTTTTCAAGTCTGGTTTTCCATTGATGTTATTTCTGCTTACGAATATCAACTTTATGTTACTGTAAAATGCTGATTACAGAATAACTAGAACGTACTATTTTAAAACTTATAAAAATGATTAAATTTTGAGCGCATTCTGAATTTTATGGGTACAAGTTGATTACATACATGTTCTGCATACATTTTGATGTGTGTATTTATAAGCTTTTCCATATTTCAAAGTGGAGTGTCATGTTGTCTTTCTTTGAGTGAAGAAACATGTCCCGGAATAATAAAATGAAAGGTCAAAAATACTTGAGACGTTTTCAGAGAAACAATTAGGAATGAAATCCCAAAATAACCCGTCAAGTTGGTTTAATACAAAAAATATGCCCATTTTAAGTGTAATTTCAGAGAAAGAAAGACATATTTTATTTGAGACACGCACAGAAAATACAAACAATAAAGAAGAATATAATAGTGAACATAAAAAAGAGAGAGACCTGTGCAAGGCCAAAACCGCTCCTATCTCAGCATAATGCTGTTTATTTCATATTTTTTTCAATGATCAACCATACACTTTTCGAGGATTTAGAAAGAAAGAAAGAAAATACAGGTATGTAGCACAGACTAAAAAGCCACACAATACCTATACAGCAAAAGTATAAAAATAAAAAAAAAACAACAAAAACTGTAAAGTGCGATTTCATCAAACAAAACTAGCATCAAAGTGTGCCTCACGGCTGCGCTAAAAATGCTAATGTTTTGTTTGAAAATAATTAAAAAAAGTGTAGAGTGCGATGTCACACTTTACACTTTTTTTTTTATTATTTTGCTGTATATTGTGTGACTTTTTAGTCAAATTATTTGAGACAACGTAACCAAAGAGGTAGCTAACATTTTCTAAACTAAACTAAGCTTATTTTTAGACTGAACGTCGACGGATAAGACATCACTCTGGACGATGGAAACGATAGTCTAATTTTAGTTAAGTTGTTGAACAGGATAATCGGCAGAAATACCAAAATTGCTCACTTTATAAATGGTTTTTAAATAGAAATAATTGTCACCTTGTTATTTATTATCTTCAAATAGTAAGCCTGGAAGATTGTTCGACAGCTTAACGTTTTTTTTTTATTTTAATAAGAAAACAAGATTGGTATTTTCAATTAAACTCTGAAAATAGCTCGTGAAACGAATTCACGGGCCACATTATATGGCTTTTCTTGGTAGTTTTTATTATATTTTAGTCTACCATATGCCTCCCGTCTTCACCTGTTATATAGATAGCACACTCTTTATTATGAACACCATGTAAATAACACATATCATCATCATAAATAGTACATCATCATCTGTCTAGTGTTTTCCCAAATATGTTGGGGTGGGTTTCAAGTCTAACCGGATGCAGCTGAATACGAGTATTTTACACAGAGCGACTGCCTATCTGACCTACGCAGCCCAGTTACTGGGTAATACGGTACTCCTTGGTAAGACTGGCTGTCAGACTTCCGGGCTTCTGACGACCCGTAACGACTGTCAAAGATTCAGAAATTACAACCGGGATCAACGGCTTAACGAAACACAGACCGGTCTTTGTATGTATAGACGAGTACCAACCCATGGACAAATCGCGCAAAGCGTAGCTTACCCTGATCGATCGATCCGTACAGCTATTATTAGCCTCTCAAAAATCCATAAATTAAAACAATATTGGCTCATCATCATCATCATCATCATTTTTCAACTATTTTTGAACACCACCAAACAGTAGGTAATATTTTCACGTCATTTGCAGTTCAATGAGAACCGTAAAAGCTAGTTCAGCTTAAACATGCGCCTGACAGGTTGTTGTTGCGACCATTTACCTACACTGAACGTATGGGTAAATGAAACATAATGACAATTATATGCAGATGCAAGTGATGCAACCGACGTCACCGCATTGTGCCGTGGGCAATAGATTCTCAGAAGGGTAAAATCAGGATAGTTGCCCAAGGGGTATAGTTGCCCCGATTGTAATTATTCTTGTTTCGCGTATCAATCACGTGCTATTTTATTAATCTATCGAAAGACTCTCGAAATACCACTAAATTGACCGTGTCGCATGTCTCTGCGCGATTGCATGGGAAGGCAAAATGCGATTAAAGTTTTTGCGGAATAGATGTCATGTTTCTCGGCGGGGCATCTATCCTAAACGTAATTTATATGGATTTACATATATTTTTTGGAGGGATCGATGTCTGAAATTTTTTGCGTTCCCATAGGGACCGCAAAAATCGCCATCACTCCAGAAATATTAATGTATCATTTACACCATGTTTAAACAAATAATAAAATCTTATCTTATTATATTGTTGCCTTCTCAAACTTTGTCGATAAAAACCCAAAGTATCGGCCAGTTTTACAAATAAAGAATTTAGCTTTTTTTACACGCTATAAATTAGGTTCACTTGTATGTTTGTATGTAACCGACTCCTTAGAGCGCGATTTTGACCCACTTTAAACGGTCAGATTTCATTGAAACTTTGTAAACTTATCGAGGACCGATGACAATTCAATAATTTAAAAAAAAATTGAGAAAAATGAAAAAAAACACGTTATTGTAGTTAGCAGAACTAAAAAATAGAAAATTAAAAAAAAGTTTGAAAAACTAAAAAACACGCTTTAAAAACCAAACTAATAAAGGAGAAAATAATTTAATTACTACTTTTTATTTTTTACTGAGAGATATTATTTTTTTATTTTTTTAGTGATTTCTAAAAGTGTGGCAACAATCCGGTTTTACCCTATCACCAGACACAAATAATATATCATAGTTAGATATCATAGATATATATATATATCTTAGATATCATAGTTTAGACCCTTTTACTATAGTTTACTTTGGTTATTGTTCCCTAATTAAGGTCTCAGTTTAATGGAAACACTACGTTACATGGGTGACTCAATTATGTTCGTCGTTTGTCAAATTACTGGCCGGGTACTGGCATTATTAAGTTTGAACCGCTGCAGCGCTGAAATCGTAAAGCGACGGGGCCTATGTCTGGCGCTGCAGAACGTTTCAATGAACTGAATGATAAATGACCGTTATTTATATTAGTAGGTTTTTAAAAACAGTTTTAAGAGTCAATCACGCTTTTAAAACTAGATGAGATCGGGGTTTCCTATCTGACTACATTGAGAAGTGAGGCCGAAACAAACTTCTAAGTTTACAAATTTTGTTTGTTGTGAGAAAGCAGCCCAAACCAGAACTTTGTGTAAATTATTTCACCGAAAACGACATGACACAAAACCAAAAATTCGAAGACATATGGACCAGCCAAAACGCACTAGGCCCGCGTGGTAAATTATGGCCCTCTCCCTCTCACAGAGAGGAGGCTTGTGTCCCAGCAGTGGGTTAAATAAAGGCTATATATGTAACCCTATGTGTATTTTGTAAGTGGTCAGCGGTGATGAAGTAATTCATCATTATTTTTGCTGTGGAAGGAGCAGACAAGAATGGAAAAACTGCCGCTTCAGTCTGAGTTCAGAATACGACGCATGTTAGAATATAACTTCTTTTACTTATGGTATTATTTTAAGGATCAGCAATTAAACAAATTCAAATCATAAATGTTAATCTGACCAAGCCAACACTCGATCAATAACACTTTAATGTATTTATAAACGTTGCTTAAACTTAAGCTATAGGTAACTTAAAAGAAAAATTGTCAAAATTTGGTCTGTGGCAACTCTGATAACATTAATCAGACAAAGAGACTTGGTGCTTGGCAAACAGAGAGAGGTTGAAGGAAATTAATGTACAGTAATGGGACAAATACGGGCTCATATAAGTTTTATATGACATTTTATCATCTCTATCTACTAGACTTTCCAAAAATTACTTTTGGAGTCAGCGCCAGTCTTATCTAATACAGCTGAAAGACAGTATTTTAAGTGGAACGAGTGCCTATCTAACTTCTACAACCTGAGACCCGCATCGACTGTCAAAGATGCAAAAATGACAGCCGATACCAACGGCATAACGTGCTTTCCGAGGCCGAGGCGATACGATACCTATTCACGGACCAGACGAACAAGTTATAAATCATATACCTATACTAAAAGTTAAACTTATGAAAGATAGCTATTATAAATTCAAATTAGAGTCGAGGTTTAAATTTTACCCTCGGTGGAATGAAGCAACATGTGCTTTAACGAAATTTTCACATAATCTACTGCTTAATTTAATAATCATATTTCACCTGTTTAGGCCTAAAATTATATTATAAAATGCTCTCGGAAGACTGGGAAACAAGCAAACTCCTGTAAAAATTTCTAGAGTTGATCGTATTTAATTTGATGTGACGTCATTTACAGAAAAGTCATACAGACCGGGTGCGTGAGTCCGATATGCTCTTTGCTGGGTTTTTTACTAGAAGTCAAACTGATTATAACAGAGGGACCATGTTTTCATACCAATGTCATACGAGGATCTTTGACCGCCATTACGGGTCTTCAGAAACCTGAAAGTCTGACAACCAGTCAAAATATTGTTAACAATTTATAGTTGCTAGTTTCAAGACCACATCAGCACGAACGCGAGGGGCAAGTGTTCTCCACGTTATGACAAGGCACCACATTATGATAACGCCAGGCTTAAGTATGAATGCATCGTAAGCCTTGGTACAAAGGCAAAGAGGTAACAGCTACTTCTGGGGTTAACTCCTAACTTTTGGTACTACAAAGTGGCTTAGTACTTTTTATTTGGAATTAGTGCTCGGTTGAAGTGGGTTAGTGTTGTCTGAATTAGTGAACGTCATGTTCTTCATGCGTGCTTAGCTATTTTTAACCAACTTAAAAAAGAAAAAGACATTACGCTATCGATGAGTTTTTGTGTACCTGTGCATGTACCGATGTGTAGACATATGGACCATGTCCATATGTCGGATGTACCTACCTAGCATGTTTAAACTAACTCGCTGCGTGCTCTGTACCGACTGAAAAATTTATTACCAACGAGTACGAAGACAATGCTTGTGCAGTCCTTAATTTTCCCTTTCATCGATTATGGTGATGTATGCTACTACGATGTGAACGCTGATCTCCTCGACAAACTTGACCGTCTTCTCAATTATTGCATTCGATTCGTATTCAATCTGCGTAAATATGACCATGTCTCTGCGCAACGGTCGCTTCTAAAGTGGTTGCCCATTCGCCAGCGTAGAGAGCAAAGGGCTTTGACCACTTTGTTTTCTTTTCTTGACTCTCCAACTTCCTCTAGATATCTAGACCCTCAGTTTCAGTACATTTTTTTGTAACTCAATGGCAACCAGCCCCTTCAGCCGCGGTGGCAGATGTGCTCGGAGCCCACCTCCTACACCCGTGCCCGTACCTGCACCTGCACCTGAGCCTGCACCTACACCTCACCCTCTTCAACCGCCCAGCCAAAGAGACGATGACGGAATGGAAGTGATAGCCACGACGGAAATTCAGAACTGGATGTCGTCCATTGAGCAGTGCCTAAATGAAGTGTGCGCTATTGCATCAGATGGCAAGTTAAACATGGAGCAAAAACTACGGATTAGTACCCTATGCCGAAAAGTTAGTCACGGAACATCGCAGATGGCCGTCCAGTACCAGTCCCTTAAACTGAGAGCCGTCCGGGCCCACACCACGGTCCAAACACTCGAAGACCAAATTGACCTGTCGCAGCAACTGCAAGACCTTAAGCTGAAAATCGGAGCTTCAAACAAACCAGTTACGGGAACTTCCTTTGCTGACATGGTTAAAAAAGGTGAAAACAATTTTATACAGCCGATTAATTTAAGCTCAGTGGCCATATATCCTAACGACAAACTGAAGTCGAGTGAGGAGACAAAAACACTAGTCCAAAAAATTATATGCCCTGAACAAATGAAACTACAAATAAGAGGACTCCGTAAAACGAAAAATGGCGGTGTCATCATCAGCACTGAAACAAAAGACGACATCGAGAAGGTGAAAAAATCGATGCAGCTGTCAAATTCAGGCCTTACAGTAGATGAGCCCCCAAAAAGGAACCCTAGAGTAGTAGTTATCGGAGTCCCCTCATCCATGCAAGAGGATGAAGTTTTTACTTGTTTGTTCCACCAGAATCTAGCTGAGAACCTTCAAGATTGCAGCCTCGAGACCTTTTTGACCTCTATTAAGTTAAGCCATAAATCAGGTAAGAAGGACGCTGACACCTGTAATTATATAATTGAAGTTTCTGCAGGCGTACGTAAAGCCTTAATATCTAAAGACAGAGTGTTTGTAAATTGGTCATCATGCCCTGTGAGAGACTTTACTCTAGTCACTCGCTGTTACAAGTGCCAGCAGTATGGACATGCGGCCAAATCATGTCGAGAGACCACCAATACCTGTGGTCACTGTGGTGATCAGGGTCACTCAATTAAAGAGTGCACAAAGAAGGCGGAGGAACCAAAATGCGCTACATGCTCGAAATTCAAAAAGCCGAGCAATCACAAGACAAGTGCTGTTGACTGTCCAGCGAAAATAATGGCTGAAAAGAGGTATATAAATTCTATTAATTATGGAGGCGCCTAAGAGCGCCGTTAACTACGTATTTTTGGCCCTTGTTATTGTTTTTAGTTATAATTATGATTAATAATTTAATTAATGACATAGATAATTTCTCTGTATCTGAATCCCATGCTTGTGACGTTGAACACTGTAAAAAATATCTCTCCTCCTACACTAGTCCACTAACCATACTAACCCAAAATATTCGCAGTATTTTTAAGAATTTTGACAATTTAAGCATTTTTCTACAACGTCTAGACATAAACTGTGACGTTATTGTTTTAACCGAATGTTGGCTTTCCAAACAATATAAAATACCACTAATTCCAGGATATAATATGTACAAAAGTATCATACACCACAATCAGAACGATGGGGTGATAGTTTACGCAAAAAATCATCTTAATGTGTCTATCGAGGAACCGAATAAGCGCGACTGTAGCAGATTGTTAATAAAAATTGGATCAGAATTCGCAATACTTGCATTATATCGGCCCCCCTCTTTTAGAAATGTAAACAATTTCACTGACTCTCTAAACGACACGTTGCAGAACCTTTCATCTTTCAAAAATATAATTTTAATTGGAGATATTAATATCAATATTCTTCCAGAAAGTGCTGACGCATCCGCTGAGGAATATCTTAACCTATGCGCCTTCCATGCTTTGCTTCCCACTCACACGCTTCCTACACATAAAAGTGGCTCCTGCTTGGACCATATAATACTCAAATCGAATTTCCCTGCACTTACCCTTGTAATTAATTCAACAATAACTGATCACAGTGCAACCCTACTTATTTTAAATTGTAAATTACCAAAAGTAGTCACTCGCATAATTTCTACTTTAAACGTAAATAAACTTGAAGAAGACTTACGCAATATCGACTTTGACCCAGTCTACGATTCCGCTGATCCGCAGTTTTGTATGTTGTACCTAATCAAAAAAGTGCAACATGCAATTCACAAGAACACTGTCGAATCTCGGCTAAAAAACAAAAACTACAACATAAAACCATGGATCACGACAGGACTCATTCGCTGCATGAAAAATAGAGATAAACTGCATATGAAAGCGAAATCTAATCCAGATAATTTAATTTTGCAACTGTCGTATAAACGATATCGTAACTTTTGTAATGATCTCATACGAAAAGTAAAAAGTAACTACAATAAAATTGCACTTGAAAAGGCCGGTACAAATAGCAAAAAAATCTGGAATTTTATTAAAAATGTAACTTATAACACGAAACAAAATCAGTCATCTTCAGGTTTATTACAATCACACTCATCACAGTTAACATCTGCGAACATTGCAAATAATTTCTTTGTGAATGTGGGAAAATGCTTGGCTAAAAACGTTAGGGGCCACTCACAATATCTAACAGGCACTCCATTAGCGTGTAGCACTATTTTATCATCCTTTGCGTTGCTAGACACTGACGAGTCTGAGGTAGAAACGATAATTATGAGTTTGAAAGACGACTGTGCAGTTGGCTGGGATAACATTTCAAATAAAATTGTTAAAAAGTTTAGGCACATTTTGGTACCGCCACTAACATATATTTTCCAAAAATGTTTATCTACAGGTCTTTTTCCCGAATGCCTAAAAAAAGCTGTTGTTGTCCCAGTTTATAAGTCGGGCAGCAAAGATCAAGTAACAAATTATAGACCGATTTCCTTACTGCCTTCAATGTCTAAAATATTAGAAAAAATTATAAATAAAAGGCTTAACAAATACATGGAAGATAAATTAATTTTATGGAAGCGGCAGTTTGGATTTAGGCCTAAAATGTCAACGGACGATGCCGTACACCATCTGACTGACTTTTTGGCAAAAGAACTTGATAATGGTAACCACACAGTAGGAATCTTCTTGGACCTCGCCAAAGCTTTTGACACGGTTTCTATTCCTATTCTATTGCACAAGCTTGAAGCCATAGGTATCAGAGGCACCCAGCTGAAACTATTTAAGAGCTATTTAGAAGACCGTACCCAATGTGTAAGGATTGGTAATATCGTCAGCGATGATAAAAAGAACACGTCCTTCGGAATTCCACAAGGAAGTATTTTAGGGCCCACGCTATTTTTGATTTACATAAACGATCTTTGTAATCTAAACCTAGCTCACGGCCAAATTGTTTCTTATGCTGATGACACTGCCCTTCTATTTTCCGCTGACTCAGAAAACAATGTCTTCAAGCTTGCGCAAGACGGATTCAATGTTGTTAATAAATGGCTTCAAAATAATTCACTAACACTAAATGCAGATAAGACAAATTACATTAAGTTTTCAATGCGCAAGCAAACATCAACTGGCCCTATTTCGACATTATATGCTCATTATTGCACGATTCCCACAGATAACCAATGTGTTTGTCCTAAAATTAAAATGGTAAAAACAACAAAATACCTTGGTATTATAATGGATGAAACACTTTCGTTCAAACAACATATAGAAGCTTTAAATAGTAGAATTCGCAAGTTGATATTTGTTTTTAAAAAGATACGCTATATTGCTGATCCAAAAATTGTTAGACAAGTTTACTTTGCTCTATGTCAATCGATATTAACTTATGGTATTACCACATGGGGTGGTGCGGGTAAAACACTGTTACTAACCACCGAAAGAGCTCAGAGGGCGATTCTCAAAGTGTCTACTTCCCGCCCTTTCCTTTTTCCTACTAACCTACTATACAAATCATGTGAAGTTTTAACAGTTAGACAACTTTTTGTAATGGGCATTGTTTTAAAACAACACACAGCTCTATATTACAGTACTGATTATACTAATAAAAGACGTAAAGATATCGTCTGTCCACAAAATATAACTAAGCATGCTTTTATATCCAAATTTTACCTGTACCTCGGTCCTCTCCTCTATAATAGACTAAACTCGAAAGCTAACATTTATTCCCTGAACTACACAAATTGTAAGAGAACTCTCAATGATGATCTCCAAAGTATGTCTTACGAAGAAACAGAGAATTTACTAACTGTGTTAAAGTAAATATTTATGTTAAATATTTGTCAAATTTTGAAACTAAGTTAAGCGACTCAACATTTATAAAATTGTTTCTATTTTCAGCTTGTAATTATTTATTAAATTTTTAAGACTATTTTAGCTCTTTTTGCCTGAAATACAGGATTACCTAGTTCAGGCACGTAATTCTTAGAAATATTATTTGTTATATTTAAGCAAAACTGTACATATTTTTAAGCCTTGTAATTTTGGAATAAATTTTATTATTATTATTATTATTTGTGTCAACCACAACAAACATCTTCGTTCTTCTAACAATCGCCGTCTTCAATGTCCCACTCACCGCACAAACTTTATTCACTCTTCATTCTTCGTTCAGTCTATCTCTCTGTGGAATGCGCTTCCCTTGGAAATCAGGATGGCAACCAACCGGTTATCTTTTAAAGTGAAAGTTCGCGAGCACATTCAAAAGTAGCTGGCAGTATCTTCACAACGATAATATTTTCCCATTGTTTGTCTTATTTGTTTTATTATATATATGTGTATTTAAGTATGTTTATTTTTGGTTATATTTAATTAAGTAATTATATCATATATATAAGTATAATAATATTATGTACCTATATTTACTTATATTTGAATAAATATTCTAAGCACGACTTATGCACCTACCACTGTTTGTCTCTGCATCACCTAAAGGTCGACTGGTAGAAAATGCCTTTGGCATTAAGTCCGCCACTGTACAATTCTATGCGTGAAGTATGAAATAAATAAAATAAATAACTCGTTTGTTTAGGGTGTCACTTAGTTAAGGCGACCAACTGCAATGGTACCGATAACTTAAAAACTTAAAATTAAAGTCATCGAATAAAAAAGGCGGACATCGTTAGTAGATCAATGAAATGTTCACCGTTTTTAACCGACTTCAAAAAGGAGGAGGTTATCAATTCGTCGGAACCTTTTTTTTTTTTTTTTTTATGTATGTTCCCCGATTACTCGAAGATGGCTGGACCGATTTGGATTTTGTTTTTTTTGTTTGAAAGGGTATACTTCCCAGGTGGTCCCATGATCATCAAGTCAGGATCTGATGATGGGATCCTGGAGAAATAGAGAGAACTCTTCAAATTTTATAGGCACACAAAGCGATTTAGGTATTTTTTGGAAGAGTACTTTCTCGGAGTGGTTCCATTTCAATTTGGTGAAGATCTGATGAAGAACTTTGGAGATAGGCAACGGAACTCCTCAATAAATGATAGCAAATGGACTGGGATTGCTGAAATCTCATCTCTGTCTATTGCTTACACCAGTTCATAACATAACATCACGCCGGTATGCTGTGAAGGGGTAAGCACATGTGAACCACTAAAAAGTGAAAAATAAAAACTTTTTCCAAAAAAAAACAACCGACTTCCAAAAAAACACTACAAAGTGAAAAATAACTTTAATTTCGGAAGGCGGTGACAAAAAATTCAAATACAGCTCCAAAGACACCGACTTCCGAAATTAAAGTTATTTTTCACTTTGTAGTGTTTTTTTGGAAGTCGGTTGTTTTTTTTTGGAAAAAGTTTTTTATGTCATCGTATTCCGCATTGTAAAAAAAAAACATTTTCACTTCTAAGATCAATAGAAACGATATTATATTCCCAATTGAGTAGATAGCACTACACGCGATTTCAATTAAGCATTATTATTAATTAGCTGATAACCAATAAGAACTGAAGCACAGAACCGGTAGAAATGGCGGAGCTTGGGGGAGGCCTATGCCCAGCAGTGGACGTCTTTCGGCTGAAATGATGAATGATGATGATAACCAATAAACTTAAGTTTGCATGACTGCTTCGTTGGTCTAGTGGTGGCCATCGCTACTAAACTGTGGACCTGGATACGATAATCAGGACCGGCAAAGTGTAACTGGGATCAGGAATTTTAAAATAGCCGCCCTGGGTTCCAATTTGTGGTTGGTTGGCTCGTATATACGTAGGAAAGCAGACATGCTATGTTGCCCAGCTTTGACCAAGAACAAACAAGATCTTATTGACAAGGTGCAATTGACGAATTGAGCTGGACGCTTCCTGCCTACACCGTCTTAAGTCAACATACGACTGTACCTAAGTCAATTTAGGTAGCATTGCAATCAGCAAATCAAATAGCCTAAGGCATTGCCTCAATGGTTCCTTGCAAGTAAACACTGTATGTCAACTCGGACAGGTTATGAGCAATATTATTATATTAATTAATTCATGTTAAAGTTATATTAATTTCAAATTCGTTTCGGAAAAGTCTGATGTTTTTTTTTTTGAGGGTGGAAAATCATCAAATTACTTCTCCCGCTCTGGGTGGAGCAGGAGGGCGTGTCAGATTTTTACTGAATAAAACCTATACGTCCCTCAGTTGCCTGTGTGCTAGGGGCCACGTTATCTCTTTCGGACAACCCGCACCCTTGGCAGGCATCAGACCTTGCGGGCCCCAACAATTGGTGCTGAAATCTCTTTGAGGCGCGCGTGGAACACAACGCGCAGTCGACCCGGGCTTGGTCCTTACCGGACAGCGAGCTACGCATTACTCACCGTCTGCAAGCCCGAGTCTACGGTGGCCGGGAATCAGCCTGGGATTCCCGACGCCCCGGGCGTCTCCTGCGAAGGCTAGAGCCGTGAGGGCGCATATACTGCCTCTCCTTCACGTGTGCTGCCTCCCTCTTCGCGAGCATTACTGCTTCGCAGAAGGAGGTAATGCCTACCCATGCACTCTCGCTCCGTACCGTGCTGACTCTCAGCCTAGTTTGAATAAATGACTTATGATTTTGACCATGGCCTGAACCAGGGCCGGATGCGAGAGATCACCGCCACTGATTGCCTCCACGAGGACACGGCGGTGCTCCGCTCAAGCCGGGCAGACCCCACCATATGCCCCACCCTGGCCTCAGGGTGATCTACGCAGTGGAAATTCCCGGGCGTTTCCTCCTGCCTTATATGAAACAGGAACCTCCCGAAACACCCGTGTCCGGTGAGGACCTGCGTCAGGCGGAAGGTGAGGACACCGAGGCGCTTCTCAATTCACTCCTTAAAGAGAGGACTTACCGCCGCAATCGTGGCGTGCCCAAGAAGTCCGATGTTGTCTCACATATAAAGGTAGGCTGAAAATACAGTGAATATTCATCCCGTATAGGGGTTAAATAGGGGATAGGAGAGGAGCACCCTTGATTTATATACAAGTTTTTTGAAATGACGGATTTCGAGAAACCATTTGTGTGTGATACAAGTCTAATGTCAAGTACTGATAAGTTTTTTTTAGAGCACACTGTTCCCTTCGAAATGCATCAATGAAGAAACTTAACTTTTATTTTAGGTTCAGGATGCATTCATCCCTCAAAAAAAACTTAAATACTATTGATTAAATGTGTTGATGTTTATTTATTGCATCTTTTTCTTAGAGAGCTGTATAAAATCCGTTTTTTTTATGAATCTATTGGTTTATTACGTTGCAAAGAGAAGCGTGGACGCCCCGGTCTCGGAAAACTTTGGACCTCGTTATAGACTTGTTACATGATGCCTGCCAACAGATGCTCACTTCGTATTCGCTACAGGAAACCTGTTTTTATACAAGTATATTTATTCTTTTAACTGCAATTTTAAAACAACTGCATTTGTTGCTTCATTCATTATTTTTATGCTTTGAAGAACGACCGATTCGAAATTTTCATAACTGATTTTAAAGTTTTTACAACATTATTGTTTTTAGGTATTGTTATTGTTTTGTTCATAATAAAAAAAAAAAACTATAATATTCAATGTAGAGACGATAACACGGCAATAATCTCAAAAACACCAATTATGACGTTCCTAGTCTGCGTCCACGTAAAAATAAATCAAATATATCCAGATGAACAGATAATAATGATGATATCCAATAATTTAGTCACTGAAAATGCCAATCGGTTAACTGGCAAAACCCATCACTATTATTTAGTTAGTAGATTTTTTTTTCTTTTATGTTATGATTTTTTTTTATTTATAGTTTCAAAATACTTCTTAGCATAAGTACTGCTAGTATTGACATTTAATGTTGCCTACATTTCTATTTTAACATATAAATCAATTAGTTTCTTATTATTCATCTATTTCTATTTAATCAAGTCAAGCAATGTTGTTGTTAAACAATATATACATCAATACTTTAATATTAACAAACACATAATATAACACATCATTTTGTACAATGGAAGTTATTACCTACATTCACAATGTAGATGCCCAGTACTGAACAAAGAGTATACATAAATGTCAGTGATTTTTTTTGTGTTAAAGCTTTGAAAATAAATGGACGAAATCGGTATATCGTAGCTTGTGACGTTTTCACGTTTTCATTAACTTCTGTTTAAATGGACTGCAAAACGTGAGGGAATCAATGCCCTATGGTTTCCGCACCGCAAATATAGTATATAGCTAGGACTATAGTTTATAGAGTTCCATTTTCATAATTGGTAAGCTCTCACGGGCGCCATCATTCAGTGCCACTCGCTTGTTGCATTCACTATCGTCTCAATTTCTAGTGATTGGTACTCTCCCAGCAGTGGAGATATTATAGGCTCATTATGTATATCTACATTACCATAAGCATAATATGGTAGTGTCCGGAAACAATGATGAGACACAAGATGATCAATAAAAGCCTCAATCGGCCAGATTTTCCCAACTACGTTGTAGTTGGGTTCCAGTCTAAACGAATGCAGATGAACACTAGTAATAAACATGGAGCGACTGCCTATCTGACCAACACAAACCTAGCTATACGCGCAATACCCTTCAGTGGTGAAAAGCCTGCCGGCACGGCAGTTAGAAGCAGTCATGCTTTGCGATGAACGGAACCTCGGAAAGCACGTTAAGCTACTGGTCCCACCGCGGTAACGGTCGTAACGGGTAGTCAGATAGTCTGACCAACTAAAGGGTATCGTGTCATCTAGTTAGTTGTGGACGTCAGATAGGCAGTCCTCCATGTTAAATACTGGTATAAAGCTGCATTAATTGACGTGTTAAAGTGTTTGTCCAAACCTACTTACAGAAATAAAATGACTAATCATCCAGTTAGACTGTAAGCTGACCTCAAGATAGTTGAGAAAAGACTAGGTAGATGATAATTTACAATATTATTAGCGGTCATCGCGTGTGCTTCGCTCCTTTAAAATAAACGTATTGAATGGAATAAGGTTGAATAATAAACCTTAATCCATTCAAAATTAAATTGAATGCTTTTTAAGGTGCGAAATAATAAAATGTTCAACACCGTGCCTGCAGGTCGGTGTAGATGTTCATTATCAGATAGCACACGCAAGTATCATGTTCCACTCAGGTTGGTATTATTACTAACTCATAGCTCTCGTGTTTATCACGATAACAATAGAACCACCAGCTTCAAATCGAGGATACGGCTGCAAATTGAATTGCAAGTAATTGGACGCACTGAATGTACTACTAATTTCCATTGGAGAAGGGAAACTGCAGGTACAGTAGCTACTTGTACAGGTAGCTAATTACTCTGGTTAATAGTTTTGATATCAATAGTAGCATTATTACAATGTACTGCAAAGGTTGTATGCAAAAGACGACCTTACTTAGTACAGGCTGGATAAAGAAGATAAAGATACAGCTGAGAAGGCCAAGGTATAAGTATAGAATAAGATTTGTAGAATGCTCTTTTAGGAATGCTTAGTATACACGAGAAGTTCAGGTTCTCACAGAACCTTAGAAAATGAACATCAAAAAAACTGTGTAGGTAAATAATGGTGTCGATTTCTGTAAAGAAATTGTATAAGCGAGCTCCGTGTGATCGATTTATGGAAATAATCTGCAGAGAAACGCGACACTATTACTTGCTTCAAGTAGTTTCTCATTATGCAATGCTGCATTGAGAAATTGACATAAAACAGAAAGGAAATAACGATGTTACATGACAAAGTTCGAGAGACTACGTCGAATCCTTGAGATTCAACTTTTATGAGACCACGACATAGTTTTATTTTAATATGCAAGCCATGTTGTAAGCGGTTGGTCATAGTTAAATAACTCCTTTTCAAAAGGTTCGCATATTCTTCTGTATACTAAAAATTCAATGCTGTTGGTTGGTAAGCGTCACTTCGTAATAGTCCGAATCAGGTTATTAAGTAGAGAAAAATTTGAAAAGTGGCCGGGAAATTGGAATATGTGGGATTTTACTCGAAATCGTCACTAACTGCCTCACTCGGCTAGTACCCTAGAGGTTTTGCTGATGGTTTTGAGACCTCGGGTAGTCTAGTGATTATCCGAGGTCTTAGAAAGCTAAAATTAGGCTGGGATATGCACACAAACATTAAAAAAAAAAAAAAAAATCACCCTGCAGCTCCCTTAAGGGAAGGTGCAAGTCTGTATTTCTTACGGATGATCGGTATGCCTACTTTCACTTGTATTGAAAGCTAGGTTAGAATGTACATAAACAACAAAAAAGAAAACACATTTTTGTGTCTGTTTTTTGTGCAAATAATACGTGTTTTTTCCGACTATCATAGAAATAAGGGTAATGCATGTACCTTACATCTTGGTCAAAGTACAGTTGAAGTATTGCATGACAGAACATTATAGACCAGTGACTTAATTTCTTACCATAAGCCCATAGGAGTGTCTGTGAGACCAAGATGTAAGGTTTGTAAAGTTAACCCTTGTAGTGTTAAGGGCTCGGATCTACATTAGATCTGATAACTTTTTAACAGTGAAAACGTTATTTAAGTCTTGGCAGCCTACTTTACATGAAATGTTTTTGGTAGGGAAAATATTCATCCTTTCTAAAGCAATATTCATTAATTCTTTATTCCCTGTTTTTGTTTTTCTTTTCTAAATTCGAATAGAGTCAAATTACTTCAAAGACATATGACTGCGTTTTCTAATTTTGTGCTGCTGCTCTTTACTATAAAACTCACCGCATATTAGGTGAAGTAACCCGTCAATGTCAAAAATGTCACGGGAAAAACTAAGGGTTTGTGAATTTGAAATAAACTGTCATTCCACATACGTATTCTGTAAAAATCTCACTGTGTGTGGTGAAGTAAGCTGTCAATAGTGTCAATCATTAACATCAGCCGGTCTATTCTGTCTATTTACTTGCTTTTCACCGTGAAAACTTAGGTGAAGTGATCTGCCATTCCACCTAATACTAGGGTTTGACACTAATGACAGCTCACTTCAAGCACACCTACCCCAAGTTTTAACCGTGATATTTTCACAGAATAGACCATAAGTTATTTAAGTGACGTTCGTAGGGAATGTTCAAAATGAGTCGTATTTTGAAAACTCAGGCCATTAGATGTCAATGCAATCTTCCCCAAATGTGATACGTTATATTATAATCAGCTCATAAAAGCCAACTGCTGAACATGGGACCCCAAATTGACGGCCTCAATCAACGTTTAATCCCCCTGAATTAAATTACGTACATGACGAGAATGGTGGTAGCCAGGCAGTACCGTATGTAACCTTTTAGAATTTTTAAGGATACAATAAAGTTTATGTATGGGTGAGAGAAATTAACAACCCGTAAGGGAATTAGAAATTATAATTTTATTTGCAACTTGTTTATGAAGTCGAGCTAATGTTTTTTTTTTTAATTTTAAATCGTCCCGGTCATGTAATAAGACTTCATGGGCAGTGGAGGTCAGATACGCAGTAACTCCATGTAAAATTATGATATTCAGCTGTCTACAGTTAGACTGGAAACTGACCCTAACATAGTTATACGGTGGAGGTCTGGCCGGCTTGGGCGGAGCACCGCGTGTCCTCGTGGAGGCGTTCGGCGGCGGCGATCTCACGCGTCCGGCCCTGGTCCAGGCCATGGTATGGAGCGAGAATGCATGGGTAGCCGTCTCCTCCTTCTGGGAATCAGTAATGCTCGCGAAAAGGGAGGCGGCGCACGTGAGGGAGAAGCATTATATGCGCCCTCACGGCCTTAGTCGCCGCGGGAGACGCCCTGGGCATCGGGAATCCCAGGCTGATTCCCGGCCACCGTAGGTGCAGGCTTGCGGACGGCGAGTAATGGGTAGCTCGGTATCCGGTAAGGACCAAGCCCGGGTCAACGGCGCGTTGTGTTCCACGCGCGCCTAAAAGAGATGTCAGCGTCAACTGATTGGGCCCGCAAGGGCCGATGCCTGCTAGGGGTGCGGGTTGTTCGAAAGAGATACCATGGCCCCTGGCACACAGACAACTGAGAGAACACGGGTGGGTTTTAGTCAGTCAAAAACTGACACGCCCTCCTGCTCCACCCAGAGCGGAGAAGTTATTTGATGATTTCCCAACCAACAATAAAACCCTAACATAGTTAGAAAAAGGCTCGGTAGATTGATTGAAGTAATAAGATCCCATTAATTGGTTAATTTCTTTTCTATTTTTTCATTGATTTATTTAATTTTTAATATTACAAATTAATATGTTTTAATTAAAATTAGTGTTTGTCTTTTTACATCGATACATAAGCGATTTTTGAAACCCCATTTTTGAAGTTTAAATTCTTTCTTCGACGCGTATCTACGTGGTACACTTTAGTTAGTACTTGTATCAGACCGACCCAGAAGCTATCGAAGATACAATCTCGTCTTTGACAGGATCTAGTGTGATCAGGTCTTTAGCGGAGACACGTGTGGCTTTATCAGATCCTATGAAATAACCAGATCCGAAAAAGTAAAAGATGGACGCTATAATGTAATAGATAATTACTATGGTAAATGGTACGTGTGGTGAAGTTGTTTTGCGATTTCTTACTAGTAGGTACTGTAACCTCAGTTGGTACAGAAGAGTCTGTAATCCTTTTAAGAAGCTGCATCGATTGGCACCTTAAAATGTGGAAATTGATTTTATTAGCTAGCTGTACCATTTTACCAAAACTGTAGTTAGCAATTGGTCAAAAATATAATGTAATAATAATATAAGTTTATTTCAATAACTGTTTACAATGATACACATGTCTTATAGGCTATATTTTCTTGTAAAAAAAAATTGACATCTGTAGCCGAACTAAGCAAAAGCCTGTATTTCGGCTATCAACGCCTAAACCCCCAAATAAGAAATACTTAGAAATAGCCATCTAGTGGAAAGGTCATTTTGTAGATTTAAACCAAATAAGTGATGGTATCGGCAATATTATTATTCCAAATAAGTGATGATATCAACAGTATTATTATACCAAATAAGTGATGATATCGTCAATATTATTATACCAAATAAGTAATGATGTCGGCAATATTATTATACCAAATAAGTGATAATTTCGGCAATATTATTATACCAAACAAGTGTCGATATCGGCAATATTACAATACCAAATAAGTGATGATATCGACAATATAACTATACCACATAAGTGATTATTTCGGCAATATTATTATACCAAATAAGCGTCGATATCGGCAATATTACAATACCAAATAAGTGATGACATCGGCAATATTATTTCCAGAACAGGCAAAATTGTCCGAGTGGCCAACCAAATAAAAATTTTCTCATGTTTTTTGTAATTTGCAGGTCAGTAGCAGGTTGTGTGACAAATATGATTCATGGCTGTAACAAATATTTATTTTTAGAACTAGCTGACCCGGCGAACTTCGTACCGCCAATAAAAGTTACCTCTTATTAAATATTACATAGTAAATAAGTTTAAACTTTCCCTGGATCTGAACACACAGATTTATTTCTGAACGCACACACAAAATGTTTGACAGGTAGGAACAGTTTGTGTGCGAAAATCAAATTGTTGCTATTTCGAATTTTCCATGCAATTTTTCTATAATTGCTCACCGTTGACCCTGGACCCTGGACTGCCACAAATATTTCAAAATCAAAATTAGCCAAATCGGTCCCAGCCGTTCTCGAGTTTTAGCGAGACTAACAAACAGCAATTAATTTTATGTATATAGATGATAATCATAAAATAATCCATACATCTCTCTATGTTCATATTACCCTACAGAATCATTTTTTTTTTCATTCTATGAATTCATGACATTTCAGTTAAATACTAAGTTAATTCATTCAGTAAGTTAGTTTATTTGCTGATTATAATTATTATAATTTTGTAAAGCCGGTCGTAAATCGTATTTTAATCAATTTTACCGTTGTTGTTAAGGTCCTTTAATGTCCCACTTTAAAAATCCACCTTTATGACAATCGATTTTTTGTTGCCTAACTAAACTTGATTTATCATGGAGTTCCTCCATAAGTTGATAGTCGATTTTTTGAACCTACAGTAAAACTGTATTTGTATAAAAAAGTAAAAGATACAAGTTTTGGCCAGGAATAAAACACGTAACGTAACCAACTTATAATTTTTATTTACCCACCGCAATACAATTTCCTCTGGCAACTTCGCTCAAAATTAGTGATTAACAAGAATTATTATATCAATTAAAATACTTTGACAAAATAATAAATTACTAATAAGCTCATAACACAAGATTATTCATCCAAAATATAGAATATTTCTCTAAAACATTTATTTTACGAATGCGTGACTTCCTGACACATTAATACCATAGACCACAGAACACTATTACTCCTGCAATAGACTAACATTATTTGATATACAACCTAACACAAGTAAAAAAAATAGGTACTTACTGTTGCATAAAGTTTAACGTACTGTAATACAAACAACAAACTCGTTGAATACCACTATGCGCAGCTACAAGTTAGAATCTTAGCTATGTATTTATTTATCTAATGACCTAGATTAGTATAACGGACTAAAAAGTATTTTATTAATTTTTGCACATGTTTTTTTTAACAGTACGGGCAAATGCCAATCGTAACAAAAGATATTTTTTTTCTCATACGGGTACATTAAAAAAAAACATTACATACCTCGGCAAGATCTAACTTACAGCCTTGCCTACAAGTGTATCCCTAAGCCACCAAACCATGACGACAATTGTGCGTCGATCATAATATAAATATGGTATCACACTGTACCTCGTTCAGCCGCGACGACACGCACCGCTCACGAGCCGCGTTATTATGTCACAAGCTTTATTGTAAGTGTCATTAGGCCCGTTGTACACAACAAGGTTTGATAACGGTACAGTGTGCCAGCCGCATCATAGAATAATTGTGTGAGTTTGTATATGATACGGCAAACCACTGGATGATGCATACGGCGACGTTGCCGTGCTGTAGTGCCGCCGATTCCACAGGCTTCCATAGTATTCTATACAACAAAGATGACTAGTCTATACGCGGCAAGTCAACCGTTATTTTTTTGTGGCAAATAAACGTGCATGTACAACGGGCCTTACACCAATTACACGCACAAATACACTTGTGACAAATGCTCATAATGGGCTTTTCCGATGCGGAAATTAAAACCACAGAAGCTAACCAAAGAATACTTCTTTATACGGGATTTGGCTGATCCAATAAATAGTCGGATGCTTTTTTTTCATTTGTATACAACGGATTAGAATATTGAACAATTAAAAAGATAAAATTTATAGTATATTAACTAAAAAAAAACTATTAAATAAGGTGTTTTTTTCTTCAAACTAAACGCTCTATCAAAAACTAAAATTTCATGATTTGTAAATTAAAATGATTAAAATTACCAAATATTGCCCAAGCGCAGCTCATAAATATCATCGCTACAGTGTTGGAGATACGCACCAAGAATATATTCACCAATTATAAATGACTCAAGGTCAAGAAGTGTTCACTTCAATTATGTCAACCTATGAATAAATTATACCAAAAGTTTTTCGGTAACATGGCTCGATTACCAATCCAATTTTAATCATGCAAATATGCTTTCTTTCTGACATTGAAACAAAGAGCTGCAAAGACAGCAGAAGGTTACGCAACATAGCACTCTTGCGTAACGCTACGAACTTGCTACGAGGCTACGCGGCTACGGCGTAGACGTCTACGTAGTATCGAGAGAATTTTTGAGCATCCTAGTGTTTTCGTGTGTTTTATTTTGCTCGAACGATACTTAGAAACTCAGTTTGGAGTCCAATAAGTGAATTAGGTAGTTATCAGACGCTGAACTTAGTTTCCGTGCATACAGAAAATAAATTTAGTAGCAGGAACTTACTTAAACCTAATGAAATAAGAAGTACCTTTAAGTTGTATTTTAAAATGCTTTTGCGAATTTAATTACAAATTATGCTTTAAACCTTGAAGAAAAATGCGAGTTTTAGTATAATGATTAAGCAATTAAATCATTTACCGTCTGGTTTCAAATTTTTTTTGGAAGCTTACCACGGTATGTTATAAGAAAATACAGAAAATAAATAGAAGCCTACATCTCAAATAGTATTTTTTTTCTGATAAGTGATCATTATTGCCGGAAGAATATTGTTGGGCTTTTTTAATAAACAAGCAGTCAGTTGACTGATTGCCTTTTTGATGCAATTTTTTAACAGTTTTAAATGTGAAAGTTCATGTTTGGATTTTTGTTAATCAATCACGCAAAAACCACCAAACGGATTTGGATGATTTTTGGCACACATATAGATTATAACCTGGAATAACATATAAGATACTTTTAATTCAGATATTAGGTTCCCGTAAAAAGCTAGTAATAAATAATTATCAAGGTTGAAATTCCCGTGAATTGTTTCTGACTACATTTACCTTGGTTCATCTTCATAAAGTTTTATCGTTCTTTGGTTACTCCACCGAGATTCCACTCAATATCAAACAAAATTCGTTTAGTTTTTTGCGCTCCTTAGCTTTTGTTATAACGAGAATTTTAAAGGTAAATACTATTATGTCTAGTTTTTCTGCCTCACGATTTACACATATAAATAAATACTCATACTTAACTCGTGTGAATGTTAACTTTTGTTGAATACCACGTTCATATGCAAACTACATAATTACATAGGTATGAATGGTCAAGTTTATCAGCTCATTTAATTCGAGTCAAAGAAACCGAGTGCCGAAATTCAACTCTTAAATGGATTTACTAATGAATTAGGTTTTCAGTTTTGATTCATTTTGTGTGTTTAAGGCTATGCAATAATAGCCACACGGGTCAATCAGGTTAAGCTACAATTGCCGCGGTGATTTCGTGGATAGGTGAACATGTTTACATACCCCTCCGTACCTCGGAAAGCACATTAAGCCGTTAGCCATGCGTAGATCTTTGACAGTAGTTACGCGTCATCAGAAGCTTTAAAGTTTGAAAACCATTCCTACCAAGGTGTGTCGCATTATCCAGTAACTGAGTTGTGAAGGTCAGACAGGCAGTCACTCCATTTTAAATACTGGTACTCAGCTGCATCCGGTTAGACTGGAAGCTGACCCCAACTTAGTTGACAAAAGGCAGGCAGGTGATGATTCATTTTGTGTGCAGATGTTCCACTTCAAGTGAAAGATGCCTCATGAAAAACGAAAAGTAATTAAAAGTGAAGCATTTAAACACTGCTTTGGTAGACTAACTTTTAATTTTGCTCTAAACAATGCCCAATTACCCAGCTTTACTTGCTAATTACCAGAGCGACTAATAAGTGACCTGATTAATTATTATGGGTCTTATCATAAGCAGCATAGATAATATCAGACGTTGGTCTGATATAATCTCTGATGTTGTTGTATATTATCTATGTTGTTAAACACATACACGTTTTCTGGTTGACGTCCTGGGATTACAGGCGTGATTTTATGGTACAAAACTTGCATCAGTCTAATGGTTTACTAACTGTTTTGGTCGACCACTTGTGTGCAAGTGCCAATGGACTTAGTTGTCCATTTCTGAGGACTGAAAGGCACATCCTACGTCGAAGGTGCAAGTACTCTCTGTTCGTGTATGGTTGTCGTATCCAGAAGTTATATACACCGGAGTAATTTCTGTCCAAAAGTAGAGGTTTTAGACGCCTCATTAATAAAGGAGTTGACTAATTTACTTTTGTAAAATGTTTACTTTTACAGAACTTTAAAAAAAATCGGTTTTTTTCCCAAATCAAAGTCTGTGCTTGTACCTTAGATTCAGCACGTGTTGCGAATTTTTACACCAACGAATGCACAAACGTGCATTATACATTAACCCGCAAAGCTACAGATAAGCCATAAAATAATAAGTGACATCCTTTTGTTTGTACCACTTTTATTTGTCCGTTTGTCAAACAATAACATTTGCAGTTCGTTCTTTTGTACTAGAAAAAAAAGTTAGCATAACATAATATCACGACTGTTTTAGTGTTAAGGTATCGTGTACCTATAGTAGGTACATACAGATTTCGCCAGTTATGTCTTAAGTTCAATGTCTTAAGGGGCGAGCCTATGACTCTATTGCCATCAATATCAAAAGTCTTTTATTTAAACTAGGCTGAGACTCATCACTTTTTGTCGATAACATAAGACAGTCCAGTCCAGACAGTCAAAACACCAACCCGTCACCATTTATTAGTACTTTGGCTGGGAAGAAGAAGCAAGCAATCGACCGGCCACTGAGACAGAAATTCCAGATAAAAAACGACAAAACACTTTGTCCAACCGAGAATGGTTGAGACCAACGAGGCAGTTCATTCAAAAATGACAATGAAATTCAAAAGGAGAAAAAGTCAAAACAAGCTACACTCCGCCACATTTGTCATTTTAAACTGTGAAAAAAACAATGTAAACACATCATTTGTTGCACCGCAGTACCCGGTCCTCCTAAGAACAGCTCGTGTTGTTGTAACAACTTTTGATTCTGACATCTGTTGCGAATGGCGGGCCTGGTCGAGTGGATGCGCTTCCAAAACAAAGGTTGAGGGGTATAGAGTCAAAGGATGAGTAGTTTAAATTGCTGGTTTTATAAAAGTTAAGGAGTTTTTTCTTATATAATAGTGCGGAATTTTTCTAAATTGACAAAAACCAGTACAATATTACCAGTTTTTCTTGAAGTAAAATAAACTTGTGGCCTAAATAATTATGTTAAGTATCTTTCAGGTCATAGTATGGCTGACTTTTCTTTTAAGTATAATTTTTTCGCGTCTAGAATTAAAGAGAAATAGAATTAAAGAGTTTTCGATATTTCTATTTGAACGATTCGGTTAGATGGTTTGAATTTGCTAGATTTTTACTCTGAGTTAAAACATTTATATTCAAACTTTTTTGAATTTGAAGTTAGGGTCAGATCGGACGAATTGCATTACCAACATAATTACAGGAACCGTATCTAAAATTCGCCAATAGCAGTTGGCGACAAGCCAGGCGTTCGCCAGATGGGCAGGCTAGATATTGGCGCTCCCTGCGGCGATGTAATGTATGTACCATAATAAATTCTTATATTAATATAGGAAAAATACATTTTGAAGGAGTTATGGCCACAAAGTTCATAATGAGTGGGTGACTGTTGTTGTTTACAAAAGTGTCTTTAGTTTTATTAGAAGACCGAACATGACGATTGCGATTACGTATTAATGGAATCTGGACTACAGGGCCAAAGCTAATTGGATGAGCCACACTGCAACGCAACAATCCTTTATAATGACTACCCTGGGACTTTGTTACAAAGCTTCCGTTGTCTGCCCGTCCTTCTGTCCGTCCGTTTGTATCGTGTATCAACGAGCTCTCATAAACCGTAATTTGTAATTCTATAACAACAAATAATAAACTTAAAATATAGTTAAAAACTTAAGAGAAACGTATTTTTTTTCAATACGTAGTGTTTGATACTCTGTGTGTGAGTCCAACACGCACTTGGTTTGTGTTTTCGTACAAAAATACGTTGCGCTGCGGCCCGTTGCGGGTTTAATTTGCGATTACACAAATTTTCCTTCTGCTCTAATGGTGACACTTTAATTCATACTTCCTGCACCCTGCGTAACCAGCTCCACTATTACTTAGCTGACTGATTCTTATAGTTACCATGGTATTAGTTCTCAAAGTGTGGTCCTTGCCAGCTCTAGACAGGGAGGCCGTTACCCTGCTGTGGGTCAAAACAGGCTTGTAACACGACCTATTTCCAACGGCTGGAGGCCATAATCCACTCATCCAATGAGGGCAAGTCGAAGCTTCTAGAACATTCCAGAAGCTTCTTTTAAAACATACGACGTACTATCTTCCTTTATTGACATTAGGAGTCTGGCGTCCGTCAACTGGGCTGCGCACCAAAAACAGGGTTCTCTAATACAATTTACGAAACTTTATCTTCGTTCCGTACCATTTTGTTTTGATATATATTTATGTTACTGGAAATAAGGCACTTACAGTTACTGTTTAACAGGCGACAGTTTAACATACACGTAGGTACTTTACCTACGTGTATGTTAAACTGGCGCCAAACGCGGGGCCAGTTTACTTGGTTCTCATTTATTTCGTACTTATCCAATCATTCGTTGCTCTCTTTCGCACCGATACACGTATTAGTTACGGTGACATTGTAAACGTCATGAAAGCGTTTTCTTTTTTACCACCGGCTTCCAAAATTATAGTTGTTCTTCACTTTGTAATGTTTTTTTTTGGAAGTCGGTTGTTTTTGTTAGTAAAAATACTTAGGTGTGGTACCCTACATAAATTCGTATACCACTACTAGCTATATGAATGACAGTGGCAGGAAGTTATTATAACATCATTAATATACACTAAGTGCAAAAACTACGTATTATGACACCAATAGGAAGTGCTGTGGATTATGATGAAGATAGAGGAAACCGCGAACACGAGATGTAACCAGGATTCAAATCAAATACGCGGTTGGCGCACCGACATTGCTCCATTATCTGTACAGTCACGAGCAACAACATCAATACAGTTTGCAATTCTCTTTTTTTTTCTTCATTTCATTCTTCAGTTTTTTTTATGTATTAGTTGCCCTTGACCGAGTCGGGCATTTTGTGTGATCTGCCGCTGGTATGAAACGTTTTTTAACTTTTATTTTCAATGTATGTACGACTAAAGGCGAGCGTACTAATTCTTACTCGTTACTGTATTCAGTAGACTTATCCAGTTCTTCTAGATCAATAATTTTAAATCAGTTGCAACTGGTTGATCCAAATAATAACAGGCTTTAAAAGAAACTGACAGTATAATTAATTGTAAAATGTTGTTAATTGTAAACACTGACTTGTGTACTGAATAATATAATGTAATTTAATTTCGACATAACTGTTTATCATTATTGTTTCGATTTACATAGCTATCTGATTTTATTTATTTAACCATTTATGCACACACATATAAACAGACAAGAAGAAAGGAACAGAAAAATACGTACATAGGTAATGCTTATTTCTACAGAAATCTCTTCCAGCACACCTGCGATAGGAGAGAAGATAACAGAGATGTAGACAACGCGTGTAATAACAGTAGAAGGAAAATCATAAAATTACAAATTAAACTCTAATTTAAAACCAAAACCAAAACAAAACCATAACCAAATCATAACTACTTTTTTTAACTGTAATACCTCACAAGTAATTTTATTTTGACATAATTACCTAACTTATTTAATACTAATACACTTCTTTTAAAAAAAGCAGGGTATATTGTACAAGGATCAGCCATTTTATTGTTATATCTTACTTATTGACAATCGATGCGAAAAAAAAATACTTTTCATTACTACTTATAAGATTTCAGAAACACTCAGTCAAATGTCGTTCTAGCCAAAGCTCAGAGCCAGTTTTTACATTTCTAACTTTATTCCGATTTGGATAAAGTTCTTAATAAAAAAATAACCAATTTGCACCGGACTGAGTTGTCAGTTTTGTAAAAAGAACCGTATTTCGATTTCTGTTGTGTTCTTACTTCAAAAACAGGCTCGATGGTTTAAACCATAGGTACCTAGATAAAATCCTTGTTGTTTTTTTCTGCAAAAGTACATCGTAGACTAAAGATTAAAGAGAAGATTTTCTCAAGCTCAAACTCAATCGGTTAGTCGGAAAATTGAAGCTAATTGCCCTTTCCAAAACGTGTAAGAAACTCCAAGGATACTCTTTTAAATCAGGATATTACAAACCCATTATTCTTATTAGTACATTATTCTTGTTGCTTCTACCTATTATATGTAAGAACGATGCAAAAAAAATTAAGAAACAATTCTAAATAAGTATAAGTTTTAAAATAAGCCCTGGAAGTTAGGAGATGACCATCGGCAGTCTCAAGCGACGGCACCCATTCACGATCAGTGAGACATTTAAGGCCCTGTGCACACCACGTTTTTTAAACGCGCCGTTGACGCGCGTTTTAGAAACGTGCTACGACGGCGCGCTTTTATCCTACAGAGGGTCTACAGGCTGCGTCTGACTCACGTGCATAACGCGTCTGTATCGCTACAAACGCGCGTCAACGGCGCGTTTAAAAACGTGGTGTGTTCAGGCCCTAAGTAAGCATGACATATTCTCAACTGCCATGCTTTTTCGAGTCCTCTAATAGGAGTGTCAAAGCATTAATAACTTTTCTTCTATGAGCGATGATATCTACTACCCACGTTACTAAAAAGAAAGTTATACCTACGTCTTTGGCTTAATGAACCTATATCTAGAGATACAGCCATGCGAGAGTGGTTTACGCTCTACGTGACAAATGGCTTTTTCTACTTACTAGGGACCCTTAGCACTATATTAATAATACAATATATTTGCTTAGTCTGATGATAACTATAATCTATCGCTTTCATCGCGCGCAAAACCTAGTATATTATAAAGAGGTAAGATTCGTTGCAACCTTGTATATTTGTAAGAGTTGAGCTCTGAAAATATTCATCCGATTACAAAAAACTAACCCGTTTTCGTCTGAAAGTTTCATTTTTTGCCAGTTACTTTGTTTTATTTAGTCTACACTGTCCTAGGCGACGGGCTACCCTAAGTACTTCCAGAAACTCATTTCCCGCAGTTATGGTACTTTTAATGATACAAAATTCAAGATTCCTAGGGCAACCGCTATTACTACCTTAGGATGAAATGTGTATTACACAAGCAGAACAGCAAGGAATTTACCTTTTAAAATTTAGGTGGAAAGTTTCCAAGATACACGTGTTTTGCTGCCCTTTAAAAGAAAATATACGTCATGATATTTTTATGAGTTTTACCATCGCTACACGTGGCCTCGTGACTAACTACTTTTCATGCTAAAATTGTCTATACAAAAATCTTTTCAGCGAAAATTTCCTAACTCCACGTGTCGGGTTTTTGCCGGATTTAAATGTTTTTTTTTTAGTTACGACCATAAAAGGTTTTTTTTTGGGTGGGAAATCATCAAATAACTTCTCCCGCTCTGGGTGGAGTGGGAGGGCGTGTCAGACTTTTATTGACTAAAACCCACCCGTGTTCCCTCAGTTACCTGTGTTGAACGGCTCTTTTGTATGATTACATCTATGTATCACTATTCGTCTGTCACAAGGCTGTTTGTTTTAAAAGCTGGTAAAATCTCGCAATAGATACGATCATTATATTTGTACTTCTTGAGGTTTCATTGAAATAAATACTTTGAGTTTTATGAGTGTTGTGTTAGAATTGATAGCCAGAATCTAGTTAAAACGAGAGCAATTATTTATTATTATATTCCTGGTGGTGACTTTCAACTTGCGAGTTCCTACTAAAGAATAACTGGGGTCGTGAGTTCGACCCCAGGAAGGTACTTTACTTTAAGCAATTAATTTCATCACCACTGCTCTCAAAACGGTGAAGGAAAAGAGTGTGAGGGAACTAACATGTCCGAGAACCAAAACTTCGAAGGCATTTGTGACAGCCACCAACCCGAATTGGGCATGCGTGGCGGGTTATGACCTACTCCCTCTCACAGAGAGGAGGCATGTGTTCCAGCAGCGGGAACATTACAGGCTTATTGTGATGTGATATTTTCATCCAATAATAAAAGTTAAGTCAAGAGAGGCATAATTCTTTTTTTGTTCAAGTGCTTCAAGACCACAGAAAAATAATGATAATACAAGTAAAGTTAAATGGTTAATATCTTTCTGTTCGACAACAGGAACTCTGAGACAGAATTCGTGAAACGCACGCACCCCCCTTTTATCGAACGGCGACGCGTTGAGAATACTAATGCCGTCGCTTCTCGGACAGAGAGGCGAAACTGAACTTTTGTCCTAGTGTTCCATAAGTTTTCAACCGATTATTATTAGTTGAACGTGTTTTTTACTCTTTCCAGTGGATAGTAAGTTCAACAATGATATTAATACTTATTATGGTTTTAATCATTTCTTGTTTAAAAACTTTTTTTTAACGCAACTGACTTCCGGAAAAACACTACAAATTGAAAAATAACTTTAATTTCGGAAGTCGGTGACTTTGGATATGTATTTAATTTTTTGTTGTTGTTTTTTTTTTAAGTTTTTTACTTTACACTTTTTAGCTAAAGTACCTACCCCAGGCCAAAACGAAATTTGATTTGCTGTAATTTTTTGAAGAATTCCGTTGTCTGTCTCCGAAACGCATCATCAGATCTATATGAAATTAGAATGGCACCATTACGGAATAAAGCACTTTCGAACAAAAAAATATTTTTGCAAATCCGTCTTTATATGACGGAGTTATGCCCGAACATACATAAAACACTCCGCCCGCTTCCTCTTACAGAGAGGAGGGCAGTGTCCCAGCAGTGGGAACATTACAGGCTAAAAATTTTATGTTATTTACCCTCTCTGCTCGACTAGATTTTGACATAAGACACATCAGCTGACTCGGCGGGATGTTGCAAATTACGCCACGAATTTCAAGGTTTGACATCAACTTTTAGCATTCGGTTTTATTAAGGATGAACCTTTTACGGGCTCGAACTAACTAGTGGGCGTGGCTCAAAAGCACGCTGTCTCAACAGGCATCGTGTCAGACAGGGATAGTATCAGTGATGAGCAGTTAGGTGCTAGTCTACTCGCACAACGTATAGTTCGCATGCAAAAAAAAAACATAGTTGCGAACTGATCAACGTTAGACGATGCACACATGCATCGCCGCTGTGTCGCTCGCCGAGAAGTCAGCCAGTACCTACAAACTCGTACTAAAGTAGTTGGCGCTATGTTTTATCGCCCTATAGGTACCCATTTAATATATCTATAATAGAATCTATAAATCTTTATAGATTCCCAATTTTATTATGTTGGTTTTCCCCGCGTGAACTGATCATGCACCGATCAATAAAGGGTTCATGACTCGACGCATGCTTACTTGAACAATCATCGCAAGCCGACCGCACATATTTGTAATTACCTACTTTTTAAGTCCGCATTAAATAATAAATGTAATTATTATTATTATAGGCAGTTGACTACATATAAACTGTTTTCAAAATGAGGTACCTACTTTTCTTCTTTTTCTATATAAATCCAATAACTTTGGGTTCGTAAGCAATATTGCCACATCTTTTTACCTAAATATAGAGGAAGGGGTGGTAATTTGGAACCCTACTTTGTTTCTTAAGTATTTTAGCAAAACTATTTAACTAATCATTTCGAAAAATTACTTTATATACTAAAAAACTTATTAACTTTTATATTAGGAACGAATTAACGAAATAAAACCACTCATTAAGGGAAATAATTTGCTTTATTGAAAATAAAAAAAAAATGTGTTCGGAGCTCTGGTGCTGGTATTATGGAACCCGGGTTCCAAATTACAAGTATGGAATAAATTTATTTACAAAAATCACAAATATAATATTCTGCGTCGCATCCTGAGCATTCAATATGTGCCCACAACCCACATGATTGGCACTGAATCCAAGTTTCACCACGTCGATCGTTGGAGTAATTTTCAGAGCAAATAATGCAACAAGCGTCATCTTCGTTTGTGGGCTGGGCATGTGCGGTAGCATTTTCTGACACTACAGTGTCACCTGAAGAAACTGATGATTGAGAATCCGATGATGTAGATTCCTGTCTGCTCGGAGGAGTTCTAGAAGAGTTTGCTGTTCTCTGCCTACCACTACGTCCACGAGCTCTTCCCCGGCCTCTTCCTCTCTGCGCTATAGACTTGATTGACTCCTCGAGTTGCTGTTTATAGGGAGATCCGGTCAATAAAGTAGCGGCAGATGACTTGCGGCCTCTGTTAGATTTTTTATTCTTTGGTGTCGGTACCGGTAAGATATCTTCAGGGAAAACAACAGGGTTGCTGATCACTTGCTGGGAAGCTCGATTTGCCTGTCCACTAGCGCCTGGTCGAGGTTGTGCCTGTGGCATTTGAACAGCAACAGGCGTACTGGTAGACGGTAGATGAGGGTCATCATCAGTAGCTTGAGGAGTGGTCCCACTTGAGCTTGCTATGTAGTCGGCTTCAGTAAATACGTTTCTGTTCATCGGGTAAATACCAGTTACTCTGAACCCATTCACAGCAATAGCTCCAGTTTGGCACCTGAGATAAGCACGTCCCAGCAATTCAGCTATTTCGTATGGAGTCAACATCCGGTTAGAATTGAGTAACCACTGTCTAATTTCTTCGCTGTAATAAGTTTTCAAGGGACCCATAAAAGACCGGTCAAGAGGTTGCATCTTGTGTGTTGAATGTGGAGGTAAACTAATAATTGTGACATTATTAGCTCTAGCTGCCATCAAAATATCCAAATTGCGTGTGTGCGAATAATGCCCATCAAGAATTAACAGAACAGGTGATGCTTCTGTTGGGTGGGTCTTTTCAATAAAATGATGGAACCAGTCCGTAAACAGATTTGCCTGAATCCATCCTGATGGATGGCATCTTCCGATAGAACCTGGCGGAGCTCCTTTCATCAACGTTTGCGTCATGTTTTTGCGTGGGAATATCAGCAGCGGTGGAATAAATATGCCACTTGCGCTCATCGCTGATACCACTGTCACCAATGATCCACGTTCAGCCGCAGTAATGCTACCTACTTGTCTTTTCCCTCGCAGACCTATTACTTTAACCATTTTACTCTGCACGATAGATAGCCCGGTTTCGTCGACATTAAAGATTCTCTCTGGTGGATAATTATGTTTTTGGAATACTTCTTCAAGGATGTCAAAGAACTTATCCACTGCTTCTTTATTGAAACCTTGAGCCCGAGCATTGGAAGTTCCTGTTGGTGATCGAATAGAAAGCTTATCTTTGTGGCGTAATAAGAAATGATCAAGCCAAGCTAGTCCGGCTATGTTATTTCTAAACGAATGTTCGACATTATTTATCACAGCCAACTGATAGGCCATTTTACGAACATCCTGACGGGTCAAGCCATAGAATTTACTTTCCATAACGAGAAGGTATGACACAAGGCTTTCTTCAAGGTGAGATGGCAGGACAGGTCTTCTTCCTATAGTAGTATTTACAACCTCATCGGGAGGCTGGTCACTGTGCACAAACCTTTGCAGAGTTGTTTTTGGAACATTATAAAGCTTGACCGCTTTTTTCAAACCCATTTTCTTTTCTCTTACTGCTTTTACAGCTTCAATCATATTATTCCTGGCCCAAGTTTTTCTTTTCGACTTCGGCTTTGGTGACAATTGAGTTCGAGGCATGACTGGAATCAGGAAAAAAGTGATGTTAATCCACTGCGGGTAATTTGGAACCCGGTTCCATATTACCCGCACCTATGGGGTTCCAAATTCAAAACCTTACTATGTTATCAAATAATCAAGAAAACTAAAACTCGTTAAAACAAACCTTAAAACTTACCTGTGACAATTTGAACTTATGCGTAAAGTACTTCCCTTAACACCCACTGTATTAGTTTTAGACTAAAATAAGAACTTTTGACAATATAAACGAATAAAAGAAAAAACGTTTGCCGGTGACATAAAATTTCAACTTTGAATGACAGGTTCAAACTTAATGCAAAACTGGCGCTAGTGGCAGTGAATACATTCTATGATACCAGTTCAACGTAATTGCATAGTTTTTTAACAGATGTCGCTGTCTGTTTCTGAGATATTAAGGGGTTCCAAATTAACAGCGGGTTCCAAATTACCACCCCTTCCTCTACATTTTAAAAATCAAGTGTTTTTTTTTTAATAGATAATATAACTATATGTATATAATTCATTTTCGTAAATAATAGCTCCAAAACTATTATTAAAAACGTTACTTAGACTGGAAATACTGATTAATTGCCGATTAAACTACAAATATTATTTATCACAAATTGTGTTGTTGATATTTATAAACTCAAGATGACATACATTTGATTTGACAAGTTTTTGACTGGTACATATGGAATTAGTAAGTACTATAAAGTAATTAGCACTATTGCTTAGCATTTCGGTCAATTTCCTTGAGGAAATCATTTCCAACATAGGCCACTAAACAATATTATCGTCATCATCATCTGCCTAGCCTTTTCCCAACCAAAAAGGGTCAGCTTCCAGTCTAACCGGATGCAGCTGAATACCAGTATTTTACATGGAGCGACTGCCTATCTGTTTATAACTTTTTTATTACTAAATGGGCCTGCTCTTGACCTCGATCACGCTTGATGGAAAGCGGTCGATGAGGTCTATGATGGATCGAGCGTACCCAGAAAATGCCTGTTCACTCTTGTTCAAGGCACTACTGGTACTCCCACGCATCGGTGAAACACAGCAAGCTGCTTGACGCCGGACTCCGGGGGGAGGGTGGTCGCGAACCAGGCGGACGTTAGCCTTATCACCGCAATGGAAGAATTGGCCAGTCATCAAGGTATTGGGTGTGACTGTCCAGGATGCGCCGAGCGCTCGGTTCATTCGTTTTACTGGTGGAAAAAATTGCGCTACACGAGGAGGCTTCTTCATGCATGCAATTAATTAAACTAGGAACTAACAAACTTTTGACTTTCTTTAAGCTCCATATAACTTGGCACCCATTTAGATATCAATTCTTGTATTGGCGAAGCTGACAACTCTGCTTTTCCCTTGTACTGAATCATCATCGGCATCTTTTTATTTGCAAATGTTTTTGTTGGGGAGTTTTAGCCTTCAACAGTACAGGAATCTTACGGCGTGCGGCTAAAATTGAAACTAACGCCACCATCTTGTTTTTACAATACTATTTCTGTGACAATTTTATAAATGTTTATCCTCAATGCCCCCAGCCAATGTCATTCAGACGGCTAAACATCCTTGTAGTAATAAAACTAAACAAAATTGCCTGTGACATATTGTACATATATGCATGAGCGTCTCTGCACCCGCACCGCACCCGGGGGGAACATTATTGAGTGAGATGCACGATAATTCATAGTCAAACGGGCGCGTAAATAATTAAGAAAGGACCTTCGGAAGATAGATCGGGTTTTATGTAAAAACCACTGCATAAATCAACTACCAGTAAAATTTATTGAACTATTCGGTGTTTGAGCTTTATCGGTATTGACTTTGTTCTGGAGATTTCACACTTCTTTTATTACTTAAATACGCCCAAATTTTCGATTAAATTAGCAAGAAAAACGAATCTTTTATGACTTTTTATTTTACTATTCTGTTTCCATACAGACAAAATTTATAATGAGACAAAACCATACCTAACATGTTTTACTTTGGATCTGCCATGTCAATCAGTGGAGTAATACACTCCCGAAGTTTGTATGGAAAAAATATCGACTAGATTAACCTTAAGAAAAATATGTTACCGCGCCTATTGTATACAATAAGTTTGTGAAAAATACCTTTAATTATAAATTGAGGCCGGTCAAACCGCGTCAGTCTACTGCAAAAGTTGTATGAAATAGTTATTACTAAACCTATCCAAAACGTAGGCAACTTAGATTCGCTGAAAATATGTACATAAACAGCCTTCTCTCTTGCTGAAAATATGCGAAAGGGCAAGATAAAGATATAATAATTCTCTCTACATTCTTACTTTCACCATTAATCATACTTAAACTACATAAAAACACGCTCAAATATTGTCAAAAAATACTAAAAATTGTGTTGCGACAATGCACTTCTTAGTGCTGACCGCCCACCGATTTTTTTATTTCGTTTCAGAAATTGCATTCAGCTTAATCGATACTCGGAATAAAATCGAGGTTGAAAAAAATTGTAGAAACTGAATAAAAACTCTGGTATGGTTTTATTTTTGAAATTAATCATTTTAAATACAGATGCAGTGAGGATAGAGGTGTAACTTTTTAGGGTTCGGTACGTCCGAATGAACCCTAATAGAATCACTCGTGTTTCTGTTAATCCGTGTGTTATAGCCAATTTGCTACTAATCTGCTGTATTAAATTTCTGTGACCCAAACACGGACGTGTAAACTGAAATGAATTTTGAATGATGGTTTCATTTTTGTGGGAAAGAATAGATTTTTTTAAGTTTAGGCTAAGGCGTACAGTGTGACATACATATCTTTAATACATTGTTTGATTACTTTGTTAGTTTCTCAAATGAAAATGTGTAATAATTATAAATGAAATCTAATCAGAAATAAGCACCCCCCCCCCCTTATCTCCGAAACTAGTGAATCTAATGGTCAAATGTCATAATTTTTTTACAATAACTTAATTCTTTTTTTCTAATTCATACTTTTGTTTATTGATTAGTGTTTTGTTTTCACTGCATTTGTGTCTTTTTCATCAATATGGACACGATAAAAATACGAGTAAGTAATTATGAAATACGAGTTCCGTCGCGGTAGGAATGCCGGACAAATGGCTCGCAACATTAATTAGGTATCTGTACGGAGTGAACACTATAACAACGCACGATTCGTTATTGGTTTGAACGCTTCCGATATAGAAAGGAAATGGACAATACGTGCCCCACGGAGTACAAACCTTAATGTATTACCGTATTACTGTTAATTTGAAGAATTTTGAATAACTTTTATGAAATTACGCTAATGGAGAAGTATGAAATAATCATACTCTGAAGAAGTATGAAATAATCAAACGTTTTCTGTTTAATTTTGTTGTAATATACCTTTTAATGTTGCAATATAAAATTAGCAAAAATCTGAACAGGGAAAAATAGTAACTTAACGCATATGAAGAAAAAAACAATACGCATATCAGGTCCAAAATATACTCGTAAAATTCTTAAAAACATACAAAAATGTTAGCTTTAATAAAAAAGTTTTACCACCCAAAAAAAAAAAAAACTAAATACGCTAATTGGGGCGTTTGAGGTTTTGCGTTAGTTATGTTACACTAGCTTTTGTCAACACAAAACAAATTGTACATTTAAACCTTCCTCATGAATCACTCTGTCTATTGATGAAAACCGCATGAAAATCCGTTCCGTAGTTTTTGAGTATATCGCGACCAGACAGACAGACGCGGCGGGGGACTTTGTTGTATAATTATGTAGTGATATTGTATATTGCGTTATAGTTGCTAGCCTTGCCTGCATGCATGGTTAAGCTCCAATTTCCTAGAAAAGTTTTGGCCGCCATGAACAGCCACAGTAACACCGTCATGAAAAGTGGAGTTGACATTACGGTGACACAAAACGCCCTCTTGGAAAACGCACCAATTTAGTTACAAATATAACGTTTCAGTGACGTCATTTGCCAGCAAATTGCGGACACTGTGTGGCGCCTATGGCCTTCTAGGAAACTGTGGGCTTACCTTCAGTAGTCGCATAATTGTCATCACTTACGTTTAATATTAATAGCAGGGAAGACCGAGAGGTTAAATTAAAGGATTAATTATTATGGGATTTACTCAAGCGTCGTGTGGACCTATTTATTGGAATGTGAAGGCTAGATGCTAAAAAGAAAAAAAGTTTATAAGATGTAACCTTTTCACTGGTGGGGGGAGCGAGTACAGGTTTTCAAAAATGTTAGAAAAAAACTGTCACATAGAAATACTCGAGCGCTTCAGATACTAATAGTGTATGCGCCCCACGTGTTTCTGATATCGGAAAAATATTAATCTGTCGGTTTACATGGTGGGGGTGGCCGTACGAAGGGGTAGAAAAAAGGGGAAAAATATTCGAGCGCGTTAGACATTGAGAGGGGATGTTAAGTGAACCCTCCAGTAGTTCCTATTCAAAAGACTTGGAAGATTTGGACAAAATCGTTTTTTCCCTTTTTTCTACCCCTTCATACGGCCACCCCCACCATGTAAACCGACCGATTATTATTTTTCCGTTATCAGAAACACGTGGGGTGCATACAATATCTGAAGCGCTCGAGAATTTCTTTGTAGCTGTTTTTTTTTCTGACATTTTTGAAAACCTGTACTCGCTCCCCCCACCACTGACATGGTTACATCTTACAAATTTTTTTTCTTTTTATCATCTAGCCTTCACAATCCAATAGGTCCCCACGACGTTCGAGTAAATCTCTATTTAGCATCTTGGCGTCCCCTACCATAAATGACACTACTATACGAAAGTTGTCGCTACAATTACTGTCAACTTTAACTTGTAACTTTATATTGGTTGCGACACATCTCACAGGTTTGTCAGGGATTTTCTCCTGTGCTAGGATTGTGGCCAGCTAGGAGAATTATTATCTGTTGTGTGTGTTGTAAAGCCCAAAATGGCTTACGCCAGAACGAATTTACTAGCAGAAGCCAAAAACTACACGTATCCTCCTTTACAACATACACAGTCAAAGAGAGTGTCCTATCCTATCTAGATATTCTAGACTAGTACAAGCCAAAGTAAATACACACTACATTCTTTGAATTACGTTTTGTGAGCTTTAGCCTTGCTTATTTTGAAAATCTTACAAGTTACAATCTAATACTATGATTGCACTCTAAATGGTGGTCAACGTTAACTTCAAAAAGTCTTCGATACATTTTAGACGTTTGAATTTCGTCCTTGTTATTGACTGATAAATTTATTAACTCAATTATAATAGCATAATTGGCACTATAACTGGTGAAATGGGGATGTATTACTAGATCCTCCCTTTTCTATGGAGGTTTACTTAAAACTTTACACCCTGTTCCTCATGCCTCTACAGGTAGTATATCTCTACTTAACCCATTGGAGAATACAGGCGTGATGTTGGGTATATTGTTATTAAAAATACTGGTCCGTCAAATAGTTTTAAAGTACTAAGAAACTACACAAACAATCGAGATTTTTTATCGCTAGAGCTTACATTGCTTAACTAGACTGAAAAACTTAACTAGAAATGACCTCGTCCTACATTAATTTTGGTAATTACAGTCTTAATTAGATAATTAGGTCTCAGGTTGTCTAAAAGCATCCTCTCGATCCGAAATAACATCTATTCCCGGTAAAAATTACGTTGAAGGATAAATTTTGCACCTGAAAGGTCTATTTACGGATTTATGTGTGGGTCAGGGTCAAAGGGCTCTTTAGGGTTCACCCTCCATCAAGGTCAGACGAAGCGCTGACATCTGAGTAGACAGTTAATGCTTTGGTAGCGAAACAGTTCTTTTATGTTTTCTATACTGGTGACAAGTTAGGTGGTGGAATATTTACGTTTTATTTTTAGTATTATTCGGTTTAAGTTCTACGTCACGGGATGTGAGTTTGATACTTACGCGGTTCAATAATATTTTGTCTAGCTGAACCGAGAGATGCTGTCTAGTCCTAATTACCATTATAAAAGTATATTTTTTTTTTCAATAATAACCTCAAACAAGCCGTTCTTAAGTGATGCGCTTAGCAAAAAATCAGCATTTAATTTTAATCAATACAAAGTGTAACAAAATGAATGCAAATATTGAAAGTAGTTTGTTCATAATTGAATACTGAATCGATTTTAATAACTAGTTTTTTTTTTGTTTTAATTATGTATTTTGCCATACCTACCGCTGATCGAGCCAAAGAAAATTCAATAAAATTTCAATAAGACTCAATTTTAAATGCATAAAGTAATGCTCAACACAATTTTCTTAACATTAACAGTTAGCTTTAAATAAAATATTTTATTTCATTGTATTATGCTTCTAAGTCAATACTCTAATAGGGTTGTATGAGGTCTTGCGTTAATTATGTTACACATTGTGTATTAATAGGTGAAGCAAAAACTTTGTGGGATGTAGGTACCCCTTTCGAAAATTACGCTGATGGAAAACTATGAAATTTGGCAGAGTTAAAGTTTATATGGAGTGCGGAAAGCTCTTTACGCTGCTTTTACTTTGACCACTAGTTTATACAGATAGGTTTAGCTAGGACTTTGAAAATACGAGATTTCTGTAAATGCAGCCAAAACTTCGGGAGTGGAACTAAATAAGGGGCTGCACCAAGGTGTGCTTTGTGGTAGCTGTTAATAAGACCACAGAATGACGTTCGTTTGATTTCAGTCATTCGTCTGATTCGTATTTCTCTGTTGTTGTTGCGGGGCGTCTGAAATGGACCTTGGTTCCAACCAACCGCATGTGTAATTACGCAGAAATGGTTTCATGGCCAAGAAGTACCTACACAACTTCAGAACCGAAACTAGATCATTCTAAAAACGTATTTTATATTATTCAGTTTTTAATTAAAAACGTAATGTGTACATTGTATATATACTAATATTATAAAGAGGAAAGATTTGATTGTTTGTTTGTTTGCATAGAATAGGCTCCGAAACTACTGAACCGATTTGAAAAATTATTTCACTGTAGGGAAGCTACACTATTCCCGGGTGACATAGGTTATATTTTATCCCCGTTTTCCCACGGGAACGGGAACTAGTGCTAATGCTAGTGTTATATAATACCTCACGATGCTTAGCGTTTTCCCAACTACATTGGGGTCGGCTTCCAGTCTAACTGGATAAACCTGAATACCAATATTTTACATAAAGCGACTGCCCATCTGAGCTTTAAAACCCAGGATCATAATCAGCCTATAACGTTCCCACTGCTGGGACACAAGCCTCCTATCTATGAGAGGGAGTGGATGTCACAAATCTACAAATTTTTGGTTCTAGGACATACCGGCTTCCTCACGATGTTTTCCTTCACCTTTTTGAGAGCAGCCGTGATGAAATATTTTACAGAAAGTAAAGCGCCTGTCGGGGTTCGAACCTACGACGTACATCTCGTAAGTCGTGTCAGTTACCACTGCTGGCCAAAACCCAGTGACTGGGTAATATAGTAAGACCCCTTGGTTAAACTGGGTGTCAGATTTTCGCGCTTTCAACTGTCAAAGATCCATGAATGACAGGCGGGACCAGCGGTTGAACGTGCTTTTTAAGGCATTGGGGCTTTTCGTGGTATAGGTATAAAGAGTCACCTATCCGTGGTAAGCGTAGCTTAACCTGATCAATCGACCCATGTGGCTATTATTAATAAGCCACGAGCCACTTTATTGTATAAATACCTAATAACCCTACGTTATGCCCTCACTAACCCGTACTTAGTGTCACACAAATAAGTTGTTAGTCTCATTACACATGACCTGATTTGTAATGAATTTAAAATGTGACACACACTAGCCGACACAACTTAAACTGGTTTTAATTACTTTTAAACACGAACGCTTGCTTAATCAAAGGTTCCGATTTTACGCTCTACTTGCAAACCGTGTAGGGTAGTTGTGAGACTAATGTAAAGAAAGATAAGAAAGAAAAATACTTTTATTTACGGTAAAACATGACGAACAAGCTGGGGAAAAATTTGTGTCACATCTATGCAAAACGGCCGTCGCTCAGCATAATTTTATGGCACTATGCAAGACAAAGCCACAGGGCTGGTTTTCACCGGTAGCCGGCGTTGACGTGATGACGTCAATAGGTGCAGCATAAAGGCTCCGCAGACCGGCGCGACGCGACTGTTTAGTCGATCAATTTCCATGAACTTTTCATAGAAATTGTAATATTATATTCGCATCGCGCTGTCGCGTTGCGCCCAGAGCCTATAACTGTCAGACTTTGTTAAGCTTTTAGCTGTCAAGCAACATTACTGGGTTCTGCTTTGTCAGTTTCTTTAAATAATCGACGTTTTTCTCTGCTAGTGACAGTTTTCATAATAGAAAAAGGCAGATATTTCCACCAACTACAACTTGGATATCCGTGGTTTTTTTTTTAATTCAATTAGACTTATAAACTTTTTAAGTCGGGAATTGTTTTGAATGTGTATCCGAGTGATTATACAAAACAGTAGCGGATAATCGACCAAACTAAACGCACTCGTAAATAATGCTCCTTTAAAATATGAGTAACTTGTAATTACATATTCAAATGCAACACACACCCACTCATGAAGCCGTATAATTATCATCAGTAACAGAAAACGTACCACTACATAGAACTTAAGAACACACACACACACACACAATGACACACCTCCACATCCAACAATCACGAACAGAACGTTTTCAGAAAAATATTTTGACTATCTTTGGCCCCCGGCTTTGCCCACATTGAGATCGGAAACTATCCCACAGGAACGTACTACCGGCATGAAAAGTATCTTAAGTGGTTATAACCTATAAGTGTGACAAATTTCATCCAAATCAAAACAAAAACATCCAAGCATCTAAATCTTCTAACAAACAAACTTTCACATTTATAATTTCACAAGTAGGATTATAGTACATCATTTTTTCAAGCAACACGCCCACACATTTATTAGCCGGGTTAATGTAGAATGGAAATAATGGAAAGATTTTTGCATGCCATTGTTTTGACCTTGCTGTGATGGGTCTGTGTCACGAGACGGGCGCTGATCGATATGAAGGTATGGGAGCAAGATACACCATTGAAGGCTTACCGTCCTACTTATTTTATTTACATATTTAATACCACCATGTAAGTGAAGCATGATGATTTCTCAAATTCTCTGATAGTGATACTATTATCCTACTAATATTATGAATGTGAAAGTTTGTCTGTTTGGATATTTAGATGTTTGCATGTTTGTTACTCAACATGCACTAACCGCTGAACAGATAGTCGATAACCTGAAGTAACACAAAAGAATTTAAAAAAAATGTTAATAAAGCATAATACCAAAATAAACGCCTCCTGGTTTATAGGGCGTGATAGTTTACATATGCAATGCTGGATTATGTTCACATAGCTGTTATGACCCGAGTTACATCTCGAGGCCACAAATTATAACCTAGAACCATCGACGTAAAATAAATAAACAGGTAGGTAATTATTAAGAATATGGTAGAATATGGAAGACTTATAACCAAACATCTATACACTAAGCCTATGTTTGCAAACCAATAAATGATCATAAATAAAGGATTCAATTAGTGCGTTTATTCAATCACAAGTAATTTTTCAAAAATGAAGATTTTGATTTTCATAAAATGTCAACGCGCACAAACAACTAACAGCTATAGTCTAATGCCGATAAATTCTGTAAAAAACTCAACGTGAAATCTTGGGTGGCTGTGAAGTGAACAGTTAAAAGTGTCAATCCTTAGCATCAGGTGGAATGACAGCTGAATTCAAGCTCGCGTCACTAAAGTATTCACCGAAAGATTTTTGCATTATAGACCATCAGAATAATTAAACTACTTGACAATCTTTATTCTAGGAAGAAAACTCCTAGAGTTAAAACGAAGTTGCTCCTACAAGGTAGTGCCTAACTCTTGTTTAATTTCATTACAAGACATCGATGCTGCAAACTTTTGTTATTGAATGTCTTATTTGACGTGTAAAACTTTGTAACTAACCGTGGAGCGAAGAAGCTATATAAAGGAACAACGGCTTCCATATACATTTCATGGAGAAAAAGTTTGAGGTAGTTTGATGAAGAACACAGAAACTAATTAAGTTTCGTCTAGTATAGTAATTAAAATATTGTGTTTACATAAACTGGAAAGGTAATTACAATTTCCATCCTGTGAAACACGGTGCCATCATCTTTCAATGCATGAAAACTGTATGACTGTATAACTCTATTATGTTACGTTATTAAAACTAAAATAAGAAAATCTTCGCGATAGTTTTTATGGTAATGTGTCGCAGAGATAGACTGTATTTTATAGCGGTAGTACATTGTGTTGATTTGGTTGTTGACATTAGAATCGATTCTTATTTTATTGGAATTTAATAGTAGAACTGGCATAAGAAGAAAATCGGATCATTTATTTGCTTGAATTTATACTACTTTATGTAGGTTTTTTTCTTATTAGTTATTCTGGCGGCAATAAAAATACCGTGAAAATTTCTACTGTCTGCCTATTATGATTCATGAGATATAGCCCGCTGGCAGACTGACGCATGGACAAAAGGATGGAAGTTTATTTCCAAATTGATCAATATTGCTTTTGTTCCTACTTCGTTTTTCATTTATTCTCAAATTCGATTATAATTTTAATTTTTTCGCCAACGTATGCAGTGGCTTCATAATTTCATTTAATTGTACAATAGGTATCATTATTGTGCCGGGGCACGCCGATTAAATGGGTTAGGTTAGGTTAGGTTAGAACTGTGACCAAAAGCGCGCGAGCCGAGCGAGCGTAGCGAGCGGCGCCGCGGCAGCGGCCGGCGAGCGTTACTTCCAAAGGCTGTTAACGAAATGGCTAATTAAGCTAGAAACCAGTTTGGCCTAGGACAAACTAGTTTGGCCTTTAATCGGGTTTGGCCGGTAACATATATATCTCAAAATTTGGATTAAAAATTGTCATATTTTATGTAACGATATCAAAGGGAATTCAATTAACAAAACAATTACCTGAAAATCGGCTGAGTCGGGCATTAATTTTTTCATTTAAATATATATTGTTTTGGTGCTCTTTCGATTAAACTCCCATCAAAAGCATCGCTGTTTTGAACCCTATTTGTTGCCACGATGCACTAAATTAAGCTTTAAGTCTTATATTTTCGTGTCATGATTTATGGCAAGTATTGTTCCGTTTCGTCACTCTTGATGTGAATTCACGTCCTTCATGGGAATAATACACCTATCAAAAGGATAATTCTCGTACTTGAAAAGTATTAAAAGTCAAGATATACTCATCTTGGCAACAATCATAGTCAAAACTGGAATAAAATTGATTGTATTTTTCTCAGATTAAGAGATTGAGATTGGAATACTAGAATTGACTAACAGGTGGTAAGCTTATAGCAATATTATCCATTTTTAACTAACATGTATGTCAATGATGGTTTAGTAATGTTGAGAGGATGAATACAAGGTTTTACAAGGCAGAAGTGAGTGGAAACGCCGAAGGAGAGGCTTTAGGAGGACAAATAGTGGCCTTATTGGTGATGTTCTTCAGAAGTTCAGGTACGTAGTACTCGCAACCGGCGTGCATCTATGATCAGATACATGAACGTAAATGAAGCAATATACGGATCGTAGCAGATGGCGTACTGTAGTTTTTGCCTACCCCTATGGGAAGAAGGCGTGAGTTTATGTCTGTATGTTAATTAAATTATCTAGTGATGGGGCGAATGGGGTTTTACCGAATAAGAATAATCGGCCGAATATTCGGTTAGAAGTTATATTAAAATAAAGGCTCAAAGATTTGGGCTTAGTGATAATTACAAGTAAAAATGGGCTCAAAAAACGTGAACCTCTGTAAAGCAAAATAGGCCCGCATAAAAGGCGTGCCATTTGTCGGTGCCTAGTGGACTCTGCTATAAAGTTTAATAATCCGTTCCGATCTGAATCCGATTGCTACAGGCAGTTTGGAACAGACCCACCCGCATTAGTAGGATTCTAAAACCGAGGTATACCGGATTCAGTACCAACGCTACGCTACAACCCTTCTTCAGGAGTGTATCAAGTCCACCAGCTTGCTTAATACATAAACACCGGCTGCCATTTTTCCGTCCTCGCCGTCGAGGCCCGCTGCGACATCCCAATCTATGCCCGCCCCGACCCTTGCTCGAGCCAACCACTTTATCGTGCACCTCAAAAATTTAAGTCTGTGCTTATCGAACGCGTTGAAGTGCAAGTCCCTCCCGCCTGCTCCGAACGGCCCGAACTGTTATTGCATCATCTAGTCTAGTTAGTTATGCATCTTACCCTTGTGTTAGCAATAATTCATTTTTAGTTATGCTAATAGACAATTATACTAGTTCATGTATGGATAAAGACTTTTTAATAGAATATTATTCGACTGAGTGTTCGGTAAACCTGCCGAATATCGAATATAAAACGAACCGAATACCGAATCAAGGATGGGCCGAATGCGGCCCATTCGATTGTTAGGCTGAGAAGAAATGGCGAAACACATTCCGTATTTTTTTTGTAATAACTACCAATTTAATATTTCCGTATATTCGTATTACAATTGCCATTTTTTAACAATTGTATGAACTAGCTTTAACAAGACAAATTGACGGAGTGTGACAATTTAATGAAAAATAAATATTCCTGACTTCTACACACATTCTCCTGTGTCCAGTACTGTGTATTCCGAACAGTATGGGTAAGATAGAACATTTTGTTATTATTAAATTAATTTGTCTACTTACAAATACACGAATCCAAAGCCTAACAAAAACACCGGGTTTATTTCATCTGCAATTCTGCAGCGACCCATAGATCAGGGCGCATAGTAAATCAGTGAAAGCGTTTCAGGAATCTTAATAGATATCGGTATGCCTGGATGCCTTGGGCACGGAATCCCTCTGGGAGGGCGAAGGTGATATAATCGAATTCTGTCTCAACTTCCCAACTGTTTGACAGATATGGAGCAAACTAGTTCCGTAAGATGTTATGTGACAGTTATAGAAGTACTGATTAACTGCAGTCTATTAAATGTTTTATTAGACAGGCGCGAAGCAACTCTAGTAAAACAATTTCATGGAAATAGTTCTACCAAAATCGCATCATGCCTGTCTCCGGGGGCCTATAAAGGTTATATAATTTTATAATAATAATAAAATAATATTTATTTCAGACCATACAAAATCCATATTTAAAAATAAAATAAAAATCATTTAAATTTTTAATTCATTTTCATTTATTATCATAAAATCTAGTTAGTTTGATGGTAAAGTTCTGGTACCTAATAATAGTTAAGAATGAATATGAATAGAATCAATTCGGCATAGGTATAATGTTGTTTAGTATTTTAAAATCGAACAAACTTAGAAACTTATATTTTTATTTCTGTGACAAATAAGGTCAATTTTTCTTTACGTTCTTTTTTTAAAATTTTGATTCCATCTAAAATATAAGTAAGTACTGTAAAATAAATGGAACGTATCTTTTTTTTTTTGAGACACTGGCTATTGCCTAGTCTCATCGGCTAATTAGTGGACTCGAATTAACTCGCCAAATCGGGCAAATCGTCCCTTTTAAATAATATAGTATTGTCTATAGTCGACTCGCACGAAGTTAAGCAACTGGCACGTTTTGAACAAAGAGTTAAGAAAAAAGTGCATTAACTTCATTACATAAAGTACAAAACGTCCCAGTTTCAGTTTCTGTCCATTTACCTACAAATAAATTAGCGCATACGTCACTTTGACTACTAACATGTTTTGCAGCAGAAACCGCAGGAATCGCATGTCTTCGAATTTTTGGTTCTAGGAAACAGCAGTTTCACGATTTTTTTCTTCACCGTTTTGCGAGCACTGGTGATGAAATTATATACACAAAGTGCTTGCCTAGGTTTTAACGCACGACGGGGTCGATACCTGCTTTTGTGCCCCACATAATAAAATGAAACTTCAGTAAGGTTGAAACTATCTCCTAGTTACAAAATAATAAAAAGCCTTACACGACACGCAAGTGAAATTCAACCAAAAGATGATAAAGGAATTGCAAGACAGACCTTGAAAATATGTTCTGTGTGGCGATACTATTTTCCATGTATGAAAGTAATTTGTCTATTTTATCAAAGTCTCGCCTCGAGAATACATGGAAATGTCGTTTGCAGACAGTGAGAGTGCTCGCTAGTTGTGACCCAAGGCTACGCCTACACATATATCACATTATGACTACCTCGTTGGTTTCGTGGTCGTAAGCGCTACTGCTGAGCAGGACGTCTTGGGTTCGATTCACAGGTCAGGTAAAGAGTTATGGTTTTTCTATTTATAATTTTTCACTAACAACCCGGTGAATGAATGAATAACTGGTGAAATGTGGGTGTATCTGGCGGTACAGCTCTGTCCAACCTTTCGGGGGAACAAGGTTATGTTTTTAAAATATTTGATTATGTCTGTATGTCACCACATGTAACAAACTGTATGTATATTGCGCTATGATTATGACTTCCGAAATTAAAGGTTATTTTTCACTTTGTAGTGTTTTTTTTTTATAGTTGATTATTTTTTTTGTTGATAAAATAAGTTTTAGTTTTCACTTTTTACAGCACAAAAATTCTTGGTAAGTTATTAACAGAACAGGAAATTATTTGAAAAATACGTTTTATTGAAACTAAACTTAATGAGGGACCACCATATCTATTAAAAACAAAAAATCTAAACTTATCCACAGTTCTCGGAGATATGGCGTAACATACTTAAAAAAATACATTCGAATTGAAAACCTCTTCAGAGTCAAAGTTAAACCATTTACTTCAAATGGGGACATAAAGGCAAACGTCAACATTTACATTAAAATAGAATTGATTCTAGTCGCCCCTTCCAAAAGGTAGATTTGTATGGAGTAGAATCGGTAAGAAACTCCACCTCTTTTAAATTATTTTACAAATGTGTACAGTGTACACATTCCTTATTGAAGTGAGTAAAAAGTAGGTGTAATACCATTTAAAATGACCATATAGATAGAAAACAAAGTGCAAAGAAATGCCCGTGGTGGTGCGCGTCTGTGAGCGGAGTGCTGTAGCGCAGCAGCCCATTTCCGCCGTCAATCTCGTGCATTTGTGGTGCACCGACACCAATACAAATAATGCGAAAGTAACTATATCTTTGTCTGCACCATTCTTGCGCATTAAGTCGCATATCGAGGCGTATTGGTACTAAGTTTATAAGTCAGAAAAAAAAATATTTACTTTGCCTGCACTGTCCCACGTCTGAGCAAAGGCCTCCTCCAAATCCAGGCGTCCATTTCCAGGGCCACCTCAATCCAACCCTTGCAATACGCGTCTAGGTCCTCTTGCCACCTGTTTTCGGGCCGACCTCGTCCTTAAGGTGAACCTTGTCGACATTTTTTCCATACAAACTTCGGGAGTGTATTATTACTCCACTGTTCGACACAGTACATCAAAAATTAAACATGGTATGGTTTTGTCTCATTATTTGTTGTCTGTACGGAAACAAAATACTAAAATAAAAAGCCATTAAAAAGTTAAGAGCCACCAAAGATTAGTTTTTCTTGGTAATTTAACGTAACTTTGGGCGTGTTTAAGTAATGAAAGAAGTGTAAAATCTCTAAAACCAAGTCGATACCGACAAAGCACAAATATCGAAAAGTTCAATAAACTTTATTGGTCATTGATTTATGCAGTGTTTTTATAAAACCCGATCTTTCGAAGGACTTATCCTAATTTTTTACGTGTCTGTTGTACTATAAATGATCCTGCATCTCACTCAATAACGTTGTGTGTGTAGACTAGCGTCTAACTGCTCATCACTGATACTACCTCTGTCGGACATGATGCCTAGTGAGTCTTTTTAGCCAGGCTCATCAGTGAGTTCGAGCCCACAACTAAATTCCCCTTAAAGAGAATACTTATTCACTCAAACATATTTCATAAACATAAAATAGTGTCATGAACATGACATATCAATCATAAAACATAGCACAAAAAAATGTAGCATAATTCTCAAAATGTTCAGTAATGACATTAAGGGAATTCGTTCAATCAACGAATGAAAAACCTAACAATTATTCCACTGTGCCGTGCATTTTTATTTTAAATTAAAACTGCAAAATTCCTTTCATTTTGGTGGTCATTCGATTCAACGAAAAACAAACGCATCGCCATTTTGAACTTTATCTGTTGCTGCGATGCGCTATTGTCAAATACCAAAAAATTGGCTTCTAAACGGCTGAACGATTTGGCTGACAGGGTAGCCTTGACCTAGGACATAAAATACTTTCGCGTATTCCCGTGGGATCATTTTCGACTTTCAAGCGGGTGAAGACGAAAGCAACAGCTACATAGGATGAAATACATACATTATCAGTCCATGTCCTGTCCCCCGAGATACAGGCCCTGCTTAGTTTGGGGGTCAACAATTAACTGTGTTTTATGTTAGTTTACTGTCTGTCAACCATCACCTTTTCCATTTTGTCAACAAACGTTTTTGTATTTTTGTATTGTATGCAGCCGAGCTTTTTGCATGCATTTAGGGAGAACTCCACCGCTCTCTAATTTTAACTTGCTCTCTACAATATTGTATCTCGATTTATTCAAAATATCTGGATGACCGAGCCATTGCTCGGTTTTCTTTATGCTTTGACGTTTTCTAAGAATGAAACCTAGCTAGATCGATGTATCACCCCCGAAAACCCCTGCATACTAAATTTCATGAAAATCGTTGGAGCCGTTTCCGAGATTCAGATTATATATATACATATATACAAGAATTGCTCGTTTAAAAGTTAGATAGATTAGATATCGGCTGAAATCATTTTAATGAAAACCTTCTCAAAGAGTGTAACAAGGAAGGCTGGCATTTATTTTTTCTATGACGGTACTGAAAATCCCTACTAATATTATATGTAAATGCGAAAGTAACTCTGCCCGTCTGTTACGTTTTCATGCCTAAACCGCTGAACCGATCGTCATGGAATGTGGCAGCCGCGAGTAAAAGCTAGTTAGTTATATTTGTTTGTACTAACTTTATCATAAGTACCATTTATTAATTCATAATGTAGTTTCGTTATTTATTAAAAGTAAGCGTCCGTACAAAATTAGTATTAGTGCCAATAAGCGTTCATTGAATAATAATTAGGAATAACATGCAAGTCGCCTGTCAACAAACGCAGCGTAATCAGCAAACATAAAGTCATCACTCAAAAATTAACATGTTCGAATCTAAATTTGTATTTCGAACGAACGGACATTCATCCAGCATTGGCCCGACAAATGACATGTCAAGTGTCCAAAGGCATGCGACGGCCGAAGATCTTTGAACTGAGAACTTGTTCAAACAGCTGACTTGGCACTAGAATCTTGTACATAAAATTTTTGAAAGGACAAAATCTCTAGCCGCTTTTAGCGATTTAGTTAGGGCAAAACTTATGGGTTCGCTTCACTAACATGCTAACATGACTGCGTCACCGACAAGCTAATGTGACGTGTTGTTTTCTTCCTTAGTTTTAAGTTTTCACTTCTGTCGCCAGGCCATTATCAGGGCAGTAAGTTTAGGTATTTTTTTTTTTGTTATAGGGAATCTCGCAGTTGGCTTTGAGAGGCCATTACTGCTTAACCGGACTTTCCTTAGCTGGGCTGCCATTAAGAAAACTTAACGCCTCCAGTCAGGGGCTTACAACTACTTAAATTACTAAGCGACTGCACGCTGAGGGCACCCCCTGCGGGGTACGGGCCTCGGCTCAGGGCGTCACTGATAGGGGGACAGCAAGTGGGGACAGGCTGGATTAAAATATTTTCATTATTATTATTATTCGGGGAATTTAACTCTGAATCGGGGTTTTGCGTGTGCAAAGACTGCACACGCATACGTCAGGATGCACGTAGTGTAAATCCGCAACTTGCACTTGAGTGACAACTGGCTACGTGCGTCCAAAACAGAGTATAACCTATCGAGAGCAAAGGCGGCGAGTGAGCGCCCCTTCTTTATGTGCTCTGCGAAGGAGAGTTTCTGATCCATGGTCACACCAAGGTATTTGGCTCGCTTTTCCCAAGGGATCGGCTTGCCGAATAAGGAGATGGGACGGGGGGGGGGGGCAACTCTAAAGCGTCATGGTTTCGAAAAGAGAACCGCTTGGCTTTTATCCGGATATACTTCAATCCTCCACATTCTAAACCACGCGCCAAGAACGTTGACTGTGGTTTGGAGAGCGGAGGCTATCGCGTTCTGACTTATCCCAGAGTAGTAGATGGCTGTGTCGTCTGCGAACAGTGCCAACTGTGCCTTTCTACTTTTGGGAATATCACTAGTGAATAGCGTAAATATGAGTGGGGACAGCACGGCGCCCTGTGGGACGCCGGCGCGAATGGTATGGGAAGACGAGAGCACCCCTTCGATACGATAGCGAAAGGTGCGGTTCGACAGAAAGTCTCGTAACATGAGTACGAGACGATCGGGCACACCGAGTTGGTACAGCTTGTATATTAAGCCATTGTGCCAGACTTTGTCGAAGGCTTTCGCTATGTCGAAAAATACTGCACCGGTCATCGTACCGTGTTGGAAGCCAACGCTTATATGTTCTACGATGCGGTGGACCTGTTGCACACAAGAGTGTTGGGTTCTGAACCCGAACTGCTCATTGGGGATGAAGCCTTTGGTCTCGGTGTAATTTCTGAGACGCCTGTAAATAAGCTTCTCATAGATCTTTTCTCATAGATATTCTCATAGCCGAGACTGCTCAGTAAACTGATGGGGAAGTAGCACGTGGGCTCGGACTTGGGCTTGCCCAGCTTGGGGAAGCCAATGACCGTGGCTTGCTTCCATGCCTACGGGAAGATGTTATTGCTCAAGGCACCATTGAAGATGGTGGTCAAGACCATGATCAGGTGGGCGGGCAGCATCTGGAATACCTTATTGGTGATTCCGTCAGCACCGGGGGCCTTGCAGAGTTTCAGACCTTTGATGATCTCATGAACTTCATCCGGGGTGACGAGTGGTAATGGATCATCAGGGTCTTCAACGGGTGGGAGAGAGGTTCTACGTTCGACTTCAGCGTCCACCTCAGAGAGATGTGCTTGGTCTACTGGTTAAGAAATGGGCAAGCATTGGGCCTCTAGACTATCGGCTAAGACAGTCGGCCTTGTCGATGTCGTCGAAAGCGACGGTGCCGTCGGGCGGGTCAGGGTAGGCATGGAAGCGACTTCTCGGGACTTGAGTTTCCTTTGAAGGTACCAGAAAGCCTGATGGGTGGGTTCGAGCTCGCTCAGCATCTTATCCCAGCCCGCGTCGCGTAGCTCCGACATGCGTGTCTTTAGAGCTAGCTGTAAATAGCGCATGTTGTAATCTATGGTAGTGTTTATTGTTTTATACCTTTCTGCGTGCTTCCCAAAAACATTATTTATTTAGTTTTTATCCAATCAGTACAATATTAGTTGAAAATAACACTGAATTGAACCTACCCTGAAACCAAAACACAAACATTTTGTTTCAATAAAATTCCACCCTATTTGGTTTGGCATATATATTTGTTTATAACAAACCTTTTATTCCGGATTACTGGCTTTAATATAGACGAAGCGTTTGTTTTAACTAGAAATATTTGTTTATTCACTGTGAAATATTGGTATTCAAATCATAAAATAAAAATGTAAGTGACCTAACAAACAACAACTTCACTCAGAGCAGTAGTGGCCTAGTAGTATAGGCGCCGACTTACGAGATATAGATCGTGGGTTCAAACCTGAGCGATAGTAAAGCGCCTGGCTTTACGTTGCGTAATTAATTTCATCACCACTGCTCTCAAAACGGTGACGAAAAACATCACGATAAAACCGTCCTAAAACCAAATTTTTTAAGACATGTGACATCCACCACCACCCACAGAGCGGATGTTTGTATCCCAGTAGTGGGGACATGATTGGTTGATTATGCTATGCATAATTAACTTCACATTCGGGACTTTGCAAGTGTCTTCAGAAAAAAGTTAGTATTGAAAATGTAAGTAATTCGAATCTACCAAATACTAAATGTAGGCTTCGATGCAAAATTATTATCCCGCCTTCTGCGTGTGTACCTATATTTATGTTAAATACTGAATTTAAATATTTAATGAAAATAATGTGTTCAGAATTATCTTGGCATCTGGAGAATCGACCTTAAATGCCTTAAAATATTGTAGAAAAAAAGGGTAATTTATAATACATGAACAATCACGTACCTGGAACGATTGCACATTTCAAAAATTACTCTCGAACTATATTTTCTTCTATTCATTTTTTTTATCACAGACTCAACTGCACAAGTCACTACACTGCACTTAAATTAAAACTTCCAAAAAGTTTTGAACAGATTAAAAAAATATCCTTCTTTATCTCTGAAGCGTAAGCATTACACTGTCAGTAGAAACGTAAATTATTTAAAATAGCTAACAAATTCTTACAATGTTTTTAAACTATTCTTTTGATGGATATGCGAATTGAAAACCGCGACCAAATGTGTGAGGCCTGTGACGTCACACCAGTGTCGAGACGAACAAGACTGATATTAACAAAAGCACAAATTCTTTTAACATTCAAATGCCCTCGGGTCTACGGTTAAAGAGATCATGTACGTCAGCGAAGAAACACAGTACTGTTTTTAAACCTGTACAGTCAAGGAATCAATACATATGTTAGGCACGTTAAGATTATTTCTCACTCATAATCATTATCTACTTAACCTTTTTCTAACTATGTTGAATTCAAGTGCAGCTGAATAGGAATGTACATTGAACGACTGCCTATCTGACCGACACCACAACACCCACCGGGGTAATATGATACCCTTTGGTAAGGACTGGTTGTCAGACATTCGGGCTTCTGACGACCCGCAAGGACTACCAAAGATTCACGAAAAACAGCCAACCGGCTTAGCATGACACTTTCTATTTGTACGAAGATTAGACAGTGCATTGTCTACACAAAATCACATTTCGTTTTCCATTTTTGACATCGCACCGTAGATATCCTTCTACAATCTGTCATTTTGTCTTTCGTTTCTAACGATCTTCGTCTGTGTTCTTTTTTAAGTAGACTATTTCAGAAGAATATTTCTTCGGCGGCCACAAAGTATATACGATTATCTACAAAATCATGATTCGATTACAACGCATAACTGTGATAGTTAATAGAAGAACATAGCTATCTTCTCATATTGTACATAATTTAGTTAATAGTCATGTCTATTCTTCCGTCGACAAATCGGTGCTCGTGCTAAGCCTGCTGGACCAAAAGCTTAACGTACTTTCTGAAGCACGGTTTTGGTACGTAAAGATGGTCACCCATACACGGACCAACCGCGGCAAGCTTACCTTAACCTGATCGATCGACTTGTGTGGCTATTATTATTAGCTACAAGTCCCCAAGGTTGTTTCTTACCACCAAAGAGTTCTTTCGATTGCGTCATTGCCAACGTTTTTTAAATGAAAATTGCAGTTCGTAAACTTGTTTGAAAATTGCTTAACGTCGGTGGGTCCTTGACTGCACAAGTACATTTATTATTAAATAACTTAGATAGTTTTTTGTACTTAATATTTCTATATCATTAAACATAATAAAGAGTATTAATTTTCAAAAGGATAGGTATCCGTAATTAAAATTTTGTGATCTAATATTAAAAACTTTATTATCTTCGAAAAATCTATCTAAGTTAAGCATACCTTTGATCGTCCGCAGTTTGGGCCCAACTAAGGCACCCGTGGTTTCAGGCAGACAGGCAGGGACGACGGAGTGCTTTAGTAGGTAAATATTCTTTTACTTACTCGTTTTCAGTCCTGAAACAAAACAGAAAATATTTTATTTATTCATTCATTACAATCGAGGCATAACATGAAATCAAGTGGCTATTTAGATAAAACACATTAATTAACACCACAATTAATATTATAATACATGACTTTTACTCCTTCATGCCTTCACGGAATAGATTTTAGTGACATATTGTAAACAGATTTAGTCGAATATTAAAAACACTATCATGTATGTAGGTATACAACCTCCATCTCAACCAGGCTTGAAATATCGGTCCGGTAACATTGACTTTAGTATGATACCGGTATCAGGCCTGTACTATTGGTATTTGTAATCAGTATAGCTACTGTAGCAGTACCAAACAAATATTTCCGTAAGTTAGAGTGAGAATACGTATTTTATTAAAAATAAAAATAATCAGACTGGGTTAAAAGTGAACTTTAAATAAATAATAGTTTAAAAAACTAAAAACACGCTTTAAAAACCAAACTAAAAAGAAGAAAATAATTTAATTCAATTAAAAAGCGTGGGGTGCTTGACATTAATTGATTATAAAAATACTTCAAAAAGCACCCCACGCTTTTTAATTGAATTAAATTATTTTCTTCTTTTTAGTTTGGTTTTTAAAGCGTGTTTTTAGTTTTTTTAAACTATTATTTATTTTCTATTTTTTAGTTCTGCTAACTACAAAACGTGTTTTTTTTACCATTTTTTTTTTAAATTAGTAAATTGTCATCGGTCCTCGACAAGTTTACAAAGTTTCAATGAAATCTGACCGTTTAAAGTGGGTCAAAATCGCGCTCAAAGATTCCGTTACATACATACATACAACCCGAGCTAATATAAAGCGTGTAAATTATTTATTAGTGAGAATAAAATAATTATTTATAAATATTATAAATACGGGGAATCAGTGTTCGATTTCGGAGAGGGAGCCTGAGAAACGGCTACCAGAACCAAGGAAGGCCGCAGGCGCGCAAATTACCCACGGAGAGTTACATACTGACATACTGACATACAAGTGAAGCTAATATAAAGCGTGTAAAAAGATAGAAATAAGACAATTTTATTTTAAGAGGTTGCCTATTAAACTTAATATTATAAGCAGTCTCATGCAGTCGGAGGTAATTAAGGTCTGTTTTATTAAATTTAAGAAGATGCCTCATCATGACAAGTCTTGGTAAGACAACCCGTAACGACTGCCAAAGATATACTATTGACTGACGGGACCAAGGGTGCAACGTGCTTTCCTAGGCACGGAGGGGTCGTGATAACATAATGGTTATCAGTGGACTCTTATCTTCGAACTGACCTCGGCAAGCGAAGCCTTAGATCGACCCGTACGGCTTTGATTACTAAGGAAATAGCCATATTTGTTAAATTTAAAATGAAAATGGATGGAAAAGGAGCTGTAGTGGCCCAGTGGTAATGGCCGTGACTTACGAGTTGTAGGTCGTAGGTTGGAAACCAGACAAGCGCTTTAGTTTGGGTACATTATTTCGTCAACAATACTCTAAAAACGTTGAAGAAAAACAACGTGAAAAAATTAGAACCAAAATAGCGAAGACATGTGACGTCTTCCAACCTGGACTAGCCTGGTAGATTACGGTATACTCCCTCTGACCAAAGGGAGGCCTGTGTCCCAGTGGTGGGAATGTTATAGGCTATATAAGCATGCGAGCATTATGCAAAATTAAAATTGTTAGTAAATGTGCAGAAGTGAGTCATATTATTTTAAAGTAGCTCGTGGCCTGCAATATTTGCTGGCTGTGAAGTTTATTTTACCAAAAACATACTGAAACTATGACCGACTACTGTACTATGATAAGACTACTTTGATCAGCTGGAAGTGGTAGCTTTACTGGGAAAACTCCACTGCTAAGCATACACTGAACTTTGAAATAGCGCTAATTTACTGTTGCTGATATTATTATCTTCTGAACGTGACATTATTTAAAAGCTCAAAAGCGTTCGCGGGTTTCGAGTTTACAAAGTTTTTAATGGTCGTAGTTATACTTTGATTTTTTTTAACATCTAATTACTATACAGGGTTCTAAAGTCCCCAAACAAATCCATTACATAAATAATACTAAACATGAACAAACTAAATCACTAAAACATCACTTGTACACACGAAACGGCAATAATAATAATTGTTGATGAATATTTCCTTTAATTACAATAGTCCAAGGTCATCGCGGTTCACCGCTCAAGGTCAAGTGATTGCTATCAACGTGGCGTTCGGCTCGCCTACTGTTATGGAAGGTAGTTATTTCTGTATTACCACGAATTATAGCCGCTGTTACGTTGAAATAACTTGGTTGAACGGATAAGGGTGCTTGTGTTTTAATTTCGGGGTTTGAAGGCAGAAGTCCGATGAAATTGGAAGAAAATTTGAGGTTATGATTATGTGTTTTTTTTTGGTTTTTCTTATAAATCCAAGTCAATTTATTTCGTCATGTCACTTTTTTTTATTGCTGTTTCGGCCTGCTCTTGACCTCGATCACGCCTTATGGAAAGCGATGGATGAGCTCTTTCATGGAAAGAGCGTGCCAAGAACATGCCTGTACACTCTTTGAAGGCAGACTTCTTCGTCTTTTCTAGTTGATTTTATATTTGCGATTTGATGGCCTTGTTAATAGTAGCGATATACACGATGACACTAAAATCTGTTCAATTACGAAGAAAACCCCAAAAATCACCGATTTTACACTTCACGTTTCAGCAAGACATTTTTGTATTCTAGTCGCGTTTGAAAAGCTGGTAGAGATCCAAAATATAACCTCGATTAGCATAATATCGACTAGAAGTGACTGTACCAAGACTTGATCTTAGCTAGCTGTATCCAACCCAAAGTAAATAATATGTAGTTGTGGATTGTCTTTTATGAAGGATTTAAATATTGCTCGCGTTAATAAAATTTTCTTTAAGTTTGAGATCAACATAATGTCAAGAGACTAAAATAAATACCTATTTATGGACTTAAACAATTAGAATCATCTGTACAACTATCTGAGTTAGAATTGACCTCAAATGTCATGATATCATGAAAAATAGTGTATTTTGAAATTAAAGAGTTGTATTGATGTTTAAAAAAATATATTGATCATATTAATATGTTACGGTCGCAAATCATGCTTTGGTCCACATATAACCTTATACTGAACTTTGCGCACTACTTTGACGATAAGCTTATCAGCACAGGCTGGCGGTAGGATGCCTGTTGATGGTAGAAAACTGGTTTTCGACACACAAAGGCATCTACTCTTTACCAATGGATTTGCAGTTACCTTGTCGAGCTCTCAGACAAAGTTAACATTTTGTCCGCGCGAGAGTAATTTTGTACATTATCCGGAAAAGAACCGGAGCTACCGACATAGATTGCAGAGTAAGCAAACTGAAGTGGTAGTGGACTGGCCATGTTTGTGGAAGGACCGAGGGCTGGTGGAGCAGACGGGTCCTGGAGTGGAGACCGCGTATCAGCAAGCTTAGGGTTGGACGCGCCCCAGCTAGATGGACCGACGACCTTAAGATAGTGATTGAGACAGACTGGATGCGGAAGGCGGTGGGCAGAGTGTTTTGCTGCAGCTTGGGAGAGGCATTTATCTAGCAGAGGACTTAGTGTTGATTGATTGAGTGTCATTTAAGTGCCTTAAAAAATGTCAGAAATTCTGTTGCTAAAGATAGAATATCTGTTACTGACATCAGCTCTGTTTCGTAAGGGTTGAATTTATTGAAGATACGTCATATCAAAACATTGACAATTTTATGCTGTAAAATAATTATAATAACTAGAATATACATGTTTTATTAAAATAAAGGAATTAATAACTAACCACTTGGTAGTGTGTACCATGCTCCCGATACCAGTGAACTACTATTTTTAGTATTTCTAAAAGTGTATTTATTTTTATTTGAAGAAATAGGTAAATACCATCAAAAATCTAGTTTACGCTTGTGAAAACATATGTTTACGGAATGATAAAACATTTAGTAAATCTAATGAAATGTATAAACCTTCCGGAATACATTTTCTAAATGATGGTGAAATCGCATTAAAAATTATTTGTGTACCTAGTTTAGAAGAACTAAATGTACACACGAAAAGCGACTTCGTTTTATAGGTACTATCTATATAATGTAGGTAGATAGAGACAAAAATACTCGAATAGCTCGTTTGACGCAGTGACTGGAGATTAGCTTTAGTGCCACAGGTTGCTTGTTTCATTCCAAGATGAAGCAGTTATTTTTAATGGTCACAGTATTTTCCGGCTAAGGGTCGGGTTAAGCTACACTTGCCACGGTTGATTCGTGGATGGGTTATCATTTTACATACTAAGACCCTCCGTGTCTCGAAAAACATGTTAAGGCTTTGGTCTCGGCGATCTTTGATAGTCGTTACGGGTTGTCAGAAGCCCGAAAGTCTGAAAACCAGTCTTAACAAGGGGGTATCTTACTATCCAGTAACTGGGTTGTGGAGGTCAGATAGCCTTCTTGTAAAATACTGGTATTCAGCTGCATCCAGACAGACTGGAAGCCAACCCCAACATAGTTGCGAAAAGGCTAGGCAGACAGACGTGTGAGTTGAGTTGGACTTTGTTTTTTAGTTTAACTTTTTATTTATTTTTGTTGTTTAATAATTTTAATTTTATTATGTAGCATAGCAGTGTTTTAGTTTATTTTTTATTCGTTTAATAATTGTATTGCGTTGTAGTTAAGTTTGTGATATTCCTGTGCGAGTCCAATAAATACTTTTTCTTTCTTTCTTTCTTTAGTTCCGGTTCAGAGTGTTTTTGGAAATAAGATGCAAGGATTTTTTTCCTCAATCAGTTATTGAGGTCCTGAGATACAAGGTGCAATCAGAGAAATTAATTTGTAAACACTACTTACTTAAATGGTCCGTATATTCTAATCACAACTCCGTTTTTTACAGTTGTATGAACTGGCTAAAAGACTGAAAATTGATGTAGGGTGTTAATTTGGTCACGGAGGTAACCGACATAGCCCGAAGAGTTGCCAAACTTAAGTGACAGTGGGCAGGGCACATTGCTCGCAGAACAGATGGCCAATGGGGCCGGAAGATTCTGGAGTGGCGACCGCCTACCGGAGGACGTAGAGTTGGGAAGCCTTCCACAAGGTGGACAGATGACCTTGTGAAGGCCGCAGGAATCCGCTGGATGCGGGGAGCACAGAACCGGTCTAAGTGGCGGAGCTTGAAGAAGGCATATGTTCAGCAGTGGACGTCTTATGGCTGAAATGATGATGATGATGATGATTTGAATTTGCTGAACAATGAATTTATGACTACCAACTTAAATAGTCTGGATATTCCAATGACTACTGTCATTTCAGAGTTGCATAAAGTGGCATAATCACGACAAATTGAAGTACGGTGGTAATTTGCTCAACAAGTAAAATCCCTAAATGTAGATAGCCCACGGTGGCCGTCAAAAGCAACACGTAAATAAATCACAAACAAGTAAAAAACTTCCTAACTTCGAAAGGCAAATCCGTTTACGACAATTTATTCATCCATAATGCTATTTTCCGGTTATTTAAATTTCCCTTTTCGTCATAATATAACCAGATAGAAAAGCTTTCCGGTTATGAACTTAAGTGACTCCTCTTATTCAGCTAACAAAAATGTGAATGTTTGAAGAGACTTATTTTGTGGTTCTATCAAAATATTTATTATTTTACTATAGTTACGTATTCAAACGAACTATCCCCAAATTATTTCCATTTTTGTTTCCTTTTCTAGCTCAGCTATTGCGGTAATTTTTAAAAAGGCTAGTTAGTTCAAAAGAGCCTTATTTATCCAAAAAGTCATTTATCCATAAATAGAAGCCTAAAAAGTTTACAGAGGTTAAAAAAAACACAATCACCATATGAAAATCATCAATCATGCACCATCATCAACCTCATTAAAATAATGCCATTAGTAAGTAGAATGTCTTACAGATATGATGAAGAACGTGCTGAGCGACAATCTCAACAGTTGGTTTCGACTTTCAGGTCGAGCAAATTGCAGTTGTTTGGTTATCCAGTAGTAATATTCTAGCGGTGACCGGCCGGCCTATTTCATAATACCAACCCGCGACAAGTGACAGTGACTTCATTCTGGTGATCTGTAATACAGGTTTTTTTATCAACTCTCACAATTCCAATTATTATTTATAGTTAAGTGCTACATTACCACTGTTAGAGAAAATAAATAAACTTATCACGTAAAAATAATGTGATACTATTATTACATTATATACATTTTCAGCTATATTAAATAGTAAATATAGTGAAAAGGGGGCAATTTTGTAATATTTTGACAAATACGTCGCATTCTCAGTTAAAATAGGAGTTTCGATGTGTATTCATTTAAGTGGCGAGAGCTAACGGGCAACTCGGGGCGTATTATAATCAAATTAATAAAAAGAACAAATAAATTCCAACTTCCCCGACATAGAATTAAACTAGCTACAGCTGATTGGCTAATGGGCCTAAATTGTGAAGATAATGAAATACTTCAACTGACACCCACATAAACTCAATAACCAACACATGAATCTTTCTCACACACACCGCACATCACCCAAACACACACACTCGTACACACACACACCGCACATTACACTCACTCTCTCTCACACACACACACATCCCCACACACTTCCACACTTACCCAATTCACACAAGACACTCTCCACACCTTTGCATGCTTGGATTGAGAGGCGCCACGGCGTCCTCACCTTCCACCTGACGCAGGTCCTCACCGGACATGGTTGTTTCGGGAGGTTCCTGTTTCGGATAAGGTGGGAGGAAATGCCCGGGTGTTTCCACTACGTAGATCGCCCTGAGGACACGGACTTGGTGGAGCATACGGTGGAGATCTGCCCGGTTTGGGCGGGGCACCGCCGTGTAGGCGATTGGCGTCGGCGATCTCTCGTGTTCGGCCCTGGTCTAGGCCATTATACGGAGCGAAAGTGCATGGGTAGCCGTCACCTCTTTCTGCAAAGCAATAATGCTCGCAAAGAGGGAGGCGGTGCACGTTAGTATATGCGCCCCCACGGCCCTAGTCGCCGCCGGAGACGCCCTGGGCGTCGGGAATCCCAAGCTGATTCCCGGCCACCGTAGGCGCGGCCTTGCGGCTGGTGAGTAATGGGTAGCTCGCTATCCGGTAAGGACCAATCCCGGGTAGACGGCGCGTTGTATTCCACGCGCGCCATAAAAAGATGTCAGCACCAACTGGTGGGGTCCGCAAGGGCCGATGCCTGCCAGAGGTGCGGGTTGTTCGAAAGAGATAACGTGGCCCCTGGCACACAGGCATTTGAAGGAACACGGGTGGATTTTAGTCAGTAAAAGTCTGACACGAAGAGAGCGGGAGAAGTTATTTGATTTCCCACCCATTTAAAAAAAAACGCTTGCATGTTTCCTTTGCCGTATTTATTGCATTTCTTGTTATTTAAAATTAAGAGAACACCTTGTCCTCCATAATACAAGTTTTACTTAGTTTGATGGTAAAGAGTTTCACATGATGAAATGCTTTGTAAATTGTAATATGTGTAATAAACTGCTTTTATTGTTATTTGTATTTTATTATTATATGGGACTTTAACATAACTGGCAAAATATGGAATAACTATCCCCATCTGCAAAACTGCCAAAACATAGGTATACCATACCACCGTGGGGAAAATGGGCGTGATGATTTGTATCTAATATTAATTTTAAAAACAATAGTTTTTAAAATTTAATTCTTCGTGCAACTACACGGCATATAACTTCAACTGGGAGCCATTAGCTACTTTCCCTTTCACTGGCACGCTATGCACTCATTGAGCACAGCGCGCGAGGTCTGCCGCCCCTATAATTACCTTTCAATACAACACCGTCCTTCGTTGGAAGGTAGCGATCAAATTCCTAATACTGAATGCACGCCTTGACCCGATGACCGTTGTTGTGACTTTATTTCTTACTAGCGGCATTAGCCCTGGATTGAAAGAGCTGGAGGTCGCAGAGGCCTGTGCCCAGCTGTGGGATGATGTGGACTAGCAGTAACAGCAACAGTGAGAGCTGTGTCCGCGGCTACACCCGCGTTGATGTCAATAAATATCCCACACTAGGACAAAAAGCTTCTACTAGTCTATGTTACTCCTTCTAATATCAGCTATCTGCCAGTTATAATCTCGTCAAAATCGGTTCAGCCATTTCCGATGCGTACTCCCTTTCACCGGTTTCATAAGATTCATAACTAAAAAGTTAGGCTTGGTATAACCTTTTATATCTAGTTTCCCTGTTCTTTGGTAGATTTGAATTTTAATGGATTTTAAGCCACAATAATATGCAAACTTGGTTTTAAAGCATACTATTCAATCAACGACTACTTAAACGATAAGATAGTCGCTGTGATTAACTCAAGACAATGGTTATGTTCTTTCACCAGAATTAGCTTACCTGGCTACTGATAGGTGATATGAGTTAGTTCATTTAATTTTTACTTTATTTGACTATTTTATTTTCATTTATTGTTGACACAATCTACTCATTATATTGTTTTTAATGACATGTATCGCAGCATGTGGTTAGCTAACGGCCTCGACAATTGATCATATTATTCTTGCCTGAACAATCGGCAGCAAGTTTATCATGTGCAACAAGCGCGCGCTACCGCAACCAGTGACATCTAAATGTAACTGGTTGCGGTAGCGCGCGTTTGTTGCGCCACATCTTCATCCCAGTTGAAGCACTAGGGCGTGGTGCAGGACGGGCATTTTGGGGGATTTTGTTATGTAATTTTACATTCAAAAAGTGCTGTCTCTCAGCGTAGTTTTAATAAATTACTTTTGATTTTTGAAGGAGATTAGTCGGAACAAATAGATAGCCGGACAAAATTTTCAAAATAGTTTTTTTTTTTTATAGATACCGTATATACTTTCATAATGCATTTAGTAAAAAGCTGTTAGTTTGATATTACAAACAGACACTAAAATTTTATTTATTTGTCTAGATTAATTGTGTACGTTTTGGGTGGGGTACATCTAAACTATGATGATTTGAGTACCTACTGATCTACTATTATCTAGGAATAATAGAAGGAAACACGGCAGCGCGGCGGTAGGAAAGTGAAACCGCCATTGAAATACTTTTCGCAACACGGTGCAGTGGCTGTCTTCATAATGTTTCATAGTTAATAACGTAGGAAATACTTTTCGCAACATGGTGCAGTGGCTATCTTCATAATGTTTCATAGTTAATACTTTTCAAATTTAATCTGCATATTATTTATTTCATTTCGACCAAACCTCAGAAATAAGAGGCACGGTTCTAAATTGTTTGTGGCCTATACTTTGTAAAATAGTCTTCACCGAACAGCTTTCTTTAAAAATTCAGAATTTTTAATAAGAGGAAACCCGTAAGTTTGTTTATTTCTGTCTTCTCAGTTTCCAAAAATCAAGGTTTTTTTATCTTTACTTTATTTAAGGGATTTTCGTACACATATGCGACGATGTTAATCCCATCTTCCTGTTACAAAAAACAACTTACTAGGAGTAAGTTGTTTTAACTAAATAAACTAACATTAGTCACACAAAACTTTATCATCATCATAATTACAGCCGAAAGACGTACAGTGTTGGACATAGGCCTTCCCCTAGCACCCCAACTTCGACAGTTCTGTGCTATCTAATTTATTATCTAACTAGCACTCTGCCAGCCACTTTATCTGCGTAAAATTTATAGCTCATATTACTCCGGAATAATATAGGTTTCAATGGGTGAAAGAATTTTTAAAATCGGTTAGGTAAGTCGTTTTTGAGTTTTCATTTCAATTTGACAAAAATCAAATCTTTCCACTTTATAATATTTTTTGCTGGTTCAGTTGTAGTTAGCTACATTACCATGAAACATCCCACTATCCATTACCGAAATTTTCAACGAGTTGCGAAGTGTGTTTCTATTTTATTCTATAGCGTTTATTCTTTATTTTATGGTATTTTATCGTATTGGTTGTAAGGTAGTTTTAAATGATAAGTACTGTTTATTATATTTTACTTTTTTGTCTAATTTGTAAAAATCTTGGCTTGATTTTCGTAAGTTGCTTTCGGGTGAACACTGAAAATTAGCGCTGTGCTGTAGGTCCCAGCATCATGCTGAGTGGAAGCCTTCTTGTCATAGTCACGGCGTGCAGCTGCTGAGTATTTATGTTCTATTTAAGTTGTTTTTTATTCATGTTTTTATTTTAATGTAATCTCATCTTTTTGTATGCGTGTGTTTCTGTAACAAATAAATCTATTTTAACCTAACCGACTTCAATAAGAAGGAGGTTATCAATTCGACATGTTTATAAAAAAAAAATATGTATGTTCGGGCATAACTCCGTCATTTATAGACGGATTTGCAAAAATAGTTTATGTTCGAAAGGGGTTTATTCCGTTATGGTCCCATTATAATTTCATATAGATCTGATGATGCGTTTCGGAGACAGACAACGGAACTCTCCAAAAAATTAGGTACAGTAAATCAACCGCGATTGCTGTTATCGCATAAATATGCATTGTTTTGACCAAGGGTGATGAAATTTCAAATTGGCGTGGGGTAGGTACTATAACTAAAAAGGGCAAAAAAATTAAATATATATCCAAAGTCACCGACTTCCGAAAAAAAAGTTATTTTTCACTTTGTAGTTTTTTCCGGAGGGCGGTTTTTTTTTCTTTCTTTCTTTCTTGTGTTCGTATATCGGACATAATCAACCGACACATGCTGTGTATTTTACCACACACCTCACAGTTAGGAGTCTGATTTTCGCTATAAATAAGGTTAGAGTAATTACAGTACATTTCATTTGCTTCAATGAGCTGCTTAGTGGAACCGACGATGGACAAACTTAAAAACTTAGTGGAACCGACGATGGACAAACTTAAAAACTTAGTGGAACCGACGACGAACAAACTTAAAAACTTAGTGGAACCGACGATGGACAAACTTAAAAACTTAGTGGAACCGACGATGGACAAACTTAAAATTATTTATAGTTCTTCTTGGATAGTAGCGAGCGATTATGTAACTATGGACGACATATTGTCAGACGGGGTTTAAACTCTAGGGCTTTATTGGTAACTGGAAGTATTGACAAACTGGAAAAATCAATTGGAAAACTATTTCAAACAATGATTATTTTATTGAATTCAAGTCCAGGCACAATGTGATTTTCGTGGAACTAGTAAGACATGGGTTCCTACCCAGGCAGACTCTTTACTTTGCATAAACTATTTCATCACCACTGCTCTCAAAATGGTGAAGAGAAACAACTTGAGGAAACCGGCATGTACTAGGACTAAAAAATCAGAGTCGGGCGACATCGGTCCACGCGCACTGGGCCCGCGAGGTGGATTACCAGCCCAAGTCCCAGCAGTGGGCACTTTTAAGGCTATTTATGCTAGTCAAAACCGTGCAATATTTCAAATGAATATCTTTCACATTCAATACTAAAAATTGGATTAAAATCGTTTCAAGTTTATAGCCATTCAGTTTGCAACGGCACTGGAAACTGGTTAAACTCAATTTGAAGGAGTTCACATCACCATAATTTTTATGTTCTGGCAAAACAAAAAATCTTTGGTTAAACTTGTGATAAGTTATGAAAAGTATTTATTTGCTTTAGGGTTGATTTTTCAATAGTCAAATAACTTTTAACTTACGAATAAATATTGCGATTTCCCAACTTTTGTATAGAAAATATGTCAAACTGTCATATTTATTCTCCAGCTGTAAAAGTTATCTGACTATCGAAATATCAACAATTAAACATGGTGGGATTGTTTTTTGTTTTCTTTGTTAATATATATTTCTGATAAGCCACAATTTTCTATGTTAAGCAGTTTAAAATAAAGATAGCACGTACTAACTTGCTATCTTTATTTTAAACTGCGTTTTAACACTGCTCAATAGTCTACCTTATCCCCACAATTCTCTATTCTATCTATCGCCTACTATATCTTCATTGTCACCTTCCTTCTGCACCGGCGCGATGCATGTTGGATTCAGGTTATGTCCTAATATAAGCGAAAGAATGTCGCGACCGGGTTTCCCGAACAAATGAGTGACAAATGAATGCGACGATTTTTTTTTAGGAGTGTCTTGCAAGCACTTTCTCTTTGCATCTAAAATAATAGAAAGCTGTGAAGGATGGAGGCGACACTCTCATATAATTTTAAAGTTCTAAAAGGGCTGAATCTCTACGTAATTCTATTTATTTATATTTTTTTATTAAAGACTACCTTTTGCCAGCGGTTTTGCCCGCGTGAAGGTCGTAAATTATCCTGCGGGAACGAACTACCGGGATGAAAAGCAACCCATATGTTAATCCAGGTTATAAAATGTCTATGTGCCAAATATCATCCAAATCCGTATATTAGCTTTTGCGTGAAAGAATAACAAACATCCATCCAACCTAACAAACTTTAAAATGTATAATATTAATAGGAAATATGTCACTAATCCTAGCGCGTAATCCTAGCTATCGTAGCATATGCGATCGTAACAAGAGTTATGATCGCTTAAGCTAGGACATGGGCTCAATATTCCCACGTAGAAAGAGATTATTTTTTGTGTCGGGTGACACATTCAATCTGTATTGGAAATGTGAAATCGGGACAGTTTATAGAAATACACTGAGGCTAGGTTTTTATTTTAGAATGGTACCTATCTTTTGATTCAAGAAATAATATTTCTAATGCAGTAGGCTTTTGAAAGATCTAATTAGGTGCCGTTTTGTGATCATCTGGAAAGCTACATCTTTCATGTTGTAACCACTCATAAAATAAGAATATTGAGTAAGTAGAGCAGGTGGTCTTCTATGCTAACGATTTTATTAAATAAAGTCATAGTTCTTCTGATTTTTCGGTTGAATAAAAAGGCGTTGGACGTTTAAAATACAGCCCATTTATATACAATGTTCAATATCACTGCCAAGTAGTATATTCTAAAAGCATAATGTACATTTTTGTCAAAAATAACTGATACAAAGCTGGGTATTGTTGAGAAATACGCTGAGTCTCTGAGTCTGGCCATCGGTATGTGTACGACATTTCATCCCAGACTACATGAGTGCATATATCTCCAGACGATGCAGGATATACGTATCTATGTATATTTCCAGACTATGCAAACGTAAGATAGGTATTTACGTACATTCCTGGATATTTGGAAGCCGGATGGACGCCGTGCATAATACATCGCCCCCCCGGATGCACTGCGGTACCACTCTTGTCATTGTTACTGCTTTATTACTATTAGCAAACGAGTCATGAAGACAAAATGTTTTGGTATTAAAATAGTAATACCATCTAAACCTAGAAAGAAAAAACTTACTAAGTAGCCAATACAAGGCGAACTTAACAGAAATCGACAAATGGGAAATTTCTATTTTCGATTCATTTGTTCAAGACAAATTAATGAAAAACAAATAATGAGATCGAAATAACGTTGAAAAATCTGAAAAATGGCTTGCAAATTCCGATGAAGAATAACAGTACAATGAAAAAAAGCCTGCCTAAATTTAACGGATTTCATAATTGGAAGTAGTTACGGGTCGTAAAAAGCCCGAAAGTCTGACAACCAGTCTTACCAAGGGGTATCGTATTACCCAGTAACAGGGTTGTAGTTTCTCACGTAGACACTACAACATTTATGGGTATAAATATTGACTGCAGGTTAAATTGGGACACACACATTGAAAATCTATGCTTAAAATTAAATCAACAATCGTATGCTTTACATGTGCTTTCCAAAATGGCCGATATATCGACTGTTCTGTCTGCGCACCATGGTTATGTGGGATCCATTATAGGGTATGGTATAATGATTTGGAGACGTTAATTAAATTTAATTTAATAGTTGCAACAAAAAAAAACTCAAACTAATGACACTTCCATGCTAGTTGGGTAAAGGCTAATAAGTTGAAGTCAATGTTTCAGTACAAGTAAATAAGCAGCATAGTGTTGAAAATATAACACACATATAATGGGTTGTATGTCGAACGTTAAACTATGGACATTCAACTGTAAAAATATAACTCGATCAGCTGATTGCGTTCGTCAAACATGTGCACGAGCCAAAGCACCATGTAGAGGTGCCTAAGAGAGCCTGGCCAAAAACACATTTTGTAATAATTGGCGCAGGTACTTGTATTTTACCTCAAACTATTGCTAAGAAGTTAATCTACTATATTATACATACATTATGTATATGTCTGGTACTGGGTTTATAGCAAAGAGCATCTAAATAAGATGATTAAAAAATTATCACAAAAACATCTTAATTTGCATTTTTTTTCAGGATATTTTCTGGTGAGCTAGCAATAAAAACTATACAAGTATTATATCATTCTAGAAAGTTTATAATATATACTTTTGTCGGACATACATATGCTATATTGTTGTTAGTATATTTACTAGAAATATTTATCTCATGACATCTATTTTTTTCGTATCTGAAACTTTCAATTAGAGTTTTGACAGTAGCCGAAATTTGCCGAAGGTCTGTAAATGATGTTATTTGATAGGAAATGTGATAATACGACAGAAAGAACAAAAAAGTTGCAACTTCATTGCACAACAGTTAATCTATTATAATAGTAAAAAAATATTATAAATACGTGGGTGATGCTATTTGATTTATTAGTTGATATAGGCTATACTTGTGATATTTTATTACTTGCAGTTTATGTTTAGATAATGTATCGAGTATTTCTCACCATATTTCAATTCACCAGCACAATAAATAATTAATAAAACATATCGGAAACCGCATAACCACATAATGATAATTAGTTCTTTCTACCACATTTTGCACACGTTTCAAATCAATTATTTTAAAGAAAACAAATCTGCATACTCAATAATTACATACTGTTTTTGTTCATTAATTTCGTTACTAAAAGTGTACCTAATCATCTACCTTCTCACAATGAGTGAATTCAACTGTACCAGACGCGACCTAAGTCTTGTTTTAATTGAAAGTGACGGATATTATATAACCTCTTTATTAACATATCGCTGTGGTATTATAAGCCATTATCTGTCCATATAGTCTTAATTCACGGGGAAAGCGTCATTCGGCATTATTCAGCCTTGGACAGCTCAGCGAAGATGCCCGGGAATCAAGGAACAAAGACTATAAATGATTCAGACATTATGCAAGAAAATGCTCTAGAGTAGCCACAAATGAAGATGGTTCTACATTCACTTTTATACACTTCGGACCCTTATGTACCTACATAACAAGTTTTAGAAAACCTTCCAATAAAAAGTCTATGGAACTTATAGATGAAGCTTTGGAGCTAATAGAATAATACACTTAAAACTTATTTTTTCTTATTTTATTTAACTAATAACAGTCATTTTAAGAGTTTATTTCGTATTCATTATAACATTTTAGGTCACATTATTCAATGATAGTCCAATTTTTCACATTTTGTATTTTCAAAGACTATTAAGCATATATTTATATCCATAAACTGTATAATATTTTAAAGTATATTTACTATAGATTATCTAAAAAAATCAGCTGTTTATCTTTAAAAACAAGGAAGTTATGGGTTTATGACTCGAAACCGACTCAATATCCACATAGTGCGACGTGATAGCGTTACAGGAGACCTGGCTGCTGCCCCACGACGTGCCCTTCCTAGCGACCATTGATGGAGACTTCGCGTACACGGGGAAATCAGCCGTGGACATCTCTGCTGGGGTTCAGGTTGGTAGATCGTACGGAGGTGTAGCGCTGTTGTGGAGAAAGTGCGTCGGAATCGGTTATAAAGTGTGCTAGTGGTCGTGTCGTGTATATTAGGCGCAGGGCGAGCGCTCTTTGCTAATATTTAGTGTGTACATGCCCACTGACTGTGCCGAAAATCTTACTGAGTTTACGAGTTGTCTAAGTGATTGGGAGCAGTGAAGTGGAGTCAGTTTTTGTGTTGGGACACGTTAACGCGCACCCAAGGACACGATTCTCACGTGACTTACTTTTAACCTGTACCGATCAATTATGGTCTTGCATTGATACAAAACTTTTGCCGCAAGACTCGCATACTTTTTCTAGCTCCACCAACAGTTCCGTCCGCTCGCTGGCTAGATCACTGCAGCACTGTGTTATCACTGAGGCCGCTAGTGAATAGTGCGTCTATTTTGTACGGCGTTTATGTGTTGGACCATATTCCGTTATTAATCTAATTAAACATAAAACTATTGGATCCTACATTTATTGTAACAAAGTTGTTTGAAGTGAGAGGGATTTAGAACAAATAAATAAATATTATGATTACTGTAATAGCCACTTACAACAAATAGATTTTCCTCCAGAATTTTGTAAATGTGCTAATTATATGTGTCAAATACCTGAGCATCGGTCGGTGATAGATAGGTTGTACAATAAATTAATTTGTATTTTGAAAAAAGGAGCCAAACTCAGTCATGCAGGTTCTGTTAAAAAGCGTCATAAAGGAAATTGTGTAGTGGGGTGGAACAAACACGTTCGCGTGGCTCACCATGATGCCCGACTGTGTTATCAAATGTGGCTGTTATACAACAAGCCTACTTATGGACTTATTTGTGAAAATATGTGTACATCGCGCAATCTTTTTAAAACTAAATTAAAATAGTGTCAAAACAATCAAGATTTCATAAGTTTTGGAAATGAACCAATAAATTTAAACATATGTCGGGTACGCGTACGGGTGAGCGTCGCGGGCGTGAGCGACCCCACTGATATAGCTAATGCTTTTCAAAACATTTTAATGTAACCTCGCGGCGGTGTGGCTATAGCGGCCCGTCAAATATTGGCGCTGGAGAGGCCGCGACCGGGGCTCCCCCTGTCAGGTTCTCCGCTAAAGTTGTCGCGAGTAGTATACAGGACATGGTGAGGGGTAAGTCCCCCGGTCTTGATAGCCTCAGCATCGAACATCTTAAATACGCTGGGGTACACTTACCGCGAGTTCTTGCTATGATTTTTAACCTATGTCTTAGTCATAGTTACTTACCTGTGGAACTTAGTAATACGATCGTTGTGCCTGTAATAAAGAATAAGTCTGGTGATGCCTCCGATATCCGACTATAGGCCGATATCTCTTGCCACTGTCTGTGCTAAGGTATTGGATAGTCTGCTTGATAAGATTCTAGCTAAACATATCGTTCTCGAGGATGGTCAGTTTGGTTTTAGACCGAACTTGTCAACGGTCAGTGTAATTTTATGCCTTAAACAGACTGTCCAATATTATACAGACCAAAAGACTTCTGTAATGGCATGTTTCTTGGACTTATCAAAGGCTTTCGACCTGGTCAATTATGACCTGCTCTGGCATAAGCTAACTCACGACACTACTGTCCTGGCTGATGTGATATCACTGTTTAGATATTGGTACAGTAGTCAAAAAAATACAGTTAAGTGATCAGGCGCATATTCTGATATGTATGGGCTGAATTGTGGGGTGAGGCAGGGAGTCTGAGTTTCCCCATCTTTTTAACCTATACATAAACAAACTGATGGGTGAGCTCAGTAGCACTAAAATTGGGTGTCACGTGGACGGCGTGTGCGTGAACAACATCAGCTACGGTGATGATATGGTGCTGCTGAGCCCATCTATCGGTGCTATGAGAAGGCTTCTTAAAATTTGTGAAAGTTATGCAGTGGCTCAGGGGCTCAAATCCAATACCGATAAGAATGTATGGTTGGTTTTTAAATCGGGTACTTTAACATACAAACAGCTACCTGAAATCTCACTCTCTGGGTCTCCTTTAGGTCGAGTTACGAAGTTTAAGTATTTCGGGTCACTGGGTCACTGATGACTTAAAACACAATGTAGACATAGACAGGGTTCGCAGGTGGGTGGTGGTCCGTGGCAACATGCGGGCCTGCAAGTTCGCACGCTGTACTGATTCTGTAAAGACAACGCTTTTTAAGGCCTTCTGCCAGTCGTTTTACACGTATAGCATGTGGACCAAGTATACCCAGCGGGCATACAGCGACCTGTGTGTACAGTACAATAACGCATTCAGGGTGCTTTTGGGGCTGCCGTGGCGTTGTAGTGCGTCAGGGACGTTCGCGGAAGCGTGCATCGACGGGTTCGCTGCAATTATGCAGAAGCGATGCGCTTCCATGATGGCGCGGCTACGCTTCTCCACTAATGGCATCCTGAATGTGTTTTCAGACCGGTGGGACCTCTCTTAGGAAGATGGGTAAGTGTTCAAACACACTTATCCAAATAATTTTGTGTACCATTGGACGCATAGTTCAATGGTTTCATTACTTTTTTATTACTATTTACTTAGTTTAGTACTAACATTAGGCAAGTTACACTACTACTAACATTATACGGATGTTTATCTGAAATAAAATATTTGAATTTTAATTACAAAGAAAAGATGAGAAAGTGAAGCACCGCCGCCGTCTAGTTTAGTGTTCAAAATGAACATCTCCACAATAAACGAATAACTCTAAGAAATGCTGCAATCAGCAAACAGAACGTACTTGTGAATATGGAAAGATACCACTTACTATCTTAACAACCTTTCTAGTTCGCACAATGAACAGATAATGTAGGAACATCTGCCAAGAACCCAACTATAAACGTAGTTGTACGTTGTATAAATATAAAATATTTCCGTGTGACTGACTTAAGGAGTAAACAAAACTTGACGGTCTTTAAACGTCTGAACATATTCTTTTGAGAATCAAATAATGAAATCAACCTTAATTGCTATCGATTTTGGTATCACAGTTATTTATTTCCAAAATAATTTACCAGTAGCGGGCAATCTGATCGGAGACTACCCATCGACGATGGAGATATTATAGTGCGGAAATATAATAACATATTTATATTATAAATTATATAAGTATATGCGCTTATAGGTATCAGTGCACGACTAACAGTGCCAACTGAACTTATAATCATCACCATCATCATATTCAGCCTATAACGTTTCCACTGCTGGGACACAGGCTTACTCTCTGTGAGACGGAGCGGGCAGTAATCCACCACGCGGGCGCAGTGCGGATTGGTTGATTGGACAGATTTCACAATATGTCTTCGAAATTTTGGTTCTAGGACATCTCTTTCCTCATTACCATAATAGACTATATATATTTCCCTGATACACTTTTTAGATACGTAAATAAATAAGTAACAAAACTAAAAAACAACATCCCACCACATGTCCATCAGCGTCATCAAAAAAAATAATTGCTATTCTATACATTTTGACCGCGCAGGTATTGCACTTTTCTATAAGCGCATAGTTTGCATGTCTTATGATTTGTTATAGTTGTTTAAACGAACTGTGCTTGAACAACACATTTGTTTCATTTTCGCCATTTGTTGTTCTGTTTTATAATTTCTTGTGTTCGATTGCCGAGCCGAGCGAAGTGGTATTGTGGTTTACCACCATTCTGTTTATATCTCAGTAGTAGCCCGGAGACTGGATATGTGCCCGGTTGATGGCAATAGGGTCGCACGCTTTGTCATAGGACTTAAACGTAACTGGAGACGTGTGTTTACATGGTCTAATTTAAATAACTGGATATCTCTCAAAAATCATTGTTCTCATCATTAAAATCAACTGTTACTATGGGACTGCCAGGGGTGCGGGTTGTTCGAAAGAGGTACCGCGGCCCCTGGCACACAGACAACTCAGGGAACACGGGTGGGTTTTAGCCAGTAAAAGTTTCACACGCTCTCCTGCTCCACCCAGAGCGGGAGAAGTTATGTGATGATTTCCCACCCAAAAAAAAAATTGTTACTATGGGAGCAACCCTGAAATATCGAAAATAAAATCACCTAGTTCCTGGTTTTCAGTTATTTCAATAATACTTTGTAAGCGCTTCTGCCTACCCCTGCAGGAAATACAGGTATGAAGCTGAGTTATAAAATTCAAATAAGGTTTGTTGTACTGAAACGGTCACAATGCTTTTAAATATGCGTGATGGATTGTAGTGCGAGCCTAGAGGGTTTTTATGCCAGCATATGCAGTGTGTAAAGTCGAACCCATCAAAAACATAAATGTGAAATGAGAGCCAAGTTCAATATTGTAATATATGCCTTGGTTGTTGACTTCAACGACAAAAGAAGTGAGATCTAAATGGGTTCGTATACGAGAACTAGCCAAGTCAAACCTTAGGCTTCAATATATTATCCTAAGATATAAAGAGAAATTATATTTTAAGCTGTTATGAAATATTTTATGCTGTTATAAATAAATTTCAGAACTGACCATTGAACTTGGCGCCCATTTAGATTTCACATCTTTTGTCGTTGAAGTCAACAACCAAGGCATATATCATAATATTGAACTTGGCTCTCATTTCACATTTAGGTTTTTGATGGGATATAATTACTAATTGTACATAAATTATTAGTAGACAGTTTTTATCGCACCGCTCACGGGTGTGATGGGGCATGCTCACGTTAAGCCGTTGGTCCCGGCAGTTATTTGTAGATCTTTGACTGTCGTTACGGGTCGTCAGAAGCCCGAAACGATACCTTGGTAACAGACTTATCTGCCAACCAGGCTTACCAAGGGGTATCGTTTTACCCAGTTACTGGGTTATAGAGGCAGTCACCCCATGTAATATACAGGTGTTCAGCTGTATCCGGTTAGACTGGAAGCTGACCCCAACATAGTTGGAAAAATGCAAGGCCGATGATAATTTGATCTTGACCATGCCAGGAGTATGGTTTTTACTACATCTATATCCATACTAATATTATAAATATGAAAGTGTATGTCTATCTGTCTACAATCTTTACACGCCTATACCACTGACACGATAGTTATAATTACGATTAACAAATAGCTACTCTGAATCTGACCTATGACGAAATACAAAATGCACAGACAAAGGCGTCGGCAATTGTTTGAATATTAGTTTGGAAATCCACCTAAAAGATACTATTAAGTGTTTTCCGCGTTATGTAGCTCTTAGTGGCTAAACCACTCGGTGGAAAACCCCACCAGTGGTGGGCCCTGGGCACTTCCTAGGGAATCAAAGACCTCGATTTGCTTTTGTGTGTAACACACTGTGTTACACTATAAACCGCGTCGAACACAGGTCGAAAACTACTTTGAATAAATACATACTACATTCTACGTACAATTATAATGTTCTCGTTAATCGTAAGGGCCAGGGAACTAGTTCACATGCACTATAAAAGCTCCAGCCCAGTTCATTTGATTCCAACTTGATATTTAATTAAAAAGGCCGCGACAGTCTCTCCGAACTTTCATTTAATGTCTAGTTTTTAATACGGTGTAGCCTAGAATATTTTTGCATATCGGTATGTGCTACTGACATGTGGCTAATAATTTAATCAAGGGCTAGCTTTTCAATAGCCAGATAACTTTTATCTGAAGGAAAAATCTGACAGTTTGGCATATTTTCTATACAGAAGCTGTCAAACCGACATATTTTAAAGTATGAAATTGCCAATTTGTACTGAAAAATTGAAACTCGTTTTTAACATATCGTAAAGATATAACATATTTATATAATCAAATATAGAAAAATCAGCCCCTAATGTTAAGTTTTGTGTTTCATGATGTTAATTTCTTACTATTGTATATAATCTAGTTCTTCTAACTGAACGGATAGGCCTACCGACCCTTGCTCGTTAAGGTGCCAGCCCGCGCCGCAGCTGAGCCAGTAGCTTTAAATTCCCCGATCAATAATAATAATGCCAATATTTTGATCCAGCCTGTCCCCAATAACAGCAATGACGCCCTGAGCCGAGGCCCGTACCCCACAGGGGGTGCCCTCAGCGTGCAGTCGCTTAGTTTGTAAGCCCTGGCTGGAGGCGTTAAGTTAATTCTTAATGGCAGCCCCAGGAAAGCCCGGTTAAACAGTCACGGCCTCTCAAGGTCAACTGCGAGATGCCCGACAAAATAAAAAAAACTGAACGGATAGCTGTGCTGCTGGGAAGTTCTTCTTCCCGGGTAAATCACTAGCACGTGGTGACGAGCGGGCGTTTACGAGAACTGTCTTATGTAATTTTGACGTTAAAGTGCTGACTCTCAGCCTTGTTTGAATATATGACTTTATTTTTAAGAAAATCTTTTTTGGTATTCTTGTACTAGGTAATGTAGAGCTTGGCGTTTCTATGCAACCTCCACGAATGTGTTATAAGTTGACGATATAAATAATAAGACGTAAACTATATTTCTAATTTGAACGATAGAAAATAACAGGGATGCAGATAAAAGAATGAGAGTGCGCGTTATCTTTAAAAACGTAAAAAAACGACTCTAGGAATAATTCTTTTCTTTGTTTTTTAGTCAACTCGGTAATTTTAGTGCACTCGGCGCTTACGCGTACTTACGAAATTTTATTAAGAGAAGTGCATAAACTTCAAATCATTGCAGAACATCATCATACAAAGACCACTCAAAAATCTAGTTTTTAATAAAAATGTTTTCTCCTCCATAGACTCGAAACGTTGCTTGAAGTCAAGTATTTGGGCAGGCCGGATTAAGTAAAATTGAGTCTTAATTAGGAATTATAAAAAACATTGGAAACTTTCACTAGAGCAAGTTGACTACCAACTGAGTGTCCGTAAATATTGGCGTAGTGTGAGATAAATGTTTTTTTTATTTCTGTAAGTAGCTTATGTACAAGCACTTTTACAAGTCGATCATATTTTAAAAACTAAATGAGGTCGTCTTTTCCTAACTGACCACTCTAAGAAGAAAGGCCGAAAGAAACTCAGAGGTCACAGTCTCTGTAAAGTACAGACATAAAAGATTATGTCTGGACTTTAAAAGAGATTGTGACCTCTGAGTTTGTTTGACCAAGAGGTCACATCATGTGCAGACCACGTAGATTGGTGTCTGAAATGGTCTTTTGAGGAAAGAACCACACAGATTGAGTGGACCTGTCCAATCGGTGTACGTATTTGTCAGTAATCATGCAGTTCAACTCAAAACTAACTGATAAACATTTGAGTTGGCAGACTGGTAGGTATATTAATAAATTCAGCAGTCGAGTTTTTCTTGAATTTTTAATTCTACTTCAAATTAGGTCAAGAAAATTAATCTTGTTAGTAGGTGTCAGTCCCTATTAATTCTCACCTTCGCCTTGAACCTTCTTTTCTACTTAATTATGCAGGAGCTAGACGTTAATCGTGTTTTACAATTTTATTTCAAAGTCGAGGTGTACATAAGTTTCCCTACATCGTAACAAGGAGGTTCTGCGGTTGACTGTCGGTAACCCACGTACGTACTCTCCGAGTAGTACGCTTTGGAGCTTGTTTATACTTTACTGTTCGTTTTCTTTGTAAGAGGAAGAATGGAAACACAGTTTAATGCCCCGTTCCTAAGGTTTTAAATCGAATCGAGATGAAATTACAGCGTCGTGTCTGCGTTACTCGAAGTTGTAATCAGAAATGTATAGAGCCACATCCACATTAAGCTAAGTTTTCCATTTTGAAAGGCAACAGTTTTGAGCCAATGTTTCGCGATAGCATTATGTGCCTCCTCGTGGGCACAACCACTAGAAAAAGCTGGCAAAAAAATAAAGGACAGTTCAAGAATTAATTAGTGCACTACTGCATGTTGGGGTGGCCAGAAAGAAACAAGCAAACATAGTACAAGCAAACAAAAGAACATGAATATCATTTGAAAAGTTTTCAAGTTGTTTGACAAGATAAATACAACTATGCAAACTTAGATCAACATTGTTTTGACCATTTTTATACAATCTAAGTTTTTGATTCAACATTATTTGATTTGGTTTCTATTCAACGTGGTAAATCTTCTGAACTAGTTACAGTGAGTAACCCAGGTTTGATCACTGCTTGAAAAAAAATGCTGTCTATTTTCTACAGTGTCAATAAAACTCAGAATACGACATCACGTCAACAGATTGAGTATTGCATTCTATTGACTGTTATTAACACAAACCTTTAACCATTACTCCGTAGGCCTTTAGTAACTATGATGATACCTCTTTTGTGGTTACTAGGAGGCCACGTTTGGCTTCTACGTCGGAGTAGACTATCATAGAATGATGTTTGCTCATTGGCCTTATATTATGTCAGGTTTGTACAATAGACTGTCAATATTATGTCAGACTTTAAACTGTCAATTGTGTATAAACTCCAGCTCTAAAACTCAGGTGTAAATCTATACATCTACTAGCTGATCTGACAGACGTTGTCCTGCCCAAACAGCGCCACCTGTCGAGTCCAACTGTTAATCTAAACCATCCAGCCAAAGCTACTACGACCAGTCGTAGTAGCTTCGGCTGGATGGTTTAGATAAGTTAAAGTAAGCCGTGTGCAAAATTTCACGTTCCTAGGAACGTGAAATTTTGCTCGTGAAAAACCCAATACCTAACACTTTGCATGACCAGGGATTCGGACCAAGGACCACAGGATCAACAGTAGCGCTTGCAAGCCTGAATCAACAAAGCAGTCCAACAAATGAAATGAAATGTTTATTTATGTAAGTAGATCTTATAAGAAACTTTTTACACGTCAATATTTTGTGAGTCAATATTTTAAACAGTAGATGGCACCGGCATTTCCTAGCTGACTGTTCCCTGAGAAAAATAAAGCCGAAAAAAACTCAGAGGTCTCTTTTAAAATCCAAATATTATATTATTTGAATTTTATGTGAGTCTAACAATGCAGGGCCATGTCTGAAGGGCCTTTTGAAGAAAGAGCCATTACAGCTTTGAGCTGACCTACCCCAACGGACGGCATGTATGATGTATCAGTCCCCGTGTAGCTCAACCCTAAAAGGCGTACATAAATGTAACATAAACAACGTATAACATAATTAACGCAAGATCTTATACATCCCAATCAGAGTATTGAGTTTTTAAGCATAAATAGAACGACCAAACGATATTAATAAGAAACTAACTTTTAAGGAAAACGTGTTGATCCAAGCATCACAATACGCATTTAAAATTAAATCTTATTGCCTTAGCATATGATCGAATTTTCTTTGGATCCATCAGCGGTAGATATGGCAAAATGCTTTATTTGTGAAAAAAATATCCATATTAAAAGTTACTGAAATCGATTCAGTAGTCAATTAGGAACAAACTAATTTCAGGTCTTGCGTTTATTATGTTGCGTATACAGGAAAAGTTTTTATTCAGTGCGCAAATTTTAACCATGAATTCAACACACCATTTTAGACCCCCCAGCGAAGAGATAGTTCGACGGTTATACAAAAAAATATCAGCTGTTTCATAGAAAAGTGCAATAATACCTACCCGATCAAAATGTATGGAACAGCTGTTTTTTTTTTGTAAAACGCACTGGATAAAAACTTTTCCTATATTCAATTGTATTATATTTTTTTGTTTAAGCTTAAGAAATCACTTAGAAATTGTGAACTGCTTAAGTTGCCAAAGGAATGCCTTACAACCTATTTATTTCATTATCTGTGTTTTAATATTAATCCTTTAAAGTATTAACTTTTTGTCACTTGAACAATGTCTATACCTAAAGTGCTTTCATAAACATAACTAAGTTTAACTTAAGTTTTCTTAATCGAGCTATTAAGTACTAACAGCCGCACAGATATATCAATCAGGTTAAGAAACGCTTGCCGCGGTTGATTTGTGGATGGATGACCATCTTTATATACCAGTGCCTCGGAAAGCACGTTAAGCCATTGGTCTCGGCTGACATTCGTTGATCTTTGACAGTCTTAACGGGTCGTCAGAAGCCCGAAAATCTGACAACCAGTCTTACCGAGAGGTATCGTATTACCCAGTAACTGGGTTGTGGAGGTAATAGCAGTCGCTCTATGTAAAATACTGGTATTCAGCTGTATCCGGTTAGAATGAAACCTGACCCTAAGATAGTTGGAAAAAGTTAGGCCGATGATGACTCTATATAGGCAAAAAAAAAAAAACTACGACTGGGCCTAGATTAATTTAAAGTAAGAACTAGGTGTCATGACACCTAGTTCATTCATGAATTGTTCAACCTAGATAACTTAATTACCGTCGTCTCCGAGGTGTAAAATTAATGTTATTTGGCATTTGTAATAACGATACAAAGAGGCTGTACTGTCCGGTTTGTCCGAAATTTCGCGATTTTTGAAGAGCACCTGTTGTTTTAGTTTGCCATGGTCCCTTTGCCTAGCAGATATAGTAAAAGTTTTGTGATCTCAGTACATATACCTACCTACTACGTAAACATCAATGTATTAATACGAGAAGCAAAAACTTTGTTCCCTTTTTTACGAAAATTACACGTATAGTATTAAATTTGGAACAGTTAAAGTTTATATGGAGAAATGGAGGGCAGAAAGCTAATATTTTTTATAAAATAATACATAAGAAACATACGTTTTAAATGAATTATGGTCGAATTTCGACCGCTGGGCAACCACTAGTGCGTACTAATAATTTAACAATTTTACTAAATGTACCAATTATATTGTAAATGTAACTCTCATCATCATCTGCCTAACCTTTTCTCAATTACGTTGGGTCAGCTTCCAGTCTAACCCGATGCAGCTGAACACCAGTATTTTACATAGAGCGACTGCCTATCTGACCTCCACAACCTAGTTACTAGTTAATACGATACCCCTCGGTAAGACTGGTTGTCAGACATTCGGGCTTCTTACGACCCGTAACGTCTGTCAAACATCCACAAACGGCAGCTGCTTTCCGAGGTAAGGAGGAGTGTTGGTATCTTAAGATGGTCACCCATCCACGGACCAACCGCGGCAAGCGTAGCTTAACCTGATCGATGGACCCGTGCGGCTAATATTACTTAACCAGAAGCCCCTCTAACTCTGTCTGTTAAAAATTTAAGATTTATGATGCTATAAAATTACTCACACGGATCACTCCTGAGTTAGGAAATAGGCTATTTTATCCCATGGAATAATTCCCGATCGTCGCGTTGGCGGGTGAAACCCCGAGCAGGAAAAGGCAGTTGTTTGAAGTACAGTACTAACCTATCCTAACAAAATATTACTGCAACCATGAAACTTTTAAACTAATCAGGCGATTAAAGTGATTTTCTCTTAATCGATATTGTTGCAGTTGTTGGCAGTGCCATATTATTCATGACTTTAGGATAACAGCCATGAAAGCACCAGTTTAAATTGGCCTTTATAATAGACTTGTCCTGATAATTTGTTAACAAAACGAACGGTGTCGACGCATTAATCGTGGAAGTCTTTTTCGTTAACGAAAGCAGTCAACAAATCTCCTGACAAAAGACTTGCTGGCCCGCCAGGAACAAGTTCAAAAGCAATCAAGATAATTGCAATAAACTTAACAACTTAATGTAGAGTTGAAGATTTAACTAATCAAAGCGACTTAGCGACAACTTCTCTAATGAGGTCTCTAACTTCCAACGTTTTAAATAAAAACCCCTAACTGTCCCTGAACAACAATTAAAACATCAAACGCGTTAAAGTAAAATGTATCCTCGATCTGAGTGTTCCGCACATTATTTATAAAGTACAATAAGTTTTTAACTCGGAAAAAGTTTGGGTCGCGTGTTAAATTTCTCCTCAAAAGAGTCTCCCAGATTGTTCAGTTTGATAATTTAGTTGTTATAAAAAATTTGGGCACAGCTAAGGTGTTGGTATAATGAGGTCTCGCTGAGATCGATCGTCGTCGGAGGCCGATGCGGCAGACCCACCGATTTCGCAAACAGCTCGCTATTCCAAGGTGAACACTACATGAACGTTTTTACGTTAAAATTGTTCAATGTCAGAACGACCGCAGCACTAAATTGGTCACAAACACAATATTCAGTTCAGCTGGCACGCAGACGCCATAATTTCATGTTTCAACATGCGAAGGATTAACATTAGCTAACACCTTCAACGATAACATCGTTGGATTTTGAAAGTTGGAGAATTTATGTTGCCCAAAATAAGTATGGTGTATGAATGTGACTATGAGACTGGGGAAACACCAAAGAAACGATTAATGAACTATGTGAAAGAAGATGTGATTAGAAAAGGTGTTGACTACCGAGATGGCAGTTAGTAAAATAACATGGAAGAAAAGGACATGTTGCGCCGACCACAAATAACATGGGTTAAGGGCACGAAAATAATGATAATGTAAGTTTGGTGTTAGTGTAAGTTTCGGGTGTTTGACTCACTTCTTGCGTGGCTTGCGGCGTAGCCGACGACGCTCGCCTTCGCGCTCACTGTCCAGCCCGCGACGCCGCGGGCCAGATGCTCCCTTGCGGCGCTCCAGCTTGCCGGTCTCCTCGCCCACGTCTTCAACTATGGCCAGTCGAGGCAAGCTCTCATCTTCCTCAATTGGTTTTGGTGTCTGCGGTGCGCCCATCCGAAGATGGCGTTGTCGCCACCACAGCACCCACGAGCTGATGTTATCGCGAATCTTGAAATTGAGCGGTCCAGCTTCGGTAAATTCGACGGCTTCACGTCCACGGTATCTATTTATTATATTTCAAAACGATTCAGTCTTTATCTTTCACCATACCCTAACTTAGGTCTAACGAAGGCAGCTGCAGTGTAAGCGGACGATAAGCGATGATTGCTTTATGACAGCTATGCGTTCTTGCGGTGAACCCATCGAATGAACTGGCACGGAATCATTTTCACGTACAGTTTTTGTTACAATTTAAGCAAAGCGTACACTACAATATACGTTGTAAAAACTTATAAAATTGGCAGGAATGTGTGGCAGTTAAGTAGGTGGTGGTAGCATTGCTACATTATTTTAACGTGTCGGCGCTCTTGTCTTCTTGGGTAGCCATGGCGACGGCTTCGCTATCAGTCGCGGTGTCATGCCGTGCGCGCTGAGAGCGGTGCAAGCGTGCGCGCGGGGCTCGTACTCAACAGATGTTAGCAAGCCGTAAGGACGTTACGTAACTAGTTCGTACCGGGCGCACTGCGTGGAGGCGCGACGACGCCGAGCGCGCGAGTGCGGAGGCTTCGCTCTGCCGCTACGAGCCGCGCGCCTTGCCCGCCACCGCTCCCCCCTCGCAAACTACCCCCTCTACATGTTATCGCGCTATTGTCCTTACTAAATAATTTTTCGGTCAGTGTTCCGGCAATATTAGTTTTTAACTCTTGCTAGACGTAGCCGTGTATTGCAGTGATCGTAAATTAAGCCGCATACCGGAGAGAGTCGGCAATAATGTTTTTATTGGGTCAGACGTGCGATCTCAAGGTTGCACGGAGAATATTCACTTCGATTTAGTTTACGAGTCCTCTAAACAACCAGACGTGTATAATGTTGGACGCAATGCGTAACAGTTTAGTAAAATGTTGTTAACGCAAGTAAAAAATGTATTTAAGTACTTAAAAATAGAACTTAATTATAATCCCCCATATATCGTATCCTGACTAGCCATTAATTTGCCAAATATGGCGAAGATTTTATCTTCAGATGATTAAAGTCATAGCTTAATAACATTCCTTTCATTTCATTTTGATCAGATGCAGAATTTATTAGGAAATGATCTTAAGATCGTTTAGATAGATAAAAGATAAAATTACTAGATTAATCTAGTAATTTTTAGCCAATAAAGAATGTTTAATGTTCATAAAATATTAAAAGGATACTTAATAAGGCAGACCCCGTAGAAGATGGTGGGATGAGCTGGAGAAAACAAACGACCAGTGGTCCATGTAAGCCCTTGATCGAATGGCAGTATATGCGCCCTCACGGCCTTAGACGCCGCAGGAGACGCCCTGGACGTCGGGAATTCCAGGCTTATTCTCGGCCACCGTAGGCGCCGGCTTGCATATGGCGAGTAATGGGTAGCTCGCTGTCCGGTTAGGATCAAGCTCGGGTCAACGGCGCGTTGTGTACCACGCGCGCCTCAAAGAGATGTCAGCAACAACTGGTGTGGTCCGCAAGGGCTGACGCCTGCCAGGGGTTCGGGTTGTTCGAAAGAGTTACCGTGGGCCCCGGCACACTGGCAACTGAAGGAACACGGGTGGGTTTTAGTCAGTAAAATTCTGACACGCCCTCCCGTTCCGCCCATAGCTGGAAAAAATATTTGATGATTTCCCACCCCCAAAAAAAAAAACCTATTGCAAAAGACTTTTAGACTTTTGGAAACTAAGAAAGATTTCTGAAATCATACGAGCTACTTAGTACAAGTTCTTGTTTGTTCGGAAATATTAGAAACTTAATTATAATTGGCTAATTTGATCCAGCCAATCAGCGCTCATACTCAAATTATCTTATTTAAAAATCAACCCTATCCTACCCAATTAGGGTGGATAGGGTTGATTTAACGTAACACACTATTAATCAGAAAAGTCAAAAGTCAAAGTCAAAGTCAAAGCATTTATTTCAATTAAACCATTTACAGGCACTTTTGAATTGTCAAAAAGTCGACCAGTTGAAAAGTTGAAGCTAGTTGCCCATTCCAAAACGTAGATCTCTATGGAGAAGAACGGGCAAGAAACTCCATGGACACTCTTTTTAATCATGTTAAGTATTACAAAAACTTGGAAACATTATTCTTGTTGCTTCTATATGTGAGAACAATGTAAAAAAAAAACATTCTAAATATAAGATTTAAAATTAGCCATGGAAGTTAGGAGATGACCAGTCTCAACCGACGGCGCCCGTTCACGAACTTGACGCGTGGATCAGCACCATCCAGCTCAACCATTTTGTAGGGTACCGAATGATCCAACACACGCGCCACCATCAGTAAGACATTTAAGTGAGCATGACATACTCTCAACTGCCACGCTTTTTCAAGTCAACGTACATCAAAACAACATAATTATTATACGGATGCATGGTACTCACATTTACAAAGTTTAAACAAAATGCTTCTAAATTATACAAAATTATAGTTTGCAATGTATTTGAGAAATTAATAAAATTTGATTTCCAAAAAGAAAAAAAAATATTTCATATCTTTTGAAATTTTAACAAATAATACTTGATTCAGTAAAAATAAAAACTTATTCGTAATGTCAGAAAATAAAAATAATAGGAACAGAAATGTTCATAATGTCAGAAAACATAAAAAAGGGAAGCATCTCTTCCAAATATGAACATTTTAAATAGTAAGCCCAGGTGGCTGTGGAGTCGGACCAGCATTAAGCCAAGCATTTTTATCAACAATTTATCAGAATCTGATCATTTTGAGGGTTATTGCTGATCGATTGCTTCATATGTTCGAAAAATTTGTCTGCCCAGTGATGGTAATAACGCAATAAACGTTCTTGAACTATCAAAACGAGAGTCATTCCTACTGCTAGGCGGAGAAGTTATTTGATGATTTCCGACCCTCAAAAAAAGGCCTCGATCGAAAGAATTGGAAGTCAAGAGGAGAGGCCTTTGCCCAGCAGTGGGATGATGCAGGCTAATAGTAACAGTAACTTAATACCATTTTTTTCTGCTATTTATATATTAACAGATAGTTATATTAGCATGTTTTATCTTACGGCTATATCTCTACACTAATATTGGTCGTGTTAATTCACAAAGTTTCATGGCTTAAAATTCCTAAATAGGTCCGACCTGCAAGTCCGACTGAAAATGCGTATTTGTTTCGGCCAAAAAAGGAAACGGATTTGACCCTGATTTTCTTTTTTGGCCAGAAACCGAAAACGAAAAATAATACGAAACCTCGAGCCAATAAGTATCGTATTACCCAGTTACTGGGTTGTGGAGGTCATATAGGCAGTCGCCATATGTAAAATACTGATATTCAGCTGCATCCGGTTAGACTGGAAGCCGACCCCAACATAGTTGGGAAAAGGCAGGCAGATGATGAAACCGAAAACTAAAGGTTTTTTTTGGTGAAAAAATAGAATCAATGTTTTAATAATTAAGTTTAACCCTTTAAACTTAAATCACATGAAACTTTATGCTTTGATCACAGACTTAGTAACTAATGAAATAATCTGAAGTTATGCGAGTAAAAGTTTTTTTTTTTCTGCATTTTCATAGTTATTTTTCTTTTAGCTGTTGTAACTTCGCTTTTTTGTTTGACGCTGATAACTAAATGACCACAAAAACAAATCGGAAATCTACACATGAAAGATTTCTCTACATAATTATAACATGGCATATCATCATACAGGCGCTTTATCCCGAAGTGTTAAGCAGAGGTGCATACATGGTACACCCACATTTCACCAGTTATGTTTTTATTAGAGATTTGCCAACTATGACATTGGCCGACTAGCCGACTAGCCGATCATTGGTTTCGGTTAAGTTCTGGTGACATCAGTAATGTTTGTGTGTGACTACGCTTTCGGCTCGTAAGTGGTGGTGCGCGGCGACAAGGCGGACTTGTTAGTACATGTTTTTGTTTACATTGCATTTTTTCTATCATTGTTTACGTGCGAGCCCACGTTCCTTAGTATCCTATTCTAGATTGCACTGAAAGTAAACTGTAAAACTAATCCTATCTTAGAAAATAATAAAAGTGACAATTTCAATTTCATTTTAATCACTGTCTTTAAAATTTTCGACTAATCACCCACTAATCAACGACTACAAATATGGCTGACTAGTCGGCTTTCCCGACTAGTCTGTACTTCACTAGTTTTTATATTTCATGTAATAGGGGTGAGCCTATTGCCATCAACCGGACAAAAATCCCGACTCCGGGCTGCTACTGAGCAATTTCAGATAGAAAACCCAATAACACTTTGCCCGATCTAGGAATCGAAGCCAGGACATGCTGATTTCCCCATGTTTTCCTTCACAGTTTTGAGAGCAGTGGTGATGAAATTATTGACACAAAGTAAATCGCCTGCCTAGGTTCGAACCCACGACCGTACTACACGTAAGTCGGGGCCGGGACCAGGAGGAGGAAACTAAGTTTTATTACATTGAGAGCTCCAGTTGATGTGAATATTCACATTATTGGTTAAGTTTTACCCTACTAGAGTCGGGCGGCGTCCCAATCCAAAACCTTATGCGAACTTGTGATACTCAATATTGAATTCTATATTGCATTTTATGACATACAAACTTCTGCCCGCGACTTCATACACGTGAAATTGTTTACACAAAACTTTGTGTAAACAATTTTGTATGTAGGTATACCACTCGTGGATCGGCGCTTCTACCACTTGGCCATCTTTGCTCTCGGGATTTCAATATCTAAAATTCTAAGTTTAATATTATAAAGCGACAAGATTTGATTTGTGTAAGTTTTTCTTAACTTACAACGTTTTATGTGTGTATATATATCATATATGTTAGTTTGATTAAGGCAAATATTGCAAGCTGAATTAAAACCAGTTCCTCATAACTTTCTTCTTCAAAAATTATATTTCAAGGACAATGCATTTTTATGATCCCTGATTCTACACCTAAGATTGGGTTCAGACAATGGAACTCCTTAACGGTCAACAGTACAGATAGTCAATTCATCATCATTAAATGCGTATATTAATTACGCATTTCCTGATGACGTGGGTGGTACATAGGTCCACCTTTGCCTAGCCCTTCATTGAATAGAGGCGTGATGTTATGATAAGTATGATAGCCCATTCTACCACGACCTGGCTGCTACACCCAGGATTGGCTACAGTAGAGAAAACTCCTCAACGGTCAACAGTACAGACTAGAGATGTAAAATATTTCATGTTTGTCTCTTTACCTCGATCCCGCCTGATGGAAAACGATAAATGAGGTCTATGATGGAATGAGCGTGCTCAGTAGATGCTCGAACACTCTTGATTTGAGGGCAGACGGGTTAAATTTAATATGGAAGGGAACACAGATGCTAGCAGACGCTGGCTAAATACCTAGCGTTGCTGCCGATTGAAGCGGTTTCCTTTGTGCAGCTCTAACGTTTTATAACATATTGAACCTAAGATTTAGACCTGGCCTAGTATGGAGTTTCAATAGATTATGAGGCCAGTTTAGACTGGTTTCGTTACCACTGACGACCGGTTTAAGTACCTATATTGCCAATGAAAATATAAACGGGTACAATGGCACAGACATGGAGGTGGTAGCTCGTATGTGCATCCATTAGTGGGAGATGAGTTTGTTCAGCGACAGGCGAATCCGAGCGCGCCCTGTCCCGCACCACAACATACATAAATGTAGAAGGTTGGCTTTGTACAACGAGCCAAAATGAACTCACACAAAGACTTGCTATTGCTAGCACATTTGAGGCTGGTATTTGACAGAAATATACCTATATGCTCAATAGGAAACGACCAATTGGGACCGTGCACCTAGCTTTTTCCGTGTTATAAGCGGCCATGTATGTTTATGTGAAATAAAATATTTAATACGTAAACTTTTGAAAGGTATCCAAGGGTACGTGCGCCTATTCTCTCTCATTGTTCAAACTCAAAACTCAAAGCATTTATTTCAATTAAACCATTTACAGGCACTTTTGAATTGTCAAAAAGTCGACCAGTTGGAAAGTTGAAGCTAGTTGCCCATTCCAAAACGTAGATCTCTATGGAGAAGAACGGACAAGAAACTCCATGGACACTCTTTTTAATCATGTTATGTATTACAAAAACTTGGGAACATTATTCTTGTTGCTTCTATATGTGAGACAATGTAAAAAAAAAAAACAATTCTAAATATAAAATTTAAAATTAGCCATGGAAGTTAGGAGATGACCAGTCTCAACCGACGGCGCCCGTTCACGAACTTGACGCGTGGATCAGCACCATTCAGCTCAACCATTTTGTAGGGAACCGAATGATCCAACACACGCGCCACCATCAGCGAGACATTTAAGTGAGCATGACATACTCTCAACTGCCACGCTTTTTCAAGTCAACGTACATCAAAACAATATAATTATTATACGGATGCATGGTACTCACATTTACAAAGTTTAAACAAAATGCTTCTAAATTATACAAAAATATAGTTTGCAATGTATTTGAGAAATTAATCAAATTTGATTTCCAAAAAGAAAGAAAAATATTTAATATCTTTTGAATTTTTTATAAATAATACTTAATTCAGTCAAAATAAAAACTTATTCGTAATGTCAGAAAATAAAAATAATAGGAACAGAAATGTTCATAATGTCAGAAAACAAAAAAGGGAAGCATCTCTTCCAAATATGAAAATTTTAAATAGCAAGCCCAGGTGCCTGTGGAGTCGGACCAGCATTAAGCCAAGCATTTTTATCAACAATGTAATCATCTAACTTATAATATGCTTGTCTACATAGTGTGCGTTTAATGCATAATTTAAATTTCTTTTCATTTAGTTCAAGAATATCGGCTGGTATTTTATTATAACATTTTACACAGTACCCCATAAAAGAAGTGTGTACTTTAGACAATCTGAAATGTGGTTGATCTAATTTGTTCCTATTTCTTGTATTAAAATTGTGCCTGTCACTTATCTTACTAAACAGATGTAGATTTTTACGAACGTACATAATGTTTTCAAAGATATATTGACAAGGTACCGTCATGATGTTAATTGTTTGGAACAGTTCCCTAAGAGATTCGCGTCTGCGTAGGTTGTAGATGGCCCTGACAGCCCTCTTTTGCAGAATGAAGATCGACTCAATATCCGCAGCACGTCCCCATAGCAAAATACCGTAAGACATGATGCTATGAAAGTAACTAAAATAGACCAGTCTCGCGGTATCCACGTCTGTTAATTGACGGATATTCCAAACAGCGTAAGCGGCAGAACTTAGCCGTCCTGCAAGTGATGTTAAGTGAGGACCCCACTGTAGCCTTGAGTCAAGCGTGATTCCCAGGAAAACCGTCTGTTCGACGAATTCTAGTATCTCCTTATTCAATACAACGTGACATTCACTACTTCTAACATTCGGTAACGTGAATTTTATGCATTTAGTTTTCTTTCCATTTAATACCAAATTATTTACAGTAAACCAATTATGGACCTTAACTATAGCGTTATTTACATCGTCAAGCTCCTGTGCATGTCTCTTAACTTTAAAAATCAGTGATGTGTCATCAGCAAATAACACCATTTGTAGTCGGTTTTTAAGTAAGCTGTCAAGCTGGCCTTCTGTTAAATATATGTTGTACCCACGCCCTACCTCCGCACCCTTTATCGTTTGTCATTAAAATGTTGCAGGTATGTTGCTCTGGTCTATAAAAAAAATCTTTGCGGAAAATCTAAGATAACCAACAAAGGAGAGCGGAGATCCGCAGGGGGCGCTCCACGATGGATGCCATCATGCACGTACGAGCCCTCACGACGGGGGATGCTGTGGCCCGGGGTGGGGTCGTCTTAGTGGTGTCTCTAGACATCGCCAATGCCTTCAATACCCTGCCCTGGAGTTGCATTAGGCAGGCACTACGGTATCACCGGATGCCGATCTACCTCTGTCCTGTGGTCGAGGCCTATTTTGACGGACAGGGCTGTCATCTACCCCGGTCACCAGGGAGAGTGGAACCAGCCAGAGATGTCGTGCGGTGTCCCACAGGGATCGGTCTTGGGACCGCATCAGTGGGACATCGGGTACGACTAGGTGCTGCGCGCCGACCTCGCTAGCGGTGTCAGTGTGGTTTGCTACGCTGAAGACACGCTGGTCCTGGCGCAAGGGAGGTCACACCAGGCGGCGGCCGAACTAATGACGGACGGGGTTGCAACAATCGTCGAGAGGATACGGCAATTGAGACTCGAGGTGGCCTTGTACAAGTCCGTGGCGATGAGTTTTCATGGTCCTCAGAATGCGCCACCAACGGGTTCCCAAATAACGGTAGGAGGGGAACACAGCGGCGTCTACAATGAAGTACCTGGGACTCGTCCTCGAAAGCGGGTGGAACTTCGCAGAGCATTTCCGACGTTTGGCTCCCAGACTAGAGCAGACCGGGGCCACCTTGAAGCGGTTCCTGCCCAATCTAGGGAGTCCAAATGCCTCCTGCTGGAGGCTCTTCGCGGGGTTCTTGTGGTCCATGGCCCTTTACGGAGCACCGGTGTGGGTGCCTTCATTGAGGCGCCGACCAGCCCGCCGGCTGAATACGTCCCATAGGGTCATGGCCATCCGGATGATCCGGAGATACCGCAAGATCTCCAGTGAGGCGGCGGGCCTCCTTGCTGGATTGCCACCATGGAATCTGGAAGCAAAGGTCCTCGCGCAAACATGGGACTGGCGCAACTGAAGGATCATGGGTATTAGTCAGTAAAAGTCTGTCACGCCCTCCCGCTCTACCCAGAGCGGGAGAAATTTTTGATGATTTCCCACCCTCAAAAAAAACCTATTACAAAAGACTTTTAGACTTTTGGAAACTAAGAAAGATTTCTGAAATCATACGAGCTAGTACAAGTTCTTGTTTGTTCGGAAATATTAGAAACTTAATTATAATTGGCTAATTTGATCCAGCCAATCAGCGCTCATACTCAAGTTATCTTATTTAAAAATCAACCCTATCCTACCCTATCATAATTGCGTAACACACTATTAAACAGAATCAGAATCAATTTGAAGGTTATTGCTGATCGATTGCTTCATATGTTCGAAAAATTTGTCTGCCCAGTGATGGAAATAACGCAATGAACGTTCTTGAACTATCAAATCATTCCTACTGCAAGTGACTTACGCAATTACCCCACGGATCACGGCTGTATTGAAGACAGAGCAGTGTACTATATACAAACAATTCGCCAGTTATGTTTAAATTCCATGTGAAAAGCGGTGATTGCGGCGAGTATATTTGACCAAGACTACTAATAAGTATCTGACAGAGAAACCTAATGACACTTTGCCCGATCCGGGAATCGATCTCAGAATTTATGCTCCGAATTAGTGCTTGCAACCATTCTAGACTATTGAGGCAGTCCACAACATGGTAATTTGATGTTTATCAATTCGTTGAACAATCAATTTTCCTGACATGTTTAACACATATTTTAATAACTAACCCGGTTTGGTGAAGTTATTGTAGCTAGTGTTGGGGTCAATCACTAAAAGTTTCAATCAATTGATTAGTCAAACATAATAAAGAAATGTGATTGAATTTGTTTTAACTAAATCACCACGATTTAAATTTCAGTTTTAACTGAATATTCAGTCATATATAAAATTATTCTTCCTTTTCAAGACGAATGTTTAAATGCGCTTCAAACTAATTTTCACTTTGAACTTCAAAACGTCGAGCAACTTTTTAAATTGTTGAAGAACTTTTAAAACTTTTCAAAATTAAAATCCATGAAGGCGGCTTTTTTCAAACTTTTCATCATGGGTGTAGTTTTCATGGTTTTCAATGCATGACTTGTGTGAAAGAGCTGAATGGTAAAGAGTAATCGAGACAGATGACGTATGCCGAAGGTCTATGCTGGGGATGACGTGGAAGATATTTAAAAAGGTAGAATTACAGAACGCCAGAGGAAGAAAGTAAAGACGAGAAGACGTGTGTTTCAAAGACGTATATATATTACATTTGCTTTTACTTTACATAAATAATAAAGATCTATTTTAGTTTTCTGACCTTAGCCCTTTTTATTCCCACAAATTTGAGGGCTCGTCCGGGATAGAGATAAATAGAACTGGGATAGATCATGAGATCGGCCAAAACACGACACAGGAATACAGGCATGTTCATGGTGAGGAAGCGGTGCCAAAATTCAACGGGCGAGACAAAACACAGTCTTCAGCAAGGTGGGCGCAAGACGTCGAGGAAAATGCTGAGATTTTCCAGTAGAGGCCATTACAGACGCTCATTTTCGCCAGGAGGGCTCTGAACAGCACGGCTGCGCTATGGCTGAAGAGTGAATGGCCATATAAGTCATGGGAGGAACTCAACGCAGCACTCCTCAAAGAATTCTCAGACTCTCTTGACCGTAAGGCGGTCCATGAGATGATGTCAGAGAGGAAGAAGCAAAAGGATGAGAGTTGCATTGACTATTATGAAAGAATTAGGAAAAGGGGGAACATTCCGGACTATGTTGCAATAAAAAACATTATTGACGGCAACTTAGACGAAGAAATAAATAAGATTATGCTATACGGCTTCACGACATATTCCGAGTTTCAGGATAAACTCAGAATTTATGAGAGGGTGAAGGAAAAATTACAGACGTCCACGAGGATCAGAAGAAACACCCAGCCAGCTACGGCAGGTTCCAGCAGGACAGTTGAAAAAATTACATAAAGTAAACTGCCTGTCTGATTTCGAAACCACGATTTACAACTCGTAAGTTGGGGCAAGTCGTGAGCATTGCCATAAAACGTGGCAATACCATCTGTCGATTGGGTATATTACCAGTAGGCAGCGATGCGGAATTATTCAATGCCATACTCTAGTATGTTAATAGTTTCAGTCAGATTAGAACAGTACTGCTGATATTTTTAGAAATTTAAACATCAGATTATCTGATCAGCTGATAAATAAGTTCGTTAATATTATCATTTACTAATATTTATTTACTAACAAGAAAAATTGCATATCCTTCCTGAAAACATAGTAAAGAAATCATTCGTAAATATAATTATACATTAAAACATACATACAATTAATAGGTAGGTGATTATTTCGATAAAATAATGATGCTGCCTCCGTACAATCGTCTGATGTTCAATGTTTGTCTTCAGCTCCTGCAGTGATGGTTTGTGCAGCGAAGGATATGTGAGTAATCAGTCCACGACGTGAGTCATGGGTTTACACGTCGTAAACCGACATCTCAAACAACCTTCGCTACTAAGTAGTGACGATGGAGTTCACTGTGACACTAGAAGTATGCTGCTGTATGACAATGGTACCTATTGCAACGTTATTAATATCAGACTATGATACATTTCTACATCACACTTAATAGTAACTTAATACAATTATATAAAACCATAATAATAAACAAGATATGTCAGGCAACAGTATTGACACGCGCTTTTATCAAAAGGGAAATATTATCATGTAGAAAAAACATCAATCCCTTGGTTAAATTAAGAAAACACAAATATTTAGCGATAAACCTTCAAATGCATCCAATCACAAACTAAACCATTGATCTCATGAACGAGTTAACGAAGCGAAGAAGAAAATCTGTATACTTATTTAATACATACACTTGATCAAATCATGGTCTGTGTGGCCAGAATATGGGTTACACCGAGCATGGTATGAGCAAATACATGTCAGATGGTGTGTAGTAAATTATTTAATTAATCCGACTAGAATGTTGACTTATTTGTTGATCCACACGAATTTCCTCTCGAAACGATACTTTTAAATAATCCTACTAGTATTATAAATGTGAAAGTATGTGTTAGGATATTTAGATGTTTGAACGTTTGTTACTCAATCACGCAACAACGGATGAACGGATTTGAAGGAAATTTGGTACACCGATAGATTACGACTTGGATTAACACACGCGATACTTTTTATCCCGGTGATACGTTTCCGTGGGATAATTTTCAACCTACACGCGGGTGAAGTCGCTGGCAAAAGCTAGTTCTAATATAAATTAAAAAACCTAATTGTACATTTTTTTTGTTTATTATTTTGTGGTCTGGGATCATAACCCCTTTAACTCTTTGAACCTTATCTTAGTAACATTGAAGGTACACGACCAACAACTCCAGTGCTCTGGATTTGTTACTGTGTATACAATACAGTAACAAATACGTAGTCTTGTAGCAGGCAAGTGCTGCAAAGAAAAAATATGCCAGTGTATTTCAAATAGCAAACACTTAGCATTTTTTTGTTTTTCTTATTTCGTCATAATAGGACAGCAGTTTAGTGATGCATGTCAGAAGTTGTGTACTGCACTGATCTAGCTGTAAAATAAATTTTTATCTCGTATAACTGGACACATGTCATTACAAATAGGACAAAGCTACTCATCTCAAACTTGCCAATTGTGTTCGTGGGCACGTTTGTTGTCGATCAATGTGAATTAACATTGCTACCTGGAATGGAGATGTCAAAAAAGATGTACCTGCAAAAATAAATAATCGTCATAACAAATCCATTTAACGTCATCAGTATTTTAATTTATGAAACTGCATTTCGAATGATTTTTAAACGATCATATATTGCTGAATATGTGTGTTTATGTTTGAGAAAATAATATATTATACAGGGCCTGGCCTATAACCTGCTACAATAGATTCAGTACATGATTCGGAACCACCCTGCGTAAAAACAGGTTCCGCATTGATGTACCTGCCACTCTGTATAACATATAGTTTTTTTTTTGTTGTGGATGGGATATCTGGGTGGAGCAGGAGGGCCTGTCAGACTTTTACTGACTAAAACTCACCCGTGTTCCCTCAGTTGCCTGTGTGCCAGGGTATCTCTTTCGAACAATCCGCACCCCTGGCAGACCCTGTATAACATTACAATAATATTTTAGTACCTAAAATTAACAGGAAAAAATAGTTTTAACACGTGCTATTTACAAAAAAATAATATAATCATGTAGAAATAACCGTGACTAGGGGCTAAACATGGCCGTGCATAATCAGCCCATATTGCCCCCATTGCTGGGACACAGGCCTCCTCCCTGTGAGAGAGAGTGGGCTATTAACTACCACGCGGACCCTGTGCGAGTTAGTAGATGTCACAAGTGTTAGTTTTTGTTTCGTTCTAGGATATGCCGGTTTCTTCACGATGTCTTCCTTCACCATTTTAAGACCAGAGGTGCTGAAAAAAATTACACAAAGTACCTGTCTGGTTTCGAGACAACTATGCACATTTAAAAATATTTTTTTCGTAACTTTATTAGTTCCTGTTATGGCAACATCAACGAAGTTGTACCTACAAAAACAAAGAATTGTTGTAGAAAACAAATACATTTGAGTCATCAGTATTCCATTGTTTGAAACCGAATTTCGTTTGATGTCTTATATTTTATACTATGGATACAGTACATGATTCTGGAACCACGATTTAACACTCTTAAGTTGGGTCAAGTCATTAGCATTGCCATACAACGTGGCAATGCCGCCAGTAGCTTGGGTATATTACCAGTCGGCAGCGATGCGGAGGAGTTTTCGACGCCATATTCTAGTTTTTTTGCTAGTTGTAGTTAGTTTAAAGTATAATTTTGTAAGAAATTTAAACATCAGATAATCAGTTCAACTCATAATAAGTAACGTTATATTATCGTTTACAAACTTTAATAACAAACCATACAATAAATCGGTGATTTCTTTCGGTTTCTCTTTTATTTTGCCTCTTCACAATCGTCTGATGACCAATGTTTGTCTTGAACTCTTGAGTTGATGATTTGTGCAGCAAAGGATTTAAAGACTATCAGTTGACAATGTGATTGGGTTACACGTTTGGCAACTTGATAATCCCTATAACCTTGGCTATTAAGTAGTGGCGACAGAGATCACTGTGTCACTGGTTGGACTAAAATTGGAATGATTCGCCTAGAAGTATGCTGCTGTAGGACGTAAGTATTTCATTGCAGTAGGCTGCAATGTTTATTATAGGCTGTGATAGGATCTCTTTGTCACACACAATAATGACGTATCACAATTTTGTAACTTCGTAAATCAAATCTAAATGTATTGTATTGACACTCGCTACTTACAAAAATTAAATATCATAATGTAGAAATGTTCAAATTATCATCTTTTACTTTGATTTGCATAATCAGCCTATGAAGTTCCCACTTCTGGGACACAAGCGTCCTCCCTGTGAGAGAGAATGGGCTGTTATATTCCACACGGGCCCAGTGCGAGTTAGTAGATGTCACAAGTGTTAGTATTTTTTTATTTTGACAGCAATGGTGCTGAAAAAAATTGACACAAAATAAAGTAATGTACAGGTTGGTTGTTTCCCGAATGCAACTTTGGGGTACGGGTTTTTCGAAAGAGATACCATGGCTTCTAGCACACAGGCAACTGAAAGAATACGGGTGGGTTTTAGTTAGTAAAAGTCTTACACCCCTCCTGTTCCACTCAGAGCGGGAGAAGTTATTTGATGATTTCCCAACTTGAAATAAAAATTTTCGTAACGCCAGGCAACGAAATGGCAATGTCACATTCGAACTGTCAAGGAGATATCGAACAACCGATCAAACATTTAAGCTTAAGTTTTGAATCGGAAGTAAAATAGTATATTTTATAACGAGGGACTAAACGAGGCCATAATAAATACCAGAGGTGGTTTGACTCCCCAGCGTGCGAGGGATTCAATGAAACCGAGGGTATATTAAGTTGGCGTTTAGTCTCGAGGTGTAATCTGTATTTTTCACTTCGAGTGCGAGAAAAATAGTCAATTTAGTACGAAAACATGTACTTACCGAATAAATATTACTTCATAAAATAAAAATCACAATATCTATTAGGTATGTCTTTTGCTTTTTCTCGACGTCAAACTCTTCACCAAGGAACATAATATACCACAACTGTCACTGGACATTCTTAATAAATTTATTTAAAGCCGAACAAATTTACACTTGACAAAAATTCTGAAATTTTCGCAGTCAGTTTTTTCTTCTAAACCAGTCACAGATCAACAATTTAAAACACATGGCGCCCCCTTGGCAAAAACCGTGGAACTAAAACTCTCAACATTTTCGCAATGAAGATGGTCCACACTCCACAGATAATAGTATATTTACTGGCTGTTTGAGTTTGTCTATTTCACATGAAGGAAATAATAAAACGAATTACTTTTTACTCCCTAGGGACTAAAGTGGTCACTTTAGTCCCGCTTCGTAGGGCTATATGGGTCCTTTTAGAGCATGAGAAGTGAAAAGAAGATTAACAGGCACGGAGCTGTAAAGATCTAAAATGAGGAATAAACGATATCAATTTATATTGACAAACACACAAGCGTTTAATTTATTACGCCCCGGTACCAGGGACCCTTCAGGTCCTACAGTACCTGTCTGATTTTGAAACCACTATGCACATTTATTGCATGTACTTGCAGTGACATTTTTCGTAACTTTATTAATGTTCAGTACAACAACCTGTTTGAATGTTTTCTGTAAGATTGTTCTCCAAATGTATGTGTTGATACGAGTTCTACCATCCTCCTCCAGCTCTTTTTCCTACAATATTTTAAACGCAAACTGAAATATTTTAAACAAAACATTGGAACCAAATAACATCGGTGTTCGTATACTCGAACATTTCATATTACACGACATATATATATGTTGGCGTTTTGTTTTTAACTTTATTTTTAATAGGTATCATTTTAGAGTAAGGGCTCATTGAACCTTATCTCAGTAACAAAGAAGGTAGTAGGTACAACTCACGACAATCTACTCCAGCGCTTCTGTTTTGGTACAGTGTGTACAGCGAGATAGGACAATCCTGCAAAGCAAAAATTTGGCATTGTATTTTAAATAGCAAACACGACTTTTTATTTCTCGTTAAAGGACAGCACTTTAATGTCGTCTGCCAAAAGTTGTGTACTGCGCTGCTCTACCTGTAAAGAAATGTTTATCTCGTTAAACTAGACACAAATCATTTCAAATAACACAAAGCTACTCATCTCAAAAACTTGCCAATAGTGTTAGTCGGCACTTTTTGTCGCTCAATGTAAACTTGCAGTTCCTGAGATGGAAACATCAACGAAGTTGTACCTACAAAAATAAAGAATTGATTTAGAAAACTAATACATTTGAGTCATCAGTATTCCATTGTTTGAAACCGAATTTCGTTTGATGTCTTATATTTTATTAGTTCCTGATATGGCAACATCAACGAAATTGTACCTACAAAAACAAAGAATTGTTTTAGAAAACAAATACATTTGAGTCATCAGTATTCCATTGTTTGAAACCGAATTTCGTTTGATGTCTTATATTTTATACTATGGATACAGTACATGATTCTGGAACCACGATTTAACACTTTTAAGTTGGGTCAAGTCATAAGCATTACCATACAACGTGGCAATGCCGCCAGTACCTTGGGTATATTACCAGTCGACAGCGATGCGGAGGAATTTTCGACGCCATATTCTAGTTTTTTTGCTACTTTTATTTAGTTTAAAGTATAATTTTGTAAGAAATTTAAACATCAGATAATCAGTTCACCTCATTATAAGTAACGTTATATTATCGTTTACAAACTTTAATACTAATACATACATTAAATTGGTTATTTCTTTTTTTTGGTTTTTCTTTTCTTTCTTATATTTTGCATCTGCACAATCGTCTGATGACCAATATTTGTCTTGAACTCTTAAGTTGATGATTTGTGCAGCAAAAGTAACGTTATATTATCGTTTACAAACTTTAATAATAATACATACATTAAATCAGTGATTTCTTCCTTTTGGTTTTCTTTTCTTTCTTTTATTTTGCCTCTGTACAATCGTCTGATGACCAATGTTTGTCTTGAACTCATGAGTTGATGATTTGTGCAGCAAAGGATTTAAAGAGGTATCAGCTCCCAACGTGGGTGGGTTACACGTTTGGCAACCTGATAACCCCTATAACCTTCGCTATTAAGTAGTTGCGGCAGAGATCACTGTGTCACTGGTAGGTCTAAAATTGGAACGATAAGCCTGGAAATATGCTGCTGTAGAACGTAAATCTGTGATATCTTCGCCACCTCAGAACGTTTTTAAATTGTGCAGTTATGTATTTTGCTATCCTTTGTTCCTGGAAGAGAATGCTGATGGGGAGAAAATCATGTATATTATTTATAAGTGCTGAGCAAATTCTATTATTGTGCCGATGTTCCCAAACATATGCGGTGAGATATTGACGGATATTCGATCGAAAGTTAAGCCAACTAAATTATTTTTTGTGAACGCTTTTGTTTGTAGTGCAAGTTAAAGACACGTGCAAAAGTGTTCAGTTGACCATGTTTTTCCTTTTTTTATTGATCTGTAGATCAAAATCGTGCGCTGCGAACTTAAGAGTTAAGGGCAACTTTATTTCGTACACTTCAGCACACGTGAGCGAGGGCTCACGTGTGCTGAAGTGTACAAAATAAAGTGTAGCCGACTCAAATTTTGGTAACCATGGAGTTTCAATAATAAAATTTTTAGGTACTGCGTTTTGACCGATACCGTATTTCACGCTAGAATAATATCGTAAATTAGTTTGTGCCGCCCTATTATAGTTAGTGTTAGCACACTGGCTCACAACGATTGCAAGAGATGATGTTGTATTCCGTCAGTTAGAGCGAGTACGGTGCTCTTATGTACGGCACTCATCAATATTCATGTTGGCCCACAAAAACACACAGTTCGGTGTATTATTGACACAGGGAGTCAAACGACTTTTATTAACGAGGCGTGTGTGCAACGGTTAGGCTTACACCGTAGGCAAGCGTAGGTTCCAGTGTTCCGTATTGGCGGATCCAAAGCCTCAGCTGTTATACCAAAGGGTGTTGTATCGTGTCATATCACTCACGCATTTTGCCTAACCATATTCTTGGATCTAGCCAAGGCCTTTGACACGGTCTCTGTCCCACACCCTTTGTAGTAAGTATACAGAATTGGAGTGAGACGACTTCCCCTCCTGCTTCTTGAAGAATTTCTCAATGATCGTACTCAGAGAGTGAGAATAGACAGCTGGGCCAGTGATGAGATGAATGTAAGCTATGGTGTTCCGCAAGGAAGTATACTTGGACCCATATCGTTTTTGGTGTATATCAACGATCTTTGTCAGCTAAAAATTCATAACGGAAATATTCTAACATTCGCTGATGAAACTGCGCTCTTGTTCTACAGAAAGAGTTGAGACGATGTTTTTCGTAAAGTGTAGGATGGATTTCAGACTGTTTTCACGTGGCTGAAGACCAATTTACTTACGCTAAATGCCACTAAGACGAAATATATATTACATTTGCTTTGAGAAAAAATCTTCTACCCCCTACGGCTTTATCTATCACAGCGCATTCATGTCACCACCCGATGCTGACTGGTTGTGACTGTCCAACACAGATTCCCTTAAATACATAGGTGTCACTATAGACCAATCCCTATCATTGAAATCCCACCTGCAGGTTCTTGTTACCAGACTTCGCAAGGTAATTTATATATTTAAGACACACCGACATATTGCTGACCATCAAACCATCAAAATGGTATATGATGCCCTTTGCCAGTCTCTTATAAATTATTGCGTAGACTCGTGGAGAGGGGCCGCAAAAACTCACATTTTGGAGGTTGAAAGAGCGCAACGGGCAATTCTCAAGGTTGGAGCTGGACTTCCTTTTCGATGCCCTACCGCCAAACTTTACAAAAAATGGGATGTCCTGACAGTCAGACAGTCATTTTTATTAAAAATAATCCAAAAAAACACTCCCAGTTGAATTTCAATATGGACGTATCTAAAGGAAAACGTAGGAAGGGTACGGTATGCCATAACCCCCTATTTAAAACTAGTTTCTCTCACAAATTCTATTGCTTTCTTAGTCTATCTATCAACAATAAGGCGAACACCGCTTTTTCCATCTACCAAAAGCCCAAAAGAGGTTATAAGGCCTTTGTGAGTAAATGGCTTAAAACCATGGATTATGATGAAACTGAAAAATTATTGATTCCCTCAACTTGACTGCTTACTTTCACATTTTCACACGTAACACTACAAACGCTACACCTACACAATACACCTACTTACACTTACACACGTACTCAACACATAGTCGAAATTAAATTCACTCTTGATAGTTCTAAACATCGTTATGTTATTTTAATCAACTTGTTTTTTTATCCTGTGTATATTTCCTTAAATTATTCGCTTCAGTCTCATAAAATCGCCCAATGTAAGCTAGTGCAAATCAAACTCGTGCACCGAGGGTTCCGTACCTACCCATTATACCGCCGTAATAAAAAAGATACGGGCAAATTTATATTTTCGCGAAAACTTGTAAGGACCAAAATTTACCTTAATTTTCAACTTTTTGGTATTTTCCCTTTATTTGTTCTGTAAGGACCTTACTTTTTGCCAAATTTCGTGATTCTAGGTCAACGGGAACTACCATATAGGTTTTCGACCCAAAACCTATAGGGTACCTACTTCCGGTTGCCCTAGAATTGTCAATTTTGGTTAAAAGCAAGGTCTTATAGCACAAGTAAAGGGAAAATTCCGAAAAATAAAAAGTTGAAAATTAAGGTAAATTTTGGACAAGTTTTCGCGAAAATCTAATTTGCTTATATCTTTTCATCGTGTTGACTCAGGACCTTGATTTTTATACACCTAATTAGACCTCAGTATCTGGTAGAAATTTCAACATGCTGGGTCCACCCGTTCCTGAGAAAGTCGGTGGTGACACACGGACAGACAGACAGATGCCCGGTGTTTTTACATTGAAGTCACACACGCTCACCGGTTTCGGTACTACACTACGCACTTGACTTTTCTGAATAAAATCACATCTAAGGTCACTATAACGTTCTCCTATGGCGTCTCCTCCGCGCGTTTCCACTCACATCTGTCTTTTAAATATCTTTTGTTGTCCGCCTTTTATTAGTCTTTTCTTTATGGCTAAACCATCTATGCATACTCTTTTTTTTTGTCGTCACATCTTTTAAACAGCAACTTTTCCTTGTCACATCATTGCTCAGCTAATCATTCATAGTCACACCACACATGCTTTGCAAGGAACACATTTCCGCAGCATATATTCTACTTTCATGCTTCTTTTGCCACAACCATACATAAGAGTAGGCACCAGCACACCATCGTGAACAGCCAGTGAAGGATTTTTGGACATGAACTGATTGGTCATAATCGCATGCGTGGCAACATTAACTTTATTTCCCGCATTTACTTTCCGGACTTTATGTTCATCAATCTCTCCTTACTTTGATAAAAAAAACCCTCCAAATATACGAACTCACTTTTTTGCTCCACACTCTTCATTTATTTTCACATTACACACCGATACAAACGTTTATAATATTATTAGCATGTATTCTTGACTAATAATCCTACTTTATCTCCTATTCTTTTTGTGGTTATTTGCTAGCTCACAAAGCAAAACTGAAACCCAAAAGTTGCACTAACTTACTCATGCGGCATTGTCCGCGTGGCCTTCGAAGTAGCACATGACACCGTTTTTTCTATTTCGCACGGAGGCTTTGAAATTAGGAAAATCCCAATAAAATCATGTTACAAATGCCTTTTAAAATCGTGTAGCTATATTGCATGACGAAAAAGTAAAGGGTCTATGTTACTGAAGGTTCGAAACACGCAGTTCCGCGTATTTCTGATAACTTCAACAAATAGATTCCAGCAAAGAAAAGTTCATGCTGTACTGAAAAGATTAGCGAGCAAATATAAAAATGTCGTGAATCCTCGTGTGGGCTATTTCGAACGAATATCAATTATCAATTTTTTTTATCCCAGGCTGTTTTTAAATGGAATATATTATTTTTAATAGCAACTTCTAGGGACAACAATATTTCACATACAATTATCAGAAATATTTTTTTAAACCTATTAATTTAATATGAACTAGTAGCAAAAGGGGTTTTAAATAACCAAACGCAAATGTCGCGTGACCTACGGACACGCGCACAAATGTATTTAAATCACTCGTGTTCGGCTATAGGGACAGTGAGAAAAAAGGTAATAAAAAGGCTGAGGTGTCGTGACCCGAGACATCCGGCTGGAACGAAGCTCCTTTAGCTGTATCATCATCATGATCATGTATCCAGCCTTTTCCGTCATGTTGGTAAACAAGCGTCGGTGGGGCCTGGTCCTCTTTTAGCTGCCACGGCTTATTTTTCTGAATTATCATTTATTTTTTGTTTTAATTATGGACTCTTTTAATGTGTATATCTTTTAACATCGTTCTCACATTGGTAATAAATAATGTAACAAACTTTTTGTATTATTAGTTTGATTTAAAAGAGTTTCCATGGAGTTTCTTGTCCGATCTTCTCCATAGGTACATACTACGCTTTGGCATGGGCAACTAGCTTCGTCTTCCTGACTGACCGACCCCTTAATAATTTAAAAGTTCCTGTAATCGGTTTATTTTAATTAAATGCTTTGAGTTGAGTTTCCCAACTACATATGAATGTTAGGGTCGGTTTCCAGACAAACCGGATGCATCTGAATACCAGTGTTTTACATAGAGAGACTGCTTATCTGACCTCCGCAATCCAGTAACGATACCCCTACGATACGATACGAATACGATATCCCTTGGTAAGACTGGTTATCAGACTTCTAAATTCTAACGACTCGTTACGACCGTCAATGAAAACAAAGCAGAAAAAAATCAGCTAACATTCTGTACTTACAAAAATCAATTGCTCAAAAACCACGAGTTGAAAGCATGGTACGTAGCTGTATGCGTACCGCAGAAGATTTGTAATTAAACAAATATATACCGGGCATTAGCTAGTAATACCTGTTTAAGACTACATAAACTCACGCCTTCCTCCATGTGGATAGGCAAAAACTACAGAACGACACCTGCTACGATCCATACATACTCCTTTTGTCTCGAAAAAAAATAAATCAAAAGTCATTTATTCAAACTAGGCTGAGTCAGCTCTTTTTGAACGTCAAGATAAAATTACATAAGACAGTCCCCCCAAAACGCCCGCCCTTCACCACTTCCTAGTGCTTTAGCTGGGAAGAAGAAGTAGCGCAACAAACTCCCCAGCAGCACAGCTGTCTGTTAAGTTAGAAGAACTTGATTCTATACAATAATAGGTAATTCAAATTACGAAACACAAAAAAAAACATTAAATTTGCCATGTCAGCTAGCACACGCCAATATACCATCAAAAATTTAAAACTAAAAATAATAAAAAAATAAAATAAAACGTAAACAGAACTCGGTTACGTTCATACATCTAGTCAAACTGGCACATCGGTTGGGAGTAGCTACTTCGCACCTGACCTTCCTGAAGAACATCACCTACAAGGTTCCTTCTGAGAGCTGTGGTAGCCGAGTGCTAGCAGCCGCGTATTACGAGTTGTAGATTGTAGACCTCTGTTAGTCGCCTTTCATTCATCCTCTCAACACGATCAAGCCATCTAAGCAAACTCTTTTCAATTTATATCAATACCTACCTACATCTTCTTTTAAACCTCACCTTTACCTTATCAAAAAGCTCCTTAGACTTTATTCCATAGTCACACCACACATGCTGGGCAAAGAACGCATTTTCAAATCATTTATTCTACTTTTATTCTTTCTTTTGGTGACAAAAGTACAATAATTTAACAGCACTAGCAGCAAACTGTTTTATTGAAACTAATCTGTCAAGACTAACAACAATGAAGTCCTTCCAATTAGCTAGGAACTCAATATTCCTGATTTCCTGCACCACAGAGCCCCGCTAATCTCGCGGCCGCACTAGAGCCAAGCGACCGTGGCCCACTTTAGGCAGCTGTTGCTTTAGCGCATTCAGGCTTTCGCGTACCACTTTCAGCTGTTCTGACAAAAACAGATATAACAGAAGGTTCATGGATCTCTATACTAACTCAAACTCAAAGCAATTATTTCCAACTGGCTTTTGCTCGCGGCTTCGCCCGCGTGAATGTTTAAAAATACTTTATTTGTTAATCCAGGTTATAAACTATCTGTGTGTCAAATTTCATCCAAATCCGTTCTCCAGTTTTGCGTGATTTCGTACTAAACATTCAAACATGCAATCTTTCACTTTTATTATATTTTTAGGATAAACCAATTACAGGCACTTTGAATTGTCAACAGTAATACAACTTAGGCATGGTCCTTTGAAATTCAGATTTGCCCCGAAGGGTTAAGGTTGAAGGGGTTTGGACCTATAATACAAACCCACATTTCGCCAGCTATGTTTACGTCCCATGTAACAGGAGGCGAGCCTAGTGCCATCACCCGGGCAAAAATTCAGATTCCGGGCTGCTACTGAGAGATTCCTAATGGAACTACACAATAACACTGTGCCATAAAACTCATAATAATTTCCTAATAATTCGTCAGAAATATTTTAGTACAAGCAGACTTAGTAAGGAGCGATATTCCAACAATTTTCTGCGAATCCATTTCACATGTTTCTTTCCTTTTTAACCATTTTCATTTATAATCATCACTCATCGTCCATCTTTATATAAATTTATAAAAACAAATTGCCGTGCCGATGCTGTGTCTCGAAAAAACTCTAAAATGGTTTGGTAAGAAAAAAGACAGCCGAAAAATCTTAATTTTGCCTCATGCGGCACGAAAATAATCAGATCATCTGGTGCCTAATAATAACGTCAATAGGTGAAACATTATCCTTAAACAATTTATCCCTCTAAGTCCACACGGACGTAATCGGTTCTTCAGCGCACTGCTTAGCGCCGCGCGACATCCCAGCGCGTCGAGATACAGTACGTTGAAGATCCAGTGTGATAATCCCGCCACGATTTTATTCCGTGCGTATAGATGTCGAATTGAACCTATTATAATGATGTGTTTTTCAAACGACATGCATATTCAAGTGTATAAAATAGATAATCGTGGCCAACAACTTTACTCTGGATCGCCTATCCACTTCCATTTGCTATGCCCCAATAAATGCAATATTAACGACAGTTTACTAGAAAGCTAACTTGGTTCGTAAATCGATCGGTTTTCTGCGTATGTAGTTCATTAAAACAAATAGCGATCTATGTGGTATAAATTTCTTGAAACATCGTTTTCTTTAACTCACGTTGTAAAACCGAAATGACATTTCATATAGAATTAGTGACATGAAATATCTCCTAATTATTTTACTTGTTTTGTAATGACATTTTGGCTGTAGTTAAAGCTAAAGGCTCCTGCAGACAGGCGCGACGCGACAGTGAACAATTTCTATAAAAATATTTCATGGAAATTCATGTAACTACTAGTTACTCTACGGGAGCTTTAACGCAGATAAAGGACTCTCATTTTATTGGGACTAAAATCCTACAGTATAAATCGTAGCAGGTTGCGTTCTGCAACTAAATGCGTAAGTTACTCTGTGTATCAGTTACTTTTTTACGCCTAAACTACTGAACCGATCGTAATGAAATTTCACAGAAGGCTACATTTCATCCTAGATATTTGTACCTATGGAAACAAAATACTAGACAACGAAGTTGCGGGCAACTGCTAGTAATCAATAGATCTACAATCTAGTACAACCAATCGCAAAAAAAAGAAATAATAAGTTTCTAGAAAGAGAAAACTTATAAAGTAATATTCCATTCCTTCAGTGGCGCATAAATAGACATTTCATGCTAAAGCCTATTAAAAAGGAAAAAGTCATTTGCGTCACAATGTCCTAGGTTAGGTAATATGTGACGATGTCCTAGGGTGTCTGCTGGGTAACTGGGCCAGGGATACCAAGTCACGAGGTCATTTTACCATGCAATCGGTGCCAGTGAATATGCAGACATTTTTTTTCCGCAAGTACAAAAATAAATGTCGATCGATATTGTTCTACTAACTTACTTGTAACAGAATGTGTATGAAACTATTTTTATATTTTACCCGAGTACGGGGAAGCAAATCGAAGGATTATAATTTTAACCGGTATGAATGCATAAATGTGGGTATGCATGTATATATGGTCATCTGTTGCCATCAACCGGGCACCCATCCAAACTCCGGGCGGCTACTGAAAAATTCCACATTGAAAAACCCCATAAACACTTTGCCCGACCTAAGAATCGAACCCAAGACCGAGTGCTCAGAAGTAGCGCTTGCGACCACTGGACATACGAGGCAGTCAACGTTCATAATATTATGTAGTTAGTAAGTGGCTAAGTAACAATAGCTGCACGGGTCGATCGATCAGGTTAAGCTACGCTTGCCGCGGTTGGTCCGTGAATGGGTGACCATCTTTACATACCAAGACCCCCCGTGACTCGGAAAGCACGTTAAACCGTTGATCCCGGTTGTCATATTTGGATCTCTGACATTCGTTACGTGTCATCAGAAGCCCGAAAGTCTGACAACCAGTCTTACTAAGGGGTATCGTATTACCCAGTAACTGGGTTGTGGAGGTCAGATAGGCAGTCGCTCCTTGTAAAATACTAGTATTCAGCTGCATCCGGTTAGATTGGAAGCCAACCCCAACATAAATACTATGACTAAAACAGACCCTTTAATTTTATTACTGAGTAGCTATAGATGTATCGATGCAGTTACTTCGCTTTGTTTATGTTGTGTTGTAGCGCAACTACTAGCACAAAGAGTTATTGGGTTGTCCCTTTAGAAAGTTCTCAGTAACAGCCATCGAGTCCGGGCATGTGACTGGTTGATGGAAATAGGTTCGTCTTTCTTTGCACAGGGGTTATAAGATACTCAGACAGAACTGCCTATCTCTGCAGGAAATTCAGGCGTGATATTATGTTAATGTAGTTATAGGGTTGTTGCTAACATTAAGGGGTTTATTTTATAAACTTTGATTAAAGTTGAGATGTTTAAACGTCAAAAATGCATGGATAAACAGTCGCTAATCATAACTTAAGTTTAAGCAACGTTTTTGAATAAAGGAGTATAAGCGCCGATCAACTGTTCATCTTTTCCATCTATGGGATGGCCACAGAGGCAACCTTGATGGATAAAACTCATGGAAATATCCTTGCAGGTTTTGCCGCCAATATTATTATAATACGCCTATACGTGAAGATTATATAAAATAACATCGACGACGTGCGACCTGAAACCATGAATTCAGCTCATGATTCTACAATTCTAAAACAATGAATTAGGCACACCCCCCCCCCCCTTCTAGGGTCGTAAAAATTTTGTCGGTTGTCAAAAATAATCTGTTGTTTCATTGATAAGTGTCATACGCGGTTAAAATAAAGTAACAGTAATTTGACATAATCACGCATTTTTTAGTCAGAAAGTACAGAACGCCACCTGCTACGATCCATACATACTCCTTTTGCCTCGGTTACATTCATACATCTGGTTGTACATACACGCCGGTTGAGAGCACTACGCAAAGTAGTTATCCTCATTCACAATGAACTGGATTACAATATGGAGGAACAGGAACATCACTAAAACCACGAAAACCAGGGTCATGGGAACACTTAATTTCCCCATATTTCTTTACGTTGCTGAAACGTGGACTTTGCGGGAAGTGGAAAGAAAAAATATAGACGCTCTGGAGATGTGGTGTTGGAGAAGACTGCTTGGAATTTCATGGACTGAGTTTCGTACAAGTGTCTCCATCAAGAACTCGGAATAAAACATCGCTTATTTTCTATAGTACAGTCTCGCATTCTAGCTTTCTTTGGCTACGTTTCAAGACGTGATAGCCTTTCCATAGAGCGCCTCGTCATCCAAGGAAAAGTGGAAGGTACTAGACCGTGCGGGAGGTCACCGACTCGATGGACCGACCAGATTAAATCTATTGTAGGCAACTCCTTAACGAATGCAGTAGAATTAATTTAAGCAGAGACAGGTGGCGGGACAGCGTAAGGCGTATTCATTCTGCCCCCTTCATATCAACAACTACGTGACGTCCACGACTGCTCCGCCGAGAGCGTTCCGACTACGAAGAACAGAAGAACTGACCAAAACTGTCAACGCTATCTAAAATTATGTGCTGATTCCATGGTTTCAGTTTGCGCGTCGATGCCATCCTGTATTACGCTCAGATACGATGAGAATCCCAAGGGAAGTAGTTAGTCACCAACTAGTCTCCAGCGTAAACTTTCGTTGATGGTATAGGATTATGGTACTTGTATTTCAATTTTAACTCAAACTCAATGCATGTATTTTTAATAAATCATTAACAGGAACTTTGGAATGATCATTTATCAAGGAATCAGTCGCAGTTATGAAGTGAATATAGTTGCCCATTACAAAAGAAAAGTAGGTTTCTATTGAGAAGAACGGACTATCAGCCAAGCATATACCCCCTCATTCATAAACGTGGCTTAAAGTGAAGTTTAAACGTCTCTTGACTTTAAGCAGCGTTTATAAATAAACCTTATGATTGCAAATTTCATTTTTTAACTAAACTCAAACTCAACTCAAAGCATTTATTTCAATTAAACCATTTACAGGCACTTTTGAATTGTCAAAAAGTCGACCAGTTGGAAAGTTGAAGCTAGTTGCCCATTCCAAAACGTAGATCTCTATGGAGAAGAACGGGCAAAAAACTCCATGGACACTCTTTTTAATCATGTTCAGTATTACAAAAACTTAGGAACATTATTCTTGTTGCTTCTATATGTGAGAACAATGTAAAAAAAAACAATTCTAAATATAAGATTTAAAATTAGCCATGGAAGTTAGGAGATGACCAGTCTCAACCGACGGCGCCCGTTCACGAACTTGACGCGTGGATCAGCACCATCCAGCTCAACCATTTTGTAGGGTACCGAATGATCCAACACACGCGCCACCATCAGCAAGACATTTAAGTGAGCATGACATACTCTCAACTGCCACGCTTTTTCAAGTCAACGTACATCAAAACAACATAATTATTATACGGATGCATGGTACTCACATTTACAAAGTTTAAACAAAATGCTTCTAAATTATACAAAATTATAGTTTGCAATGTATTTGAGAAATTAATAAAATTTGATTTCCAAAAAGAAAAAAAAATATTTCATATCTTTTGAAATTTTAACAAATAATACTTGATTCAGTAAAAATAAAAACTTATTCGTAATGTCAGAAAATAAAAATAATAGGAACAGAAATGTTCATAATGTCAGAAAACATAAAAAAGGGAAGCATCTCGTCCAAATATGAACATTTTAAATAGCAAGCCCAGGTGCCTGTGGAGTCGGACCAGCATTAAGCCAAGCATTTTTATCAACAATATAATCATCTAACTTATAATATGCTTGTCTACATAGTGTGCGTTTAATGCATAATTTAAATTTCTTTTCATTTAGTTCAAGAATATCGGCTGGTATTTTATTATAACATTTTACACAGTACCCCATAAAAGAAGTGTGTACTTTAGACAATCTGAAACGTGGTTGATCTAATTTGTTCCTATTTCTAGTGTTAAAATTGTGCCTGTCACTTATCTTACTAAAAAGATGTAGATTTTTACAAACGTACAGAATGTTTTCAAAGATATATTGACAAGGTGATGATGTTAATTGTTTTGAACAGTTCCCTAAGAGATTCGCGTCTGCGTAGGTTGTAGATGGCTCTGACAGCCCTCTTTTGCAGAATGAAGATCGACTCAATATCCGCAGCACGTCTCCATAGCAAAATACCGTAAGACATGATGCTATGAAAGTAACTAAAATAGACCAGTCTCGCGGTATCCACGTCTGTTAATTGACGGATCTTCCAAACAGCGTAAGCGGCAGAACTTAGCCGCCCTGCAAGTGATGTTAAGCGAGGACTATAAGGAGAATATAAGCTTTTATCGTGCATTGTCATGAGAACCAAACGTGTATGCCATATTTCAGCCCAATAGCGTCAGTGGAAATGGGTGAAATATTGATTGCAAAATTACAGGACATAGGTACAAGTGAATTTAAATGCTTTTAATTAATTAATAAAATATTGGCCAAATCATTCAACTTGAAAAACACGTTCGTACATACACGTATCATCATCCATACATTCAATTAAACGATTAACTTCTAAACCGCCCAAATCTAATCGTTTAATTAAATTAAACGCCATAGTTCGCGAGTAACCCGTGACCCTGACCTTTTGGCGCCAGGCGGGGTCACCCACGGCCCACGAACGAGCTATTCTAAACCACTGCTATAGGCAAAACTAGGACTTGCTACTGTATTTAAACTAAGCTAGCTGTTCAGTTTTATTATGGAACATGTAGTTTCATTTATGAAGGCCTACTGCTTCTTTTGTACCATTACCATTTTCTCGAAATAATAGTCGTTCTTCGTACTTTTAAAACGGTGAACAATAACATCGTAAGAAAACGTTCTAGAACCAAAAAGTAGTTGCAAGTTAGTAAGTGGGGTTCTTTGGGGAGTGTGGGACATACACAGGGAAGACAATACAAGAGTATTTCACATTAATGACATACTTATCGATATTTTCCGAAGTCAGAATTTACACCAAGAAGTTATTTGAAGACATGTGACATATACCAACCGTGGTGGGTTATTGCCCACTCCCTATCGAAGATAGGAGGCCCGTGTCCCAGCAGTGGGAACATAACAGGCTGAATATCATCGTCTGCTCAGCCTTTTCACAACTAAGTTGGGGTTGGCTTCCAGTCTAACCGGACGCAGCTGATTACCAGTATTTTACATGGAGCGACTGCCTATCTGACCTCCACAAACCAGTTACTGGGTAACACGATACCCCTTGGTAAGACTGGTTGTCAGACTTGTCATCATTATAGACTGATTATGATGTTATGAATAGTCTTCTTTTAATCTTATCTTTTTCTGCCGGTCAGATTGGATGGTTTGGTTGCCCGTGGCTATTGATGATAATTATTATGATCTTTTCATTGGCTTTGGATGTATCTATGGCCAGTAATTTTCTTTTGTTTTGTCAATCAGTTGCATTGTCCTTCAAAATAACATCACAAAATAGTCTGAAGTTTTTTTTTTTTTTAATGTACGGTATACCTATACATTCGTAAAATGTATTTAATAAGCAGCTGTTATTTACACATTACAAATAAACACTGAAATTGTATTTATTTGTATATACATATTTATGTATATGTATGTACACAAGGCGTCAGTATGTGCTAACCCTTCAAGTTTTTTTGGGCACGCCACGATAGCGGCGGTAAGTCCCCTCTTTGAGGAGTGGCTTGAGAGGCGGCATGGCGTCCTCACCTTCCGCCTGACGCAGGTCCTCACCGGACACGGTTGTTTCGGGAGGTTCCTGTTTCGCATAAGGCGGGAGGAAACGCCCGGGTGTTTCCATTGCGAAGATCGCCCTGAGGACACGGTGGAGCATACGGTGGCGGTCTGCCCGGCTTGGGCGGAGCACCGCCGTGTCCTCGAGGAGGCGATCGGCGGCGGCGATCTCTCGCGTCCGGCCCTGGTGCAGGCCATGGTACGGAGCGAGAGTGAATGGTTAGCCGTCACCTCCTTCTGCGAAGCAGTAATGCTCGCGAAGAGGGAGGCGGCGCACGTGAGGGAGAGGCAGTATATGCGCCCTCACGGCCGTAGTCGCCGCGGGAGACGCCCTGGGCGTCGGGAATCCCAGGCTGATTCCCGGCCACCGTAGGCGCGGGCTTGCGGACGGCGAGTAATGGGTAGCTCGCTGTCCGGTAAGGACCAAGCCCGGGTCGACGGCGCGTTGTGTTCCACGCGCGCCTCAAAGAGATGTCAGCACCAAATGGGGGGGGTCCGCAAGGGCCGATGCCTGCTAGGGGTGCGGGTTGTTCGAAAGAGATACCGCGGCCCCTAGCACACAGGCAACTGAGGGAACACGGGTGGGTTTTAGTCAGTAAAAGTCTGACACGCCCTCCCGCTCCACCCAGTGCGGGAGAAGTTATTTGATGATTTCCCACCCAAAAAAAAAAAAAAAAAAAAAAAACCCTTCAAGTTTTAAAATGTTACACTGCTACAATATTGAATTCGTTACTAATAATCTACAGAATACTTCAAAAAGACTAAGATTCGAACCATCATTTCACCGAACGTCGCTTTAGTCATAACGGTAGTTTGACGAACTATATGAATTGCGATGAAATTGTTATCGAATATCTCTCTGTCTAATCGATAGACTATGTTATTTGAGGGTATCCATTTATTTAACTTACTTACGTTGTCTTTATAAAATTAATCCCTACCCTCAAGTTATAAATACAACGTTTAATGTATACGTTCTCTTAACACGTCTGTATGCAGAGACGAAAGGACGGATCAAGTGACATTTCGTTAGCTTATGTCAATCTAAAATATTTCTTGCGCTTCTTATCTTATCGTTTGCGTTATAAGGATGTCACTTGTCTAGTGACCCGTTTGTGTCAGTTGGCAAAATATGTTTAGTAAGTCATCTGTAAATTATCAAATCAAATTGTTAAATCTCTGTAGTAACATAAGATCAATTTTTTGTTAAATAATAGCAATAATAAATAGTAATTATTTAATGTTTCTCGATTTTTAATTCTTTATAAATATTACTGAAACAAAATAGAAAAAATCTTTAAATTTAAAATATATTGCATGACAAAAAGCACATTTCGAGCCTAGGATTCGAACCTCCAATCTTAGGCATGGCGAGCGGTCTTGTAACCTCCAGACTAATTATAAGCTGAATAATTCCTCGTAAATGTCAACCTTATTCACAAAAACAATGCAGTAATTATAATAAAATGATTTTGCAAAATACAAAAATTAAGTTGAGCCTAGCACGGATTTGAACCCACATGTCTTTTGGAGAGGTAACCACTTAGTGGAGCTGTGTGTACGTTAAGAAAATAGCTATGAATTTAGGAACGCCTAATATGATGCCTCTTTCAAGTTTTCGTATCATCCTTGATGAAAACAATTAAAATCCTCTTCCGAATTTTCAGGTCATTTTTTTCCATAGATTTCTAATAACTATATTATATTTATAACAGTAGCACATTAAGAACGCGTGTTTCAATACAGTGTCGCATTGTTCTCCACCACCCACTGGCCGCCACCCCTCCAGTCACGTCCTTCGGTCACGATCCTAATCCAGAACTGACGTGCATTTGAAGGCTGTTCAAGATTATGATAGTTATTACCCTAATTGACTGTTAACATGGAGTGCAAACATTAATTCATCATTTATAAATGTGACTTGTTCAAATTGAAAAATCTTAGATCAGTACCTAAATTAAACTTGACCCAATAAATGGTAATTCTTTCAAAACTCCTCTAATTTAGAAACCTCACAATTTTTCCTATCAATTATTCGACGTTCACGCAGACGTAAAATTACGCAATTGCGGCGGAGTTTTATCGCGCAATAGATTTTCAACTCTCGGTGTTGTACCGAGCATTGAGATTCCAACAGAGTGCATCTCAGCACGTTGAAAAAACACACCGTTCGATTCTCAACTCTCAGAGCTAAGCGAAGCGTTGAAAATCCAGTGCGCAAAAAAAACCGTCGCGATATTATTACGTGAATGTATAATAATAATAATTTAATTTTAATATCTATTTTAAATTTAATTTATTTTTATTTTTTTATTTTCTAATACTATGGGTGTATGTGTAAAAACTGGCCTGAAATAAATTAATTTTATTTTATTTATTTATTACGTCTGTCTGAATGTTGACAGATGACCTACACTTCCCTACAATGTGCCCTCTACCCAGACATTGCCCTCCCTATCACCAGAAATTCGCCACAGACATCAATCTCTTGTGATTGAAAATTACAAAACTAGCAATTCCGCTTATAATAAAAATATTAAAAATGTAATTGACAAATATGTTCAATTAATAAAGAGTGCATAGCTAATGCATTTCAATTAATTTGAACATATCAAATTTTATAATTTATCAATTCAAAATATTATATATAACTAATATACTGGTCACAAATATAGCAATACCTATAATAGAGTACAGTTCAAGTCACACGAATATTAATATATTATTCTGTAACATAAAGTCAATATGTTATGGTTTCTCTTATATTACATTGACTTTGACTTTATTATCGACGAAGAGATTAATGCCTGTACCCAGGGTGCACCGGCCCAACGACTGCTTATCTCCCCAGATGTACTTATCAGAAAGAGATCAGCAGCTACCGAGCACACGAGGAGGTTTTCTGAGAGCACCCCATCGGCTTCCCAGTAGGGAAGGGACTGCGGCCTTCTATTACTGCGACGGTCCTGTAGAGCTCAGTCTAGACTGCACGCTCTTCCACCGATAAAGCAATCATAGTTTAAAACTTATCGTGATCTAGAATTAGTAGGTAAAAAGATGCTTCAATGAATTCTGAGTAGAAAACCAACGGCTTATGAAACATAATCACGTCATTGATTCTATAGTAAAAGATTTTGGAATATATCAAGGAATCAAATCGTGAGGATGAAGAAAGACAAGAGGGAGATGGCAGAGAAATCAAATTTTCAGATGCAAACACTATTAATGACCGTAACTTGTAATCATGGGGTTTTCTAGAACGTGAAACTTTTCGTTGAAATTGAAGGAATTTATATTTTCAAATATAAAAAAGATCAATAAGATGGCTGAAGTCAACAGAGAGATGCAAGGGAAATTGAATTCACTCATTCCAGCAGTAATCATCATCATCTGTCTAACCTTTGCCAGGGTCGGCTTCCAGTCTAACCGGATGCAACTGAGTACCAGTAGTATTTTTGATGGAGCGACTCCATATCGGCCTACAACCCAGTTACTGGGTAATACAATACCCCTTGGTAAGACTGGTTGTCTGAATGTCGGGCTTTAAAATAATAAAAAATCAACTTGGGCACCGAAAATAATAAATTATTGAAACCTACCAATATAAATCGCTTTTCAAGGAGAATTATTGCTATTTTGACGACTTTTGATAATTGTTATTAAATTCGGAGTTCATGACCTAAATAGCTGACAACTCGGACACCGTAGCTGAACAATTCATGTGTAACTACCCTTTAGGGTTTCTTTTGTGTTAATACAATAATGATGTTGTTTACAAGTTACTGTTTATTAATTAGTTAACTTATAACGACAATTAAGAGTTGATTAATGTACATTAAGGCGGAGATTTCTTGAAAACGGTCAAAAAGGTGGTTTTTAAAGCAGTGTATCTCTTTAACCGTAAATAATTTTACGAGCAAAAGAAAAATATATAATATTTTCAAGTCTTTTTTGCATACAGTGATGGAACTCAAAACATAATTACACATACTTTAATGCCGCAAAAAAATCATCAGTGTCACCTCTTAACTATCTTTAAAAGCAGTTTATCCCTTCAATAACAATTATAATTGTAATTAAAAAATACCATAAAATTTCAAATGCCAAACTGCATTCAGTGATAGATTATTTATGATTAATTAAATAGTTAATATCTAATTTTATAAGATCTTATTTACATTTTTACGACATACGCTTGCTCATTTATTATTCGAATTTATTACAACAGATTTAAATCCGTATCGGATTGTAATAAGAACTATTATCGCTCATAACGACACTATTTAAAGTTAACATAGCCTTAACTTTGCGCTGAGAGTTGTAAATTGAACAGTAAAACACAAAGTTCAATTTTCTATGAGCTGCGATGTACTCTGTTGGATGTTCAATGCTTGCTTCAACATTAAGATTAGAAAATTCAGAGCGCAAAAAAAACCCGCCACGATTTTCTTACGTCCTTGTGAATGTCTGTCTACTTCATCACCATCATATCAGCCGAACGACGAGGCTTATGTCCACTGCTGGACATAAGCCACCCCCAAAAGCGGGGATTTGCCATAATCGCCACGCTTGGCGCTTGGATTACCCCGAACAAACTAATTATTCAGAGTAGTAACAAACATGCAGCTTCTATAAATTTTGACGTAATTCAATTATTTCAATTATTATTTAAATGTCGCAGCATCATGCTGAGATAGGGGCCTTTTGGTCTCGTACATTTTTTTTTTTTTTTTTACTTTTTATAATATTTTTTTTATTTTTTTTTGTAAAGCATATTGTGTAGTTAAGTTTGTGATATTCCTGTGCGAGTCTAATAAATACTTTTTCTTTCTTTTCTTTATTTCAATATAACATATATAATTACTTACATTTAGGGCTCTGTAGCTCATCGTCTTTGGTAACTAGGGTGGTAGGGACAACGACGCAAACTAGTTATTTTATTGCTTTGAAAAGTTAACAACCGTTACCTAAAGCTTTATTTAATACATTGAGATATAAATAAAGCAATTCTGAATAAATACCTAAACCTACCTGTCTCCAATCCCGCACTCCGTAAGTACATCCGAAGCCATATAATCTCATGCAGTAGGAGGCAAAAGTGTTTTATTGTTAAAAAGAAAATGACTCAAATGTCGACGCAGAATCATGTACCTACTGAATCTATGGCAACAGGTTGCGCGTCAATGTCACTGCCTTCCTATATAGTATATTTTACACTTTTCTGGTGATGCAAAGGATGAAAAGTGATTGTTATAAATGTGTGCGCTGTTAGGTTATTGGTTTTGGTTCGTGGGCACCACCTCTGGTATACATTATACATTTTATTTCGTACGTACGCACTTCGTACGTGTAGCGTTCATATTTTCCCCTACAATTAAAAAACTAATATAATACTAACTTTTTGATTTACTTAGATAAATATTCGTGCCAAGTATCACGTTTATTAACTCAAGAAATATGATTTTCCATACAAACGAAATCCCCTCAATGCACCCTAAAAAGTCGAATTTCCTAAAAAAACTTTCTTAGACCTCCCCTACATTATAAAAGTAAGCCGTGTCTAAAATTTCACGTTCCAAGTGCCAGTAGTTTCAGCTGTGCGTTGATAGGTATGCCAGTCAGTCAGTTTATCCTTAGAAAGAAAAGAAAAGAAGAAAGATAAACTGTTTATTCTGCACAAACTTTTATTTATACTAGTGGTCGGGCGACCAATGTGGGCACATTCGACCATAATTATTTTAAAACTATTTATTATTTATTTAATTCTAATGCATTATGACGTAAAAATATTAGGTTTCTGCACTCCTTCCCTATATAATTTTTAATACGTAATTTTCGTAAAAAGTTGTACAAAGTTTTTGCTTCATATATTAGTATTTATTGATAGACGAAACGACGGTAGGTTTGTATAAATGTAGGTAATTTTTAAACCGACCAAGTGCATGTCTTACTTGCGCAATTAGTAATAGTTGCATAATTAACAATATGATTTTAAAGCAAATAATCCCGAACAAAAAACACTCAATCAGTCTAGCTTTTTCTCAAAAATTTTGGTGTCGGGTTCCAGTCTAACTGCATTGTAAAAAGACCGATTGTAATCTACATATGATATAATTTATAGGGAAAGATTTTATGCTACCATAAAAAAAAATACGTTCAAATAATTTAGGTGTTCAAGTTGGTGACTTAAGTCTTTATTTTGTCTGTTTAGGGGTATGCGAATTAATCTTACATTATGGTGGAAGCGTTAGGTAGACCATAAAATTCTAATTTCCTTACGTTTTCTTGCAATTTTCAGGGCAGTGTCAGGTTGTAAGAATGTTGATTAAAATATGATTATAACCACTATGATCATTAATACAACCCTCTAAGTTCGTTAATCTCATTAATTTACAGGTTCATGAAACAGGCATTACATGGGATTCATAAATTAATGGGATTAAATTAAATTGTTTATTAATCAAATTGGTTTACAAAAAAAAAAACCGCAGAAACGGAAGAATGAAACTAGAAATAATGCATTACTTTAGGCTGGCAAGGCATACAAAGGATTTTTTAATTTATCCCTTGGGTTATAAATATATCATAACGAATATTGTTCTGTGTTTATGTGAACATCAATCGTCAAACATTAACAAAATATAATTTAAAACTTATATATTTCGGGCGAGTTGAGTAGCTATTAATATCGTTTTTCTTTTTTTTTAACATTAATCAATACTTAATCGTTTCGCTGAGCGAAAGTATTGAAATGTACCTAATAATATGCTTGAAAGTTTTTTTTTTGTAATAATAAAAATATTTATTTTCACTTCAAGTCACAAACATCAGTGTGTGGGCGGCTCTCTGTATGACAAGAGTCAAGAATGTGAATAGAAGATTATGGTCATTTGTAACCTTTAAAATACTAGATGATTGTGTCTACCTGGAGCTACATAATGAAAACAGACAGACTACTTTATCATAATCATTGTACTTGCCTTGAAGGTTTGGGTCTCATACCATCGCGGCTGGTACCTACATATGTACGGCTCCAGCTCATGGATGAGGTTATACACACTTTTATGTGTAGCTTGGGTATAAGCAAACAAACTCGAGGTCACTCATTTCGAGGGATATGTCCATTTTTCGAAGACCGATATAAAATAGTCTCCTTATCATGCACGTGCTCAAAAATTTTTAAACCTGCGATTATTTAATATTTCTTCACAAAATCCCTAACATGATTTGTAAGATGTTGCGCTTGACTAACTTCTTGTGATAGAGGATGTGGAAGGCGGAGGTCAGGGTACTGTGGCGCTACACGGGAGAGGCTTATGTCCAGCAGTGGTTTGCGCAGGCTGAGTTAATTGATTGAACTTCATATAATTCTGCTAATTAACAATAACTTCAATATCTAACGCAATTCATTATTAGTGGACCATACAAAACTGTCAAATAGATGAACTGCTTGCTAAGAATTATACGCAGTACGCAGTTATGAGAATTGACAGTTTTTTTTTTTTTTTGGGTGGGTAATCATCAAATAACTTCTCCCGCTCTGGGTGGAGCGGGAGGGCGTGTCAGACTTTTACTGACTAAAAGCCACCCGTGTTCTCTCAGTTGCCTGTGTGCCAGGGTCCGCGGTATCTCTTTCGAACAACCCGCACCCCTGGTAGAGAGAATTGTCAGTTTATGACCATTTTTCGTTTTAAATATGATTCATAATAATTATCCTATTATGATTCTGCCAAAGTGACCTTTTCAGACCCCCTGACACTGACCTGCTAATTGTAAAAAGCGTACGGAAATTTTACTTTTACGTGCTACCCTGGCGCTTCCCCCTTAATAAGTCAGTCTTAGGAACTTAGTCAAGTGAATGGCAATCAAGAAAAACAAATAGTTTATCAAAAACGTAAATAGCCTGAAAATGCCTATATTACATTACAAGCTCTTATTACCCACACAAAAGAAACAAGAATAGGAAAAATCTGAAATCTTATATTTAAATCTTTTTTATCTTCCAGCGACTTATGATAGAAATGAATATTATTCAATGCCCGCGGGCATTTTAAGAATAGATTTAAGTAGGTTTGGAGTTCATGGTTTTGTTATGTAAGTAATAAGTTTTTTTCTTAATATTTCTAAATTTTTAATAAAATTACTTGGTATATTTGGCGTAGCTTTTGACAGAGTTATTTTTCACCAAAAGTGTAAAATTTATTAACACTCGGTAGCATTCTAGCGATTCAGTACAGCACGCCAACTAGTGACGAAACCTAGAAGCTTTTGTTCGACGAACCCTAGAAGCTTTTGTTCAGGTTAGTCTGCACTGAGTCCGCGGTTTCGATGCCTCGTGAATAGATGGCGCTGTAGTCGCCTGGTAAACGCGTTACCTCAACCCCGCGCCAGATGGCGGTCTTATACACCTCAGAATAACCTTTCGGAGAATACGAACAAGTTTGTTGTTTTGTAATGGGAAAACAGAGGGAGCTAGTTCGGAAAATGGTTGAGAGTAACACATACATATTCTAAGAGTAAAAATAAATTGACATTATCTTTTTTGAATAGGCCTAGTCTTGCACTCAATCACGCCGTATGGAAAGCGATGGACGAGGGCTCTGATGGAACCAGCGTGACTAAAAGAAGCCTGATCACTATTTGTTTTGCAGGCAGATTAAATGTGGAGACGGGAAAGAGACACAGATGCTGGCACAGAATTCCACACTATGGCTGTGGGCATAATGAATGTGGTGAAGTACTCAGGTACGACAGGAAAAGTTTGATGAAAAGTGCATTAAAATCATTGCAGCAGGCAGCTTCCGTTGCCAAACAGATGCCTACTATGTTTTTAGGTAAATAAATAATCTTTTCAATTGGTAACTTACTTACTTGAAGTTATTGTAAGGGTGCTCAGCAGAACCACATTATAAAATTATACCCCATTATAAATGGAAAAGGTTTATCATCATTGCACCCCTTTTGAATAACGTAGTAAGTAGAAATATATAGGGTTTTTAACTTTAAAAATCAAAATGTAAATTATTGGCAAGTTTGAATGCATTTATAGTTTTAAGTTAATTTGGAATAGGCATTTGTTTAGTTTTAGTATCTACAACAAGATAAAAAAAATGTTTGAGTAAGTAGTTAGATCTTTTTACACGCTTTATATTAGCTTCACTTGGATGTTTGTTTGTATGTTGGTATGTAACCGACTCCTTAGAGCGCGATTTTGACCCACTTTAAACGGTCAGAAAAATCTTTCTTCATCTTTCTACCTCACCGACCTTGACAATTCAAAAGTGCCTGTAATTGGTTTATTTGAAATAAATGCTTTGAGTTTGAGTTTGAGTTTGCACCCGCACTTTACCAGTTATATTTTACGTCCCATATAATCGGGGGCGAACCTATATTGTTATCAACCAGGCACATAGCCAGAATCCAGGCTGCTACTAAGGATTTTCAAATGGAAAAATCTTTGGGATTATTAAAAAACGTTGCTCGGTAAGTAATAATTGACCGTTGCTTATACAGGGTGATTAATTTGGAGGTACCTTTTTCAAAACATTTTTTTTTGTCTTGACCTTGTCATCCACAGTTACGGACAACATTTGAAAGAAATAATATTTAAAAAATAAAAATAAACAATGGTTCTTTTGTATGATACTAAGAATAACCCGGTAAATTAGTCTCTACTACAGGCATTTCATGCTTAAAAGGAGGCTCCAATCACTAACTTATTTTTTATATCTATAAATTAAATATGTAGGTAAAGCAAAAACTTTGCACCCATTTTTAGGATAATGTATGAAATTGGCACAGTTAATCTTTATATGGAGAAGGAATGCATAAAGTTTATATTTTTGCTGTTGTTGGTTAAAATTTAAATATTTATTTATTTATTTGTATACATATTTACATACTTTAAAAAATAATGGTCTTAAAATAATAATATGTACAAGTATAGAAAAAAGAAAATAGGTAATCATAAGGCATCACAAAGTTCGCCCGCATCGTTGTCAATGCGACAAGTGCCCCAAAGGCTGGCAACATTGCCACGTTGCATGGCAATGCTGATTCTTTGGCTGAAAAGTAGGCCAGCCATCTGGTAAAATATATAATTACGTAAGTAAATTTAAATTAATTAAGTATTGTAGGATTTCGACCACTGGGCGGCTACGAGTACCCAAGTATTAATACGTGTAGCAAAAAAATTGTTCCCCTTTTTATGAAAATTACGCGGACCGAGGAGTATGAAAAGTTGGCAGAGTTAAAGTTTATATGGACAAAGCTAATATTTTATATAATAATAATGAAGTAAAGAAAAACAGTATAAAAACACGATGAATAGTCATCGCATTTGTAATTTTCAAAAAGATGGAGACGATCGAGGCAGATGTTATTTACCATATATAATTGCCCAGCACGAATAATATGAATATGCAAAAATATCTGGTTAATATCGTTTGTAATTAAAATATTCTGATCTTTAAGTTTGATACTTCCGAGTTTGCTCCCCTGTACCTATAATGTTCAATCAAGCAAATTGCATCATCGAGGCATCAGTTTAGTAATTCGTTCATTTTAAAATCCTAGAGTTTAAGGTGGAGTAAAAATATTTTTTAAACACTGTCTTTAATGTTTAAGTACCTAAGTATGTTAATCTATATAGGTACCTAGATATTTATGGGAGAAAAAAGATTCTATAAACGTTGTTTCTATCTAGTTCCATTGTAGACAAAGATAAATAAGTAGATAAACCTAGATGTTAAAGGAAACACGGATTTATTTAAACGCTGTTTTAGCCACTTCATATAAGTACCTATCCATATGCAGCGTCAACTCAGCTGGTGTGGACACGTGCTTCGCATGGAGGATCACTGTATACCCAAAGTGGTATCACTGTATACCCAAAGTGGTATCACTGTATACCCAAAGTGGTATCACTGTATACCCAAAGTGGTATCACTGTATACCCAAAGTGGTATCACTGTATACCCAAAGTGGTATCACTGTATACCCAAAGTGGTATCACTGTATACCCAAAGTGGTATCACTGTATACCCAAAGTGGTATTCTACTCTAAAATGGCGGAAGTTAAACGAAAACATGTTCTGTGTGGTGCCGGACGTACAGCATAGCACCATCCCAACTCTTCCCGTGGGTGTCGTAGGAGGCGAATAAGGGACTTACTAGAGAATGGGCAGCAGCGTTCTCTATGCATTTTACCACCATACTGCGATCGCCAACCCGCCTGTCAAGCATGGCGATTATGGCAAATTGGGGGAGGCCTATGTCCAGCAGTGGACAACTTTCGGCTGAAATGATGATGATGAAACAAAAGCATGACAGTCAATATCTCCGCTACAAGGACGTGTTCCAGAGGCATATAAGCGCTTGCGCAATTGATCTAACAAGTTGGAACTGGCTAGCTTCAAATAGGTCTTTTTGGCGCTCTACCTACTGTCTTCAAAAATGTAAAAACTTGAAAAAAAGCGCCTCGTAGACTTTCAATACGACCGACACTATTGCATTCGTTCTGACCGGCACCCTAATTGCGTAACTCACGATTCATCATAATTTGTTTCGTATTGAAACAAAAGGCTAAACCATTGCTTCATATGTTCGAAAAATGTGTCTGCTCAACAACGTAAATAACGCAATGAATATTGTTGAACTGACAAAATGAAACCGATTATGATTAATCGCGTGTTACGCAATTAGGGTGCGGGTATTTAAAACAAAATTCGGTCTGGCGAGTCATATTTTATAGTTGCACAGGGTTGCGGTCATCATAATCGATAAGGAGGACTATTTATATATTATATAAATATCTGTAGGTATATGTAAAGTTGGAAGGCCTCCCACAAGGTGGACCGATGACCTTGTGAGGGCCGCAGGAGTCCGCTGGATGCGGGAAGCACAGAACCGGTCGAAGTGGCGGAGCTTGGGGGAGGCCTATGTCCAGCAGTAGACGTCCTTCGGCTGAAATGATGATGATGATGATATCATAGAAAGAGCGTAAAAAGTATGACCTAAATATTCATGGGAAAAAAAGTCTTTTTTTTAAGAGTTAAGTCTAGTTCCTGTAATAACAAATAATTTAGTAACAGTGAAATAATAACATACCTGCTTTCCTCTTCAACTTCCTTTCTAACGAGCCTGTTACCTATCTTTCTTTTGATAAGTGAATTAAGTCAGTTAATAATATTGGCTGAATGTTTCGGAAACTTAAAACCCAACCACGTCAACGCAAACAATACCGTAACTTATAAAAAAACATCCCATTGCCTATTTTTACTCAATTTCTCTGAACCTGCACAAGACTTTCCTAAACTATTTTTTATTGGTGGTAATTGAATGTTTACACTCGTTGTTAGTACACAAAGTCAAACATTGCTAGGTAAATAACACAAAGTATACGTAATAAAAATCCGTTGATTCTTCTTTTGTTGATCTAAACTGAAAACAACTCAATAATCGTCCAAAATTCTGAAACTTCTATAGTTCCTGGAATAACAATTAGCTCGTTTGTAAAAAAAACTTTAGTAAATTTTATAAACCATGAATAAAAGAAGCATTTCTTGTTACAGGATCTTAGAACTTATTTACTAGGACTCACCGATTGTGCGGGATCTCTGCTCCGGAGTTGGTGTTGGTACACTCCCATGGTGGCTTTGACTGCTTCTGGAAGCCAGCGCCTCCTCCCGCGAACATGGTGCACTGATAACAATCACTGATAACACAGCACTTACACAACACGACTCACTCCCGCACTCACACAAACACTTATTCACACAGGTAAAGATGAGCTGACCACAACACTCGGTTCGTTTTGCGTTTGTTTATGTCGTTTCGCGTGTTTTTTCGCTGGAGCGTTCGGCGCGCTCGCGACGACGACCGTTCTCTTTCAAACGTTCTTAAAAACGATCTTAAAATATTTTCGGAGTACGCAAAGTATTCCTGGATTACGGACCGCGTCCTACCACCGTGTCTGTGACTGCTGAGTTTTATTTTTACACTGAACAGTATTTTTGCTCAGTTTTGCGTAATTACAAAAACTTGGTTTTATAAGTGGATAATTAGAGATGGTTTGTATCATTAACACCGCGGGTTTAGAATAGACGGTGAAGTTATAAATAAACTCATTATTATTTTAGTTTTCGCGTCACACGTCGCGCATTAGGTCAATGTCGGGATTAAATAACTAGGTACAGTATGAATCGTCTATAGAATTTGATTACGGTTCTACATTGACAATAAAACTAATAGTTTCATGCAAGTTAATTTAATCATCTATTTCTAGTGTTTGAAAATCGTCTGAATTGAATAATGAATGTGAATGTTTACATTCTGGACATGTTCATTCATTCAAGAAACTGATGTGGCTTGCCATGTCGTTGTAAGTTTGTCCGTGACATTCATTAGTGTAACTGGGTGTGTCAGTAGTAAATCCCGTACTTTAGTTTAATACCTGTTATTTAAACTAAAATAACTAAATATGTATTCGAGTATTCAGGAGCTTATCTAGGTAACAGCTATGCAATAGTAACCACGAGATTTTCTAAGTTACGTAGACCCGGCTATTAATAAATAATTCGTAGGTTATTTATTAATTAGTTAGTTATTTATTAAAACGCAAATACGATTCATACTTATTGATTTCATTTAAACTCGCCTGAACTATGAATTGACAAATCCCACAAGACTGAGCTTTTGTATGATTTTTGACAAAGTTTTGAGATAGAAATAGTTATCTAACAGACTTTCTTCTAGATTTTTTACATTTATGGTTGTTTCATGGTTCTCAATTTTTTTCGTTGCCTGATCAAATCTTTCCAATTTAAGAAACTATATAATCAGATATTATGTTAGTATACGACCCCGTCCGAACCAAGTTGATTGTTTGTATCAATTATAACATCCAAACGCGACTTCATTGATCTTGTGAACATGTTTCAATCCGTTATGGCTATGCACCAAGGGTACGTAGAGCTTTAATCTGATGACTTATCGATATCACGATTGACGGAGCTGCGTACGTGTTCTTAACGTCATCGTGCAGATAGAGCCGCGCGCGTGCTCGATATCACCGCGCAAAACGGAGCCGCCCGTACTCACGTGTTTCGCAACAAAAGGAGCCGCGCGTGTGCTCGATATCGCCGCGCAAACCGAACCGCCCGCCCGTGCTCTCGTGTTCCACGACAGATGGAGCCGCGCGCGTGCCCAATATCGCCGCGCATACGGAGCCGCCCGTGCTCGCGTGTTTCGCGACAAATGGAGCCGCGCACGTGCTCGATATCACCGCGCAAACGGAGCCGCCCGTACTCACGTGTTTCGCAACAAAAGGAGCCGCGCGTGTGCTCGATATCGCCGCGCAAACTGAACCGCCCGCCCGTGCTCTCGTGTTCCACGACAGATGGAGCCGCGCGCGTGCCCAATATCGCCGCGCATACGGAGCCGCCCGTGCTCGCGTGTTTCGCGACAAATGGAGCCGCGCACGTGCTCGATATCACCGCGCAAACGGAGCCGCCCGTACTCACGTGTTTCGCAACAAAAGGAGCCGCGCGTGTGCTCGATATCGCCGCGCAAACTGAACCGCCCGCCCGTGCTCACGTGTTCCACGACAGATGGAGCCGCGCGCGTGCCCAATATCGCCGCGCAAACGGAGCCGCCCGTTCTCACGTGTTTCGCGACAAATGGAGCCGCGCACGTGCTCGATATCACCGCACAAACTGAGCCGCTCGTGCTCGCGTGTTTCGCGGCAAATAGATCTAAACGCGCACTCGGAGCCTCGGTGTAGTCGTGCACTTGTTCCTACACAATATTTTCACTATGGGTCGTATTTAATTAAACACATTTTTTTTAGAAATAACTATTTTTATTAAAGTACACGGAAAATTTTAAAAAATATTTCGTAGATTTTACTGCCACAATAAAAAGATGTAATATCTCTAAATAACCTTTTTTTGACTTTGAAACTTGACGAGACTTATTAATTACCATTTCTTTATTTGACTTTGATATCTATGAAGAACACTAAATATATATTTTCATATATAAAATTAATGGACAGACAATACAAGCCCATACATACTTAGTTCATTTCACAAAAGAATGCAGGCAGACCGATTTTATTTCTGTAACATTGTGAATTGTGGTAGATATTTATCAATTACGTCCTGCAAAGAATGCTTATGTTTCAATAACCGGCTGCTACACATGTGAATTAGGCATTAGAATGGATTAGGTATGCCTATGCATGTCGGAATAAGTAGGTATTACATAAACCCATACTCAGCTTTAACATTTTATATATATCTTTATATAATCTAAACTTAAGTAATTATTGATCATAAAAATACGTTTCATTCGATTAAGTAAAACACAATTTTACAAAATACGAGTATATTTCTCTCAAAAAAACTACCACAATATAAACATGCAATATTTTTATAAAAATAAGTAAGTACATATTTTATTATGTATTTTTTTTAATTCAAAATGTTTGTAGCCTCTATGTCTGACACGTTTTTTCACAAAACAATCTAGACGCAATGAAATTGAAATGCTTTCACATATTTACGTTACGAGTCTTGGTTTTACAGTATCACAAGTGCCTGCAGGTACACTTCGTACTTGTAGTGTTAAAAAGTATCTGATCAAAGTGTAAACAAACCCAGTTCAGAGTGGTTATTGCGTGACACACTAACTGTAGGAATGGTTTTCATTTCTTTCATTGTGTTATTTACATTATTGAGCAGATTTTTTCTCGAACATATGAAGCAATGAATTAGCAACATCCTTCAGTGTAGGCAGAGACCGAATTACCGGTACTTTTTTCTATAACATTACCAATTACCGTTATGTTAAAGATTAAAAAAAAAAACGATAAAAATACCGATACCCAAAGGCAATTAACGTTATCTAATTACCATTATTAGTATCGGTAAAAGTTCAACTATTCTTATATCGGTAATTTATATGTCTATCTCTTTCTCGGTAGGGAGACTAGCATATTTCGGTGTATGCACAAAAACAGTATTATATACACGCCGAACCTGCGACTACCTTCGGCATGTATACAATATTGTTTCTCCGCTGCAGAAAATTATAATAAACAGTGTAGCAGGGCCATCAACGTGAAAACTGAAACCATGTCATTAGAAATTAATCTTCCATTACTTTGTAGCAGAAAGCAACATAAGGCTCGATTTTAATGGTTCTTTAATTTTAAATATAGAAGTGTCATACGAGGGAATCTGTCACAGTTTTTGTTACAAAAAGCAAGCACCATAAGCGCCTTAAAGTTTTTTTGTTCAACATCATTAAATCAATGAAATCATTAGCGTTAATGATCCATTATGTAAAGTGGCATTAATGTTTGTCTTTGTGCAACGGGGTGTTAAATACGCAGATGTAATCGTACATATAAAAGGTCGGTAAAAAGTCGCTCGGCTTAGTTCGAATCGATCCGATCAGCACGAACGTATATGTGTAAACATACGTCAGATTTTTCACTGAGCAATCACAGCACGCAACCACCCGTTGCGCCTGAAGTGGGCGGAGCTAACCTATATCCGACAGAAAAATAACTTACTGCTTAAGTGAAAAATGCTCAACGTTTCTATAGTTTAACGTAGGAAGAACTGAACTATCGTGAATAAGATGGTTTTCATAATATGGGAGTGATGGAATTATTTCCGGTTTTTGAGGTTTTCGTTAGTGCTTATTAATTCGATATAAATACTACGTCTTGATGTTTCTCACGCCATCAAATTTTATTGGAAGAATGTATAGAAACAGAGATTGTTTATTATATGTGTAATACATGCACGTGCACCGGTTAAACATTACAATACAATATTACTTAAAGCTAAATGAGCTAGATAACATTAGTCTTAGTTGCCAGGGAGCCTGTTAGTCTGTATCTTCTGGCTAGGGATTGGTTTTCCAGAGTAAGAACTAGAGAGGTGAATACGAGTTTTAATGGACGCGGAAAGAATCAAAAGCTGGCGGACTCTTAGTACTTTCATTTTAGTGTAGAGTAAGTCAGTTGGTTTTTGAAAGTTACTTTAAGAAGCGGTCTCTGTCTCTCTTTCATCTTTGATCAAGAAAGTCACAGGAAAGTCAGGTGCGTAGGAAATACAACAATAAAAAAGAACAAAAACCATTAGAACTACCGAAAATATTAAAACCAAAATATAATACAAAATATAGATAGGTAAAGAACGGCATTTTCTGCGGGTCTGGTGTGTGTGGAGTCGTTGCGCCCATTGAAAGTTAGTAAAAACAGCTTTGAAGACAAAATTAAGGCTACAGGCTTGGCGGCACGGGCTGGTTCGAGTAAGGCTCGGAGTTTGGGGCGTCGCAGCGGACTTCGGCGGGGAGGATGGAAGGATGGTGTTCTGTGTTTATGTATTTCGAGCCTACTGGTGGACTTGCTACTCTCCTGGAGAAGGGTTAGAGTGTCGTCAGGAATCGTTAGGGTATGCCAGGGCCAGCGAATCCTGCTAATGCGGGGCCCTCCCGCAGTAGTAGGATTGGCTGCCCGTGTGGCGGTCAGTTGCCGCTATCAGGGGATTGAGGTGTTTTATAGCAGAGTCACACAAGTGCCGACAAATGGCACGCCTGTCATACGGGACTACTTTAACTCACAGACGGTTTTTAGTAAATAGCCTTCCTTAATCATATAAAACACCAACATTGAACATATCTACACGTAATAAAAAATCATAGAAAATTTACTCCAAAAACTGTATTTTGTACATTTACCCTTAAACAAATCTTTTAATAAATTTTAAACCAGTGGTTCAGAAGTGGTTGGTTTTACCTACTTTTAAAAACCGGTACCTAAATCTACCTACGATTTTTCCATTACAATGAAATCTTTGCACGATGAGCTCCTAACTATAGCGATGATGGCAAGCCTAAAGCATCTCCCGATCTAGTTCTGTAACTCCTACATGGAGTAAGAACCAGTGCTGCAGGAGATTCCACATAAGGAAAACTGCTTCATAAAAAACTATTTTTGTCAGACCAAGCTCTGCATGTCCTAACTGCACTATCAACATGTCTATACTAACCTTAAGGGTGTTTTTTATTATAAGTGAAATCGTACAGTACAATAATTAATTGGCTTCTGTTATTTCTCTTTTCTCAGAATCAATCAATCGTGCAAAGGTAGCTAATTATATTATTGGTATTATTATTATTGTGGTGTATTTTTTTTTTTTTTTGTGTTTTTATTTTTATCTATTCTATATTTTAAAAATTGTTTATGCTTGAATGTGTTTAGGAAACTATGGGCTAATTTTATGTCTGAAATAAATAAATAAATTATGTAATTGCTATACCAACCACAACGATAACAATCTACGCCCTCCGATGAAGATTTCACAACGAAATAATAAGCGATACTAGCATCTCCCTTATGGAGATGCCAGTATCGCTATCGAATGGTTATATTCACATTTATATTTAGGGGAAAGTCGTCCCGCGGATTAGTTCTCACCCCACCTCTGCCCGGAGTGGGTGGATAAGAAGCCCTATTTGAGTACTCAAATATTTCCAAGTTATTGTCGGTAACAGTGTGCGAATATTAAATGCGCGGAAACAAATCCAATAAAATACCGTTTAGGAATTTCTAATGTTTAATTTGCGAGTCCTTAATTTAGTTTATCCCGTGGTTGCACACAAAGTGGAACAGTGCGAAGTTTTGGTACGGATTCTATGAAACAAATATGTTTTGCAGAAATGAAATGAAGCTATCGATATTTATTATGTGAGTAAATAATTTTTAATGAATGTATGTATTTCGTTAGACCTTTGTGAGCTAATTATAACAAAAAACAAAGTGAGTAAATTATCGTCTCATCGTTTATTTCGTAATTATTTCTTTTCTTTCTTTTTTTTTTGAATAATACAAGTAAACGCGTACGTACTGATATTTACCTACTGCAGGAGTCTTAAGATATTTATGTTAATAGGTTTTTTTAAGGTTTACCTACAGGGCAAATGTGTGCACTGACTGGACAGGTCCACTCAATCTATGTGGTTCTTTCCTCAAAAAACCATTTCAGATAGAAAACTACATGGTCCTCACATGATCAAGACCTCTGACCAAAAGTATGTCTGGACTTTAAAAGACCTCTGAGTTTATTTCGGCCTTTCTTCTCAGAGTACTCGTAGTCATAGAGGAAACGCACCTTATCAAGTTTTTAAAACATAATTGACGTGTAAAAGTGTTTGCACAGATCTACTTACAGAAATATAATCATTTATGATTTTAATTCTCTTTTGGACGGTTTTATGACACGTGTCAAACTTCAGTACCTATTACCAACTACCAATAGAAATATCGTAAAGCTTTGTAATGGATTACTTTAACGTAGTCTTGTGCCTGCTCGGTCATTTTTAAGATCGCTCCGTACTAGTTCATTTCGGTCAATGAACTAGTTCATTCTATTAGTTCTATTAGCTCTATTCGGTCTTCGCTCTCAGTCAGTACTTCCATAGATCACGGAGCAAAAAAGTCTCATTGAAGTCGTATCAGTCAAATCAGTCGCTGTCATTCTCGTTCTCGTTCGGACATACGGTAGGGCTCTTTGTAAATGTACGAGGAGCTATTAGAACTAATAGACCGATTACAAGTCGGCGTTCGGAAACGTTTCTTTTAGTACAGTATAAAGAAACGGTTCCTATTCGTTCATCGTTCGCGAACTACACAAGACTACTTTAACTTTAACGTTGATCAAAATTTCCATGGAGTACAAAAAAAAAATCGACTAAAAATTTCATACGGCGAATTCCTCAAAGTGAATGTTCCAAACACGAATAAAAATGTTTATCCAATATTTGTATCTTTGAATGTTACCTAAAAGGAAACAGATTTTCACATTCCCATATTCCTAGCGTTTGCAAAATAAACGCTATTAAGTACATACCAGGACCACAACGGCACGAGGCTTTTGATTTTTCAGTGAGTGACAAGGGTCTAACAAACTTTTTCAATACACAATTTTAAAAAACTCGCCTACAACGCAACAGTCTATAATATTTTTCAAAACGTCGTCAACTACCAAATTCCCCGCCAAAATACAGACAAATAACACAAACATTTTCGATACTGCAACACGAATAAAAAACACGTACCGATTTGGATGTGGGACGCGGCCTGTATCAAAAGCCTTTGAAAATACAAGTTGCAAGTGCAAATTGAAATACTGATATTTTACAAGCTTTTATGTAACTTGCAATGTTTGTATGTTGTTTTTGTTCATTTATGAAAAATCATATTAATAAGAACTCATTCAATTATGATAGCCCGTTTTAAAGTATTGGCGTGCCTTTCAAGTGTAGGTGATAGAACAGAAATTTAAAGAAAATCGAATGCTTAAAAGTGTTAACTATAATTTAATTAAAAACCAAAGTCAAAGTATTTATTTCAAATAGGCACTTAAAAGGCACTTTTGAACGTGAACATTTACATTAAAACAGAATTGATTCTAGTCGCCCCTTCCAAAATGTAGTTTCGTATGGAGAAGAATGGGCAAAAAACTCCACCGTTACTCTTTTAAAATGTTTTAAATATAATATTTAACATAGTACATTCACTATATAATTACGTGTGAAAACGATGCACCCAGAATAAAGTTACCATACCAAAATAGGTAAAAGGAATGAAAAGCAACACAGAGAAAATAATTTTATGATAGAAACATGGTGCTCACATATTTACAAACATTGTAAAAGTAAGTATAGGTACGATTTTCCTAGAATATTAACAAGTATTATGTCAGCGTAAGAGTTAAAGTAGTCACCGAGTGTAAATCAATGTCATAAATATAATTAATTATACAATTCAAATAACAACCACTTTGATTTTGTCGATATTCTAGATTGTCCTATGGAGCAGGGCCAGCATGTTTCCAAGCATTCTTATCTTGGATATAATCCTCTAATTTGTAATACGCTTGTTTACAAAGTTTACTTTTAATATGAGTTTTAAATTTCCTTTCATTTAATTGCAATATATCAAAAGGTATTTTGTTATAACATTTAACACAGTGCCCCAAAAAAGATGTATGTACTTTAGCTAATCTGAAAAATAGTTGATCTATTTTGTCTTTGTTTCTAGTATTAAAATTATGTCTATCACTTATTTTATTAAAAAGATGTAGATTTTTTCTTACATACATGATATTTTCATAAATGAATTGGCAAGGTATCGTCATAATATTAATCCTTTTAAACAGTTCCCTGAGGGATTCGCGGTGACGTAGATTATAAATGGCTCTTACAACTCTCTTTTGCAAAATAAAGATGGATTCAATGTCAGCAGCCCGACCCCACAGTAAAATGCCAAATGACATAACGCTGTGGAAGTAGCTAAAATAGACCGAACGCGCGGTTTCTACATCTGTTAACAGCATAAGCGGCCGAGCTTAGCCGACCCGCAAGAGATGTTATATGAGCTCCCCATTGTAATTTCTACATCTGTTAACAGCATAAGCGGCCGAGCTTAGCCGACCCGCAAGAGATGTTATATGAGCTCCCCATTGTAATTTCTACATCTGTTAACAGCATAAGCGGCCGAGCTTAGCCGACCCGCAAGAGATGTTATATGAGCTCCCCATTGTAATTTCTCGTCTAGCGTGATTCCTAGGAACACCGAATGATTAACAAATTCCAGTTTTTCTCCATTTAATATGATGTCACATTCGCTACTTCTAACATTAATTTGGTAATTTAAATCTAATGCATTTCATTTTTGTGCCATTTAGTACTAAATTATTTACCGTAAACCAATCTTGAACCTGAAGAATAGAGTTATTCACGTCGTCAAGATTTTGTGACCGTCGGTCTATTTTAAATATCAATGATGTGTTATCTGCAAATAACACCATCTTCGGTTGATTTCTCGTAGAAGTAAATATGGTAAATCATTAATGTCAAACCTTTTTTTTATAACCTTCTGGTAAACTAAAAAGTACTTACTTAATACTTATGTTAACATACAACTTTAATATTTTCTTAAAAGCTTGAGGCGTGAACAATGTGAACATCCTTGTTATACTTGCGGATTAATTTTTCGATGCTATATTTTAGTTTGTGAATAATTCTAGTTAAGTTAAGATACAATTTTGTTATTTTATTTAACTAATTAGGTATTACTTGTCATTTACACACATTGTAGTCGATTTATCTTAATTAAAAGCTCGTTTTAGAAAAGGTTTTTTTTTAAATCAGTATATCACCAGTGTCTTATATGACATTTTTGACAATCCTTGCACTTCCGGCGTCCCTCGTCTGGACTACCTGTCCTCTAAAACTAAGTAACTGAAATAGTTTGTCACGTGAAACTTGCATCAGAACATTAAGACAATTTTTTAAATTATTTTATTCTATGCAGATAACTTAGAGCTAACTACCTTACAGAGTTCTTAAATAATATGAAAACGAAGGCTATTTAGTTTCCATTGATACTAATCACTACCTTACAGAGTTCTTAAACAATATGAAAACGAAGGCTATTTAGTTTCCATTGATACTAATCACTACCTTACAGAGTTCTTAAACAATATGAAAACGAAGGCTATTTAGTTTCCATTGATACTAATCACTGAGGAAAATGAAAGGTTGGTACCAAATACCCATACCATAAATTAAGAAATAAATTGTACAAGATGGACTTAAAGAACCTTTTCACCAAAAAATCCTTAAGCCGACCAACACTGGCATTTTATACAGGATTTTTTTTATCCAGTGCGCAAACTGTAACCATGAATTCAGCATATCATTCTAGACGCCCCCAGCGCACAAATTCTTCGTCGGTTACACAAAAAAAACAGCTGTTCCATACATTTTGACTGCGTAGGTTTTGCACTTTTCTATGAAACAGCAGATTTTTTTTTGTTAAACCGACTAAAAATTTCTTCGCTGGGGGTCTAGAATAGTATGCTGAATTCATGGTTAAAGTTTGCGCACTGAATAAAAACTTTTCCAGTGCATCGAAATCATGTTCACACGAACATAAACATGTTGAACACGAACATAAACTGTCTACCAATTATATTCTGGGTTCTCATTTGTAAAGACTATCACACGAGTCGCAATCAAATCCTAATCTTAAAAGCAGGCAATTAAGGTACTGGCAAACAAAACTCATAACTGTTAATAGGTACATAATTTTGCCTAAAACGTCACGATGATATAGCAAAATTTTCTCTACTTAAACGTTCTCAATTTAATCGAATTAAAAAACTGAAATATATTGTCATATTTTTGCCCCTTTGATGTTGCACATTATAAACTGGCCGGCAAGTGCTGACTGCTGTGGAATACGGAGTGAAAAATAAAAAGCACTAAACTACACACACTAAACTAAACACACGCGCGCTTTTCACTAAAGTATTACGCAGTAGCCCTATTTTCCTTTGACATTGAGGAAGTGCAGAATCATTTATCGTTGGATTTGATTAAAAATCCTGCACAAAGTAAGGTTCACACTTTTTCTCTGGCTTTAGGATTTTGAGAAGTTTTTTTCAATCGGTTTCTCTGTCCCTTTTTCCCTTCTATTGTTTGCTTTAATATGTAAGACAGGTCGTAATCTGATTTCAATGCCCGTTTTAATTTTTCTTTGTTATTTTCGTGTTTAAATACTAATACATAACGCGTGTAGGGCCAGCATGCTCAAACAGTTTGAAATCAAAAACGCCGATTAACACGTGCTAGGTACGCACGTAGCCACTCACTGGCGATTTTAAAATTAATTATATATTCACAAACAGATTTGAACATCGTTAGCGACAAATTGGCTGTCAAAATATGTGTTTGAGTCACCGGCGAATAAATCAATAACGTGTGTACTGATATACATGTAAACTTATAACATTAACATACTCATAACATGCATCATTTTGAAAGCTTTTCCAAACTACTGCCTAATTAGGGTGACTCTGATTGTGAGGGGAGGTCGCCCTCTCATTTCAACAGACCCGAGTGTGCAGCAACGAACCAAATAAAAGCTTAGGGGAGATTATTAATCTCTATTGCAATTATTTCGGCATTTTATGAAGTGCTTCCATTATTTTAATATTGTTGTTTATTTGTGTTAGACTGTGTGAGATAGATGGAAATAGTGTATTGAATAAATTAAAACTTTAATACTTTCTTGGTGAAGCTACGCTTGCCAGGGTTGGTCCGAGGAGGGGTGACCATCTTTACGTAACGAGACTCCTCCGTGGCTCAGAAAGTACGTTAAGCCGTTGGTTCTGGCTGCCAGTCGTGGATCTTTGACAGTAATTCCAGGTCGACCGAAGTCTGAAAGTGTGACCATGGGTTATCGTATTACTTAGTTACAGGGTAGTGGAGGTCAGGTAGGCAGTCGTTCCTTGTAAAATACTGGTATTCAGTTGCATCCGGTTAGACTGTTTTTTTTAAAATTAATTAATAAAAAATAAATGAATTAGTAACATAAAAATCAAATTAAGCAAATCTCTTTTCTTGGAAAACTTTGCTGGCTCACTACTCTATATTGAAAGCGAATTTCCTGGTATTTGACCAACAAATAGCAATCGTTGGGAATCGAACTGACAACTACAGGTTTGCAATTGTAATAGTCCAAACGCTACGTTATTTTGCTTTGTCGAAGGTTAGCCGTCCTTATACTATGTCATGATTGACTGCTTAGCTCCTTAAAGGTGGAGCGCGATATTAGTCACATATGTAACTATCTGCTTTGTTCCTATTCAGCCCAGTGAAGTAATGGAATAATTCGAGTGTTGTTATTTGTGTTTGCTCTTATCTAGTCTCCTTTCCTACGTAGGTAAATGTTTGAGAAGATTTTTGCGATTCCCGACTTTTCTAATACTCAAAACTCAGTGGTCCCGCAGTGTTTTTGATTCCTACAGGAAACAGGATCGATTGGTATCAGATTTTTTTTTTTTGTTGAAAATTGCTGATTTTCTTGCCAACTGTAGGTACATTTCTACCAAAATCTATGACAACAGATTAAAATGTTTCAAAAAGATAAGAACAGTCAAACCGTTTCCTTGCAGCTACAACGTTGAATTACCTACCCTTATTGCACCCCTGTAGGTACATGTTGTGATAGACTGCTTAGCTCCATAATAGAATATCGTGATGATAAACCATTTAAAAAATTCTGTAATCTATAACTATCTGCAATATGCCTGGCTCGTCTTTTTACAATTTGCGGTAAAATATAGAAGAATACGCATATATTGCAATACTGCTTATCCCCCATACCAAATAGCGTGATATTTTGTACACTACGACCTGTGCACAGTTATAGGAAATAAAAACGAAATAAAAGCTACACTGGAAAGCACACATAGAAGAACTCAGTAAAAAAAAATTGTAATTCTTGTTACGCTCTGTTCTAACTGGTCCCAGTGCTTAATACTGAATCATTGAATGAATGAATCATGCTCACGGCTTATCACGGTTTGGTTTCTTCACACTTAAGATATGGGATCATTTTCTGGAGCTACTTAACTGATAAGGACGTACCCTTTTAAGCCCAAAAAAGGTGCATCAGGACCATGTTTAGATTACAGTCAACCAAAAGTTGTAAGCCCTACTGTAAAAAATATAAAATATTAACTCTCCCTCGCCTTTACGTTTTAGACATTGTCATGTTTGTAAAATCAAATCGGCTCTTATTTTACGTCAAACAAAAGTGGTCGATCGCAAACTTAATAGAGGCGATGACAGTATTTTCTGTCTACTTAGATCGAAAACAGCATTAATGCACAAGAGTGTTTTCTGTATGGCTCCTAAAATGTTCAATAAACTCCCAAATAATTGAAAAGAGCTTAATGTCCGTCAATTAAAAAAATAATTAAAGATACTGCTAGAAAGGAAAGCATACTACAGTATTCTAGAATTTCCTAATGACAACATCTAATAAAGTGTAGTAACCAATATTATCAATACATCTTTGACATAATCCGTAGGTACATGCAGCAACATATTATTGCTATGATGATAATTTTAATTGACATTTAATAACTGTTACGTAATTATGATGACGAAATTTAAATATTTTTACGCCACTAAGACCAAACATGACTGATCTTAAACTATAATGTAATTTAATAACTTGCATGCTCTGTATGTGTACTCATGTTTCCACAAATAAAGAATCTTGAATCTACGTTTGCAAGATTTGAACAAAATCTGTTTAGTAGATTCGCGTGATGCTGGAAAATACATTCATACAAACAGATAAAAAGACATACAGGCAAAAAATTTAATAATGATATTTTTGGCAATCGTTCCCCGACCTCACAAAAATTACAAAAACCAAATTTTCAATGTACAGTTTTGACTTCGCTACGATTTTATTATATGTATGTAATAGATTAGCTTTCTGCCCTCCTTCTCCATATAAACCCTTAACTGTGCCAAACATACTCCTCCTTCTGCGTAATTTTCGTAAAAAGAGATAGATACAAAGTTTTTGTTTCACTTATACAAGACTTACTTAAACAAGATAGATATAAAACGACAACAAGACGACGATCAAGATAATTTCAACCTTATTGCCTTCTCGGAAAAACAACAATACTGAATGAAAAAGAATCAATCGATGAAAAGGCAAGATGTAGGAAGTAAGAGTCCTTGGAGACGCGACGGGACGGGGCTAAAATTTGCGAACGATGTCGCGACCAGAAACTACATAGTTTATTATATAACGTACCTAAAGTTCATTATAATTCAGTGCATTAGTTCTATGTCGTGACCGACAGATAACAACAAACATTTCAAAATTTTGAACAAGGCTTCCAGAAATTGCTAGTTGGCATGGCAACAGGGCAGCGAGAGCGATCACAGCGGTCTGTAGTTCATCAATAACTAATTCCCCGAAGTCTGACCACGTCGCAGAAATTGATACAGCTTTCGGTAACAGGCAGAGGAACTTCGAATTGAATATTGAGAAGTTGTAAGATGGAGCCGATAGCAATATGGATGCAGTAGCTACGATGCCTTCGTGTGGTCACTGTCGATATTATCGAGAATAGGGAAGGTATACAGGTATAAATAAGGTATATAGTTACAGTAAAATCTTTTAGACCGTACTGTTTGTGTCTGTTTGGTTTTGATAGCATTAAATAAATAATATTTAAAAAAGAAAAAATCAATTGTTTTTCTGCCCGCCAATATGAGTGAATCTTACGATGATATTCGATACATTTTGAAGCTATCTTACAAAAAGGGGAAACAATACGACGGAAGTCGGGAAAAAAATATTTGACGTGTATGCAGTAAGAGCAGCACAAAGTTGGTTCAAATGTTTTCAGTTAAGGAATTTTGATGTCAAAGATGCAGCTCGCTCTGGTCGCCATGTTTTTTTTTTTGGGTGGGAAATCATCAAATAACTGTTCCTGCTCTGGGTGGAACAGGAGGGCGTGTCAGACTTTTACTGACTAAAACCCACCTGTGTTCCCTCAGTTGCCTGTGTGCCAGGGGCCGCGGTATTTCGCCATGTTACGGATAAAGTCACTGCCACCGGACTAATCAAAACTCTTGTTCAAAAAAGTTAAAACAACAGCAATAAACTTCAGTCCAAGATCAATACATTTCTCGAAAAAAAATCAGTAAATAATCGTTCAAAACAACCATATAATTCTCAACAAAAATAAAAAGGAGCTCATTTATTATCTGATAACAATTGAAACGATCTTTCATTTTGTGCATTAAAACTTATGGAAATTCAATTTTTTTACTGTAAAACTACGTCTTTAAAATCAAGTAAATAAGCGAAAACGACGAAATTTCGTATACGGCCTCATTAAACTTAAAACTGCTATTTAACATTACAGGACCAACACGAACAGCCAAATACCGCGCTTAATACGAATTTCACCAATGGACAGGATCAATACTTTGTAAACTGCGTTCAAAAGATGTCAGTGTCAACGTTTCACAGCTTTTGACTCTGACTGCTCCTGAACGTGGCATAAACATGCTAAAGGCGTTCAGTTTCATTGTTTAAAGCCCATACAATACGGCTCGCTATTATGCTCGCACGTCATCTGCCAAACTCGGCCAATCAAACCAAATAATATGTACACATGCGGAAGTAATGTGATACTTTAAAACCAGCGCATACCGGCGAAAGTTGCATGGTTTTGCATTTCTCCGCGGTATTCTCCAGCACGCTCTTCAATACCATAGAGAGAAATCCCCTTTGATGCAACATGGTCCGTCTGTGAGCTTTGGAATGTACAACGTGTAACATAATTAACGCGAGACCTGATACACCACAATTAGAGTATTGAGTTAAAAGGATAATACAATGACCAAAACTTATTTTTGTTAAGGCAAACTGTAGTTAACTGTTGTGTATAACGTGTTAAATAAGATTTAATTTTCTTTGGCTCAATCAGCGGTAGGTATGGCAAAACTCATAACTTTTGGAAAAAACACCTGTATTAAAAGTTACCGAAATCGATTCAGTACTCAATTAGGAACAAACTAATTTCAGGTCTTGCGTTTATTTTGTTTCATCTTGTACGAGTATATCTTGTTCCCATTAGATACAACGTACGAATTGACTTTGATAAATTTAAAATAGCCCCGTCGCCCGCCAATGTGCGTTGGCCTTTAGTGATCATTATCACAATAGCCCGAGCTTCTCACTAATGCGAGGGATTATTATCACTCCCTAGTTTTACTAATAATTATCTTGTTGTACATCAATCTGGCATTCCTGGAACATTAATTAATTAGCGCTACCTAGATTTATTCATCCATTGGTAATTCGTGAAATGTTACCTATTGTTTCCACGAGCGTGACAAGATATTACACATGAGAAAGCATAATTAACAAGCTGTCAACGTATCACGGCTAGATGCATCTTGCAAGGTAACCGCACGCTCTCGCCTCGATGATTATGATCGGAATATTTATCGTAACATCTCCTCGATGGTTATAAATCGATCCTATACTAGGAATGAACATTGTCCGTATTAATATTCAATCTGCATTTCTTTTCCCCAGCTATGTTGGGGTCGGCTTCGTCACTCTGACGAAGCTGTTCCTGTCGGAAATTGGTAGAGTATAAAACAAAAGACACCAACTTTCGAAATTAAAGTTATTTTTCAGTTTGCAGTTTTTTAATTTATTCAAAACTGCAGAATTAATTTAATTTTGTATTTTGGTGGTCTTTCAATTTAACTAACACCAAAAGCATCGCTGTTTTTAACCGTATTTGTTGCCGCGATGCGCTATTGTCACATACACACTATACATACATGTCATTATATCGTGTCCGCACTGTGCACGTACCTTTACAGTCAAAATAAGTTACATTTGCAGCACCAGAGCACACGCTCGTAACCTATAGTTGTTGGGAACAAAACAGTCACCGTAGCCGAACTCGGCATGGGATTCACTCATTCATTCACGCGCGGCAGTAATTCTCGACATTGGATTCACTCATTCATTCACGCGCGTCAGTAATTGTAGACGATGCAGTATTCCCAATCCATTGTGCTCTTCAATGCCCAGCCAAAGCCATTTTGTAGAACAAAGACGTTGTAGCTACTGTAGGTATTGGCATTGATCTCCTTGTTCACAACCTAACTAACATTAGAGAATTGAAATCTCTCACTGCTCGACAACAGGACAGTGATAGATAAGAACAATGATATAGATGTCCAATTAGTTTATGCCTTAAACTTCTCCTTGTTTTTATGCTACGACTTCTTATTTGTGAAAACATTATACAAGCTTACAGTCATCATCATCACCTGCCTAGCATTTTCCCTACTATTTTGGGGTCAGCTTTCAGTCTAACCGGATGCAGCTGCTTACCAGTATTTTAAATTGACTGCCTATCTAACCGCAACAACCTAGTTACTGGTAGGTACCTATAATTTCTAAGTATATAAAATTAAAAATGGTGTTCCCTTTTTATTTGCTCACTAGCTTTGCCCGTGGCTTCACCAGCGTGGTTGCCCAAAATTATCCCACATGCCGCCGGGACATAAAGTAGCTTTTGTTACTCCTTATAACATCAACTATCTCCCAGTGAGAGTCCCGTGAAAATCGGTTCAACCGTTTCGGAGATTAGGAACAAACAGACTGACAAATATATTAATTTTTCTTTTTCGTTAACTTTGGGGAAGGTTCATAAGACCATGGTTAGACCTGCTGTCCTATATGGGTCAGAATGTTGGGCCACAAAAGGGATGAATGAAAGGCAATTGCAGGCAGCTGAGATGAGAATGTTAATAGGGATGTGTGGTGTTACACGGATGGACAAAATAAGAAATGAGTACATACGTGGGACAGTCGGAAAGTTTTGAGAAATTTAAAAAAAGTGTTGTATAGGTTATTTTTTTTATTGAATCTTTTCAAAGTACTCTCCACTAGCCTCAATACAAAGTTTCACATTGACATAGGCCATTCACATGGACATATGTCCATTCACATGGACATAGGCCTCCCCAAGCTTGTCCAACTTCATTTTTAGGGGGGTTTTGCCATAATCGCCACGCTTGGCAGGTGGATTGACGATCGCAGTATGGTAGTTAAATGCATAGAGAAGGCTGCCCATTCTCTAGCAAGTCCCTTAGTCGCCTTCTACGACACTCACGGGAAGAAATGATATGGTGCTATTCTTTTTACGTACGGCACCACACAGAACGGAAAGTTAGTCGACTGCGCTTGAATTCGTTATACCAACGATACACGGTTGTCTTAGAAGGACCTTCATCATGAATGCTATTTGAAGTCTATCGTACGATTCTTCCGATTTTAGGCGACACTTGAAATAGTAAAAAATCATAGCGCGAAAATGTTCCATCCAATCCATTTTTTTACATTGATATATATTTTTTTTATGAGACATGATAATTTAAATTAGCTCGCAAACAATGTAGAGGGAAATTTTGAAATTGGAACGTACCTATTTTTACTTACAAATAATCATATTTTCAAAATAGATTATAACTAGCCAGTCTCTCACACTTAAAAACTTTTGTTCGAAATACTTTCTGAGTGGCCTGGCAAGAGGAAGTCTAAAAATAGCACCGATTACCGAAAAGTTATGTGGGAATTAGTTATCATGGTAATATGCTAGAGGCAAGTAATGCGTCGAAATGAGGAAATCATCATGACGAAAGTTTTAAGTACTAGGACAAACTGTCCAGTTAGGTAGGTTCAACTTCGAGAAAGAGGTCAATCGTCGAATCCGACTCGGTTGGGCAGCCTTCAGGAAGCTACGCAATATCTTCTCGTCCCACATCGGTCTTGAGACACTGCGGTCAGTGTCTCAAGACTAAAGTCTGACCAGTGCGTGTTGCCAGTGATGACATATAAAACCTAAACGTAGTCGCTCACAATGGGCCTCATAAGAAGGCTTAAAGTCACCCAACGGGTAATGAACAAGAATGAAGAGATCCACAGGAGAACCAAGGTAACTGAGATAGCCTGAAAAATTGCCAAATTTAAGTGGCAGTGGGCAGGGCACATTGCTCGCAGAACTGATGGCCGATGGGGCCGAAAGGTTCTAGAGAGGCGACCGCGTACTGGAAGACGTAAAGTTGGAAGGCCTCCCACAAGGTGGACCAATAACCTTGTGAGGGCCGCAGGAGTCCGCTGGATGCGGGAAGAAGACCCGGTTGAAGTGGCGGAGCTTGGGGGAGGCCCATGTCCAGCAATGGACGTCTTTCGGCTGAAATGATGAAGATAAGCTTTTGCACAGCAGAATCTGCACTTACATATGTGTTCCATTCGGATTATTTATTACGTAGTTACCTAATAACAGGTAAGCTTAAACACAACGATTTTAACATAACTGTAGATTAAAGAATTATGAGCGCAGGGTAAATTTGTTAAACATTCACTTGAATTTCTTAATTAAGCAAATAACAGTATGTTGTATTCAGAAAGTTAATTATACCCTCATAAATTCAGAAAGCTGTTTAATTTTACAAGTGAATAAAGTAGGCTTTTCACAGAAAATGACGCCTCATTAAATACCGCGAGTAATCAAAATGCGAAAAATGTCGACGATTTATCGGATTTTCAGTTAAAATACGCCGCAATAAAAAAAAAAATTAAAATTACACACTGAACAGTAATTTAAGAAAAAAAAACTTTACGTGCGATTATTTTGTATGTATACTTTGTACAGTTAGAGCTGTTGCAGTTTGGAGGGTAGAATTGTTGAGACTATTTTTGAGGCACTAAACACAAAATAACACCATACCTTGTTCCCCCCAGTGGGTTCCCGCATTTTCGTTGCGGGGGGGGGGGGGGGGTAGTAGCCGTGGTCCGCTCCCACGGTGAAGCGAAGCGGAACCCCAAGGTGGGGCCGCTCGTCAGGGCTTTTGCTTCCAAGCCGACGACTTAGCGGCCAAAAAGTAGGTTGTGGTGAGGTGCACCAAAACTGAGGCGGGCCGCGATGTCGAATGGGAGGCATCGCGGCTGAGGGTTACAGGCTGCGGCGGAGGAGGAGTGCCGGTACTTCTGAATAGCGCTCTTCTCTTCCGTGGCCTGGACGGGGCCGCCACCATTAGATGGCGGACGCGGTGGGACCGCAGGGTAAGAGGAGTGTCGGTATAGCGTTGGCCGCTCTCCCTATCCCCTGCGGCCGAGAAGTGGAAGGCGGCGGGGCCACTGCGCTGACCCGTCGCAGGGGGATCAAGGGTGCCAGGGATACCAGGGTAGTATGGGGCCCTTGTGCTACTTGGTTCCTGGGGTGGTCACGGCGTGCCATGTGTCCTGGTGCGCCGGACTGGTGGGGTCCGCAAGGGCCGATGCCTGCCAGGGGTGCGGGTTGTTCGAAAGAGATACCGTGGCCCCTGGCACACAGGCAACTGAGGGAACACGGGTGAGTTTAGTCAGTAAAAGTCTGACACGCCCTCCTGCTCCACCCAGAGCGGGAGAAGTTTTTTTATGATTTCTCACCCTCAAAAAAAAAAACAAAACACCACACCTTGTTTCTCGGCAGGAGTGTACCTATATAATAGTACATCCACCAAAAAAAAAAGAAAAAACCAGTAACGTTAAGCCGTATAATAGGGGACGAGCCTATTGCCAACAAACAGGCACAAATCCAAATGACGCTACTGGGCTACTACCAGGCTGCTACTGAGATATTCCAGATAGGAAAACCCAAAAACAGCCCGGACTGCGAATCCAATACCGGGCCTCGTGATCAACAGAAGCGCTTGCGACCTAGACTAACGGCGCACTAAACCTGAATAAAGTGTGAAGCAAAGAACGTTTCAGGATGTGTAATCTGAACACGGATTGAACAAAGATGGACAAAAACTGGTTGGTAAAAGATGAAAACAATATTTTAATATTGATTTTACTATCCAATTGAGAGATACGTTTGATTTTTTCATAAAAAAAGTACTATTCCATTCAAAACTGCAGTAAGAGTCGAAATTAAAACATTTATTTTAATTAGGACAAGTACTGGAACTAAAAAAATCACAAATGTGAATAAACTATTAAAAACAAACTGCAGTTCCTTTCGGAGAAGAATGAGGAAGGAACGAGACACACAAGCAACTTAATTTATTAGCTTTCGAAATCAGTGTTATTTAATGAGATAGTTAATTGGCTTAACATTACTTCACGCCTTTTTCCTCCAGAGGGTTGGGCAGAGGTGTACATAAGTACACCCGCCTTTCCCCAGTTAAGTGATAGGGGCGAACCTATTGCCATCAGCCACGCACATATCCGAACTCCAGGTTGCTACTAAGCGATATTCCAGACAAAAAAAAACCAGTTACACTTTGCCCGACTTGGGAATCGAATCTAGGACCTCATGTTTCGCAGTAGCGCTTAGGATCACCGGACCAACGCGCAACAGGTTCAATCAGTACATTATAATGTCCAGAGAATCGATGAAATTTGTGTAATTAGTAAAAAAAACTTAAATGAAATGTTACCTGCAGCAGTCTACACCTGAATCGCGAAACCTTTTTTTTCTGAAAATCTCCTGAACCTTCTGAAAACTGCTCATGAATAATCTTTCTTACCTTAAAATCCAGCAAAACTAAGCAGCCGAAGAGCCGCCATATTTGAGTCGCAAGTTTTAAATCAACTTTTAAAGTTTAGTAATCGAAGCCGAAATTATGAGATTATAATCAAACATAAAATCGCAAATAACTTCCAAGTTCTAATCGTTTGTGACAATTACTTTCAGAATCGCGAGCGATGCAGCACCCTATTGCGCCGCACTCGCCACCTGCATACAGACTGAAATTGCGTACAAGGCAACAGGGAAACTATGCGCAGGTGTACCCCGCACTTTCCTACCTCAGCCCTGCCTGGAAATTTCTACTGAAACATTTAATATTGGTGCAACGTAAGTATATGATAAATGTCAAGCGGCGATACGAATCCAGGACGATCCCATAATTTTCTGCCCTTATCTCAATTTATTTGGGGTCGGCGGCGCACATGTTCATCTTTCTTAACATATGTAATTCTATCTCATTAAGGGGTACCTTTCTTTTACATGGTCCTTCTATCAGTTCTTTTGTCTTACCTAGACTCCGAACGAACTTCGTTCTCGATTTTCGGGAATTTTCGGCAATTTTAACCAAAAGATATTGTTTTCGGATTTATTCAGGGAAAGTCAATTAAATTACGAGTCGATAGGTATCTACATTTTTAAGGTGCCGCACATTCTAATAAAAAAACTTAGTTTTAGTAGTTGAAATTTGGTACATATCTGATAATTTTTATGATCCAAACACGGACGTGCAACATAAATTAATGTATTTTTTTCATGGAGGTCAGTTTTGGGATGCAACTATAAAATTAAAGAAAAAACAGAGAGCAACTACGATAAACAACCAACTGCGTCCCTAATTTTCTTTTTGAACGTATACTAGATGGATATGCATTAAAAACGCGTAATAAAGTAAAATATTCGAGTGTGTGTGCGTCCGAGGACCGGGTAAGGAAGTTCTTTTCTGATGGGGTCCCCTGAAATTTAGGCGCCCAGGCGCTTTACTTTGTGTAATTGATTTCATCAGCAATGCTCTCAAACGGTGAAGGAAAACATCCCGAGAAACCGACATGTCCTAGAACCAAAATTCGAAGTCATGTCACATCTATCAACCCGCACTAGGCCCGCATTGTAGATTACGGCCCACTCCCTCTCACAAAGGGATGCCTGTGTGACCAGCAGTGGAAACGTTATAGGGTGATAATGCTAATGCTACGTTTACTTACCTGCGACTAAATTACCCATAAAGACAAGCAATTATACCCTTTTCCACTGAAATTTTCAATCTTCAAACGTAACATAAATCTTTTGTTTCATCGCAAACAAAAAGTGGCGAACGGGACAAGAGATCACTGCGATTACGCGGGCCACTTCCAACTCGATACCCGAAGAAGCCTACAAGTTGAAAAAAACTATACAAATTATATCGTAATGAATATTAAATAAGATTGCTAACGGCAAATTGGCAACGTGTTCCCTTTTTTTTCAATGCATCTGTGCTACTTGTGTGTGTGCGACTAAAGCCTATATAAAAAAGAAGTTGCCAGCACGCACAACGCCCTAATTCTCCCATCTCGCACGCTTGTTGCTTTTATTTAGTGCTCAGTCGCAAATTGGTACATTCCAGGGTTACCTACGCTGATCACCTCTTGTCTCCGAAGCTGTCTACGCACCTGTTTAGCAGATGTGCGGCTCCTCAGTAGCTTTGCTGACGACCACCGGCCCTTGCTGCACACCAGATGGCATAACGAGGAGCATACCGTACCTACTTTTTTTTCTTTTTTTTAACTGACCGCAATGATTTCTGTAGCAATTCTTAAAGATTTACCTTTTAAATGTGGCTCCATCGAGAGTTGCGTTACTAAGTTCAATACCTATTTAGAGTCCCTAGCTGCTTGAGAATCAATTTCAACAGTAGAAGTCAATAAGCTTGCTATAAAGTTATCGCGAATGGAGGCATTATTCATTTAATTTAGGTCGCACAGATTATCCTCACCTTGTACTTTCATACAAGGTGAGGCTAATCTGTCCACTGACATAACTACTCGTGATTTTATTGAACAAGAATTTGATTATTGTATCGTTTTTGCCCAAACATTTTTCGAACTTCGTTCAAAACTTATGTTTCGTTAAAACCGTATGTTCGGCAACTCAACGAATGTTAAGTTATTATTATTTTTATAAAAAATAATTTAAGATAACTAAGATCCTATTTGTTAGTAGTATAATAACTTATAATATTAGTGTTAGTAATACAATCTTAATCTACTCGCCCCCTGCTTGACACATGAATCGAGATATCAATACTCATGTGTGCATTAATACATCGATTCAGGTACAGACAGTCAAGTCTACTGGCTGTCATACTTAAAACGCTGTGCGGCTAGCCCGAACTCTGCTCAGCATCGACGCACACCGCTTGCGCAGAATAGCGTAGACGCAATAGATGCGCGACTCGTTGATGCACTATATAACAGTGGCGGCACTGCCGCCACATCGTACTAAGCGCATTATTGTATTGTACCCGTAGGGCACTGTACGCTCTTTGAGTATAGACTGCCCACAGGCTGCAGGTGTTTTGGAAATTCATCAAAAACTATCAAAGTTAGATTGTTTAGGAGGATCTCATTATACAGCAAAGAAGCGGTTTCTCAGTCTCGAGTCTCACTTTGGAAAAATTCAGAACTTACAATGCTTTATTCTGTCTTTATTCTGTTGACGCTGTCCATCCTGCTCGAAGGACCATTTGTTAGGGACCTAACTAAGGACTAAACTCAAAAGCAGGTTAACTGTAATTTAAATATATATAATCCAAATAGGTACAAACTTAATTCGATGTTAGTTGGAGAGCGTGCGCGTGCCGTTGACAGAGATCGGTTGCGAAGTGGCTCGACGGCCAGAGTCTCGCCTTCCGCTGTCTCACGACAGCAGCCGAAGATAGCCGTGTGGTCAGAGGCGACCGAACACAATATATTATTATTATTACCAGAGGATTATTCAAGCCACCTAGTTCCTATTATCTGCCTCATGATCCTGTTTTCCGGGAAATGAATCCACAAAGCGTCGAGACATTTCCAGAGCCTCAGAGCCGCTGATTTCCAGCTTTTTTAGTAGACACGCTACGATCCACACATGCCTCACTTCAATATGCGCAGCTTTATGTATTTCCCACAGTTAAGCTAATGGCTAATTTATCCTCACTCCTCTTTGCTATTCCTTCATCAGACCCTAGTCACTATGGTTTTGTAGATAATAACTTTAAAGAAAGTACAAAAACGAAGACGGTGCACAGACAGACCTTCGTTGCTAGGTACATAATTACTAATTGGATTAAATTTAAACAGGTGATTCATTTTCAAAATTATATAATGTTTTATATTTAATTTTATAATTACGATTGGTTGTGGGATTTATTTTTAGTTTGTTTTATTTTCGTTTTGATTCGTTTCCCGTAATATTATAGGTCTTGTATCTTGGTACTACCCGTTTTAATTGGGCTGACATTTTTGTTACAATGCTGTGATTGAATTTCATTTGCAGTTCTTTATTGAAACTCTTCAGTGGTGGGCCAGTGGTAACGGCCGCGACTTACGAGTTATTGGTCGTGTGTTCGAACACAGCCAGGCACATTACTTTGTGTGAATAAGTTCATCAGCACTGCTCTCAAAACGGTGAAGGAAAACATCGTGAGTAACGTTAAAAAACTTTTCCAGTGCATCGAAATCATGTTCACACGAACATAAACATGTTGAACACGAACATAAACTGTCTACCAATTATATTCTGGGTTCTCATTTGTAAAGACTATCACACGAGTCGCAATCAAATCCTAATCTTAAAAGCAGGCAATTAAGGTACTGGCAAACAAAACTCATAACTGTTAATAGGTACATAATTTTGCCTAAAACGTCACGATGATATAGCAAAATTTTCTCTACTTAAACGTTCTCAATTTAATCGAATTAAAAAACTGAAATATATTGTAATATTTTTGCCCCTTTGATGTTGCACATTATAAACTTTTAATTTTAATCTACTTGGCGCTGATCGAAACACCAAGGAATATAAAAATACACTCTCGGAAAATGGCTATACGGTATTGAACAAAATTGATGCAAAGCACTGTACTCGTGAAACATCTTCTACACGTACTATACTGGACCACGTTTCTACAAACCTACGAGGCCATGATTTTCATTTAGTAACAATTGAATCAAGCATGTCCGATCACAAACAGATTTTCCTAGAGGTCAAACAGTACAAACCAGAACCAATTAAAAAAATAAAAATAAGAACACTTTCATTCGCAAAACTGTATAAAACTATAGAAGATATTGACTATGCCACCGTGGGAGAAGACTTTACAAAGTTAGAAGAAGCAATAAAATTGGCAATTAGCAAGAATCAAACTACGAAAATTAAGTTTCTGAACCCACCCAAAACAGAATGGATAACGAAAGATATAATGGACAAAATAAACACAAGGAACATATTGTGGAAACAATACAAAACGAATCCGAACAACTTGGAGTTTGAAGAGAAGTTTAAAACTGAGAGAAACAGAGTATTCTCGCATATGCAGTCTGTTAAAAATAAATACTTCATTAAATCATTTGAAGAATGCAAAGGTAAGCCGTTGAAGATGTGGAAACTTATAAATAATCTGTCTACCAATAAAATTAAAGATAGTAGTATTCCTCCTAAATTACAAACCCCCTCAGGCCTCATTACAGAAGACAAAGAAATCTGTGAATACTTCAACACCTACTTTGCGAGTATAGGTATTCTTCTGGCAAAGAAAATAGCTTCAAAACACCACAATACTAACATTAACACTACTTCATTACACACCAACGCTCCAGGTCTCTCACAAATGTCACCAACAAACGCAGAAGAAATCGTAAAAATTATTGATAGTCTAAAAGCCAACACCTGCGCTGGCGTGGACGGCATCACCGTCAAAGCTATTAAACACACAAAAAAACTAATACTGCCGCATTTAGTACAATGCATAAATAAATGTTTACTCGAAGGTTATTTTCCGGACACGCTTAAAATCGCGAGAGTAACTCCCATTTTTAAGTCAGGCCCGAAATCAGATCCGGGAAATTACAGACCCATTTCGGTATTGCCAGTGATGTCGAAAAAACTGGAGAAATTAATTCACTCTAGACTTATGGACTATCTGGATTCTTTTGGTTTTCTTTTTGAACGGCAATATGGATTTAGGCCTAAGTCTAATGCACTAGCTGCTGTGACTGACTTGGTCACGAAACTTCAGACTAAAATAGATCAAAAACAAATTGCTCTGGGAGTCTTCATAGATTTAAAAAAGGCTTTCGATACCGTAAGTCATAATTTACTTCTGCAAAAATTAGCTTCTATAAAAATCACAGGAAGTTTTCTCAGAATGTTCGAGTCTTACCTAGAAAATCGTTTGCAGGTCGTTAAAATAGGAGACAGCATCAGTGGCTCCAAGCCAATAAAATGTGGTGTACCTCAAGGATCAATATTAGGTCCTCTCTTGTTCCTTATCTATATCAACAATGTACACGAATTAGGACTTAAAGGACATGTAACACTCTATGCTGATGACACCTGTCTATTTTACTTTGGTAACTCTATTGAAGCAATTACACTAGACGCACAGGATGACCTAGTTATTTTGGAAAGGTGGGTTCTTGGATAACCTATTAACAATCAATACATCGAAAACTAACTACATAATCTTTTCGGCCAAGAACAAAAAAATTCACAATCACAAGCCATTGTTTATAAATGGAGATGTCCTTAATAAAGTAAACACAGAGAAGTACTTGGGTCTTACGCTTGATAGTCACTTGACGTGGCAGCCACACATTAAAAGGATTTGTTCTAAGTTGTCAAGTCTTACGGGTGCGTTACGTGGAATAGCTAGATGTTTACCATCGAAAATTCGGTATACTGTGTACAATTCATTAGTAAAGCCACACATTGAATATTTAATTGAGGCCTGGGGATCGACAACAAAAACAAACATACACAAGCTTCAAATCGCTCAAAATAAAATTATTAAGGTCCTCTTTCAATATCCCTCCTTAACACCCACAGAAAAAATCTATAACGACACTAAGCTCTTTAACATCACCAAAACTCATCAATATAATACCTGCATATTAATAAGAAAAATCCTAACAAAAGAAATACACACAGAAATTACATATAAAAGGAATAATGAAGTGCAAAAACGATCATCACGTCGGGCAAACGACCTAGTACTATTACACAGACCTAGAACAAATCACGGAAAGAGAAATATGAAATATGAAGGAGTACAACTATACAATTCACTACCAAAAAACATTAAAGAAGCTAAAACTAATCTATATTTTAAAAAAATGTTAAAGAAACACATCCTCGACGGCTCCAACATAAATAAATAAATAAAATATAATATTATTATTGTCTAGTACTGTATAGTGTGCACGGTGCTTTATAATAGTGCTGATAAGAACAGCGCGCTCGATGTGTACAACGACGCGCGTTCTGAGAAACTTACTGCGATGTACCCACTTACTAGATTTATTAAAATAACTAATTTACTACTACTAACTGCACGACGAGCGCTCTGGAACTATCTTAATTATTACCTACATTGTTATTTTTAAAACTTTATTTCTCATTAAGTGATTATGTAAATCTTTGAGAAATAAATGATATTTTGAACCGTAAACTGGCCGGCAAGTGCCGACTGCTGTGGAATCCGGAGTGAAAAATAAAAAGCACTAAACTACACACACTAAACTAAACACACGCGCGCTTTTCACTAAAGTATTACGCAGTAGCCCTATTTTCCTTTGACATTGAGGAAGTGCAGAATCATTTATCGTTGGATTTGATTAAAAATCCTGCACAAAGTAAGGTTCATACTTTTTCTCTGGCTTTAGGATTTTGAGAAGTTTTTTTCAATCGGTTTCTCTGTCCCTTTTTCCCTTCTATTGTTTGCTTTAATATGTAAGACAGGTCGTAATCTGATTTCAATGCCCGTTTTAATTTTTCTTTGTTATTTTCGTGTTTAAATACTAATACATAACGCGTGTAGGGCCAGCATGCTCAAACAGTTTGAAATCAAAAACGCCGATTAACACGTGCTAGGTACGCACGTAGCCACTCACTGGCGATTTTAAAATTAATTATATATTCACAAACAGATTTGAACATCGTTAGCGACAAATTGGCTGTCAAAATATGTGTTTGAGTCACCGGCGAATAAATCAATAACGTGTGTACTGATATACATGTAAACTTATAATATTAACACACTCATAACGTGCATCATTTTGAAAGCTTTTCCAAACTACTGCCTAATTAGGGTTACTCTGATTGTGAGGGGAGGTCGCCCTCTCATTTCAACAGACCCGAGTGTGCAGCAACGAACCAAATAAAAGCTTAGGGGAGATTATTAATCTCTATTGCAATTATTTCGGCATTTTATGAAGTGCTTCCATTATTTTAATATTGTTGTTTATTTGTGTTAGACTGTGTGAGATAGATGGAAATAGTGTATTGAATAAATTAAAACTTTAATACTTTCTTGGTGAAGCTACGCTTGCCAGGGTTGGTCCGAGGAGGGGTGACCATCTTTACGTAACGAGACTCCTCCATGGCTCAGAAAGTACGTTAAGCCGTTGGTTCTGGCTGCCAGTCGTGGATCTTTGACAGTAATTCCAGGTCGACCGAAGTCTGAAAGTGTGACCATGGGTTATCGTATTACTTAGTAACAGGGTAGTTGAGGCCAGATAGGCAGTCGTTCCATATAAGATACTGGTATTTGGTTGCATCTGGTTAGACTGCTTTTTTATATTATTTTTAGTAATTAATAAAAATAAAAAATATATTTTTTATAAGTAACATAAAAATCAAATTAAGCAAATCTCTTTAAATTCTAATTCGTTTCTTAGAAAACTTTTCTGACTCACTACTCGATATTGAAAGCGAATTTCCTGGTATTTGACCAAAAAATAACAATCGTTGGGAATCGAACTGACAACTACAGGTTTGCAATTGTAATAGTCCAAACGCTACGTTATTTTGCTTTGTCGAAGGTTAGCCGTCCTTATACTATGTCATGATTGACTGCTTAGCTCCTTAAAGGTGGAGCGCGATATTAGTCACATCTGTAACTATCTGCTTTGTTCCTATTCAGCCCAGTGAAGTAATGGAATAATTCGAGTGTTGTTATTTGTGTTTGCTCTTATCTAGTCTCCTTTCCTACGTAGGTAAATGTTTGAGAAGATTTTTGCGATTTCCGACTTTTCTAATACTCAAAACTCAGTGGTCCCGTAGTGTTTTTGATCCCTACAGGAAACATGATCGATTGGTATCACATTTTTTTTTTTGTTGAAAATTGCTGATTTTCTTGCCGACTGTACATTTCTACCAAAATCTATGACAACAGATTAAAATGTTTCAAAAAGATAAGAACAGTCAAACCGTTTCCTTGCAGCGACAACGTTGAATTACCTACCCTTATTGCACCCCTGTAGGTACATGTTGTGATAGACTGCTTAGCTCCATAATAGAATATCGTGATGATAAACCATTTAAAAAATTCTGTAATCTATAACTATCTGCAATATGCCTGGCTCGTCTTTTTACAATTTCCGGTAAAATATAGAAGAATAAGCATATATTGCAATACTGCTTATCCCCCATACCAAATAGCGTGATATTTTGTACACTACGGCCTGTGCACAGTTATAGGAAATAAAAACGAAATAAAAGCTAAACTGGAAAGCACACATAGAAGAACTCAGTAAAAAAAATAGTAATTCTTGTTACGCTCTGTTCAAACTGGTCCCAGTGCTTAACACTGAATCACGGCTCACGGCTTATCACGGTTTGGTTTCTTCACACTTAAGATATGGGATCATTTTCTGGAGCTACTTAACTGATAAGGACGTACCCTTTTAAGCCCAAAAAAGGTGCATCAGGACCATGTTTAGATTACAGTCAACCAAAAGTTGTAAGCCCTACTGTAAAAAATATAAAATATTAACTCTCCCTCGCCTTTACGTTTTAGACATTGTCATGTTTGTAAAATCAAATCGACTCTTATTTTACGTCAAACAAAAGTGGTCGATCGCAAACTTAATAGAGGCGATGACAGTATTTTCTGTCTACTTAGGTCGAAAACAGCATTAATGCACAAGAGTGTTTTCTGTATGGCTCCTAAAATGTTCAATAAACTCCCAAATAATTGGAAAGAGCTTAATGTCCGTCAATTAAAAAAAAAATTAAAGATACTGCTAGAAAGGAAAGCATACTACAGTATTCTAGAATTTCCTAATGACAACATCTAATAAAGTGTAGTAACCAATATTATCAATACATCTTTGACATAATCCGTAGGTACATGCAGCAACATATTATTGCTATGATGATAATTTTAATTGACATTTAATAACTGTTACGTAATTATGATGACGAAATTTAAATATTTTTACGCCACTAAGACCAAACATGACTGATCTTAAACTATAATGTAATTTAATAACTTGCATGCTCTGTATGTGTACTCATGTTTCCACAAATAAAGAATCTTGAATCTACGTTTGCAAGATTTGAACAAAATCTGTTTAGTAGATTCGCGTGATGCTGGAAAATACATTCATAGAAACAGATAGAAAGACATACAGGCAAAAATTTTAATAATGATATTTTTGGCATTAGAATCGTTCCCGGACCTCACAAAAATTACAAAAACAAAATTTTCAATGTACAGTTTTGACTTCGCTACGATTTTATTATATGTATGTAAGTAATAGATTAGCTTTCTGCCCTCCTTCTCCATATAAACCCTTAACTGTGCCAAACATACTCCTCCTGCGTAATTTTCGTAAAAAGAGATAGATACAAAGTTTTTGTTTCACTTATACAAGACTTACTTAAACAAGATAGATATAAAACGACAACAAGACGACGATCAAGATAATTTCAACCTTATTGCCTGCTCGGAAAAACAACAATACTGAATGAAAAAGAATCAATCGATGAAAAGGCAAGATTGAAGAAATCTTATAATTCAGGTACTTAGATAAGCTACTAGACTAATATTATAAGGAGGTAAAGTTTGTAAGTATATGAGTTCATTTGTAGGAAGTAATCTCTGGAACTACTAGTCAAAATTGAAAAATTCTGCAATTGATAGTCCAGCACCCTAATTGCGTAACTCACGATTAATCATAATCTGTTTCGTTTTGAAACAGATGGCTGAACCATTGCTTCATATGTTCGAAAAATGTGTTTGAATATTGTTGCACTGGCAATGAATATTGTTGCACTGGCAAAATGAAACTGATTATGATTAATCGCGTGGTACGCAATTAGGGTGCGGTTCTTGAGAAAGCTTATAGGCTATCACGATACAATTATTAGGAGCCGACCATAATGAAAAAAAGTCGGAAAAAACACTACCTAAGTATAAAACGAAGTAAGAGTCCTTGGAAACGCGACGGGACGGGGCTAAAATTTGCGAACGATGTCGCGACCAGAAACTACATAGTTTATTATATAACGTACCTAAAGTTCATTATAATTCAGTGCATTAGTTCTATGTCGTGACCGACAGATAACAACAAACATTTCAAAATTTTGAACAAGGCTTCCAGAAATTGCTAGTTGGCATGGCAACAGGGCAGCGAGAGCGGTCACAGCGGTCTGTAGTTCATCAATAACTAATTCCCCGAAGTCTGACCACGTCGCAGAAATTGATACAGCTTTCGGTAACAGGCAGAGGAACTTCGAATTGAATATTGAGAAGTTGTAAGATGGAGCCGATAGCAATATGGATGCAGTAGCTACGATGCCTTCGTGTGGTCACTGTCGATATTATCGAGGATAGGTATAAAGTTGTAGTAAAATCTTTTAGAGCGTACTGTTTGTTTCTGTTTGGTTTTGATAGCATTAAATAAATAATATTTAAAAAAGAAAAACAAATCAATTGTTTTTCTGCCCGCCAAAATGAGTGAATCTTACGATGATATTCGATACATTTTGAAGCTATCTTACAAAAAGGGGGAACAATACGACGGAAGTCGGGAAAAAAATATTTGACGTGTATGCAGTAAGAGCAGCACAAAGTTGGTTCAAATGTTTTCAGTTAAGGAATTTTGATGTCAAAGATGCAGCTCGCTCTGGTCGCCATGTTTTTTTTTTTGGGTGGGAAATCATCAAATAACTGTTCCTGCTCTGGGTGGAACAGGAGGGCGTGTCAGACTTTTACTGACTAAAACCCACCTGTGTTCCCTCAGTTGCCTGTGTGCCAGGGGCCGCGGTATTTCGCCATGTTACGGATAAAGTCACTGCCACAGGACTAATCAAAACTCTTGTTCAAAAAAGTTTAAACTACAGAAATAAACTTCAGTCCAAGATCAATACATTTCTCGAAAAAAATCAGTAAATAATCGTTAAAAACAACCATATAATTCTAAATAAAAAGGAGCTCATTCATTATCTGATAACAATTGAAACGATCTTTCATTTTGTGCATTAAAACTTATGGAAATTCAATTTTTTTACTGTAAAACTACGTCTTTAAAATGAAGTAAATAAGCGAAAACGACGAAATTTCGTATACGGCCTCATTAAACTTAAAACTGTTATTTAACATTACAGGACCAACACGAACAGCCAAATACCGCGCTTAATACGAATTTCACCAATGGACAGGATCAATACTTTGTAAACTGCGTTCAAAAGATGTCAGTGTCAACGTTTCACAGCTTTTGACTCTGACTGCTCCTGAACGTGGCATAAACATGCTAAAGGCGTTCAGTTTCATTGTTTAAAGCCCATACAATACGGCTCGCTATTATGCTCGCACGTCATCTGCCAAACTCGGCCAATCAAACCAAATAATATGTACACATGCGGAAGTAATGTGATACTTTAAAACCAGCGCATACCGGCGAAAGTTGCATGGCTTTGCATTTCTCCGCGGCATTCTCCAGCACGCTCTTCAATACCATAGAGAGAAATCCCCTTTGATGCAACATGGTCCGTCTGTGAGCTTTGGAATGTACAACGTGTAACATAATTAACGCGAGACCTGATACACCACAATTAGAATATTGAGTTAAAAGGATAATACAATGACCAAAACTTATTTTTGTTAAGGCAAACTGTAGTTAACTGTTGTGTATAACGTGTTAAATAAGATTTAATTTTCTTTGGCTCAATCAGCGGTAGGTATGGCAAAATTCATAACTTTTGGAAAAAACACCTGTATTAAAAGTTACCGAAATCGATTCAGTACTCAATTAGGAACAAACTACTTTCAGGTCTTGCGTTTATTTTGTTTCATCTTGTATATCTTGTTCCCATTAGATACAACGTACGAATTAACTTTGACAAATTTAAAATAGCCCCGTCGCCCGCCAATGTGCGTTGGCCTTTAGTGATCATTATCACAGTAGCCCGAGCTTCTCACTAATGCGGGGGATAATTATCACTCCCTAGTTTTACTAATAATTATCTTGTTGTACATCAATCTGGCATTCCTGGAACATTAATTAATTAGCGCTACCTAGATTCATTCATCCATTGGTAATTCGTGAATTGTTACCTATTGTTTCCACGAGCGTGACAAGATATTACACATGAGAAAGCATAATTAACAAGCTGTCAATGTATCACGGCTAGATGCATCTTGCAAGGTAACCGCACGCTCTCGCCTCGATGATTATGATCGTATACTAGGAATGAATATTTATCGTAACATCTCCTCGATGGTTATAAATCGATCCTATACTAGGAATGAACATTGTCCGTATTAATATTCAATCTGCATTTCTTTTCCCCAGCTATGTTGGGGTCGGCTTCGTCAGAGTGACGAAGCCGTTTCTTTCGGAAATTGGTAGAGTACGAGTATAAAACCAAAGACACCAACTTTCGAAAGTTATTTTTCAGTTTGCAATTTTTTAATTTATTCAAAACTGCAGAATTAATTTAATTTTGTATTTTGGTGGTCTTTCAATTTAACTAACACCAAAAGCATCGCTGTTTTTAACCGTATTTGTTGCCGCGATGCGCTATTGTCACATACACACTATACATACATGTCATTATATCGTGTCCGGACTGTGCACGTACCTTTACAGTCAAAATAGGTTACATTAGCCACACCAGAGCACACGCTCGTAACCTATAGTTGTTGGGAACAAAACAGTCACCGTAGCCGAACTCTGCAAGGGATTCACTCATTCATTCACGCGCGTCAGAAATTCTCGACATGGGATTCACTCATTCATTCACGCGCATCAGTAATTGTAGACGATGCAGTATTCCGAATCCATTGTGCTCTTCAATGCCCAGCCAAAGTCATTTTGTAGAACAAAGACGTTGTAGCTTCTGTAGTCATAGGCATTGATCTCGTTGTTCACAACCTAAACTAACATTAGAGAATTGAAATCTCTCGCTGTTCGAGAACAGGATAGTGATAGATAAGAACAATGATATAGATGTCCAATTAGTTTATGCCTTAAACTTCTCCTTGTTTTTATGCTACGACTTCTTATTTGTGAAAACATTATACAAGCTTACAGTCATCATCATCACCTGCCTAGCATTTTCCCTACTATTTTGGGGTCAGCTTTCAGTCTAACCGGATGCAGCTGCTTACCAGTATTTTAAATTGACTGCCTATCTAACCTCCACAACCTAGTTACTGGGTACTACGAGCTTGTAGTTGAATGTACCTATAATTTCCAAGAATATAAAATTAAAAATGGTGTTCCCTTTTTATTTGCTCACTAGCTTTGCCCGTGGCTTCACCAGCGTGGTTGCCCAAAATTATCCCACATGTCGCTGGGACATAAAGTCGCCTTTGTTACTCCTTATAACATCAACTATCTCCCAGTGAGAGTCCCGTGAAAATCGGCTCAGCCGTTTCGGAGATTAGGAACAAACAGACTGACAAATATATTAATTTTTCTTTTTCGTTAACTTTGGGGAAGGTTTATAAGACCATGGTTAGACCTGCTGTATATGGGTCAGAATGTTGGGCCACAAAAGGGATGAATGAAAGGCAATTGCAGGCAGCTGAGATGAGAATGTTAAGAGGGATGTGTGGTGTTACACGGATGGACACAATAAGAAATGAGTACACGTGGGACAGTCGGAAAGTTTTGAGAAATTTAAAAAAGTGTTGTCTATGTTATTTTTTTTATTGAATCTTTTCAAAGTACTCTCCACTAGCCTCAATACAAAGTTTCACATTGACATAGACATAGGCCATTCACATTGACATATGTCCATTCACATGGACATAGGCCTCCCCAAGCTTGTCCAACTTCATTTTTAGGGGGGTTTTGCCATAATCGCCACGCTTGGCAGGTGGATTGACGATCGCAGTATGGTAGTTAAATGCATAGAGAAGGCTGCCCATTCTCTAGTAAGTCCCTTAGTCGCCTTCTACGACACTCACGGGAAGAAATGATATGGTGCTATTCTTTTTACGTACGGCACCACACTGAACGGAAAGTTAGTCGACTACGCTTGAATTCGTTATACCAACGATACACGGTTGTCTTAGAAGGGCCTTCATCATGAATGCTATTTGAAGTCTATCGTACGATTCTTCCGATTTTAGGCGACACTTGAAATAGTAAAAAATCATAGCACGAAAATGTTCCATCCAATCCATTTTTTTATGAGACATGATAATTTAAATTAGCTCGCAAACAATGTAGAGGGAAATTTTGAAATTGGAACGTACCTATTTTTACTTACAAATAATCATATTTTCAAAATAGATTATAACTAGCCAGTCTCTCACACATAAAAACTTTTGTTCGAAATACTTTCTGAGTGGCCTGGCAAGAGGAAGTCTAAAAATAGCACCGATTACCGAAAAGTTATGTGGGAATTAGTTATCATGGTAATGTGCTAGAGGCAAGTAATGCGTAGAAATGAGGAAATCATCATGACGAAAGTTTTAAGTACTAGGACAAACTGTCCAGTTAGGTAGGTTCAACTTCGAGAAAGAGGTCAATCGTCGAATCCGACTCGGTTGGGCAGCCTTCAGGAAGCTACGCAATATCTTCTCGTCCCACATCGGTCTTGAGACACTGCGGTCAGTGTCTCAAGACTAAAGTCTGACCAGTGCGTGTTGCCAGTGATGACATATAAAACCTAAACGTAGTCGCTCACAATGGGCCTCATAAGAAGGCTTAAAGTCACCCAACGGGTAATGAACAAGAATGAAGAGATCCACAGGAGAACCAAGGTAACTGACATAGCCTGAAAAATTGCCAAATTTAAGTGGCAGTGGGCAGGGCACATTGCTCGCAGAACTGATGGCCGATGGGGCCGAAAGGTTCTAGAGAGGCGACCGCGTACTGGAAGACGTAAAGTTGGAAGGCCTCCCACAAGGTGGACCAATAACCTTGTGAGGGCCGCAGGAGTCCGCTGGATGCGGGAAGAAGACCCGGTTGAAGTGGCGGAGCTTGGGGGAGGCCCATGTCCAGCAATGGACGTCTTTCGGCTGAAATGATGAAGATAAGCTTTTGCACAGCAGAATCTGCACTTATGTGTTCCATTCGGATTATTTATTACGTAGTTACCTAATAACAGGTAAGCTTAAACACAACGATTTTAACATAACTGTAGATTAAAGAATTATGAGCGCAGGGTAAATTGTTAAACATTCACTTGAATTTCTTAATTAAGCAAATAACAGTATGTTGTATTCAGAAAGTTAATTATACCCTCATAAATTCAGAAAGCTGTTTAATTTTACAAGTGAATAAAGTAGGCTTTTCACAGAAAATGACGCCTCATTAAATACCGCGAGTAATTAAAATGCGAAAAATGTCGAAGATTTATCGGATTTTCAGTTAAAATACGCCGCAATAAAATAAAAAAAACTTTACGCGCGATTATTTTGTATGTATACTTTGTACAGTTAGAGCTGTTGCAGTTTGGAGGGTAGTATTGTTGAGACTATTTTTGAGGCACTAAACACAAAATAACACCACACCTTGTTCCCCCCAGTGGGTTCCCGCATTTTCGTTGCGGGGGGGGGGGTAGTAGTCGTGGTCCACTCCCACGGTGAAGCGAAGCGAGGGGGCCGCTCGTCAGGGCTTTTGCTTCCAAGCCGACGACTTAGCGGCCAAAAAGTAGGTTGTGGTGAGGTGCACCAAAACTGAGGCGGGCCGCGATGTCGAATGGGAGGCATCGCGGCTGAGGGTTACAGGCTGCGGCGGAGGAGGAGTGCCGGTACTTCTGAATGGCGCTCTTCTCTTCCGTGGCCTGGACGGGGCCGCCACCATTAGATGGCGGACGCGGTGGGACCGCAGGGTAAGAGGAGTGTCGGTATAGCGTTGGCCGCTCTCCCTATCCCCTGCGGCCGAGAAGTGGAAGGCGGCGGGGTCACTGCGCTGACCCGTCGCAGGGGGATCAAGGGTGCCAGGGATGCCAGGGTAGTATGGGGCCCTTGTGCTACTTGGTTCCTGGGGTGGTCACGGCGTGCGATGTGTCCTGGTGCGCCGGACTGGTGGGGTCCGCAAGGGCCGATGCCTGCCAGGGGTGCGGGTTGTTCGAAAGAGATACCGTGGCCCCTGGCACACAGGCAACTGAGGAAACACGGGTGGTTTAAGTCAGTAAAATTCTGACACGCCCTCCTGCTCCACCCAGAGCGAGAGAAGTTATTTGATGATTTCCCACCCTCAAAAAAAAAAACAAAACACCACACCTTATTTCTCGGCTGGAGTGTACCTATATAATAGTACATCCACCAAATAAAAAGAAAAAACGGGGGCGACCCTATTGCCAACAAACAGGCACAAATCCAAATGACGCTACTGGGCTACTACCAGGCTGCTACTGAGATATTCCAGATAGGAAAACCCAAAAACCAGCCCGGACTGCGAATCCAATACCGGGCCTCGTGATCAACAGAAGCGCTTGCGACCTAGACCAACGACGCACTAATCCTGAATAAAGTGTGAAGCAAAGAACGTTTCAGGAGGTGTAATCTGAACATGGATTGAATAAAGATGGACAAAAACTGGTTGGTAAAAGATGAAAACAATATTTTGATATTGATTTTACTATCCAATTGAGAGATACGTTTAATTTTTTCATAAAAAAAGTACTATTCCGTTCAAAACTGCAGTAAGAGTCGAAATTAAATCATTTATTTTAATTAGGACAAGTACTGGAACTAAAAAAATCACAAATGTGAATAAACTATTAAAAACAAACTGCAGTTCCTTTCGGAGAAGAATGAGGAAGGAACGAGACACACAAGCAACTTAATTTATTAGCTTTCGAAATCAGTGTTATTTAATGAGATAGTTAATTGGCTTAACATTACTTCACGCCTTTTTCCTCCAGAGGGTTGGGCAGAGGTGTACATAAGTACACCCGCCTTTCCCCAGTTAAGTGATAGGGGGCGAACCTATTGCCATCAGCCACGCACATATCCGAACTCCAGGTTGCTACTAAGCGATATTCCAGACAAAAAACAATCAATAACACTTTGGCCGACTTGGGAATCGAATCTAGGACCTCATTTTTCGCAGTAGCGCTTAGGATCACCGGACCAACGCGCAACAGGTTGAATCAGTACATTATAATGTCCAGAGAATCGATGAAATTTGTGTAATTAGTAAAAAAAACTTAAATGAAATGTTACCTGCAGCAGTCTACACCTGAATCGCGAAACCTTTTTTTTCTGAAAATCTCCTGAACCTTCTGAAAACTGCTCATGAATAATCTTTCTTACCTTAAAATCCAGCAAAACTAAGCAGCCGAAGAGCCGCCATATTTGAGTCGCAAGTTTTAAATCAACTTTTAAAGTTTAGTAATCGAAGCCTAAATTATGAGATTAGAATCACTTCATTATAATCAAACATAAAATCGCAAATAACTTCCAAGTTCTAATCGTTTGTGAAAATTACTTTCAGAATCGCGAGCGATGCGGCACCCTATTGCGCCGCACTCGCCACCTGCATACAGACTGAAATTGCGTACAAGGCAACAGGGAAACTATGCGCAGGTGTACCCCGCGCTCTCCTACCTCAGCCCTGCCTGGAAATTTCTACTGAAACATTTAATATTGGTGCAACGTAGGTATATGATAAATGTCAAGCGGCGATACGAATCCAGGACGATCCCATCATTTTCTGCCCTTATCTCAATTTATTTGGGGTCGGCGGCGCACATCTTCATCTTTCTTAACATATGTAATTCTATCTCATTAAGGGGTACCTTTCTTTTACATGGTCCTTCTATCAGTTCTTTTGTCTTACCTAGACTCCGAACGAACTTCGTTCTCGATTTTCGGGAATTTTCGGCAATTTTAACCAAAAGATATTGTTTTCGGATTTATTCAGGGAAAGTCAATTAAATTACGAGTCGATAGGTATCTACATTTTTAAGGTAACCGATACATCAAAACATACAAGTTACTAGAATTTGAAATTTTGAACTCGGATTTGTAAGCGGTTTTCGACGCTATTAATTTTAATTAGGCTCTGTCCTACCTTTTTACCTAATACAATCCATCTGTCTTCATAAAAAGTGCTAAAATGCAATTTTCATTTTTTTTAATACAATAATCTCGTTTTTCTAAATATTCCTTGTATCTAATTAGTTTCTTTTTTCACTATAAATTACTTACCTGCCATACCTCGGGGCTGGACCGTTTATCGCGTTCTGTTCTGCCGGTTGGAGGGCCGAAATAATAGATTTTCGTATTTTCATAGTACAAAATCACGTTTTTTTACCTTAAATTCATAATTTTGTACCGGATCTACCTTCCATTTCACCGGCGTTAGTTAGGCCGCGCGCTGGCGCGTGTTTTGACACCTCACACGCGTGTCTAGCTGCAAAAAAGTGAAAACACATTCTAATAAAAACGTAGTTTTAGTAGTTGAAATTTGGTACACATCTGATAATTTTTATGATCCAAACACGGACGTGTAACATAAATTAATGTATTTTTTCATGGAGGTCAGTTTTGGGATGCAACTATAAAATTAAAGAAAAAAACAGAGAGCAACTACGATAAACAACCAACTGCGTCCCTAATTTTCTTTTTGAACGTAGGTATACTAGAAACGCGTAATAAAGTAAAATATTCGAGTGTGTGTGCGTCCGAGGACCGGGTAAGGAAGTTCTTTCCTGATGGGGTCCCCTGAAATTTAGGCGCCCAGGCGCTTTACTTTGTGTAATTGATTTCATCAGCGATGCTCTCAAAACGGTGAAGGAAAACATCCCGAGAAACCGACATGTCCTAGAACCAAAAATTCGAAGTCATGTCACATCTATCCTATCATCTACCTGGGCACACAGGCAAGTGAAGGAATACGGGTGGGTATTAGTCAGTAAAAGTCTGACACGCTCTCACGCGTGTCTCAATCTCGCACGCTCCTCTTTCACCCTATACATCTATGTTAAGTCCACGGGTCATAATTTTGTTATTTATTTATTTAAACATCTCGCACACAAAAAGGTATTAGGCGGACTTTATGCCTTAGGCATTCTCTACCAGTCAACCAAGGGTGGTGAAGAGATTAGGCAGATGATGGCAGGTGTTGTTGAGAGGAACAATGATTGAAAAATACTATACAAATTATATCTTAATGAATATTAAATAAGATTGGTAACGGCAAATTGGCAACGTGTTCCCGTTTTTTTTCAATGCATCTGTGCTACTTGTCTGTGTGCGACTAAAGCCTATATAAAAAAGAAGTTGCCAGCACGCACAACGCCCTAATTCTCCCATCTCGCACGCTTGTTGCTTTTATTTAGTGCTCAGTCGCAAATTGGTACATTCCAGGGTTACCTACGCTGTTCACCTCTTGTCTCCGAAGCTGTCTACGCACCTGTTTAGCAGATGTGCGGCTCCTCAGTAGCTTTGCTGACGACCACCGGCCCTTGCTGCACACCAGATGGCATAACGAGGAGCATACCGTACCTACTTTTTTTTCTTTTTTTTAACTGATCGCAATGACTTCTGTAGCAACTCTTAAAGATTTACCTTTTAAATGTGGCTCCATCGAGAGTTGCGTTACTAAGTTCAATACCTATTTAGAGTCCCTAGCTGCTTGAGAATCAATTTCAACAGTAGAAGTCAATAAGCTTGCTATAAAGTTATCGCGAATGGAGGCATTATTCATTGAATTTAGGTCGCACAGATTATCCTCACCTTGTACTTTTATACAAGGTGAGGCAGATCTGTCCACTGACATAACTACTCGTGATTTTATTGAACAAGAATTTGATTATTGTATCGTTTTTGCCCAAACATTTTTCGAACTTCGTTCAAAACTTATGTTTCGTTAAAACCGTATGTTCGGCAACTCAACGAATGTTAAGTTATTATTATTTTTATAAAAAATAATTTAAGATAACTAAGATCCTATTTGTTAGTAGTATAATAACTTATAATTAGTGTTAGTAATACAATCTTAATCTACTCGCCCCCTGCCTGACACATGAATCGAGATATCAATACTCATGTGTGCATTAATACATCGATTCAGGTACAGACAGTCAAGTCTACTGGCTGTCATACTTAAAACGCTGTGCGACTAGCTCGAACTCTGCTCAGCATCAACGCACACCGCTTGCGCGACTCGTTGATGCACTATATAACAGTGGCGGGGCAGCCGCCACATCGTACTAAGCGCATTATTGTATTGTACCCGTAGGGCACTGTACACTCTTTGAGTATAGACTGCCCACAGGCTGCAGGTGTTTTGGAAATTCATCAAAAACTATCAAAGTTAGATTGTTTAGGAGGATCTCATTATACAGCAAAGAAGCGGTTTCTCAGTCTCGAGTCTCACATTGGAAAAATTCAGAACTTACAATGCTTTATTCTGTCTTTATTCTGTTGACGCTGTCCATCCGGCTCGAAGGACCATTTGTTTCGACCTAACTAAGGACTAAACTCAAACTGTAATTTAAATATATATAATCCAAATAGGTACAAACTTAATTCGATGTTAGTTGGAGAGCGTGCGCGTGCCGACGACAGAGATCGGTAGCGAAGTGGCTCGACGGCCAGAGACTCGCCTTCCGCTGTCTCACGACAGCAGCCGAAGATAGCTGTGTGGTCAGAGGCGACCGAACACAATATATTATTATTATTACCAGAGGATTATTCAAGCCACCTAGTTCCTATTATCTGCCTCATGATCCTGTTTTCCGGGAAGTGAATCCACAAAGCTTCGAGACATTTCCAGAGCCTCAGAGCCGCCTATTTCCAGCTTTTTTAGTAGACACGCTACGATCCACACATGCCTCACTTCAATATGCGCATCTTTATTTATTTCCCACAGTTAAGCTAATGACTAATTTATCCTCACTCCTCTTTGCTATTCCATCATCAGACCCTAGTCACTGGTTTTGTAGATAATAACTTTAAAGAAAGTACAAAAACGAAGACGGTGCACAGACAGACCTTCTATGCTAGGTAATTACTAATTGGATTAAATTTAAACAGGTGATTCATTTTCAAAATTATATAATGTTTTATATTAATTTTTATAATTACGATTGGTTGTGGGATTTATTTTTAGTTTGTTTTATTTTCGTTTTGATTCGTTTCCCGTAATATTATAGGTCTTGTATCTTGGTACTACCCGTTTTAATTGGGCTGACATTTTGGTTACAATGCTGTGATTGAATTTCATTTGCAGTTCTTTATTGAAACTCTTCAGTGGTGGGCCAGTGGTAACGGCCGCTACTTACGAGTTGTTACGTTGAGTTACGGTCGTGTGTTCGAACCCAGCCAGGCACATTACTTTGTGTGAATAATTTCATCAGCACTGCTCTCAAAACGGTGAAGGAAAACATGGTGAGTAAACCGGCATGTCCTAGAACTAAAAATTCGACACACATCTACCAACACGCACTGGGCCCGCGTGGTGGATTACGGCACACTCCCTCTCACAGAGAAGAGGCCTGTGTCCCAGCAGTGGGAAGGCTGAGTATGCATTGGAACTCTTTTATTAATCATGTCTTTCGTATTTTATTCCGTATTGGCAATATTTTACAACAACTAAAACAGTCTGTCATCACCATCATAAATTGTTTATTTTATATTTTTATTTGGTATTATTATTTTTAATTAACTATTGAAAACCTGCATTAGTTTTAAACAGCCCGTCTCAAATCGCAGTTTCTGTTGGCGAAAAATGCGTAAGATAACCGTGGTCCGAAGAATTGAAAGAAAGAACAATAACTGAACTAGCGCGCTTTGACTCAACAAATCTAACCTACGTAAGAAATTAGAACCCGCAACCCCGGGATCCATCCTAGCGGCTCAAGATAATTTCTGTTGAGTGATCAGTTCATCATTTCAGCCGAAAGACGTCCACTGCTGGACATAGGCCTCCCCGAAGCTCCGCTACTTCGACTGGTTCTGTGCTTCCCGCATCCAGCGGACTCCTGCGAGTGATCAGTTCAGTCAAAATTAAAAATAATCAGATGGCTTTTGCAAAGTGCGGTGCTTTTTTTTATTTATATTTTGATCAATATTTATTACACAACCACACCATGATTTAATTTTAATGCAGTAATGACAAAATAAATTATAATCATAAAAATGATCAATATAAATCTCGAAATTATACTTGCAGGAAATGCTCATCATCATCATCTGCCTAGCACGTTCCCAACTATGTGGGGTCGGCTTCCAGTGTAACCGGATGCAGCTGAATACTAGGATTTGATATGGAGCGACTGCCTACCTGACCTCCACAAACCAGTTACTGGGTAATATGATACCCCTTGGCTAGACTGGTTATCAGACTTTTGGGTTTCCTACGACCCCTAATGATTGTCAAAGATGCACGAATGACAGTCGGGACCAACGGCTTATCGTGCTTTACAAGGCACTGAGGGGTAAGTAAGTTAAGGAAATGCCATGGAATAAAAATACGCAGAACAATTTAACCATGTCGACCGCGGATGTTTTGGATTTGCAATTTCGAATTTGCATACGGATACGGATATAATGACTAATATTAAATCGGTTTCGGTTTTGGTTGCGGACATGAAATAATATCGGATTATCTGTTAGTTGCGGATAGTTTCGGTTATTAAGATTTTTTAGAAATTGTAAAGTTAAATACGTTTAAGTACTACCTAATGATGTGATTTTATTTCTAAGTTATCATTTGGCACCAGCATCAGTCTTATACGTAATATTGTAGCTAGGTACTAATTTTTAAGACCATGCAATGAGCGCAACTAGTGTGTCGGCGCGGCCAACAAAAACCAAAGTTTCATTTTCACTCCGCCCGTATCCGAACGGTGACGTTTACGGATAATGTTTATTACAGATATCCGATAGTTTCGTTTACGGTTACGGAGTTTTCAACCCCGGCAGTACCTAAGTAAAACTCGTAAGTCGCCGCCTTTACCACCGGGCCGCCACTGCTCTTAGTATTATTAGTAAATGTCGTTAATTACTGCATTTAATGACCGAATAATAATATCAGAAACGTAAGCAATAAACGCGCTTTAAAATCAGAATCTCTCCGAACCGAGACTGCCTCGTGGGTCAAGTGGTTGAAAGCGCTACTGTTGGGCAGTGTTATTGGGTTGTTATTTGGAATTTCCCAGAAGCAGCCCGGTGTCTGGATTAGTGCTCAGTTGATGGTAATAGACTCGCCCCAATTACACGGGACTTAAACATAACAGTCGCATGTGGGTACACTATAGTACAACTCTGCGTAACCCTTCGGGGTACAAGGCGTGATGTTATGTTTATCTCAGACTCTTCAAACCGACCATGAAATGGCAAACGAAATCACGACCTATCTGCGACCCAAATGTACATGTAAGTATATTTCAGAAATGGCTTAAAAAATCAATACCATTTATTAAGATATAAAATAATAACAACTAAATACTTTTGAATCGATCGGCCTCCAAAATCTAAGATCAGCTACCGAACTAGCTGTGATTTTTTTTATTGTATAATGTTACCTCTAGAACAGTGCATGTCTGACCTTCCTTTTTTGAAAATCTCCTGAACTACTTGAAAAGTGTTGTTAAATAAATAATCTTACCTTAATTTCCAGCAGGGGTCAGCAGCCGAAGTTTACTGAATGGAGACGAAATTGTTACCGATCGTTGCAAAGAATTTCTCCAGAATAAATAATTTATTCGAGAACCGGATGTCCGCTTAGACGTTACGTAGGAACATGAGCCCGAGTGCAACTGCGCCACTGGAAGCCTTGGCGATTGGCGCAGTGGGCTGCCGTGCCTCTCGCTCCCGCCTTGCCTACTTCACCCCCACCTGAAAACTAACACTGTAAAATAGAATTCCAAGAAACGGATGATTGAAACGCTGGAATACAATTCCACTGCAGGCTATTCAATATTGGAATTAGTTGTTATGTCATTCAGAGTAACAGACTTTGTCGATTCGTATTAATTAATTAGTTGTTACGTTCTCATGAACTGTAATATGACATCAAAGTAAACAGGGCGTGAAAGGACCCACCATGATGCAGTATTTGAATTAAATTGAACAAATATATTTTGCTGTTGGGAAAGTTTGTCGTTTTTTTTTAACATTAACTGTGTTAAATTTTATACTCCTCTGTCCGCGTATTTTTCGTAAAAATGGGTACAATGTGCGCTGGTACGGGCGGCGGCCATTTGCGGCGTTTGCCAAATAACGGGAAGAATTTGGGACTCGGCGTTGCATTTTTTTACAACGAATATGATAATGATAACTTTAGAAACGCTGATAGAAGAATAATCTATGATTGGTCAGAACAAAGCATTGTAGGCGTTATTCTGTCCAATCAGGGATTTAGAAAGAACCGCCTTCTTAGCGGTTGCAAGGCGAAAACATAATGTCCGTTCCCTGTTTTATGGTTGCTATTGGGTTGCTGCTGCTAGAGGTAATAAAATAACTATGATTTGAAAAAAAAATTGTAAGTAGGTCCATTATCTTAAAAATGTTATAAACGAGAAAGTTTGTAAGTTTAGATGTTTGGGTATTTGTTACTCAATCACGCAAAAACGCCTGAACACTTTAGAAAACTTAATTAAATTTTTGCAAAGATATGGAAATGTTCACAGAGTTCGAGTGCACTATGTGTAAAATAGGTTACAAAGAAAATTGTTACAAGACCTTTGTATTACCGGTAACGGCGTACATCAATAATGTGGAACCAATCGTTTGGAATTGACAAATCCTTTGTTTCGGAATCTGATCCGTCAGAATTCAATAATTATACTTTGGAATCGGACAAACAGCTGTTAACACGAATTGCTGTTCATGTATTTAGAAAATAGTTACTAAAATTATAACTCCGCTGGTCTCGTGGTCGCGAGTGAGGCTGCTAAGTGTGGGATCCTGGTTTCGACTCCCGCGTTGAGTAGGGTGTTGTTTGATTTTCCATTAGGAATTTCTAGCCTGGAGATCGGAATTTGGAGGTGTGACACCTCGTGCCTTGGAAAAAACGTGATACCGTTGGTCCTGCGCCTGATTTCTGCCCGGGCGTGTCGAGCGCCCCATGCCATCCCGTCGGACTGTTCAGGAAAGCAGAGAGTGCACTATAATGTCTCCTGCTTGCTTGGCTGGCTCATCTTTAAGATGTTCGTGGTGCGAGTACCAAATTGTTATCTGCTCGTCGCCCTGGAAGAAGGCCGCAGGACGTGGTGTTCCGTCGCTTCCACAGACCAGTACCACAGGAGAGTACAAGGATCAGCTACTGAAGTGAAGTGCTACTAACATAGGTAGTTTTGAGAAATTTCTAATACACAAAAGTTTTGTTTTATACGTTACTTTGTAAGGTATGGTAACGGTCTATGACATTAGAGCCCGAACTATTATATATTATTACAATTTATTTATTATGTAATATTGTTTTTTTTTTGTTGTATTTTTTTTGTTTTGTGTAAAGTTAATTATTTTTGCTGGTTGCCTCAGTATGCGTGATTATTGCGTGCAGTTACCACGCGTTGGATGGCCAAGTGTCGTGATTTCATTGTTTTTTTTTTTTATGTACTGTTTTTATACCAAATTACAATATCCACGGAAGCAACACTGTCTTATGACAAATAACTTAAATTGTAACAAACTTTTAAATGTATTTTCATCATGGCAACTCAGGCAACTGAATGTTTATTATATTCTACTTTGGCAACACTTAAAAATAACGGTTATGATATTATCGTCATTTTAAATGCTAATAATAAAGACACAAAGAACACAAAACAAAATTATAAAAACATTATTTCACTATAATTATTTAACTCCGACAAGAACACTATACAAAAAAACCAAACTACTCAATATAACTCAACTTTACACATACTGCACTTGCGTCCTTATTAAAAAAATCATCACCAAATCTGTATAATGCGTGTTAGACATTGTTGGATTGTGAAAGAGTACAGTTGTGCGATTAAAGAGTATTAGCAAGATAACAGTGTTTTCTTCATACAAGATACCCCCCTACTAAGCAATTGGTCAATAGGGGTGGTAGGTACCTGAAAAAAACATTGTATATATAGAAACAACATCGTATCCGTTTACAAGCAGGTTTTCCAAAAATAAGATATCCGTAATATATTAATCTACATATTAACATTTCCACGTGTAGGATTTTGCCAGAAGATAGTGAAGTAAAAAAAAAAACTTCTTTTTTGTCAACTTAAAGAATCAATTAAAGTATAATTAAAAGTTTTAGATATTTCTGGTTCGTCACTTATCCTACCTAGTCTCAGTTAAATTAACAAGAACTGCGTATATATTGTAGCTAACAAAGAAACGGGAAGAAAGATATGCTTGCGAATTAATACAAAATCTCTCAAAATATGCATTATGTTATTTAAACTATCGTACAAATTATCTGAATATAGCAACGGTTATTGATTTCCATTTATCATGGTATCGAACATCGAATTTTCATATCGGCTTGCGTTGCATTTCAGAGTAATGATTTTTGCTTTTTTGTTTAAAGTAAATCTGTTTATTTTTAATTCCGAGCTACACTAAGGTTGCCATCCGTCCCGGTACACCGGGACATGTCACCGGTCTAGAACTTCTGTCCCGGACGTCCCGGTTAATCTACAAAATGTCCCGGTAATTCAATTAAAATAACGTCTCATACGCACACAGCGCTGGCGGCGCACAGTATGATAAATTCCTCAAAAATCGGACATCGCTTTTTTATTCGTCTAATCGATAGTATGCACTGTTTTGAATGCGAGAGTAGAACTCCCGGATCTTAAATAAACTTTAAAACATAATTTAAAAAAAATGAATCAAATTTTCAGAAAAACTCTAAAATAAACGATGTGATAAACATATTTGAACATTTGTTTTTGAAGTTTATTGACAGTATATACAAGGTATTCTATAGGTGAAACAGAAATTATTTTACTATTAATAATTTTAAGCTGTTTTAAGTTTATCAATTAATTTAATAAAATTAAATGGTAATAAATACTTGGATATTTTCAGTAACTTACTGCTAATGCCCCGGTCAGTACTTAAGCTTCTATGGCAACCCTAAGCTACACTGTGAGTGTTTTGTTTGTGTTGAAACACACGAACACGACCTTGAACTAACTCACGAGGCAGACTGTTTGTGAGAACAAATGCTTACGATTTCTTTGTTTTTTGTTTTAATTTACACTTTTCGTCTTTTTTAGGGAACGGCGGGATAGTTGCGTAATACACTAACAGTAGGAACGGCTTTCATTTTGATAGTTCAAAGATTATGTTTTACGCGTACTTTTTAATAAATGACGAATTCCTGATCAAATCAAATACTTTTTAATTCAAGAAGACACTCATGTATGCATATATTTTATATAAAGCCACTGAAAAAATTAGTATTGAAACCACCACCCCGCGCCCCCACTGCTCCTTCGTTGGCCTTCATATCCACAGCCTTTGTATTGTTCCAAGCACACAAGTAAACTCTGCCTCATAAAATGTATGCATCTACAACAATTCATTTAATTGTCTACAATGTTTGTTGTATATTTTTTTTTCCTTTATTAAATAATAGGTCTTTACCTATGAAATTGCCGTTTTGTATGAAAAAATTTAAACGAATTTTTTTCATGTATTTTTTATTTGTATTAATCGAAGTAATCACCCATGCAATCAATGCATCTTTGCCATCGCAGTGGCAGTTTATTGATGCCCTTCTTAAAGAAATCAGCTGGACGGGAGGCAACAAATTCTTCAAAGGCATTTTGTACTGCCTCTCGGGTATTGAATTTTTTTCCCGCCAAGAAGTTATCCAAATTCTGGAAAAAGTAGTAGTCTGTAGGCGCAAGGTCTGGTGAGTAGGGCGGATGACGGAGAGCTTCCAACCCCAGTTCTTGCAACTTGGAGACCGTCTGCTGTGCAGTATGAGGTCGCGCGTTGTCGTGCAGGAGCAGCGGAGACGAGCGATTTACCAATGCTGGTTGGAGATGTGCCAGCTTCTCCATCATTGTGTTCAGTTCTTCACAGTACACATCTGCAGTAATGCTCACCCCGTTTGGTAAGAAGCTGTAATGAATCACACCGGCGCTAGACCACCAAACAGTGACCATCACTTTTCTAGGGGTAAGTTTTCGTTTAGGGCATTGTTTAGGTGCTGAACCAGGATCCAACCAACTTGCTGAGCGCTTGCGGTTATCAAACAGAATCCATTTTTCATCGCAGGTAACAATGCGGTTCAAAATTCCTTCATTTGTGTGTCTCTTGAGCAGTGCAAGGCACGTCTCGACGCGTACTTCGCGCTGACGATCATTGAGTTCGTGGGGCACCCATTTGTCAAGCTTTTTTACCTTGCCAATTTGACGCAAATGGACCAATATTGTTTTGACGCTAACGTCGAAAGCTGCTGCTAATTCAGCCGTAGATTGTGTATCATCAGCTTCCACAATCGCCTTTAATTCGTCATTGTCGACCAAAGTCTTCGGACGACCGCGAGGTTCATTTTTCAGGTCGAAATTTCCAGAACGGAAGCGAGCAAACCAATAACAGGTGGTGCGTTGGTTTGTAGTGTTAGCTCCGTAAACGTCGTTGATGTTGCGTGCCGCTTGTGCCGCGTTGCTGCCACGACGGTACTCATATTCCATAATTACTCGAATTTTTAACGTATCCATGATGACGAAAAAGATTGAAATGCGATGAAAATGTAACACTAATCAATAAACAAATGACTACTTTTGGAAAAAAAAATCCATGTTTTTAAAATAAAATTAATTTGAAATTAGAATTCTTACCCAAACAAAAATTATTTTGATTTGAAATGGCCAGTACTGCAAAACGGCAATTTCATAGGTAAAGACCTAATATCACAATAAAATATAGTTTATTCACATTACAATCTAGCCTATAGCTAATAAGTAATTTAAATATAACTTAAACTGCTAAGTAACTATAAAACTAAGAAATCGTCCAATAACGTCTTTCTTATTCACTGTAAGTTAAGGGGAAGACACTTGATTCACGTGTTCTTTATTAAAGTTAGCACTTGCACTACAGTTTAGGTTCACTTACACTGCACTAAGCTAACTTAAAAGGTTTTACCCTTTTGTCTTCGCACTAATTCAGTGTTGTCAAGGAGTTGGATTGCCTCTACATTCACGTGATGATGAAGTCTGTGTTCATGAGCTTCTGCATATCTTTGTATAACTATGTTTACGACAACCACCTTGAGGTCCCGGTGGAGGTCGCTGTTTCTAATATACCAGGGTGCGCTTACTATGTCTCTTAGTACTTTGTTTTGAAAACGCTGTATGATTTGACGATTACTTTGGCTGGTTGTATAATTTTGAATGAATTTTGTTTTAAAATTTTGAGGCTGACTGTTCAGTAAGCCGTACATCCGTGGTCACACTTGTATAAAACCAATATGATCTGGCCCCTTCATCATCATCATCATCATTTCAGCCGAAAGACGTCCACTGCTGGACATAGGCCTCCCCCAATTTGGCTTGCCATAATCGCCACGCTTGGCAGGCGGGTTGGCGATCGCAGTATGGTGGTAAAATGAATAGAGAACGCTGCGGCCCAATCTATAGTAAGCTGGCTCCTTATACTATTTAAATTCCATACATCCATACGCGAACCCCTCAACATTCCAACGCCCACAGCGCAGATTAAAACGCAGAGGTAAAATGATCGCTAAATCTGTAAATACTCAAAGACAATAATGTAAAATTATCGGTTCGTTTAAGTAACATTATACTGCGATGTTTTTATATTTCAAATATACGATAGCAACAGTCTTTTTACAACAGTCCATTTTTATTAGAAATCGGAATAACGCGTATCGTAGTTTTTAGTAGGTACACTGTGCTTCGACGTAGCAAAAGTCTACGATAGCTACGCGCTACGATCTACGTACAGCTACGAGTATGTAGAGCTACGCGCTACGCGGAATCGTAGAGCTACGCGCTACGCGCGTTCGTAGAGCTACGCACTATGTGGATTCTTAGCACGAGTTCGTTACGTACTTTCTGCATTAGCCAGTAGCTAACTAAACACAATGATTAAATATAAATGAATGAGTTATTAATGGGCTTTTTTTAAACTCATACTGCTTACACCGAACCAGATTTTTTTTTTTTAAAGAAGGGCATTTCACGTTCTCATATGTATTTATGTCAATACCATTTTTTTTATGTTCAAACCTTAGCAGAATACCGTTTTAGTACATTTCTTATTTTCGGTCTTGTCACAATCTCATTGCTGAAAACGTCACGTATGTTTTATTTTCGGTCTAGCACTATTAATAATAGTTAGTAGATACTGGGTACCAATTTAGCTTATTAATTGAAGATTGATTGAAGCAGTGCAGTTTATTAAAAAAAACCGGCCAACTGCGAGTCGGACTCGCACACGAAGGGCTCCGTGCCACAAGGCAAAAAACGCTGAAAAAACACGTTTCTAGTATGGAGACCTTTCAATTTATCCTTTGTTTTCATTTTTATTAGTATTTTTTGCCAGTGGCTTTGCCCGCGTGGATGTTGCAAATTATCCCGCGGGAACCTGATGCCGGAATAAAAACTATCCTATATGTTAATCCAGGTTATAAACTATCTGTTTGCCAAATTTAATCCAAATCCACTAAGCAGTTTTTGCGTAATTGAGTAACAAACATTTACACATCCATGCATACAAACTTTCTCATTTATAGCTGTCAGAGCCATCTACAACCTACGCAGACGCGAATCTCTCAGGGAACTGTTCAAAACAATTAACATCATGACGGCACCTTGTCAATATATCTTTGAAAACATTATGTACGTTCGTAGAAATCTACATCTTTTTAGTAAGATAAGTGACAGGCACAATTTTAACACTAGAAATAGGAACAAATTAGATCAACCACGTTTCAGATTGTCTAAAGTACACACTTCTTTTATGGGGTACTGTGTAAAATGTTATAATAAAATACCAGCCGATATTCTTGAACTAAATGAAAAGAAATTTAAATTATGCATTAAACGCACACTATGTAGACAAGCATATTATAAGATAGATGATTATTTGTTGATAAAAATGCTTGGCTTAATGCTGGTCCGACTCCACAGGCACCTGGGCTTGCTATTTAAAATTTTCATATTTGGAAGAGATGCTTCCCTTTTTTATGTTTTCTGACATTATGAACATTTCTGTTCCTATTATTTTTATTTTCTGACATTACGAATAAGTTTTTATTTTTACTGAATCAAGTATTATTTATTAAAATTTCAAAAGATATTAAATATTTTTCTTTCTTTTTGGAAATCGAATTTTATTAATTTTTCAAATACATTGCAAACTATAATTTTGTATAATTTAGAAGCATTTTGTTTAAAATTTGTAAATGTGAGTACCATGCATCCGTATAATAATTATGTTGTTATGATGTACGTTGACTTGAAAAAGCGTGGTAGTTGAGAGTATGTCATGCTCACTTAAATGTCTCGCTGATGGTGGCGCGTGTGTTGGAATATTCGGTTCCCTACAAAATGGTTGAGCTGGATGGTGCTGATCCACGCGTCAAGTTCGTGAACGGGCGCCGTCGGTTGAGACTGGTCATCTCCTAACTTCCATGGCTAATTTTAAATCTTATATTTAGAATTGTTTTTTTTTTTTTTTGCTAACATTGTTCTCACTTATAGAAGCAACAAGAATAATGTTCCCAAGTTTTTGTAAAACTTAACATGATTAAAAAGAGTGTCCATGTAGTTTCTTGCCCGTTCTTCTCCATAGAGATCTACGTTTTGGAATGGGCAACTAGCTTCAACTTTCCAACTGGTCGACTTTTTGACAATTCAAAAGTGCCTGAAAATGGTTTAATTGAAATAAATGCTTTGAGTTTGAGTTTTGAGTTTATAATATTAGTAGGATTTGTAGTTACCTATAGCGGCAACAGAAATACATATTCTGTGAAAATTTCAATTACAGATCATGAGATACAGCCCCCTGATAAACAGACGCATGGATGGACGGACAGCGGAGGCTCAGTAATAGGACCCCGTTGATTACCTTTCAGGTACGGAACCCTACAATGAGTATGTTTTTTTTACATGGGCATACATTTTTACATAACTCAATAACCTAGAAACAGAAACGATTTAGCTAAGTATTCATTTGATTATATAACTACACTAGCTTTTGCCAGCGGCTTCGCCCGTGTCGCGATCGAAAATTATCCCACGGGAAGGTACAACCGGGATCCTGTTTTAATCCAGAGTATAAACTATCTGTTTGCCAAATTTAATGCCAAGCTGTTCAGCTGTGTTCGCGTGATTGAGTAACAAACATCCAAATTTTCACATTTTTAATATTTAGTAGGATAGTAGGATTAAATTTACTCAATAAAAAAAATAAGCAAATAATTAAATTATCAATCATCTCTCTCCTCCCGTAACCCAATTTATTTGTGGTCGACGCAACATGTCTTTTCCTCCACACTTCTCTATTAGTCGTCATCTCCGTAGTCACACCCTTTCTAACCATGTCATCATTTTCACACAGTCCATCCATCGTTTCTTTGGTCTCCTCCTACTCTTAAAGCCATCGACATTCATACTCAAGACTTTCTTCACGACGTTCTTCTCATTCCTCCGTATCACATGCCCATACCATGACAACCGATTTCCACACAACTTTTCAGTTATCGGTGCCACTTTCAGGCTTCCTCTTATGTACTCAATTTTTATTGTTTCCATTCGTGTAACACCACTCATCCCTCTTAACATTCTCATCTCAGCTGCCTGCAATTGCCTTTCATTCATCCCTTTTGTGGCCCAACATTCTGACCCATATAGGACAGCAGGTCTAACCATGTTTTTATATAATATCTTCCCCTTAAGTTTAAGGAGTTAGTGTCTACATGATTGTAAATTTTAGCTCTCAAAATAGATGTTGGAACTTTATAGACCGTCGGTAAACACGTGATCAGCCTATAATTTCTGGGTTCCGCGGTACTACCTGATTTATGGAGCAGGTGGGTAGCTTCTGTCGTTAGGAACTGAGGTAGCGAACCAGACTCCAAAGCAGTCTGGTACTGAGCCGCCAAGCGAGCGGGCGATCTTATGAACCATTTGATCCAGAAGTTATGCAGCCTGTCCGGCCCTGGAGACTTCCAGTTGGCCAACGGACGAACTGCACGAGCTACCTCTTGGGGGTAGATGGTAATAGCCCCCATTTCTGGTATTGGATCGCAGGCTCGCTCGCTCGACTTCTCGAGCCCAATCACCTTCGGTGTGACTTGCAGGCACCGACCAGATACTGCGCCAAAAAGAGCACATGGCATCATCATCCGGTAGGCGCGTATCAGCCACACGTTGGTCCGGTCACTCCCAAGCTCTATGTACCCACCTTTCATCACTCTGGACGGTGCGATTCTGAGTGTACTGGTCTACTCGCCGCTTATACCTACGAATATCGCCCATATATACACTTTCTGCTTTAGGAACTCTATGCGCTCTGTGAAACAACCAACCATTTTTACTCCTGAAAACAATAGGTGGACGTTAGAAGAAAACCAGTATAATTTTCATTGGTTTGATGGTGACCAATTACCAGGAATCGTTAGTGAATCACTTCAAGAATCAGGTACTGTACTTTGACTTCAGGTTTATAATTTATTATATTTGTCGTTTCATGTTTTTTATTATTTATATGTTTTTGCAGATGAAGCTGTGAATGATTTTTATGACGATGATCAAGATGATTAAGAGACAATCAAATATTTTCACTAATAAATCATAATTTAATATTTTTCTACTTAAATATTTTTTTTTTTAATAACTAATAAGATTTTAAAAATTTCATAAAAATAATGATTTATAAAAATTTATAATAAAACACAATTACTCCTAAAAAAAATCCCCATATACATATGTAATAAACGAAATTAATTCAAAAATTATTAATAATTACCTTAATCAAAATTTCATCTTTTTTAAATAGAGATGCAAGAATATAAAATCGAAAACAGTAAGTTTTCTTATACTTTACTCTGAAACGCATACATAAGGCTCTCGCGCTGATACTCATGATTGAATATTTTTTGTGGGGATGTTTAGTCATTACAATTTGTCTGATTGATTAAATATAACTTTGAAATAGTTGTCTTAATAACATATTTAAAGATCAGACATGTAAAAATAATTAAAGTTCATTAATTTTTTGTAGAGCTTTAAACCGTCTGACAAAAGTTCCGTTCCATGGAAAACGTCTGATCCTTTTGATATTACTTCAGAGTAATATTCTACAATACCTATATATATAAAAATCAGCCATGTAAATTTATGTTAAGTAACTCTTAGTTACCTTTCTCACCTGGTACCTGCTCAGGTGTCACTGAGCGAAATCCACTACCAGCCACTACTCAGAACCTAAGGCTTCATCTTTGTGAAAATAAGTTATGTCAGAAAGCTCCGAGATCTTGGAATAATACGTGTTACGGCTTACGGTCACGAATCATATTTTGTTCAACATAAAACCTGCCGCTCCGTGTGGTGCCGGACGTAAAGAATAGCACCATCCCATCTCTTCCCGTGGGAGTCGTAGGAGGCGACTAAGGCACTTACTAGAGAATGGGCAGCAGCGTTCTCTATGCAGTTTACCACCATACTGCGATCGCCAACCCACCTGCCAAGCGTGACGATTATGGCAAGCCCCCCCAGATTCGGGGAGGCCTATGTCCAGCAGTGGACGTCTTCCGGCTGAAATGATGATGATGATGATGATGAAAGCCTGCCACTGACCTGGAAATTGCAAAAAACCTAGGAAAAGTGAAAAGAAGACCATAACTCTTCTTGTCGGTAGGGTGCGGCAGTATCGAGCTCTTACGATTTTTTTTTAATCATAATTATTAACCCAGTGGTGGTGCATGAATTTTTTTGTTGTGATTTCTTGAGATTTGTTAAAACATATCATTGGCTGTGTTATCGGTGGTTATCTTTTTCATTTCTGAGTGGCATTGCCTCTCTTGGACATTGAATCTTCACATTAGTTTACCTCGGCCACGATGGTGTCCTGTATTATAGAACTTAACATGGGTACCTTACCTAACCTTCCGGCTACCATGTTTATTATAACCTGTATTACACATGTCGTTATCACATTATGCTATGTGGACATCACTAATAGTCCGTGAAGTCACGGGGAACAGTGGTTCCTTTTTTTCCCGTGATACCACCAGCACGGGCTGTCTCGCGATCTCACAAAGTATCCCATGTCTTAATCCAGATTATAAATTACCTGTTCGCCAAATATCATCCCAATCTTTTCAGCCATTTTTTGCGTGATTGAAACATCCAAAATTTCACATTTATAATACCTATTTATATAGAAGGATCTCTATCAAAGGATACACAGATACAATATAAATCACAGTAATAAAAAAAACCGGCCAAGTGCGAATCGGACTCGCGCACGAAGGTTTCCTCTTCATGAGTACGTTTCCTGGTGACAGATGGACAGACAGACGGACAGCGGAGTCTTATGGTTAGTATAATCATTATTTCACATTTTTTATCTATTGGAGAGAAATACAAGAAAAGCAAACCCCCAAATTGGGGGAGGCCTATGTCCAACAGTGGACGTATTTCGGCTGAAAAGATGAAAATGACCAGAAAAGCTGGCAAATAAAAGCCTTATGTTATAAAAAAAAAACATTTATTCTTTCCGCCAAATTAAAAATCTATAAAATAAAACAAAATATATTACAACAGTTGCGTGACACGGCTTCATAAACAGACAGAGCAAATTATTCGAATGAGTTTCTTCGCAGACGCATACCTACAACATTATTGTGTACATGGTAGTTTTACCGGCAAACAATATAAATACAGAGAAGTTATAACACCTATTTAAGTGGTTAAAATATGCACATGATCGGCCCTTATTTTAAAACTACACGACATTTCTACCTAAAGATTTTATTAATACTTACATTTTTATATGACAATGAATTGAGAAGGAGAGAATGGACAATATTACTCAATTTTAGTTTCAGATGTTCATAACTAGTTTATAAAAAGAAAATAAATACCGGCTGCTAATTTACAACTTTATTAAAAACCCCAGAGTGAACGTAATCTGCTCTTTGGAAAAGTCCAAAAATTTAGATTGATGTGCACTTACACTAACATGGCAACTGCTGCTTTCAAAGCTGTAGTAAGTATTTACAAACGAAAGACGCAACTGCGGTTAGCTAGTAGGAAAGAGGCATGAGCGCCTGATTTACTACACATTATACTACAATATTTTTTTCGCCTCATCCAGCTTCTTTATCAAGCTTAACTAAGTCAGTTGTTGTTTCATGCGAACAAATTTTGCTATTTTTGTTTGAAATTACGACAATCATAAATTTTACAAAGTTTAAATTTTTACACCGGTACAGTTCCGCTGGCCCAGTTAACGGGCCCATTACAATAGATAATTAATTGTGTCTCATTAGCCGGTAATCAAATTTATTCAATACTAGCTTGTGCCAGCGGTTTCCCCGCGTGGAGTTCGAAAATTGTATTATCCCACGGGACGTATTACCGAGATAAAAAGTATCGTATATGTTAATCCAGGTTATAAACTATTATGTTTGCCAAATTTCATCCAAATCCATTCAGCTGTTTCTGCGTGATTGAGTAACAAACATCCAAACTTTCACATTTACAGTAGGATAGTGGGATTATTCATTCTAAATATAAATTACAAACATGAATAATCACTGTAAATAATGCCAATTTTTTTTTATTAATTGGTCTGACGTCTGACGTCAAGCCATGAGCCTTGGTATCGGCATTTACAATTATTTTCACGAGTGCTACAAAACATTAATATGAAGAATTCTCCTTATCACGACTAATTAAGCCAATTTCTGTTTTTAAGTAATCCTTCTGACGTCTCACGTCAAGCCATGAATGAGCCTTGATAACGGCATTTAAAATTATTTTTACGAGTCTAACCATACAATATTATACTTAATACATTTATATCCGTGGCACTACTAAAATACTACACAAATACGACATTCAGTAAACAGTTCAAAATTGTAAATTGATTATTACATATAATAAACAGGGTTGGCAGTGACATCGACGCACCCCAGAACCCCCATTGCAGAACAAAGTGGTGGGGGGGGGGGGGGGGTAAGGGGTCGTCTAGAAATTTTCGTCAGTTTGACCCCGTAGGTTTGTAGTTTTGTAGGAAACAGCTGTTTTTTAATTAAATTCAATGGTAGAATCATGTATTGAATCCATGATAACAGGTTGTGCGTCGATGGCCTTGCCATCCTGTATGTATAGAAACCGTGTGTCCTGTGTATGAGCTGGCCAAATCGATTTTATTACCGTAACATTAATACGTTGAAGAACAGCTTACAACCACGGCTTATCATCATACAATTCATGAGCACGCGTGGCCTATGGATGTGGAAAGATAGTACATTAGTAAGGGTCGAGCAGTTCACTGGCTCCATTGGAAATAGGACTGTATTGCCATAGCCTAAAGTAGACAATTGTATGAGTGTCGACGCAGTCGGCTCCCGACTCGTTTGCTCACGGTTTGAAGTGCGGCCAGAGAAGGCTCGAGGATATATCTGTTATATCTGAACAGTGCGAGCTCGCGCATTCTATCACAATTTGCAGTACCTACATGTAGCTACAAGTAATGCGCGATGCTGATTTATTTCATCATCATCAAGTTACATTTTATGAATATATGACAAACGATGATTATGAGATATAATTACGTAATTACGTAAAATACGACACCAAGAATCTTGAATCCTGAACTAAGTTCTATAACGAGGTATTTGAAGACGGAAAATAAATTACATACGGAATAAATTACGTTACTACATATGTTAAGGTAACTTGTTTTGTGTGAAGACTCATATCTGAAGTGTCACTCGCTGTATGGCATAGGACAGAGCGAAACTGGTTTGATGGAGTCGTAAGTGTTTCGCAACGGCCTCATAATGTCGAAACATTAATTAAACTATGTATGTATCCTGTTCCAGATGAAATCCCTTAATCTAACCGTTCGCTGTACTAGCTCGTATCATCAAAACTTATATGGATCTTTATGTGCTGAGCAAACGATCGACAATTTGTTCGCGAACTAACTGTCCGCTACGATAGGACGTACGGATATCTATGCTTTGCCGCACGCGGAGGCCAAACTGCCATGCTTGCCGAGTACACTCTCTCGCGGTCATTAGCACCGACCAAATGTCCGCCGTTTGCCGAGCGCCTTAAGTATTAATTTGCCGAGTCATTTCGTAAAAACGGTCGATAATGCCAATGATTGGCCGTATACATGATCAATTAAAAGTATGAAATGTACTGCAGCGTTACAGAAAGTTAGTCTTAGATGCCTGTTCCTGGTGTAGGGGCGCGTAGCTGAGCTCGAAGGCGGCCGCAAGCGCGAGGTGATCGGAGGCATACATGTGGTTGGGCAGGCGGCCAAGTACCTCGCATTCCTCCTGCGAAGGTAACCGCAAGCGTCCCACCAGTGTTAACGGACTGTAGGTACTGAAACATAAATTATTTATGTTACACTGAACGATATAATGCTGAAGTCACCATCATGCGAGCAGTGACTATAGCTATGGTGTGTTACAAAACTTTCTGATGCAAATGTAAACAAATAGATCTACTGCGGATGCCAATTATTTGCAACGCCACTTACTAACTGAATGCACTGATTTATCTATTCAAATGTTTAAATCAAAAATTACAATTTCTAATCATCATAAAAGGCGTTTTTCATTTGATACTTTAGGTTAATTTTATAACCTCCATTTTCGTATCAAAAAATCTGAAATAGGTACGTAAAGTATCAAGTAAAAATCGTGCAATAGAACACGATGGACATAACACAACTTACCTATAATAAATATAGTCGACGGTGACCCATTGGTTCTGGAAGGTGGTGGCGGTGTTGCGGGTGTCGTAAACCGAGGCGACCTTGAGTGAGTGGCGCACTTCGCGGCCATTAAACATAGCGTTGAACTGGTCCGACAGCGAACTAGCGCTGTGCCCCTGTGCTGACTCGTCCGGTAAGATATCGGTGTTGTGCAGCTACGGAATACATAATACGATATAATGATAAATTCGTAAAGGTCGCGGGAATCCGATGCAGGAAGCGCAGTACCGGTCGCCGCCGTAGAGCTGCTTGGTCTCAGCTCTATAATTAATGATTATTTTTATGTTTACATATTTCCGTAACATGGGGTCCCGGGCCTTTGGAAGGCTTACGAGAGGCCGAAGCTAACTCGCAGAGGCCTGATAGACGTTTTTAATGAAATGAGGCACCAACCGACGATAATCCCTGTTCGCACTATGCAAGTGCACCTACGGACAACCCCCGGATGGTGTAGGACTATTGCAGAATACGGAAACAAAGTAACAACACATCCTGAGGTGCTTATGAGGAGTATAGAAGTATTATAATTATGCGGCTATCAGGACAATCCCGGAAGCTTGCTCAACATCTTGTTCAGCATCTCACTGGAATACTTTATTCCTCCTAGTAGCACGTTCTCTTTTGCAATGCTCTGTTTGCGAGGATTAACGTCGATTTGTGTTTTTTTTCATTTACCTACTACATTTTTAAGGTTAGATCGTGTCGCAACACCCCGTGATATGTAGCATGACTTTGTCCCCTAGCGAATGCTTCTTCACATATAGGTATTGATATAATTTATTTAAAACATTTTAAAAATAGTAACGGTGGAGTTTCTAGCCTATTCTTCTCTATAGAATACTATGTTTTGGGAGGGGCAAAACATAGTGTTCTATGGACGAGGTTAAAAAGGGGGTAAATTGGGGGGTAATCGTGTGCCTATTTGAAATAAAAGATTTGACTTTGTCTTTGCTTTGAAAACGAAAACAAGTAGATATTATTAACGGGCGCATGTGCGGCTCACCTTAATTTTGCTGAAGTTAGTGTCGCGGCCCTGCTGCCTATCCACGAGCACTGACAAGTGCTGACAGTTGTCAGTCACGCCAATCCGCCTCCAATCTGAAGAATCCCGGTGTGGGCCTGCACTGTTGAAAAGAATGCAGTGTTAATTAGTTCTTTGGTTTCTGAATGATAAAATCAAAGCCAATTTTTAAAATGTAATTCTATATTAACTAATTACTTTAAGTATTTTTTTTAATAGAAAGGAATTCGTTACTCATCATTATGATTAAATTCTATTTTCCTTTTAGTTAATTTTTCAGGTATTATGCATAGTTCGCAAGTGGTAATAGATAGCCCAGTAAGTAATATGTATTACCATACAGAAACGAGAGAACAATATGAAGACTTACTCAACACTCCCTTTATCTAGCAGCTTTATAACATCACTACTGGGTGTGGAATTGAAATCGCCCGTCAGTATAAAAGGAAGAAATCTCGTTCTGAAAACAATAGAAAAGGTACTGATGTAATACCATGTGTGGAACGTGTTAGTTCATTAAATAATAAAGCAGTTGGCGTCATCCAAGTCACGTAATTTCGAACGATTTCAAAGTTGAAGATACTATAATACTTACTTAGTTATAAGACCTGCAACCTAATTGCATAACGGTACATCGTACACTATCAATCACAATCTGAATAATTTTGAAAGAAATTGCTAGTCCATTGTTTCAAATGTCCACGTTAATAAAGCATGAATATTGTTGCACTGTCAAAATGAAAACCATTGCTATTGTTATTTGTTTGTGTGTTACGCAATTACCCCGCTAATTTATATCTACGGATGATTACTAATTGTGCAGGATGCACAAGTTTAAACCCAAATTCTATAGCATCTGTTGTAATATGGATTAAAAAATCGTTCGAATTTACGTTACGTATAGCTAGCACGCACTTGCGACTGCCGTGCGTGCTAGCGCCTCAGCTAGTGGTCGAGACCAGGGCCGGACGGAGCTCTGGTTAAAGCTTATAACCTGTGGTCCAGTAGGACCACAGGTTATAAACTTTCGTCCAACGTATATCATAAGCCCCGAACACGTTCCATACACATTCGTTGCGTATGAAACGTATTAAGTTTATCTAAAGTAACAGCTCGAGGCTGTGGGTTCAAACCCGAACAATTACCAGTGAAAGGCAACAGTAAAACATGATAAGGAGGACTTCCCCGACCAAAGACACAATGATTCAGTGTTGATATTTTAGAATTCAAGAAGACATACATTTTATTTGACAGATTTTTGACTGGTCTAAAATCCAACCAGTCAAAAATCTGTAAAATTATCAATCAAGATGAATTATTGTCAGATAAATAAAAACGTTTAAAACAATAGCCCACTAGCTTCGGGGCAAATTCACGGACATAGAATAATATTAAATAATATACCTACCTAGTTGTACACGTAGCTATCATACTTAGGTACCTTGAATAGAGCTGGTTCATCTGATTTTATGTCTACTTAGTACAGAAGATTTAAACTCCAATAAGTGGTACCCAGATCCTAGATATAAGCTGGACGAAAAGTTACTGCTGGCGGGAAAGGCCAGACAATGGGTCGCGAGTGAAAGTTTTCTGGTTTATTGCCCCCTTATAAGTGCCAGGGGTTATTTTTAATATAATATTTTGAATTGTTTCTTCATAAACATTTTTTTTACTTGTTCTCACATATAGAACAACAATAATGTACCCAAGATTTTGTAATATTATGTTGATTTAAAATTGTCCTCGGAGTGTCTTGCCCGTTCTTCTTAATAGAGATCTACGGTTTGGAATGGGCACTAGTTTCAACTTTCTGACTAACTGACCGCCTATCTGGCAATTCTAAAGTTCCTGCTATGGTTTAAGAGCATTCATCCCGCGCGGGTTGGCAACGTCGCAGTTATAAGGTTTTTCGTGATTTCGTATTCGTATTTTTAACATTAATACTTATTAGTCCAGTCAAATTAGCGATCAACCTCGGAATGAGAGATAATAAGCTGAATTTTCGTATATAACATTGTTTTGGCGTTCTATAAGTTGAGAGAGCAGTAGAAACCTAGATAATCGGAAAAATTGTTTACTTTTACCTTTGACCTTGAATAACTTACGACGCTGACACGAGATTTTAAGAGACTTGAGACAACTTTTAGAACGCTAAAATGAAGCGAGCTCGGAATGAGAGATATCTCATTCCGTGGTTGACCCCTTTTTAGGGTTCCGTACCTCAAAAAGTAAAAAAGGAACCCTTATAAGATCACTCTCTGGTCCGTCTGTCTGTCTGTGTGTCACCACCGATTTTCTCAGGAACGGGTGGACTTAGCAAGTTGAAATTTATACCAGATAGGTACCTACTGAGGTCAAGTGCAAAAACTGTATAAAAATAAAGGTCCTGAGTCCTGAGAAAAGCAACGTCTTACAGCACAAATAAAGGAAAAATTCCAAAAATTATATATTTTTTGAAAATTAAGGTAAATTTTGGTACTTACAAGTTAGCGAAAATCAAAATTTGCCCATATCTTTTTTAGTATGGCGGTATAATGGGTAGGTACGGAACCCTCGGCGCACGAGCTCGACTCGCACTTGAACGGTTCTTTTTATGCTAAAGTGACTGGTCTATAATTAATGACATGTAATCGTAATCATGCAAATAGAAAATAATTTACAATAATGTCGAATTTTTTGAGTCCCAAAATACCAAAATAACTACAAAAAAAATTGCATACGAAAAGGCTGCAAAAGAAAATAGAACTTTGATTTAAACTGATCAAAATAATCACGAAAACTACTTGAAATGCGACGTTGCCAGCCCGCGCGAGATAAACGCTCGTAATAGAAATAAATGCTTTAAGTTTGAGTTCATTACTGACATAGGTGAAGGAAATCACCAACCCGTCTTAAGGGGAAGTGTGGTGATTAATGCTCGTGCCTTCTCTGTATGAGACGAAGACCCTCGCCCTACAGTACCTACAGTAGGACAATCAAAGGCTGGTATTAAAGTAACACTTACTCATTCCCCCTTTTAAAGAATGTGAAGCGGTCGAGCTCAGCTAGAAAGACCTGCATTTGTGCCAGTCTCACGTCTGGCCTCTTCGGGTTATACAGCAGGTGCGTGGTAGCTACCACCACTGGCGAGTCGGGCATTGCATAGGGCACCAACTTCACCATGAGTCCGACGTTGTCCCGGTTCAGGAGTGGCAGCTCGGGTTGGTTAAATTCCACCTGTGGAAGAAGAAGTTTTTTCAGTTAGTTTAGTGCGTAGTACTCGTCACAGGCGCACGTGTGTTTCGATTTAAAAACGAAAGTATCAATTTACAAGCTGTTCTCGCCATCAATATGTATATTGAAACCTTTGTTAGCTTAGGTTAAGGGAAACCACAGGTGACTTACTGAACTAGATTCGATCAGGGTTACTCCTAAAAAGGCGCATAAAATACAATATCCCTTTATAAATAGCTTTGCGATATGTACCGGCTACAGGAACTTATTAAGAACTATTACTATGAACGTAGGAAGATCCCCTGGACAAACGTATGTGTCTCCGAAACACTGTTTCGTAATCTATTACCGATTTCCTTCGGCAACCTATTCTAAAGCATATTAGATATGAGCTAGTATCTAAGCCTCTCAGGGCCCCAGGGCACTAAAACTAAATGCAACATGTTTGCAGTTGCATCGCGACGCACCAAACGACCACAGTAGGTACAGTAAGTGTCAACATCTCGAAGTCGGCTGTGCGAAAAAGTGTGTTCAAGTGAAAGAATGACCCGCTACTCTCACCCCGCACTGTGTCTTCGCCGATCTTCGAAGTCTTCAACCAGCTGCATCAAAACATGGCTGTATCAAGGAACTAAAAACATTCCGATGTTTCGACGCCACTCCGTATCCCACTTATCTGACGCGACAGGATACGACTGTGGCTCGCGAAATTAGAAGCCGTCATGTCTGCGCAAAAGAAAGGGGAACGACCGATGTTTCAGCTCATCATCGGCGCAGCAGCATCATAAGAAGTATCGACGTGGACCAGCCATATCCCCAACTCATCAGCAAGTACCCGGGGGTTTAAGTATTTTGAGGCCATTGTGCATGAAGGATACTCAAAAACACCGCATGGAATACCACATACAAACCACCGGCCACCGACCGCCAATCAACAGCAAAACAAAACCTTTACTACCACATCGATACCTGTCCGTGAAGGTGGAATTTGAGACGATGATGCAACAAAAAATATGCCGTCTAAGCAAAAGTCCCTGGTATGGACCACTGCACGTCGTACCCAAGAAGAATGGTGAAATTCACGTACCTGTGTGGCGACTACAGAAGGTTGAACGACGTTAAAAAACCAGACCGATATCCAGTACCACGTCTCAAAGATTGCACCTACCTACTACACGAAAAAAAGATCTTTACTACCCACGACCGAAATCGTGCGTACCAACAACTAAGAGCATATGAACCAGACATTGAGAAGACAGCCATCACAACACCGTTCGGTCTATTCGAATTTCCACGAATGTGTCCAGGTCTGAAAAATGGCGGACAGACATTCCAAAGGTTCATTTCATACATAAAGTACCTACTCATCGGATTGGACTACGCATTCTCATTCCTTGATGACGTCATAATCGCATCAGAAAATTTAACACGACATACACTTAGGGACACATTTAACCGTCCACCCATCTCGAATTGCATATCGTTTGTTTTTGTTCTTACGCTTTGAATATTAGGCGAAACTAACGTATCATAAATGGGTATATCTAAAATAAATAAATCAATTATACCCACGTTTTGTTTACTTATGTGATTTTTATTCAAAAATAATCAGTTTAGTCGAAATTTGCCAATCTCGCCCCTCAAAGTCAAAGCATTTATTTCAAATAGGCACATAAAAGGCACTTTGAACGTCAACATTTATATTAAAATACGTAGAATTGATTCTAGTCGCCCCTTCCAAAATGTAGTTTCGTATGGAGAAGAATGGGCAATTTAATATACATTAATTATATAATTATGTGCGAAAACGATGAACCCAGAATAAAATTACCATACCAAAATGGGTAAAAAGAATTAAAATGAAGCAAAATTCGTTTTATGATAGATAAATGGTGCTCACATATTTACAAACATTGTAAAAATAAGTATACCTTTTGTGTGACAGATACATTTGGTTTAAAACGTTGTGATACCATTTCTTCGAATAAAACCGGGGTGTTGGAGTGCCGTGATTTCATTTACACCCAAGAAAATGCCACTGTATGCAGCTGGAGCAGCCAGGGCTGAGGCACTAGCAGACGCTGGGTTTAGCTAGCGTCGGATTGGGTAATCAAGATGCTATCCGACGTTACAATGAAACTGGTTCCACAACAATACCAGGGCAAGGTCGTAGAAGGTGTACATCAGAGAGAGCTGATCGTTACATCGTCTCCAACGTTCTTCGAAATCGGTTCACAACGGTTTCTGAGGCTCGTAACTTGTTGTTTGAGATAGTGTGAGACTAAGAACAACCAGACGAAGGTTAGCTGAGAGGGATCTGAGAGCATTTACACCAGCTCCTATGAACATCAGTGAGCTAAAAACCGCAGCTGTTGACGAGTGGGAGAATATTCCCCAAAGCGACATACAAGGCATAATGGGGGGCTTGGCAGTTGCAATTGGTCATTGGGGCCAGAGGAGGAAATACACCTAATTAATCCGATCATTTAGACCTTAATATACCATTTTACAACATGCACATGTTTAATTTGTCTTCGTTAAGGTTCACCCAATGTATATATTTATTATTTATACAAAATTAATTAAACATTAGATTGAATTTTGAAGAAATCTACAAAATGTACGTGGCCGGTTAAATGTGCCCCTGAGTGTATTATTAAAGATTTACAAGAAGTATTGCATGAATTACACGAGTAAGGTATTACTATAAATCCGTCCAAATGCGTCTTTGGCACGAAAGAAAACGTCAAGTTCCTGGGATATTGAGGGTATGGCAAGCGAAGGAATCGAGCCACTAAGGTCAACGCTATCGCTGCTTACCCCAAGCCAGAGACGATACAAGACCTATGACGATTTATTGGCATGATGAACTTTTACCGAGTGAGTGTACCAGACGCAGTCCAAATACCATATGGTCCTACGAGAAAATCGGGCAAATGACCGATGGGCCGATGTGGACAAAAAACATCATCACGATACATCGATGCAAATAACGTCCTCTACCGCCAAGTCAAGGATTTAATTGAAAGTAAAAGTCTTTAACCGGGAAGGATATGTTTTCCTTAGTCGAATCAGTTTTAAGCCCTAAAAACCCTAATCGTCCTACATCACTTTCGCACAATTTATGCAAACTAATAGTCAAAAATGTTAGAACAAAAAAGTGGAAATATTCGCATAGAGCTATAAATTAGTATGAATAAAATTGGTATTGGTTGTTAAAAATGAATGCTAAAAAGTCCCCATCGATCCCGTATCTAGATTTTTTTTATTCAAGGTCTCAGGGTTTTTCGTATTTTGTAGCAAAACGGTAAGTTTTATCATAAAATTCGGTCAGACATAAATTGTAGATCATAAAATCTATATGTTTATTAAAATGAATCCCTATTCTTTTTTTTTACCTTTCTAATATTATACCAATGCGAATTCAATATTCATAGTTAAGACAGGACCACGTCTGTCGGGTCAGCTAGTTATCTATAAAAATGTGTCAATACTCTTCTTCCCAAGAGCCACCGTTTCTGAGATATGATCATCATCATCATCATTTCAGCCGAAAGACGTCCACTGCTGGACATAGGCCTCCCCCAAGCTCCGCCAGTTCGACCGGTTCTGTGCTTCCCGCATCCAGCGGACTCCTGCGGCCCTCACAAGGTCATCGTTCCACTTTATGGGAGGAGTTCCAACTTATTCTTAGATATAACGATCATAAAAGTTGAAAAAGTTGTAATCTTTATAACATGCACGTAACTCAAGTCACACTCGTTTTTTATTAGGAGTATTTTAACACATAGTTAAAATACTCGTAATAAACATTTGCGTCCAATTAGCTTGTCTTCCTCCAACCTTTGCTTCTCCTCATCAACATCTTTTTCGGGTATATTATCAAGTTCAAGTGTGGCTTGGTTATCAACTAGATACAAAACACGGGTTGGAAGTTGATCGACAATACATTGGAACCAGTCCAAACTTTACTCCCACCTACGCCGGGAAAACTCCTCAACACAATTTTTGCAACTGTATAAAGGGATGTAGTGTTAAATGCGGCTGCATAAAAGTTGGATTGTTTTGTTCTCTTGCATGTATGTACATTGGAGCACGACTGGCCTTGACAACTAGTACTAGTTGTCAAGGCCGGCCGGCCGGCCGGTTGTCAGTCGTGCTCCAATGTTGAATCACCAACAGAAGAGGATTCGTATGATACCAACGAGGAGACATGTGATGCATCGCTATTGAGGCAATTTACTTGCAGCCAGCAAGGAGAACAAGCAAAAGAGGAAGCAGGAGTCGATTATGAATCTGACCAATAATTTTCCCCAGTTTTTTTTCAATTTATATTGCTTTCATCATTCCCAATGCAGTTTTTTTTATAAATTATTCAATAGTTTGAAATTAAACAGGTTCACGATATACCGCCGAATAGGCCTACCGGGGAAACCACGTTATAAAAAACGCAAAAAGTACACTACATCACAGGTGGGTAAACGTGCATATTGTAAAGATTGCAACTTTTTCAACGCTCTATCTTAGAAACGGTGGCTCTTAGAAAGAAAAGTATTGAGACATTTTAAACTTACCGTTTTGCTGAAAAACACGAAAACCCCATTTTTGAGAACTTTAACCTTATTTTTTTGTTTTATCAGGGTACAGAATCGATAAGGAGTTTTCAGCATTCATTTATACCAATTTTTAGCTTCATGCGAATTTTTGAAGCTTCACTACTATTTTTAGGGCTAATTTGACCGGACTATAAGGGACGCACCCCACTTTTATTACATGAAATGAGTTGGTTTTATTGTATAAATAGGATATAGGAATCACTTTTGCACGTTATAATAATAATCATCATCATCATAACGTTAAATAAAGCAGTAAATGATAAATGATTTCTTCTGTAAGTTATTTGTACAAAAACTTTTACACGTCAAAAATATTTTTGAAACTAGATGAGGTCGGCGTTTCCTATCTGACTACTCTGAGAAGAAAGGCCGAAACAAACTCAGGGGTCACAATCTCTTTTAAAGTCCAGACATAATCTTAATCCGATCATGTGAAGAACATGTGGACTGGTGTAAATGGTCTTTTGAGAAAAAAACCACACAGATTAAGTGGTATGAGTGGTGGTGATTGTAGTGTTTGTTTGTTTGAACGCGCTAATCTCAAGACTTTCCTGAAGGATTTAAAATTTGTTGTTTTTTTACATTTGTCGAGCCTTAGGAGCCCAGAAAAATTTTAAGTCAGAAAGAACGCAGAAACTAAATGAAGTAGCAGCGCGGGCGGGCGAACCGACGGGTTGGGATGGGAAAACAAGAAATTTCACGCGGACAAATTCCCGGACAGAAGCTCTTAACCAGCCTATAATGTTTTCACTGCTGGGACACAAGCATAGCCCAATTATTGAGGAAGGTTATAAGCTATTTAACATCACGCACACGAGCCTTAAGAGCCAAGCAAACACGAAAACTTTGGACGAAGTCGCGGACAGAAACTAGTAATAATCATAATCAGCCTATTATAATGTTCTCGCTGCTGGGACAGAGGCATAGCCTAATCATTGAGAAAGGTTATATGCTATTTAAAATCACGCTAGGAGCCTTAGGAGCTGAGCAAAATTTAAAACGAAGCACCAGCGCGGGCGAGCGATGAGATACGACGGGTTGGGATGGGAAAACAAGAAATTTCACGCGGACGAAGTCGCGGCCTGACGCTCATAATCAGCCTATAATGTTCTCACTGCTAGGACCCAGGCAAAGCCCAATTATTGAGGAAGTTTATTGGCTATTTAACATCACGCACACGAGCCTTAGGAGCCGAGCAAGAAAATAAAACGAAGCACTAGCGCGGGCGGGCGATGCGACGGGTTGGGATGGGAAAACAAGAAATTTCACGCGGGCGAAGTCGCGGACAGAAGCTCATAATCAGCGTTTAATGTTCTCACTGCTGGGACACACGCCTCGTCTCTCTCTCTGCGGGGGTGGCCCATAATTCACACAAATTTGAGTGTCCAGTCCGGTTGACTCAGGGCTTAAGGAGCTCAATAATGGCATACATGTATTGAAATGCGATGCGCCGAGCGCGATGCCGTTGTAACGTATTCTTGCCTTTACTGATCAGTTTACTCTCTAAGCAACAACAAAAATTACCATCATCTTCTTTGTAATGGTATTTTAATTTCGCATTACATTTCTAATATCGAAACATTTTATCGCGGAGCATCGATAACGGAAATTCTTTCTTATTCAAGCTATTAGAAACTGCATTTATACCTTAATGACTTTGATTTTGAAGTGTTTCTAATAGCTATGAAATTCCAATTCGATGAGTATTAAGTATCGGTCTAAAATAGCAAGCACGCAGTTTATTGTGAGATTAATCATGATCAATCTTATAATTACGTTCATTTATTATCTGTATGAATAGGGGAATTTAACCCGTATTGTAGTGCAGTTTTTACAGCCAAAAAGCTTGTTTTTTTGTTCTAAGTAGCAGTAAACATCGACCGTAACACATATGTATTCCTGATTGCTATTATAAAATCGATGGTCGTTCAAAATCCAAATCAAAATATTTTATTTCACATAAACCTGCATGAGCACTTATGAATCGTCAGAAACTAGGTGCACGGTAGTTACTCCTAAAAAGCAATGTAATCTGCTTCCGATCAAGGGGAAGATTCCTTGTGGGCGGCCGTTAAAAATCTCGACAGGCCTCAAAATCACAATCTGCCCATCAGATCATGCACATCTTCGGCCAGAACAGACAAAGCAAAGGCTGGATTGTTTGTTAGGCGGATGTTTTGTTTGTTTGCATTTGGTTTACATTTGGCAAACGTCTTCAAATGAAGGGCAAACCCTACAGGAAGTTGAAGATATACTAAATCAGGACTTTCAATTGTGCTTACCTATTCGACCAACATCACACAAAGAATGTGCGATGGAAATCAGATCATTGAATCCAAAGAAAGCACGCCTAAAGTTCTTAAGGAGTTACCCAAAAAAGGAGTTACATTGCTGGCTACTCTGTTTAACGGAATATTCAGAACGGGCTATTTTCCCAAACTATGGAAAATCACATCAATCATAATGCTCCATAAACCTGGCAAACCAGCACACGACGTTACATCATATCGACCTATAAGCCTCACACCAGTGTTGTCTAATCTCTCGAGAAAGAATTTTCTAGTCCAGACTCAAAGTATTCATGGATGAGTGTGACCTTATCCCTGTATTTAGTAAGCCCGACCAGTTTGGATTTAGTAAGTCACACTCAACTACTGAACAGGTCCACGGGGTCTACCATGCAATACGGCAGGGTTTCAAGAAGATGGTATACACCTCTGCGGCATTTCTAGACGTGCAACAGGCCTTTGATCATGTCTGGCACAAGAGCTTACTGTGTAAAATAAAGGAAAGCTTCCCCACTCAGTGTTTCCCATCATAGCTTCGTATTTAGATGGCAGACAATTCCAAGTAAAACAAGGCAACGAAAGATCTAGGTCTGGCCATCCACCCAAATCCTATGGCTGTTAAACTGCTAGACAACAGTGAATCTGTCAATCGACTTAAGAGAGGTCAAGTGATATAAAGGGGTAGCAGTAGCAATGGCCCCTTTACCTGAAACGCCAGCTATATTCACGAAACCAAACTGATGTCCAGTAAGGACTGATGGCAGTTATCAAAATAAGAAGAGAAAAAAATATTGATTACTGTCGAGGTTTCGCGAGGACGTCCTTCTACTATCGAATATTTGTCTATCGAAGGTGTGGAGTTAGTGAGTCATTATCCTTACAGTCCCGACCTCCGGGCACCTTGGACTTTTATTTATTTCTAAAAATAAAAGATAAACTTTGAGGATTTCGATTTATGAACCCCTAAAGATGCAGCTGCGTTTGAAAAATGCGTGGAAGAGATCCCAAAAGAAGAGTGGGCCCCTTTGCTTCAGTCAATAGTTCCATCGCATACGACGATGCTTAGAAAGGCACGGAGACTACTTCGAAAGCGATAAAAATATTAACAAGCTTCTACATCACTTCAGTGTGACCCACGTACATTTATCCGTAGATAAACATTACATTCATATTTAAATCCTCGAAGGCGCATAATAAGTACTAACAGATACAGCGATAGATAAACATCCGAAAGTGCTGCGCTGATAATATGAACGCGCGTCTTGGTGACAATGGTGCTAAAAATCAACTGACACCTGAACCAGTTGTCTCCGCGATTGTATCGAGGTGGCAGCTGAATACAAAGGTTAGGTCTAGCTTTATTCCTGGAGTTGGCATTGTCAATTTTAGAATTAAAAAATCTGTGGAAAACGTACACACGATGGCGCCCCAATTTCCTAATGAACTCAGTGACCTCACACACAAGTATTTGAATAATGCGCACAGCATAGATATTGGAGATGTTTACACTCATCTCATATCTTTACAGTACAACTATTTTCTGAATGTCCCTCAGGACTCATCGCATTTCCGAATACAAACGAGTTTTCCTCCCATTTTTAAAGTAAATTACATCAAGTTAAAAGAGTATTTAACAACTCTATAAACTTCCAAGTCGATCGAGAGCGTCCTGTCTGCACCAAGTGCAAAGCGCAACTGATAGAAATCCGACGACTAACGGAACACGATTTTTCCGAGGGACATTAAGAAAATAGTTGTACTGATACACGTAAAAGTTCTGACTAAGTGCGGATTTCACCAATGAAACTGAAAGCGAACAGACATCCCCCGCACAAAATGGTAGGACGCCGCACGAAATGTTAGGAAAAACACGTTCGGCCAACTTGGCTGAAATTTTGGTACAATATAGCAATATGTATATTGTACCAAAATTTACAACATGCTGATTAAAAGTATATAGTAAGTAGGGTTTTAGTTTTACTGGTAATTAGTGACCGATATTTAAACACATGATTGTACTCATCATAACAAACAACTTTCCCAAAGAGACGATTAAAAAAAAAAATTAAATAGCGCATGTCCTTGCGCAAGCACCCGCGCGACGCGTGCTTGCACAGGCATGCATGTTACAAGCATTTCATGCACTTTATGTTATCATAACGTGCATGAAATGCTCAAGGTAACTAATGTATTCAACTTGATAATGGTTAATACTGTGTCCGTCTAAATAGCTTTTCATTTACTGCATTGCACGTGACCAATTTTATAGATGTTATAATGGGTGGAGCAGTGGTGGCGCAGTGGTAACTGACGCGACTTACGAGATGTACGTTGTAGGTTCGAACCCAGACAGGCGCTTTACTTTGTGTATATTATTTCATCACCACTGCTCTCAAAACGATGAAGGAAAACATCGTGAGGAAGCCGGCATGTCCTAGAACCAAACATTCCAAGATATGTAATATCTACTAACCCGCACTGGGCCCGCGTAGTGGATTACCGTCCACTCCAACTCACAAAGAGGAGGACTGTGATCCAGCAGTGGGAACGTTATAGGCTGATACTGATGAATTAATGAGGATATAATGGGTATGGTAAGCTATCCTTATAAAATAGATACATATCTATTTAATCGATCCGTAATGGCATAGTGCTATCGCGGAGTTTTCTGTACATACATAATTATATTGTTTTCTTACATCTCAAAAGAATTAGGCAGCGTTTTCGATTAAAGCTCTCAGGCGGATTTGGTTTTTCCGACATTTTTGAACAATTATCGTCATATTTCAACCAATTTCCACAAAACCTTAACTAATTATACACCTAAACTTTCTTCAAAGTCTCTCATGAAACAGTTTTTTTTTTTTTTGGGAAATCATCAAATAAATTCTCCCGCTCTGGGTGGAGCAGGAGGGCATATCAGACTTTTACTGACTAAAACCCACCCGTGTTCCCTCAGTTGCCTGTGTGCCAGGGGCGACGGTATCTCTTTCGAACAACCCGCACCCCTGGCAAGCATCGGCCGTTGCGGTCCCCACCAGTTGGTGCTGATATTTCTTTGAGGCACGCGTGGAACGCAACGCGCCGTCAACCCGGGCTTGGTCCGTACCGGAAAGCGAGCTACCCATTTCTCGCCGTGCGCAAGCCCGCGCCTACGGTGGCCGGGAATCAGCCTGGGATTCCCGATGCCCGGGGCGTCTCCCGCGGCGACTAAGGCCGTGAGGGCGCATATACTACCTCTCCCTCACGTGCGCCGCCTCCCTTTTCGCGAGCATTACTGCTTCGCAGAAGGAGGTGACGGCTACCCATGCACTCTCGCTCCGTACCATGGCCTGGACCAGGGCCGGACGCGTGAGATTGCCGCCGCCGATCGCCTGCACGAGGACACGGCGGTGCTTCATGAAACTCTGTCTATTGGTGAAAACCGCATGAAAATCCGTCCAATACTTTTCGAGTTTATCGCGAACAGACAGACAGTCACACACGGCGGGGCGCAAAATAAACTCCCATTACTACTACTAAAAACAAAGCAGCATGTCACAAAACTATGACAATTAGGATTTTACATTTGTCATTTACGAAATAAGCAGCCAGTAATTAGTTGAATATTGCACTTTGTATATCAATTTATAAGAAGTTATTGAAACGTGACACATAATTGCGTAACAGGAAATATTGTACCTAACCATTACTTCGTAATCCAAATTGAAATTATAAATAAACTAGCTGACCCGACAGACGTTGTCCTGTCTTAACTATGAATATTGGATTCGCATTGTTATAATATTAGAAAAGTTAATATGGTCGTTAAGTTTTCTTAAATTTTCTAATGTTACGCGCAACTTTCTTATTTTTTTTCTTTCATAAGAAACTTCTCCTGACAATAACAAACACAACAAAACAAAAAAAAACAAAATTGGTCCAGCCGACCACGTGTGATGCCGTGACCAAGAGAAATAGGGATTCATTTTTATATATAAAGGTCCCATTGTCAGGCACTCACACCAATAGTCTCAAACTATAACGGATAAAAATAAACGACCATGACTCGGCTATAAGTATACATACCTACCTATTCATCATACAAATATTGCCCCTAGCAGGATTCGTTCGGCCACAGAGGTCATCGTTATTGAAATATTATGGTGTAACCATCTGGCGTAAAGCGAATCTGTCCTTATGTCAACAAAGGAACTTTATGTTGCGGTCTGACAATATTCTGTCTTTAAGCGAATCTGACTTAACGCGAATCTGGCGTAAAGCGAATCTGTCCTTATGCTAACAAATGGCGACTGTTTAACCATTCATGTTTGACGTTTAAACTTCTCTTAACTTGAATCAACGTTTATAGATAAACCTCTTAGTGTGGGATCCTTTTACACTGATAGTTCTTAAACGCGGTTAAGATGTGCTGAATGCGTTCAGTTTCATTCGTGAAATTCGCCAGAAGTGGCTAATTGACGGAGTGGCGCACAGCAGGCCGTATACGAAATGTCGATTTCTGATTTTCCATAAGTTTTTCATTCACAATACGAAAGATCGTTGTATTATAATTAAGGAACTCCTTTTTTATTTTTTCATCAAAACCACGTCTAAAATCACGTAAATCAGCGAAGTCGGCAAAATTTCGTATACGGCGTCTTAAGTACTTAACTAATACTCAAACGTTTCCCGGAATTGTTTCGAGATGCACTCAAAGACGATAATATGTCACATCACAGAGTTTGATAATTTTTCATTGGCTCATTGCTCCCGCGCTAAAACTTTACACAGCTTAGGGTCTACTTCCCTTCTGCGCGTACCTTCGGTACCACCTTTTATACCGTACGTAAAGAAAATCATTCATTGTGTATAAAAAATTAAAAGTGCTAGAAAATAAAGCCGTTTCCTTATCATTTTGAACATTTTTTAATTGCGATAACTCAAACAGAAGAAATTTATAAGTACCAAAAATATTACTATGTCGGGGAAAAAGATTTTTCGTATTATAAAGGTAGAAAGTTGTAGTAAAATAGCTGTGGCTGTACTATTGTACCTAGCTGGTTTTGATACCATACCATTCTATGAAATACGAAAACAGAATAATACAAAGTAAAAACGCCAAAATGAATGAATCTAACGAAGAAATGAGTATCTTTTTGAAATTTTCACAAAATAATAATTTACAAAATCAAAACCCCGACTGCCTAAAAAGTGAACTTTAATAAAAAAAAGATGGAAACCAGAAACTTGTTTTAAAAGGATGACTATTAGGCTGAATACTATACTATAAGCAATCTCATGCAGTCGGAGGCATCTTCTGCATGAGATTGCTTATAGAATTCAGTAATAGTCAACACGCATTACACTGTAATACGAGTTGATTGAATGTTTGTACTTACAGTGATATACGACACCATTACGAAGATCGAGCTCTTGAAGTAGATGGCGCAACCGTCTTCCCGTTGCCCAGTCTTCTTCTTGAAAACCTTGTTATAGCCCATCTGCTCGAACTTCGAGAAGAAAGTATCTAAGTGCGACTCTTGCACTTCTTGTAGACAAAGTATCTGAAACACATGAGTATTCAAGTTATTTCTCTCACTCGGACCAGTGATTTTAAAATGATCGTAACATGGCAGTATCGATCCTGGCTGCAACACCAGCTCATGTCTATCAGCTAAATGTATTGTCATTGTAACTGAATGAGTACAAGGAATGAATGGGTCCATATTGATCTCAATTATATAGTTACCACCTAAGTACACATTATGGTAAAGCAATAAAGATATTGAGTATTGAGTATTAAATTAATCTGGCTATTTTTGACCATATCATCAAAAGCTCTCAAAATAAATGAAAAGTTAAGCGATAAAAAAAACGTTTATTTATATTTTTACATTTTAGTATTTATGTGTAATTTGAAAGTAATTAATATCTAATTCACAAATGTTATTTATTTAATTATTTAGAATTAGAATACTTGTCAAGACGAACTAGACGAGCCCAAATTCGATAAGGGTTGCGTCGTTTTATTACAGAGTACCGTCCCAGAGTGCCACTTACTAGCTCCATAACAGACCCCAGATATCTTCTAGGATCAGAGTCATTGTCAAGACGAACCAAACGAGCCTAAACCCGATGGGGGTTGTATCGTTTTATTACAGAGTACCCATGGCCACCTTCCGGCTGCATCATAAGATCATGATATAATTATATTTCATCATTATCTGATTTACATATGCATGCAAACTTTCAGCTCAATCGGAAACCGGATATGTATCAAATCTAACTTGCAAGATTTGATTACAGACTAGGGCCAGGCGAAACTAAATAAATCTTGTAAATTAAATACATTGAATTAGAACTTACGTCGGGTGATTCATTGGTGATTTCCTCGAAGAGGCGGGATGCCCTGGTGTTCCAGTTGAGGTCTAACGGCCAGCATTCGGTGTACAGGTAGGGGTGGCAATCCAGCAGGTACTGAGCTAGCAAGTTGTACGACAGCACCTTGAACTTTATTGTCGGACCTGCGGAAACCAGTCCTTCCGTAAACAGTGACTGTGGTCAGCTTTTTCAATGCTGCTTCAGAAAATTTATATATAAGTACAAGGACAATGTACAATTTAAAATTTATTCATCGTCATTTCAGCAGGTCATAGAATACACCTTTCGTATATATAGTCTCCGAGTAAAATGGCTGTGTGACGTACGGACAGGACGACTTTTTAATGTGCGCCATTTGGCTACGGAACCATAACAAAGCGTACTGTATTGCGTTTCATTTGAGAATAATACGCGGCACGGCACATTCGAAAATTTGTGACTACTACCAAACCGCACTGTGCCCGCGTGGTGGGTCACGGCCCACTCTCTAGTAGTCGGAAATTATAGGCTGATTAGTGATTACGCTAAACAAGAGATAATTTTGGAAAAATCATCGGTTATAAGTTTGTTTGGAACATAGATTGAAAGGAATAGAATACAAACCATGGCTATTATTTCGGCCGTCTCCAATAATCTCCCACGCCCTAAAGCCAGGTGGTATATTATTATACGTCCAGCTACCCTGGCTCGACGATGCCGTCGCGCCCTTCTGCCATGCTTGATTGTTTTGAAAATTACTTGCCGTTCTGAGTAATAAACAAATGATTAGAATCATTGAATTAATCATCATATTTTTAAGTAAAACACAATATCAAAAACTTCGTTCTAAATGCGGGTTTCCTCTGCGTTTCGGTATAGGTATATTTAAATTTAGTTAACACGGTTAAAAACCAATTAAAGACAGAAAAGAAAATATAAAAATAAGATAAAAGCGTAAAACAATACGAATCCCTCAGTGTACTTCTGACATACCAATAAAAGCTTCGTCAATTCATCCGCAAACATACCAGAATCCAAGGCAACGAACCTCATGATTTCACACTCAAATAAAATCGTTTTTTCATCAAGAACAAGAGAGAAAGGATTTAAAGTAATAATTAGGTTTTAAAGGAAAAAGGTTTCGTTGTAAGTTGGCGCTATAAAATTTAAAACTATTCCAAAAAATACTTTTGGAATTAAAGTTTGTTTTCAGCGAAACGCGAAATAAGTAGGCATTTTTTCCTCATAAAAAGGTAATAAATAAAAACAAATAAAACATTGTTATATATTGTTTTCATTTATTCGATTAAATAACAAAAGTATTCCGCTGACTTTGCATTGTATCAGCCTATGCAACCGGACTCCCAGATTGACCACAATATTATAGTCACACAAACTTCACGAATTCGCAAGTTCTCTGAACGAACGGTACAGTCAGCGTATCTGATAACCTGTATTCATGATAGATGTGGTCACACCTTAAGCCTGTAAAAAACATTTTATTACAACATGCAACAACATGATATCAGGCATATACTTATATATAACGACTGCTAAGCGTCGGGTCATAGATTCAACAGCACCCTAATTGCGTAACTCACGATTAATCATAATTTGTTTCGTTTTGAAACAGATGGCTAAACCATTGCTTCATATGTTCGAAAAATATGTCTGCTTAACAACGTAAAAATCGCAATGAATATTGTTGAACTGTCAAAATGAAACCGATTATGATTAATCGCGTGTTACGCAATTAGGGTGCCGGTCGAGCATTTGGGTGTTTTCAATAACACTGGCGAAGTGTGGGTATCTTTAGCCTCTACCTATGAAACGGTATCCCTTCGTAGGTCAGTGGGTCGTCTTAGGGGCGGTATTCTGTAGTCGGAAATGACTACAGAGATGATGCCTAACACAGTTGTAAGAAAGAAGAGGACAAGCTAAACCGAACCCAAATACATCGGGATACGGGCTGATGGTGGTCAGTATCATTGTAGAGAAAATAATGATTAATACATAGTTGAAAAGACGTACTTACCGGTCTATCGGGGTGCCTTTGCCGTAATGGTGCACGTTAAACGTTTATTCGCAACAAAAAAAAACCAAATCACAACAGTAAAATGATTTTAATTCAACCACATAATATTTTAATATAGATCTGTCAGCCAGACAACAGTGTCAGTCATTAAAATATATATATGGGAAGAGGTTTTATGACAAACAATATGCATAAAAAGGTCGGAACCCTAAAGATCATAGAGCTTTAGAGAAATGGATAACTATAGGCAGTTACACACTTGTTCGGGTTGGAATGACGGCAAAGAAAAAAATCTTTATATGTCTGTGTGCGCAGCCCATTTCCCAACTACATAATAATAGGTCTTTACCTATGAAACTGCCGTTTTGTATGAAAAAATTTAAACGATTTTTTTCATGTACTTTTTATTTGTATTAATCGAAGTAATCACCCATGCAATCAATGCATCTTTGCCATCGCAGTGGCAGTTTATTGATGCCCTTCTTAAAGAAATCAGCTGGACGGGAGGCAACAAATTCTTCAAAGGCATTTTGTACTGCCTCTCGGGTATTGAATTTTTTTCCCGCCAAGAAGTTATCCAAATTCTGGAAAAAGTAGTAGTCTGTAGGCGCAAGGTCTGGTGAGTAGGGCGGATGACGGAGAGCTTCCAACCCCAGTTCTTGCAACTTGGAGACCGTCTGCTGTGCAGTATGAGGTCGCGCGTTGTCGTGCAGGAGCAGCGGAGACGAGCGATTGACCAATGCTGGTTGGAGATGTGCCAGCTTCTCCATCATTGTGTTCAGTTCTTCACAGTACACATCTGCAGTAATGCTCACCCCGTTTGGTAAGAAGCTGTGATGAATCACACCGGCGCTAGACCACCAAACAGTGACCATCACTTTTCTAGGGGTAAGTTTTCGTTTAGGGCATTGTTTAGGTGCTGAACCAGGATCCAACCAACTTGCTGAGCGCTTGCGGTTATCAAACAGAATCCATTTTTCATCGCAGGTAACAATGCGGTTCAAAATTCCTTCATTTGTGTGTCTGTTGAGCAGTGCAAGGCACGTCTCGACGCGTACTTCGCGCTGACGATCATTGAGTTCGTGGGGCACCCATTTGTCAAGCTTTTTTACCTTTCCAATTTGACGCAAATGGACCAATATTGTTTTGACGCTAACGTCGAAAGCTGCTGCTAATTCAGCCGTAGATTGTGTATCATCAGCTTCCACAATCGCCTTTAATTCGTCATTGTCGACCAAAGTCTTCGGACGACCGCGAGGTTCATTTTTCAGGTCGAAATTTCCAGAACGGAAGCGAGCAAACCAATAACAGGTGGTGCGTTGGTTTGTAGTGTTAGCTCCGTAAACGTCGTTGATGTTGCGTGCCGCTTATGCCGCGTTGCTGCCACGACGGTACTCATATTCCATAATTACTCGAATTTTTAACGTATCCATGATGACGAAAAAGATTGAAATGCGATGAAAATGTAACACTAATCAATAAACAAATGACTACTTTTGGAAAAAAAAATCCATGTTTTTAAAATAAAATTAATTTGAAATTAGAATTCTTACCCAAACAAAAATTATTTTGATTTGAAATGGCCAGTACTGCAAAACGGCAATTTCATAGGTAAAGACCTAATATGTTAAAGTTGGCTTCGGATTTAACCGGACGCAGCTAAAGCAACGAAAGTCGATTAAAATTTCGGTTTTTATAGCACTATTATTTTATAGTCACTGACAAAACCGACACCGACGCAAGATAAGATTAGATTTATTTATTTATTTATTTGTCTAAACATTGTTTACATACAAGAGCATGCAAGATATTATTCATATTTAGCCGTAAGTATCGGCGTACAAATATTTCCATAACATTAAAAAGAATTTTCCAATAAGAAAACATGCATTATCTTAAGGCCCTGGTAACTTTAAATATTGTCGTTATGAGCGATAATAGTTCTTATTGCTATCCGATACGGGTTAAAATCTGTTGTAGTAAATTCGAATAATAAATGAGCAAGCATTGTCGTAAAAATGCAAATAAAATCGTATAGAATTAGATATTAACTATTTAATAATAAATAATCTATCACTGGATGCAGTTTGGCATTTGGAATTTTATGGTGTATTTTTAATTATAATTATAATTGTTATTGAAGGGATAAACTGGTTTTAATGATAATTAAGAGGTGACTTTGATGATTTTTTTTGATGTATTAAAGTATGTTTAATTATGTTTTGAATTCCATCACTGTATGCAAAAAAGACTTGAAAATATCATATATTTTTTTGCTTTAAGATTATTTACGGTTAAAGAGATACACTGTTTTTTTTAACAACTTTTTGAGCGTTTTCAAGAAATCACCGCCTTAAACAAATGAATTCGTTGAGTTGAGTTTCATAAGAAAAAAAGAGATACTTAAGAGGCCGTAAACAAAATTTTGTCGATTTCGCTTATTTACTTGATTTTAAAGACGTAGTTTTAAAGTTTAATTACTGCGTTTCCATAAGTTTTAATGCACAACATGAAATATCGTTTCAATTAGAATCTAAGGAATGAGTTCTTTTTCCTCTTTTTTTATTTTTGTCGAGAATTAGGGCCGTAAAAATGCATAAAAATTTTACATTTTCAAATTTCGCGCGTAATTTGACGAAAACGCTGGACGCAGTGAACACCATATTGCTCTGTGGGTATCGTCAGTTTGGTGTATAGACAAATGCGCTGATATTTTATATGATAATTGTTTATAATTTAAAAGATGCGTTTCTATTCTGCTTATCGTTGGTTTGCTGATCCTGAATGCAAAATATTAATTAAATAAAATTACTTTAGTTACGAAAATAATAAAAGTACAAAGTTGTTCAATTGACACGTCGTATGACGTAATCACATGGCGTCTGGCTACGTGGCGGCAACTATTTCATGGTGTTCAAAAACAGATTTAAAAAACTGAAACCTTTGAATTTAATTTTAAAATTTATTTTGTTATTTCATGAACTAAAACTAACATTTTCCGACTGCATTTTGCCTAAGCTATCTCAATAATAAATTATTCAATTTTTTTTTCATATAGAGTAAAATACCCTATTGACATGATCTTTCATAATTATAGTGCATTCAAACTAACAGAAATACAGTATTTTAACTATTAAACAGCGTCTATAAAATCATGTAAATCAGCGAAATCGGTATTTTTTTGAATACGGCCTATTAATTAAATGACCCTCATTTACATAGAAGATTTAAAATTATATATTCAAAACAAAAGTTGTCGGCGTCCTTTTTATTTTCCTTTTGCTCTTTACCTCTAGTCCCATGAAAATGCACTATACATTTCTTTTCACTTTTTTGTACTTTGTTAGTCTAACTGCACTTGACTAGGTATACTAACTCACACAAAAACCTGCCCGCACTTTTGCTAAAACTTTGTTCCTCACAAAAATAATTGTTTTAGAAATGTCAACCAAAAAAAAATAGGTAGGCCTAACTGAGCATGTTAGACCGGGCCATTTTTGTAAATAATGAAAGATGTACCCTGCCCATTTAAACATACCTCAATAAAACGTGTGTCACGATGAACAAGAAGAATACTAAAGCCATGAATAGAAACTGGTATTTTTGTGAGCTTCGAAAGAAACAGACCGGACTAATTTAAAAGAATGACACCAATCGCGAAAAAACATAACAGATTACAGCTGATAACCTTAAACAATACCAAAACATTTTTTTTTTACAATCTTCCAAATTGATATGTGTAAGTACAGTCAGCTTCAAAAATATCGGGATGAACAGATTGTTCAAAATGATCTCAACAACTAAGAAAATGAAACTTTATCCGAGTCGGATAAAGTCCTTGTCAGTATTACAATTGTCGTGTACTCTCTTCATTCTGCAACATTCCTTGTGTTTTGAGCAGTCTGGTCATCCCGATATTATTAACGCTGACTGCACCTATCATAAAATTTTGTGTGTAATTAAGTATATTACTGAAAAACCATATCGTACAAATAATAGGTACAAAAACGACACAATTTCATCAGCCTTTTTTCCACTTTGTTGGAGTCGGCTTCCAGTCTAACCAGATACAGCTATGTTATTGAAATAAGTAACCAATAACCTGACAGTTATTTATGTCCAACGTTATGAACAACTTTTACAATGAAAATAACCCTGAAATCGCGCAATATAATACATATACTCAGACACCGAAGCCTTCGTTGGAGTAATGTCATAAATAAAATATAACTCACTTCCTCAGTCATATCACTATCACACTATATCCCAAACCCTTACATCATACTCGTACATTCTTACTTTATCATTTCTGTTGGATGCATTTTTGCAAAATCTTAAATCTTGCTTAAATAAGTAATATTATAAATGTGAAAGTTTGTGAGGATGTTTGGATGTTTGTTACTCAATCACGCAAACACGGCTGAACGGATTAGGATGAAATTTGGCACACAGATAGTTTATAACCTGGATTAACACATAGGATAGTTTTCATCCTGGTAGTACGTTCCTGTGAGACAATTTTCAACATCCACGCGGGCGTAGCCGCGGGCAACAGCTAGTAATAAATATCTACAGTACAGGTAGGCCTTAAACCTATTGGTCTCGCCTCGATCCACCATTTTGTTTTTTTTTTTCAAAATGGCGTCACACGATAATACCTATTTATATAGATAGAGGACATATAGAGGAACAAAAAATGTCCGTAACATGATATCTTAAAGTGTCACATTACCGAGATAAATAGCGTTAATGGCTCCAAATATTTTCATCTCATTATATTTAAAAAAAAACCGCCTCGTTAGATGATATATGTGTTACAATTATGGTTGTTAGAAGTAACAACCATAATTGTAACACATATATCATCTAACGAGGCGGTTTTTTTAAAACGCGGCGGTTAAAAAAAAAGTTTTTTTAACTGAAGAGTTAAAAAAACTTTTTTTTTTACTTTCTAACCAAGCACTTCATATCCAGTTAAGCTTTCTACATAAAGAGGTACAATTCGAATACACTTAGCATTGATATAAAATTACTTTCATTAAGATCTCATTACATTTTGAACAGAAAAAGCGCTTTGTAGCTTAAATTGCCCGCTTTTGATATGAATGAAACGAGAATATTTGTGCTTATCATGGCCATTTGTAACTTTAATTATCTAGGTAATGTAACAGTTTAGGACATTATATCACACGACATTTTTTGTTTGTATAAGTGCCCCTATCCATATAAATAGGAAATATCCTGCGGCAACATTTCGAAAAATAATCAAAATGGCGAATCGGGATGAGGCCAGTCTCTACACAAAAAAGTTCGATCCCCTTTACGACATACCCTGTTTCAAAAATTTATATTACGACTAGCTTCCGCCCGCGGCTTCACCCGCGTAGAAGTCGGAAATGATCCCACGGGGACGTACTTCGGGGATAAAAAGTATCCTATGTGTTAATCTAGGTTATAATCTATCTGTGTGCCAAATTTAATCAAAATCCGTTTAGCTGTTTTTGCGTGAAAGTGTAACAAACATCCATCCAACTTTGCATTAACGATTTATACTGAGTAATGGAGAAATAATTACTTTTGCAGATGACACAGTCATTATTGTAACTAGCATAGAGTGGGAAGAAGTAATCATCTAATTTATGGAAACGTCTTGCCTTATATTATTATAATAGTAGATACGTAGGAAACATTAAACATACCGAAATAACATATTTCAAAGATATGTTCATGCCTACCATCAAACATAATTATGTAGAAAAATACCACACACAATTAATTACACATCCTTTAGAAATCTCTTAATAAATCAATTTGGTAATTCGAAAAACAATTTTGGTAAGTAATTAATTTAGTTGTTAATTAAATTAAATTATTCATTTAGATTTCTTCACCACAGTAATTAATTATTAAGAATAGGAACAGATGTAAAATTAATACCTTTGCTCTTTAATTCTGTCTGTATGAAATGCTGGAAAGCAGTTTATCTAATAAATTTGGACAAGATATAATGAAATTAAAACAATGATCATTAAAATTCAATGCTGAACGTACTACTCATCCCTGTAAGAGTTCTTAAGGAAACCCGCCAAACTATTTAAAAGTGGAAATAATAAAATACAATTAAAATACATATTGTAATGACTTACACTTCAAATTGTCCTCCATAGCTTGTATGCATAATTGATGGATGTAAATGGTCACTCATAGCATTGGGTTTCTTGCACTTATGCAAATCCAAAGGCGGGATTTTGATCTTCACCCGCTTTTTTCCGTGGCCGGGTTGTAGCAACTGAAGGCTCGAATGAAACTGTGCAGTTAGGTTTATGTCCGCACGCCCCGTACACAAATTCAAATGCGAGTATCTCCTCACATGTGTCTTGTTAACCTTCTCACATGTAAGCCCTAAATATCTGTAAAAACTATTTGTCAATTTCAGCATAGTTTTCTATGGGTATGTCTTACATTTAAATGAATCATATTAAAATTTTCAAACTATCCTAGCTACATAAAGTAACATAAGTGCTTTCTATACATGCATTACTAATATCTTATCCTGGAAGCGCTACTGCTATCCTTAATATATTTATTTTATTATTGTTGACATGAAATTTGCTCTGTTGTTAGTTTTGCATCCTGAAACAAAATCATTATAAGTTGAAATATTTTGTAGTTTTAAATCATCCCCCAAATGGCAGCTTAGGGATGGTAAAAACTGATTTGATAATTATTACAAAATAAATGAATGTGCTGCCACATTTATAGCTGTTTAACATGCAAAATATCAATAAATGCAATGACCAAATAAACCAGAAACCAAATGTGATCAGCATTTAGATTAAAATCACTCTCAATAGACATACTAACATCATGCAAACAATGTCCTGAGGATAATAAATTAAAAAACCGACCCCAACATACTTGGTAAAAGGCTGGGCAGATGACGATGATGAATGTTATATATATTTTCTTTTTATTACTGCAAGGGTTATTGCAATGCATTAACAGTTTTATTAAAAAAATTAAGTGATGCATTTTTTACAAAACAAATAATAAAATAGCAACTTTTAACCTAGCAAACTCTGAAAGGAATGAACTATCATAATTATTTTCTACTAGCTTCGGCTTCGCCTATGGACCCAAGTTCACCAACAGATGGTTATAATAAATAGCTGTTTAAACCATAAATGGCTGTTTAACAATCAAAATCAAAAGTAATTTATTCAAACTAGGCTGAGAGTCAGCTCTTTTTGGTTCATTTCAGGAACATGGAGACGAAGAACCAAAAAAAGGGACAGTCCCAATGCATAATCCATTTGAACGACTAAGTGCGGAAACCACACCCACTAACATAGAACATATGGTCCCATTAGCCATTACTAAAATGTTATTGTATGGACATGATGTTTTTAAAGGGACATTTCAAGTTTGATGTTAACACTGCTGTTTGTTTAAGTCGATAGCTTGTGTTTTGTGTTTTCAAAATAAGTCATTAAACAAGCTATGATCGATATTGGTAAAACATCAAAATATATTGATTATTTAAACACGTTGCAATGCTAAAAGTTTTGTGATGGAGTTTTCTATAATTATACTATGATATAATGTATAATCATTCTGTTTATACAGTGCCCTTTTTCTGAAGCTGAGTAACTCTTTCATACAACTAGGAATAGAAATGTCTACCAGTTCTCGATACTGAACAGAAGCTATGTCCCAACAGTATAGCAAACAAGTTTAATAAAACAAACGTCTTTGATTCACAATAGATAACAACAAAAAACGTAATTAAACAAACTATGACAAAATATATTCTGGTTTAAACTGAACTTTTTGGTTGGCAAGATAACACAATAGAACATGCTATGCTTGAAAAAATCTGTACACACCCATTTTTCGATAGCTTCCTGACCAAACTTCGTAAAATAGACATTTAAAATATTTTAATTTGGCCAACAACTCATTTATCTCTTATATAAGTCTTTATTTCGTCAAATAAAACACAAAAACAAATCGTTGGTGGAACAAAACATTGCTTGAATATTTATATTTTAACTTAGACGGAATATTTTAAATGAAAACAAAAATAACTTACATGCATAAACACAAAACCATAGCATTTAATGGCAAAGAGCAAAAACCATCACGGACAACTAAAATCTAAAGTAAAAATACATTTTTAACTGACCCACCGACCTTTTCGTATCGTCTCTCGTCTGTCAACAGGCTGCTGTCATCCTCATCAAGCAAGCAAGATGGAGTATAGGGCTACGTTCCGAGTTACGTTACTATCGATTTGAACGTACTCACACCCGTTCCTAATTGGCGTGAGCGCGATAACGATGTCCCGTGAATCGTCATAGATGACGTCATGACATGGTTCATCTAGCGATAACGCCGACCATGCGTAATACTATTATAGGCCACATTCCGAATAAGAAAAATAGCGCTGTGAGCGCTCACATCAATAATTTGCGTTCCGAGATAGATATCACGATTATGGCAGCTAAGAACTGTAATTTTTGTTAACAATACGGAACGCTCGTGAACGCGCTAACAGTGCTCACTCAATGTTAAAACCAATTTACACCATATAAAACTTGTGTACACCACAAATTTCGTCTTCTTATTTGGTTAGGTGGCGACTCTAGCCAGAAGCACTATACCTAAGTTAGTTATAGATATGATATGATTCAAAACAAAACAGCACAACTGTCATTTTTGACAGCGCTCACGGTGATATTAGTAGTATGCATGGTCGGCGTTATCGCAAGATGGCGCATGTCATGACGTCATCTATGACGATTCACGGGACATCGTTATCGCGCTCACGCCAATTCGGAACGGGTGTGAGCACGCTCAAATCGATATTATTGTATCTCGGAACGTAGCCATAGTATCACCGTGAGCGCTGTCAAAAATGACAGTTGTGCTGTTTTGTTTCGAATAGTATCATATCTTTAGCTTACTTGAATATAGTGCTTCTGGCTAAAGTCGCCACCTAACCAAATAAGAAAACGAAATTTGTGGTGTATACAAGTTTTATATGGTGTAAATTGGTTTTAATATTGGCCACATTCCGAATAAGAAAAATAGCGCTGTGAGCGCTCACATCAATAATTTGCGTTCCGAGATAGATATCACGATTATGGCAGCTAAGAACTGTCATTTTTGTTAACAATACGGAACGCTCGTGAACGCGCTAACAGTGCTCACTCAATGTTAAAACCAATTTACACCATATAAACCTTGTGTACACCACAAATTTCGTCTTCTTATTTGGTTAGGTGGCGACTCTAGCCAGAAGCACTATATCTAAGTTAGTTAAAGCTAAGATATGATTCAAAACAAAACAGCACAACTGTCATTTTTGACAGCGCTCACGATGATATTAGTAATAAGCATGGTCGGCGTTATTGCAAGATGGCGCATGTCATGACGTCATCTATGACGATTCACGGGACATCGTTATACCGCTCACGCCAATTCGGAACGGGTGTGAGCACGCTCAAATCGATATTATCGTATCTCGGAACGTAAGGATTGAGTGAGCAATGTTAGCGCGTTCACGAGCGTTCCGTATTGTTAACAAAAATTACAGTTCTTAGCTGCCATAATCGTGATATCTATCTCGGAACGCAAATTATTGCTCACAGCGCTATTTTTCTAATTCGGAATGTGGCCAAAAAATCTCATTATTCTGTCTCATTCCTTTACACGTTATCAGCGTAAGTTGCTCTTTTTCTTGTGTGAATGCAACAAAAGACATCAATTTGTCTATAGTATTCTCTGTCTACGATGTCAGACCTTGTCAGACATTGTAAAAAATAAAAAGAATAAAAATTAACATTGTAATTTGGGAGCAGTCAGTAAAAGTCTGACACGCCCTCCCGCTCCACCCAGAGCGGGAGAAGTTATTTGATGATTTCCCATCCAAAAAAAAAAAAACTAGACTGAAGTGAGCTTGATATAATACTAATTTCATTGGATTTTCTATTTCTGAACGAAATCCAGTTGGCAATAGCATTGTCAGTGTTTGACAGATTGACGTGAAATTTGAAGTTCACCACAGATAGAAAAAACTGAAGTGCGGTGTTTATTTTGCTTTTTCTAATTTTATCAACACATTACTCGAAATTATAGTAAAATTTCTGTGAAAGTAATGTTGAAAGTATCAATCCAATAGCGTCTTCCTGCCGAAACTTTATAGCATTTAATAGGTAAGGCTTATTTAGTTTAGGAATTACTTCCGGCAGAATTTGTGTGTTATTTATTTATCCACGTACCACGGTGGATTAGGAATTTATTTTCGAGTTTTTAATAGTTCCTTATCATAACGACTATGTATGAGAACACTTAACTTTCTGTAACATTTTGCAATTTTCACCAAACATGAAGTATACTGATTAACCTATTGACAACTTGGTTTTTTATCAATTCATAAATAGACTAATAAATTTCTACGACTTTAAGGATCGTACAACGGAATCAACAGAAAACGAATCAAATGTATCCCTATGTCCTTTTGTATTGTACTGTATAAATAAAAAATAAAATGAATCATAACACAAGTTCTCAGTTGTTTATATACGACTGGGACAGTACGGGCACGAAAACATTTATGGAATCTACTAATCCGACTGCAATGGGGCGGTCAATAGGTTAAGGTAGCTTTGCACCACAGTATCACTGGTCATATTGCAACTGGTTTTAAAATGGAAACTACTCTATAAACTATTTCTTTTCTTTTAAATAAACTTTGTTTTCAGCCTTGCTGACGTAACAATGAAGTGGGTTATTACAAAACAGAAGGGCAAAAACACAAGCAGTCATATGGGGAATATTCCTCTGTAGACTGTAGTAGATGTGGTGCTCCTTATAAACACAACTATGTCTTAGCTATTTGAGATCTGAAATACTAGTATCATGAGACTAAGGCCCATATTACAGAACCCCAGTCAAGACTGAAACATTACTTAAAAACTAAATTAAAGTCATTTCATTGGTTGTGACTAGTTTTAAGTAATGTTTTAGTCTTGAGCGAGGTTCTGTGTGTTTACAGGGTGGGGTTCACCATAGGGTTTCTAGAGTTATGTGTTGATTTTAGGGCTACAGTTTGCGTGCCTGTGTCCCTACCACCCAGTAGTACAGTACAGTACAACCTAACAGTTTCACATTACTTTTAAAATATACCCGAACTATTATTAGACTGAAGAAGCTTGAAACAGTACCTTGGTTCCAAATATAGATCTATTTAGTACCTCTACACTAGTCTAAGTGTTAGGTTGGGAAAAGGCTAGGCAGATGAAGTGTACCTAAACCAGGCAAACAAACTCAAAGTCACTGGTGTGCCATACACGTAAGGACTGTAGAATCAAAGTCACTGGTGTGCCATACACGTAAGGACTGTAGAATCAAAGTCACTGGTGTGCCATACACGTAAGGACTGTAGAATCAAAGTCACTGGTGTGCCATACACGTAAGGACTGTAGAATCAAAGTCACTGGTGTGCCATACACGTAAGGACTGTAGAATCAAAGTCACTGGTGTGCCATACACGTAAGGACTGTAGAATCAAAGTCACTGGTGTGCCATACACGTAAGGACTGTAGAATCAAAGTCACTGGTGTGCCATACACGTAAGGACTGTAGAATCAAAGTCACTGGTGTGCCATACACGTAAGGACTGTAGAATCAAAGTCACTGGTGTGCCATACACGTAAGGACTGTAGAATCAAAGTCACTGGTGTGCCATACACGTAAGGACTGTAGAATCAAAGTCACTGGTGTGCCATAAACGTAAGGACTGTAGAATCAAAGTCACTGGTGTGCCATAAACGTAAGGACTGTAGAATCAAAGTCACTGGTGTGCCATACACGTAAGGACTGTAGAATCAAAGTCACTGGTGTGCCATACACGTAAGGACTGTAGAATCAAAGTCACTGGTGTGCCATACACGTAAGGACTGTAGAATCAAAGTCACTGGTGTGCCATACACGTAAGGACTGTAGAATCAAAGTCACTGGTGTGCCATACACGTAAGGACTGTAGAATCAAAGTCACTGGTGTGCCATACACGTAAGGACTGTAGAATCAAAGTCACTGGTGTGCCATACACGTAAGGACTGTAGAATCAAAGTCACTGGTGTGCCATACACGTAAGGACTGTAGAATCAAAGTCACTGGTGTGCCATACACGTAAGGACTGTAGAATCAAAGTCACTGGTGTGCCATACACGTAAGGACTGTAGAATCAAAGTCACTGGTGTGCCATACACGTAAGGACTGTAGAATCAAAGTCACTGGTGTGCCATACACGTAAGGACTGTAGAATCAAAGTCACTGGTGTGCCATACACGTAAGGACTGTAGAATCAAAGGGCCACAAAATCCAATCATAAAAAAGTAAAATAAATTGTTAGCATAGTT